>CM062213.1:6602500-9145000 GCA_031216445.1 Lateolabrax maculatus | reverse complement strand
TGAATATCACAAACCAGCAGTCTCGCACTCCTTGCTTCACATTTGTGACTATATTTGTGTGCTTGCTGATGACCGCAGTGAGACTTTGTGCAAATATCTGCGGCTGAGCCGGAGGAGCTGTTGGTGCACAGACAGAGAGAGAGAGAGAGAGAGAGAGAGGCCATTGTTCAGCTCTGTGTATTTGTGTCAGACATGACGACTGGATGAATAGCCAAAGAGCCTGATTGTGAATAGTTGTAATGTGACTCGCTCCTCTTAGAAATTGTATGTATGTGTTTGAGAGGGGCCCACTAAAGTAGAGGGAGTCCGTTTATGTTTTGTTAAAAGTCAAGGAAAATGAGACAAGTTTTTTTCCTTCTTCACATGCGCCCTGCGTTTGTGTGTCTCTTTCCTCAAAGCAGCAACAGGGGGCAGGGTGCTGCGAGGCGGGGAGGGTAATTGTCTCAAGGTGTGGAGAGAGCCCAGCAGGCTGATACTGTGCAGCTCTGCTCCCTGCAGTGTGTCATTGTGGTGTGTGTTTGTGTGTGCCGCCTGGCCATGATGGTGAAAGACAGGTAAAAAACTCCACTCACTGAGAGCAAGAAGAGGAGGGGGTAACTGAGAGAGTGCTTGAAAATGAATAAAAAGTTAAGTAAAAAAACAGCAGAGGGTACATCCTAATATCTTCCAAATAATAAGGGGGAAAATATAAAGAAATGGATTCAGGGAGTTGGGAGAAATACAAACAAACAACAGAAGAAAATAGAGAATTGTAACACAAAAGAGGAGTATGAACCATACGAAGCCACAGGCAGGACAATTTGGGAAGTCAATGTGTGTGTGTGTGTGTGTGTGTGTGTGTGTGTGTGTGTGTGAAGGGGGGTGTTAGAGCCCCAGTGGGGGTTTCTTCCAGAGTTCATCCCTCTTGAACGAGGGAAGGAAAGGGAGGAGGAGAGGGAGGAGGGTGAGGTTGTCTCGTATACAAACTATCCAGACTCCGGGCCAGTGTGGTTCGCCTGCAGCGGAGTCGCACTTCTGTGTGACTGAAGTATCCAATAAGCTCCAGGAGGGAAGATAACTGAATCCATTTGAACTGAATTGAAGGAATTGTATTATTCATACATGCCAAAACCAAGTGGAAAGCGAGAAAGAGAAGCTTTAAGAGACACATAAAACTCCACACAATAGAGAGACGTGGAGATGGAGGACTGAAACTGATCAGACTTCCACTTTAAGATGCAACTCAAACAGGTCATAATTTTCATCCGAAATTGAAAAAATATTAAATATTCATTAATGAATGAAGTTAGTGTGGTCCAATAAGAGTCCACCCTGCTGAAGACTCTTTATAGTTTTTCTCAAAGATGTTTTTAAACATATATTTTATAATAAAGTCCTCATCTTGTATTTCATCCACATTCAGAACTCTTTCTTTTTCTTCTTTCGCTCTCTCTAATGCTTTATTTTATGGGTCTGTAAATTAATAATAACGTTCTATTAATTTTTTAAGAAATTTCCTGGAAAGAACTGTGTAATTTGGTATTGATATAGGTCAATACAGGCAATGTTCAATTGGTACACAACATGCAGAAATTTGAAATTTGTCTACATACAAGGATGCAGTTCAACATGTTTGAAGCATACATTTTCCAATAATATATTTATAATGAGTTAATAGTTATTTGGGTTTAAAGTGGGCAGTTATTTCAAGGAAATTCTTTTGTAAACTGCCTTTATTTTCATACAAGTTGTACCAAATTACATTATCAGGGAATAATGAACCAGTAAATTAAAGCATTATTGTCTCTATTTTGTTTTATGTGATTGATGTTTTTTTAGGACTTATTTAATCACTGTTCATTGTATTTTATAAACACTCGTGGAAATAATAATACAAATAAATCTGAGTAAAAATACAACACAATACTCTAGTAATAGGCTTTTAATTTGGGGGAAATTGCAGGAAATGAGTGTGTGTAAGTAGTTGTATTCCTGTGCCCACTTAGACCCTCAGAGAGGCATTTAATCGTACTGTCCTTGTACAGAAACCATCAGAGCATCTCATTTACTGGGAAAATTATCAGATGACACCCTCACTAACACCCTCTCTCTCAGAAACTTTCGTTCTTTCTCCAAACTGACTAATGAGGTTGGAGTTTTTAACTAAAGGTGGCAGATCTGCAGTGTTTGGAAGAGAGGCAATGTTCCCTGCTGTGGTGAAACAAAAGCGGAATTAATGCAGAAAAAGAAAGAAGAAAGACAAAGGAGGAGGTAGGGGAGGTGAGGAGTGTTTGTTTTCATTTGCAGAATATGAAATGTGAAGAGGCAAGTTGGAAAACTTGAAGGAGAAAAGAGGGAGGGAAGGAAAGTTTGGTGCATGGCCAATCAGAAAGCAAGTACACACCCCCTCCGGCACTACTTCCCTCCCTCGTTTTTTCCCTCGACCCCACCTCCTTTTTCTGTGCTGCAGAGCATGCAGATAGTTGGTTGTGTCTGTGGTGGAGTGCGAGAGGCCCAGAGAGCCGGCAAAAGGGGAGCTGAGATCAGTTACAGCAGTCAAAGCAAAGCAGGCGGGCAGGCAGGCAAGCAAGTGATCTGGAAACAGAGATAGTGAAAGTAGTTTGGCTTGTAGAGCAGACATAAGCGGGAAAGCAGAGATTTGGTCCATCAGGGGACTTAATTTGGAAGAGACAGGACAGACAGTCAGGGGGTAGAAGCAGGGGCAACAAGAGACAGACAGGGAACACCTGGACCAAGCAGAGCATTGAGTTACTTCAGTCTCAGGAAGCTTTTTCTCCGTTTTTACAGTCACTTTCTCTCAGCTTGGCTGCAGAACAAAAGTAGAGGACGGTAGTTGTGTTTCGCTGTGATTTGAGAGGAGCATGTTTGACTGTATGGAGGCTCTTGGGCTGGCCCCACGGCCCCTCTTTGATGTGTCCGGACAAGGCTCCTGCATGCTGGCCAAGGCCACCTCTTACTTCTCCGGCCTGGACCCCTTCGCTTGGGCAGGGACTGGCAGCATTCAGTGTGAGTACTCCATCCTGTCCATCAGACTGGAAAAAAGCAGCTGTGTGTGTGTGTGTGTGTGTGTGTGTGTGTGTGTGTGTGTGTGTGTGTGTTCTTATCAGAGTCCTGGTTTTGTTATCATAGAGCTCTCTCCACAGGAAGAGTCAGATTCCTTTCGATTCTATGTACCCATTCTCACCCCGCTTTTTGTTTGTTTATGTGCTTAGTGTGCTTTGTGAGAGTGAGTGAGTGAGTTGGGGAGTGCATATTTCTGCATCATCGTGTTTGTTTTCTTTATGAATGACTTCACATGATTGACAGCACTGTTAAACAATTCGGGAACTGACCCGGCGATGTGTCCAGAAATCAACAACCACCAACATCCAAACAGAAACAGCACTGACAGATTGAAGGCAAATGGGCCTTGAAGTCACGTTGTTGTGATTTGGCCAATAAACCCACACAGAGAACCACAGTTAGCTAGAAACAGACAAATGAAAATATGAATGGACTGATATAATAATATATAATACAATTATTTACTTTTTATAGTTTTGATTCATCTTGATGTTTAAGGAAGTTACTCAGAGCTCGTGTTAATTTTAGAGGAAATGATGATTAGGGGAATGAGAAGTCAAAGATAAAAGACTACATGTGAGTAACTTGACATATAAGCACTCCCTGTTTCCTAACTCCACAGGCTAAGCATTCTTTTGACATCTCCTCAAAAGACCTCAGTAGACAAGGCACAGATTGCATCAGGTATTAAGATACAGTTTTAAAAAACCCACACAAAAGCAGTCACACAGACAAACACTGCGATAAAAAAGATAAATGAGTAAAATACATTTTATCTGGCAAAATACGAAGCAGACCTTTTGCTATTGTCATGGAGTTCACTTTCAGACTCTTTGACTACACTTGGCTTTGTGGCTTGGAAAATCAAACATTTACTCTATCTATCTATAGAAACTGACTTGCTGAAGTCTATTCATACAGTATGTGTCACTTAGCTGAGCGCACAGTTTTTGTTTTTCAAAATACATTTGTCTCCACTGTGCTCAAACGGTTGAGCACCTTAAGTCTATTTATCTTCAGTAATTATTAAGATACCAGGGCATCAAGCACTGTCAAGTCCTCATTGCTCGCTAATGATGATGGATGAGCAGTCAGGATGACAAACACCACAGCAGGGTCTGTTTCAACTCGCTAAGGAGCTTCGCCAGATGCCAGCCTGACAGACAAATGTCCACAAATGTTCATTAATCATCTTTTCTTTGTTTAAAAATCGGTTTTTGGTTATTTTTACCTTTAGGTTGCCGGCCCATTATCAGCTTAGAAACTATATGTGTACAGATCTTTTCCTGCTTGGACTGAAGGAACTAAAAAAGTTGTTCACTGACTGACCACAGGGGTTTAGGGGGATTCAGCCCCTGTCTGTTTCTGAGTAACCTGTAAACATTAATGGACAGGAACATGCAAAGAAGTGTTACTCACCTCTGACATTCACGCCTTTTATTTCTTTACTGAACACATCCGCATAGTTTTTAACTCAACCAATCTCAAACACAAGGCTGGGCTGGTGGACTGTAAATCCCACTGCTAACACTGCAACTACAGCTGAATCGATCAGTGATTAACTGATTAGTCGATTGACAGAAGAATAACCGGCAACTATTTTGATAGTAATTTAAAAAAAAAAAAAAAAACTCTCTTCTGGCTGCAGCTTGTCCAATGTAATGATTTGCTACTTTTCTCTATTTTATATAATTGACAATGAATCACTGAAAATGAATGTTTTTTGGTTTTGGACTGTTGCTCGAACAAAATGTTTGAAGAAGATGTCACCTGGGGCTCTGGAAAATTGCAAGAGGCACTTTGGACTATTTTTCAACATTTTACAGACCAAATGATTTATCGATTAACCAATCGATCAAACAATTGGCTCTTTAATCGAAAATGAAAAAATTGCTGCAGCCTTACTTTGACACAGCAGCATCATTTTTATGTTCTGATTAAGTGTTATTCACCACTTCGAGGATTTCAGACTTTAAATAATTTCAGTAAGATTAAGTCTATTGAGTCTTGAGCAATTTGCCACTGTAAAAATTCAAGCAAATAAAATCAAAATACGCAAAATAAAAGTGTTGCTTTCAGTGAACATGTACTGTTGGACACTGCGGCGCTACATTCCTGAGAGCATTTTGGTTTCTGTGTCTTTTTGACACAAGCTTTCTCTCCTGTGTGTTGGGGGGGGGGGTCATCTTTTCCTGTGTTTTTTTATGTGAGGCAGTTCAGCACCTCTCTGCCTTCCTTTGTTTCAACGTCAGGAGGCATTAAAGGGAGCGGGACATGCCAAAGTCTGTCCGCTCTCTCTGTCACTGCCTCTTGTGCAGTGGGGGGAGAGTTACTCCTCTGTGTGACATTTGTTTTTCTCCTCTTTTGTAGATCACCTCTCTCTACACTTGATCTTCCCTTCCAGTAGTGTGTATCAGTGTGTGTTTTCCTCCCAGCAATAATGTGTGTGTATTCTTTGCTCACACATGGCTCAGTTTACACACCTTGTGTTGTGTAACCAAGAGCTTTTAATGATTCAATTACAATTACAAAGGGTCAATTAAGAGATTAGGTGGTGTGTAGGGGCATGGGCAGTTAAAAGAGATGAAGGTTGAAAGAAAAGTGGAGGAATGAAGTTGGATTTGGGATTAAACCCCCCGTAATTCTTTGTATCTTGGTGTTTCAGGCCTTGAGGGGAAACGCTGTCCTCTTCATTCAGTGATAATCTGCATTTTCTCTGGCACCCTCCTCTCTTTAATTGGATTCTTCAAAGATAGTTTAACAATGCTCCTCAACCATCATATCATCACACAGGAGGAGAACAGCTAACTGTGAAACAATGGGGTTGCTGTTACTGCCAGTAGCTGATAAAAACAGAAGATATGTGCCTGATTTATGAGATAAAAGATTGTAGTTTGTGGAGGGGGGTGGGGGGTCTGTATGTTTGTATTTCGCTTTCTCTTGTTATACTGTATTTCTTGGACTAGAAGGAGCTCAGATAATTATTTTGGCTGTGCCTGCACCAATATCATTAAAATTAGTTAATCTGTGTCACTGGGTCATGAAATACTGGCCAATACTCTTATTCTCTACATGCCTGTGGGCCTTTCTCTCTCTCTAACACTGTCACTTTCTCAGCACTGGTGAGAAAGAAATGACACGGTGAAGCCCAAACAACGGCGTTGAACCTGGAAATTCAAGTTCAGTCAGTGAACTTTTTTGACCGAGAGGAGACAAGACAAGTAGTCTAATTTAAACCTTTTAATTTTTCACAGTAAACCTTAAAAATGTATTTTGCATCAAACACATTGCTTTTACACAGACTTTACATTACACATTGGGAACTGGATTTATTTTTCTCTGTTTCTGAGTCTTAAGAGTGTGCCTGAGAAGTCACAGAGTGAACAAAAGCCAAAGCAAAGCAGATTTTCGATACACAAACAGTGGAGTGGCTCGATGGTCAGAAAAAAGAAGGTTTCAGGTTACAACCTTCTCTCTGAATCCATCAACACAGAAACACAGAAACAGAAACACACCGTTTCCTCTATTTATTTTATGTGGCATCACTAAGATGTTTCCTACCACACATCCCTCTCTGTGGTCATAAACAAGATTATAAAACAAATCATGTCATGCCAAATTATTTAGTTACTGTGAATTGCTGTAATCAAATTATTACCCTAATCTGGTTATTCACAGTAATCAGGTTACAGTTTGCGTGTTAACATGCGGCATTTACCTTTGACTCTGAACGCCTACAGACTCATCAGTTAGGAATACCCACATGAGAAATTCGTTATGGATAGTTGAAGAATAGGTCTGATTGAGCTGAATTTCTCAATCTAAACCCATGTCTATTTCAAACAAAGAATAGCATCTTTTTCCAATTACTCTTATAAAAGCTACAGGAACAGAAACAATCCCAGGCTGCTGATAAGTGGCTGTTCCTGAGTGAAACATCTTTTCAGTGAGTCATGTTTCAACTTGTCTCTGATTGTGGCTTTGCAGCTTCCTGCCATGTCTCCACCATACCGCGTTAACTTTTGCTGAGTTTGGACCTCGAATGATTCTGAATTATTTGTATTAGTCTATTAAACAATTTGTCAAATATCCTGTAGTGTGCTAAATGTTTACACACTAGTTGCAAAAACATGTATTCAAAGAGCCAAAGTTAAAGCTTGTAAAAACACACATTAATTTAATTATTTTCATTGACATTCAGGATTGACAACGATATTATTATCGTATTATTATATTATTATACATACCAGAATGCTTTTAAAGAATTTTAAATCTTTCCACTATGCTCGATGGTTATACTGAGGTTGGTAGCAGTAGATGTGTTTGAGAAACCATGTTGGCTCCCAGTGTTGTATTCAGGTTGCCCAGTATGGAAGTGGGACCTGTCTCATTGGACTCTGTAATATCAAAAAAAAGGGGCAAAAATAGAGAGCTGGGTTTATTGGGTGTTATAAAAAAGAAAGGGTGTATTGTATGTATGATGATGAATGAGAGGGACAAACCCAGATTTAACAACCTGTCCCGTAAACGCACCCCCACTCCACACTCACACAGACAAAGCTTAGCTCCATGACCATGAAAAAAACAAAATATTACATGAATGTTGTTTTCCAGGTTGTGTCTTAAACTTCACCTTGAATGACAGACACATTGTCGAGCTCAACTGAGTGCGACCTGGGCCTTCCTGAAGATTTATTTTATGCTCTTTTGGCTAAAATCTTCTGCAGTACATCTGAAATTGCAGGATAAGGTTCACAACTGTTTACGAGTCCGCAGGTTTGAGGATATGTCCAGGATTTCTGTTTTCGTAAGTTGTGCAAATGTGTGTGTGCCTTTGTGCACCGTTGCTTGTGCTTGTGTCTCCCTTTTAAGTGTTTGGTGCGGCTGTTTTTATTGAGCCATCTCCTGGACAGTAGCCTGGTTTTCACAGCCTTTCTTTCAAAAGGCGCTGCCAACGACAGGAAGGGCTCCTCCTCCTGCCAGGGCAGGAAGGCAGGAGAGGACTAAGGGGGGAAGAGGGTTATTAGTGAGGGCTGAGCTGGGGGGAGGGCAGGGGACGCTGGTATTGAACTTAGAACAGCTGATGAAAGGGATTGTCAGTCAAATCTCCCCCATCTCCTCCCTGCTGTCATGGTAATTACTCGCTCAGCATATTTGAGGTTGTAGCCCCCCCCCCCCCCCCACTGTTTATCTGCTCATGAATTACAACAGAGTACAGTAATTTTAAGCATGAACATGCATTTTATAATATATGAAGTAGACCAATCAGAACACAATCAGAATTTAATTTAATTTACAAGTCGCATTCATTTTTGCCCTTTGAAATCAACTTGACAAAGGCATTTTATGTGTTGATAATGAATTTACTTTTATTCCACTGTTTTCCTCCCCCTCTTTCCTCACAATTTTAGTTCGTGTTGGAAACCTTCACACACAGTCCAACTGACCTGTGGCCTCATGCAGCAGCCCACACACACATATTCACATGTTCACGCACATTCCACAGTATGCTGCTGAACATTTTATGAGGCGAGAAGTTATGTAAAAACTGAATTTGCCATCCAAATTCATCCTTGAGGATTCAGGTTTAAAGAAATGAGTATTACTGTTTATTTGCAATTACCTAAGTCATGAAAGTATTTGTTAAATTTCTGGTCCGGCTTAAAAACAAAACAAATGAAAAGTACTTATAGCTCCAGTTTAGTCATTATTTAACTTCACTTCTCTCCAGCGTGAGGCTCTTTGGAGCCCTCAGGCCAAAGTCTAGTTCAATGAGAAGTGCGATGTTGGCAGCTTGAGCCAGGCTGCAGGCCCTATAGGCCATATGTCACACTGTGTCGACCACACAGCCACTCCAAGAGGAATAAAAAAACACCTTCAATATCACTCTAAAACCAACCACGTGCTCACCCTGTACATTTGTTTGTGTTCTGTATTCAAGCTATAGAATTTAAAATAGAATAAAAACTGCAGCTAAATGACACATGGTGTCGATCAGTGTCTTCTTTCTCATGCACGTGTTAATACAGAATGACCGATCAGTTCTGTCTTGCTGAAACATCATCTTCCTCACTCCAGATCAGTGCAAGATGCCAAACGGACAGCACTCAGCGGCTTTCCATAGCCTAAAGAGGTTCACTTTTCAGTAAATAATTTCACATGCAAAAAACATTTTGCTGTCTCTTTGTTAAGTTTAATTGGCACTGTCACCCTAAAGTCACAGTTTGACTGATGTTTGAAGTATTATATCATTTCCTGTTAGTATATAATGGTTATCTATGTTGATTTCTTGTATACTAACTGCAGTGACAGTATACTGTGAAACATTAGTATACAGTATACTGAATAATAAGCATTTAGTATGGATTTGGGACACAGCACTACTCAGGACTGAAATTGTCATTCCTGTGCTTCAAGACATCAGAGCTGATAAGGAAGGTGTCTGCTTTCAGAGGGGCTTCTGTTGTCTAAGCAGGGATGTACTGATCTGACAACAAACACTGAGTAAATGGGAGAGGAAGAAGGTGGGAAAGACACAGAAACATGAGAAGAACAGGTGAAATAATATTGAGGAATACTACTCTACCATTACTTGCAGGATAGAAGCTAGGGTTAGGGTTAGGGCCTTCTAGAAGATCGTGAAAAACACTCTATTTTATCTTCGTCCAATGACAGGTTATATTTATAGTTTGGCTTGCATGTGAAGCTCTGCATAGGGGATTTATCCAGCTATCTGATGGGGTTGATTCACACAAGTCATCTTGTCTCTTCTGCGTCCAACAGTGGTGTGCTGATTGATGTTGTGACACACTAAGGGGTGAGTTGTAGGTTAAGAAGAGAGAGGTATTTTTTTCAAGCCGAGGCTCTGAGGTGGAGCTCAGTTCAGGGCGATGACAGCTGCTGACAGTTTTTTGGCTCCTCTCTTTCTTTCTCCACGCCAGGTAGAGTCCCCCCTCCCTCCCTCCCTCCCTCTCAGTGCCTTCAGCCCAGTGTCTCTCACCCTGTCTCTCTCCGTCATGTGGGAGTCACGTCCCTCCTCACCCGCTCTCACCACCCTCAGACAGTGTCAGTCACTGCTTCTCTCCTGGCGCCAGATGTAGCTTCTCCGTTTCAAGGGGAGCTATTTTTCCACTTGTTCTCTCTGGGCCACTTTTACATTGTCAGTGTTACTATATAAACAGAAAACAGTGATCAAGTTACAGTGCCATTCATTCAGCTCCGCCCCTTTCACCTCCACCTCCCACACCTGGACTCTAATGCCCCCAGACTGAAGACATAATAGTATTTACCTCCTGCTAAACAAGCAGCTCTTTGTTTACTCATAAATTTGTGTTAAACATGATACTTTCTCCTGCATACTTATTCTGCAAATAGGCAGAAATTTTGCTCTCATAATTTGGTTCTCTGTCTGACCAGATAAATCAGTCCACTACGATAATTACCATTAGGGCTGCAACTAACAATAAATCAATTTGGTCTATAAAATGTCAGAAAATACTGAAAAAAGGCCTGTCACACTTTCTTAAAGCCCAAGTTGCTGTTTTCAAATTGTGGGTTTTTTTTGTGGATTTACTATCGCAGTAGACAAAGAAAAGGAGCAAATCTGAGAAACTGGAAGCAAGGGGCGCAGTGCATTCTTGAAGACTTGGGTCACATAGCAGATAAAACAAATGCTAGGTTTTTTTTTTTTCCACAATTCATCACAGCTGATTATATGTGCCGTTTGGCCTTTGGTTGCTTATTTCTGGCGGGTTTTTTTACTTTCTTTTTGATAATAGTGATATCATGGTGTCTGCGTGTACATTATTTCTTGAAACACAGTTAGAACTAGGGAATTTTTGGCACATTAGCTGACATTTAAATTTATTATAATTATATATATATATGTATATAATATGTATAAATATTATTTTCTTGATCAGCTGATTGATTAATTGTTTCAGCTCTAATAACCATAATGTTTCAAAATGCACCATCTCAAGACTGCCAGTTGTTTGAAACAATTTGAATGTGGGAACTATGAGGAACTATTTAATGTCATGTTGCTGCAACAAATCGATGCTTTGAAATACAATGTGTCAAGAATATTTTCTGTGTACAAGTTAAAAATTACAACTTTAAAAAAATAGAACTGTTACTTAATTTATGCTCATTTGTCATCAAAACATTAATGGCCAGTAGTGTGTAGTGATCCCAGTTGGTGTGTTTTTTGTTTCCATTTCCGGTTGTTCTCACTAAGAGACACACCCCAGTGATTAATATACACACTCCTATTAGATAATTACATACTTACAATCACTGTGTCACAACAAGTTGAACCAGTTAAGGTCATTGTAAACTATATGAATATCCAATTAAAAATACGTTTTTATTTCTCAATTTCTTAAAAACGTGTACCCATTAGATAATAGTGATTTATTGTAAGATAACAAGTACTGCTGTTAGTACCACACAGAAACACATTAGGATGAAGTCAGTCATGATAAATTGAATGTTGTGTCATGTGTCATATTTGAAGACATTTTTGAACTTTAAAGCAAGCTGCTGGTCATGTAGTTAGTAATGGCCTTCTTAAGTCAAGGTCAAAGTTAAATGGTCAGGATTTTATTTAACCTCTCGGCCACTGGGAAGTTTCTGTCCTCGGTCTCACCTCCTGCTTTCCCTTTCTTTCTCTTTTCATTTTTCCCTCTCTGTTTTTATTAGATTATTCCTTTGTGCCTTTGCCTCTCTGTTTTTTGAAACCTTACCACTCTTGTTAATGACAAGCTGTGGGTTCAGGTTGGGGTTGCTGCGTTGGGGTGGGGGCCACATTTGGTTCAGTCCTGTGCTATCCATTGAAGGTGACAGAAGGGGCTGTGACTTTGGGTTTTTGACCCCAGATTCTTTATTTTTACTAGGAAGGGATCCAAGGATGGAGCTGTTGATGTGAATAGCTGCCCAAGGTGACTGGATCCCAATAAAGAGGCCGTCAGCCTGGCCGGGGGCCTCCTTCCCATCCCAGACACAACCTTTATAGGGCCGCTTATGAGCCTGGGCAACTATTAAACCCTGTCCAGCCTGCACTGAGGAATTTAGGGCCAGGAAACAAGGGAGTGGGGGTGGGAATGGGCAGAGGGAGGTGAAGTTGGGGTGACTGAAGGTGAAAGTTGAAAGGCATGTTCGAAGGAATCTGGTTGTTCTTTAGTCATCACCTTCAAATGTGTACCAGGCGTGTTGCTCCTTCACTCTCTTTATTCTTGAATTGAAGTGTAAGGAAGCAGAGTTTTAATCAGCTGGATGTACTTGTCACTGCGTCTGTTTTACATTGTTTGTTTTGAACGTTTTCATTAGCAGCCGTTGAATGGCTTTGCCCATGGCCAGCAAATGGTGTTATACAGTGAGACATTTTCTTAAGCGAGACAGCGAGAGGGAACAGAGGGAGACAGCCGAGTCCCATAAACATCCCGCCTCTGTTTGTTCACATGGGGCTCAAGGTATATAGGCAGGTCTGGTTGGACAGCCTTTCAAATAAAAATGTGAGCTTGTGCATGTGCGTGCGTGCACACAAACACACACACGGATACAAAAAATCTGATGTCAGTCGAAAAGTCAACAGAGGTATGCTGCTCCCCCACTCACCAGTAAATGGAGAAGCCAATCAAATCTCAGCTGCCAATCAGCATTTTATCAGCAGGGCCATCTGGCCATCAGCTAATTGTGTCTCTTTTAAGTCCCTGTCAATCAGCAGTCCCCCCACCCCCTTTTCTCTTAAAAATGTCTGCCTTTGAGCTTGCCTTCTGGCTCCAAGGGGTGGCCTGCATGGGTCTGGGGGTTGTTTGTTGACCACTCTCTCTTAATCAGTTGTTGTATTGGCTTTCATCATAGTTTCAAAGACTTAAGAACTTATGTAAACAAGATGCTCTGATATAATAAGAGGCTTTAAATGCATTTTCCCCCCCTCTTTCTGCAGCGGTGGAGACCCAGAGCACCAGCTCAGAGGAGATGGTGCCCAGCTCTCCTTCTCCCCCCCCTCCTCCTCGTGTCTACAAGCCGTGCTTTGTATGCCAGGACAAGTCATCTGGTTATCACTATGGAGTGAGCTCCTGTGAGGGCTGCAAGGTAAACGAGGCCAAAGACACATGAAGAGTTTACAGGACATGTATGAAATGAACAGCTGATGTCCACTAAAAAAGAAGGCCAGAGTGAGAACCTGATGTTCAACTAAGACTTGAAAGATGTCAGCACTGCACAGCTGTAATGTTTGCTTTTGTTAAGCTGCCCCCTAGTGTGTCCTTACTAATACTGCACTTAATTAATGTAACAGAACCAAACTATGTGCTGTATGTGTCCAGCAAATGGTTACTGCATCTAAATTGGATAAAGCTGTTGTTACGGTGGAGATTTAGAGCTTACAAAATAAACATGTGGAATATTTGGAGAACATTGTACTTTTAGTTTATATACAGAGACCAATAAATGGATGTTCACATTAAGAAAGTGAAAGAAGACTTCTCAGTTCTATGTGAGACAGCCAGCCGAGCCTGTGTTAGTAGGCTACTAATTTATGCAATGCATCACCCTTCAGCATATGGTATTTTATTTTATTTTAAGATATGTGACATTTAAAACTAATCACGGCTAAAAGCCATGCTAGTGGCTCTGTGAGGCTGTACTTAGGCAAATCAATGCTTTGAACTACATGTTAACAACATGCTCACATGCTCACAATAGCCGTGCCGAACATGCTGATATAACTATGTTTGCAATCTTAGTTTTGCATGTTAAACATGCTTACATTTGCTAATTACTCAAAGCACTTAGAACAGCTGAGGGTGATGGGGATGTTATTAGTTTTGCAGGTATTTTAAATGAAATTGTTAGACACATTAAAATTTTGAACTGATGATGGCCCTAGAAGGAAAGTTGGAGGATCACCAAAGTAATTACAATTCATCCTGAGGTGGACATGAATGTCTGTACCAAATTTGATGGCAATCCATCCAATTTCACTAAAAAACACAAATGGTGGTGCTTCAGGTAAAGTCAGGGGATGACCAAATTAGTTAGGATACACTGCCTGGGAAGCATGAATATCTGTGAAGAAATTCATGACAATCCATCCAGTATTTGTGGAGATATTACAGTCTGACAGGCCAACATAGCATGGGTGAAAACTGTTTTCTGAAATCTTATTGAGAGCCTTTTTTCCTGTCGTGAAGCAGTGTACAAGACATTTTCGTGTGTTGGTTTCAGGGTTTCTTTCGGCGCAGTATCCAAAAGAACATGGTGTATACCTGTCACCGGGATAAGAACTGTCAGATCAACAAAGTGACCCGCAACCGCTGCCAGTACTGTCGTCTGCAGAAGTGCTTTGAGGTCGGCATGTCCAAAGAAGGTGAAAGGAAAATATGGTCTTCAATCATTTCCTAAGAAAATAATACCTTACACTCACTATCAAGAAAAAGCTAATATGGAGTGTTTAAGTGTGTTATCTTGTGCCCGTGTTTCCCTGTAGCGGTGCGTAACGACAGGAACAAAAAGAAGAAGGATGTGAAGGAGGAGGTGGTGCTGCCAGAGAACTATGAGCTGAGTGGAGAGCTGGAGGAGCTGGTTAAAAAAGTTAGCAAAGCTCACCAAGAGACCTTTCCGTCTCTGTGCCAACTAGGAAAATACACCACAGTGAGTTTTTATTTCATGCATTATCACATCAACCCCTAAACACTCCACACTCCACTCAAGCATTAGCTCACCGCTTTGCCAGAAGGACAAACACAGTATGGATACTGCACAGCCACACAGACAAAAAGTGTCCCTGTTTCTTTCTCCCAGAATTCAAGTGCTGACCACAGAGTACAGCTGGACTTGGGCCTGTGGGATAAGTTCAGTGAGCTGTCCACTAAGTGCATTATAAAGATTGTGGAGTTTGCCAAGCGGCTACCAGGCTTCACCACGCTCACCATCGCTGACCAGATCACCCTCCTCAAATCTGCATGTCTGGACATCCTGGTACCAACCATGCTCCTTTTACTGCTCCTCTTTAACCGACTCCCCTCCCACCCCTTCCACCTCCCTAACGCTTTCCCATTTGTCACGCTGCTTGTCGATATAAACGTCTCCTGACAAATTTTAAATTTAATTCTGAACAGCTGCAATTAATCTTTTTTTTGGACTGAATTTCAAACCTCATTTTACTAACTGCCCACTTTTTTTCTTTCATTTTTTTTTTTCTTCCCCTTCTCAGATGCTGAGGATATGCACTCGCTACACCCCAGAACAGGACACGATGACCTTTTCAGATGGCCTGACTCTCAACAGGACCCAGATGCATAACGCTGGCTTCGGCCCGCTCACAGACCTGGTGTTTGCCTTTGCTGGCCAGCTGCTGCCTTTGGAGATGGACGACACAGAGACGGGCCTACTCAGTGCTATCTGCCTCATCTGCGGAGGTAGGGTTTTGCCGACTAGTGTGCTGCCATTAGCTTACAGCCAATCAAAAATGTTGCTCTGTCTCATTGTTTTGGAATTCCCTCGCTATCATTTTGCCAGTTATTTTATAAACTACTCCCATGTCCTTACCTCTTCAACTGTGTCTCTTTCTCTCATTGTTTCAGACCGTATGGACCTGGAGGAGCCACAGAAGGTGGACAAGCTGCAGGAGCCTTTGCTAGAGGCTCTGAAGATCTACACCCGCCGCAGACGCCCGGACAAGCCTCACATGTTTCCCCGCATGCTGATGAAGGTCACTGACCTCCGAGGAATCAGCACCAAAGGTCAGCTGAGGTTTAACATATCATCACCACAAATTAGAAGTAGAGCTGGATATCAAATCTTAATACTACTTACCTTTTTTTTTTTTTTTTTGTAACTACCAGTACTGAGTATCAAGAACTGAAAAGTATGAAAGTTGACATCTAAAAAAAAAAGTCGAACAATGCCCAGCCTTATTTATGGGACTACTAGTTAAAAATGATAAAGCAAATTTGCCTCGGAGATCATCTGAAGTTTGCTTACTTTTTGTAAAAAGAGCTGATTGGTGAGAAATTATAATAATGGATTATCATTGTATCCTAAGAATCATGTATGCAAAATAGTTAACAGAGAGAATTTACCATCATCTGCATATATCAAGAAATTTGGCAGTGAAGAGGCGTTGTTTTCCTGAAATGGGATGGAACCAGTTAGTCAGTTAGGGATTCCTTTAAAAAGTAAATATGTGTGTGTGTGTGTGTGTGTGTGTGTCTGTAGGAGCAGAAAGAGCCATCACACTGAAGACGGAGATCCCGGGCCCCATGCCTCCACTGATCAGGGAGATGCTGGAGAACCCTGAGGCCTTCGAGGACAGCAGTGACTCAGGAGACAGCGCTGCGGCCGCTCCCCCCGCCATCCAAGCCATTAAACAGGAGGAGAAGGCCACTGAGTCGGCCGTTGAGGAGGAAGAGGAGGAGGAAGAGGATGACTACTGGGATGAGGAGAAAGAGCGAAGGGCGGACAGTGACGGAGAGCCGTGGGGGGAGGCGGCAGCGGGCGCGCAAAAGAAAGGTGTGACTGGGAAAACACAGTGAGAGAGACCCTGTGATGCTGCTTCCTCCTTCAGATCACTGAGCCCTCGCCCAGCAATATCTCCTCCCAGAAACCTCACAGAATTAGGCTCTTATACAACAACGGTGTTGCGTACAGCACATTTTTACATATACTGTACATGTTTACTGAAAGGAAAATGTGTTAAATTCAGTATAGGAAGCAATGAGTGGGAGAAGCAAAAGCACTAAATGTCAGCGGGTTGAGGAGAGCGTCATTAAAAATCACTGTGCCAAAATGAGACTGTCTAAAAGATATTTCAAAAGTGTTTCGTCCACCCAAAGAGGAACAAGAAGTGGTGGACAAAATGGAAAATGCACTCCTCCGCTATCTAATAAGGGCTATGCTTTGTATAAAATTGATGGTAAAAATACATTGCAACAACAGAACTCTATGTGGTGTCCATTTGCCGCAAATGTCTTCCCAGAACTCCTTTTATTACTATTCAGAGATATGCTACTTATTTTTTTATTGTATGGTTTTTCTAAGCATGTACACGATTCTGTTCTTTCTTTATGCCTATTTGTGGGACTTTGTGTTGCTTTTTTTGTATATTTTTCACTCAGTCCTGCTCACATTTGACTGGACATATGTGTTGTTTTTTTAAGCTTGTCTTTATTTTTTATGCATTTCTGCTTTATTGGACACAGTGCAAAAGTAATAGCAAAGATAGTAAAAAAAGAACAATAGCAAACAGAGAGCAGGTCATGAGCAGGACTCAAACTCACAATGTGACAAGCACATGGTATGAAAATCTCTTATGGGAAAAGCATCTGAAAGAGAAAAAGAGGGAGAGAACTTCAACTGTAATTTCAGCTCTGGTGCGTGTGATCCAAATAACAAAGAATGCAAAACAAATGCAGCAACATATCTCCACCTCTCGATAAAAATACTCACTTTCATTAATTAAAAACCACACTTAGACTAAAGAATCTGCAGCGTAGATTTAATGTCATCACACAATCTCAGGTTGATTCTATCAGGGCCACGTCTCACCTGTCAATACAGTATTTTAAGAAAACTGTTGGTGTTAATACACTGACATAAAATATAAGTTGTTGACCATGCTGTACATGCCCTTGGTACAGCAACAGGTACAGGTAAGCCATAATAATTTCATTTAGTAAGCGTGAGCGAAGAATCAGCCAAACAGATATAACCCTTAAAAGCAGTTTACTTCACAGAAAACCTCAGGTGTGTATGTGTACGTGTGTGTGCATAAGTGTGTAACTGAGACCATTTACCAATACAGAGAGTGATGTTGTAGAGATGTGATGTGACTCTTTTTACTGCCATAATCCACAGTAAGCATTTACACAGAAGTCCAATTATTAGTTCTCTTAAAAAAAATGCACATAAAATAAGGTTTGTAGCAAAAACTAAATGTTTTCACTCACCCAAAGACTTGATGTCGATGCAAGCTGACCAAGAATCACACGATCCATTGTAACTGAGGTTGCAACCGTCCAACATAACTGACAACAAAACAAAAGCTTTACATTGGGTGACCTGTCTGCTGCGGCATAAGACGATCATTTCAGATGACGTGTGTTCATGTGTGCTGTATCTAATGAGTGATGCAAAACATGAATTTTGTAAAATAAATACTTATTCATTTGTTTTTCATTGAGACTATACAGCTTTTCTTATGCAAGATGTATAAAATTGTCAGTATTTGTGTAATGAAAGACAATGTGAGAATTACTGAACTCCTTAATCGTCATAAGGGAAAAGATTCTCCATCAGCATGTTCTTCTTCATGGCATAGAACATCACAGCAGTGCAGCTGCAACATATTCTTGATGTAGTTTGTTGATATGAGGGATAAAATGAGTTTCAAAGATGAGGTTAGTGAATCTGAAGAAAGGACTGTGTGTTTCTGATAATCAGAATGAAGCAGAGAAAGAAGGTGTAGAGAATATGAACAGAAAACAGATCCTACATGACTGTTGTGGCAACACACCAGCAATGACTATATATACAAGTTAGATTGGCCTTTAGCACCAGATGTAAAGCCATCTCAGACACAGATGTTGATTCAAGTATTAAATACTCAACACTGACGCCATAATGATGTTTTTTATGACTGTTCAATTGTGATTGGACGCATCTCAACCATATGACTGAGGTAAAAGACAAGCGTATCGTCAGTGTTTTTCCTCACTCCGTTTTATTTCCTCTGTCTCACACACACACACACACACACACACACGCACGCACACACATATATACACAGTCAACATTTTGCACATCGTCAGCCAATTCTACATACTTTGTTGTTTAGTATTTAAAGATGTTTCTACATCACATAACCGTGATATTTCATAATAAATTGTTTTCCTCTTTCTTTTATCTATTTCTTAAACTTGTTTATTCTCTTGAATTTGAGCTGGTGCAATAGATAAGCCATGGAAGAGGTCACAGAGGCCTCAGCTCTATATGTAAGCAGAAAAAAAAAAAAAAAGACCAAAGACACATTTGGACAAAAACAATTCTATTAAGCTCATTGATGTGAAATATATTCACTTTGTATTGTGTGACAAATTGAGATTTAATGATCTCAAATTACTTTTGAAGCTGGAACCATCTTATCTCTGTTACATTTTGTTGTTGTGTTTTTTTAACAGACGTTAAAAAAACTTTTTAGAAACGCAATCTTTGTAGTGTGCAAATATTTTGTCTTCATGTTCAGGGATTCAGACACTCTCACTCTCACTTTTTTTCAATTAGACTTATACCAAAATAGCTCTGATACACACACACACACGGAAAAACAAAGACTGAGCTGATCTGTTTTTGGTTTTACATTCTTATTTTTGCTTATTTGTTGCTCATTGTTTGCTTATTTGTTATTTGTTTTTGTCTTTCTTGTATTTTGATAAAGGTGCTTTCTGTTCTCAGACCTTTCAGTGTCCAGTTGTCATCTTCTTTGCCATCACTTTACACACACACCTTTACACATAAAGTCTTAGGGTGGAAACACAAGTACTAGTCTTTTCAATACTGTAGTTGTATGTTTTGAATGGCCAAGTATTTTCTGCACTGTAAGGCAGTATAAAAATGGCAAATACTCCTTTACATATATCACCAAAAATACAGACCGCCAGCCATATGGATTTATCATCATATTTTATTAAGGAGCCCTGTATCTCCAACAACAGCTCAGATCAATAAACAAAAGTTTCACAAACTAACTTTGAATGTTCTTCCAACCTGACACTGTGCTCGACAAGCCGCAGCAGAGCATTTCACACTTGTCTGTAACACACACCCACACTTTTGACACGGTCTCGGGATTCACACTCACATGAAGAGGTTACGGGCTGACATGCCACCAAAACAAGATGTAACGTATTAAATTTAAGCTAATCATGGCATCATTCGACATTTTTCTCAAAACACAACATATCCACATTTTAATCAGCTAAAAAGCTAGAAAATCTAGGAATTACAACTGGAGTCTAAAAATAAACTGAAAAATATTCTTGGGCAATTAGTGTCTGCATATGAATGTCTAAAGGAGAGCATGAAGATAAGAGGCATATGCAGACAATAATTGTTTTATTAGCACATAAAGTTCATCCTGAGTTTTATTAATCCTAAAGTAATAAAACCACTAATAAAACAAACAAAATTCTGGACACTTAAGACTGAAGCTCTACACTTTAAATATGACCTCGCTGAAGACCATTTTCTATCTGAACAACAACAGAATAATCACAAAATGCTACTAGGTTTTCTTATGACCTACATGAACCTGCATCGCAGTAAACAAGAAACTTGCCGTCCATCATCCTTCGTTGCGTTACCACATGGGTGAGTCGGCCAGCTCACTGCAGAGAGAAAGAGAATTGAAAGTTTTACAGACGGTGGTGAGGATGATAAAATAAACACTGTTTGTGAAAAAAAATTAATAAATCCCATGTCTCTACTCCTGCTGGTCTGCTGCTTGCTTAACATCAACTTATTTCATTATTGCTGCTATTTTTACTGTCACTATTATTACTCTCTAGTGTCGTCTGTGACTCTTCCCACGAGACTGGAAAGCGCCCAGTAAGTGGAACGACAGCTTTTATAAAACAGCAACCAGTCTGCCAGGGAGGAGAGTGTGAGTGAAGTCATCACATAATATTTTAGGAGAGGTGATTCCACTCATGGAGGGGGAAACAGGGTTTGTACTGTGTGACTGGTAGAAAGCCAGGATTGTCACCTCAGGACGGGGTCGTCGAGTTCTGGTAGGATCAGTTCCTTCCCTTCATCAGCTCGGGCCTCACAGTGCTGCCTCATCACACCCTGATTGATCAGACAGAGGCAGAGATGGACGTAAGCTCCAGATTTATCTTGTTTTTAATAATATATACACCCAAAATATGTGGGGAACCAATAACGTTGATCAGTGTTTGTGTTTTTTAACATATAATATCTATGAGATATCATCACTGAAAAACAAAATACAAGGTACAGTGCTTTATATTCCTATTATATAAATAACTTAATATTTGAACATATAAAATATAATCTAAATTTGAAAATATAGGGCTGTTCATTTTAAACATTTTACTGCTGTGTATTTGTAAAACAAGGCATCATTACACATAGATGGGAAAGCTCATAACTGATCTCATTTCAGTGAAAGCATTTACATATAAACATCAGCTTGTTGGTAACAAGGCAGCAACATGGGCTAATCTAATCTTTGACCTATAGTACTTTGGTTGCGGATATTGTGAAACAAAAGCACAAACTATGGTGAAAATAAGCAAAGCCTATAATAAATCACTTGAGAGATAAGAAAATAACGTATTATTTTGTATTCACAGATGTCAAATATATGTGACTGTCATAAAATGTGATATAATTTTTTTATCCAGTTAAGCTGCTATCAGTACGCTGAGCATCATGGAATTATTTTGTTTGACAACTTTGGTGATCCTGTTTGTAGGTCTTTGCTCCATGTGTCCTCTTTTAAACCCAGTTAGAATAAATACATTGTCATGACTACTAGTCAGCATTAAACCTTGGTGTTCAACAATGGAGCTGGAGCAAAAACTCACAGGAACGAGGGAGCTTGAGGACTCAACTGGGAAACTAGTCAAATATTTGACCTCTCAGGTCTGTTAGCTCCTAATGCAGGTGGCGTCAAACCTTGTTTGGTTTACGTGGGAATAGGATGGCATACCTGTGTGTCAGAGGCTGGTGTGTCTTCTTTGCTCTGGGTGTTTGTCTCTGTGGGGATCTCGGCTCTGTCGGGCCGCTCCAGGTGAGTGGACAGGAGAAGAGCTGAACAGACTGATCTGGGAAAAGCTGAGGAAGCATCGTTGTCATCGTCAGAGGCAGAGACAGCCGCTGTTTGAATCAGTACAGACTCTTCACTACGTTACTCATTACAGTGCAGTGAAATAGCAGTGCTGTGTACAGAGAGACTTCATTACTCACGGATACATGTGGGAATTTCTCCATTTGATTTCGTTTCTGGCACAATCCCCAACCTCTGCTCTAACTGACGGATGTAGTTCACCAGGTCCTGCGAGTTTCCAGTTCCAAACCCACAGATTTGAAAAAGAAGAAGAGGCAAAAGACAAGGAATAACAACTGTTTTCAGTGTAAACTGTTTTTATGAAGTTATTTTTTACTTTTTGTAATTGAAAATATAATTATCGACACTATTGTTTTAACTTTGCTACATGTTTAATGTTTATTTAAACATGTTTAATTTTAATGTTGCAGCTTTAAAGTCTCATCTTATCTCATCCTTACCTATAATTACAGAAAATAATGTATTTGTTGATTATATGTTGTAAGTAACTTAAGGAATTAAAATAAATGCAGTGGAGTAAAAATGACAACACTGGGTCTGAAATGTAATGGAGTAGAAGTGTAAAGTTGCAGAAAATGGAAATATTCAAGTTATGTACAAGTACCTTAAATAGTACTTAAGTACAATACTTGAGTACTTAGTTCTTTTCAATCCAAATCTGGAAACTTTTGACTCACACTCTTATTTATTTGACAAGGCCGCTCTGAATTGATACTCTTTTAAAAGGTATAATTCATAAATTAATATAAGCTGGCATGGAATCCTTGCCTGTTTGTCCACCTGATGCTCCTCGCTCTCTGTCTGGGCTTTTCTCAGACTGGCCTTCAGCTCCAGCAGCTCTCGCTTAGTATCACTCAGCAGCACCTACAGGGGGCAGCAGCATTATACTCAGACCATGTGAACACCCACACATCTGATCTGGCTTGACCTCTTTCCTGCTGTGAATCACATGACAGTGAGAGGAAATGTTTACTCACTGTTCATGGAAGCCTTTCTATTTGTGCCAGTATGTGAGTAATAAAAGAACTTTGCTGAACTCTTCTCCAGTTTCCAAAATATAATCTGAGCAACTGATGATGCAGATTTGTGGCACGCAGGCAGTTATTTTTAACAGCTGAATGTGTTTGTGTATTGATTAATAGTGATTGCGATGTACTTTGATTTACTTACTCGATTGCTATCTCTCTCATTTCCAAGCTCTACTTCTAGCTTCTCCCTCTCCACCCTCTCCTCCTGGAGCCACGCCTCCTTCCTCTGCACCTCACAGCTCAACTTTTGTATTTTCTTTTTATCGGTCTGCATAAAAACACAAAACGTTTTAAGTTAGGTCGACATAAGCGTGGTGCATCTGCAGCATCAGGCTCGGCCACATCCTCACTTCTGCTGCATGTTTGAATGTTTCTCTTTCCAGGGCCCAGTTGGCGCGCTCCTCCCTGAGGACCAGGTTCTCCTCGGAAAGCTGCAGGGTGAGCTGGGCCACTTGCAGCCGGGCTTGGTGGAGCTCGGTGTGGACGTGGCCCTGACGGGTGCCCAGCTCCCTCAGCTCCCTGCGCAGGCTCTCAGCCACATGCTCACTAGCCTCCAGACGCTCATGCAGCCCCCGTACCTCGGCCAGAGCGGCCTCGTTCTCCGCCTGCAGGGAGACGAGAGATGTACAGCAATGGCAAACGGCTGAAATAAGGGAGATAAATGTTTCAGCTTTCCTCTCTGACTGAGCTTTCTGTGTTTTAAAAGAGAAGAAGAAGCAATGACCTGCAGAGACTTCCTCTCTTCCTCATCGTGGCTCATTTGACTGGACATTTTCTTCACTCTCTCCTTCAGCCTGTGGGACAAATAAATGAGTTTTAAGGCTCAAGGAAATAAATTTCGCCAAGACAAATGTTAAGGCTAGCATATGTCTCAAACACTTGCCTTTCCAGTTCCATGTTTCCCTCTTTCTCCCTGTCATTCAGGACCTTGATGTCCTCCTCCAGGTCTTTGATTCGCTGCTGACTCTCAGCTTTTTCATCCATAAGTTTAGTCAGTTCAGAGGTCAGGTTTTCCTGGCTATATTTCACGTCCTTTCAATGTTGTGGAGAGAAGAGAGAATTCCTTTTCACGTGTGTGCATTTGTAATCAAAACCCTATCATTAGTTATCACTGACATGCTGAACATTTTGGAGGTAAAAAGGAGATGGCTACCCCAAGAAATCTGCTGGCATGACCTGCCTGTACCTTGTGTTTTCCCTCCACCTTCTTCAACGTCTCACAGTTGTGTCTCAGGTTGTCCCGAAGCTCTGAGATCTCCTCCTTCATTGATTCTCTTTCAAGCTCCCACTCCATCCTTGCTGTTTTGTTGTTCTCTCTCTCATTCTCTGTCTCCTTTTTTGTCATGTCCAGGGCCTGCTGTATATCTGCTTGGTTTTTTAAGCATTCCTCCAGCCGACTCTGTTCACAACATGGGACAGGGGCTGGCATTGTTTATTGTTTACATTTTTTTTTTTTTTTTTTTTTTTGTAATATGATTCTATCAAATATCCTAGCTGTCATCATTACTATGGAAGAGTAGCTTATCAGGAGTGGTTCAACGCAGTGCCGAGAATTTCTATTCCCACCTGCAGCAGCTGAGCCCTGGGGATGACTAGGAGCAGCTCCTCCTCTCCGTCCTCCTCGTCTTGTTCCTCTTTCAGAGTTTCCAGCTCCTCCAGCGGCTTTGGAGAGCAGAAGGTGAAGGGGCGACTACGGGCACACACCTCTCCCATCTTATTCACATATATAAACTGATACTCCGCAGGACTGGGGCGGGGCAGGTAGGATGCTGTATCAAGGAGACACATCTTAGTTATACATTTAAAAGAAAAATGCCTAAAATTGGTTGATTAAAGTGAAATAAGAGGCACAAAAAAAGTAAATGGTGGAAACAACAAGCTCTTATTAAGCACCAAATGACAAATTAGCTTTAATTTTGACCACAATGCCCACTTTAGTTAAACTCTGTGATGACCATTCTTGCTGACCTCCAGTGGTTTAACTTCTCACCTTGCAGCAGTGATGTGGCAGTGTACTGTGACATCACTGTTGGGTGTAGTTACAGGTGCAGAAGAGCACACCAATAACCACAACCAAACACCAGGGTTGCAGACAGCAAAGCGCTGCGTTTCAGCCCGGTGTTGAGTTACTTTTCAAGGTAAGAATATCGAGATTTATTGAATTATTACAGCGTCTTTGACGGACTTCTTACCTGGGAAAAGTGCACAGTAGTTGACACTGGTGCCCTCAGTGTAGCCTTCAGGAACAAGAGCCCATGTGTATGTGTAATACTGTTTCACTGAAGACCAACCCACCTGCGACATGATAAACACATTTTTAAACCACAAACCAAACGTGCATTGATGATGCTTTCGTTTTAGTGTGGAGGAATGGTGCCAACGTGGGTGAATTTACCTCAAAAATCCCTATCCAGTCGCTGCTGCTCCACTGATGGTCAGAGGTCAGACTGTAGTGGCACTCCACTCTGGTTTGGGGGAAGTACAGTTGCCCCACATTTCGAAACACCACCGTGGACTGTTTATCCATGGTAATAGGAAGCTGTGCTGTTTAGGAAGAAAACATAAGTGGATCCAGTGAAGTGTGTTTCAGTTTCAGACTGGAGGAGAACAGCTGATGAAAGGGGATAGCAGAGTCAGTTCAGGAATGCAGCTTGGTCATAACACCAGTCACCTATGGCCCCACAATATGTTTATGAACAACAAGCTTGTATACCAACTGAGCACTGAAGTTATACTATGTGGATGCATCTTTTTGGATTATTTCAACAATACAAATCATCAACTATGAACCTACATGATAAATTATATCAAAACCATATTAAAACACAGTTTTTAGAATTACTTATTGATAATAAAAGGTAGTCATTAGCCAACTAATAGGTCCCCTTTATATTCCAATACTGACACTATTCTTCCCCGAGGTCTTACATTTAATTCCTAATACAAAACTGACATCATAACTGCATTCATAAATATATATTTAACACAAATAAAATAAAAAACAGACTCATCATAACAGATAACAAGACCAATAACACAAGGAAAGATTTAAGTGCAGTTTTTTTCTGCTATAATTAAGCATTCATGGATTGCAGCTGCTAAATGTATACTTGGCTTTAATAAATTAATGAACTTCATGCTGTTAATGTTGTCTTACCTTATTCTGCTGAAAATTTAAAGTGTTGTCTTTTCTGCTACCTAATGAAGGACAGAGCTGTGAATCAATCTGTAGATAGTGATGAGCAATCCTGTCAGGTGCAAGAGTTTCACAACATCTCCTGAACCATGTGGACCCCGAGTAAAATTAGTGATGCTGGGTGACTCATGGGAGATGCAGTTCACGAGTACACAGCTCATCAAAAGGCAAAGTAGTGCTGCAGACTTCAACTCCCATTACAGGATACTGTTATAGGATACAGGATCCGCGCTGGTAGTTATTGCTCATTGCAATTCTCAGTAGTGGGCAGTGGAGGAAGGTTAAGGGGGGGCACTACAGCTAAACATTTCTCTTAATAACAACTTCAGTGAACCCACTTCCCTGAAATCAGTGAAAGACATTTAACAGCAGAATCCACAATATGATGGAAACTCATTTGATTCATGCAGAATGTGGACATTTCCTGCATTTCTTCATGGTTTTTCAGCAGTATTTTGTGTAAAACTTATGAGCGATTTCCATTTTTCACTAACTTGTTTTCAACCTATAATACTGTCAAGTTTGACTTTTATTCTCAAACTGTCTGATCGCGTAAGAATCGTGGTCCCACTTGTGATCACTTGATGGCAGTCTGGTTTTAGCACAAACCCATAATCAACAAGTGAGTGATGGTTTTGATGCGCTCCGGGGATTCATATGTTAAAAGTAAATCCAGAATTTATTCAGAAGATGATCATGGCAGACAATTTGACAACTAGAAATTTACATTAGTGTATGAAAACTGTATATTAGATGAATGCAGGTCTTTTGGATACTGTGATAGGTTGCTCTGTTATGTTATTATTGGAGGTGAAGTTTTAAACAATTCATTTAAATGCTGTTATTTTAGAATAAATTACTTGCTCTCACATCTTCTATTTCAGTCACATTCAGTGCTATTTTCAGCTCTAACATGTAGAATGAGAAACCACAGAGGCTTACAAAATCTGTAGGTGTTTTTGAAAAAAATCAAACATTAACTGCTTTCTGCTGGAAATGTTGGCAGGTCGTACTAACCAGACAGATCAGCCGGCCATTTTGACTTGTCACTGTAGGAAAAGAGCAGGTATTACTAACAACATTAACAAGGGACCAGTTAGCTGTGACAGTGTGACAGTTAGAGAGCCAGCATGCACAATACCAGGACCCTGAACTGAAGCAGCTAAATGGAGTGCCGCCATGGTTATTTGTATTATTTACAGTGCTGTTCTTATTTTTACTGTGATATGTTCAAATTTACCTGGCTCTACCAACAGTTGAAAATGTCCGATTGTCCAATACTTTAATTCCTGGTGCCCCTCCATGCCCTTAAGGTGCCCTTGAGCAAGTCACTGAACCCCTAACTGCTCCGGTGGCACCGTTATGTAGCAGCCACATCACTCTACCAATCTCTCCCTACAATTGTTTTCGGGCATTTGTGTGTAAAACTGTACAAATGAGTGAAAAAATGTATTTCCCCCAAAAGGGAATCAATTAAGTAATTTTCTTCTTCTAAATATTAGCCATAGTTGTCAGTAAGCTTTCATCATTGGAGCACCAGAGGTAAAAAAAATATTTCATATTTCGGTATCCAATGTTTATTTAGGAAGCTTTTAATTTCAAGAGTACTGAGCCCGAAAATATCGGTCCACTTGTGGATAAAATAAGTGTGTAAATAAATAAAACACACTATCAACATAACTGACAAATACACATTTTTTTTAAAGAATACAAAATAATAGTCTAATACAGTAGACCACTATAACAATACTTACAACTGCATTTTTCCAAAATATGTTTTGTTAGATCAGAACATTTCTGAACTCTGTAATGTCACCAGTTAAAAGCTACAGTAGATCTGTAAAGTGTGGATGTGTTTTTTCGCCTGGAGGACTGCATCTGTATGGCCTATATATTTTTGGAAACACAGAATATGCAAGACCTTATTTATATAATGTATGCATAAAAGTTATAATGACAATTGTTCATTTTAGTAAATACCTTTTGAAGGTAAATTAAAATGTCTAGTGTGTACATTTGCAGTAATGCATTTCGTAATGTATCATCATTAGCTAATATACAGTATATTGGACAGGCTAAAAGGCCTGTCATAAGGCTGAATTTAAAGTTTACACATAATCATTTAGAGTACCTGGCTGTTTCCCCAAAACTATGAATGCAATAACCTGATAAAAACAAACTAAAACACCCTGAGCTTACATTCTGAATACAAATTCTCACATATATCCAAAGCACGTTATATTTACATTACTGTATGGATTTTTTTTTTTTTTTACAATGAATTGCACACAACCTAGAGCCATGCACAGACAGATCTTTACAGAAGACGACATGCAGTTGCTGACTAGATGTGTTTACCGCATCAGTGATGACAGAGTGGAAGGCATTAGTGTATTACACGCTCCCCGTGGAGCCGTTTGCTCAGACACACCGACTGGTCCATCGTCAGAGTGAGCGCGCTCCACGGTGCTGTTGATAAGGCAAGTGTCAGTAAAGGTTGATTAGCTCACGTTGTTCAGCATCGACAGGACACCAAGTTCTGCCAGCTTGTCTGTGGCTATTTGCTCCCAGCCCTTATTGGCTCGTGGGTTCCTGGGCGATGGATGCATGATACCCTCGACTCGCACATTGACACCTGCAGCAGACAGAGCTCGCCGCGCCCGCTCCTCTGCCACCCTCCCAACCCCGATCACCATGGAGACGCCCAGTGCCCCCACCGCCTGGCACAGTGCAATGTCACACAGGGCCAGGAGGGCCTCACGTTCACCTTTAACCAGCTCAGGGGGGGTTAAGTTCTTCCCACTGGCACTCATGAAAATGAGCGGGCACAGATTGAGCACAAAGCAGTGCTGGAAGAACAGTGCTGGTTCACCGCACAACTTTCTGAAGAAGCCCCAGAAACGTGCGCCACTCACTTCACTCCGAGTGCAGGCGAGTCCTGTGATCCGTCGCTTTGGATGCTCGTCAGGAGGATGACCGACCTCCCCTGTGATCTTCAGCCAATCAACGACTGACTTCACTTCACCAAAGGGGACCTGTGCAAAGACAGATGTCAGCTTTCGTGAACAACATTAAGTGTTAATGCAGTAAAGCAAAATTACACTGATTGAAACAAGTCCGAAATGTAACTTTGTTGTAAGTAACCAGCACACCAACATCTGGTGAGGAAAAACTGAGCATCGCGTTAGTTCAGTTTTTGAGTTTGATGCCTGCTCTGTTCTGTACCCTACTGGGGGTTCTTGCCACTGCTCTCCGCATGGAAGGGCAGGGAGGACCCAGAACAGAGCATACCACCAAATACATCCAACTGCAAATATATAAACTGCACGTAGATCAAGTATCTTTGTCATAGTGGTCCTGCCTGAACTGGGTAAATATAGCTAAAAAAAAAAAAAAAGTGATATACCGCACACACCTATGTAAGTGTAAGTTCCTTATTTGTCATATGCACAGCTATTACAGTGAAGCACTTGCTGGCAAGAAATTCTTGTTCTCAGGCTCCCTCCAACAATGCTCATACAAAATGTACGGAAGAAAGTCACATAAATGAGAAATGATAAAAAGAAAAACTAAGACAAAGATATACATATTGCAAAAGTTTAAATATAGACATAAAATAAATTATACATAAAATAGAATAAAATAAAGTCTAATATAAAATGTAGGAATATGATGCATGTTAGTTTTAACACTGTCTCTCCACAAGAAGAGACAATAATGCATGATACACCTAAATTAGGGCCCTTAATTTTAGTTTATAATGTTCATATGGTGCATACTTCCAAACAAAAGGTGCAATAATCACATCACAAACCAACTGGCACACAATATGGGGCCCCTTATGGTTTGGGGCCCCAGGGAAGTTGCCTGCTTTGCCTGGTTGGTGATTCAGCCTGGATTTCAAATGCATAATGCATTTTCAGATTACACCACTTTAAAATGGCTTCATCGTGTTATAAAAACACAAACAAAGGCTGCCCCGGCTGAAAACGAGGCTTGTTATTGTTTACTTCCGCGTTCTTAGCCAATGAGTACAGACCATCGGCGCGTCATCAGCGCGTTGCCAAATCGCCCCCACTCCTCAACAGATCTACCATTTTAACACGCCAAAGAAAAGAAAATGGACATGCAAATCCAAATCACCCCGGTCTGAGCCATGCCGAAAGGTCCCGGGTTCATCCCTAGAAACAGGACCCTCTGTCCGCCCCGGCAGAACTTCTCCACGTAGCAGCGGTGCGCGTCCCACGCGTACTCCAGCGGGTTGTAGATGTACCGCACGGGCTCGCTGAAGGTGAGCCGGCGGAGGTGAGCGTTCAGCTCCAGCTCCACCTGCAGCAGCCGGGAGGCGGGCGTCCCGCAGACCGCCGCGTCCCCCCCGGAGGCGAGCTCCGCCGACACCGGACATGCTCGGCTCTCCGCCAGTTTGTGATCAGCGTCGCGTTTTCACAGCTTGACGTGGCGCGCAGTGCTGCAGGCTCTCTGTTACTCGGGGTTTTTTTTTTGTTTTTTTGTTGTTGTTGTTGTTGTTGTTGTTGGTAAACACGAGCCTCGTCCACCAGCCGGAGTATCTTCTTCCTCTGCGCCTTCCTGCAGAGTCCATCGGCGGGCTGCGCTCAGGCCGGCTGCTGCCCCCTACAGCAACACTGCTGTCACTGCAGCCAACGAACGCAGCGGTGTGGATAATCAGGCGTCCTGTCTGAACACTGCACACAGGGAGAGAGGGACCCCTCTCATATTTATTCTCTGGTGTGACATTAGGGCAAAAAACAAAAACATATCCTGTTTTTTTTTTTCTTATAAAGGAAATAAGGGCAGCCGGCACACAGTACACGGTACAGCCGGTGTTTCCGGATCAGCAGGCAGAGTCTTTATAAGCATACAATTAAAAATAAAAGTTGTTTGACACGTTTCAAAATGACTTGTCCTCACAGACACCTGAAACACTATTTAAATTCTTCTCTGGAACATCATGTCAGAAATGTTTAATAACACAAAAATTGTGTATTTCAGTAGGGTCTAAAGTCTAAAATAACCAGATCACTGTTGATACAGAGAGCACTACACTGTTCCAACATTTATAAAGGGCAGTTGGAATGACTTTGTGAAATGTTCTTTACTGTTCCTCATTTTTCCACGGACCACCATGACAGACAAAACACTTGAAGCCCACATGTGCGAACGGTTAGGCCCTTTATGAGTTCCTCATAGGAAAGTTTCTCATATTAATAGTATTTTTTATTTTCAAGGCCAAAAAGACACAGAAACCAGTCCCTCTACTGTAGTGCTGACAGGATCCGTCTGGCCTGGATAATCAGACGAACCACTGATCATCAGACTGAATCAGTGAGGTATGGAGCATCTATGATAATTTGAAAATCCAAGTTCTTTGCTACGTGTAATAAAGAAGATGAATTTTTAATAAAAGAGGTATCCTTAAATAATAACTGTGAACAAAGAAGCACATTAGTAAAGACACAAAATAAATTAAGTTACTTATTTTATTAATCGTTTAAAGAAAGAATAATGAAATATAATTATTGACGGGCACATTTATACTTATATAAGTCTATTGCAATCACTACATGTTAAGAGTAACACCTGTGTTGTAACAGTTCAGGTTTAATACAATTGAAAGTGTCCAGGGCGAAGACAAACAAGAAATACCAGTGTCAAACTCTACTAATACAGACACTTCCCTCAAGTGTGAAGATGTGCTCAGATGTCCTTCTTCCTGGACGTGTCCTCTGGTCCTTCCCACGGCTATCCCAGGCCAGATGGGATATGTTATCCCTCGTAAGTGTCCTGGGTATATCCCAAGGTCTCCTCCCAGTTGGACATTCCTGAAATACCTCTACAGGGAGGCGTTCAAATGCCCAATGCTTTCAGGATTAAACTCACTCTTACCACCAAATGTATCAAAATATTTTCTCTTTCAAACAAATCGTGACAAATCCTGTGATAAAATATTCTAAATTCAAGTTTCACCCACCATCTTTTCCAGGGCTGTGGTCAGAAATGAACCTCCATAACCTCAGACCAAAGTCCATCAAGAAGTTAATCAGCCAAAAGATGACTTTGGTCATGGTCGATGACTTTGGTGCCTTCCCTATTGATGTGTCCGGTTTTGGTCTGATGTTCATAGACAGCTGATGTTCTCAGATTTAGTTTCTTATCCAGGGTCTGTTGCATGTGACGTCATCTGCCACCCTGGTCTTACTCTCTGTGATGGTCCTATCTTTAGGGTGTACCTGCAAAGGTCTTAAGGTGATGAATGGATCCTGATAATAATACAAAGGTGATATATAACATCACATGTAATAGCTGTGGTGGGAGATCGAGGACATTCACAACTCTGAAAACCATCCCTGAACAGAGACATACCATCTTCCCTACATGTACAACTAAGTGTTATCACATCCCCAAGTTCCCTACTTAGGTTCCCTATTTCCGTCATACATTAGTCCATCAATAAGCTCTGCCTTTCCCAAAACTCCACATGTACAAAGAGAAGGAAAATTAACTAACTCTCCACCATGCAGGCCTGGAGACTGGACAGACTACACACACACAAAAGAGGCAAAGCTCAAGCACACCTTTCACACAGGTAGGAGAAAGGAAACGGAGAGAGAGAGAGAGAGAGACTGAATCTCCTGGAGGATGAAGATCCAGATGCAGATGCAGATGCAGATGCAGATCCAGATCCAGCGGAGAGAAGAGAGGTCCCAGGACAATTGATGGTCTAGCACAGAGATGCCAATAATGCATATGGGGTTGTGGGGGGGAGACAGCTGTGGGAAACAATCAGGGTTAGAGAGATGCAGTGATTTTCACAAAGTGAAGTGCAGGAGAAACGTGGACTTTAAGTACAGGGCCTGATAGATTAACTGAGACTGACCCACTGGTCACATAATGGTAACAGGTACAAAGTCTGATCTGAAGTAATCATATAATAAACTGAGACTGGAAGTTAAGGTTAAAAGATGAGTTTTAAGTTTGGGGCTCCAATGGAGTCCCCTCTCTCTCATTTGTGAGTCTTAACCACTTAGCCCCCAAAATCCTGAAAGGTCATTTTTTTAAATCTTATGCACACAAGATACTTTGTTTGCACAGATTAATGTCTTCGCATAAGACTGTATGTTGTGCACGCAAGTAATGTAGTGCGCACAAAATGGATCTAATATCTTGTGCAAACATTAGTGCACTTGTTTTCTCAGAAAGTTCTACCGGTTTCCAGCATCACCCCGAGACTTTCCCACTGTTCCACAGACATCCTGATGCTAGAAGAAATTATTTTTCATTACTTTTGGCCGTAATGCATGGGCCGACCTGGTTGTATGAGTAATCATTTTTAAAACTGAATTTCAGGTGTGACAGAAAAATGTTAATGTTGGAATGGCTGAAACAGGATTTAAACATTTAGTTCTATATAACCTAAAACCTGAAATCTCATCTTTACCATGTTTGAAATGAAAAACATCAAAATTAAGTCAACACAGCCAGTAAGCATGAAAAACTCCTTTACAAATTCTTTTATTTCAGCATAATAGTAAGAAGCCTCTCCTCTGATTTTCATATACTTGAAACTAATTGGATCACAAGGGTACATATTAGTTAGCCCATTTTACAATAATCATTGTAACATTTTTTTTAGGAAGTTATTCTTATGCACTCATTTTCCTACACAAAATAATCAATATCAAGATCCTATCTTAACTGAGGACCATAACTCTGCATGCAAGACTAATAAAGAAAACAACTAATCTGTGATAGCTACTGTTATGCTGTTGTTCATCTAATACCATTATCAATATAATTTACTACAAATACCAGGGACTTCGTATAAGAAAGAAAACATTTTCTTGTGGTACTACTGCCTCTAATGTCAAAATTACCATACTGGGCTCTCAACTGTACTGATCCAAATTGTTCTGTCCACCTTCTGTGTCAAGTTGAGGAGAAATAGGCTTTGTCTAAAACCTAAAATCTAGTACAGTCTGAAGGAAAAAAAAATATCCATCTCTTTTTTGTCTTTTTTTCTCCTTTCACTCCAGTGTTTACAATTTCATCAGAATAAAAAAAGGTCCTTGAAACAATCATCAAAATGTGATGTGAAAATTCTCAGACAAATAAATCCTTGGATCCGTCTGAAAAAATTAAACCTCAATCTTATAAACAAATGATCTGAGACTCAAGGATTCTATTGCATTTTAACAATGAGATTGATAATACTAAAAAACAATAAAATGACAAAAAGGTATTAACAAGTGACGTCAACTATATACTATATTGCCCTTTAGCCATTTCACCATGTGCTCGTGCCAGCAGTATCCCTTCCATAGATTTGGAATAGTGTTTCCAGAGCAAATGAATGCATTTCTCAAACTTGGCCCCTTCGCTGCCACTGGGTTTTACTTTATCTTGTCAAGTCACTTAAAACTAAATCCCATCTCTGTACACACTTGAACCGTAAACCGTAAAGAAATCTTCCCATTAATACTTCCGGTAAAATATCACTTAACTCAGTCATCAGCTACTTATTTGTAACAAACATCTGTTAATTCGACAAATTAGGAAACCAGATAACAGACTCTGGGATTCCATCTCCACATTCAGTCTGAAGCTTATCTGGAGCTTTACAATTAAAAAGAAAAAAGGATAAAGAAATCGTTCCCCAGTCAGTGGGATCCAAATGAGACTGTAGTCCCCTGAACTCACATTTGATGGTTTCAGCCATCGGTTACTTGCTGTGGCATCAAAGAACAGTTGTATTGTTTTGATATGTACATGCGTCTTCAGCCTAGCAGACTAATCCTCCAGCCCGGCACTGACACTTCTGGGTTAAAACAGAACAGTTAGGACAATGCAGTCACAGAAAGGATCAAGTTTGAGAAATATTCCAACAGGCAGCAAAGTGGCCCTGATCAACCGGTTCTTTGCTGTCTGACCGTCAAAGACTTTCACACAGTACGATCAAAGTTCATCATAGGTAAAGGAAATCGTTTGTTACAATATCATTTAGTACTACAATGATTATTTGTGTATCCGCACTTACTTAAGGCTAAACCCAATGACATGACAGACATTATTACACACCAACCACATAATATTTGGATAAAAAGGCAATTGTTAGTGTGTAGTAGAGTCAAGCAAGTGTTGATTCTGCTATGGCCTGCGACCAGCCAACGCACTGCAGTGGGAAACAATTTAGCACTACTGACTTCTCACAGGGACTGTCAAACTCCAAGGGGCTCCTTAAGGATTAAAGTCTGTTACACTGTAATCAGTAACAATGACCCAAACAATTCATCATCACCATCATCATCATCATCATCATCATCAAAAGACAACCTCTCTTGACAGGAGAACACATTAGTTTGTTTTAGCGCCACCGAAGCCATCAACATTCTGTAACCATGACAGCTTTACGATAAAAAAAAAAAAACACCATGATGAAAGGCTGTCTTGTCTTAGTAAATACATCAGATCCACAATAATAAACAGTTGAGAAAAAGGCAAATTAAAAAAAAAAAAACCCAAAAAAGAAACACACTAAGGCCACAAGATTTTGTATACCCCCGCTAATCTCACAATGTGAGAATCTGTACAAACAACATAATGGGACTTCAAGTGGCCAGCCTGCACCATTTTAGACCAGGATGTGTGGACAGAACAAGGAGACACTATTCTGCTAAGTACTGGAGATCTCTGTATATACACTGTATATATATATATACAGCTGAAACATACAATAGCATGACTCTCGGTAAATGTGGGAGGACGACTTGCTAAGACTGCCTTACTGTGTCATTTCCTGAGTCGTCAGCACACAGAATGTGAGATACAAAGGTGATACTCCTGTGCCTCCACCCTTCATGTCTGACACAGAGCCAGTCAACTGCAGGTTGCCCTCTCATCATCCACTTCTTGGAAGTCCTGGTTTACATTTATGAAGCACTGTTTGATTTTTTTTTTTAATAAACACACTCACAAAGTTACTCAGGTTTCCTCAGGATTTCACTGAAACAGCGGCAAAAGAGCGTATTTGAACCAATTTCTAATTTTCAGTTCCCTTTTGGCCCATTTTGTGCAGGAAAAAAATCACCACTCAAGTCCCATAGCAAAATAATAATAAACATTTTCAATTATTTACACAAAGTAATGATCGAAAACTGTACCTCCTATGATGGTTAAGTCAGGGAAATCCTATTGTTCGAATCATATTGAGATCAGACCCTGCTTTCAGTGAAATGTCTTACTGCTTAAGACTACGTTAGCTGCACTGGCAAGCAAGATCTGGTCTGCATGAGAGGTCAACACAGCGGTCCCTTGCTTTACCTGGAAGGAAAGTTCAGTTTTATGAATTTTGACCTGGGTGACAATCCTTTTGAGTCAAAATGGGCCACATAAGGAAAAACTAGAAAGAAGCTCAAATACTTTTCCTTACCACCTCATCCCATTTTGTTGCTAACAGGTCAGGATAAACAATACCCACTGCCCTTCCCGAGTACCACCAAATATATCTGAACAACAATAAAAACGTTTTTTTTTTTTTTTTTTTGCAAAAATCAAATAGATTAAGTACAAAACAGGACCACTGTTCATCACAGAAAAGTCTCGTCTTTAAAAAAACGGGGGAGAAAAGGAAACACAGTAAAAAGTCAACAAAACAAAAACACAGATGTCCCTCTGTCATTAGTAATCCAAGACTGGAGCTGCAAGATCAGTTTGTGCTAGAGTGTGGCGTCACTCAGCACAGAGCTGAGAAGAAGAAACCCTGTAGCTTGTCCCGTCTCTGGCGGTGTTGTGGATGTAGGGAAGGTGGAATGTCAGACCGCCAGCCGGCCTGGAGGGGGATGCAGGGGACTCCAGGTCGGGGGTGCGGGTGGGGGTTCTTGGGGGTACGGGCGTGGTTCGCAGCATGGCTGGTTTTCTACTTTGGCTACACCGCGACCCTGGCACAATCGCCGATGCCGCAACAGCCGGTCTGTCCGTGAAAAGTTCTTTGAAACACACATATTGGAAAAATGGTTAATAATTCAAATAAATGTGGGGTAAAGACCAAGAAACAACAACAAAGTCCATGTTAAAACACAATTATACATCCAAATGCCAGAGTGTCACAAAGAATGAATTAACCAATACAAGTATGACATTAGGGTCACTTTGATTTGTTTACAGGCATACCTGCTGGCATCGTTCACACTGGTAAGGCTTCTCCCCACTATGGACACGCTTGTGTCTCTCAAGGTGGTAGCGCTGGATAAACCTCATATCACACATGTCACAAGCAAATGGCTTCTCTCCTAAAAGAGCACACAAATACACAGTCAATGCATCAATTTTAGCGCCTCGTACCAACAAACTTCGTGCAACTTTCACCTACTAATCTTTATTTGCAATCTATATTTCCAACAGTTACAAAGAGTTGGAAAGAAAAACTGCCCTATCAGTACATTTCAACAGTGTAGTTTCAGCATCTGAAAATGGATATTCTAAAAGGCCTCGTCATCAACTCATTATGTGTAGATCAGAGTGGAATTTCTTGTTTTCGTGGCCCAGATCTACGCAACATAGTGGCCCCAAAAAAACTGGGGCAAGTATTTTGAGGCTGGTTCAACATCCCATCAAATGACTTGACAATCCAAACTCGAGTTTGTTGTGACCCCGTTCTGTTGCAAGCGCCAGAGCCTTTCTCGGTAATATGGGTACGGTAAAGGAACGCATACCCGTATGAGTGAGGCTGTGTCTCTCCAGGTGGTTACGCTGAATAAACCTCATGTCACACATGGAACAAGCATACGGCTTCACCCCTACACACACAGAGCAATATATTAGCCCTACCACCCACACGTACAAGAAATACAACTTTCAAACTCAAACTAGCACTAGGACTAAAATACTGGCAGAGATAACAGCATATTATTTCTAATGTGCATTTTCTAATGTGCATTTTCCTCTTTAGAAAAAAAAAATGTTGAAATGCTCAGACCATGCAACTAAGACCATAACTTTAACTGTGAAAAGAGTTAAATCATTTGAACATAATGTGGAGCTAAACATGTCTGTATTCAAAGCAAAAACACCAAGATCTGTCATATGTGCTGTGTGAGATTAACATGTTATCAGTCTGAATAAACATCCTCACTTGACACAGCAACAACAAGACTATTTCAGCATCCTCTCACCTTTGATCTATTATGGCTATATTTACACCACAAAGATATTAACAAATAATTAATGGTCATTTTTGAAGTCTTTGAGTTTGAACCGGTTATTACTGGATACTGAGGGAAGTTTGAATTTTAGTTTTGTGCTTTTCAGCTTTGCTTATTGACTCTTAAGAGCAAAGTTTAGAGCACTTCTGTGTGCATGACAAAATACAGAACAATGTTGTCACAATACTCAAATTTTAAATTTGTATATAATACTATTATAAAAAAAAACAATACGCTATACCTCTTTCGATACCACGGCAAAAAGAACGAAAAGTCACACAAAATAGGCTAATTTCTTTTCTACTAATGTTAGTTCTGGACTTGCCATGTCTAACCCTAGCTTGCTTCTTGAATAAGAGTGACCAGTCGCTCGCTGTCTGTTCTGACATCGACTCGCCGAGTGCTGCCTGCTTGTGCCTCTGCCTCCAGTCACATGGTGGGTTGGTTGCGGAGAGAATGCTGTTAACAGCTGCAGGTTGAGGACCAGATGATTTTCTTCCACGTTGTTTCATCTGTGCAGCCTGGGGTTGGAAATCTGATTGTAGATCTGTGTTTTTGGAGGGGTTTTTTGTTAATTTTATAGCTTTGGTAAGTATTATTTGTATAATTACATATAATTAGCGAACATCGTATCGTTTTAAACACGTGGTATCGAAAAAGTATTGAAATATCTATACTTTTGACAACCTTAATTCATAATATTTATTTTTTACCTTTAAACCAAAATCATTTGACAAATGTGCATTTTTGATTATTTACTTACTTTCTTCCTAACAATTGCAACTGGGACTTAATAAGAACCAGAATGCACAAATTGAATTTACTCAATCCTGTGCATCAACATTATAGTTCTTGAATTGCCCTCCAGTATTACTGGTATACATAGTAAACATTATCTCAAAAGACTGGCAACATGCACAAACTTTAGGCCTGCAGGCTTGTCAGCAATGAATTGATTCTAACCTAGCAGACTGAGTATAAATCAAAACCTGAATACTGACATCATCTGGATCAAGATTGAATTTAAAGATAAAGGGAAGGCCGACATGCTACCTCTGCTACACATTTTGCTAATTAACTTCACCTAGTTTAAAGTACAGGTTACAGAAATGTGAGATGAAGCGTAAATACTAGTAATGTAAACGTCTTACTAACGTCAGCTAAACTTAGCATCTACAAAAAAAACAAAAAAAAAAAAAAACATCTGTACTGACTATTATTCTAATCACACAAAAGTATCCCTCATATTGGCACAACAAAGAGTAAATGGTGATCTATATAATGTGAGAAGGGCAGGTGCACGGACCCATACCCGTATGAGTGAGGCTGTGTCTCGCCAGGTGGTAACGCTGAACAAACCTCATGTCACACATGGTACAAGCAAAAGGTTTCACACCTAAATGCAGAGCATCAATACATTATTTTCAGGACTTGAATTTCTGACACAATCCATCAATCAGTAACATACTTTAAACATTTATTTACAATTGATGGGTTGTTAACCACTTTTCATTAGTTATGTGAAATTTTCCTGCAGGTTTTTATTTTTTTTCTAAATCCAATTAAGAATACATCAAACTGTGTTGATCAAATTTCAGATCCACAACTAAACACATCACATGAGCTGATGATGTCACAGTCCTGTATTAATTTCCATGTAAAGACTTGCTTTAATGTTGTATTTACACACATAATGTAGACTAGCCTTGAGCAAGAAATGTACAACTAGTTATTTTTTACAGAATAATAATGATAATAATAATAATGGCCTCAGACGGCAGACCCTATGTCTAACATAATGTAATAACAGTCTGATCTGAGTGACATGGGTAAGGTGGGCGGACGCATACCCATATGAGTGAGGCTGTGTCTCGCCAGGTGGTAGCGCTGAAAAAACCTCTTGTCACACATGGTGCAAGCATAAGGTTTCACACCTAAATGCAAAGTAGCAATATTATATTATTTTTCCTCAATTTCCATCCTTAATAATAATAATAATAATAATAATAATAATAATAATAAATACCTAAACTATTGGTTATTAACCACACATTTGCCAATTCATGCAAAAACAAAAAGATATGTCAAATGTTTCCTTCATGTAACACTTACAGTTAACCAGCACAGACAACTGGACACTACTGTTTTAGCTATATTTCCAATCAAAATGATTAGACATTATTATATTGATAGTTAAAATTACAGTCAGGGAGCGCTGCGATCAGTGCCTTTACTTTTGTGTACACCATGTTAACAGCCTACCGACTAAAGTAAATTTAAATCACACTAATAATTAAGTATTTTGCTTTACTGGTGTCTTTAGAAGTGCATTTCAATGTTAAAACATAAAACCAACATAGATTTTAGGTAATTGAGCATTTCACCACTAGTGATGATGCGTATTAAAGAAGGGCTAAAAAAGTAAGATCATTTTCTGAGAATTGATTTCTAAAGAACTGTGGTGAGCAAAAACGCAGCAGTTTTAAAAGCATAAGATGAGGCCAAATTAGTTTGTATTGCTGGTTTTTACAGAAGTTTTAGTTGATTTTTATTTTTAAAAAAGTGCTAAAAGTTATGGAGGAGATCAATTTTTACTCTTGTAAGTAAAGTGCCATAACCTACTTAGAGTAAATGTTACAGAAATTTAACAAAAATATTTAGCTTTAAAGGTTTATACACAGCTACTAATTTGGCTATCTCGAAAATATGACATCTGTGTCGAAACTGTTAACGCTGCTTATATTAGCACAATAAAAAGACTATGTAGTAATGATCTACTAAATGTGAGAAGGGCAGGTGCACTGACGCATACCCGTATGAGTGAGGCTGTGTCTCGCCAGGTGGTAACGCTGAACAAACCTCATGTCACACATGGTACAAGCAAAAGGTTTCACACCTAAACGCAGAGCATTAAGGTATTATTTTCAGACTTTTGTGTGTGTTCACAATCCATCAATAAGCAATATACTTCAAATATCTATTCAGAATTGATGGGTTGTTAACCACATTTCTTCAATCATTTTGAAATTTCCTTTTTAAGAAATGAATTCATGTTTTTAATGGTTGTTTTTCCTTGAAATCCAATAATGAAGATTGAACTGTGTGAACCAAATCTCAAATCCACAACTTAACACATCACATGAGCTGATGATGTTGCAGTCCTGTATTTCTTTACACATTAAGACTTGTTTTAATGTTGCATGTATACACATATTGTAGGATAGGCTTGATCAGGAAATCGTTCTAACAGTTTAAGAGAGTACTGATAAATACCTTAGATGGCTGGCTCTGTATCTAACAATGTTATTACAGTCTGATCTGAGTGACATGGGTAAGGTGGGCGGACGCATACCCATATGAGTGAGGCTGTGTCTTGCCAGGTGGTAGCGCTGAAAAAACCTCTTGTCACACATGGTGCAAGCATAAGGTTTCACACCTAAATGCAAAGTAGCAATATTATAATACTTTGCCTCAATTTCCATGTTTTAAATTTAGGAATTAATATATCACTATTGGTTATTAACCACACAGTTGCCAATTCATGCAAAAACAGAACTTTTTGTCCAAATATTTTCTTCCTTATGCCTTTATTATACCGTAGTGTTGTAGTTACTAAGAAACATTTATAAATAAGTAAGTAAGTGAGTGAGAAAGCAAGTAAGTAAATAAATAAAGATTTATAGTTTTTCTGCTCAACTACTAAAGGCTAACATCAACAGACTAGGAAACCTTGTTAAAACATCACTGACATTTCCCTTAAATGTAACAGGCATATGTCTGAAGTGAATTAACAAAATTAAATGTGCACTGATTGCTAACACAGAATGTCATGGGCGTGGTGCACGGACCCATACCCGTATGAGTGAGGCTGTGTCTCGCCAGGTGGTAACGCTGAAAAAACTTCATGTCACACATGGTGCAAGCATAAGGTTTCACACCTAGACGCAGAGCATCAAGAGAATTATTTTCTTGTCTCTGCCACCAAGAGAATAAAATCAAATCAGTACTCCTATTTCCTAATTTAAGAATACCAATATGGATTAAATTGATATTGGTGGTTAATAACCAATGTCATACCCTAAAATTACTTACAAGGGTACAATATGATATAATAAGATGCTTGTTTCAAATTACAAAATTCCCACAGGGGATCTAAAATCCACTTCATAAGACAACACATGAGATGATGAGGTCATGTATTTGATAATACATTTGAATCATTTGTGTTTAAATACAGATATTTAAGACTAGATCAAGCATACAGATGTTGCAGAATCCTAATCTTGTGACTGGGTTAAGATTGGCTGACGCATACCCATATGAGTGAGGCTGTGTCTCGCCAGGTGGTAGCGCTGAAAAAACCTCTTGTCACACATGGTGCAAGCGTACGGCTTCACCCCTATACACACAAAGTACCAACTTTAGAATAAAACAGTCAACTGCCGAAAATGATCGACGTTAAACTTTACTAATTGCTTAGTAAAGTTTGGTTGCACTTATCAGCGCTTTGTTTAAACTGGAAATTCCAGCATGCTTCAAAAATCTGCTATTCCAATTGGAAATTACATTTTCACATTTGATTTAAGTTAAACTGTAACTGCTTAAGGTATAAGGCCAAAGCTTAAATTAGAATAATTGAGGGATAATGAAAATATCATGTGTAGACAGCAAAATTAACTTATCTTCAAACCCGAAAATCTACCAAATGACTAGACAATTAATTGAGGTAAAACCAAAATCCCTAGTGGGCACATTCCAACTAGCACAATAGTTTTTCACTCTATGCCAATAGGTGCTTGTTCATATATTTTTAATATATTGCATACAGATTTCTGGAATAGATTTGTTAACGTAAATACTTGAATTTTTTTTTTAACGCTGATTGCAGAGAAAATTTTAGGCAGTTGGTAAACAACTATGCACAACACATTAAGATTGGACATTTATTTGCAGAGCAACTCTTATGATTTAGCTTAAAAACTGATTTTTGGTAACGGAAACTGCTCTGAAAACCATCATACAGAACCTAGCTTGTGATTTAAGCTAAAACACACCATTAAGTCTTCTGTCTTCAAATTTAAACACTGTACTGTAAAAGTAGACTGACAAAATCAAGAATATCCTTACACAAAACCTGTTTTCAAATATGATAGACAATAAAACTGAAATATTCATAACAGAGGATAATATGTTATTTCCTCACCATTACTTTGAATGTGAAATGACACAATGACTAAGCTGTGTGAGCAGTGAGCTAAATATCATTTTTTTAAACAGGAAAGCAGTGTTAATTTTAGCCTAAAGATAAACTTAATGTAAAGTCACATTCACATCAAGTGAGACCACACAGTGTTTTTCTCTGCTACAGGTCTAGGCCCCCACCAGGCGACATCACCAAAATACTGTATACTGATTGTATGTCTCTTGGAAAGAGAGAGAGAGCGAGACTACATCACCCCTGCGGCTTGTTCAAGTCCAACACAGTCTGGGCAATGGCGAGCCGAAAGCGGTCGCAAGTATGGTTACACATTTCAAAACTTGACACAGACACTTGCTGCAATATTTGTAGTTCGAAATGAAAAACTGGCCAGGGTTTTTCCCACTGTCTTGGTTGACAATTTTTTCCTAGTGTTAGCCAACTGGCTGCGTCTGAAATTCTTTACTAACATATTATTTAATACACTGAAACAGTATGTGAGATGTTTAAGTACGTCCTAAATCTCCAACAGAGAGTAAAGTACAGAAAAAAGGTACCGTTGGGTACCGTATTGGTTCAAATGTGAACTACCCCTGTGTCTGTGTGTGAAAATCTGTCTTTTATAATGGGAGCTTTGGCCAATCTGATTCCTCTTTATTTTTATTTGTGCAAATGCACAAATTTAGAAGTGATCAGCTGTAGGAAGTCACGCACCTGCAGGGGCTTCATGGTTAACAGCTTCCTTGACCCAGTTTTTTCATTCTGTGATAATCTTTTAGACACAGTTTGAACTTTCCTCACACAGCTTTAATTAATAATGGGGCATTTTTAGCTGGAGGAATGGACTGTTAAAACTTCCCTTCTCTATTTTATTTTAATCATATTTTCTTGTTTTGGATATGTATCAAAATAAAGAAGAGAGACCCTAATGTGCATTTATGTCGGAGTCTGCAATCCACAGACACTAGCAGTTATATAATTAAAGTGTCTATGAAATATTTTAATATACTCTTCTCAGTCATTATGTATTTCATGTATTTATGGAAATCTGGCTTTTTTGGGGAAATATGTAGGATTCATGTTTGTGCTACCAAATAAATGTAAAAAAGTCAATCAGTATTTCAAGCTGATTGTATACTCCATGCTGTATTGTGTCAAGAAAATTTCTAGTTACAGTTGAATGGATTCAAATACATTAAAAAGTCTGAAAAAGAAAACTGTCAGTAATGTAACTTCTGGCTTGTAAACATCTAAAAGCTAAACATTTTCAAGCAAAATAGCTGAATGATGCTACAAACTAAAGAGTGGTGTTGGCATTTTTGCTTCATGGTCATCATGTCATTTCATATACAAAGGATGGGACGTATTGTTATGCAAGTTCTTATGAAGCTCCTTGTCGATGCTATGCAAAACATAGGCACTCTACAATATAGTGACAGAAAGCAATACAAACTCGAGTTTGAAGCAGCCATGTAAACATTGAAGTAGAGCGCATGCAAATAAAGTCAGGGAAAGAAAGGGGCAAGGTTTAAAAAATGAGGACATACCCGTATGTGTAAGACTGTGTCGCTCCAGTTGGTAACGTTGTATAAACCGCATGTCACACATGGTACAAGCATACGGCTTCACCCCTAAACAGAGCACAAGAATGTTAGATGCATTTCAACGCACTGGTGAAGTTCATGAACACCAAGATTTCAAAAGACATAATGAAATGCTTCCACATTGTTTATCAATGCATGCATAAGCCAAAATTCTGTTAGAGACATTACACGAAAAAGAGTCTAAAAGCCTGCAGATGTCAAGAGTTAAGGTGCATCATCAATTAAGGAGAAACAGGGCTTACACGCTGCACCAGCTTGAGTAATATTCAGTCATCCTGCAAACAAACTGTTATTGGTGGTGAAAAACCCACTTTAATTTGCCGTTGAAGCTTTTTCAAGTAACCCATGTTAAAGAGCACCATTTCACTATTTAGTCAGACGAAACTTTCTTATATTTGCCTGATAAAACCTTGAGAAACGTAGCCTCTTTTTCTTGACATTTTAGACTATTGATGCCTGTATTTAAAACGCTTTTTAGTGTAATGTGTCTTTCATTGGATATGTAATATAGTACTCAACAATACACATGCAATAGTACCATTACAATCTTAATCACAAAACAAGGTAACTGACAGGGAGTCACTTTTTCAGTGGACAGTTTTCCAACAAAGCCTAAAAATTCTATTAAACATTTTTTTAGAAGGGGAACTTAATTTACCAACAATGGTATAATTATGGTATTGTATATAGAGGGAATTCAAAAAAATCATGTGTAGGTTGTTCATATGAAAGGTTTCATAGTGAAAGGGGAACAATTAATTCAAGCATACCAGTATGAGTGAGGCTGTGTCTTGCCAAATGGTAACGCTGGAAGAACCTCATGTCACACATGGAGCAAGCGTATGGCTTCACCCCTAAACGCACACAGTACCAAACTTTAGAAAAGTGTTCTCATGAACTATGTACACAAAATATCTCATTTTACATACAGTAGTCAGTGTTATGTCATTACAAGGTCTCATGGTCATCTAGTCTCTATAGATATAAGACATAAAATGTATCATGTCAACCCTAAAAGCAGTTAGCAAAAACAATGTGTACACCAGAAAAGAAAAGAAAAAAATCTACAAGTGCTAAAACTTTAAACTTTCATAATCAAGAATATGGATTGAGTACAAAATACAATTTGTTTCAAGTACTCTCACAGGTAGGTGATGCCTACACACAAGGGCAAATATCTACAGCCCCTGATACTGTCAAGTGAGAGGGATAAGTAAAAAGTATACCCGTATGGGTGAGAGTGTGTCTTGCCAGGTGGTATCTCTGGAAAAATCTCATGTCACACATGGAGCAAGCATATGGCTTCACCCCTGCACACACAGAGCAAAATATTTTGTAAAAACAACACAATGAACTGAACAGGACACACTCACTTATATTATGTATCCAGACATGCCAAAAGCAGTAGAACCTGTATGACGTAACACTAAATGCATTTCGATAACATTTTCTAATCTGTCAAAAACGTACCTCAATGACATTTTTTTTTTTTGCTCAACTTGCAAAGGACGAAAAAGTCTTAAGAGACAAGTCAAGGTGTAATTTACAGGCATTGCAGTGATTTGGGAAATGCTGTCCAAAATAGTTGCCTTATAGGGTGAAGGAAAAAACTAGAAAGGCACTCCTTACATGCTTATCGATATTTTAAAACGAGACTGTGACATTTTCTAAACAAAGGACAGATAAACTTCAGTAAACAGGGTATTTGGGCTCTAAAGTAGCAAAGAAGGGGGAACCCATACCCGTGTGAGTGAGGCTGTGTCTTGCCAAGTGGTAGCGTTGGAAAAATCTCATGTCACACATGGAGCAAGCGTATGGCTTCACCCCTACACACATAAAAAATACGTAAATATAAGCTAGAAACAGGAAAAATTAGTTTCAACACATAACCATCAACGTATGTTTTATATTTTACCATCCTAATACATGTCTGGATACATCTGTATGTTTCTGAAAATGTGAATATTTGAAGCTGATAGTCAATTTAGACACCCTAAATCTCTGTTTACACTGCTATGAGTTGAAAAGCTAATGCACCACTAAAACACCACTAGCTAGTGAGCTAGTGTAAGCAGACGCATACCAGTATGAGTGAGGCTGTGTCTTGCCAGATGGTAACGTTGGAAGAACCTCATGTCACACATGGAGCAAGCGTACGGCTTCACCCCTACATACACAAAGTATCAACATATTAGCTAAGACGTCCCTTAAGCATCAGAGGAAAGCATTATTCACAGGCATTAAATCACCAGGACCTGGCAGACATTACACATTCCAATCAAGCTTCATGCGAAGGGGTGATATGTTTCACTACAAATAAGTAAAAGTCTTTTTTGTTATGGGGAACATTCATTTTCAAATCATCTAGAGTACATCATGAAACAAAAGCAGCAACAAGATACAAGCTGAGGATGTTTAAAACACGACATATAAGTCAGCAGCAAGATAGCAAGGAAACGTCTAAGACGGCGATCACACTGGCCAGCTGAAGCAGAAAACGTTGGCACACTTCTCCACCGTTCACTATCACGAGTGTCGACAACATTTATTAGCGTTGTGCTGTGCATATTTGTTGCAAGTTGAAATTCAATTTATGGTGGCACGAAAGTGTGTGTTGCTTTGAAGTGTTACAAGTGTGCTTGTTTTCTAGCACTCCAAAGTGAGGATCTGCCTCGACTTTCACAAGCTTCCAATCTGATCTCCGCCCTAAACTTACAGCAGAAGCATCTGTATAAGCACATGTACAACTACTTAATACAAATATTTAATTAAAAAGCCAGACAATTACAGCTTAAAACATGAGCTGTGCAGCCATTAATCTACATGTAAAATATGTGTGGACATCAAAGGACTATTCCCATAGTATACCATGGCCTAAATTAATCAGCTACTTCAATATGTAGTTACCTACTGTTAAGTATGAACTTGATTAATTCATTTACAAATTTTAACTTTCTAGTTAAGCCATGCACAACCCAATTTTCCACATAGCTGAGTGAGTTAGTCTCCTGAAATAGTTGTATCTGTGAAAGTTCATTGTCAATCACCCCCATCTCTTCATACTGCCGCTATGACACCGTGTCACTTCCCAGAAAAATCATAACCGTTTATAAATATTGTATCTCAGTTACTACACGATAGGATATGCAAAATGTGTAGAACAAACTTACACTACTATATACACAATGTATGATAGCTAACGGCCAGCTTTATCGGTTCAGCTTTGATACCATTATAAAGCACCGGTAACAATATCCTCGGAGAATAAAAAACAAAAGAAAAAATAATAATAAAAAAGCAGCAATGGTACACGAGGGATAATACACTTTGAGGGGTCCACAGGAGCTATTTTAGTTTTCCCTGATATTTTTCTATGTTGAGGAAAAACACTGGTTTAAGGTATGAAGTCGTAGGGCCAAACACCTACATCAATCAACCACTGGTGTGTTTTTGTACTCTCTATACTGATCACACAGTTTGGAACACTTAATATGGGATAATGAATAATCCTTTTATGATTTAAAAAATGTAATACTACAAGACTGTTTAAACATATTATGATTTTTTGATCAACTCCTAAAGAGTTGTTTGGGGCCTGCATGTTTGCTTGTATGTTGTTTGTGTGGTGGTTCAGACTGTATGCTTTTCTTCTTCAGCTTTTCTTGAATAAAAGTATTGATCTCAATTAGACTATCTGATTGTATTAAGTGTCTTAACTGGAACTGGGTACGGTAAATGGACGCATACCCGTATGAGTGAGTCTGTGTCTCTCCAGGTGGTAACGCTGGAAAAACCTCATGTCACACATGGAACAAGCGTACGGCTTCACCCCTACACACACAGAGCATAAAAGTATTAGCTATTCAGTCTATCAAATAAGCGAAAATGTGGAAAGAAAAAAAAAAGTCACAAAATGTATTATGTGGATAACAGAAAGAACAGATGCAGTGTTGCCACAAAGAGCAGCTGCTTACTCAAGCTACTGGGATATTGTAATAAAATAATGATAATAATAATAATAATAATAATAATAATAATAATAATAATAATATATACACATATTGTGTATATATAAACCTTGCCAACTGAGTTGGGTAGATTTGGACATTAGTTTACTATTGATGCATTTCTTTGATGAATACTGGGGCAGTAGGCACTGACTTGGAAAAACGATTAGGCTGGAAGTTGACTTACCCACAGCATACTTCTTAAAACAATGAAAAACAAAGAATTTGTGTGAAAGGGTGCAACACAAATGTTGACACTATACAAATGTTTTTAACTAAAGTCCTCAACTTTCATTTTATATATACAATTAAGAACATAGTCCTTTGATGTCCATGCAGTTATATTCACTGACAATGTAATAATTCCATACAAAAATTATAAAATAAATAAATCATGTTTTTTGCAGCCTGTGCTTGGAGGCTTTCACATACATACACTGAGGTCCACAAGTTTGAGTCCACTTTCAAGTCCACTATCAAAAAGTCTTGTTTTAAGAAATGTTTGTCATCATTTAGCAATATGCTTGATATAATTCGTTTTTTCTTGGTTATTTCAAGAATATCTTGTTTAGTACTGACACAAATTAATATGTTTAGAATAAAGAATTGCACAGAAAACTCACATAAATCTGAACATTCAAATAGTATGTTCCAATAGAAGTAATCTTTGTAATACATAGTGAGATTCAACAGAGAATACCATACATTGACAAAATTACTATGATTGTATGTCACTACTGCTAATGTTTTAACGTTGAGTTTTAACTATAACATACTTTCAACTAATCGGAAAACATTGTTTGAGCAAACCAATATTGTGGAGCCAAAGTGGTTCCCTTGAGTAGTAAGAAAGTTTCCCAGCACAAATCTGCTTCTCAACTGTTCTACACGGACTGCAAACTGGAAAACCAAGACATGGCAGACTTTAAGAATAAAGCGGGCAGTATGCTACAACAGCAATGCTTGTTGGATGGTCGAACAGCATGGGTGGTCAAAGGTGATCTGTTGTACTTGTGACCACAACCAGCAGTGATATAGCATTGCCCAGTAGTGCATTGTAAAGTGTTGTACTGCACAAGGTGTTAACAGAGCATGCAGCAACTGCTAGATGGCACAACACACAGGATTATTAGTCTGGGTGTAGTTGCTCTTTAAAGTGACCACACCATGTGAAAACCAGTGTATCCACCTGACATCAGGACGCAACAGCATTTGCATGAACACAAATTCAAATGAACAAAGAGCCTCCTATTTGACTCATTGAAACAATTTAACAAAACAAGTCAAAACAACTGCATGGATTAATAACAAGCATAGGCCAAAAAATGTCTCACAGTTGAAGACAGGAAGAAAGTGTTTTTTTTAAAAAAAACTAAGTTTGAATTTTCAATAGTAGTTTATAAGTCACAAGATAAACTAATTTCTCCCTCTACAGGTACCAGAGCACAACCCCATTAACATTCTGGAGAAAAGGAGGAATGGGCCTCCAACATCTCTGGGATCCTCTAAAATAATGCTCAAATAATCTAGATTCTCACAACTTGCAAACATTTCTACAACTGATGTCAGTCAAAAGTAAGTTATGATTAAGGAAAATAATGGACATCACCAAAACGTAAATGTAACCCAATTGTTGAAACAACATTTTTTTTTTACACTTTTTAGTAGTGGACTTGGGACCATTGGACCGCACTGTATTACATCGCCTTCTGTAAAATGTTCCTGGTGTTGGGGGACCAATATTTTAAAGATAAATGCGGCACTTTATAGAACAGATTTGGGGGGAGGGGGGGTGGCTTTGTTGGAAATTACTGTCCACAGACAAAAGAACCCTGAGCATCTGTCCATTGATTCAAGTGACGGACTACAGATGTAGTCCGATTTATGCAATATGGGTACGGTTGAAGGACGCATACCCGTGTGAATGAGGCTGTGTCTCTCCAGGTGGTAACGCTGAATAAACCTCATGTCACATACGGCACAAGCATACGGCTTCTCCCCTAAACCGAAGAGCACCAGTTTTAGTCAAAGTCCCCACAGATACCACCAATTAGCTGTGAGGCAAAAGCTATTACCAAACAAGGTTTTAAAGCAGGCCATTGAAAAACCTTAAAGTTGCTGCACACTCCTAGATTCAGTCCATCTCAAGCCTTCAGGGCCTCTTTCAACATATGATTCATGTAATCAGGCATTAAAAGCTGCTTTTTCTTAACTGTAAACTCGAGTTGTTCCAAGCATGACCCATACCTGTATGAATGAGGATATGTCTCTTCAGGTGGTATCCGCTCCTAAATGCTCCGTAACAGTGATCACAAATAAAGTTTTTCTGCACTTTGGATGATGGACCATTCTCATCTCCACCTGTGCCCTAATGAGGACAGTAAAGAATAATGGTTCAACATTTGTTTCAAACGCCAACTTAACAGTGCACTAATAATATAATATATACATGAAAGATGCATTTGACCACAAACATGATTTCACAATCTGTCATACATACCCACCCACAACTGCTCAGAACATGATGAAAATCTAAAATTCCTGTAAAATTTCAGTAAATGTAAGGCATATGATTACACTCTTAAGACTTTGCAGACATAATCCAATTTGTATGTATATTTTTAATGTAAGTTTATCTTTTTTTTTTTTTTTACTACATGTAATTAACATTTGGATGGAGATCCCTTCAGATGGCCTAATGCCCTCATGTTACTGCTCCCCCTGTTATGCACACAACTGCAGTTATTGTGCTCCGTTTCACTCTGCTCCCCTCCCCCTCTTTCCTCTCCAGAGATCCTCCACCCCCTCCACATCTTCCCTGAACCCCTCCCCCCACCCCCACACAAACAAAAAGTGCACACATGAAAGCCCCAAGTCAGGCGCACTTGAATAAAGTTAAGTGCTTTTACAAATACATGTGCAGGCTTCTATTGGCACATTTTGTGTGTGAGGGAAAAATGAACATGCAGAGCAGAGACCATTCCCTTTTTAGCAACCACAGCCACTGACCTTCCCTCCCCTTCCCTCTTGTTCTCTCACTTTACAGGGCGTTACTGATTTCCTGTTCTTTTTTTTCTGCTGCATGTCCTCGTTGGCCCTCATCTCCTTCTCATCCAGCAGGCGGGGAGCTTGGAATTCACCTTCCTTCCGGATAAGCTACAGAGCCAGAAAAAGTTAATTATTTACTAATTTCAGATCTGTATTTAGCTTTAAAACAAACAAAAAAAAAAAACTAAATATCTGAACATAACTAAAATGAAGTGATAAATGTGAACCTTTATTGTGTATCAGATGAAGAAACCAGTGTTGGGTTTGTAAATTTTGCATCTTGATTTTAGTAAAACCAAAATTTAAAACAATTTGAATAATTTCTAATGGAGTATCTAACAGATCTAAATTTTAAGAAGAAGAACGTTAAAGAAAACTGTTGTTTGTGGAAGTATAAAGACATTGGGATATGTGGAGCTTCTAAAAATGTAATTATATGCCCTTTTGTATAACATGGTACTGATGAAGTCAATAATCAAATCAATAATAAGTGTTTTTTTTTTTTTTAAATATCATCATGACTGCATTTACTCCCACACTGAAACTTTCATCTGCATAAAGGCAATGGGTTTAAACTAGTGATGCGCGGATCGTCACCAAAATCCGTATGTACACATAAATCATCCACCCGCCATAAGGAAAATATTTTCTCTTGATTTAGAAATCCGCACCAGCCCGCCCCTGCATGGACATTTCCACCTCTGTCTCTTTAGGCTATGTTGCCTTTTAAATTATGTTGAGCAGCGCAAGCTTTCCAGGTGATTTCTTAATTGTGTGTTGTATTGATGAGTGTTTTCTTTAACGATTTACTTTAAACAGAAATAGAGAGGCTGCTTTCAGTAATTGTAAACGTTTCCATGCATGCAGTAATGTCACTGCAGCAAATATATAGTAGGACTAGAAACTGTAGTTATAAACTGGAATGGACAGAAGAAACTCTCCAGGGGAAACAGAATTAAACTTTTAGCTTCTGAAATATTTTTTTTCCCCCGACAGCTCTGATAGAGCTCAGGATTTATGAGGAATACGGCCACTTTATCCAAACAATGTACCTGAACTCTGTGTGTGACCTTTTGGATGTGTAGAAGAACACAAAATATTCATTAACATTAGATCCTGACCAATCCTGACTTATTTCTATGACGGTGGGATCGCAAATCATGTTCCCCTATGGACACCCGATCACCAATGAGAGTCCTCTGGGCCAATTCGTGCCTGACGAAAAAATGAAGCTTAAAATGTGTTCACATTCTAGAGAATGTAATAAATATTTTCCTCATTAATGATTTCACCCACCCGCTATTAATCAGAATGTTAATTTTTATGACCTGACTCGCTCGCTTTGCAGATTAACTGCGGTGCCCACAGATAAAATTGCAAACCATGCATCACTAGTTCGCACCCTTCACAATATTAAAGGATAGCATTTAACAACCCCATTTCTACTTTGCATTTCCCAAATGGGTCCTAACCAGGGGTGGACAGCTCATTCCAGATGGGAGGATCATGTGGCTCTGGGGGCCACGGTCAGGTCCCTCTCTCTGCGGTGGTCCATGGCCAAGTGGAGCCATCATTTTTTTGGGCGGAGCAGCCATGGAGCTGGCCTGCATCAGGGCCATACTGGAGAGGACAGCTTCGCAGCCAAGCAGCCCCGCCTGCAAGAAAAAGAAAGAATGAAGAGCGACATTTTACCAACTTTATCAAACAGTGCAATTTGAAATTATCTGCATCTTAGACAATATTGCCAGTGACACGGCATTTGCCAAGCTAGTCATCAACGACAACATCCTGAGTGACACAAGACTGCAAATAAAGTTATTTGTAACCACTTTGGTGTTCTTAAAACAAACCCATTTCATATGGTCGCGGACTGAGCTGCTGGGCAGATGTGACATTGCTGTGGTGTATGTGAGCGCAGGGACAGGGGTGGGGACAAGGTCATCCAGAGATCCGTCAGTCAGGATGGTCGGGCTGGTGGGAAGCCACACCCACCTCACTCATCTAGCATTAAAACTGAGGAAGAGGAGGATGTGGATGAAACAGACAAACATTAAATTACAACAGCATCACTCGCTGTCTTTATCGTTACATATTCCATTAACTCCTGTTAGAATCTTTTTTTTTTTTTTTTTACAATGACATTTAAACATCACAAAACAAACACAAATATTTTTCATATGTACAAACAACTATGTTAATGTTAGTAGATGGCTTGGCTTGGTTTTTGTTCATAGACATTAGTCGGTATACTTAGTATTAAGTTTATACTTATAAACAGAGTTTATTGGTTGTGGCCAATACTTGATTTATCATACTGTATATATTTTTTTTTTTGGGGGGGGGAGGTACCCCAGTTCACCATAATTCATTATAATTATTTATGTTATTTATCCGAATACTGGGTCTACGGATAGAAAGGTGCATATACTGTACAGACTTAGTTCTCACAACAAAATGTGTGACTTGGGATGATATGATCAAGATCAAGGTTGAATATGTTTCCAATTTCAATCAATTCCAATTCTTTGTTTCAGGTTTGTCCTGAATTCTGGGTCCATTTCTTGGCATATTAGTTAGGTGAGATAAATAATTAAAACATTAAACGTTTTTGCAGCAACATTAGGCTGCTATAAATAACTAGATATTTTCTGAAATCATTCAAACCATTCACAAGTTCAACAATTGGTGTTTTATATTCATGTGACTTTTGACGGTTGCGTTAACATCAACCGATTAGGGAGCATTAAGACTGCTACTGGGGAAATCAAACACAGTACAATCTTACACAATGATACAACTAATGCCTCCTCCTCTGGTAGTTAATTATTTTGCACAGTGTCGGTATTTTACTGCATCACTACTGTGTTTTTCTAGAGCTCACCAAAGTGGTAGATCTGATTCAGTATTGTAAAAACTAGGGATGCACCGATTAATCGACTGCACGCATTTGGCCTGTATTTGCTGTGTTGAGTGGCTAAAGTTCATCTGTTCTGTTGCATCAATTTTGCGCTGGCTAAATGTTGTGTTGGTCATTTGTGGTCGGACTACCTAGCAGCTAGCACACCCTGCTACTGATTCGGAGAAGAAGCCATTGGCTGGAATCAACTCTGGTCTGACTTAAGAAGGCAATAAGAGCTCTGCACATGTGTGGTTTGTTTTCAAACCAAAGGCGAATGAAAATGTCCGCCATGTGGGAGTATTACACTGTGTCGGAGAAAGATCAGCAACCTTAAGTTTCTATGTTCGAGCAACATTTCAAGAGGAGGTACTACAAGCAAAAATTTTAAAACATCAAATCTCGTCACCCATTTAAAAACAGACGTGAATTTGTGTATGATGACCTGAAAGCCGATACAAAACGGAGAGCTGAAAGCCACACCGTGAAAACAAAAACCACCACCACAGTTGGTAGTTGTGTAGCAGGGTAAAAAGGGATTTAAAGCAGTTATTTTTCAAAAGAAAAAGAACATTTTTCATGTGAAAGAAGGTAATATTAAAGGTAGTTTCATAAATGTGTATGATTGAATTTGTTCTCATTCAAAGACAGTGTAATGAAAGGCTGGCTGATTTTAAAACAGTTGTCTCAGATGTCTCCCTGGCACCAAAGGTTGATTAAATAACAGCAACAAAAACGTTGGTATCGGCAACGACTATCAGCCAAATTGTTATTTTAAACACTGTATTAGCCCAGACTTTCACAATCGGTGCATCTCTAGTAAAAACAATACACTTCTGATATTCAACATCAGAACCTTTGAGACGGATGGAAGTACAAACAAGCTTGGCTTTCAGGAATCTTTAAGTGGAATCATTTCTTCTTTGAAATCTGGAACCAGTTTGGATTAATAACCAGTTAGACACTAACACCAACCATTAAAGGTAATTATTTTTTCCAAGCCCTACAATATATAATTACTATTTCATATCTCATTAACGACCCAACTAGCACTTAATGTTTCTTTTCAAATTCAAAATATATACATAAATAAAAATTGTCCAACAGTTAATGCAGTGTCAATCAAATCAAAAATTCAAAATAGTTAAAGACTGACATCGAACCGCTTTTACTACTATGCATGTGGCTATTGAAAAGAGGGTTCATAAACTCTCTCTCACCTTAACATTCAAGTATTCACACCACCAATATGTAAAAAAGATTTGACTCAAATGTCTATTGGCAATGAATCTTGAGTGTGTAAGACTTAAGGTTAATGCAGGACAAAGACACGTTCATATATAATTAAAGGCATAAGAATAAAAAACTGTTTTCAAAGTAAACGGAATGTGGGAAAAAACACACCAAAAAACCAGTGAACCAAGTGTGAAAAACTCAATAGGGTGAGGGTAGCAGTTAGGATTTATTATCTGTTTTGAGTCTGTTTCTGTTGTTTTTATGGAAGTAAGGGAATAGCCCTCATTTCCTAATAAAAAATACTACACAATTCACCTCGTACAGTTCAACTTTGGAAGCAAAACTTTTGAGAAAACATTAAATCTCCTACATCTAAACCTTCTGTTTAGTTAAATGGAAACACATTTGGTGTTAAGTATTAGCCTACCTAAAATATAAGTGAGTTGTAATTCTACATTTATGCTGAAAGGGGGATACAAAATCTAACATTTATATTTATATTTACATTATACAATCGAGCTGAGCGTCTGCAGCCATGCTAATCTGATACATTCAAATTTGACTTGGAGGGTTTTTAACAAGTCTTGGAGGCCATGAATTTACTCAAAGAAACACTGCTCCATCTCGCTATGGCTTTCCCCAAGGTTTGTTCTTTTTCTCCTACCGCGGGCACAAGTTAACCGTGAGGCTTGTGCGCCACCACAAAGGCCAACAGCACTGAGACGGAGGCAGAAATATCACTTTAACGCCACAAAGCTTTCGCCATTGGCGTTGGCTAGCCCCTGCTAACGCTGCAGCCAGCCCAGCGCTAATAATAAAAAAAATAAAAAACCCCCACAACTCTTCGATGCGCCGTGATATTTTATATTACAGTCTCCCGTTGTGTTAGTGGCCAGCAGAATGAACCCTACCACGACGTTGCTTTGATAATAAACGTGCAGTTTGTCCGCACCGACCGGGCCTTCCCTCCGCCAGCCGACCCGGCTAACACCAGCTAGCCCCCGCCGCTAGCTGCCCCGCTGAAACGTTTGTGATCGAAAACTCGTTTCTTCGCCCACCTGCTCACCGGCTCGACACCGCCGCCGTTACCAGATCATCGATCACCGCAGACCGGGCCAGCTGATCGCTTCTCAAAGACCACAGCTCGCCGGGGACGCGGGCTCCGCTGGCTTCAAGACGAGATTGAGCGATAAAGACGTCCGTGATGGCCGTCGAGAGCCTCCCCCTCCCTAACGTCTGTTAGCCACCGACGGCTAACGCGGACGCGGTGATATTTTTTTTTTTTTTTTTTTTTTTTTAGTGTGTTAAATCCCTTTCGTCCCGATCTGCGGGACTCTCCAGCGACACGGCGGAGAAGCGAAGGCGGCAGTAAAAAAAAAAAAAAAAAAAAGATCCACCGAGCGTCGAGGAGAGAATTGAAATGTAATTTATCTACCTTTTTTTTTTTTTTTCAGCTTCCCTTCGCCCGACGTTTTCAGCAGCGTCTAGTTTACAAACACAGGAAACGCCACAGGATGTCACCCGCTCCCCCCGCACAGCAGCGCAGCCTCCTCAGGCGACGAGAGGAGAGCAGAGGAGGCTCCCTGCCGCCACACGCCGCGATGCCTGCAAAAAAAAATCCGTTGTTTTTTTTTATTTTATTTTTTTATTTTATAGTAATTGTTGCCGTGGAGATTTGACGCCCGGGGTGCAGCGGGGGGCCTCTCGCTCGCTTTGTGGCACGCAAGGGAAGGAGTGGACACTCAAGATGACGGAAAAACAGGGTCGTGCGGACATGTAGTGGTCGTTTCAGTGGCTCGATCCAAAACAAATAATTATTATTATTACATAAGACTGCTATTATTACTATTATCTTTCAATCTCAGGGGGGGCTTGGTGTTAGGAGATAGCTCCTCCCAGTCTGTTGTTACCGGGCGATGGCGTCATCGTTAACTGTGCCAGTATTGATTTATTTGAGTGAGTTTATTTTGCATTTTGCTCCTTTTTTTTTTTGTGCATTAAGGTTAGTTTGCGTGTTAACCTGGAAGTTATCGGGTACTTCCTGTTTTCTTAATTGGTTCTCATCAATCAGGCAATTAGCATATGGCATAATGTTTGTATTTTTTATTTAATTTTTATTAAATCTTCACTTTTGTTATGACTGATTGCTTATGCAATGTCCTTAGTAGTTGGTGTGTCATACCTACACTAAGGAAGCTCATATCATTAACACTGTAATGGATCCTTATTGACTGGGTATTTTTGTAATATTAAAATGTGGCCTTTTCCAATAACTATTCACTATAACTCAATAGGGTCTGTCTAGTAAGAAGTAAAGTGAGATTTTGGAGTCATAAATCTTTTATGAGACTTTATATGATACTGTGAGCATTTCAAGACGGACACACTCCATTGGTTTAAATCATCTGTACACTGTTGCTGGGCGACTGACAACACAAATAAGAGTTGCCTTTTCAGAAATAGCAAATGATTTTGTGTTATTTACGTTTCAGCACTTTATTATGGAGCAAGAAAAGCAGAAAAACAAAAACAGATTCAAATGTGGTCCAATGAGAGAGAATAATGCAGAATTTTTAATTGGACATTTTATAAGCTGATATATATAAATGTGGTGTAAAAACACTATTAATACATCAATGTCAAGCCTTAGTGATATGGACACATTATAGTACTATTATCAGTTTTTTTTTTTTGTTTTTAAATGATCAACAGCTTTAAATGAGTTGACTTAATGGACCACAAATTCCCCTTTCTCTCTATATATAACTAAAGGTATTGTGTCATTAGGATACGTAGGAAATTGGACAGATGTGTGTTCTTTTGGTTGTCTGGGAGATAACAGTGAAACCTTGAACTCTGAAAAGCTCATTCAATAACCACTCTTTCACCGACCCGACGTCTTGGCCCCAGTAGAGCGATCAGTCCACTTCAGGACAACAGCCCTGGGGCTACAGGACAAAGCGCCTTGCTCAAGGAGTCTTCAGCAGGCCGCAGGCTTGCCAACACTGGGAAATCACAGGTCAAATTAAAGCCATGATCTCACTACTCCACCCAGCCGCCCTTATTTAGAAGGCAAATGAAATGCAAACATCCCATGCAACATGCACAGCAACAATACTATCACAGTACTATTGTTTGAAAATGTCTATGCAGGAAGTAAACTCAAATGTAGCCTATTGTAATGTTGCAAATATGACACTTGTTAGTTGCCTTAAGAGTACAAAAATGCCAGAATCATCTGTACATGTCATTTATTTTTTCTCATTTTTTGTAAAGCATTTTGAGCTGCACTTTGTGTATTGAAAGGTGCTATATAAATAAAGTTTATTATGATTATTGTTAGTAGTAGTAGTAGTAGTGTTGCCACTCCCTGGAGAATCAACTCCTGCTCTGTCACACGGACTGAGAGAAACCTGAGTGGCTCCGCGTGTCTGCTTCCCCTCGGCCTCTCTCCGCCTGGGAAAAAAAAAAAAAAACCAACTCGTCCCTCCTGGGTGGGAGGTGTGCGGGCAGGTAGACCCAAGGTGATTGGTGCACAGGATCACATGACCCAGCTCCTCCACTCCCAGCACACCGGCGGCGGCGGCCAGTGTCAGGTGTCTCCGGGCTCCGCAGAGACGGTGACTCCGCCGAAGTTCGCACAGGTAAGGCAAAAAACAAAAAAAAAAAAAAAAAAAAAATGAAGGCAAGGCCGCGAAAACACACGCAAATAACTCGGGGGCTGTTGTTACGACTGTTTGTACGCGTACGCTTTCCCAGGCGCGTGTTTTTGGAGAGTTTTTTCAGATTCAGGCGTCGATTTTAATTCTAAGGCATGTGCTTACTGTCGAGATGATCCATGCCAAACCAGTCCAGCTGCTGAGCCTCTATTGTAGGCTTGGGTTCTTACTTTATACTCCTCTGGCTAAATAGAATTACATGTAATGAAATGATCTATGAGTGTACATAACTATATTTAATGTATGTAATGTATAGGCTGGCTTACAGTGTTACACACCTGGAATTAAAGTTACAGTAAGTAGTTAAATAACATGCAGTTCATGTCTGTTCATTACATTGCCTGTGTTCAGGTAGAACTACAAATTATTTCCATGATTTAATAATAATTACATCTTAGGTCATGTACCTGTTAAGCAATGTGGACTCCTCCTTACTCATGAGTCATACTGTATCTGGCTGTGTTGTAGTTACTTGTTGTTGAGGAGAACTTGGCTTAAAGCGGAGGGTTAAAGGTCAGTAGCCACCTTTTACTGATAAGAAGTGATGGAGATGAAGCTAAATTGCAGTATTATCATATTTCAAAAGCCCATATATCAGATAGCCCGCAGTGGTTTCAATGCTCCAGTGTACCTCACCCTGTGCTGAAACAGAGCCACCTTTTATAAAGGCTTTGTTTAAATGTTGTTACCTTTGTTACCATTGATAATTAATAACGAGTAATTCTTGAATTCAGACAAGTAATATGAAATAATGATATTGTGCCAGGAGGTGTGGAGCTGTCAGAAATGAAAGCAAGGTGAAACCGATAGTAGGGGAATTCATAAAGAATTACATTGACCTGTTTCCTGAAGGACAGGGAAGAAATTCTATTAACTAAGGTTAATTAAACCAATTGTTAGATAAATGCATATCTGTCTGTTAGACTTGCAAACGTTTTTATATGGGAATTTAAATGTGTTTAACTTACAAATAGTGGTTTGTACAGTTTTTATTTGGATTTGAAGGTGGCCTACATGTCACAGTCAGTGATATTTCCTGCTTATGTGTTGATTTTCAAACGACAACTCTCTTCAGCTCAGCTATTCTCTTTTTGCACTTTGAGTTTGAGTCTCAACAATTTGATCCTATCTTTTTGCGGGGAGTTCGCACTGTCTGTTCTCCCTGTTTTCTTGAGTTGCTCTGGCTTTCGTCAACAGTTTAAGGATATGCAAAATAAGTGGATTGGCAACTCGGAAGTCAGTCCTCTTGTGTTATTCCTGCGACGGACTGGCGACCTGTTCAGGGTGTGTCCCTGCAAAGGAGAAGTTAACAAATGAGCAGCACCTTTTCTTTAAAACTAGGATGTGTTTGTGCTTAAATCCAGGTACTCACTCAACAACTGTTCACAGCTCAACATACAACCAATGAACAAGGTAAACTAACTTGCCCAGGGCTTCAAAACCTATAGCAACAGTAAACAGCCCCAAGCTATTCAGTTGTAAGAAACCTAATAAAAGTTCCTAAGCAATGGACTGTCCTTTATACCATTGATTTGTGTCTTTTTTTTTTTTAATCCTGTGCTCATCTAGAAAAATAACCCCTTGCCTCACAGAAAGTGTATATACAGTAAGTATTACACGTAATTATGTATTAGTATATATTGTCAATATGTAATATATATTGTATTTATCTAAGTGTGTCTTACTCTGTAGGTAATACAGTCAGAAGTGTAGTTGCATTTGACTGGTTTTAAGTGTTTAGAATCAGGGCTGTGTCGAAATTCAGTTCAGTCCAAAGTCCTCACACTACCAGTATCGCTTTGCATCTGAGTGGTGATGTAATAGTTGCACCTGACTGAAAAAAACCCACACAGCAAGAGAAATGATTATTGAGTCTATCAGCTGTGCACAGTGGTGATTTAAACACACACTGTCTGAGCACTAAAAGAGGGATTGGTGGCCTGACATTATCTCTCCAGACACAGAAACTGTATCAGTGGCTCGTTATCCGTCTGTGGCACTTATTGAAGTGTGGGTTTGTTCGAGTGAAGTTAAAAGAAAGATTGTACGTGATACGCAGTGCGGTTGTGGGACAATGCTGCTCTCTGGTCCTCTGTGAATGTTGCCCAATGGTGAGGTATTCTCGTATAATGATAATGTGAGCTCAGCTGAGTTGTTTGGAGTTTGTGTTTCTGTCTGAGATTCAAGTGACACAAGCTGGAGTGCAAGTTTGAACATGTTTACTTGTTTCTTTGCATGCAAACTGTGTGAACAGATACTGACGTGAGGTAAACTGATGAACTGATGATCATCTTGTAAAATAATCGATCTCAGACAGCAGATAGTTCCTCTACATGCACCAACCGTGACTCTGGCACCAACTGTGTGAGTCTGTACACGTCAAGATAGATGTAAATCTTGTCTAATTTTGCCATGCTGTACTGTCATCATGGTGGTCTCAATCACCTAAAACACACAATTTGTAGCTGGTAGACTGGTGAACAAATGCAGACGAGGATAGAGAGGAGCAGAATTCTTCAGGACAGTGTGGCCTCACTGGCTGGTTTTTAATTAAAATCTAACATTGGGCTCAGCATAAGGTGATGGTAAATGGTATGACTGAAGTTTAGTTTTTTCCAGTAAAGGTTTGGAAATTGAATTGAACTGAAGAGTAACAATAGGTGTACTGAAAATGGCTAACTGTGGTTGTGTTTGCATTTCAGGTATTTCAGACAGCTGCCAGAGATGGAAAGTGGTCCATTCAATCGACGGTCCTGGGCGGCACAGTCCTTGCGTGTCACTGCAAAGGAACTGTCCCTGAGCGGCCGAGGGAGGAACAATGCCCTCGCTGAACGCTTCTCTAAGTGAGTAACACCTGGTTTTCAGTAAGGTTTGCTGTTGATTTACACCTGTGAAACTATCTGTAACACAAGAAATGACTGCTTAATATATTTCTAGATAATACTGTTGTGTTTTTCCAGGTCCAGTGGTTTATACGTAGGCTATATTATGTTGAAAATACTTGGGACAAAATGTTTGAGTTCTGTTTAGGACTACATTGCGTAATGCCAACTGGTCTAAGTTCAGACTGTTTAGTCTGCTTGTGCATTTCCTTTCTCTTGAACACCTTGCAAAGTTTTTGAAAGAAGAAATGCCACAATTCTTAGAAAAGTTTGTTTTAGTCTTGCGTCACCAGAGGTCAGTGTTGTTTCTGTCTCTTTCAGGTACCAGAGAGCTGCTGAGGAGTCAAGTGCTGAGAAGAAAAAAGGAGTAAGTATCTCTGTAAGGCTTTCTATACAGGATGCTGGAGACATTTTATTTCAGTTTAGAAACATTTCTTGGGGTTTATGAAATAGTAGTACACAGCTGAAATTGTCATTCACAACTTGATATCTAGGATACATCTTGTTTACAGCTTTTTAATAGGCCTCTCCTAGCAAAACTAACTGATTAAATGAAGTGTGTGTATCGCGCTTCATTTGCTCAGTAGCTGCCGGTGGTGCTACTGTAAACTAATTATTGCACACACACACACAACTCACCATGCCAACACGCTGTCTGGGCCAAATGACTTGTCTTGGCTGACCTCTCATTGGCCACTTGTTGCGAGGGGCAGGCTATCAAACCCATAATCCTACTGCAGTGTAATCCCCCTGCAATGCTCTCTGTGGATCCAACTGTAGCTTAAATGCTTTGTCAGTGTGAAGGAGTGATAAACAAAGCAGGACTGAGATTAAATGAGTAACTGATCAGCTAATACCATGAAGAAATATAAGGTAATGTTGCTGTAGATGTACTGTAAAAAATGTGGCAATTGTTTACCAGTGTGTGTGTGAGCCAGCTCCTTTAAAAGCTTGTTAGATTCTATAGTCTTTTTTTTAAATGATCTGGATGATAATGACAATTACAAGAGATCTTTGTTTGTTTTTACTACTGTAGAAACTTTTATTATAGAATTATGTTATGTGAAAGCAACGTTCCTGCGTTACTTACTTTTTAAAGATGAAGATGCTTTCTTTTAAAAGATGCTCTGAAGGCAAATTTGTGTCAAGCCCACAAGTTCCAGCTGTCAGGATCATTCTATATACTCATTTACATTTTAGTGTGATTCATCAGAGTCTGGTATAATTTTCAGGAACTAATAGTATGGGTTGTATATATATAAGCTTATGCCACTATTACAGGGATACAGACGTCTAGTTAAGATATTTGAGAACAACACACGTGTCCTCAAGTGTCTGAGGCAAATTTGAATGAGCAGTGTAAAAGACCATCTGTCTGCCTGTGTGTGTGTGTGTGTGTGTGTTTGTGTGTGTGTGTGTGTGTGTGTGTGTGTGTGTGTGAGGGGGAATTGGGGGAAGGGGGGACTTTTCAAATATGACAATGAAATGATTAGATAAATTACACAGATAAATTACAGAAACACAAATGGAAACATTTTGGATTTCAGCTTCTCACATGTTAAGATTTTCTCTGTTTGCAAGTTGATTATTTGAGTAAATTACTGATCAAAATATAATTAATAAACAGATATAATAAACAGATTCGTTGATAAATGGAAAGTAATTGAAAATAATCAAAGAAATTTGTTTTGTCCACATTGTTCACTTCTATTTACATTTTATGTAGTAGATTGTGTTAGGGCCTCTAACCATCACAGATTTTTTTGTGAGCTGTCGTCACGTTGGGGAGATCATTTTTCATGGTGCAAAAAAAAAAAACAGGCTTGACGGTCTCAAAATTGGTCCTCATGGTATCAGTTGGTGCAGCTGGTCTTAAAACATGTTTTGCTTGATATTGTGTGGCGCGTCTCTTCTGACACTTGTTGTGGAACAACCTCCCAGAGTATCTGAGCTCTGAGTCGTGTTTAAAATTCTGTATAGAACTCTGCTGCGATTCATTCCTGCTTTCACGTGACGATTAATTTGAATGGCTTTTGTTCTTTTGTTGTCTCAGTATGTTTCCTTCCATCTTGTGTTGTAGTCTGTATTTTGTGTCATTGTTTGCCAAATCTAAAACCTTGGTTCAGTCTGTGGAGATAAGCACTATGTAGACCCATTTAGTTGCACTGTTATCGTCAGAAATGTGGAAATATGCCAAAGCCGACACAGGGAACAAAGAGTTAACTCTTCCCTGAATGTATCATTTCCTGTTCTGGTTTCCTGGGTATTCTGACTCTCTCTCATTCACTTTCCTGGTGTTAAAGGGGCTGGACAAGCTCTCACGAGCAGATTTTGACTAGCTGCTAACATCTGGTAGAGCTCTGTCTCTCACTGTCTCTCAGCACACTGACCTGTAGACAAGGATAAACCCACGGGAGTCTCACTTTCTTTGCCGTTTGGTTGTGCTTTCACCGCGTTTGGCCACTCCAGCACATTCACAGAGGTTTCTTTTTTTTTTTTTTTTTCTTTTTGCCTAAAAACGGGAACAATCTTGTCACTGTCCAGTTCTTCCCGGCTTTCACCCTGGACTTGCCTCACAAAGACAGTAATTGTACGTCTGTTTTTTATCCACTTTTGTGGTTTTGTCCCCTTTTTTAAATCCTTTTTACCGTATTGTATTTATTTCTTTCTTCTTTCCTTTCTTTCTCTTTGGTATGTCCGTCTGTGTGTGCATGTTCATATAACTTATGTGCATGTTCCAGGTTCATTTGATGTACTAATACACTGAGTTACTTAAGTCTTTTGTGGGCTAATTGTGTGTTTTTGTTTGTTTGTCATCTCAAGTCATTTTTAAATGAAGTTGAAAATGAACTCGTAGTTTTGTTTTGACGAATTGAGGTTTTCATAATATAATAGTGTTTAAATGGTTCAGACTGACCTGACCTCAGCTGGGAAGCTTGCCTATAAAAGCTCACATTGTTTTTTTTTAAGATTTATCAGTTGAATAGTTTACTTGAGAGAGTGATTCATTCACATGTCCACATCCTCTTTCTTCAGCGTGTCATTCCTCTTTTATAATTAAGGAAGTCCCTTGAGGTCACACGGCAGTAGTATGCCTCCTGTTGTTCTGTTGTGCCGTTTGCTGCTCGACATGTTTCGTTGACATGAATGGCTGAGTGGTGAACAGAGCCCTCCCCAGTGTTTTTGGGAAAGGTGAAGTGTTGTCGTGAGGAAAGGAATGCAGCTAAAAAAAAAACTGCCTGCATGCTCAGCCCTGCTATCTCCATCTTGAGCCAATCGTTGCTTTCAGCAGCTGCAGCAAAACGTCTTTTTCCTGGACCAACTTTGAACAGCTGTTCACCTCATCTGTCAGTGAAGCCAAGTCCAGATTTTGGCATTTCCTTTATTCCATCGCGCTGAATTGGGGTTTAAGCTGTAAGTTTAGTACTGTATATGCTTTGCTGCCAAATAGAAATATTTTTATAATTCAGCCTATACACAGTGTGACACCAAAGTAAAAGGAACATACTGTATATTGTTGCTTTTTATTTCAACTTTAATTCTCAAATGTTCAAAATGTATCAGCTTTTAATCTCTTTCTTAAAGTCTTTTGAGAGGGGGGCACCCTCCCTGCGGTCAGCCAACCTGAGTGCTCTGAAGAACCGCTGGGAGCAGGCAGGGAACCGTGATCAGGACAAGCCTTCTTCCTTCCCACCGTCCAGCCAGTCCAGCTCTCGCTGCAAGCCTCCTGCTCTTGCCAGACCTGCTTCTATCACTGAGCACTGTCCTCCGTTAAAGAGCCCCGGCTTGCTGACTGCTCAGGGAGGTCAACTCACAGCCAGTCGTGTCCAGCAGCCGTCAGCAGCTCCAGAAGCCTCCAAAGGTGAAGAACAGAGAGGGATGGAAAAGGATGAGCTGACGCACGGTGAAAGACATGAAAAGCATGAAGAGCAAGTTCCAACCAGCCCCTGTGCCTCTTATGAAAAACCCCGAGTGCCACTGAACAACCTGAAGATGAAGTTTGAGAAGGGAGAGGACGCCCGTGGGAAGGTAGTTTTAGACAGATTCACTGCAGAAGAACACACACACTCACACACAATACGTTTGAGACTAAATGTGATGAACACTTACCCAAGCACCAGGACATCCCACTCAACACATTAATAATTACATTATTTAAGTACCTACAAAACTGGCACAAAACCTCTCAATCTGTGAATACATTTGAAGTTAATTGAGATCATATAAGTTTCCACAAATGCTTCACAAATGAGACTCTTAGTCTCTTATTTATTAACAGGTTTGACAGTTGTGCATCTATTGGCCCTGTTTCTCAGGCATTAACTGTAACCACAATGTTGATGATTCGGCTTTAATATACTGATGTCGGTCAGCCCTGTAAAACATTTTCCAGACTCTATGTTCCAAAACCATCATACAAGGTTTGTCTACTATTCATCCAGCTTTGAAAAAAAGTTGCCACTAAAGTAAACAGAACACAATCATTAGTAGAATTATTTCTATTGTGAATCTGGGACTATGTAAGTGGTTTGCACATGTCAAAGGGAGATAAGAAGTCACCCGTTACTGACAACAATGATAACTTTTCCAACAACCTAACAGTTAAAGCCAAGCTCCTTACTTTGACCCTGTTGTCTGTGCAGAAATACTCAGTGGTAAGCAAAGTTATGTGTTTAAGATCTTTTTAACCTTTCAATCTCTTTTAAAATGTATTCTCCCTAGCTTATTCTTTTCTCGGTATTTTCTGAAGTAGTCCTGTTTCACCTGGATTTTACCCCGTCTCTGCCCCACCCATTGGTGTCTCTCCCTTCGACTCTCTCCCGGTGTCTCTCTCCCTCTGAGCCCAAAACAACAAGCCCTCCACTCTTCACCTTCCATAGCAGAGGAATGCAGGCACATTCCTGACCTAAGGCTGTTTCATTCTTCAGAGAATCACCTCTGAGGAGCAACTGTCTTTATCTCACTTTCCATTAGCCACAGTGTGTATTCTGGATGTCTAACAGTCCTGGGCTTCAGTTTTAGGTTTTGGTTTTCCAGTTTTTATGTGAAGTTCAGTGTGCGTGCAGCAGTCGTCACATAATCTGCATGCATTAATAATCATAATCAAGTGAAAACTCTCTTGTCCCTAAGATTTTACTTAACTTGCACTCTCTCACTTTTGCCATGGTGTCATGGTTCTCCAGCTCTGCAAGCTGTAGTCCCATTGTACCATTACGTCACCACCAGGAAAGAAGAATTGTGTAAAAATTATTGGTGAACATTTACAGGCCAGTCTATGTGCATTGTAACACTTAATCTGTCAATACTATCTGAAAATGTTGTATATATTCCTATACTCTAGGTTAATGCACCCATGCCTTTGTCTAATTTAAGATTTGAGTGTTTTATAATCCAGATTGGATTTATGTGGCTGGTGAGAAGGTGGCACAACAGGACTCCACAGTCCCAGTGAAGCAGCCTGACAAAATGGGATATTTTAATTGGCCAAAACTGTTCTCCACTCATGTGTGTACTGAATAACTGCTGAGAGAAACTGTCTGGTTTACTCATTAGTGTTGGTGACACATGGGCATGCACACACACACACACACACACACACACACACACGCACGCACGCGTACACACAAAACTGGTTCTTTTAGTAAAGTGCAGTGGAATAGTTTTTGTTCTCTGGACTGCAGGTCAAAGACATGTTGGTGGCTGTCCATGCAGATACCTGTAGATGCATTTTTCTGTCTTAAGTGCAGTGTTGCTGAGATAGAGCCTGAGTTTGGTGTCTGGGAAGTGTGTCCCAAAGACCTTCTCATGATACTGTGTCAAAGGCTTTCATTTGATAAGAAAAGGTATGAAATAGATAAATAGATACAGAGCCAGGATTTAGGTATAGTGTCCTTGAAGGCTTTATTTAAAAGCTAGACATCAGTTAAGAATAATTCGGGACAATACCTTAAACACAAAAGATATTTCAAGTTAATTTGGAAATCTGCAGCTTTAGCTATATTTTTATATAGCCATGTTCTTATACTCAGTGCTGACCTGTGTGGGATGCATTTACACCAGTCCTGATGACTTGTGATATCCATGTGTCATGCAGGCATGGGAAAGAGGACAGACAGTGCCTCACATACAGGCTGTGAAACTAGTACTTAAACCTGAATACCAGTAATTTTTGTCTCAGAAATAATTTGAATTTCAGACTCTCTCAATCTCTCAAACACTATATGTTGTTTCTGTAAAAATCTACTTTGTACATTGCTGGAAAACGTTAGAAGGAAACAAAACTGACAAGTAAAATTACATTTTCTATGTAGGTCCACTTTATTACATAAATAAAACTCTCTTATGGCCTTCACATCACAGCAGTGTGGTGATCTTAATAATGTTGTTGATTATGTTATAATGATGAAGATTTTTCTTAATTGCCGTTTCTTGTGTACGAAACCTGGTTCACAAAAAAACGTATCAGATACAGAAACCTAAATGCAAATGTTTTATGAGAATTTAAGATTTATACTTATATTTGGCTGAAAGACCGGAAGGCAATAAAGCTTTGTATAATTGATAATGTGGCAGATCAAACAAATGTAATGATTCATAAATGCCATAAACTAAAGTTAGGAGAGGAAACAGGGTTGATCCACGTATGAGTTTATAGCAGTTATGTGAACTGGATCTCTGATTCCACCAATCATTTTACTCTTACAGGCTGGCAGGACAACACTGCGCAGTACTTCATCAGAGGACATGGACCAACATGGTGGTAAAGACAAACACACACAAATACACACACAATAGTGAGCGGAGGTTTTGTATATATCAGTGGATGTGATACAATATACATAATTAAATGAATTGTCATCTCTCATCTGGGCAGTGTTGTTTCAGGCAACACAGCAGTATGTGCCACAAATTGATCATGATGATAATTTTAAACTGAACAGTAATCATTTGTTGTTTTTGTTAAAAGAAGCCACAGTTTTCATTTGAGTTCACTGCAGAATAACCACAGTCGAAGCATTAAGTGTTATTATCTCTTCTGCTTTAGGTGTGACTGTGCCTGACCGAGTGTTGGAGTCGATATCCACGAGAGAGAAGATGGCCAAGTACCAGGCTGCTGTTTCTAAACAAAGCACCGCTCGCTCTGTGAGTTTAACCATTTTAGTGTCTGTTATAAATTAAGGGTTAAGAGTGAGTGATCTTGCTCAAACTCTACTAACTCTGCTCTACAACAATACCCACAGTATTTCCCAGATTACTGTTTGCCCAGCCACATAAAAAAATAACACTGTTGACACCTTTAGACTATTAAAACAATAAGTTAATTATCATACACCAGGCTTTAAGATGACTAGGCACTGGCCAAATTTTTTAACAAACAAAGTAAAGTTAACATAGTACAATTTGCAGACAACACAGTCTTCCTCTGCAGATCTACCCGCTAATGTAAATGTACATCCATTGTTTCCTTTCCTTTCATTTCTTCCTTCCTATCCACAACAGAAACAGGGAAAAAATGTAACGGTTCATTATGTAACAGCCAGTTTACACAAGTGTTTGTTCTCCTCTTTTCTTTGACCTTGCGTTTCCTCCAGGGTCTGGCTCCAGAGGTGCCTGCTCCAAAAACAGCTGCACCAGTAAATCAGAAACACATTCCTGCACCTGAGTGCAATGGTGAGTCTTAGTGGATTCTCCAAAGACACATTCCCATGTTAATGTTATTGATAAAGTGTTACCTGTAATGTAAAATGTGAAAATAGAACATTAACTGCAATGTTAATATACTCAAATAACTTTTTTGCACCCAGAACGAGATACAGATTTGATTTCCCTTTTCATCTGGTGTCTGAGGTACAGCAGACTGACGTTTTGTGTGTTTTGTGGGTTTCAGGGGAGAGCAGCGAGAAACCCAAAGCATCAAGGGTGAGTCAGTCATCACAATCAGCAGGAGACATGCATAAAACATCAAAAGAAATCCGATTTCAACCCTTGTTAATTATGGATATATGTGACTTTTATTGTGTGTTTAGAAGTTCTGCCCACCGGTGAGGGAGATCTGCGTCGCTTGTCTAAAGACAGTGTACCCGCTCGAGAGGCTGGTGGTTCTTCAGCATGTGTACCACAAAAGTTGCTTCCGCTGTGTTCACTGCAGCACAAGGCTCAGGTTAGTCTTGCACTGTCGCATATTTCCTGAATATTTCACCATGTAGTTTGATGCAGCAGTAAATATACTTTAAATCTCCTCAATGGCTTTTCAATGCTAAATATTATTTCTGGTCTTCTATCCAGTCTTGGGAACTATGCCTCTCTGCATGGTAATGTCTACTGCAAGCCCCATTTCAACCAGCTGTTTAAAGCTAAAGGCAACTATGATGAGGGCTTTGGCCATCGGCCTCACAAGGAGCTTTGGGAGCCCCGAGCTGATGGAGACGAAGACGGGGAAGTGGTGAAGCCAAAAGAACAAGAAGCACCAGCAGCTGTGGCGCGTCCAGCTGAGAGTATCGCAGACAAAGAGCCAGCCCCAGCTGTGGAAACATCCCCACAGGTTAAGGTTACAGACCTGACCGCTTTAATGGAGACACGTGTGCAGACACCTGCCAGCACGGGGGAGAAACCTCAGTCTACAGAGAGGCCAGCTGAGACGCGCAGGCTGAGGGTCGCCTGGCCTCCCCCGGCTGGCGAGGGCCACTCAGGAACGGAAGCACTCAGTCCAGTCACGGAGGGAGCTGCTTCAGGCCGACCCTGGAGAGCCAAGTGGCCCCCAGAGGACGAGGTACCAGCACCCTTCCAGAGCTCAGACCGGGCTGAACTGAAAAGCCTGAGGAGGAGCTCTTCTCTAAAGGAGCGCAGTCGGCCTTTTACACTGGCACCTAAACCCAGCCCTGAAACCAGTCTGGGACCCAGGGAACCTCGTCGCCCCCTGAAATCCCTGCTAGAATGGAGAACATCATTCGAGGAAAAACGCTCATCTGAAGAACCGCCAAAGGAAAACAAGCCAGAGCTTCAGCGGCAGGAAAAGAAAGAGCAGACGATGCGTCAAAAAAGTGAAGATGCAGCAAGTGAGACCATCGGGAATAATCTGCCCGAGCAACAGGAAAAAAGAGACGAACCAGCACGCAGAGGAAAAGCAGCAGCAGACAAGATGGCTGCAGAAGAGGGCTCTCTTCAAAGTAACTCCCCTGATATCTCACCGTCCCCGTCTCCACCGTTACAGCCAAAACAGAACCGCGCTTCCCAGGATGTGGGCTTCTGGGAGGAGGATAAAGAAGGAAGTGATGCTGAGGAGCTGAGTGCAGAGGATATAATCAAGAGAAACCGCTACTATGAGACCGAGGAGGACTCTGACACATAGAAACATCTTATAGTCTTATTGTCACGTCCATTCCCCATATAGCAGGTTGTCAGTTTTGTTTTTTTCTCAGTTTATAGTTAGATCACAAATATAGCTTTGCCAGATTTTATAGTGTTAATAGAGATGCAAAAAATTTTAATAGGTGTCTATGTGCATATATATTGCAATAACTGCCCTTAATTGTAAAAGTACAAATGTTTGATTTTTTTTTTTTACATTTTAATGATAACATTTAAAAATATCTAATACAGCTTTTATGACTCCTGATTATACTGGAAGGTAGGCCTCTATTAAATTGAATCATTTCATCTCTGGACCTCATCTCTTGCTAATTATATGCACAATCAGTAGCGCATTATTTGGAGGTAGTGTGTCCAAAAACCATTATACTTAGTGCTGCACTTTAAGTGTTTTTTAATGACAGGCAGTCCCCTTCTATATCAAGCAAAACAGTCATTATGTGTATTTTTGTTCTTCCTAAAATGAAGAAAAACCTAAATATCTTATACCAAAAAGTGTACACCAGTACTGTAGTTTTAAGATTAAACGTCTTGGAATTTTATAGTTCATATTTTTACACATTGCCTCAATTTGAATTGTAAACGAAAGAACAGACAAAACAGAACCCAAACTAGAATACTCTGGATTAGGTTTTAGCAAACCTCCAAACCAACATTGTACAAGTCTTGTCTTCTCTCAAGGATGAAGACACCGTCGGTGTCAGTGCTCCGACATGTCCAGCTGCCATTTTACTGTATCTCCTCTCATGGGAATCACTTCAGCATGTCTTTTCTACTATGCCGCTATCAGAGGTATTGGAAATACCCCTCTTGTTAAAATACTACAGAGCAGACATGATGCAGTTTTCTGTTTTGACTGTTATTGGGCCTTTACCTTCTCCCAGCATCTGAATAGTCATAAGTAACAGAGGATCTTTAAATATACAGACGAGTCAGTAAACCTTAATTACACTTTCCTGCAGGGGGCTCTCTGGTTTGGTAGAAAAAACAACAAAATACATAATCATAGGTGTAGTTGTGTGAAGAACCATTCATATATTATCTGATGGGAGTCAGACCGTCTCCACTATGGCTCTGGTTTGAACTGCTCTAACCACCATCACCACAATACAAGGAGAAAGTGTAGTTAATCAAGGTTTGTACTGATAGCTATCCTTTCAGTCTAATAGCAGAATATCTCTCTCTCTCTCTCAGTCTTTGGGCCTTCTGGATTTTTGTGTAACATTTTTAAAAATGATCCGGTTTATATGGTATGTAAAACACTTTTAAAAATGTATGTTAAAATGTCTGTGGAATACATGTTGTGGTGCAGAAATTTTTTAATAATTTGTACAACAACACATTGGGCATTACAGTCTTAACTGTTGTTGAAACACAATTAAAATGTATCAATGAGGAAATACAGAGTTTGCACAAAGCTGAGAACTGTCTTTTTCATGATTTGACCTATTGTGTTTGTTTTTTTTTCCTGTCTTTGGTAAAGAACAACAATTTCAGATGCGTGCACATTCAGGTAAATTAACATCGTGGTCCACTTGGACTTTTAGTTGAATTCACAAATGAATCTGATAGAATGCAACCATAGAGCTACCAGCTTCGTTTTGAATGCACGTTTTCACAGGAGATCCATTGTTTTAAATTAACTCAATTTATTCACTTGTAGGCTATAGTCAGAATATTATCTTTATTAATTTATGTCTTAATACGAGTGTCATTCATGCTGGCAACGGCATTCATTTCCATTTGAGAAGAGACAGCCATGATTACAATTAAGCCAAAGAAAGAGCTCACTTTGAACTGTATTATGGATAGTATCTCCTTTAGAGAAATTGCTTAAATTGATTTTGTGGTACTACAACACACAACCATGGGGAGAAAATTCATTATATGTACATAATTTGAGGGATTGAATTGTTAGTTCTGCATTTTAAAAGAACATCTAAGATCTCATTTGCATTTTAAGTCTGCAGATAGAACTATACTAAACTTCACGGAACAGAAAAGAGAACTGGTGCACATTGGTGAATGTAATTATTCTTTATTTTCTTATACATTATTTTTGGCATGTTTATCTGATTGCTTTAAGTGAAAAGAGAGAGAGCAGTCAAGATGAAACCAAAACATACATGACAGGATGTAAACAAGGGCTGGATTGAAAGAGACTGAAATATGCCCTGATGATGTTCAACTTCATTCATGTATAATTACAAAAAAGATAAAATAGGGGTAATTATAGAAAGCATGTGGCAGATATGATGATGATTAACACATAGTGAGATAACCAAAACTGGAAGATGATAGTGAAAAGTGAAAAACCAAATATGAGTACACCCCATCTACAGTACAGGCTGATATGATAATGTGCAGTTTCATCAGCACACAATTAGCAGCAGTTGAGCATCACATGAATCTTTAAAAACTTCTGCTGACCATGGGAAGCCTTCATGGATGCAATTAATCCTCATTCAAATGAATATCGGAGGAAGATTTAGAGTCCAACGTGGATCCAATAAGGTGTTTTTAAAGCTTTTAAGTGACCGGAAGAGTCTACAGACATGTGACACCTTTCGGATGAGGTTGAGCTGGATATTTTCCACACAGGCACTTAGCTCATTAGGTCAAATGTTTAAAAGCAGTCTGGTTGTAAAGCTTACTTACAACATAAATTAGTTTCTTATATTTGTTTATGTCAGATTAAAAAAATGAAAATGAAACCAATAACATACAGTATTTCAGGTAAAAGTTAAAACTCTCTTAAAGTTACTTTTTTATGAATAACTCACAACTTGTAGTGCAGAAATCTGCAAAGAACCCTGTTATGTGTAGTATGTATTGATACCAGAAACATCGCCCTTATCTCTACAATTTTGGTAAAAAGCCGGTGTTGTGTGTAACATTTGTTGTCACAAAAAGTAAAGACTTATTTTCTATATAACTATAACTTGACACAAGCATCAGGGGGAAAATAGTCAAAAGTCATCTACCTTAACAGTCTTCAATTTCAAAAAGATAAGATTCATTAGGAAAACAAACAACAAAAAACATTAAAAAATGCATTACAGGTTGGTGGCAATCAATGGTTGACTTCAAAATACAGCAAAATCACAAAAATAATCATAGAAAAGACAAGGTATTTAATTTTGATTTCAAATATACCTGAGAGCAGCAAATATTAGTTACAGTATGGCTTCATTTTCAACACTCAGATCTTTAGTAAAATATTCAAATGTTGAACTAGTAAAGAATTTACCTATACCATGTTTAGTCCTCAATTATTCTTGTCCTGACAGGAATTAATATGCAAGAAATGAATTGCTCTTCACAGTTTTCCCTTTTTGAGACATTTGCTATTCTTTTTATCCAAAATACCTCATGATCAACAGAAAGAACAAATTACTTCAAATGTGTCTTTTTTCTGTAAAGTTTAATTTATCAATAGGCTCCACTGAGTTTAGAATTACATTTGATCATTTAAATATAAAGATCAGTAATTTTCTTGGTTTGTTTGTGTGTAAGGTGTAGTTACACTTGGACACCACATCTCTCTATACTGGAAAAAAAACATTCAGAGCAATAGTAAAAGATTTTGGAGTGATTATGACCTGCATGTTTTTAATGACAGTGCACCGTCTACAATTAGGTTAAAAATCATACCTGATTAAAAAGGGATAACAAGTAGTCATGATATAACAACCAACCTTGATTTGGGACCAATTAAAGGTCATAAAAATGGGTGGATTTAATTTCAACAAATTGTTATTACATTTAATTATCCCATAGTTCCTAATGCATGTGGTTTGCACAGTTGCCACAACTATGCTGTAATGACTCCATGTCAGAACAAGCACCCACACTTGTACAGAACCACAGCAATAAAGCAGCTAGTTTTACTGACTTTACTTCACAGAGTAAACTCACTGTTTATTCAGTGCACTACTTTTTTGGAAGGCTTTCTGAGCATTATTTTTCAGACTTTCACTCTCACCACTGAGTGTCAGTAACACACCATTGATAGGAAGAAGTGCAGCAGGGCTTCAGTAATGACAACAGTATGGCTGCAGGCTATGAGAGTGGCGCTACATATCTGCTGACATATTATTGCTGATAAGAGGGTCCACTCTGATTTGATTTTTACATTCATTATTCTGGTGAGACCTATTTTTGGGGCATTTTCTGTTATTTAACTTTACTCTGTTGAAATTGTCAAAAATAGTGTTTTACTCTGATAAATCCCTGGTTTAACAATCTTCTGAAAAACCATTTCACTGTAAAGAACTTCTTTGAGGCATGCATGTAATATTAACATACATTATTTTGATCATTCTTAATAAAAACTTTCAGCCAGAATGTTTGATCATTCTTACAGCATGAGGGAGCAACAGTCACCCCCTACACTGGAGTGACTTTTCAACATCTTGGAGTTGATGTGTGGAGGTATTATTTATTGTCTGACCTCCTAAATGAACCAGAGCTCAATCACTCGTCCTTGCTCTGATTTCAATTCCTTTTCATTTCCTCCACTCTGCTCAGCCACTAAGGGGGTGCAGGTCCACTCTGACCTTCTCCCCAGTGCTCATCATGCCAATCGTGGGGTACAAGCCTCCTACAGGTAAGGCCACTTCCCTCCTGCCCACCACCTTTCCATTTCTGGTGAAGAACACCTGTTCAAACACAAGGGGACCGCAAAGATAAATATGAATATCTGAAGTGAAGTTTTAAGGGGTCCCTGGTTTTATATTCTTAGATTTTGACAGCATCTCACCGTGACCTTCCTGCCCTCCAAATCTTCTCCCTCATCCTCCTCATCTTCATTGCCTGCATACAAGTCATTCTGAACCTCACTGGGCTTGGGAAACACCTCGAGGTCCCAGTCATCTAAATCATCTGTAAGATTCAGACACAGAGAAGGAAAGAAAGACAATTGGACATTGTAAATGATGAGGCACAGTGCTTTGGAAACACTATAAAAGATATTCACCTCCGCCATCAAGGCTGTAGTCGCGTGGAAACATGATCCCACAGCCCATAATGTCCCCTTCAAAGCAGCGTGGTCCAAACGGATCCCCGACCCCACTGCCCTGGAACAACTTTCCATCATCTACCAAGAACAACAGGTTTATGTCACATGCATGAGAGTGTGTGATACAATCAAGACACAGATGCAACTGTCAAAACACAAGACAACATCTGCCATTGCTACATTTATATAAATTGTTTTGTTTGGTTGAGAAGTGTATAGTAATAACTATCCATTAATTTTCCAAACCATTGATCCTATTCCGCCAACACATACTCTTCAGACAGACAAACCAGTTCCCGCTCACTCCTACAGGCAATTTAGAGTTTCCAGTTCACTTGACCTGCAGGAATTGGAGTGTGGGAGGAAACCAGAGCAACCAGAGGGAACCCACGCAGACACGGGGGAGAACATGTCTCAAATATTAAGCAAGAACATTAATACTTATATTGTTCTTTTATTGGGAACTCTTTTCAAGAATCAATGTACTGTTCTGGCTGTTTCCGGTTGATGAAAGCCAAAGACAGCTACATAGAAATCAATAATAACCTTTTCAATATTTCATTATTATTATTATGACTATCAATAATGAGTAAATACAATTTGGTGCAATTACCAATGTGACTGTCAGTGACACAATAGATGTGTACGAAATATAAGAGCGAACATAAGACACTAGCACTGCCCATAATGACATTGGTACTGTAATGTGGATTTCATTTGACAGCAAATATTCACAGAGAAAACACATCATGCACTATCATGATCAGCCAACAATCACCTGCATGATAGGCTATGGACCCTCTGCTCCAGCCTGGATGTCTGTTTTTGGGGTAGTCCTGTGAAACCAAAGAGAAAGTGAGAAAGTCTTATGATTCATTAGTACATCAACTAGTCCGAACAACGTCATCATTGCATCACAAAATCAAATCCAAGCCGGTGGATGATCTCAAAGGTGATTTCAAACAACTAATAATTGTTTTGATCAGGATATCTCGACAAAGTGTAGTAAAAGTCTCACTGCACATTATCTTAAGACATTTCCTCAAATTAAATGTGGGGTTGCACAACATAAAGATGTGACAAGCTGCACAAAATCTATAGGTTATACTGTCAATCAATAATAAACACAGTTCATTGAGAGGATTAGTATCTGGGAGTCCAGGTATCTGTTATCACCTGGTAACTGCTTCTCCAAACAGAGCTACACACATCTTGTGTCTAGCTTTCGGCATCCTAAAGTGTCACTTTTACGAAGACGGTTTGTTGGACAAACAGCAAACCAACATCATCTGTCACCAAGCAACATGACAGCAGCTAAATCAGCTCTAGACTACAGTGACTTTTTCTATGTAAGGAGGGATTCTTGAATTGAATTTCCTGTAATAAAACATATCTAATATTGAATATTGAGGAAAGAGCATGAGGAAATAAGACTGAAGGAATAACACAGAATTAGAGATAAGGTGTCTGACTGGTGCGTAGAAAACAACACGACTTTCCCCCGAAGCAACAAAAGGGAAAAGGAATGCACCATAAACAACTGCTCCTTTATCCAGTATAAGCAACCATTGAGCAACTACTAACTGTTAAGCATGCGTTACCCTGAGACAGAGAGAGACACCTTTTGTTTTGATTTTTGTAGCGAGAGGTAATGCTTCCCAACAGCAGACTGATGTGTCTTGCAGGAGATGACGGGGGATGGAAGAAAACCTCAGGAATGACCATTTGATGGATTTATAATGCTTCACCAGAACCGCAGACACATCCAGAAAAACAATTCCTGGAAAACAATCAGCGAAATGACAGAGCTCCATTCTCCACGCCGCCTGACCCGAGGGCGCAACGTGCCCACACACAGTAACAAATGGCGGAGGAGTCAGTGGGAGCTTAATGGTAAGGGCAAGTGCAACAGTGATCCACTACCTCCCAGGCTGTGAGCAACACCACAGCTGGCAAAACAGCAGTGTGATTAGCAAGACTGATGCTCCGTCAATTAGTGCCTAATAACTGAGAACAACAAGCAGCAATCTCTGAGCCGCACTTAATTTTGTATCGGTCATTTAGATGACAAGATGACTGCATCCTCAGCAAATACTACGCCGTTTTATTTATATTAAACAGAATATGCACATGAGGTTATGATGACTTCATACAAGGCCAAAGCAAGCTGATTGCGTCTCTGATGTGTAAACATTCAACAAGTCTTCTCTTAGACCCAACTTATTTCCAAAATATGGATTGTCACCTGCTGTCATCATTTCTGATTAAATTCCACATAATTGAGCCAAATTAATTGGGATATCAACCTTAAATTGCTTAGCCTGAGGAACTCCTGCATACTTTTCATTTTTTTTGTATTTATTCCTCTTTGTACGATGACTGACTGCTTGGAAAGAGGAAAATAAAGCAGAAACAGGGTTAAACAAAGACAAATCAGATGTTCTCATCTTATCTGATAACTTTTCACATACTTGACTGCAGTATTCTAGTTAACATGGTAGATTAGCATGTAAACGGAACAACCTGCTTTCTATGGAAAACCAGATGTGGGGGTGAAATGAGACAATATTTATTCTGTTGTTAGCTTTTCCTCTTTCGGTCATCCATCACTCAGACTGGAAACAGTGAGAGCAGTGGTGCGTATGAGGGAGAGCGATGACGAGGAGTGGGGGTGGGGGCGGGAGGGGGGGTAGAAGTTTTCTTTACCGACAGATAACCGCAGAGTTTGTACAGTAAGTACCACGATGTGTCAGTGATAATGACATGTGATCATTATGGTGATGACTAAAAGGAGGCGGCTCTTACCCTGCGTGCCAGCCCCAGGGCGATGTAACACTTCTCTCCAGCATCTGTGATCTCTAGTTCATAGTAGTGGAAGCGTGTGTTGAGAGGCCGACGGGCCTGAGCCAAGCCCACGTCCACGATGCTCTTCCCTTTACCCACGTACTCTAGCATCTGTGGAAATAACGCAGAAACATACAGGTTATGACTGAACACAGAAAATGGATTAATGTGTCTAAATATTTGTGGGCATCTTGATGAGAGATGAGAACACAATATAGTACTTTCTGTATATGAAAACACTCATTTTAAAGAGTGTCATGCTGTACCCCATGGAGTCTGGAGTCATTTACAATTTTGCTTCATGTTGCCTACTAAACAAAATCTTTTTATTTTACACTTAAAAGTGTGCTTGGAGTAAGTCTATTTAAGGGGGTAAACAAAGAAAACTTAAATGTTAATTCTGGTCCTCAGTCTGCTATTACTTTAATGATTAAACGCTTCATATCTGGTGTATCTAAAGCTTTACCTATCAATATTTTTATATTAACAATGGATCAAATGTGCCTTCTAGCCTCTTTTAGCTTATGGTTTTGATTTTCCAGTCCGCAAACAACTTTGTAAGGTGAAAATATATCAATGTTGTGTATTTAGCTTCCACTGCCCCTAAAAGGCCATACAAAATAACATTGTTTTTAAATGAAAAGCTTTGAGATTATAATTTGAAATGTGGAATACTATACATAACAGCCACTTGAACACATATCTTTATCTGGTAAAGTGTTGCCTCGTGAGTACATTGGGTCTTCACAAGAAAGTTAAATTCAAGTCGAAACCAAGATGCCTCGTAGACTAAGTGGCCTACGAATACGGCGAAAGACCACTGCAGTGACTTTTAAAAGAAAGACTAACGTAATCTTAGTTTTAGAGGTGAAAAGATCAATAACTGGTCAACTCAATACATAATGTTATTCAACTTAAGTAGATAGAGCAGACATTACTAAGTCAGTTAGCTGACTTTATGACCCTTCTATACTTGTGTTACTGTTTTATCGTTTTAGTATATAACATTATCCTGTCACCTGTGGCCACAGAGGCTGCTGTTCAGAAGTTAATTAGGCTCGTTTTAAGCTGCCTATCTGTCCCATATAGAGAGCTGAAGTCCTGCCCCATTTCCAAGGCTTCTGTCCCACTAACCTCCATAGTGCATAATGCACTACTCTATTTTTCTTAAACAGCCCAAACAGTGTGTTGGGGATAATGGGGAATAATGTTAGGAATAATGTTAGGAATAATACTTCCTGTATTTTCTATTCCATGAATTTCATAAAATAAAAAATAAAAAAGAAAAAGAAAAAAACATGCTTTTGGATAAAAACCTCATAATCATTTGAGTCTTTAATTACTTAACTAAATAAATAAATAAAATAAAGACTACCTAGCTTTAGTTAGACAGGTTGTTAAACACACTGCATGTTTAGACGTTTCAACAAAACTGGAGGAACAGTTTATTCAAATTATTATAATGACTCAGAAAATCCTGAGTTGACCCCGGACAGTACACTGCGTTTCACTGCTCGTGATGGCATGTCTGATTTTGCACTGACATGGCTGCTGCTCCCTTCTCTGTTGGTAGAGACAGAAGTTGAATAAGATGAGAGAGAATGTTTTATTCACACATCATCCTAACAGGGATGTTAGATGATGAGATGAAAAAGTATGTAGGTAGACAGGCAGGTAGACCATCAGGCTTATTAAAGGCCTGCGACAGCCACAGATACCGGATTCTTTACTTTTTTGTGTCAGAACATTTCATTTATTGATTGCTATAGGGATGTAAAGATGATTTCACAAATACAACAAAATATGCTTCTAAGATAAATTTCCTACCCTACCTTTAAGGGGACCGTACCTTTAATAGCAGGTTCCATGAGATTTCAAAAACAGACCAACAGTGTTTGAAATGTCACTTAAGAACCTACAATAACATGATGCTGGTTTATCATCTTAAATCTTATATCGTACACCTATTTAAATAATTCTCATTCATCAGCATTGACAGACTGATTACTTTCTGGAAAACTTGTGTTTTCTTAATACACCTACTCTTCTTTTTTTGTCAGTATGTAAGTGCAACCTCAAGAGGTAAACAGCTGTCCCAGTGTAGGGACTTGGATGAAAGCTGATAGTAAATCACTTGCTTATCTGTAAACAGCTGGGCCAGTTGCAGTTTCTTTGTAGGCAATACTTACTTTAGTGTGTCTCAATAAATATTAGTGTTCAACACACCTGCATGTCAACATTTTAAACCTGTGTCCAATAAAAGCCTGACCTAACACACTAACATTTGGAAGTTATTGCTAAGACATGCATATTATTGATGAGTTGCAGGGAGATTAGACTGCGGTTTGTGGGCCTTGCATTCAAACAGGACAGGGCCAGATTTGTAGAACTAAAGGATAATTGAATGTGCGGGTGGCATACAGGTTACTCGCTGCTGCCTACAGGCTATTCAGCTGCGATCCCCTCCCATTCTCTTTCAATTCAGTTTAGAGGTTGTGCGTATCAACGCCTGAGTCAGACACAAACACTTCAGCCTTACCGTCAGAGGGAGGGGTGGAGAGACAGAGAGAGGAGGTCAAGGTCACTTTAGAGAAAATGTTTTTTATATCGGTTATCTCCTGCTATTATTAAGTACTTAGCAAAAACTGATAATTACTTAAGAATTTCTGTATTGACTTTCTGAGATTTGGTTTAGGACTTGGAATCTATAAGTTAGCACTTTGCCTTACTGATCTTCAATATGGATTTTACTGATTTTAGATTTGACATAGATCCACTAATTCCATGTAGGGTCACTGATACTATGTCTGTTTTCTCTCTATTTCTCATTTCTTATTTGACCTTTTGATAAATTGCTGTTGCATGTTGAATAAAGCCAACTGAGAAGACAGAATCTGTGGAGTTCCCCTTTATATATATATATATATATATATATATATATATATATATATATATATATATATATATATATATATATATATATATATATGTATGTGTGTGTGTGTGTGTGAGAGTGTGTGTGTGTGTATGTGTATGTATTTTCTTCTCCCTGCAACAGGACTCACCGTGCCGGTCACCTTAACGTCATGAAGACGGCCCCAGTCCTCTTCATGACTATCCACTATCATCTGTCCCTCATCCTCCTCCATCCCCCAGTCAGCATTCAGGTCCAGCAGCACTTCTTCCCCCAAAGAGTGCATTCCCACAGCAGGGTAGAGGACATCAGGTGATGCTGGGATTTCCACACTGCCGACCTAGGCACACATTCAGATACAATATTGTTTAGGGAACTGTAGCTGGGAACTATGAATAAATTCACTTGTCAAATTGTACTAGTTGGAAAGATTCTGTGTAAGGTAAAGTGACAGTATGGAGCACTTACTTCCTTGCCGTTCTTGGTAAAAAACACTGTTAACTGTCCATCATCAGAGTCCAGGGATATTCCACAGCCAATTCGGTCACCTCTGCAACATTTTGGACCAAACTGCTGTCCTACAGTGTTGCCATTATACAGCCTGTGGAAAGACAAGTAGGAGAGGTTGAATGGTTAATCATTAAGGCTCATTATTTTTAGATTTTGCAGATGTTTGTGGTGAAACATCAGAAGACACTTAGAAAATGATTCAAGTAACAGGAAATGAAGGGGAAAAAATTGAACTTAATCAGCATCTCCCTCTAAGTGATAAAAAAATAAAGAAGATTATACTGTAAATGTTTAAACTACCTGGTGTTTGTACTGCAAATTGCATGAATTTTTATATTTCTTAAGTTTTAGAAAACAGTAAGACATCCTGCTGACCTAAGGCATTCTACCATGAACGTAAACATTACTGAATCCAGCCGGACACCATTGCTGCATGTAAATCCCGACCTCTCTCCCCTGTCATTTCTCTTCTGTCAAAGTACTGATGAAGGCGTAACCTTTTTTTAAACTTCCTTGTGAAAGAGACACCAGCGCTTGTATGCTCTTGGTCTGACTTTTTTTAGGGGAAGTGTTACAGTGTTGTATTCAGTTCACATCTATTATTATAAACACCAGGACAGGAAATATTCACAGGGTAGAAAACCAAACTTGTACAATAAATGCTGGTGTTTGTTGTAACACTACAGTTACTCTAAAGCGCTAGTCCGTCATAAATGTTAGTTTCTCCAACCTTCATCTAGTTCCTAAAACATCACACCAAGTATTGTACTCTCACCGAGAAGCTCTTGTTAAAAGTAGTCACAGTTTCTGAGAAGTGAACATGAAATATGCAAGTTTCGTCAGTCAGGACTTTCCCAAATTCTTCTCAAGTAAACTCTTCCTTAAGAGACACTGAAAGCACATTAAGAAGGGATCTCTTAATGCCTAGTGTGGAAAGGAGGAATGATTAAAGCAAGTAAAACCTGTTTCAATGTACATATGGGTACCTGGCTGTTGTTTTAAGACAGATAGGAAAACTGTGAACTTGTCCTTTAAGTACATGAGCACAAGTGTTCTGTGAGTTTGTGCAAAACCCACATGAAATGCATAAAGAAATACATTATTCTACTGCAGTTCAATGTCATGTATCATTAAGAACCGGTTCAGTCTCCAGTATATGTAAAGAAAATCATCATTGCCACATACTTGCCATCATCAGCATGAAAAGCCACAGAATGTGGGAGCCAGCCCGGCTGATGGTCCAGCTTGTAAAACTGAGGCACCAAACCAACAGCAATCATTCCCCTGACTCCTGTATCGATGATGGTCACCTGCAAAGACCACAGGTTGAATTATCACCATCCAATTCATTCTACAAACAACAGGATATTTAGAGATGTGAGCATCAAAACATAGCCGGTAGCTTTACATATGAATGTTTCTTCTAAACGATTTTCTTTTGGTGGACATTGTCAGATAAGGGTGGTTCAGCTACTGAGATAAATTAAATAATATGTACAGTACTTGAATATTATGGTCACAAATACACAGGTTTTAGTAAGCATGGTAATCATACTTATATAGCCAACAGTACTTTATATTTCAATGAAAAACAATATGAGTTTACAGCCATAATAACAGCTCTGTGAAGCAATACTTAGGCACAGCACAAAGGCTGCTATCACAGCAACATGCTGTAAATGACAAAGCCACTGTGCTGATGATCAGCAGGTATAATGTTTGTTCGCCATCTTAGTTTAGCATGTTAGAATGATAACATTACCAACACAAAGTACAGCTGAGGCTCATGGAAATGTTTTGCAAGTATTTAATCATAAACAAATAAATTGTTGATGCTAGTGCTGCTATGATTGTGTCGGGCGATCACCAAAGTCAGAAGGATTCATTCTCCGCAGACTATTAACGTCAATCTATCCAATAGTTGTCGAGATATTTATCTCGACAACTATCTCTTTGTACAACACTGCATGTTGGTTTGAAGTGAAAAGCCTTCAGTAAAGAGCCGGCCTTCACCATTGTTATCATAACTGAATACTGACCATATGACATCATCCCCAGGGAGCCCTACATGGACTTGCACTGCAATCGGAGCACTGCTGGCAAATCCAGGGCAAGGAGAGGAGGAAACTTTTAAGTTCTTTCCCATGACCTCAACTCTGGTCTCCTGAGAGTGAGAAGTAATACGTCCCTTTTTCTGTGTCAGTGCAAAACATACAAATGAACCCTAAAATCTACCGTCAGATCTCCAATCAGTATCCACTTTATTAGCTCATATGTCCATTTACGCAAATCGCTTCCTCCTTCCTCCTACGTGACTCCCAAAACGTGAGTCACAATAATGAAGCACACGCAAGTATAAACGTTGAGAGGGTTAGTTACTGTTTCACTACACGTCAGTCCGGGGGCAGGATGTGTGTGTTCGACAGGTTTGAACATGGTTGATTCAGAGAATCACTATCTTGGCTGTTTGTGCGCTACAGTGTCTACATCGCCAACAACAGTGAAACAAACAAACCAGCACGATTTGTAATTAGCAAAACCAATTTGTCAGTGCTGAGATTAGAGAGCCCCCGCATCAGATTGAGTCAGTACACCCATCAAGTCAAAAGCACTACTGTGGGTTTTTTTTCTAACATCTTTTGTATGAAGTGAATCAATGTTGACAGCATGAATTTTCTACAGCAAAAACTGCAGGAAATGTGCAGGATCCCAGGGACTACATTTTGTGAATTCCTGGAAGACTAAAGCTTTTCCTACTTGGTTTTTCTGATCCAAAATTATATAGTTATATATAAAAAAAAACTTTAAAATATCAATGATGTGATCAGGAGACATCAAGACAGGTACAAACTGGCAAAACTGCTCAGCATGCAGAAGTGATTCTGTCTGAATCTAAAAAAAAAAGTTGTTAATTTTTGTGCTTGGACGGACACTTAATTGCTGACACTGCTTCTGACTTTGCTGTTAATTGTTTTGGCATATATGACTTGAAGCATCAGCATTAGCTTCAGCAATTACTGTACACCCAGTCCCAGCACACAATGTACAAAAGCTGCCAAGTAATTCAATAACTCTCTTTCCAAGCTGAAATATCTAGTGCTGTTCCTTGGAAGTGTCATAACTTCTTTTTCATTATGGCTCAACAAGATGAAGGCAAGAAGTCAGACAAGATGGCCTGCTAAGTCTCACCAACACAGAACAAGGGCTGTATCCTAAATACAGAATAAATAATAGTTATAAACACTACAATCACAATCTTCACAGTATACTGTTTTGACAGACAGTGTACAAGAATATTTATGTGTATTTTATCACTTTCTGCTCACTGGAAATGACACAAGATGTGGCTCACTGCTGACACACATATACATATATATATATATATATATATATATGGACATCTTCCATTTCTGTTGTGCACTGTGGGACAAGAAATGTTCAGCAATACCACAAAAAAATAATTTATTTGTATGAATACTAGCATCCTTGATTATATTAAATTTGTAAAAATTTGAACACATAACAAACTCAAGAATAACAAGTGTGGCTGTAACACATTTCCCTGACAAAGGGTTTTTGGTTGTTGATCCCGTGTCAAATTAATAGTCATGGATTGAAAGGAAATGATCAACTCTTACTTCATAATAGCGGTTTCTCCTCGACAATGGCCTGGCCGCCACAAAACACCCAACTTCATCTGAATTCCCATGATACCTACAAAGAGATGCAAAAAGAAAAATATATTACTATAATCATCACTTCCCGCCAAATGCATGTAAAGTGGAGTTTCGGTTCAGCAGGAGAAGGGAGGGCTCAAAAAGTTTGTCTCCATGAGAGTTTGTTCAAACTCATGGTGGCGTTCGTTATCACTGTTACCTGAGTATGTCTCCATCTCTCAGCATCCTTTTGAGCCGCTCCCGGTATCGCACTGCTCGCACTTCACGGATTTCACGAATTCGCCTCCTCCAGTTCAGAAAGCGATAATGAAGGTTTATGTCGTCCATGTCTGAAAATCATTACAATCTAGGACACAGGGAAATAAATCAAAAAAAGAGTTATTACTGCTTTAGAGAATGTTACTATAAAAATCAGGCCAACTAACATTATATATTTATCTGAAGACAAAAGGCTGTTTTTATCTATTTGTGTATATAATTTGTGCCTGATTGTTTTTTTGATTTAATATTCAAACAAATGTTCCAGTGTTTGTTTAGTCAATCATTATATCTATAAAAGCTGTTGGGTAAAGGGACACTTTAAAGAAAAAGAAGTAAAAGCACTGGTCCTCCTTAAAAACACACCAAACATCTTTGACCACAACATGATTACCACTGTTGCCTGACAACAACAAGACCTGGCTTTGAACCTCAGGCCAAACCCTTCCTGGGAGGACTTGGTGCGTTTGTGTTTTTCCATTTACGTTCAATCCCACATTCCAAAGACAAGCAAAGGCCTGGACAGTGACTGTACACCGCCAGCAGGCATAAACATAAGTCCCTTATTCATGTCAGTCCTGTGATGGTCAGGTGTGTCCCCTTGGGTGTCTCCCACCCAATGTGAACTGCGACTGACTCAAGTACAGACTGGCTCCTCGGTTCATGCCCATGATTGAGAGATACCAAGAGTCAGTGATGTGTTTCTGGCCTTTCTCTACCAGAAATACCAACATCTGAACTCAATGCCTCACTGGTGTAGGTCTGCAAATAATGCTTATTGTTATTAAGAATTAAACTGGCGATTATTTTCTTAATTAATCAACCGAGTCTATAAAATGTCAGAGCAACAGTTTTAAACCTGAAACAAAAAATCAGTAAACTACAGAATGAGACAAAAAAGCAAAAACAGCAAATCTGAAAACTTGAAACACAGGAACTAAAGAATAATTGGTGTTTTTGCTTAATAGATTAAATATTAAAGATATTATCAAAACAACACAGATTATGTTTCTGTCTGTCAATGAATCATTTCAGCTCAACACTGACGCACAACATGAAATCTATTATGATTATTTCCTGTTACGTGATGCGATCACAGCCAGGGTGAATCAAGGGGAAAGTCAGGGTTTGTTGGTCGTATTTAAATTAATAATTAATAATTAATTGTGCTGCGCAGTTTTACACAAACTGTGTATCAGTATAACACAAACAAGCGTAGTTGAAATGTCTCCTCCTCCTGTAACATGAAAAGTGGAACTTATGGGCTAATTTTTTCTAACTTTTCACCCCAAACACGACTGAATAAAATAACCGAGGATCTAACTGGTTATGTGTTTTAGTAAAGTAAACAAACATGCTCCCGATCACCTCATATTATTATTTGTTGCGTGTTAACTTCTCAGATTTACCTATTTACGAGCGCAGCCTGAACGCAGCACCAGATTTCCCACTACAGGCAGGACTCGGTTGGCCGGTTAGCTGCTTTCAGCGACACAACATTACCGCGCTGTAGGTCTAATAACGTACTGTAAACATGACTAATCCTCGGGTTCCCCACAAACTATTCACAGCCTATTTGTCTTGTGTCGGTTCCTTACTGTTTTAAAACTTGTAACGCGTCGTCCTTCGGTTTTTCTTCCAGTTTTAAGGAGGTGAAGTCTGTCACTTTATGTCCAACCTGCGCTGCCGGAAGTCCCGCCCCTCTCAGCCAATCACATCACAGGAGAGATTCAGTGTGTAGTCCTTAACCTGTGCACTGCCACGTGTGTGTGCGTGTGTGTGTGTGCGTGTGTGTCTGTTCGTGTGTGCGTGTCTGTGTGTGTGTCTGTTTGTCTGTGTTTGTGTGTCTGTTTGTGTTGGTCTGTGTGTGTGTGTGTGTGTGTCTGTGTGTGTGTGTGCGTGTGTGTGTGTGTGTCTGTTTGTGTGTGCGTGTCTTTGTGTGTGTCTGTTTGTGTGTCTGTTTGTGTTGGTCTGTGTGTGTGTGTGTGTGTGTGTGTGTGTGTGTGTCTGTTTGTCTGTGTGTGTGTGTGTCTGTTTGTGTTGGTCTGTGTGTGTGTGTGTGTGTGTGTGTGTCTGTTTGTCTGTGTGTGTGTGTGTCTGTTTGTGTTGGTCTGTGTGTGTGTGTGTGTCTGTTTGTGTGTGTGTGTGTGTGTGCCTGTCTGTGTTGTACTGTGTGTGTGTGTGTGTTGGTCTGTGTGTGTATGTTTGTGTTGGTCTGTGTGTGTGTGTGTGCGTGTGTGTGTGTGTGTTGTTTAAAAAAAATAAAAATCTCTCGTTTTACTGTTGGTGTTTTTTTTATAAGTTAACACATATATTGACCTAGGATAAAATCTGAAAAAAGAGTTTAAGACCTTTAAGAAAACACCTCAATGCTTTTAAAAAGGTTGATTGTATGGAAGAACTGTCTATATTCTAAGAGATGTAACTTTACAGTTATATTTAATTAATTATTGTTTTACTTCCTGTTTTACTAACCTCACTCTCAGGCAGGAAGTTATTACATTGAAGTTTGCTTTGCTACAGTATATTTTTTGTCGGGGGTAGTAAACTATGAGAAGCATAAAGAAAAGAAAGACAGGGATTGTTTGGTACCATACCTGTCAGCAATGCATATGTAGCTATTAGTAAATGGTACTAGGGGTGGACGATAGTGTAGTTTTATGTTTTGATATTGATATAAATTTTTATAAAGGCCAGTACATTTTCTAGAAAAGTAATTAAGCAACTGTTACATAAAATACATAAAATGAAAATCCAGATACCTCATCACATTAAAGGTACTGTATGTAACTTTTAGAAAACACTGGTTATTAATGACACCTGTGGCTGTTAAATGAACTGCAGTCAGCCTGTTGCTTGCACTCCCGCCCGCAGGTGCTCGCCAAGGGGCAACCTCCGGATCTGAAAAGTGAAGCCAATGCAGGGATGCCTTAAACCTCCTTTAAAATGGCCAGCAGGCGGCAAACCACTGGCTCCAAAAAAAAGATGGCAGCGGCTAAATTGCCAAACTCAAGGCTTCAAAATGGTAGTCCACAAACCATTGTGTGACGTCACTGTAACTACGTCCACTTCTTTTATACAGTCTATGGTGCTCGCACAGCGTAGCCGCAAACAAGCATCCCAGGCATCGGTCAAATCTTTATTGTTGAAAAACGTATTACCGATGCCAGAAACACACTTTACACACTAGGCATTGAGACTCAGACTGGCCAAGCAACGGGAAATCAGAGACCGTTGTGCCCACATCTTTACAGAGGCCTTATACATCCACAGATATTCAGGGATAAACAGAAAGGTCCTATTGTTTCACTGCATATGGTCATATTGCACTAACCCTAAAGACCTACCTTTCTACTTTGACCTCATATGTTTTAAGATCAAATACTTTACTTTACTTCCACTTAAGTCATCAGCCATGGTATTTAAGTCATCATACTCTTTCTATCACCGGGTATTGGGCTTTGTATTTGCAGCATACTGTATTTGTATCACACATGAAGTGGTTACAATCTGGATATCAATACATCAAGTTAGAAGACATGCTGTCCAATTTTTTTGAGATCGTGTCTTCTAATTCAATCTGTTTGTGACTCACAAACAGTGGAATTTGCAGGGTGGGACTTTTTGCTCGTGGCTATTAATGTCTTAGTCATCCAACCTTGAGTGGCACTCCTTCAGCCTCTCAGTGTTGGCCGTTTCCTCTGAATCTTTAGCCCTGCAGTCACAGACTCAGTAAACACGCTCTGTGAACAAAGTGTTTGTTTAGTGGTTGCTATTTAAAGAAAAAGTCATAACAATGTCAAAAGCAAGAACGAAAACAGTGGAAGTATGTAAATACTTCTACTGTAGTTTATAAGGTTAGTAAGTCAATTTGTAAATTGTTTTATTCAAGTTTTTAACTGAATTTTTGTGCTTACAATATTGTCAGTATAATCACCACAAACTGCAGAGTACTGTAGCAAAACAACTGATCATTATAGAGCCTTTTATTGTATTAAAAACATTTTAATGTTGTACTTGGGTGAGGTGGAGCTATATCTAACTGTTTACATTATATTTAATAGTCACCTTATAGGTTTTGTATATAAAACCTGTATAGTAACAAGTAATTGCAACTGATAAATACAGTGGAGTAAAAAGTAGCATCAATTCAAAGTATTCAAGTAAATAACAACTACTGTAAAATGAGAGTAAATACAGTGCTTTTATGAACATACTTAGATTTCACCCCCACTTATGGGTTTACTTTTTCATTTTATTTTATACTATTACTCCTTTTCGTCGTTTTCATTTTCAGCTACAACTAATAGTGACTGATTATAAGAGACGAAATCGAATCAATTCTGTATAAAAAGATGGGTATAGTCAAATTGATTTTTTTTTTATGATTAAGAGCAGTCATTAAAAAAATGACATGGTGAATTCCTTGTCTGCCGAGCCATTATTGGTTGGTTGTTGGTTGGTTACATGAAAGCATCACCTCTGTAAATAAATGACCCTCTCAGTGGGGAAAAGGCAGAGCAAAGGAGTAGCGTACACAGTAATCACTTGTGATTTGTGTCGGTGTAGAAAAAACACTATCCTACTATCCTGCAAGATGACAGACCAGAAATGGTATGAGCATGCGTGAGTGTGTATGTGCCAGAGACAAGGGGAAACGGGGTGTGCTCAGCTGTGTGGAAATGAGAGGGAAAACGAACATTCTCCGTCACGTACCCTCCCATACCTTTCCCCACTGGTTTGGGCTCTTTAAAAGCTGCTGCCAGTGTTGTCTGTCAGCTTCATTATCACTTTGTCTTGGCTTGAGGGAATTACTATCCACCTTTTGGACACACAGACAAACTGCCGTTGGTGGATCTAATTTAATCAGAAATCCTGATAGCAATCAAAAAGTCAGTAGTAGGAGAGAGGACTGTTACCATCTATTAGTGGACAACTTTCCCTGTGAGATGCTTCTGTATTTAAACATCCTGGTGTTGCTCCTCCTGCAGCCGGCTCTGTCAAGCCCAGTGCCGCTGACCACCCCGTCCAGACGATGTCCCACCTGCAAATCAAAGACCTCGCAGAGTCAGCCGTCTCTAGATTTAAACACAACAAGTCTAGCCGTTGGAGAACCATGTGGGGTCTACACTGTGAGCTGTGCCCACGGTCTACGTTGTGCACCTCCGGAGGATGAGCCGAGGCCCCTCCGTGCCCTGCTGGAAGGCAGGGGAGTCTGCAGTAATGGTAGCGGCAGCAGCCCGACTGAAAATATCGGTACGGCAGGTAAGGTTCACACTTTGTTCCTGGAAGACGATGTGCATGATTGAAGCAGAGTGATTCAGGCTGTAGATGAGGTTCATCCTGTTTTCACCAGTTTTATTTCCTTATATTTCATATTTAATAAACAAATGAGAGTTCAATGAATTAATCTCATCACAAGTTGTAACAGTTAAGTGAAGATCTGAACAGAGAAACACTGCTGTGTTTACACAGTGAGTTTCTTTTTCCATGGCCCAACGGCTCACGAGCTGTTACATAAAAACATCAGCTTAAGGAGATGTGGTGAAAGATCGCAGTAGGTCGCATGAAAAATGTTTCTAAGGCTCAGTGACTGTAGTAAAACCACTGTTTACTTTGTTGTTAATGCTTTTAGTATTATTAGTGCTATTAGTTAACTAACAGTGAAGTACATTAAAAAACAACAAAAAAAAGTTTTTGAGGCGTTCAAAACACAGGTTTAAACAGGTATTCACACAGTAATGCGTGATCAATGCTGAATGTTTTTGTCTTTATCTGATCGTAGACCCAGCACCCACTGAGGATCCAGATGAGGTAAAAATCCTCTTTATCTAATGACTAATAATTCAGACAAACAGTACATAAATCACATGCAATCCGGCGTGCACTTACATGTATCTGTTGATCTCATCCTGCAGGCTCCATGTCGTAAACTGCTAAGTACACTTATCAAAGGTCTTGATGCCCATTTATTCAACTCGCAGCATGACATCTACATGCCCAACTGTGACAAGCGTGGTTTCTTCAGAAAGAAGCAGGTGAGTTTGTAAATAAGACGAACGAAAGGAAATCATTGACATTTTTTTAACACGACTTGCCTATAGACATGCGGTTGCAAAAACAGTGTATTTGTTTGTTCTGTTTGTGCAGTGTTGGTCGTCGCGAGGTAAGCAGCGTGGCAAGTGCTGGTGTGTGGATCAGAACGGCATGCCGGTCTCCTCAAACACTAAACAGAGGGGCAGTCTGAGCTGTTAACATGCACGCAGCCTGGACTGACGCTTCAAAACCGATATGAGATTAAGATGAAGGAACACCATACAGAGTCTAAAGGAGCTCAACACAGTCTCACATTTCACTCAGCAGCTTCTCATTGGAGGGGCAGCTCTCCAACAATGAGAAGCTCCTTTGGATTTCAGGTGTAACTTTGTGTCTTTGCGCCCTCTACTGAACATAATAGGACGGTATTAATTAGACATTCCTTTCACATTTACCCATATTAGATGTAGATGTATACCATATCAAATTTATGTTAACATGTCACAATGTGGCGACATACTCTGTTGAGACAATCTGTAGTAACCTGCACTGCCTCTTGTCCAATAACTTAGAGAAACTGCAGCTACAGTTTGGGCTGCACACACAATTCAAGTTGTTCATCTTTAAGTTTTGATATTTTAACTCCAATAATATTTCATGCAATCAAAAGTTTCAGGAACAATATGATTTGGATCAATTTATATTTATACAGTATTTCAGTTTGTTTTGTTTTTTTATTTTGAAACCACTGTTCTGTAAAACTGTAATTGCTGTACATAATTTCTGATATAATCCTTTTTATTTATGTTACTTTGAATATGATATAGAATATAATTCTATTTATGATAATATTGCTGATAATTTGATAAGAGCAGACACCTGAGGTATTATTTTAAAAACCTGAAGTTTTTTAATTCAGAATTAGATTAGGGGCATTATAATTATTATTATTATTATTATTTAGACTTTCTTTTTTTGGCATTAATCAAGAGAATGTACCTCTTGAACAATAAGAGGAGGAGGAGGTGTGTTAAAGAAAGGTTAATACTGACACTGATGGGAAACATTGCAAACATGACCGTAAGAGATTTTATGAATGCTTTGTGGATTTTGTGCATTTAAAGATCAATGTGTTACCTTTAAAAAAAAAAGACTTTGCTGAAGATGAAAATCCATCTAGTCCTTAAAACTAACATCGCATCGCAAATGAAGAGGAGAAGTAGAGGTAGGCACAACGTTCATGACTTAACTAACAAGTCATATAAACACGTTTATTTATTTTAAGTGCCATTGCTTTATTATAGATATTTTGAGATCAAACTAACTAACTGTTCTTTTTATAGTCTGAGTACCTTAGTGCTTTCTGTAATCATAGTGGATTGACTATTTGATTTTGGCTGCAATAAACCCATTATGACAGTTCTTTGTCTGCTTAATTATAGTTTCAGAAAGCACCATGATGTTTGTAATAACTTATGCAACACTGAGACCTTGATACACCAAGTGAATAGAAACAACTGCATTTTCAAACAGTGTCCAATAAACACTACCTTACTTAAAACTTTCAGTTTTTGTTGTATTTCTTTCTCACTAACCCTGAACCCTAACCTCTTCATCCCTCGAAAAATCCTTCAAAAGAAGCAACATGAGCAGGAAAAATGACTCTTTGGTTGAACTGCTCATAACTCAAGTCCACATTAAGACCATGATCTGTTATGCGTGTAGACATTGTTCCATTTTCATAGGTCACCAGCAAAAAAATGAATATGATGTAATAAAGACACAGTTTAATACACGCGCTTATAGGAAAATATTATTATTGTTATTATAAGTGTGTTGCAACTGGCAAATAACAGATGCAATCACACATTGTGTTCAAGTTCCACATCCCGGTACCTGTTTGGTGTCAGTGTTTCTGTGGACCTGGGGGGGGGGGGGGGGGGTTGGCTGGCTGCAGAGGCGGACCTCAGCCTGCTTTACATAGCCGGGGCGGCAGAGAGGACCCGGCTCACACACCCAGGGACCCGGCTCCGCGTCAGGATGTCCTCTCCCCCCGGCGCCTCCTCCAACCCCGCGGCCAGCCTGGCCCCCAGGACCAAGACGAAGAAGAAACACTTCGTGCAGCAGAAGGTGAAGGTCTTCCGCGCCAGCGACCCGGTGCTGAGCGTGCTGATGTGGGGGGTCAATCATGCGGTAGGTGTGTGCGATGCTCGGTGTGTGTGTGTGTGTGTGTGTGTGTTTGTGTGTGTGTGTTTTTCTCTCTCTCCATTAACCGCTTACCCGTTGCTCATGCGCAGATCAACGACCTGAGCCAGGTGCCTGTACCTGTCATGCTGCTGCCGGACGACTTCAGAGCCAGCACCAAGATCAAAGTCAACAACCACCTCTTCAACAAGTACTGTGCCCCCTACGACTGTCCGCCTCACCGTGGGGGCCTTCATCCTGCCTCCTGTGATTTGCAAAGATGTATTTTGCCTGCGTGTGCTTATCAGACATTGCAGACCCCTTTAGAGAACAACAGTCCTTTTTTCTACCCTCACAATACCTCTAAAACCTACCACAGCCGCAGCTATTACCACCAACAATAACAGTGAAACTAACCAAAAAGATGAAGGAAATAGTCATTGAGCTTGTCTGGGTGATGGAGTGTGCAGCACTGTCTAAGCTGTGTGTAAAACAATGATGTCGTGTGCTAAAGCTGGAAGTGCAGCATAGTATCCACCCAGTGGGTTGTTTTAGTGGTTGTGCAACAAGTTTCAGACAAACGCGACAGAAAAGAGCTAAATTGGGGAATTCATGAGAAAATGTTGTTTAGCTCACAGAGGATGAGCGTAAGTCAGATAAAGTGTCCGACAGAGCCTTTTTCAACATGTTAATTTATGAGAGCTGTGCTATACAATCTGTCTGCCTCAAGGTTCACTTTCCATATGGATGGAGTGTAGAAAAACTTGAGTGGCTTTCAATAATCCCTTAATCCATTCAGGAATCCAGGTCATGTAAAGACTTACAAACAGAGGTGGGAAGAACAATAAAATATGTTTTCTCACGTTAAAGCGCTGTTGCCGTGGTGAGATTTCTCTCAAGTGTTTTTCATGATGCTTGATGTGGAAACTACTTAAATGAAACAGCAGGATGCTAAAGAAGAATTCAGCCAAACGCTTCAAACATAACCAATGATGCAACTATTTAAAAACCAGAGTACCAATAAACACACATGCAATTCATGTTTTAGTGGCATTATAAAACACACATACAGTATATAGTGTTCATTAATAAACACAATGTGTAATTGGCTACTATCTTTCATTTTGAATGAGTATATCAGTATAGAAACAATTGTTCAAAACAACAGGCATTTAATCATGTTCTCCTTTTGTCACATGATTTGAACACGTTGCTTTTGTGCACTGAAACATAGCTGTGTTGTATCTAAGAAGATAAAAGGAGAAACAGAAAGTGAAAACAGAACCCTTTAGTGATTTCTTTTTCACATTAAACTTAATTACCTAAAGCAGTGGACTTTTTTAGTATTTATTTAATGACGCATTGGTAGCTCCTGATGCTGATTAGATGTCGTGTAAAGAATGTTGCAGCACAGTAAATCAAGCTTCATTGTTCCTATGTGTTAAATCATCTTTGTTCCTCAGAGAGAATCTTCCCGGACAGTTCAAATTCAAAGAGTACTGTCCCCAGGTGTTCAGAAACCTGCGAGAGCGCTTCGGGATCGAGGACCAAGATTATCAGGTATGATAAACTCACAATCAAATGTTGATTCGCATAAAAAAAAAAAGGTAAAGAAGGGACACATGGACACAGACTTTCACAAACAGAACATTCAAGGTATTTAAGTGCTTTTTTCTTTTATATAAAACCAGACACTTATTTGCATGCATTGATCTAATCCCTTTTAAATTTGCATTCCTTTGTGAAGTATTTGCATGAGCCAGATGGCGACAGAGTCATCATCCAGTCTGCTCAGTACACATTTGCTTAGCACACATTTACTGTATGTGAGGCATACTGTAGAATACATGCACTTTTGTGCTGATAAAAGCTTTATTTCTGCACATCTACAAGAATGATGCAAGGAAATGTCTTGAAACAGCTTTTATGTTCCAGCATGATAACACTAACACAAATATGTCTTATCTTTCAAACTGTCCTGTCTGTTTGCATTATAAATTGTGTTTCAGTGAAAATGGTTTTAAAACAGGATACCAGTGTAACAAGTTTTCGCCTGGCAGGTCTATTGTACAGCTCATGTCACATGTTGCAATCCTCTCTCTCACCAACAGGTGTCTCTGGCCCGCAGTCCTCCACTCAAAGACGAGGACGGGCAGTGTGTGGGACTGCTGCTGACATCATACGACCGCACTTTGGTAGTAAAAGAAATCTCCAGTGAGGAGGTGGAGGAAATGCACAACATTCTCTCTGGGTATCACCAGGTAGGACGAACACAGGGTGGAAAGCTTACTTCTGCTGGGGGTTTTAAATGTCCCTTCACATTGAGCAAAATATTAGCTTAGATAATTAATAATAAATAAAGTAAAGTAAATGTGCCCTTTATGTGCTAACCTTGGTTGCCATGGCAACGGTTTTAAAACATCAAACCTGAATTTGATTTCAAACAGATTTGTACAAGTAATGAAACATGACCAAATCTCTTGTTTTTAAATTTAGATTTAAGTTTAGAAAAATATCTAATATAAAATATTAGATATATTAGATTAGATATATAAAATATATATCTTGTTCTACAGAAATGTATAAAGAGCAGACTGATGGGAAAGATTTAAGCAGAAGAAGCATTCTCCAAAGACATTTAACTAAACAGAATACATTTGACTTTTTGTGTTGGCAAAATAAACACAATATTTGAGTTTTGTACACATATTTTCGCATTTGTTTTGTCCTAGATCTTTTTTCACAGCAGACATTTTGAATTATCATAGTAAAAAAAGCACACGTTAATAACATTAACGATGGCTCTGTTATATTTAAGCCACCCAGTCCGCTTTGAGAGTGAGCCACCATGCTGGATACCAGGACCTTTAAATTTAAGCAGTGACATGTAACATACTGTTTAATGCCACTGGGTTGATGCGTCCTTTACTTTCCCATCATTCACTGTCTATTTACTGCTGTTTTCTTCTAGCACATTGTCACCTGCCACGGCAGTACACTGCTCCCTCAGTTCCTGGCCATGTACAGAGTCACTGTGGAGAGCGAGGACACCTACCTGTTAGTTATGAGGAACATGTTCAGCCACAGACTGCATGTACACAGGAAGTATGACCTCAAGGTAAATCCTGCGGGAGGCGTGTAGCGAGATGAGCCTTATTAAGGAGCAAATGTAGGGATTTAGGAAGGGAAGAGAGGGCGTGCTAGAACATTTAAAGTCTCTTACTTGAAAGACACTATAATCACACCACATACAGTAATTCTACACATTAATGCACTTTAATGCTCATGAATTGAAGTAATGCCTAACCCAAAACCACCTCAGTAGCAGACAGTTGAATTCATGGCCATTCATGTATCATGTATGAAGATCCTGACTTCCACGGGCCTTTGATTGATAAAGATGAGACAGGGTAACAGATATACCTTCGTGAAGTAATGTGTGAATATGGTTTCTGTAGTATGTTGGCTCAACAGCTACACCTATTACTGACTGTGGAGGTCTTTTCTTTCCTCAGGGGTCCTTGGTGTCTCGTGAAGCAAGTTTTAAAGAAAAGGTGAGCAGAAAGAAGGTAAAGATTGTATGACAAGCTCTAGTTAAACTCTACTTTCTGCAGTCCCACAACTGTGTTGATTATTGGCAATTTACTGAAGCGATGTTGTCAGATTTGTTTTCAATAACAAGCAAGCGTGAGTGTTGTCTTGTAAAATTGGTGGAATGCTCCTTTAACAACCCCCTGAACCAGGTCAATGCTTTTGATTTATATTTAGAAAAAAAACAAAAATGGGACTTTTAAGACCCTGGTAAATGAACAAATTATAGGGAGATCAACTGTAAGTAAATTGAGAAAAGTTAAATTAAGCCTAGTATTCTTTATGGTTTTCCTAACGAGGACAACTTATCGAGCTTGAAGTGGCTGCAGCTGTGCCAGCTGCCCGTCTGAAGGTGTGGCCGTATATTCATGCTGTTTCCCCCGGTCTAACATGCTGCATCTGTAACAACAAACCACACAAATGTACTTTTTAAAATGTATAACTGAGGCCAGAGTGTGAAATCACATCTGCTGTATTGTATCTAATTGTTATTTTTTTGTGCATTGTGACACATGTGATTTTAATATTTTCAGAACCTATTTTCAGAGGAAAAGCAATAAACTTAAAATAACATCAGAACTGCTCTGTTTGGCTTAAAAAAAAAGAAAGGAAAATAGCTGTTTGAATGGATGGAGTTTAAATAGCTGCAGAGCTGTGAGCTTTGATCTTTCCAACTGTGTTGAATTGGAAAACAGCATTTGCGGTAATGTTATTTGACTTGTATTTCACTGGAAATAGGATGGCGGATTGTATTTTAATGAGAAAAATGCTAATGAATGCTATGATTTCTAGGATAAATCTCATTTTACGGTGGTTGACCTTTACTCTATATTTCCAGGTGAAGGAGCTGCCCACTTATAAAGACGTAGACTTCAGGAATAGCATGCAAAAAGTTTATGTGAGCGATGAGGAGAAGGAGAAGATCATGGAGAAGCTCAGCAGAGATATCGAGGTAAGAGCACAGTGTCGAAGAAGCACGCAGCAAGTGTTTCCTCTGACATAATTCTCGCATGTGTGTCCTCGTGCTGCAGTTTCTGGTTTGTATGAGGATCATGGACTACAGCCTGCTGCTGGGCATCCACGATGTCGAGCGGGCTGAGATGGAGGAGGAGGAGGAGGAGATGGAGTCGTCCTATGAAGAGGAAGAGGAGGATGAAAACGACCTGGCTCCTGCTGTGGGCTCCACCTCACCTGAGGGTATCAGTGGCTACATGAACTCCTACAAACCAATGGGTCCCGGGGAGTTCGACCCTTATGTGGATGTGTACGCTATTCAGAGCACTCAAGGTGGGTCCTGACAACTGAGCTCTCTGTGGTGAATTTAAGTAGGTTATAGGAGCCCTGTGCTGCAAAACAACTAAACCTCGTCTCATGCCTGGCTGCAGCAGATCATACATGCAGATCAATACCACTCGCCAAACGCTGTGATTCACTCCCATGTAGGTGCACCCCAGAGGGAGGTGTATTTTATGGGTCTGATTGACGTGCTGACACAGTACGACACCAAGAAGAGAGCTGCTCACGCTGCCAAGGCTGTCAAACACGGGGTGAGAGATCAGTGTTCCTGAAAGGGATTGGTTTGCTTATGCTGTCTTTCCATCTCTATCCTGCAAAAGTGTTAAAGGTTGCCGTCATTTAACCTTCTGTCATCTTCGATCGACTGCATCTGTGTGCTTTTTGCAGGCAGGAGCAGAAATCTCAACAGTTCATCCAGAGCAGTATGCTAAACGTTTCCGGGAGTTCATCACTAAGATCTTTGCCTAGTTGAGGGGTTCGGTCTATGCTACCACCATCATTTGATACAAGAGGAGTCTCACTATGTAATACTGCTGTCATCTCAAATCAACATCAAAAAGCACTGAAATTTTACTGTTGAGTTCTAAATGATCTACGTGGTTTTTGAACTTTTACCCTCCAAATCATTCTGTACTGCAAGATGGCCTGTGCATTTGTTTTGAATGAAGAACCGCACTTTGCAGAGGAAAAGTCTTGTTGTTAATGGGTTTTCTTTTGTTTTCACTTCTTTTAAGTTTTGGCAACACTGCTTTGACTTTGAGTGGCCGCCAGAGAAACAGGACTGCTAAAACAAATGATATGAGGTGATTTAAGTTAACACCTCGAACATGAATTTATTCTTCTGAGTGGCCAATAAGGGCTGGAGGTGATGAGAGAAACATGTTTTCTCAACACATTCGTTGTTGTGGTGTCCAGCTTTCCTGCAGCTGTAAGTTTCCCTCACTGCTGCTTGGGAGAAAGATTTATGTTTGCTCTCAAATATTAATTTGTGACACTTTTTTCCCCCGCCAGTAACAACAATTACAACAAAAACATAATCTGGGCAAATTGGGAAAATCTTCATGGTCTCAATTAGTAACAATATTCATCTCCTTTTCAGCACCAATGTGTGATTTAAGCTGTTAAGACTGATGTTATCCTATACGAAATGTTGCCAAATGCAGATTTAAAATAAATAGCACAAACATAACAATGTGAATGAGTACCATTTATTCAAACCCACTTTAACAAAGAGTAAACAAATATAATATAATGGCAATATCATTAGAGATTGCTCTGGCTCTGGAAACAGTTTCACCCTTTAGTTTTCCTTGTCAGTAAAGAAATGCACATTTGCCATTGCCTATAAATATACTCTATGAGTAAAACAAGCTGCTGCTGCAGATTTAAGTACACGTAGTCAAATTTTATTTGTGTTTTGAAAACCAGAAACTGAAACGTTTTACTGTACTTGCACATTCCCAGCAGTGCTGTATCATCCTAGGTCAGTGTTCAGTATTTATTGTACTACACAGCAGTGCAATGCTGTGTTGGCTTCAGGGGACGCTACACACAAGCTTGCATCACCTGAGAGGCACCACAGCACACTAATTATTAAAGTCGATCAAAGTAGCTTGGATCCAGCCTCATGTAACTTGTATAGCACTTATTTTGCCTTTGAATGATATAAACTATTTAACAACATCAACCCACTTGAGTAAAGTATCAAAGGGATCAGAAAGTTCAGATCGGTGTAACACTAACAAGTGAATGCGAGTGAAAGCAAAATGTGATTCATGGCATCCCAGATCTAACAGTACGTGTGTTCCTCTAAAATATATTCTCAGTGGTAAAGCATTCATTTCCGTCCTTATTTAGTCCCTCTCCCCTGTCCCCGTCCTGCTGGCACACATTCCTGAATCTCCCTCTAAGATTATCATGAGGATTTCACTTTTAATAGCTGAGTGGACAAACAGGCAGAGGAGAGACAAGACGATGAGGAGAAATTAATTCCAAAATGCTTTTTATTAATTTATTTATTCATGAATTGTTTATACTGTATGAAACTAGACTGTATATCAGGAGATAAACGGACACAGCAGCTGTTCTTTGTTGGTTTTTTGATAACAGTCTAGACTATAACAAAGTGATGTTATAGAGAATATATATATACTGTATCACAAGTGAAGGATGTAATGACTTGTTCCCCAAAATTGGTTCGGCACCTTCCATAAATTCTGGTTTTAACATGCCTGAAGATATATATATATATATATATATATATATTTGTGAAATGTGATTTATCAAGTTTCCGGTCAGATATGTGGACTGTATTCATTACTCTTCACTCTATATTATCAAGCAAACATTTGTTTGGTTGGTTCAGTTAACTACACAAAAGTTACACCTAAGTAAGTAACTAAGATGGAAATACTCAGTAACAACTAAATTCTCTACGTAAGAACATATCTTACCTGAAACTTAATAATTAGTGTTAGAGTTAGTAGTATTCATTAGTATTAACTAGTTTGTAGTATGCCAGTTAGAATGAGAGGGGAAAATCTGATTATGCTAACTATTACTGAGGTTATTTACTCATTAAGCAAATGTTATTGGCATCATGTTTTGTAATTTGAGGTAAGGTGTGTTATTTTTGGGGAAATATATTCTAAAATCTTCATTATTAAAAAGCATTTGTTTCAGGTCATATGTCGACCTAATTACCTCTATCAACTCTTCAATCTATACAAAGCAAGCCAACGTTAGTTTTGCCAACTGGCTCAGCTGGCTACACAACAGCCATACTGGAGCCGACTGCACTGGATGCTTGTAAATTCAAAATCACTGCTTGTAAAAATTGTAAAATTCTGAATATTTACACTTGTTGTTGTGTAGTTAACTGAACCAACTGACAAAACTAATGTTAACTTGCCAACATATGACCTGTTAAACTGTTAAAAGTTATGGTACTTTGTGATGTTACACTGACTTCCTGTTGACATAGTTTATTGCTCAGCACTACACACGTTTCCTAGCAATCGATTTAGACGTTGCGGAAGTCTTTACTTGCAAAGTCATTTATTAGGTTTCAGGCAACCCAATTTAGTTAATTACTAGTTTGAAACTAGATAGAAGAACTTGTGGAAGACTTCAAACACAAACTTCGTGAAGGTTTTGCAAATAGCTGGTGCTACCCAGTCCAGGCAGTTAATATAAATATTTAGTAATGTTAATATCTACGTAAGAAGTATTTTATGTGGTGCAACCAGTTTTAATGTAGTGATGCATAAAACTCCACTGAGTAAACTCTTACATTACTGTATAACTGGGCTAAGTTTGAACTTACGCACTGGCACAACCTGCTCCTGGTCTTCTGAGTTAAAAACAAGGCCCATCACTTATTACAGTAGGATCAACCTCGTTACTGATGATGAGTTTTTCTCTATTTTATGTGTATATTTTCTTTCCTTTAGATAGCATTCTAGGTCAAAAGACATCCAAAGCTTTATTGTGCTTTTTGGTGACCTGTTTCTTTATGATGTATCCAATACCCAACCTTATATTTTGGATATTTCAATGTAGCTCCTGAACACATACATCTAAATCAGAAACATAACCCACACAGGCATCTATTCTTAAGTTCCTTAGTTATTGTGTTTTTGTATGTAACTTTTGTCTCTATACCTCTGTGACTCCATGAAACTGAAACCATCGTGACGGTACTATGGTATAGAAATGAGTCCATGACTTCGACCTAGAAAGAAATAGGTCAAAGCCAAGAGGGGCCTTTCACAGGAACTGGTTTGATCCAGAAGATCTCACGTTCAAATGCTAGTCCAGCATTAAATGATGGCAGCTGGTTCAATCTGTAACAGAAAACAGCTCTCAGCTCGGTTTAAAACATAAACCCCCTGCACAGCTGCATATGTGATGCAACTGTACTATGATGTTCCTGTTGGCTCTCCCTCGCCCTCATTAACACTTGTTGTGATTTCTGCACAGCTGGAAATTGAACAAATTAAAATTAAAGTAAGGTCTGAGCCCAGACACAGAAAAACACACACAACTTGGGCAGCAATAGCCTTAGTGTATTGATAATGAATGCTCTATGAATCATCGCATGAGTAAAAAAATACAAATGGAGAGAGATGCTTACATCACAGACATGTACACTCAGCGGCGTCTTCAGATTAACACAAAAATACAAACAGTACGGCAGGAGGGTTGTTTTTTATGCCTTTTTTAAAAATATTAAATTGGGCAACATTCCTCTATTTCATGTTGATTTTCAGCCACTTACAAATATAATCATAGTCATTTGAAGGCCCTGTTTTATAGATCAGAACCTTTGCGAGTTTTAATCTATTAAACAATACTAGTTAATTAGTCACAGCAGGAATAATATTAGTTAAGTAAAAAATAAAATGCCCTGACAGTCCACCAAAACTGCATCAACTGGAGAGCACAGGTTAGTGTTTGAAATAATGAACTCAAACCATCTGTCTTCGTATACATTCAATCAAAATCAAGGCATTTCACTTGTTCATTTACACGTCTAGTATTACACTCGCCTTGATAATGAGCTGCTGCTGGAGTCATAATGCACACATCATGTACAGTGTTTATGTCACACACAGTGATACAAACATAACATAGAAATCTCAGTATTGGATAGTCAAAGAGTTAATCAGGTGGTTATTAAAGGAAAACCAAACCAAGACGCTGCACAGAAAATCTCTGAACAGCTACAAGTAACCCTTTGAGTTTTATACACAGAACCAACTGTACAAATCATACAATAACAATCTTGAAAATGAAGCACTTTTAAATTTTTAGAATTATAATATTTTATCAATGCATTTCTATACAGTTATTTTGATTATCTTTAAAACTGCCTCTCTTTTTCTGCCACTGTAAAGTTATTTTTTTCAACTTATACAACATTATTTATGCACTGTACGACCGGCCGTGTTGAACGTAACACAGTATATGCACTCTGAATTCAAAACTGACATTCTTTGTCAATAAAGTTAAGAAGTGTGGATGGGTTTAAGGTTGGAATTTCAAGCAGTTAGAGACAGACTTGAAAATAGAGAAGTCCATCAATGAAGTCGTAAACTTATTGCAGTTCTTTACTTCCGGGCTCCACAGTAGATGCTTAGATAAGCTGTTTGAGGCAGAAGGCAAATTTCCATTCTGAATTGAGTGGAGAATAAAGTTGAATATTGACTGCATGATGAACTATGAATCATACCAGCTGGTATACAGTGCAATACATTCCTGTTAATCTGTAATGTCATGTTCTTTTATCTTACCGCCTGCGTAGAAAGTGTAGTCAGGAAAATCTCTCTTTTGGTTAAATCATCCTCGCAGACTGAATATTTCTGTGTAATCACCAGTGAGCGTTTTCATCCCTAACAAAAACACACACACACACACCCTTTAAAACCTCAGGGAGTGCAACATCAGGCATCATGTGCATCAGTCCTGCTGGCCTGTGTGAGTGTACAGGACACTATGAGGGGCAAAGCGACAAGCTCACACACACACACACACACACACACACACACACACACACACACACACACACACACACACCGACACACACACACACACACACACACACTTTACCACACAACATTTTGATTATGACACTGCTCTCCTGGAGGTGCTGTAACTCAAGCTGGTGCCGCCGCTCTTGTGCGAGATCTTGAGTGTCGTGGCAACTGTCAGGCTCGGCGTCATGGCAACAGGGAAGCTGGGAGTCGCGGCTGCTGCGAAACCGACTGCCGTGGCGACGGAGGAGGCCGGTTCATTTGGACAGCCGTACTGGAGCAAGATGTCGACACACTCCTGGCTGCCAGCACTGCGAGCCAGAACCAGCGCTGTCTGCCCCTGAGCATCCCGGTACCGAACATCACAGCCATACTGAAGTGAATAAAAAGAGATTAAAAACTTAGATTATGTAATTACCCCATATTCCACATTTTAAGGACGTTTTATCATAGGTGGGATAAATTGCAAGTTGGAGCTGACAGGGCTCTCTTAAATTATCTTAACAAGGTGTGACTCAGAGAGCTTTAGTGCCTTTCACATATATAGATCACCTTGAGTGGTCTGCTGAGTCATCTGTTTTAAGGCTTTTTGTTTTTTGCTGAGGGAATGACTAAGAGGTTCTTGAAGGGTAACATTTATTATTTTGTCAGTTTTGCATAACTCAACATGATGGTTTGCTGTGATGCAATACTTCACACTAAAAAGAATTTCAAAACCATTTCAGACCTTGTCAGTACTGCAGCTTCACTGTATTCCTGTGCTTTGCATTTCTTATGTGGCATGAAGCAGACCAGCCGTACAAAAAGTTTCATTGATCGCTATATCAGAGAGGCTGGAAAAACACACCCAAACAAGAAGCTGCGTCATCACCACATCAGCCTGCTGACAGGCAGCGTGCAGGGCAGAGCCGGGCAGTCGCAACGCCAAGAGCGACCTGGAGGAGAGCGCCAGGCTGAGAGGGGCATTAATGTCCTCCTTAGTGCAGTGGGCCAAAAGGAGCAGCAGCTTGGGGAGGTTGTGCTCCATCACTGCCAAGAGAAGACGGCCAGACAGCGTGATGTCTGGGCCCTCGCCAGGAGTGGGAGGAGGCAGCGGCGCCACAAACAGTTTCTGCTCATATTTGGCCCTGATCCATGACTCCCGTTCCTCACTGAACAAGCAAAGAAAGCAAAGACAAATGATGAGAAGATGATGAATATTCAGTGAAATACATTTACAGCTCCTTGTCTCTCTCCTGCTCAAGAAGGCGAACAATTTCTTTCTACTGAATACTTGTAAGCTCAGACATGTAGTGTCTAAGCAGGGTTGCCCTTGTTACATCTGATAAAATGATTGTCTTTTTTTGACTGTATGTCTTTTTACCGTGTAGCATCAGGCGCTGGTTTACGGCCCAGTGTGCGTGCCTCCCAAATACTATTGACCATGTGGTTGCCGATGGCACTGAGGACCAGCGTGAGCTCTCGTGGCAGATCATCAAGGTCCAGCGAGCGAACACGCGACAGGTGGGTCCCCAAGTTTCTGTGGATCCCTGAACACTCGATGCATATGAGAGCGCCCAGGTTCAGACTGGCCCAGGTTGGATCTTGGAGAAGAAGCGTACACACACACACACACCACAAATTAGGTTGTATATATGGTTGAAAAGATTTCTGGCATTTTATTCTGTTGTCTGACATTTAATTATGCCAGTTTGGCAAAGTCATGCCACAAATGTGTCTGAAGTTGTGTGAAATCCTGTTTGGACAAGTTTTAAAGCAGGGCTGTTAAATCTGTGGCCAGTGTGCCAAACAATGTGTTCCTCTGAAACTCTGGCCCTTTAAAGTGTTCCAGCATTAGAAGAATATTCAGCATTTGATCTATTTTTGTTTGGTTTAGTGATCTCTAAAGGACTGATTTTAATTACATGGTATATTAATGACATCTCCCTAACTACATTTCTTAAAACTAAGGTTCACCATTAACATGCTTTGCAGCCCATTGCTCCCGTGTTTGACGTGTGAAATCGAACACGTCAAAATATTTGTGCGTCTCTTCCTACTTGGTTCATTTACCTTGCAATTAACATTATTGCAATCTTTTGGCAGATATTTTTCCATTATCATTTTATGGCCTGGATGACAACACAATTGAGATTCAGTAAAGCGTTTAGGTGATGAGTTTAATCTCTGTGCTAAATCAACATGTCAGCAAGTTTCTTCAAGTTGCCCTCAAATTTCACAACAATTACACAATATAAAAACAAAAATACTGAAAAATAACATTGATTTTTTTCATGCTGCATTTACTGTTTATTGCATGTAAACTATGGCTAATTCCATTTTGTCATTTAGACATAATTTTGTATATATGTATATTGTATAACAAGCAACTGTATTTTTCTTTCTTTAGATTATATTTTGGCTTTTCATCTTTATTTGAAAGGGACAGAGGGAGGAAAGTCAGGGAGAGAAACTCAACCCCCCACTGCAACAAGGACTGAGCCTTAATGATATGCGCTCTACCCAGTGAGCTAGCGGGCGCCCAAGCAACTTTTTTTTAAGAAACAGTATCTTAAATGCCAATATATATTCCAATATATATTCCAAAGGTAGTTTTTCTTTGGACAGTTTAAGATGGTAAAAGCTAATTTTAGATGTTAAGATAGATTCAAACAACAATTCAAAACTCACACCATTTTCCAGTGATTGGTCAGGTTTGTTTGTGTGAAATTGTGAAATTGAGCCACATTCTTCACAGCTTCTTGCCCCACCCAGTAACTTGGTTGCTGTGTGAAACCTGGTTGATTCTTATATCAACAGACTTTGAAATGGAAAAAATGAGCAAAAAGCAAATGACATGGACGCTTGGGAATGATGACACATGTACAGAGTTGAAATGCGACAAGATGGATTAATGTACCAAAACCAAACACGATATGAACATGCACGAAGAGGAGAAAAACTATTAATAATGTGTCACTAACTTGGAGCATCACAGTCAACACAGAAGTTGTTGCCCTTTGCGTTGCGAATCGCCTGCAGAGCCACTGCTTCACTCTGGCTGTTCTTGCGAGCCTGTGGAAAACACAAAGTATATGGTTAAAATGAGAGACACGCCAGCAAACAAACCCCCTGTGATATAAGCTATTACTAATTACAATGATTATAATTTCCAAACTCCAAGTGAAAAGGCTGTGGTAGACGGCTATAATAATTATTATGACCATTTAAAGCTGTTAAATTACTGGCTTTGGACTCCTAGGACATGCAATTCTTATAACCCAAATCAAGAAATGCATCATGGGAGTAAAGTAATCATTCAGAATCATTATATTGGTGGCAATTATAATTTTTGGAGATGATTGAACTAATTCCACACCAGGATGCACTCCCCACTCAACAGAAACCAGTACAGCCCATTAGTGGACAGGACCACATCCAGTTCTAGAGATGGGGCAGGTTTTGGTAATGGCTAATCAAATTAGCTGCCACTTTTAAATCTGAATTACAAATCTGAATTACTACAGTTGTATAACAACTGTAGTTTCTATGATTACTATCCTTGCCTATATTTTACTTACTAAAATAAGTAAGGTTGTCCTCCAGTAGTCATATTTGGATACATTTACACCTGTACAGTACAATGGTGCCTCTGCTACACTGATATACACAGCTGAGCAGTTTCATTCTGTGCGGCGCCTCTGCCAACAAAATAACGTAATGAATTGTTCTGTAGACTTGCATTAAGAGCTGGAGGTGCAGATGAGGACACATTTTCATGCCAATATGGGTGCTAGTATTACTCTACACCACCTGATGTGCATAAACACAACCTCAGGTGTATGACTCTGCCCTCGTCGCTGCAAGCAGGCACATTTGGGGCCACATAATACCATATATGCTAAATATGATCCGTCTGCATCTTCTCAGTGTTGGAGTGAATGTGGAGAAATATATACAAGCTCCAAGCACATATTGTGATCATCTGAAATGTTACAGTCATATTGGACTAGTGAAATAGAAAGTATTATGACATTTTTCTATGGATCCATGTTTTTTTTTTAAATCTTATTGTGTGAAATGCTTACTGAAATGATGGACAAAAAGGTTAATGGAAATATCTAGTGAAACAAATTAAAACCATGGAAAGAAATCTTATTAAAATCTGAGGCAATATTGGCTGTTTTGAGATAAGATGCGCTAAATTACTGTGTATGTGTACAAGTACACATATTTCTCTCCTGTCTTTTCTAATGCATCAGTGTAAATGCTTAGTGGGCTTTTCTTGTGGTTGTACTTTTTATAATTAGAGTTCTCACTATTATAGCAACAACAATAAAAAAAATGATGAATTGGGGGTTAAAAACCCAGTATGGACATAATTAAGGAAGTCAATTAATGACAATAAAGTATGAAAAAAAGGAATTATCATTATTAAATACAGTGTATACATTGTCTATAGAGAATGCACTGTATGCCTTTTGTTCATTCTTGCCTTGTTTTTGCTGCTCTCACACAGCTGCAGGCTGGCCAGGATCTGGCTCTCAATGGCTTGGACCCAGGAGTCCCTCTCCTCCACACTCTGGGCTTCAAAGTGCCATGTCTGGCCAGTGCTCGACACGATGAGGAAGTCAAAGTTATCCTCATCTGACAGCAAAAAACATGAACGCACAACATACAAGATATTTTTCATCAGATATCATTTAGAAAGTTAAATTACTCATCCAAATGCAGAAATGTCTGCAATAGTTTAACATTATGAACTAAAAAAAGTTTGCATGCATCAACGCAGCTCAGCATCCATGTCCGACAGTATTGGGCATGAGCAAGTCTTCTTATGTTAGTGAACTGCTGAAATATAACCAAAAGGTTTGACCTCCATGCTAAAATCTAAATACATGTAGGTAAAATAATTTAAATATATGGAGATAATATCAATTGAATAGTTTCTTTTTACAACAAAATCTTGTTACGATATAATGTTCTTTCGGAGAGAATAAGAACAGCAAAAGCAGAGAGAGTGACATGTGCAGAGGGTCAATCAGAGTTCGAAAGATGCAGCATGACAGATCAACATTACCTGTCTTGCTTACGTTTCTTAAGCTACCAAAGCTTTTAAGTTTCCACATTTTGCGCTTGGCTGCATGAAGAGACAGAAAATGTCACAGAAAAACCAACGACAGGAAGAGAGGAAATAATAAATGTTACATGTTGAAACTCTTTACCAAATGTAATGTAAAGTTATCAATGATTACTTTTTTAAATTAACATCATATCAAAATGATCAGCGTATCATTGTTGCTTTTATTGTTGGGGACTTGCTAAAAGCCGAACATAAAAACACATTTACGGCGTTTACCATCTGCTTGGCCAATGGTTGCATCTCCTTTCTGGTTCATGCTCTTCTTTCTGCGATGCTTCTTCCTGTCTGTCACCGGGGAGGATGAGCCTACATCTTTGGTGGAGGAGGAGCTGGACACGCCCTCAACTGCAGAGTCTGCCAACAAGATCACACAAAAAAACTCCAAATTAAATGTATCTGATACAAAACATGCATGTTTTTTGAGCTAAATATATGTACCAGTTAAGGTCCTTTACCCACCAATACTTTGAGCATGGTTAGATAATGTAGAGGGACATCGCTGCACACCTCTGTTACCCCTCAGGAACAGGGCACCACCCAGCCCTTCCATTTCCTCCACTTGCAGGAGGCTGCTGGCGCTTACAGGGACTAAAAAGATGATAGCAGAGAGTATTTTAGACAAACATCAAATATGAAACAGAGCAACTGAAATTTACAAAATGCATTACTGATTCTGTATGAACACCAGAGAAAATAAAAGATACACAGTGTCACTGAAGAAGTCCTGAAGTCCTTCACATGCTCTTGCAAAACTTGTAAAATCCCTTATGATGCTCTTTTGCACATATTTTGCATTCCCTTGCAATTTTTCCCCTTCTGGTACAGAGGCTTGACCCCTCTTCACAAAAAAAAATCTTAAAAATCCAATGAACAGTGCATACTCTAATTCTGCCTCCTGCCTTTTCCCCGACTCCACTCTTTTTATCATTGTTTTCTTTTTATCAGACCTACTCATTCAGGGTCACAAGGTATTGCTATAATTCCTCTGATAGTTAGGAAATACTACATAGATAGTATTTTGTGTATTGTTTTATGCCAGTGCACAGATTTGGGTAAAGGAATTGGTTTAGCTCTGTATACTTTTATTAAAGCATTTTAATAAAAATACAAAATATATCAATTGTTATTCTTTGACCTGGGCTGACACCCTCAGGTCCTGACACATCTTTGACCCGACCGTTGAGCCCGACTGGAAGGCCGCAGGTGGGTACAGCACGAGGCGGTCGCTTTCCTGGCACCTTCACTGTCACTCGCAGTAGGTCCATCTCTTTCCCGGGGGCATTCAGCATGTAGTCCTGCCAAGCAAAACATCAGCCATTACCATCAACCACTAGCCATCAGTGGTGCTTTCAGCAGCATAATGCTTCAGAGCGCTGTGTCAACACACTGACTCACATTGACACTGGAGTGATAGGACAGTATGCCATCATTGGACAGCGTGACATACTTCTTCTTCCACTCTTTGTTCAGCGAGTTCCCGCTGCGCTTCAGCAAGATGCCCTGATGGAGGTGACAAAACTGAGGAGTGAGAATTTATTGCAAATGTCTTGTGTGTTCATCTCACACGTTGTGGCAGCATGACGACTGCTGGCTGCCAAAAACACCCACTATCCTATTCATCAGGCCAATATGGGAGATCACAACACTTCATCACTCCACATGATGAAACTGCCTTCACACATTTGATTTCAAGTGACTGCTGGTGTGATGTCCTCTGTAGAGGGTCATTAGATACATCATATTTGTTTCTGCCTACCTGTTTGATGGGAATGGAGCGTCCACTGCCCAGATCGCCCTTAAAGTCTGCACTCCTTCTGTTTGAGTCACTGCCTCTCCGACCCTAAACAATGGACACAAGAAGCAATAACTGTATCAGTGGCAAGAATTGTGGAATTGGCTGAAAAATATAATTTAGAACTCATGAAGTATGGAAGTTTTACTTGCTGAATTGCTGTGTATTTCATTATGAAGCCATAAAAAGTATTTGGTGAAATGTGAAACTGAATTACTAAAAAAACTAAAAATCTAATATAGGGCACATTGACTGACTTTACATTATACGTTCACCACTCAGTGCAACATTGATCAAAAGTTGGTGTGAATGTTCTGTCAGACTTCTAGACTTAGAACTGGTATGTACCGCAAATCGGGAGGTGCGTCTCCGGGTGGCACTGCGGACTGACCCAGGCGTGGCACTATCCTGTTTTTCCCCTCTCGCGGCTCTGCTGATCTCTTTGTGACTGATCACAGGAGTGGAGGGAAGTGATGAGGAGTAATCACTGCTCTGTCCACCGTTACTGGCCTAAAGAGAGGAAAGAGCCGCAGCAGGAGGGGGGTGGGGGCAGAAAAAAAGTAGATAATTGAGCAGAAAAGGGAGATAATTGAGTTTGTTACAACAGCATGCTTACGGCATTTAACATCCGCCTGACAGCAAACCATTTTTTCAGACAGCATGGAAAGGATGGTCCAGTAATAGTTTTACCTGTCCTGGAAAGACACCCGACACTGGGGTGGAGCCTCCAGAGTGACTGGGAGAGTTAGGGAGAGATTTACAGGAAGCCAGTAGAGCAGCTTGCTTTTTGGCTGCCATGATCTTCTGAGCAGCTGTAGAATAAAAACCAAACATTAGCCCTAAAAAAGACAGACAACATTCATATCTCTGCATCTTCTGCAGCAGAATCCCCCAGTGGTTTTGGTTGTAAAAGGGACACATACCATCAGTGAAGACTCTGTTCACATTGAGGCCGTATGTCGCACAGGTTTCATAGTAAGTGCAGCGCCGCACGTCTGAGCAGAGCTGTCGGGCTCTGGCATCATCTATTACTCTGGGGTTGGTGCTGCTGATTTTATCTAAAAAAAAAAAAAAAAAAAAAAAAAAAAAAATCACAAATCACAAATACAACAAAAGCTCATCCCTGCAAACATTTGTATCAAAGCACATGCTGTGTGTGAGTGTCCTACCCTGAGTGCCAACTACTATGAAAGGTATCTCGGAAACAGGTCTGTGGAGAGCGAGCTGGTGGTAGATTTTGTAAACTTCCTGGAAGCTGGCCTCATTTTCCAGACTGAAAACCAATATAACTGCATCCACCCAACTTGCAAACTGAAGAGAAGGGAGGAGGAGAAGAGTGGCACTCAAAATACACAGCGCTGATAGTAAGGACTAAATTTGATTAGTTGTCCACATTTACCAAGTTCCCAACTCACCTGAGCACCTGGGAGTTCTGTCTCTTCTCTGATTATCAACAGGTGGCTCTGTCCATCAACCAGGACGTCCTTAATGTACTGGCGCCCTGCAGATACACAGTAGGAATACACCATAGTTTTGTAGGCCTTTGTTCACAGCAGATAATTTAACTTGTTATAGCAGGAAAAGTATATGTATAACTAATATTTTTTCAGTGATAGCATGCCCTGGCCTTGGATCACACAAAGGGAATGTAGCAAGTATTAATGTTATTAATTACACCTATGTATGAGAAGTACAAATGTCTATTGTCAGTTAAGTACTGACAATGTCATAGAAAAACACACACAAAGGTTGCAGAAGAGGACATGTGAAACCAACCCTCAGCGTTCTCCAGCTGCAGGTAACTTCCTGTCAAGTGTCTGTGGACCAGGGCAGACTTGCCACTGCACAGACCTCCCAAAACACCCTGCAGAGCACAAATACACAGATAAAGAGAGAGGAAATATTAATTCAGTATCAAATCCCACTCCCCGGTTTGTAAAAGCTACGTCTGAATGCTTACCAGGTGAAGCTCTTGTACAGTCTGGCTCATGGTCCATTCTTGACTGCTGGTGCAAGCAGCTGAAGAAAAGAAATTGACAGCAAATATACACCTTTAAACAACTCCAAAACTGTGCTCATTTACACATTATGTGTTGTCACAATGAGGAGCAGAGCGTACAGTACGTCTGGTCACTGGTTCAAACCAGGCTCACAATGCCCCCTGCTTCCAGTCTTTGTGCGAAACTAAGTTCGGCTAAACAAAAGCCTAGACCTATTTCTGTAAATGAACAAAGAAGTCCATACCACACTCCTTGTCCTTTGTTAAAAACAAAACAAAAAACAAGCCTATTTCACCCACAATGTTCCTTTAAAAGAGTTATTGTTGACTGCTGGCCAGGTTTGGTCTGATGGCCTGTGGACACAGTGAGGAGAGTCAGCAGGAAGAGAGGCTACAGCTCCCAGACAATCCAATCAAATGTACAAATGTGCAAGTTAGTGAGCATTCCAGATATATTTAGTTTACCCTGCCATTGTTAGAGTTTTTTGCCTTTTATTATGGTTACCCTGCAAAAAAACCCTCATAACAAGTCATTTATTCAGCCGTATTAATATTTAAAAAAAAAAAAAAGGATTCAGCCAGCTGTGGTGAGATAATTCATCTTGTTCCCTGAGCAGTTTCGCTCATTTCATGAATTTTATAGAAGTCAATGTCAACTGAAACAAGACAGAATATGCCACTTAGTGCTCTGTGGTACCAAGAAGGTGAAACCTGATTCTAAAAGTCTTTTAAAGGAGCAGATTTGCATCAGAAACAAGTCAAATAACCTAAAATAAGAATTTATGTGTTAATACAGAGTGTTTGCAGTTTCATAAAAAAAGCTTATTGTTGTCTATTATTGAGCCTGCAAGAGTCTTAATACTAGTGCAGCGATTTGCCTTATCCGGTATTGTTACGTTATATTGACCATCATTTCTAAAATATTTCAGAAAAAGAGGAAAGTGAAATTAGTGCACTGATGAAGGCTTGAAGGCTGAACCTGTTTTTAAATGGAATGATCGAAAGTGGAATTTAAGTTACTTTAATATACAACTTTATTTTGTGTCAGACAAAAAGGAAATGGCTCTTTAGACATGATTGAAAATAACTGTTATCAAGTGACTCATGTAGTTGCAGAACATCATATTTAGGTTAAGGCAGACGTCAGCATCTCCAGAGAGAAAACTCATTCCTCTGTCAGTTCTTCTTTGAATTGCATAAGAATTTTACTAAATCACCCATTAACTAGGATATAAAACAACCCTATAAAGACAAAAGCTTTTATGCACCTCATTTCATTGCACTCTAACTTTTACATTACTAAGATGATCTATTACCATTTATTGAATGTTTAAAATTTAAATAGAGCTGTGTTTGTGTTGGTTATCTGGATTTGGTTTTACTGATAAAGACATCCACTTGGCAGTGACAATTTGATGACTGAGTGTTAATATTAAAAACCTACATTATCTTCTAAGTGTCATGATGATAAATAGTTGTGAGATTATGGCCAAATATATCTACTTCATTGCTTTACTGTGATCATAATGATCCTCCAGCTGTGCGGGTTTATTATGTAGCAGTCAGCCTAGCAAGTGATTTGGTGCCGATATACTAAAAGACTTTGTAAAAAAGCCAAATTATGTGACATAAAATCATAAAAACAGTACAGAAAACAAGGTTAGTTGCATTTGTTCAGTTATTATTGGAGTCATAGTGAGGGAGTTACAGCACCACAGCAACTGTTTAAATGTATTCTTATTCTTAGTTTTACTATTCTATAGCTCACTCTCTAATTTAATTATGAGGTCATGGATATATTTCTGTTTCACACTCAAAATACCATCATACAAATATCCCTCACAAATCACTTACTCTCTCTTATTTAGCTAAAGTTTTTTTCTGTGAAGAAGCGATTCAGCCAGTACATTATGATGGAATAGCTCGACTAGTTTGAGGGTGTTGGACAACAAGTATCTTGAAACGAGGTCGATTAAAAACAGTCAACTGGTGTCAAGAGAATGAACATCAAAAAAAAATCTGAAAACAAGCTGATCTCTTTGTGAAATTATTTACAATATTTTCCACTATTGACAGGCCTTTTTTACATTTAAAAGATTTAAGTTCTACATTAAATGACTTGCTGAGCATATATTTGTAGTTGGGTTGCATTTAGCATACAGGTTTGAGTGCCTTGGCTATAACCTCAGAAGAATTACAGCAAAGGTGCCTCTGTGCATGGACATTCAATAAAACACACACACACACAGCCACGAAGGACGAAGGACACCATACACATCCGCAGATATGAGGCTGAACAGAGAAAGACAAATGAAAGTGTGGACCCAAACACACACACACACACTCTGGATAACACTGTGAAAGTGCCTGCAGATCTAAATCAATATAGAAATCATCATCATGAGAGACAACAACAGATACTGTTTGCACACACACTCTCTGAAGCTGCCGGGTCACGTCGTGCTCGGGCGGAGCCGCGGCGTCGTCCGGCTCTCTGGGGACACAGATTCTAACTTTAAACCCCCTCATCCCCATCTTTGGGCAATCCCCACGCCCACACTCCCCTCCATCAATGGCGTCACGCCACAGACCAAATAGCATGTCTCACGGCTTGCTGTTGCCATGGCAACTCCATTTTCCAGAAGCCTCCAGCCCGGGTCTCTATACAATAAATGGTCTCTCATGGATAAAGCGATGTGTGTGAGAGGCATAGAGACATGATGTCCACCTGTGCACATATGATGCTGGGAAATATGCAAGTGAGGGTCTCTCACATGCTGACCAATATTTTCCAAATCAAATTTGATCAATAATGTTAATTTGTCATCGGCATACTGACACAATGTGCTGAAATTACAGGTTCAACATGACACAATGTTGACTATGCTGCTCACAAACACTTAAACACAATATAGCGTTGACGAATGAATAGACTCCATTTGAAGGCTGATTAACTCTATGCACAGAGCAGGAAGTAGCAGGTTCCTGCTCTCCTCACTCCTCCGATGAACACAGCTCTGTGTATCCCCAACCTTAATTATTCATGTCCCACTTACTACTGACAAATTATTCAGAGCTTACTCTAATACCACACTCTATGTCAAAGATGATTTTCTTTAGAATATATCAATAAAGATGAAATATTTATAAAGTTGCATAATTCCTTTATTTCAAACAGAAAGTCTGAATAGTTCATGTGTTTTCTTTTGTAGTTTTTGACAAGAACTCATTTCTGTTTGTGTGTGTCAGGGTTTGGGGAATTCCTCATAAAAAAAGAGATCTAAAATGTCTCACACATCCAGCATATTAGTAAAAGTACAGAGACAGATCACAGCATTCACTATTAAAATGCAGAGTGAAGCTGATAAAGAACAATCTGTACTCAAACTTAAAAAAAAATCTTTTCTCTGCAACATTAATAAAGTTAAAATCATATTTGCAGCTGGTTTTAGTTGAGTTTTATGTTTGACAGACTTCGTGACAGACATCCTGGAGGCCTATAGGATCCTTCGAAGCAGATCCAGCTTTTTTCAAGGAAGATGATTAACTTGACATTTAGATTATAAGGCTGCAATGATTATTTTCATTATCAGTTCATCTGATGATTGGAATATTGAATTGTTTGGTCTATGAAATGTCAGATAATAGTAAAAATGCCAATCTAAAATACAATTTGATGTCTTCAAATAGCTTATTTTGTCCGAACACCAGTTCAAAAACCTTTGACCTGCTTAAAAAATGTTATAAATGAGTGAAATCTGGCCATTAATAGGAAAAATGCCACATACTTGTTTTAAACATGCTGCTCTTTTAACAACTTTAATCCTTTGATACACAAATACCTACTAATATCTCAGATTTTTAAATTTATCTTGAAAGTTTGCGCCATTTTTCCCTCCTGTAGCTCCCATGCAAGATCCTCATATTTTTTTTCAATAGGCCTGTGTTATATTTAAAAAGGAGAATCTAATTATTAGATATGATTATCGATATATTTTCACCAGATGTCGTTATTGCAAGTTATTGTGTAGTCTGTTGTCTATTGTGTAAACTGATGCTGTTCATCAGTTAAACTCAATTATCTTGTGTTGATTACGTATGCATTTCTCTCAAAGCAAAGCAAGTGCATACAGAGAGTGTAAGACATCTCATCTATTTCATCTAAGGAAACAACATTACTTATTCTAACTGAAAATAACCACAGAAGGCACTTTATTTTAGTGCTGTAGTCAAATTCAAATCCACTTTGCATCAATAAGCATAATATATTATGGCTGACTTGATAATTGAATACTGCAAATGTACAGCAACTATTCCCAAATAAATGAAAATATGTGATCCTGTGTAATCACATTAAACAAAATGGTCTTCTTAGTCGCTTAATTTCAAGTGAGCAATGATGAGTGAACTGAAACAACAGATGTGATGCTTTTTTGCCATTATCACCAAATGCTCACAGAACAGTTTTCCATCTCTTCTACAGATGAATGTGCGTGTATGAACGTGGTTCTGTTGGTTCATGAGACCAACTTCCCTCTTTATTATTGTTTTTGTCTTTATTTCGTTAGGTATGTGGAGCCCTGTGGGACTAAAAAACAATAAGAAGTGTCAAAATGTATGAAATTATGTGAACAGAAATGTTGGTATAAAATAAAAAATAAAAAAATAAAAAATATATAAAATATTAAGCTTATAACTGTAAATGTTGCATAAAATGTCTTAAAGTGTACAGTACACAGGTACAGTAGAGGCATGAATGGCCTTACCTTCCTCCTCACTCGAGCCCCTTTCCACAGCTGGATACAGGGGAGGTGCAGTGTTGACGGTGGGCGGCGTAGCTGCACTTTTGGTGAAAATGCCGCTAATGAACTTGAGCATCTTCCGGTCCCGGGGAGGAGCTCGCTGGATCGTTCCTCCCTGGCCCTCCTTCCCCTTCTTCAGGTCCTCGGAGAGGGAATGTAGGTCGCTGTTATCAAGGGTACGACTTGTACCTTTTCTTTGAGGCCTGGACCCATCGGTGGCAGGAGGTGCAGGGAAGGAAATAGAAACCGTCTTAAATCTCTCCCCCTGAGGGCTGTCCCTGGTCATTATGCCTGAAAATCCTCCGCTGATGGGAGCTCCGGGGCGGATGAGCGTGCCTCTGCCATCGCTGTCGGCCCAGGACGCCCTGTAAGGCCCCAGAGTTGTAGCTGCCATTAAGGGGGACTGGTCCCCAAAACGGTTATCCCTTCGATCCAAAGTCTTAGCAGAGTGATACAGGCTTGTGTTGGCCTCTCTGAGTTCCCTCCAGCATGCAGAGTTGCCTCCTGCATGGGACCTCATCAGGACTTCAGGACGCTGGCTGACCTGCGGCGGGATGGAAAAAGGGAGGCTGCAACGTGAGCGACTGTTCAGGTCTGCTCCATTTTCACCCTTTAGGAACAGTATGGGGGGCTCTCTGTAGAGCTCCGTCTTAGGGCGCAAGGCATCTGAGCGAGGCCCCTCTCTGCGCACGGTTCCCTCAGAGGTAGTTCCTCCATACACTTTGACCATTTGCCTAACAGGTGGATGTGCAAAAGCAGTGTCCTTGCTTTTACCAGCTGATACAATGTCTTTTTGGTGTCCATGGGTTTCCCTCCTCTCAGGCTTCCCCCGGTACTCAATGGGGCTGCCGTATTTTACCTGCACCTGCTCCACTTCTTCTTCCACCTGTGTGTTTTCTTTTTCCACCACTTGTGTACACACAGGTCCTTCCTCCCTTTCAGGGACATTGCTCGCCCGCCTCTCCTCCTCCTCCTCCTCCTCCTCCTCCTTCTTAGGGCTCCCTTCCCCCTCTGGAAGAGCCTCCTTCTGGTTCCCTGCTACATCCTCTGGCACAGCCTCAACCTTCACCAGAGTGAGGGAAATGAGGTAGGTGGTGCGTCTCTGTGGGTTGGCCGCCTTGCTCATTGGGACAGCACACTTCAGCACAGTGGCACCTGCTCTCTGACCTAGCCAGACCTGCACACCTCAGTCATGGCAACCAGGACAAGACTGAAGCGGAGGAGAAAGAAAATCTAAGATCAAGATCAAACACGGGGGAACCTGATCAAACCTTGTGTAGCTGATCTTGTCTGTTATCAGGCCTGTGTACTTGACAGGAAACCCAATTTCCTTTTAAAATAAAGACATGAGGAGTCAGTGAAAAAAAGAGGAATGCTTCGAATTGCAAATTTCCAGAATATATTTAAAAGGCTGACCCAGTGGTGAAACAAGTCTAGACTGTTTTTTTTTTTAATGCCTCCATTAATCCTCCTCAATGCACACTGCTACTACTGGGCTCCACCACTGATTCATTCATAATCCTTCCCTCTCCTTGCTTTGCTTTTCTGTCTTAAACTCATTTATTCTGTACAAATATGAAATGTAGACACACGGATGGATACAAGGAGTATTTCCTTTTACTGTGTTGATGTCTTAGCCTCAGATTTCAGGAATTATGCAACAGTCAATACATTCGGTTGATCCATTTCTTGACTAGGGCTAAAATGAATACTGGCTGAATAATGCCACCTTACTACAGTATGTGTCTTGGCTTTTGCTCATATCATACCTTCATTTTTCCTGAAGAATACCCATTGCACAGTTCCTTGTACATGTGATTTGATGAAGAATTTATCTCGCCATCAGATTACCATTCATATCAAATGGCACATCGAACAGGGCTGACAAAAAAAAAGAAGAGCTCCAGCTGATGAGTCCAAGAGAATAAAAAACTGGTGAAAGGGAACAGGGTGCAAAAACATCCAAACGAAATCATTCACTTGTCACGAAGCGTCTAGCAGCTGAAGCCTCCATTCGACAATGTCATGCATAAAATTATGTATGCACGGTGTGAGGGTCACTGGGAGATGCTGAAAAACATCTGTTGTTATGTCTCTGAAAAAATTTTAAAAAGAGAGAAGCAGTAGCCGGATTTACAGGAACCAAGCAATGCTTCCTTGTGCCTGTATCCCCTTCTCTGGAGAGCAGCTCCTCTCATTCACCGCATCCTCTCCTCCGAGTGCCTCATCCAATTAGCAAGTCAATAAAATGTGTCTGTGAGGCAGAGGAAGCCCACCAGCTCACCACAGCCCCTCCTCCTTTTTTTCCTCCTCTTCTCGCTGCCACAGAGCCTCGCAGCCCGTCGTTAGCCTGCCGCACAACCAGCTCCACACCGGATCCAGCTTCGGCAATCAGGCAGGGGATGAGAGGCTTGCAGTGAGGCGGCGACGGCGGCGGTGGTGGTGGTCCCTGCCCACGTTCATCAGATTTTTATCTGTGGCGACACAACAAAAGAGACAGGAGGCAGAAAGAAAACCCCCTCAGCTCTGCTCCTGCCAGTGCATCTGCTCTGTCTCCAGCTCTTTCTCTCCTCTCTCCTTTTCAAAAGAAATTTATGGGCAGCTCCTGCTTTCTCTCCCTTCCTCACTCTCTGTCCCCTCTGGGTGAGAAAGTGAGGAGGGAAAAAGCTGGATGTCTATGGATCATTGCAGTAGGAAATAAAACAGAAAAAGATTAAAAATGTTTAGGAAGGGAAACAAAATGATGTAGCATGTAATTAAATTAAATTAAACTGGGAAAAATGAAGATACTAATTTGGCTTTGCATGTGATGACGATGCTGGTGATTAGAAGAATAGAGAAGAGAAGGAAGGAAAAAATGAGCTTCCTCGAAATTCAACATGCACAAAACAGCTCTTAAAAATATTTCTCCTTTCACTACACAATCTCTCTTCAGGGAGAAGCCACTTCTCTCTCTGCTCATTTCCTCATCATTAACCTGTCAGCATCTAAAAAAATCTTTCAAAAATCAACTTAATTAGCATTTATTTTATCCCTCCTACAGGTAAACTTGAGTTTCCTGATCCTTAATAAAGTGATTTAATATTTGAATGCATCACAGCAATTACCAACAACCAAACAAGATTAAACTAAACCTTACAGGAGGTAAACTAAAGCAAACATAGTTGTTGTAAACACATACTTTGGAATATGGATAAATACTGTGTGTACATGAATATTTTATACGTTTTCAGTAAGTACTGTAGCCTGTAGGCCTATTTAGGTCACGAACATGTAAAAAATGATATTTTAGATGTTTAGATTTGTAACTCGCATTTGCATACTGTAGCAATTTAGGGAATTTTGTAAATTGTCTATTTTGGAGGAAGGACCAACATGCAAAACAGTTGGAGCTGGGTGCATAATTTCACTGCTTATAAGAGTAGTTTAACATTTTGGGATATTTTCTTATTCACTTTACTATTTTTACATCTGTAAACTAAATATGTAGCTGGAGCCAGCAGCCATTTAACTTAGCTTAGCATAAAGACTGGAAACAGACCTTCGTCCAAAGGTCATAACGTGTATTTCATACTGAAATGTAAAAACAATTAATTGTGGGAGGAGCAGTGGCACATAAACCCAAACTTGTTTTTTTTCGTTAATTCATCAGATTGTTAATTTCTAATTGTATCCACAACGACAAATTCACATAATTTATAGGGGAGCTTTGTGGGAGCATGGGAAGCAGGCCTCAGCCTGTAAAAACAGTTGCGTGTGTGTGAACATTGTATAAATATTTTATGTGGCTCTGCAGGGAATTTTTTTTTTACCTGCAGTGATGTCATCAGGCTCTGGACTCGGAAACTATACATTTTTAACATAAGTCCTGAGTTACAAACTCAGGCTATGGAGTTTGAAAGATGTGGCCACTTAGCAGGCAGGATGGGTCTAAAAAAACTGTTGAAGCATTATGGAAAGTGTAGGATCCACTATTTTTGGACCTTGACCTGCAGTATATTGTTGAGAAAGAAGAACTAAAAAAAACAAACAAGAAATTTTTTTTTTTAAATAACTGTCTCCTGTAATTCCCCTAACTTTATGAAAGTTCAATACTTAATTGTTTGGTTCCGCCGATGTCGAACACAATAACAATTCACTCACAAAAAACGAAAAAGAAAGCATCTCTCGCTGATTTAGACATCCACTGTCGTTCACTGTTAATTTAGTCAATATTAGAAGACAAAGGGCTTTTTTAATTTATTCATGTTGTTCATTACTTTTCCCCCCCAAATGTTTGAATCTATTTCAGTTTTCATAGAATCAAGTTTATTCATCATGTATGGACTGCCATCTGAATAATAATAAACAAATGAAGTCTGAATGCGATTAAAACTGTTTATTCATTTGTAGTTGCAGTGCTGGTTGATTTCAGATGGTTTTTAGCAAAAAATGTTAAACATGAAATGAAGTTCAACCCTTCAGTCCTCCGATAAAAGAAACACTTCTTTACTTTATGAGAGCATTTAAGGGCAATACCAGTATTTTTGTCTTTTCTTGTGCGTTTCTTTCCTCTACTTCAGACAATTCTTTATTTTCCTCATGGTTTTCATGCAGCTTAATGCCTGTCACAAGCTTGTGGTGTTATTTTGCATGATAAATATTACCACAAATACAGTAATAATACTAAAGACTGGCTGTTCTAACCCTGAGGTGTCACTTCTGTCAGACTTTATTCAGCCTGTAACGACAAAATGACAACATCCCCTGCTTCGTTCTGTCTAAACACTGTACAAAAGTAACTAGAGCAACATATCAGAGGAGATGACAGATATTTCAGTCCCTGCTGACGAGACTGATACAGAAATCAAACATCAAAAACACTGGTACTGTCCTTGAAGATTTGACACGTTAACATCATTAATTGTGACATTTCCATGTTGGAAAGCATGCCAGTGATCCTTAAGTTCACTCCTCTTCTTTTTTTTTTTAAATTCCATTTCTCAGCCTTTTTCCTTTTTTGATGCAGGAGTGACAAAAATATCCCAAAGCATAACCCAGACATCTTGAAAGGCAATGCACTGAATGAAATTGAAATCCTTTATGGTTAGGCCAGGTCTTAACTTAGACACTGTTACCTCTCGCTGCATGTTTCACTGCATCATTTCAGCTTTTTGTTTGAGTCAATGTCTCCTCGTCGCAGAAATATGGATGTTCTAGGGCATTCAGGGCCGATATTCGTTTCAAAGGGTCGAAGGCCAGCATTTTCTGTGGAAGAAAGAATAGCAGGATATTAGAGCTGCGTCACTGTCAAACTGCAGGTATTAAAAAAGGAACAGTTTGACATTTTCAGAAATACTATTATTCACTTGTTTGCCTAGAGTTAGATGAGGAGGTTGATACGACTCTCATGTCCGTACAATAAACATGAAACTGGAGCCAGCAGAAGGTTTGGCATCGCATAAAGACTACCATCACCTCTAAAACTCACAAATTAGCAAATTATATCTCATCTGTGTAATCCATACTATTTAATAATAAATATACTAAACATACTAAAAATATAATTTTTGGGCCAGGGCCAGTTGCCAGGCAACCAACGGAAACTGCAAGAAGTTACTGGTCAAAAATGTTGCACTATTCCTTTTAACACGTACAAAGGAAAATCCAGAAGTAGAGTTTAGAGAAAAGTCAGCATAAATGAACTCATGTTACTTGTTAGCTTTCTTTCTTTTTGTTTAGGATTTTGTTATTTTAATATGGTTATTTCGATTAATTCTTGCCTAAAATCGTGTTGCTTATTTTGTGCTTAAACCTATATTTTCTACATTTTTACAGTATGTGAAATACTAAATACTAAACCATTATAAATAGGGTCTTAGGTCTTATTTTCAGTTTTACTAGCACTATAAATTATAATACAGAATAATAATAATAATCATCATCATAATAATAATAATAATTATTATTATAATAATTATAATAATAATAATTTTCTTTAAACAGAACAGTCCTGCTCTCTCCTCTACTTTAACGCGCTGGATCAGTCACAAGAATTTATAATGCAGTCAAATTGTTGTGGCTTGAACATCAGTAGACTCTAGGTTACTTAGTTGTTACTGTCCTGGTTTCAACTCTGCATACAGTTGAAAATGAATCAATTACCAGGCAGGATGACCTGCACACTTTCATTTTTAATTCATGGCAAAGTCTTACCAACAATAGTTGCGCCCCCTGCTCATTTATCTCTGGAACAAAGTCAGTGATGGGGCGAGGTAAGAGAGGGGAGAAGGTTTTTCTTGAGAGTGTAACATCAGTCGGCCACTCCTCATCTGGTGGCAAGCCAATAACACTGAAATGACATAATTTTCAATTAAACAGGTATAATATGAATCATTTGCCAGTATATCTCCTAGAGTCAGGTAAATTGTGAAACTATTTTCTTACTCACTCAAAAATTTTCCCAAGTTGGTCCCCTTCGGATTCCCCACAGAACAAAGGTCTAACGGACAGAAAGTTAAAACAGACAGTTAATAAATTGAAGCCGATGTTGTCTTTGAAATTCCTGCTTGGTCAAGAGGGCAACAGAAACATGATATCCTTTAGACAGCGATTAGCAGTTTGGCATGAAGGGCGAGAGGAATGATTTGCAACATCACACCCAAATCAACTTGTTATGGCTCATGATACTATGAGCTATAATATTATAACCCTGTAGCAGAGACCTTTGCTCTATCAATATATCATTATATCTTCACCACCATCATCATAGTTACTGCCCCCAAGGCAATTATTTTGAGGCATGATTCAAGTTGACCACTGTCTTCATGCAATGTGTCATTTTACCACTAGATGGAGCTACTGTGTGCGTCACTGCACTGGCTCTCAACTGAGCTGGGATCCAGCAGCCTAATCACAAAATACTCCATGGTCTCCAAGCAGAAAATTTTTGATTTATAGTCACACATTGTGACTTTTGATGGATGTATTGAAGCAGGTCAAAGTCTGTGAGCTGTGGGTTTGTAGCAGCGTGCACGATGCTGGTGACACTTAGCCCTGACTTCAAGATGTAAAGTACAACTACAGTATGCGTTAATAACACCCACTTCACATCCTGTCACAATTAAAACTGATGGCATCCTAAGTGTATTTTTGCTGTTGTTTGGAGTAAATTTACTTACTAATTTAAATTGGTTGAAAGAGGGCCAAGAGCTGTGCTGTGATATAACGTGTGAGGCAAAGCCCAGCTGTTTTTCACCAATTCACCCAGCGACAGTCTGAGGCTCCAGACCAGATTTCCCCAGAGCCACAGATAACCTCTGAATATGAACCATTTAGAGATAAAATCTGAACCCTCCTGAACTGCTGGAAAACTCATCACGGCTGCTCCCACTCTGACATAAAAATTTGTACTGTGTTAAAATCTGGACAATCACATCAATAAGTAATAAGTGTTCCTAATAATAGACAGTGAGAGAAGAGTCTAAAGGTGGAGCATTCCTATACCCATAATACTGTGTAGTGTCTGATATTCTGTTTTGTGTCATAATATAGTATTAGTATGTTTGGGACTATAAAAAATAAAAGCTCTGAAATGTCACAGTATGTGTGCACACCTTGCTGTGTTCATGTACAGATACTTAGCATTCGTTTTGTAGGAAACGTGCAGTAATGTTGCTAAGATTATGTTTTTTAAATCAACAAGGAAACATTTATATTTAACATATCTCCAAACACTGCAGACACAATCTTTCCCTGAACCTTAACCAAGTGTTTTAGTAACAAATAAGAGGCTGAGCGTGTGCCACCATCCTGTGCTTTGTACACACTACCCTCCCTACATATGATTTATGTGCTGTATAAACTTTCCAGATTGGAAATAAACATTGTCAGTGAACATTATCCAAGCAGTAGTTTTCTCCAAAGCCTTCACCTTCTTTCTCTGAGCCGGCCTAAGGAGTTACGTGAGGAACTAGAACTCACTTTGTGAGCACAAATCTCCACCTTGCAAAGGTACCTTCAGGATATGTAATCAAATCTCTGCTGCTATTTAACATAATGAATTAGATCAACACCTAAATCTAATACACTGTTCCTTTGCCCAAGGCATCTCTTCTTGCCAAATGACATCAAAATCTGATCATGTCAACAAACATGATTTTTTTAAACCTGTATTTAAACACGGGCATAATACTGACTCACTTGCGTCTGAACATTTCGGCAAAGATGCAGCCGGTGCTCCAGATGTCCACAGGTGTGGCATAACTGGACTGCAGCAGAACCTCAGGAGGTCGGTACCACAGTGTCACCACCTGGGAGACATACACATCACAAAGACCAAATCATTTAATATTTTCCTAGCATGGTTGTAGACTCTTAGTCTTGTTAAACTGTTCTTTAAATATGAATTCAAGAAAGAATAAACCCGGATTTGGCAGTAAGCTGCTGAAAAAGACATCACATGTTCTCAGGAAATTGAACTTGGGAGACAGATAATAAAGCTAATATGGACATGAATGAAGAAAGACAAATTTAGGTAGTTTACAAGCACAGAAACGAATGCAAACCAGCAGCTGCATTAATGGTTAAAATAAAATAGACACAATGTGCCTTGGAAAATGCTGTATCCATGACACAGAAAACTACTGGTATGGTCCAGGTGAGTTCTTACCACAGGAGTGAGGGCCATGTGACAGCTGTAGATCCTGGCCAGTCCGAAGTCAGCCAGCTTCACCTGGCCCTGGCTGGTTACCAGAATATTCTCTGGTTTCAGGTCTCGGTGCATTACGCGGTTAGAGTGAAGGAATGCAAGACCGCACAGCAACTGCCTCATCAGGTCCTGCAAACACACACTGCCATATTTCAACTGAAACTAAATATTTCAACAGAGTAAAAATACCCAAAATACAAAAACCAAGCCAGTTTTCTTCCTTCTAACCTATTTGACAGATTATGCAATTTAGTTTGGATATTGTTTAAGTTAATTCTCACTTTAATGTGGCCAGGGGATAATCCTGGAGCTGGGGCTCTCTCTAGGTACGTCTTGAGGTCTTGGTCCACATGTTCAAAAACCAGAGTGACTTTAGTCTCCTGGTCTGAGCGCTGGGTGGCACACACATCCATGAGCCTGTCATGTATAATGAAAAACGGTGTCTTCTGTGAGAGGTGTTAACAGGGAATTGTAGATGACACAAGCTGAAAAAAAACAACACTTTGATAACTGTCTTACCTGACCACATTGGGGTGGTCAAACTGCTCCAGCCTTTTCAACAGAGCCACCTCTCTGACTGTGGAGATCGGGAGGCCATTTTGGTCTGTCTGGACACGCACGCTCTTCAAAGCCACAAACTGCCCGCTCTCTGTATCTCGGGCTTTATAAACCGTCCCATAAGCGCCTCCTCCGATCTCTGCCACTGGCTCATACTGGATACTGGTTCCGTGGGCCATGGCCAAGATCAAACAGACTGAGAGACAAATCAGATGCAAAAGTTAGAAATGCCATTAATTAAAATGATGAGACTTAACCAGTACACAGACTTTGAATATGACGACATGAATGTCTGTAGAAAATGCCATGGGAACCCATCCAATTGTTGTTGAGACATTTCACTAAAAAAAACACAAATCTCAACTCATGGTAGCACTATAGGAAAAGTCAAGGGATCACCAAAGTCATCAGGATTCATCCTCTGGGGACCAGAAATGCCTGAACAAAATTTCATGGAAATGCTTCAGTTGTTGAGATATTTAGGTCTGGACCAAAGTGGACCGACACTGTTATCTATAGAACCACTCCATTAGCGTGTCTAAAAATGTTAAAATGAATAAAAACTGAATAAAAAATGAATTTGCTGTACTGGACAATAAGTGAACTCCTCTCAGATTTCGGCTGTAAGAAGCTGGTGGATATTCAGCAATAAAGACAGAACTGTCTTCAACAGCTCTTGTGCTTCAACATGAATTTCTGAATGAATACAGAATGTATTTTCAGTCACACTGCCGGCAGTCTGTCTCAGAAATAACTTCTCAACCACAAGACACTTTCATGTTCAGGCCACGTGAGCTCTGTACATGAAAATCGACTCTGCTCATGTTTTCTTCAGCTCTGTAAATTCCGTGAAATGTGTGTCAATTTTCACCTGCAGCACAGCTCCCCTTTGTATTATTCAAGCTTTGGCTTCCAAATGACCTCAGGTTGTTAACTGAGAGTCATTCCAGGAGCTCTCCCGTGACTCCCCGGCTGCAGGATGCACCAGTCCGAGGAGAAGGAGGCATGCAGGAGCGTGGAGGAGAGCATAATTTAGCCACCAGTCAGAGCAGCTGGCGATGTACGAGAGCAGTAAACCACTAACCCTCATCAGTGTCCAAGTAGGAGAAATGGATGTGGTTCAGCCATGTACGTTCTCAGTTACAGTATTTCACATACAGTAGAGCGTCAAACCGAGGTTTTGTAATGCTTTACAAACGTAGACAAGGGCTGTTTTTCTACTCCAGTAATTTCCTTTGTGAAACAGACTGCCCACCAGTGTGAAGTAGTTAGAGAACTGATGTATACAGAAGAGGCAGCATCAAAGAGGGGGTATGCTGTACAGCTCAACAACCTGGCAGATGTAATAAATAAACAATGTCATGAAGCATTCCTGCCCAATGAGTTCCCACAAAACCAAACCCAGCCAACGATAATTAAACTATAGTTGACTCAGTATAAACGCTACAGCAATTTATATCCCAGTAGACACATCTCTACTGTCTCATGGTATATATATAATCATTACCCAACGCTATCATTTATATTAATTAAAGCCTAATAGAATTGGTTTCAATTTCCACTCAGGGGGTCAGCGAAGTTCAGCTTATCATCATGCCAGGAGGTGAACATTCAACACAATCAGGATGCTATAAACACAACCCCACATTCAAATGGAGGCAGACATGTTTCAACCTGCATTTCTTTTCTCTTTTTTTTTGCCAACAAGCTGAACACAACATATCATCATTAAATATTATCAACTTACATAGTTGTTACAGTGAACATGTTAGCAAACAGTTACTTATTTACACCTCCAGCAGAGAGAAAGCAACTTTAGAATTCACTCTCTTTTTAGCTCTGGTTTGGTCTCCACCACCTCCTGAGGAAAATATCTGGCTCTACAGCTGATAAAATGTTCCACCATGCTCACCAGCTTGTTGCTTATTTTGCCTTTTGTAGTTTGGCTGTTTGGTGCTGAGTGATGGCGTTACAGTCAGTCTATGAGAGCTTTTTATTACTGAAAACAGCTGAATGTAAAATGACTCTGATAAGAGCGGTGAAAACCAAAACAACGAGCTGAAAGACGCTAGAACACCCTGTACAGCTGAGGGGAAATGCATTGTACAGTAATAATTCTCACAGAACAAGTTTGACCCATTATTGATTTAAGGAATATTTGATTGGTGCAGCTTTAACATCATATAGACAGGATGAGGGCTTCACCCACACTTTTCACTTTTTCAGGAAAAAAGAAGGGTCGCTAATGAATAACACTTCTCAGTATATTTCAACCGTTCTGGCAGCAGGAGTCAACTATGCTTGGAGCTGAGTGCACAACATTTTATGGCTGGTTGTGCTGGCCGCTATTAGAGTGAAGCATCATAAGAGCTCTCCAGGTACTTCAGGAAGACTTTCTCTATGCTACAGTCATTCACATCTCTCTCCCTCCCTCCCTTTCCCCTCTCCCGCTTTCGTCTCATCAGCTGATCGCTCCTGTCAAACTTGAAATCTGTTGTCCTCTCTGCTGCTGTCAGCTGTCATCGCAGAACAAAAATCGCTGCCCCCCTCCTCTACCCCATTTACCTCCAGTTTCATCACTACCAGCACCGAGGTTGAGTCATCAGAGCCTGACTCTTTTCAATATGATGACGCCACAATCGTATCTAATCGCCAAAAACTTTCACATTTCCCGTATCTACTGTACACTTCTTCACTAAATATTGCGCACCCTGGAAAAATAAATCTCTCCTGGTTGGAATATTTGTATCCAAAGAGGAAGTTATCAAATATCTATTACATTTGCCAAATTGTTTTACAATCCAGGAGCAATAGGACAAAGTACCTGACCTCCTGAAAGAAGTCAAATGACTCACTGTAAGAGGCGCCATTTTAAAGCAAACACACTTAATGCAGGACTTTTGGCTGCCACTCTGTCAGCACAGGAAACACCTTCAACCACTCAACCCAAACAGCTTTTCTGTCCCATTACTTCTAACTTTCCTCTGGCCTAACCACCAACTCCCACCTCCTGCCAGGCAGCAGGCGCACAGGCAGAGAGAGCATCATCCCTCTCCTTTCTTCTCTTTGTTCGAGTCTCAGCCTTTAATCTGTCAAACCAGTTTGGTACATTTCTCCTGGATGAGGGGCATCCTGCTCAGCCTGTTCCCACACCTTCTCCCCCTCCATCTTCAGTTTACCCCTTCCACCTGCTCAACATTAACACCTGTCACCATCATATCTGGCATATACAGTGTGTCCTATTCACTGGTGGTGGTTCTTTGTTCCTCTCCCTCCTACGCCTGAATTTCTATTCTACTTTTTTTCACTATTATTCATTTATTACCTAACTTTTATCATTACCTTTCAATTTTCATAGTTTGATTAGTCGACAATTAATGGAAACTGTTGCTGGTACCACCTTCTTAAATATGAAGATGTATTTTTTTATATATCATGGCAAACTGAATATCTGTGGGTTCTGAATTATTGTTGGTTGGATAAAATAAGTCATTTTAATACATCCCACAGGGCTCTGGGAAATTAACATTGGCATTTTTTTATACTTTTGACATTTTATAGACAAAACATAGACTTTAATTGAGAAAATAATCAGCATATTATTCAATAATGAAAATAATTGTTAGTTGCAGCCCTACAACTTGTGAGAGTTTTGAATATGAATAATAAAAATATCAATGAAATACTAAGCTGTCAATAGAAAACATTTTAGTGTCATGCTCTGCCAGACTGTGTATAAACTACGATCACAGTGGGACAAAGTGAGAAAGAGATGAAGTAGGGCTGGAGCTAAAATTGTTCCTGCAGATGACAGTGAGAAAAGTACAGCAAGAAAAGAGCAGGAACACAATCCACTGAAAGTGATAAACACTTCAACAAGGAATTCATTCTCTTCTGTTGTATACCACACTCTTCATTTTCTAAAGCCGACACTCCAAAATCTAACGCTTTACATGGCTCTTAAGTTTTGTTGTTGTCAGGATGAGACAGCATGTATGGACTGCAACTTTGTGAAACACTCCTGCTTCATGCGCCTGGAGAAGAAAATAGATCAATGCAGAGTCACGGTTGAATGTAGCAAAACATATGCCCTTTTTTTGCTTGAACGTTTTATAGTCGAGGTTTTGAATCTTCAGATATGCTACCAAACCACAATTAGTGAAGTGGTCGATATAAACTGTAGTTAATAAGAGGAAGAGATGTTGCGTTAATCAGGTTGAACACACCACATTTCTTCCTCTTATGCAAAGAAAGTTGAGTCAGAATGTCTGCAGACAAGAAGCAAGCAACATTCCTGTGCATCAGCAAGAAATGCAAATTCTTGTCCATGTTATTCAGGCCACAACTGAACTGAGAAATAAACTGAAAATAAAACCTGCAAATCTTTCTTGTAAAATACGACAACTGACTTAATTTAGCAATACAGAGAAAAATGCCACCAATATAACCCAAGAAACCTTTTTAATGCAACAATGGTGCATGTTTTATTTTGAGACTTTACCTGATGCAAAAACCTCCAATTTAGTTTAATTCACAAAAATTTGTAGCTGATTCTAAAATGTAACATAACTACTTCAAAATTAAACAAAACATAAATAAAAACATAATGCAAGTTTACTCTTCACGATAACCAGTAAACTATCATTTAACTGTTGAGGTTAACTAAAAACTAAAATTATTCAATTTTCTAATTAAGCTGTTACTAGTAGGCTACACTAATAATTTTGATTAAACTAGCTTTAGTCTTTGTATTATAATTACATGAATATAAACATAGTTTATGGTTTTAAATTACGTAGAGCCAAATGTGCAACAGTTGTGTTACAATTTTGAGGAAACTATAACAATGACAACTGGCTAAATACTGAGCAATGAATTACTAAAGTGAACCACACAGTCTGCCTCACGTAAACAATTAAAACCAGAAACAAACTGTGATCTAGTGGTTACAGGTAAACACAATATGTTAGGGAAACAAATCACCAACAGGACATAACTTAGTAACACTTTTAGAAAATTATTTATAATAATAAGAATAAGAATAAGAATATCTTTTAAAAATGAATCTGCTTTTCTCCTATAAAAAGGCCGACCTGATGCTTTTCATATTGTTTGGCAATACTAACAAACTTTAGTAACCTTCCCAGAGCTATGTGGTATGATGTTGCAATCAAAAAAATGCATTTAAATATTAATTTAGTTTCATTAGTTGCATTTTTATTCTTTCAGAAAGCACCTGACACTATATTCAGCATATATCATAGGTTCACAGATTGCCCAGATGTTGGATGCCACATAAAAGTGATTAAACTGAGTTTAGGTGTTTATCATCCACCGCTCACTGCGAGTGAACAACTTTCCTCTGCAGAAAGACTGTGTGGCAACTGCTGTGGGAGGCTGCACAGCCACAAAGAGCCAAGACGTCTGACAAACACAGAAAATACTCGAGGAGAAAGGGAGAGGCCTGATGAAACAGGGTCAATATCAAGGCCTGTACAGTCAAATGTCAAACTGCAGGAAGCCAGTACATCTTCTCAATTCCCAATAGAGCTGATACTGATATCAGGTTCATGTTCACTACATTACATTTCACAGTTTGAAATTCCTGTGAGGATATTTCAGCATATTCTCAGATCTTAACATACAACTAAACATTTTTATAGGATCTCTTACATTTGGTTAATTATGAACTCGCTGGATGACCAACTAACACATCTTCTATATGTTCAACATATCTCTGACTGCTCTTCTTGTTAACATCCTCTATCTGATCAATCTGCAGCCAAAAACAGAACAACTTGATTTAAAATTAAACTCTTTCACTACATAACAAGAATGATCCTGTTGAAAGTCCCTCACTGCCTCATACTGAAAGCTCAGGCTCTTACTGTCTACCCCCCCTCCCCCCTTCTGGTCCTACAGGAAGTGGTCTGGCTGGAAATGACATGTCAACCTAAAAACATCTCCTAATTTCCTTTATTATTATTATTATTATTATTATTATTTCAGTGGCAGAACGGCTGGTGCACCAGCGGATGAATAAGAGCGATAAAGACACAGCAGCACAAACACCTGAGAGTTTCACAGCTCTGGTAACCTGTTGACTGACCACCGGAAGATCACATTTCATTCATTTATCTCCTCGATCATGTGAAAATAAAATCTAGCCGGACATTGAGGGCCGGTGGGCGGAGGCAGAGAGGGGGGGGGGGGGGAGAAACAGGCCCTCCTGTCCCGACACGTGGTGCTCCTCCATAGCGCTCCTTTGTTGATTAAACTGGCTGCAAGAAAAAGTGAAGCAACACCCCCCCCCCTCCCCCCCTCACCCCCTCACCTACATGTTCACTGACGTGGCGGAGGAAAAGCAGTAAAAGAGAATAAATAGATAAATAAAAAGTAGAGACGGGCGCGGATGAGGCTGATCACCGCCAGCGACTTCCACTTCCACATCTGTGCCACATTACATAAAGACGCCCGCCCGTCCGGCTGTCACACACGTGAATCAGTACCGGAGGAGGGTGGGGGTTTTTTTCGGACGCCGCTCCTACCTCGGCTGGTCCTTCTCTGCCGCAGGTGAGGCTGACTTCAGCTCTACGAGGAGGACATGGTCACCGATCTGCCACGTATAACTCCTGCAGGGCCGGGTCAACAAGTGGCGGGTCGGAGGCTTCACGGCCCAGCGGCGGATCCGGTGCGGAGGAGACCAGTCCACAGATTTTGATTTCGGCCTCTGCTCGTTTTTTTTTTTTTTTCTCCTCTTGCAGCCTTCACTCTTTTGGGGTTGTCGCTTCCTGTTGCTTCTAGCAACTCTTGGGAGAGGCGGGGCTAAAAAAAAAAAAAAAAAAAAAAAAAAATCTTCACGGCTTCATGTCATGTGTGGAGACCTTAAAGCTCTGCTGTGGCGTGCATCTGTACCATCCACAAGGATTGGATTATATTGTTGTATCAGATGCATGTATTTTGTTTTATTTATATGCACGAAGAGAGAAATGCTTTTTGCCTCTTACCTCAGATCCTGTATCAGACACACCTATTATTTCTTTGCTTGACTGAGTCTAAAATGCATCAAAAAAGTATCAAAAATATAAGCAACAACATGCAGAGGAAAATAGACAAATGAATAACCAATAGATTATGTGCCAACAGTAAAATAAACATGAGATTCAAATATATAAAGTTGCTAATCACGGCATAATCATTTCTTTATATTCTGTATTGTAAATATTTCTATTCCTATTTTATATTTTATACTTATGCTTATGTTGACTTTTGCCCTACTCCTCTCCTACTTCTATTTTCTTATTCCTCTAAGTTTTATTGTTAGGCACCAATACACCACAGCAAATTCCTTGTATGTGGAAACCTATGTGGCAATAAACCCGATTCTGATTCTGATGCAGTGGTGAAGCACATTTACTTAAGTGCTGTAAAATTTTGAGGTACTTGTACTTTACTTAAATATTTCCATTTTCTGCTACTTTACACTTGGGAAATATTATACTTTTTACTCCACTACATGTATTTGACATGTGTTTGACATTAACATTAGTTACTGAGCAGATTCAGATCAATAATCCAAAATATAAATCAACTAACTATCATGTATTATTATAGGTTAAGTTATGCAGCAGTATATACATTAGTTAAAATTAGGTCCACCTTTATCAGCTGCAACATTAGTGAGGCTTATACATTACACAAGTCAAGTATATTTTATTTGTATAGTGCTAAATCATAACAAAAGTTATCTCAAGACACTTTTCACATAGAGTAGGTGTAGACTGTCCTCTTTAAAATATTATTTGAGACCCAACAATCCCATCTATGATTAAGCACTTGGTTTTTATCAGGCAGAAACCTGGAGCAGAACTGGGCTCTGGGTGGGCGGCCATCTGCATCACTAATTATAATCCACTTATGGATTATAATAAATCTTATTATATATATATTATAAATAGTATCATATTTTTTTCTGAAATGGGCCAGTCTACATAATGAGTTTTTTCAATCCTGGTACTTTAAGTATATTTTGATGCAAAAACTTTTACTGGCAGGACTTTTACTGGCAGTAAAAGTATTTTTACACTGTGATATTGTTACAATCTGAGTACTTCTTGTACTGCAGACAGAGCATAACCAACTGTTAGGAGAGAGAAAGACACAATTTACAAAATTCAAGTTTGGCCGAACAAATAAGCTTCAAGTAAATATCTTAAAAATGTGGAGTTGTTGGCAAACATCTGTCTTTGTTTGTATTGTATGCAGAAAACTGCACAGATTTCCATCTGTGACATATTATTTACATTCATTTTAGAGTCATCAGTTTATTACTTCAATAATTTTTCTAATGAAATAAAAAAAGATGAGTGAAAGAAAGCAAATATGAGAAAGTTTGTCCCGAATAGAGATAAAGCCCAGCACACAAGGACTTAATAAATCAAGAGAAATATGTTTACTTGGATACATCTAAACACATTCATACATAAGGAGACGTATTATGTACATACAGTACATTTATACACATACACACCAGTACACATTAAATCCATCCATTGCTTCCATGAAAAGTACGCTATCTTTATAGAATTTCATTATATCTAATAATATTCCATATTTGGGACGTAATTTCATTTCAATGCAGATATTTATTCCACAAAACATGGAGTAATACAAAAAGTGGGAATAAAGTGTTAAGAAACAAATGGAGACCCTCCTCTCCCTCATGTGAGCCCATATATCTCTCTTATCTCATTTTGGATTAATGAATTGAGGCCAGGCAGACTTTGCTTTATTGGATACCTGGGAAATAAGAGGGCAATAATAAATCTAACTATCCCATGAAAGCTACACAGTGTATTGACATGATTCACTGATCATTTCATTAGTAAATCAGTTATTGAAATGAAAACAATGCTCATTCATAATACTGTGTAATACTTGTGATGGCTACTGATTTAATGTTAAAATATGAATCTCAGGACATCTCATGCTGTTTTATAACTTTATAATAAACCAACATTAACTAGCATTAAAAACCTTTGTGTACTAGAGTATACTACGCTTTACTGATGGCCTCTATGCTTTCAGGGAATTGTGCATCAGGCACTTGAATAAAGACACATAAGTGTTTTAGCATTAGAGGTTAACAAGGGGTCCAGATGGGAAACATGGGCTGAATGCAATCCAAGTTTGTGACTCAATAGTAATAATCTGCAAAAAAAAAACAAAAAAAAACATGCACCTCAAAGTCCATTATTCATTAAATGCTAAAAGCCTGCTTTGAAAACAGCATGTGGTCACAGAGAAAAACATGAATGGTGGACATGTGGTTGTCTTCAAATAAAACCCTAGTTGGTCACTTTCAGTTTATGCACAACCAATCCATTTGGGATGCAGTCCTTGAGTGCTTTTCGTTCCCGGCCACCAGTCCTACATTTGTGTTCCTGCTGCACACTAGAGGGGAAGAAAGTACACGCTGCCAGTATCTGCACTGGTGGCCAGAAATGGGGATGTAGCACAGTGACAGTGGCATACAGACAGTCTCAGTGGCCGCGACAAAGATGTAAAACAAGGCATTGCTTCTCTAAAAATGTTAAGTTGCTGAAGATACACTTACAGACTCAGTTGAAGTCATTTTTTTTTAGAAAGAGCTTTTTATAGGCCTTTTTCACAGCAAACATTTTGACTTGTCATATTAAGAAAAGCACAGTGTTTATTAATAATATTAATGATGGCTTCTTTCTATTTAATTGCGGCTGTAAGCCATGACCACGTGACAGTGAGCCAGCATGCACAATACCAGGACGCTGAAACTGAAACATCTAAACGGAATTCAGCCAACATTCATTTTATTATTTACATCTATGTTTTTCCCACTGTAACGGTCTGTTGCAGTCTTGATATATCTAGATTAATGATAAGAAAGACAAGAATAAAACGGCAGATATAATTACAAAATACTCTATACATTTAAAATGAAATAAAAGTGCATATTTACATATATGATATCATTAATCGAGGAAAGATAAATACTGTGTGTTCAACATGTTTGTTTACATCCTCCTTTGACTGATGATATCGTCAAGGGACTTGAAGGCAATTAGGACATAAAAAGCCTCTGTCTGTGTAGTAATGTTTACCACAGCCCGCCGATAGCCTCCGACCATTGTCATACAGATGATGACACACCGCACAGTCCTGTTCTGTGATCAGTATTCATACTCAGCTGTGGAAAATATTGGCTCAAATTTTCCAATCTGATTTTGTTCCCTGCAGCACCTCTGGCTTCACCTGTGATTATCAGTCGAAGTCTGTAACTGATATCTCTCCTCACTACACTGAATAATCCTCTGATCCCAGCCTTACTTTGGCATCTGTATACTTCAAAAGGGACACGCTATGAGACATTTTGATCTGTTTGCTCGATTTTTATTTTAAAGCACTTTGTAACTTTTATGAAACTTGAACTTCTAGTTAACAAGAAGTTCAAGTTTCAAAAAAGTTCTGGAAACTGAAATCATTTAACAAATCATTGACCACTCATAATTAGCACAAATCCTCCAATGAATCTGAAAACAAGCCTTTAATTCCTCAAGCATCTGAGTTTAGATGAAAAATAGGGTCGCATTATCAGAAAGTCATGTTAAAATTACTGTAAATGAGTGCTATTAGAGCAAAGTGTTAAGGTAAACATGGGCTTGTTCACCTCGAGAAACATTACAGCTACTTATCACTTTTTTACAACAATGACTTTAATGACTTTAAACAGAATGATTTCTGCCTCACTGGCTGTAGATTTGTACGGAAGAAAGGCAGGAACAGGTTAAAAATGTATACGCTTTTCTTATAAATCATGCACAAGAAACCGCACAGATATCGTTAACAAAATGTCTTAACCATCTACTTCACACATTATGTTTTTTCTTTTCCTTTTTTTATGAATCCAACTTTTTGGAAGATTGAGGCTCTCTGATAATGTATCAGTGATCAAAACTGTCACACAGACAGACATCCTCAACCCGCAGTTGGTCTTCATCTCTTTCAACAAGTTGATCTTCAGATTATTCATCAGCTCTTTCAACAATAAAACATTTTATTATTACAATTCACAAAATATTATAATTTGTAGAATTTCACTTTTCTTATTTTCTTCTATGTCTTACTTCCACTCTACTTGGTTGCAATATGCTGTATGATGTAGATTATACTGTGGATTACAGTTAATTACTCAGGAGTAATAAATTGGGCGTAGACTAGTACTTTTCTGTCTCTCCAACCTGATTCTGGATTGAATTCTTCTTTACTGTCACTTCCCTCAAACTGTCCTCACCATCAGATATTCTGTTCAATAAGGCTTCTGTGGCCCATGAAATGTCCCTTTGTCCAACTACCTGTGAATTTCAGTGGATATTTTCATAAAAAAACATTGACCAAGACCGTCATTTTACATCACATTACATGTCCGTCATTGGGCACAATACTACTCTGAAAAGTAGCCTAAGTGCACAGCATTGCCCGAGGCATATATTTTTTCTCCAAAAAAAAAAAACTATCAAATATGGTTCTTTAGAGGTTCCTACACTTGTACATATTTTTTTTATTGTCAGGTTATATCTATTTAAACATGCAAAAGACTGAAATGTATCTTTCCTTCCATGCAGACCACATGGTCACTACAGGTGTCTCCCTGAAAGACAACTTGATACATCATACCCACTCCTGCCCCTCACTGGATTGTTTAAAGTCATCTTGTAACACATCATCAGGTGTATGAAGAAAAAGGTTGGAGTAAACGTTGTTTAATGATCATTTTCTGGAGATAATGTTTATCTACAGCTTATATTTTTAGCCTGGTATAATTCAGAAAACAACTCAACACCAAGGCTCCACTTTGTGATGGTGGAACAGGCGCCTGTTCATCTAATAAGAGACAGCAGACAGTCTCCTCCGAAACAATTATGTGACAGATGTGTTGTGATGCTGTGAATGGTGGATCCATTGAGTCTATTGTGTGCCCACTGTCCATACTGTCCAAGCCCTGGAGAGTCTTTGTTCTGTTTATTAAAGTCTTATGACGCCATGCATGAGATGGTGAAGCACACACACACACACACACACACACACACACACACACACACAGGGTTTCTTGCAATAATTGTTTCTCTTTTCTCCACCAGCCGCCTAATATCAGCACGTGGCCCCCGGTCACATGAGTATCAGCACCTTGGACAGCAGCCTCTGAGGATGAAGATCCTCTCTGCTCCTCAGCTGCACGCAGGGAGGACGTCTTTAATCATCTGTAACTGTAAAGAAGTTTGTGTTTTGGAGCTGAAACCAACTGAAAATCAAGTTTGAAATATCCCGGAGCTCCCGGACACACCGCCTGGCATTTCGTCGTCCCACTGATTCAGGCAGGCTTTGATTTCATTTGGTGAAGATGTGATGATGATGATGATGATGATGATGATGTGCGGCGGTTGTTAACCACCCCGAAGGGACGGCCGCGGTCTGCTGTCGGCTCATTATCTGTTTGCAGGAATCCTCATCCATCATCCTCTCGCTCTTCCTGGTTCGTGGCGCAGAGATGGATGGGGAAGGCGGAGAGCTGGTGCTGCAAGTTGTTGTGAAATGGATTTTTTTTTTTTTTTTTTAATTATTATTGCTCATCAGATCTGAATTTTTCGTATCCACCTTTAACATGCAGCGCTGCAGGATTGTAACTTTATAACTGGGTCGTTGTACCTTCCTTAAAGGGAGGTGGGGGGGACGAAACACGCTCGGTCCACCAGCCGAATCATTAAATAAAAATAAAAAAAGCAACAACGAAGAAGAAGAAGAAGAGGAGGAAACAGTGGTCGATCCGTGCCACTGTGGGACAACAAAGGATGCACGCTCCTCGCCTCCCCTGCAGGTGGAGAAACTCAAAGATAAATCGGCTTTAATTTAGTTGTTAATAGGATTTAATATCAACCCACCGCCCTCAAACAGCCTCTCTGCCTCTCCGCCTGCAGAGGAGCAGACGCCAACATTTTGATGCACACCTCGGACGTTTAAAAAAAAAAAACCCACAGAGAGGACCCGTCTGGAGCTCAGGGAACAGCCGGGCTGAACATGAAGGCACGACAGGATCAGGATGCTGCTGGACCCCTCGGACTCCGACGCTGCTGCCTCGCGGCTTTCAGCCTCCATTGAATCCCGACAGAAAACGCCTCTGTGTATGAAAAATAATCCTTCCCCATTGGCCGGATTGCGGTGCACATGCTATAACAACAGGATATGCAAAGAGCTATGGGCTGATCTAATAGCCTATCATGTTTTTTCGCATGCTTTTTTGACCGAGATCTGTATTTTATTTAACAGGATGAGAACTGTCTACTTGAATCCACTGGTTCAGATGCCATAATAATAATAATAATAATAATAATAGTAATAATAATAATAATAATAATAATAATCATAATAATCTATAATGGATCTGTCAAAGTCAAGCTGAAGGCAGTTGTGCCTGTGTAGTAAAGCTGCTGAAGAATGTTTAAGTATCGGATCCGGATGTTTTTCAATGAACTCAAAGTGTTGCTGCTGATGCGCTCTGGATCAAGCAGGAGGACTGAGGCAGGTCCAGACCCGGACCCTCGCACCGGGATGCGAGGGCTCGCCACGGGAGGCTGTGGCTGGCCGCCGCCGCTGGGCTGCTCCCGCCGGGACGACGAGGAGGACTACTACGGCTCGGACCCCCGGCCGCGCAGCCTGGCGTTTGAGGGTAAAGAGGAAGAGGAGAAAGCCCCGGGAGGAGGCCTGGACGCCGCGTCCCTGCCGAGTCTCTCGGAGAGCGGGACGCGGTCACCGCAGTGCCGGATCTGCTTCCAGGGGCCGGAGAAGGTAGCTATGGTTAAACCACCTCTGATTTGATTTAACAAGAGCCTGGGGCCCGCGCGTCCGGGGTCCCCGGGGTCCCGTAGGTGCGTGCGGGTTCACGGGGGCCTCGAACCACGTGGCGCTCACCTGAGTGAAGTCTGCTCCAGCAGGTCAGAGTTCATGTTCCCCGCTGCTGTTTGAGGATCCTTGCCAGCTATCATACATTTAGAATTAATAGAATATGAAACAAACAAACCAGTGGGCAACGCTCAGGAAAGTATATATACTTTCTAAAGAAGTTCACCCGTTTAAGAATGTTATGTACAATATTTTGTACATTGTATCTAGAAATAAAGGCTTGGTGGCAACCTTTTGGAGTTTAAAACCAGTTTTCCAACACTAAAGGGATTCTCCAACAATTTAGTAAACTTTCATGAAGTTGGGGGACTTGCAAAAGACATCATCAAAATCGAAGCAGCGGAGGCTGAGGTATCCTGACTTTTAGTCTCTGGTAGGGTTCATGCTCCAAAAACACTGGATCCTACATTTGCCATAATGCAACAGCATGTTTTTGTAAGACCTTGACTGCTTTGTCAGTGTCCACGTCTTTGTTCAGGTCAGTTTGGAGTTTTGTAATTTGTAGTCTCCAAGCTCACACGGAGATAACCCTCATCAGGGTTATTGTCTCAGGTTTGACAAAGCGCCTCCAGAGACACAGAAGACATTATAAAACTGTTTTTGAGTAGAAGTCCTTCTAACCCACAAACTGATGGTTGTGTGTAAAATCAGTAGAGTGCCCCTTTAACTGATTTAGTGCAGACAAATTCAGATTTAAAAACTCACAATGAAGATATCACACGCCAATACTAAACTGTTTCAAATATCTGTTAGTGTGCATCAAGTCTGCTCAGGCGCAAAGTAGAAATCCAGAATGACATAGACTAAAAAAGGGAATCAATCCATCAACAGTGATCTGAAAATAGCAGTGGGCAAACGAAGGGCATCAGTTAAGAATAGGCTGGAGAGAAGCATGAGGAGCTTTATATTTACTATGTGAACCAGTGAAGTCCTCACAGTAATAGATTCAGCATCTGACGCAGAAAATTAGGCCATTTTATAAAGGCAATGAAGAAAGGTTTCACAGAATGATTCCTCAACATAAAAGACATTTTTAGCTTATTTATACTCATTATAATTCAGAAGGATTTGAGTGAAGGAGGCAGTATGAGTTCAATAACTTGCTGAGGGACTCTTCAGTAGGAGCCGTTAATACAGGGATCAAACCTTTGATTGGTCCTTCAGGCTACAGGTCACACAAAGTACAGCTGAAGTGTCTCCTACTCACATGAAATCTAGTGGATGAAATCAACCTTGAAGAGACAGACTTTGCCAGAGGTCTCAGAAAGTTTTTCTTTTCCCTCCAGATATCCAACTAATTAAAGACCTAGCACATCACTTAGAGTCAGACAGAAAATAAAGTGAGATGTGTGAGAGCGTTGTCAGTCCGAGGGCCTTAGGGAATCTAGTACTGACAACAAAAACCTGCACCAGATGTCGTGTTCTTTCTTTTGATGCTGCAGGAAAGTGACATGTGAGAAACAAATTGTATCCAGATGAAGGCATTAAGCTGCAGATAGTTTATACTCTCCTCTTATTACAATTTGATTCATGCTTTAAATATCTGGAGCACAAGATACTACGGCATGTGTGTGCTTTGCACTGAACACATCAACCACTGAAATTTTCATGATGAGTACATGATGCTTGAAATATCTTTGTAATAATGTGCTGCACTCGCTTTTATACCCTAATTAGCCATAATAAATGAGGGATCAACTGCCAAAAGCTTTTCTCAGGAATTCTGGCCTGCAGTGACTAGTTATTTCTGCAATTGTGTCAAGTTGGGAGCTGATCATTGCTCCAAATATCTCATCCCAAATGTTTATCCGGCAAGCCACTGCAAGTCATTTTTCGTGAAACTCCTCATAGACAAATTACAGTTGTGAAAAACCTTCCTCATTGCTGCCGTGAATGACAGCGAAAATGAAAGAGCATAATTGTATGAGAGCGTTACTTTTAGAGCTATTTTTATCACATAATTGACTATATCAAATATACCGACATCACACAATCTCAGAAAATTTTGGGTGCAGCTCTGGTTTGTCCCAATGAACTCAAAAGAACCATAGAAATAGCACGTAATTGGCAATAACACTTTAACTGTAACTAAACCAGACCCAATTTTGACTGAATGAAGTTGTTACAGTCACTGAAGACCAGCAAACCTCAACATATACAGTCAATTTAGCAAACCTAGGAAGATGTAGGAACTCAACAGAAAGTTTATAAAATATATGCAGTTTGTCATTATTTTTTATTAATTTGAGCCCCTTTCTCTCTTTGACAAATATAACTAATTAACAATGGAGAATTGCTCATTGACAGTCAATAAATCAAAAATATAGACAAATATCGTATGCATCTATACTCAAATGTGTTAGGTAACAAAAAATAAATAAAACAAAGAAAACACAAGCAAGATAATAGTCAATAGTAATTAACACACACATAATCTGTCACCAGTCCCGGTACTAACCTTAAGGTTCATCTAAAAATTGCACCAACACCAAACACAATCCTCTGTACCCTCAGTAGATCAAATGTGACCGTAACATTGTCAGGGTTGAGGCTGAGGTTTTATTTATTTCTACTGTCATCTTCACCAAATCAAATCTTGTAATAGGCAGATTCAATAAGAGTTTCAGCATCCAGCGGCCTCTGTGAACGCTGTGTCCTATGCAGCTGCTTATTGTGCCCTGCAGGGGGAGTTGTTGAGCCCTTGTCGCTGCGATGGCTCTGTGCGCTGTACTCACCAGTCCTGCCTTATCCGCTGGATCAGTGAGAGAGGCTCCTGGAGCTGTGAGCTCTGCTACTTCAAGTACCAGGTGCTGGCCATCAGCACAAAAAACCCACTGCAGGTACAGTCACTCTCGCTCTCTCTCTCTCTCTCTTCATCTTTAATGTTCCCTGTGGAAATGAACACTGGGTATAAACATTTAAAGGAGCAATATCAATCAAGTCCTTGACATTAGACTGCCATATGGCAGAAAGCCATGCACAGACTTTAGTTGCAAGATTTGAGTGAGTGATTGCCAGAAAAGCATAGTAATCACATTAGCGGTCATTGATCATAAGGTGAATGTAATAGCATACAGTAGAGGCCATGCAGTGTTTACATTACCACCGCCAGACGCATTTTGGACCGATTTTGTCCAGTCAACATGCGCTGATTCCCAACAACAATCTCATTAACTTCACATTGCTGTTGGCAGATAAAGAACGAGTAGTAAGCCGTCTCAGTTTTCACACAGCTATTTATTCTCTTTCTGGACAAATGCAGACTAAATAAATGATGAGGACTTATAGGGAGATGCCAAGAACACATTTATGAGACACTGCACATTTCAAAGAATTGGCACATGATTTAACCAAAGTGTGTGGCACGTGGGCAGTCGAAGAACAGAGAGCATCACCAAATGAGTTCAGCCTCTGAATGCTGGAACAGAGACATTATCAGATGAAATGCTTGTTCCTTCAGTTAATTGTCTTGCTAGACAATCCCTGCATCACTGAACGAACAGAATAGAATATATTTGGAGAAATCATGTGATGTAGTATTAGTGAAATGGCTTCATTAATTCAAGAATTCTCTATATTATAGGTTTTTATTTTCTGTGTAAAAGCCTGAGCTCCAGAGGCTCAGTGACAGTACATATAGTTAGTAAATGACATAGCACTATAGTTACATCACTTTGATGCTTCACCCTCAGAAACTCAGAGTTAACTGAAGTTTAATTCATCTCAATCCTGTTCCCTGAGCATTGCTACAACTGAATGCACCACTTATAAAAATGAAAGACTTGAGACGGACATGTTTATGCAATTTATCCCTCCACAGATAAGTAAATAAAGTAATAAAGTAATTTAGGACTGACTTAGCTTCAAACATGTATAACCAAAAACAGTCCCTGCGAAGCCCACTGAAATATGTGTTGAGATAAAATGTTGCTATTTGAATGCACAGTGCTCTCAAAGCTCTTGTAAGAAACTGAGACGAACCATGCACTATCACAGTATGCCACATAATCAACAGGCATTGTGCAATTTATAATTATAAGACAGGGTTTCAGTCCATTTGTGTGTCTCACTCTGTCTTTTCTAGTGGCAGGCCATCTCTTTGACTGTGATTGAGAGGGTGCAGATTGCAGCCATTATCCTCGGCTCTTTGTTCCTCATCGCCAGTATCTCCTGGTTGGCGTGGTCCTCGCTCAGCCCTTCAGCCAGATGGCAGCGGCAGGACCTTCTCTTCCAGATATGCTATGGCATGTATGGCTTCATGGACATAGTTTGTATAGGTGAGACACAGATACTGAGGCTGCCATATTGTGTCATTTCACAGGAGCTTGTTGTGAATATTAACTAACTTAATTAAGTTAAGTTAATACATGTCCATAATTTCCTAATAATTTCCTGAGAAGAACTATGTTGATGAGACTGTGTTTAATGGTATACTTCTCTTAATTAATCCCAATTAATTGCTATATAGAGAGTGCTTTAGCCAGTGCACAACTTGTCAGCTCAGCATGCAAAAATTAGCAATTTGTCTACACCTAAACAATCAACAATATATAAGGAATAACGTTTCTAATGAATAATGAATGAGTATTTATGTGGGTTTGTATAGAGCAGTTCTCTCAAGGAAAATCCTGTTTTCCCTATAATCTGTACCAAATCACATTGTTTAGGAAACAACCTAGGAAATCATTAGAAAATTAAAGAACAGTAAATAAAATGTTATCAATTTAGCTTGAAAGTAAGATTTATCCTTAATTGTCCTTAACAAGACTAAGAGTCTGCAGCGGTAAGCGGCTCTGTGAGGCTGAAGGTCTGCTTACTTTAGGCCCACACGGTGCTTTGAGCTAAATGCTGACTTCACAATGACAATATCAACATGCTGACGTTAAGCAGGTATAATGTTTAATAATAATCAGAAATTCCTCCATTAGTTGTGCACATATTTCTGTCCAGACCAAAGACAGAGACAGACCTACAGAACCAATGTTGCCATCAATAGAGCCATGCCGTAGCGTGGTTAAAATAACCTAGTCAATCTCACTTGCTATCATTAATGTGATCTCTTACTTTTGTATTTATGTCTCAGTGGTTGACTGCAAAGCATGTTGGAGATAGTTTACACAGTAATTTGGTGAATGCATCCATGTGCATATTTGTTTATTCTAAGTGTACAGAAACATTTATGTTGCATGAGTACATTTGTTGCATTCTGTCTCAGCCTCTTGTTTTTTATTGTGAAGGGATTTTGATCAACACGTGTTTTTCACCATGCATCAGTCCAAAACCACCACAAACAAGCCCAGTATATTTAATCCTTTTATTTTTGAGAGCGTATAGTTCTTATTCACTCTGTACTGTCTGTACCTTTGATTGAACAAACAACTTGTTTGTCTATATATAACCCTGTTTCCTGCCCCCGACCTCCCCCAACCTTTGTCCTTTATGCCCAGGCCTTATAATCCATGAAGGATCATCTGTGTACCGGATCTTTAAGCGTTGGCAGGCGGTTAACCAGCAGTGGAAAGTGCTGAATTATGAGAAAGAGAAGGACTTAGGTGACCCCATCAGTAGCTGTAAAGGTCGTGTTGAGAGGAACTCTTCTCACACCGTCACAGACAGCGGACGGAGGACGAGTCGACATGTCAGGACTATTCTCAACCACCACTGTGGCTATGCTATTTTGCACATCCTCAGCCAGTTAAGACCCAACCACCTGCGCAGTGCCAACCAAGAGGTGGTCATGAGGGTGACCACTGTATGAGGCTGGCTTATACAGACAAAAGTGCTCCGATGTTTAAGGAGGAGATCAAAGTGTTGATTGGGATTTAGTTTAAAAAATCCTAATCTGCCACATTAACACTGCCGTTAACTTCTACTCTCATATTTTGCTCGCAGAGTCTCCCTGAGCTCAAAGTGGACAACGAGAAATGTTTCTGTAATTTCGGCAAAGGGAGAAAATTGAAGTTTTATCTTTGTTGTCTTTAAAGACAAAGACTGTGCAAATGTGACGAAAAAGAAAAAAATGTATGAATTTTCAAAAACAAAAGGCTTTGATTGTTAAAGCTATTAACCATATTTTTTACCACCATGAACAATGTTACAAATGTCATTGAACTGTTTTTTTGTTTTGCTTTCTAAAGGAAAAAATAAAATGAATGTTATTACGTTGGATTTGACCCTATAATAGAGAGTAAATGTGACTCATGTGACCACCATCACTACGGCCCCATTCTTTAATTATTCAGCGTATTCCTGAGGGTCCGCCATGATCTGGTAGATTTTCACTTGAAGCAGCATTGATGGATCCAACATTAAAAAGCTCAATAAAACTTACAACAATAAAGACACAATTGCTAAAAATATCCCCTTAAAAATTTAATTCATGTTTTGTAATAAAGACTTTGATGATCTCAAAAGAAAACTTGTTTTGTCTTGTTATGTAAATGTAACACTCTTGATATATGTGGATTGGATTTTTCCTCTTGGGATAACACAAATCTCACAAATCAAATAATGTAATGTGTTATATGATTCTGTATTATTCAAACATCCTCTATACTACACAGATGTCATTAGTAGGATACTGCACTTCATATCATTCCTATTAATACATAATCCAATTCAGATTATGAAACGTCAAAGTGAATATTGGTGCAGTTTTTTGCATTTCAATTGCAATCTATTCCCTCAGGCTACTGTTACTCAACTCATTTCAATATGTGATTCAAACATGATGCATATGTTCAGTATTACTAAGGATTTAGAATAAAGCTATTGGTCATAGCTGTATTTCATGTAAAACATGGGACATACATCTGAAAATGGTTTTAGCAGTGTTAGATAAGTTAAGTTATTAAGTAAAACAATGGTTTGACAGATGATGGAGACAAAGAGGGAGATTTTATGTTTATCAAAAAGAATAGCAGCCTAAAATAAAGACTGCTTGATGACAGCCTCTCTGGCACCATGGAGACGTCCCTGCCGATCTAAAATCTGAATGTTATTCTACTAATGCTTTTCTTTATTATGTCTGATGACGAGGATAATTATGTTTCTTTGAACAGGTTATTTGCCCCATTGAAGCACAAACCAGCATCCAGTCAGATTTTTGTAGGAAAAGTCAAATAACAAAAATGCTGGCTTTAAATATCCAAAGAGCTTTGTCACATGCATTCCCCTCTGTTTATAAAAATCGGGAAAAAGCATGATTGAAAATCCATTCACACCCTGTTAGTATGCAGTATATTTCCAAAATTTATAAATCTCATAACTAAGGTTAAAGAGAGACAAAGAGATACAGCTCAGTTTCTAGAAGACAGTCTTTTGTGCATCTATGGACATAAACAAGTCTCTCATAAAGCCTCAAACCAGGAGGGAACTATAATGTGTCACCGCGTTCCTGGATGAGTGAATTGAGAAGGATATTAGAGGTGACTCAGAGGACATCCACAGGGAACTGCAGCATTTCCATTTAATAGACAACACAGTGCAAATCATCACTGGCTGTGTGGCTGTTTGGACTCTAAAAAAACATGAGGTGAAGTTTCAGTTCTACAGGGCTACAGTTTCTATTGGATTCATTTTATTTTAACAACAGTAAAATTGTAAAACACACAGCACTTTGCTTTTTCAGGGTTCACAGACTCTCCTGTTACTCTCACAAGTGTCCCCAGTACAATAAAAGCAGCATGAATAACAAACTTCAATGTTACGCATACATTAATTGTAAGTGAGGGGCAAATTATGTACTTTCTCCTCCAGGCCTACATTTATCTGATGGTTATAGATTTACTGCAGACACACTAAACATTTGGTGACCTTTGGTGATTAACTTAGCACCTTATCAATGACCTAATAGTACACTGAGTAAATAAAATTAGCCCCACAGTGGTTCCCAACGTGGAGGTCAGGACCCCAGATGGGTGGCAAGACGATCACAAGAGTGAAAGGTTTGTGTTTTTGCATCAGTAATAATCCAACAGACAAGGATAGACGGAGTAAGTAGCCTACTTTTATTTTTGATACTTTGAGTACATTTACTGATACTTTTGCTTGAGTGAAATTTAAATGTGGGTCTATACTTGTAATGAAGGAAATTTAAATTGTGGTATCGATACTTAAGTAAAGGCACAATAAGTTAACCAAAGGTGTGCTGTAGAGATATATAGATAAGTGTTAAAAGTAAGATGATAGATAGATAGAAAAGTATTAAAGTACAAGTACTCAGTGCAGTAAAATGTCCCCATTGACTGTTATACTATATATATTATATCATTAGATTATCATTACCCATGCATTCATATAAAAGCAGCATTTTACCATTTTAATGGGTTGAGGTGGAGATAATTATTTTCTGCAGAACTGAATCTAATGATTATTTTCGTTATGGATTAATCTGCTGCTTATTTTTTTGAGTAATTGATACAATTGATTGTTTGGTCTCTGAAATGACTAAGATAATGGTGACACAGCGTTTGTTTTGTTCAACCAATTGTCCAACCTTCAAAATTATACTAAAAATAAATGTATTAAATTAATTAAGTAAAAACAGCAAATCCTCACATTTGAGAAGCGGGATCCATGAAATGTTTGGCATTTTTACATGAAAAAGGACATAAACATTTAATAAAATAGTTAATTTTCAGCTAATCAACTTCAATTAATATAAGATGCTTTTTGTTGATCTACAGAGGGGAAAGTTGGTTGTTGCAGCAGCACAAAGACAGAAATAAGTACAAATAAATAGAGAAAGGAAAAATAAATAATCAACTAATCGTTTCAGCTCTATATTTTGTTAAGTATAGTATTTTAATCTATAACAAAGCATCATATCTGTACACAACTTCAGATTAATTCCTACAATAGTTGTTGAGATATTTAACAATTAGTTTGTAAAGCAACTAAAGTTGTCAAATAAATGTAGTAAAAGTAAAAAATGTAGTAAAAGTAAAAAATAAATAAATAAATAAAAAAGTGCATTTAATGCTTTAAAAGAAAATACTCAAGTAAAGTACAAGTACCTTAAATGTACCTAGTTACTGTTGCTATCTTTCAACAAACCTGAGAGGACGCTGGGTGATGACGTCAAATCGCCGCGACGAGCAAACTAACCAGAAACAAGCGTGACTGTCTGGGAGTCGACTTTCAGAAGTGGATACTTGTGTTTAATTAATCGTTGGAGGACAGAGTTGAACGTTGTCGGGAGTATCGTCTCTTATTTTAATCCAACATGAGTTCGTCGATGCCGCAGAAGCGTTACTACAGGCAGCGAGCCCATTCAAACCCGATGGCATACCACACGTTTGATTAGTGAGTGATGTGTCCATGTGTCTGTGTAACTTTCTTTATCATTATCGGTCCCAACTGTGCATCTATAAATGTAGGAGTTGTCAAGAAAGTAAAGTAGCTGCTCACGTCAGCCTGTTGGTATGCAGCCATGCAAAACGTTTTGTGTTTAGTAATTTAGGATTTGAGATATTTGTCTGCGATTTCTGCCTCGGCCCCAATACAATGTAGGTGCTCAAAACAATGAAAAATTACATTTAAAAATTCAGCAAGAATCACTGTCCCTGTTAACCTGGATACTCCACACAACACACAGTCAGCTGTTTATTCAATATTAGATATCCCTGTTAAAACCGGCTCTTTCCTCCTCAGTCCTGTGTGTCCCGAGGACATGGACTGGTCCGAGCTGTACCCAGACTTCTTCACTGGAAACCCCTCTGGGAAGGAGACCCCCCGAGTTGAGTTTGCAGACATTGGATGTGGATACGGAGGGCTTTTAGGTAGTTACGTCACTGGTCGCTGATCTGACAACCTGCAGTTTTTACAGGTGATAGCTGTTGTCTGTATTGACCTCATGTCCCCTTATCTGTCTCTGTGTGTCTTTACCTTCACTCACAGTGGAGTTATCTCCACTTTTCCCAGACAAGCTCATCCTGGGCATGGAGATCCGAGTGAAAGTGTCCGATTATGTTCGGGATCGCATCCAGTCGCTGCGTGCCTCAGAAACAGGAGGCTACCAGAACATCGCCTGCATTCGCAGCAATGCGATGAAGTACCTCCCCAACTTCTTTTCTAAAGGACAGGTAGGTTTGCATCTGTGTGTTTGCTGCTGTGTGATGACAGAACAGATAGGACTGTGTTTTGCTACTCCCAGTTCAGGAGCATTATTTTCAGCCCCGCTGTGTATGAATAAAGTTTCAATCAAGAAATTAATTGCAGATCTGATGCGTTTCACTGAAGGTAGATTTGTGGACATTTTGTATCGAAAAAAGATGATGTAAAACACATTTGAAATTTTCATTAGAATATTGGAAGTGGAGATTCTTATATCTTGGAGCAGATGAAGTTGGAATCACTCAGACCGCAAGTTACTCTAAGTTAAGGGTGGTTTATTCACACCAGTGTGGTCAGGCACAGAGTAGACAAAAGCCCAACCCAGAATCTGCACTAAAACAAAGCACACCATGTTGTGTGTGTGTGTGTGTGTGTGTGTGTGTGTGTGTGTGTGTGTCCGTCCACGTGAAATGGTACAATGCAGATCCAGCCGAAATATGGTATATTCTTTTTATACCTCCACCTAAAGAAGAGTTTCTGTGTTTGTGTCTCTGAAAACTAAGCAAGACTAGAAGTGTTTTTGTCGTGCTGCCCTCTGAGTAACCTTCCTTTTCATACGCACATGAGCAGAGATACAGGCATTGTACCAAAGCGACACAGACTTATAAAAGTATGTAAAAGTTGCTGTACGATTACAAAGCATATTAAATTTGATTACCTCATGTCATCATAAAAAAAACCACCTACCGTTTAAGTCTTCATTCTCCTTGAAACAGTTAACACTATCTCCGATGTCCTCTCTTTCCAATCAGAATTGAGAAGTCTCAGTGGCCATAGTATAAACATTGATACAGACCAGCATACAATCTGATGTTACCACTATATAGCTGACTTCATCAGTAGATAAATAGATAGATTCTTTATTGTACTTTTTTTTAAGGAAATGTGTTGCCACACTCTGTACAGTGCCTCACATAAACACATACCAATACACATTTATACACACATGTTGTTTAGTAATGGTATAGCAGAGGGGACAGAACTCCTGCCATGGATCTGTGTGTGTGCTACCAGATGGAAGCAGTGTGAAGAATGGATTGGGGGGTGCCTAGGGTCATGTGCTATGGTGCGTGATCTGGGTGTAATGGCTTTAAGGTTGGGGGTAGGTTTGAGAGGTTGGGGGTAGGGAGGCCAATAATTTTGGAGGCATTGTGTGTGATGTGTATTAGCTTGTTCCCTGTGGAGGCAGTTATCATGGTGAAAAAAATGGGGGAACAATAGAGGAGAATGGGTTGAATTATTTCTCTCTCTCTCTCTATATATATATATACACACACACACATATGTATACGTGTGTGTGTGTGCGCGTGTGTGTGTATGTATATGTAATGTATATTCTATATCTTCTTGGCCATGTCATATCTTTTCTGCATTTGGACTTCTTACTCATGAAGTCAGATGAGATTGAGCCCTTTCCAATGAGAACACTCAAATTTGTATCAAACTTTAACCAGATCAAGCAAAAGGCACTGAGAAGGACCATTCAAACGGTTAAGAAGTAATAGACAAATACTGGCTGATAGTGTTGGTGCTAATAGGTCCAATTTTAGTCTTTACATACTTATTTGTATATTATGTGTGCTTAAACTTATATTTACAAGATACAAGTTGGTTCAGTGCCATGTGAAGTGGCAACACGTTACAGTGAGGGTGGCCCCCAAACCTATGGCCAGACCCGTGTGGCACTGCCAAACTAATAAGAATGTGCAGCCCAGAAACTAAAACTTTCTGACTAAAAGTAATTGCTTTCCTCATGTTTAACATATGGACTGAATTAATTTATACGGATTGCTCAATAAATCCAAGCTTTCACAACAATGGGGTTATTGACATACACGCAAGGCATCACATAAGCTGAGTATAGAGCAGTGCAAGACGCCATTTATCCGTTCCAATTAGCTGCTGTAATCTATGACTTGTTGAAACTCGCATTAGATTACACAGTGGGCTTAGTGTACCAGGGTTAATTTAGGTGCCCTGGATAAAAAACTTCACCTCAAATGTCCCGAGCGAGTAGAAACAAAAAAATTAACACATGAGAGTGAATGCTGTAACACTGACACATTTATGGATATAAATTATATAGGTGCTTTATGTAAAAACACATGCATTGATTTAATTTATTTTTTAAATGCTGTTGCAGGTCATTTTAAATAATATGGCTATTATTTGTACAGCTTGAGTGAAGGCCTCTTGCCAAGCTGAGATTGGAAATTTGGAGACGAACTGCATGGTTTTTTAAAAGAGACGTGTGGCTTGGTTTTACATTAAGGTGCCTTGTTTTACAGCGACACTCCCTTCAGCTCATTCATAATCAGCTCTTGACTCGTTTTAATTTACCAGAGATGAAACTTTTTCCAGCTGCAGCTAGCTTTGGTATTAGTTCTCTTTCTCGCTCATGATTAAAAGAAAACTGTCTTTACAGCCCAGATTTTCAGAGCTGAAAAATAAATGACCACGAGACTAGTGTATACTACTACTACTTTTTTTTTCTTCCTCTTTGTATGTTTTGCAACCCAAAAATAAGTGTTAAGGTTTTTTCCATCTACCATCAGCACTAAAGCAGCCCCTGAGGCTGCAGCAGTCCCCAGTGATTATCCCCACACATCTCTGTCTATACCTGACATTATTTATTTTAACTACTAAAAAGTTACTGGAATGGTTTTTAAATGTGTCAGCCAGACTAATATTAATGGATCCTTCACTAGTGCACTTGTCAAAGACAGAGACATGGGAACTTTATTGGGGGTAGGGAATCAAGGAGGGGAATTCCAGTTTTGCAATCTGCATAGCTTAAAAAACACCTACAATATATAATAAGGCCCGCATTTAAGTGATGACATTCAAAAATATAAAGTTTTATTTTCAACTTCTGTGGGAATGGCAACAAGTAATGAGCAGAGTTTAAAAGAACTGTTTATTAAAACTAAATGCTTACTTTGCTGCTGTTTCTGAACTTTTTCTTTCTTTCTTTCAGCTCAGTAAGATGTTCTTCCTCTTCCCTGACCCTCACTTTAAGAAGACCAAGCACAAGTGGAGGATCATTAGTCCCACATTGTTGGCAGAGTACGCCTACACACTGAGAGTCGGGGTATGTACATAAATATAGACAATTAGACTTGTTGCAGCTAGTGCTGAAACAATTAGTGCATTAACAATCAGCAATAACTTTGATTATCGTTTAAATCATTTATCAGGCAAAATTTGAAGACATTCTCTGGTTTCATCTTCTCACATATATATACATCATTGTAAATTGAACAGCTTTTTGTTTAAGACTGTCTGTTGGACAAAACAAGACATTAAAAGATTTTACCTCAAGCTCTGAGAAACTACATTTCAGCTTTTGTTTCAGCCAAGGCCGCACATAGAACTACTTCTCTCTGCAGTGTTTTACATAATTTGTTTTAAAATGAAGATGCACAGATGTAAACTCAGTAAATACCCAGTTCAAACTTGTCTTGAACTGGGTTAGTTCAGCCAAAATGCAGAAAAAAAGGTTTTCCAATTACCTTGTATCTCCAGCTTAAGGGATAATATATTATTTTATATTTTTCATATTGACAACAAATCCTATGAAAAGCCTACAACCGAGAATACATTGGTCTGTCTCTTAGTACTTTCCAGCGTCCCTACACTGTGGGCCGCGCTCAGCCTCAAGCCCATTCATTCTTACTGAAGACCCAAGTGCTTTAAAAACAGGTCACAAGTATATAGTTTTATTTTTAATGGTTAACTGAATTCTTATAAACAGCTGGGCAGAAAAAGTAACTCCAAAAGCAGTAAATAGCACATTTGTTTGGGATTATCTTCAGCCGTGGCATATTTGCCAGTGTTCATTGTAATGAATGAGCATGTCACCCAGTGAAACGACTTGGCTCAAGTATGTGTCTTTAATAGTTTTTGGACAATAATGTAGTTCTATGGCACAGAGGACAAAGATGTATTAGGCTACACCGACAAAACTCCTTTGTAGGATCAATTTATTATTGGTTGTTGGGATTTGATGATTCTTTAAAATACTTTAGTTTTGGTTATATTATCAGAGGTTTTTAAACTGTTACTTTAAATCTGTAACTGTGCTTTTGCCAGCACAATGAAGGATAATTAGATGTTATTCATGGCCTTAAAGCACAGAGAAAATCTAAAAACCAGCTAACAGTTGACATCGATTGCCACTCTGCTCATCATTTTATCAATTGATTGCAGTGTCCAGAAATCCATGAATTCACTGAAAAAAAATTGAGCAACCAGTGTGGCCTGCAGCTGGTCGACGTCTGCACACACCCTGCCTCCGCCTGTCGGAGCTGTCAGAGCAACAGTGGGACACTTGAATAAGGCGTGAGCACTGATGGAGGTTGTTAGGAACAATCGAAGGCTTGTGTCTAAGTTTGGCTTTATCGTTTTTCCTCTGGTGTGTTCATTGATGCATTCGTGCATGCATGTGATTTATGAAATCAATTTAGAAAGTGTGTGTGTAAGCTCTACATGGGCCCTCAGCGTTGGCACACAGCCATAACTGTGCTGGTGGACAGGGAAGCTCAGTTAAAGAGCCCGTTTTTATACCAAAATTAACCAAAGTCTATTGTTTATTAGTGAATATCTTTTGATTCAAACTACACCAGACAACAGGCACACAGTCTGTCATCCTCACCCTGCCTTCTCTGAAACAAAACCCATACGTGCTGACATGCACTAGTGTGGAAATCTGTGCCATTGCTGAGTTTTCTAAGAAGTCCTTGTTCTGGTAATGTTATCTATCCAGCCTCCAAAGCAAACTACAGTGAAATAGGTGATTAACCTCTGTGTTGTCTGTAGGATATTTTTATCTTTTTAGCGAGGACCATTGCTCTCCAGAGGTGATATAACCACACACTCTGAATCTCATATGTTTAAATGGAAAGTTTAAAAAAAGAAAAGTCATTTTGTATTTTTTTTTTTTTTCAGGATGACTGCCACAGGTTCATTTTATCCAGATAAATGGATCCACCAGTCAGGCTTCTTATTTTTCCCAGAACTGTGTTAATAACCTCCCTGTGTTTGTCTGCTCACGTCAGGGTTTGGTGTATACCATGACAGATGTGGAGGAAGTACACCTCTGGATGGTGAAGCACTTCAGTGAACATCCACTGTTCACACGTGTCCCTGATGAAGAACTGGTACGTTGACGTGCAGTTTGTCATCCCTGTGTTTGCAGGTCACCACAGCAACATTTGTTCATCATCTATTGGAGGAAAAGCGATCAAACACATGATCTGAAATTCTTAGAAAGAATAGTTTGACATTTTGGGAACCACTCCTTTTCACGTCAACCTGCAGTCAGCAGCCGATAAGCCTGGCTTATGCAGCATTCACACAGTTAACCTGCCGTTATTCCAACATGGTTAACCCCATTGTTAACTTTGAAATCACACCAGATAAAGCCTAAATGAGCTACTTTTGCCGTGTTATGCATTTGTGGTTGTTTGCATACAAGTTAACAAAGACACAAACAAACTCCTTTTAAAGGAAAAGTGTTAGTAAGTGTAGTAAACAGATATAACAGTGGTTGCAATTTTCTCATGTAACTCAACAAGAAATCAAATAAATGCATTTCCCAAAATGTTTTACTAATCTTTTAAAAAGTTAGTGATATTAACATAAATTAATAAGAAAGGGAGTGGTGAGTAAATGGACCTCTAAGTACTATTTTGCATGAGACAATAAATTTGGTTTACCTTTTTTACACACTTTGAATACAATAATAAACACTATGGTGATGATGATTTTTAAGCTTATGAAAAGTGTGAAAAAACACAAATGAAAGTTTAGGTGAGTTTATCTGCCACTTAATGTAATTGTGTGAATCTTATCTTGACAGGTTGGTGATGTCATTATAGATCGTTTGGGTACCTGTACAGAGGAAGGAAAGAAAGTGCAGAGAAATGGAGGGAAGAATTTCCTCGCAGTTTTCCGGAGGATTGAGGATTCAAACTGAGACCAACACTTTGGACTTGTAATAAACTGAAATAATTGTCTTATAAAGTCATCTGTACATGGAGGATAATGCTGCTCTGCAGAGCTGGAGGCTGTGGCTTGTTCCCCCGGCAGATGAACAGTTTTTCTGGTATTAATGGACAAACATTTACGTCATTACCCGATAGATGATTTGTGTTTGAGTTTTTTCACATAATTTATGCATTTCGTTCCTAAGCTCAGAGACAGAACAAGGGAAGTGAATCATAAGATGATCTCTAGTCTTGTGAAGTGTTTTTTTGTCGCTTTTCTAAGATTATTTTTTAATGATGTTCTTCGGTTTCTTTTTCTAAACTCCAAAGTGCTGTTTTGGATTGTAAAGCTGTAAATTCTTTTAGTAAAACAAAAAGTCAGTGTTGGGTTTGGTTCATTGCAGACTGTATGTAGGGTTTTTTCTCCCAAAAAGGACTACAGAATTAGCTGGATAACTGCAGTGAAAAAACAAGACAGCTCTTTAACTTCAGTCCATGTCCTAGATTTTACTGAGCACAGTTATCCAGCTATCTTTTTTAATCCTGCATCATGGGGCAGGGCCCTGGTGTTTTGCATTCATTTGAAAACCACTTGAAATTAACAAAAAATGATATAACTTTGTTGGTTTCATGGTGGTAATTAGCAGTATTGGCAGCTGAATCTAAAATGGATTATACTGAGAGGTTTTCCAACAGTCTACATCTGGCTTGTTTGCTATGGGGTCATTGTCTGGTTTAAAAATAAACCTGCATGCTGCAGCACATTCTATAAGAAGTGAATGCAGCATTCACGTTCAAAATCTTTTCTGCCTTTTTCATGAAGTTCTTAGAAGAACTTGTTTGGTCAAAGTTGGTTAATTAACACCTATATGTTTTAATACATTTTTAGATGGCCATTATTTCTTTTTTTTATCTAATTAAAATCTAATTTACTTATTTAAAAACACAAAATGACCACAACTGGTGTTGCTCCTACATGTCATATCCAAAAAGGACCTGTTATATTTATATACTAGACATGTCTGCTAAGGATCTTTGTGAAGTCCAAATCAAAGGAGTCTGCAACAGAAACAGTGGTTTTCTGTGCTCATTTTATGATTTTAGCTGTATATTACAGGTTGGTATTTTTGTCTGTCAGGAGTTTGGAAACGGGACAGTGCAGGCTTGAAGCCCTCTTGCTGCTGCAGGGGGTGGTGATTAAGAACAGGACAGCACATGCCTCAGTGATAGAAACCCAGACACTGGAAAATTTTAGATCATTGCAGAGAGTATTCTCTGAAACCTTTTTCCAAATCTGGTACACTGCATTATTACAGTGTACCAAATCAATGTCCGTGCATTTTGTCCTTTTAAAACTGATCTTGGAACAGCATCTATGAATATGCAGTAAGCTGACAGTCTCTCAATACTCTTAAATATTCAGTACAATATGTACTTATTTACCATGTGCTTGTGGGCTAAAGGTCATCTGTGAACATATGAACATGTAAAATACATGCCCACTCTCATATGGTAGTATTTACTCAGACTCTTGACACTGACTGTTTAGGCCCTAAGCCAAACTGTACAAGGTTATGGTGAAATAGTTAGAGCTTTTAATAGTGAACCCATCTCTCTCTATGGTCACCTATAACCATGAAACGCATGTTCACGAATCCACGGACAATGATTTATTCATAAATTAATTGAGGTTCCTTTTCTCAGATAGCTCAACACATTGTCTAGGCCACAAACAAATTATTTGCATAAGATATGGAGATGAGTGTTTCCTGTACAGCACTGATCATGAAATAACAAATGGTCTAGCTGGGAGCAGGAAAGAAGCCTGATACATTTGCTTTGTGACACATTGTCAAGCTTAAAGAAATAAACTTTTTACTTTAACATTGTTCATCATACAGTGGGAAAGAGGTTACTGAAAAATCTCTTCCATAAAACCTTAATCTGCTCAGTTTTTTCTACACAAAATATCATCTGACTCTTCTGAAATCTGAAAAAAAAAAACATCCCAACACAAGGTCCACTTACTTGCTTTCAGCCACATCCTATGGCCATCCATGACGGTGGAGACTCCTGCAGAGGAAGGCCATGGAATGTCACTGAAAGGTTAAAAAACTCCAACCTTGTGCTGAGAATTATCTGCCAAAGTGCTATTTCCAAGGTCAAGAATGAACCTTTAAGCTCAAATGTCTGACTCATTTCCCTAAGTCTACATATGCTTCGATAAATACAGGAAGTATTCACAGAATTGTTTATGGTGTGAAAATGTTCTGTTCTGTTATCACTTATTATTGCCATGTGGCAACAAAGCCATTTGAGTCAGCCAAAGTACATCATTTAACTTTTCAGGTCATCAAACCAGAGTTTAATTAAATGCGCTGCAGGGGAGTCAAAGAAAGAGAGACTTAATTATTAGCATTTGGCAACACTAATGACTGATGTGGATGTGCCTTCGCTTCATACCCAAAGAATTTTTACTTCGTTCCAAATCGCATACTTTTACTTTTTACTTTTAGTACGTACTGCAGCTGCCCTTACAAAGTAGCCTACGTAGCTGCATGCAGCATGCATACAACTGGGACATACTACTTTGTCATGACATTGCACCTTGAACTTTGACCCAGAAGATTGTGGGGCACAATAGCCAGAAAAGCATGCTGGCTTACATACTGCAAAATGCAACCATGCAGTACGACATCCTGGTATATTTGGCATACTGCATTTGACATACTAATCTTTATCTGGCATACTAAATGTTATGGTAGTTTGGGTATTGGAACGCACACTTTGTTAGGTGTTGATGTCAGAATGTTAAAGGTCAGAGGTTAATTCCCCGCTGAACGTGTTATAGAGGCAGCTGTCAACTGTTCGAACACACAAGGATGTGTTAAAAACTTCAGAGACTGATTTCACTGTCAGCTTTCTTCTCCGTCAGTTTTATCGATGTAAATCAAATGCAGATGATTTGGCTTCAAGCTGCCTTCATTCTTGTCAGTACACATGTAAGCAATATAATTTGACATTTTGAGAAATGTTTGCTTTCTTGCTGAGAATTACACAATACAAGCCAACAGGAGGATCTCTGGATGTGTAAACTCATTGTTTCCATCCTAAATGTCTCCGAACATATAATTTATCATGAAGGTCTCTTATCTGATCTTCTTCCATCAATCATTATCACATCACACAACAGTTCCTACTTTTTGCCAAGTCACTGGCACCCAGCTCTCGCTTTTTCTTCCTGATATTCAGGTTGATGCCTGCATCTCTGCTGCCTGGTTGACATTAATTCCAGCTGGATGCCTGCCCACTCAGCCTAAACCCACCTGAGCTGCTGTACTTCCACAGAAAATCCTGAGTCATTTCTTCCCACAGCGTTAACAATTGTGGTGAGATTCTACGCAGCCACATCGCAGCAAATCAGCCATCCTGCAGTCTAGCATCAAATCCTTCCTCACTTGGGACAATCAGGTCTGGACTAATGAGAAACCTCATACTGACCTGAGTCTCCAGCCTAATCTTTTCAGGCACTTCAATTCATCAAAGAAAAAAGTTTTCCAACTTCTTCCAGTTGTCCTTTGTTCACCCTATACTGCATGGCTGCCTGCGACTGTTGCCTTGTTTGGCCGTCTCCCCAAAACCACCATCAAACCTGTCAGTTGTTCACAGTTGTTCAGACTGAAATTACTTTTCTGCTTTAGTCAGGACTGAAGAGTTTCACCCTATCGTTTCTGCTGTCTTTTGTTGCAAACTCTCTGTTTTTCTTTGTAAACAATTACAATAAAATAGCTTTCATTCACGGGGTGGCATCCAGTGCCAGGGTATGAAATGATTGCATTCATTGGACATTGGAAAAATGTTTTCAGAAATGTGAATATCGAAAAGCAGATATGAATAATGGAAGGTTTACAAATGTATGACAAGCAGAGTGACTGCCAATATACATTTTAAGGTTAAAATAATCCTAAATAATAATGATATATGTCTGATGTGGTTTTCCCACAAAGAAATCACCTTGTTAAAAATGATATCTACTCCTCCTCAAAGAAAACAACCCAATCCAAGTCTGAGCCTAAATTTTATATCTCTATAATAAGTTTGTTTTTGTTGAAACAAATGCTGTGGAAATCTTGGCATCAAAACTCAAAGATTCTTAATCTGAAAACACAATTATTATAGTCTTATAGACCCCTTAAAAAAAAAAATTCAGACTATTCAAGTGTAAATGCTTGTCAGTGGGGTAGTACCAAATACAGAGGCAAATCCATTTTTGTCCAACCACCACATGTATGTGATAATTATTTGGAAATGGAATCATCCAAACTTTTCAAAGCTTTGCTGCTTATAGACATTTTGTTGCTTTATTTTGAAGTGGAGAGCAGCTGCAGCTCTCAAGCTCTGTGAATGTTTGCACCTGCTGCTCATGACATCTTGACTGCATCATTATTTAAGTCAGCTTGCGTTAGATCACCAAAATATGACACACTGCCAAGTGGTCACCAGTCATGTCTAGTCTGCTGCATGCTGGCTATACATTACGTTCAAATCATCATAGAGTTACATTTTCTGTGTAATCACTCATTAAATACAGTAGGAGGAACGGTTCCTCATATGCATGTCTATCACATACATGCCATCATTGCTGCACTTATCATATACACCCAGAAAAAAAAAAAAGTATTTCTCATATAAAAGAGCACATCTGTCCATAAAAACCTATTTTATATGCATGACATGGAAGTGTTTTTTAAAAAAACTGCACAATTTTAATCAATTACAGCATGTATGGCAATAAAAATCATTATTCAGTCATTTTATTGCTTTATTTTTATTCCTCATTACCACATCTTCATATCCTGTGTGCTCACAAGCAGCTGTTGGGCATTTGGCGAATGCTGTTAGTAACTCTGTGCACACCTCAACTCTTCTGTTTATTGCCATACAGATAACATGTTGTGTCTGAACACGTCGAAAGTATCACAAATACATCCTGAATATTATATCCTGAACAGTGAAAAAATTAAAGAGAAAAATGGGAACAACATGCATGTATAAATATGAATAGTGGAGGAATTTGAGACAGACAATCTCAACTAACAGAAAGTGGCTCAATCACTAAAATAGTAATTACTCTTTCTGTAAGTACCTAATTCAGTGATTCCCAATGGTACTTACTCCTGGGAATAGTATTGAAACAGTTGTGGAGTAATGAATAAACAGTCTAAATAGCTAAAAGTAATGGATACATTTGGTTCAGCTTCCGACAGTGGTAGTAGTACAACTGCAAACATCACCAAGGTAAGCTAAAGATTTGCAATTTCACTGCATGAATAAATGTTGTAGTAATATCATTTTTACATAATTAATATTATTAAATATCATCCAGTGTATAACCCATTCATAAGAACATTTTGGAGCATGGTGGATGGTGCTGGTGATGGGTAAGGTCCTAATCTGATAGGACTGTGGGAGTATACGTCAGACAAAAGAAAAACATTTTCATAGGGATGGCCAGATGGGGCCACTGTATATCTTAGGGTGGCATGGGTGGGAAGGGGGGTTGATCCCAGGAAGCAAACAGAAATACTAAGTTTGAAACTCAAAACACAGTTGGCCAACGAAAATAAACCCAAGTGACGCCTCTTGCAAGCTTGGTGCTTCTTCGTTCACTAATATACTCAGTCTGAGACTCAACACACAGTTGGCCAACAAAAATAAACCCAAGTGATGCCTCTTGTCTCTCATAGACAAGCTTAGTGATTCTCAGTCACTAAAATACTAAGGTTGAGAATCAATACACAGTTGGCCAACAAAAATAAACCCAAGTGATGCATCTTGCATCTAATAAGTCCCTCTCACACATGCACTGCAACTCTGACCTTATCCAGACATTACTTAGAGAAGCTGTATGTGTTCGCCGTATGTCCTGTCGGAAGTACGGCGAACACATCTTTCTTATCAACAAAAGCTTTATGTGCAGTTATTTGTTCTTCTTTTAGGGAAAATATACCCTCCAGTTCATTTAATACTGACGCTGCAGCGGATTCAATGGAACGTTCCACATCAGCAGCAGCCAACTTGGTTGTTCACAAAAATGCCTAAATGGGGCTCCTCTGTCAATCATTGTATCAAACCCGCCACATATTAGATAAACGGTTGTGATTTGGTGTCGGGTGGAAATCTGTATGAAAGGGCGGGGGAACCAGACATATTACCAGAGCAAATAAAATACTTCCAGCAGTCAATTCCTCTCTCATCCACAGCCACTACATTTTACACATGCCGCGGATAAGAGCAGCCAGCTAAGCTGCATTATTTTGTCTGGGCCTGAATGCTCCGCTGTGAAGCCAGCACTAACGGGAGAAGGAACTAACTGTCTTTTCTCATAAAATAAAAGCCGCTTTATTTCTGGCAAGTTGTAATGTCAGCCATGGCCTCCCCTGGCCACCCCATGGAAGCACCACTGCTGCTGAGTGAGAAAAAACAGTTAACACAACCGCTAGACACATACTCACTCACTCATCTGCACCTCTGGGCACATACACAAATATACGTGGGTGTGTGTGTGTGTGTGTGTGTGTGTATATAAAGACACTCTTCTGATACCACCCAGACAGGCAGACTGCAGCATGAACTTTAACACACTAGTCTAGGAGTATAGCAGCCTCCTTTCTGGGCACTGGGCCAATTCAGTGAAGGGAAATACCTCTCAGGCTATCCCCGCTGCAGTCTATAGCATGATCTACTGTACAACTATGCCACATCAGTTCACACTGCACAACAGCACAAAGAAGCCATTCTTTCACAGGATATTTTATTATGTTTTTCATAATGAAAATTAATCCCCGGTTACTCAGGCAAGGCTAGATTAATTAAAAAATATCTGGTTTTGGGGTTGGAGTTTAATTCGTGTCAGCTTCTTGTGTGGTCTTAAATTACCAGTCTGCTGTATGAGAAACTGATGAGTATCTGAGCCACTGTACCAGAGCGTAATGTGCTGAGATATTTGTATAAAACCAAGAACAACAAGATGAGTGAAATGCTTTCTAACATATTTAAGATCTTTATTGCAAAACAAAACATTTTTTATCAGCATTTCCCCAAAAATCTTTGGTTTGATTTGTTTGCAGTGTGTTGTGCAAGACCAAAACTAATCAAGACTCTGTTGACCTTGTTTAAAAGTTGTTTATGCGTTCACGTAACTTTCAGAGGTCATTATTTATCTTTCACCCTTGAAGATAACTCTCCCTCTTCCTCTCAGGAAGTCTTGTGTGTACCTGTCCTGTGTATAGACATTTATTTCATCCTCATAACTGTGCACATTTTTTATCTTCTGAAACAGAAGTCTAATTCACATGTTCGGGTCAAGTACAGTAAATAGTGAGGTCAGATATGGGGTGATTGCTACGGTGCTTAAAAATTGTCTTCTGATATTACCCGTTTCCCCCGGAAGCTTCATTTAATACAGCTGGAGCGGTTAAAGTGTTTTCATTGATTCATGTTCATTGACTTTAGTGTCCATGATCATCAATGTGCAGCATAATTTAACTTTGTTGTGTCACAGTCGTAAGACTGCTATTTATCTTATTCATGCTTTTTCCTTGCATGGCTCCGTGCAAAACTTTAGTTTAGTTACTTTTCCTATAGTATGGTAATAACTTATTCAGACAGCACTAGATATAAATCATGACAATTGTTGATATTACTTAGACTGTTACCCCACATCAAGAGGTCTATGTAAATATACTCTGTAGCACTGGTTTGGTTATTTTTTCATAAATTTACTTTTATTAGACTAAATTTAGTTCATGACATTTTTACTTTCAGTTAGATCTATTAGATTTTATCACATCCAGTCTACACAAGCAGAAGCAGGTAATACTCAGGAGACTGAATCCTCCTCCAGCCCCCAGCCAAATAAATCATGCTCACTTTACTTGACCTTTGTAGAATGCTGACATATGAGATTGGCCCAGAAAATAAAGACCATGCCCCCAAAACAGAGTCTAAGTGTTCTGCACTAGATTGAATAACACCAAATAGTCAGAAATGACCCTTTAACCCAGCAGCCAGCTGGACAGATGTGTGATGTTGCAGTGGAATACATTTATCTTCATCGTTTCACTCAGCAAAACACCACACTGTCTGTTCATGAATAAGGCAGCACATCAAATGGTAGCAGGCCTGTAGCACTGCATTCAATCTACTGGATATATTGCAGGAATAATTTTCTTATATTATATATTATCAAGGATACAAATAAGCTTTAGTCGGCTGCTGGGCTCATTTTCAGGCGCCAACCTGTATTTTCTTCTTCAGGCTGCACAGTTAATATATGCACTTATAGGTTTGTAGCATTTGGCTGTGGTATTTGTGACTGGTCATAAATTATTTTAAATGTTTAAGGTAATGCGTATGGGGCGGGGGGGTAAGTAGCGTAAAGGATAATTAATCATATTTCAGAGGGATTATACTCATACATCATAGAAAATACCTTTAAAAATTGTATTTACAATAGTTTGTAAATTTATTTTGAAATATCCATTTCATACCCATTGTGGTGACGTGTATGAGGCTCTTATTGTCTAGATGCCAGACTGAAATATTATTGGTTCATTCATTCATTTTTTTAAATATTCTTTTCCCCATTAGCCAATTTATTTAAAGCAGTTTTTACACCAATTACCTCTATGTATTTCTGAAAACACTGAGAAGCTTTGCCTCACTTGTTCTTTCCTTCTCTGCAGAAATGGACAATGGCTCACTTTGTTTGGAATAGCTGTCACATTAAATCCATAACCTTTTGGATCTATCAAAACTAGTCTCTTATGTTTTTTTTTTGGTAAGTATTCCTGTGTATATTGTACACACCACCCACCAGCTGGATGGTTCCTCTCAAGAGGCTGTAAACATTAGATATGTTTAACTGTACCATAATGTTTAAGAAAAACTGAAATGTAAATTCACTGCAGAGCCGTATACCTCACTCGTCCCACTGGGAGTGGAGAGGTCTTCCATCGGGCCTCAGTATTTCACAGCTGAGATTGCCAGTCAATCCTGTGTGTTTCTCTGAACTGGCTGATCTAAGATTTCTAGTTAGAGCAAACGAAATACTGGAGTAAATGTCAAAGCAGATTCTGAGTACAGCCCCGGGGTTGTTACTTCACACATGGTGCTTTGGACAAGTTCCAGTTCAAAGAAAATCAGGTCAGGATTTTCTGCCCCACTATAGGAAACCTACCAAGTCAGAAGAATTGGTCATTGCCGGGTAATGAAAGCGACATAAAACAGATTATTTGGTCCCAGTTAAGCTTGACACAATGTTTCCGTGTCTGAATAAGCTCTCTACACCCATACGCTTATTTATAGAAGGCTGTTTGCGATGCTCGATGAGAATGGCCAAAATTTCTGTAATTTCTGGCACTTTTTGGTATTTATTCACCTGCTGGAGGCTTTGGCCTGCTTATATAAACATGATCTATAACAACATTGGCCTTGAGGGCAAGTGATCTTTTTGAGTACACAAGACACCATTTCCGCAAGTGTGTGATCACTCTAAAACACAGTCTGCTGCACTATCAGAGAGCAAAGTGCTGCACATTTTTTTTGGGGGGGGGGGGAATAGATAAGCCTGAGCAATCACAGAAGTCATGTATTATTTATCCAGGACCTCCACGTGTGCTGTCTCTGGGATGGTCTGAGCCCGGTCCTCTGATTGGACACACCTTCCTCCAGGCTCACCCGATCCCGGCGGGGCAGGGCGGGGCCTGCGCCGCATTTACACCCACGATTGGCCCAGGATAAGAAAAAAATTTTTTTTTTTTTTTTTTTTTTTTTTTCCCCTCCAGCTTTATCTCCGTGGGTTCGAGGAGCAGGTCGCGCGTTATAAATAGAGCCTCCAGCCGGAGAAAATAAAATGAGCACCGACCTCCGGGAAAGCCGCGTCCGGCCACCGCTCCATGATCTTTGTGAGGAGGATGCTGCAGCAAGCTCTGAGAGTATCCGGCCGGAGCGCCTTCCCCCTGGTCAAGTGGATGGAGAGGTGGGCTGAGGGCGCGTCGGCCGCGCCGGAGGGGACAAAGGCGGCGAGGACCCTGGGCGACATGCCCGGACCGTCGGTCGCCAGCTTCGCCTGGGACTTGTTCGCCAAGCGGGGGCTGTCCCGGCTGCACGAGTTACAGGTGAAGCGATGAAGTTCAACAGGGGTTAAGTTAAAGGAGAGCCATATTTACAGTGTTTGCATTTTTAATACATGCATACAGCAGGGTGGACTACTTATGTGAGACAGTACTGATGCAGCTTACAGGGGGCTCACAGGACAGAACGAATGCATCTCTGAAAACATAATTGATTGCACTGTCAGGACAGGTATGTGCAGGGTAACAGGAACACAGGGGATAGAACCCAAATGCAGAGGACTGAGGCAGACTGGAGTAAAAGTTCAGTGATTTAATGCAACAAGGTAACAGAAGGCTTACAGGACCATGAGGCAGGCAAGGGTGAAAACCAGGAGAGATGTCCGACATAGTCAAAGTCTAAAAAGGAGCAGGCAAAAATCAAACAGCAGGTCAGGCAGGCAAAAACAGGGTCCTGAATGCAGGTTTAAAAAAAAAAAAAAACAGCAGCTAGAAAGTCAGAGCATGAAGCTCATGGTTTAATGTTAAAGTATGGAAAGGAACAAAGGAAGTAGTCCTTATATATATGGTGAGTGGCTGATGAGGAATATTGGATGCAGGTGAGAGTGGGGGGGTGGCAGGGTGGCCAGGTAACCGAAGGGCTGATAAGAAGTGGGAACAGGTGTGCAGATGGCATGGGGCAGTCGGGTGATGGGGAAAGGAGGGAAAGTCCGAGGTCGTCTGGAGGATAGGTGGAGAACGGCAGGTCTGTGGAGAGGAAAGAACTTGTGCCTGTGGGAAGTGAAAATGTGGCCAGAGAGGAGAGACAGAAGTAGACTGTGACAGATAAAATTTCGCCCTTTAGCAGATGGATGTGAAAACAGCCTCCTAGTGTCAAACTGCACATGCATCATTCTGCACAGTGAAGCTCAAACATTCAAGTGATTTAACAATAAGTGTATTTTTATATATTTACATTTGTTTTATTAATCTAAATCTACCTTTTGAGAAGTAATGGGATGGAGGTCTTCTTTCTACACATTGATGATGATGATAAGAACAGTAATGATAATATTATTATTATTATTATTATTATTATTAATCTATAATACATTTATTATTATTATTATTATTATTATTATTATTATAACACGCATAATATTTAAAATATATAGAATTTCTATTACTTTTGGTCTACCTTGCGGTAGATCTGTTAAACATGTCTGCCATCAACATGTCTGCCATGCAGAGAAAAAGATTTGTCTGATCAAACTACGTATCTTAAATGAAAATAATCTAATCATTAGTGTATTAAAAGAGCCTGCAGACATCTTCATTTCATTACTGGGCTTCAAACCAAAGGAGAGTGCATCCAAAGGGGATACCAATCATCTCATAGCCCGCAGGGTTTTTTACACGGTCAACCCTCTCTCTCACGTCCCAGCTGGAAGGAGTGCAGCGGTATGGGCCCATGTGGAAGGCGAGCTTCGGCCCCATCCTGACGGTTCACGTGGCCGATCCAGCGCTCATCGAGCAAGTACTGAGGCAGGAGGGCCAGCACCCCATGCGCTCTGACCTGTCCTCCTGGAAGGACTACAGGAAGCTCAGAGGACATCACTATGGACTCCTGACATCGTGAGTATCAGTCTGCTATCCTGTCCCCTTCACTCTCATTAGAAGCCCCAAATTACAAGGCCATATCAAACTAACTCACTCTTATCGGTTAGACTTGCTTTATACTAACATGAATTTCATAGTGTGACATATGGCCTTACTGACTGATGCGAAAGTAACTGAATACAAAGTCACAACTTGCTAATTCAAATTAAAGATGAGACAGCTGTTCTCAGCTAAAGTCATTCAATAACATTAAGACATAGTGATCAAGGGAACTCCCCTTCCAAAGTGGGGACAGGTAAAGCTGTAAGGTCTTAGTTTAACTACAGTCTAAGATTTCACAAAGTGTAATACTGACAATGTCAGACTTACAAGACTCATTTACCTATTACTGTATACCAGGCCTGGTGTCACGTTCTTTGCTGATTGTGAATAAAGTAAAGTAGACAAACCCTGAAGTAGTACACCTGAATTTTGTTCACTGATGCCGTACTAACATGACTATTTGTTCATTTTTACTCTGTGTGTGTTCTTAGTGAGGGGGAGGAGTGGCAGTCGGTCAGAAGCCTCCTGGGGAAGAACATGCTGAGACCGAAAGCAGTCGAAGCGTACGATAAAACCCTGAACAGCGTGGTCAGTGACCTCGTTGCCAAACTTCGCCTTCGCAGAGGTTCCCAAGGCCTCGTCACTGACATCGCCAGCGAGTTCTATCGCTTTGGCCTTGAAGGTAAGGTTTCATGTATTACAGGGTGTACCCACTCCATGTAAACATTGGTAATTAGGACCAGCCACATGCAGGAAGCAATATTATGTAATAACACTGACATTTTAAACATACATACCTGTCAAAGCCTGACATACCCAAATCATTTCAACATTTCAACTAGTATTCAGATCCTTTATTTAAGTAAATGTAGCAACTCTGCAATAAAAAGTAAAAGTCCAACATTCAAAGTAATTATAAGACAAACTTTTCCTATATGGTTTTCCAACTGAGGTTTAAGAGCTTTCTCAGTTTGAGTTGTTTTGACAGTTCCGTTATGTGGATTATTGCAGAACTCATTTTACAGATCACCTTTTAAAGGAAATGGGTTTAGGATGAACACTTCAGAATAAAAAATTGGATTTGTTTTCTGCGTCAATGCTCCTCAACAATTCTTCTTGCAGGAAGAGAGCGCTACATTCATTCATTTTCCTCTCCCAGATTTTCCCCAGACTAAACACAGTTTCAGTCCAGCGACTGTGGGCTCACATGCACAGTTCTCACACATGAACACAAAATGATTGTGTTGTTGAGTAGAAGCTGAGAGGAGACTGTTGATTGTGATCTATAGCCATTGATAGAACTTGTCTAAAACTAAACCTTGTCAAATGTGACCAACTGTCTAATTATGTATTATATAACGGTTTAAATAGCTACCAGTGACTCAATTTGTCAGTCTGCTCTGAAAGATCCAAACACTAAATACTGTGTGGCTTGTGTTAATGATACAGTAAACATTATTACAGTAGTTCTCACTGGAAGATATTTTGCATGTTAGTTTTAATTGTTACCATCCAGTTATAAAGCTGTCCATGCTCCTGTTATCAGGTCCTCTTGGTTATATTTTTATCATTTAACATTCATTAATTTAGCTGTGTTATTTCTGTGCTCTGTTATCATGGTGGAGCCTTAAATATGGTTTTACCCTGAGCTTAAGCTACCTCGTCTTTCTCACCTTCTCATTTGCCTTTTTTTCTTTTTTTTCTGACAGGCATTTCCTCAGTATTGTTTGAATCTAGAATTGGTTGCCTGGATCCGGTTGTTCCAGAAGAGACAGAGCGTTTCATCCAGTCGATCAACACCATGTTTGTAATGACTCTTCTTACCATGGCCATGCCAAGTTGGATGCACCGGCTTTTTCCTAAACCCTGGAAAATCTTCTGTCAGTGCTGGGACTACATGTTTGACTTTGGTAGGTAATTTGTCCTGGGGAAAAAATGCGTTGAAAGTGATAAAATAGGAAGATACAATGATAAAACAACATAATTAAACTTCAGCAGACTCTAGATCACATTATAAGGAAGCTTCAGTCTATACTCAAGTTCGAGATGTACTACACAAGCTAGCTCTTCACTACAACATGGAACCAGAACAAACATGGAGATGGAACATACTGTATGTCTTTCTACATTTTATGTAATTATTTTCCTTCTGCCCTTCTCAAGTCTTATTGGGTCCTGCTGGTATCCACCCAGCACCGGGTTATCTTCCCACTCCCTCTCAGAGTACATTAAGACTCATCCAGATCAAAGATGTTAAAATCGAACATGTTTAAAATAATCACACTGGTGCAAACCGGATGATGAAGCAGGAGATTAAAGTCCTTAACCCTCACGCACTACAAGATCATCTGCACCGAAAGTCTTGAACATCAGTCATGATGATCTAACTGTGGTTTAAATTAACCTTATAGTTGAGTTTTTCACCGCAAATTAAGAAAACAGAAATCTCAAGTATGTGAGAATCTAGTTTATAATCACTGGGCAATTAATGCATAGTTTTCACAACTTATTAAGAAGGATAACTTGATCCAAACCTTCTAAAACACCACAGCACACCAGAAATCTCCAGACTTGATCCTTGAGTGAGTGAGTGAGTTTACTTGCATTTACATACTGTACCCTCACTGTCATAATGGCTTCTAATCTATGTGCCTCCAGCCAAAGGTCACATTGACCAGCGTCTGACAGCCGAAGCAGAGAAGGTTGCCCGTGGAGAGAAGGTGGAGGGCCGTTACCTCACCTACTTCCTGTCGCGGACCGGGCTGCCCATGAAGACCGTCTACAGCAACGTCACAGAGCTTCTTCTTGCAGGAGTCGACACAGTAAGAGCAATCACAAACCTTCTTCACTGGATTCTGCCGTCAGCCCGACAGATGTATGAACCTCTTGTGTGCCTCTGTCTTTTCAGATATCCAGCACTATGTCCTGGTCCTTGTATGAGCTGTCCCGTCACCCTGAGGTGCAGGCCTCGCTCCGGGCCGAGGTGTTGAGTGTACTGGGGGGTCGAAGCATACCAGTGGCAGCAGATGTGGCCCGCATGCCTCTCCTGAAAGCCACAGTCAAAGAAGTGCTTAGGTATAATTCAAAAGGTTTCAGTTAATTTCCTGAAGTCATCTAGTTTTTTAATCTGCAAGTTTAATCTTGTTCACGTTATTGAACTTTTGTTTTCCAGGTTGTACCCTGTGATTCCTGCCAATGCAAGAGTCATTACAGAGAGGGACATCCAGGTTGGAGGCTACCTCATCCCTAAAAATGTGAGTGTGTTGGGCTGAATGTGAATGTCATGTTAATTGATCACCTTTGCATCGCAACACATTTCTGACGGTAAAATCTTTCCACCCAGACTCTGATAACTCTGTGCCACTTTGCAACATCACGGGATCCAGCAGTGTTTCCAAATCCGAATGAATTCCAGCCCCATCGATGGTTGAACAAGGACCACACTCATCACCCGTATGCCTCTGTGCCCTTTGGGGTAGGAAAACGTAGCTGCATAGGTCGGCGTATCGCTGAGCTGGAGCTCTACCTTGCTCTTGCCAGGGTGAGTTGGCTGGTTTTGTGATATGACATGGGAGACTCTTTTGGTAGCTTTTAAAATATTAGGACCTAAATCTGGTTTTGCCAGGCTGAGTCAATAGTTTTAGTGGACAAAGGAAGAAGGTAGTAAGTACAGAAGTATAAAACAACTTATTTGCAGACAAATAGTGCTCATCTGCTTGTTAGACTGGTAAAATATAATCCAGTTATATTTACATTACAGTAACATAGCATTGCTTTACTGTGTATTCAGCAGTAATTGAATAAATTGAATTCAAAAATGTTTTATGTAATATATACATAAAACATATTAGAAGACGGTCAAGACGCTGTAACACATTCTGTTACATGCTGCTTGTACAGATTATTTCAATTACCTAAATTTTTTAGATTGTTTATGATTAAATACAGTTTGTCTGAAACTGCAGTGTTTTGGACAAATCCCCTTGCTGCTGTTTTTCATGGAATATTTTAAGAAACTACAAGAAGGGGATTTAAGCCATTGTGCAAATCCAGTTCCAATGAATTGATTTGATTACTTAATCTAGGGATTTCAGTTAAGAGTCACTACCCAACACTTAGCACATGATGAACATGTGCTAAGTTTCATTTCAGTCACCCTGTAGTAAAGCTGTTTTCTATGTTTCCGTTCTCATTAGATCCTTATAGAGTTTGACGTGAAGCCAGACCCAGAGGGCATTACCGTGAAGCCCATGACGCGGACGCTTCTTGTTCCTGAAAATGTCATTAGCCTCCAGTTTATTGAACGATGACCCACTCTTCTGAGCTGATCTGTTACGAGAATGCGAGTCTCTCAGCAGTAGAGAGCACAGGAACCGTGAGCCTGTTGCACGCAGTGGATCATGTTAGAGCGGACCTTCAACCTGTGACACAGCTCTGGCCAAAGCTCCCCGTACCTGTTACCTAGTGTGTGACAGCTGACACGTGGAAAAGGATGATGAAGGATGAGCGGCGACAGCTCATCACTGAGGCTCTCCACTGGGAGCGGTGTAACTCCAAAATATAATAGTTGGGTTTTTTTTTTTAATAAGAAAAATCACCATTAAGCACTTATTTGTACAAGGCCAAGTGCAAGCCAGTGGTCTACTTCAATACTTTTTTAACACACATTCTTCAGACTTTAGTTTATCCGTAATTTGCGACATATCTGTGTTTAAATCTGGCAACCCATTCCTAAATCTGCTTATGAACTGGGATCTTCTGCACGCATTTCTAAGTACGGCACTATCCAAATTTTTCTGTGTGTCCTGATTGTGCATTTCATTTCAAGAGTGTTTCTGTATGTCATTCCAGTATACCAAGAGCCACATTACATGTCTCTCTAAGTCTGAGATACAGTGTGCTGTAAATTATTCAAAAGTATTAGGAGAGTCTGGTACATGGACACACTGTTTCTAATATCTCCAGTCCTATTGAGCTACTGTGAGAGTTTTGTGTAGATATGATGTTCAATATATTGATCAAAGTGTATTTTAAAACGGCAGCTGTTGAAATTATTCCTGTGTAGGAATTCATTAATATCCCAAACGTAGACTCTGTAAATATGACTATTTCCTTTTTTTAATGTAAATGTGTGCCACAATTCAACAATGCAGCACAAGTTTATCTGTCTTTAATTTTTTTTTCTACATCTAAACCTACTTTGAGTGATATACCACCATTTTGTAAATAAGCTTCAGTATCTGAACTCTGTATTTATTCTAATTTAACACATTTTGAAATTGTTTCTGTAAATGTCATTAAAATGTTTCAGGTTGGACTTCTGCCTATTTGTTGGTTTAATTTGGCTAAACCAATTAGAATTGAGAATCAGTTTTACATCAATGTCACCTGTTTCTTTTGTGTTAATGTGATTTCCAGTTATCCCCTCTGTCACGATTCAGCATTTGCATTAACTGCATCCAATTATATCAAGAAATACAATGCTGAGTATCAAAGTTCCTGTATGACATGACTACAAGGAGTGTGCAGTGTGAGCTGTGGTGCAGTAGCTGTAGGTCAATTACTCCACTGCTGTACTCATCACGGTTACCTGTCCAAACAATCAATGATGTCTCACCTAAAACTAAAGATCCACCTGAAAACAAAAAACATGTTATTTAATTAAAGTTCATTCAAAATCAGCTCTGAAAACTAGAATCCAAGTTACAATCTGTAAATGCCTAGAACGAAGGGCTCCTTACTTTGTTAGCTTGAAGCATTTATTGTATTTACATGTGTTTTACACTTATTCGATGTTTGATGCGGAAGCACAGAGTTTTAAGACCGTGTAAGATCAATATTTGACTGTGGACCATGAGAGAAATGCCGCATTGGTTACCCTATATTGAGTAAACCTGCAAGGGCATTGGAAATACCAGACAACTACACTGGAAAGGTTTTAGATTCCTGTTAGGAAAAAGATAAAGAAACCAATAAACTGTGGTTGGTCTACCAAGCAAGAAAATGCAATGATCTATTATATTACACAGACTAACCCAAAATTTCAAACAGTACCAATTCCTGTGGTGCCCCTAAGGTCTTTTATGAAGCTGGACGTGGATCATTTCAAATTAAGACGAGACAAAGAGTTGATTTTGAATTTTAAAAATGTAAATTTGTTACATTTTAAAATAAGGGTGAAAACAATGTATTTGCAGACAAAGTGATCTGCTTGTTAGACTTGTAAACTGAAATATAAATCCAGTTACATTTACATTACAGTTACAGTGCACTGCTTCACTGTGTGTATTCAGCAGTACTTGAATCATTCAGCAATCACGGAATCATTATGTAACATATATGCATAAAACATTTATTAAGAGAGGCACAAGACAATGTAACACATTCTGTTACATGCTGCTTGTACACATATTATTTCAATTACCTAAGCCATTTAGATTGTTTACAATTAAATACAGTTTGTCAGAAACTGCAGTGTTTCAGAGAAATCCTCTTGCTGACATTTTTTCTTGGAATAATGTAAGAAACTACAAGAAAATCCAGATCCAGATTAATTGATAAGATTATTTAATCCAGGGTTTTAGAGTCACTACCAAACACTTAACACATGATGCAAAATTAACTATTCCTCTTTGAAATGATTAGTACAAATCTAGTAGCCAAATCATGAAATAATTAGAGGTCAACAGCCAACTAAGTCCTACTGAATTAATACTTGATGAATGAGTATTGAAAGTACAGAGCAATATGCCAACATCTGTAACACTTGACAAGTACAGTGGAAATTACACAACAGTATATTTAAATGTCATATAAAGTAAAAACTACAGTGTGAAGAAGTAAATAAAATAAAATATGTGAGTCTCTTTACTGTGATATTTGAGGAAGCCCTGGCTGTTGGTTTCCTTAATAAAGTGATGAGTGTAATAGTTCAGTATCCAATTGTCTTGTTGGTTTTGATTGTGTGTTTCAGTCCAGCCTCTCCCTAAAGGTGACCAGACTTCAACTTCTCTGATGCTGAGCAGATGGTTGATGATGTAGAGTTAAATTAAGACAGTCTTTCATTTTGCAATATTCATTGCATGCTTTAGTTGCTGATAAGAAAGTTTTTTCCTTCATCCCATTTAAGTCTTCTTCTTTGTTCGGCTGCTCCCTGTTAGGGTTGCCATACCTGATGTATTTTATAATCCGCATATTTTATGCGGAGGATGCCCTTCCTGATGCAACCCTCGCCATTTATCTGGGCTTGGGACCTGCACTCAGAATGCTCTGACCTGTTCATCCCCCAGTGGCTGGGTTGCTCATCTCATTTAAGTATCATACGTGAATTAATTTTCAACACTGATTTCTTGATTTTTTTTTTCTTTTTATGCAAATCCAGTTCTTGATGAATTGATTTCATTACTTAACCCAGGGATTCAGAGTCACTACCCAACACATAGCACCTGATGAACATCAGGTGCTATGTTTCATGGCGTTCGCACTTCCTGACCATTGAACTGGGACGACACTGGTACTAGTAGTAGTACCAACTACTGATATCATGCTAAAACTATCATAGGTGTGTGTGCTAAACACCACAGGACGGGATGGGATGTGTGACTATTGCAACAGGAATAAAACAATTGAATTTTCACTGGGACAAAGACTAACTGTCAGACAGGAAAGTCACATTGGAAATCCTCAAATAGGAAAAAGAAAAAGAAAAAAACATTAAGGATCTGTCTGATGTAGGTCATTTATGTAGATGTTTCACAGACTGTATGATGAAGAATTGATCCTGCACAGGACTTCCGGGGGGGGGGGGGGTCTCGCGCCGTGACGCTGCTCCTCGTCACCGGAAGTAAACAGAGCAGCCGAGCGGCCGACAGGCACCCGCCACATCCAGGCAGACAGTTAGCCATGTAGCTACCCGACGAGCTCTTTACAAAAGGCATAAATACACTTCACGGGCTCCGGGGAACCGACCAGGCACCACACCGAAGGAGAATAGCGGGGAAAGGTGAGCCGCGAGGCCGCGTGGCTGACTCAGGCCGCCCGGTAGTTAACGAGTTACCGCCGGGTGTCGTTGAGTAGGCTAAGCTAATGCTAACTAGCCACCACAAACCAGCGATATTTCGGTGAAATTGTGTCTGTTTGCCAAACGGGCCGCGGCGCGGCGGCGTCCCGGCGGGCGGCCGTGCTCCCCGCAGCCTTTGGTTTCGGGTTAAATGTGTCACATCGGAGGCAACAGGCGACACATAAGTTGCATGTAAACAAAGACACCGCTAAGTCGATTAGCCGGTGCCTCGGGCAGAGACAGCAGAGAGGAAACGGAGACACGCAGAGATGTGAAAAAAACACTGTGAATAAATCACTTTCAATCCGTCTGTCTACTTACAGCTTTGACGTTATGTTTTCAGTTTTGCTGACGTAAGGATACATTATGTAGTCGTAGTGTTGTTAAGATGTTTACTGTCAAGGAATAACGTGTATTTATGTTGGAGACAGAATTGAAAATTGCTTGTTAAAGTAAGATGCTCCTGAAGTCCACAGACTTCCTGCTCACCTCACAAAGTAAACCTAACCTCTGCAGCCATCTGCTCTTTCAAAAAAAAGGTTAAACTATTCTTGGATTATAATAATTGTGCAACCTGGAAGGGAGTTTTTGCTTCATGGACACTGCAACTGTTTGTCTAATCTCACCGTGTCTTGTCCTGCTACTGTGAGCCGGGAGATTTCTGGATTATTTCCTGATGTGTTTCATGTTGTGACTGAACAGATGCAAGCTGGTGACCCTGTGGTTGGGGCACCGATGGCAGTAGCTGGTGGGCAGAGTCGGTCGGAGGACGAAGAGTCACTTGGAGTAAAAGATGTGAAAAGGACGGCAACACAAGCGTTTGGCAGCGGCGTTCCCAAACGCAGGAGTTCCTCCAGGTTTGTGTCATCCTCTTTTTGACATTGTTTTCTGCTGTGCATCTGCTAAAGTTTAGAGAATTAATGTATACATTCCTTAGGTCAATAAAGAGGAAGAAGTTTGACGATGAGCTGGTGGAGAGCAGTCTTGTCAAGTCGTCCAGTAGAGTCAAAGGCCCTCCGGTCATAGAGCCTGTCCGCTGTTCAGGGAGTGAACCTTCATCTAGTGAGAAAAAAAAGGTACTTAAAAACTTTAGGATGATCTCATGGCCAAAGATGATAAGCTCACATAGGTTTGATGGATCATTTTTATACCTTTTGTGTGACTCTTGTCAGGTCACAAAATCAGGAACCGCTCTCACACCGCCTCTCACCATGGTGATAAACCCTGCACCCATCACTAAAAGAGTAAAGAAAAGCAAGCAGCCTCTACATATTACTAAAGACTTGGGACGATGGAAACCCACTGATGACCTACTACTTATAAATGCAGTGTTGCAGGTGAGTAGTATAAAAGTTAAAATCATTGTCTGAAAAGATTTATGATGTCAGAATTTAATGTGACTAGTGTGTTCGTATAACCCTGTTTGTCAGTTTGTAATCTAATGAGACTGTGTTTGTCTCTAGACCACAGACCTAACCTCTGTCCATTTGGGGGTCAAGTTCAGCTGTCGTTTCACATTGCGGGAAATTAAAGAGCGGTGGTACGCGCTCCTCTACGATCCTGTAATCTCAAAGTAAGTGACTTATCCGGCAGCAGCTTTACCTTCAGCCTCTGTGTCTCTGTATTAGTTACCTATTAAAAAGGTAATTCAATTCTCTCTGATGTTTCTCTGTTTAGGCTGGCATGGCAGGCCATGCGTCAGCTTCACCCAGAGGCCATTGCAGCAATCCAAAGCAAAGCTCTCTTCAGTCAGGCGGAAGAGGCACTGCTGGCTAAGATTGGTTCAGTAAGTCAAAATGTTTAGGAACAGTTGTAGTAAAATAAACATAAAATATTAACAAATCTAATCAGCCTAAATTTTAAGAGTCTAATGATTTGAATGTAAGCTGTTGGACAGTTTGTTTACATTTACACAAATTTACACATTTGACCGCTGTATTCACAAGCAGTTTTGTATTACGTTTGTCATTGAACAGACTAGTCAGCCCAAACTGGACGTGTTCCAGGAGCTTCTGAGTAAACATCCCGGTGTCTTTCACCCATCTCGCACCCCCAAGAGCCTCCTGGTACACTGGCAGCTGTTAAAACAGTACTACCTACTGGATGACCAGAGTGGTAAGTTGCCTTTAGTAATTCATTATGTTCTAATGAATACCTTTTGTACTTGTACTTTTGTACTGCACATCAAATTATGAATAAAATTGTGGGTTTTGGTTAACATCCAAGCAAATCTATTTGGGATTTGGAATATAGTCAAAATCTTTGTTAGAACAAATATCAAAAGGCTTAAACAAAACAAATTATATTAACCCAAACTGAGAGTTATTATTATTACAGAAATTAACTACATTTTGACTGTTCAAATTATGTTCTTTTCTTTACACACAGCTGTGCTTTTCAACTCTTAATTAAGCTAAATGGCCTGGCACTCAAAGTGGATTAGATTGTAATGTTTGTATAACATGCCTAATGTTATTACTGCAGTGAATTGCCAATATGCCTGCCCTGCCCTGCACATTAGTCATCACTTTTGAGAATTGACTATGCCTCTTTGAAATGATTAGTACGAATCTAGATAGCAAAATCAGGAAATAATGAGAGGTCAACACCTGACTACTGGATAAATATTTGATCAATGAGTATTGAAAGTATCGCACAATATGCCAACATCTGTGACATTTGACAATTATAATGGAAATTACACAACAGTATATTGAATAGTCATTTAAAGTAAGAACTACAATGTGAAAAAAGTTAAAATATAAAGTATGTGAGCCTCTTTAGTGTGATATTTGAGGAAGCCCTGGCTGTTGGTTTCCTATATAAAGTGATGAGTGTAATAGTTCACTATGTAATTGTCTTGTTGGCTTTGATTGTGTGTTGCAGTCCAGCCTCTCCCTAAAGGTGACCAGGTCCTCAACTTCTCTGATGCTGAGCAGATGGTCGATGATGTAAAGTTAAAGTAAGACAGTCTTTCATTTTGCAGTATTCATTGAATGCTTTAGTTGCTGATAAGAAAGTTTTTTCCTTTGTCTCATTTAAGTATTACATGTGAATACATTTTCAACGCTAACCAATTTTGTTTTCACACAGGGAGAGTAGAGATGAGGTGTTGGAACATGGTAAGAAATTTCATTATGAATAAACAAATTTGAGTTGTTATTGTCAAGGAAGTACAGCAGTTTGTTGCATCTAGAAAAATTCTGTTGTTCATCGCCTGAAATTAAAATGTGTTAATGGATTTGTTGTCTATGTATAACATGGATGTAAATCTTTGAACATTTTGATATTGTTTACAAACATTTCCTTACTCCTGGATTTTCCTTCATCTTCCTTTCAGAGCTGATGATTTCTGATCGTCACCAGAAAAGAGAGATCAGACAGTTAGAGCAGGAGTTGCCTCGTTGGCAGGTCCTCGTGGACAGTATCACAGGTATGCAAACTTTCACTCACCAAGCACACATAGATGGCTTTTATAGGTATATTTGTTTTTGAGGATTGCAGTTTGGTGGAAGTCATTTGTGCGCATGTGTGTTGGGTCACCAGGGATGAGCATGCCAGACTTCGACAACCAGACACTGGCAGCGTTACGAGGAAGAATGGTACGCTACCTCATGAGATCGCGAGAGGTAAGAAATCTTTCAGAAACAGTTGCTACTGAGAAGCAATGTAAAGGTATATTTTAACTGTGATGCTGATTTTCTTCTTTATTCATGTTGGTGCAGATTACATTGGGCAGGGCAACCAAGGACAAACCCATAGATGTAGATCTATCGCTAGAAGGACCTGCCTGGAAAATATCAAGAAAACAAGGTGAATAAACTTTTATATTGTCCGGCTGTAATGTGACAAAATGTTTTAAAATAATTTACAATTACCACATCTCTTATATTTTTGAACACTGTCCGTCACCTCATTTGTATTTGGCCAAGATGTGCACTCAACATAATTGTCTACAGTAAGCAAGGATATTGCTACTGAAATTTCCACTGCAGGAACCTTTTTGGTAACTCAGGAACCCTGGTTAAGTTTTCAACCAGAGGAACCAGGGTCTAGATTTTTCTCCTGCTAAAGAAAACAGGTCCCTGTTCTGGGAAGTACATCCAGGAACTTGGTTAATTCTTTACAGCATTCTGGTCAGGGGGGATATACATTTCTTATTCTTTGTTTCATCTTAAAGGACCAGTATGTAGGATTTATGGGAATCTATTGGCAGAAATGGAATATAATATTCATAAGTATATTTTTCATTTTTGTATAATCACTTGACACTATGAATCATTGTGTTTTGTTAACTTAGAATGAGCCATTCATATGTACATACAAATATAAATACACATATCTTACATGGAGCCACCGTGCTGCACCGCCATGTGTCTACAGTAGCCCAGAATGGACAAACCAAACACTGGCTCTAGATAGGCCCTTTTGCATTTTGCGTCGACTACTGTAGTCTCTTGTACACGCTAGGTTATGAGGGGTGAGGAGAGGGATATTCAGTTGGTTGCAATCTGCAACCTCAACACTAGATGCCACTAAATCCTACACACTGGTCCTTTTATAATAACAGCAAAGCTGCTGCTTACCTCCAACCAATGGAAACCAAATGAGTGAAAGCTGTAGTGTAACGATCATGTAGAATTTGCACAGCAAGGAGTTTGTCTCAAGTAATTTGTATCTCTAAAGATGAAGACTTTAAATATTTTTGAACCAACAACTGATTTTATACCAGTATATTTCTTTTATTGAATTATTCTTATGTGAAACTCTTATCTAATGTTGATGAAAGTAACTAAACAACCAAATATCAGTTCATCTGGATGTGTTTTTTAAATAAATGATTTTTGATGTCTACAGGAATAATTAAACTGAAGAATAATGGAGACTTCTTCATTGCCAATGAGGGCAGACGACCCATCTACATAGATGGCAGACCGGTTCTGTCGGGTAACAAGTGGAAACTCAACAACAACTCAGTGGTGGAGGTGTGTTTAGAATTCAGATTGAACAACCATGTTATATTTGAGTGATACTGTGTGAGACATGGCCCTAACATACTGTTTCTGTCTCTTCAGATCGCAGGTCTTCGCTTTGTGTTTCTAATTAACCTGGAACTCATCTCACTAATAAAAGCCGAAGCAGCCAAGATGACGCAACAGTGAATGTCAGCCATCCAGCAGAAGAGTGAACATACTGGACATACTGGCAGGCGAATGGATCCAGTCAGTCCTTCTGTGTCCAACAGTGGTTAACAATTTCTCTCATGGAGCACAGCAGTGCTGCCACAAACCAGACTGACAATGGCCATGTTGACCTGAAATGTGAATTTTACACAGACTACAGCTGAAATCCTGGAGCAAGATAGTAAGAGGTTTTACTTGTTGTTCAGACATTTTCCATGTTGTAATGTAGACACTCTCATGGTAAAGCCTTGTTTTTCAGAATATTGTATTTAAATTCTGTAGTAAATCTTTTTCAAAATATTAAACTTGTATACACGGTGCTCTGAAGTTCTCTTATAAGTCAAATTTACAGTTGAAACATTAAGTTTCACACACAAACAAGTAGCTAATGCAAAAATAAAGAAATAAACTGAATAATCTGCACTCATGAACTGAAGGACTGTAGATATAATTTGGTTTGTTATCTGTGGCCCAAATCTTTCATAGTATATCTTTGGGAATCTTTATAGACTATTCATTTTTTTCCATATTTTTTTTTTTTACTCCAATGGTTTATCAGTTAGAAATCAGAAAATAGTGACATAAAAAGCAAATGGGACCAATTGGCCTCAGACACTTGAAGAACTGAAGTTAAAGACACTTTATTGTACCTCGACCACAGAGCGCCACTGAGTGCTGCTTTCACCTCTTGGGTGACTCACACAAGTCCTCAATTTTTTTACATGAACACGCAGTGGATTAATAGAACAATGAAACTGGATGTGTTAAGTGCTTATGATCCATAGAATTGTTAATAGAATAACACTATAGATCTTAAATGTTTATTCCTTCTGTGTTGATTATATACACTTTGCCAACGGATAGTGCTAGAGAACCCCATACATACAGACAATAAGGGCAATATTCTAGGTTTCACTATGCACATAAGATAATAGTCAACTAATTCTGTCCTCTTTCAGGGCAGTAGGTTATACAAATTAAAAACTACAAAAAAACAACTCAAATCCATGTAAGATGCACAAACTATACTTTAGGTCAACGTCATTCAAAAACAAACAGCATTAAACTAACATTTCCACCTGAAGAGATCTATCTTCATGACATTTATGACAAAAGTATATCTGACATTTACAGCTCTAATTCATTAACGCATACCATTGTTCTTAAACAAATATGTATTTAAGGTGTGACAAGATTGACTGCAGCCTGATTGTTGGCTTTCTGTATATGTGGAAATGTCAAACAGATCTGTCCCTTAACTCTGAGCTCGAGGACTTGTTTTGCCTGTGAAATGTTTCAATGATCAACAAGATGTTCTGGTTCATTCACAAAGTGAACTAAACAGACATGAAGGTGTCAGAAGACATTGGTCAACATAAACACGCTCAGAAAATGACTTGGATAACTAAGAAAAAACTAAATTAACTGCATGTATCATTACCACAATACAAAAAGTTATACTAAAAAAATATATATACCAGGGATGATGGAAATGTTGTCATCAAAACACAGACAGTACAGTCTAGTGAATCTGTTGTTTCCATAGAAACTCAATCCTAACTCAGTATGTGCATGTGTTATATTTTGGCTGGATTGCCCAAACATGGCATGGCTCACACTGGCAGTGTTTAAACAAGGGAAGCAGACAACCCTCAGCCACATTTTACACAACAGTGGTCAAATACAAACATTATACTTCTGTACTAGTCTTAAATAGGTGTCAGGAGCAGCTTTCTTTGGCAAGAGCATCATGTTTCATTGAAAGTGACAAAACTGAAGTGAAGAACTGCATGGCACAGGAGAACCTTGAGTGTGAAATATCTTCACGGTGTGAAACCATGTCTGTATTTCTTTCTTATTTTTAAAGGACTGCCCATAATGTTTTATTGATGTTAAAATGTTACACAATGCACCTATAACTAAATCTACAAATGAACTACTGTTGAAGTCCTCTTCAAACATTTTTTTTTACATTTACATAAAAAAAAACCATTGCCAAGAAGACTGACAAAAAACAGTAAGAAAACACTGTTAATGGGTGGAAATGGGGCAAATGATTACTGAGTTTCTCAGAAAAAATACAGCTGGAAACAAATGATTTAACCGCTTCAAGTCTGACCTGCAGTTCTTTGCTGCATGTCTCCTCTTGTCTCTCCCCCTGACTTTCCTCTCTCTCTCTCTATCATTAGTAAAGGCAAAAAAAATAGTTTGAAAAAAGATAAGAAAATAAAATGTACAAGAGAAGGGCAACATTTGATAGAAAGCAATGGGGATTATGGGAAATGTGGCCATAATTTTCAGAAACATTGTTTATTAATCATGACTCTCAACCACATGTTTATTCTGAATTTGTTTTTCCCCAAAACATCACAACTCAAAAACTGTAATTATAACTTTATAGTTTATTAAGATTACATGACACCAATGATTCTTGCTGTGTGCACTAACGTCTCATAATTTCATTTCATTTCTGTTGCTGCTGATATTTGGTATTGCATTGCTGCAGCAGCGAGACAAATCTCTGGTGAAATTGTAATATTTACACACTCACTTATCTTCTGTATGTGTGTGTATTGAATGGAGCAATAAAGTTTCCTGATAAAAACGTCCTTATTGATTCCTGCTGACAAGGGATGCCAGCCAGCAAGAGTAGCCTACTGAAGTCCTGCGTCCACTTCAACAAATTTATATTTCTTCAAATAAGAAGAAACATTCACTGCAGCTTCTTTCTGATTTTCACAATAAATGCATCCATCCATTATTTTAGTTTTCATTCCTTTCTGAGGGCACACTGGAAGCAGACTGTTCATGACTGCTGCTCCTGCGTTTGTGGTCTGTAGTTAGGAGTTTGTGGTTAGTCTATCTGGTATCATCAGGTCATTGCCTGGGTTGAGCTGATATTTCAACTTGTGTTTTATCAAACAACCTACCCCCAGCATGTTCATGAATGAAAAGTCAGGTGCGTTCAAGGTTTGAGAGTTCAACTACTGGAAGAGACAGAGCTTCTGTGTTGGAGAGTGTCTGTATTGACTTTCTGGGAAGCCCTGGGGTAAAAATGTATCTTTTGATTGGTGCATATTCCCAAAGAAATTAAATCAAATTACCACATTACAACTGACACATGTGCATTTGTGCATTTAAGGGCTCCTGAGGCACCTTATGCATAGACACTGGCACCACTTTCTAATAAGCCCTCTTTTATTAACAGGCTGCCTAACTAATGGCTTTATTGATGGTCAACAAGCCATTTAGTAACTCCTCATCAATCATGAGCCATTAATAAGAGCACATGTTGGGTTGCTAAGCAGGTTGTGAAAAAAAAAAATCTTGGCCAGTGTTTATCATTTTCAGTGTAGCTATAAATACTGATAATGCTTTAATAGCTAGTTAATAATTTACCAATAAATGGATTTCGTTCCAGGAACTTTGCAGGACTTTTTTCAGGAGGTAACTGGTCGAGTGGTCCAAATAATTAAGGTTTTTTTTATCACAACCTGGCAACCCAAATTGTTCTCAATGGCCTATGACTGATCCATAAAGCTTTAGTAACATTAATTTATTATTCATTAACATTAATAAAATAATTTGTTGCAACTTATGCCACTTGTTGTGGCTGAATTTGCTAGAAATGTTTTCCCCCAGTAGCCAGTGTTCATGCATTAATTAATGTATTTACTTCCTCTGAGAGTTAAACGTTTAACCCAGTTATTCTGGGCGGCGGTCCCGTCGCCGGCCTCGCCTGTTTGCGTACAGAAAGCGGCTCCTGCTGTTTGTGCTCTTGAACGCGCCTCGGTCGCCGATTGTGCAACGTTTTCAGTTCCGGTCGTCACGCCGCCGGCGGAGAGCATCCGAGCACGAGCAGGCGACCGACACCGCGGACGTGAGTAGTTCACCGGGTCCGTTTGACGCGAGGAGACGGAAACTCGTCCTCCCGTTCGTGGACAAACTTAAAAACTTAAAAAAAAATGTCGGGCGGCTGTCAGCGGAGAGATGTTTAAACTCAGCGCCACGGTAGCTAAGTTAGCCATGAGGAGGGGGATGATGATGATGATGATGATGATGAAGATGATGAAGAAGGGCTACTGTGTCAGTGGCTCCCCAGCGTTGATTTACATGTCTTCTGCTTTGGTTAAGACAGCCTGAGGTTTCGTTGTTTAAATAGTGGATTTGAATGAATGTGTGTGTTTCAGTGTGTTTGTCCTTCAGCTAACACGAAGTCGCGCTGTGTGATTTATTATAATTTTGCACCTTCCGGGTGATTTTCTCGGCGGATGTAAACCGTGGACGCCCAGTGTGATGCCGATGTTTTTAAGTTTATTGCTAAACGCACTTGGTTTGCGGAGAAATCCCTCCAGCTTCACGCATGTCAGAGGGAAAATGGCAGGTGGTCAGTAAGGTTGCAGTTCAGGGGAAACCTGGGATTTTGCAATACGTGGCGGTGTTATTGTGCAGAAAAGTGTGAAATCACCTCAGATACACACACACACACACACACTTCACCGAGGAGTGCTGCAGGGCCCACAGACCACAGGTTGTAAACAATTCCTGATTTAAGTAAAAGTGAAGGGTCAGATTAGGGGGATTGTATATTTTAAGAGGAAAATGCATGTTTTTAATTGTTTTGTAAACCCGCGTGGAATTAAAAGTAGTTATATGTGGGTTTTATACATTTATACAAGTGAAATCTCATTTTCTAAAAATGTGGGATCTTGTCCTAAATGAGGATTTGTCATTCAGACATATTCTCTGATTTTCTCGCAGTTTGCAGTGTTCAGTTTTGACATTGGTGTTACAATCAACTATATATATCTGGTATTTCCATGTGTAAAAGCTTCGAATGTAACTTTGTCTTTGACTCCCATTCAACTGTTACTGTGACTTTTTCGTTTGCAGGTGAATTATTCCCTCACAGTTTTCAGAAAGGCAAAATTACGTTGTTTTACATTATCAGTTCTTTTCTGAAAGAGCAGTTGTTTCTGTTACGGGAAGTGTAGTGAGGCGCTTCAAAAGTCGGTAGCCATATAACTCTCTAATCTCTTGGACTTCGCAGTCGTGTGGCTGCCGGCAGGCATGCTGCCTCAGTGAAAGCTGGCTGAAGATAACCCCGAGTAATCTTAATGGCCACTGTTGATAGTGATTAGACAGGTGTAATTTGTTGATAAAGATGAGCTTCTCCTCATGTTTTCACTTTTTCTTTTCCAATTTTCCAATTTTCTTCTAATTTTGGTCGGATGTTCCAGTTGACAGGGAGATCTGTGTATCTGATCCTTCCAGTTAGTCAGTCTCAGATCTGTCCTCATAAAGCAGCCCTACCCAGAGATGTTTTCTTAAGCTTAAACACATTTTTCTCCGTTCCTGGAGGCATTACTGAGCCATAACTTTCTTCTTTATTTTCAAAAGCTCAAGGTATTGTCACCAGAACAAGACAAAGTCCTGTTAAATTTCATTTTCCAATTCAATGGTGATAAGTTTCGATAAGTTTCTTAATTGTCTGCTGGACAAACTGTGTTTGCTATAACGTGTCTGCAGTTAGAGTAGAGGGAAGTGAAGCCCGGCGCTCCTCCTCTCCTCTGTTCACTCCCCCTGAGCCGGTTGGCTCCTTCTCAGGGTTGAAGTAACTCGTGGTTGGTCAGTTCAGGAGGAGTTGAAGAGTTTAAAGGTTCAGCTGGTCATCTTAACAGGAACACATGTTGGCTGTACAGAGAGAGCGGGTTTGGTGATCTATGCTGAAAAAAACATCACTGACGAAGACTGTATTCAGTAGGACTCTTACAGTGCAGGATAATCCGAACTTGTGTAATTTGAATATTCCTCTTATCCGACCTACTGTTATTTTAAACACATTAGTAAGGCCTATTGTCATAAGCATATAAAGCTGCTTTAACAAGGATTTAACAGTTATATACAATTATCTAGATGGTAAAATGGGTTTTGCTGTGAACGTTGGGTTTGTCTGCTCCCAGCCTGGGGGTCAGGACCCCCAACAGGTCGAAAAAGATCAATCTGAGGAGCCATAAGATGATTGAATGGATAAGAACGAGAGTAAATGTTTCTAGAGCACAAAATTATATTCATTTTAAGGCTTCAGTAATCTTTGCTCTTTTCTTGTGAAATACAGGGAAGTTACTGCTCTTTGACCTCTAGAAATGACTCAAATTAAATAATCAGTGGAGCAAAGTTTAGTCTCATGGTTTAAATTTTAAGGCAAGCCAAACATTTTAGGAGTCACTGCTTTAGATAAACAGGACACTTTTATATCCTTAAATTTAGGCTTCCTTTCAGACTACTCATGGGAAGTTAATCAGTGTGATGGCATGAGATGCTATGTGTTGTTTGGTTGTGAAAAGGCTTTTTTTTCTCCTCAATTTCTTCCCAGAACATTAATGCAATGCTGCTTCTCAGACGCTGCCACAGCCTGACTCGTTTGGCCCCTCTCAACACTCAAAGGTACTGTAACAAAGTGGGCATTTGTCACGGGTATTATGCCTGGCATTTTATGTGCTGACACTGACTTGGCCCGCCACTGACAGAGTAGGTTAGTTAAGTTTTGTCTGGTCTGCGCTCCACCCAGTCAAAGGTCTCCGTTTAATAAGGGATACTAAAACTGACAACTCAAGCACTGTTTTAGAAAAGATTTATTGGATTTTTCAAAAAAAAATTACTGGTGCTGTTCATCATTTTATAGGTATCAAGTGGCACCTGCCGTGGCAGTTCGTCTCTGGAGCAGCGGCGGTGAGGACCAGAGATCGTACCAGCGTGCCCACAGCACCAGTTGGAGACATGCCCTGGCAGGACTGCTGGCTGGTACAGGGGCTGTACTGGCTTATGGCCTCCACCACCACAAGGTTAGGAGGAGATAAGATCTGTAAAGACAGTCAATGTTTAATTTTCTTTTGTTGTGGCAAGGCTAAATCATGTGAATTAAACACGTATTTAAACTGTTGTCCAACTAAACAACAGTTTGAAGACATGGCTTTGATTGTGACAAGTTGCCATTTGACATTATTTTGTACATCTTATAGACTCAACATTTAAGAAACAATAATCAGTAGATTCATTTAGATGTAGTTGCAGCCTGGCAGCTCACTGGCTACACTCCTTTGCCAGATGCTTTTTCCGAAAGTCTGTTTCTCAAAATGGATCACGTGCTGAACTAGAGCAGCACAGTGCAAATGTACAATATATTTACAGTGTTAACCATAAAAGTATTATTTAAACGGTTTAATAACATAAAATTTAGGAAGAGAGAATTTGCAGTGTTCCCTCTGTCACACCATTTTATGGCCTTTCACTATTAACAGTGAGGGCAGTGACCTGACTCATTTGTCACTTTTCAGTCCCACGTTTTATGTGACTCAACATGCATAAACATCTTGAACTGAGCAGAGTGCTTCTTCTTTTCAGGGAAAAGAAAAAAGGGAGTTTACACTGGAGAAATTCAAGTCAAGTCAAGTCAGTTTTATTTGTATAGCGCCAAATCATAGCAAAAGTTATCTCAAGATGCTTTTCACAGATTAGGTCTAGACCATACTCTTTAAAATATAATTCACAGAGACCCAACAGTTACCACCATGAGCAAGCACTTGGCGACAGTGGCGAGGAAAAACTCCCTTTAAAAAGGTAGAAACCTCGAGCAGAACCGGGCTCTGGGTGGGCTGACATCTGCATCGACCGAGTTGGGTTGAAAGGGGAGGAGAGAGGGGGAGAGGGGAGACAGAACAGGAGGAGAGACAACAAATCAGACTAATAATAATAACAACTGCAGCAGTGAGTGTGGAGCAGGAACATGGGGGCAGTAGACGGCCAGCAATCACAGATCCAGAATCTACAGCTCCAGAGGAGGAAATACCTGCAGAAAGTGAGAAAGCAAAACAGCACAGAAAGCACAGGAACTGTATTAGTGGGATAGGAATGCGTACGGATAGAGAGGGAGAGAGAAGCTCAGTGCATCATATGAAATCCCCCGGCAGTCTAAGCCTATAGCAGCATAAATAAGGGATGGTTCAGGACTCACCTGAGTCAGCCCCAACTATAAGCTTTATCAAAAAGGGACGTTTTTAGCATACTCTTAAATGAAGAGAGGGTGTCTGCCTCCCGAACCCAAACTGGGAGCTGGTTCCACAGAAGAGGAGCTTGATAACTAAAGGCTCTGGCTCCTGTTCTACTTTTAGAGACTTTAGGTACCACAAGTAACCCTGCATTCTGTGAGCGTAGTGCTCTAGTGGGGTAATACGGTACTATCAGCTCTTTAAGATATGATAGTGCCTGACCAATAAGAGCTTTGTAAGTGAGGAGGAGGATTTTAAATTCTATTCTAGATTTTACAGGGAGCCAGTGCAGAGAAGCTGAATATGTTCACTCCCTTTTCGCAACCGCATTCTTGATCATCTGGAGAGTCTTTAGAGACTTATCGGGGCAGCCCGATAATAAGGAATTACAATAATCCAACCTAGAAGTAACAAATGCATGAACTAGTTTTTCTGCATCTTTTTGAGACAGGATATGCCTGATTTTTATAATGTTACGCAAGTGGAAGAAGGCAATCCTTGAAGTCTGTTTTATATGGGTATTAAAGGACATGTCCTGATCAAAGGTTACTCCTAGATTCCTTACAGCGGTGCTAGAGACCAGGGCAATGCCATCTAGAGTAACTATATCTATAGACAGTGCGTCGCAGGTGTTTAGGACCAAGAACAATAACTTCAGTTTTGTCTGAGTTTAACAGCAGAAAATTGCAGGTCATCCAGTCTTTTATGTCCTTAATACATGCCTGAAGCTTGGCTAGAATGGATCATGACATCTGTTCCCCAAACTGCGTACTACAAATGCAGAAATGTTTTAGCAACACTGTCGATAGCTCATTGTCTCTTTTTAAATGTTTTTATTGTAAAGTGTAACTTTAATACCAAACTTTAACTTTGGAGTTTGTTGCACCTCAAAGTGATGGATGATGTGTACGGCTCCATCCAGCTCTCACATGTACAGTGAGAAAACATTAACCACTCCAAGCTGCAGTGCAGCTCTCTATTTGTGAATAATTAACGTAGGAGTAGGAGTAGTGGTAGTACCAGTGGTATATGTCTCTAAATTGTGTATTTGCATTAGTCAGAAGCTCCTACTTTCTGTTCTACTGTGAAAATTCAAAGAATGTAAAAAAAAAAAACGACATCGGTGTTGTGTTGTTTTCACAATTAAGACTGAAGTCTTTCACAGAGGCAGGTGTTTTATATTAAAGGAGTGCTTTAAAAATGTTAGCAGTATGCAGGTCTATCAATGAGGAGACCTGCTGACTCAGAATAATAAGAACAAAATCTGGAGCAATACGTGACGTAATTTATTTTTACATTATGTCATTTTGAAGGAAATCTTAGAGCTGGTTCACTCGAGACAAGAAGTTTCGGGAGACTCGGATGTTTTAAGCAGGAATACTTATTGAAGGTCGATCGAGGAGACATGGGAAACACCACGTGTGATTCACAGCGCACTGATACCCAAATCTGAAAATGGTGTCCTGAAGCTCAGTATTTAACCTTCTCCAGACCTGCTAAGTTCTGCGATATCCAAATAGGGTTATTTCTAACTCAGCCTGGCATGTGTGAGGATTCTATTGGATATCGGATCCAAACAAGGAAAGACGTCAACCATTGCTGTCCTAGCAACAGCATAGCCTCTCTACAGTCTCTCTTATCCAGCGTCAACAACCAGGCGCCAGCCTGTTGTGTCTAAACCTGAATACAGATGATATCTATTAGACCTTGGTCTACCAGAAGCCCGAGCCAACTCGGCCTTGTCAGGCACACAGAGTGAGACAGGTGAACAGAGACAGGCAGTTGACCTGACCTGTGAAGCCCTGTCTTAAGTTACCTTTAACCTACAAGTGGGAAGTTTAACATACAAGAAGGAAAATTCCTTCACAGTCATCACTAACATAACTATATTTTTAAATATTCCTATAATATTACAGTGTTGTATTTAAACCGTGTGACTTAATATTTTTCTTAATTTTATTATCATACCATATATTAAGTTGTATCTACTCAACAGTGAGTTTATTATATTTTTCCCTTATGGTATCAGTATAATGTTAAAGGACTTTCAGTGTGTGTCTGATCCAGAGGCTGTTCAGATAACGAAACCACATGAGGATCAACACACCCTGCTCAGTGGTGTACGCACACTCACTGCTGTTACAGCCAGTTTTCCACCGAGTTACAGTTAAGGGCCTTACAGTGAGATAAAAAAATGACAGTTACAAACTGATCGCAGAAGAATTCAAATGACCTTTCAGTCACAGTTGTACTGAGCAAAATGTATTTTTGCAACATACTCTTTCCGAGGTAAATAACTGTCTTCTGGACTGGATTCCTGGTTTTCAGTTTTCTTCTTCTTAAATGTCCTTTTTAATGGACCACAAAACTGATGTCTCCCCTCTCCTCTTCTCTCTGGTGCAGGCTGAGCAGGCAGACAACATTAGTGTTCAGACCATAGAGAAGACCTCAGCTCTTCCCATCTTCACCCAGAAAGAGGTCAGCAGTCACCGCTCTCTGGAAAATGGCGTGTGGGTCACTTACAAAGGCGGCGTCTATGACATCACTGAGTTTGTGGCCATGCACCCTGGTGGGGATAAAATCTTGTTGGCAGCAGGTGGAGCTCTTGAGCCCTTTTGGTCGCTGTATGCTGTGCACAACCAGGAACATGTGCTGGAAATCCTCTCAGAATATAAGGTGGGCCAACTCTCAATTTAATGAAAATTGTTTTGCAGTGCAATTCAGTCATCATACACATTACAATAACTTCCCCTGAATGATCTTTAAATCTTTAAAAAAAATTGTTTGCTGTACCTTTTTGAGAAATGGAGATTTATATGAACCTATGGCAGTCTAGCAGGGGATGTCAGTTGAATTTATCCTTAAATGTCCGTCTTGCACTGAAGATCACTGAAGACATATGAAAAGGTCTAGTGCGTACTGTATACTAAGGAAAAACTAACCGCTGTAGGCCAAATACTGGCACTCCCTAAAGTGGTCAGTGAGAAAAAATGCTTTTGTGATGTTTTTCCTTATGGAGTTTCCTTGTAAACAAACATAGTCCTTTGTCTTTCTCTCCTTTTAATTTGCACTTAACGCCATTTCAAAGAAAATCAAGAAATTATGTGATGGTGGTTTTGAGTTAGTCTCATGTGGTCTACTATACTATACAAGGTTGGTGAGCTGTGTGCAGAAGACCTGAAGAAGCAGCAGCAGACTGTTCAATCATCTGACCCCTACTCTTCTGACCCTGAGCGTCACCCCATCCTGCGCATCAACAGCCTCAAGCCCTTCAATGCTGAACCACCTCCTGAAATCCTCTCTGACAGCTACGTCACCCCCTCTGCTATCTTCTTCAAAAGAAACCACCTGCCAGTTCCTAAGGTGGACCCGGCTTCATATCAGCTGCACGTGGAGGGACTACCCGGAGGAGTGCTGACGCTGTCTTTAGAAGAGTTGAAGACTCGATTCCCCAAACACACAGTCACCGCCACACTGCAGTGTGCCGGTAACCGCCGTTCTGAGATGAATAAGGTCAAGCAGGTGAAAGGACTGAACTGGGGCATCGCTGCAATCAGTAACGCCACGTGGAGCGGTGCAAGGCTCAGGGACGTGCTGCTGGCCGCTGGTTACGGGCCAGATGTGGCCCAGTGGGCCTGCCACGTTCAGTTTGAAGGACTGGACAAAGACGTGACCGGGACTACCTACGGTGCTTCCATCCCTCTGAACAAGGCAGTTAGCGAGGAAGGGGACGTGCTGCTGGCTTATGAAATGAACGGCGAGGATCTTCCTGCCGACCACGGTTACCCCATCCGGGTCGTGGTACCAGGCACAGTGGGTGCACGCAATGTAAAATGGCTGGGGAAGATCATAGTGAGTGCAGAGGAGAGCAAGAGCCACTGGCAGCAGAACGACTACAAGGGCTTCTCCCCCGGGACGGACTGGGACACAGTGGACTTCAAGTCGGCTCCGGCCATCCAGGAGCTGCCCATTCAGTCAGCGATCACCACGCCGGCAGACGGCGCTGTGGTCGATCGCAGTGTCGAAGAGGTGACGGTGAAGGGTTACGCCTGGAGTGGCGGGGGCAGAGAGGTGGTACGCGTAGATGTTTCTGTGGATGGCGGAAAGACGTGGCAGGTGGCCCAGCTGAAGAGCAGCGACAAGGGACAAGCGCCCGAACGCTCGCCGCCGCCAGGGCGAGCCTGGGCCTGGAAGCTGTGGGAGGTGACGGCTCCTCTTCCTCCTGAGGCTCAGGAGTTGGAGATAGTTTGCAAAGCAGTCGACAACAGTTACAACATGCAGCCGGACACCGTTGCTCCCATCTGGAACCTGAGGGGCGTCCTGAGTAACGCCTGGCACAGAGTGAAAGTGAAGATCAGAGAGGATGAGAGCGAAGAATAGACTCGGGTTTGATGCACGTTCGAAAAGGTTCACGCCCAAAACTCGAGTCATCAGAGCGGACATTGTTTTAAAACGATAGACTCAGCGGGAAAAGTTATGGAGGATTTTGAAGTACTAAAACAAATACAGCAGGATTATTTGATGCACAGCCTTGAAATATTTATGCATTAATGTTGCCTGTGAGATTTTAAAAGATTTTCAGCTACATACCTACAACAAAGCTAAAGGCCGTAAATGACCAAACCAAAATATGTCCAGTTTTATCTAGTGAGTATTCACTTACACTTTGGTCTTAAGTGATCATGCGATTCAGTTAATTCTGAGTTGTCGTGATTTGTAGAAAAAGAAGAATTTATTTTTGTAATTAGTATTGAGATTCTTAATGCTAAAGTTGTGTATTGAAAAAGGTTTAATTACTTGTGTGATTAACATGCATTATAATTTAAAAACCTAAATAATATGAAATCTAATAATCTAAATGTAGAGGAGTATTAAGTTTATTATATAGTCATTACTTTAAATGATGGCTACTAGAGTTGCATGGTGTGTTTACCTTACTTTATAAAGAACAACTGGAGTTTAACAAGAATCAACTTTTAAAGGTTTTACAGCATTGGGAGCATTCGTTTATCTGCAGCTGTGGCTTTGCTGATTGATAGTCTGCCATTCAGTTTGTGGATCTGCCCCCCACTGTTTGAAGTACCTCATGTCACTGTGGGGATCGAGCTCAAGTTCCACAACATTACAGCACATTATGGGGGTCTGGGCCCTTCTTGACCACAGTTCTGACCCGATGTGTGCCAGGCGTCTCTGTAAGGAGAGGACAGCAAAAACCGGTGATTTAGAGTTGAGTGATTGACTCCTTACAAGTGGAGACAAGAATGTAAAATAATGTGTGTTAACCTGAATATCTTCTTTTTAGAACTTGTTTGAGCTGCACAGCTTCTCCAAAAGAGACCCTGCTGTTCAGGGTCATGGATATATTCCGTCATATTAATGTTAATTAATTGTCATATTGTCATTGTCATATAAAGTCATATTGACAGTGCAAGCTGTCAAAGCTGCTGAATTCCTGTCATGCCGAGTAGCCCTGAGATCAGCACTTGGATTACACAAATGTGTAAACTACATTATCGTTGAAGATGATGAATAAAGAGCTCTAATTTTACACTGACATACTTCTGCTGATTCTTAGACTAGCTCTTGTTTTGTGTGCGGAAATGACAAATAAATGTAATCAAATTATTTTTCTTCAAGGGTCATTTTAGGAAAAACATTTTGAACTTAAATTGTTACTTATAAAAGTACACTTAAAAGTTAAACATGTCTAAATTATATCCAACTTTTCACTCATTAATAGTTAATTAGTATTTTTTACTGTTGGGACAGATACATATTCACACTGGCCTAATTATTTTCAAAAGAGAAATCATTTCCAGGTAGAAGCTTTTACAGTATGAACTATTTACTGTATACTCACTGTGTTACGAGCTCTACATTAACTTACAGTGTGCATATCTATGGTATGGTTAATTCCCTGTGTAGTTTTGCATATAAACTTGAAAACAGCTAGAGATGCTCAGGAGTTTTTGAATTTTTTTCATCTTTACCAGTTCTCAGTTCCTGTTCTTTGTTTGCTCACTGAGAACTCTGGGAAGTTCCACTTTGATTAGTTATGAAGAAATCTCAAATGTTTCAAATGCAAATATGCAATCTGTCCAAACTTTTTCAGTAACATGTTGGAACCAAAATCTTTTCTGATGGATTTTATTATTTTGGCTTCAGCACCAAAGTTTATTCAAACTGTAAAACTTGTCTGACGGTTTCCAGATACCAGATATCTTCTCTCGCTACTTTTGCTTAGTGATTCTTAAATGTGGCAACAGAGGAAACAGGATATGAAGTGACTCAGATAGCCTCCTGGTGTTTCAGCTGGCAGGAAGGTGAACAAGAGGAAAGAAGGGAGGATAAGTGGTAAAAGATGAGGTGTCATGTCAGACAAACGATAATTGGAGATGTTACAGAAAATTTTAGAAAATATATATTCTAATCTACAGAAATGTCAGTAGTTGGTAGTCCAAAACTACACTAAATTATCTTTTACTCAAGACTCCATAATTGTGTGATTTCTTAATGTACATTTGAACTGGGAGTCATGATGAGGAGTGACCTGGACGTTTGCCCATAAAGGGATAAAGATGTTCTTTTGTACGTCGTTTTTTCTGACTGCAAGAAGTGTTTCTAATCTAATAAAACCAGATATGTTCCCGGAGTTTCCATGGACGACATATGCTGTGGGACTCATTTGTTAATTAGTATCCAGAGGATACTGACCTAGTGGGTAAGTTGTTTGGCAGCAATGTTTGCCATAAACTTTTCACTCTGATCTGCCTCTGAGTCATAAATGACTAAAAGTGCGGTAAGCAGAATTACGTCAAAAATATGAAGAAAATACATTTATATGGTTCTGCAGTTGACCCAGGCTGTGAGAATTGACCAACAGAATATGTCTGTTCACACTGCTGTGAGTACGCGTGCAGTGTTCTGTAACCATGAACTTACTCATAAAGTCTGATGAGAAATGACATAAAGTAAAGGTCAGCGAAGTCAGCAACCCAATGACAAGTTCTTTAAAAGCAACCTCGTCCAAAATAGCCTGATTTACACACTTCATGCTTGTTTCCTCTTTCTGTTCCTTACTTTTAACTGTGGGTAATAATAATAATTCTGTCACAACAAGGACTCAGATAAAGCTGAGTCCGACTTTTACTCCTTTCTAGGTCAGCAAATACAGAGAATTGTGTCACATTGGTGGTGAATGCAAACCAGCGCACTAAAGCTCAGGTTTAATTTCTCCGTGTGGTAAGTTGTGATACAGTGAGGAATGTGCAGCATGTGGACTGGTCAAATATATCTGTTAGAGGACTTTCTGTGGCAATTATCAAAGGAACATATAACAAAGCTTTACCAAATTGTCTGAGTAATTCATAGTTTAATGCTAAACTCGTGTCTAATAACACCTACTGTAGCTAGGACTTTGTCTACAGCCCATCACACACCGATGGCACACAAAGACAAACCTTTAGTGTTAGTGTGTCGCCTCAGCTTTAAGTCTGTAAAGTACCTCTGAGGCTGTACGATGCCAACCGTCCGCCATGCACTCACATCTTGAGACCAGCTGTTTGGTCGGCTACTGCTTGTGAAACATTTCTACCAGTTTTGAAAAGATAAAAATCACAACAAACTTTTAAGTCTTCACAGAGTGAGAATTTTAATAGGGCCAAATCAATATCTAAATTCCTCTGAGAAGGCAAAAACAGAAATAGTAAGAAAAGTGCCTGGTGAAGGCTGATAAGTGTTAATCAACTCAGTCAATTCACTCGTCACCAAAAGTGCCTCACAAAGTTAGACGAAACGCATCAGACATCATTCGCTTTTTTTCTTTTTGACTTAATTATTTTAAAGCAAAAGGGTATATAATACATGAACACCCAAACTAAAACCGCGGACTAAACATCCATGGGACCCACTAGCATTATTGTTCAGCCATAATTATTTGATATAACCCTGTAGCTTGTATATAACAATTTCCGGATCATTATATGCCAGAATCAAAGAAAAAATATACATTTATAAGAACACATCTCAAATTTTTACAACTATACAAATTATATTTCCATTTATAATTAAAAAAATTTGACTTAAAGCACTATTAATTAAGTTTTGGCCACTAGGGGGCAGTAAAACCCTGCAAACAATGGCCTAATGTCAACTTATGCATCCAACAGACACAGAGCAACATTATCTTTACATTGAAGTTGTGTTTCTGGCCACGTGCTGAATATATACATATTGCTGTATATCTTTGTTTTTTATAAACACCAGTCAAACAGTTTAGGAGTTATATCACAAAACTGTCTTTTGTATTTTGGTGGCGAGGTTACAATTGACAGTGTTGTTGTTTACTGACAACATGTAATAGCATGCCAGACCTATGTAGGATCTATCCTTTGTTACCTGTCAGTAATGGATCAATGCAGTGTTTTCTTCAGGGTGAATTACCTCTTTTAAGAGAGCTAAACAGTAGCTTGACCCTATAAATTGGTGGAGTGTGAAGACCTCTGCTGAAACTCCACGTCCTCTCTGAACAGCTGTAGACATGTTGGCTTGAGGCCAACTGGCTGCTCTTACAACCCTCATTCTTCAGAGATGGCTCATCGTAGCCGCAGGGCTGACTCACGCGCCGGGCAGAGTTAAAAACTGCTGGGGCCCTATGAGAACAAACAGAGTCTGCTGTGGGACTGTGCTGAGCACTTCTCAGGCTCTGAGCATCAGCGCTGGATATTTGGAGCAGAAACTGTTGATAGAAACTTGAAAATGGACTACACAGGGCTGCTGCTGCTGCTGGTCAACCTCAGCGGAGCAATCTGTGCAGCGGTACAATGGGCAGAATTAAATGAAGCAAAGGTATGTTGATAATTTCCTTTGTAACGTGTTTAAACATACATTCACAAGATGCTTTTGACTTATCTCAACAGCTAGTGTAAATACTGTATATATGGACATGCTAAATAAGTTTACATTTTACTTACTGTATTCACAGGCCTATTTGAGGCAGTATGGCTACCTGAATGACCCCGCTGATCCACAGGACCCTCATCACCTGGAGGAGATCATTGAAGCGCTCAGGTAAAATAGACTAGTGCACCAGGTAGCTACTGACAATAAGTTAATGTCATAGCATATGTTAGAGCTGTATTAGGGTCTGTTAAGAAGGTGGATACAGTGGAGGAGGATGTGTATTTTCAAAATCAGTGTGCAGATGTTTGGTCCCCTTCTGTCTCCAGGGTTTTCCAGAGGGTGAATGATCTGCCACCTACTGGAGAATTAGATGAAGCTACTCTGGATGCGATGAGACAGCCGCGCTGTGGCATGGAGGACCCCTTCAACAAGAAATATTACAAATACAGAGTGATGGGTGAGTCAAGAGAAAATTTGGGTTTTCTCTTTTACAAAACTGTCGGCAAATAGTTTTTTTTGTATTTTTGCTTTGCATGCACTTTGAAGCTAGTTATGGATCTGTTTACTCCTTATACGGCACGGGTTAATTATACTTTCCACATGTCCTGCAGTGACAACACTAAAAGTGTTTAAAAGTGTCCAAAATATTGTGAAAGAGAACATTTTTAGATGGGTTCTTTGTGATGGTAAAAACAAAACTACTATGAAACTAGGAACTACAAAATAAAGTCATAACATTTTAATGGCTGAATAAAAGTTTCATTTTTAAAGTTTTCTTAGCTGATTGACTGATGCTTTATATACTATATATATAGTTCTGTTTCTGATGCTTATGGACATCTGATGTAAACTGGAAGCAACTTTAAAGGTCGTGAATCACAAAATTTATTTAGAAACCATGCATCAGTAATTAACATGCATACAAAAATGTTTTCAATACTTACAAACAAAAGCAAATATGAGTATTTTAGTGAGGTAGACATCTTTGCTGTGGTGACTTATATAAAAGGATTCTTCTCTCACAGGTCGTTGGAGAAAGAGAAGTCTGACCTACCGCATCTACAACTACACACCTGACATGAAGAAGGCAGATGTCACGATGGCCATCCGCTCGGCCTTCAAGTACTGGAGTGATGTGGCTGCTTTGACCTTCAGAGAGGTCCACTATGGCAGAGCAGACATAAAGATCTCCTTCCACAAGAAAGATGGCTACTGCTCTGTCCCATTTGATGGCCGTGGTTAGTTTTTTCTCTAAATATATTCTTTTACTGTGAAACACAAACTACATTTGGGCTTTCTGATCCCAGAAACACTAACTTATACTGTTTATTTGTGCAACCTGCAGGTCATGTACTGGCCCATGCTGAGTCACCACAATCGGGTATTGTCCATTTTGATGAGGACGAGTTCTGGACTGAGGGAACATATTATGGTACTAATCTGCGTATTGTAGCAGCCCATGAAATCGGCCACGCCCTCGGCCTGGGTCACTCTCAGTTCAGAAGTTCTCTGATGGCTCCAATCTACACTGGATACCGTGCCAACTTCAGGCTGCATTCGGATGATATCGCAGGCATCCAGGCGTTATACGGTGAGTGCATCATGGAGGCCCACTGGACTGGATCAGAGCTGCCAATTTGTAGCACCTGTGACTCGACTTCTTCATGCAACTGTTGAGCTGTGATATTGATAATGCTTTCAATTGTAAGAGGTCTGAGACACCCTACTTACATGATTTTTCAAATGTCAAAATAAGGGAAAGTTTAAATGCATCCTAAAACTTGTAACTTCTCTGTTTTATAGGGAAACATATCACCAGCACTTTAGCATCCAGTCCAGCAACCCCAGCGAGTCTCCTTCCCACAGAAAGCAGCCATAGTACTGAGAACATCCCTGACCCCTGCACTGCCACACTGGATACCATCATGTTAGGTAAGTTATTGATTAGCTGTTGTTATAATAAATGCAGAAGAAGCCCCACCTTTGTGCACTGTAGCCCGACTTTATGTTAGACCACAACACGCTGGATTTAAAGGGGTCAAAATAATGCAAACTCAAATCTACAGCGGTTGTGAGCTACAATAAATGTCAGAAAATTCAGTGTTTTGATATGTACGTATCTTACATGTTTAAAAAGGTCCGTGGAAGAAAACTTTTGCCTTCAGCGGTGACTACATGTGGACGATCTCTGATCTGGGACACAACACACCACTAAAGATCAACAGGCTGTGGAAGGAACTCCCTGGAAACCTGGATGCTGCTGTGCACTCTCAAAGAACCAACAAGACATACTTTTTTAAAGGTACAGTTGTTGTCCAGTACTTCTGCCATGTGTATACCTTCTGTTCTCCAGCAAGGCCAGAACTTGAGTAAATGTTTCTACTGTTTCTGGTCACTAGGCAATAAAGTGTGGAAGTATACCAGGTTTGTGCTGGACTATGGCTACCCCAAACAGATGAAACGGATCCCTCCTAATATTGACGCAGCCTTGTACCTGGAGAAGAACAAGAAGCTGATCTTTATCAAGGTATCTGTGATCAAAACACCTGCAAGTAGTAACGGCATCCATATTTATTATTCTTCTTGCAGAAATCCTCAGTTTTGATCCCATCTCTCTGCTGTCTGCCTGTGTAGGGTTCAGAGCACTGGCAGTGGGATGAGCTGAGGTACACTGACCTAAGTCTCTACCCCAAACCGCTCTCTATGCTCTTCACCGGCGTGCCGTCCAGCCCGGATGCTGCCTTAACCTGGACCAACGGCAAGATCTTCTTCTTTAAGGGGGATGAGTACTGGCGTGTGAATGAGATGCTGAGAGTTGACAAAGGATACCCGCTGAGCAAGAAGGAGCGCTGGATGCGATGCTAGAGGTCGACCATCAGGGGGCAGCAGATAGCCAGAGGTCTACAGCTGGGGTGCTGGGTCCACTCCAGGGGCATTGACGACCAGGCAACCTCAACCGGCAGTGATTGATCGCCCATTGTCATCTGCCACGTACAAAAACTCATGTGGGGATTGATTTTAACCAAGCTTCTCCTGCCCTCTGAAGCAGGCTGGTTTTGGTGAGGCTTAGTTCTTGAGCACAAACGTGTGCTTTTGTGACTGCAAGAATTATGTAAGCTTTTGTATGATCTCAGGGAGGAATCGAGGGAGGCCTTCTGTTTTTCTCTGCAACATATGTGTTGGATTATGTGTCTTAATACTTTCAGTAAGATGTAATATGATGATGGGAGTGTGCACTTTCTGTTCAGACATTTTGTCTAACCAATAATGCAACACTTGTAAAGTGTGTTCAGTGCTCTTAAATGTTACTAAACACTTCTATCATCTCTTGAATCACACACACAAATCATGTGGCATAGATGTGTGTCCTGATTTTTTTAGTGAAAATGTAACTTTTTCTGCAATAAACAAGACATTATGTCAACAGTAAAACCCAAACCCTTTATGATGACATTCCGTCACCAGAAAAGTGGCTCGACATTCCCACAAAAAGGATAGAAAAAATATTTTAAGTTCACTATGATGAAAGCCCAGTCTGTCCTGCATTGTGTTTGTCTGCAAAAAAAACTTTGGAGGCACCATGGCAACCCTAGCCGGTTGCAGAGTAGGAAATCCTCCCCATGACCTCTTTATTGCCCGAAAATCTGATGAGTAATGCTGCCAGTGTTGCTAAGAGCCCAAAAAGACAAACAGTGCAATTTATCTGACTCAAAACTGTTTTTGTATCAAACACATTTATTTATCTTTGAAATTTCTATCAACAGGTATGTACAGATTCAGGTAACAAGTTCATTGTCCCCGCAAAATTCAAACTGGATAATTATTTAAAAATCTACAAATTAACAACAAACATGCTTTGTTTTTTGTCCTTTTTTCACCACTACCATGTACTTGCTCATTATATAAATTAAATTATAAAAAGTTTACTCCACAAGCATACACAACAGGCTAAATTCTTCACCTACTGTGTTCTGACAGGAGCTACATTGAAAACACAAAAAGGTCACAGAATTAGTGCTGCTGGAAAAGATCCTACTAAATGCTCATGCAAAGAGCTTTTAAATACAAACTGTATTTTATCTGCATCATTTAGTTTTTGCTTCACTTTGTCGTACTCCATGTATCCATCTACATGTCAGGTTTTACTCTCTCACCACACTCCATTTAAAAAAATACACAAAATGGAAGTCATTTTAATGACAAACTTCCACAAATCCTACAACCACACAGTTAAACAGTAAGACAGGTAATAACACAACACTTCATGGCAATGACTAACGTTTTAAGTACAGTACATGCTGCTTTGTCATTTTCACTACCAAAACAGAAATACATCAGTATTTGAGGCTCATACTTGCTGTTTATGTATTTAATACATGATGAGAGGAAATTAAGGACCTTACTTTGTTAGTATCTGTTTTTAAGTGTCTCTCTGAGAAACACTGTGGTTTAAGTGGTTATAGCTTTCACCAAACAGGAGCTTGACACCTCTTACATCTCCATAAAAAGCAGCATCTCTTCTCCCAGGACTGACACACTGATAAGAAGAAATCCATCCTCGCTCCAAATCAATTCAAGGGCAGAATGAACCCTCAGCTGAGGGGAGCAGTTTATTGGTTCTACTCTACATTAAGAAGACAGAGCACTAAGTAGTCCCTTCTTATCTCTGTTTTGCTCAGACCCTGATGACTGGGGTTGTAGCTGTAAGGGGCACAGTGGACCCGGTCTCATAGTCCAAGTCGATCATGGTGTGGTTGGTGGTGCCCAGGCTGCTAAGGGAAGTGCCTGTGCCCATCTGTCTGTCCCGCAGACTTTGCAGGTAGCTCTGAGAAGAACAACACAGGGAGAGATGAGGTACACAAAAATGGTGGGGTCAACTTGACAAGGATTAAATTCATGGCATCAGTATCAGTATCTACAGCACACGCCATATTGGGTGACACTGACCGGTGCCAGTAGATCCCCAGCGTAACGTTTGACTGGGGTGGGTTTACGGCGGTACGTGCCTTCCTGCCCACCTGCCTGCTGTCGTTTCTTGGCGTCCTTCTCTCGAATCCGCATCAGCTGGACTCTCTTCTGTCTCCGACTGATAACGACTACAAAGAGAAAGGGAATCAAAGGCAGCTTTTAAACATCATTTTATCATTAAACAAACAAATGACAGTCATGGACAAACTATGAGATACAGTAGTAATAGAAATTATTTGTGTTTGTAAACTCAAAACATCTGGCCCATATTTATCTAACTACTAAAAGTAAAATTGAAAGATGAAAGAAAAAAATCCTTTACTTGCAAACTTAAGAATAAAATATATTTATCATCTTACATAGCTACATATGTATTATTTTTATCACTGTAAATTATCTTATGATTTAAAAATGCTCTTACATTTAAGAGCATTGCAGAAGTGTCTTAAGTAATTGTACTGAACAGCATTGCTCATGATTAATAAAATGTTACTGTATGTTCAGAATAGGATCATTTAAGCCTTTTATTTGTTTTCTTTTTTCTATTTTTTTATTGTTTTGCATTTATCAGGGTTGAAAACAATAGCAACGATTTTGCAATGACTTTCAATGTATCTTGATGTTTGCACTTGCCAATGTCGTACTAAGTTCTCCTTATTAAGTTTTCTCTGATGGACCTTCTCTACCAGCTGCAGCCTATTGGTTATCTTTTTGTTTCCCTATTTATATATTTATGTATTATAAATTAATTTGATGGCTGTAATTTTATAATAATAATTGCTTATAGAGATATTAAGGACAATCACAAAATGTTTTTGTATAATAACTTATCTCTAAGGAGGGTAACCATGTCTCTGATTGGCTGTTCCTGCACTGAGCATACATGTGATTAATCATGTGATCACCTCAGAGTCGCCTTAAACAGGACTTGGAGTGAAAGCGCTGTGATATTTCTTCCTTACCCTCAGTGTGTGAGAAGCTGTCATCCGTCAGTTTCCACTGGACCAGTACTCCTATGAGGCTGAGGGCGGGCCAGATGCCCAGAATGACCCAGCTGTACCAGCAGAGAGGTGGCCCGGCTGTGAGGCGCAAGCATTCATACACATGCGAGGCCAAAGCCAGCATCTCCACAAAGTAATCAGCACACACTGTCATGATAGCTGCCCCGAACACAGCCGTGGACAGCATGGTGAAGAGCTTTTGCCACTGCAGCGTCAGCACGGCAAACAGCATGCCTGTCCCCAGAAGTGCACCCAGTGGGACCCAGACTGTGGTTGGAGTGTAGAACTGGTGAGTGACCAGCAGGGCGGCGAGAGCCAGGAGGAGGCCCAGCAGCAGGCCGGTCATGAAGAGGCCGACGCTTCGCACCAGCATGGTGACCAGACCGCACAGCAGGCCTATACCGAGGCCGATACCCGCGCTGGCCTCCACGCTCAGCTGTGTGTCCAGCACATGCTCCTTGTGGCACAGCAAGAAGATGATGACAGAGCCAAACATCAGACCAGACAGGAACATGACAGCCTTGAAACAGCGGTAACCTAGAAGCACAGAGAGACAGGAGATATCTATAATGTCAACATTTTAACAAGAAGCATAAGACAACTGGAACCTTGCAGCAGAGGAAATCAGTAACATCAAGTGAAAGCATAGGTTTATCCAACCTGATTTGATATATTTAAAGGCTGAACTATGGAGGTAAGTTTACAGTTACACGTGACATGTTGATGTTGTGTTATGTCATGACAAAAAACATTAAGTTTCAGCCTGCTTGATGTCAACCTCTGTGAGCCGGCAGGGATCCTCACCAAAGAAGCAGTAGATGATGCCAAAAAGGCAACACATGGAGCAGATGACGGCAGGGATGATATCATACTTCCTCTCCAACTCCAAGCTACAGGCGTCGACCTCGGCCATGCCGGCCCCGGCCCCCTCAGAGCTAGGCCCAGTGGGATCGGCCATTCTGGGTGAACGTGGCAGGCTGAAGTTCGGGACAAGGGTTGAACTTCTGGTAGCGTTATCTCAAGTCCATCTGAGCAGGTTTGGTGACTGTAAGAGAGGAGAAAATGTTGACAGTGTGGCTGAATCTCAGTCAAGTAAAAAGAAATCTAATAGCTCAAATGGAATTTTATTCCTGATCAACGCCTGAAACTTCAGTACTCCAGGGGTGAATGTGAAGTGTGAAATCTTCAGGTCAACTGTGACTTCTTCGTAGCTGCTCTGTATGTGCAGCTGTCAACGCGACTCACAAATCTATGCAACTCAGTGCAATCCCCTACGCTCCGGGCATACACACAAGCAGCTCATTCACTCACTATAATCCATGTGCCAGGACCCCTGTTGAGCTCTGTCCCTGTTGATCATTAGGGTCATGAACTCTCAGTCGTGAGTGGTCGGTCATCTAGGAAGAGTCATTTGCTTGACTTTATCTGTTTTTAACACTATTAAAAATGATCTAGTTTCAACTGCCCTTTCAAAATTACAAGGAGGGAGAAAACATTCATGCAATGTTTTCGCTCAGTAATTTGGTAACTTGAACTTTAAGATATTTTTCACTTCTATTTAAGTACATAACTACATAAGTACATAAAAGGTTAACTGTGATTTTACCCCTAAATCTTGCTTATTGAAAAGACACAAACATCAATTAATTGGTAACTTTATTATCATAACCACCAGTGGAAAAACTACTGCAGAGCAGCAGATGGTACCGTCCTGTAGAAAAACATCTCCAAAATGTTGACTTCACATTAGCAAAGAGCAACAGCCCTGTTTTCAGCTCTGTGACAATTCAATTTGCATTTTTAAATGGTTTATTTAGCATAAGTAGTAGGAGCATTTTTTCCAATTCATAAAGGAACACGTAATCCAAAGAAATTCACCAAACATCACCAGATTTGGAGATACATGGTTTTCAGTGGACAGCAACAAGCTTATATACTAAAGCACAGTCTAAAACCGCACAAAACCCAACTTTTTATCTAATTGTATGCAAAACAATGCTTAAAAATATTTTTTCTAGTGCTTAGCATTTCACATTCACCTACTTATTTAATTTCTAGGACGTACTCCAACTCTTGAAAAATTATATATGATATTTGAGCTGGCAGGCCTGCAGAGAGCCACAGAGGGCTGCAGTGGGGCTAAAGGCTTATGGGTGGACGGCTCTTTCTGAGGCTGCTGGCAGGCCTCCTGTATGATCTCACCACAGCTGAGATCCGATTACAGCTAACTCACGTTTTCTACTCGAGACAAACAGTCAGGAAACAATCGCTCCTACCTTTACTCTTTGCTCCTTGATAGATCTTTCTCTTTTCGCCCAGTCTATCTGCTACCTCTCCTTCTGCACCTGGAACTTTCCCCTCCTTAAATTGATTTTCGTTTTAACACTGAAATGTGCCTCATTTGTTTGGCCCTTTTCTCAGGCACAAGGCTGTGTAATTTGTATGTCTTGCCTATGAATGACTTTACATGGAAAAAATGAGAGCCTGGTGGAAAGTTTTCTTTTCTTCTTTAGTCACTTGCAGTTCTTCGGTACCTATCTCTCTCTCCCTCCTTCTGCTTCTCATCAATGACAACTGCAATGTTTTATTTCTTTGCTGAAAAGCAAAACACAAAATTTTTTGAAAAATATGTGTATGTGGCCAGTTAAAGTCTGGAGACTATTAAAACTTTGAAGATCTGCATAAATAGCTGAAATTGAGATATGTACATTATTTATGTAAACGTATTTGATTTGAGTGCAGTAATGTGGTTAAATATCTACAAATCTAATAAAAATATCACAAACTGCAATGACAATAAATTTATCATTTACAATACTGTGCAACAAACTTAACGTTTTTGCTTATAAAATGACATGTGAATCTAATGAATGAGCTACCGTGGAAACTATCCTTATATCATGTAAATTGGAAGGAATGTGAGGAAAAACGTTGGGACATTTTATTGATTATAACAACTGTTATGGATAAAATAAGAGGGGCCCCCCCAAAAAAAACAACTTTTTAAAACAAATTGAGAACTGCTGGAGAGATCAATCAGCAATATGAGCCAACTTATAATGAAGAACCAAACTCTACTGTGGGATAATATTTAACTACACACAAAGGTCTGGGCACTGTCGCCTTAAAACAAGGAGAGTTTGAATAAGACGGCTGGCTGATTTCTGTGTGGAGTTGTCATACTCTCTCTATATCTGTAAGGGTTACTTCTACGTCTTAAAACACTCAGCTTAAATCTCTAGTAGAAGTGAATATGAGTCGGTGTGTGTGTCTTAATGTTTTGTGACAGACTGGCCACCCTTGCCCAATAAGTGAAGACCTCGGCCGCATGTGACCCTGAACAGGATGAGAGGTTAGATGGATGGATTAAGTGGCTGGACAGACACAGGGACCTCATTGTTGTGGGCTTTTGTTTTGCTCTTTGGTCTCGTTACTGTGATCTGCCTCTCCCTGTTGGTGTTGATTCGGTCACATGAGAAGAAGACGAGTTTTTTGTTACGTTACAATGTGCAACTGTTAAAATGTAAATGGGTACCTCTAAAAAACTGAACCAACAAACCAAAAAGAAGTTTACTTCTGACTTTTAGTGTAAGTTAAACTTGCTGTCGTTGATTGCTGTTTGTTGGCCCCCAGAGCATTTTGCCCATCTCTGCCTTTGTCCAATGAGTCGAACGCAGCATAAGGCCACCTGGTTGGTTTGCATATGTAACACCTGCACCAGTTAGCTTTCTGAAGGGAACTTCACTTGTAGAGCTTTTTTGGGACTGACTCTGCTCTAAAGCCTTTCCCCTATTTACCTTTTGCTGTTTGCTGAGTAACTTACACACTACATCATGTGCTTTTGTAGGAGGTAACAGCTACTGTGTATGCTACTGGTTCTATGAGGCTAATCAACTCAATCTATCCCGCTTAAGTAAAAAAATAGGATCTATTTCTAGCTCATCTAATCTCTTCTTCTCTTCTGTATTTTTATCTTTCAAAGAGCCGAGACAGAAAAGCGATTTAATGTCTCTTATACTTAACATGCAGCACATCAAATTTTAATACAGTTTGGTACAAAATGTAGATAAAATAATTACACAGTAGTTTTTTTTTTTACAGTAATTAATGTAATTAGTCACTAACAAAATTTGCAACAACTTCCTCCGTTGCTTTTAGTTGGCCAGGACTTTGAGTTCAAGTTTCGTGGTCAGCTTATTGAATTTAGTTAAACCATGAAAATCAATGCTAATAGAAAATAATTAAGTCCAGTGTTGTCCTTTCTACAACATATCATGCTTAGTTACTGTTGAAGTTTATTTTCTAATTGGTAAGACAACTTTACTATTAACGCTAACACTATGAGTGTGAACTAGTTAATATTTCAACACCATTTCAACAGTAATTTACTTAAAACTACACGCATGCCCGGGTACACTCCCATGTCTCGGCCTCCTGTTACCCCTCCGTGAGTCACAATGGTGTCCTATGTCTAGCAGGCTTGGAAGTCCTTACTGCTGTGGGAGAATAGAGCCATTATGGGGCAAAACAAAGACTCTGAGGCCCATGCTGTGACCTCCAGTGGCACTCAGAGGAAACCATGCGGACAAAAAAGGAGACCACATAGAGATGGCTGAGAGCACCAAGGAGACCGGTAGATCCCAAGTGTTTGCTTTAAGTTGGGTGCCAAGTATTTGCCTTCAGAGGGCTGCTGAGTGATGGAGGGAGGGGGCCCTAACCAGAAACAGAACTATCTATCTAAATGACTCAAGTCACTGGAGGCCCCAAAACCTCCCAATTCTTCCTCGCTGAATTTTCTACAAGCCAAAGTCGCCTGGCAACTAATTCAATACAAGTGAACAAGACTACGAGTCTACACCGAGCATCATCATGCTCACATGCTCATGGTGTCAAAGCTAACTATTTACCAGGTTTACCATCTAAGTTTAGTGCAGCTGATGCCAATGGGAATGTCATTAGTTTTTCAGGTTTTGGTCAAAAGCAAAGGATATTTTGGACAATTCAAATGTACACCTCATGATAGTGCTACAAAGGTCAGAGGATCCACAAAGTCAGTTGAATTTGGCAAATTTCAGGGCAATCCATCAAAAAAGTTGTCAAAATATATAACTCAAAAACCAAATTGTCAACCTCATGATGATGCTAGCGGAAAAATAAGTAGGAATCATCCTCTGGGGACCACAAATTTCTATACAAAATATTATGGAAATCATGCAATAGTTGTTGAGACATTTCAGTCCGGACCAATGTGGTGGACCGACCAACTGACTGACTGACCATGAGGCACGAAAGGTATCAAACCCTTTAACCTGTACATAGAAAACACAAATATAATTTCCATATCCCTTCCATTTTTTTTAATTTAAGACACAATAGATGGGAACTGTGCCTTAACACACAATAAGCATCAGCTGCAGACAAGCTATTGGAATATTATGTTGTCCTTGAAACAAAAACTTGCCCAAGAGTATCCTCCCCCTGAACAAACACTGCAGGGGGCTGAGTAACGCAGATTTGAATGCTCAGCTGCTGAGGAACAGGCAGGGCCGACTAAAAGTTCCCCACATAGCTAATTTGGGTGTGTTTAATGAAGGGGTGGGCGTGCGTGATCACAGCCAAGGATTCTGCAAGTGCTCCTCCATTTGACGGCGAAGGCCAGCTGAGAGGCTGAAAACCTGCAGTGTTATGACTTGGCTGTCTGACAGCTTCACTTGGAAGACGCTACGGAGAATGTGAGACGCACCGGGGTCTGCGCTCTGCAGCCATAAATCACGCCACCTTCAGCTGGACACCCCAAACCAGCTGAAAGACTGACGAGTCCAGACAACAGGAACCATGGGAGTAATGCTTAATTGTCACAGAGGGGGTTATCAAAATGGATGCCATATTTTGCCAAGCACAAAACTGGATAAACGTGGATAAATGTATGCTCATCCTCACAGTAACGTCTGCTTCCATTCTGGATCATACTGAGAAAGACATCACACGGGCCACTATTGAGCTTCCTGTCTCCCCACAGCAGGAAGCTGAGGACCACATGAGGAAGTGGAACATCAGGTTTCAGCAGGAACTGACCCCTGTGTTTGTGACACAGAGCAGAGATGGGAACAAAAAGCTGGATCATCAAAGCTGAAACATAATTTTACTTTCACAACACCTTTTGCTTGATTTCAATTGAGAATCCGGGACTGGGGAACACAAGGCAGCTGGCAAGGACTCTGCACTGCTAAGAAGGTTAACATTGTCAATATAAACAGCTAGACCTGAGCAATTTGTCCATTTTCTAAGGAAATACTAGGAAAGGCCGCATTTCAGTATGATGAAAATAAGCCTGTAATCTGTCTGGCTCGCAGGCTAATCTGCATATAACACTTGCCATTGTGTCACCACCACCATTTGCTTACACGATTGAAACAATTTCAGCACGTTGTTTGTGCATGGCAGCTACTGTAGCATTGGTGTAACAACTTACAAAATGAACAAAGCACCACATGATAGTCAGTTTACACTTTTTTTTCCCAGACTTTGAATGCTCAGAGGTTTTGTAATTCTTATTCATATAATCTGGGTTTAAATTCCATGCAGCTATATTCAAACAACAATGATGCACTTATCACAAATGTGCAAAAATGTACAAATTCTCTACTATCACATTCACCAGCCACATTCCTGTCGTTCTAATTTTGCAGCAGGTGACAGCTCTAAACCATGTTCAGACCTTTTTTACCTAGATTTATCCTTCCTCACTCATACTTTCTTGCAGCTGAAAAACTAAATAAAACACACACACACTGGGATGGATATTTGGTACATTAACTTGAGCCCTAGCTTCAAAACCTTACCTTAAGTACATGGCAGAGGCACGATTGCCATTTAAGGGCCAAGTGTGATCAGGAACAAAATCAACAAGGATCATTTCCCCTGTGCAGATCTGGGATGTACCTAACCCTTATTCATATTCAGGTCTATTCTCTTCTCACGGTGCCACTAACTAATTTACTAATACATAGTTTTTAATGCAACTCTGACAAGATATGACACAGTGTGCAATGGATCTTTCTTGAACCAAAGAATCTGACATATAATAAGCCACATATTTGTGACCTTAGAGTCTCCAAATGTGTGGATTTTATACAAAACTATTTGCCTCTCAAAACTGACTCAATTCACCCAACCAACTCAATTTTGCACACAGCACAGCTGGAGATCCTAGATCCTTCTCATTACCCAGAGTTATGAAAACAACATTTTTGCAATATTTGGTTGTACTCAATAGCTTTTTTGATAGAGAAACGATTGGCAGTATCATGTCAGTGACACTATGTCACAATTTCATTGACTTTCACAATATATTACTTACTATTTTATTAGTAGTATCTAACTTCCCTTCGTAATCTCTCAATCTCATGCCTGCCTGACTTTAGTCTAAACAATAGGGGCCTTTCAATAGCGGACTGCAGAGAACTACTTATAGATAGGCATGAAAAAAGATCCGAAACACAATGAGGAGCCTTTTGAAGAGAGTCACATGTCAGTGGTGAATGCGTGTATACTGTACATGATGAATACACATGGTCATTAACATGGTAAAAATCCATGGTATGGACTAACATCCATCCACTAAGTTAACACACTATGCGGCAGTTGTGACCCAGCAGCAGAGGAAGGAGCGTACAGCTTGTGCAGCAAGGAGGGGCAGTTCCACAACGCTCTATTAAGGGTTTGTGGTGGAGAGCAACATTTAGTAGGCGGTGTGGTGGAGTCTGATGTCCATGTGTTCATGAGGGCATGACAGTATAGCACTGTGTATGAGATAATATATGCTGCTGCTGATGAACACTAGGTTGGCGTAGAGAACTTAAATGGGAACACCCATCGTTCAGACATGTCCTTCGAGCAAGACGCCAACGCCTGACCAGTTCCACGGGTCGAGCTGAGGGAGATTTCACTGGGGTTAAATTATATTATTATATTGTATATTAAAACTTTGTTCAGCTCTTACCAAACTGGTGTAGAAGAAACAGAGTTGCTTAGGCAGACTGCCAAAGTAAAATCAAATAGGCCACTGATTGAATTGTGATCATTTGTAGATTTGTAGATAGGTTTACTATAGCGGCAGAAGGGGAGTCAGAACACAGTAGTGGTTCAGACCTCCGTGCAGTGCCTATATATGTCTGCAGCATTTCCACTGCAGCTCTATCATTTAGAGCAGCCATTTAAACCTCTTTGTCAAATTCCAGTCGACAATAATTGTACCTCCTACAGCGATCTCACGGCCTAAAATATCACGTGTCCTTCATTTTCCAAGTCGACTCAACACCCCATCTCATGTCACAAGTATAACCAGTGTTTAAGGTGCTATAAGTAGCCTATGGATGGATGTTTCAAAATGACTGGTATCAGTTTTTATGTGGTTTCCAAGTGACAATGGGGTTTTTCTTGCACCCAGGAGTCTCCAGATCCGTCCATCTCTGAGTCTAACACAAACTCAGCCATGTCAGTTCTTCTTTCAGTAGTCTTAAGAAGTAAAATCAAGACAGGATCAACTGCATAAAAGCAAACCCATGGTTGGATAATTCAAAAAATATTTAAAGATTTAACAAAACTTTCTTAGAAGAGGAGAAAGTCACATGGACAGAGAACAGCAGTCTCCTTATTAGATTAATTACAGCAATGTGTCTCGTGCAGATTGTACAGCACAGCTCTTCCTTAATACTGTTCTTATTCATAATGATAAACCTTGATTTAATCCTCAGTGTACAGATTAGTCCATCTGCAGTGCATATGGACAGATGCTGGAGGCCTGACTCAACAGAGCTGGAGAGCTAACCCAACAACTATGTAGACTTCTGAGGCAAACTCACCAAAATCAGCATTACTGAACAGTGTCTTTGTGAAACTGCATCTGCATTTGTGATGGCTTCACTCTTAAATAATGTCCTGACATACGACAACAACGACAGAGGAGAAGCTGAGTTTACATGATTCTGTAAGTGGCTCTTAATCAATACTCTACTATAATATACACGACATCATACTACTGAATAAAAGACTGTATATGAATTGTGCTTTTAAGTAACCACAGACAGCAATGAAATTCATCTTTTCAACTAGAAATTCTCAAAATCTCTAACATGCACTCGAAGACAGCTCTAGCCAAAGGGATTTGTTTTATAATGTAAACTAAAAAGTAACAATTGTGTATTTTCACCAGTGCCGCCATCTCACACAAGTTCGGGACTGTACATAATGGCCGGCCAGCCGGCCTGCCAGTACCTTAATTAGAAGAATAAACCTTAGCCTATGGCCTTGTTGTCTTCAGGGGAAAAAAAAGACTGCTTCTGTTTAAAGAAAAGAACAGATCCAAACACAGTAATTACCTAAACTTCAAATTAAACCTTGCCCTCATAAAACGGGAATTCCTGCTTTGCTGTGCGGGTCAGTTGCTCTTACTGTGCACACTCTCTCCTCAACAACAATCTCCTGAAAACTGCTGAGAGTATTTTCAATGAAGTTCAATGTTCAACACTTTGTTGGAAGACGCTACGTTTGTTTAATTGTACTATATGTGTTTAATCGTACATGATAATAGTACAGATAGGTCAGCGTGGTGTTAACATATTCTATTAATAGGACAAGATAAAAATGAGACCGCTGCCTCCATGTTAATTAAAAGGTACCATGTAAAACAACATGTGCAGTCCAACTTTCATCAACCCCTGCTCCTCATGCTTCCTTTCCTGCCTTCTCTTTTTCCCCCCAATGCAGGGAAGGGCTTCCTCTCTGCTGTTTCAAAGGGGCACAACCATCTGGTGCAGGCTGACAGAGTAGGTCAAGTAGATTGGGGGGGGCGCAGTGAGGGGGTGTAACTACAGGCTGCACTCCCCAGTAAAGACAGGACCTGTAGGCTGTCATCACACTGCCCAGAAAACCAAGAGGCACTCCCACCCTGGATCACACAGCGGAGCCGCAGGGCCGGGGCTTCTTGCACGCGACGTGGGCCATAAAAAGACATGAAATGTTTGCCTTACAAGATGAAGATGTTTCCATACAGTCGGGCCCCTCGCATAGACACTATGGTGATAATAAAGAATCAATAAACACAAGTTCTGTTTCCAAAAGTGTTCAGATTTGTCAAACAGCCATGTAAATTAAATTTAAATTAAAGAAATCAAAAATCAGTATTGATTTTTTTTTATTATTTTCGTTAAGGGCTTAGTCTGCAGCTCTTAACAAAAATACCATCTTACCACCACCTCACCATCTTCCACAAGCAAAACCTCTGCAGAACCAACTAAAAAAACCTGGAGTTGTGAGGCAGTACTGATTAAAGCACAGTGCTAGGGGATTTTGCTCTAAAAGTTTGGTTCAGTGCACACCAATAAAGCCTTTATTATCCCCGATCATTACGTCTTAGTGCTCAAAGGCTGAAGGAAAAGTTGCATTATGTGCCTCGAGTGTGAAACGCTTTGAAAAGGGGGAGCAGCCGTGCAGGCAGCAGGGCTTGCTACGTGTTATTCCAAACATTTCCAGCTGTAGAGTTTGGCTCTGATCAGTCAGGATCTGAGGTGGAGCCGCTCGACCACAATCAATCAGCATAGGTAACGAAGTACGAGGCCATTGTTTCCAGTGATAGATGGAGTAAACTGAACTCAAATGTCCTGAGGCAGAAAAGCAACAGAACACACCACCGAACCTTTGGGTGTTAAAGCGAAGAGTAGTCAGGTGAAGTATATAAGAAACGCACGCAAAATATATAGGTTTTTCCTTGAGTGAAAGTGGTTTTGGAGACTTACCGACGAGCCCGTGTGTCCGGCCGCTGTAACTTTAACGCTGTCAGGCAGGAAAACCGGACACAAAAGCGGCGGCGGCGTCCGGGCACCAGGGAAAAACCGGTTCTCTTTTCAAACTCACGGGCTGAACTAAACCGACAGCAACGGCATCGTGTTGTTGCTACCCCTGCCTCATGCAGATCAGGGTTTTCTTGTTTTTCTTTAGAAGAAAAAACGCACAGATGTGAGGAAGGCTAGCTGGTTTCCATTCAGTCGGTCGGTCGGGGAACTTCCTCACTAACTTCACCGTTGAAGTTCCCGTGTAATGACCCCCCCCCCCAAAAAAAAAAAAAACTAAACTTAAAGTCCACCTCTTTGGAAAATCTTAACGGTCCTCCTCCCTCTGTCTCCCCCCTTTCCTCCTCCTCGCTGAAGTAAATGCCACTTAAAAACACAAAGGAGTAAAAGTTTTCCCCCGCTCTGTCTCCATCCAGCGTCGTCAGTTGGCCGTTGGGAAGAGCCGGGAGGGAGGGAGGGGAGCCCGGGGGAGGGGAGGGGGGGAGTGGGAACAGCCACGGATGAGCTGTACCTGAGCTGCAGAGAAACAACGCGACCAGCTCCTCTGAGGCTGTTTTCAACGCCCAGCTGGACGCAGAATAAATGTTAACGAACTGTAAGTGTCAGAGCTTGTACCTTTACACCAGACCTTGTCACACTACTTTGTGTTTTCCCCTCCCTGACATCCCATGTGAGCACATAAGATGGTGGATGCACTTTAAGGGTAAGCGCCATAACAGAGCCACTTTCTACTAAGGCATCCTGTTTAAAGGGTTTGTAAGTTGTAGTTTGTGGCTTTATCCTCCTCTGGCAGGACACTTTTTGTCCTTGTAAGTCTTTAGTTTATCAGGTAAACCTTTGGCCTTGTGAATAAAAGTGCTGCAGAGCATCTAAGCCAAAATCCATTTATTAACAAATTATTAAAATGACCAATCATGCAGTGATTCGATTCAATTTACTCTGTTTCGCCAGGATGATCCGCTCAGAGTGGATACTAACTTTTACTGTTGGCTTATTACAAAGTGTGAAACCTGTGACCTTTAATAGTAGTCCCTTATTAACATTTATAACTGCAAACTTGTACACTCATTATCCTCTAATAATGATCCAGCTGATCCATAAATTAGTTAACATTTTGAAACCATTTTGAGAAAGTGGTACAGACAGGATTAGCATATATAATTGTCTACACTAGGCCCATAACGAGCTCCACGTGTTAACAACAGGGAACAGTGTTTGAATGTGTAGGCAGACAAGTTGTTTATATTCTAGGCTTATTTATTCTCTTTTCCTTTCTGTATTCATACACACACTGAGGAGGGTTGGGAATTTGCGGCGTCCAGAGAGTAACAACTGGTGACACAGGACCCTGTGGATTGTGTTGGTACATTCAGAGGGAATGAGCTACAGCTGTGACTGCTGAGACTGTAGGAGCGCTTCATTCTCACCACAGGGTCGACCGGAGGAGGAGGTGGTGGTTGTGTGTGTGTGTGTGTGTGTTTGCGCCAGGGGCAGGGTCTTATTTATTTATAGCCACGACCATAGACTGTGTGGCTACCACACTAACAGAGCAACAAATACACCCACAGGTGCTCATTGTTTACCATTTGCGGGGTGTTCACCCTCTATATTTACACATGGAGATCATTTTATGATCTGCTCAGTCAGGTTGGACTCCCTGTCAGATTATTACTTCGCAGTGACTTGTATGTTCCCCATTCTCGTGCCATGAAATGTCCTGGTAACTTGATCTTTTATTGGCACATTATCCTACGTAACACCTTTCTTTCGCTGCATTTCTGGGAGGATTTAGCAATAGATACATGTTTGGCTTTACTGCTGAGAACAAAATACATTTTTGATTAAATGGAAGTGAACTGAACCATTTTTGTGCTCTTCCTAGTGAAGAACTGATGTCATTGTTGAGAAGCCCCATTCTATTTTTTAAAATGTTTTTCTATATAAAAAAGTAATGTAAAGTGCTACTGAGTAAAGACACTGTTCTCTCCTTTCCAATGAACCTCTACATCAGTGAAATATCTGTTTAATCCATAAATACACAAAAGCAAAGAAAAAAAACATCTTAAACCAGACAGTTGTAAAGTATTGGCTTTGTGCCTGTTGTGTTGCGACATGCAGCTCTGTCACAATCAAAGCGAGAAAAAGAAATGATGTGATAGACAAATCAGGTAGTTTTTGTTCCACCCCGCACAAACTGAACAGACAAGTACATTTACTGAGAATTTCCCTTAGCATTAGACTGTTCCCCTGAGGTGACCTACGGCAGGAATCACTACATAGGCTTTCATCAGCCTTTATAGGATTTAACAACTAATGACGCGTTTGTGTACAAGCAGTGACGTTAGTTCTGTCTGTGGCTGAGTTTCTGTGAGGTTTGGACAGGCTTGAAACCCCCTTTCTTATGCATTTCTATAAAACACATACTTTGAACTAAGTCATGTGTCAACTCGCGCACTAAAGGGTGATTTCCGTCCCTTTCTGTAACTTTTAAATGAAAAGGTAGGTCTTCGTTTTTCACTAACAAAAGCATGGCTTCTATTTGCTGAAGGTTTGCATGATTTAATGACTTGTATAACGCATCTGTTACTGACATTTAGCAATACAGCCTGCAAGCGTTTGCTTTTATGTTCTGGTTACAAAACAATGAGTCATCAGTATATCTTTAATATACAGATTGTCCAAGCCTGTTTAGGTTAATACATCGAGACATATTAGGTACTTTTCTGTGCAGAGGAAGTGATATACCTTTAACCTAGTGATACACATATCCACCCACCATTGTGCTCACATGCTTAACTCACAGCAGTATCTGTGGACTGTCAGGTCTGCAGGATGGGGGCAGAGCAGATGCTGTGACAGGAAGTTACTAACATGGTCCAGATGTAAGGACAAGAGACCACCCCCGACACAGCTGCAAAACATGGATGACTGCAGGCAGTGACTGCAGACATACACAGGATACAGGGTCCCTGTATTGAAGAAAGCTCAATCAGAAGACAGTAGTTCATGTCATTTAATGCAGAACTGTAGGACAAATGTGAACAGACCGAGATTTTGATCCGTCCATGTTTTCATTGAGCCTGTCCTCACTCACTGGTACAATACTATTTAACGTTTTGATCAAAAACTCAATTTTAACGGATAAACAACATATTCAGGAGTTCAAATTAGATATCCTTCATATTCAAATAGTTATTTAACTAATTCACAAAGGTCATGGTTCAGCATGTATGTGCCCTCTAGTGTTTAAAATGATATAGTGCAAGAAAGTGACAAAACAAACTATTTTGACAGCTTTTTTTTATTATTAATAAACAGGCATGGATTTTAATCTGAAATACAAAGTCCACATTGGAAATTACCAAAAAAAGTACAAAAGTATTTGTTAATACAATTTATCAAAACAATGAAACAATTAACCTACAGATCAAGGATGAAATTGAGTTATAAACGTCTTGTGATGTAAAACTTTCTCAAACATAAAATATCTGTATGATTTCCCTGCTGGGAATGCTAAGAGAAATAGAACGACTAGATAGAAAGAACGGCAGAACTTATTTACTGTAACTACATAAAGGCACCAATCAAGCTTACCAACGACATAACAACATGATATTTCTAATGGGATCTCTGTGTCCACAGGGGCAGGTCTCAGGGCCTACTTCTTTGGGTTGTTTTGTATTCCATTAACAGAGTTTCCGCTGTCTGGTCCGCAGACCTCCAGAGAGCCGCATCCACTTCTGAGCAAAGTGAGGGACTTTTATGTCTCCCCCATCTGCAGTTTTTACAGTCCATTAAAGAAAGTCACTAATCCTCATCTTCCTCTTCATCAATTAAGACCATCTTCCGTCTACGCTTCACGGGAGCAGAAATATCCTCCTTGTCTGACTCTACATCGCTGCTGGTATCAATAACCATTGCAGTGGTGGAGTCATCCTCTGTAAAGACAGCAATGTGTGAGCCAAAATGCTGCACTTCAGTCATGCTTAAAACACCACTACTGTCAGAGCTCATGTTAAGCTCAGCATGAAATAAGGATTGACAACTTACACCTAATTTTACACTACCAACCTTTAGTTTAACAAGTTTTCTGGCTGGGTATCCAGTTAGTTATTATTAAACTAACACATTAAAACACTAAATTGATTTCCAACAGTGAAGTACCTTTCTCGTCCTCATCGTCGTCAAACACTCTGCTTCTGCTTCTTTTAGTTGAGGTCTTCTCCTGGGACCTGATGAGAACAGGGATAGATTAAGCATTAAGAGTATTTGGAATTAAAAATAGAAATTTCTCAGCTGTGGTTTGGCTTAACGGATTAACAAAAAAACATTGGGCGATACCTCACCTCTCAGTTGTACTGTCTGTATCCTCAATAGGAGAGATCTCTGACACAGGAGCTTAAAAACAACAAAAAGAAAGTTTAATAATATGAACAAAGTTACTTTAACTGACTCATCTTTGATTAGCGGTAGATTCAAACCAACAAGTTTCATTTTAGTGTAAATTGCTGCATCTTAAATGTTTTAACAAAAGCTAAAAAGTTAAACCAGCTTTGCGGTGGCTTCCAACCTGGCCTCTAAGGCAGTTTAACTATCTTTTAAACTGGCATACCAGAGGAATCTTATTCTGCCAATGTGTTGCTGATTTATTTAGATTTTTTTAAAGGTTTGTTACAATCAAAATGCTGCAAAACATTGCCATTGCACTGGATTTCTGTTATATTCTCAGGAAATTGAAGAATGACTTTTCACATTTAAAAATATCAAATACCACATTCTTGGCTACCAGATTAGCCAAAGAAGGCCATATAAGAGGCAAGTTGTGTATGCACCATGTAAGTCAACGCTCACCTACGTGACAAAGCTGTAATTAACTGTCATCTGAGACAAGGCACAGAACGTTAAAACTCCCACACATACCTGTATGCTCTGAGGTGTGGTGTTTCCTCTTGCGTGTAAGCCGCAGAGCTCTCAGAGCCTGAGCTCTCTGTTCACCTGAGACCTCGACCTCCTCCTCCTCCTTATCCTCCCCCTCCTCCTTCTCCTCCTTCTCCTCCCCCTCCTCCTCCTGGGATTCTCTGGTTGGATCCCTGGAGCCGTCTTGCTCCTTGTCTCCTTGAGGTTCTTCCTCTCTTGGACTAAGGGCTGCAGCTGCACTCCGGAGCTGCGATACACTGATCTTTGCTGGGATCCTCCAAAAGGTCTCCTGGATACAGAACAGTGACACATAACTCTAATTAATGTATATATTAACTATCAACTGTTTAGTATGTTACCGTCAGGTGTTTTTTTTTATTCATTATTTAGAAATAATTTTGCAAACAAACTTAAAAACACCAACACAGTCTCAAATGAATGCACAGAGCAGAGAGCAAATTAAAGGGCTATAATGAGAATGAGGAAAAATGACTGATTTGGTAGTAAAATATAACACAAAAAACAAAAACACACCTGTTCATTTGCAGGTGCTCGCATTCCCAGTTTGCGCAACAGCCCCCGGAAGCTTTTGTTGTCCATGGCTTCTTCATTTGCCTCTGTCAGAGGAACAAGTGGCACAGGCTGGGACACACCTGGTGAATGGACCACAACGTCATTAACAGACCAATCAGCAATAGTTCCAATTTGCTTTTCATACACTTTAACTTCCCCGAGAGCTAAAACAGTTTGCAGCGGAGTAAAGAAATAACATGCACAATGTTTGGACACTTTTTTTGACAGTTAGCACTTACCATCTTTTTCACGGTCTTTTGCTGTTCTGTTTAAACAATTCTGGATCCACAACATAGGTCCAGACATGCCTGTCATAAAGAAACAACAGCATGAGAGTAGTCCTAAGAGTACATAATGGAAGAATGTTCTATTCTTATAGTCTTAAATATATATTTTTTCAAACATTGGACTTCACACACATCCTGTACCACCAGTGTCTTTGTACATGAACAAATTTGTTGTTTATTTCTTTGATCTCATTTAACAAAGAGACCCTGATGTTACTTTGAAATTATCTCACCTTCCTGTTGTAGAGCATACACCATGGTGCCTACGTCAGCTCTCTTCTCTACAGGGGAGTGCAGGCTTTGGCCCCTCCTTCCTCCATTTTGTGATTTGTCCCTTTGTGGCTCTTCATCTTCCTCTTCCTCACTCTCTTCAGACTCATCCTCATTTTCATCGTCTCTGTCCTCAGGATCATCTGGGAAACCTTGTGTTAGACTGTCTAGGAACTCTTCTTCAGTCTGCACCAGAAAAAAGAGGGACTTTTATTGTATAAAACACCATTTCACCTTTCATTTTTTTTATGATGTATACCGTTATTCTTGTATTAGATGCAGAATGATCTTCACTGTATCTTTCTTAATCTGATCCAAAGTTTTATTATAAAATATCAGTTAATATAAATTAACTTTACCAATCCTTTTCCAGAGCTCTTCCCTTGAGCACTGCGACTCCTCTTCTTATAAAGTTCTCGTCTCTCGGACACCAAACCCATACTGAGTAGCTTGTCTACCACTCGTGCACGGGACCGCTTGGCTGTCAGCTTCTTCAGGATGTTACCCAGCACATCTGTGAAGGTACAGTTTTATTACTAAAGACAGTCACCACAAAAACCACAAAGTGTTTCTGAGACTAAAAGGACTGGAACTGAGGACAAGGGTACAGTGAAAGGCTACTTTTTTCTCCAGCAGTACCGTCAGAGTCTTTGTACTCCTCATAGAGCATCTCCAGCTCCTGTTCCTGCTCCTCAGTCCAAAGAACAATCCGGGTACCTATCCTTTAATAAAAGAAAAGAAAAAATAACTCTGTTTCTTTAAGATTTACAGTATATAGAGCCATTCCTCTCTACTATAACATTAATATATTACTCATGTCTGGAGCACATACTTCTGTTTCTTCAGTTCCTTAGCGTTGTCCACCAGACCCATACGCACCAGCTGTGTCACTACCTGGCGCCGAGAGCGGGTGCTGTCGCTAAGTAATGGCAGCAGAGTCTCCACTATATCTGGCACTAAACACAAGAATCAACAGTCAATGAAAGAATGTAGACATAGTACATAGCGCGCATATGCATCTTGTAACATATAATACAACAAACAACAAACAAAATGAAAGCAGACCTTCAGAATCACAGTGCTCCTCATAAAGCTTGCGCAGCTCCTCTTCCTCCTCTTCAGTCCATGTTGGTTTCTTTCCCTCTCTGGCATATTTAGGACGATACGCAACATTTCAAATGGCAGAACCCAACACTTTTTGTAACAAATGTAAAGGCCATATGTTTTATAAATAATGACTTACAATTTTACAGAAGTATATATTTTACATGTAACTTGGTAACAATATATCTGCTTAACATGACACACAATATTAGCAACACACAAACACTGGAGAAATACAAAACAAAGGGCACCAACCCGTCTTTGCTGTAGCCTTCAGTCATCTCTCGTGCAGCACCCACATTTTTCCAGAACAGTAGTTCAACATATGCCTTGTTATTTTGTGCTGCCAGTGAAAAGAAACGCTTCAGCACATACTTGGCAAAGGTCACCAGTTCCTGTGAAGGACAGAATAAAGGTAAGCTTTTGTGTCTAATCTAAAGTTGACCTTATAGCACCAATAATTTGCTTGACAACACTGAAAAATGTTTCTCTCATGTCATTATTGTACCTTGTAAGCTGCTGCAGCAGGGTCACTCAGAATCTTGTTGAAAAGGTTGAAGACTGACAGCTGGAAAAGTAGGGCATCCGTTTTGAGGTCGACAGCCAGGCGGTGCAGCATACGAATGATGCAGTGGTTTGTGTGAGGTGTGTTTTTGGAGTAGGATTTTAACAGGAGGAGGTATGGACGCACAATATTGGGGCTGGCAAACCTGTGAGGGGGTAAGAGAAGGGAAACGTGTCCCATTAGGAAGGTCACACAGTGGACGGTTACATTGTTTTTTTGAACCGTTTTCCTCACCTCTTGATAAAGTCTAGAAAGCTGAACTCTTTTTCAGAAACCTGGACAGACTCCAACTCTTCGTCCTCTAACTCGGCTGCATCATATTCCTCCTCTACCACAGGCTCAGGAGGAGTTGACCCTAAAATTAAAAAGGCAAGGTTTGAATACTGCTCTGATGATAAAGTAAATATACTTTTTAAAAACTTACTTGGCAGGTTGGCATGCAGGATCTGCTTAAGGAGTTCCAGTTCCTCTTCAGGTTCCACATCAGCTGAACCAAACACATCTCCCTCTGGCCACACCTCCCTGAGTATGACAAGGAGATGGTAAAATACTTAAATAACTAAGCATGTGTGATTAGTCTGAGGGGTTGTTGGCGTGTTGAGTCTCATTGACCTGGCAGCACGTAGCAGTCCCAGTGCTTCTGGTCCCAGTCGAGCCAGCAGGGCATCCTGCACCCGCACCATGGCCTCGGTCCGCTGCTCCTCAAGTGGAGTTTCAGATGTGGCATCAAATGGCACGATGCTTTCAGTTAAAGACTCCGACAACTGCAGACAGAGAGTATTTAGTGTTAGTAAAGTTGGCTCTTTAGAGACCACCCTTAATGTGCAAATTTAGAGAAGCTCTTTGAAGCCAGATGCTCTCGTGCAGGTTGATCGTCACACTGACCTGAAACCCTGAAGCCTTCATCTCTTCCTCCACAATTTTCCAAGTTTCTGCCAGGGCCTCTGGACTAGTTTCTGCAGCTGAGGGCTTTTTTTCACCTCTGGACTTTCTCCGCCTCACCTTCTTCTTCTGCAGAGTTAAGAAAGTTAGATATTAATATTTTAAGCAGGTACAAATAGCAATAATTTACACACAAATGTAGCACAAAAACTTACCTGAACCATCAAGTTTTTACGACCTTGGCAGAAGCGTTCTAGCATGCGCAGGAAGAGATGAGTTGACTCCACCAAGTCTATGAGGTACGAGTGTGGCTGTCTGGTTTCATCATATTTCCTCAGCAAGGTCAAGAAAATCTCCCTGTACTCCATCAGGTAAAATATGTTACCTAGAAAGTGAAGGTCAATAGATGATGCAACTAGCACTACAATTACATGCATTGAACAATTACATATTTCAGACTTAAAAAAAGATTTAAAAATTTAGCATTTTACTTTTAATGACTTTGGAACTCTGACGGATGCTTTCATCCTGTGAGCGGTCCATCTCATTTACAGTTAGCAGCAGTTCCTGATATCCTTTTAGTGCCAAGTGCATCCTAGAAAGAACAAATAATTAGTCTTGGAGCAACGCACAGATTTGAAATGTTTCTATTAACCTGCTTCCTGATGATCTTCTTACCTGCGTGACCAGGAAGTGGCTTCTTTGCGGTCTGTGAGCATCATCTCATAGTAGTTGGTGATGTTGCGCTCAATAAAATGGAAAGCACGGATGGACATGGTCTCAGAAACTAAATCCGCACGGAAACCGTTGCCACGGTTGAAGGCCATGAAAAAGCTGAGTGCCCAGAGATAGTACGTCTCGTCATGTTGCTGAGTTTGCTCTCGAATTAGACTTTCCTGTAGAGGAGACAGGGCAATACAAAGTGTTGTGAGTATTGTGTTCATACAACAAGCCTTAGGAATGATTTACTCGAGTCACCTATTCCACATAGATGTGTCAGACATTCCCTTTAAGAAGGATTTTTATGTGATTTAATTGTATTAGTATTTCAATTCTTTCAGTGTGTCGCCAACATCAGATTGTGCAAAAATACATACGTAGAATGCAATTGGGTCATTGTTGTATTGGGTCTGTGAGTCTATGCTACAAAAAATAAGTCATTAATGTTACAGCAGCTGACCTTGACAAGGTACATGAGGTGATTGTAGCAGTTCTCCAAGAAGTCCACACAAAACTCTCGCAGGAAGAGTCGAACATTGAGGGCTGAACGGCGTTTGTCCTTACATTCCCGAGCCTGTCGATTCCTCTTGGGAACACGTCTCACTGCTTTGCCGGTGTCATGAGTGTAGCCTTTGAACTATAAAAACGGAAAAGAGATTCATATTAAATTATTTTTTTACATAACAATACAAGATTGTTTCATCACAGATGAGCTACAGGAGTTCATTACTCACATGATGAAGATTTCTGTGATAAATCACATCTTGGTCCCCAATCGACTTGAGGCCTTGAACAACGTAGGACCCTCCAAAGCGAGAATGTCTGAACACACAGACAAACAGAACAGACATTTATATTTCAAGCTCCAGTACTTCCAACAAGCCGTATACAGGTTTAGGAGTGTTTCCCTTCACTTTATGTTTACTTGGGACACAAACAAAAGCTTTTTGTAAATAACACGCGGGGGTACTTTTCAGGCCACGATGGAAAATAAAACACATTTTTGTCTCTGGAATAAAGAATTTAGATTTGCGATTCACCTAAAATGTAGATTCTTATGACTGGCTGGAAAAAGGCAGCAAGTAACTCATGTAATTCTGATTGAGGTTTTTAGAGATGTAGTTTACAACCCTGGTATGACTGCAATTAGCGCTTTCCTTCCCATTTGGCAAATACTTCTACTTCTGAAGCTGTTTTACTGTATATCAGCTTGATTGTACCTCGGTCCTCTTTGTAATGTGCGAGAACGTTTCGCTGCAAGCTCCTTCTGCCTCAGTGCCTCCAGCTCCTGAGAGTCTCTCTGTTTCTCCTCTGCTGAACGAGCCTGACCGGCGCTCACCAAAGCCTCCGGTGTCTGTAAGGAAAGAAGATGAGCTCGAACACAGAAAAGCTGGGCAATTTGTATGTGTGCCTCCAATGGGGTTCTTCAGTCTAACCTGGTCTCTGAACATGAGGGAGATTATTTCCAACACGTGCATACTCCACTGCTGCTCACTCTGGGCCGACGCCAGGAACTTGACCAGGTCATCGAAACCACTCATGTGAATGGCCCACAGCAGCCTATCATGGACGCTGGCGTCATCATCCACTTTCTGCAGGAGAAACAGAGATTAGGGAAGAAGTACAAGTGAGATGATGGGGTAAAGGAATGAGGTTGACGTTCTGACAATGTAGGACAGATTAAGCTCTGCCTGTTATATGATCACATTGGTATTCATGTTAAAGTCAGACCTTCTCTTCACAGGGATCTGCAGGTACATGAAGCACATTCCTGACCAGCAGCAGGATCCTCTCTATCAGTAGGTTATCCTCCTCCTGTCTCTGCTCCCAGTCCTGAAAGTGAAAAAGGTGAATAAGGATAGACAGGAAGTTAAACAGAACCATTTTACAGGTATAACAGGTGAGGTGAAAGTACTTTTTACCAGTTAAACACTCACCAGTTGTAGAAGGTTGTATAATATCTCACTTAAAATGCCAAACACCCTCTCACTGGCAAATGCCTGAAAATAAAAGCAGAAGACAATACGATTGTTATTATAGTAATGGCAGAACTTATCCAACACCTTTATATCCACTTTACTAATATTCTTACATATTAGAAAATGTAAAGTGACAAATGGTATTGCAATTACTGAGATCCCAATACCTCTTTATAGGCTTGTAAATGAGCTGTCACTTCCAAAAAGTGATGTCTGAACACAGGGTTATCAGGAACTTTACCAAAGCAAAGCATGGCAGGCTGAGTAAGGTTGACCATGAGCCTGAGGGAAAAAAAACAGAAAATAGTGATATGAGCAACAGCTTTTTTTTTTATTTAACAACTTCTACAGATTCAGTTGAAATCTGAAAAAAGAAAAATAGGAAAATTTCTCTGTACATTTAATGACCATTTATTTAATAAAACAAAACTTGATATCAGTATAGCAACAATATATCACTGATGTAGCAATAATCCACTTTATGAGATCATATTATGACAATATTATTAACAAATTCATTATTTGTCTAACACATATTCTAAATATTCACAAGCATACATTTCAAGTTCAAAACAGAAGTTTCACGTCAGGGCTTATACCTGATGCAGGCATCAAATAAGGCCTTGTCTTGTCCATGCTGAATGATAATAGGCAGAAGGTCATTCTGTACAATCTGGCCTGCACCCAGCTGCTGGCGGACATCACGGGTGTCATCTTCATGGCGTAAATACCTAATCAAGTCTTTCACACTCTCTGCAACACAGAGACACAGTCTCAGTTAGAGGAGGACAGGAACAAATGTTTTTTCTGTTCTTAATCCATAACATCAATATATTCCCCTTCCCTCTGATGGTGCAGGAAAATCATTTTTTAATATAATGACAAAACATGTATGACATTTCAAAAACCACTCACCTAAGCAATCAGCTTCCTTGTGGTAGGTGTCTCCCTCCAGATAGCCAAGAGCGCTGCACGTCGCCAAAAGCTCGCAGTTCATACTGAATAAATGCACACACCATCAGCCAGCCAGAAGGTGAAGGTTCAGCCTAACACAGCAGGGAAAACAGAAGGCCCATCAAGATCAACAGAGCATCTTAAAAAGGCTGTGTTTACTGTGAACTTCAGATGTTGTGTGTTTATTCTTCAGGACCAGGTCAATCCACATGAACCTGCACATGACATGTGAACTTAAAACATCTTGACTTAACATTATTAAACACTGAACAGTTCACTGTCCCGTTAAAACACCTGGAAATCACACCAACCAGGTGAGAATCCCAACCTGTCTTACCTCTGAATCGAAATTAACACAAAATAACGTAATCCCACTCACACTCATTGACTGTTATGATAAACTCTTAGCTCGTTAGATAGCCTGGTTGGTCCGCCGGAGCCGTTAGGTTCGGTTCACAGGAGTAACTCGGGTCCTGGTTCAGAGAGACAGAGAAACAACACGGACTCACTCACCTGTGGCCCCCGCAGGTGTCGTGTTCAGTGCCCGGCGGTGTGTAAAGTTAAGGGCTCTTGTTTTTGTTTGACGTCGGTTTCAAGCCGGACGAGTCTCGCGCCAAGACAGCGAGCGAAGACACCGGAAGCGGATGTAGAATGTCGTCATGACGCAGGTGTGTTGTGCCCCCTGAGTTTGGCATTTCAGGCAGCGCCCCGCAGAGTTTAGCTGCCTGGCAAACACCAAACTAATGAAAATCTATGAAGTGGCTGTGTCAGGTTGAGTTACAGTAGGTGAGTTTAGTCCTGGTTGATTTGGATGGGCCAGACTATAAGAATTTAATGGAACATAACTACAGTTTGAGCTACAGTGACACCTGAGAGGTTGTACTTAGGGCACATGGACATAGAGGATTAACAGTGGTTTTTATGTTACTCACATGTAATTTGCTCCTTGCCACATGTTAATTTTGCTGTTTTTTTACATTTTTCTATTAAGGTTTGTTGAAAAAAATGAAAATGAGTGTTCACCACACTGAAGCCACCAAGAGCTGTCATTCACATGTGAGAAAAAAAACATCAAAAACACTGCTAGAGGTGAACATGTTTGGGCAATCTGTTGGACAACCAGATTTAATGAGACCCAGGCAGGTTTAAGGCCAAAGAGAAGAGAAGCAACGTGTAAGTACTGAATATTTTTCTAAAAATAAATGAACCATGTGATGTTTATACAAACCTGTGTACAGACAAGCAGAATATCATATGAGTAAGTGGTAAAGGTTTTCACCCTTGGGTTTAAAAGGGGCCTGACAAATTTGGAGTATTTTCCCTTAATTCTTTGCATCCATCATTTGTTGAAAGACAAAATACCACAGGAATTCCCTTGACCTCCCCGTCCCTGCTAAAGTGCTCCTCTTATATTTAATGCACGCCACTGATCCTGAGGGACTGACACTCAAACCAAGAACAAGGTGCTCTTGGACATAAAGTGCAGGTTCCAGGCTAGAGACCCTGGCTAACATCGCTTATAGAAAAGATGGAATTAGTATAAACAGAAAAAGGCTGTGTTATCACATTCAGAATGAGTTATGTAGACAGAGAACACAGATTTGCTCCAATTAGGTTTATTTGCACTTACATATTCATTCATCAATCGTGCCAGATACACACAGCATTGCAAAGCACATTGAGCAAGTCTTTTCAGTTGGTGACTGTCATATTTTCAGCATTAACCTTCCCTGTGTGTTACATATTGACTAAATGATCCATGTCTTTGGGGATTTATTGGTTTGCACAGTAAGGGGATAGCAAAGCTTCTAAAACAAATGCAAGTAGGTTAATTTACGTTCGGTTGATCTTTTAAGGTGCGTTGACCAAAGGGCAGTGTCTGAAGTTTTGTTAGTAAGTCATATCTACCACACAAACTACTAAATTCTGCATTATTCTGCATTATTAACCTTCCTATTTTTAACCTGTAGTGTAATACTCTGCTACAAATGTGTGGTCATCTAAGGTTTCCACGGGATTGCACTGTAAATCAAGGCCTCAAGTGGTATGTTAATAAAGTGGTTTTGCCTAACCCTACACATTACACAAATATTTAGCAAAAGTTGGGTAGCTTAAATAGCACCAAAGTGACACTGCCTAAAGGGATTCATTTAACAATGCACTGAGAGACTCTTTGCTAGACAATAAAACACATAACTAGTGAGAATAAGGACTATATAGAGTTTGTTGGGTTTTCTTTTTTGTTTTTTTTTCTGTTTTTTTTTTTTTGTTTTTTTCTCTCATGGCTCTGGCTTTCACATTTCCTAATCGTTTTTTATCTACTCGTCCTTCTCATCCTGGTCGGCTTTCTCAGTGCGGGCGGAGTCCTTCTCCCTCCTGGATTCTTTCACCACCTGATGAAAAAAAGACACAGATTAAGTTCAAAATCACTTTAAGTCAAGCTAGTTATTTTGCTTTATGTCATGTAGTTTTGTCTAAATCACCCTACCTCTCCATCTCTAGTCTCAACTGTCTTAATCACCACAGTCCTCTTGCTCAGGGTGTCTGGAATTTGTTCATAGTCTGTGAAAAAAAAGATTAAAGCGCTGCTGAGGTTTTTACATTCAGATACATTTGCCTTCATGAAATAGCAGTTGTTTATGTTTTAAGATTCGCTTCAAATGAATCTATGTATATATATATATAACATAATTTATGTTGGATTCAGTGTTTTGGATTAATTTAGTAGTGTGTTTTGTTCCCAACTGCAGTGACAAGGTGTATGAATTTGCTGCAACTCAGATTCACACTTCTGACTCGCTTATCCATTGGCGGCTGAGGCTCGGGAGGATTTTAGTATTTAGAGCCAGCCCCCATACTAAACTGAACCATGATTTTTCTCAAAAACTTTGGTTTTTGAGAAGGTGAAATAATACAAAATGAATGCTCTAACATAAACTTACAGGATTGCTACATTATCCAGGAGAATACCATATTTCTATGTTAAATAGTATTGAGGATGAAAAAAAAAAAGATGACAAAACCACTTCCAGAACCAGAGGCTCCTCTCACTTTATAACTCTGTGACTGAAAGATAAAAGGGATCCCAGAGACCTTAATTATATTATACTATATTATCTTTGCTCATGGAAAAAGAGAACTGGCTTACCTCGGTCACCATGGTGATTGCTCATGCCAATATTAAGGATGGGAACAGTAATCCTAAACAGAGAATATAAAATGTGGGTGTTATAAACTAATCTGTAATGAAAAGTGATTTGCTTTACTTGAGTTGAGACTTGCATATCAATTACTCTGAGGATTGTATTGACATAGATTAAAGACTATAGCATATAAGAAACAAAACGGGGACATTTTTCAACATTCAGAAAGTTATAGCAAAAAGAAAATGCACCAAGCATGTTTTTAGTTTTTATTTTCTTTGTAAGAAAACTGGATTATCCGGAGGACATCCCCTGACATCAACGCCACATGGAAAGGGTTTAGGGTTTAGCTGTGAGGTGACAAACATTCAACATGCTGTCCATCTTGCCTCTAATCAAGAGAGAAAACTACAGAGATAAAAGAAAGAAATCCTGCAAAAATGTGGACCTGTGACACTGTATGTTCTGCCTCACCTGCTCTCCTCCCCCTCCAGCAATTTACGGTAAGTAGCAATCTCAATGTCCAGAGCCATTTTGACATTGAGGAGGTCCTGGTACTCCCGAAGGTGACGAGCCATCTCATCCTTCAGGTGACGGATCTCATCTTCCAGTCTGCCTACGTTGTCCTGGTAGTTGCCAATCTCATTGCTAAACTGGTCCTCCATCTCACGCATCTGCCTCAGCAGAGCTTCATTCTGAAAAACACCGGAGCATATACGATGCAATAAGTCATGTGTGTATTGATAGATGATAGATTAATACAGACAAATTACAGGTGGTGTTTGGCCTCACCGTGTTCTTCAGTGCATCAACTTCACAGTTGAGAGACTGAATCTGCCTCCTGGACTCGTTGGCTTCCTGCTTGGCCTGCCTCAGAGCATCAGTGTTGCGCTTTGCAGACTCGGTCAAATCAACAAACTGCAGGAACAAAAGCACACAAGAATGAATATGTGTTCATATGTTCATGTGTGACTCATTGTATTGTCTGTCTGCCTACCTTGGACTTGTACCAGTCCTCAGATTCCTGCATGTTCTTTAGGGCGATGGTCTCATACTGGGCCCTAATGTCCCTCAGAGCACCAGTTAGGTCGGGCCTGGAGCTGCTGTCCACCTCCATCTTCAGCTGCTGGGTCTGGACGCTCACTTGCACATCCTGGATTTCCTGATAATTCCAAGATGTGGACAAATGGTAAAAAAAATGGCAAGATATTGTCAGAAACACAAAACTATTATATGAAGAGCTAGCCAACAATTTAAAATGCTGAAACATTTATTTAGGTGTAAGGAGTCAGTTTAGCCCCGTGCCTCTCACCATCAGTTTTGGGACACCTACTGTTTTCTACACAGTCATTAATGTAGTCACTTAACGCCACATTTCACCCAACTTATAAGCGAATGCCACTCAAATAATCTTTTCCTCCTTCTGAAACTCAGTGACTCCTTGCTGTGCAGATATTGCCGGCTGTTAACGGAGACAATCTCCAAGTCAGACACATTTTCAAAACGAACTGACATCTTTTTAATGTTTACTCTCTAAATATAACATAATGCATAGTTTTCAATCGTTTTCAAAGTGTCAGTGGTATCCACCCACTTATTTTTTTAACCTAAAAAAAAAAAAAAAAAATCATATTGCAAAAAGTAACACTTACTGATGACAATAAGAGGAATTTAAATTTAAATCAGATGTACATAAAAAAGTTGCAGCTTGTTGGTCCAGAACATGACATTACTCTCTGCAGCATCTCTTGCACTATTGGTCAGGCAAATGTCTACTATCAGTTAGTCTACTGGTTTATTATAAATACTTTGGAGTCAGTGGCTTGGGATACATGTGCATGCAAGTACTACCATTATAAGTCTCTAGATAACATATTGTGACAGGTGACGTTTCCATTTATACAAGCTTAGTGGAAATGTGCCGACAAGGTAGCATCACTTACTTCATCATGGATCTTCTTAAGGAATTCAATTTCATCCATCAGAGCCTCAATCTTCCTCTCCAGCTCCAGACGGGACAATGTGGCATCATCCACATCCTAGTTTTTATTCAGGACAAACATAGTTTATGTTGCTGAAACACCTCATCATCATAAACCTTTTTTTATTATACCTCTGTGATTACATTCCAACATGCTGAAATGATTGTGAATGTATTATATAACGTCTGACTGTATTTGACAGATTATTGTGAGTTCCATCTATTTCCAGACTGCAGAAGAACAAGTTTCCTATATTAATAATAAACTGTTTTAAGTTATGATTTGATGCAAAGATTTTCTTGACAAAAATGCTTAAAAATTGAATTTCTAAATTATAATTCACAGAGGCCTTTTTTTAAGCATTAAAAAACAAACTAAAGACAAAAAAAGTCATTTGTAGATGTTTCTCTTGTATACAACATTTGCAGCCTTGTGGAGATAATATTTCATTAGAAAAGTACCTTAGCAAAACCTCTCTTTCCTGTCCTGTCATATTACTGTGACACTATAGTTAAAGTGTTGGAGATGGAACAAAGCTGTCCATTTTGACCTGTTATCTGAGCCAAAGGACATTGTTATCAATCATGGTCCAGTGAGTGTTTACCTTGCGGAAGGCAACCAGGTTATTCTCAGCATCTGCCCTCTTCTGGGCTTCTTCCTCCAACCTTGAGGAGAAAGGACGAGACAAAATATTTCAAACAATGTACAGATTTCCTTTTTTTATAAAAAAAGTGGGGGAGAGAAAAACATGATCAATTTGTTGAAGAACACCCTGTCTGATTGAGGTTGCACCAGGGCATCAGCTGGCAAAAAGCTTTTCTGGATCAATTTGTTAATTCACTGTCCTGTAAAAAGGGGTCGGGAGTGCACCCAGTGGAATCAGCAGCTGCTCCTTTCAACTAATGTGGTTTCTGTACGGTTCAATAAGGTCATCTGCTCAATAAGGTTATGTACACACACTTCCCATCTCTTTAAAGATTTTAAATGGGCCTTTTAGTATTGACAAGTATACTGTGACAGGACAAAAACTGTGGAGTTGACATAATGGGATTTTATTGGGAAGCTATATAAAATCTGCAGTATGTGGGACACGCGTGGACTGTCAACCAAAATGTAATTTGATGCTCCTTATAAAAAAAGAGCAAAATTAAATGAAAAAAATCAAATTGTACAATGTTCTAGCAAACTCAGTTAACCTTTCTGACTGAAAGTGTTTGTGTGGTCGATGTCTGGATGTGAGTTTGAATCCATCCGTCTGGTCAGACCAAAGTCATGTCTGAACTGGACTTAAAGTAGATTAGTGGGGAAAGCATCACATAGTGGGGCCTGCTTCCTCATCTTTAATTCATGTTGTGTTACAGGGGTCCTTTTGTCCTAATGGGGTCTCTGGCAACATCCCATCAGCACAGGGACACTGGAAACACACCTAATGGAGTCATTGAGTCACATTGATTTTTCCTGACGCTATTCTCTCCACGCCTGATATCCAACCTCTCTTCCTATAGTCTCATTTCCTCCTTCTCTCCCCTCCCCACTCTTCAGCTGACCCCACCCTGTGTCTGGTACCATCCATTCTCCTCTTTTCTCCTCACATTTCAATATGTGCATAAACAATTGTGCATATTTCTAAAGTTTATGTTATTTAGGGGAATCATTCATCACACTTCCAAACACTTCCTTATCTTATTTGGCATCAAGTTCTGTGTCATAGTTTTCTGTGGATCACTTTGCTTTCATGCACTGAGGCTCTTTGCCTTGTTTTATGTTGAATTCTGCCAGTACACAGGACATTTAATAAACACATACAGACATGCATAGAAACAATCTCACGCACAAGATGCAGTGCAGCGTCCTGTATCATGCTGCCGCTCTGTGGTGTCCAGTCTGCTAATGTGCCACGCCCTACACCACCATCATTACCAGTCCCAAGTGGCAAACGCCCAGGGACTCTTTACGTTCTCTGTGCTTAAAGTGGAACACGTAGAGTATATCGTAACAGTGTCAATAAATTATGTGATGGGGGCATTCGTGGTAAATAGCCCACACCCATCGGCTCAACATATATGACAGACAAACTCACAACAGGGAAATACTGTAAAGAAGAGGAGAGAAAACTGATGACCGCTGGGACAATATGGTTTGTTTGAACAGGATGCAACTTTCTCTGTAGCTGTACGGTCAGTAATGGTCATGTTATTTTTTGAGACAATTCCTCAAACTATTCTTTTCTATTTTAATTTGCACCCAAAATATCTCACATCACCTATGCACAAACTATCTATCTATCTATCTATGTATCTATCTATCTATTTATCTGTCTGTCTGTTTGATCTCATGTCTTCATGGATTATACTCTACTAACCTCTGCTTGAGCAGGCCCAGGTCCTCAGCCAGGTTGTCCCTCTCCAGTAGATACTGGTCCCTCTCCTTTCCGATGGTGTCCATTTGGCGCCTCATCTCCCTCAGCTCCTCCTGGAAGAGCTCAGAGGCGCGGTTGGGCTGACCGTGCTGCTGCTGGCCCTTGTACTGGTTGAGCTCCTGCTGCAGTGCACCATTCTGCTGCTCCAGGTAGCGCACCTTCTCGATGAAGCTGGCAAAGCGGTCGTTGAGCTCCTGCAGCTCGGCCTTCTCGTTGCTGCGGGTGGTCAGGAACTCCTGGTTGATGGCTTCAGCCAGGGTGAAGTCCACCTTGTCGTAGGTGAGGCGAGGGGGCTGGGTGGTGGGGCGGGAGCGCTGTTGATGGTAGGTGGTGGCACGGGATTGCACCACAGGTGACATTGAACGCATGTAGCGCCCTCCAGAAACGGGCATACGGGAGGACACAGGGGAGTAAGAGGACATTGAGATGGGTTGTGGGCTTCCAAAGGTGCGCCTGTAGGAAGTGGAGGAGTGCATTGAAGAGTGGCTCATGGTTGGTCTCGTTCTGTTGTCTGTCGCTGTAGAAAGATGAAGAGCTGGAGGTTTGGAGATGCTCGTGAGGCAACAGGACATCAGACTGAAGAGTGCTGGGGTTTTTATGTACAAGAGCTGTAACCCCCCCCCCACTTGTTTCTCCTCACCCCACCCACATGAACCCTTCCTTTCTCAATCCCTCATCAGCATACAAGCTTTGGCCACTCCCTACCCCTTAGAGATAGACCCTGCCTTTCTCTGTGCTTTCACCGGCGCTCTGTCTTACTCTCTGTCTCGACAGTTCCACCCTTTTAACCAGAGCACTTGGCAGGAGACCAGACTGGCTTCCACATTACTGCTTTGATTACTAAAGACATCTCCTCACGCCCAGCCCCTCCTCGCCTCTCATTCATGCCCTCGTTGACACTTTGCACTGGGTCCTACTCAGTCAGTCAGGTTTGATTGTTGTTTCTCTATATGATTACTATATATGTGATTTCCCTCTTACTTGCACATGTAATGTTCTTAACTTTACTATCAAATGTGTGCTTTGAGGATTCTGTTACCTGGGTCTCAATTAGAAACTGTGAAATTGTGGCCTAAATTGAATCACATGAACACATTGATTAGATTTTTCCCCCCTCCATCTGTCTCCCTTCCTCCATCCTCTCTGCCTCTCTGGCTCTCTCTCCTTTTACAGTAATGGAATACTTTATTGATATTCTGGGCATCTGGAGCAGAGCCATGACTCTGCAGTTTTTCTATCCTTTTGAAATGCATTAGATCCAGTAATCCCTGTTAGAGTAAGAGTTGTTGAATAACTGTCGGTAGTTCTGGTGAACAACGGGTTTTTGGCAAAGTCATATATAGTCTGAATCAGGACTTAAAGATGAAAGGGGTAATAATAGTCAGTGTTGTTATAGCAGTTCCAGGAACTTATTTACTTACCCAACAAAAAGTGCAAGGACTAGAAGCTTTACTGTAAAGTAAAAAATTAGCTTATGCAGTATTACATGACTAAATCAACCACCGTGGGGGACATTAAGCTTTAACTGAAAGCCTGCAGCAAGATCCATAAACACTATCCCGTGCTTTCTGTTGTTGTTTCTACATATACAAGTATGTACAATAGCTTCAAATGTTGGGTAAAAATGTAACATTAATGTTGGTTATATTCTGTGAGGCAGACTCTGCAGACTGTGTGTGTGCATAAGTGCATGTGTGTGCGTGTGTGCGCGTGTGTGTGTGTGCATATGTGCATGTGTGTGCATGTGTGTTTGAGAGAGAGAGACTGCATGTGTGTGTAAGGCCTATAGTCATTTTAATTGTGGTCTGCAGACAGGCAACCAATCATTCTCATATAAAGTTGACGTAATTCTGAGCATGCTCTGTGGCAACTGGGTGTGGCACTCTCTTCCCTTTGTGTCCCCTGTGATGCTCGGTACTTTTAATCTTGTCCATTTATGCCCTTATATCCAATATAATGCACAACCAAATATAACATGTGCCATATTTGTTTCTCTTTTAAACACACATACACACAGATACTCAGCAGTGTTTATTTTTATCTTTACTCAGCACTTTTTCTGATTAAATGTAACTTTGGGTTTCCTTTTCCTAATGTGGCATCTGGAGCACAGTGTAGGATAATACAGTAATCTCTTTCTCTGTCTGTCATTCACAAACACACACTTGATTTTCCTCTTTGTACTTCTGCATGGCTTCTACTGCCGAGGCCTAGCTTTCTGTGTAATAAATGGCCCAGCGTCTTAGCTCTGTAATCTAATCAACCTGCTTTATGGTCAGTAACTCTCTCCTCTCCCTCCCCCTGTGTCTCACTCTCTCTGCTCAGACCATGTCTCACTTTCAATTTTTTCACCAGATCCTGTTCCAATATATTCCCGTATGTCAAGGTTTCTCATCAGCGTAAAGACTATATCTGCATTTCTACACCTTAATTAACAGCATGCACACACACACACATACACACGCAGTTGTTCACACATGCAAAAAATATACAGTTAAATGATTATGAACTGGACTGTATGAGTAATACTAACCATCAGCCAGATGTTACCGATTTTGGAGATCAATCGTTCTGGTTCCTGGAGAATTCCCTTAGGTTTCATAAATTCAATAATGCTTCCTCGACAGTATCAGGCTAGAGTATCTGTTCAAATTTCCACATATTGAACTCACAGTATGTGTGTCATGTTTCAAATCTGAACAGTCATATGGGATGGTAGGAAATAAACATATTGTATTACTTTTTTTTTTTTCATATATGAAGTTCATGTTTTGGGTGTGGTCTAATCATGAGAATATAATCAAGCTTGTGTCCTAAACACCAGTCAGCAGTGAGAACAGCACAGAGCATTGCTACATGGAAAATGGAGCTTACAGAAACATTTAAAGTTCAGTTACATTCTATTTTTTATTCGGTTTTCCTCTGTAAAGTCAACGTTTTCCAAATTCACACTTTCTACAATATCCGTGCATGTCAACTATGGTATGGTTAAGATAAGAGAGAGGATGCTTATTGGAAATAAACTATGGTTACTGTATGGTTATTAATGCACTTGGGCTGAGTGACTAGAGTTGACTGAAGTTCAAGTTGCATTTTGCAGCTTTACTAAAAATTGCTATTACAAAACACTAGTGTAAATATTTAAACTGTGTTTGTAAAGGATTTCCAGAAACTAATTTATATAAAAAACAATAGTCAAATTATTGATGTAATAATGTTTTTTACATGCTAGATATTATTTTTGACTCCTTCATGAAGAAGAATGTTACGAATGTTTCAAATCAAATCTGACTTAAATTTTATTTGATTAAATTGTGTAATGGTAATATCAACCAAAGTCGGAAGTGTTGAATTCTATACACAGCGGCTTTAAATTAAGGTACAGAATAACTTGTTTGTAGGCTGCAGCAGGACTTATTGCTACATCCTTCACGGTAGTAGGTCTCTGCATTTTAGAGGAGAGATAAAGGAAACTGCATCCTTTTTAAGATCAGTAGCTAGGGAGTGGTGTGCAATAAAGAATCGTTCAAATTAAACAGGGCTGTGTAGCTTTTGGGTGGCGTCACCCATTGACTCATCTCCAGGTTCACTGGATTCAAGAATAGTAAAAGACTTGCCAGGTTATCTGGAAAAGAGAAACCAATTTCTGAAGCGTGGTGACGGTTCAGCCAGACAGGCTGGTTTGCTTTGAGTGGGACAAGTGGTGAGGATGATGTGACCTATTAAAAGCTGCAGACTTGGACATGTCAAGGTAAAGATAGAGATCATCTGTGAAAAATGATGGCCTTCTGGCAGAGCTGTGGGCTTTTGTCTTGGCTGCAGTGCACGTGGAGTGAACAGAGATGGCTGAACACTTGGTACATGTGGCCGAGAGACATGTTAACGGTCGAGGGTGATTAACGGCTGTGTTCAGTAATTACTGTAATGGAGCACTGCAGTGTTACACAGGTCTGTTGGAAGGATATTCATTTGGAATACTTGTATGTAAGTAAGGCGATAGACACAGAACAGATATTGTGGAGAATGAATTATCTCCTGATATCCCATAACGTTTTGCTGAGAAAGGTGCATGGTATGAACCTGTTTTATCCACTCTAGTGCAATAATACAATATACTGAATTTTAACATTAGTACTAACAGAATTTAAAACATAATGCAACAGCCTTCACAAACAAAAAAAAAAATAATTTCACTTTGAACTTTACTTTGATTCATAAAAACCTTGTAATCATGATCCATCTTTTCTTTTACTTCCCCATCAACCCACATCTTTGTTTCCACTGTGTATGTCAGACCACGGCTTCTTCCATTAAAGATTGTGCTGCAGTGACGTCAGCTTTTTTTCCTGCACTGCAGTGTGTCATATGATGTACATGTTAATATCAGTGGCTCTTTCTCAGCTCAATGCATTAAGGTAGCCTGCACCATCTTGATAAATCATTTTAAATGGGCCGAAAGCAGAACGCGACGGTAATATTTTTTTAGCACACTCAGCTGGAGTGTACCTACAACCACACCACCATCTGACTGCATCTCTACTCCTGACTGCTGAGGCCATGTGAAATGTTCATGATACACCTGTATATACTTTTCTTAAGTTGTTGATTAGTGCAGTCTACACAAGCCATCTTTTGTTGTTTTTAGAATATTAATAATACGAATTATTTATATTATGTATAGAACATAAGTTTTTGTGTTATGTGTTTTGTCTAAATGTTCTCTCTACTAACTTAGGCTCAAGTTAGGCTCAACATGGCTCAACATTAATTCCCATTTCGCTATTTTGTTTACTTATGCTTTTTTTTTACAAGCTGATGAGGTCTTGAGTGTAAATGTACAATAGTTAAATGTAAAGTAGTTGTAGTAGATTAGCCTCAATGGGTGTTTGGTGGTAATGATCTTTACGGTTTAACTAGTCTAGTCTAGTCTATCTCTGCCCATCCGATGAATGTAAGTCCAATATCCACTCTCCTTTTAGCTCAGTTTTGGTCTCCACTAATTCCAGAGGGAATTATCTGGCTTTTTATGTCTGCGCAGGTAGTGTACAGTTGGTTTATAAAAGCTTGTGTTTTTGCTGCATCTGAAAACAACACTAGAGAGAGTGAGGAGAGTGAAACAAACAGGAAAGTTGCCAGCGTTAAAACAAAAACAAGGAACTGAAAAATGCTAAAACGCTCTGTAGAGCTGAGGGAAACTGCAGAGTCGTGTGATAATTCTTATCACTACGAGCAACCCCTTTCTTATAACACATTTGATCCACTGTTAATATAAAATCTTTAATTAGCACATTTTTTTTATAATATATTTCATTTATATATAAATATATTAATCAAACATTTTGTACTGGTGGATTGATTCATCGATTTCTTACCTGCCATGGTGTTGTATTGACTTCTGATTTAATAAAATAACCAAATGTTGTTGTTGATGATCAGGTTGAAAATTATCTCCACTACCATCTGCTCTTTAACTGTTCAGGACATAAAATCACATGAATATCACATGCAAATGAAAGTGAAATAAATGGGGAATGCCAACACAAGATAGTGATAACGTTTCATTTTATTCATTTCAGGGTAGCAAACATAATAAGTTCTGGGATGTAAGTGATTTAAATTACACTGCAAAGAAATTGAACTGAAACGTGTTAACATTGATTTTCCAATTGGTTTAGTATAGGTAGGCCACAAATAAGAAAGTAAGTTATGGTCTCTATAAACTATCAGTGGCAATTAATAAAAAATACTGTAGGTCAAAATAAATATCACTTTCCTCTACAAATGCTTCAACATTTTTATTACACTTTTTTTATGACACACTCGAATCCTTTCTATTTCTACATGTTGTCGTACACAGGGCTGGTTCACTTAACTTGGTTCACTTCATTGGTTCTGGCTTAATACATCGACTGGGAGTTGCAATATTGCTACAGTTAGTGTATTATGTGTATAAAGCCAATGTTTAGTGGAAGATGTAGATTTTGATTGCACGAGCTGATGATGATATTCACACAATCCTCCCCTGAAGCAGTGGACGACTCTCTCCTGGTGACTGTCGGCTCAACAAATTCCACAACAACAAAGGCATTGATGTTACAGTCGAGCTGCCTCCATTAATGTCAACACTGTCATCTCTTAGTGGCTGGTACTGCTTGAACCGCCTGTTTGGAAAGATGAAACAGGTAAGACAGGTGAGGAGATTCCACTAATGACAAGATGAGGTAGTATTGTCAGAACATACAAGAAGGGACAATTTTTTTTGTCAAAACAGAGGAAGCCAATGTATTATCAACACTATCGGCGTGGCTCTATGGATGGAAATGTCCAGACTAAAACATCTAACAATTGTATCAATTGTCATTTGTACAAACATTCATGGTTCCCAGAGGATGAATCCTAAAACACATTAGTGATCCCCTGCCATTCGCTCCGGCGCCACCAGGCGGTTCACTTTTATAGTTATGAGTGAATTATCTCAAGAATTTTTGGATGGATTCCTGTGATTATTTAAATTATTGGTGATCCTTTAACCTTTCATCTAGTGCCATCAACAGGTGAAAATTCAAAGTTTAATCTTAATTCTTTGGTTTGCTACCAAGTACCTGTAATAGTAATACTAGGTAGTACATGTTAGCACCGTTGTACAGACTCTGATCAGGATGTTGTCCATCTGGGCGTTCCACAGGGATCAATCCCTGGACCCCTACGCTTCCTAATAATATGTATGTAAATTATTTGCTGCCGATGATTCAGTTTTGCTGGTCACTTTAAAATGTGTTGTGATGCTGGCTTACTGACATGACTTCTGACACACCTACATTGAACTGTATGGTCAAAATGTTATCACCTGTGATTTTTCTGCTGTGACATGTGAAATAAGTGTAACGGAAACATGTTTTATGCAATGAAGTCAGGATGAATTTTACCATACTTACAGACCCTTTGCTTGCAACTTAATTTTTATCTATTGGTTTTGTTTTAAAGGTGTGTTTTTTCAAAATGTTCAGTCATTTTGGTTATATTAAATTAGGTTTACAAATAAGGTACTCACCTGTACATCAAACCAATACAACAGACCACACAGGCTAGAACCATCACACCCAGGACTGTTGCTGCAGTTCCAGCTGGGGAACCACCGGAGGCTGAAATTGAAACACATTATACAAATGAGAGAATAATCTATAGATTAAGTACATTAGTGCTTATTAATTATTTTTTCTTCCACCCACCTACTGTTACACTGACTCTAGCACTTGCCACAGCAAGACTGACATCATTGGTCAAGGAGACATTGATGCAAAATACTCCGGAGTCATTGAAGAACTGACGAAGGATCATTTGACAGTCTGGAGATGGCGTGACTGCATTACAGACCGTTTCCACCGGTGTGATACAGTCAGCATCCGAAATGACTGTGCAGACCTCACTTGGCAGACTGAAGGAAGGATATTGAAGATGCAGAGACATAGTTACAACGAGAACAATCCTAAGTGAATATGTTGTTTGTGCTCTGTGTACTGCATGGAGTTAGAGCCATTTTGGAAATAAAGTCTGAATGGGGACAATACAGCATGTTTGCATTGTGTAATTCTAGACTGAGCTAAATTAACAACCATGACAACAACTGTACTAACTTTCAACTAGCTTGTGTAATTGATGAATGTTACTGCTCACCTTCCCTGACAGGTAATAGTGACGTCCACAGCATTCTGATCCAACTCAGTCGCCATTGATACAACGTTGGACATCTGTACAATCTCTACACTTTCAATACCCTCTGCAGGGTTGAAATAGGTAGAAAGAGAGATTTTAACACTGTGAAATCATACGGTTTCTATTAAAGCATAATATGATATGGTATATGGATATAGTATAAACTGCTGCAATAACAAAAATTGTGTCAACTTACGGATAACGTCTACAGAGGTGGCGAGGGAACCATAACGGTAGACCATGCAGTCAGCTGTCAGCTCTGGTGCTTGCCTTTTTGCTATAACAAGGGCAACCTGTGCTGCATCTGTTTCCACCTCTGCTTGAATTTCATCTTCAGCTGGAACAGCCTCTTCATCACCTGCTGATTGTCATAATACTTTTGTTACAAGAGCCATCTTTTTATTTTGCGTATACTTATTTTAGCTTACAGAAAATGCTCACCTGCAGGAACTGCAGTAACTGCAGCTTCATTCTCAGTTGCCTGCACTTCAGCCTCGGTCTCAGCTGCAGCATCAGCTGGTGCTGCCTCTTCTACAGTTGTGATCTCAGTGGCAGCAGGAGCTACAACGTTGTCAGCAGGGGCTTCTGTTTCAGCTTGGACAACTTCTGCAGCAGCATCAACAGCAGCAACATCAACAGCTGTGGCATCAACAGCAGCGGCATCAACAGCTGCGGCATCAACAGCAGCGGCATCAACAGCAGCAGCATCAACAGCAGCAGCAGCAGCAGCAGCATCATCATCATCAGCAGCAGCAGCAGCAGCATCAGTAACATCAGCATCAACAGCAGCAGCATCAACCGTAGCAGCATCAGCATCAGCAGCCGCAACGTCAGCTTCTTCCTCTGCAGCTACGTCTGCTACAGGAGCAACGGTGACAGTGTCGGCGACATCAGCCACAGCTTCTTCTCCCTCTGCAACAGGTGCAACTGAGGCAGCAGCGTCAATCACAGGCACATTTTCTGCAGCTGCATCAGTAACCACCGCGGTTTCATCTGCAGCAGCTGTATCAGCATCTGCCGGCTCTTCAACAACAGGTGCGACAGAGGCAGCAGCGGCCACCTCACCTGCTGCTGCTGCATCTGTGTCCTCTGCAACGACATCCGCTTCTGCAGCAGGGGCAGCAGTGTTGGCTGCAGGATCTTGCACCTCTGGAACAACAGCTGCGTCGACTCCTGCAGGTGCTACTGAGGCAACCTCTACCACCTCTGTGTCTGTATCAACGACTGCTTCTCCATCTTCTGTGTTTGTGGCTGCTTCAGCTGGCTGCACAGAAGCAGCGAGTGGAGTCGCATCAGAAGCAGGTACGTCCAAAGCAATTGCATCTCCTCCCTCGGCTGGTGCTGCTGGGACAGCCGCAGGGGTGGAGGCCATCACAACTACTGCTGGAACAGCAGAGGCATCAATAGGAACAACTGAAAGAAAAGTTTGAAACAACTGAGCAACACCACTTCTTCATCTTATGAGACAATATATATGTATAAAAGATAAAAAACAGAATAATCAGTTGAAAATCTCACCAGCAGTGGGGTTTCCGCAGCCATTGGGGATGCTTGCCATCAGAACCACCTGAGGTTTGAAGGTCCCGATGGCAAGGTATGTGTGTGTGACGGTGCGCTCTCTGGAGATCAGAGTACCAGTGCTGTCACCAAAGTCCCAGCTGAAGCTGATGTCGGCGCTGTTGAGGTACTGGCTGGGATCATGGAGATTGACGCTAAAAGCAATGGCTCGGTTCTGGATGAAGTTCTGGTCGTCCTGGTTTACATCGTTGACTTGGGCGAGTGATATGGTGAAGGGAACCTGGTCTGGTGGAGCAAAAGATGTAGAGCTATTGTTAAAGAAATACACATACTGTAGAACAATTTTTCTCAAGTTAGGTTAGAAATTGTTTGATAGGTCACCTGTGATGGTGAAGACTGTGGAGGCATAGCCGAGAGGGATGAACTTGTCTTTGCCACGACAGTGATAGATGACAACCTCCATGTTGTAGGAACCCAGGGGGATGTTGTCTGTACCAATGGAGAGGGAGGAGGACGGCCCATCTGCCACCTGCCAGTAACGCCCTTGAATTGAGCAACAATGTGATTATTTAGAGTGGCCTGGTGGTCACAGCCCAATTCATTAAATTTTCACATTTTGGAGACACTCCAGGTGTCCCTTTCATCATACAGCACATGAGATGCTATTGTAATGTTGATAATGTTTTTTTTTTTTTAAGGCCTATGTTTGATTTGTTTTGGATATATATTCACAGAATAAATGAACAAAAATATCAAGCACAATTTAATTCAACACATATTTTCTGTTACAGTTTGTCTTCAGATGTAAAAGGTGATGATGATTTTCATGACAAATATAAAATGTCAGAAATGATCACAGATCGTCTTTAGCACAGACATGTTGTTTACTAAAAAGTCTTTGTGATATACGGCCTGGGGCAAATGCTAATCTTTAACTTCAGTGGCCTCAGGAGAAGCTTCCTCTGTAGAGTTTTACAGCCCATTTATGGTCTTTTCTTTGTCTCTATGGAGATTTTACATGTTAATGTAATGCAGCTGCATTTGGAAGAATTGGGTGTCCTACTGCAGCATTAAGGAGCAGCTCGAGTTTTAAAGAGACTAATTATTGTTAAATTAAATATCGTTACCCCAAGTCTTCCACACAAACACATAGTGGGGTTTCTTGTTCTGACTCCTGGTGAACGGTGTGCCGTCAGGGAAAACTCCGGTCCGCTCAGTGTCCTGGTCGGGATACACAGCTTGACCCTCCTGATACTGTCGTCCTGAAAAAGACGATGACCATAAATCATAGAGGAATAGACATGTGAATATTTAAACTAATTTCAAAATCACATTGTTTCATTTATATTTATATTTATATTATTTATTATAAATTAAACAGTGGTGCCTAATCACCTATCAATGAAAAATCCTATTTTTTACCAGTTTATTTTTGTAAAAATATTGACATCTAAAAACTGTTTAATAAAAAAAGTTAAAAGGTGACTGTAAATTACTTTCTTTAAAAAAACATCACATGTGATAAAATGATCAGCTATCCGTTCATAGCTGCTTGTTAATGTATTAATGAAAATAGCAACAATGATGACATTACAGTAGGTTTCATGGTAACCTGTAGTACCTGCCCTACCACAGAGTCAGTTGCTTTACAGGAAACGTAATCTTACCGTTGATGGTGCAGTTCTGCGCCCAGACCACCTGCCCATCAGAGAGCACTGTCTGGTTTGGTGGGAAATCAAGATTAATAGTGAAGGTGGCTCTTGCTCCAGTCAGGGTGGGCGCATCATTTTTCAGATCAAAAGTTACATCACCACCTGGAAAGAAGTTTACACACAATTTAACATCTTTACATTGACAGGCAAGATTTCATAACATTTCTGTTTTTTTTAGATATAGAGGAATGAGCCTCACCAAACCAACAGTTCCTGAATCTCGGGTCTCCATCTTTCCAAACCGGATACATCCGTGAGTTCCATGAGCGGTAACGTGTGAACTGACTTCTAGGCTCTGGAAGAAATGTTACAAACTCTTTAGGGAAAGAAGCTACATTATGCAATTTATGTTGCTCTCCCAAAAACAAACACACTCGATAAGAGTTTCCAGTAAAGCAACAATTGCTAGACATGGAAAGATTTTTAAAAAGCTATTTTATCTTTAAAGCCCATTCCTTATTATAAAGTGTATATATACATTAAAAATTAAATTGTGAACAAGAAGATAATAGTGCAATGATGCAGAGTGCAAAGAGGTTATTTTATATCACCTATCATAAGATAGGTGGATATGACAGTATGAATGGATCATAAAGAATATACAGCGTGCTTAGATTTAAATTGACAATGATGATATGTTTAAAGACTGTATTTAAATGACAAAACATGTACATTTTGATCATAATGATATAGATGCTTATGTAAACGAGAGCAGGTCCATGTTTTTGATGTTGAGGAGGGATGAGGAGTGTCGGGGTTCTTGGCGGGGGGAGTCACACGACCTGCAATCCCCCTCAATCCCTTTCATGTGACCATCAGCTGAGCAGCAACATCAGTAATCCCAGTGAGAGGAATGAGGGATCCCAGACACTGGCTCACTGGGTTTTTCAGTTAGTAATGTGTGTGTGTGTGTGTGTGAAAATGTTATTGTATAAATACCCTCACAATAACATAATGAATTTTCACATTTCCAAATATGAAAAGAAAATATTTTAAAGTACAGTACAGTGTTCTGAATTATATCACTCACCTTGGAAAACATTTTAGCCTACAGTCATGAATGCAAATTGGCACAAGGAACAGTGTAACAGCGTAAAATTGGCATGTAATGGTTTGTTCATCTTCCCTCTCTTTAACAGAGTGGAGTGTGTTGGCATGAAATAAGCATAAAATCATATATTAATCCATTTTCTGTTCAATTTGTAGTCTAAACAAAGAAACGCTAACTCAAAGATTAAGACATAACCTTGTAATTGATGGGAAAGCAGAATTGTGTTGATTTATATTAGTCACAGAAAAATGAAAGTGAATCACTTTCCCTGTTGCTAAACAGCAAAAACGTCTCTTTTATTCAATAGTTTAGACTCAGCATTTAAACTTTGTTTTTTTAAACTCAAGATTTGTGCCGGAGTCAGGTCATTCTACTTTATCCCTTTGCAGTTTATCTTGCTTTAGATATGTTGTGTCAAATGAGATACTTCAATGTAGTTTCAGGTAAAATATTTTTTGAACTGTAACTGTTTCAATAAATAAAATAAAATTATATATTATTCTTGAAGTGCAGTATAAATAAGATAACAGAACCTTTATCTGTTATTATCTTGTTTGGATTTATCTGTATCACAGCCGACGTGAATTTCTCGAAGAAAAACAAACTTTAAACCACACGCCTGACTAAATCTTATTTTCTGTCATTTCAGATGTACTCACTTATGGCAGTCGCAAAGGTAAAAGCCAAAACCAGCAGCACCAGTGTCATCAGAGTCCTCATCCTGTATTTGATTGTGTGTCTCCTTTGTCTGAGCCCCGATCCTTACCCAGCAGTCCTGAACCCCAACACAACTCCCAGAGAGACTTCAGAAATGTCTCCTCACTCTCTTTAAGAGGGCCTCGGACCTGAATTACCATAAAGTTTCTTCTCACCTCTGACATCATTGGGAGTCTGTAAAGTGGCACCACCCCCTCTGTTAAACTGTAAGAACAGATATGAGTATTGTTTTATTAACTATTGTTTACAGTAACTGTTGTGTTTACTCGAACCTTTTGACATTCTTATTGTCTTTTTATTCAATTTCATATTCTCACTTGAGCTTAATGTTTTTACCTCTTTTAATGTGTTTTTACTTGTGAACCACATTTAATCCAAATGTCAACACCTTTTTCTGGTTCTGATGCTACATATCATAAATCCAAGCTTTCAGGAACTTGTACAGTAACTTAATGGAGAAAAAAAAGGCTCCAAAACATGGATATAGTACATGTTAATAATTCAAAAGAACACAAAGTAACAGACATCCCTCAAGCAGGACAATATTTTAAAGTGCATTTTTGGGAAATCAATGAATGCTTTCTGCACACTGCAAATTAAAATGTTGTACGTGATGCCTACTTTAGGAGGAAGAGTGGTGAGAACTGTGAGCAAAGCTCGAGTCATGCCTGCTTTTGACGTATGACCTTAGAGCTATGTGTGCACGGGTGTCACAAGATGAGTGTGTGGGCGGCAAATCAATAGCATCCATTTATTTCCTCAGCCATTCCCTCGTATCCTGCTGTCCACCTCAGGCTGCTGCAGCTCTAAGACTCTGTGCTCGCAGCAATGCAGACACACCCGTGCTCAGTTTATGATACACATCCGCTTCCTAATCCAAAGTTTCATTCAGATGAGGACAGGAATGCACTGAGAGGAATGAACTGAAGTGATAAAAAAAAAAATAAAAATCAATTTTCACTCAGAGCCACATTATTGAATATAAATGCTTTTAAAGTTCCACTCCACACAGTTATTTTCCTATCGCTTGTTTGTACTGTGTTCTCTCAGAAAATAAGAGTCACATCTACCTGAAGTCTAATGAAGCATCCCACATGTAGCGTCTTCAAGTAACACAAAGGAAATTACATCAATCAATCCTGAAACAAGATATGGTTGATACATCACCATTAATTATACATGTGACTCTGGTTGCTTGTTCTATAAAGCTGGAGAATAGAAAAGCAACATTTAAATGTATAATGTTAAAACACTAGGCCATCCACCCCTCAGTTATTATATAACAAAGCAGAGTGACAATATAGACTTGTATAATTGTGAAAAAATTAAAGTTTATTATTTACTCACATTTTATTTTTGTCGTTCTTTATTAACTTTTTTCTCTTCTTTTGGACTTAGTTTTCTTTAATATATGTAACTACATTTGTATGCAATTAAAACAAAATAAACAATACACAAATATATATGTACCTCAGTGATTGGTGGTTTTCCCAGTGATGTTGTCTTGTGCCTGTGAGACCGCTCAGGCTGCACTACATGTGACCCCTCATGTGCTAACAGCAGAGTTCAGGAGGAAATAAATCCTTCCCACAGAGCACCTGACTTAACATACCACAAATAGTCAACCATTAGCTTCCCTCCTCATTAGTCTCAACTGTGTAGTATCTTAATAACACAGTTCTTGAGGTTCAGGGAATTTCTGGAATTAACACAAGAGTTGTATTTCAGACAGGGGAAGTCAATGGAAATAATCCAACATCTGGGAATTTTACAACTGTTCGCTTTCCAGGAGTATTCTTGGATTTATTTAACATCTGTTGCACAGATTGGTTGCACTGGATTTCATTTTTTAATATTGTTCTTTAGAGTAAGCCAAAGTTAAATGATTTGCCATTATAAAATTCGCAATATTAACAAAACAGGGAATAATCAGATTTTTAGGTTGTGGAGCTGCCTAAACATATTGTGAAAAGTGATGAAAGGGCATGGGATTTAATATCAGGGCCATAGTTTAAAATTATATAAACACACACAAACACAGGGCCCGTCCCCCACCTGCAGTCACACACACCATCAAGCTTTCAGTTATCAAACACTAACTCACAGACGAGGATTGTGTTTTATTATTGGCCCAAAGCCAGATCAATAAAGCCATCTGGTTTGTGAAATGCCAGTACAAGAACAGACCAGACGGGCAAATCAGTTCATGAATACAGTGAGCATCGCAGTCAGTGCATTCACAAGGCTTACGTAAACAAGAGTCGCTCATTTTTGCCAGAGATCCTAATTCCTTCTGTTTGTGGGTCATTTGATTTCCTCACTGCCACAAACACCAGCACTCAAACAATTACTGGTGTTATAAATCCTCTCATAGTACCTGTTTCCCCATTAATAATGTCCCGACAGAATATTCCAAATCTGTGAGTAACCAACACTTTTGGATTTGATAGGCATCACTTTCAGAAACAATCCCTGGAAATTAAACCATTTTAGCCCTTATTTACACCTTTAACTCACATATAATAATTCTTTGTGGTGGACGGAGACGTCACTTCACATATAAATCTGCTGGGTGGATACATGTCAGGCCTCTGGGCTTTGGTCATGTGCAGTACTGGTATGACCAACAGAGGCTGTTTCGTCATGCAGTAACAGGACACACAATGCCTCATGACCAATCCTGGTATTATTATATTTCACATTAACATTCAATTTGACATTCGACATTTTGACTTGCCATAGCAGCACAAACACAGGTGTAACTAATAACATTAACAGCGGCTCTCTATTCCAGTAAGCTGTGACGGTGTGACAGTGAGCCAGCGTGGACAATACCAGGATCCTGAACCTGGGGCAGCTAAATGGAATTCAGCCATCATTAATTTTACTATTTACATCTGTGCTTTTCCTACTGTCATATATCGGCTTGATTCAGACTGTGGACCTTTGCTGAATGTTGCTCTGGGGGTTTAACGGGGTCCGAGAAGCTCCCAGCAGGGTCCTGTAACTGGTTAATCCGGCCATGCTCCTGGAGGCACACAAAGCCACTGCAAAGGGGTGGTATGGGGTGGGGGGGCGGCACATGATCAGAGGGAAACGTGAAGTGAAACATGGGTTGAAAAGACCTTTTTCACAGTGATCATTTTAACTTGCCAAACAGAAGTGTGACTAATAACATTGCTAATTGCAAATAATTAGTGGAGCACAGCCGTCATTAATGTTATTGCTTGTAATTACTTGCGATTTTCCAGCTACGACAAGTCAAAGTGTCTGCTGTGAAAAAGGTCTGTGACTCTGGTTTATTTAGGAATAATGAAGACGCAAAGTTGCAGAGATTTTTGTCAGCTTCTAAGGAGGGGCATTATAGAAACAGGTTGCATTGCTCTGAACCTGTGAGGGATTGCACAGCTACACTTAGTGCCACTAGAGGGAGCAACTGTGTGATCGCCTTCATTCTGTCCTGTTCAGTACACTGTGATTCATGGGGCCATTTATTATGTTTTTAATACAAATATAACACAAATAAACAAAACTGACATTTTCATATCAGTTGAAGTATTTTAAAGGTCTTGCTCAGCTTTGGAAGACATTTTGACAGGCTATAAAAATGTTTTTCAAATCATTTTTTATACCATTTTGTTATTTAACTGTATTTTCCTTGTGTTTTTTGTGTCAACATGTAAAAAGCATGGTTTTATTTACTAATTTCTTTTTCTATAAAGCCAAAAGCTGTTAAAATATTAAGACTTGTATTTGACATGTAACTTCTCCCTAACCTACAGTGGCACATGAAGTACTCAGATCTTCTTCTTAAGTAAAAGTAAAAATACAACAGTGGACAAATACTCTGTTACAAGTAAAAGCACTTCCCTCAAAATGTTACTTAAGTAAAAGTACTAGCATCAGAATGTATTTAAAGTACCATCATGCAGTATGGCCCATTTCAGAATAATGTATATTATATTACTGAATTAGAATGATTAATAATTAATTGATGTCTTAACGTGCACTTTAATGTCTTAATGTGTCACTTTTATGTTGAATTGAATATTGATTAATTCCCCCCATGTGGATCAATAAATTATTGACGTATTATTAAAACTTAAGACCTTTTATAATACATAATAATTTATTTGTTGGTTATAGTTTGTTTTATTAATATGAATCCGCAAAGTAACTAAAACTATCAAATAATGTACAATATTACCTTCTGAAATGTATTGGAGTAGAAGTACAGCATAAAGTGGGAGGAAATAGAAATACTCAAGTAAAGTACAAGTCCCTTAAAATAGTGAGTAACTGAGTAAATGTACTTAGTTACTTTCCACCACTGCTAACCTGTATTCCCGTGCACTTCATAATATCAATTTTTTATGTGTCGTTTAATTTCAATACACACAAAAAAAAGTTAATCTTTTTTGTCTTGCTACCACTTCCGCCTCCGACGTTGGTTACGTAAGACGTCATCGTCGTCTCCCCATGTGACCCGCGAGGTTCGCTTGTTGGACGCGTGTGTCTCATCCCGGTGAAACACGGCTCCACCTCTCGGACTCGTGTCTAAAACTAAAACACAGACTTCAAACTCAACTCACAGCGTCTATTAAAAAAAACACAAAACACTGTACCCACTCGTCGACACCAGTCTCACACACAACGATTCCCCCTAAGTAAAAAAAACCCTGAGACACCACCCGGCTACAACCACAGTCGGTGTGTGTTGAACGCTAAAACGAACACTTCCGGGGGTAACGCGGGAAACGCCGCTGCGTTGGTTGGTTCAGTGTTTTCCACCGAGCAGCCGCCGCCACGCTAATCCACACACTTACGGATATTGCCAATATCCAGACCCGATCCCACCGCCTGTGGCTGTTTTCTCCCTGAGCCGAGGAAGTCGACCGTCGACGGGCCCCGCCGCCCCGCAGGCCGACGCGTGTCCGGACCGTTAGAAGTCTCCCGGTGCAGCGGTTGGTTTGATGTCGGTCGGTTGACGTCCGCCGCTCAGTCGTTAGCTCGCACACACAAAGAGGAGCTAACCGACCGGACAGACACGCAAAACTTCTGCTGTGTTCATAAAAAATAATAGCAAGGAGGTGAAGAAGAAGAATGGATACGTTTCAGAAGGTGGAGAAGATAGGAGAAGGGACGTACGGGGTGGTTTACAAAGCCAAGAACAAAGTGACCGGAGAGACTGTCGCTCTCAAGAAAATCAGGCTGGACACGTAAGTTCACATGGGAGTGTTGTTGTTGTTGTTGTTGTTGTTGTTGTTGGTTGTCATCCAGCTGAAGTTATCGGAGGCAGCTGTTGCTTTTCCCGTGCTTCAGACTGAAGGGTGGTTTTGTTTTATCCTCCTTAAGGCTCCGGAAGGGTGTGACAGTTGTCTGTACGCTCATTTGCAGAGCTTCCTCGCAGCACTTCTGCAGGGTTTGATGCATGAAAGTAGAAGATGTTACAGGAGGAGTGATTCTCAACCACCTGCCTGTTACCTGCAGTTACATTTAGATGCTACTCGTATGATTCCCTGAGTGCTTAAATTCGTAGTTTTTGCACATTTCACTGCAGCCGTTTTTCTTATTGTAACACCATAACATGATACGTGTGATTAAAAATAACCTACAGTCCGTGGTAGGTGTTTCTGCAGAATTTCCCAACCTGCTCCCAAGATAAACCTCAGGGGCCACTGGATGATTAAGGAGATAAGAAACACTTAATGTTGCACAAAATTATGCTTCTGACTTTTTGTTAAATTCGTCTTTTAGGGGGTGTCTAAAAATCCTCTCAATTTAAGGCATTGCTTCATTATAATCACTAAATATATGAATATATGTAATGCATATTTAATGGTGGGTCCGTTTGTGCATTTTGCAAAAAAAAAAAACTTGCATACTTTGTGTAGGCCTGCTTATGAAATAGTTTATTCTCAGGAATAGTATTTTGCTGCTCCCTGGGTTTCAGCAGGTGGCACCAGTGACTCACTTTATCCAGTGTTTTCTGACCTTTGTGTCAGACCACAAGAAGCAAAGGCAGCACAGAGCTTATCTACTGGTGGTAGATACGTTTGCCGTTCTGCTGCAGTGATGTATTTATAGGACGCAGAGCACTGATTGTGCAGCTCGTTGGTCGTCTTTCTCCAGAGGACGTCCAGTTGTTTTGTCTCTCAAGTTGTTTTTGTTGTGAATGGCCTGTGAAGGTACACTAAAGAATAAAATAAATAAACAGCAGTTGTTATGAAGTCATTCACCAAGCTGAAGTAAATAACAAAAAGTTGAAATGACGACGTTAGTATGACCTGGGATGAGAGAGTGAGCTAACGTAATTTACCGTGTGTTTCATTCAGGGAAACGGAGGGTGTGCCGAGCACTGCCATCCGAGAGATTTCACTTCTCAAAGAACTCAGTCACCCAAATATTGTCAAGTAAGTGCCGACATGTTACGACTTTGAACTAAATCCTGCTTGCAAGATTCTCATCTTACTTGTTTTGGTCCGTTTTTAAGCCAACCCGCCTGTTAACGTGTTTCAGATTGCGCGATGTCATCCACACCGAGAACAAGCTCTACCTTGTTTTTGAGTTCCTTCATCAGGATCTTAAAAAGTTCATGGACTCCTCCTCAGTCTCTGGTATCCCGCTGCCTTTGGTTAAGGTAAACCTCGGCTAGATTTCCAAATCAGATCTGTCTAGATCTCTTCAAGGAATCAGGAATAAACGGACTGACTGTACTTACCTGGGTATACATTTTTTTTGTGTTTGTAGAGTTATCTTTTCCAGCTGCTGCAAGGCCTGGCCTTCTGCCACTCTCACAGGGTTCTTCACCGAGACCTGAAGCCCCAGAACCTCCTCATCAACGCCGAAGGGGAGATCAAGCTCGCTGACTTCGGCCTGGCAAGAGCCTTCGGGGTGCCTGTCCGCACATACACACACGAGGTAACAAGTGCAGCCACCATGTTCATCCATGTCAGCATAATATGATTTAAAGTGCATATTTACTACCGTGCCCAGCAGCCGAGTTCATCCATCATGCTTCCTCTGAGTGATTTCACTGCTCTTGTGTAGTCAACATGGGCTAATGGCAAAAATATCTCACCATTCTCATGTTTAATGTTTTTATTTCTTAGGCTGCCTGTCACTAAACAAAGCTGTTTTGGAAGGTTTTTGTGGTTACTTAATTTGGTAAAAAAATGTCCTAAGTCATTTTGTTTTCCTAATTACAAACCTGCCTCTGTGATATCTTTCAGGTGGTAACACTTTGGTACAGAGCACCAGAAATCCTCCTGGGCTGTAAATACTACTCCACAGCTGTCGACATCTGGAGCCTGGGGTGCATCTTTGCTGAAATGGTAACTTACTCACTTTAATCTTTAAGCTCAGCCGTGAATAAATGAAACCTGCAACACGATGCACAATAGATCAAAAATACCATCTAAACAACAGACCTACCTCACCCTCACTGTTGTACAGATCACCAGGAGGGCCTTATTCCCCGGCGACTCTGAGATCGATCAGTTATTCCGAATCTTCCGCACGTTGGGCACACCCGATGAGACCGTCTGGCCGGGAGTCACATCGATGCCCGACTACAAACCATCTTTCCCCAAATGGGCCCGGCAGGAATTATCCAAAGTGGTGCCTCTTCTTGACGAAGATGGAAGAGAACTGCTTGGAGTGAGAACATTTGTCATTAATTCATAGATTCAGTTAGCATCCGTTACTTATGCCAAGGAAGTTGGTCTCGTATGTTTGATTGTTTGTGTGTTAGTCAACAAGATCAAAAAAAGGATAATAAGATTGTTGGTAAATTTGTTGAAAAGGCCACAGGTCAAGGAACAAGTTTAAACATTTCTATTTTCTCATGAATTACTGCACTTCAATGAAACAAAATTGGCCCCATGATAGTCTGACTCTTTTTATTTTAATGATCCAGATGCAGAATTCAAATGAAAATGTTGCAGAAGTATGCACTCTCTAGGTGCTTTATTTTAGTCTTTTTTTCTGCCACTTGTCATACCAAGGATATGAGATAGCATTGTAAGCAAATAAGATAAAAATAAAATGGGTTTTCCATTACAGCATACAAGTGTATAAAAAAAACTTTATAGTAAAGCTGCATCAACAGTTAGTTGGTTGATCAATTAGTCAAATTTGGTCACAGTTTTAATAATTAATTAATAGCAAATATAATGTAATAGGTCACTTTTCATCAAAATGTGAGGATTTGAGTTTTCTTTGTCATATATGATAGTAAACTTATTATATTTAAGTTTTGAACTGTAGTTTGTATAAAACAAGCAATCTGAATACGTGACTTTGGGCTGTGGAAAATTATAACTGGCATTTTTCACTATTTTCTGACAATTCATAGACTAAATAATTAATTGAATAATTGAAAATTAAAAAAAAGTTTGTTGCAGCTCTACTTTATAGACACAATGTTTGACTATATTTCTCTATTTCTGTTTTTGTCCTCACAGGAAATGCTGAATTATGATCCAAACAAAAGGTTATCTGCCAAAAACGCCCTCGTACATCGCTTCTTCCGCGACGTCACCATGCCAATTCCTCACCTGAGACTCTGAGTTAAGCAGAATATCAGACCGTTTTTAATGCCAACAATGTCTAAGCAATAAGGACCTCCTCGCCTTGATTCATGTCAATGACTGGAATGGACAGAAAAAGTGGACACTACAGAATATGTTGGATCCTTTAATGGATATTTGTTAATACCTAAAACCAGCTTTCTAGACGATAGATGTCCCAGAGAGTCTCGCTGTTTTTTTTCAGTCATGATGTTGTAATAGTTATGAACGGTAAACTGTAATTTCCAATATTATTTTGCATATTTATGTGCAACTGCCATTTTTTTATGTAAATGTTATTTGTGATTGGGATGGTCCTCTGACTGAGTGCAGGTCAGACGAACACGTTCTAGTTATCTGCCATTAAATTTCCCAATTTAAAAGGTATGTTAGCTTTAGGATGTCCAAATTCAAATAGTCAAGTAGTTAGAATTGGATATGATTAAAGAAGTTTGTGGGATAGTGCAAATAAAAATGTTTTGTAAGCCTGAGCAACAGCTGAATGAAAGATGTAGTGACGACTTTCAGCACAAGTTGTCACATGACAAACATCGTCAGCTGATGTAAAACAGTTGGTGCTGAAAGAACATGAGACAACATTTGTGTTCTTTTAGGGTGATTTTCTTGAGGTTAAATTAAAAATTTGGGTCCAAAGTGATTTTAAAACTGCACCTTTGGTTTGTTTAACACACAAAAATGTTTATTGGTCATTCAGGTTTTTTCTGGCAGGATTACTCACCAAACTGAAGTTCTCAGCTTTGTACATACAGTTGTGATATACAATTATTTCCTGTTGTAATTCATATTTTACAGAATTTACTGTGCTGTTGCATCTTTCTTATTCTAGATTTTATTCAGACTTAATGAACCGTTTTTATGGATATTGTTTATATACAGTTTGAAAAAATAAACTTGTTTAAATAACTGTTAGTGTTGTTGCAGGTGGTTCATTTAAAGGGTCAGCAGAGTCGGTCACAGTCTGAGTGAAGGATGTTTTTCTACAGTTCTGGAGCCAAGTGCAACAATTATGCCAAATAGTTTGTTAGACTCAAATACCAGAGTCAAATGCTGTCTCGCATTGTTAAATCCAATTACTATTACACTTCATTAATCATTGGCTTGATGAATACACAGGCCCACTTCTACAGCTGGAACCTCATAAGACACATTCATTAATTTATGTGGAATGGTTTAGTTTTTAAAATAGAAGGGGTAATTTTCCCCTCTTTAAACCCATTATGGTTTTTATGTCGTGAAATGGTGAAATAACTTAATATGTTTAGGTTTGAGTCTGTTGTGTGGGTCAAAATATGCCAAGAAATACACAACAGCTTGATTATATGTTTTTAGGTATAAACAAAAGTGATTTTGAAACAGTTTTCGAGACAAAGAAGGCAGTAAAAAAGTATGTATTAAAAATAGACGACCTTGTGGTATGAGGTGAAATCAAATTCAAAACTCATAAAATGTAAAAGATTTGAAAACATTGAATTAGGGTTTAAAAAGCGGAAAAGTATAGGCTTCATATGTTTAAACTCTAATCTGAATGTCTGTAATTACTGCTCTATACTCACTGACTGTTTAATATTTATTGTGCTCAAAATTGTTTTTGGATATTCAACAAACTCCTTTCAGAATTTGAAATCTGCTCTTTCAGCTCTGGGTGCCAGGATTTCTGACACTATTTTAACAGGCGAAGGACCTGCAACTGAAAAAATAGCTGCAGAAACCACTCATGAAATACATCCAATCAACCAACAGACTTCCAACTAAAATAGTTTTTATTAGTTGCGCCGTAATTGGCAGCAGGTCAGTCAAGTACAGTAACAGAAGGTTGGCATAGAAAATCACAGATAAAGTAACGTCATGCATTTCTGTCTCCTACCATGTCTTTTCTAATGCTACCACTCTGGGGCGCTAAAATCTAAAATACTTAAATCTTACACATAGTGGCTTTAATATGTTTGTATCTGTACGTAGAAAAAGACAGACTCCTCGTGTTAACAGGTGTAATTTGCTATTTAGAATAAGTAACAATTAGATGCAGAAATAAGAATAGATGATTGTGGCAAGTCAGCATATGCATAAGCAAACAGTAAGAAATAGAAATATTAAGACATAAATTAATAAACAGCTGCATTATATGAGAGGCATAATCTAAACAGTGGTGTTCTTTTCTAATTGTGCTGATTCCATTTTCGTAAAAAGTTAACGCCACAAAATACGTATGTGCTCGACTTGTGAGAAACGTTCACATAATGCAAACAGAGAAATAAAACAGTGCTAGCCAGCTAGCTGTTTTATGCACGTATCCTTATATCCCAGTTTTTATCTGTTGCAGCTCTGAGGTCGCCGGCCATGGTGACAATGTTGTTGTGGTTGCATTTTAAGTGATATCCTCTGAACTAAGCATTGCCTCTTACAGAATTAAAAAAATGTTATATACTGACTAATTCAGAAATACTAAAGCCTGTGTTTAGACTGAGATGTTACTCAAACTGTTAGGTTTGTCTTTGACTCCCCATAAAGAAATGCTCTCAAACTCAGGGGCTTCACTCGAGGGCGAACCATTGCAGGAGGGCACACGTGACCAGGGGGAAAAAGGACTAAGGTTGTTAAATGTGCTTAAGAAACTTAAACAGACAGGTAGTACAGTACAAGTACAGTAAGTTGACACGTCAGTAGACACACGAACGATTGTGAAAACAGAAGTGTAGTGCTGTCTGATTAGAAATAAGTGTTTGGCAGTAATAAGGGATTGTGCCTCGTATAAAAAAATCATACATTTCAAAATTTGGAAATATGTCTAATGTTCACATCTGAAAGTGTGTGAAAACAAACAGATAATATTCTACAATCCAGCACTTTTGCACCCTTTTGGGCTTTTGGAGATTCAGACTTCAAGCCCATACCAGTGATATTACACGTTTAGCTGATTTTACGGAGGCCCTGAGAGCTCAACGCACTGTAACTTTAACACAACCAAATTAAGAAAACATCTTCATCAATGTGCAGCATTTAGAAAACATGCCTCAAATTCAGTCAGTCCACCACATAAACATAAACGAATGATACACGGGCCGACTTCAATAATTTTAGGGTGTCCGACTACTGTTCAGCACTAGTGTTTTCTAAATGCTGCACAAGTTGAAGATGTGTTTTCCTTGGTTGCAGTGTGTTGTGGTCTCAGGGCCACCGTACGATTTACTAAAAAATCACGAAAACTTAACATCCCTGCTGACTATTTTGCATACAATGTTGGATTGTTTGTGATTTTTAAATTTAGTTAGTTTATTCATTCTGTCCAGTGGTATGAAAATCTAGTTGCAGACTCTTGAAACTTGCTTGAATTGTTGAGGCGTCACAGTGAACATCACTTTATAGTCACTGGATCACAAAGTTAATGTAAATTTCAAGAGTCTGCTAGTTTATTTTTATACCATACAGAACCCAGTGGCTGCCTGAAAGGTAAGAAAAGAAACATTTCAGCATGCATTAAAAATGGTCAATATTAAAATAAAGTAGACATGATTTGTAGTTAAAAAGCTAATACTTCTAACAACACTGGTATGATACTTCAAGGGGGGTTCAGGTGTGTTTCAGTGGACGTTTTGGGAGGATGGTGCGCTTCATTATTTCTAAGCTCAAATTTCTAGTTTCTTTTTCATGACAAGCTTGTACAGGATCTGGTAGCCATCATCCCAGGCGTAGAGCAGCTGCTCCTGTGGGTTGTACTTCAGACTGGAGTGGGCTCCGTAACGCTTTGGAAAGTAAATCAGTGGTGCGTCTTCGTTGGTCACCATACCATTGACATCGAACACACACTGGATACGAGAGCGACCGGGCTGCTTGGTGTTGTACACGACGTACAAAGTGCCACAGATGACGAAAGCCGCCTCTGCGTTCTCTCTCTGACAGTTCGTGTCCCACATTTGCTCGATGTCCAGCGAGTTGGCGTCCATTTTAGCCAGAGAGATGTGCCTCTCGTTCTGCCGTGTGGCGTAAATGGCCCACAGGCCCTCCTCGTCCACAGCCAGGTCCATCACTGTCTCTGGGGTCAGACCGTACACTGGGACATGGTCCTGCACTGGGAACACTGCGCTGTCTGTCATAGAGTTGTTCTTTAAGTCATATTTAACCACCATTATCTCTTCGACCTGGTTTATATAATATGCATGATTGTTGTAGACAACGTGTCCTGTTCCCCTCCAGGCAGACGGCAGCTTCAGTTTCTTGGACTGAGACATGCCCAGCGAGCGGGTGAATTCCTGCACAGAGGAAAACTCATGGATAGTGTCTTCGTCCGTCCCGTTAAAAATGTAGACCTTCCCAGAGCCTCTGTTAGTGTCTTTGGTCCACATGCCTTTTGGGCCTCCAACTCGCTTCAAGATCTTCATGGCTTTTATGCTGGAGATCATGTCGCTGCAGTCTGCAAATGAGAGTGAAACAGGTTACGTTTATTTGGCCTTTTTTGTCAAGAGTTAGACAAAATGATCAATACCACTCCCATATCAGCCTTTTCATTGCAGGAGACGGTTGTCACACAACCAGCAGTAACTCCAGGAGGTCACTGCACCCAGCCAACAAATAATCCAGCACAGCACCTGTTGGTTTTACACTTGGGTTTTTGTACATATTAAATAAAAGAAATGTAACGTGTTTATAAGTGAGCTTTAAAGATGCTGGTAGGTGGCTTTTGTTAATTTTGGACCAAGCCAGGCTAGTTGTTTCCCCCAGTTTCCAGTCTTTATGCTAAGCTAAGCTAACAGGCTGCTGGTTCCAGCTTCATGTTTAACAGACAGGTGTGAGAGTGTTATGGATCTGCTCGTATAACACAGCAAGAAAGTGAACAAGCGTCTTTCCCAAATTGTGAAACTATTCCTTTAAGTTATTTGGAACAAGGTCAAGTCCAGTCCTTGAGGTTAAATCCACCACCCTAACATGTTGGTCCAAAATATCCCGTAGGTGTTCAGTTGGATTGAGATCTGGTGATTCTGAAATTATAGCATATGATTTACACTATTTTAAACCGTTCAGTGACCCTTCATGCCCTTCTGTATGGAAATAAGTGCATTTGTTATGGTTTTTCTATATTTTTTGTCACCCTCCTGTAACCAACGAACAATATTCTTAGAACAGACACTGGACTGCATGTTTTATGTAGTGTGTAGTTAAAACAATAAGGCTGGAGTTCATCTATATTTTTCTTATTGTCAAAAAATCACATGAAAACAACCAAACCAACAATGAATTGATCCTTCTAAAAAGTATTGTCTGTGTAGCCAAAGCCCGATATAGACACTGTAGTTTAAATAAATCCCACATACACTGACCTGCTACCCTAAATACTCACTAGCACACCAAATGTGTATCAATTCGCCAGAAAAATAGTCCCCTACATATGCACTATTATCTCCTGTTTGAGTTACATTTGCTAAAAACTACAGTGGCCAGTTTTTTTTTGGGGACATTACTTAGCAATTTCTAAATTAATATATGTATCTATTTGTGAGTTTTTTAAAGATGTATGTCTTCAGGAGGAACCAAGGAGCTTTGAGTTAAGTGCCACAGACATGGTGGGAAGTCAGAAAAAGTATTAAGAGAAAGATTAATGCATTGTTGGTTTTCTTCTTTTCATATTAACTATTTTGTAATTTTGTCAATGATCAATATATTGGTAACAAAATGTAAACATTGAGGATTTGCCTAATTTTCTTTTTTTTCAAATGATTGTAAATGGAGTACTTAGTGGGGTTTTAGTTGTTGTTCAGATAAAATATGCATTAAGTAAGTATTTTCATGTTCATCCTCAATAAAATACAGTGTTTATTCTGATAAACAGGCTACTTACTGTCCAAGTGCAAATCACATCTCACCTGATAGTTTTGAATATTTGGCCTTCTGCTTCTCCTTCACCAGTGTCACTTGCTGCTCTATCAGCTTGTCGTCCACATCCACACAAGGCTGAGCTCCGTTCTGAGTCTCCAGGTAGTCCAGCTCACGCTCAACCCGGTCCACTCGCGTCCCCACACTGTCCAGATTTATTCTTAGTATCTCTTTTTCCTTATCCAGGTTCTCCAGCTGGGAAACCATCTGTTGCTTCAGCTCCCGCAGCTCTGAGGCATAGCGGGTGGTCTGTTCGTGCCATAGAGAGATCCGGTCCTGTTTTAAAAGAAGGTGAGAAAGATTAGTTATGTCTGAATTTTTAAACACGCTGAGGTGGTCACACTTGTTTCCATCTTACCTGTTTGTAAGTAATTTGTCAGTAATGTGAGCAATACAAGAGTGTTGGTTTTAGAGGAACAGTGAATGCATTTCTAGAGAGCTCTGAAAAGGCCATAATTTCCAGGCTCAGTAAATAGACTGCGGCAGAAGGGCATAATAAGTAGGAAACTCATCCTTCAAACAACCAGGTTCAGCCCACACGTGGCAAGTATCTACCCAGCTCAAATGTCTTTCAGCAAAACACAAATCCGACCAGCTCACTCTGGGTGCTGCTCTGTAGCAGACGCTGACCTCTGACCTCGCTGTGGAGGAGGAAAATGATTTTCTCTACATGTGATCAGTAAAGTCTGTAACTAAATTACAGAGAAGCACAAGAACTGAGGGCTGGAGGATGAATAATATTTTGAGGGAGTTGTGTTTGATGAACTTGAAAGATGTTCTATCTTTTTATACAAACCAAAGCACAACATTAAAATAGAACAATAGAGCAAGATCCCCATCGTGAGCTATGACTGGTCATTTAGCAGCAGAGATGTTTTTATCCATCACAAAAATAAGTTTCCACACAGGCAGGAAAGTCTCTGAAAGGTGTTTAATCTGGCAGATCATCATGATAAGTATAGTTTTGGGATGCCAATACAGCACAACCCCTCTAAACAAACCAGCTTTCATATAATTTAAGAATTTTACATAAGGTAACTTTTACAAACTGCTTTTGACATCATACATGCATATCTTGACTAATCAAGCTTTTAAACTACATTTTTATCTCAGTGTCTTGACCCAGACAAGAAGCTCACATCCCTATACATTTCACAGAGCTGTATTTTCCATTGCCTTTATCCTGTCCCTGGAAGTTTCCTTTCAGAGGGACTCTGGAGCGCAGGGCTCGGCAGGGAGGTAAAGTGAGTCTTACCTCAATAGCAAGCAGCCTCCGCTCCAAGTAGTCAATCAGTGCTTGGTGCTGAGCTGTGGCAAAGCAGGCCAAAGTAACCAAGACAACAAGTCCTCTCATTTTGTGTCAGCTAAGTCTTGTTAGCTCCTGTAAAATTTTGACTGGAGTTCAGTGAGAGCGAGTGGAGGAGCCAGCAGATTCCCAGAGGTGGGCTGGAATGTTTTACCAAGCTGTCGGGGAGGAGCCAAAAACATCTGGTGTAGATGGAAGCATACAGTCTTTAAGAGAGACAAGACTTTTGCTTCAGCTTTTACCTGATTGACAAACTGAACCCACCCCCCAAAATAAATAGTCTGATGGTTAAATATATGTATCGCTTTGAGAGGGTAGGATGTTTTTTATTCAAACACAGGATGTTAATGTGGCCCAGGACCACAAGTTACGTAGGACGAGAAAGCGTAATGTGAGTGGGAGTCAGGAGTCAGTGAGGCACTATACTCCTGTATTAAGGGGAAGACCATGGACTGTGGATTTTAATCAACTTTAACAAAAATAACCCATGTTTTAAACGATCTGTGGAACACAACATAAATTATTCTAATGGATGAATTATTCTTATGTTGTCCTGAGCTCTAATCCAAACAGGTATCTTTATTTTGAATGGTGAAAGTAGATATCTCATGTGCCTCATTTCACAGGACACAGGACAAATTGATGATCCAGATGCAACAGGCAATGAATATGAAATAAAACTTTAAAAATGAATAATTGTAAATACAGTACATATAAAATGAAACCTTGCAAATCATGTCCAAAAACACAACCCATATCTCAAGAAACAGGGAAGTATCAAGTCATTCAAAGGTTTCTCAGTTGTGGGCACAAAATATCTTGTTTAGCATCCTTAAGCAGTCACTCAACACCCTTTTAAACTAAAATACTAAACAGGGGATGACCTTCAAACTGAAGTATGGTTTGAACTCCTGGTTCTTTCCTCCAAAACCATCTCTCATAACTCTGGAGTCAAACCAATTATAGGACCAACCTTTTTGAAAAACGAGTTAATCTAACATTGGCAATAATGCTGTTACATCAAAATACAACAGCATAGAGTAATCTTGAGGATCCGTCTGATGTAACAAACTGTGAACACTTATGTAAACCTAAAATGTAATGGAAATGGGGTAGGAATGGAGAAATCTGACTATCTATTAATAATCAAAATAATATGTGAAACAAGTTTCTAGAGAACTTAGAACTTCCTTATACTTTTCCTGTGCACAGGAACAGTTGTAATAATGGGCTTCTGTCTACAGCATCGCAAAACAGTAGCTAGTTTGTGTAGTGGTGAATTACTGGGAAATAGGAAATAGTGTTAAAACTATCTCTGGTCTCACGTGTTATTATAACACAACCTCACATACACCACTTTTTCAACAGGGTTTTTCTTGTTAACTCTAAATCTCACTCTCTGTAAACTGTGTTCATGCTATAATTAATAGCATTATGTTCTTCCTGTCCTTTGAGTTTACAGGTTTGTGAGTTGTTTAATTTTGGCAGTTTTGAACTATATGACATAATTTCCTATAGAGACATATTTGTGAACTCTTATTAAAAAGTATTTTTTGGAAGTATTTTTTAAAGCTTTAATATTACAGAATACATAATAAATCTAGAAACCACATACATTTACATTTTTACATAATTTTAACAAATTATCTTTACATCAACAAAAGTTGCTGATACCAAATTAACTTGTGATGATATCCCACTAAGCCCAGGAAGATGTGTGTCTAAAGTTGGTGTGAATGCTGAAGGCATTCACAACATATGTTATTCTACATACATTCTAAAAATGTATTATTATTATTCTTCAGACCGCTTTTTTTGCGAGTCTTCTCCTTCCACATTATTCAACGTAGAAACTTCATTCAAATATCAAAACATTCAGCTCAATTAGGACATTATTGCTTGTATTCAACTTTTTCATAACATTTATACTTTCTGAAATATTCAACATTTACCAGGAATTTTGCTCCATTCAAATGAATGGGCGGAATGTTCAAAATTTCCACATTTTCCCACTTTTTCATGCCTATTCAACTGTTCTCTACTCATTCATACTTTCAGCTACAAACTCCATTCAAACTTGTAAAAGTTCCACATCTTTCGTACATTCAAGGTATTATTCAACATTCAAATCCCATTAATATTTTTGAAAATATTCAACTTTGTATAAAACTTAATTATAATGAAAGTCAATGAGAAAAACATTCAAAACCACTCAAAGTCTTCTAAATCCTTCATACTTTCACGTAGAAACGTCATTCCAACATTAAAATGTTCAGACCACTTTGGACTTTCTGGCATAAATTCAAGTCTTCCAGATCATTCATACTTTTTACACAACCTCATTTCAAAAATCATGAAAATTTCAGCCCTTCTGACATTTTTACATGAGTGTGTGTGTGGTGGAATGTTCAAAGCTAGAGTGGGGGACCTAACTGGTAGAGTGGGGAGGAGATTGAAACTCAACTCAAAAATGTCTACTCAAATAGCTCCCAGTAGCACAATTTTCACTCCTCATACGTGATTTTACATCAGAACGTAGGAAAATTTGTTACAGTCGCAGAAATGTGCTACGGTAGCAATCTGACCAAAAAGCGTCAAAAAACAACAAAAACGACAAAAAAACAACAAAAACGACAAAAAAACAACAAAAATGAAACTATAAACAACAAAAAACGACAAAAAACAGCATAAAATGACACTATAAACTACAAAAAACAACAAAAATGACACTATAAACAACAAAAACGACAAAAAACGACAAAAACAACAAAAACAACACTATAAACAACAAAAAACGACACTATAAACAACAAAAACAACAAAAACGACACTATAAACAACAAAAAACGACACTTTAAACAACAAAAACGACAAAAAACGACAAAAACAACACTATAAACAACAAAAAACGACACTACAAACAACAAAAAACGACACTATAAACAACAAAAACGACAAAAAACGACAAAAAACAAGATAAAAACAACAAAAACGACAAAAAAACAACAAAAACGACCAAAAAACAACAAAAAACGACAAAAAAACGACAAAAAACGACACTATAAACAACAAAAACGACAAAAACAAAAACAACACTAGAAACAACAAAAAATGACACTATAAACAACAAAAAACGACAAAAAACGACAAAAAAACGAGATAAAAACAACAAAAAAACGACACTATAAACAACAAAAACGACAAAAAACAACAACAACGACACTATAAAGAAGAAAAAACGACAAAAAACGACAAAAAAACGAGATAAAAACAACAAAAAAACGACACTATAAACAACAAAAACGACACTATAAACAACAAAAAACGACAAAAAACAACAACAACGACACTATAAAGAAGAAAAAACGACAAAAAACGACAAAAAAACGAGATAAAAACAACAAAAAAACGACACTATAAACAACAAAAACGACACTATAAACAACAAAAAACGACAAAAAACAACAACAACGACACTATAAACAACAAAAACGACAAAAAACGACAAAAACAACAAAAACGACACTATAAACAACAAAAAACGACACTACAAACAACAAAAAACGACACTATAAACAACAAAAACGACAAAAAAACAACAAAAACGACCAAAAAACAACAAAAAACAACAAAAAACGACACTATAAACAACAAAAACGACACTATAAACAACAAAAAACGACAAAAAACAACAACAACGACACTATAAAGAACAAAAAACGACACTATAAACAACAAAAACTACAAAAAACGACAAAAAACGACACTATAAACAACAAAAAACGACAAAAAACGACACTTTAAAGAACAAAAAACGACACTGTAAACAACAACAACGACAAAAAAACGACACTATAAACAACAAAAAACGACAAAAAACGACACTTTAAAGAACAAAAAACGACACTGTAAACAACAAAAACGACAAAAAATGACAAAAAAACGAGATAAAAACAACAAAAACGACAAAAAAACAACAAAAAACGACCAAAAACGACAAAAAAACGAGATAAAAACAACAAAAATGACAAAAAAACAACAAAAACGACAAAAAAAACAACAAAAATGAAACTATAAACAACAAAAAACGATAAAAAACAACAAAAACGACACTATAAACAACAAAAAACGACACTATAAAACACAAAAACGACAAAAAACGACAAAAAAAACGAGATAAAAACAACAAAAACGACAAAAAAACAACAAAAACGACAAAAAACGACAAAAACAACACTATAAACAACAAAAAACGACACTATAAACAACAAAAAACGACAAAAAACGAGATAAAAACAACAAAAATGACAAAAAAACAACAAAACCGACAAAAAAACGACCAAAACGACACTATAAACAACAAAAAATGACACTATAAACAACAAAAAACGACACTATAAACAACAAAAAACGACAAAAAAACAAAATAAAAACAACAAAAACAACAAAAAAAACAACAAAAACGACAAAAAAACGAGATAAAAACAACAAAAACGACAAAAAAACAACAAAAAATGACTATAAACAACAAAAAACGACCAAAAAACGTGAAAAAACAAAAACGAGATAAAAACAACAAAAACGACAAAAAAACAACAATAAACGACACTATAAACAACAAAAAAGCTAGTGTCGTTTTTTGTTCTTTATAGTGTCGTTTTTGTTGTTTTTTGTTGTTTATAGCGTCGTTTTTTGTTGCTTTTTTGTTGTTTATAGTGCCGTTTTTGTTGTTTATAGTGTCGTTTTTTGTTGTTTTTTTGTCGTTTTTTGTTGTTTATAGTCATTTTTTGCTGTTTATAGTATCGTTTTTTGTTGTTTTTTGGTCGTTTTTGTTGTTTTTTGTCGCTTTTTGTCGTTTATAGTGTCGTTTTTTGTTCTTTATAGTGTCGTTTTTGTTGTTTATAGTGTCGTTTTTGTTGTTTTTTGTTGTTTATAGTGTCGTTTTTTGTTCTTTATAGTGTCGTTTTTGTTGTTTTTTTGTCGTTTTTAGTGTTGTTTTTTGTTGTTTTTGTTGTTTATAGTGTCGTTTTTTGTTGTTTTTGTTGTTTATAGTGTCGTTTTTTGTTGTTTTTTTGTCGTTTTTTGTTGTTTATAGTGTCATTTTTTGTTGTTTATAGTGTCGTTTTTTGTTGTTTTTTTGTTGTTTTTGTTGTTTTTTTGTCGTTTTTGTTGTTTATAGTGTCGTTTTTTGTTGTTTTTTGTTGTTTTTTTGTCGTTTATTGTTGTTTATAGTCGTTTTTTGTCGTTTATAGTGTCGTTTTTTGTTCTTTATAGTGTCGTTTTTGTTGTTTTTTTGTCGTTTTTAGTGTTGTTTTTTGTTGTTTTTGTTGTTTATAGTGTCGTTTTTTGTTGTTTTTTGTTGTTTTTGTTGTTTTTTTGTCGTTTTTGTTGTTTATAGTGTCGTTTTTTGTTGTTTTTTTGTTGTTTTTGTTGTTTTTTTGTCGTTTATTGTTGTTTATAGTCGTTTTTTGTTGTTTTAGTGTCGTTTTTGTTGTTTATAGTTTCTTTTTTTGTTGTTTTTTGTTGTTTTTTGTCATTTTTTGTTGTTTATGGTGTCGTTTTTGTTGTTTATAGTGTCATTTTTTGTTGTTTTTTTGTTGTTTTTTGTTGTTTTTGTTGTTTATAGTTTCGTTTTTTGTTGTTTTTTGTCGTTTTTGTTGTTTTTTGTTGTTTATAGTGTCGTTTTTTGTTGTTTTTTTGTTGTTTTTGTTGTTTTTTTGTCGTTTATTGTTGTTTATAGTCGTTTTTTGTCGTTTATAGTGTCGTTTTTTGTTCTTTATAGTGTCGTTTTTGTTGTTTTTGTTGTTTATAGTGTTGTTTTTTGTTGTTTTTTGTTTTTGTTGTTTTTTTGTCGTTTTTGTTGTTTATAGTGTCGTTTTTTGTTGTTTTTTTGTTGTTTTTGTTGTTTTTTTGTCGTTTATTGTTGTTTATAGTCGTTTTTTGTCGTTTATAGTGTCGTTTTTTGTTCTTTATAGTGTCGTTTTTGTTGTTTATAGTGTCGTTTTTGTTGTTTTTTGTTGTTTATAGTGTCGTTTTTTGTTGTTTATAGTGTCGTTTTTTGTTCTTTATAGTGTCGTTTTTGTTGTTTTTTTGTCGTTTTTAGTGTTGTTTTTTGTTGTTTTTGTTGTTTATAGTGTCGTTTTTTGTTGTTTCTTGTTGTTTTTGTTGTTTATAGTGTCGTTTTTTTGTTGTTTTTTGTTGTTTTTGTTGTTTTTTTGTCGTTTTTTGTTGTTTATAGTGTCGTTTTTTGTTGTTTTTTTGTCGTTTTTGTTGTTTATAGTGTCGTTTTTTGTTGTTTTTTTGTTGTTTTTGTGGTTTTGTCGTCGTTTATTGTTGTTTATAGTCGTTTTTGTTGTTTTTAGTGTCGTTTTTGTTGTTTTTGTTGTTTATAGTTTCTTTTTTTGTTGTTTTTTGTTGTTTTTTGTCATTTTTTGTTGATTATGGTGTCGTTTTTGTTGTTTATAGTGTCGTTTTTTGTTGTTTTTTTGTTGTTTTTTCTTGTTTTTGTTGTTTATAGTTTCGTTTTTTTGTTGTTTCTTGTCGTTTTTGTTGTTTTTTGTTGTTTTTAGTGTCGTTTTTGTTGTTTATAGTCGTTTTTTGTTGTTTATAGTGTCGTTTTTTGTCGTTTTTGTTGTTTTTTGGTTGTTTTTTGTTGTGTATAGTGTCGTTTTTTGTTGTTTTTTGTTGTTTTTTGTCGTTTATAGTGTCGTTTTTGTTGTTTTTTGTCGTTTATAGTGTCGTTTTTTGTTGTTTATAGTGTCGTTTTTGTCATTTCTTTGTCGTTTTTAGTGTTGTTTTTTGTTGTTTTTGTTGTTTATAGTGTCGTTTTTTGTTGTTTTTTGTTGTTTTTGTTGTTTTTTGTCGTTTTTTTGTTGTTTATAGTGTCGTTTTCTGTTGTTTTTTTTGTTTTTTGTTGTTTATAGTGTCGTTTTTTGTTCTTTTTGTTGTTTATAGTGTCGTTTTTTGTTGTTTTTTTGTTGTTTTTCGTCGTTTCTGTTGTTTATAGTGTCGTTTTTTGTTGTTTATAATGTCGTTTTTGTTGTTTTTTGTCGTTTTTGTTGTTTATAAAGTTTTTTTGTTTTTTGTCGTTTTTGTTGTTTATAGTGTCCTTTTTCTTGTTTTTTGTAGTTTATAGTGTCGGTTTTTTTGTTTTTTGTAGTTTATAGTATTGTTTTTATTGTTTTTTGTTTTTTATAGTGTCGTATTTGTCGTTTATAGTGTCGTTTTTGCAACCACTGACTGCAGCCTGTTACAGCTGATCAGTGCAGTTTCACACACACACACAGACACACAGACACACAGGATTTTGACCTTTTTAGACTTTTTCAAGCATTTTTCAAGTCTAATCTGCTCATTCATACTTTCAGGTGTAAACTTTATTCAAACCACAAAATCTTTTACATCTTTTATACATTCTTAGTTTTATTCAACTTTTAACTCCTATTCATAATATTTAGACCGTTTCCCACTTTTCTTTCTAAGTCGTACTCCCTTCACCTGCTTCAAGCAAATTCAAGCAAGCAATCCAGTTTAGCGCCAGCCTTTTAACAAACATTCAACTATTTCACATCTTACATACATAATTGATATTATTTAACTTTTTTGGCTAAACTTTAGCAATCCAGTTTAGAGCCAGCCTTTCAACAAACCTTAAACTATTCCACATCTATCATACTTTGTTGATATTATTCAACATTTTGTGCTCAATTTCAGCAATCCAGTTTAGCGTCAGCCTTTCAGCAGTCAGCATTCATACCGCAATTTTTTCAGAAATTGCCTTTTCTAGTTTAATTTAAAATAGGGTATCAAATATGAACTTATATAACACTTCCATTGAGCTCTGGTGACAACTTTTTCTTTTTCTTAAGTAATTTCCTCCCACCAACAGTACTCTGTTGTACAGGATTGTCTCAATCTGCCAATAGGCTTTCAGGCCATCTCATCTTCATGCACACGAAGTGCACCACTAATGCCACAACGAAAGGTCTATTGTATGGGTCATTATTTACAATATGGTCATTGTAATCCATGGTAGTGCGACTGCCTCACTTTGCACCATCATTGGTTGAGGTTTGTTTGTGCTTATTTGAATATGAGTCTTTTTTTATCATTCATTCTAACAAAGATCCCATTCTTACTTCAATCGGAGATTTGGGTGTCATGGTAGTACTAATGTTGCCTTGAGCTGCTAGGCTCAAGCAGAGATGAGCAGTGGGCTGCAGAGATCTGGTAACCTCACTTCTTCCTAATTTTGAAACTTGCAGTCTTGAACCCCAATGACGCCGACTCAAGTGACATCCCTTGAGGCAGTTTATCAGATTTTGCACCACTTCCTCTACAGTCACAAGAGGCTGTATAAAACTTTTTCCCAGATATCTGTCTAAGATGTGTAAAATCGGTGGAGTTCTTTAAAACAAACGTGTGTATGTATACTTTATTGTATCAAAATGTCTTAATGCACACTGCAGTCTTTTGGGAGCAGTGTCTGGTCCACACCTTCGTGCTCACTGTTGTTTTGTGTCATACATGTCCACAAACAAACCAGCCATCTCACTGAGGTGTGCCAGCAGTGCCAGTGAGGTTTGACCTTATCTACCTTAGTGTGTATGTGCATGTATGAATGTGTAGAATGAAGTTTGCATCATCATTATCACATTCATTCATTCATCTCATGCATGCACAGGGGATTTATAAACTGTAATATGCTGTATAAGCTATAATAATAATAAAAATATTGTTATTACTACTGCTACCACTATGGCTATGATTATTAATAATAAATTGGCTTATAATCATTATATGGTTATCAGTAACTATGATAATTAATGTGTTATAATATACCTCATTAACACTATTATAGACAGTGTATCTGCCCATAGCTGTACATATATCCATATATGATGCGAATGGTGTTGTATGGCGCCGAGTGGGCTGGAAAATTAATGGACATCATGGTGATGATCAGTGTTCGTGTGTGTGAATTTGAATATGAGTCAATCTTTTTTTTCAGCACATTTGCCTACAGGATTTTGTGTCTTCTTCAGTGATTGGGCAGCACATGGTGAGAGGTCCTGAAACATGCAAACACAGGCAAATCATATAGGGGCACTGAGGGGAAGAGGATTGAGGCCCTTTTGTTATCAGACAGAAAATCAGCTGTTGGATGAACATAGAAGCTTACAGGAAAGTCTTCAAACAATAATACCAGGTATGTTACATATGAGTTATGATAACATATAAACTATGAGTTTTGATCATGTTGGTTTGCTGTAGGTTTTTATTTCAATTGGCTATAATTTTGTGCAGTTTATTTAGATAAAACAGAATAAAGATGAAAACTTTTTAAAAACATGTCAACATTTGTGTAGTTGTAGGTCTGTGAAGATGGAAACTGTATGTAATGCATTAGTGGTTTCATAATGATTTCTTCTTCCAGAAAAAGAAAACCAAGCAACAGAAGTGCCATTGTAACTGAGTGCATCCAAGCAACATGGAGTACACATTCAGAGCAGTAACTCACAGGCCTGGGATTATAATTTGGAGAATTGAGGTAACTAGATTTTACAGTAAATGCTTCAATAATGAGTGGATTGACGTTTTATCCAAATCAGCAGTTCAGTTTCCTCCTCCAGAAGTAAATGATTAAAACAGCAGTGATGATGTAAAAAAAATAAAAAAGATGTTATGGATACTGGTTAGAAGATCTGAAATGTTAGTGAAATGTAAGTAAAATGAGCACCCTGTTCTCTCTGTGCAACAGAAAATGGAGCTGGTACAACTACCTGAGAAATCGTATGGAAACTTTTATGAGGGTGACTGCTACGTGCTTCTTGCTGTAAGTCTGTGAAGGTGACCAATGAATCATTGTGGTTTTAGATGCCAGAACTGCTTGTTTGTTTAATAAAACCCACTGTTGTAATTGTAGACTTTGCTCATTGGATATGTGATGTGTTTTGTTTAATGAACAATGGTGGAAAGATATATAGTACCCCACTGACCACACTGTAAAAATCAAAAATCCTCTGATACAAGTAAAAGTCCTGCAGTGAAAATGTTCCTTAGGTGAAAGTATATAACTAAAATCAGGAAAAGGTACTTGATGCAGAAAATTGTCCCCTGTGACTGTTATATCATTAGATTATTTGTACTCTGCATTAATGTAAAAGCAGGATTTTACTGTTGTACTTGTTTGAGGTGGAGCTCATTTTTAACTATTTTGTGTAGAACTGAAACTAATGATTATTTTCATTATGGATCAATCTGCTGATTATTTTCTTGATTAATCAATTGAATGTTTGGTTTGTAAAAATTAACAAAATAGTGAGAAATCCCAGAGTGACACCTTCACAAGGCTTGTTTGTCTAACCAATAGTATAAACCTCAAAATGATTAAAAATAAATGTAAATTATGAAATGAAAAGCTGCAAACATTCACATTTGAGAAGCTGGATCCACAAAATGTTTTTGCATTAAAAATTAGTAAACGATTATCAAAATAATTGCTAGTTAATTTTCTGCCAATCAACTAATTGATTAACTGACTAATCCATTCAGCTGTACTTGTGTAAACTGTTTGGTTGTTTAATTTATAACAAAACATCATATTTCATAAGCTATTCAAAGGTTTTGTATGTAAAAATCTTAATTTGTAAAGTAGCCAATGCTTTATGCAAATGTAGTGAAGTAAAAAGTACAATATTTCCTTTTGAAATGTGGCAGAGTAGAAGCAGAAAGTGCCATTAAAAGAAAAGACTCAAGTAAAGTACACATACCTCAAATTTAAACTTAAGTACCGCACTGTACTTGAGTAAATATACTTAGTTACATTCCACCAATGATAATGAAACAGTGACAAAATGCTATATCAGTAGGCTATATCAGATAGCATCCCCGTCTGTACACTCCTGTGTTTCTCCAGACTCAGAAGGTGAGCAGCTCTCTGTGTTATGATATCCACTACTGGATCGGCTCAAGTTCCACTCAGGATGAACAGGGTGCAGCTGCTGTTTACACCATCCAGCTCGATGAATTTTTGGGGTCCACTCCTGTCCAGCACCGTGAGGTTCAGGACCACGAGTCTGATGCCTTCAGGGGCTACTTCAAACAAGGAATTATGTGAGTGAAAATGTCAGCACAGTAGGCCATAATTTATAGACACCAAAAGAAACCATAAAAATCATCATCCTGTCTTGTTTAGCTATAAGAAAGGTGGAGTTGCATCAGGCATGAAGCACATCGAGACCAACACCTATGATGTTAAGCGACTGCTTCATGTCAAAGGGAAGAAAAGAGTGATTGCAAAAGAGGTGAGCCATGCGTCACAGTGGTTATATAACATTTTGGAACACCGGATGTTGTGTAGAAAGAGTGCTTTATGTTTTAATTTGTTTCAGGTGGAGATGAGCTGGATGAGCTTCAACCTTGGAGATGTGTTTTTGTTGGACATTGGCAAGACCATCGTTCAGTGGAACGGACCCAAGAGTAACAAACAGGAAAAGCTTAAAGTAAGATTTCTGTGAGGGTGCTTGTGTGTATTGTTGGGTGCAGAATTCATTTGGAAACATATGAACACATGAGTAAAAAAATAATAAAAATAGTAGTACTTTTCAATAAAAAAGGATATATGTTATGATGACAAGATGTTTTATAATCATATCGATTGAAAGCAACGATGGAAGGACACATGAGTTGCTTTGGGTGCTTGCCCCAGTATACCTGCAGTCCAGTTTAGTGTATTTGCAGAATTTGGTATGCACATGATACACATTTGAGGGGGAAGACCCTGAAACAAGTCAGTACAACAGCAACAGTAAGTTCGATTCTTTCCGTGCTTCCCTCATCAGAGCTAAAGATCATTTTAAACCTTTATGGAAAGTTGTGGGAGTGCTTAGTGGAAGCTCATTTCCTTCTTCCTGCAAAAAGGCTGAAGGCTCTGAATGATTCATTATTCCACCACACACAGTTCAAAACTACATAACTGCACTGCAGTGAGGACTGTTTAGTCTCTATGGCTAAAGCTCCTGAAACACTGGATCCTACAATTCCCATAATGCAAGTTAATAGTATCTTTCATTAGACTGAATTTAGTGTGTGCACTCAATGTTTCAGTTTGAAGTTTGAGATTTTTGGGATTGTGTAGTTTTTTCTGTGTTGTACTTCTGATTCTCAGGGCATGTTGTTGGCCAAAGACATCCGAGACAGAGAGAGAGGAGGTCGGGCCGAGATCAGAGTGATCGAGGGCATAGCAGAGAGCAACTCCCCTCAGAACATGGAGATCCTGAATGGTGTTCTTGGAGAAAGAACCTCCAAGCTGATGGACGGACCTCCAGATGAAACTGCTGACCTGGAGCAGAAGTCAAAACTCACACTTTATCAGTGAGTTGCTCCCTGAACGTGATATCCAGTGTTTCATGTAGTCAGTGGATGAGAATGCATCCATATCCAGTATAAATGCTGTTTCTTCTTATTTATTTTTGCCTTCATTTCAGTGTGTCAGATGCTGATGGTCAGATGAAGGTCAGAGAAGTCCCTACCAGACCACTGGTTCAGGAACTCCTCAACCATGATGTAAGTTGGTGCAAAATAAAGGATGCATACACTACATATTATGGCCACATCAAACGTCACTATAAAACGGTATGGTGGTCCATCCGGTCTGACATTTCACCAGTCTTGTGCTGCTGAAGGCTTTAAACCCTTGACGCCGCTGTTTGGACTCAAACGACTGAATGAAGTGAACATAATAAAAATATTTAGTCATGTGTACTTAATGTAATCTATACAGGACTGCTACTTCCTGGATCAGGGAGGGACGAAGATCTTTGTGTGGAAGGGGAAGAAAGCAAACAAAAGTGAAAGACAGGCTGCTATGAGCCGAGCTTTGGTGAGTAACTCTACATCAGACCTTCACATGTGTCCTCAGCTTGTGTTTGATTGCTCTTGCATGCCATATTTACACCCAGTTTCCAGTTTATTAGGTGCCCCTAGCTAAAATGCAGTCTAATACAACAGTCATGCAATTAATTACATGAAGGTTTTGATCAGTTTTTGTTGAAACAGTTTTAGAGAGGTGTTTGTGGTGGTCTGTGGTGCTTTAATCTAATCTCATAGATATAAAATGATAAAAAAAAATACTAGAAACACAGTGTAATGCAATACAATTCAACCTTCAGGAAGGTAGGATTTATTGCAGGATTGTTGTATTAGACTGCATTAGTTTTAGCCAGGAGTACCTAATAAACTGGGAACTGTACTGTACTATGTTTTTACTGACTGGCTCTTATAGGAGTTCATCAAAGCAAAAAACTACCCGATCACTACAAATGTGGAGACGGTGAATGACGGAGCAGAGTCAGCTCTCTTCAAGCAGCTGTTCCAGAGGTGGACCGTCAAGGACCAGACTCAGGGTCTGGGCAAAGTACACACAAGGGGGAAAGTGGGTATGTGTGTTCTTAATTTCACAAAAACACAACAAGCACAGACTACAGAGTACCTATTGCTTCTGATAAAAAAAAAAGTTTGTTGCTGATTAATGATTTTGTTTTGTGATCATATTCTGCTTTAGCTCACATCACACAGGAAAAATTTGATGCCTCTCTTATGTACGCGATGCCAGAGCTCGCCGCCCAAGAGCGAATGGTGGACAATGGCGCGGGTCAAGTGGAGGTACCTGTGACAGTTTAATCTGAATTCACTTTGACGAGGATCAGTCTATCATCTTCTGTATCAACAGGTCCAAAAACAAACACAGTGTGCTAAAATACTAACATGTTCGTAAGAATGTTACACTAACTTGCTAAATGTCAGGTTAATTTGATCAATTACAACTTTGTTTAGTAATATGCATCACTCAAAATGCCTTTTTAACAGCAGGAAGAGCACAGGTGTTACGAAAACATTAATGAACGTTCTGTTCTATTTAAGTAAGCCAGTAGGCCAGCATGGACAACACAAGGACCCTGAAAGTGATGCAGCTAAATGGAATTCAGCCATCATTCATTTTAGTTAATGTTTTCCCTACCGTGACATAGGGCCCCACAGTTCCTGGGTTAATCTATACGTGTAATGAGCACTACAGCCTCATGGGCCCGCTAACTCACCTAGAGACTTTAAATGCACGTTTGTGATTCAGTGTGAATTGTCCTTTTGGATGTGGTCAGGTGTGGAGAATCGAGAATCTGGAGCTTGTGCCTGTGGACCCTCAATGGTACGGATACTTCTACGGAGGAGACTGCTACCTGATCCTCTACACTTACTTGGTTAACAACAAGAAGTGTTACCTGCTCTATATATGGCAGGTGAGGATTTGCTGTCCGACCATCTGATAATAATAATTCAAGATCATAAACTGAAATATTAAGTTAATAATAAGTTTCTTACAAAGTTGTTAACAAAAAAGTCTATCCTTTGCAGCCTTTTCTGATTATCACTGTATTATTTGATGAAATTAAACTACTTTGCCACTTATTATTTCAGGGACGTCATGCGACACAGGATGAAGTGGCAGCCTCAGCATTTCAGGCTGTGGATTTGGATCAGAAGTACGGTGGTGAGCCAGTTCAAGTGAGGATAACAATGGGCAAAGAACCAAAACACTTTATGGCAATTTTCAAGGGTAAAATGGTCATCTTTGAGGTAAGACTGTTGACTGAATTTAAATTAACTTCTTTGGAAACATTCTGGAGGTGTATACAGCTTTTATAACAGTGCAGAATATTTTTTTCTGTTAGGGGGGCACATCTAGGAAAGGGTCTTCTGACCCAGAGCCACCGATAAGGTTGTTCCAGGTCCACGGTTCTGACCCATCCAACACAAAAGCCATTGAGGTTCCAGCCCTGGCCACGTCTCTGAACTCCAATGATGTGTTTTTACTAAAGGGCCAATCAGGAATGTATTTGTGGTGTGGAAAGGTAAGAAAGAGGTTGTTAAAATCAAAGAAACTGATAATTGTCCAAACTGCAGCAGCAGGGTTACAATACAATGTGATACTTTTCATAGCATATTTTGTGGTTCTTGTATTTTATGTATTTTTGTATGTATGTTCATAAACTATATGGCCAGACACTTCTGTATACTTTTTGGACTGGACTGTTTCCCATGGTTTGGACTAAGCCCCTTTAGTTCCAATTAAGTGAAATGTGAATGTTACAGAGTACAATGATACTTCAGGCAACACTGTGCTTCCAACGTTGTGGCACCAGTTTGGATCTTTCCTGTTTCAACATGACTATGCCCCTGTGCACAAAGCCAGGTCCATAAAGAAATGGTTTTCTAAGTTTGGTTGGAAAAGTGGACTGCACCGAATCCTGACCTCAGCCCCATCCCACACCTTTGATATAGGACTAGGACTTATCTGCCAACATGAGTGGCTGACGTCACTAACGCTCTTGTGGTTGAATGGGAACAAATCCCTGCAGCTAGGTTCAATCTATTGGAAAGTCTTCCCAGAAAAATGGAGACAGTTATAATAGCAGCAGATTAATAACCATGGTTTTGAATGAAATGTCATTGTTATTGTACGTTCTACATAATGTAATGATCAAAACATTAAAAGGGCAGCTGACTTTTTGTCACCAGGGATCAAGCGGAGATGAGAGAGCCATGGCAAAGGAGGTCAGCTCTGTGATTGGCAAGAACTCACAGAAGGGGTCTGAGGAGATTGTGGCGGAGGGTCAGGAGCCCCTTGAATTCTGGGAGTTGCTTGGAGGGAAAGCTCCCTATGCGAGTGACAAAAGGTGACGACGACACAAACACGATCCTAATACTGGTAAATGAGCTTGATGAGTGTCACAGCGAAGGTAAAACAATTTGTCGTCTACAGATTACAGCAGACGGTTTTAGACCACAAGCCACGCCTGTTTGAATGCTCCAATAAGACGGGCCGTTTCAACGTGACCGAGGTGACCCAGTTCACGCAGGACGACCTCAGTGAGGATGATGTCATGCTGCTGGACACATGGGACCAGGTGACACTGTTTGTAATGAACATTCACAAACTTTAGCATACATATATTTATCACCATGGCCAAACCAAAACTGAGAAACAAAGGTACATTAACACTATACATTTTTGTGTAGACTCTTTTTTTTTTGTGCCATGTTACTTTTGAGAAAGTCTTAAATCAGTTAAATCCTTTGTTGGTCTCAGGTGTTTCTCTGGATCGGTAAAGAGGCCAATGAAGTAGAGCGCAAAGAAGCAGTGAACACGAGCCAAGAGTACCTGCGCACCCACCCAGGCACCAGAGACCCAGACACCCCCATCGTCTCAATCAAACAGGGATTTGAGCCGCCCACCTTCACTGGGTGGTTCACAGCCTGGGACCCCTCCAAATGGAGTGTGAGTGGTTTGGCTTTTTAACTGAAAGAGAGCTTCAACATGTACATTTAAGAGTGAAAAAAAACATACGCTGACAAACGATCCTTTCTTTTAGGGAGGGAAGAGCTATGAGGACTTGAAGAAGGAGTTGGGAGATGCAGTATCACCTGTTTATGTTCCAACTGTATGTAAAGTCTTACTCATTTCTCTCATGCAATGATTTTAAAGTATTATAACTCAAAATTTGAATCAAGGCATTTTTTTACTTTTATTTTTATAGTAGACATGATGTAATGAGGGGAGAGACAGGAAGTCCCCAGCTGGACTCATACTGGGGACATTACAATTACATGGTCAACAACCTACACCAGAACGGCCTGATCATGAACACATTGTAACCTATTTATTGTTGGCTAGCCAACCTTGAATATCTGTAAGAGCTATGACAAAAACTCAGAGACAGGAGTCAAAAACTTGCATTAGTAAAGTACTCTACCCACCTATCAACCATCCTCTTACCCATAATTGAAAATATGTTTAAAGAGCCTATTCAAAGCCACAACAGTAAGCGATTTATTATTGACAATACTTAGAATAAGAATCTTAACCTGAACTTTAATGTGATTTTCTAGGAGCAGACCTGTGTTGAAAGTGAGAAAAGCTATCAGCCTTTTCCACTTGACGATTTGGTCAACAAGCTCGCCAGCGAGCTGCCTGAAGGTGTTGACCCAACCAAGAAAGAGGTACAAGATTTATTTTTTATGTTATTTAATAGAGCGAAACATACCCCTCTATTAACAGGAAGTTATATTTACCTTATAGAAAATAGCACATACTCCTATCAAAAGGTAATACAAAACTGAAGCTTTATCTGTGTTTATTAAATTACCCAGTTATTTCTAAGACAATTTCGAAAGAATTATTAGGTTATTGTTATTGTTAGGAATTGTTATTATCCTTATGCACCATGTTTGATTCAGTTACTATTATTCAGGAGCTACTCATTAATTAGCAGATCGTCCCTGAATCCTTTGTTGTAAGGTGTAACCATGATGCTTTGCTGCTACACAGTATCAGTGACAGATTTTTACCTTGCAGTGTGTTCGCTTCACCAACTCAAGCAAAACAAAAGTGCATTGTTGGTCATTTGTTTTTCAGAAACACCTCTCCGACTCTGACTTCAACGACTTATTTGGGATCACCAAAGACGACTTTGCGAGCCTGCCCCAGTGGAAACAACTAAACTTGAAGAAAGAAAAGGGGATGTTTTGATCATCATTTGATCATATTTCTGTATTTTAAATAAGCTATTGCTCTTAAAAGACGATAGGAGGCGTCTCTTTGTGTCCCCTATAATTACTGACTTTACAGTTAAGCTCAATCTACTTTACCTCACCTATTTGAGGACAGGAATCAGATTTTTGGAGTAAACTTTAATAATGTGTCTTCCTCCCATGGTTTTATTGTGATTTAAAGAGTTGTGTTTAATTAACTGTGATGATGTTATTTGAACTCTCAGTACGAAACAATATAAACTTTATTCTTTATTCAGATGTGTGTGTTTTCATGGCATGGCTTAGAGCTATATACTGAGACATAATTGTATGATGAGCAGTTTCCAATTGAGACAAAACTATTAAACATTATTTAAAAAGAAAGAACCAGAAAATTAAAAATAACTTAAGTTAATAGGTGAAACATGTAAGCTTTATAAAACTCAGGACAATGGCAAAACATTTCTGTAAGTTTGTTGTTAATTCTGAGCTCACACATGATAGCAGAGGTCTGCTTTGCCATCTGTTGGACAAATAATGTTACAACATCAAACTAAAAGTTTCACAGGAACAGATTACCAGTGATCTTGCAATCGATTTCAAGGGTTTCAATAATTATTATCATTTCTCCAAACATACCGAAGCCACCACCAAAATTGTTCTGATTTCACAACTATCAAAATCTCTGCCTTTAAGTAAAAAAAATCATGGTATTGAATTGATCTACTCATAATAGCTCTAAGAAGCTAGACTCAAGACGTCAGTTAAACTGATTACTCCAGTTTCTTCACCAACCATCAACCATCTTTAAAACTCAAGTTGATGAGAAGTCTTGTAAGGAATTCCTCCCACATCCCTGCACTTTTTATTCAGTTTTGTCATCAGAAGCAACATTAAAGCAGCTTATGATCGAGATTTCTTTATTATGGTAGTCATGAATATTTCAAATAAAAGACAAAACAAATGACTAATGAGCATTATTCACTCCTTTTATTTTGATATGTCTGGAATGTAATTTCAATTACAAGAATAAATTCATGTCATTTACTGTCACATCTGAACATTTAATACAAAACTCAGGACAAGTCAAAAATATCTAGACCCATAAAACGCATCAAATTACAGTAAGAACATATTTTTTGCATTATGGCATGAAAATGAAACACAAAAACAATTTGATTACTGGATAAAGTGTCAAAAAGTCACGGCTGTGCACACAAAATGCTAAACCAAACCAGTGATTAAACATTTGAAGTCAGAGTGACGTAACTTTACTGTATCATCGCAACAAACAAAATCATTCCTGACAGGAAACTAATAAGTAAATAAAAATGAATTGTTTATGACCACAACAACCAACCAATGATTGTGGATGTTCATGTAGAAATAACTGACCAGCGTTGGTTGCAAATGACTGATTGTTGAAGAACAGTGCCACCACACAGCACTACAGTAGCAGTAACTTCCTATTAGCTCATTTTGTGGAAAAAACAGCATAGGAGAAAAGTTATTTGAGCTGCTTGTGTCTCTGATGCTTTGTGCATCATGGCAGACATCAAGTATAAGCACGTAAACCAGCATTATGTTGAAACAGGACTGAGTGAAAAAATACAAAAGACAAATGAGTCAATACAAACATTAACATGTTGCCTTAAACCCACAACATGTTATAAAGCTAAATGCAGGAACGGCACAACGTTCCATTTCCGAATGTCCATGAATTTGTTAATATTGTTCCACTTTTGTTTTCCTTATGACAAAATTAGTTATCATAATTATTTGGCATCACCTGATATGTTCCCTCAAAACTGAAATTATCTGTTAATTTTGCTAATTATCCACCTTAAAAAAACAGAGAATGACAGATTATACATTATTGGCAAACACAATTAAATTTGGAAGTCCCTTTTAAACACAACGTTTCGCAGTAAATTACTTAGATTTCGACTTATATATGTGTGTGTGTGAAAGTACTGCGTGCAAAAGTACTAAAATATGACACAGATCAATTCATGTGCAGTTTGGAAATCAATATACATTCTTAGGTGCTCATGCAAACTATTTCTCTCAAATGAGGTGAAAAGGTCTATTCTTGTCTTAAGCATAAAAAAGAAATGTAACATTGTAAAAATAAACATAAAAAATTGCGATTAAATATAAAGTGTTTACAGCAATCAGAGACATCTAAAGAGACTTATTTCACTGCAAATGTGCAAACATACAGTATTACCATGCAGGCAGAGAGAATACAGCCTGCAGCAGGTCAGCTGAGAATTTCTCGCTGACGTGTTTGGTTGTTAAGGGAATGTTGTTTCTAATGTAATCTGACAATTTTATGCCACAATACAAGAATTTGAAAAGTGCAAATGCAGCCAAATCAATTTCCCTAAAAATTCAAAATAAAAACAGGATCAAGGGCCGTATATGAAAGATAAAAAAATAAATGTTCTTGTGAAGATTAGCAAGGCAGTAATAGATGGCGATTTCCCTTACTTAAAAAATCTTATAACCCTACTAACAACTGCCTTTGATTACCAATATCTGATTTCATCTCCCAAACATCGATGTCAGACATGTCCCTCTTTACAGTGAGCGTTACAGCGGACGACAGCAAGGCCACATATCTGTGAATGCAGTTTATAGCTGTGAGTGTCTGAAATGTTCAGACTGCCTCTCTAAATTCCTGACTTTCTGATGTGTAGTTATGATCAGAGCCAAAACAGCAACAGTCCAAATGCTTACAGAGCTCACTGTGTTTTGCATACAGGTAAATCCCGATTTGTGTTCCGGCAGCTGTTAGTATACAAAGAAACCTTCTTAAAAGATTACCAAAGACATCAAAAGCAGCATGGACTATTTTCCATGTCTATCCACATATTAAAAACAAAAACAAGTTAAGACAGATATTAAAAAGAAATTATTGGCAATTAATATAAAGTACAACCTGGATCCTGAGTTCCTTTGCTGTGAATCTAAAACTGAAACGTACATCTCTACTACAGTGTTTTACAACTAAGGCTGCAACTAACCATAATCTTTATTATCAATTACGCTGCCAATTATTTTCTGGATTAATCATTTAGTTATAAAATATCAAAAAATAGTGAAAAACGATTTCCCAGAGCTCAAAGCAATGTCTTCAAATTGCTTGTTTTGCCCCGCCAACGATCCAAATTCCAAAGATATTTCTTTGACTATCATATATGACAAAGAAAAGCAGCAAATCCTCACATTTGAGAAGCTGAAACCAGCAAATATTTGACTACATATGACTGAAACGATTAACAATTTTCAAAATAGTTGCAGATTAATTTTCTTTTGATCGACTACTCGTTGGTGCTGTAATTACAACTCTGAATGTTACTGTTGGCATCAAAGTTTTCTAAGAACATATATATCAGATGTGTTTAAACTGTAAAATCAAAGATCTCATGAATTACAAATGATCAGTAATTACCTTTGACCTTATGCCCAGTATGGATAAAACAGATTAGTTAAGACACAACGCAAGCTTCAGGGTTTTTGGGGTCTTGGGTCTCGCTGTCATTGACCTGGCAGCTGTTAGTTGAACTTTTCTCTTTATCCTCCGAATCATCAGGCAGCTCCAGAGGGTCGGCTTCACCCGGAAACATCCTCTCATGCTCCGGAGTCTCAGAAGACGCATCCTCGTAGGCACTTATGCTGTCTGAGTCGTTCCTGTCCGGAGAAAGATCTCGTCCATCCTTGACACCGTTTTCACAAGGCCTCTGCAGGACCCCGTCTTCAGGGACCGGGTTGTTCAGTGCCAGAGAGGGCACGTGGCTCAGGGGTTTACCAACCATCTTCCGCAGCTTCGTCAGGAGGCTTCCTTCATCCTCCTCACTCTGTCCCACTTCGTCTGGCGCTCTGTGTTGGGCTTTCGTCAATTCCTTGGCATCATTTTCCATTTGTTGTCCTTGTCTAGTTACCTCATCCACACTTCCATTTGTGTTCGCTGGAACAGGTGGTTCGTTATTCCTTTCCTGCAAAGATAAATGTTTATAACATAACATGTATATAAACTGAATTTATAAATTCAGTGATGCTTATTTTTAATTGAAATATTTATTTGGTTTGAATTTCCCTCACTGAAACCTTCAGAAGGTCAGTTCAAACTGGTTTGGTAACTAATTTAATTGTCAAGGGTTTCCAGCTGCTCATCTGAAACTTTTCTCTCTTGGATCACATGACTGATAAAATGTAACCTGATAGAACAAGGATTGATCATGGATTGATTATCCTTTGTAGCTCAAATGTTAAAATTTTTCACCTTAAATTTGGGTATTTTGGAATTTCACCAATCCAATTTGGGCAACCAGATTTCTTTACTTTTTCTTTACTTTTTAGATTTAAACTGAAATGACCAGTTAAATTTGAGCAACCTTAAAGCATTTTTTATTATTATTATTATCTAAATCTAAAAATGAAATTGGCCTTTTCTTTGCTTCCATATACCAGTATGACTTGGCTCTTTCTAATTCAACATCTTATTTCACGGTAAAGCACCTACAACATGAGGAACTGAGTGTAACATTACAGCACATGATGTACTGCCATAGCTAGTGATATAGTTACTTATTAGTATAAGTTGGCAGATAAAGACTAACTTACATATCCAGGAAAATAAACAAAACATGCACCACCTGCATTATTCACATTCAATAAGTTATCATGCGCCAACAAACTGTTACGTAACAAGACTTTACATATTCATACATTAATTCAAAAACCTAGTGCCTCCCTAGTGTTATGCAATATTCTCCTTTTAAATGTCACATTACCTCTTTTAATCTCTCCACCTCTTGCATCAGAGAGCAGACCATGCTCTCCAGTTTCCTCTTGGCCTCCCTCTCTCTTTCCAACTCCTACAAATGCAGAGAGAGACAGTGACGTAATGAGAGGTCCAGCAGCTTGTTGGGTGTCATACTTTTTTCTCATTAGAAAGGATTAAGACTAAAAGACGTTTATATGTGGCTGAAAGCGTTTGTGTTTATGTGGCCTTAACGTACCAAACTAGCCTGTCCAGCTTCCCTCTGGGCCTCAGCCAGCAGCTCCTCTACACCCTCCAGCGTGTCCTGCAGGACGTCCACCTGGAACAACAGAGTCTCTCGCTCGACCTCCAGCCCACGCAGCTCCTGCACCACCTCGTCATAGCTGGCCTGCAGCTCCAGCTACACCACAAACACAGTAACAAATCAGCGTGGGCAACTTCAGAGGACCGCATGCCAGTCAGTGCGTGGGAGAGCAGCAAGCTCTCAGAGGCATCAGTGGGAGGCCTCATCTGGAGGCATGACAATCCCTCCATATGTAAAGGAATATGTATCACTGCAGTGATCCGAGACCTGACAGGACTCTGAACAAGACTTTACATAGTAATAATCGTCATAATTATAACAGTAAGAAATACTTACCATTTCTGGGAGTCCCATGAAGAGGTCCTGCTCAGACTGCAGAAAGAGGGGGGAAAAAAACATTTATTTGTAGTTTTCTGAAGTCTTTTTAATTAAGTTAAATGAAGAAAAACATGGCTGCATGGGATTAAAGATGGTTTAATGACTCTGAACGTGGTTGTTGGCACCAGACGGGCTAGTTTGAGTATTTCAAAACTGCAGGGATTTTCACGCACAACCATCTCTAGGGTCTACAGAGAATGGTCTGAATAAGAGAAAATATCCAGTGAGCGGAAGTTCTCTGGGTGAAAATGCCTTGTTGATGGCAGAGGTCAGAAGAGATTGGCCAGACTGGTTTGAGCTGAAATAAAGGCAACAGAAACTCAAATAACCACTCGTTACAAGTGAGGTATGCAACATGTCGAAACCTCGAAGCAGATGGGATTCAGTAGCAGAAGACCACTGGTCAATCCTGTCAGCTAAGAACAGGAAACTGAGGCTACAATTGGCACAGGCTCAACAAAATTGGACAGTAAAAGACAAATGTTGCCTGGTCTGATGTGTCTTGATTTCTGCTGCGACATTCAGATGGTCAGAATTTGGCTTAAACAACATGAAACAATGGATCCATCCTGCCTTGTATCAACGGTTCAGGCTGCTGGTGGTGGTGTACTGGTGTAGGGGATATTTTCTTGGCACTCTCAGAGCCCCTTGGTACCAAATGAGCATCAATTGAACACTACGGCCTACGTGAGAATTGTTGCTGACCATGTCCATCCCTTTATGACCAATGTGTAGCCATCTTCTAATGGCTGCTTCCCGCAGGATAACGCACCGTGTCACAAAGCTTAAATAATCTCAAACTGGTTTCTTGAACATGAGAACAAGTTCCCTGTACTCAAATAGAGCACCTTTGGGATGTGGCGAAACAGGAAAGTTGCATCGTGGATGTGCAGCTGACAAATATGCAGTTAAAATGTCTGCTGTGAAAAGGGCGTGTTAGAAAAAAAATGTTTTGACTGAAAGAGAACTCTTGTTCTTGTTGGTCTTGTTAACCTGTAACCTTTTACCGTAAACCTTCTGTGACCCAACTAGGAATTTCAACTGCAAACATTTTTTCATCATACTTTATTTGATTGCAGCTGTTAACAAAAATGGTGCCTCCTCTAAAATTGTAATAACTGTGGTAGCAGAAAGTCTAATGTATGGGTCTGTTTGAACAGTCCACCTGATTGACCTTTTGTTTTTTAACTTTATTTTCATGTAGTTTATCTTCCAGCGTCAGAGAATCTGACGAGTCACAGACTTTGGTACACTGAAATCACAGCAATGGAAATGTAAGTCCTTATCTAAATACTGTATCCTGGTGGCACCATGTTTGATAACAGCTCTCAAAACACAGTGTGTGATTGAAGTATACATTCCTAATCAGGTCATGGGATATGACGGGTCACAGAATTTAGTGCAACACCAGCTTATGAAGATTGTTTGTTTGATTTTTTTACAAAAATGAGAGCCAGACAAAGAGATAACATTATATTTTCAAACATACAAAAAGGATAAGAAATCAGTTTTCAAACTTCGGATCCAAGTTGACTGAATGTAAGTTTGGATTTTCTGCAGATAAACGTTTACAAACAGATATGAAGCTCTATACCATGTATTAAGATCCTTTACTTAAAGTACCGACACAATAATCTAAATATACTCCATGACAAATTAAAGTTATTCATTAAAATTGTAAGGAAAAAGTACATGCGCATTATCACCAAAATGTACTTTAGTATCAAAAGTAAAATGACATATATTATTATTATTATGGCATTATAAGATTGTCAATACTGATGCAACAATATGTGAGCAGCATTTCACTGTTGAAGCCGGTGAGGTGGATAGTTTAGTCCAGTGGTTCCCAACAAAGGGTCACAAGGTGAATCTGAGGGGCCCTGAAATTATTACTATTATTGTCAGGTTGGAAACAAGTTCTGCTACACAAATTTGCATTTATTTATTTTTCCTTTCCTCTATTCTCTGCTTTTCTTTGAGAAATTCTGTTCAAACAAAAAAAAGTACATTATTACCCTGTAGTGGAGTATAAATATAAAGTAGCATAACATGTAAACACTCAAACACAAGGACCTCAAAACTGTAGTGAAGCCCGGCACTTGAGTAAACACACTTGAGACCCATGAACAGGAGACATCCAGGACCATGGACGTGTTCGATTAGCTGGAGATCGATACATCTTATCTGGCTCCTACCTGGCTGTCAGTCCTCCTCTTCAGGGTGCCTGCCCGGCTGTCGCTTCGTGTCAGGCGCCTGGATGAAGTGTCGGTCTGAGGAAGAGACAAAAAAAAAAAACACCATCATCACCATCATCTTCCTCTCAGGTTAGCATCACAAACACAACGAGCTAATAATCGGGAAGTGAAGCTCCGCAGCTCGATAAAAAAAACAAAACAAAAAAAAAAAAACACTCTCTAGCTAAACATTGGAGCCGTTTGTCAGGTTTTTAACGGTTAACAAAATGGCCGAGCTTCACTCTGACTAAATTATCTGACGCTAAATGTCTCGCAAACACCGAACCTGGGACCGTCGCGTTAGCTTTAGCTCGGGACACCCACCTCTTTAATGATGCTGCGCAGCGACTCGTCCTCGCTCAGTCCCCGGGAAACCGTCCGTTTCCTGGGCGAACCGCTGCCGTCCAGAGTGACTGAGTGCATGTTTCCTTCTGTCTGTCCGTCTTTTATATTAAAGTGTTGGGTTTATGTAAGAGCCACCTCCTGCCGCTCTCCGGGTGAAGTGGTGTTTGTGTCCTACGCAGCAGAAACAACAACAGAACTGCCGACGCCCAGGCCGTGATCTACGGAGAGCCGCGGGGACCAAACCGTCTGTAACACCGCCCACACACACACACACACACACACAGAAGTCAAAGATCAGCTCTTCGCAGGAGAGAGAAACTGTGGGAAGTTCAATATAAATTGTTCCTCTTTTTTTGTTTTTTAAAGTGCTGGAGCAACAAGGCCAGCCGGGTGTTTCCAGGTGAGCTGGATGGTTCAGGTGTATTTTGTGAATGAGGGACGACAAGAAGCAGCCGACAGCGAGTTGGACAGCCTGGCAAACTTTGGTCAAAAATACCAAAGTGGCAATTATGCACCAGACTTTTAGGAAACTCTAGAAGTCTTGTGCACAATTGTATAGACATAGTTTATTTTAAAATGTGACCGCTGGGGTTTGTGTTTCACTCAGCTTCAAAGAAGAGTTGGAACAAGCAGATACCAAGTATACAGGTTGTGTGATTAAAGTTTAAAAAACACACAAAAAAGAACACCTATAGTTCTGTTGTCAACATATACAATGCAAAAATATTTAGGACTTCCTGAAACATGATATTAATTGGTTCACATTACCTCCACCACATCCTTTTTTGTTTCAGTGGAGTTACATAAATGTATCAGGGTGGATACACTGACTTGAGAACCATCCGTTTAAGTGAGTTTAATCACATGAAGGCGGACGGATGAACCACTTTACAGTTCTCTCCTTGTTCCGTAGCAACATCATGACACCTGAAACCAGTGGACGGCTGAAGCACTGCTTCATTTTCTTCATAATCGTGGCGGATAAAAGCTCAGCATCAGAAGAGTGGATCGAAGTCCAGCAGATCTCAAAGTCTTGATCTCAGACTCAAAAATGGGGCTTTCCTTTCTTGGTGCCGCAGAATCAAGTTGTTTATGTGCTGAAGAGTAATGGTGAGTAATGGGTCCCATATTCATACATGCACAGGTAGAGTTGGAGCTGACATGAGATGACAGAGACGGGGTCCAGTTTATAAATACCTTTAAAAAAAGTTAATTCAGCAGCGTATTTATACAGTAGGAGAAGTATATGTAAGAGTGATCATCATGAAACAGTCTGATATAGTTTGATTTGGGGTTCATATATCTATAAGCACATGTAAATAACAGAACAGTTTCTGCATTTGTTCAGCAGACATACAGTATTTAATGCTAAGAATTTACAATGCAAATCAATCAAATAAAAGCTAGTCTGTGTTACCAACCCCGGGAGTTTCTTCCTGCAGCTCTCTTACAAGCATCACTCTTTGTCCACTCAGTGTGTAGCCTTAAGCACTGGTTAAAAGTTGTGTTTCTTTTAATTAATTAAACAAATGAGATATAACTTGTTAATTAGTGAGCTTTAGAGGAGCTGGTGGATTTTTTTTTACCTTCTGAGAGACAACCAGGCTAGATGTTTCCCCCTGTTTCCAGTCTTTTATGCTAAGCTAACCTAATCATCTCCTGGCTCCAGCTTCATATTTAAAGGACAGATATGAGAGTGGTAATAAACTTCTCATCTAACTCCCAGAAAGGAGTTATTTAGGCACAATATCCCAAATATCAGACTATTCATTTAAAGTGGTTAGTGCTGCTTATACTGGCCTCCAGGAGTAAAGACTACTGTGCTAAAAATGGCTGTTTCTGATGTGTGATATGTAACTTTTATTCTACTAATTATTATCAACCTCTCTTGCAATGATAATTCAAGTCTTTACTGGTTTGCTGATGGCAGATCTGTCTCAGATTGTTACTCTAATGTGAACTTTTTGCTAAGATAAAAACAGGAAATGACTGTCTTTATCTTATCCCTTGAGGATTCACTAGTTTATTTTTTTTATTTTGATGTATTTAATTTATCAATCAAACCATATTTAAAGAAGTTTCAGGTCAGCAGTTATGAAAAAGTGTTTGTTATCTAATAACTCTGCTTCCTGGGGTTGAGAGATTCCTTCATATTAAATTGGGATGAAGCTGCCAATTTATAATTAGAAAAGGAAAGAAATGTGAACAAACAGCACCAACAGTGTTTCACATATTTGAATGTCTGGGAAGATCCACCCGAGCACATAAACAGACAACAGTGAGCAGGATTCATTCATGTGCACTAATGCATTATCCTCGCTAAGCAATTCCGTTTTCAGTCATATCAGTATTTGAACAATAAAGATTTAATACTGTCATATACCCAAACTATATGAGCTAACGACTAAAGGGCCCAGTTTTACAGTGAAGTACCACAATAAGGAATGAAAGACTAACAGCACACATGGAAACTAATAACTGAAACAGGATGTTCTGCAGCTGCAACTGTGTTTCCCTCCAGCAGATGACACTAGTGGGTCAGTGATGCTTCACTGAGTGCAGGAAACTCATTGTTTGTACATGAAGAAATCTCTTTCAGAAATATCACAACTTTATTAAGCACATATACAGTCATACATACAGTATATCTCTTTGGGTTTGTAGTTGGGCTACATTTTGATCAAAGCCTATGATACACTTACATATAAATGTATATATACATTACAAAGCCTATATACATAGAGTATGCAAACCTGCTGCTACTTCATAACTTCAATCAATCTGTTAATATAAGCTATAAAACATCATTGTTTTACTGTTACCAGAGGATGCAGCCTTTATGAAACCACATTTGTGCATTTTAGAGCCCTTGCTTTTGTATGAAAAGGCCAGTTTTTACTTTACTGGTTCACACAGATATTTTAACGCTCACTTTGCATCGGACCAGCTCGTGCAACTTTTAAATAATCTGCATCTAACCAGCTGGTAGGTCTACGTGAAGATTCCTCATCTTGTTAAAATGCACCATAGATATTTAGACGTGTGGGATTTAGGAAATAATGGGGAGAATTCGGGAGGAATCCATGAAGCATTTTTTTTTCTCAATTTGCACCACAATAAACCCTTTATAACAGGCGCAATGAGCCATAGTTTATGTCATCATCATAATAACCTAATTGGGCTATATCTCTAATGTGAGACATTGTTTGTGCACTGTAAAAACATTTATACTCTCATAACAGTGCGCGCACCCTCCCTTCGCTCTGTCCCTCTTGACTTGGTGACAGACCTAAAAGCCTTTTGTTGCAATCTTAGCCAATGGAGACGGATTACGACACCGGGCAGCTGAGATATATAAAGAGCCCCTTTTTGACCGCACTTGCACATTTTTCAGTGACACTTCTGAACATTCACACACCTCCATGGACTAAATTGTACAGAAGACCCCAAAACAACCATTATCCTACACGTGAGCGGGCTATGCATTCATCAGACAGATAATTTGTTAACTTTCAATCAAAGCAGCCTGCACCGAGACACACTGGAACGTACTTTTTCTTTTTTTTTTCTTTTTTGTCTTTTTTGAAAATTTATTGCAAAATCTGCTGCTGCTGCTGCTGCTGCTGCTGCAACAACAACAACAACAACAAAAAAAGCAACTTCGGGGTGATCGTATTGGATTAGATGCATGTCACTGATTCCCTGCCTTTTGTAGGATAAGGCAAGGAGCGGCGCGCATCCGAGAGAGGGGATATAACGGGATAAAGCGAGTGAAAGCACGAGAAAAAGAAAGCCAAAAAAAAAAAGCAAAAAAAAAAAGTTGCGCTGCCTGGTGTCCACGCGTCGTCATGCCGAGGTACAACTTCTTGCTGTGCTTGATGGTGCTCATCTCCCTGGGACAGTCGGGGAGCGATGAGCCCAATCTGCTGCTGCCTTCCGCCAGCGAGACGCCCACGGACGCCGGGCTGTCCCTGCTGGACGAGGACGCCGGTGCCCACGAGTGCTCCGCCTGCGTCTGGAGGGAGCAGAGCAAAGTGCTGAGGCTGGAGACCATCAAGTCCCAGATCCTGAGCAAGCTGCGCCTCAAGCAGGCGCCCAACATCAGCCGGGAGGTGGTCAATCAGCTGCTGCCCAAGGCGCCGCCGCTCCAGCAGCTCCTGGACCACCACGACTTCCAGGGAGACGCGTCGTCCCAGGATGAGTTTATGGAGGAGGATGAGTACCACGCCACCACGGAGTCCGTGATCACCATGGCCTCTGAGCGTGAGTAACAGTTTACCGCCCGACAATGTTGTCTCCAAATGCGTCATGCGCGTAATTGCGGAGCAGATCGGTCCGAGTGACTCTGTTGTGGCCTGCTGCTTGGACGGCGGAGCTGCTGGGGCTCGGTCAGGTCGGTGACCTAAACTACTTTTTTTTGAGGTTGAAATGAGGGGGGGGGGGGGGGGGGGGATCCTGCTCTGTGTGTCTGAGGCGGACTGATAAAATTAGACAAATGACTCTGGTCAGCTGCCGGCCACGACTGTCAGAATAGGCCAGGGATTACGCGTGAAGCCGCTAAATCAATAATCAGCAGCGTGAAGGGCCTCGTCACCCTGAGACAGACAGCTCCAGTGTGGCCCGATCAACTTTTGTTTTCAGGATGATGGTGATGATGATGATAATGAAGGGGGGATGGAGCGTCTAATGTTTGAGCTCCTCTGTCCACCTGCTGTCATGTTCAAACTTCTCCTCTTTCAGATGATTTTCTTTTTTGCGAGTGTGTGTGTGTGTGTGTGTGTGTGTGTGTTTGACAGGGAGTGAACGCATGACAGACCCGTTTGAATGTCAAGTGCATTATTAATGATAATGCAGCATTTGGCCGGCAGTTGCATCACTTTATCCTTTCTGCCTTCTTTTGCATAAAGCCCCTAAATCCCGGAGTTATGATCACGTCGTGAGGCCCTCTGATTATTGCCCCCTAACAATTTGCTCGCCCTCTTATAGTTTCCCATAAATCCACGGATAAACCGCAGGCAGGCCCCTTGGAGACATTTTATAAAATTACTGTTGAACCCTGGCAGCTGTGCTCTGTCGGTCTTTTATTGGAGGCTCTACCGGTTTCCCTGCTGTTCATCGCAGTGAGAAAAAGTGTGTCCAAAAAGCTGCTATTGTTCCCCTCATACAGCGGCCCCCCCCTCGGCCGCACTTGCCTTTTAAATGCGAAGTTTATGGGCGCAGCTCGTTTTTTTTTTCACCACGAGTACACAAAGACAGAGAATCACTTGGGGTCGAGGGGAGTGTGTGACCTTTTTCCCGGCGAATCGCGGGGTTCAACAACATTTACACACGTAATATATTCTGCACAAGGCGGATAAAACACACTCCAAATAATCCCTTTTTTTTTTTTTTTTTTTACTCCAGGAGTGAACAAAGATACGCCTGTGTGCAGGAGACTTCATGTGTTTGACAATATTATTATTATTACATTATAATATCTATCTATCTATCTATCTCTATATATATATATTTATCTATCTATCTATCTATCTATCTATCTATTTATCTATCTATCTATCCATCTATCCAGTTGGGATATGCATGTTAAAAGAGCCTCCGTTTCTTTTTTCTCACCCATTTTTTTTAACAAACTGGTTGAGATTTCTATTTTAATATCTTGTACACTTCCTTCTTCACCTGTCCTGACAGCCCCACCTGTCTCTGTGATTACAGCAAAGCAGCCTCCTCTTGACACGTTGCAACTGCAGCCTCAAATGTCTTCCAAATTTGATCTCCATCCTTCCTATTCCTCCGCTCTTTATCTAAGCTCGTAACCATTTGTTGTTGTTTTTTTTAACAACATGTCCTGATGTGAGTGATGCAGTTCAGTTGAAGGAGAACGATGCACAGCTGATGCCTTTTATCTGACAGGTAAATTAAGGACGCATTGTAAAGCATTTGATTTGTCGTTTGTCAACAGCTTTATGTGGCAGTTATTTTTAGGACATTTCCACAAAATAAGCAGTATGTCAGTGCTACAAGTCATAATGCTGATCTTTTTCTATCTACCTCCCTATGTTTCTATTTGTATTACCTCATATAGGATGTGATACATGCACACAATGAAGGTTTTCTATAATGACTTGCTGTTATCCCACTGATGTGCAGATCAGTCCCTCATTGGATTATTCCCTCTCCACCTGTAAATACAGGCAAGATGAAACAATTTTTTGAGTGAACACACCATGCAAAGGGATTTGATACCTTCTCAAGCCAAAAAAGGGCATTATGCATGACGCTGGCTAATTGCGTATTTCTAACTGCCTCATGCCAGCCAGAGGAGCTAATGACTGACATTACCACTGTATCTGTCATGTTACAGCACTTCCCCTCTGTTCTGTTTGCCTCATCTATTTACGTCAGCTGCAGTTTTTATCATCTGCTCCTTCGCTCTCTCCCACCCTCACCCCCTCCCTCCACCCCCACCTTCCTCCCCGTTAGCCCCCTCTCTCCTTCCTCTTCTTTTCTCCGGTACTCATGGAAGAGTTGAGAGAATGAGTGCATCTCTTTCGCCTGTGGCGCCTTAGTGATCCCACAGGATTAAAAGTGCCTTTTCTGTCTCTCTGATAGAAGGAGGACTTCAAACACTATTCCCTGCGCACCTCGAACCCAATCACCCTTTCACGGTCGTGCACACTGCCTTTGATGGGCCATGTGGGTTCACACAGTACATACTGAACTGGACCTGTGCCAGGGTTGCTTCTTAGTATTCACTCAAGGTACGTGGGTGCCGCAGTGGGGGTTGAGAGGGTCCATGCTTCCTGGTCTCTAATTACTATGAAATTTCATGGAAAAGTACAGCTATTTATATCATAGTGCGGCACTAAAACATCTCCCTCCATACAGTGTGTTGTGTAGGTAACCGCTCCGCTCGCTGTTCATGCATAAAAAATGACTCCGTTTGGAGCAGTTTATCAGTCATTTTCTGTTGCAGCATCGTGAATGAGTGTTGATTTTTATTAACTAATCTATTTCAATTAACAGCGCAACTGTTTTTATATTGATTTATTTATGTGCGTAATTGTGCGTGAGCGTGCATGCAAAGTGTGTGTTTTGGAGCTCAGTTTGTTTTGCCCGAGGTGGGGTGAGGATTTGACCCCACTAGTCTCCCATTTGTCACCTGTCCAAGACATTTAGACCAGAGGTTCCTCTGCTATCACTGACCTTGTCCTCCCATCTGTCTCCCTATGTATGTTTTGATCTTCCAGCAACATTAAATACAAAAAACCAAATGATTCGGACAGAACACATCAGGAAAAAAGATTGAAAGATACGTGGCCCCTCTGTGGACTAAGAATCCTCATGGTTATATCATCTATTGTTGTACAAGACCTAAGTTTAGGTTGTTTGTGAGAAGCTTGTATTCTTGATCCCCTTTTCCCATCGAGTGACCTTATTTTCTGTGCTGTGACATTTTGAGAGATTTTGAGTAATTTTGAGATTGTCCAGTGACAGAGAATCCAGCAGAGAGCAGCACTCACTTAGCCTCCCTTCAAACCTTTATTCCATGTTTAAAATTTGTTCCAGCGAACAGACATTGCTGTGTCTAAAATATAGGAAATCAGTGGCTATCTGCAAGGAAACACTTCACCTTTCAAGGGAGTGAAAACCGAGGTTTAGCTCACATTCAAAACATTTTTAATGACCACTCAGCTATTCTTGAAACTTCTTACATTCTGAAACTATTCTATACCCACATTTTGTCCTGTCCATCATGATTGTGTGTAGGCTCACATTAGGAAGTGCTCTACTGGTAATATTATGTAATCCTGTTAAGATGAGGCACACTCAGTTCAAGCACAGGCTTACACAACTCTTGAGTACATAAAAATGAACATCTACACACATGTATACAAATCCATACAAATCTCCACATGTGCACACTTGTGTAGACACATACTCACAAACACTCACGCAGTCACACACACTCACACACACTCACGCAGTCACACACACTCACACACACTCACGCAGTCACACACACTCACGCAGTCACACACACACTCCAGAGAAAAGTTCTCCTATTGACAAAAAGGGTCACAGAGTTCACAGCTATGTGATATATTGGAAGAGGAGACTATTAACCTCATCGGGTCTCTTTCTTTGGCAGCAAAGACGAACCGGTAGTAACTTGAACACTTATCCCCCACCACACACACACACACACACGCTCACACACACACTCATCCACTAACCACTCCCACAAAAAAACAAGTCTTTTATAGTGTTGACCCTATAAAAGGGTCATTTCCTGAAGGTGCAGGAACCATAAAAATTAAGAGGGAGAGCGCTAAAAGGACAGAGCAGCAGAAGTCGGACTGTCTTCAACTCACTGGCCAGTGTTTGCTGGAAGTTGATGACTATGTGAGGTTTTTATAGATTTATTTATTCCATGGAGGTCTCAGTTTGACGATGACACCTGTTCTCCCTGTGTAGTTGCTGGCATCAGTTGAGGGAAAGATAAACTTTGGTGTTGAATTGTTTGGACGCTGGGAGGCACGACCGGTTTGTTTAAAAAGAAGTAAAATCTTAAGAAAGAAAGGTATGTAGGACTGTAGAAATTGCACAACATACTGTCAACTTTATGGCTAATAAAATTTCAAAGGGCCTAAAGTCTATTAATACAGGGACAAAATTTCCCCAGGACCTCAGGAATCTCACTCCTTCCACGCTCCTTCCCCTATTCCCACGCTCCTGTGTACCAGTCCCTGCAGCCGGTCTTTTCTCTTGGCATTTGGGAATATGTTGCTTTGGAATTTAATGCATACTTAACCAGAAATACAACACTGAGAAGTTGTGAGAATGGATGTAAGACGCATTCATGTCAGTCTGGAGGTGTAGCTGGGCAAGAATATTTTTTGTCTCCTTATAAAAAAAAAAAAAGACTATCTCCATTTTCACTGCTTGTGAGCACTGGTGAGCTCCTCGTTGCTTCTTTAAGGGATTTAAGAGGGTGATCGAGTTAGGTGCACCGTGGCTCATTCTGCGGGTATGAAGGGGGGTGGAGGGAAGAAGGGAGTGAGTCCGCAGGGAGCAACAAGCAGCCCAGTCCTATCCTAAAGGGACAGAAATCATGGAAGGGTTTTATAGGTACAATTAAAAAGACCTGAAACAGATGTTACGTTTCACTAATAAAGGAAATAATTACTTCACACCAGTAATTAAGCCCTGTGTAGCGACATGAATGAGGAGGAGGAGGAGGAGGAGGGGAGTGAAAAGATAAAATGGAGATCATTGAGGGGATTATTGTTGATGGATGCGTTCAGGCTCTGTGTGGTCGTGTGCGAGGAGCTGCTGAGGATCAGTTTATGGAAGAGTCCATTAAATCTAAGAGGCGTTTAAGCAAAGGAAATGCTGCATTGGCATAATGGTGGATCCCATGAGGGAGCCACTGTGTTGGAAAGAATCACAATTAACAGTGGATTACCTCACGATTATCTACATGAAAATTTAATTAGCCTCTTTTCTGCTACAAAGGAGAGCAGCTTCTCGCTGTATTTATCACCTGTGGTTGTATTTCTGCCTGCCGTACCCATATCACCCCAGGAAGTTCATTATGAAAATGCACAGTCGAAGTGATTTCTTTAGGGACAAGAGCCAAGTTTGATTTATATAATGTACAACACAGAAGCTCATAAAGTGAACAATAGATATTTTTATGTTGCTTAGAAATTCTCGAGGAAACTGTATCGCAGAAAATGGGTTGGCACAATCTGGTCACACTAACTTTGGCTTAAGAGGAAACTCTTGGCTGAGATTCTGACAGATTTGGGTGGCTTCAGGGTTTTTCTTTTTCAGTAGCTGAGTGTGTTCGAACAGAAATACTTCCAGGGAGAAGTATGGCGGATTTGTTTGTGTGTTTTTAGTGAATTTACGGTGATGAAACTAATCTGTGGCCGACATATGTGTGAAGGATAATGAGTGTATGTGTTCATGTAAGGAAAGATTTAAGGATAACATTTTTAAAATGCAAATCTGACTCAGTTTTCAATACAGATCTCTCCCCCCATCCCATAGAGACATGCATGTTTATTTATTTTTTTAGATTAATTGTTTTGTTCAAGCCTCCCTCCAAAGCCACTCAGCCAAAACATGAACGTGCACTGCCTGACTACTGCTAAAGGACGAGTCCACTATCAACAGCTAGCTGCAGTAACATTAGATATCAAGATGAGTCCGATCATGCACGATGAGAGCACAGGCAGGTATGTAGGTAGACAGGCAGGTAGGCCATCCAATCATTTAATTTGTGGCCGAATGAAAAAAATTTGGACAGGCTTATTACAGGCATGCACCAGCCGCAGATACCGTACTTTTTTCTTCTTTGTGTCAAAGCATTTGATTTATTGATAGCCGTCGGGATGTAAAGAGAACTTCAATAAATATAACAAAAATGCTTCTAAGATAAATTGCCTATCCGACCTTTAATATTTTAACATGAGAGGAGGGGGAGGAGGTTTTGTTTTCAGTTTATAGCAAATTGTGATAAGGACAAAAAAGTGACACTTGACTACCTATTAATGTTACATCATATGCCGTTGTTGAATGATTTATAATATAGATGTTCTGTAATATACATTCATAGAGCTGTTTTCAGTTGGTCCGTGGAGAGCTGAACTTGATTCCTGTTCTGGTTTAATTGTTTTGAATAATTAATTAAATCTTAGTACGTATCAGCTTTGGGGCACATGTGTGAGTGCTGACCCTTGGTTCCTGGCATACCTGTTTGTTTGTCTATTCTGTATCAGAGTTTTAAAAAATGTCAAAACTGGTAATGCAAGAGATGCCTGGAGGTGATGGAACAAAATGATGGGCAGGCAGCAGAAACCAGTCCCTCAGTGTGATGACCCCCCCATTTTATTCTAGATTTGATAAACAGGACTTCAGTGAGGAGTGTGAGGCTGTCTGCACTGGAATGACCCCATGCCCTGTGATCCTGCAGGAGAGGGAGGTCATATCTGTGTTTCAAAAGGCCAACCCCCACAACGTTCCTGGCCCAGATGGACTTAAGAGGAAGGTTCTAAAAGAACGTGCGGCCCAGTTGGGACATATCGTCACCCAAATGTGAATGAAGGCCTGGAAAACAACGTCCATCATCCCTGTACCAAAAACACCTCATGTCAAATGTCTTAATGACGTCAGACCCATCGCTCTCACACCTCTATCTACCAAATGTATGGAGCATCTCATGTGTAAAGAACTCTCATCTGAAACAGCTGAGTTCATGGATCCCATGCAGTTTGCCTAGTGAGCTAATTGTGGTGTTGAAGATGCTACACTCAGTCTCTTGGCTAAAGTCCGACGTCATCTAGACAAAGCCAACACTCATGTCCGCATTATTTTTATGGACTTCTCCCCTGCTTTTAATACAGTTCAGCCCCACCTCCTCTTAAAGCGGCTGTGTGACCTGAACATCAGCAGCAGTCTGGTCCTTCGGGTCGGGGAATTCCTGAAAGAACATCGACAACACCCTTTCTGACCTTTGTCCTGAATACAGGTGTTCCTCAGGGATGTGCATTATCTCCTAATGCAGTGTAAAAGCAGTGACCCCTCCTTTATTAAGTACGCAGATGTTATGGCCCTGGTCGCCTGCCTGCAGAATACGAACAGTGCCAGTACATCGACAGCCTCGCCTCCTGGTTTGATGACAGCTTCTTAGATCTTAATGTCACCAACACCAAAGAGCTGTGTTTAAGATGCAGTAAGAGAGCAGGCAGCGCAGGTCCTACCTACAAGTCAATGAGTATGAATGGCCAGGAAGTGGAACAGGTCTCCTTCTCAAATGTCTGGGAACAGTTATAGACAATAAACTCACCTCTCATGACAATGTTGACTACATCTACAAGAAAGCAAGACAGCACCTCGCTCTTCTCAGGAAACTGAGGAGCTTTAACACTTGCCGGCACACCCTGTTCATGGTCAACAAATCCGAACTGAGATCATCTGAGACAAACAACTCAATCCACAACCAAAGAGACAATCCAAATCTATAACGACCCCTCTCATCCTCTCTACTAAGCATTTCAGTTGCTGCCATTAGGACGCAGAATGAAAGTCCCAGTGGCCAGGAAGAACGTTTACAAGAAATCCTTTATTCTATCAGCTGTGACCATCCTTAATAAGTACTGGTCTGCCCTCCGCCTCCCCTTTTTAAGTCTGCTCTTTAGGGCATTCTGCAACCAACACCATTTTTTAATATACATTTATTTATTGATTCACTACTGCTGTGTATTATGCATGGTTGTGATGGTTATGACAGCTTACGTACCAGTGGAAGAACAATCCTCTCATCACTTTCATTAGTGCCACTTGTCACTTTGTCACTTTACAATTTCATCTTTCCTTAATGTGCATTTTTTGTGTATTGTTATGTATGGTTGTGTATGGTGTGCGTTGTCCCATATGTCAGTGCCAAAGATGAATTTCCATTTTATGTAAATTAAAAGACAATAAAGTAATCTAAATCTGAAATGATAATGGCTGAGTTTCTAACCGTATAATTACACCGTCGGCCTCTCAAGTGTTTATTCTCCTCCTTCCGTTTTCCATCAGTCACCTCTGTGTTACATCCCTGATGAAGCCTTGGCCTCGGGGCTCCAGCAATTTCTGAAACTCACAAGAGGGTCACTGCCAAACTGAATGCCATGCAGACTTTTGTAAACTAACACACTATTAAGTAGGAAAGAATGTGAATGTTTTGGCTGTGCAAATGAAGCCTGACACCTTGCTGAAGATTCAGCTGATTGACAGAATTTTTTAGAGGGTAGAAGAACGAAAAGTGAGGGAGCTGAAACACAGACTGTTACCCTGGTGTATTTTGGGAAACTTGGCTGAAACTCTCAGTAGGTGAAGGAAATATACATGTGAATAATGTTAGCAAGGAAGCCAAAGAATTGTGAAATCTATATTAATAACCACAATATATTAACAAAACGCTGCTCTGCTTCCAAATAGCATAAATAAATGATTTATTTTAGTTTTGCCCTTGTCATTTAAGTAATAGTAAAATTTACACTGACTTCCTCTGTACTTTGGACCACAATGATCAGTGGCTGAAATGACAGTGGGTACAACAATGAGTGTGCATGATTGTCTTGAAATATAATGAAATGAACTGTTTTCTCAAATTGTCATCTCACAGTGGTGTTTCCTTGAATTACAATTTAAAAAAAGAACCTGATGGCAGCACTGAATTCAGATATGTTAATATTCTGCTTATACAAAATATGTAAAAAGTTTTTGGATTTAACTTTTTGTAACCGAGCAGAACATTGTCCTCTGACGTTAACATCTTGCATGCATGTGTGGATGCACACAAACACAAGCGGTGAGACCCCAGCATGTTTCCTGCTGTCCAGCTGTCCACCTTATTGCAGTTCACTGCACGCTGGCTCCTTTCTTCCTCTGTCCCCGTCCTGCTGGAGATGTCCCGCAGACGTTCCCCTTATAATACGAACATATATAACCCCAACACTAAAAACAATGAGCTTTGAGTCTGTTTATTGAGGACGGTCAGTTTGGAGCTTGTGTATGTCGTGTGTTTATGTGTGGTTGCATGTTTCCGTGTGTGTGTGTGTGTGTGTGTGTGTGTGTGTGTTCACTGAGCTAGGGGTTCAGGGAGCATTAGGAGGTGTCTTTTGTTGCTCCTGGGGGGCTACTGTGCTCAGTCCTAATAGGAGTCTTGTGCCTGCCGTTGTCCCAGGGGAGGGCTTCTGAATGAGGGGGTCTAACCTCACACACACCCCCCCTTCTCCTCCATCCCCAGCTCGAGCCCGGCCTCCCCCACCACCCTCTTTCGTCCCTTGGGACTGGCCGAGAGACAAAGAGGGAGTGGGGATGGGGTGGGATGGGATGTTTGAGGGGGTGCACTGTGGCCCCTGTCTTATTAGAAGGGTCGTGAACGTGTCACGATGATTAATATGCTGAGGTGCGTGGGGATACCCTAGAGTCACATTTATTCAACATGAAGGCTCCCAAACACACACTCACCACAAAATGGCACATTTGCATTTCCCATTAAGAAAAGAAAATATAGATATATATGCAAATGAAACTCCTATCTAGGTTTAGACCATTATGCATTAGCCATTTGGACATCAACAATAAGTGACCGTTTCTCTCCCCACCTTATTTTAGCTCGCTTATCGGCAAATGTTACAGCACGTGTATACAATATGCACACAACATCCTTTCAAGAGTTTGGAGAAAGAAGTGAACTCTAATGATTTTTTAAAAATATTAGATAAAAGTGTGACTGTCTTTTTTAAAATAGACTATCTGACATAATTCACTATAAAGCAAGTTCATCATTTAGTTTACTTCTTTTTTACTTTATTTTGATAAAAGTATATGAAACTAAAACTATTTTAAGCTCTTAGGTATTTTATCCTGTTATTATCATTGGATGAGGATCTTACAATGGCAAGAAGTGTAAGTCGGGTTGCTCTTCATTGCTAAAGTTTATGACATAGGAAGGGCAGCAGCACAGAAATGAAAAGTAGAAACATTTCTGTTAATTCTTTTTCTATATGTCTTGTGGAAATCAAAGATAGATAAATAAATATCCATTTGATGGATTAAGAATCAACTTTTACAAAACTGGCAACATTTGAGTACCCTCACTGGTAACATGTGTTAACTATTTATTGTATAACTACACCTTAACTCCATCTGTTTTCAACTGTTTAACAGGCTCATTCTCCTGAACCCCTCAGTAACATTACTGCATTTGGTTATTAAAAGCATTTAACTTTGAAACAGGCCACGGTCGTATTAAAATGGACAGATGGCCTGGTGAATAAACCCTTATATTCTATATGTTCTATATGGAGGCTCTGAGCTAACTATGGGACACAGGTACCCAGGGAGTCCACCAGATGTTTGATAGGCTCACCTGCAGGCCTGCTGCGTGCTGGCAGTAAAATTCATGCACTGCATATGCTGCAATTATACCACAGGGAAATAAGCTGCTGTAATAATGAAGTAGGCTGGAAACATGAGGAGGAAAAGCAAACAAGCCTGTTTCCTTTGGAAAAACACAGCCTCTGTCCATACTTACTTTCTTGGCTTTTACTTGTTTTTTACCTTTTAAGTAAAATAAGAAGTGTTTTTACTGTATAGGAATTACTTTCTATCTTCATCTTCACTTTGGCCCGAGGAGAGAGGTGTTATTGCTCCAGTAGGTGGTGCTGAATGCAAAATCTGAATTTATATCCATACAGCAGGATTGAATTAGAGTGTTACAACACTGAACGATAGCTGAGCAAATTGTTCAGGAAATTAAGCCATAAAAACAGTCCTGCTGTTGCAGTAAAATTGTGAGCTCTTCTAACAATAATGTGTTATGGCAGCAGGAGCAAAGTTAATTCAGGCAGGATTAAATGTCCCATTAGTTTTCTGATCTTTACAAGCTAGCTTTGCTCGTTTTGCACAAGTGGCGCTCTCTGCCGAGATGTGGGGTGTAATTAAGCTGCCCGCACACTTACAGGATCTATAAAGGCACAAATTGATTTCACCTATCAATGCAGTCATTGTTTAACATGACGTAGCTCATGTGTTGTGCATGTGTGTTTAATAACCGGGGTCCTAACTGGATCACGGTGTACAGGCTCTGCTTCTCAGATTACTCCTTCTCAAGAAAGGCCTCTGCTTGAGAAACTGAACCAATTTCAGCTCTGCATTGTTTGGTGGCTTGTTTCTCTCTTTTTTTTTTTTTCTTTTTCCCAAGAGCTCAACAAAAGCGATAAAAAACTGTTTGCAAAGGAAGAGCTGGTGTGTGTCGGTCCCCATCTGCAGCGATTAAAAACAACAAAAAGTAGTAATCACACGTAAACCCCAAGCAAACTGCAGAATCATTCATTCCCAGTTTTGTGCTGATGAGCAAACACAACACCACCCACGTTAATTGCTGTGACCCCAGAAACCCACCAAAAGGAACATTGACATATTGTTTGTCCAGCGTGAGACACTGTATAATTTACACTCACTAATGACTGTCCCTGGAAATACAGGCTGAAGGACCACGTCTGTCCCTGACTTGGCCCTTATTCAATGTTTGCCCTGGACTCTTCTAATGGATAGTCCATCTGTACCTCAGTGAATTCATATCCCTCAATGCATGCCCATAATTCAATGACAACACTTGTTTAGTGTAATAAAACAAAACAGCCTGGTGCAGTGTTCTTTCCTGGTCAATTGAGGTTTGATAAACAATTCACTATTGGCTGGAGAATCTCCACCCCAATCAAAACAAAAACAAACTGTGGCTGATTCAGCGCTGTTGTGTCTCTGAGATTTTAAATGAATCTCTGGTAAAAGAGGCGTGTTGTGAAGAAAGACATATTACCATTGCCATAGGGTCGACCTTGACCTTCAAACTCAATCTGGCTATTAGGGCAGCCCCTCCCCAGCACCCCTGAGATGTAAAGAGGCTGACGGTTTTGACCCCTGATCCCATTTCTTAACTAGGCTGAGGTGCCAAATAACCTTTTGACCCAGGAAGCATTTTCAGGTTGCCTGAGCAACCTCAGATTTAGCAATGATTGACAGGTCCCTACAGTTTTTTTATCTACTTTTTTAAAATAGAGGAACATCAACACTCCTCTGCAAGATAAATGACAGACAACAACAGTTTATTTGCAAAAATCTAGAGTTTTAATATGTCAAATATGCTCAGAGAAAATTGGCAGATTAGATATTCTATTGTACTCAGTTGGCACATTATTATGCCAGATAGATGCAGAATAAATTTCCCTTAATAAATGAACGCTTTACATGGAAATGAATGTATGAATGCAATGGATGGGTGTCATTATATCAGATGGAGGTCTATGTAAATGAACATGGGCAGATTTGACATGTGGTGCAAATCACAGAAACACCAGAGCCGAGGATCATGACAGGAATAAATCAGCCTATTTTAGGAGACGCCTTGTGTTCTTTGACATAACCCTTAATCCACTCTCCAAATATATTTCCAACAAGGGTAAGCCGCTAAAAAAAACTTGAGATGTTTTAATTTTGTTAGTTGTAATGTAGGGGTAGACCATTTCATTATGATTGACCCAGGGGAATCTAAGGTTACCATCTGGCCACTGGCCACCATTACTGATCCTTTGGTTTAATATGCAAATGTATCTGTTTGTCCAACCTTGATGTAATCAAAAATGTAACCTGACTGAATGGACCAAACAACAGGACCATGTGCACACATGATAACCAACAGCCTTCATGCAGATGTGGCCAAAATGAGACCGAGACATGGCACGCAGTTTATGTACAACTGTTTTACATCATGTTGTGAAAGAAATACTGATTGTCATCTCTGGGTTAGGATTGTACCTCATTTCTGTAAACTGTATGGGCTCAAACTTAAGGTATATATTTTTTAAATCCTAGTTAATATTCATCACAGAAAAAAAAAACTTGGAATTGCATCTAGAAAGCATGAAATATTCCATGTGTTGACAGCAGCAGCAGCAGCTCATTACTGAGCTACGGACTGAGTACAACCCTCTGTAATTCATACACTGGAGTTACACAAAAATGTTCCCACATGTTATCACTTCTAAGTGATGTGCAGATCTGTGGTAGTCTCAGTCCCAAAATACCACAACTGTGATTTCTGCTTCTACTTTATTTTTACTTTATGAAAAGTACAACGTCTCTCCATCAGGTAGAGATGAATTAAACAGACAGTGTTTGATGACAGTGTCATCGAGGAAATTGGAGCTTTTCATCACTGTAGAGAGGGCCATGCAGCTTGACATGTTTGGTGATGGATTAAAGTACAAAGTAAAAACAGAGGAGTTGGGTGTTACAATAACTGTGCCTGCTTGACTACTATCTCTTGTTTCATGCAGAATATAGTATTTGTTAGTATTATACTGGAAATGAAGTTTGCACTTCAATAATAAAGTTGTGCCAAATAGTCTGAGCTAATGGTAGTTACTCAGAAAACTGCTGAAAGATGTTGTTGATACTGTTTGCCCCTTTGAGAATAATTTCATTTTTATCTTGAAAAAGCTTGCTTGCTTGGCTCTATTAGAGAAGATCCCTTTCAGTTATGTGGCCCAGTATGATCGTAGTTGTTATCAATACATATATCTGAGTTTTGTGGCTTCTGCCTTTGGTGGAGGACTGAGCATGGATGCAGCTGTCTCTGTTTTATTTGTGCCGGTCTTTCAAATTTATTTCTAAACCCCTCAGTGAGGCCCAGGGTTGTACATTGAGTTGATGAAGATTATGTATTATGCTGTTGCAAACACTTTTCTAATAAAAACCTTACTGATGCACAGGAAGTGATGCGTTTGGAGCCAATGATGCCGGAACAGACAGAATCCCAAATTTCATTAAGAGAAACTCTGTGGAATACATTGTAATACCACTAATGTTCATCACCAAAAATATAAAAATGTGAATTAAGTGAAATAAATTAATTTTGGCACACACACTGAAGCAAAATCCATGTTATGGTAGAGGTATGAAAGCACTTTTAAAATGTATTATATTTTCATTTAATAGTTGAAAGTAGGAAAATAACAGGAAAATAGGGGGGGGAGAGATCTGGAATGACATTGTTGCGTTTCACGGCCGGTGTTTTAACACCTGGGCTGCTCCCTGATGGGAATTTCTAATGTCTTGGGTCAAACACTGTTTGATGCAAGTCAAGTGCTATTTGAATGATGATGCTTTTGATGAGACACTAACAAAGTACGCTGCACATACAGTACATACATATATAAATGTAACTGTCCTGTTTTCCACAGCGGAGCCCCTGGTGCAGGTGAATGGGAAGCCGAGCTGCTGCTTCTTCAAGTTCAGCCCCAAACTGATGTTCACCAAGGTGCTGAAGGCTCAGCTGTGGGTGTACCTGCGGCCGCTGCAGCAGACCTCCACTGTCTACCTGCAGATCCTCCGACTGAAGCCCGTCACGGAGCAGGGCAGCCGCCACATCCGCATCCGCTCCCTGAAGATAGAGCTCAACTCCAGGGTCGGCCACTGGCAAAGTATTGACTTTAAGCACGTGTTGCAGAACTGGTTCAAACAGCCCCACACCAACTGGGGAATCGACATCAACGCCTTTGATGAGAGCGGCAATGACCTGGCAGTTACCTCGCTGCGACCCGGGGAGGAGGGGCTGGTAAGGACCCTCAGACCTGTCCCTGGGGCAGAGGGGGAATCACATCCATTATATCTCAGATTTCCTATTTCATTTGAAGGAGGGCAGCCAAAACCATGTTAGCGGAAAAAAAACTTGATTCAAAGAGATTCAAAGAGAATTGTGGACTGAACTAAAATTGACTTCAGAAAATAGTCATGGGGGAAAAAAAGGATGGCATCTATGTCATCCTGCATGTTATCTCTCTTTCTGTCTCTCCTCATCTTTTTCTGTTCTTCTGTTAACTCCTAATCAACAAACAATTGAAAAAGTTAAATAATTACACAAAACACTAGCAGTCGCTTTCTAGTGAGGACGCAATGCAGACAACTAATGATGTATCAAACTTTATCTCTTTTCAAGTAAGATGTCAGATTTGGTGTTGTCATACAATATCCCCACCATTTTTAAAGCATGCTGCTGTGTTATAGATTTCTAAATACTGTTTCCTAACTCATGGCAGCCACTATTGATTTAAATTATTAAAATCAGCTTGCAGAGACTTCAGACTTGTTTATGTCAAACAAAGCATCACAGTGAACCTCAGATTGATTCTAAAGTCTCTGCTAGAGACTCTTAGGCACATTTTAAGCATCTGCAAGTTGTTTCTCATATTGCAGTGAAATGAATGAAGACTAGTGGCTGCATAGAAGGAAGGGAAACTGACCAATGATTTGCTTCATGTGAAACAAATTCTCAGTGGATGAGATTTGAGCCCCACAAACAGGATAGTGTTTTAATATATAGCATCAATCTGCATTATAAATACTAAAATATAGCACGATGGAGTGTTGACATTAGTAGTGGTGACAGTTAATTCAGCGTGCACCATACTGACATCAAAAGCCATGTTTTGAACAAACAGACTTAATCGCAAAATCACACTGTATAGAGAAAAGCTTTCATTTGACACAAACGCATTTGTTGTGTTGGTTAAATAAACTGGTGGTAAATCTCCATTCAGATGGGGTGATTTGAAACAGCAGTGGGAAAGTGATCTGTTGAAGGCTGGACTCAAATACCTCCCTCTCGCCACTGTCATTACTTCTGGTTATAGATGTCTTTTTTTAAAAACCAGTCACATGTTGAAGCATCGCAAGTATTGTCGACCATAAATACTGTCATCACAGCACTCTATTTGAACATGTCAGTCATGTCATACACTCTATATTTAGTACAATCCAGAGAAAACACAGCTGCTTTGTTTGGATCAGCCTTTACCATTTAGTCATCACCACATCCCATCTTCAAGTCTGCTGCTAACTAATACTGTACATGCACATTATCTGCATCATATGTATGATGCAGATAATGTGCACCAGTCATATTCTTCATATTTGCCTCTAAATTTAATGTGTGTTTTTGAAGCACACACTCTATTTTTCATTTTTTCTTTCCACGAGATGGTGATAACTGAAATTATTCCTCAGAGACAATATATTAAAGTAAAAAGTAGAAAAGATTGTACTTTTGAAAAATATGAATGGATCCTGACCCATTGTTCCTCTGAACAGTTTGGGCATTCCTTTAAAGATTTTCACCTCAGGCCGTGGAACGTTTAGCCTCATGTTGAAAGGATGCTCCTGGGCCCTAAAACTCTGAGAACAGGATTTTGAAAATGTACTGGCTTTATGTCTGATGTAATGGAAGGGTTTGCACGGATGAGTTCAAAACTTCGGTCTTAAAGCATAACAACCTGTGAACCATTAACATGGTTTGAAATCCCACAGTTACTGCGACTGACAGTTACATACAACAACTATGTTGAATTATGTAGGCCACTCATCCCAGTTAAGCAACACCAAATATTTACCAAGTGGTCATTTGGGTCAGATCTTCACAACACATATCAGAGGTCAGCTCTGGTGTCTTGGCCAATAAATCGCTGCCCTCTGAGCACACAGCAGTGTGCAATATTATTCTTGAACAAAAAAAAGGAAAAGATCAAAAACACAGGCAAGTGTACCAAAATAAAACAAAACACAACAAGCAAAGAAAGAGTCAAACTCTGCTTCTCCCTGATCCTCTGGGTCTTTTTTCTACAACAAAAGCCCTAAAGGCCAAGCTGACATGGTCTCACCCCAACGGCCTTTCAGCTTATTTCCTCTTTTGAATGCGTCACAAAAAACTGTGCTCGAGCCCAGCTGGAATCACTGTGGGGAGAGAAAGGCTTTGTAAAACAAACATGATGGAGTAAAATATTTGATCCGCTTGCTTTGCCCAAAGGTCAAGGTTATGGTAGCCTGCAGATGACCTCCAGGGTCAGGGATCAAACCAAGCATACAGAGTCAGCCATCGACGTTAGAAAAGGATAGTTTCTATCAATGCTCTTTGAATCGGCGGCCCGTTGGGTTCCTACTTTAAAAATTACAAACTAATTCATATGTTTTAGCGAAATACCAGTTGAGTAGGTTTTTAATTTTAAGCGGTTTTAAATCTTTTTCTTTGTCACTTTGGCCCCTTTTGGGTATATGCTATTTAAATTCATCCCAGTGGAAAAAACAACACCTGTTTGAGGAAATTGAAAATTGAAAAGCCTGGGGCATGGAGGCCTAGGGGCTAAGACGCTTACTATATAAACCCAGATGTACAAACTTACAGAAATCCTTGAATTCTCTTCAGTGGAAATCACTATAAGAATGGCTGATCTCCATGTATACTTTATCTATTTACATTTACATTAGTGAGCAAATGTTTGTGGCAGACATTTTGACTCGTCATAGCAGGAAAACAAACAAAAACAAACAAACGTTGTTAATGATGGCCCAGTTCCATTATGTATCCCAGTGAGTCATGTCAGTGAGCACGATACCAGGGACCCTGGACCTGGCTCACCTAAATGAAATGTAGTTGTTCTTAATTTTATCAATCACACCTTTTCTTTTCCTGCTGATTAACACCCAGTGTGTCAGGTGAATTCAGTTAACTAGCTGGTGCGATAGAAAAGCATCAGGATTTGGTGCTGATGTACCAGGACTGAAAACTATCACACTAGTTGATTTTGAATAAGCCTTTTAACAGCAGACATTTTAACGTGTTGTAGTCCGAAAAGCACAGATCTTACTAATAACATTAACGATAGCTCTGTTGCATTCAAGTGTCCCAGTGAGCTACGACAGTGTGACAGTGAGCCAGCATGCACAATACAGGGACCCTGAAACTGAAGCAGCTAACTGGAATGCAGCCATCATTCATTTTATTATTTACTGTGCTTTCCCTGTCAATATTTTATGAGTGAAAAGGGCTTATTGGGCTGCTGCTGTAATGGTTTATGGTGGATCATTAGTTTGTGCTTTAGTGTTGCAGAAATCACTCATTTTTTACTTGTACTACATCAGACTTCCTGGTGAAGCTGGCCAGGAATTATTCCTACAAGTTATGGCTACTTGATGTGTTGATTAGGGAACATTTAGGGGTTCTTTATATTGTTTATTGAACAAAAATCACTGTTGACATTAACACTTAGTTTTCATCTTTTAGGATATCCTCCTGCTAGCTCCTATAGTTCAAGTTGGTGTGATTTACTTTATTAGCAGCGAGAACAAGTGATAGAGCTGCTTTAAGAAGCTCAGTCTTAAGATAAATTGTTTTTGTTTTTTTTGTTCTTTAGCTTTGAAAAAGTATTTCTAGAAGCTGGTGTCTTTCTTTATCAAAAATATTAAACCTAGCATCAAAAATATCATGTCAGGATCAGTCAGGATATTAGTATGGCTCCAAATGAGACAAAGCATAGTAAACTGTGTCAAAACACACACCATGGCCGAAAATGTAATCTTTGTATACCACATATAATCATATTTATTCAGATCTACATACATTTTTATTTAATAAAGTTTCTCTTTTGTAATGTTATCTTTTGTAATGCTGAAATTACAGCATCAGAATACTATTTACTGAATACTTTCATTGCCTTTGTACAAGCAGTTTTTATCTGCACTTTTTTTTATTGAGCTACTATTAGAAAAAGTCCAGTCTGCAGGTTAGCTGACGCATGGGTTGGCTTACTAACTAAACTAACTGGGATGCAGCCAGTATAGTTACACTACTGCTTTTTTTTTTATGTTACCACGTGAAGAAACCAAAGAATCCCTTTGGATCACTTGTATTCATATTATTGATTTCTGTCCTCAGGCCTTCATAATGCAAAATGTATATGTTACAATATGTCAATATGTCTTCTGGGGAAAAGGGTATTCTGTCTATTGTGTTTTTGCCAAAATTAAACATATAAATGTGACACGATTAAATATTTTTTCAATATATACACACTGGGAAAGATACATGTAGCTTTTATCTTGCTTACCGAGAGTTGCATGAGAAGATTGATACAACTCTCATTCAACTGTTGTGTCTGTGCTTTAAGTATGGAGCTAAAGCAGGGAGGAGATTCATTTAGCATAAGCATAAAGACTGGAAACAGCTGGCATGGCTGTGTTCGAAAATACGCCTACTAGCACCTCTAAAGCCCACTGATTAACACATTGTATCTTGTTTGTTTAATCCATACACAAAAATAACTGTAAAAACACTGCACAGGAGGGCTGGGTTAAATTGTTGTTCATCAAGAAATAGTTACAGTACATAACTCCCTCTCAAACCCCAACTCATCATTTTACATTAGTGAGTTTTAAAGGTGTTGGTGGGCTTATTTTTAAACTTTTGGAAAGATGCATGCTCGCTGTTTCCTCCTGATTGAAGTCTCTATGCTAAGCTAAGCTAATAACCCCGGGATTTTAGCTCTGTTGGTATCAGCCTTTTCGTTTAACTCTCGGCAAAAAAGCAAATAAGTGTATTTGCCCAAATGTTGATGAAGACATTGTGGTGAGGTCATATACTGTATATGTTTAAATTCATTTTGGTGGACAAGATTGTCAAATAACTATTTTTCTTGACAGATATGTCAGCCATGTTGTTCTCTTATAACCACCTCTTTCTCTTTGTCCTGCCCCTCCTCCCCCTGATTCCAGCAGCCGTTCCTGGAAGTGAAGGTTCTTGAGACGACCAAACGTTCTCGGAGAAACCTCGGCCTGGACTGCGACGAGCACTCCACCGAGTCTCGCTGCTGTCGCTACCCTCTGACTGTGGATTTCGAGGCGTTCGGCTGGGACTGGATCATTGCCCCCAAGCGCTACAAAGCCAACTATTGCTCTGGCCAGTGCGAGTACATGTTCATGCAGAAATACCCGCACACCCACCTGGTGCAGCACGCCAACCCCCGAGGCTCCGCAGGGCCCTGCTGTACCCCAACCAAGATGTCCCCCATTAACATGCTCTACTTCAATGACAAGCAGCAGATCATTCACGGCAAAATCCCAGGGATGGTGGTGGATAGATGTGGCTGCTCTTAGGCTGCAGGGGAGACACACTCTTGTGTACAGCCACCATCGCATCAAACCACCCAAAACCCTTACGGAGCTCTCCCCTGGCACCAGAACCCACTCCTCGGCACCAGATTTCACTTTTGCTCAGCCACAAAATCATCCCACTGGGTTTCCATTTTTCCAGTAATTAAATTGATTCTAACTGTAAAAGGAAAGTTATAAATGAGACAGGAATCAAAAAAAGGACTGAGTGATGGAAATACAGTACATTATGAATGATTTAAAGAGGTTGTCATCGTGGAGCAGCTTCAGAAAACGGTAAATGAGACAAAACTATGTTATAGAGTACGTGTTAGTTTTGTGGGTTTTTAAAGATTTTGTTTTTTAAATGGCATCTTTGTGAAATGTCCAGGTTAGTGGAATGAGATGACAGGAGACATAAGCATTTACTATATTTTTAAAGCAATTTCAGTCCTAAGGCGAGTTTGAAAATACTTAATTTCACAGATACACTTACTTACGGGTGAGATTTGATCTACAAAAAATGTTTGCAAGGGGGCATTATCAGAATTATTTTGCAATCCATCACTTTAACAAAAAGAACAAAATCCATGCTAATGTGAGGAGGGTTTACCGTTAGAAATACTCTTAGTATAAATCCAAAATCTTGTTTACAGATGTTTAGAGATGTAAAGTGTTGAAGAGATCCAAAACCAAACCTATACCCTCTATTAATGTATAACACCCCAGTGTGACATTCTCGAGTATCTACAAAACCTTTCACAGTTGCTTTGATCTTTTTTTATTTGTAGTCTTGTAAATCTCAAAAAGGAAAACAGACAGAAGAGGTTATACTATTTTAATTCTATCTTTCAAAGCGGATAAATAAAACCACTGTAGATATTTCTGACATTCTGCAAAAGTAGATAATACAGATTTAGGTTTCACTTCCACACTAAAGTCTAAAACAGTACTGTAATGTAAATGCTCTCTGAAGTCATTCGGAGGAGGTGCAGGGTCCTGCAGGATGACGAGAACCCGACAGATTTCCTTTCTTCTATGTAACAAAGGAAAATACACTTTAACACCTTCATCTTTTGCATTAAATGTTTAAAACAGAAGTAAATGCACTGATTCATAACTTGAAGAGGCATGGGACGGAGCATGTAATAACAAACAGAAAGCAAAATCCATATCCATTAAATAAAAGGCTCAAGGGTGTCACTATGCTCAAATGTTCACCCTGCTGTAACCTGAAGGAATTATTGAGCTGAAAATAGCACAAATCATGATTACAGTATTATCAATAGAAGTTTACACACTCATACTTACAGCAGTGTTCACGTCTGTGTTAAAAAAATACTTTAAGAAAGTAGCTTCACTACTCATATCCAGTTCATTCACCTTTTCTCAGTACTAGTTTCAGAAAAGATGAAAATAAAAATGCAAAATCCTTTAACTGCAGTACTGTACTCAGAAATAATAGCTTTTATAAATCACAACAAACCACGTAACGTGCAAAAAAAAAATCAAGAGAATGTAACTCAACCACTGACTTTAGTTTAGAGAACACATTTGATTGCGTTTTGAAATGCCCCCATCCACCTCCACCTCAACTGTATCGTCATTATCATAATGGAGAAAATATTGTTAGTGCTTGAACACAGAGTAGATTAGTACGCTTGAAGTCTGTCTTTGTCTCCTGGATGTCAAAGCAAAGATATCCTTTTGTTGTAAACGAAAGCACTATGCTGTTGGATAAAGGAAGAGCCTTCTGACATTATATATAAATGATATATGTATATATTAAAAAAAAAAGGGGTACAAAAACCTTTTTTGGGGCACTCTACCTTACCAACAATAAATTTTGCACTATGGGACGTTCATGGCGTGAGGAGGTAAAGTGTTGTTTGTGTTTTACCAAGCACAAGAGAGCTTGTACAGTATAGGATTAAAAAAAAAAAAAAACTATTCAAGCTTCTGGTGATAAACCATAAACTAGAGAGGTTATCACTTCTTTTCGATACCATCACGCTTTCCTGACTTTTGTCTGAAGCGGGGGCCTGTCCATACACTCACACACTTCTATCCAATCTGGAACCTGGACGTACTGTACCAGCGGCCTGAAAGGCCTCCTTGCCCACTTTGGGTGATAAGTCATGTGTATAACAAGTGTCTGGATCAATGAACATAGAATGCTTTAACTGGAAATGGCCCGACCACCAACTTTAATCTGTTACCATGTTAGAGAGACTACGTCCTTTTAAATTAAACAATGTGTCGACTGTCTTGCATAGACATGTTTTTGCCTTTGTGTGTATTTTAAGTGAAAGCACCCATGTAAGAATGGGAGGAGTATCCAGGGATTGTTAGCCAAAGTAGAGGATGACATGTTGTGTGCTGTAACTTTTGTGATCGCAGGAATATGCTAGAACATTTCAAAGGGAGGAAAAAGCTGATTTAGGGGCAGTGGTTGGAAGAAATTCAACTGGTCAATTGTCTATTTATTAATATTAATTACAATGCATTTCAAAGTCTGTCTACCTCACTTTAGCCTTCTAAAAACCTTGCTTTTTTAAATTTGTCATCCATTAATCTGTGCAAACATTTAACCCATAAGAAACCCCACCCCCCACCCCTAACCCCCCCACCCCCCACCCCCCCAAAATGTAGATGAAAACCACAGGGTCCCCTTGCTCTCAGGTTCAGATTGAGTTATTGACAGAGTGACTGATGGTAGCGGCTCTGGTAATGTGTGGTCAAAAGAAATAATTAGCTGTGCCCACATCTATGGCTTGTTGAGAAGTTGCATTTTGAATTTTAGTGTTTGTATACTGGTATGTGTGAGAGTGTTTTCATATAAATATATGAGAGTAAGAAATCTCTATGTAAATACCTACCCAAATGTTGACATTTATGATGTTTTGGACAGGTTCACCGCTTCTCATGTTTTTCTCACTTTCCCCCTTCATTCCTCCGTTCTTTGTGTAGTTTAAAAAAAAAAATCACCCCAACTTTGTAGTTTAATGGTTGTGCATATGAATAACTGTTCAATTGTTTTTTTTTGCTTTTTGTTGTTTATTTACTGTCATTTTTCTTTTGTACAATAAATCATTTATTTAGCTTATGGGATTTGTTGTCTATTTCTTACTGAGTCTAGTGCATCTGTTTAACTCAGCCTGCTCCTTACCTGGATTGAGATGCACCAGCTATTCATAAATGCCTAAATGTGTGTGAAGTCCTTCTTAGTGTTTAATAATGGATCACATCACTACTTGTATGTGAAAGTGGTTGCGCACAGCGATTAACCAAGATAATTATCACCTGACTGAAGCTTGCATTTGCATGTTTGCATTTTATTTCTTATATTATAAGCAAAAAAGCTCTGATAAACTCACTGTACACAACCTGCGTAGCACCACACAGCAGACAGACACAGTTAGTGACTAGCTGCTGTACATAGTGGAGCATTTAGCAGCTAAAGAGCCAGATATTTCCCCCCGGAGTTGGTAGAGACTAAAAACAGATCTTAAAGGAGAGTTAATATTGAACTTACAGTCATCAGGTGGCCAGAAACACAACTCTAAATTCATGCTAATGTTGCTCCATATGTTCTGCACCAAAAAGTGATAGTACGTCAATGATGTGATCACAGCTTGTTTCTGCTATTCCCGAATCAGTAATGGAAGGTTTTAAGGAATGTCTTAGCTATTAAAGACTTCAGTAAGTTGGACAATATAGCCTATTAACCTTCTGATCTTTTGAAACTGTAAGTATGACTTGTGCAATCATGTAGAAATATGTGTTTAAAAGTTAGTAGGATGCAGTTCAGAATAAGACATATTAAATGACCCTAACCTGACGATGTAATGTTTTGTAATGTAAACATTTTGTAATTTGAGGTATCATTTTGTTTTTTTGAGTTATAGTTCCCATGTATCGGCTATCCATTAGCTTATCTATTTTACTCTTCAATCTTAACAGGTCATATATCAGCAAGCTTTGAGCACTAAAGCTGCAACCTGATTTAGTAACATATCACTAGTTTCAAACAGGCGAGGATTTACGAATACCTGGTGCAACCCAGTCCAGTTACACTGGTTACCAGGTGTAAACAAGTAGTTGAGGGTGCGTAAATCTCCACTTATTAAACATTTACATTCCAACTAGGCTGTACAGCCATAGCCAGGATTTTTTTTTTTTTTTTTTTTGTAGTTATAATTTCAGTAAATTATACTCTATCAACATGTTTTAAAACAGAAAATGCAGAAACTTTTATTTATCTATTGTTCTGTTGTCCTTAAAGTAGTCAAATTCAAACATATTGATTCACTGGAATCCGTTTATAAAATACGGACCAAGTTTTAATTGGAGAATGTAAACTCCCTCCAGATTGCTCTCACATCTTGATAAGCACACACACACACACACACACACACACACACTTCCTTAAGCCACTGGTGGCATCCTGATTCTTGGAAAACAGTAACGGGCTGCAGAGGTGGCAGGAAGCAGATTCAACACGAGGCTAATTGGTGAAAGAGAGCGTTCAGAGGACAAAGGTTTAGTGTTGGGGTTTGGGTTGCCATTATTTGGATGTCATATAAGATCCAGCCTGACCCAATTAATATGCCACCTGATAGGAGGGCCTCTCATCAACCTAATTTAGAGAATCAATAGGGGACAAATGAGAGTGAGAACGAAGCTCTTTACGGATGCAAACAGACAAAGACCACCCAGTACAAGCTCGAGGAGTCTGATGCCAGCAATGACATAAACCTTTTGACAAATCCTCACTTGACATAAACAAACATTCACACAGTCCCCTGCCCCTCAAGTGCATCAATGTGCCATACACATCATCAGTCATACCCGCCCTACATAGACAAGGGAGGACATTGATGGATGTTTTTATTGTTTTGGCACATAAGGAGTAGTTGTACAAGTTGGACATGAAGTGTTAAGGGCTGAATGCTGCACCCAAAGCCTTAAGACTACTAACATGATGAACTCTGACCCAGCTTCATTAAATAAAGAATAAACTATGCCATGTGGGCTCCTGTGGAAGGAAAAAAAAGTACAGTACAATGGGAATATTGAACATGTTACAAAGCCCTCAAGAAAGGCCGGTGGGGGCTGGGAGGATTTGGGAGGAGCTTTATGGCAATTATAGCCATAAAGTTAAGAAAGAAGGTGAATTGGGGGCAGCTCTCAATAGCTTAAATTGCTGGACACAGTCATCAGTAACACCTTTTTGTCTGGCTCACTGACTGGCTGGTGTTTAGAGGGGGGAACTGTTCAGGGAAGATCACACGCACTCTTATGGGATGAAAGAATCTCACATGACAATAAAATAAACTGTGGAGACGCAACGTTTGAGTCACGATGAGTCAGGCAGCTGGACAAAGCTTATGAAATCTTTAAATCATCAACAACTAATCAGAGTGAATGATTATTATTGTTCACTGGATTTGTGTTTATTTTATTTCTGATTTTTTTCTAACAACAAAATCGAATCAGCCTCCACCTTCTTAAAGTGGATATAAAATCATGTTTTGGGGGAACACTTATGACATAAACATTTCGTTTTCACAGTTGTTTTTGAAAACAGTTTCAACACGGATGTATTCGCTCACTGAAGTTTACTGAAGCAGTTACAGTCACTGAGCTCACACTCATATATCATCTCATATATATTTTTTTTTTTTGCCTGTTATGACTTGTGTCACAGAAAGCACTGACAAAAAACATCCTTGTTACATCACTAGTAGAAGGTTTTTGTTATTTGATGTGGTACTAAATGCTATTATTAGTAGTATTAACTTTTGTTAATGTCTGCGCAATGTGCAATGTCTTTTCCGCTAAATCTGCTAAAAAATTATATAAAGTTTGTGTGAACTCTTGAAGAATTTGGAAGACAACAGACTACTTTGAAGAAATCTCAAAGTTCAAAATATGCATGTTGATCCATTTTCCTTTTGTTTGACCTCTGGTGGAACTTGCAGTCATTCAATTAGTTTTGGTCTAGTTCACTGCAGTGGTTCAGTGTCTCTGCTCTCGTGTCCTGTGAATGACAGCTGTCACTCTTTTTGTGCTCCCAGCGAACCATCTGGTTTGAAGCTGACAATTGCTGGCTCTGCCACAGAAGGTGGTGGGGTGCTGACACTCCTACCTGCCATGCCGGGGCATGTTGCTGTACCATCCCATAGATGTGAGAGTATACCTGGGGACAGGAAGACCACCCCTACCCTGGAGGATTTCCTTTCTCACTGCCAAAAAGGAAGCAACAAAGCTCTTAATTTTACCAACATCTGTATTTTTTATGCAGTCGAGCCTTTTCATTCTATTTAATGCAACAACATTAAAGATTCAACAGTATTTGAACCTGTGTCCATTAGTGCTAGGTAAACAGAATAATGGTGAAAGTTAATTCAAGGATTGATAGAAGTTGATATGAAGAATCAGTGAAAAATATTCTGCTATGTTTGAATGTGATTACGTCTTTATTAAAATAAATAAAATAAAAAAAACAGGATTCCAAATTGACTCTATTAACATCAGTGACAGGAATAATTAAATAATGCAAACATGCAAATACTGAAGGAGAACAAAAAAGTCAAGGTTTTCTCACAATCTTTTGTATCTTTCTGTTTCTCTGCCTCACAACAGACAAATATATCTGAAAGCATCATACAATTATCTTTTTTTACATCCATATGTAAATGTAGATATTCTCAAGACAAAAGATAATTGTAAAATATTACAACTATGTCACAATGCAAAACCCACAAAGGTCGAAGGACATCAAGTTGAAAAGAAAATCACACCAGAAAAGTTTTGAAAGAAAAGTTATCAATGAGAAAGCATAACCCAACAAATCTTTCATGCAGGAGTGTAAAATGTGAGGAATTAATTCTCTCTCTGGTTCACAGGTACAACATCCTAATGATGACTGAAAACATGAAACACCAGCTTCTCCTCTGCCAATACTCAGCAATCTGCACATTCCGTTCACTTATTTTGAATGCTCCTCACAGCAGTGTGTGATTACTTGAAAGTCAGCCGGACATCTCTCTTTTGGCAACAACAGGAATCAGCCCGAGAGCGAAAAACAAAACCTTTTGTCCCACGCTGTCGTCCTGCAGTCCTGGTAATAATCCTAAATCTGCCTTGTTTTTGGGACATCATAAATCTGTGGCACGTATTAAAACCCGGAATATTGTGAAGTGCTTTTGATATTTATTATATTATTAGGTAAACCATGGGGGACAAAAAACAAACAAATGTGAAGACACGAAACAAACAAAACAAAAACATCAGGATGCTCTTTTTCTATAATGTGACGCTCTGGCGCTCTCAGTTCTTCTCTTGAGTAGTTTCAGATCAAATTCATTGGGATGATATAATAAAAAACGGGAAGGTTATACGAGGACACAGCTGCACTCCCTCTCTAATGTGGTAGAACTGAACACACTAAAATATTCCAGGTCACTGATCAAACCTCCAAAAACACAACCCTTGATCAAGTCTCAACCCTCCTTCACACACAACCGTATTACATGTGCAAGAAAATGACAAAACAAACAAATTCAAACAATAGTCTGTGTGTTTTGTGATTAATACACTTCATGTCCCACATACACCCTGAGAAACTCAAGCATCTCTCGTCACACTTTTATATATATTTTCCTTGTATACATGTATATGAATTAATTACTCTTTGTTGCTTTCTTGTAAGATTTCAGGAAGGTTTTAGTTTGCATCATTCAAGACTGAATTGCTTGCAATATTTACAGTTTCTAGTTTGGTTGATATGTTAAATTAATTGCAAAAGGCCTTCATAAAGTTCAATGTTTAATTTTTTCATGAAGCATTAGTGTTTTTTATGTTTATGTAAATATTTTCTTTTGCACTCTCTTTTAAAGTGTATCTTTTTTCTTTTAATTACACGTAAAGCATATAAATACACTTAATGTCAGTGGTCAGCAGACCCTAACAGTTCACACACATCATGAGGATGACGTGAGGGTGAGTGGAAAGCAGAAAAAAAAGAGATGAAAGGTCAAGAAGTGATGCACCATTGCTCACAAATAAAGTTAATATTTTGTTCTATTTCATAAGCTGTGCACATTGTAATCCCAGAATTGCAGATTTGGGGTTTTAATGACACATGGCAGCAAAAACAGCAATAACGAGTTTCCAAAATATAGAAAAATCGGGGCAAAGATGCCGTCGGTTACAGTGCTGGCCAATAAAAAGGCGTTGTGGATTTCTTTGAGGCCTGAGCAGTCAGTGAAAGGCACTGTGGGGTCTCCATAGTTCACATGGCAAACTCTCAAACACCCACAGGGGGGTTGCCCTCCCTCCCTCCCCTGTCATGCCTTAACTGAGGCTAGTGTTGACACAGTGCTGGCCAATCTAATTTTGATTGTCAGGAGCAAGGAATGGTGATCCTCCCCCCGCCCCCCTGAGATCATCAAGTTCATTTCTCTGGCTGCATAGGGATTTTTTTCCTTTCGGCCCCCCCTCCATCTCCCCATCTCCCCACCACTAGAACAATATTCAGCCGTTCCTGGGCCTCTCAGAGTGAGCTCACTGGAGTTAATCTCTCAGGCCTCTCTCCTCTCTATTGCTGCCTCTCTCTCACTCGCACTCTCTCCCTCTCTTTCTATTCAAAAAGCCATTCGAGAACAGCTTGAATTAGTGACAGTTATTATTCAGACTAATGAGTAAAATCTCAAAGGCAACAAAAGTGGACTGTGACATCGGCTATAACAGCATTCATAAATCATTCATTCTTGGCAAGAGGGATTTATTAATAAGTGAGTGACAAATATAATTTCAGCAATGTATAAAAATTTTAATTATCGAACACAACAGTGGTGACAGAAACAGCAGATATCTGTTGTGGCAGTGTGACGTAAATCTGTGAAATATCACGAAGCATTCATTGTTTTCCCAGATCTGTACCATCAGAAAAGACAGATGGCCCTCTGCACCTTTGTTTGTGTGTGCGTGTGTGTGTGTGGGTGGGTGTGTGTGCGTGTGTGTGTGTGTGCGTGTGTGTGTGTGGGTGGGTGTGTGTGGGTGTGTGTGTGTGCGTGTGCACATGTGCCTGCACATCTCAGAGAGCGAAGTGCGAGTGAAGATGGTCAGATCTATTGACCATATCATTTGAAATTCAATATTTTGCCAGATTTCTAAGCGTAAATAACACAATGCCAAATATTTACTTATCTTTGCTTATTGAAAGATAACTGACCATATCTGAGAATTAAAATGAATTCATTATTCATGCATTTTCAGATGACACTAATTTAGTTCAATGCTTTCCATCATTTTAGATTTAAGTATGCATGATGGGTTAATGTCTTTTGTGTGGTGCAGAAAGAGGGGGAAACTGCACAGTGACAAACTATGACATTTGGTGGGCCCTTCTGTGAGTCAGTGTAATCAAATTCAAGCAGTCACAGACATTAAGCCAGACATTAATTTTCTCAGTGAATTCCCAGCCAATGAGACACAGTGACAGTCCAGCAGCGTGTGGCTTTGTGCTGTAATTAAAACTGAGATGTAACAACAGAGAAGAAATTAGGGCACAGAAAATCAGTTGACATGAATGGATCAGTCAAGCTACCTGAATAAAAAGCCTCCATCAAAGAATAATGGAGATGATCAATCATAATGCTTTGTACCCATTTGCTGTCATTATTTAAATTCTGACATTTAAATAATGTCCATATTAGCTATCAATAAAACCTCTATGACACTTCAAGTAAACGTTGTTAAATGATATTTGGTTTTGTTTTGATAAAACTTTGCAACTTGCAGGAATTCTGTCTGCACAACTATAAATGCAGTATAACAAGTTGGCCAGATGGGGGCACTACAACTAAAGGTCAAAGTTTAAATTAATCTCAGACACTCATTTTTACTCATTCTTGCCATCCCTCTGCCATCAATTTCTAAAGGTTTAACTGTGTTTTTAATCAACAAAAAAATGTATGTATTTGATTTGTGGGCAGATGCTTCAGAGGAAACAGCAACAAAACCTCAACATTAATCTTAGCTCAATCAAATATCCATACCAACCGCAGTTACAAATTTATGTTGAAATGTCAACACTGATTGCTGTTGGAATGAATAGGTACATTTAATATTGGACACTTTGGTGTAGCTCGGTGGTGTTGATTGGTGTTGATCTACAGCTTGTGTTAAGAAAACAAATTTCATTCAAATCCAGAATTTGGGGAAAGAGGAGTTGCTCTTTTTGCTTTTCATCATTTCACAGTGTATACGTTCTGTCATAACTTTATAACACAAATGTGTAAATTCCTCTTATGAAACTTTTCAAAACCTGATATTTAAACATTAAACCTTAAATCATCACATAGACACAAAGCCAGGCAATCTGAAGTTGTTGTTTGTGTCTGATTTCTAAGTTTGAAAATGATATAAAGAAAAAAGTCTGTGAATAATCACAGCACTCTCTTTGGTATTAACCAAACAGCTTGATTTGTGTAAAGAGAGAATACTACAAGTACAAAAGAGAATAAATTGTTATAGTAACATTGAATTATTATTTGTAGTTTTACATAATTAATTAGCAGTTTAGCAGGTTTATCAGACAGAAAAAGCTCTTTTAAGTTTAATCTCTGTAAATATCACCAACTTAACAATTAAAAAAATGTAAAAAACAAAATCTTGACACACGTTGTGAAAAATGCACAGGAAGGGTGTTAGCTTACAAGACACTGTGCTTTTGAAACTCTCATCCTTATGAGTGCACAACTGCAGCTTGTCAGAAGTAATCTTGACATTACAGAAAAAACAATTTCAAATTGAAAGATCAAAGGTGAAAGGTCAGAATTATTCTGTCAGGGGTGTCAGGTTCACTGAGGGGGAAAACTGACCAAACCCCCACCAAAAATAAATAAATAAATAAAATTGATTCAGATACACATTTATATCACTCAAAAACAATGACACATGGCTTTTTTTTTTTTCGTTAAAGAAAATGTGTAAAAAGTAGAGACAGGGTGGAAATTAAAGAGGGGGAAGGCTGGTGCGATTGGCGTAGGTGCATGATTTGCAAGCTGTCAGGTGACGGCCTGGCGGATGAAGAGCAGTAGGCCCCCATTCTCAGCCCAGTGCTCGCTGCTCCCCACCCCCTCACTCAAACGCCTCTCCATACCCCATGGGAGGAGGTCTGTTGCGCTGTGGCCACACTAAATCAACATCGTCCTAATGAGGTGTCACACTTGACCCCCAGCAGCCTCAGCCCCTCACATGGGTGTCAGAGCCACAATGAGCGGCCCTCCATCTCCAGCGCCTGGCTGACACAATTTGATTCATGAGAGAGCCTGGGCCCTGTCAGGTCAAAATTACCCCTATCAAAATGCCACCACCAACACATTCATCACCCCCACCTCTGAATCCGCCTTTTTTCTCTCTCTTCAAAAAACAATCCCTCTCCAAAAATCAACAATACTTCCTTGCTTGTGCTCTGCATGCGCCCGCATTTGCACACAATCATACCTCTAAACACCTCACACACAAATGCATGTTCTCGCTGATTACCTCTTACTGCAACTCGGAGTGCAGCGCCTGTCTGTCATTGGTCGGGGTCCAGCCTTCTGCTCCTAATGGCTCTCTGAGTGATGAACTCGGTGTCCCCCAGGTGTTGGTGAGCCTGTCCTCTGACCTACTGACCCACAAAACTCCTAATGTGAACAGGTCCTCACAGCTAATAACAAACCTGAGAAAGAAATCTGTGTGACCTGCCTCGCTGAGTCAAAAGAGGGCGAGAGAGGCAGAGTGCACACTCATAGCAGGAGGTGAAACACATTATCTTCACATTTGGTAGAAGCGCAGGCCAGTTAATCAGCTCATCATGCTCCAGATATGTGACAGCAGAAACAGTTTCAATTGCGGACACACTGACACGAATCAAGACTTCTCCGCCACTCCTCAAAACACACATAAAACTGTTTAGATGAGGATTAGTTCTTCTTCCCCAGGAGATCAGCCCCTTCATTGTGAGCGCAGCTGAGACTTGCTGGGATCACCCCGGGACGAGATCATCTCCTGCCTAATCAACTTGGCCCTGCAGCAGCAGATGTTCTCCTCGATTCAAATGAGGAGGATCAATGTCAACAACAACCAATCCTAGCCCACTTTGTAGATCAATAATCAAAAGCCTAGTCACATCCTCCGTTACAGTTTGGTACAACCTTGCTCTTCGCTTTACAAGGACAAGCTATAACATGGTGGCCCCTCGCTGAGAAGATCATTTACTGTCAGCTGACACTCAACTCTGCCCACTGAGGCAGCCATCTGCTCCAAAAACGTTCCCCTGGGAGACAAGGGTAGTCCAGTAAGACCAGTGTAACAATCAACTGACGGGTCTAGTCTTCAGCCCCTACAAATGTCTCATCGTCATTATCATCCAAAACGAGAATGTGAAACTGTCACTATTTATTACTTAAACCATTAACTATCATTGTGCAGTTTTGCCACAGTTGTATAATTCATTATGCACACTTTAACGGCCATCCATAAGGCATGGTTTCAGTTTAAAATAGTCAACGTCATGAAGATTATTTTGTCAGGTTGACAAACTAACACATTGTTTTATCTCTGTAACATAAAACATTAAGAAAATGTATCATAAGAGCGCCAGTACAATAATAACAATAACAATCATGTTTATTGTTGATTCTACAATATGTCTCTAATGAATCTCGTTATGAATGGCTCATAAACTGCAGTTCAGGTAAAGTGTTAATGAAAAGTAATAAAACTGTAAGATGTAACGACCCAACACCAATAATGTTAATGTAGCAAAGCAAAGGTCTCTTGTGCCTCATTTGTGTCCAGATTTAAGTAGGTAATTGTAATGACATAATGATTAAGCCAGTCTAGCATTTTTCACACTGTTGAATGTTTTGGTGTTAATCAAAGAAAGTCTGGATTCAGGAATATATTGCATGCTATGACAGTTTTAAGACTTTAACAAGGTATGTTTTGTTTATGTGTGTGATGTGGGAGCATATGTCTGATGGTACCTGTTGCTAATTTCCCAGCAAAAAGCATTCAGTGTCCAACTGATACACTTTTTTAACAACTGAATCTATATATTTTATAAGGATATGTGGTGAGAGATCACAAACGACAGGGAATTATTAATGTTACATAATCCTGTAAGCCATATAAAAATGTGTTGCACCTTGAAAAACTTACTTTTTATCCCTGTATTTGTAATATCATATGTAATGTCATATGTATTCATAAGAAATGTATCTTTCAGAGCTGTGTGTGGAATTATGCAACAGTGTATTGAGTGTTTCTGTTTCTGTTTCTGCCTGTTGTTGTTCTGGGGCACAGAAATTATTTGTGCTGACGACAAACCACAAAGACAAAACAGCATATTCCTCCACAGTACATATAATCATTTTTAGTTCATCATTTCTTCTATGTATAGTCTCCTGTTTCCTTGTCTTTCACGCTCCTGCCACCAGCTGCCAGCAGTGCTTCAGCAGTAATGATTTTCTTACTTAATAATTTAACCATCATCGTCTCCCTCGACACAAACCTGACCCAGCTGCAGGGTAACTGGCCAACAGGCTTCTTCTGTCTTGTCTCAGAGCTGCTCATTAGGTTCTCATGTGGAGACAACAGCAGACGAAATATGACTCCTCTCTGTAGTTGAGCCGTGTGTTTACTAAATTCTCTGAGATGGGAAGATAACCTGCACTCGGGAAGACACATTTTATGTCACGTTAAGTCAGAGAGAAAATTAGTGTGAAATGTGAAATAAGTAGGAAAACACACAGGATGGAAATGAGCTGAAATTATTTAGAAAAACTAAAGATTGTTTTTTCCTGAACTGTAACTGAACTGTCAGTCAAACCCTTTCTGTCTTGCCGAGCACCCCTTATTTCTGCCCTACAATCTTTCATCGCCTTTACACCGCAGCTTCAAAACATTGATCTCAAGTAGATCAAACTCATCTCAAGCATTTCATGCATGCTTTCAGTTTCCTCTCTGAAATGTGCCAACCAAGTTTTTGTGAAAGTGTAATACAGAAACATCTTGTAAAGGGGCCTCAGTATAGCAGGGCAAAATGTTGAGAGGTAAAAGACAATAAACACCACATAAACATAAATGGGAATGTTCAGTTTGTGATAATGTGTAATGTTTTAATTATGAAAAATAACAAATAAATTGTAAAAAATCAAAATCCTGTGAAAGATGCAGTGACTTAAAATAGTGAAAATAATATTCAATAAAATTCAGTCATGATGCCACATTATAATCAGGACCCAACTGAGCCTGTGAATACTTTAGATACTGTGTTAAAATAGTCTCTCCGGCAATTTTCACCCTTAATATACAGTAATATATTGCACTATATATTGCACTCAAAATGTAAAAATCTCAGCAAAAGGTCTTACACTTTTTCATGTATGACCATTGCATCTGTAACTCTGTAAACTGAACATTATATCACCATATTTGTTTATGCCTAGTCTAATTAAAAAATTATACTTTTTGAGCATTTTGGTAAGTGCTAAAACTACTTCTCCAGCATAGCAAGTAAAGTAAAGCGGTTTTAACTGCTTTTAACCGTAATTTAATATTAATTATAATATCACATACACACAAACAGCTGAACCCTTACATACACACACAATTATCTCTCAGTGGCTTCCTGACTGAAAGTATTGTCACCAGCACTAACCGTACATATAACCTCTGTGACGGCTGCAAACACACAGTACACCGTAGCAAACACAGAAAACAGCCTATAAACCACCTACAATCACCAAGGTAATCATCCAAAAGCCTTAAACCCCCCATCCCCACCACGAACCATAGTAACCACCTAGCAGCATCCCAGCAACAACCACATCACCCTAGTTAGACTTTAACAATCGACAACAACCAACTAGCAACCGTTTACTACAATAATAATACTAATAATAATACATTTTATTTAAGGCCACCTCACATAATATAAAATCAGCAATAAAACATACAATAAACATCTAAGCACCAGTAATAAAACATCAGTATAATTCCTTACAGTGTGCTAGAGTTACTGTTGGCAACTTTATTTGAGTGTCCGAATGTGTAAAACAAAAAAAGTTGTGCATCCTACTTTCTACTTAGAATACCACAATGCAATGAGCTGTCACTATTGAGTTAACTATTGAGTGTCCATTATAGTGAACAAGGGAGTGACACACCCGTAATAACCACCTAGTGAAACCCTAACAACCACAACCAACATCTTAGCAACCACTTAACAGCCTCTACTAAAGTCCCGGCAACAACTTAGAAACATGGTAGCCACCACCTTTATAACCGTCACCAGCACCAACAATCCCTGGGTATCACCTTGAAAATGTAATCAAACATCTAGCAAGTCATAGCTTTTCAGTCTTGTTCAACAATACATTTTTTCAGAAAATGTAGTTTTCTCTGATTGATACCAATTCTCTTGTTTTGGCTGGCTTGGGTCATGCACTCAAATGACAATTTATTGATAATTGTGGCTCCATGACAGCTAGTATTTGTGACAGAGCAATTACTTTTTAATCCTCATGGCTTTTTTTTTTTTGATACACAAACAGTGACAGTGACAAATTCATCTTCATTTTCTAACAGCCTGTATTCCTGTACACACCTCTTATCATGTTAAATACGGCATTAAGGGGTTATTTAGATTTATTGGATCATGCGTTTTGTATGTAAATGAGGGAGAAAATTGTGAAGTTTTCTAACAAAAGGGAACAACCCCTGACTACTTAAAATGACACAGAATGGAGGGCTGAGGTTGTGCAATCCTTTGTGTTTAAAGGAACTTTTGATTTAGTTCAACAGCTAAAACAAGAACCTTTCACACTCAAACAATGGACTCCTTTTCTGAAACTTAGCACTTGACAAGTGAGGATCCAATTGTACGTGTGTGTGTGTGTGGGTGTGTGTGTGTGTGTGTGTGGGTGTGTGTGTGTGTGTGTGTGTGTACAAGTGCGCACGTGTGTGCATGTGACCTATGTCTAACAATCACTCTGACGCATACCACCCTTTCTCTCCTCAAATAAAAACAGTGTAAAAGGAAAAGAGAAATCATCCTCTGTTGAAGTACTTTACGAGATCCTCCTCTCAACAGAAAAAGGACTAAGTATCCATGGGAATCTTAGCACGTTAGGGAGGCCTTTCTCCCTTCCTCTCATCCGCTCTCCCCCGCTGCACCCATGGACCAATGCAATTGTTTATTTTCTCCTATTGAGGCTGCTCCATTCACTGGCTCTCACATTTACTCTGCTCAATTGGAGTGAGACAGCACTTATTCGAGGAGAGGAATGTAGCGTTCCACTGACAGAGCAGCAAGAATGTAGAAGAAATAATTAAAACTTTTTGAGGGAAAAGGTACAGCTGAGCATGAGGGAGAACGACGTCAAACCGAACAATGCCTGACTGACAGGATTTTCTGCTGTGATGAGTATATCCACACATCACCTTGACACTACAAAGTAAAGGAGTGTTTGAATAACGCACAATGCTAGAAAGTGGAGCAGGGATCCTATAAGGAGGTCATTCATTCACTGTGCTTTCTTAACTGAAACTCCCCACAGGACAATGAAGCGTTCTCCGGCCCCTTGTAAGATGTGGCCCGTCCTCCAACCTCACTCCTCCCGGCTCCAGCACAATAGCTGCGAGCTGGACCACAGAGTTTATTTCTCCTGAGGTCTATTCTGTGTTGTAATGACAGTTTCCTTCTTTGTAACAATGGCCGCGGCTGCCAAAGCCTCCTCTGTCCTGTCAATCTCTGTTATCTTTCACCAGGGTAAATCCTCTGGGACAGAGGCAATGAGCTGGGGTCACTGCAACATTCAACAACATCTAATGTATGAACTTACAACCGAGGCAGAGAGTCAAATCCGCCAGACTGACACCAGTACAGTATTTGGTAAAAATTTGCTTCTGATGTAGTTTCAGATTGATTCATCTTGGGTTTTTACAGCAAGTCTCCGGAAGTTGAAAGAGAAAAACAGATTTATCTGTACATCAATGATAACACTGTTTGCTTCCCCAGCACATTTTAAAGATACAATATCTACGGTGGATGAAAACTATTTTTGCTTTCTTTGTCCTTTTCAGGTTTAAGTTTAGTTACCTGGCAGTGAGTTGGCAGTCAAGTCAAGTCACAACCTCAGTTCTGATAAGAAACAACTCCCCAAAACCCCTTTAACAGGAAAAAAGGAAGAAACCTCAGGAAAAGCAACAGAGGAGGGATCTCTCTTCTAGGAGAGATATGCAATAGATGTCTTGTGACAGAACACACAAAGATAACAATCGTAAAATGACACTATGGAGAAACAGAATGACAATATTAGATAAATATTCTATTGTGTACAATAGAAAGCACTGTGCTGTGTAATTATTGGCTACAATCATACTTTCTCTATACAAAGATACATTACTGAGACAATGCTGGCCTCTACAAAAGGCAGTAATAAAGTGGACGTGTAAACAAAAGGTCACCAGTTCAAACCACCAAAAACTGACTGGTGAAAGTATGTAAATACAAGGACAGTTTACATCCAGTCTGTTTCAGTAGAGCTGCTCTGTGGCCAAAGGGAACTAGTTTGTTTGTCCACGATCAGCTCTCATGGGGGTCAGTGACAAGTGAAAGCCATGGACCTGGCTGCATATTTGCATTCTTTTTTTTTTTCTTTAAGTGAAACAATGTGTGTAATTTTAAATTAAGTGTCCTGTTTGTATGTTTTAAATGTGACCTGCCAAGGGACTGCAGATTAAAACCAGCTTTAAGCTAACTCTGGTACAATACATCAAATCATAACCATTATTCTTAATATTGTACTTGGTCCCTTGCACATTAAATACATAAATGGACTTGCTCGTCAGCCGTTCTGCAAAAAATACAACAAGACATTACAGAGCTGCAGCAGATCCACCAAAGCAGCTTCAAGAGGCAATTGTAAATTTCCATTTAGCCAGAAATCTTTGCTCAGACAGCTTTTTCTGTGAAAGGAGCAAAGTCCTGGGACTCACGACGTGATCACTTGTAATTTGCTGCAAATTTCACCACTTTTAAGAAAGCTACCAAATCCTGGCTAATTCAGCAACAAACCTGTACTAATGTCTGGTTTTTTAAAGTAATGTTTTTAAATTCATGCTTTATTGTATCTTGCTCCACTCAGTTTACCTTAATCTTACCTCACAGTTTCAGTCTTTTGGTAGAAGAAATATTAATGAATTAATAGTTTCTAAATTGAGTCCGATTGCATAACTCTGCCGTCTCCTTACTGGCTGGAACCAGAAACATGTTTTCACTAATGAGACAGAAATTCTCTTTTGCAGATGATCAGTGACATTTGCTCCAGAACAACAGTCTGAAATCAGGCAGGAGGTCAAAACAGAAGTAAATCTTACCTGCCCCCTACTGGTCAGACACATCTAATACACTATAACACAAGCTAATCCACACCAGTATAAAGTAGGAATCTGGCTTCTTCTGTATTTATAAGGCAGATGTGAGCAAATATCTGTGCAGTAGCCACTTGCACACACACACACTCACTGTTGTTTGGGAATATTTTAGCATTCACAGTCTTTTTCAACAGGGAATCTACGAACAGCTACAATGTTAAATTTATTACCAGTGGTGGAAATTGAGTAAATTTACTCATTTACTTGGGTATTTCCATTTTCTGCTACTTAATAATTTTATTTCACTACAATTCAAATGCAATTATGGTACTTTTTACTTTTTTTGAACATTTTTTAGATTTTGATTTTTTTTTTCATTTAGTTACTAGTTACTTTGCAGGTTCAGATTAATAATGCAAATAATCAACAAATACACCTTTATGTATTATTACAGGTTAAGATAAGACATTATTGATTCCCAGGGGGAATTCACAAGCTATCCAGTAGTGTATAAAGTTATTAAAATTAGCCCCACCTTTACCAGCTGCAACATTAAAGTGCTGCAGGCTACATATTAATGCATCAATAATTATGATTCAATAATATATATACATACTATTCTGAAATGGGCCATTCTGTACAATGAGTACTTTTGAATATATTTTGATGCAATGTACTTTAACTGGAGTAAAACTCCCCATAATGCTGTGCACATAATGTTGCCACGACCAGAGCTCTGTGCTTTTGTTCATCAAGATTCAAACTGTGACATTATTTCAAATCAATCAAATCAATTCCAGTCTTTCTGGCGCACTTAAATCAGACATGAAAGGACATTGAGAGGAAGTTATTTCAGACAGTCAAAGGAAGACAGCGATGCATTTTCTCAGTGGTTTTTACACGTAAAATCAAGCAGCAGCATAGACAGTCTAACCACATTCAGTAACTGACAGCTGCACTGCAGAGCCTCTCTGTCATCTCTCAGAATGGATGCTGACATGGATTACTCATCTGATGATTACAATTACAATGATAACTTTACTGACAATGTTTCGTTTAATTTCAATCTCATTGTGGACTGTCCCAACTCTCACCTTCGTGGCTCGAACATTTTCCTGCCCATACTGTATTACCTCATATTTTTCACAGGCTTTTTGGGCAACCTCTTTGTTATCTCAGTCGTGTGCAGTAAAAGTAGGAGAAGTGGGCGTCTGGTGGACACATTTATAGTCAACCTGGCCCTGGCTGACCTCATCTTCGTCCTCACACTGCCTCTGTGGGCCATCTCTGCCAGCCAGGACGGCTACTGGAGCTTTGGACCAAGTGGGGACGTGCTGTGCAAGCTGAGCAGCTACATTATTGCTGTGAATCGCTTCTCCAACATCTTCTTTCTCACCTGCATGAGTGTTGATCGCTACCTGGCTGTGGTGAAGCTGATGGATTCCAGGTACCTCAGGAGCAGTCGGTGCATTCGTGCCACTTGTGCTGCAGTCTGGTTGATCTCCCTGGTGCTCGGCATCCCATCCCTGGTGTACAGAAGAGTGGAGGAGTCCGCCGATGGACTGTCCTGCGTGGAAGATAACAACTCACCTTTTTTTCTCAGCCTGAGCCTGATCATGGCGTTACTCACTTTTGTCTTTCCAGTGTTAATCATCATGGTCTGCTACGGCACCATTGTCAAGCATCTCAACAAGCACTGTGTTACTGCTGCAAATCCTCGAGCCGAAGCTCGCCGCAGACACTCCGTCAAGATGGTCCTCTCCATCATAGTGGCCTTTGTGGTGTCTTGGCTGCCCTTCAACATTTTCAAAGTCATCATGATAGGCTCGCAGCTCTCAATGGATAGCTTCAGCTGTGAGACTCAGTTGTGGCAAAGAAACGGACTCCTCATCTCGTGCTGCCTGGCCTTCCTCAACAGCTGCGTGAATCCTGCCATTTACTTTTTCCTGGACCATCACTTCAGGCGACGGGCCGAGATCCTGTTCAAGACCTGCATAGGGCAGAGAAAGATACTGCAGAGCCACAACTCCTCAGCTTCATTCACCAACGTCGGCACTTCAGAGAGCTGTGGAACAACTGGTGGGAGAACTCAGCTGCAGATGTTTGAGTAGAAGGAGATGACTTAACTGTTAAATTTAACTGTGAAGGTAGTAAAGTCATTGTTCTCTTATAGCTATTTTAAGATCTATAAGACAAGCTTGAACATATTTCTTTTAAAGGATTTTTAAATAGAAAGTAAAACCAGATACATGAAAAGTAAAGATTTCTCAGTACAGTGCTGTACAGTTTTGTTTTGTTTTAGTACAATAATGTGATTTTCTTTTGTCATACATTTCCTTTATTCACATCTTCTACAAATATTAAACATCCAGTTTATACTACTTACACAGTAGAATACCATATAGTACAGTAGTGTTGATATACAGTATGAGGGTGTATCCACATTTACATTGCATTAAAAGCCTTCACATTTTTGCAGCATTAGTAGAGTACAAGTGTATTAATTTGCAGGTGTAACTATAACTTTGTCACTTAACTGATAAATTACATTTTTTGAAAAAAAAGAAAAAAATGTATATATTCAAGGCTATTATTATTATTATGTTATTATAAAATGTTTGTTGCATGAAATGTCTATACTGTCATGATTAAGTTTCATTTCAAAAATAAAAGTTGAAAAAAAGATTTTAACTCTTCTAACTGTGGTCTTTTATAGTTTCTTGGTGACTCCAATAAAAGAAAAACCTTATTTTCTTTGATGAGATTGGAGTAGAGAATTAAGGATGACAGAATTTAAGATCATGATTTAATTGTGTTGAATAATATACTGGGCCTCCATAGGACTGCACCCCTAACATTTAACCATGTGTATTGATATAGGGGATAAAGATTTATAACAAGATTATCCATTATTAGAATCCAGAAACCAAAGACTTACAGTAAAGTAAGTTACATTTGACTTTTTGCACTCACACAATAAAGGCGAGGTGATATTCAAGTGAGCTTATGGAACGAAAAGAGCATTCACTGAGCTGTAATAAGTGAATTCACTCATATAAAATCCCGCTAAGAAGACAAAATGCCACAGTTAGTCTCCCATTAGTTATCCCACAGAGGTGCAGCTCCAATTTGTGGCATGTGCAGCCAATTATATTTGAATCTTGAAACATTGTACAGAAAGATTGGGTAATTTTAGTCGAGTTTAGGAACACAGAAACTTTTATTATAAACATGTCGGCAGCATTATTGAACTCTATTTTGTAGAGTTGTAATTTCCTGTAACTTACAATAATGGAGTTCAAAGCAAGGAAATTATTTTCTATATTGTCTGTTTGTTTGTAATTGGGCAGTTTTAAATATCACAATACAGGGATTCGCAACATTTTGTGCAGTTCCCTAATATAGAACTTGCCATTGTTTATGTAAGTGCCCAGTTTTAGTTGTTTTTAAGCAATTTATGCAATTTACACTCAATATTAATGCAATAATAGACCAGAGTAATATCAGCATTGGCAATTCAACTTTTTTATTTCTTAAAAATGTTAATAGAATAAGATAATACAGTAACAAGGTTATGGCTATCTGTATATGTTGGTTCTTTGGATGACGGCTCTTTAATGTAATGTGGGGATGGGATGAAGTACCGTAGTACACCGTTGAAAAAAAAATCTGCAACAAACCATTTTTGCTCATTTATGTGTTAATTAAATTAAATACAAATGGTTTTTCCAAAAATAAAAGGTGAAAGTCAAAGGTTTTTTTGAATGCAAAAATGTTTGTATGCATTGGCAGTCTTTGTAACTTCTGATGTCATTATCATAACATCTTCTTGGAATCACAGAGTGCACACTAAATAAAAAGGCAAAACAATAAATATATAAAAACACATCATGTAGACTCTTCTGTAAATCTCCACTGAGTAAGTGGGAAGTATGAGGTCATTTACAATTTCCAACTATCACATGTGAATGTTGCAAAAGGAAAACAAGAACTCAAAAAGGAACCTGAGAACCAGAAAGAAGTCACACTTCATACAAATCAACCAACTGACTATACAGGAAACAACAACTAAGAGTGTGGCAGAGGGCAGAAATTCTCACACACAATCAGGCAGTACTTTAAAACATGAAAAGGGGCCCACTGGCAGTAATGTTAGATGAGGTCTACCTAAAAACCTTCAACAAATCTCCCAGGCCTCAGTTTACTGCAAGACAAATAAGAAAAAACAACCTGCAGCTCAGATCTGACATCTGTGATATTTCCTGAGAGGAAGACTACATGCAAAACATTTGTACACACACAAACTTTATCCTGGTCTCTATACAAGAACTTATCTAGGGTCTATGGCTTTAGGTTATCACAAAGCATAGTTACTCACCCCTTGCTGCTAAATGTAACTTCTGAGAAATCAAAGGTATTAACATGAGTGTTACAGAGAAGTCAGGTATTTGAAAGTTCAAATGTTCATGTGTGCCCACTTGTTTTTCAGTACTGTACGGGACGACCATATGAATCAGATGGTTTCAAAATTAAGAAAACCAGATTATGTGCCAGGCAGTGGGTGCAGGGAGTCAGAAATTTCCCCTCTCCTGCTTGAAAAAGTCGTTTGAGAGACACATTGACTGGCTTTTCCCACAAACACTCTTTCGACACTAACACAAACTCTAAACTTGCTGTTTCTAAGTTTGAAACAGACAGTATGTTACGCTCACTGGCTTTTTGATGCATGGATGAACAGGAACGATTGTAGCGTGAAAACAAATAACTACTATTTTAAGTTGATCTTTATATTTTAAGTTTAAATAATTGAAGGGAAACCAGTCACAGGTGCTGTCCTAGAAGGCAGACATTAAAAAAAAGCTGCACGCTCATAACCGTAATGCATTTATTTCAACTTCTAAAGATCAGTGTTTCAGAAAGTTCTAAGGATTATACATGTGTGGTTTTCCATTCTATATTTCTAAATTTGACTAATTAAATGACATTTAAAGTTTAAAGGAATCTGTTTCCATCTTTATTTTAGATTCGTGGCAAAGGTGTACTTTTTTGGTTGTTGTTGAACATGTTCGTGAATTGCACTTTTGACAACAGAGCAGTTCACAAGTTTCAAACTCACTTACACAAAAACACACTGATGGCAGGGGAAGTGCGATGCCAGGCTCTGGCAGCTGAGGTTTGACGGATTGGTCAAGGGCACTGAGTCACGATTAGCCAAGCAGACATGGAGAGCCGGGGTTCAAACCACTAACCCTGCGGTGACAGTATTGGACAACAGCTCCTCATTTCTGTTAAATGAATAGGTGGGAAATGTTTTACAGAGATGAATAACAATAATGTTAATATAGGCAGATTCATTTTTGTTTTTACACAGCTAATTGATTTATATTTGCCACAATGACATTTCTTTTAAAAATATTTTATTGAACACTTAAAATAAAGGACATGTAAATCTAAACTGACTGGCTGAATTATTTTACTTTCTGAATCTAAATTAATAAATTCTTCATTTCTGAATGAATAGTATAATAGTATAAGAAAAATCCTTGAATTAATTGAATGATTCGACCGTTATCCTGCCAGTCTGGTATACATAAAACGAAAGGTATGACCTTGGCACTTAACAGTCTTTTCCAGTGGGTGATCTGTCAGTTTCTGTAACTGCCACTGGTGAGACTACAGGCTGGTTGTGTTCTCACAGCACTATTATAGTTCTTTCTTCTGTGGTTGCCAGCCTGTCATTACAAGACTCAGATATTCAGAACTACTTCAGTCATTCTCCTTGATACGTGAACTTGCTTTCAACTCTTAAAATGAGTAACTACTATAAACTATTCTGAGAAAATGTTAAATGTTATACTGACAATTAAATCACAATAAAAGTATAAACCTACAGGTTTAGCTGGAGCAGGGAGATATATGGGTGTTATAGTGACAAAATTTGAATTCATAAGAAATAAAGAATACTCAATTTAACCTACTGGGGGGTGATAGCTAACATCAGATAAATATTGTTGTGTGACTAACTTTATTCAGCCACTTTTCTGACTTAAAGACACTTCTTTACTTGTGCTTTTACGTTATGCGTGAGCATTTATTATTGACCTGTACAGTAATTGTATTTTTAAACTGTTTGATCGAGTAAAAATAATAAGTGAAAGCTTTTAACTGCATAACTACCACTTTTTTTTTCTTAGTACCATTTACCCAAAGTTTTAATTTACATGATTTTTTTTTCAACATTATCCAGCTAGCTACCTTGAATTTAGAGATTAAAGTAGCACAATGGTGTGTAGTTTTCACTGTTTAAACACCTACATGCAGAACAGTCACAGAGGTCATGCCAACGCTGCAACTATCAGATCGGGCTGTGGTTTCCTTGTTCCATGTTATTTTTGCCTGTCCTGTGAGCAAACCTGACACCTGGTCCTTTTAATGGTATCTGATCTCATTACTTATTTTTTAGTGACAAACAAGGGTCATGACTTTGGTCTGCATTGAAACTTCCCCATCTTGGCATAAATGTAATTCATGGGTGAACCCTGTTTTCAATAATATGCACAGTTTTTCCAGTTCTTAATAAAATATCTTACAATATACTTCATTGTCCCTGTGGGGAAAGTTTGAGTCTTGGACTCAAATGCTGCATACAAATAGCTGCCTCCATAGCAGCTATAATAAAAAACAAACAACATATAAACAAAGATGCACATACAAATCACATCCACAACCCCTGCAGCCTCAAGCAACAAAATTCATAAAGAACCACTAAAAGGTTTCAAAGGAGTGCGGTTCCAGGTTTACTCACAACAACTAACTGCCTGTGAAAAAAAAAACACTGAAACAGGTGTGGTTTAATGTTGTTGTGTCTCACAAGACGCTTTTCAGCCCAAAAGAGGAAGTACTGATAAAAAACAGACTTTGTTTATCTTTAGATCCTCTGTTACCTGACTTCTATATACATATATGGATGTATATATGTATATGTAGGAGGTCAGGTAATGTCAACAGTTTCTATAGGGTATAATATCATATATATAAAACACTATAACAACTATATAATAGTCAGGAAGTTAACAGCACAAATGTATATGTTGACAAAGCAGAAGAAATACAAAATACTAGTTGTCAGGGTAAATATTTTGTACGTTATATAATCTACACACATTACAGAGTCAGATTATGATGTCACATGTTGGAAAAATAATGATGACCAGTTTAATTCTTTTTACAATAAACAAAGAGACATTTTGCCACTATCTGTCATCAAAATTGTCATGCAATGTTGATTGGCATGGCAAAAGTGTCCATTTGTGCAAATGGCTTTAGGTTGTTGGAGTAATTTGGCTTTAATAATGAACATCAGTATATTTCTATAGTCGTGTGAGGGTAAAGCTTAGGTCTTTAAAGCAAATATCAAGCAAGCCAGCTATATGCAAATATTATCAAATTTTTCATTAGAGAGATTCAATTATTCATTTATGATTATTGTGGCTCCAAAAATATCATCTATGTTTGAATCCTGATATGAGAAAATTTAAATTTAGTTTTTTGCTGTAAGAGTGAACAAGCACATTACCATTTAATCATATTGTTTTGAATAAATTTGGTCAAAATGAGCTGCCTTTGGTGTTGTTGTGTCAATTTCTTTTATATGTATTTGTTTAATTTATAGCAGATTTCATTATTAATGTTAATTGTTTCATTTTCTTGCTGATTCCTTTGCAGGGCCACTGTAGACACTAATGCAGCATTTGTTCGCAGCAAACTGTATGAAAAGAGGGCACATGTGTGGGATCTGTGTTGATCCATGACTGACCATGTCATAGACTGCAGGACACACACACACACACACACACACACACACACAATAAACATACATACCATAAATACACAGTAATGGTTTCAGTGGAAGTACACGTGGTTTACAGGATCAAACGTCTATGTAACGCGCTGCTGCCGTCTAGTGGCTGAAATAACAAGAATATACTGATCATTTCGGGCTATTTCAATATATTTTATCCGCCTTGGTTGTAAATAAAATGTACTTTGGTCATGTCAGATAAACAATTACGTGTTTTTCCTTAAGTTAAAATCCGCTAAATGACGATCTAACGGAGTTTATTGCCGGTAAACCGCCCACACAGGGGAAGGTCTGTGCGGCGTTCAGGAGCCCATCTTAAACTCGTGTTTTATAAGACTTTTGTGGTGAATATAACGTGAAGCTCTTTCTTGTGCCACTGAATGATAATTATAGCAAATCGACCCACCGAGAGATTATATTACATGGTGGCTATTGTTTTATTGCAACAATCAAGTGACACATCCAACATCAAAACAACAGAGTGGGCAAAATACAACAACCGCATGAGCCTTGAGTAATACCTTAATGAATTAATCAAATTGCCATATTAAGTCGTACTGGTCACATGCATCGTGCTGTTTTTTGGCTTTCATAACTTAACCTGCACACGCATGCACATTTCCACGCCGCGTGTCGGAAACGCGGTTACCATGGCAAATCCTCGATGTTGTTAGCGCGCTCCCGTTTCCGACAGCGCGCGAAGGCAGCGCAGCATTGCTTTACTTTACTTCTCCACCTGAAACTCCCGTTAGGCGACAACAAAAAAAAATCACTGTTTCAATGTCGGCGCTGTAATTCACCCCGGTGTTTACACCACAGACACGCAGCTCGAAGACGTGGCTTTTTTTTGGGGGGGTTTTTTGGGGGGCTTTTTTCTCCCGCTCGTTCGTGTGGCTGTAGATAGAAACAAACTTCCAGCTGAAATCCGGGAGGCAGCGGGGAGCAGAGTATGGATCCGGAGGAGGCTCGACGCTAGCGAGCTAAGCAGCTACTGAAGGTAGGAGAGACAGAGGCGCTGGAGGTTTTGTTCAGACTGACTCTGCGTGGATGTGAGCAGGGGCCCGTTTGATCAACGCTGCCCAGCTCAGTGTTCCCCCTCCTGAAAACTGAAAACAAGTGTTTGGGAGCGGGTGGTTAAATGTTTGGGGAAGAAAGCTCGCAAGTGGAAGCGAGTTTCTGAACTTTGAGAAACTCTCCAGAGCCGAGGCCCTGCAGCTCTCTGAAGCTCCCTGAAGCTTTCTGATGGGTGGATGAATAAACACCACCACACAGGATATCTTTATTCCTTTATTTAGATTTTTTTTTTAGCATTATCTGACACTTTATTGTGTAAATCTACTGGCATTAACAGCCACAGTATCCAGATGTACATCACAGGTGTGTCATTACAGTTGGTAACATCCATCATACATTCCTCCAGTAGTTTAGGTGTAAGATTTCCTCTTATTGTTATATCTCAGGGCAGTGAACTTTGTATGATCCTGTCTGTCTGTAATAAGCCAGGGCTTCGTGGACAGATCCCCTGGCCTGTTTGTGGATGTGTCAGTTCTCTGTAAAAGAGAACCGAAGTGTAAAGGCGTCCCATAAACTGTGTAAAAATATCTGTCTGCACCGACCAGCAGAGAAGTTAGGAGCTGGCAACATCCTCTTTCAACAGAAAACACACAGCATTTTAAAGAAGATGTATCTGAGAGGAACAATGAAATTGAAGTCACAGGGGTATTTGATGCTGTCTTAGTTGAACAGTATACCTGCCTAATGAAGCTGATACATAATGTGCAAAATGGTAGATAGGTGACATATTGGAAACCTAAGGATACCTATTGTTATAAAGGTGTTCTTCAGTGCAGTTGTCCCATTAGTTGGTTAGATTTCTGTGCACTGAAATATTTCCGCTGCCCACACATTCCTGAGCGTTGACCAGGGGGCAAGAGGACAGAAGTGGCTTAACCCCCGAAACCTCACTGACCTGCGGGTGGGAACGTCATTACAAGCTCATGCTGTGCAGCCAAACTTTGTTCAAACCCATAGAACTTTACTTGAATGCTGGTGGAGAGTCTAAAGCTTCCAGAAATACCAAATAAGTCAGGCTAAATCTAGGAGATATTAGTATAAAATTCAGCATGTAAATTGGATGTAATGCTACAGCCGTATAAGTACTATAAGACAGTGCGAAACAATCAGAATTTTTCTTTTTAAAGCTACTTAGGAGGAGCTTTAGGTGGAAACGTCTCTCTCTGAAGTGGTGTTGATGTGTTTAAGCTTGTTCACTCTCAACCACAGTCTATGGCTTGGCCACAGTTTAGAATAGACGTTAATTTGCATGGTGGTGCACAAACTTCAAATTCAGTAATCCACATCAGGAACACCACTTCTGCACGCTTGCTCATTTGAGATACATGGGGTGTTTTTTTTTCCTTCAGTACAGTCAATTAGAGCCTTTAGGCAACATAAAGGTTGAAGCCGGCTGCAGGCAGAGAGAGGTGGGAGGGAACCTGGCCGCTCCAAGAGCCGCTTTGTTCGCCTTTTTTTAAAGCTTTAGGATTTGTAGTACATTAGTGTAACTTTATAGCACTTTTTTTATGACACCACCTTGATTTAAGCATCATTACAGCGAAGTGATCCATTAGCACCTGGTGGAAGAACCAAGCTGCAAAATATTGAGGGAAAATTTGTGATCCCCTGGCAGCTGATGGCAGCAGTAATCTAGGCGTACACTTATAAACGGACTGAAGAATATGTAAAGAATTTGTTTTGCCAGCTGCTGTATTGCCTACACAAAGCCCTCTCTCTGTCTCTCAGGGACCTCTGGTTTATATAAACTACCCATGACATCCACCAACTACCTACTTAAACACTGGATGAGTGTCTGTGTTGTTCAGCCGTGCTGTGGGAAGTTGTTTAACTAGTCTTCAACTCAAGCACAAAGGACTTAACTGCACAGGTGTTGTAATTACATTATTGGAAGAGGAAAAACGTGATAAAACTGAAGTGTCACACTTTAAATGGTTTCTTTGCTTTTTCCCTCAGCTCCCTTTTAGGAGGGCAGCTACAATACTGTTGGCACTAGTGTTGACCTCTTGACTGTAGTTTCCCATGATCAGAGGAGATTATTATTCATTTGCATGACTATACTTCCCTTATATCTGATTGTAGGTTATCAAACTGCTTGGTATGCAGCTTGTTTACACAAAATGCTGCTGCTCTTTTTATTAACCATACAGGAGCTGGTAGAGTACAGCCAGCTAAAACAGATGCAGTCTAATACAACAGTCGTGCAATAAATTCTACCTTCATGAAGGTTGTAATGTTCAGTTTTTTGTTGAAACTGTTTTAGAGAAGTGTTGATTCAACTGAATGATAATTTTGGAGGATGTGGTTTGAGGTGCTGGTGAACTGTATTGTGTTATACAGAGAGGTTATTCAGCCAAGCTTCATTGATAAAAACAGGGTGGACAAAATATTAGAAACACCTGTCAGTATAATGCATTACAATTGAACAGCATACAGTTGAATTAGACTGCATTCGTTTTAGGTACGTGTACCCTAATAAACTGGCAACTGAGTGTATTTTTTTTCTGAATGATTCTGTCCATCATTTTAGTGAAGGTGTTTTTTAACAATTGCCAGCTAAAATACTGACTGTAACTCACCAAATAAATATAAAAACAGCATAATGCAAGAAATCAGATAAAATATTTTACTGCATTGTCAATGACAAACATGAAGGCATCTGTGAAATGTGCCCGGTTGTGCTCACACTGTGAAACCTAAATGTAGAAGTTACTGAACCAAATATCTGCTGCTTTTGTCACCGTGGCTGCCGCTCTCTCGGTGCCATGTCACTTGAGATCTGATTCTTGAGCGTCTGGGAATTGGGGGACCTTTTTCCAAAGTGTCTCAGCATCAACATTCCTGGAAAGCCGAAATGAATGTTGAGATTCCGAATGAATGTGAGCCATGCAGTTAGAGAGCAGGTGCTGCCTCTGAGTCCCTGTAAATCATGCGGACTATCCCACCGCCATGTGTTTCCCTCTTTTTAATGGAGGCCAAACTGGCAGGCCACAAAAGGGTCTTGGCACTGTTAGTGGAAGTAGGAAGATAAGTAGTGAAGTTTAGAAAGATATTTGCAAATCTAAGCGTGTCAATTTTTAAGTTCAGAATTGTTTCTCCATTTAGTGCCCTGTTGAACAACCAGGAGATGGCGGTAGAAATGCATCGACCAGATATTTGATCTTTGTACATGACAGTTTATTGTTGTCATTGTAAGAAAACAGAGGAGGTCAATATTCAGTTGTCAAGTCATGGGATCATCTGTAACCAGTGATGAAAGTACTATTTTATAAATGTATATATTCATGCTTGAAAGTAAGACACCTTACAGATTGTCCCACAAACTTGGGCCCAGAAATGATTGTGAAGTTGAACCGTGAACAAGACATCTTGACTGCTAAAAGTAGTTGTCAATTAATTGATTAATCATTTGGTCCATAAAATGTAGGAAAATTGTATCTACATTGGAAGGTGATGTTTTCAAATTGCTTGTTTGGTCTAAAAAGACAGTTCACAACCAAAAGATATTCAGTTTCGTATCATATAACATAGAGAAAAGCAAGATATGTTCAGATTTAGGAAGCTGGAACCAGCACATTTTTTAACCTTAATTGATTACCAAATTTGTTGCGAATAATTTCTCTGCCAATCAATTAACAGATTAATCAACCAATCATTTCAGCTCTAAAACTGACATTATAGCTGAAGTGTTGTAGCCCTGGGCCCTCGATCTTTGTCATAATGACTCTCCTTTCTATAGTTATGGTGCTTTTGTGATTGGACACACGTTCCGGTCATGTTGCTGCCGCCCGTCGATTAGGACTCTGATAAGAAAGCAAAGGGAAGTGTAATTTCTCAGTGTCTTTGTCATTGTTGGTGACACAGTTTTAATCTCAGATGGGAGCACTGAGTTATATGATACTGACTCAAGTGTTCAGCCCTCTGTATGTGGCCACTCCTTTTCAGCAGGCAGCACTTTCTTAGTGGACAAGCCTCTCATTCCTGTCCACACTCTACACAGCTCGGGTTTTCTGCGTTTCCATTCAAGTCGGGAATTCTGAGGGAGAGTTTTCACTCTTTGGATTTTGACAGTTTTTCTAAGTTTCTCATTAAGTAAGTAGGTTAATCATATGTTGTCCATTTTGCAGTGTTTCAAATACATTATACATTACATTATACTTTTTTAATTACTGTAGTGTCCTCTGGGTGAATTTGGATTAATGTGGAATGGTTGTCATTGTGTTGATAATATTTTATATTGAGACATTCATGGTTTTACATAAACAATGTCAGTGTAGTGTGATTTTAATAGCAATATGGGGGGGGATGCCTTCAGCTAGTGTTTTGTAGATCTGTACAGTTTATTTTAGCACCTTCAGGGTAGGGACAACTCCTTCCCTGTTTTTTGTATGCGTGTGTTTGATTTTCTTCGAACCCATTCCCAAAGAAAATGTTTGTAAATGTCACAGACTTCGACTGCACATCTACAGTGCCTCAAACTACTTTAGTAGTTTCAGTTCCCTCCCTTCGGTTCCATCCATGTTCGGTGGAGGGATGTCTGCCGGTTTTTCAGGGGATTTCAGTGTTAGCACATATCTTGAACTGGTGAGTGGGAATCTGAAAACTCAAAAAACTCCAATATGAAAACCCCTGCTTTTGAAGTACAGTGTCTTTGTGTGTACTGTTGGATAAAATATCCTACTACATATATGAGTACTGTATTAGATCATCATATTTTTGGGTTTTTAGTTCTGTAACAATTAGTTGATTAATCAGTTAGTTGATCTACGACAACTGAAATGAACAGAGCACTGACATATGTGGCTATTCTGATAATTATTCCAGCCTTCCAGATGTGAAGATTTGCTGCTTTTCTCTGTGTTGAATCGTTGAAAATGAAATATCCCTAACCCTTGGGCTCTGGGAACATGTTGTGGGCACTTTTCAGTATTTTCAGACATTCTTTAGAAGAATAGATGCAGCCTTACTGGGTTTATTTCAGTACTTTTTGAATTTTTTTGTTATCAAACTGATCATCAAAGTCATCTTTAAGCACTAAGTGCCACTTGTAGTTTCATAGTGTGTAGATATACAGTAAACAAATCCTGTGCTTGAGTAGGATTGTGTTGACCCACTGACCAGCATGCAAATCAACGCCTGCCAAATGTCATGTGATAAAGTATGTTTTCTTGTTTGTTGTTTTCCAAACATGCCAGTGGATACCAAAGATTGTCCTCACATTTCTACAACACTAAGCGTATGTTTACATTTATTTTTCAAACACAGCAGCAAATTTCTTTGACTTGGAGGTGTGAAAGCTCTATTCACAGTCACATGAGCTGAGGGGAGGATGTGTCATTTTATGGATCTCTGTATTATTCAACGTCTCTACATGGCTGGACCAACATATGGCGAAAACAACTCCTTGTATGTTGTATGTTCATCAAATCAATGGGTGCCGCTTCCTACTGCTATCTGAGACGAACCTCCCCTGTGTTTTGTTATGCAGCCACCACCACATACCTTTATTATCTTAGTTAATAATATAACCAACAAGTGTCACAGTTTTTATTTGACACCGGCTGAATATATGGCTCATGAGTCCCAAGCCTCTTATCTGAAGAATTGAGATAATGGCGATCATGTGACATCAGAGACTAATAAATACGCATTCACAGGAAACACCGTAGACTTGGCAACATGTATGTGTACGTACTCATGCTGTAAGAGACTATGACTACACCTGACTGTAGGGTCAAGAAGGCAAGTCACACCTGAATCACTCACACAACAGGTCACAAGATTTAGCAATGGGCAGTCTTTGGAAAACTTGTGTTAATGCCGTTTGGCTTTAGAGTTGGTTTAGATTTTGATTACTAATCTATTGGTTTTGTTTGTAGCCTAATGACTAGTTGCTTGTAATCTCATTTTATATTCAGGAGTGTTTTTTACGTTTTCCTACCCCTGAATCGACTCCCAGAGGCTGCAGGCTTAAACACTGTGCTGCTTTCTCGGCCAAATTGTCACAGTTTGAATCTGTTTTGGTTTGGTCTTTTGAAGCCGACACAAGACAAAAATATCTTCATAAAATGAAAGAAAAACTGTGAGGAATGTTAAATAAAATGTTTGACATGACATTTTACTTATTCTTGATGGAATTTGCCTTTTTATTTTTAATTTTTAAAATTTTTTTTTTTTAATGGATGCTAAAACTGAAATCCTACTTTACAGGAAATGGTGAGCGTAAACTAAAGAACAGCAACCGATCGATTTACTGCCATGGAGGGCAACGGAGAGATCAGTGACACTGACAGCGGCATCATCCTTCATTCAGGTAAAACATTTTGTGGATCACTTATAGAATTAGTAGTATAGAAGAATTATAGAAGTAGTAGTAGCACAACTGTCAAAGTCACAAACAAGTTTGGTGTTTGGCTGCATTAAATCTTGATTCTTAGAAATCTGCATCAGTGACAAGCACCATGAGACCTGAAATTAGCAGATGGTTGATTGCTCAAATGTGTCTGAGGGACACACTAGGCAGCTTTATTAACTTTAAATGGGGATTGCCTCGTTTCAGAAGTTTGAGCTATTGATTAACAAAATGTTCTTTAACTATTGTAGACCATTGTCGGAGGCCCAAATCAATGTTGAAACTAAGTACACACCTTAGTCCAACCTTTGGCAATCTTATCGCAGCACCTGCTTTCCAATGACTTCAAACACAAGACTAAATTAAGTTAAGTCAAAACATATATGTAATCATATTTGTGTTGTTTATGACTAAAGAAAGTAAGTGAACACAAGGCCTTGAAGTTTCAGTCATAAATAATATAAAGGCCAAGTTATCTGTCATGTGACGGAGCTGTTATTCCTTCTTCTAATTGATCAATATCTTTCCGGCAAAGACACAATTTACTTCTACCTACTCATTCTCTACTTCACTGCTGTTAAACTGAGACCTTGTTTGGAAAGTTAATTTTCTCCTGACAAAGTTCGCCTTTCATTGCAAGACCATTATTGAATCCGTCACGCTTGTGCTTCACCCAGTATTTAGCTAAATGATATCCTTTCAGAGAATAACACAATAATAGCAGATTTTCATGGAGTTAACAACTACTGATATAATTATCTTGGCAGCAGAGATCTCAATCATGTTCTCAATAAAAATAATCTACATTCTTTAATCAACTCCCTACTTCAGCACACACCAAACTTAATTAGTTTTAAGAAGTAGTGCCAGTGAGTTGAAAACAAGTGCAAGTCATCTACTTTGTTAAAGAAAAAAAACAACTCAGGCAGGGACTTAAAACGCATGTGGTCCATTGTGATTTGCCGCCAGATTAGTAGCTGTATCCTGCACAACATGGAGGTTTCAATGCAAATGATCCAGATTTAAGGAGAGCTCCATCAGTTTTCCTTTTCAAACTTATTTGTCTTGATCACCAACTCCATCTAGATACACTAAAGTCTGTTTACAACTTTCTTCACATAAGCAGGTGAACTCCCTTAGACCTGTAAACAGACTTTTATGTGTAAAATGTAATTCTGGATTTTATTTAGGAGAAAATATATATAAATATTATGAATATGAAACAATAACGATAAATCGATAAATGGATTGACAGAAACTAAACTGGCAATAATTTTGGTTGTTGATTGACCATTTATGTCTTTTAGGCAAAACTGTCAAGAATTCTTTGCCTCCAGCTTCTCAGAAGTGAATATTTACTGTTTATTTTAGTATTCTGTGGTGTTAAACTGGGGACTTTTTCCTTTTGGACTGTTGAATGCGTCATCTTGGGGTTTGAAAAAATTTGGATGGGCATTTTTCACTCAAACAAGTGTAACTCGAGTGCATATGTTGCTCTTTGTATTTTGTAAGTCAATCCATATTTTGGGGTTGCAATCAAGTTTAAATGCAGTCACAAAATAACATTATTCACATTCACATTATTCCCTTAGTTGCATTTGGTAACAAAGCCATAGAATTAACAACAAACTTTGGCAGTCTTGTTCTTGCTACGCCCAGCAGTGTCTACCGATTATTTCTGGCCCTCTGACATTCCTGCGCCTTAATTGAGCCACGTGATGTCCACTCTACACAATGAAAAAGTGTCGATCTACAAAGAATAGGGGGATTGTCACTATAGGAAGAGGAATTCTTTGCTCTATTGTAGTGCTGTCACACTTCTTTCCTGTCGCACCTCCAACGTTTGCCAGTACCTGCAGGGACTCTGTTAATAATCTCTGATGGTATGTAGTGCTCAATGCATTTTGCCTGAAGCCACTCCCACAGCCCTGAGGCTAATCTTAATGTCATCAGTAACCAAGGCTCCAGACAGCACCAGTCAAACACTCACACATTGTTTATAGTTACAAAGATGCTGTCACTCATTTTGCATACCACTAAATGAAAACAACGATAAAAACAAAAGGCACATTCTGTTGATACACAATGTGCCTTTTGTTTTTATCGTTTATCGTGTAATCTCGAGAGATCATCTGTAGCAGTATTGAAAGGTAATTTTCTAACAAAATAAAACTACAAAAAATTACAATAAATGTAAATTACAATAAAATGGAACAGGCAAAAGCACACAGGAGTTGGCAAAGCAAAGATCGCCATCAAAAACAAGGAGTATCAGGGAATTTTTAACCTCTTTAAGCCATTTTATTACTCAAACATGATATGGGACCTCTGACTGTTAATGAATGCAGTTCTAGCGACACTTGCTAAGACATTACTTACATGGATGTTAATTCATTTATAAATAGAGTTAGAATGTTGTTTTTCTCCTGCATGTTTGGCTTTGTTTTCATTGTGGTCTTTTTAAAAATACACATTTGTTCACAAACATTATGCAAATGTGTTTGCCAAGTTCCCAATTAATACTGAAACACCTTTCAGTGTAGTGCAATGCAATTCAACAGCAGCAAAAACAACAGTCTCCAAAATGACCACGGAGTTGAATCAACATCTCTGTGACAAATGTCAACAGAAACTGAACATGATAAGCTTTATAAAAGGTTTATTGCAGGGCTTCTGTATATGATTGCATAAGATTCAGATATGTGTACCCATTAACCTGGCAACTCTGTGTATGTATTAATGCGTTTGTGTCCTTTTTTTTTTGTCTTCTATCATTAAATTAATTATCTTTTGGGGGGTTTTGGACAACAGGTCAGGGCAAAGAAGCATTTCAGTAGACATTTCTATCAGGATCTGGGAACTTCTGAAAAGCACTTCATATTTTTGAAGTAATATGATATAAATAATATCCAAAGTAATCATTAGTTGAAGTCCCGATTTGCTTTTACTGATTTATATGTATTTTCCGTTGGAATGAAATGTGCCACTGCCTTAGGTTTTGGCTTTACGTAATAATTTCTAACTTTAATTTCCACTTACTTATGGTCTCGTGGTACTGAATAAAAATGTGTAACAGTCACACTTCGATGTGCTTCTTTCCTGCTGCTTTACGCAGGCTCCGACAGCCCAACGACACATACGAAGGATGTGACCACGCACACACGGGCCATGAAGCTCAAACACCAGGCTCTCCAAGACCGACTGGAGATCTGCATACTGGAGCTGAAGAAAGTCTGCATCCGAGAAGCTGTAAGTAATAGTAATCTGTAAATCATCCGGCCAGTTGTTTAAAAACTAATGAGGCTGCATAAAAAAAATTACACTGAAAACATGTCACAGAACAAATGAGTCATAATCATAATAGTCTAATAAGCTCATTAAAGTCTTAATAAGGTTTTAACAGACCTAGACAAAGTAAAATTCAAGATAATTGTTACATAATTAGACAAACTGTAACAAAATGTACTCACCATGTTGCATATGATTCAGCACTGGTTATGAAAGATTAAATAGGTGGGGCAGTTTAGTGCAGGATGTTTGACGCATTTTACTGCAGGTTAACACACAAATAACCTGCAAGAGGTGACATTTCTGAGATGTGTTCAGCCATGTCCACATTAAACTTTCTTTTTTTATTTAGCAGATCTTGGGACACTCAGAGGTGGCAGTTTTTTTTAAATACTCTTGTCCACACAACTACAGAAGATTGGGGTTTTGAATTCAGATCGAATTGCAATGGTGACTTGGACATGGATGTCCAAAAGAACTGATGCATTTTCAGATGTGTCTGTATTAGTTTCAACATGGCCTTAATGTCACAGTGGTTATCTGCAGTCAGAAACTCCACTGAGAGGAAACAAAAGGTCTTTTAATCTATCCTCCTGTCCTTTGTGATGTTATTATTTTGGCTCTTACCACATGCAGAATACAAACCTCATCGCTTTCCTTTGAAAGGGATTGTGTAGTGAAAATATATTACACAATGTGGCTGGGGTGAGATTCTTTTAATGCATCATAGCTTTTGATGAGGTATCCTGGTGGTTCAGTTCGCCAAAGCAATTTCAATGTTCCCATAACAGCCTGGTTTTGAATCCAGCATGAGACTTTTGTCACATGTCACCCCTTCTGTTTCAATCTTTTCTGCCTCTTTCTCTCTCTCTGCACTGTGAATTACCAGATAAAGACTAGAAATTGCCACATTGAGTAATTTCGAAACTGGACACATATTCATTTTGGAGTATCTTTGCCATGCGTCAGTGATCCAGGGTAAAATCCCAGGGCTGATCATTCTTTCCTGTTGACACTTGGGCTGGGCACTCCTGTTGGGACATGCTTAGGTGAACTCATGGGAGGCATGATGCCTCTCGTTTCCCTCAGTGACAAAAGAACAGGTAATCTCATTGGCCATACTTACGTTTGTGTCTGTCTGCAAAGGTGACTGGCTAGGAGTGACTCAAAGTAACAGTGTTTTTTTGACTGGTCTTTAATGAAGTCAGTAACAGTGTGCTGTCAAACTCTGGGTTCGATTGGGACACGGATACCCAATATAGGGAGAAAGTGAGACCTAAAGAATGTGTTGTGAAAGGAAATCTCTGCAAACGTGGAATTGTGCAACAGATTCCTTGAACCTATATGCCTCAACATGTAGGAAGAGCAGAATAAGATACTTCAATATTTCAAAACTGTCACGAACATGGTTGAATAAACTCTCTGAAGAGATGTGTGTGTCTTTATTTGAACAATTAAACTGAAAGGATTTATTAGCATTGGAAAAGATGTCTTTATTTCCATTAACTATTTTACCAAGCCAGTATCTGTCTTCAGAAAAATAAACTTTTAGTCATGGTCAAATGTTGCTTTGTGGACAGTGGGATTTATGATTATTTTCTGTGTTGTTTAGGAGTTGACAGGTCAACTCTCAGATGATTATCCTCTACTGCCAGGAGAGAAGCCTCCACAGATTCGCAGACGTATTGGAGCTGCGTTTAAACTGGACGAACAAAGCATTCCTCAAGGAACAAAGGTATAGGCAGCATTTAGAGACTGCAAGACTGAATAATGTCATTTTTAAATAATGCATTTACCTCAGTGACATACAATGTTTCAGGACTCACACTGTTGCCTGTCTCTTGTCAACCTGCCATTACTTACACAGGGGTCTGAAATGAGTTTAGTGGATGCTGAGTTAGCACTTCAGATGAAGATCTACGAGGCAGCACGCAAGCTCTGCGAGGAAAATCACCCGAGTAAGGCTGTTAAAAAGAGCCGGTTACAGCAGTCTAAGAGAGAGGAGAAAAAACTCAAACATCTGCAAGAGAGAGCCTTTCAGCTGCGACTGGAGCATGGCCGATCATCTCCACTCCCTGCTTTTAATATTGCACAACAAGGTGAGTGGTGCCCGGCCAAACAGGAAAATAGTTTGACGGCAAATCATCTGTGCATATAAATTTATTGATTTTCAGTTTTAATTCATTAAGTTATGAAGTTTATTGGCTTTTCGTATATTTGTAAAAAATGCATCTATTTGTAGAAATGTATTTGATACTATGCATATAAATCAAAGTGTTTTGTCTATTCTTGTTTTTTCAGATTTGGGTACATCTGATGACAGCTCTCTGTCTGATTCTGTAGTGCAAGATGAAGGTAAGACCCTTAAGAAGAATTTATTCAAGTGGAAATGCTTCTAAATCTATATAGTGACAGTAAGATAAGACCAATTTTTTGTTGTCTTAAAAGCAGGACAATGTTTGCAACACAACCAGTTAACCATAAAACTCGTCAATGTGAGCCGAGTCCAGAAAGTATTTATCTTGAATACTGCAGTGCTTAATAAAATATGTTTCCTCAAAGAATATATAAAGAATCTATGGAGGAGATGCATGAATAACTTGCAGGTATAATACATTATAACATCTCCATTTTTCTCTAGAAGTGGCAAGCCAGTCATCACTGCTGTCTTCAGGACTCCCCTATCCAGGAGCCACCGATCCTCCACAGCCACACCCTGTGTCCTCACAGTCTTTCACAAACAGCTCCTACATGTCTCCATCTGTGGTTCAACAGCCCATGCCGCTGACTCCAAGCCAGTCTCTCCATCCGAGCCTCGACTCTAGGCTGAGTTTGAACTCAAGCCCAGCATATGACTCTCCTCCCATCCAGCACTCCCCGTGGACAGAGTCTAGTCTTGACCAACCTTACCAGAAGAGCAAGAAGTCGCGCTCCTCCAGCAAGACGAGGTAACACAGACCATCCATCAGGACTCTTTTCCTGTTCATCAGGTTTTATGTTTGGAAAAGCAAAGTGTGGTTTGAGGTTCGTAGATTGCAGTAAACTCTGTGAAGTGAAGATTTTGTGGAGATCAGTTGCATTAACAAGCTTGTCCTGGTTGAATTCTTTGGATAGGCTGGGAAAAAAACTTTAAAAAAAAAGTTGATGGAAGTAAATAATTAATGCTCCACTTCTGACTTAAATAAAACATTAAAACATTTTCTTATAGGGACTGATTGGTTTACTTGGGCTGCATTGTTGGCAGTGTTTTTTGGTAGTGAAGACAACATGGAGTAAGGTGAAGACGCTTTACAGATCAAGTCCCTCTTGTGCCAGTCCTGTAATACAAAGTAGATGTCAGTGATGTTCATGAATGTGCAACACTGCCATCTGCTTCTGCACTGGTGCTACAGCAGTCAGTGGGAAGAGCCAGCACAGAACTATAAATCTCATTGATTTATAATGACACCTTGATGCAGAGGTAGAATTCAGACTTTATTATCCAGTAGTCGATTGCTGTAATAAAAACTCCAACCCGTGATAAGTGTATTCTTCTTTGTCAGTGTAATAGATTAATGCTGTGCCCATTTACAAAGACTGGATGTTTTTAAGTTAAAATTTTAAGTTAATTTCAGATGTTTTATATATAAAAATACAAACTGAGAAACAAAATATAACATGGTTTTTGTGCATGCCATTTTTGTGTGTTTAGCAGTCCAGCCAAAAGTGAATTGTTGCCACCGTTGGAGGCCTGCTTAGCCCAATCCACACTGCAACTTTCCCATCTGAAGCTGAGCCGCACCCAGTCGAACAGCACGCCTTCCACACCAGAGATGCGCGTGCACAGACAACTCTCCCTCAGGTAACTGCACCTCAAACACATCTACTGTACTGTATGTCAGCAGCACACCTATGTTGAAAATTATATCACTGCAAATCGCAGTGATATAATTTACCTTTACACATATAGTTATTTATAAAACATCAGGGACTTTGAGATGTACATATTTTAAAAGTTTAGCTGGTTTGCTAAGTAGCGATACTAATACACCTGCCATGTAACCACATATCTCGTGTGATTTGCACAGGTTATCCAGTCCTGAATCTTCATTTGAAAAGGACCGAGGTCGCACCAGAGGTCCAAGGAGGCGACTGACAGAATACGCAATAACTTTACCAGAGACTCCTCCCGCTGCAGTGAACTATGGAAACCATCCTAGCTCTGAGGATAGCAACTCTGAACACTCGTTTACATCTTACAACAGCTCACCGTGTCAGGCGTTGCCCTGTGATTCGCCCAAACAGTATCAGACTGCATTCCCGCACGCTGGCCCAGTTGGCAGTTATGGACCTCAAGCCTACTCACGAACTGGCTTTTACCATAATCCCAGGCACCAGTCCAGCCCCAGTTTTCACAGAGCCTATTACAATGAAGAAATGGTCTACCCACCTGATCTGGACTTGCCACAGAGCTATTACGCCCAGCAGGCTCCCTGTCATTCCAACAGATATGAGTATTGGTATAAAGACGCTGCTGTGCCCCACCAGAGAGCCCAGAGGCCTTTACCTCCTGATATCAGAATCTCCCCCTCCCCAGCTCAATGGGACCGTCCACAGTACCACTCCAGTGGTCTCCCACAACAAGTAGTGAATGAACAGCTCAAGTCATGGCACCAGCGTACTCAGTTCAAAGCCCCCAGGTCCCATTCCCTTGATCGACAAGGAGCAGTCAGAGTTAAAAACATGGCTGCTCGGGAGTTGACCTACCAGAATCAGAAGTACCATGAACAGGTAAGCAGACAAAATTATTTTGATATATGTAACAATCTGTCATTTAACATTACTAACATTTTGTCAGCCAAATTACTGGAACAAGTGATCACAAGTAAATAATTGACTGACATTACTTTTAGTTATCCAGTGACTATAATATGTGATCCATTTTCATAATGTACCAGCCCAAAGTGACATTTTAATGCATGGCATAATACATGGACATCATGCCAAAGCTGCTGGAAAACAAAGTAATTTAGGATTAAATAATATTTTGGAAATGGGCCTGTTTGACCAGAAACCTGTCCTCTTCATGCAATTTTGGATTTCTTGACACACCGGATATATGGGTGTTTTTTTTTTTGTTTTTATTCATGGGTTTTTAATATATAATCAGACAGAGATTTCGAGGTGTTAAAACAAGAAAATGTTTTTCCAAATGTATAACAGAAAGTTTTTAGTGGGTGTGAAAAGAACATTGATTTACGTACACTGTATTTCCATATTTGAAGTTTATATTTAGGATACAGACAGTAAAAGTATATACATTGTGATAATCTGAGGATTTTTTTATGGCAGAAATGTTTTTTGTTTTTTACAATAATGGCAAACTTCACCAGTCAAAGTGAAGAGTTGTGTAGTTTGTTCTTGTTGTTCACCTACATGAAGTATAAGTCATGTAGAATTTATACCTGAAGTCCTGAATAGTCAGTAATCACAGCAGAATATGAATGACAAACTTAGGATGCTACAGAAGACCATAACTATCAAACTAAACACCAGATACATTTGCATACCACCAAATTAAATGTTTGTCATTTCAATACCACACACACATCTCATCACATCCTAATTATGGTTCTAAAATATTGTTGCTTTTTTCTGTTGTTAACTTTCAGGTTACCCAAAGAAGATTTCACCAGAGAGCTGCAGATGACACTCAAAGCCACTGGGTTGTAGATGACGGCTCTCACTTTGTAAGTCAAGTGTAAACAAAGGCCTCCTTGACCAAAAACTGAACATGTTAACTGCAGCTACATTAATACCCAATTAACACAAGAGAAGTAGCCAGAAAATCAAGTCGGATTAACTGTTTATGCCCATAAAGAATTACTTTTGTCATGAAAGCTCAGATCATCCTGTTTACCCATCTGCCTGTATTTAGGCATATAGAGGGAGGATGAAGACCATCTCACAATACAATGCAATCAAACACCTTTTTGACAAGAGTCACAGTCAAGTTGATTGCAGAGCAGTTGTATTCGATTTGGAGTTCATCTGTAAAGTGTTGTTTTTGTCCATCCTCTGTATGTTGTGTTGTACTAACAGTTACAATGTAATCATTGAACAGAATGATCATTAAATGTTATGAATTGTAAGGGGATAAATACTCCCTTTTACGTAATTACTGAGCGCTGTTTTAACCTGCGACTGTTTGCAGACAAGGTGTTGCCATAAATCTGCTGCCAGCTAAAACTGCTTTAGGTACTTAATCATATAACATAGTGCTGCATTAGATGTCTCTACCTGTAGCCACACACTGCCAAATAATGCGAAATTGTGTGAGGAAGTGCTCAAGACGGAGAAGTTTACTTTTTGCAGTTTGGTAGATGAGGAATAATGTGCTCTTTTTCACTTAGCTGTATGAAGGAAATCAATTAATTGTAAAATAATGTAGATGAGCAAAATTTTTAACAGCATTTTGTGTATAATGTTGTGTTGATTTAGTCACCATGTTCATGAACTTGAGCTGCTTAAATTTAAGATTTGTCAAATTTGTCTTATTTTTATACTTGCATGTGTCTATGGCTGTGCCCATTAACTTGAATTACTAACTGACTTAATCGACTAGTTGAAACTAGATAGTAATTAAAGTAGCAAATTGAGACCAAAGCAGAGTCTTGATGCGTGGCAGCTATTAACGTGTCAAATTTAAATGTTGTGCTTTAGTGTTGCGCAGATCACAAGACACTAACTTTTGTTGTTAGAACCCAAAAAAAAAAAAAACACTCTTGAGGTGAACTTTATAAGAAACATTGCCACTATGTGACTCACAAGCAAGTCTCCTAAACAAACAAGCTTTTGATTGTAAGATCATTTGAGAATGAGAGAAAATTACTGCAAATCCCACTACAGCTACACACTGACTGGTCTCTCACAGTGATCTATTTATGTATTAATTTATTGTGAGTCGGACTTGAAATAAAATAAGGCATGGACCTGAGTTTGCAAAATCCAGCACCAGTAAAGACTGTCTAGTTGTATAAAAACAAAACAAACAAAAAAACAATCATGTTACCTTGTGTGCCTCTTTTTTTTACTGTGTTTTTTATTTATCAGTTAAAGTAGTTTAAGTTGACCTAATAATGTGTTACGTTGCTGTTAAAAAAATCTGTGAAAATGTTTTCCCTGTGGAAGAAAAATAAAGAGTAATGTTTGGATAGAGTTGGGTTTCATTTACTTGCATCATGTGCTGTTGTTCCAGTGTCAAGCCCTTGTTGTAGACCTTTTTTTTTTTTCAGATAAGACATTTTGACATGTCACAGTAGGAAAGGCACCGTAACCAGTAACATTACTGACCGCTGAATTACATTTAGCTCCATTTGGGGTCCTGGTATTGTGCATGCTGGCACTTGAATACAACAGATCCACTGTTAATGTTATTAACAACACCTGTACTTGTTCTTCTGTGGCAAGTCAAACTGTCTGCTATTCAATATGCTTAGATTTAATATTGGCATCTCTCCCTGGTTTTGCAATGCGTGCACACCTGAGGGGTGTGTACTTAATTAAGGTGATTATTTATGAAAGAAAAGGGAAATAAAGCTATGTATTGAGTTGTTTTGGGGGGAAGCTTTTAACTGCCAGCTGTTGTTTGCTGAACTGAGAAATGTTTGATGTGTTGGTACTGTAAACTTCAGACATATTGAAATCAGTGTTGCATTTGAAGTGGCATATTTCTCTTTTCATGCTGATGTTTGGGCCCTTTTTTTAAAACGTAAAAATTGTTTCTTTGAGTGCACCACTGAACACCTTTGACACACAGTATGCACTGTAAGTATTTCTTACCCTGTGACACACAACATTAAAAAGTTAGTCTCTGTGATTACACTCACTGGGTATGTTAGAGATACAAGGCATATGGACTTTACTTTAGTAAACCATCACCCGGTTAGAACATTTCAAGCTGGGGTTGTATATAATGTCTGAGCAGTGAAGATGGCTGATTTTTTTTTCAGAAAATGTCACAATTGGATGTTTATTGTCAGAGCAGCCATCTGTCATGACAGGCTGCTAGAAGAGAGGCTTTTATCCAACCCCATGTGTTTTTCTCATTCTCTGCTTTGTTGATCCCCATACATCAGCCTCTTTTCACTGTGAATTACACCCCAAGTTACTCACTGTACCGGAAAGTTAACACGTACAGTATTTCTGGCCACAGTGTATTTGTAATAGATTTGATGTACAAGACATTGTCATACTGTCTTTGAAATGTATTACATTAAAAATGCACTAAATAGTCTACATTTTTTATATCATCTCAAATGCCTTTTAAGTATAAAAACCATTTAACTGTTTGTGAGACTTTTATAATACATGTTTAAATATAATACATATATAATAATAAAAATACATAAATTAATTTTAGAAATTGTCATAATCTTCACAGAGAAACACTATAATAAATGCATTTTGATATGTTAAAAATACACGTTTTAGAAATTTTATTTTAAAATAATTTCCATATTTAAACGTTGTAAATCCTGTAAATCTAAACAAAAGAAGGCTTTTGATGATCAAAGTATATAAAAATCCGTGTTTTTGATTCTACGTGTGTGATTACGTGCTTTTATTTTGGAAAAAAGACAGCAACGGCTCCGGGGTTTACGGAAGAGAACTCAACTTCCGGAAAGGATTGTGTTTCGCATATCGATAAATTATTCACCTTCCTGGTTTGAAGGCTACCTTGTCAGGTAACTTAAACCCCCCCGAACGACATTGCCGTGGCAGATGTCCCGCACAGACATCGTTACACGTCGCTGTCGTCGTGAACACTTTCCGTGTCGCCGCTGAACTCGCGGAGCTGCTCGGCTGGTTAGCAGCGGCTCGGCGCTAACTAGCCCCGGAGGTAACGTTAGCTCGCCGATACACGCGCCGTCCGCCGCCCGCTCACTCACAAACGCGTCGCCGCTCGGTGCGTTTTTAATTCGCCTCCTTTTTCCCGTGAAGCGCACCGACCCGTGGAGGAAACGTTGACCGGCGCTAAGTCGTCGGGATCTTGCGGTTGTTTACATTTTGTACTCCATGTTCCGTCTGACGCTGCGCTAATCAACATCCGTCCGGCAGGCTCCGCTGGGCAGCAACTTGGTGAAACGTTTAATTTGTGTTGTCAGCCTCGGCTCCGTGTTAAATGTCAGTATTCCGTGTTAATACGTGGAGTTTTCTTGTGCTGCGACGGTCGTCGGTCGATGTTTGTGGTTGGAGACGTAAATCTCTAGATGTGTTTATTTAGAAATAAGTTGAGCGGCTCCTTTGTTCTCTTGTTGTGAAGGTCTGATCGATGAGACTTCATGTGCGACCCAGATTAATCTCCAGCCATTTTAAATTAGGATTTAGATAATTGTTTGGTTTTCTGTAGTAACCCTGCAGTCCTACATCACCCTACTGCGTTATATATATATATATATATATATATATATATATATTACAGTGTATATACATTGTACAATAGCATGTACATAATATCCTGTCATTGTTGTATTTGAGGCTATGCAGACTGTTTGTACTGTACAGTTACTGTATCAATCAATATATGCACGAAACACCATCTCTCTGTATTGAGCAACTTAATATCGTGTATGTATCTGTGTGTGTGTGTGTGTATGTATGTGTGTATATATATTTATTTATTTATTAGGGCAGATACTGAAAAATATTTATTTTATTTTCACTCTGGCAAAAGCTATGTTAGAGCACTTTCACCATTCATAGAGTAAAGAGTAGATTTCATTGATTTACGCTTGTGTGTGACAATATGACCTAAAAACCAATAACAGTAATTATTGTCGGACCATCTCTTCTTATTGACAAGAATTTATAAGGTATAGAAAAAACATCAGAAGAACTGACTTTAAAAAAACACAAACACAGTAACAATGACCTGACCTGTATATAGATACTGTTTGTTTTGCCCCTCTCGCCCGTATATAATAGCAATGATGTTTATGTTTGCGTATCTGTGTTAAGTTTATTGTCTTTGTTTAGGTCAATGTCAATTATTATATCTTCCTGTAATTCGTTCTCTGCAGTGCAGAATATATTGCAAGCTAAGTCAAATTTCTTGTATATGTCAACATACTCAGTCAGTGAAGTGGATTGTGATTCTGGTTGCTCAGGAGGAAATTGAAGTGTACCATCTGAAGCCGAATACAGAGACTGTGAGTGGATCATCAGGCAGTCTCCTTATGTCAGGCCGAAACGGGTCTGCAAGTGATGCAGACTGCCGGATCTCTGAGGACTGCAATGTCCCAGATGTTGAGCTGATGGAGCTGGGGCCACTGCTGGAGGAGGGAGGGGGGAGACAGGCAGCATCTAAAGGCGTCCACACAGAGGTAGGACTGTTTCAGATAATTCCCTGAGAAAAGTTGTTATGGCTTAGAAGCTGCAGTAATCTCTTCTGAACTCTTTAAAGGGAGCCGCAATGCTGGCTGACGAGGAAGAGGAGGATGATGAGGTGGGAGAGGTCCTGACCTTACCACTTCAGGCTCACCATGCCATGGAGAAGATGGAGGAGTTTGTTCACAAAGTAAAAATTCTTTCTCTGTTAAATACACGCAAATCCTATATTTAAAGGTACCAATTCAGTTTACAGCACCAATCCAGGTCGTACTTGGCTAAACTGTCACTCTGAAGTTTGTACTTTCAGACTGATGCAGGAACTTAAAATAAACCTAAAGAAAGAACACAGATTTGTATATAGTTACTATAAATACAGTATTTACTTCTGGTTCTTTCAACAGTAAATTCAGCTCTTCTCAATCTGACAAAGTTTATTATGGTTGTTAAATGTTGGTCGGTAAACATTCAGATGTTACAGAATAAGGTAAATAAAAAGATCTTACGACATCACACAACTTTGCCCCACACCATTGTGTTGAACCAGCATAAATATTGCATCACCCATGTTAAATGAGCTGAAACTCAACACCCTGTTTACCAGGTCTAGTAGAATTCAGTTGTTTAGCAGGGATGCTAATGGACACACAGTTGCAGATCTGGGTCAACAGCAAAAACCAGGGATTATCCCATGACTGCTGTGTAGTTTCAGTGAGTCATACGTGGGGGGTTTTGTATGATTCCATGTCAGACATGGGACGTGTGTTGTATAAGACACACACAGGTTACCCTGATCCTAAAGATTTGGACAACTTACAGTATGTTATCGACAGCCTGTTAAAGACAACTACTCATAACACAAAATTAAGTGTAATTTTCTCTATAAAGATTATCAATGTTGTAGATACTTAAACTGCATGTAAAGTAAATGTCTGTTGCCAAATGTTAGTCTTTGCATTAACCCCACAGGAATTCAGTTTGAGAGCCATGTAGTAATTGTAAATGTATGCATATGTGAGTGAAAACAATTCTTACTTTTCAGGTTTGGGAGGGGCGCTGGAGGGTCATTCCTTTTCATGTCCTCCCAGAGTGGCTGAAGGACAACGATTACCTCCTGCATGGACATCGGCCCCCTATGCCCTCCTTCCGGGCTTGTTTTGGAAGCATCTTCAGAATTCACACTGAGACAGGAAACATCTGGACCCACCTGTTAGGTGAGGATAAAAAGCCTCATATAACATTCCTAAAATTGTTTGAATAAGGGTTTTAGCAGCAGCAGACATGTTAGTTTAAGAACATATTTTTTAACTGGATAACTCTGGTCTCTTCTCTTGTCGGCTATTAGTAAAACTTGCCTGTTTTCTCCCTCAGGGCTGATCTTATTCATTTGTCTGGGCACGTTAACCATGCTGAGGCCCAACATGTATTTTATGGCCCCGCTGCAAGAGAAAGTGGTGTTTGGGATGTTCTTCCTGGGAGCTGTGCTCTGCCTCAGCTTCTCCTGGCTTTTTCATACCGTCTACTGCCACTCTGAGAAAGTGTCTCGCACCTTCTCCAAGTAAGGCCTCATACTGTCAAGCACTGCCTTGTATGTCTGAAAGGGATTAATTTGTAACTGTCAAAGTGTTTTATAGATATAAGCCAAAACTAACATGATGCTACAGCGCTGCTGGGCCTGGCAGCTCTTTGCATTGCAGCTCTGCCATTTTTGTGGGTGAATATGAGGCTTTGAAGTGCTAAATACTGATTTGTGGTTACAGCTGCTAGATAGGAGTGCATTTACTCTGGCAGACTGCTGCAGCATCAAGTTAATTTAGGATGAATTATCATTTATTGCACAAACTACAACCTCAATAACATATAATATATAATAAAATTAATGTTTACTGCATGCTATTATGTCCATGAATAAAATTGGGATAGACTTAACTATGAAAATGAAATTATTATAAGGTGATATTGAAGTTCCTGTGACAATGTTAAAATCTACAGCATCATTGGTTGAATGTTGACCATTCTTGAGAATTATAAATGTGCTAAGAAACATGAGGAAACATCAGCTTTCTTGCGTCCAGCAGATCTTCCAGTCAAACACCCAGCTGTTGTCTCTTGTCACCCCCTCTCTTCAGACTTGACTACTCGGGCATTGCCCTCCTGATCATGGGCTCCTTCGTGCCCTGGCTGTACTACTCGTTCTATTGTTCCCCTCAGCCACGACTTATCTACCTCACCATTGTATGTGTCCTCGGCATTGCCGCCATCATAGTGGCCCAGTGGGATAGGTTCTCTACACCTCGTCATAGACCTACAAGAGCAGGTGATAACCAGTTCAGGATAACATGCACTTTTTAGATAGAATGGTTTCTCTGTAATTTTATGTAGATGTTTGCTTTGGTTTACAATTGTAGTTTTATCACGTCTGACACAGTTTTTACCTTTTCTGCTCAGTGGTTGTAATGTTTTTGCTGAGTAAACCACTAAATGCATTGGAAAGACTGATAACATCCTGTGGTTATGAATGACTGTTAATCTTTGTTTGCATTTTTAAAATTATTTTATAATAATCATCATTTCCTGTCTTGTAATGTGTAGAAAAGAAGTAACTGAAGTCCAATGCTTCTCTTAGGTGTGTTCATGGGTCTTGGACTAAGCGGCATTGTCCCCACCATGCACTTCACCATCGAGGAGGGCTTTGTTAAGGCCACCACAGTCGGCCAGATGGGTTGGTTCTACCTGATGGGTGCCATGTATATCACTGGTGCTGGTCTGTATGCCGCCAGGATCCCTGAGCGCTATTTTCCTGGCAAGTGTGACATCTGGGTAAGTATTTGATGTTTTTATATTACATAGCAGACCTTTAATAAGTCAGATGATTAGTTCTGCAAACAGTTCAGGGAATAAATTGTTTTCCCACCTAAAAATAAAAACATTTACTCATAGTTATAAATTGCTACTGAATTCACCATGGAAGGACAAAATCTGCCACGTTTAGACATTTTTATTTGATAAGCAATGCAATGCTTCACCTTTGCTTCTTAGATAACAAATGTGTATAGTACTGATATGAAACACAATGGGGTATTGTTTGAAATTTTTCTCCTTTAGTGCTATTACAATAACCGTGTTTTGGTGCCAAAAAAATCATTTTTTCCCCAAATTAAAAACATTAAAAAACGTGTTGTTTTTTTTGTTGTGTTTTTTTTAAGTTAAAGTTCTGAAAAGTTAAATGCTTTCTAAATACAAGCAGCAGGCACTTGAACTAGATAAAATCTAGTCTAAAATTAGTCAAAATTGACTTAAATCCTAAACGTCTAATCAAGTAAAATCAAGTAAACTTGATTCAGAATTTGACGAGACATTCTGTGCTACTTTTCAGTACAATTTTCAATACTCAGTGTTACGGACATGTTTTTGGTCTGTACCAAAAAGGTATGGAGGATCACTGCAGAGTCCACCTGTCAGCGATGATTCAGAATAACAATCATTCACATGAGACTGAAAGCTTAATTGCGACAGAGTGTTGCTTTTTACACTGTAAGGAATAAAGAATTAGTGAACAAGGGAGCTGTTTCATACACAGCTGTAGACAATGGGTGTATTTCATTCCTGTGTTTAATCAAACACGGCCAAATGACTGATACTGATATCTCCCTTTCACTCCTTCTAGTTCCATTCTCATCAGATTTTTCACGTTCTGGTCGTGGCGGCGGCGTTCATCCATTTCTACGGAGTTTCCAACCTGCAGGAGTTCCGCTATGGCCTCGAGGGAGGATGCACAGATGACACTCTACTCTGAGAGGCCTGACTGTGACTTACTCATACTTTTCTTTATAGTCCCACACACCCAACACACACACCCAACATGCACCACACACACACACACACACACACACACACACACACACACACACATAATTAAAATGCTGCTGGAATTCAATATAGTCACTTATTGCTCCTTCTGTAGTTCTGATTTGCTAACATCTTGTTTGGGTTTTGGTGGTCTTTCTGTTCGGCTCTTTTTTGCTCCAGTAAAGTAGCATTAACTAGCCATTGAACTACGGAGTGAATCTTCAACAGGCACTACTTCTTCAATAATTACGAAGCTTGATGTCTCTTTTCAAATAAGATCAAAAAGGATTTTAACCAAAATCATATATTCCTGATGGTTACTACTTAGAAGCTCACTAGTACCCCAACCTCTCCATAGTCTGTTACCATTGCACAAAGGGTACAGAGAGTATTATTTGTGCTGTAGCAGAGAGCACAGACTGTAAAAAAAAACAATTCCTTTCGTCCCTCCCAGTCCCCATTCAGGTTAGAGGATGAATGTACTGTCCACCTGGAGTAAGGTGTAGAGAAGTCCAGGACCATTTAGGTGCTTGAAGGCCTCCACACATATTTGTACAAGGAAGATGAAAGTAGTAGTAGTAGTATAGATGTCACCAGGTGTTTTTTAACTGTGCTGACACTGATTGTGCAGCTGTCTGTTAAAACCCGGAGGACCACCATGAACCTACCCATGCCCACTCCGCAATAAAATATAAGCTGTACTCTGAAGGCCCAGTGAATACTCTAAAATCCCATTCAATCAAAATAAAACACATTATTATGAAATTAAATATAGCTTAAATATAAATGTGATCTATAACACACGGTGTAATGCCAATCAGCATCAGTCAATCAGTGTAAGGGGTCGGATACTTAAACTAACTAAATGTCTCAGTTGTTTCGTTGAACTTAATGCTGATTTTTTCTTTTGCACTTCGATGCGTTGTTTTAATTGACAAAAGTCCCAAATGAATGATCTTCAAATTTGAATAATGGCACAGAAAAACTGCTAATATGCATAGATATTTTGGCTAATTTCAGGTTGGACTAAGATGCTCCCCTGCCATCATTCTTCGGTCAGACAACACATCATTGGTTCATTTCTAGAGTGATAGTTCCTGGGCTACGCACAATGTACAGATCTCGATAGGTCAAATTGTGTTTTTGTCAGCTAGAGACTAGATTTCAGATGCAATGAGAGGTGTAAATATCAAATGCACCTTAGTGTATACTATTAAATTCAAAACTTTAAATCACCGTATGGAGTTTAAAATGTGTTATGTATGATTGATATAAACTTTTAGTATTCCTGTGCCTTAGGCCAATGGAAATGTTTTTAAATAAAACGGCCTATCTTACCAGTCAAGGGGAGCTTCAAGGATTTCCAGATGTTGACTTTTCTTGTTTTCCTTGCCATATATACAATCGAATCATTATTGAACTTACAACTCCATTGATAGGTTGTATCAACTGCTGTTTAAGACTCCTTTTTCTAGATCAACTTATTCAAGCTTTATTACAAAGACTAAAACAATGTGTATTCTTGACTTTGTGTAATGTCCTGTGTAGAAAGTGATAAATCATACATTTCACTGAAATGTAAACATAAATATTTATTAATGGTAATCTTGGAAAATTATTGTAATAAATTTTTTTCCATATGTACAAAAATGCAGTCCAGTTGTCTTTAATGCATGTTGCATGAGTGACATACACTCAGCAGAGTAAAAGTGTTTCTTACAATGTGAACTTAAAATGTGTGCAGATGTCACATCAGCAGTAAGCAACTGTGAAGAAAACAACAAACTAGTATTTAAAGTAGTGTTCCAATGGTTTTAATGAATCATAGAGATCAATAGTTACCATGTTTTGAGCATATAAACCTCAGCTAAATAACTGCTCTTTATCTCGTGGGATTCGCTGCTGGTTGTAGGTCACAGAGCAGAAACCGTGGCAGACAAATGTGTGGGAATATCCACAGCTGTAATCATGTCCATCACTATCCTGGCATATTCATTTGCTGAAATAAATTGATACATAATTTAATTGTATCAAAATGCCAGACTTTCCAGAATATAAATCAGACATATTTAGAAAGCACTTACAAATGACATGCCTCCTTCAAGGCTTCACAATCATTTAATGTTTTTTATTTTAAAATAGGAAATATTTGAACATTTTTAATCTTCATTTGTTTCTATATTTGCATAAAAACGCACACGGCTATTTTTATTTATTTTGTTCCTAAATCATATGAATTTTAAGGCTTTATACAATAATGAATCATTGCACTCCACTAGCTCAGAGAAGTTTTCTCCCGTGCTCATACATATTTTTCCTACTCTATCCAATCAATCAAAACATTGATGGATTGAAACCTTGCTTATGCTAGATTAACAACATGAAGTTTTGTTTATAGCTACAAGCACACAGAGGCCTTTTGTTCGGTGCTGTACTCTCCCAAACCCCAGGGGCGAACAAACAAAACATTCGGTGAAGAAGAAAGAAGTCATTGCGTGTCTCTGGACGGTCGCCACCATAGATATGAAAACATCTATGGCTGCTACAAACAAACATGCTGAAGCGCACTGCACTACAGGCCTCAATATGGAGGAGGAATTGATCTGTTTATGTTGTTTATTGTGGACATGTTGGCAACATCAACCCTGAGCGTAAAGCAGAAGTTAAATTTCAAATATACCAGATCCTATTTGAGGTGGGGAGGGACTTCCCAAAGCAATCGGAAATAAAAGACAGCTGCAGCTTTGTGTAGTTTTTTTTTTTTTTGTTTAGAACAAATATTTCTACAATATGCAAAATACTTCAAATGAAAAGGTTTTGTGTTTCAAATGTGTGTTTGTGTGTCTTGTTTTAATAAAATAAACCAACCTCACCAGGCAGAAGCTGTCATATGTCATTGTAATTGACTATAAACACTGACAACTAAATAATATAAGACCAAAGTTTAGTTTACGTTTAAACAATTTAAGTAAAAAATATTGTGATGTGGCATGATTTAAACAAAAACATGCCAAAATCATTGCTATGCTCAAAGTTTTCAGTGTGTATTATCTAGGGAATAGTGAACGTGTGAACAGGGGAGTGAGTTCAGACACAGTATGGCAGATTTATTACTACTTTATACGTCTTCTTTAATACATCATAGAGGGGCATAATGTACTTTATACTCAACTAACTCATCTAAAACAAGCGGTAACAAAAAAAAACATTTAGTATTTCTGCCACCATTGCTTGTCACTCTTCAAATGTCAACATTGGTATGTTGGAACCAATTAAAAGGAATCATAAGACGATCCTTGACAGTTTTATACAATATATTTATTTTCAAACGCTGTTACATTCTGGCCAACAGATTTTGTTGTTGTTTATAAAAACACCCACAGAGCCTTTTAAATACGGAACCAATCACTGCCTCGTGTTTCTGAACGAGAGCATTTAGCGGCGGGTAAAGCTCAGGACCAGCTAGTATGTTAGCCTAGCTGGAGCTAACCCGTCTGTCTTCCGATTTTACTTCCGTATTCAGCCTTGTTTTAACGTCAACGTTTAGGTACGTCTTGTTTGGTTTCATTCAAACGTGTCTGTCTAATATTTCTGGATGTTTAATATAATTATTTGTCTTATTTTTTGAATCTGTGGAGTTCAATGTTAGCGTAAATCCAAGGGGCGGGGCTGACAGTTAGTGTGTTACAGTTTTTTAAAGCGTCACCTCTGCTGAGCCTTTAATAGAAATATCTCAGACTGTAGTTTGGCGTTTAATGTTGCCACAATTTATGTTTAATGGATGACGAAGCATGTAAACATTAGTGAGTTTCTTAGTCACGGACTTCCGCACTACGCCGGTTCCGATGGCTCGTATTTCCGGTCCACTCGCTCCGTGTGTTCGCCCCATCTTCCTTTCTCCTTCAGACACCGCACCACTTACTGTTAATTGCTGCCGCTCGTCGGGCTGGTGAACGGTACTGTGCCCCGGGCCTTTTTTTATGTGCATGTACATCGCAGTAAATTAGCTGTTTGTCGGAGTTAGAGATGGACAACAATCAAACGTCCAGAGACAGCACGGACCGGTCCGACCTGGTTTCCGAGGACGGCAAGAACAGCAAGTCCGTCGTGTGTCAGCGCTGCGGGTCCAAGGTGCTGTGTCCCGGGATGGCTGTGTTTGCAGAGAAGGAGGTATGATGCATGACAGTAGGAAATGGAGCCATGGCAGTAGCTGTATTGGTGTGTGTAATCTTTCTTTAAACAGGTACTTTTTGTATTGTAGCATTTCATCCAAGGTGCTTTACGTGGTAATAAAACCAGTGGTACAATGCAGCTATGTATATTTACTCAAGTATTGTACTCAAGTACAAATTTTAGGTATATAACTTGAGCATTTGTATTGTATGCTTTTATTTTATGCTACTTTATACTCCACTACCACTCATAGGGAAATATTGTACATTTACACCACTAGATCTATGTGACAGCTCGAGTTACTAACTTACTACTACTTACATATTAATGCATCTGCAATAATCATCTAGTATGACAATATTCGATAGTATAACACTCACAGGGGCATCATATCATCAGTGTTAGTCTATGATCAACAGGCAAACTGTTAGATTATGGAGTATAAATGCTACATCAAATCTCGACTGACTTTTAAAAACGTGAGAATATAATATAATATGAAGGGGGACTGACGTAAGAGATCTGGAGAATTTATAAACTGAGAATATATTATAGTGAAGGGGAGCTTTGTGTACCAGGAAGTGGATCTTGAACTGTAATCTGAAAACAACAGATGTCAGTGAGTGGAGGTCTCTGAGGACCAGAGTGATGTAGTGATTTTTATGACTCTTTGTTCCAGGTAGTTCTAATGTTATTCAAGGAAAGACGTCGAATACATGGCAACCTCTATTGCACTAATGATTTTGAGTCATTTCAGAAGTGTTTTCGTGTCATCTGAGGCTGTGTTGTCTCCCACCAGCTGTTCCTACCGTCCATGCGGAAAAAGAGCGGCCTCAGCACCACGGAGGGCTCGGTGGACGGGGACACTCTGACCGCCCACTGGTTTGTGGACGACATGTACACTTTTGAGAACGTGGGCTTCACTAACGACGTGGGGAGGATCAAGTATCTCATCTGTGCAGATTGTGAGATTGGACCAATCGGCTGGCACTGTTTGGATGACAAGAAAAGTTTCTACGTGGCTTTGGAAAGGGTGAATCATGCATAGTAAATGACTAAAGAACTTTTAAAAAATGTGTTTGCAAGCTATGCAGCATTGACCCTAACCCTAATCCATCACACACACACACTTACATGTACTGTTATGTGTACATTGTTTATGATAACGGGACTGTGTCACTGTCATTCTCCTTTATAACACTGACAACAGTTTGACCATCCAGTTCTAATAAAGATGTTTTCGGGAAGCTGATGTTGAATGCTGTTCTGCAGCTGTTTCCTGGAGAATGTGATCTAAGTTCCTTCATCTCAGTGTCCTTTTAACCTTCAAAAAAAATTGTTCCAGTCAGATTAATGAGATGATGATGTTACTGTGTATACTATGTGTGGAATCCATCCTAACACTAGTTTGTGCTTGTTTGCTTGATTAAGCAATTGACAATAAATAACAATTTTGATAGTTGATTCATCTTTAAAGTCAATTATTGAGCAGAAATACCAAGCATTCACCTTCTTTTATTTATTTTATTTTTTTATCATTTTGAATTGAATACTTTGGGGTTTTAGACTTTTGGTCATGTAAAAGCAATTTGAAGGTGATAAGTGGGACTCCGTGAACTTGTGATGGACATTTTTCACATTTTATAAATTAATCAATTCACTGAAAACATTTACGATTAATAGTGGAAATAATCAGTTCTTGCTGCCCTAAAAAAAAGTTACGCACTTTTGAGCAAAAAATCAGGTCCCCGTGTGTGTGCTCCCAGGTGTGCCCTAAAGATACAGGAAGTGCGTTCCATGTTACTTGCAATGAGCATCATAGCATGACATCCAACTTGCTCAATTTTGCTGAAAAGGCTGCATCTACCATTAATTTAACTATTTATTTCAGTTGGAAAATTGTTGTTAAAGCATTCACAAGCTCTCACAACTCAAGTACCCAACAATGAAAATTCAAATATAAAAATTTGTTTAGTGTGAACTACATCAACCCAGATAATCTTCTAGTCAACTGTGCAGGAAAATGAATGTAAATTTCCATTATCGTTGCTGGGGTCCTTGCTTTAGGTTTAGGTACACATATATGTTTGTGGTGCACGTAAAGTAAAGATTAATCTGGTTAATCCACAGTCCCTCACTCATTCATTATTTTAAAGTGTAGGTCTACTGTCTGCCACTAGATGTCGTGATTTCAGGGCTCTTATGTGATGTGGTCATTGTCATGTTGTCTGAGCTGTGCACCTGTCAACTAAAGGCTCTGCCCCCACACTGTCAGCTGGACTCCACTAAATCCAAACTTCAAGCATAAAAACTGTTCTTGATGTAATGTAAACATTTGCATAATTTTACATGAACATGTCAAGGCTAGGAAAACTGTGCATTTTTGAGGTACCATAAGCACAGGCAGTCACATGTGTCGGCTATGCAAAAAATATATAGAATTATGTCCAGACTGATAAAAAGAATGCAACAAATGACTCTATACATAATACTGAAGACCAAACACTTGGGACAATAGGGCAGAAAGCTTGTGGGGGTCCAAACATTTCTGTTAAAGTGATCTTGAGCACCTTTAAATATGTGCAGTTGAGTATCATCGTAACAGTGAAAGACACCTGTCGTGGACCCGTTATAGTTTACTGTTCAAAATCCACCAACGGGAAGTTCAAATGAAACAGAGAACAGGGACATTCAAATGAGTCTCATCTGCAGAGTGAAACAAATTAAGTGGTTGGCCATACTTTAATCAGCAGGTAACACATGAAATATATGTGCTGAATATGAAAACTCTCAGTCAAGTCGAGTCAACTTCATTTACAGTAGTCACAAATGTGGCAAACTGTAAAAGTGTAGCTTTCAGTTAATAAGTACTAAAATGAGGATATATTTAACTTTTGAATGGGATTTAATCAGTGTCACACTCCTACCATGACAAAAGACGAGACAACTGAAAAAAATAAAACAAGTGGTTTAAGACTGTGTGATTGATAATGTAAGATTGACAAACAGTATTAATAACGATACAATAGTCAATAGAAGACATCTTCAACAAGCAACGTCAATCAACAGACAATAGATGATGTCAGTGTACAACAGCAGATGGTGAAAAACAATATATGCAATAACATCCTGCATATTTAAAACATTTTAACACAAACTGACCCATATAAAAGCAAGTTTCAAGTCAAATAGTTGCCACTGAACAATATGTAGATAAAAAAGTAAAACTAGGTTGTTTTTTTCTAAATGGTCATATTAACTCTCTTTAACTAATATTTAAAATGGCAAAAATTGTAAATATGTGATCAAACAATTAAAACTGTGGCACGTTTTTTCAAATATAGCATTTTTATTACATTATAAAAGGCTTCACTTCATGCCGGCGGCGTTCAGGTTTTGGCACAGAATGAATGACCCAATTAAAATGTTTATTATTAAAACATAAACAGCTGAACTATCAACATATGACCGCAGTCTCTGACCAATCAGCGAGCTCCTCTAGACCATTTAAAAACGAAGTGCCGGCCAGCGCGCAACGATCTCGTGGGTGTGTTCGATCACAAAACCCCGACGTGCCGCCTCGTAGGGCCTATTATTCGTTTTACCCGGGCGGGGCAAGGAAGAGCCGAGTCCCACTAATCCCCCTCAGCCTCGCGGGCGAACAAATCAAACTCATCCGAGAGGAGAGCGATCATCTGCGAGGAAACCACGGAACCAATAAACTGTATAATCCCCTAACTCCGGAGTACAGTGCGCACGAAGTGATAACTGTGCGAGAGCAAAGTCTGCTGGGGTTTGTTCAGCAGGTCATTAAAGTGGATTCAAACGACGTTAGAGGCGTTTACTCTACTCTAACACAGTCCTGCAGGCGCTTAACTCATTTAAACAGACATGAAAACGCACCACACGAGCTGCATGGAAAAAAAAACAAAACAAAAAAAAAACATTCATACACATAATCAGTGTTAGTGTTTGAAATAAAGCTTAAAACGGGACCGGCGGTGTGTGAAATGACAGCGCCCTGGACGATATGCGCGTGTCTACTTTCCGAGGCGGAGGTGCACAGTCTCCGGCTGTCACCCTCTCTCGTCTCCACAACTAGATAATTCGTCTTTTGAGTTCAATGAGTGGAGAGTGGACATGAGCTGAAAGATAAGACGCTTACAGCGAGCATATTCGGCGTGGAAGGACCCCCCTCCTCCTCGTTTTTAAGACACACATTTCAGCGACGGTCGTGAGGAAGATGCAACGATGAGTCAACCTCAGCTGAATGAGTTCATTCCCCCTCCGGAGTGCCCTGTTTTTGAGCCCAGCTGGGAGGAATTTGCCGACCCTTTTGCGTACATCAACAAAATACGACCCATTGCAGAGAAAACTGGCATCTGCAAAATCCGACCGCCGCCGGTAAGTGTTTCTAAATTCGGGTTTTTTTTGTTTTTTTGTTTTGTTGCGTGGTGCGTTGGCCTCGGCCGCTGTTGATAGTGCAGCAGGCAAAGTTGTGTTTGTAGGACGGGTTTCAACATGGCGGATTGCGGCTCCGAGTTGAATTGTCAGGCAGCCGGAGCTCCGAGTGTGTTTGTGTTCGCCACAACGACAGCGAAGTATTCAGGAGGGTATCTCTTAAGTTTTTGACCCTGCCAAAACACACAGACGTGTGTTAATTACCAACACCCAGCTTTAAGAGTACGATTTAAAAAAAAAAAAATAATAATAATAATTCAAACGTTAAACTTTGCCTCGTATGCAAATAGAATGGAAATTGTTTACGTTGGCGCAGAATTAAACGCTTCCTGGACTTGGCGCACGGAAACGGCTCAAGATTTTTAAACGTAGCAATTTCCCCCCACCACTTTTAGACCGTGAATTAAAACGTACAGACTAACTTTTACAACAGGATTTGACGGATTTGGCCGCTAGCGTCGGTCGGTCGCTTTTAAAGCTGCATTTCGTCTAACGTTCGCCAACGTTACGTACGTGCTCGGTGACCAACTGTTTATGGAGAGAAGGGTCGCTGCGCTCAACGGTCACTCGGCCTTTTTTTGTTTTTAACGTAGTTTTTTATCCCGTTAAATCCACTTTAACGCGTTAGTTTGTTACTGAGTATTTTAAGACTTGCGTGCTTGTTCTGAGAAGAAATTCTCGGACGGTTTATGTTTTGTATTTTTGTCCTAATTGGTGGATTTTTTTTTTTTTTTTTTTTTTGTGTCGTAATCCACACACACACACACACACACACACACGAGTCGACTATTAACTCGGAAAGAAGATGAGATTGTTGTAGATTTTTTTCTAACAAAATGAATCTCACGTTGACCTTATTTCTGATACATTGTGATGGGAGAGGGCAGATACCTTATTCAAGGGTGTGTCCAAGCTTCCACGCAAATTAGATAAAGGGCAAATTCAACAGAAATAAATTATATTACCGTGACTGATGGCTAACGTTATTTCTGGTGGTCATCAATGTGTCAGTGTGGAAAAAAAAAAATGAAGGTCCTGGATGGAAATTGTTCTGTTTTTATCTGTATGCCATCAGATAACATGAGAGTTGTTTTAAGTAGAAATGAGGAAGCTGTAAAAGCCCATTTTGCATGGTTAAACAGGACGGGTAGGGGTGAATGGGCTGCAATATAACCAAAAAGGGGAAAAAAGGGTGGGTGAGGGACTGCTTGGTGTTTGCACGTCCAAAAAGAAACGTACATCTAAAGGCATGGCTGAAAATGCACAGGTCTTGTAAACAAAAGAATGCAATAGCAAAAGCTTTGAGCAAAGATTGGTGCTGATAATCTACGTTAATTCTTTCACAGGATAGTCTGAGGAACTGTTGGTTATCTCATTTTTACTGAATTGTTTTGACTGGTGCATAAGCATTGTAGTCTACAATGCATATCTTTTTTAAAAGAGATTTTCAGGATTTAGAAATACTTGAGAGACAAAGTACTACTCTTTCGCCTAAACGGCTTCAAGATCTCTCTGCAGGTCTTTGTATTTTCTGGTATATTTACGACCGCCATGACAGGTTTTAAAATGCAGGGTAATTCTTTTTTTTAAACAAAATGCCACATGGTAAGGAGCAGCTAATCCAAAAAGTTCAAATACAGGGCCTGCTTCTTGATTATATGCGGGTACATAAAACTGCCACATGTATCAAAAAGAGAAATAAATCTGATTTATTAGGTCAAACTCCGCCATTTGTGTTACATTGTGTAACCACCATTGTCTGCTGTCCTGTGTCATGCACCAGCAGTTCTCTTCTGAACATTCAGACCAAATTGGGGCTCTAGTGTGGTGTGCAGGCCAAACAAACCAACAAACAATCTTAAATCCTTCAGCAATGTGAATCTGAGCTCTTCAGAGTGGATTTTTTTTACCATGGCAAATTATTAAGTGTGTAATTTGTATGTTTGTTTTGTGTGTTTGTATAAAGCGGAGAGCATTGGGCATCCTGGAGGCTTGTATGGTGAAGGAACACACCGTGTACATGTGACGTGCTGTGTTTTGTAGATATGATCTGGCCTGAAATCTCCTTTTTTTTTTTTTTTTTTCTTTTTTTTCCGTTTTCTCTTCTTTTTCTCTTGTATAAACAAAACAGAAAGTTTTGTAGAGAGGAAGAAGATACCACAACCTGTTTTTGATCAGTGATTTCTGGGTGCACAGTAGGCGGTCAGTATCCCCCCCCCCTCCCCAGGATTTTCACTGATCACATTTTCATTATAGATATTCGTACCACATATGCAAATGATTTTCAGTGATATCTTAAGGCTGTTTGTGGTTAACTCCTCACCATTCATATTTGTTATTTTGTACTTGGCAGAAGGTTAGACTTATTCAGACTAAAATTACATGTGTAATCTTAAATGGTGTGGTCAGACTTGCATGTGAAGGATGCTCAAAAAAATCTCAGTTCAGCTCCATATGTTTCAGAGCGATTGTTTTCCTTTTGTACCAGGACATTTGTGGTTCTAATCCAGCTTTGTCTACAGATGATAAAGTGGTGTTAATGCAGCTATTGTTGTCCCTACTCTGACCAGCATTTCTCTCTTAGTGAGGAAAAAAGCTCGTTCAGACCCAGTAAATCTTGTGTGTGACATTTTTACATGTTATAGTGCAAATCCCACAGTAACATTGCATGTAGTGTGTGTGGTACACTATAAAGAGAATACTATATATTTTTTTTTTTTTTTTTTTTTTAAAAAAAGAAAAAATGAATGATGTTTCTGTACCATTTTAAGAAATACTATGATAAAGTGTGAATTAGATCAGGAGCTGTGGCCTAATTTCCAGGCCCAGCTGAGTCAGGTCACATGATCAGTTTACATATCTTGGATGATAATTCCCTTTTAATTGCAGTGTCAGTCGGAGTTTGGCTCAAAGATGTGGGATCATATCTCATCGTTGAGGGCTTCATTTGGTTATGATACACGTGTAATGAGTTAATGTATCCCCACATATTACTCTGTGTTTAGAGTGAATGAAAAATGCAAATTGTAGATTTAGGTTGTAGTTGTTTGTTTTTGAGCAGTAGTATTGATTTAGATTGGCATTAATAACTTGGTCTTTGCTTCTTTTTTTTTTTTCTGAAAGCCAAAACACAGTTTGAGTCCAGAATCTGGGCCCTTTTTATAAAAAAAAAAAAAAAAAAAAAAAGTGGCTATACATACTGTCAGTTTGTAGATTTATTTTTAGTTCACAGATTTCTGTGTTTTGAACACATCAGGAACAGTGTCTAAACTGGCTAATGTATTGTCAGTTTATCTGGGAACATAAGATACTGTCTGAAGGGCAAATTTGAAACCTGAAACTTATCTCTAGGATAAGAATTTCTGTCTGTTCCTCTGTATCAGAAATTACTTTGGGATGTTGGGAATCTTTGAAGAAGTAGCTGGATTATTTCACCTCTACATGTTTAGAGTTTTGCTCCTACTAGTTAGCTGCCAAAGTAGCAATACAACCATGTAAGTCTATGACCGTGTATACGATTATCAGCTTCACGTTGGTCAGGATTGCATACTTTCTGTCACACTTAAGGACACAAGTTGTTTTTCTCTCTGCTGATTTGTCATTATCCCTCATGACAAATCAGAAGGAGTGTGGTATCACACATGCAATGGTGTAAAACTGAGATTATCTTGCTGTCTCTTGAGTTATTACCCTGTTCTCTAGTGTCGCAGGAAGTTGTGTGGTCTAGTGTGAGCAGGTTTGTTTTAATACTGTGTGCAAGTTAATATCAGACATGTCCGTATTTAGTCTATCCGTAAGACAGTTGATTTGGCCTACTCGTTCACATAGGGGCAGCCAGGCAGCAATGTGATAATTTTGTGTGTTTTGTGGAATCAAATCCTGGTGATAATTATGTTATTTGATAAATAAGACAATTTTTGTTCAAAGGCTCTGACAAACATTTGAAGACATTAACATTTTTTAGTGTTTACACTAAATTTGAATGCAAATAATGTAAATCTCTATTACCATTTAGTTTTGTGCATGCAAACTATATTATAAAAATAAATGCTCAACATTTAATCAACCATTATTCGATTACCAGTATACAGTACAGCATGTAAGCACGACGCAGAATGACTTCCTGTAGTTCTGTCTTTAATAACAGTCTGTGTGTTTACTAGAAGAACTGAAGTCTCTTGGATTTGCCGACTGGGTGTGTTGTCAGGATTCATTTTAGATTTTCACTCCTTGTTGACTCCAGGCATGCTTGTAAAGAGGATCAGGAGATAGCCTAGATGTTAAAATATCTGACTGTCATTAACAGTCAACAAACTGTTAAATTATATAACAAACTGTATAAAAAATTAATGGGTTTTATATTGTTTCAAGTAAGTTGTTTATTTTAAGGACCATCCCACATTCATTGTCCTGCAGCTGTACGTACTCACTAGTGCACCAAATCTCAGGGAGAAAGTAGTATGCAACAAAACAAAAAATTAATGCCCAGCTCATTTAGGAAATACATTTTTGAAAGCATATATTCATGACCTGTTTTTTTTTTTAAATATTTAAGTCTTAAATTGGAACTGGTGGGGCTGAGGAGAACTGAAAATATTGCCTGACTAACAGATTGTTGGTTTTGGTGTTTGTTGACAACAAAAAACAGAAACTAAAAGAACGCCAGCCTTATCCTTGAAGCAGGCTTGTTTTGAGTGGTTTGACTTTAACTACCCATCATTCACATGGGGCCTTGTTGTACATGATGTAGTCCTACTATTTCTTACAAACTGACAAATCTGCAAACAAACATGGTTTCAAAGGCTTCTGTTTCAGAGGGACCATCAAAGATGTGTTGTCATTTTGCTTAATAAAATGTTTTGTTTTATTCTCTCAGGACTGGCAGCCACCATTTGCCTGTGATGTTGACAGACTGAAATTCACACCACGGATTCAAAGACTCAATGAGTTGGAGGTACGTTGATTTATTATGTTTATATATTTAAGATGCATGAAATAAAAAGCAGTAGGTGTAAATTAAGTATTTGGCATGTGAAATAAATCCTGTCAACTCTTATGCTGGCATTTACATTTTTAAACTATTGCTACATTGTTCCCATCTTTGTCCATTTTGCCAAACAATACAAATGTGAAAATGCTTTCAAATATCTGCTAAATCCTTGTTAAGATGATATGTTATTAGTCAGTCAGATTTGCTGTGAGATTTGTCTTTAAGCCACAAATTATTTGAGGTTGTACCATCTTAAGCCGTTTTGTTTAAGTAGTACAGTTGGTTAACTTTGATTTGTTCCAAGAAAAATCTACTTCTTGATGGCTGTCTCCAATGTACAACATTAACTTTTGTTTCACTGTGCTTTTAGGCTCAGACTAGAGTTAAGCTCAACTTCCTGGATCAAATAGCAAAGTTCTGGGAGCTTCAAGGATGCACTCTGAAAATCCCTCACGTGGAAAGAAAGATTTTGGATCTTTACCAGCTTAATAAGGTATTTGCAAATCTTGGCTGGTTTCGAAATCAGGACTCCATAAAAATGACAGTTTATTTATGTATATTAACAATAAAATGTTTATTTACATATGAATATAAAACAGCTTTCTACACATACAGACTGAATAACATTATTTCTGTCTTTCCAAGCTGGTGAATGAAGAGGGAGGCTTCGATGCAGTCTGCAGAGAGCGCCGCTGGACTAAGATATCTGTCAAGATGGGCTTTGCTCCAGGCAAGGCTATTGGCTCTCATCTGCGGGCCCACTATGAGAGGATCCTCTACCCATATAACTTGTTCCAGACTGGAGACAATCTGCCTGTACGTCCCATCACTTATGTTTTCTTTTCCCAGCCGAGTAGCAATAGCTATACATGTTGTTCACTGTTGAGTGGCTGTTTTATTGGAATGATTCATAGTCCGTTTAATCGCCTTCTTCAAGCTACAGAGTTTATTATTAGAAAATCATAGGTGTAGACCTATAACTCTTTCTCTACCTGCTCAAAACACACATTAAAAAAGTGCGACAGTGAGGTTGTTTACTTTGGGCTGTTAGTGTCATTATCTTTTTGGGTTGTACAACCAGTACAACATTGACGCAATCCAATAAGCATCAAAAATCACAATGCAGTCAAATCAACATCATTATTATTGCATTACATTATTGCTTATTATTATGATATGATATTATCCTAGATGCCATCTATTCGAGGGGCAAGATCTTTTAAATTCACCAGTGTTGTGTCATTAAGGAGACACCATTATAATCTTCATATTATGCCACAGAAAAGGTTTTACATTGAAATGAGTGTCTCTGAATCATCTTGCTGAAAGATTAGTGATTTTAATTTTTAATGCAATGTGTGCTTCAGATAGATTCAACCTTATATTCCACTTTTACAGTTGTTGTGAAATAGATTGATGTTGGTTTGAATTTAACTTCTGTCTAATGAAGGGATTGGTAGGAGGAACAGAATTATATTGATACTGTAATCTCTTGGAATTTTCCCTATCTATTCCAGTACTTGTTTTAATACAACCTTGTTTGGCTATGTGTTAGACTGAAAGCTAAATATGGTCATACTAACATCATTAGTTAGGTTAAAATGCTGTCTATCATAGAAGCAGACACCAACATTTTTGATACTGTTTTGTTTGAGAGTGAAAGAGAGGCTTTTTATTTTTATATTTTATTTTTTATTTCACTTAGTTTTTAGTCAGGGTTGTTCCGTGCTTGGTGTCACTATCTTCACATTTACATACTTCTCTTTGCAGAGAGCCACCTTGACCAATGACACTAAAGATAAGGAGTACACTCCTCATGACCTGCCGCAGCGGCAGTCCGTCCAGCCCCAAGAGACCTGCAGCATTGCTCGCCGAGCGAAACGAATGAGATCTGAAGTGAGTCTGATCCCTCCCTCTGTTCTCTGACATTGTCTCTTGTGCCATGTTTAATTCATTATGTGAATGATATGCTAATGTATGTGTTCTTAAAGCTGGATGTTTAAGCAAATATTCGTATTCATATGTGATCCACACCCATAAAACACAGGAATGCTATGACAGAAGACCAGCTGATCTTAATCTATATTTGACTGTGGCCATTGTGCATTTTAAGCCACAGTTTGCACCAGTTGTCTGGTATGTCCCTCATATCTTATTGAGGATTCAATAAAATATACAACTCTCTCTCTCTCTTTCTCTTTCTCTTTCTCTCTCTTTGTTTTCTATGACTCTCATTGTGACTCCGACAGAGAGGCTGTGTTAAAACCGAACCTGGGGAAGTTTGTGAGAATCGTCCCAATCTCAGGAGGAGGATGGGAACGTACGTTGCCAAACAAGAACCCGGTAAGAACAAAGCAAATCAAGCAATGAAAAGGGGAACGTGTCAATTAAACTGAGTGACATTATTGGAGAATCTTAAAGCGTTCATTGAGCCTTCATCCATGTCTTTCAGTGAGGATGGCGGTCACTGAGGTGAAAAAGGAGCCCATTGAACACGAGAAACCAACAGATTATGAAGAAACTGTATTAAATAAGATAAACAAACCTCCTGTGAGTAAAGTAAGTATATTGTTTTGTATTAAAATGTTGGCCTGCATTACTATAATTCCAATGTTGTGCTCACAATTGCTATTTCTGCTCAGGTGGACCAGTACATGTGCCTGGTATGTGGCAGTGGGACTGCTGAGGACCGCCTGCTGTTGTGTGACGGCTGTGATGACAGCTATCACATCTTCTGTCTGATCCCTCCCCTCCACGATGTTCCCAAAGGCGACTGGAGATGCCCCAAGTGCCTGGCTCAGGTGAGCTGCAGACCCTCCATCTCCTGGGAGCTCAATCCTGGCAGAGAAGCTCATAATTGGGAACAAAATAATGATCTGCCTGATATCCACAAATGTAATACAACTCAGAGTGTTTTCTTAACTTAATATTTCATCTCTTTTTTTTACAGGAATGTTGTAAACCTCCTGTCGCTTTTGGCTTTGAGCAGGCAGGCAGGAGCTACACCCTCCAATCTTTTGGAGACATGGCCGATTCCTTCAAGTCTGATTATTTCAACATGCCAGTTCATGTGAGTGTGCATCACTTGTTAATTGATATCCAAGTGGTTTCCATTCTACTAACCACATATAAATAAAGCACAGAGAGATGAGAAAAGGTGAATTGTTTACATGGATAACCATGAATTAATAAATAATAAATTATCATCCTTATGTTGGCTTTTTTAGCCAGGACAGATGATTGAAATGAAAGCAAGGGTGTGATCACTGGCTGAACCAACTTAAAATATGAGGAGGAAATGGACTTCTATAAGGGGAATACATATAATACTAGATTTAACAGTAACTCTGGCTACTATGTTTGATTGTAGGTGGTAGCATGCCTAAACAGAGATTATAATATTACATTATTTCTATTAAGACGACCTTTAGAAAGCCCCTTGTACTGGGACTAAGGTTATACCTCTGTTATCTGTCATGACTTGCGCTATAATCTGATACAAAACATGACACATTTTGCATTTTTGACATTATTGGTGTTATGAATTGATGAAATGAGCATTTAACCACGAAGACCACAAAATATTTCAATAATTTGAATTTGTTCTTATTATATCTCAAACATGTTTTCTGAGAATTGAGGCCAATTTTGGAAGATCTTTGAGGAGAACAGCCCTGGACTCTCTTACTTACAGTTTTATGACTTTGGTCTGTAACAAAGGAATGCTTTGATAAGAGAGAGTCCTGTTTGTCTTATCAGATTTTGTTTTGTCCTCCTTACACACACTCATCATGTGGCGTCTACTCTTAACACATGAAGAGAGTGAAAGATGTCTGGCAGGGAAAAGCAGATCTAATGATCAGACAGAAAATCTAGTTGAAAATGACGAATGTTCTTGACACATACTGACAGGTGCAGTGATGGTAGAAACGCTTTTTATAATCTGTTTAACTTGTCATGAAGCTACCTCTGGTTTCTATATATGTGTTATGAAGCACACAATCACACTGTCATCTTCTTGTTTATTCTAGATGGTTCCTACTGAGCTAGTGGAGAAGGAGTTCTGGCGTCTCGTCAGCACCATTGAGGAGGATGTCACTGTAGAGTACGGAGCAGACATCGCCTCCAAGGAGTTTGGGAGTGGTTTCCCTGTGAGCAACAGCCATTTTGAAGTCCCTCCTGAGGATGAGGTACAATCTGTCAGCTGCATGTCTAAAAACATGCCCACCCACATGCATAAATGATCATCAAAGCAAAAATAACATTTAAATTCTACAAATTAAGGTTTTCCAAAACAACTTTCAGTATTTCCTAAAGCAATGATGGGTTTTTGGCTGGTACCTGGGGAAACTGAACAACAGTGATATTATCTCATGATCAGTTTTCCATGGATCACTACTGTAATGCCAGCTGGACTGGGCTATGCTTGAGTAAGGAGTTAAATGGAGTGTTGAGACCTGTCTCTGACCTGCAGCATTACCTGAGCAGCGGCTGGAACCTGAACAACATGCCCGTGCTGGATGCCTCGGTGCTGACTCACATTACAGCCGACATCTGTGGGATGAAGTTACCCTGGCTTTATGTGGGCATGTGCTTCTCCTCCTTCTGCTGGCATATTGAGGACCACTGGAGCTACTCCATAAACTACCTTCACTGGTAGAGTACTATTATAAACTATCGTGTATCTATTATAGTCATTTTAAAATAGAAGTTGGACTTTGTTACACTAGAAACAGTCTGAGGGCTTGTTAAGGATTTTTCACTAATAGTTTTGACCATGTGTGCAGGGGGGAGCCGAAGACGTGGTATGGGGCCCCTGGTTATGCTGCAGAGCGCCTCGAGTCGGTCATGAAGAATCTGGCACCTGAGCTGTTTGAGTCCCAACCAGACCTCCTTCACCAGCTGGTCACCATCATGAATCCCAACACGCTGATGAACAACGGTGTCCCGGTAACCTGCTCACTGTTGTGCTCATTTATTAATCATCTGAAACAAAGATGCAGCTTTATCCACTAAGTGTGATGACAGACTTCATGACATGTCAATATCACACCTCACAGTTGCACAGAAAGTACGCCAGTAAATATAAATTAAATACCGTGTTCCTGTGGCATCAACAAAGTGGATACAAAATATTAAATATGTTGCTGTGTCTTACCACTTTTTGAGAAGAAGTTAATTACTTAAAACTTAATCTAGATTTTTGATGAAAAACAAATCAAGATGTCAGTCCCACCTCCTTTTTTTACAACAATTTGTATTTGTAAAAATGGACTGTTAAACATGTACAGCTTGTAATTTTTCCTTCTTTTCTTACTGATAACTAGATCTATCGCACCAACCAATGTGCAGGCGAGTTTGTCATCACTTTCCCCAGAGCTTACCACAGTGGATTCAACCAGGGTTTCAACTTTGCTGAAGCTGTCAACTTTTGCACTATGGACTGGGTAAGAAAATCTGTTACTGTTTGCACAGTATCACATTATTTTTAAACTTGTGTTGGCTCAAATGTAGTATCTCTGCACCACCCACTAATAAAGATTTTCTTGCTGTAAAATCACGGTCATGGTGTTCAATTCATCCCCTTAGATTTTACTGGGAAATACGTTTTGCTAAGCAGTAACATTTAATTTGCCATAATAATGGGTGAAACATTTATTATAATAATAATAAGAATATAATTAATTATATTTAAAAAAAATAAATAGCACCTTTTGTGCAGAGAAAGAGCCAAAAATGCTTTACAAAAATGTATTTTTTCTGCCTCATTAGTTCCTACTGGTCCAGCGCCATTAAACTCAAACTCGCGTATATATTTTCTGACAGATGCCCATTGGCCGTAACTGTGTGGCACACTATCGCCAGCTGAGCAGGTACTGTGTCTTCTCCCATGACGAGATGGTTTGTAACATGGCCTGTAAAGCAGGCACAATGGACGTCGAGCTGGCATCAGCAGTACAGAAGGAAATGACCATCATGGTCAAAGAAGAAGAGAAACTAAAAGAGAAGATTAACAAGATGGTGAGTAGTTCTTATCTTAAGGATCCACAACAGTGCAAATGTTAGAGTCTGAATCCCATTAATTTTTCAGTTTGTTGTATTTCGCTCCTTGGGTGCAGTTATTGCGAGCTGGTGTCATCAAGGACAAATTAGAGAAAACTTTTAACTTTTTAACATACTTTTCATAATTGAAGATTTAGATTATGAGGCTTTATTTGACTGCACATCTCTCATTTATTTCTTCTGTCTCCTTTGAGGCTCTAATGACTGAATTTGTTTCCCCAGGGTGTGGTGCAGTCTCGACAAGTTGATTATGAGGTGCTCCCAGATGAGGAGCGGCAGTGCTGCAAGTGTCGGACCACCTGCTACCTGTCTGGCATCACCTGCAGTTGCAGTCCTGGCAAGATGGTTTGTCTGTACCACGCCCAGGACCTCTGCTCCTGTCCTCATAGCAACCTCACACTCCAGTGAGTCTTCAGTAACCACGACAACTGAACATACTCGCTTCTGAATTTGTATTGTTGTATTTGTGACTATTATGAATCATCTGCATCAACTTGGTTACCTCTTGGGCGTGCTAAAGGCTACTTGCATAAGGTTTGTCCCAAATGCTATGCTAAAAGGAACTTTTTGTTTTTCATTTGACTAAAGTTATTCACAAAAAAAAGGCATTCACAATTAAATCAACACCCAAACCAACTGTACAAGAATCAAACTCGCAGAAATGGGCAGCTTTGCTGACATGTTCTTACATAAAGAGTAAAATAAAGACTTTAAAAAGAGCAACTCTGAACTGTCCAATATGCAGCACACAGAACTTACTTGAGTGCATCAGCAAAAATGTGTCCTGCTTTCAATTTTGTCAGCAATGAAATATTTCTATCGCTGAATAAAGTGACAAAATTACCCCAGCAAAGTAAATTTGCAGTTTCTGAGGCAGTGACATGGGAATAGGTGATAAAAAAAAGCTGAATTTCACCAAAGTTTAATCTTATTCATTTAAAACCGCCTAATAAGGAGAGCTGAAGTTCAGAGGGAGTTCATGAAATTTGCAGTGTTGTAAAAACAACAAAGCAGTTTTGTTGCAGTTTAATGTTCCTTACTGTCATGAAAAGCAGCTGTTAAATGTAAAAAGAAAAAAGCTTACAGTGACCAGCTGTCTTATTTTCTCAGTTTCAAAATAAATTTAGACTCAAGTGTTAAAATTATGCAAGACAATATGACTTTCTGAACCTCGACAAGTCTCAATCATCATTGTTCATCCATTGCCTCGTTTTGCTTTTCCCTGCAGTTACAAGTTTACACTGGATGAGTTGTATCCCATGATGGCATCAGTGACGCTGCGTGCAGAGTCCTACAAAGACTGGGTCTGTAATGTGCAGGAAATCCTAGAGAACAAAGGAAACAAGAAAAAAGGTTAGAAGTCAATGCAAACCTCAGTTATCCCGAATATTCCCTTTACCTTTCTCTCTCATTTTAAGGAGATGCACTCCATCCTCCTCTGTCAGATGGCTACACTGTATTGTCTCTTAAACTGTACTGCTTTCTGGTCAGGTTTGGAAGAGCTTCACAGCCTGGTGGAGCAAGCAGAAACAAAGGCATTTCCACAAACCAGCCTCTTGGATCAGCTACGCATAGTCACCTCGGAGGCTGATAAAGTTGCTGTGATGGCACAACAGCTTCTCAATGGAAAGAGGCAGACAAGGTACTGCAAGGAAATACATTGTTCTCTCCCAGTGTGGTTTGAATTCAAATTCAGATTGTGTTAAATAACTTATTGACTGTGTGAGCTGGCACTTAGTCATCTTTATTAATGTATAATTATAGGAGGTAGTAGACCTAATTGACTGTTTAATATTTAATTTGCCAGACAAAGTGGCAGAATGCAGACTTTATTTTCAAGGTACCAACATTTTTTTTTTTTTTTGTCATTTTGATGCTTCTTTCTATTGATTAGTTTTTGTGTGTTTTAGGTATCGTTCTGGAGGAGGAAAGTCTCAAAACCAGAATGAGTTGACTGTAGAGGAGCTGAGGTCTTTTGTCCGACAGTTCGACAGCCTGCCCTGCAACATCCGACAGGCTCCTTTACTGAAGGTTAGTGAGCTGGGATTAGAGGCATTAACTTCCGTACATGAGTCCATTGTACAATTCTTCTTAAATATCATGTTGAAGTTGAATTGGTTATTTTGAAAAATCTTCACATATTAAAGCTCTTCACTTTTCTGTCATCACACTTTCACATTGATGTCTAACAATGTCTGAATGTTTGTTTTATGTGAGTGAACTTGTCTCGTTTTTTGAATGTAGTCTTGTCCCAGTAGTCAAATGTCAGTCCCTAACTGCCTGTTGAATGTGACCTCCAGGACCTGTTGACCCGGGTGGATGACTTCCAGCATCGCAGTGAGCGTCTCCTCTCTGACGAGTCACCCAGCCCTCTGGAGCTGCAGGACCTGCTGGACGTGAGCCTGGGCCTGGACGTGGAGCTGCCTCAGCTGCCCCTGCTTAGGGAGAGACTGGAGCAGGCCCGCTGGCTGGAGGCCGTGCAGCAAGCCAGCAGCAGGTCAGAAAGCCTCTGCCTGGACACCATGAGGAGGCTGATAGACCAGGGCGTGGGCTTGGCTCCTCACAGCTCTGTGGAAAGAGCGATGGCTCGTCTGCAGGAGCTGCTGACAGTATCGGAGCAGTGGGAGGAGCGGGTGCTCGGCCTCATGGAAGCCAGGTGAGCTGCACTGGGTATTAGGTTTTATTTCCACAGTTTCCATTGCTTTTATCCTTTTTTTTTTTTTTTTTTTTTTTTGTAAAAAAAAACAGATGGACTACTCAGTAATTTAATGAAAGTATGACTGAAATACCACAGTTTTTGTTTGTTTTTTTTCTTTAATTTTTATAAGAATCTTCTGAAACAATGTCAAAGTTGGGGCATAAGGTATCAATTTTTTTTTTTTTTTTTTTCAAAAACAAACTACAACTACAGCGATGGCCGTTCTTTACACATGTACAAACGCACTACCCCACATACTCCTACTAGTTCTGAGTCTCAATCTCATCTATAAATCTGACCCTAATCAAAATTCAGGAACAACCCGGTTGTGTTCTAGTTGTGACCTTACAACATTGTTAGAATACAGTAAAGTCTGTATTTCTAAACAATGAATTAATTTATTTCCTTTGTGAATTTACAATTTTCTTAAAGTGTGCTGTCAGATGTGAAGTGAAAACGTGAAATCAGCTTTAACTTCGGACGGTACAGAGTGAAATGTGCCAAGTCTGCAGAGCTGGATCATGGTGGATAAAGAGGATCATGGTGTTTTGACAGTGCTTAACCCACTGTTGGCCACAAAGAGCCTACACCCTGTAAAGCACCAGACTGCAATAGCAGCACCTCCATATAATCTGATATTTGAGTTTTTTATAAATATAATAAAACTGAAACACACAAGAAGAAGATGAACTGACATGTTGGACATGAGACGTTAAATAAAACCTGAACATGTACACTGTATTTACGAAAGCTCATATCACTTCGCAGGCCATATCACAGCATAGAAACACTTGATGCTGCTCTACAAGAAGTAGAAAACATCCCTGCCTATCTGCCCAACTGTCTGCAGCTGAAGGATGTCTTTGCCAAGGCCAAGAAATGGCTTCATGAAGCCGAAGCACTCCAGGTAAAATATGCTTAAACTTGAGCCACGCTGAATGTTCTTAACACTTGATCATCGGAGATGGATGAGTTTGGATTATAAATCTTGTGTGTGCATGCTTGCAGCTCGGGGGACGTATTCCTGTGCTGGACAACCTCTCTGAGCTGGTTCTCAGAGCAGAGGGCATCCCAGTGAGGCTGGACCCGCTGAGCCGACTGGAAGCCCTCATCAGTGATGTTCGGACCTGGAAGGAGAGCGCAGCGAAGACATTCCTACTGAAAAACTCCCCTTTCTCTCTCCTCGAGGTAAACTGATATTACTACGTGTGGTCATTTCAAAGCTGTTTTTCAAATATGTCCGGACCAATAAATGATGTGTTTGCGTTTATGTTTTTTCAGGTGCTTTGCCCGAGATGTGATGTTGGGACGGGGCATCTGAAGTCAAGATCTAAAAAAGCTAAAGAAACTACACAGATCAGTAAAAAATCATCAACAAAACTGGAGTCTCTGTGTGACGTGGAGAGAGCCCTCTCTGAGAGCAAGGATTCTGCCTCTGCTGTGAGTATAGCTGTATTTTATTTTTTTCCCACAGCAACAAGTACAATTGTGTTACAGTATAATAAGGGTTGCCAAAAAACTGTGAAATTGCGATTGATAACACAAGATGAAACGAGTAGTTAGTTGCAATAATGAAAAAGGTAACAGTTAAATTTAGCAAAAAATACCACTATCCTAAACACATTATTTTTTTTTTTTTCCCTTAATGCCAAATGTTTCATGTTAAAATTGTATTAATTAAATGTAATTTTCTTCCTCCACAGATGGCCACTCTCGCTGAGGTCCGCCAGAGGGAGATGGAGCTCTTGTTGGCTCTGCGTGCTTCAAATGAGTCCAAGCTTCTTCCTGCTGAAAACTGTTGTGCACTTAGTGTTTGTGTTTGCCAAAAGGCCCCTTCAGGTGCCATGGTGCAGTGTGAGCTCTGCCGAGAAGTTTTCCACTGCGGCTGCATTACAAAAAGCGCAGACCTCGAGTACGGCCAAGCCTGGCTTTGCCCACTTTGCCTGCGATCGAGGAAACCCCCTCTGGACAAGGTCCTGCCCTTGTTAGCTTCACTGCAGAGGATTCGTGTCCGACTGCCAGAAGGGGACGCCCTGCGCTTCCTCATCGAGAGGACGGTGCGATGGCAGCACAGAGTTCAGCAGGCCTGCACAGAGGGAGTGCTGGAGAAAGTGTCAAAGATGGTCAGTGGAACCGCATGTTATAACTCAGTGTAAACATAGTTGACTAGTTGAGTCTCTTCGGTGTTGCTTTGATGATATAATTCACCATCAGAGGGTCTGTTTGCTTTATTAATGGCAGTTAGATGGCATTGTAGACACACCAATCAGTGAAGTATACTGAAGTTGATTTATTGTTTCAGGGGAGAGTTGGACCTGGAATATCTTCACATCTGACTCAGGAAATAAATGGCTCACTTTTTCATACAGAGCACCAGTCTGTTCCACTCCAGGGTCAGTTTAAACCTTTTAAGCACTTTACATGTACACACTTTGTTAATGTTTTATTTCTGTCTCACATCTGAACTCTCCGTTGCTCATCGTATTCGTCACAGGTCTCGGTCCTGAGCTGGAGGAGCTGATGGTGGAGGGATTCCTGCTGCAGGTCACTCTGCCTGAAACTGAGCAGCTGTACAGATATCTGCTGTACAAACTGGCTCCCCTGCCCTCACAGAGCGCCCCCTGCAGGAGCGACGAAGAACAGGTCTCAGAGGCTCAGAGAGTGAGCCCCCACCACGACAAGGTAACGACAAATGCAGCAAAAGTTTGTGGATCATATTATCAATCACGCTTGATATATTTGATCACTACTTTTTGGTGTATTTATTGCAACATTTCTGTCTTAACACAGACTGGAGTTTCCAGTCTCAAAAAGGATGTGGTGAACGGTCAGAGCAAAAGGACCAAGCGACGTAAGGAAAGCTCAGACTCTCAGCACAGTGAGAAGGCAAAGAAGTGCCGCAAGAAGAAGTGTAAGAAAAGCAAAGAGAGGAGTGAAGAAACCAAGAGGACATGTTCTCCGACGCACACCGTGTCTGCTCCTTCAGATTCAGAGGAGGACTACTCGCTGTGTGCTGCACCATGGTGCAGAGAACCAGAGGGCGACGAGGTTTGTTTATACCACTCTAGTGATTTATGTTCTTGCTTTGTTCAAATTTATAATATGCAAAGTGATAATGCTACGAGAGCAATGCAACAACTCGTAAATAACATATTTTTTCCTCACCTTGCTGCTTTTCAGGTAAACTGGGTCCAATGCGACGGCAGCTGCAATCAGTGGTTCCACCAGATCTGTGTAGGACTGTCTGCTGAGCGAGCAGAGAAGGAGGACTATATTTGCATAAGCTGCACACAACCAGACTACAACCGAGGAGAATGAAGACCAAAAGTGACTTTGAAGGATCAGCAGTTTTGTTGCAAGCCGCAGCACTTAAATGCACACCTGAACTCTGAACGCCGTGTGGCTTCTCCCCTTTACCTTCTGGCTTGCCCTTAGTGAACATGGTGCTACTTACTGTTTTTTCCCAAAATTACAAGACTTCTGTCACTGTTTTCGTCACGTGGCTGGTTTTTCAGCCAATCAACTAATCTTTTCTGAAACTTTCCAAGACTTGATGCAGGTGTACAAAAAGGCAAAACGTTTCAAGAACCAACAGTGCAGGGATTTTTCAACCAAAAAAAAAGTCAATTTGACATCACATTTTAGAACTCCTTTTTTTTTTCTTTTTACATGCATCTGAACAATGTGAAATTTATCTTTCTCTTGTAGAGTAAATATTATTTATATAAGCAATAACTGAACTGATGAATTGAGGTTCAGTTTTCACCTGAGCTATATTTGTGCTTAAAAAATTGTTTGATAGAATGCCTTTTTTGAAGCAAAAACCCTGAAGAATACACTTTATGAATCCTATGATATTACACGGTTCAATGTAAAATTTGTGAACAGATATAACTTCAATCAGAAACCAGAGAGCAATGACTGTACGTCTGAGCTTGTTGATCCAAAATGTGCAAACGTTTGCCCATATCTCTTAACAAAACACTGACTTTAATATAAGTCTGGTTCCCTTTTGCGCTGTCTGCGGAGGAATACAATGAATCCTGGATCCCTTGTTACTGGCGTTGGGTGAGACGTTATTATGTTCACAAAATAAGAACTGTCCGACATCAAAGGAATGTACATTTTGTTTTAGGGTGGATTTTTCCCTTTATGGTTTAGGATGAAAATATTGTGTTGGACTTAGATTTAACACAGACTGTGTGATTTATTTGCCACGGGTATATGACCTTTTTCTGCTCCTTTTGGGTAAATAATATAATTCATATGTTGCAGTTTGCATTATAAAATAAAAATGTTTGTTCCCATATGCCTGGACTCATCAATCGTCAATATTGAAAGAGGGCTGCAGGACTGTTGCAGCTCATATAAGCGACTGTGACCTGAAGTTGATGTTGAAGGATTCTCCAAACCAGAAAATGGAAAAAATTCTTGAGCTAGTTGATGACTTCATGTTACGGCAGCAATGGACGGCCGCTGATTTAACAGCCTCACGTTGTCACTTCATACAGCTTTAACTTGGTTTAAAATGTTTGTAGATTTTGTAAATAATTCTTTAACATTCTTGGAAACTAAGTAAATTTAAGAGATGGTGTTAACACAAAACTTGCAGGAAAAACACGAGTGTGTTTAAAAAATGTGCCTCACTTCTGGAAATACATAAACAACCTCACTCGATTTTTGTGTACCTGTGAAAGAGGAACTGTTGGGCTGCAAATTGTCTATTTCAGGGTCCCAAAAACAACAGCAGGAAACCATCCAGCGCTGGTATGTGTGGGGGGAAATGCATTTTTTCTCTCAGTAAAATTGAGAAATTGTTTACATCAAATTTACTATCTTGCATTATTCTTCTTCGGATTCTCCACAGTTTCAACATTTGAATGAGACTAATAAACAACAGATATACAAACAATTCAAAACCACCCATGTTTATTTGTACAGATGTTTAGAATAAAATTAAACAAAAAAGTGTTGAAAACTTGTCTTGTTTTCACCCATAGGGAGAATACTCACTAGATTGGTGTATATTTCTTGCACAGCTGTGGGAGCAAAATGTAATGTATGTATGCAAACACAAAAAAAAAGGTGTAATTTCACATCCTGAGCAGCCTCGCCACCTGCTGCCTCTGTCAAGTTGTATTTTTATTTTAGAAGGCATCAATTCCTTATAACCTGAGATGTAATTGTACAGCCTACGTTGGATCTCTTTTAATGCCCAGCTGTGTCATTTTTTTTTATTTGTTTGTGGCCGAGCAAGTTTTATGAGTTAAAGGATATCTTGATCTGTAACACTGAATATATGTAATTTGTTGTAAATCCCCTTTAATGCTCTCACTGCTCCCTCTAAGGTTGTTGAGTGTTATACACTCACTTGTCAGTTCCTCAGGTACAACAACCTAAAACAGTCTGATACAACAGTCCTGCAGTAAATGTTGCCTCCATGTTGGTTTCTAATCAGTTTTTGTTGAAACAGGTGTGTCTATTATTCTGTCCACCCCCTTTATGTCAGTTAAAAGTAGTGTGAACCCACTCAGTATTAGTTTGGTGTTCCTAATAAACTGGCAGCTGATGGTAGTTTACTTTAATAATAAAATAATTAAAAGAAAACAAGTTGACCAGAGAATTTTAAATCCCAACTAGCATTACTGTTTCTTTTTCTGTTTTTTTTTTCACTTGAATCACACATTTTATTATAAATTAATTTGTTGTTATTACTATTTCTATTTTATGATTTTCTTACCTGTACAAACCTTAGTTTGGTTAAAATGTTGTTCTGTTCTGTGCTTGATTTTGAAGTTCACCCATTTGAAGTTAACAGACTAATAAAATGAGGTAGTTATTGATCAGTAGTTCCTGTCAGACTAAACTAATAAATTAGGTAGATATTGATCAGTAGTTCCTGATAGACTAAATTAATAAATGAGGTAGATATTGATCAGTAGTTCCTGATAGACTAAATTAATAAATGAGGTAGTTATTGATCAGTAGTTCCTGATAGACTAAATTAATAAATGAGGTAGTTATTGATCAGTAGTTCCTGTCAGACTAAATTAATAAATGAGGTAGTTATTGATCAGTAGTTCCTGTCAGACTAAATTAATAAATGAGGTAGATATTGATCAGTAGTTCCTGTCAGACTAAATTAATAAATGAGGTAGATATTGATCAGTAGTTCCTGTCAGACTAAATTAATAAATGAGGTAGTTATTGATCAGTAGTTCCTGTCAGACTAAATTAATAAATGAGGTAGATATTGATCAGTAGTTCCTGTCAGACTAAATTAATAAATGAGGTAGTTATTGATCAGTAGTTCCTGTCAGACTGAGCTCAGGGATTAAACCTCCACAGGAGGGGTGGGGGGGGGGCGCTTGTCGCCGTCTCGCCATTTTTGTTCCGCCTGTTGTTGTTAGCCTGCCAGCTAACCCGGCTGCCTGCGACCCGCTCGGCTTCGTCCGCGGTCAAAAAAACAAGTCGCGTCGACATTTTGAAGCAGAAGCTCCGGGTCTCCGCCGCCATGGACGAGAACGAGTATTACAGCGGCGGAGGAGACTGGGAGGGACCGGACGGAAACTCGGTGAGACTTGTTGCCGTAGCCGCATTAGCTTAGCCGACACACACACACACACACACACACACACACGCTGCTGGTTCAGGTGTGACAGCAGACAGTGCATGGACAGATGTGTGCATGGACAGATGTGTGCAGGGGGGGACAGATGTGTGCAGGGGGGGACAGATGTGTTGGTCCGCAGCAGCTTCAGCCGGCGACAGGCTAAGTTAGAGCTGCACCAGTTCACCTTCTGTTGGAGCCTTTTCTGTCGTTTTATTGTCTTGTTTTTCAACATAAAGCTGCAGCAGGACGTGAGTTTATAAGGAGAGTTAAAGTTTAACACATGCAAACATGCATTCACCTGGAAAATACAGCAAGAAGATAACTTGCATATGTAAAATCAGTTTGTTGTAGACCTTTAATAAACTCTTATATTGCTGTTGAGCTCAATCACAGAGCTTTAATCTACATTTTAATGTGCTTTAAATGAAAATGAATGATGCTCGATCACTCAACAGAAGCGTAAATTAATGTGTTTTTCAGGAGGATTATGTTGAAGGGGAAAACGATGGGAAAATTCAGGAAGATTGTCTGCAGAAATTCTCCAGCAGGGATTACATCATGGAGCCCGCCATCTTCAACACCCTCAAAACGTGAGCACCTGTTTTTTTCTCTCCTACAAACGTCGTGTCAAGTTGATCCTGGATGTAAGCTTCATCCCACCGTGCTACACGCAGGAACATTTCTAAACGGGAACAAGGCAACGCGGTCGCTGGAAGCGGCAGAGGGCGGCCAGTGTTGAGAGCACCCGTGGATCATTAAAGAGCCGGTTGGGTGACAGAAACCGTGTTTTTTCCTCGCAGGTATTTCCAAGCAGGTGGCTCTCCAGAACACGTCATCCAGCTTCTCTCTGAAAACTACTCCGCTGTGGCTCAGACCGTCAACCTGCTGGCAGAGTGGCTCATCCAGATGGGTGCGTGGCAGACCAACAGATCCTGAAATCCTCCTACGATCGTCACCCGAATGCTTTTCATTAACCCGCCTTTTTTTCTTTGTTTGACTGCAGGTGTCGAGCCTGCTCAGGTACAAGAGCGGGTGGAAAATCACCTTAAGAGTCTCCTGATAAAGCACTTTGACCCCCAGAAGGCAGATTCCATTTTCACTGTTGAGGGAGAGGTGAGATTTCTGTGCAGAAAGATTTAGTTGTCAAGGTTAAATACAAAGAAGCTCTTATGAACCAAACCAATCGAGTCTCCTGTGTTTTTCAGACTCCTGCCTGGCTCGAGCAGATGATCGCTCACACTACGTGGAGAGATCTTTTCTATAAGCTGGCAGAGGCTCACCCAGACTGCCTGATGCTCAACTTCACTGTAAAGGTACGGCAGCAGCAGCAGCAGGAGGAGGAGGAGGAGTAGGAGGAGTAGTGCAGCATCTCCTGGCCCAGAAGTTTCATAATGTTATTGTGCTTGAAGAGAAGGAGTGAAGTATTTGAAGTCACCAACATGTGATCTATTTTGTTCATTTGCTGCATAAAGATGAATAAAGGGAAGCAAGAGTTATTTTTTAAAATTTATTTCCCTCATCCGATAAATAGAAAATCATGCTCAAGTCAGTGCTGAAACAATGAGTTAATCAATCAATAAGCCGATTAACTGAAATGTTACTTCTAATGTTAATATTCTATCATTGTCATTTATTGTGGTAAACTAATTACATTTTTTTGGACTGAAGAAATAGCATTATGTCTTCTGGTACCTTGAGATTCTAAAGACTAAACAATAATTGATAATTAAACTAATTGGTTGTTCAATCCTATGACAGTTGATGTTTGGAGCTGCTAACCCTCTTTTAAGTTTTGTGAAGTTGATAATTGTTTTCTTCGTGAGTTCACTTTTTAGATTGTACTTCCTGTAAATTCTCTGAGTCTGTATGTGTCGGTCATGTCACATATATTTTTGTGTGTGTTTGTTTAGCTCATTTCTGACGCAGGTTATCAGGGTGAGATCACCAGTGTGTCTACAGCGTGTCAGCAGCTGGAGGTTTTCTCCCGGGTGTTGAGGACATCTTTGGCCACGCTGCTCGATGGAGGAGAAGAAAACCTGGAGAAAAACCTGCCAGAATTTGCTGTGAGCCTTACTTTTTGTTTCTCGTTTCTCCTGTTTTATTAACCATAGTAACCTTACTTTATAGTGATGATTAAGGAAGTTAATACAGGTTCAATCCTTTGTCAATACATAGACATTTATGTACTTTATATACACAGATGGTGGTCTTAGTATGGAGTCAGGCCACCACGAGCCTTGCCAACACCATTCCTCTACAAGATATTCCTTCATTCACTCATAAAAGTCAGTCAGTGCATGTGAGGATGTTTGCTGATTTGTCCCCCCCCCTGTAGAAGATGGTGTGTCATGGCGAGCACACCTACCTCTTTGCCCAGGCGATGATGTCCATCCTCGCTCAGGAGGAACAGGGCGGATCAGCTGTTCGAAGGATCGGCCAGGAGGTGCAGAAGTCAGCGCATGAGAGGTAACGTTTGTCTCCTTTTCTACACCATGACGTGCCCTGTTTTCTGTTGTATCCCGGGGGTTGGGTTGGGTTGGGTTGGGTGTAGATCACAAATTCCACTGATGATATTAATTCTGTGGTTGCGGTTTATATCACAGAGGCCACGATGCCAGTCAGATAACCCTCGCGCTCGGCACAGCAGCCGCCTACCCTCGAGCCTGCCAGGCGCTGGGCGCCATGTTGTCCAAAGGAGCTCTGAATCCTGCAGACATCACAGTTTTGTTCAAGATGTTCAGCAGCATGGACCCCCCTCCTGTGGAGCTGGTGAGGACGGAGCGTCTTTGACCCTGTTTATATCCACTACGTGCTTGTAATTAAGGTGCCGTTAAACGGAAATATTTGATCTTTCTCGTCCGTAGATCAGAGTGCCTGCCTTTCTGGACCTGTTCATGCAGTCACTGTTTAAGCCCGGATCCAAGATCAACCAGGACCATAAACACAAATACATCCACATCTTGGCCTACGCCGCCAGTGTGGTTGAAACGTGGAAGAAGGTACAGAGAACAGGGATGAATTGGCTGATGTATCTGATGTATCTGTGTGTTGTTGAATAAGTTAAATACAAAGTTGCCGACTGAGTAACTGGTTTGGAGGAGTGATTTGATTTAACTGGCTTAGATAGTGAATTGTAAACTACTTATTGCCTCCGAAGCTCATTTCACCTTCACAGCTACTTCCTAAACTCTACTTAACATGTTACTCGTTTCTTTCGGTTCCATCCCAGAACAAGCGAGTCAACATCAACAAAGACGAGCTGAAGTCGACCTCCAAGGCCATAGAGACTGTGCACAACCTGTGCTGCAATGAGAACAAAGGAGCTACAGAGCTGGTGGCTGAGCTCGGCACTTTGTACCAGTGCATCCGGTGAGTAAACGGCCAAGATCTCATTCCTCAAAAGCAACTTGTTATTATATTTAAGGGAGGGAGGTGTTCATTTGTGTTCATTTACCGTTGCACCTTGCACTACTTGTCTTGTCTGTACTTGTTTGTAATTGTCTGTACTTGTCCTCCTCGACCTCCTTGGCAATAAACCCAATTCTGATTCTGATTCTGATTTGATAAGAAAAGGGTTTGTAGTGACGGCTTTGTTGATGGTTGTGGGGAAAACGTTAATTAATGCAATTAGAAGTCAGTTAAACTAAATACATTGTAAAAATGTTTTACTCTGACCTGGACATAAACCGAGAAATAAATTGAATTCATTTAACCTGATGTTTCCATATGTGGGAAGGAAGGAAGAGACACTGAAAATAATAATCACCCAAATGTTTTTCATTGACTTTGGTTGCTCTTCGCTAGGGGCTGTGTATCGTTTCAAATTTTCCGATACTGAGGCTGATACGATAGACTTCTGGTACCAAACGTGTCTCCTGCAAAACCGGTTTTTCTATTTAGTAGAATGAGACAAACTGCAAACTGACTTTGTCTAAACACAAAACAGCTGTGCAAGAATTTTGCCAAAATAAAAGTCTATAAATTATTCATGAGTGTGATTTAAATCAGGAAAAGCTTTTCGGTTACTTATTCGTATGGACACTTCTCAGTTGTACTCAAAAAGAGTTGAGGTCGGTGAGCTCTCCTCACTCCTGACTGATCCCTGCTCACTTCATGTTTGTGTGTTTGTGCTCAGGTTTCCAGTCGTTGCTATGGGGGTTTTGAAATGGGTGGACTGGACGGTGTCTGAGCCGCGGTACTTCCAGCTGCAGACGGACCACACTCCAGTACATTTAGCTTTACTGGACGAGGTACGACATCACTACCCGATCAAACTTGCCCTTTTCCTTCTGTAAGACTTCTGTATGTTAAATAAACATAAACACTTCCTCCACACAGATCTGTACGTGTCACCAGCTGCTGCACCCGCAGGTCCTCCAGCTGCTCATCAAGCTTTTTGAGACGGAGCACTCTCAGCTGGACGTCATGGAGCAGGTGTGCTTGTGTTCCTCTCATGGTCCTTATCTCAGATTTTAACAGAAGTGTTGTAACTGTGGGAGCTCTCAGCTGACAGCGTGTTGGTTTGATTTCCCCCCTCAGCTGGAGCTGAAGAAGACTCTGCTGGACCGAATGGTTCATCTGCTGAGCCGTGGCTACGTCCTGCCTGTAGTTGGTTACATTCGGAAGTGTCTGGAGAAACTCAACACGGATATCTCGCTCATTAGATATTTTGTCACGGAGGTAACAGCTGCTTCTGATCTCGATTAGTGTTAGAGATTAAACATTAAACACACAAGGAAGTGTGTGTTTAATGTGGTTTAGTATAACTCTGTATTTTCCTCCATCACAGAAGTTTCGGGATGTCTGCGAGGTTAAAACTGTTTATACACTCAAAGACCTAAAACCATCTTGAATAAAGTTTATTAAATGATTGATCATTTGTTATTAAATCAATAATTTCAGATTTTAATTTCAGGTGACATATATTATATACTTTTTGAGTGTATACTTTTGAGAAATTCTCCTAAATAATGGCTGATAGATTTTTAAGAACGTATAGTAATCAAAATTGAAAGTAGGTAGTTTTACTGCTGTGTTCACAGATATTACTTACATAAACAGACCTTTAACCCCACCGGAAAAAAAAAGTGTAACTTGTGTGTTAAAACAAACTAATTACACTCCAATATTTCTCGTCACAGGTGCTGGATGTGATCGCGCCTCCCTACACATCAGACTTTGTTCAGCTCTTCCTGCCCATCCTGGAGAACGACAGCATCGCAGGAACAATCCGCACAGAGGGAGAACACGACCCTGTTGCAGAGTTCATTGGTGAGTGGCGTGCTAACATTTTTAGTCAGTACACTCATGTTACACTGAGAGAGAAAAAAAACATTTGCAGTATTGTGATGAAGTAGGGGAAAGTACACAAAAATAAGAAGGAAGTGGTTTTCAAGCATTAACACTGACAGTAAAACTAAATATTCAGACTTCCTCTCATCCTCCTCTTTAAGCACTGACATGTAGGTGATTATTTCTCTGTTTTTCAGCTCACTGCAAGTCAAACTTCATCATGATTAACTGACGTGGAGAGGACACTGAAAATGTTCCATGATGGAGATTGCACGAGGAAGATCTAACAGATACAGAAGATCTGTGTTATCTCCATGATAACAACATGCTCTGCTTGATGTCGAAGCACATAGCCTCGAGACGGACCAAGTGAACGATTAATTTTCCATCGAGGCAACAAAAAGGCAAATATCAATGAGCTGATTGCAAAGTAAAATAATAAGACAGACTGGTTGAAGGAGAAGCCTCTGAAGATGCAGCTAAATGTTTTCTTTTTCACCTGTATATTTGATTTTCTATATTTTATGTTGGTTCGAGCCGTTTTAAATAAAAACCTGAATATGTAGTTTCTTGATTTTTATTTTTATTTTGTGCAAACATAAAATGTGACATTTCATATTTTTCTATCAGTCAAAAAAAAAGTGGAAATATTAGAGACATCATGCAGTCAAATTCATGTCAGTTTATAAAACTTAACAGGTCAGAAGAACAGCAGTAGAAACAATTCCCCATTATGAATCAAGACTTCACACATTATGGAGACAGGAAGTCTCTTGAAATTAATTTTCTCAAGCACAGACAGTTTAAAATAACATGTACTATATGTGATCATCATCAAATGATGGTCATATGTTTTAAAGGATACCACTGAGCCAGTTAGATGACCTTTGACAGCATCACAGACCTTTGACTCTTACAAGAAATTGTTGTAATTTGATGACTGGCACATATGTACTGGGCACATACATCAGATGAAACTGTATAACAGCCACTGTAGGAATCCCTTTGTGAAGGAGAAAAATGCACTTTTTACAGCCAAGTTTCAGCCCTACAGACAAAGGGTGATTGATACTCAAAGGACAGATTTTGTGTGGAGCATCACTTTTAAGTGTTGTTTATTATAAATTTGAAACAAAGATGTCTGATGTGCAGATTGTTCAGCGTGAAAACAAACCGCAAATTACATAAATCTATATTTGACAGCAAGTTCACGTAAGGCACAGATTCCTTTATCAGGGTGTAGTGCAATACTGTCCATAATGAAAATAATAAACACTTTATTCTTTGGCTGAGTCAGTATACATTCAAAAAATCCAAACTATGAAAAGCTGTGTACCCTCTTGACAGTCTAAACTTTTCAGTGTCTATAATGGCTATTTGGCATGCAGTTCCTGAATTGCATGCCAAATAGCCCAGAAACTAGCTGTACTGATGTGATTGTCACTGTGGTAATCAAGAAATCTGCATTGATTCAAGCAGGTCTGATATCCAGCTGGAAGACCTTGGCACAAAAATTTTCCCCCTGATTACACATGTAAAAAATAACTGCGAAGATCTTATAAAGAAAAATCTGAACTTATTCCCTTGTCAACATTTTGCATATAAAAAAAAAAAAAAGTTTCCCTCTTGTCAAGACAAGAAGACGCGAGAGCGACGACCTCCGACACTGTGGGTGCTGGTCTCCTCTACATGTAGCCCTTGGGGACAACTGGGTCTCCGTACATGCAGTCCTCCTCCAGAGCCAGGTTGTACTGGCTGCCACTTCCTCCCTTGTAGGCACTGGTCACGATCCTGAGCCAGCCCTTCTCACCCTGAGGAGAGGGGGGATGTTAATCAGAAACTGTTTTGATGATCGATTAATTGTAACATTCAAACATTCCTGAGTTACAGCTTCTCGATTGTGAGGATTTGCTGTTTTTTCTTCTTCTAGTAAGTTACATATCTTTGGGTTTTGGACGTTTGGTTGAACAAGCAATTTGAAGACGTCACCTTGGACTTGGACTGAAATTTATGAAAAATGCACATCACAATTTTCCTGACATTTTATGGAATAAACGATTGATTGAAAAATGTGTGATATTCTCACTGGTTTAAAGTGGTTGAAGCTCAAAAATGTGTGGGAAAATGTGATATTCTTTCTTGAACTTTACAAGGGTTTTCAGGGGGCTTTAAGTGACATATTTTTGTAGACAGAATGAAAATGACAACTTGCAGAGAAACAAATCTGCTGCATGTCGTCTTTCAAAAAAGCAGGGATTTTACTTTGATCTGAAGTTTTCTGTTTGATAAGGACTTACCCATGGCTCTCCCCAGGAGTTGCGTACAATCCAGTATTCAACACCGTCCTCAACTCCCCATCCTGCCACTGATACGATGTGGTTGATGGAAGGAAACTCCTGATATTCAGAGTAGAGACCTCCGGTGTAGGCATCCAGCGTGTCTGTGGCCATAATCCCACAGCTGGAGAAAACAAACGCCACAGAAAACTTAATTCATCTGGTTAAAGCTGAAACAATGACTGAAATCAGATGAACGGTAGACTTTCAATCCCACAACAAATCACCCAGTTAGCTACTTGATTTGTTCCTATTTCTGCACATTAAGTTTCACAGCAGACATTTTGAGTTGTCGTAGTAGTAGCACAGGCCTAACTAACGCTACCAGAATGTGCTGTTAACTGCTATGCAAAAGAAAATCACAAATAAGCTGCAAACCTGATGGGTCCTCTGGCGTAGATCTCTGCCATCATCTTCTCCCTCCCACTGACGGCTCCAAAGTCGTCCACTTTCCACAGGGTGTAGTTCTTCACAATATTGCACACTCCAAAGGTGGTGCAGGTGCCACACTGGTTGAAGGGTTTGCACTCTTTAAAGAGGAACATAGGACACGCACAGCTCAGATTCAGTCAGTGTCATTACTTTGTGCACCGAAGGACACTTACTCTGGTCTATAGCCTGGTAGTTATTGCAGGTCTCATCTGGGATCCCGTGTTTGTTAGCGTACTCCCAGACTCCAGTGTGGTCCCCTCCATGGCAGCTGCCGGCGTCACCACAGTCGATCACGTGCTGCACAGAGAGATAAGCAGATGGCCACGCTCCTTTCCGCTTGATGTTGATGCGATCTGGTGAGAGAAATACGCCACAATCTCTTTCTGTTAATAAAAATAATCTCTGTGCCAAGAGGAAGTGGAACTTCCAACGTATTTTAAAATGTGTCATGTGAGAAGCAGCTGTTCTATACTGCTACCAAACCACAATGATTTAGCATTTTTTCCCCCAGTAGGAACCCGTATATGGACTCATACCTGCCATGGCGCTGGTGCTGCCATGGGCCCAGCAGGAGCCACAGTACTGGGGAATGTGCTGGTTGCGAGTCGTGCTCACATAGTTAGTGCCATTGATGTTCCTCCAGTCCCATGATTTGGGCAGATCCGAAATGTTTAAATACTCATGAGGACGAGGAGCGGTCCTGTGAGGGGACAGGTCATTAGATACATTAGTTCTGCGGCAGCAACACACTTATTAATACAATAAGACACATAATTGATTAATCATTTACATCAAAAATGTTTTAGGGTCAGATGTGGCTCAGATGTGAGAATTTGAAAGTCTTTGTACCGTTGGCCGGACAAAACAAGACATCTGAAGATTGATGATCACCTTGAGCTCTGAAGGCCATTTTCCACTTATTTCTGACATTTTATAGCCTAAATGTTGAATTGAGTAATTGAAATAAATAACAGATGAATCCACAATGAAAATAATCATAAACATGCTATACCCTAATTTTGGGTTGTCTCCATTACCAGCAACAGTATATTTATTTTGTACAGATTATTTTTCTCACTCTTCTGTTTAATTTCCTTTCTTTGAAAATATATTTAAAAGAACAAATACAAACTTTAAAATGGACAGTAAAGTTTTATATCTAATGACAGATTTGATGTTTTACCAGTGGTCTAGTGTAAGACTAGAGAGTAAAATCTCATAAAAAGGTAACAACATCCATGGTGTGATGCTATGAATTACTAAAGTTAATTTCAGGTGAGATAAAATCTGTGTGGTGGATGGTGTGAAAATACATTTTTGAACACGGAAACAAACAAACAAATTTGAACTGGAGCTCCACTTAATAGCTTTTTCCTGAGCTTTTGACTGCATCTCTCAGCAGATGAGGTTTTTCTCAGCTGTCATTCTCCAAAAAGCTGGTTAATATATTTTGTTAGGCCGTTTTGCTTCAAATGCAATACTGGAGGCTGCAGAACAGCGTTTACAACATATTGTTGGGAGAGAAAAAAAATGTACAAACATAATCTAAAAGTTAGATGAACAACTACATTGTGAAATATTGTGATTTTTTATCTTTATCGTTGTTTTTCAGTAGTTCTATCACATCGAGTTTTTCAGGGTCAACCGAAGCTTCACTGTGTTGTTGGACTTCCTCAAACTGGTTGAACCTCGTGATTTGTAGAAAGTGATGAGAAGGAAACTTTGTCTGCAGAACAATAACTAATTTAGTCTTTCGTTTCGATTCGTTTCACCGCAAGTACAAGCCACAAACAAGAACAAATTAAACCCAAACTCCCGACTTCATCACCTTTAACCCACTCGCGGTTTTTTTCCCTGACACACCAGTTAAATGTATTTATTTTAAGTCACATATAAAGACATATTTGTGTTAAATTAACGTTTTAACACGAAGTTATTATGACCGTTAACGTCAGTTGGCGTTATCTCCGGCTAACGTTAGCCAGTTAGCACGGACCAGCTGACTTTTTTTTTTCTCCTTCGTCGTTATTAACAAACTTATTAAAAAACAAAAAACAAAAAACAAAAAAAACAAACAAGATGTTGAACTCACTTCAGTCCGAAGTCGTTTCTCCTCGGTGTGCGGACGTAACACGGCTGCTTCGGGTTGAAAAACACTCCGGCGAGCGCACCGGACAGCACGACCGAGAGCAGGACACCGACCAGAGCCGACGGAGCCATCGGGGACACCGAGACTTCACCTCCGCTAACGGGGAGAGGAGGACAGAGAAAAGAGGAGGAGGACAGAGAGAAGAGGAGGACAGAGAGGAGAGGAGGAGACGGACTTAAACTCTGGCGTGTCGGGCAATAAACCGGTCCGGAGGAGGCTCCTGTCATGTGACCAGTAAATCACGTCCTACGCAACAACCGCACGTTGAACAGGGAAGTGAAGAGGACGCCAGCAGACTCAGACTCAGACACAGACTCAGACACACCGGGGCTCAGGATTTAAACTGGACATGCAACCCGCTGGTCCTTGCACCCACATGATGTTGCAGAGGTTTTCCGCGACACGCCTCTAGTTAATGTGCAGCAGCGTTGGTTAAAACGAAATAAAATAAAAATAAAGGGGACCAAAACAAGGGTAAAAGGAGACAGTGTGTCCTCATCGTGGCCATGTGTTTTGATGCACTGTGCAATCTGCTGAAAGTGAAAATTGGTGCTTTTGTGGTGAACCATTATGAAGATTGTTATCACTGACTGTAAAGCTGCGATAAAGCTCTCCCAAGTGCTGTATTAGTCAACACCTCAAGATCTACAGATTGAGCAGAGATTTAAACATCCACTGATGTGTTTTAGGAGTTTGGTGCCAACTGGCTGTTGTGGAGTCGAAATAAACTTTAATTAATGTTGTTGATCGGTGGTTTAGTGGAAGATTTCAGCAGAACTTGGTCACAAAATAAACCCCCGATGACAGAGACATCCCCGGTGTGATGCTATGAATTACTGAAGTTCATCTCAGCTGGGAGAAAATCTGAGGTGGTGAGTGTGCAAATTCATTTTCAAACAGACAAAAAAAAAATCAGAACTCAAGGTCCACTTACTAGCTTTTTTTCCTGAACCTTTAACCGCATCTGTCAGCAGATGGAGTTTGCTCCCATGTCATTCTCCAAAATGCTTGTGTAAGAATTTTGAGTTCAGATATTTTTTGGAGGTTTTACTTCAAATGCACACAGAGGTCAGATGGCACCGTCTTTATTGAAGGACAACATTGTCACAAAGGTGGAAAAACATAATACTTGGCGCTGGAATCTGTTTAATACTTGAATTTACAGTTGTATTCTGTGCTGACAAAGCATATGTGGCATTTCTTGTCAATTACTCATCTGACACCATTGTGAAACTGTTAAAAAAACTACAGTAAGCACTCAGTCCTCACTTTGGTCCAGAGATCAAACAATCCAACTAAACACAGGGTGAATACAAAGTGCTGTGGTTACCAACAAAAGAAAACTTTATCTTTACCGATCCAGTTTTTTTTCACAATGTCAAACAACATATACGGCAAAATTCTTGATTTGCCTAAACTATCAGTGTACAACACTGCCTGCTAATAAAGTGGATATTTGAAAACAAGGTTTATGTTTTGTGAGGCAATTACAGAATAACTGCTGTAAAAAAAAAAAAAAAAAACCTGATATAATCTGTCATAAAGATAAACCACCTGCTTTTTTCAGATTTTATAATAATCAATGCATCCTCATCAAGAGCAGCTTAAAATCAGAGGTGATCAGTGCACTAAGTGCCAAGTCATGAGGACAAATGAGGGCCTGTGTTTTATCATAATCATGTATAACACACCCGATTTACTGAGGATTATCTTTCTTTATTCAGTGAAGTCAAATTTACTCAAACACAGGAAGCTGAATCAGTTTAAAATGTTTTAACTGTAACTGGAGGAGCTCTTGCTTCAACAGTTGGTGTGAGGTGGCAGTGGAGAGGTCGGGGTCTGGGAGCGAACGGTCGTGTGCGTTCTACACCAGCCTTCGTCTCTTGCAGTCGCGCTCCATCTGTTCTTCAGATGTGTTGGTGGCTGCACCCAGAGGAGACACTTGGTTCAGTATGGAGTCATCTGATGCTTGACCGAACAGAGCCATCAGCAAAGCAACGCCAAATCCCGTGGCACGCTCTCCCTGCAAAGACAAAATAAAACAGAGAAAACAAGGGTCAGATTCCAGTGTCATTAATGTAAAGTTACCCTGCACTCATCTTTTTTTCCTGCTACCCGTAAAGTTATTGTTTTCATTCAGAGTTATTGGAATGAAACTTTAGACCTAATAAATGTTACTACAGTGAATCACAAGACCACCACAGGGCATCAGATTTTTTATTTAAAGGTAGTTTCTTGATATGAAGCGCTGACACAAACCTGACAAACCTGCAGGAAAGTTGTAAAAAGGAGTTGTAATTGAAACAATACATATTGAGCAGTTGTACCAGTCTCAAGTAATAAGATCAGCTGCTCTTGCTTCCTTCAAAAGCAGGGCTGAGTTTCATAATGATCCTCTTTTTGCAGTTTTTTTCCTCCCACAAGTTTATCTGAAGGCTTCATGTAAACTTTTGGATACATTTATTTTTTAAACAGAACACACAGACTGTAGACTTCTGCCTCCATCACTTACATCGGAAGTGCATTAGTAAGAGATCTCTTAATGGCCAGTGTGAACAGGAGGAATGTTTACAGCAAGAAAAAACACTTTTACTGTTCACATAGGCACCTGACTAGTGTTTTAAGATTTGAAAAAGTGTGACTCTTTTAATGATAAACACAATCTTAACTTAAACCTAGAGGACATGTCAGGCTTCACAGTGGTGTTGTTGCCAACTTCCTAAAACATTCTGCTGACTCTCTTCTTTTAGGTTGCTGAGTCTCTGGTTATAGTTATTACTGTCCTGAAGTTGTCTCAACAAAGCAGTTTCAGGCAGCAGAAAACAAATGCGTGCACCCAACAAAACTTTCACTTCACTGAGGTCTGATTATCACCTGATTTGCTCCAGGGTAAAAGTCAGAGAACTAACTGATTGCACAGTATCTGTTGGAACACCAAGGTACTCACAGCGTGGACGGGAGAGGCGATATCAACATGGACCCAGACACCCGGCCAATCGAAGCCCAAGTGGGAACCAATGAAGAGACCGGCGCAGGAGCTCTGGGCGTTCTCCCGGTCCTATCAAAACACAAGAAAAAGGATGACAAACCTCAGCAACTCCCACAAAATAATTATACAAATATTCTACTTGAAACACTTAGTTGACAGTTAGTAACATAGTATATGGATTATTAAGTACTGGGTCACAAGCGATACCATTGTACCACACCAGATATTTGTAGGTATATCTAATAAAATTAGGCAACATGGTTTGATGACGCTTGCTACAATCTTCAAAACACAAAACTTTTTGTGATCCAAATGTAAAAAGAAATGTTCCCAGATTCTGACAAGAAAACATTTAACTTTACATTAACAGCTCTCCGTAATGTGCTCCAGCCTGTACTGACGTTTAATGAACCACACGAAATGTACAAAAGATAAGTTGTGAGCTACAGTTATGTTGGGAAAAAGTATCCAAACAAGCTTCAGTAAAGCCTTTGTGTATTTCTTGTGTCAGACTTCCATGCTCTTTGTCACATCTTGATGAATTTGTAGTTTGTCACTTACTGCCACAGAGTTCTTCATGTCGGCCATGGCAGAGGTGAACTCGCTGAAGTGCAGCTCGGGGCAGTAGACCAGAGGGTGAGCGAGATCTCCGCTGCTGCGCCCAGCGCGCACACACGCAACCTCCCACTGCTCGCTGTTAGTCATCACAGCTGCATGGTACTTCCCTGTGGAGATCCCCTGGACAACAGAAACAAAAAGGTTTTAGGTACAAAGACAACACCTGTTGGTTTTGGTCTCTTGAGGGGATCCTTTGAGTCCAACAGTCTGTAAGAGGCTGTCTCCCACCTGTGCCCCCGTCAGTGTGGCCATGTCCAGAACAATATCAGCTGACAGGTCTTTGCTGGCATACACCACTCCATCAGCCAGCACCAGCCTGCCTTCTGCATCAGTGTTGTTGATCTCCACCGTCCTTGAGAATAAAATCACACAAATGACAGGTGAAAATTTAATTCCACATTCATTCCTGTTGATCTGGCTTGTAATATAATATAATTCAGCTTGTGTGCAATCATGCTGGGATGGCGTAGACAAAACAAATCCAGTAATTTGATAATCTCTCCTTCAACTCAAACTACAAGGAAGTGACACATAAATATTAAAAAGTGTCTCACTTTCCGGAGTAGAGAGTGTGGATATCATCAGGCCGTGTGGCTGTGGGTCCAACTGCATTCTCTGCGAGGCAAAACACTGCGTGGAGGTTATCCTTAAAGCCCTGAAGCAAACAGAGGAGGGAGTCTGATTAAAAGAACCCAGAGTGCAGACAAACAGGAGGCTAAAATGACAGTTGTGGGATAATCCAAAAGGTCACCTCACCTGTTTAACAGTAGCCTTGAAAGCTCCCAAAATGGCAGCAGCTCCACCACAGTCTCTCTTCATCCCTGGCATTGTGGTCTTGGAAAATAAAAATAAAAATCATATTAACATGTGATGAAAAACTAATTTGATCTCTGATGTCGCTCTAATGCTGCACCTCTAGCATGCATTGAGCAGTACAGTGACCCAGCAGTCCATATATTTAGACTTAGACCAGCTGGTTTGTAAGTGGGGACCTTGCAGAATAAGTGAGCTCTACTGTTCTATTTGCATATGACACCACATAAACTGGTGAATGCAACAGCAGCTACATGGCAACGGATTACTGAGAATAGGCTTAAAGCTTAACAGATCAGGGGTGTCAGCGCGCAGGTTCGAGGATCACCAGGACGACTGCAGAGTTCATCAGTTTTTATAAAATCGGCAGTGTGAAAGGTGTCCAGTGAATGGGCCAGAACACAAAACACCTTGTCAAAATGTTTGCTATTTTATGTTCTGCAGGTAAACACAGGATATGTTGGGCGGTTTGAGCCATAAAATTAAGTGTCAGTCCACAGGATCGCAATAACCACAATGATAATTACTGTAGTGATGTTCCCGGGACATCAGCATAACAAAGACTTTTTTAAAAAAGAATGATGTACATTAGTTACTATCAGTTCTCCAGAGAAAAAAAAATAGGAGTACCTTTCCCTTGATGCTGAGTCCTCCAGTGTCATACACAATGCCCTTTCCAACCCATGCAATGGTCTGGGTTGCACCATCTGGTTTGTGGCTCAAGACTGCTAATGCAGGAGGATGCTCTGCCGCCTTGCCAACTCCATAAATACCTGACAGGGTAAAGTTATAGAGTTTAGTTTTTTATTTAAAAAAAACAAAAAAACCCTAACAGCTGAAACAAAATGACAGTGAAAACATAATAGACGAATGCAAAGAGAACTATTTTCTTTATGACCACTAAATGTTATCGATTGCTTAAAAATTATTTCCAACAATTAGCAGAATAACATATTGTGAGTAAACAGGTGTTTCTACCTAAGAAATGTGAAGTCTTCTTCAGAAACCAAATAGAACCTATAATTATTGAGACTGCTGGGATTTTCAACAAAAACAATGTTCTAAATTAAATCAGGCAAATTGGTGTCATCTACGCCAATTACAGACAAATATCTAAAGACACATGTACCTCCAAACCCTTTTTGTTTCAGTTCCTCTCCACGAATGATCAGTGGAGTAATTCCAAGCTCAGTTCCCACAGCTTTGATTTCCTGAAAGAGGAAACAGGTGTCTGTGACAGGATGCTGCATCAAAATAATTATAACGACTTAGACATGTTGCTGTAGTAATGTCAACAAAATTTACAGAAGAGAAATAGTTTCACTTACATCTAAGAAGTGATCTGTATTCATCTCATTGCATGGCGTGTCCACAATGCGAGCTGCCAGCCGCACCCCATCAGCAGCGTTGGAGAGACACTGAACAGAAGAGAAGCCTTCAGATACGGCCGACTGCAGTTGACATGTACCGCAGTGGTTCATAAACATGCTTTTAGCATCCTAAAAGAAAAAAAACATCACAGTGCAGTACCTCAAGCTCTGCGTCATCCAGAGGACTGCCGTCTTGCCCGACGATCACAAACTCCACGGTGACGTGCTTCTTCTGAGCCCTGTGTGAGGATGTAGAGCGGCGAGAGAAGGTGGGGAAGGCCCTGGCGATGGCACAGGAGGATGGAAACACATCTGAGCGCTCACAGACCATCTGGAGAGTGAACAAACATTCACATCAGCCACTTGGTCACGCAAGCTTTCCTTCCACTGGATGACCCAGATGTAAATGGCCATAGGACTCCCAGGAGGAGTCACAGAATGATCGAACAGCAGATCTGATCTGCAGCGATAAAGTGCAATCCCCCCCACATCCATTTACTATCACAGAACAGGCGAGAACAAATGACATCCTGAAGATACTGACCAGGATGCAGCGGTTGTTCCCTGCGGGCAGGCAGGACCGGACCAGACGGGACACAAAGTGGGCAGAAGACGGGCTGTTGTGCCTGCTGACCCGTGAAGGAAGGGCGGCCACCACGGCATGGTTGAGGTACAGCGGGCAGCTGTCCGTGGGGTTTGGGTTCAAAGCATTGAGAGCCGCCTGCCAGATCTGACATAAAATGAGACAAAACTGACATTTTAGATTTACTGTGGAGACGGCAGAGCAGGAACAAGTAGTAGATTCATTGATCCGGACGACAGAAACGTAATCCGCAACCATTTTTTGGTAATTCATTCATTGTTTACGTCATGGATTTGGCACATTTCTTCGTCTTATGAGATAGTAAACTGAATATCTTTGGGCTTTGGACTGTTGTGTCCGACAATACAAGCAAACTGAACTTTGACAAAATGTGACAGGTTTGCAGACAGTGCCATGATTACCAGCGTAAGTGTAACAAAGAGCTTTTACCACCCGGGAGCAGGCAGTGAAGTCACAATCATGTTGGGTAATCATTGTCAGAGGACACTGAGGAGCTCTGTGTCTGGCAGGAAACCTTTCCTTGACCTCTCAGTCTCTCTCTGTTATAAACTGTCTGCAGGACAGTCCACAACACACAGACCTCACAGCTCCTCTGAACACCAGGACAGGATTTTTCTGCACAGCCTCCTGATCTCTCACAGCCACACAAAACCCTGCTGTTAACTTCTCTCAAACCCAGGAAACGAACAATTCAGACTTTAACCTGAACAGTCGCCCTGTCGTAAAACCTTACGTTGTTCCGTGACAAGTTAATAAACTCATATTAGTACTAAAACTTAACTTGCATTAATGTTACAAAGTGTCAGGCAACTTAACACTACAGAAAATATTAAAATTTTATTTAAAAAAGATATCGGCGTTTTCTAATTTACTTTCCCTCTTGCAAATAAAAAAAAAAAATAACAAATTCACCGCCAACAAAACCTTCCTCGTCTCCTTTACACCGTTAAACGTGACTTACAAAGACAGCAGATTAAACAGAGCTGGTTAGTTGCAGGTTATCTTCCGGGGACTAGTTTACCTCCGCCGGCTGCGTTAGCCGACGCCCGCTCAGCTAATACGCTACCGTTAGCTTAGCATCAGTTTCGGGCAGTATTCACCTCTTTGCCGACGACAGGCTGCAGTTTCCCTTTGATCTGCCCCCAGCCGACCTGCTGCAGCAGCGCCTGCTGTCCGACGATCAGCACGGGGCGAGTCTGCGGCTCGGAGGCTCCGGCGGACGCCTTGAACTCCAGCACCACGTTCGCCATTTCTGCGCCACAGACAGACCGGGAGGCAGACAGACAGACGGACGGACGGAGAGAGAGAGAGAGAGAGAGACAGACAGGGAGGGAGGGAGACAGCGAGGAGACGGTCACATTAAGTGGACGGACTGCTGTCGTTCACCGGTGCAGCCGCCGGACCAGCGACGGCAACCCGGAGGGGACAAAAACGACTTCGATTTAGCGAAGCTGTAGATGAACCTGTGGAGGCGACCTGCAGGAGCTGCACGGAGATGTGAGTGGAGCCTGGTTACAGTCTGTGTCTGTGACGACTTTAACTCTTCGTCAGTGCATCCCGGACTGAATCTGACACGGTGCATGACTGGCTGAGTGATTGCAGCAGCTTTCTGTCCGTCCGCACGATGTTAGGATGCACTTTGTGATTTCAGCCACTTGTTCTGGTGTTTGCATTTATTTTTCTATCTGTTCCATGGATCTGCTCCCCCACGTGTCAAAGTGAAATGTACTTTTAACTCCTCTACATTGATCATAGAGCTTAACATTGCAGATTTTTCAAACCAAACATGTATCAACAACTAACTGATAACTGATGTCACACATCATTGGGTGATAAGTTGTGCTTTATAAAGACTTAAAACACTGTGTTAAGAAAGACGGAATGAACACAGTGAAAACATTTTTATATTCATCTTGGAACTCAAATGGGAAATGAAAAGACAAAACTGCGCTGATGGTAAGTATTTATTCTTTTTCTCTCATATGAATGCCATCCTCCACTAAAATCACACAGAGTATTCAAGTTGTGAGTTACAGCCTGAAATCTCAGTAAGATGTTCAGAAGACACACAGTTTGTTCACATGAAAAGCTTTAACACAGCAGTTCCTAGAGACAAACATTGTTCAAAACATTTCACTGCAACTTGTGTTCAGAAATGTCAAACCACTTTTACCCCCTAATTTCATCCAAATGACACAAGGAAATTAAATTTTTCTTTTACTGTTTTGGAAAGTTAAATTTGTAAAATGCACTTTCAAATTTTATACAATATTTGCATAAACTTAAAAAGGATACCCTACTGTAAAATGTAAACTTTCACATCAGAGTGCAAATTGTTTAAAGCCATTTTAAGATAATACAGCAGGTATTACTAAGGAAAAGAAAAGGGGAAAATATAAAAGTCTGTGTTTATACAGCTTACAAATTATTAAAAGATAAACACCTGCATTTATAAAAACTTGATCTTTAAAGAGAGAGGCAGTGACATCTTTGTACCAGAACAGGTGGACTGTGCTAATTAAGTGTGAAAAACAATGATTTAAAAAAAAAAAAAAAAAACTTAATTATTTTAATTGTAAAATATGTGAAATATTTACTAGACACATATTTATTGAATGTCAATAAATACTGGAAAACAACAAATGAAATGTGGCAACAGGAGATTTTTCCACTGGACCGGGAAACAGAGAACATGTCACATTTAAAAAACAATTCATTCAGTTTCTAGTGTTTCACAGCAATGAATAATGCCATTAGATGTGAGCACTTTCATTTCACTTCACTGGACACTGGCAACATTATAGTGATAACTAAGGTGAAACGTAATGCTGAAACAATCATTTGATTAGTCGATCAAATAACCGACCTTTTGATAATTAACATTTTACTTATTCATCAACTAAAATGCCAGACATTTTCTGGTTCCAGCTTCTTAAATTTGAGGGATTTGCTGCTTTTCTTGGTCTTATTTCAGAGTAAATTAAATATCTTTGGGATTTAGGACTGCTGATCAGAAAAATCAAGCAATTTAAAGACATCACCTTGGGCTCTTGCAACTTGCAATTAACCATTACTTTAAAAGTGAAATGTTACATTTAGTAAAGACGCAAGACTTTAATGCTCAAAGTCTGAAAGATACATTTTTCCTGTGCGTTCAAACTGTTCATATCAAGACATATTTATTTATTTCTTTGACCTTCCATTTGTTTGTTTTATTCTCTGGCTTATTTAACTGAAATATGATACGTCTGTCTTATGCAACATCCAGCTCAAAATGTGCTTTTTATTGCATCCACAGTACAGCAACACTGACCTGAGGTTAATTCTCAATAATTTGGGTTTTTCAAGATAGTACAAGTAAAAGGTTAACTTCATTTTAAAACTATATATACACTTGACTCTGTAAACTATATAATTGTTTCTATACACATGCTTGTGACTTTCCTAAACTGAAATGTTACTTTTGTAAATCATGATAATATTAGAATAATAAGATTACTTATATCGATGTAGTGTCTGCTACACTCTGGACAGGATAAGAAAATAGAGTCTTATTAATTGCATAAAAGGTTTACAGCACCTGTTAGATATTTTAAAACAAGTATATTAAGAAGCAATGTCTAACATGCAAAATAGCACTCGCAGACACACACGCATACGTAAATTATTACACAATCATCCGAGTATTCTTGCACTTGTGGCTGCTGAGGACAAACACAGATTTCAGGCTTTGGTGGTTAACGAGCTAAGAAATTAAGCCAACAGTGACAGCGGACGGGGTTCAAGTGAAGAGGCTTGTATCGTGTGCTCATGATAAAACGTAACGTTCATTTCTAAATGGTTAGTACTTCATTAAACATGAATTGAGTGGCTAAACTCAACTCGTGTGACAGAGAACATAATCTAAGAGGTCTGCTATTATTAGTGATATGTAAGACTAGATTTTAAAAAAGCAACCAATGCTACTGGTGCATGAGCACATAGTGTACACACGTGAGAAGGCTATGCATGACCACACACGTTCCTAGACACTTGTATGTGTGTGTGGTTACGCTTCGAGACTTTGGGCTACACCGGGATGAAATTTCACCCCGTCCAACACCGGTCCAGGCCAGTAGTGCCTGTGCAGCCCTGGAATTAGGCATGACACAGGTTGCCACTGGACCCACAGGTGGCGGTGATGACGCAGTTCTTCAGGATGGGGTTGAAGTGGGAGGCTGTACCAGTGCCGGCCTCCCTGGGAGGGAAAGGCTTCATGGTGGAGAGGATCAGGGCCAGGCAGTCTGCTACGTTCTTGTTTGGGGCACAGGCCAGAGCGGGCGTGTGGCCTGCAGAGAGTCAACAGGCAAAGTTTTATCCTACGGTGTCCTTCAGAAACATTTTTTGGTAGCACAGAATTTAAATTATTACTGCTTACCTTCCTCATCTACAGCCATGACTGCTGCTCCTCTGCTCAGTAACACCTGCACTACAGTCGCCAGGCCTTTCCTCGCTGCAATGTGAAGGGGCCTGCGTGAGAGAGAGAAAGACACGTCTGATTACAGAGTGCTTAGGGAAGAATGCAATCATATTAAAGAATTCCCATGCAGTATTACTTGGGCCAATGGCAGGCGAGTCAATACTGTTAACAGGGAAAACTTTCTTCCTAAACTTCAAACCGAATTGAAAAATGTTGATGTCAAGGTGTCTTGTTAGTGTAGAAAACATACTACTGATATTCAATCATAAGTAAATATTTATTCAACAGTATTATCACAATGCATTTCTTTTATACTACATTTGAAAAAGAAATGGCAGAAAAAACATCTAGAGCTTGGATGAACAGTCTGCAGCTCCAATGACAATAACCTGAAATACCTTCTTTAAATTCACACTGCATAATGAGCCCAAGTGTCTTAATACTAAACTACAGGATCCAAACTGGTTGATTTTCTTATTCATAAATTCCAAACTAATAATTTACAACATTTCATAGTTTGATCAAGTTTTGATCAGTGCTATTCTTAATTAACAGCGTGCACGTATAGCGGCCAGTGCTTCAACACAACTCACATTTGGAGAGCGCTGTTTGTTGCATTTATGAGGGAGGAGTCGCTGATCTCTCCCAGGATCAACAGGGCACACATCTCATGACCCTGCAGAATAAAACACATTGTACCAAGTCATAATGTGCTAAAGCAATATTGTACAAACTGCCTAAAAATGTAAGTCGTCAAAGTTGCGGCTGAAAATGTAATCAAATCTTGAATTTAACTTCCATTAAATTATTAAATTCCACACCATGCAATATTATAGTACAAAATTATTACATTCTTAAATTAGATAATATAAAATATATTTATATTTCACAATTAATTCTAATATGAATATCATACCACTGTTAATGTTAAAAACGTGTTTGATTACATTTTTAACCTGATTTTCAACAGGGATTTTATATTTTGGCAGCTTATCACCGTATCTGACAGTTGTTATATTACTGTTGCTACACATGCAAAACATATTGTGCCACTGCATGCATGCAGTACATGCATTTGTGTGTGTATGTGACCTTGCTGCAGGCTAAGTGAAGGGCAGTGTTATTATTGACATCCACCAGGGTCAGGTCAGGCTTCGCTTTGTGCAGCAAGAACTCTGAAATGCAGAAAATAAGACACCTTTCACAACGAACACAAGCCTTTATATTTCAAACAAACATTTACTGGTGTTTTCATGTGGAGCATCTTACAATCAGTGCAGCAGGGGAACTGACTAATGTGGTGTGATAAAGGTAACCATCAGTGAGGACTGTGAGAGTCAAAACATGTATGACTGAGTGCTTGAAAAGAAACAAATTGTCGGAAAAATTAAAATGTTCGTCATATGGATACTCTATATTGTCCTGCAGAATAATCATGTATTGTCCTCTTCTTTAGTTGAAAATGGTCTTGATGTGGTTAAATGTTTCCCAGGTGTATATAAGAATGTCATATACATTTTAAGACACTGAATTTCAATCACATACCAACAGCCATAGTCTGTCCACATTCAGCAGCAACCATCAGAGCCGAGCACCCACAAAGGTCCACAGCATTGACTTCTGCTCCCTGGGCCAGGACCAGCTGGAGCCCAGCAACATTTCCTGAATAAGCAGCCGCATGCAGCGGGGTCCTGCACCCATCCGACATACACATGAAAATACAGCACGGGCAGACACATTCACTGCTTCTGAACACGAAAATACTGTTCAATTTGCACCTTTTTGAAAGCTATGAAAGGTTAAACATTAGAATTCATGCAACATGTCAGTGTTTTTATGGGTTTCTTGTACCTTTAAAAGATAACAAAATTTTACAGTCTCATCAATTAACTTGAAGTTTGAATAAAATGTGTTTTTAGTGACTATACTGGACATATCCTACAATATTATAACCTTCTCGACTAATATTTGAATAAAAACTTCCAATGTTATGGGATATCCTGAACAGCAATAATCATATTGAGCTGTCATAAGAGATATTTTATACGTACAACCACTGCTTGCAGATGTGTGCCTGAATCGAAAATAACCTAAAAATTCTGCATTAACACCTGTAAACTGATCCATAACTGTAGTGTAGCAGAAATAAATTTGTTATGATAAGAAGAGCTCAGCTCAGAGCAGGACCCACCTTCCTTTGGCATCACTAATGTTTGCAATTTGAGGGCCAGCAGTCTTTACTACAAGTCCAGCAGCAACATCATGTCCATTAACTCTGTGTAGGAAGAACACAGTTGTTAGATTTTGAAAAACTACACTAAATTTGTTGATATTATTAATACATAAGAAACATACTGTATGTATGGTTAGCATTAACATTTACAGTACTCACAGAGCACAGTGCAATGGGGTGAAGAGGTTTCCTTCCTGGTTGCTAAAAAGTTTGTTTTCAAGTAAAATGTGTAAACATCCTTCACGCCCTAAAGACACAGGAAACAAATGACCAATGATTAATATTCAAATTACAGTAACACAGTATTTTACCACCCAACTGTTTAACAAAACAAAACAAATCATTCAAGGGCAAAAAGAATGCTGTGTCTGTATTCATGTCCATGTTTGCTCCATTCAACACTAAACCAAACTCTTTTTGTTAAAATTACTTAAGTACACTTGACATGAGTTCTTGCCCTGATGTCTCACCGTGGTAGGCAGCCCAGTGGGTGGGCGTGTAGCCTCTGTAGTCCAATATGGAGTCCAGAGGGTCAGCTTTCATAGCAGCCTTTAGCAAACGGCGGAGTAGCTCCGTGTGGCCGAGGGACGCTGTGAGGTGCAGCGGGGTCCTTCCCTGAGAGTCTCTACACAGAGCAGAGGCCCCGTGTTCCAACAGAGCAGATACACAGTCCTCACTGCCCAACATGGCCTGCAGGTGGAGGACACAAGATATGAGATGAGAGGATAACAACACAGGACTCCTGCATTTACATAAAGAAGTGCATTTAAAAAAAGTGACAGGACATAAACACAAGCACAGCAAACACACTTACAGCTCTGTGTAATGCAGTGAAGCCCTTTTTGTCTGCAGCATCAGCCTTTGCTCCTTTCTCCAACAGGATGTGGACACAGTCGGTGTGACGTCCCAGAGCTGCCAGCATGAGAGCCGTCCTTCGTACGACAAAACACAAACAAGATTTGACTGCTGTGAGGATGACTTTCTGACCATGTCAGACTTTACAGTGGCTAAAGTGAACCTGACTGCATTGTAATTTTGCATATTTCAGAAAAGTAAAGTAAGAAAATGACATCAAACAATCACATCACCCTTTATGGTTAATAAACACACCCTTCTCATGCTTTGTGCCTGAGTATTAGCTGTTAGTAATTTATGGGTTCACTCTCTGACTCAATCTGTAATCAGCAGCACCTGAAGTCATTGTTTTGTAATAAAATACAATATCAGTATGAACATTTTACTATTAATTTATCTCCTGTTCCTTAAAATGCTTGTTTTGTTAATGCCAAATTAGTATCCATTTGATACAATAAATACTGGGTGGGTATACAGGTTAACAGTTTCACATTGAAATATACACTGAAATAGTCTATTTAAACCAGTGTGGTGTCATGCCACAGAAAATTAAAACAGGTTGGATAGTTAATAGTCCCTGCTGGAATAACTGGTGCAAATAAATGGTTTCTACATTGTACCTTTATTGCTGTAAATAAACTGTACCATTATAATCATACTCTGTCGTGCCATAACAAGACAAATTATTTTATTAAGTTTCAAATTAACAGTATTGTATTTAAAAGCAGTACAATCTGGTGTTTACCTAATCAAACAAATCAGAGTATTAAATATTAAGTGACTCACCGTCCCTGTGTATCTGGACTGTCGATGACGTCGGCACTTTGTTCCATGTTGACCAATAAAAGCAGACAGTCCATTTGGCCCTCAGCCGCTGTTCAGAGGAAAAGAGTCCGAGGAAAATATCAAGTTAAACATCAGTTTCACAGAGTTATTAATTACATAGATGATAAAGTTATAGCATAATTTACTAAACTTCATCAACAAGTGTTTTTTCTCATCAACCATGTCCATCAAAAGTTATCAACACAACACTACAACCAAATTTATATTGTATATTTGTCCTATCAAATATTCCTCCCTTATATGGATTTCTTAAACATCCCAGGATCCAACACACACCTGCAGCATGGAGAGCTGTCCACTTGTGCTTGTGCTCCTTCAGTGTGTAGGAGGCTTGATGTTTCAGCAGCACTTCCACACATGGGGCGAAACCTCTCTGAGCAGCCAGGTGGAGGGCAGTTCTGCCGTCAATGTCCCGCACATCCAGACTCACTAATGTCTCAGACAGCAAGCGCAGTGCCTCACAGTGACCATAATACGCCTGTAGTTGCAGAATGCATAACAACAGTAGAGTCAAAAGGCATGTAAACATGTAGTCTTCATTTAAAAGTCACATCTTTTCCAGTGCATTCATTGTAATCGTGAGCTACTCACAGCTAAGTGCAAAGGACTGACAGGAATATTACTTTCAACCTCTTCTAGACAGTTGAAGGAAATCTCTAGGAGCTGCAAGAGTGAGAGAAAAAAAACATCAGATAACTTCAACTAGGTCTAGTCTGCAACCGATTAACAAGAAAATTAAAATTAAAATCAAAGCCGCTAAATCAAAGATACCACTGACCAGTTCCAGGTGCTGTTTGTTCCCATAAGCTGCTGCATAGTGGACGGCGCTGTAACCCTTACTGTTCTTCAGAGTCGGGTTCGCCCCATTGTCAAGCAAGTAGTCTAAACACCTGAACACACAGAGCAGAACATTAGGAATCCTGTCTGGGTTTTATTCTTCTTCCAGCAACAAAAAATAATCAAAGAAAGACAAAAAAAAACATTCCCTTATCATGGCTTTTCTGTGTATTGTTCTGATATTTGTTTTTTATTATAAAGTATACCTCAGAAAAATGAATTTTATGTATTTTTAAATAAAAATCAAACCCTTTTATTTGATCTGAAACACAAGATTACTGCGTATTCTGCACAGTGCAGCATAAAGTAGAAAGTTTATCCGTCTATGCCTCTTTCTATGAGTGATATGATAAATATGTGACTTACAGCGAGGCCTCGTGTTCCTTTTCCTCACTGCAGTCAGGCTTAGAGTTTTTTTCCCCTCTGTGGAAACAAAGACAGACACTTTTAAAACTTCAGTCAGGTTTTTCAACAAAGAACTGTCCACAAGATGTTGTCCTCTGAATAAAATATTAGAAATGACAGTAAATGCTCTCTCACCCACAAAAGGTGTGTGAAGCAGCAGCATAGTGCAGAGGGCTGCAGCCCGTCAGGTCCAGCTCATTGACCTCAGCACCGGCTCTCACCAGGGAGATTGTGCATTGGCTGTTCCCGTTAGCTGCAGCATAGTGCAAAGGAGATCTGCGAGGTACAACAGGGGACAGCTGTGATATCAGGTAACACCAAAGCAGAGTTAAAGTCTTGGCTCCAGCTATTCAGAGCTGCTTACCTTCCCAAATTATCTTTTACATCCAGTTCAGCAGCGCTATTCAACAGCAAGTTCAGACAGTCAACATTTCTGTCACAAGAAAGGAAAAAAAAAATCAGAAGTGTTTCAATAAAAGACACCCCACTTTAAGTGGAGCTCTAAGCACATAAAACAATACTTTCAACATTTTGAAATGAGAAAAATCGATAGTGTGGCAATTATTGCTGGTATTTTCACACAGTACTAAATTGCATTTGTTGTTTATATCAATTGGCTTAAAGGATCCATAAATTCAGGAAACATATTGACAGTAATATGTTTTTTAAAGACCAGAAAAAAAAAAGTTTTACACTATACAATGGATTTTGTGATGACCAAAATCCCCAAAACATGGAGAAATATAATTTTCACAACGAGCAGAAGACCTTCCTAAAATATCAACAATATTTACACACAGAAATTCATCCTTTTTATCAATAACTCAAACTCCTCAGATGTATGTAAATGTTCAAAAAAAAAAAAAAAAAAAAAAAGGACAAATATATTTATAAATACAACAATGTGTGCGTGTGTTTGTGTGCGTTGGCTCACCCTCCAGAGGCAGCTGCATGCAGGCAGGTCCTCCCGTTGTCGTCCAAGGTGTTTATATCAAACCCAACTGACGCGGATTGAGACGGCATTATGTAAAACTGACCTGAATGATACACAACCAACAATAACAGTTTGTTAAGTGGAAACATTCGGAGTTGTGTCAGTAATTAAAATGTAAAAAAGGATAAATTCAGGAGTATGGCTTAATGACTCGAACGGATTCTCACCATTAGACAGTAACTTTCGACAACAGTCTGGAAATCCGTACAGCACTGCCAAATGTAGTGGAAGCATCCCATGAATCCCCTGTCTTTAGAGATCAGAACAAAGATTGTTTTTCAGCATGAAATTGGAAATTAAGTGCAAAATAAAACTGATGTTTTTCTTAATGCTTTCAAACTGTTTTTCTCCAATCCAGGGAATTTGTTGGTTTGGATGTGAAGTATCGACAGAGAGTTTACAGCTACTTAAATCTTTAACACATTTTATAGAGTTTCTTTGTATCATAGTTGAAATGATAGGAGGTGAATGTAAATTATCTCAACATTTAGAGAGGAAATATGTCATGTTGGATCAATGCAGTTGGATTATTATGGGCTGCTCCTTGTAGTGTGAGTGCAACAAGAAAAATAACCCCAAAAAAACAAAACACCAACATGAAGGTTTGGACAGATGTACCTGGCCTTGTCAGCACCATTTGTCAGCAGAGTGCTGATTAGCAACTCCTGGCCATATCTGGCAGCAATATGAAGAGGAGTGTTTCCAAATATATCAACACAGTCAATCTCCCCACCTGAGTACAGAGGGAGAAGGAAACATGATGTGGTGAAGTGTTTCAGTTGAGGACACACTGTGATATTCAACTGATATGCAAGTCAGAGAATATGGTGGGGGAATGGTTTTAAGTTTTTCAAAATCAATCATGTGCAACATGAGGATGCTGTGGATAGTGTACGTTTGTGTTACCATTTTGGATCAGAATCTGGGAGCCTGTGAAGCGCCCGTGCATAGCAGCCATATGCAAAGGGCTCTTCCCTTCTTTATTCTGTTAAACAGAGAAAATTTACATATTTAATTTCTGTACATCGTACATTACATCCAACTGATGACTGCAATCCAGTAATATATTCTTATGTATTTCTTCTTTTTATCCTTTCCAAATCTGCTTAATAAAAACAAGCTCTTTACCTGCACGTTGACGTCAGCACCATTGTTGATTAGCAGCTCGAGACACATCACCCCGCTGGAGGAGGTGGCAGCCAGATGCAGCGGCGTGCTGCCGTGGTGGTTGGGCTGATTGATGTTGGCACCGCAGTTCACCAGCTCAGTGGCCACAGTGTCCTGCCCCGTGTGACAGGCCATGTGGAGCGCTGTGTTCCCAGAAAGGTTGGGTTCATCAGCCTGAGAGGTGGAGGAGAAAAACAATTGATGAGTATAATATGAAACATGTCTGGTGATTTGTTTGACAGCCCAAGAAATGGTAAAAGTTATGAGCGTTAAGAGACAAGTGACTTTGCTGATGATAGGAAAAAAGGACAGTGGTTTGAAAGATCTGGCTTGTTCAAAGGGAGAGACAGGTACATAATATATTTTTAAACTAGTGCTAGCTTCAGCTGTGAATGTAGAGATGTATTATGTGACTATATGACCCTGGTATCATCAGCAAAAAGCTGATTACACATTACTGATGAAGCAGCAGCATAATTAGTGACAAAGACCAGGATCAATATGAAACCAAACCTGGAGGCTCTGTAGGACACCATGTTACTGATGCCTAATCTTACATCAAACCATTTATACAACTGATGTGTTTTCGAAAGAGTAATTGAGCAGGATGTTTCCTGATATCTTAATTCTGACTTTAAAGCAAAGGAAAACCCTTTTTACAAACCCTCTGCAGCAAGATCAAGCCCATCTAGTAATATTCTCCATTGCAGAACATACAGTACATGAAATACATGGCGATCAATGGCCAAGCAACATTACCTCCACCACCAGTCTCAAGAGATATTTGACCACGTTGAACTGTCCACTGGCAGCTGCAGCATGGAGCGGAGTGTAACCACATTTGTCCTTGCACTTCACATCAGCACTGTGAGACACCAGCAGCTTCACAACCTCCACATGTCCTGAAAGGAGAGTTTAAAATTTACTAAGAGCATCTGCCATGCATACAATATAATATAATACTCATCTTTTTTTTTTCAAGACTAGTCTAATATAAATAGAGATAGGTTTTCATTCTGGGTACAAAGTGACAATCTATTTGTGTCTGACACCACGTACCACGGTAAGCAGCCCAGTGGATTGCCTGTCTTTCCTTCTTATCTTTGGCACCGACGTCGGCCCCTTTGCTCAGGAGTAAGTTAACCATCTGCAGAAACATCAAACAAATCTTGTCTTGACAACAGTTTAGCAAACATACTTGAACATTTATAATAGAATTCTTTACTTCCTATTCTTACTTTAGAAATGGAAAAAAATAAGGAAGAAGACTTTGTCTAACACTTTCAACTTTCCAGTTTACCTCTCCATGGCCGTTGTGTGCTGCATGATGCAGGGGTGTCCTTCCTGACCTGTCAGCAACATCCAGGCTGCACACATGTGGTATCAGAGCTAAAGCGCAGCTTGTAGCCCACTTCGCAGCTGCCATGTGTAATGGTGTATGCCAAAACTTGTCCCGTGCATTGACCTCTGCTTTGTGCTTTAGCAGGAGCTCTACAGCTCTCTGAGGAAAAACACAAAATTCAAAGAAGATAAAAGTCAAGCATTAGAATCTGGGGGTCAAGGCCTTAGAAAAGTCATTATCCCTCTGCGTTTTGAAATGGGAACATACTTCATTTCGTGAGGCAGCTGCTCGATGTAATGGTGTCAGCAAACCCTGGTCCTTAGCGTTGACATTTGCACCTACAGAAAGCAAAACCAAGTTAGACTTTACTTTTTGAGTGTTTGTTAATTTCAAATTTTTCTATACTTGACTGACTCTCTATCAATTACTAAAAAGATAGGTTTCCTATTTAGTCTGATATATTTCAAAGAGAGATAAATCATTTTTCTACCTGAAGTAATAAGAAGGTCCATAGTGTGGACATCACCCAAATAAGCAGCAGCATGAAGTGGTGTGCTTTGTTCTTGGTCCTGAGAAATAAATCAAACAATAAAGTATGCAGCCAACACATTTTCCTTCAATCTATCTGATTATCCTTGTAATATATTACATTTTGTTATATTCTGACTCCAAATGTTTGTACAGTTAATGTGCAATTTCAACTTTTTTAAACTCTTGCTGTACATTGTATCAGATTGTCATTTTGCTTCAATTGTGTCCCGAAAAGTTGGTTAGCAAACTGGCAGTGAACAAAAACATACATTTAACATACATATTACATGTAAATAAAAGCTTTGCAAGTAACAAAGCAGAGATACATGGCTGAACTCTTTGTACAGGCTCAATATACAGCTTTACATGTGACACAAAATATTATTAATTCAAATTTGATACAACAATTTGCAAAACACATCCTGATTGCAGAGTTAAAGTGGAATAATATTACCAGTGAATTGACATCGTCTTCATGGTTCAACAAAAATGTCACTTCTTCTGCGTTTCGGCTAAATATAGCCTGGACCAATGGAGACTGACAAAGATGCAAAACAGATAAAGAACATTTAAAAAACAGATAATATCATTGCAGAAAGCAACAGAACTCATAGAAGCAGTGATTAAACACAATTTCAACTGAACAGCTTTCTTCAGCAAACTTGTTGTTATCTACTGGGACATAAATACATCCATGACTCTGCTGAGATGCCAGTAAAGTCAGAGTAACAATCACTTCTCTGTGCATTTCCAGCAAAAATGTCAATGATTAAATTGACTTGAGTCTGCAATCTACTTCAAGTTAATGACATCACGCAAAACTCCTAGCACTTCTTGTGAATGTTTATACATTTTTTTGAGATTTGTGTTCCACAGAAAACATAAAGCAAACTTAGCTCAGCAGTGCAGAAAATGTGGATCCATTTAAAGATTAAACTGTTTGTTTGACAGGGTTTGGACTTGCACCAGTGACCCCAATGATAAGGTCAAGGTGCATTACAGAATTAAAACACCAAACATCAATCTGACACCTACTCTAGTTTTGCATGGAGAGGAATTTGTGACATTAACTAGCCTTGTAGCAAACTTTGCTCGACATGTCGCTAACAAGACTAGCCAGCTGTTTGCAGAGTTGGAGGGAAGTCCTACTGTTAGTCAACTATCGGCACAACAAAAGCTTTATTTACTACCTGGTCCTTGATATTTCTTAGCTCCATGTCCCAATCACTCGGGAAGCTCCTTCATTGAGTAAAGTTGACTACATGTCACTCTGTAGCAGCTAGTTAGCCTAGCATTAGCTCAGTTAGCTCCTCAGACTGTCTGATGTGGAGTTTCACCAGAATATCGCGAGATTACAGAAACGGGATTTGAAGAAACGAGAGCAGGCAGGTTCAGCGGCATAAATATATTTGTCACATATTTGCTTGTATTCGTGTTATTTTCTGAACATTAGAATGAGTTGACGTTATTTTTGTTTCATAGAATATATTTATTAAATAAGTCTAGATATGACTTTGTTGAAAAACCTGACCAAAAATCTTCATAAATGTAAATTTAACAAAAAGACAATAAGCATTTATTTCATTCTAACAAAATTTACTTCGATTGTAAAATAATAATAATAATAATAATAATAACAACAATGTGTTTAGAGCCAGTGGTGGAAAGTATCTAAGTATCTAAGTACAGTTGAGATATTGTATTTCAAATTTCTTCCCATTGGAAAATATTGTACTTCTTATAAGTACAACATACATTACAAAACATTTATTTGACGGCTTTAGTTACTACTTACTTTACAAATTAGGATTTTACATACAAAACATATGATGATCATATCAAATATAATGCCTTTTTTTCTAGATTAAACTACCCAACGGTGTAAATAGTTAAAAAGTAGCTCCATCTCAACTAGAACAAAAAATTGCTACTTACCCATTAATGCATAATTAATAATAATCCAACAGTATAATATAATATTAGACTCACAGAGCCGTTTTTTGGCCCTGAATACTTTTACTTTTGACACTTTAAGTTAATTTAGCTGGTAGACCGTCAACTCCGCCTGACAGGCTGAACCCAGGGAAGCACTGTCCCATGACGTAGTTCACTCCTTGACCAATCAGAAACAGCACACGTCAGAACTCCTGCACATGCGCATTGAGTGCTGAGTTTAGCAGTTGACATGGACAGAAACGACTTTGGCAGAATTTAGCTCGAAAACGTGCTACTTAGCTACCTTCAATCAATACACACATGGTGACAGTGTAAAAGCAGATTTCATCCTCAAAACACAATCTGTCATTTTACCCTCCCGTAAAGTAGACCCAGGTAAGGACGTTTTCATTCTTTTATAAGGGCAGCAGACAGCTAACACATATCATGGAAACTTGTTAGCTTGATCACACAGCAACATTGCATGTGTTGGTGTTGGCGCAGCAGGGTTTATATTATCGGGTTTGTTGAGTTTATTTTAACTCTTGTTCACGTATTTACAGGTTTTTTCAGGCTCGGTGGTTCAGCTACAGCCACATCACTGTGTAGCAGAGTTATCAGGACGAGAGGTCAAACATTTAAACACATGGTTAGCTCCTTACTACTAACTTACTCCCGACTACTGGGAGTTAGTGAAATCAATTGACACTATTTCAGCATCACAAGAGTGAGTTGTACTAAAAGGTTAAATTGTTGTCATTCTGAAAGTACACCGGTGTGTTGCTGTACTCTAGTAATCGTGAGTAAATTCAACGTGTTGATTCATGTGTGAAAGCTGGAGATCAGAGCACCATCCTGGATTTAAGTAAGTCATCAGGTGACACTTTGGCCCATCGACAATACAGTTGTTCAAATTCAACATGTAAAACTGAGCTGTACAAAATCACCGAAATGTGATTTACAGTTAGCCAGATTTTTCACTTTTGCAAATGCCTGGAGCTTGAGAAATTACATTGGCTTACTTATCACAGTGGCTGGTAGAATAGACACAATTATTTATACCAGTTATCAGTATGGTCATTTTCTTTCCTGGTGAATCGTAGAGAAAAAGCAGAGTTAGGGTTTCTGGCACAATGTCACCTTGGCCTACTTGCAATCTCCAGCAACACTTTAAACAAGAAGTTGTTCTTGTATTATCAAGGACAGCATGCTGTTCTTAATACTAAAAGTGTTGCAGGAGTTTTGACCCATGCTTTCCTTACTTCATTCACCTTGCATGTAGGTGATATTGTGCTGGAAACCCCCACTCTATTAGAAAAGGATAACTGACAGCCTAAATTAACTTTTTTCCTAAATTAAATTTTTTCCTCTGTCCATTTGGGTTAGTGAGGTTTAAGATGTTAGTTGCTGATTTTTATTTGCCATCTACAGGAAGAAATACAGTGAATGTGATTCAAGGGAAAACCAATAGCAGTTTTATCAGCAATGTTTGTTGCTAAATGTAAATTTAGTGAATTCAAGGTAGAATTTATTGTCGTTCTCTCCTTATACAATACTCAGTATACACGGGAACAAAATTGTGTTCCTTGAGTGCTACAGAGAACATGCATAATTGTGTATTACACGCAATCACCTCTCAAATACCTTGAATCTGCCTATACATGTTAACCTTCTGGCCATCTCTAGTCACAGCTGTAGTTCAGTGTAAGCGTAAAGTCAGTTGTAAACAAAAGAACTGCCATGATAAATATGCCACTCATATGCTAAATGTTTAACAAACATGACTCATGCAACATGAAATACAAATTGTATTTTACTTAATCATTGTAAGTCTTATTATGGATTATATTATTCACACAGCAAGCTCATGGCTGTATGTCAAAACAGGTAGGCATTAATGGTTCTAAATTCTGGTGTAAGGTGTGTGCTTGTTCTTGATGGACCAGTTTTTGTAAAGGTCAAATATTTGAATATTTGATTTCCTTGTTAGACAGAGCCAGAGATGACTCTTCTTTTAACCTCCATAAACAGAGCTGTGTTGGTGTGGGACGTGGAAGGTCCTCATTTGAAAGTACTAAGAATGATTTGTACTACTATTTTTTTATATTATTTATTTTTTTATGTATCGTTAGAAGTTGTCACTGGCAGTAATATAATCAACATTTAGAATTAGTTTTCTTAGATGTTGACTTTGGCATTGCTGTGTTTTTTTTTTTTGGCAAGGGCTGTAATTTGAGGGGAGCAACATTAGAGATAATTTGCCGGTTGGGGAGTTGTCATAGATTTAGTGATTTCAAAAGCTGCTCTGTGTAGATTAGGCGTCTTTGGTGTTCGTTGAGATAAACGCTTTGGGGAAGTGAGATGGATGGATGGATGGAAAAGTGATGTGGTTTCTTGCTAGGCTTACCACTATTTAATTTAGGTTTACAATCTTGGCCAATCCAACCTTACAACATTTGGTAAAGTCAAAATGAATCATGTAGTTGATGACATAAATTGATGTTTCCTGTATGAACATCATACTGCTGCTGTTATTGAATGATGTGTGGAATGTTATATGGATTCAATCTGACCAAATTCTGAGCTACTGGGAAACTTTGTCGGAGTCTGAATCTCTTTGATCAGCACATACACGTGGTCACCCATGGAATTTGACAAGATTAGTGCAGCTACATCAAAAGACAGTTGCACAATCCAGGACTGGAAAGCCAGGTCACAGTAGCACCAGTACAAAACATACCAGTATGTCAGATGTAGCGGATTTAAAAATGATAGAAGACTAAACATAAATAAAGCAAAATAATTGTTCCTCTGGTGATACTTTTGTTTTGTTTTTTTTGTTAATGCTAGTGAGGTGGATGGTGAATGTGTTGAGTTGTCCGGTGTCACACTTAAAGCACAGTGTACAGGACCAACTTGAGAATGCCTCGAGACACTGAAAGTGACAAAGGTCTGTCGGTGATAGACGTAAAGATAAAGTACTGCCACTGTAGGTTGATCAAACACAGAAAAGACAGACTTGGTTGTGTGTCTGTTCTACAACTTCAACCAGTTGCCAAGACAAAGGCAGTCAACCAAATAACAGAGTTAACGCTTGCACACTGAAATTTCCCTTGTGGTCCACCATCTCGGTTTTGTTTGAAACGCAATGCAAATGCAAATGCAATAAAACAACATTGGGTGGTGGCAGTAATAATTTGAAACCTCATTTTGTACTTTTCTAGTGTGTCTTGTAACTGACTGTGGCTGCTGACTGTGACCACATGAGGAAACATTATAAATAGGTCAGTGTTTTAAGAGAGCCAGATTCAAACCCCCGAGACAGTTTCAGAAGGCCCCACATGCTGAAAATTTACTGTTAAATCTGGCCCATGAATTATTTTTAAAATTATTTTCCCATTTTGATTTATTAGATTAAAAATTTTTTGAGTAATCACTTAATTTTCTAACAAGGTTGCAAAATTGGAGAAAAAAAGATTTCATATTTAGCTGCCTTTAACTCACTCTAATGTACTCTGACTCACCTGAAACCAAAATGTTTCTGTCTAAACCTAAATGAAGGAGCACAGACAACTTCAAGAGACATGGACGATTGACCTAATTTTTTTTTTGTAGTTTAATGTGACCGCTTCCTCTCATCTGAATTACCTTATTTTGATAATCTGAGGAGGAAAGGCCAGTCATTTTATCCTAAACTTCTAAACTTCCTGTCGTTAAGTTATTTGGACATTATGTTTTTGGGTTATTTGTGGTTGTAATACAAGAAACAACTTACATTTTTTCTGGTAACTAATATTATTACTTAAATTCTACTGTTAAAAATGAATTGCTGCTACTGAGCAAAGTACCAAGAACCTTATCACTTTTATAATGCTAATTACACAGAGCACATGTTCAGCCAGAGGAAGTGGCACACTGATGGAAACCTTGACTGTTGGGAAAGCAGCTCCGTCTGCTGCCTCAGCTCCTCAAGTGATCCCATAGTCATGTGCTTTCAGATGAGCTACAGTCTGTGGCGGAGAACATGGTGTTATAAAGTACAATTGTTGGGCTGGACTGAGGTTTTGTACTTCATCTCTTGGGTGGTAAAATAAGAAGTACCAGCTTTATAGGGTGCGTGTTAAACTCAGTATTAAAGGAAGGATGCATGTAGTGGAAGTGAAAGTCCAGCGCCGGTGGTCAGCTTAAGGTTTCCTGCGAAAGGTTCTCATAAACATAGTGACCTTTCACATGATGTTATTGTTGCTTAGTCATTATTATGACTTGTGACTTTTAGCATTATAAGAGGGGGAAAGGAGAACTTAATTTTGCACAGTCATGCCTCATGTTGAAGTTCCTTGTACTTAATGTGAAAAAACATAAAGGTAGTTTATTTGGCACTCCTAACAAAGGAACACAAAACCTTTTTAGCTCAATATAAAGCATGATAATTACTGTTTTACCCTCAACAGTCGTGTCTTTCATGCTCCTTCAGATTGTGTAACTGTTGTTGTCTTATTCCAGGGAGGCTGATATTCATCCCTCCAGTTCCCAGGGATCCCTCAGCTTGCCTTGATGAAAGCCGAGCAAGACGGAGACCTCCTAGAAGGTAACTGCGTAAAAATAACAGACACACCTGCCATGTTCTCCAACGTTAAACACTCCGGGCATTTAGTTAAGGCCGCGATACACATTCAGAGTCAGTGTGCACGCAGACAGAGCTGCTTAAAATAATATTTTACATTTGTAGATTTTGTCGTAATGTCAGCTCCATGGTTTAACCTTTAAAAATTTATAGTCTGACAACATGTTAACAAAAAGGAAGATGAATTTTCTTTATTCCTGTTCCTGGAATATGTTTGGTTTAATAATTTTGTTGCGTCTTTGGAATTATATAAGAATCTAAAAAATGCAGATTACTCTACATATTATTTGTTTAGCAAGTGTGTGCGTTCTTTACTTCTCTCTTCGAGGGTCATTTTTAGAGAAATGTCGTCAGAATGTCGGTGTGACATCTAATGACCAAAAAAAGGCATGATAAAGGCTGAGTCATATAAAAGCAGAGTCACTGTTAGGGAACAGTGGACTTTAGGACCAGCAGTGAGTTGGAGATGAAGAGAGAAAATAATGAATTTTCCAAACTCAGTGAGTAACACACATCGTTTACTGGTATAATTTAGATAGATATTTGAGTTAATAATTGGTCAGAAATTTCTAAAATAGTATAATAGCGTTGGAAAAGGTTTTGTGTGAGATTTTAGTTTTGTTTATATTGACTGGTCTTTGGAATGTAATCCTTCTTTTTTTTTTTTATTATTTTGTTGTCATAAAACATGTTCACGGAGACATTGGGTTTAAGATTTGAAAAATGTGGTCCTAATTACAGGTTATTGCTGAATGAGAAAATACATGTCATTTAAAGTCTTAAACTAAATCACTTAAGTAGCCGTTTCGAAATCAAAGTTGAATTGCTTTTAGCTTATCAGCTGTGAGGTTTACGATGGTTGCTTTTGCTCATCAAACTGATACAATCTTTAAGTGTTTGCAGTTTCTCTAATAAAGCTCCTGTACTCCAGATAAGTCTTGGATACTCCTTGAGTTAAACATTTTCCTGAGTAAATAATGAATAAAGTGTGTGCTCTGTGAAGTTATTTAAGAACGTTCTGTATGTATCTGCTGTATCTCTGCTTAAACATAAAACCTCATCAAGCCGTCAGTACATTGCAGGTGCCATAATCAAATAAGATCACTTTAATCACATTGCATGGCCATATTGTTGTAGTGATTACACCACATCACCAAATCTCAGCAATTGAACTGGTGAGTGAAAAGTTATCATGACCAGTCCCTGTTTTTCTTCTCTGTGGTTTTGTTAGAGGACTCCCCTCAGGAGAATGGAGTCCAGACAAACCGATACAGCTCCATCTCTCCTCCTGCCTCCCCTGTGGCCCAGGACGAACCCTTCTCCACATACTTTGAAGATAAGGTGGCCATTCCCGAAAATGTCAACCAGGTATTGTCTCACAGCCACCGTTTCATGTAAAATAATGCTTTACCCTTGGCAAAACATATTTAATTAGAGTTGAAAAAATGTCATATTAATCAAACTACAACATCAGTAATATTACAATTGTGCTGTCATTCTATTCAGGTTTTCAGTTTCCGTAAACTCTGGGCCTTCACTGGACCAGGGTTTTTGATGAGCATTGCTTACTTGGATCCAGGCAACATCGAGTCTGACCTGCAGTCTGGAGCTAAAGCTGGCTATAAGGTGATATATAAAAACATTAATCTAGTTTGTCTGTTCTGCCACTGCCTTACCGTTCACTTTGCTGGGTAATGGTTGTGTATTTAGGACAAAAACGTAAACCATAATACAGTATCATCTTGGTTTTTTTTCCACTTCATATTTGAGGAAGTGATTCCTCATGTTTTTGTTCTTCAGAACCGCTCTAATATAATCTGGAAGTCTGCCAAAGTAAAGCTCCCATGCAGGAATTAGCTTTTGTTCATTTGATCTTTCTTTCTCAGCTCCTATGGGTGCTCCTTGGAGCCACCATCATTGGGCTGCTGTTGCAGAGGTTAGCTGCACGCCTTGGGGTCGTAACTGGGATGCACCTGGCTGAAGTCTGCAACCGCCAATATCCCACAGTGAGCACTTCCCACTCTCATTACACATCTTAACTTCCCTTTTCTTGTTGTACATTAACCATTTTTATGCACTGGTCAGTATTTATAAATTCTCTGTCAATAAGAATGTTCGAATTTTGATTTTATATTCTTAAATCTTTTTGAATAACCTGAAGCCAACATGAGATATAAGATTCAGTAAAGTTTCAATTTCTAAAGAGATGATTATACTTGCTACTCTCTGATTATATCTTTAATTTCTCCTTTTTCAGGTTCCTCGGATCATCCTTTGGTTCATGGTAGAACTGGCAATCATTGGCTCAGACATGCAGGAGGTCATTGGCTGTGCCATAGCTCTCAACCTTCTCTCTGTGGGCAGGTACTTTCTTCACCTCTTGTCCATGAAAAGTGACCACAAACATTTTTACAGATTCACAATTTATTTCTGTAATGTGAGTTGTTGAAAAAAAGTGTTCTTCTATTTCTCCTCCAGGATCCCACTGTGGGCAGGAGTCCTCATCACCATCACAGACACATTTGTGTTCCTCTTTCTAGACAAATACGGTTTGGATATACCATCACTTACTTCAATCAATCAGTGTCTAAAAATTGTGCATCCCAGTGTTGATACAGTTTATATCTCCTTGTAGGCCTGAGGAAACTTGAAGCCTTCTTTGGCTTTCTCATCACTGTAATGGCTCTTAGCTTTGGTTACGAGGTAAAAGTCCCTGACAATTTCCAATATAAGTTTTTGCCAAGACTCTCACAGCAAGATGAAGTGTTTGACTCTGTGTTTCCTGTCTGTAGTATGTGCTGGTAAAGCCAGACCAAGGGGAACTGCTGAAGGGGATGTTCGTACCCTACTGTGCCAACTGCGGGGCTGTGCAGCTGGAGCAAGCAGTGGGAATCGTAGGCGCTGTCATCATGCCCCACAACATCTACTTGCACTCAGCGCTGGTCAAGGTTAGAAGCATATTTGTTGACGCATGCAGATAAGCAACACTAAAAAGTAAAAGAATCACCATGTTGGAATGAGAGTTTCCTAATAATTGTTATCTAGAGTAACATGACCTTTTTTTGTTAAAAGTAATATGACACAACTTGAATCATGGGTTTTTATTTACAATGTGAAACACAGTATAAATTATACAATAAGCTTAGCAGTATGAATGTCATTTTAACAATTATTCTTAAAGCAGATCTTATTGAGTGTTATTCTCTTAATTTCCTTATGTATTAGTCTCGGGATATCGATCGCAAAAATAAGAAGGAAGTAAAGGAAGCCAACAAGTACTACTTCATCGAATCAACTATCGCACTCTTCATCTCCTTCCTCATCAACGTCTTTGTCGTTGCTGTCTTTGCTCAAGCCTTCTTCAATAAAACCAATATGGACGTGGTGGGTATAAAGTATTAAGAGTCCATTCCTCTTTAATGAGTACTGCTGAACTTATATTGATGTCTGATTAGCACTGTTAACACACCGTGTCCAGAGCCTCAAGTTGTCGCTCATCATGTCTTTGTGTCCCTGGTTGCAGAATAAATCGTGCAATGAAACCGGCAGCCCTCACACAGATCTCTTCCCTCTCAACAATGAAACACTGGAGGTGGACATCTACAAAGGGGTACGTCTGGTCGTCATTACATCAATGTTACAAGACATTCAAGATGCTTATAATATGGTTAAAGAGAAGACTCTGACAGGGCAGCCGCAGGGCATTATTATTTTTATTAGATTATTAGTATAAATCACATTTTATAAAAATAATCTCAGAAGAATAATGTAATAATAAGAGGGAGGAGGGGGAGGAGAAGAAGAAGAAACACTGCTCATTTCACATATTGGCAGGCCATATTTACTCCTTGTTAACAAAAGGAGTGCCAACATAAAGTGTGTATATATATATAACACACACACACACACACACACATGCAGGTGTTTTCAGTTGTTGTGGCTGATTAAATCTCTTTAGGTTGAAGTTGGGCAGAGCCATGTTAGTAATTACACAACATCATCACATTTAATAGCTCTGTCCCATTGACGTACTATACAGATAATTAAATTATTTGTGAGTGTCTAGTTGATTCTCTCAACACATTCTTCATCATGTTCCCTTTCCTCCATCCCTTTGTTAATACAAAATCACCACCAGCTCTACATTTTAAATAACCATCCTTAGATAGATTATTTATTTCCCTGTCGGTGTGTCTGTTTGTTCAGGGAGTGGTCCTGGGCTGTTTCTTTGGCCCTGCAGCCCTCTACATCTGGGCAATAGGGATCCTGGCAGCTGGACAGAGTTCTACCATGACAGGAACTTACTCTGGGCAGTTTGTTATGGAGGTAAGAATATTGCTTATATACCTGAAACTGGGAAATAAAACAAGAACAACAAACATAAGTTTGTATGCTCATGTTTTTACTTTCATGTTTTCTCAGGGTTTCCTGAACCTGAGATGGTCCCGTTTTGCACGGGTGCTGCTGACCCGGTCCATCGCCATCACGCCTACGCTGCTGGTAGCCATTTTTCAGGATGTTCAGCATCTGACGGGGATGAACGACTTCCTCAATGTGCTTCAAAGCATGCAGGTCCGGAACAATTCAATTAAGAAATCTTTAACATTACCCTATTCTTACACAATCTGCAGTCTATTATTTTAATACATATCCTTTTTTTACTGTTGTGGAGTACATAATCCTGTCAAATATTCAGTACGATTTCTCTTTTCATTCAACAGCTTCCATTTGCTTTGATCCCAATTCTGACCTTCACCAGTCTGACATCCATAATGAACGATTTTGCAAATGGATTGTGAGTGAATATATTTTTCACTTTTCATTTTCTATAATTAATTTCTTCTCTCTGTAGTAATTTCTAATGACCGACTTTATCTTGCCTCTGAAAAACATACTGTATTTGTTGTATTCCTTGATCTGTAAGTACTACATTTTTTGACCATATAATCGTTAAACGCATAAATAACATGTCATAAGCACATGTCAAACAAAAAGAAAAAACACTTAGCAGCACAGTTCTCAAAGCCACAACCCCTGCTTCCACTGCAAGATAAAGGTAAGGAGACAGATAGGACTGAAGCAAAGGAAGAACTAATCAAATCTGGGAGTCCACCATCAGCTCTTTTTAGCCAAATATAAAACTAACAGACAGAATTGTGACTCTGTATTTTCAGGATATGTTTTAGACTCAAAGTCAATTCAGCTTGAAACTGAGGAAGTGAAAGACATGATTTCTCTTGGTCTGACAGCAAGTTGGTGAATTTGTTGTCTGTGTTTAGTTTTTTATTGACAAATCAAATCCAACTTCTGCTCAAGGTCATCTGAGTGACTCTGTTCCAGATGAGTTTACTTTTTAACTACAGCATTTACTGAACGTTCCTCCTTTTTCCGACATACAAACAGATAATTTAGCTGGATGTTCGTCAAGGCAGTCGTGCTGACAGAGTTATGCAAACTAGGAATTCACTCAGTGGTAGACTGTAGAGTATTTTCAGGAGACCATTATTTTAAGAAAAAAAAAAACATTATTTCTCAATGGTCTAATAAACTGCCTGTTTCTTTAGGGTGTGGAAGATTTCTGGAGGCATCGTCATCCTGGTTGTTTGCGCAATCAACATGTACTTTGTGGTGGTTTATGTGACGGCGCTGAACAGTGTGCTGCTCTACGTTCTTGCTGCTCTGCTCTCCATTGCCTACCTGTGCTTTGTATGCTACCTGGTGAGTTAGATTACTACGTTACTTTCACTCCTCAGACACTTTTTGACTTTTCTGATTTGAAATTATGTAACCTTTTCTAATGCACACATTGATTCTGTGACAAAGTATTAACGTGTTCTTAAATTTAAAGAAATGTAATTTAACTTAGTGGCTCAGCCTGTTTATGGATTATTTGTTTTAGTGAAAATATATACATACAATATATAAATACGTATTTAATACATAAGTGTGCCCGGTTGTATCTTGACTTCTCTCTCCGCTGTCGTTGTCTGCAGGCATGGCACTGTTTGGTTGCCTTGGGGGTTTCCTGTCTGGACTTTGGCAGCAGGGTAAGCAATCGACCTGCTGTGTTCATAGAAGAGCAGTCTGAGTACGACTCCTAGAGCTGAACAGGACAGTAACCAACAGCATTCCTCTTTCTTCTTGGAGACACTGAGCCCTGTACACAACCAGGACTTTTCTAGATCATGTAGAGTCTTGAAAGCACATTTTCTGCTAATGTCACGTGTTTATTTTGTGTAGGGCTGGGTCTCAGAATTTGGTGCTTTTTAGGTAGCCGATGAACCAAAAATTCAATGCCAGCATTTGGTGTTTGAGAAGACATCGAGGAAATTCATCAGTTGACAAATCAACAATTGTCACGATCCTCAAAGGCAACAGCTCTTGCTTATAAAGTGACATACTGTGACCTGAGTGGTTTATACAACATATAACTGGATTTATGATTAACCCAAGTATCTATGCTGAAATATGCCTCTCCGTCTTTTTTATAAAATGTAATCTACACCAAAAAAAGGAGCTTAGCTTTTATTAACACCCCAACTTTGTGAAAAGACATTTCCGACAGTCTCTGTGTTGTCACATACTTTGGTTGCCATGAAGACGATGAGGGAGGATATCAATTAAAAGTTAATGGTTTTACTCTAAAGTCCCAATGATTTCAGACTCCAGCTAACAAGAAGATTGAACATGTGAACTACAGTGTTTGGGGCCACACTGCTGCAAATTCATTAAACAAGCTTGACATTTGTTTTATTTAGAATTAAATAACCTCTACAGAATTTTTTCGATAAATAAATGCTCTCCTTACCATTGTTTCCATTAAGTAAGAACTGACAAGTACGGAAGCCCTGAGAGGCAAGGAAGGAAAAAATATTATTGTTCTCTATTTTCAAAAACATATCTAAATAGTTTTCTCTCTTATGTTTATGACTTAACTGGTGAAAAAGTTAGCCCTCTTACCTTGATAATGTCGACCTCCCAGTATCCTGGTGGAAGGAGGCGCTGCTCATTCTGTTATGATCTCCACTCAGTCTACCTCAACATCCTCTGTTATCTCATATACATTTATCTGTAGCAGCTGGAGTCTACTAGCAAATCATCAATTCAACAATTCTTTTAACAGTTCAGTGACATATTTTTAAGAGAATATAAGTGTCACATAAGGAAGTTATTTTAACCTACTCTCGATACCAAAAATCACCAAACAATATCCAGCCCTAAGTGTGTTGTCGGTTTTGACTAAATCTTGTTTTAACATGTCAAAGAAGCCTAAGTGACAAGTTTCAGTATCATGCATGAATTATGCATATACTTGTGGTCACTTCTCTTGTGTGGAGTCCGAGTTGTGTCTTTGTCCAGATCTGGTCAACCAAGTCTGTGAATGAAGTATGTTTTTTATTTAAAATATGAGCCTTGATTTGACTGGCTTGAATGGAGGATTATTGTCTAACAACGTTTGTAAGAGAGTCCACCATTTACTCTAATTTTTAATTCCCTGAGTGCACTTTAATCTGGAAATATTAGTTGACATTTGTACCGAACGGCACCTTTTTAATAAGTCACTCATGATTAAGATATTTATTGTATTGTCGTGCAGCGTGATCCAAACTGCTCCATTCAAACGTGAAGCTCTATAAGATCTAATCTCCGAGCCTCTTTTAGTGCCTACATAATCAGGATGCCAGTGAAGTATGAAAGCAAATTAGTTTGTAGCACTGTGCAGAAGTTGTTTCATTCCTTCCTTACTGTGAGAGTTTAGGTGTTTTTTGCTTTTCTTTAATAATACCAAGAAAACCTCTATTCCACATTTTTATTCAGTATTGTTTTTCTGTTGCTAAAAGCTTCTGGAGATAGGGATGATAGACGTGTTATATATGTAATAGTACAGAGTTAATACTAAACATGTGGTTATCATTTCTGAAAGAAAACTTTGTGACTTTATTTATACTGATATGCAGGGAAGGAAAGGAACTACTTATGTGGTAGCTTAATTATAATGTTGTAATTGACAAAGCTGTGTTTAAGGGAGAAGTAGAAACAAAAGTTTAAAAAAAGTCAAACAAATACAGAGGAAGTTTTATTTATACAGCCCAAAGTTTGTCTCTATCTTTATACTCTCAAAAGCAGTCATTTTGTGAATTAAAGTCCAGAAATGCCACAGAATAAAATACAGTCAGGTCAGATTCATTCAAATGTTGGAAATGTTAGGCTAATTCTGGTGCGCTGCATCTAGTAATTAAACTGCAGTGGTTCCAGCGCTCGGCACAGACGCATTTAAAACCCCCTTAATGGGAACTACAACGTTTGTTCAGAAAAGTTGGTTGGTTCTCCCTTCTCAACAGTGTTATTTTTAAATGTGTCTGTTTATTTCTTTACTAAAGATTTTCCACTGGGAAGTCCACTGGGCTACAGATCAAAATAAAGATTAGTACGTAGCCTGTTCTACTATACGGAGAATTAAAACTTGTTGAGGAAAAATGAATTATTCATATCCCTGTCTCAGACTCAGTAAATTATAGTGGAGACTAAATCTGCCTTCACACAGCCTTGTATTAGTCTGTCTAACATAGCTAAACACAGGATCACTTGAGCAGCAGCAGTTTGACGTGGAGATTATTATGTGAACATAATAACAGCAGGTCAGAACAACAGGTCCTGTGAGGCAGATTCTTAAATAAAGTCAAGAGTCAGACTGATTTTTCCAGCTTGTAAATAAAATGAAGATCAGTGAAGTTTAAAATGGTCTGTTTACACCGTACTGAAGCACCTAACTGAGCAATATCCAAGCAAGATGTACGTATTAACCAATAAGCGCACACATTTCATACAGTGATCACAGTAAAGATCTCAGGTTCCGTCAGAAGATGTTGTCATAATAAATGTTAATTTCAGTGAGGTGGATCAGGTACAGTTGTAAGTTTCTGGTTAAGAGTTCTCATAAAGTTTCTCAAGGTTTTCATACAAGTGATTGAAATGAAACTTGACATTTTTCAGGCTACTGTGTGTTCATACAGTGTCATATAAATACCTCTGGCAAAAAGAAATCAAAACAAAACATGGCAAATGCACATTTGAACTGTTACAGTGTATACTTCAATGTAGTCATGTGTACACTGAAGTTATCGCTCATTTCTGCTCTCTTGGATTGAATGAATACGTGTCTGTCTACTGGGTAAAGCACACCATGTGTTCAAAATAAACAGGAAATACTGGATATATGGACATTTGTGGAGTCTTCTGTCTGAATGTCTAAAGAGAGATGAATTATTTGTCTTTAGTGGTATACATAATGAAAAAATAGCTTGAATATTAATTAGGAGTTAAGCAAACCCCATATTTGGGTGAAAAAATCAAGATCTGAGAAAAGGACGAAATAATTATTTTAATCTGAAGGTTTTTTCTCATGATGACAATGTTAAAATACAGTAATGATTCTTGTTTATTGGCAGTTTTGTTACAAGATGTTAGTGTAGTAAATAAAGTAATGAACTTTATAACTTTCCTTACCGTACAACCACCCAATTGAATAGAGTTGTTTTCTTTTACTATCTAGCATCATCAGTACAAAATGTTCAATTGACCTGTGAAAATAATGTAAAATATACAAGATGTGTTGGCCTTGTGGTTTCACACACACCGTTAAACATATACAACTGTACACATTCTTCTATCCTTTAAGGGATTAAGTGGTCAAAAGGGTCAAATTGTATTTATCCCCTTTATATAACCAGAGTTGATAGAACATCATAGTAGGCAATATATATATGGTCTTTTGCAGGACTTTCCACGATTAGATGAGGAAAGTTGAGTTTGGAAAGGTGAGCACCCTTAATTAATCTGTAATTCTAAAACAATCAAATTTTAATTGTGAACTGATTGGACCTTATTTAACACTGATCAAAAAAAAATCACAGCATTGATTGTCTTGTTTTCCTCTTATTCTTAGATATTATGTATTTTATTTCACATATCGTCTTATTTACAATACAGTACTCCACTAACACTTGACCCCCTATGTATCTGCAGTCTCTTGGTTTAAATTCCCTAAAATAAAATAAAAACTATATGTAGAGTAATATGAAATGAGCTGCAGTAACACAGATGCTTTAACAGGTCATAATCAGCACAATGTGTGTGCCTTTCTTTTCATGTAAGCAGAGTAGGGTCAGGATATTTTCTTTATTATACATCTGATACTTTGAATTTTCTATGAAAACTTGAGTATGAGTTGTAAACAACAAAACATGGCAAAATCATGAAAGACCATTTTTTTATTCAGGCTGTTCTAATTAATGATAAAATAATGCTAAACTGATATATATGTGTGTGTGTATACAACACTTTCCTTTCTGATAAAACCGCCATCTCTTCTGTTTGTTTCAGATGCCAATGGGACTTTCACGGCACACAGACATTTACTTAATGAGTGACATGGACACTGATACTCTGGTTGAGAGATAGAAGGACACACCGTGAAGCGTGGGACAGCTGAAGCTCGGCCAGTATGTGCTCGTCTTCACCTCTCTGTGCCTTTTTAAAGTGTCCTTACAGCATACAGTGTACTACACCCACAGATAACAATAATGGTTAAATATCTGGGCTACAAAGAGAGACGTGAAACTATATCAGGCAATCACACTTTAAGGTCTAATAAATATGTCATGTTTATTCCTGTTGGAGTTAATAACCCGATAACTTCAGTAAAAGAAAAGATGGTGGTATTTGCCACTACTGGGATGAAACTTTCACTTTCCATTCAGAAATTGCACAATAATAAACTCACTATTCCACATCTTGGAGATGCTAGTGTCATGAGTTCAGTTCAGGCTGTTTTCAGCCAGTGCTGCACTGAAGATGCTATGGATTAGACAGGCATTAAGTTGTTTTAACCTTCAACATCTTGCTGGTTTAGTTGACATAACATAAAAACAGATTTTGCCGTTGTCACACATCCCCACAGAGATGACATTGAAAAAGCCAAACACCAAAGCTGCAGCATGATGTTAATAATTGTATGTGTTTGGTGGTGACCAAACAGCTAGCCTTTACTTTATATTCAGATAAAATCTCATGTAATTTAAAACATTTTGATGTTAATATTTGACTGATAAATTGTTATAATTAATATATTGAATATGAATATAACATAAAAAAATATAAAATGTGTTTATGTGTGATTAGTCACACTTTTCCTGTGTTTTATACTATATAAAAGAGAGTGACAGTTTTATGTCACTATATGTACAGTTATGTTGTCGAATTGACTTTCTAGGAATTTCTGTTCTTGGATATAAGGGCTGTACATCTTTAATATAAGTCTTCTGAAGACCAGTCATAAACATTTCTGCTAATTGTGAATTATTAAATTAAAGCCACCATGTGTAGGATTATTTTAGTGGTCCTTGGTGATATTATAAAAAAAGACACGGTGGCAGCAGACACAAACTTATATATATAACACATAATAATACAAGTGTATGTTTTTCAGCACATTTATACGTTCCCATTTAATTAAATTATGAATTTTAGGTCATTATTTGCAGTAAAGGTTTAATATGAGTGATCATTGCTGAATGCAATCGACTCAGTGTTCCTCAGCCTGTTAAAGGCTGTCACAGGCATCTTATTAATCAGTTCTTCCACATTAGAATGTATTTGTTTTTTTTACATAATTTTTCTCTCTTAAACTTCTTTCTCAGTTAAGCTTAGGTTGGTTTGTGTATTTATGTGTAGTTTATATTTTTTATAAATGCTGCTTTGGCATGTATGTAGTTTTATTGGATGTTTAGTTTGGTTTAAAATGTTTTTATTTTGTTTAACTTCAGCCTTTTGGGGAGTTATAGCAGCAGCAGCCTTTTTTTTTATAAAACAAAATTTGTAGAGAGGTGTGATGTGTGTAAAATTGCACTCTGTTACAGAAAAATATAGCATTTAATTTCTGAAATGAATATGGAGGAAAAGGTTGGCAGTTGGCACTGTAGTGCAAACAGGTGAGGAACAGTAAATAATACATATAAGAAGTGATGTGAGGTGTTGTATGTTCATTCTAACTCAGGGCTCCTTTCATCCTGGCACAACATAGTTTTGATAACTCGAATCTGGTGTACCAGGAGTTTCAGGGGAGTTCGTAATTGTACAAAACATGAACAAGTTTGACTTTCAAATGTCGGAGATAAGTGTTCGCTTAGCAACAGAGTGCCAATATGACAAATGCCTGCAATTGTGAAAGGGCTGATACTTGCATGTCTTCTTGTGCACTGTATTAACTTCATTAGTACCTTTGAAAAATAGTGTGTTTTACAGAAAGAAAAAAAACTAGTAAAAAGAGTACAGAGAAGACACCAGACATGAAGACATGACAATTATATGAAATAATAACAACAAACAACAAAAACAATACACTTTAGCGATATGATTGTGCTATGCTGGTTCAAACCTTTTCCTTGACCAAATGTTGAATTGCACTACTGTTTGTTGTTATTACTGTGCAGACGACCACAGTGCCTCCTCGGTTCACCGCGGTGCCTATTCCCTGTTCAGTCAAAAACAGTTATAAAGTAATTCAAGACACTCAAATTGCTGTAGGTAGAACAACACAACTGTAGTACATTGAGTAGAATCATTGTAAAAATATGTGCTGTAGGGATGAATTATATGGGGGCAAAAAGCCTTTTTGAAAGTTAATATATTTTCAAATTAGTTTTTTTTAGCCATTATGTTCTGCATTTGCCATCATATTTTTTTCCCACTGAGACCTGCAAAAAATTAACTTCTTATGTGACAATTTCCAACTTTTATTTATATGATATGCCAAATACAAACCAAATATTTGTGCAAAAAACTTTTTAGTAACACTTTTTTTAAAAGTAAATGAACCAGCACTTGATTGCAAAAAAAAAAGAAAAAAAAAAAAAGAAATGGGCCAAGGTGAAATTGAAAGCATAAACATTTACATTGTAAACTGTACGATAAAATATTTGTACTTTTTGGATGACCATTGATGGGATCACAGCGGAAAAAGAATGATTTACAGCTCCAGATGACCGTTTGGCTGTGTTATAAACTTTCCTCTAGAGAAATCAATTAAAAACATGGAAATTACATCAGCTATACCATATGTTTTAATGATCACTGCATCATTTGTTGCATCTTGAAGTATTAAAGTGTTTGAATTTTTTGTCACATTATCTGTTTTAAATTATCTGCCAATTCTGTTATATTTTTCAATATTGTTATTTCTTGTTGAATAAAAAAGTAAAAATACCATATACTGTGCCTTTTAAAAATGTTTTTTCCAAATCCTTATTATTTCTTTGATGAAAAATTCATCCCTGGGGTGTATGTCTGGTCTTACATATCTGTATCCCTCATAACCTAATCTTGTTTGGCACATCAGTGAAATGTGTGAAATACGTTTCGATACAGCATGAAAGATATTTTGACATGTCGCGTTAACACGCGTATGAATGGTGGCTGAATTCCATTTAGCTGCTTCAGTTTAAGGGTCCTGGTATTGTGCATGCTGGCTCACTGTCACACTGCCATGGCTTACTGGGACACTTAAATACAACTGAGCCAATGTCAATGTTATCAGTGAAACCTGTGCTTTCCCTACTATGACTGCTGAGGAACAAGCCTGGTGTCTTAACTGTAGAAGTCTCTCATTTGACAGCTTCAGTGTAATCACTGAGGAACAACACAGTGCACATTATAGCCAGAGTCTGCAGGGGGTTGATAGGGCAGGAATTACTTACACTTAGACTCAACTTTATTGATCCCTTTGGGATGACTCCCTCAGGGAAATTCAGTCTCCAGCAGCTTGTACAGTACAGTGGGAAACATACAGCACACAAAGGGTAAAAAAAAGAAATTTCACTTCAGGAGTTGTGTCCAACTTTCAAAACTCACTTTCACCTACTTTGATCACTTTGTATTCAGTTTGATCCTATTGTTGTTGAAATACTTACTAGCAGCAGCAGCAGTAGTAGTAGCTTGGTTGTTGGATTAAGGCTGCTTTTTTCTAAAGTAGCCTGAAGTTACAAGTTAACCAAACCGATTACATTTGATTCCTCTTCACATCACTTCACACGTTCTTCCTCGGTTCCTCTCAGTAGTCGACCGCTAGTCTGTTTTTCCCGCCCTATAACAAAGCTCACGTACATTAGAAACGACAACACGTCTGGAGCGAGGCTGCCCCGCTGCGGTTGCCACGGTAACGGCGGACCGGAACCAGCAGCTTCCGGGTCGCGCGGGGGCGCTGTGTCCTCCTGTCTCGAGCGCGGCTCCGGTGCCTACGTCACCACATTCCACCGAGTGCGATGTAACGGCGTGGAGCGGCGCGCGACGGCGGTCTCGAGGAACGCAGCCAAAAACACGTAAGTTGAATGAAAAAAGTTGCGGAAAAATGCGCGTGTGTGCGTGGCGCCTGGGACCGTGTCCGCCGGGACACGGTCGTCGTCGGGCGGGAGAGGTCGTCGTAGCTAACGGCGGCGGCGAGGCTACCGGCTAACTTATCACGGGGTCACTCGAGTGTTTCTGTCAGCTTGTGCCGTGATTGTTGTTTCAGGTGAGAAAATGAGGAACGCGGCTCTCCTGCTCACATCGTGTGCGGTTCTGTGTCTCCTGCCGAGCTCCAGCCTTGCAGCCCGACAGGGACAGGACATCAGATGTGGAGGTATGTGTGTGTGTGTGTGTGTGTGTGTGTGTGTGTGTATCCGCCTCTCTGCTCGGCGCACAAACACACGGAAAAGCAACAAAACCGTAATCCGTGTGTCCTCTCTGCCCCCCCCCCCCCTGCAGCCTGCAGGGCTCTGGTAGATGAGATGGAGTGGGCCATCTCCCAAATAGATCCGAAGAAGATGATCAAGACCGGATCCTTCAGGATCAACCCTGACGGCAGCCAGTCCATCCGAGAGGTGAGGCTGCAGAAACACAGCCACGTAGTAATCTGTGTCCAGCCCACTCTGCAGGCTGCAGCTTTACTACTGTTGGAGTAGTGAAGAAGCGCTGCACATGTTTCTTTTTTAACTGTTGGGTTTCTCACTGCATCGATGTGATGAATTGGATTGCTGGATTTGACAAAAACTGACAAACAGTTTTTCAGTTGATTTTTCCAGAAAATGTACTACATCATTATACATATCGATGTTGCCATATACAATTACATTTACTGTGAAAGAGGATTTCCTTCTATAAAAAAGTAAAATGCAGACAATCGATTTTTTTGTGAGATTTAATCGATGGGGGAAAGGTTTGAGTTGCAAATGTGGTCCAGTTGGTGTTGTAAAAGAAATCTGAGTTAGTATTAGGTTTAGTGTAAGGTGAGTTTTAAAAATCGGGGTTGCCAAATAGTGTTATTTCTTTTATTGTGTTAAAGTAATAAGATATTGCTTAAAAGATCATTTTAAGTGGTAGTTTTATGTTTGAGCGGGTTGGCATTAAGAAAAACATCACATCCTCTTCAGTTCAGTCCGTTTTTTCCATGACCTTTGATGCCACCAGGTTCCTCTGGCTCGCTCAGAGGGAAACCTCCTTGAGCTGATGGAGAGCGTGTGTGAGAGGATGGAGGATTACGGCGAGCACACAGATCCCTCCACAAACAGGAAGTCCTACATTAGGATCAAATCTCGGAGCGGTGAGGCCATGGACCTCTCAGAGGCCACGCTGGATTCAAGAGTTACAGCCAGTTTAAAGTTTGCAGTGAGTTCAATTTTCTGGGCAGCCCTCCTGCACAATTCAATTCAATGATTCTATCCAAGAAATGACTATGCTTTTATTGCTAATGAATTGACAGATAAACAAATTTGTCTAATCTAGAGTATTTTGATGCAACCACACCCCCAATTTTTGTGACTTATACTGTGAATTGTGCAGCTTGTAACTGTTTACCTACTTATTTCTCCAGTGTGAAACAATTGTTGAGCAGAATGAAGATGAAGTCATTGAATTCTTCGCTCATGAGACAGATAATGTCAAAGACAAACTCTGCAGCAAGAGGACAGGCATGTTTTTGACTCAACATACTTGATTTTGATTGAATTTTACACCCTTTTACATATGTTTGTTATGTTTAGCAACTATATTTTAATCCATTGTTTTCCATGTACTGTGTGCTCTGCAGACCTCTGTGACCACGCTCTGAAAATGCCCCACGACGAACTTTGATATCATCTCGCCATCGTTGCCGTCCCTCCTCATCTGAAATGGAGACGTTGGGTGCTGTAATGTTTTCAGTTGTCACTTATCACCGGTTTACACCAGGGCAGTGGTGGAAGGTGCATTCAAATTATTAAGTAAAATAATAGAATATTCACCTGAAAAAAGTTATTCCTGTGATCTGTCAGAATTTAAGGACCAGTTTGCCATTTTTTAGCCATATCTCTTTGGACTATCTTGTCACTTGTTTATATACTCTAAGTTATCATCCTTTTAAATATTCTGTGTTTCATATGAAGGCTCTTGTCTTGCCTTCAAATGCTCCTCACCAGATAAAGCTGAGACTGTGAAACTGCAAAAATGAAGTTAGACTTCCCACTAGACTAACAGGATTAATTGTGTATATACAGGAACTATGTTAATTTAAGACAAATACACAGAGATCAGGTTTAAATTTGGTTAAGTGGTCCTTAAATCCACATTCATGCATACTGAAAAAGTCTCTCCCTAAGCTAGGTATATGTGCATTGATGCCATCAGTCTTAATTCACAATGAATGGACATCCATACTGTGTGTTATTTGATGCAAAATTACATTTTCAGTTCTAGCTTTAGTAGAGAGTTTTTAATGCTCACCAATATTTATTGAACTCTCCAAGATCGCAGGAATAAATGATGCCAGGTCTGGTATTTTTTAGTTGAATATTCCTTTAGGTAAAAAAGTTAAAGGCCACAATTTAAAGGTACACTACATAAGATCAGAAATGAAGATGATTTTAGATTTGAGTGGAATTAGTTTCACTGTTCAATGTTTCCCATGTACTATCACACTCTTTAAAGATTAATCACCTTTCACCACCAGCTTTGGTATGGTTATTGTTGAGATTAAATTTATTATAGTTTTATGTATTAAAGAAAACTGGTCCAACGGTTGATGCTGGAAATGTCTTCCTGGGCTGATCACTCATTTTCCACTAGAAAAATTGGCAGCTGAAGATAAATTGAAAGTTTTAGCAAAAATCAAACAAGACAGTTAAGGAACAAATTAAATTCTTAGTTCTGGAAAACTTCAACCCCTGCTTTGTATGAAATTGTGAACTAAAACTTAACTTTGAACCCTCCAGTGCCCTATACACTTTAAAGCACTCCCAAAGAAGGAGTTTGTGTCTGTTAATTTACACAGAATGGGACAGTGATGATAAACAGTTGGAATCTGCTTGGATTTGAAAGTAAATCACAATGTAACATTGATTGACTTGTAAAAGGGTTGATGGGTTAATGTTAACAGTAAATATGTCTGAAAAAGATCTGCTTTCCCTCCATGCTATCTGTCTGAGCCACAACAGAAATATATTTTTATACCAAACAAAAATAAGTATAAAGTAAATAACTTGGTCAGTTGTAGCTTCAGGAGCAGGCAAATGAAACATCTTCTCTTCATGAAATTAAAAAAAGAGCTGCCCCTTGAATTATCATACTTATAGAGTTTGTTTTCACTAATGAGCATCAAGAAGAGTATCGTTCAGTTTTCTTGTCTTGTAAAATTGAACTCTAATGTCACCCCACTAGAGTGTGCTGTAGTCCACAATCTGATGAAAGTCCTCATGCTGTACTGTCGCTGTAGAAGGGTCAGGTGAAAAAATGACCTTGCTGTCTCGTGAACATTCTCCTGATATTTCCTTTTTATATATATATATAAATTTTGTACGTTTTCTGCATCTGTCCTGTCTTTAATCAATGGAAATATATTTGTACATCCATGCAAGTTGACATGTCATTTTTAAACTATAAATCATAGAGCTTCAATCATAAATCAGTCAATTATGAATTGGTGTCACTAAAGTCTTCCACATAAGTCCTATAACAAAACACTCTCACCGCAAGACGAGATGTCCTTAAAGGACACAGTATGAACTTTCCACAGCATTTTGTTAATGCACTCATTTTATTTACTTACGGAACAATGGCTAGATTTTTGCCAGAAATATCACCACACCATGAAATCACTCCAGATAAACAAATATTTTTATGACACCCACTCCCATAATTTCATTGCTACATATTACTTTAAACACTACTCCCTACAAACAGCAGATAAATACAAATTAAGATTTGGAGTAAGATCTGCTTTACAAGAATAGATCTGTCAAATAATTGGTTTGGATATTTTAGATTTTCCTAATGTCAAATCCCTACATTTCTATAACAACAGTAAGTGCATCATTGATTATCCATCAAAAATAAAAGCTTTACTAAAAGAAACTAAAAAAACAGAACTAAAAAATAATTAGCTTTTGCGAAAGTATCTGCTACAAAATGTTATTGAGGAAATTACTTCAGTTCATTATCAAGCACAATACAAATTTAAATGGTACATAGATGTTTACTTAAACGCTTCAGTGATCCTTGTTTATCGATTTATTTTACAGACTCATTATTAATAATCCCGTCATCTAATACAGGGACTTCTGTAGGTATGAAAACCTCGTCATTTTCTTTTTGCTCTGTTTCCGTCTTTTCCACTGCCTTCGTTGTCGTATTCACCACCGCAACTGTGCATTCGTCACTCTGACTAGACTCATTCATGACACACTCATCTCCATCACCTCCCTCTTCCCCAGCTGTGGTCCCATCTTTTGCTTCACCAGAGCAGCATTGCTCTCCCTCAACCATCTGAAACTCCTCGTCATTCTCCGTCTTGCTTTCTGTCCCGACATCAGGTGGCGTTTCCTCGACCTCGTCCTCATCTGCAACAATAACAGTGTCCCCAGAGCTGGTGCTGCTGGTGCTGCTGCAGGACAGTGTGTCTTCTTCCGCATGTCCACTCGGCTCTTTGTGACAAGGATCTTGCTGGATTTGTCCCACCTCTACATCCTCAACACTTTCTTCAGTTGAAACCTCTTGTTGCCCATCTTCATCAAAGACTATCTTCTCAGAGTTCATGTCCTCTACCATAACTAGGCATCCCAAGTCCTCCCCTAAGCTCTCTGGATCCCACAGCTCACTCACTTCCTCCTCCTCATTCTCAGAGTCAGGCGCTGTATGTTTCCTAATGCGATTTACCGCATCCCACAGAGACAGAGGCTCTTCTTTGAGGGTTAAGTCAGGGGAAACACTTCCACAAACCTCTTGTAGAGGAGGAGTTGAAGAGTTATGAAGCAGGAATGGGGCTTCCTCACAAGAGTCCAGATGAAGAGGAGGAGGGACAGTTTCTGGGATGCCAACACCATGAGCAGCATCAGGATTTAGAGCTGAGTCCCTTTGCAAAAGAGAAACAAATTCTGTGTCTGACTTGTAGGATGCATCTGGTGGAAGATTGGAGGGTGAGAGTACATCCAAAGGTGATTGAGACACCTCATAACCTGCAGGTGACGGAGGACAAGAGTTAGAGGGTTCAGTTTGTGGTTGAATGTCCTGCAAAAGTTTGATTTCTATTTGAGGTTGAGAGTCTGAAGCATTTTCTTCGGATATTGTCTGGATATTACCCATAGGATCCTCAGTGGCTTCTTTTTGTGATTGCTCTTCAGTCAAGTCACTTTCAAGCTGTTCCTGCAAAATGTTGACCTCTATGGCATTTTCTTTGGATATTTTAAGTGTTTGTTCCATAATATGGTCTGTGGGATCCTCACTGACTTCTTTTTGTGATTGTTCTTTGGTCATATAACTCTCTTTTAGACAGGAAGCGTTGTGTTCTTGGCCATCAAATTCTTGATGCAAAATGTTGACTTCTGGTTGAATTTCACTGTCAGCCATGTTTTCTTGAGATGTTGTCTGTTCCAAAAGGCCTGCAGGATCCTCAATTACTTCTTTTGGTGGTTGCTCTTCAGTCATGTCACTCTCAAGCTGTTGCTGCAAAATGTTGACCTCTATAGTAGTGTCTTTGGATATTTTAAGTGCTTTTTCCATAATTTGGTCTGTGGGATCCTCACTGACTTCCTTTGGTAGTTGATCTTCAGTCATATAACTCTCTTTTCCACATGTGATGTTCTCTGCTTGGACACATTCAAGTTGGTGCTGCAAAATGTTGACCCCTATGGCATTTTCTTTGGATATTTTAAGTGTTTGTTCCATAATATGGTCTGTGGGATCCTCACTGACTTCTTTTTGTGATTGTTCTTTGATCATATAACTGTCTTTTAGACAGGGAACATCATGTTCTTGGCCATTATCAAATTGTTGATGCAAAATGTTGACCTCTGGTTGAATTTCACTGTCAGTCATGTTTTCTTGGGATGTTGTCTGTTCCAAAAGGCCTGCAGGATCCTCAATTACTTCTTTTGGTGGTTGCTCTTCAGTCATGTCACTCTCAAGCTGTTGATGCAAAATGTTGACCTCTATAGTAGTATCTTTGGATATTTTAAGTGTCTTTTCCATAATTTGGTCTGTGGGATCCTCACTGACTTCTTTTGGTAGTTGCTCTTCAGTCATATAACTTTCTCTTCCACATGTGACGTCCTCTGCCTGGACACATTCAAGTTGGTGCTGCAGAATGTTGACCTCTATGGCATTTTCTTCAGATATTTGAAGTTTCTGTTCCATAATATGGTCTGTAGGATCTTTATCGGCTTCTTTTCTTTGTTGCTCATCAGTGACGTTGCTCTCTTCCACACAAGCATCTTTTGGTTGGCCACTTTCAAATACTTGCTGTGACACCAACTCTTCTGTCATATCTTTGGCAAGGTCCTCAAGGGCATCACTGATCTCGTTGTTTATTAGCTGGGATGTTTCACCCTCTTCATCCTGGTCCTCAACACCGGACAGTGCTTCTGCAGTTTGATCTATTAAATCGAGAGGAGACGGGCTTGGGGAGGGGTCTGTATGGGGAGTGGCGCTTAGGGCAAAGTCAGTAGATCCAGGGGGAGGAGGAGATGGCAGTTTCTGTGATGGGGTTTGAGGAAGAGATGAGGTTTCAGGGTATGGAGCTAGGTTTTCTGCGGAACTGAGGTCAATCAACTCAGTATCAGGACCTTCATCTGTGACAAATGTAAGATCAGAGGACGAGAGCAGGAGAGAAAGAGCAGGGTTGGGTGCTTCACTGTCTAGGGAGGGTGAAAGCAAAGAAGAATTAGAGAGGTCGGTGGTTGGACAGAGATACTGAGAAGGAGGTTGAGAAGTGGTACCATTTTCATCAGGCTGATTTTCTTCCTGACTCTGCTCAGTTGTACTCTCTACACTAATAGATTCAAGCAGAGGATCCTCAGTCATTTCAATTTCAGGTGAAGCTTGGCTGTCTGTTTGGAGTTGGGATTCAATGTAATTCTCTTCAGACATAATAGACACCTGCTCCTGCAGTCCTGCAAAATACTCACTACCTTCATTTGCCACCTGATCTTTGGCATCGTCATTCTCTTCCAAGCAAACAACATCCTCGGTTTGGCCCACCTCTAACTGATTCTGGGACTGTTCCTCTTCTGCTCTGTCCTCTGGGATTTGTTCAACTGCATCATCAATGCCGTTATCTTTAACTGGAGAGGGCTCAACTTCCTGGTCCTCCACACACGAGTCAAGAATTGATGTTGCGTCTTCTTCAGGTTGCTGCTCTGTGATGCAGTCATGTAGAGGGATTCCTAGGATTCTTTCAGCGCGCTCCTCCAAAGTTTCCTTTTCAGAAACTGAAGATGAGGACATACAAGGGAAAGAGATTTCACTTTCTCCCTCAGGTGCCTTTGTCTCAAAAAGATCTGAGTCTAGTTCAGTCTTGGGCCTTTCATTAATGTCCAAGGAGTTTGTTTCAGCGTTTTGGTCAGTTGTCATATCCTCATTCAGCTGACTGTTTGATTGGACACATTCAGTAGAGACTGTTGATTGAATATCAAGTGGACTGTGTTCAGTGTGTGGTGTGGAGTCTAAATAGTGAACATGCTCTTTCCTGGGTGATGGAATCAGCTCCATTTTAACAACAACACAGGTTGTGTCGATAACCAGTAGACCTTTACTGTCCCCTTTTGTGATGTCTAGTCTCCTTACTTCGATGTCAATTGGATGAACTTCAGAGTTCTCTTCATTGTGCAGAACAGCTGATTCCCCTTCCTCTCTGTTTGCTTTCAAACATGTGGATGAACTCTCAGTTTCAGCCCTGTTTTTGAAACTAGGCTGCCTCCACAAAGGATATTTGACTGACACGGGCTGCACTGACTGAGCAACCTGTCTCCCAAATGTAGAATCATCATCATTTATATTTGCTTTTTCTGGGGAAACAACATCTGTCTCTGCTTTGTTTGATAGATTATCCTCAAGCACCTCACTTTCTACGCACGTTGGTGTCTCCTTCTGTTGGGCTTTGAGATTTCTCACATCAGAAGTAGTTAACTGCTCTGTGAGTGTTGGTGCTCTGAAGTCTACCTCATCTGCATGTTTATCTGATTGATTAATGTCACGACTGTCCCGTAGATTTTCAGAAACCCCGCCTAATTCTGTGTTTTGAATGTTTGTGTGCGAGGTACAAAGTGGAAAAGATGGGGTTTCTGTGGAGCCTGCTATCCGAGACACCAAGCAGAATATCGTCATCCCACCTGTCTTTTTGTTTAACCTGAACTTCCTTCCTTCAATGACTTTTGAGGATGGTTCCTCATTTATCTTTTTATTCTGAACTGCTTGTAACACTTGTGGCTGTTGCAGAGACAACATATCCTCACGCTGTATGTGTGTATTCTGGACACTAATAGGACTGCTTGCCTGCGAAGCATCTGTTTCTTGTCCTTGGTGCTTTGGCCCTTCAAGCTCTGGGAAGGTATATTGACTCCCATCTGGTTTTGTAATGCCCTCTTTCTCTCCTTTTCTGTGATCCTGCAGTTCTACAGAGACATCCTGCTTTCTTAGTGTGGGCTGTGACCAGTAGGTTTGTCTCTTACTTTCCTGCTCCCAGCTGGTGTCACAGTGGTGCAATACAGGTAAACTTTTATGTGGGCTGTTGTAGGGAGGAGGAGCAATGTAGCCAGGAGGTTGGCTGAACATCCGCCTTTGGTAGTCAGTCTTTTCTTTCATGTCCAAATTGTGGCTTGTGTCAGTGGCAGGAGTTTGTGGTGGATAATAGGTCGGAGCTTGCTGTTTGCCCCCTCTATCCCACAGTCCTGACTCTCTGGTGTTTGCAGACTGTAGGACTTGTTGCAGCGCTGCCACTCGAGGATCTGTCCCACTCCTGCTGTCCCTTTCTGGAGCCCTGCTGCTCTCCAACAGCCCCTGAGAGGCACCCCTCAACTCTGCCTCTATACGTCTTCTCCTTGGAAGTGAATGGCTGTATCGAGCTGCCCAGGCCTCCAGCTCTCGATGGCTGCTGTCGCTCCTCTTAGTAGAAACATCCCTGTTGTACCGGACAGGGTTACAGGGCTCCCACCTCCTCTGCCATCCCTCCCTCACAAATCCTCTCTCATACTCCCTCGCTGCTCGTTGAGCTGCTGTCCACTCTCTGTCTCTGGCTTCATGTGACTGATACTCTCCCAGGTCCTGGTGCTGCTGAGGGTGACGGTCTAGAATAAAAGGGAAGTGAGAAGAAGTACGGGCAGTCAGCTCTTGGTCCATCCAGCTAGTGTACTCCTGTGGAGCCCCGCCTGTTCTTGATCCCGGTACAGTCCAGTAACTGGATTCCCTGCCTTGATCCTGCTGCTCACCATAGTACAACGGATAATGGGTTGCCTGATGTCTGTCATGGTAGCTGAGGGTAAAATTGGTGGAAAATATGTGACAAAAAACTATTTCAGCAAAGCCATCTTTCACATCACATATAATTTCTTGATATGCTGTGTTTTAGAAAATTTCTCCATGGGAAGCGACAGTGAAAATAATGTGTTGCTACAAATTGTACAGTTTGTCATGATTATAACAGCAATGTGAAGCAGCAGTCTGTAGATATTGAGACTATTTTGCAGTAACTAATCAGTGTTTAAGGGTCACATAAAATAAGGCAACTGACTCGAATAGAAAATAGCAACAAATTCTATCATCCAAAGATTGCATTGATTGAAAAAATAATCATAGGACTCGACTCACTTATGTGTACAGTTTCTCCCAGGAACGGTACCGAATTTTGAGTATAGAGGCAACTGACTCTGATTCTCAGGCCAGAACTCCATCTTTTGTTCTGATCCTCAGATCTGAAACATGCAAAAGGGATATATATAAAAACGGACTCAAAAGGTATATTAATATTCTCCCACTGAATATAACATATGATTAACGAAAGAAAATCTTATTTTAAAAAGGCTACCCTATAATTTAGACTAGTTAAATAAATGGAGAGTCATGTACACACATTCAACACGTACCTTTAATTGCTGTTGTCAGATTATTATCCTTGCTACTCATGAGGTGAAATGAGGTCTAATGAAGTCCACACAGGACAACTTGTTTTTAAAGGACAGCGGTTTTCAGTCCCCCACCCACTTTACGCACACACGCACACACACACGCACACGCACACGCACACACACACACACACACACACTCCCCTGCACTGTAAGCCCATCCTCCTCTCATCCAGCCAACAGTTCAGATACCACTGAGGAATTTTTAATCAGGTTTTTAGAAACACTATCTTTAGCTACATCATTCCTCTTTAAAGTCGTACAAAACTAGTCTATTTTTACAACGTGTGTAAAACTAACATGGATTTAGTTAACTCTCATGTGGTTGCCTCTAGAATGTTATGCATACAACAGCTTGAAAAAGGCTTTTCGACATTGTATTGGGATTAATTTTGTAGTAATTTTGTAGTCAGGCTGATTGTTAGAATATAGTTTTTCACACCTAAATTACAAATAACGCACTTCTCACACAGCTGCACATATACTACTTTTCATATAAAATTGTAATTAAACATTTTAAACTTATTTTTTTAGTGAAAGAAAGTTGTTTAAACTTGATTTTGCAAAAAAATTTTAATAGGATGTTTTGTCCAGATATTGATGAATAACATCCAAACCAATAATCTGCACTTTGCATGACACTCGTGTGGGAGGTGCCGCGGCGTGATGGAGAGCAGACTCTGCATTGGAGATAGGGATCTGTTGTTTTGTCGGCTGAATTGTAGCAGAGGGAGAGACGGGCAGCGGACGGGTTGTCTCCCTTTCTTTGAAACTCTCCAGCGTAACAAACAGGCTTTCCTTCTCTGAACAGAAAGTCTGTACATCAGCAGAGAGCAGGAGAGAGGGGATGAAGTATGTACAGACAGCAGGCTGCAGGGAGGGCAATCTGTTGATGTTGACAGAATAGTTGGGGATGGGATGAACTTTGTTTTGGGTTTTATATATCTCAATAAAAACAATATTGTAGTGGATATCAACAGCCCATACACCAAAAGGTAGATGTTTCAATATCCAGTTAAGTCATGCTTTATTATTACTAAGAAGAATTCCAGGTGAGAGCAGCATCCATGGTAGAAAACGATGCAAAAAAACAGAAGTATACAAAAAAACAAAAGATTGTTTTGTTTATGGTTAAAGTCCAATAAGTGCTGAAAAGTCTATTTGGTTTCTTGAAGATATATTGGCTGCTTGCGACTGATACGTTGGGTCCAATATATTATATAGTTTTTAATTTATGTCTGTCCAGACTGAACGTATGTTAAACTGCACAGAAGACAGAGGCGACAGTATGACACCAACTACATTAAAGTATCCATTAGTGTTGAGAAAATGAATCCGTTTTTTGCATCTTTCTGAGCTTTGATGTTCTTCATAGATAAAAGTTTCGGCCCAGAGATGATGATCATGAGGGTGGAGGGAGGCCAGGTGTTAATTTGATTCAAAGCCTTTTGAAAAGTATTTTACTATAACATTAAATATTCATGACTAAATGAGCAACAATCAATGGGACTGTGTGGGTGTGGTTTAATCAGATTTAATTGACAGTGGCCTTGCGACATAAGCAAACAATACCAAAGACGTCATCACATTTTAATTCAAATGTGGCTGAATCCCGATTAGTGCATGCAACATGTGAGGCCGCCTGTTTCCAACGGAGTATTCATGTGGACCCAATCACTCAGGGTTTTCAGGGCCTTTAAAGCTGTGATCATGTGACTTGTTTTCAATCTAATCTGAAGGTAATGCAGCTCAGACCTTTTGTAACATGCTCAACACTCTTGCATAAACCAAACAGGGAAGTTGGTGTCGTCTGTACTGATAAAACGAACTTGGTGAAACATTTAAATGTTTTAACCGAGAGGACAATCAGAAATGTGTAAAAGAAATATGAGATTTAAAATTTGGAGGTAGAGGAGCAGTTTATCCTGCAGTGATAACTTTGTCAAACTCTGAAACAACATTGTGCATGACAAAAACCACTTATGATGAAATAGGCAAGTGATAAAAGGAAGAACCTGAAATCTCCAGTCAGGCCGATTATGAGCAAACCTGCACTGCAGCTGTCTCAGTGAGCTGCTCAAGTCAAGACATGAGAGGCACTCTGGACTGCTGGCTGACATTCAGATTTCATTAACAACACATAAGGTTGTTCTATATAAAATCACAATGTGAACTTGTACTTGTGTTGCTGCAGTGACCGGTCGCAAACTGTATTCAAAGTGTTTTGATACCAGTGAAAAATAAAATAGAAATATCTGCAATACCAAATCAGTTCCAGTATAATTCTATTGTTGGTTATTTGGCACTGACAAATGATCTCTAGAAAAGCTCTAAGATCAAACATTTTGAAGACAATTGTCAAATCATCAGAAAACTTAATCGAGGACAAATTACTTTTTTTTTTTTTTTCACTTGTAATAACAAAACATGTATTGTAAAAACATAATCTCAGTTATAACAAGTGAAATATTGATCGGATGTAACAGATTTCTCAAGTGACTGAAAGAGGTCGATCAACTAGCCATATAAATATATAAATAAAGCACCACTTTATTTGAAAACACCAATGGTCAACTCAAAAGACCATGCAAACTCAACTCTGACCTGACTTCCGACATTAAACCTAGCACGAACATCTAATGTCTTTAGACTTCAAATTGATTGATTGACTGAAACATTTTCAATACAGAGGAAACCCACAGAGAGAAGGCTCTCTTTTGTGTTTACAAGGGAATACAAACAGCTGTAACGAGTTGTAGTTGCATTATAAAACCCAAAATTGCAGCTTAAAGTTATTCAAAAAATCATCTGAAACTTTTAAGTGACAAATTACAGTCACTTGATAGAACATTAGATTATCCACGAGCCACACTGAGATGTTGACAGCTGTGCATTTTGCATAATGCAGTTGCTGCTTTTACTGTTAAAAAAAAAAAGAAAGTTCCTTTAAAAAGGCACCCTAGTGTCATAACTAGTCTCAGTACAGTAACTAATCCAAGTCCCAGGCCTTGTCACTGCTCTTTCCTTAGAGATGCCCTGTAGATATTAATGTTTTGTTTGTCATCACGGCTCACAAGCTCCACGTTAAATCTGCTTGGCAGACATTCCTCATAGAAACCTGGAGTCCCGTGCTCTTTTCGCATTTTGGACGAGAGATATACCACGCCTCCGTTCTTGCACAGATGAGCTAGTGTCTCCACCAGCAGTGGGTAAGTGTCTGGGAGGTAAATTATATCTGCACACAGCACCAGATCCCAGTCGGAGGGGAAGTTCATGTGATCCTCACCCCAGGACAGAGGGAGGACGGTGGGAGGGGCGGTAGGCCAACCACTGGACGGCATGTTTGCAGAGACGTTGGCCTGAAGTTGTGGGAGAGCCAGGGGAAGGTCTGTGAGGGTCACAACTGCACCTGGAAACATCACAAGATTTCAATGTATTGATGAAACACTCAAGTCAAGATGCTCTTATCTACAGATGAATGCTCCACACAAAACACATGTATTCAGGTAATGTACATTTGTAAAAATTCTCAGGATATTTTGACAGTGCTGAATAAGTGACAGTGGTAACTGATCAACATTGACACTATAGGAGCAACACCTGCTGCAGGTTTGCTGTGTCTGGAGGAAACTGTGAGCTGCAGATCTGTCTGTGGAGCCACAGACCGCTCAGCATGACAGTTCACAGCAAACAATAAAAAATAAAAAGACTTTCCATGTGCATATACAACCAATCAGGGTCATAATCATTAACGTGGATGTGAATGAATCTGCAGTGGAGACAAACTCGAAAGGGGGGCAACAACGTACCGAGGCGTGCAGCCAGAATCCCGACCACCCCGGTCCCTGCTCCCAGCTCCAAGATCCGCTGTCCTGCCAGCTCCAGCGACCGCTCCCCGAGGAAACAGCACAAGTGTAACGCCTGTGCACACACGCAAATACACACCCGTGTCTTTAGACATAACTCACACCGATTAAGCGGCTGTTATCTTCATGACTTACAGCTTCCCAGACCGGAGCGGCCACGCCGAGGTTTGCACCGAACACCTGCCTGATCTGCAGCTCCTCGCCGGCCCATCGGTACACGGTGTCCTGGGAAAACGTGTCGGCGAACAGACAGTCGTCCACCGGGAACGGGTCGTCTTCGTCCCCCGCGCAGATCATGGCTGGTGAAATTAAAATAAACGACAGATTCACTCGATATGAAGGCAGCCAACGTGGACGAGCGGCTCGTCGGCTTCCAGGTCAGCTGGAGAAATGGCGTTAAGTTACATGAGGGATGTAAAAGGGTTTCGGTTTCTTAATTTTAGTTTGCACACTTTCAGAGAGAGATAGCTGTGAATTACACTGCCCGTGCATTTTCAGCAAAAAGTCTTCGCTTCTATTCTGTTAACTAAACTGACCCCGGGTGTTTGGTTACACGGGGCTTTTAATTTGAAATGTGCCATAAACACACGTTACGTAGCTTCCGGGTTAGAGGACCCACAAAGCACCTCACACGTTTTATAAATGAAATATATATGCATAATAATATATAATATATATAATGCTCTGTGCAGGTACATCCCAAATATGTGATGTTATTGGGTGAAAAAGTACATTTAATCCAACATTAATTTTGTAAAGCTGTGCCTGCTGCCTTTAAATCACAGCTTTTTTTTTGTTTTTGCATCACAAGGAATAAGATCATCTCCATCTTCTTTTCATAGCCAGCATGTCTGTTCTGTTCACCCACTTATGAGTAGGCCTGCAACTAACAATTATGTTCGTAGTCAATATGCCAGTTGTTTTCTTGATGGTGGTGGATGAAGCATAGAAAATAGTCAAAATGCCAATCACAACAGTCAAAGGGGACGTCCTGAAATTGCTTATTTTGTCCAAACCTACAGTCAAAAAACACACAATATTTAATCAACAATGATAGAAAATAGAAAAAAGCAGGACATCCTCACATTTGAGAGGAAGAAACCATAAAATGTTTGGACTTTTTGCTTGAAAAGTGATTTATATGTTTAATCAGTTAAATGTTAACTGAGTAATTGTTTCAGCTGTATTTATGCATCAGTATGGCAGTTCAAAACATACACAACACCATCATGTTCCAGGTTTATTTAAAAAAAAAAAAAAAAGTTGCTGTATCCTCACCTGTTTTGTTTGGAAAACAAAACTTAAGTAGAGTACCACTAGGACATAACCATTTTTCACACACAACTTCACATCAATGACGAGATGATTTAACAGGTGTATAAAGAGAAGAATCAAGTACAGATATGTCGAATAAAGCTCTTCATCATTTCCGCTATTCAGTCTTTACAGAACACAAGAACATGTATAGAATTTCCAACACAGCCAACTAAAATGTAATGTTTCCCATCAGAAAAGAAAAGAAAGAAATCATAATGCTGTCTTCATTCGTCTGCTTGTGTTGGACTACATCACAGTTTTCTCAGTGGACAATAACTGCTGGGTTTAGACTACAGATACACTTTACTCAATATACAGTAATTCTGCCTGAGACAGAACACCTTTGAACCTCTTGATAATTTGAAGTTATTAAAAAATAAATAATTCTTTTCATCATACAGATGACAGTAGTATTACATCCATACCACAACCACCCTCCTCCTCCCCCCTCAGGCCTCAATATGTGCAAACTGCAAGGGTTTAAAAAAGGTAGCACTTTATGCAAAGACCTTGAAAAACATAAACGATTAAGTGTTTTAAAATGAGCACTTCATGAAAAGTGCAGCAGGTGTGACAAGGGTATGATTGCAAAATTACAGGATGAACTGGAGGAAGCGAATGGCTGTTTACACCCTCCTCAGGCCAGCAGTGGAGTGACAACGATCTCAGTATTATTCTTATTAGGAGCAAAGTAATAAAACGTGGTCCTCAAACCAAAGGAATATTTTTGGTACTGAATAACTATTCTTATCATATCTGATACTGTCCTAATACAAAACATTTTCTTTTAGTCTGTCAAGGTAAAATACTGAGCCGGGACATAAATGTAATGTTGAGATGAAACTGAATCTGCAGTTAAATTACATCTACTGCATATTTCTCTTTCATTGACATTCGTTCTCGTCACATCTTCCTCACAGAAACAAAATATGTGCAACAATGTTGGACAGAAACGATGCATCGTCACACAACAAACGTCACAATTCGTGCTTTGAGTTCGAGCAGAGGAATGCTCTGCTTTAGCATTTAAACAATGGCAGTCCATTTTTACAGACCACAAAGTGTTTTCTTTTGTTAAGACACGTCAACATAGTCGGGTTCGACAAACCTCTGTTACAGAGTCTTGGCGATTTGGGTGCGAGTCACTTGATATAATAGCCACGTCTCAAACTGATTGTTGATTGTTTCTTTCATTAAAATCAACAACAAAACAACTGCACACAGCCCAAAGTGCACCTGCAAAGAGACGTGGAATTCTTCTTTTTCTTTGTTTCCTGGTGGGTATGAAAGGCAGTCAGCTTTGTTTTTGCGCAGAACTGAGACCAACTCCAAGTCCACACAGATGCACAACAAACACCCACACAGAAAACAAAAGCCAGAGGAATGCATAATTAAAACTTTGTTCCAAAAAGAATAATAATTAGAACAATGACTATGACAAAGAGGATCAAAATGACCAGCATCTTTCTGTTTTTCTTCTGATATTGTTCCGCCTGCAAAGAAAATGAAAAAAATGTCAAATACTGTATCTCACTTGTTTACAATTTAATGAATAAAGGCAAAACATTCAGTTTGAGTTTAAATAGATTTGTTGTTAAGTGTAATGGTTTGTAGATCCTGTGTTTTATCGATATCGTACATTATATCCTAATTCTTTCTTTAGCCTGCTGAAAGTTGGCTTTTTGTTTTTGGCTGGTGGTTGTTAACATTCATCATTAGCTTCCAAGCAAAACTATCTAAAAAAAAAAATAACCCTGGAAATAAATCTTTAACTGAAAGAAATCTGAACTGCGAAATTCTGATAAAAAATGGTTTACCTTTTGTAACTGTTTCAATCCGTCTTCTGTTTTAACACAAGCCTGCTCCACATTGAAGTCAATTCTGTCCAGAACAGTGCCCTTGAGGATGAAGAAAAGGGAATTTTGTTAGCGGAGGAAAATGATAGTGAATGTTAGTTGTAGATTATTTGTTTCAAACAAAGGTAATGTTGTATTGTAGCAGTTTGGTGCAGCACTGCCAAACACCTTCCAACCTTTGGTTTGCTTTGACTTGAATTCTCATTCAAGCTTTGTTCATACAAGTCTATTTTTTAATTTTGTGTGTGTGAGCGTGTCTGGACTGCCTCAGATACCTGTTCCACCACCATTCCAGCCAAGTCCCGGAAAATCTCATTCAGATCTGAGATGGACTGCACTATCTGTCGGATCTCCCGCTCTCGTTCTTCAACCATAACTGTGTTCTGTTCCACCAGCATCAGCTGGTCGTCTGTGAACCCCTGAAACGGAGGAAAGAATAAAAGTAGGTGATTTTATCGTAATACATTTAGTACTCCAAAGGTAACAACACATCAGACACTGCTCAGAGCAAATGTTCTTTTATGTCAAAATTCTGCACGCCATGTTCCCACATCTTCAGTGTTACATGGTACAAGGTTTATTTATTGTCATTCTACAACACAGAGTTGCACAGCGAGATGAAAGTTATTGTCCCATTTGCTGCATAACTGGAGTGTGGAGGATGAGTTAAGTTTAAGAATGATTTCTACAATGATAACTAAATAAAATTAATAAACATTCTCAGGAGTCTCATGAATAAGTCTTAATACTTTAAATAGCTTTAAAAGTATATTTCAAAATGGCTTAATCTAATTTCTTTTTTTCAATTACACTGAGATAGAACATTTTCCTGTTGACTTTGCCAAGACACATCGTTTATTTATGCCATTTCCTGTCTTTTAGTGGGATTGATTAAAAGTGCCAAAAATTTATATGTGATATGTATAAATTCTAAATTAAATTTGCATAACACAGTGAGGAATGTGCATCCAGACTTTTAATGGATGTTTGTTTTTCTTATCATGTCTGTACTTGTACTTGAAGTATGAAGAATTTCTGGTTTTATTGTACTGTATACAGGTCGCCTTAGTAAAATGGATTTATTTGAATGATTTAATGGATTTTTAAAAAAGCCAGTCACCTTGTCATACACAGCTAGATCTTCATCCTCTTCCATTAGAGGTCCAGAGTCAAAAAAGTGCTTTGATCTTTCCTCGCGATTCTTCATACCTGGAATATAAACCAAAGTCATGATGCTTAGAGATTTGATATGAAATATAAGCTTAATAATGGTACAAATATGTGAGAATCAACAGGGAGGAATGAAAATTTAGGAAGACCAATCGCAGATTTACTGCAATTCTTACGTTTTAGGTAGCTGGACTGTGTGTGCCTGAAATGGGTGGAGAGCTCCTGCAGGCTCTGAGCCAGGGACGAGACTACGTTTCTCAACAGCCTCTCCTCCTGCTCGGTGCAGTGGCCACAGCGAGACTGCAGACCCGTCACAGCTCGCTGGCATCGATGAAACATCTGCAATGAACTCAAAATTAGGGAGCGAGCCGAAATGAACCCTGTGTTTCATTTCAAAAATTTTCAACAAGTCAAATGTGTCAATATCCAACTAGAATCACCTGCCAATTAAAATGTACTTAAAATGTTCAGGCCGTGTTTCCAATAGACAAAAAAACTTAAGCATTATCTCCATTACAACACTGATAAATTACTGTACCTGTGTAATCTCCTGCGTAGTGATTTCTATGGCATGCTCTTCCTCAGTACTGTCATCAAGCGTGGGACGATTCATATGCTTGTCATGAAGTATGGCCAGTTCCTTCATCTTCTGCCGAACCCGTGTGATTTCATAGTGGATCTGAAAGGAAACACTTGATGGTTAAAAGCCATGTGACTTGAATTTTTACACAAATGATTGGGCTCATACAAAATAATTGTCAACAGTTTAAGATTAAAGGATTCCAAACAGATGGATTTGTGAGCTTTGGGTCTCTTAAGTAGTGATGATGTATTTGTATGACTCAGCCTTTTACAGGTGGGTCTCTATATATTTTTGTTTGTTTTACCTCATCAACCCCCTCTATCCATTTGGGGGGCAGTTTCTTGGTGACTCCAATGGCAGCTTCAGGATCAAGACTAATTCCTGACACCAGGGCCATTCGATCATCAGCCAACTTAAAAACACAAAAAACAAATTATTCTATAAAAAACATTTCATGTAACAATTCAACATGATGATGATGGCGTACCACTTTATGCATCTTAAGCTATTCTAACCATGAACAACAGTACCTCGTCAAGCTCCTAATGTGATTGCAGATAGCAGAGTGGTCCCATCCAATACAGAACCAGGAAAAGGAGAGAAAGACAGAAGTAACAGAAAGTGAGCCCAGGAAAATCAGCAGTGTTTTTGCATCCACTCCCACAAACAATTCATTACTTTGAAATGAGAATGATAATTACGGTACAGCAGAGATTCAGCTGTTAAAATGAAATCTTAAATGTGTCCTGAGTTTATGTGTGTATGTGTAAAACTAGTGTGAGTAAAAAAATAAATCATACTCATTCAGAAAGTTGCACAATAATTCCACTTTAAACAAGACATTAAATGTAAGAAACAGTAAGAATAAAGAAAGCAAAAGTTTAACAGAAAGAAAAATTTAAATTAGCAGGAAGTTAATATGTAATAGAAAGTCTTTCTAATATTTATTCATTTATTATCATCTTCAATGATTGGTTTGTTTACTAAAACCGTATTTTAACTAACAAAGGCCCTGATGCCTTCTGGCAAAGTCACTTATTTTGGAGTACAGCAGCTTCAGTCAGCTGATTGTGCATCTTCTAATGGCAAACAAGACAGTTGAGTCATTGCCCTTTAGTCAGTGCAAATATATTTCAGCCTGTGGATACATATGTGCATCATAATTGCAGTACTGTAAAATGAAATGATAGTGGCATACTGCTGGACAACAAAAGTGACTTATCAAAAAAACACCTGTGTTGCATATTCTTTATTTAGCTTGATTGTTGGTGAATGCTCTAAAAATACATAAGTAATTCATTTCCAATTCAGACAGAATTTTACACTCTGTGACACTTAAATCAACAGTTTTACAACCTAGATGGATGAAGCCTGATACAAGGACAACGGGACCAAACACACACTGAACAGACACAGTGCAAGAAAAGTAAGAGATATTAGACTATAAACATAATTTTTCATATAAACATTTTACATCTCTGAGCTACAAGACCAGTAAGGACTTGAAGGAAGGCTGAAAAAGAAGGTAAGAATATCTTGAGATGACAAGAGACTGTCTGCAAATACAGGTTTTCTTAAATTAAGTTTCTATTCCAGGATCTGTAGAGATCCTTCATTATTCTTAGCCAGACTAATTTACTTTTTAGAAGGCCACTGAGCAACATGATGGAGACCTGTTGGGCAAAAATCACTTTACTACTCTAAACAATCCATGGATAAGTTAACAGATAGTGTAGTAAAAGCCATTTTCCATTCAAATGTGGAATGATGATGTACATACAGTAGAGGTAAAGTTCAAAAACATCAATCCATGAGCCAGGAAGGTCTAGCTATCCGTAACCAAATTGCTGGTCCCTAATAACTGCATCACCTACTGGTGGAGCTCTGGTAAAAAATGCAGGTGAGTGACTGAGTAATAAACGTTTTGTTGCTCTCAGTAAGAGAAATGACAGACAGTTTACAAGCAGTTCATCTACTGAACACAGCAGCTGCACTATCGAGCATGAATCACTTTTCACTAAATGTCCTTGTCTCTGGAGGACCAGGCCACAGCATCATTATCTGTTTCTCTTACTCTGAGCCTACATGGTGATGTTCCTGAGGTAAACCCCAGCACAGCACTCAGCACTGTGTCATACACAGAGAAGCACTAAGAGACAGTGTCCGTCCAGGAGCCACAGACATTTACAGGTCTCCACTCTGTAGGTTTGGCTGTGCTGATTTGTCTGTGCCATTGAAAGATCAGCCTTTACAAGGCGTCAGGAACAGCAGAGAAAAAGAAGTTTATCAAAGGAACAAAATAACAGCAGCAGCATATTTTGGGAAATGCAGACTAGACACGTTGCATCCTCAACTGATGGGATATCCTTACATGTTCAGTGGCTCTGGGTGTACAAGATGGCAGAAATTAATCCACCTCAGCCAGCAGCTAACTGGTTAAATTATTCACAACTGAGCATGAATGGTCACACATACCCTACACCTGCTTGCTGTACTGTGTATCCTGCACCTGGCCTCCTCTACTGGAGACACAACGTGAACTCCAGGGTAAACACAGGAGAGCTGTAGGCTGTTCCTGCTCGGGAATGGGACGAAACTGTGTTGCCTACTTTGTGCTTTGACAGTACTGACAGTAGATAATGACGGGGAGTTTCATACAGGGGTGAAGCATTCCCTTAAAAAAGTGACTGAATGTGAATAATTTGTCGAGATCCATTTGACTCTGTTCAACTCTTTTTGATTTAAGGTTCCTTCATCAAAGTCATCACAAAATTCACTGTTTCTGTCATAAGTTAAATTCAGTCACGGCAGGCAGCCGGCTCAATTTTTTGCGGCACAACAATATCTGGTGCAAAATTTTGTTTTTATTTATCTCAACGAGCTCCACACAGTGAGGTTGTACGGATTTAAAATTCTGGGGAAAAGACAGTAAAAGGTATCAGATTGGTATTCAGTATCACCAGAAGACCCTCTGAGGTGAGATTTAGAAATAGGTATCAGGAGAAAAAAAGTCAGAACAGTGCATCCCTTATTTTGGGAAAAATGAAAGCGGTTTGTATCGTGGAAACTAGAAGTTTCACCAGAAAACAGATGAGGAGCTTTATTGCTTTTCATAACGGCTCCAGGAGAGATGAACCCAGCTCAAGGATTATCAGTATTTCTGAATGACAAGTAGCAATTTTCAGGAATGTTAAACTGATATTTTCCTTGCTTCAGTTTGCGTCACACATTTTAATGAGTACAGAAGAAACCCAGCACCATTCTAGTTGAAAAATCATTTACAGGTTACACAATTTGATCTAGACTAGATCAAATAACTACGTATTGACCACAGCACACTTTTTACTATAGGAGGAGCACTACGTGGACATTAAAAAACATGCTTTAACTTGAATAAACAGTTCACACCAGTTTATTTAACATACCTATCTTTATCCTATCTATGTTTAGCAAGTTTTATTCTCATTGTTTACGTTTACTGTAGACATTTAGAGTAAATATGCCTGCACAGCCCTTCTTCATCTGCCTCCATCACCTCACTGAGTCACAGTAATGAGTCCTGAAGGAAAACTAGACACACAACCAGCCACAGAAAAAACACCTCCTGACTAATAACTGGCTGCTAACTACTGACACACACAGTTGTTATCTAGCTACCACAGCTCAGTGACTGGCTATATGCAAACACACACAGAAAAATGTCAAAACGATGCAGACAACTCACCGCAGCATTGCTACGTGTACTCAGACGGGGGTCGTATGTACTCACTTGCTCAGCCAATATCTGCCGGTTTTGGATCGCATTGTTCCGCATTAACAAGAAGGCATCGGTCAGACGCCTAGTGGCCATGACTGCCTTGTCTGATATCTAAATTAACACTAGACAAAGTGCGGATCGGGCGATGATTTATTAAATTATGTCCACCGCCGCCGAGCTGGCTTTAGCTTTAGCTTTTGCCTGCGATGGATGATGAGGAAAACTCGCGATACAACGACTACAGTGGACAGCAAACGACCTTTATGATATTTATCTGTCAAGCATTTCTAATATACTTGAATTAAAAAGAAGAAACATGACCGAGCGGTTCTTCTCAGATGTTGGATTTAACGTTAGATTGGTAACGTTATTGCGCTTCAGGCAGCTACGGAAGTAAGGAAACGTAAACACCTACGTAACCTGTTTCTTCTTCTACTGCTTATTTACTGCAGCTGTCAGCTGTGACGGGAGCTCATTATCGCCTCCTACAGCCTCGGCGGATAAACAGCTCAGACTCTTTATATTACAGGTACAGTAATTGTCTCCAAATATTCCATGTAGTAACAACAATACTACAATATATAATACTGTGATTTGCACTTTCTAGCTTTTTCCAGAGCTTTCAACCGTTTTAAACTGTCTTCATCAGCAGAGTTTGCTCAATTATCATGGAGATTGTATCCGTTGACCTTCGAGCTCAGTAACTGTTGTGGTTTCATTCAAAGCACTTGTAGGACTTGTCCTCAGTGTAAAAGTTAAAGCCCCTACCTCCCGCTTAAAAAAAAAATTTTGCTTTTTGTTAAATCGTTTGTATGTTTGAGCTTCGCTTTGCAGAATGATGGATGTGCACAGTTTGACACTAAAAAGCTGTTTTCAAATTCATCTGCTGATATCTTTCTCTGTTCTCTGTTCACTTGTTTGTTTCGGATATTTTTCGAACAAAATACATGTTAAACACATTTCACATATGATACATTTACGTATCTATACATATATATGTATTATACATGTGATTTCCAGATTCCATGTCAAATGTCCATGTGTAAACAATAATGTCACATATAATATTATAGGTAAAATTATACATTTATTTCACATGAGGTTTTTGGACATTTCTTATATGTCACATGTGGAAACATGAATGTCTCATATCGTAAGGAACAGCAATAGAAAAATTGTTAACGTTTATGCACATTTGTCACTTCCTTGTCAGATGTGTTTTTTCCCTTTTGTTCCAGGAAGTTCATGGGTGAGCTGAGACCTGTCAGAGATGCGACACACCTGAGCAGACTGGGCTCAGCCGGCCATAAATCAGACCTGCATGATCCTTTCGCTCTCTACCCCTGGCCTGCCGATTGATATTCATGCAACCACTCATACACACACTCTTCACCACTCACACAGACATTGCACATACTGACCTGCTGACAGGCACACCCTATTTTATTGTTAATTAATCTATTTAATTAAAACATTTAGCATTATTTACAGACGATGTGTGGTATCCAGCTTCTGTTGCATACTTTAGAGCCAGGTTAGGACAATGCAGAGTGGCAATATTATTCTGCAATTAATTGCAAATACATAATAATGTATATTCAACAACTCATTGCATATTAATTAGCATATAAATGTATGTAAAATATTTGTCTATTGCATAACTGATGAGTGGTCTATTTATCTGCTCACTGGCCCTGCATCCTTGTATGTTTCTTCTTTTCTTTGTCTTCCTTATCTGGTCATTTCATGCCCACTTTGCTTTCAAATACTTCTAATGTTCCTTTGTGTTTCCCCTCTTCTATCCGTCATCTTGCCTTTCTGCTTATTGAACCTGTAACTACTTAACAGCAGACATGTTTACCTACAGTGTCACTGCCTCACCATAAAAAACCTTTGACCTGCCAACAGGTCCTCTGCTTCCAGTTTGTGGGATATTATCTCCAGTGCATTCACACTCACTGCCTCAGCATATTTTATCTATTTGTGACTATGCTTTATGGATGTCAGCCCCTCCCTTATTTAACTAAACCATCTCACAGTTAGATTTTATGTCACTTCCTAAAATAACAGCTGTCTCTTGTAAACTGCAAAATGAAATAAAGGCAATTGGCAGAATTCCACAGTTTACTCTGAATTTGAAGCTTCTCTCCCCAGTCTGTCAGCACCATGTATTTGAGTTTTCTGCACCAATTTCTGAGTTCACATGTGATATTTCATTAATTTCCATCTGCTCATTCACCCTGTTAACGCCGGGATCCAGAGAGAGCCTGAATGTCATTCTGATTTTAGGGGCTTAAAGCTGCAGTATTTAGGAAATGTGTTGACTTGCTGGGCGGGTACAATAAAATCAAAGCAGTGCGCGTGCCTGCAGCGTCTGTGTGTGCGGACACGCGCGGCGCGGTGCCACTAACTGTAATTATGCCGCTGAGAGCTCCTCCTCCGCCTTCTTAATCCCTTATATCCTCTAATACCGCCGCAGACATTTACACACAAGCGCCAGCTGCCGCCGGGCAACGCAGCAGAGCTCCTGCGCTGTGGATCTCCCTGTCTGGGCCAGTTTTTAATTTTTATTTTATTCACTCTGCTGAAGTTCTGAGGGAGACAGAGAGGTAAGCAGCCTTCAGGTGCTCAGGCCTCTTCTCTTCTGAGGTGGATGACTGAGCACCTGTGCAACACTCAGAGAGCAGAATGAATTAAAAAAACAACAACAAAAAAAAAAAAAACATCCTGTCTGGCACTCAATCAGGCTTCAAATTATAATCCTCTCTGATGGATTTTAAAAGCTTGGTGTTAATTGGTGATTTCGCTGGTTGTGCTCTACGGTGTTGATTCAGCTGATGGGATATTACTATAAAGTGTTTATTTTTATTTTTTTTATGTGGGATAGGAGACTTGTGCAGAGAATAGTCCATAGTTATGTGGACAGATTTTCTTGCACAATCATTATGAAATCAATATCAATATACAGGCTGGTTTGAAATTCATTGTATTTTTATTTTCTGCTGGTGAGAGTCTTAAACTGCCACCTGTATACCTCTACCTCTCTATACCTGAACCTATGTGTTCAGGTATAGAGGAAGCCCCAGGCTGTCTAAATATCTGAAACCAGCGTCTGTGGTTGTGTCAGTGTCCGTGAACAGGGCAGTGTTTGACGTACTGCTAGTATGTGCAATCATGGAATGGAGGTAAACCAGTTTATGCGAGTCACTGCCAAGACATGACCGAACACCTACTATAGGGAAGTCTGCCTCCTTGTTTCTGCAACCAGCTGTGGAGGTTAGAGCTGCAGCCCGGTGTTGTCCTCCCTCCTGTCATCTCTGTCACAATCTCGTGCTTTGGTTTTCTCCCTGCTCATTCAGCTGATCGACATGGCCTCGTCGGACGACACAGAAGGGTCTCTGACTCCTGTGGATTTTATCCAGCTGCAGCATTACATGGAATGTAAGTTTCAGCTTCTCACTGAACATTATTTCAACAGTTATTAATATCGTCAATACTGCATGTAGAGCACAAAGAGTGGAGTGGAGGCAAGCAGAAAGATAATCATTAATGAATCAATAGATCAATAGAAGAATATGTGTCTATAAAGATAATGGTGGAATGGAACTAAGTGCATTAACTCATGTATTGCACTTAAAAGTACAGTTTTGAGGTACTTGTACTTTACTTTAGTGTCTCAATTTAATGTTTCTTTACACTTCTACTAATCTCTGAGGGAGATGTTGTACTTTTTACTCCACTACTTTTATCTGATCATCATTTATCTAGTTTTTTTGCTGAATAAGATTTGAGATACAAAGCATATAATCAGCTCATAAAATGTGAACATTGTTACAGATTAAACCACCCAACTGTACATCATGTAATTCAATTTAGTTCAGTTAGAACAAACCCAACAGTAGAATACGCTTCCATACTGTCGTATGCTACTTTTACTTAAGTTCTGAATACTTCCAACACTGGGGATTTTTAATAAAAATGATTTGGAGAAGTTGTGAGAAAAAGGGCACATAATGGTTGAATCACTGACTCATGAAAAGGAAAAAAAAAAACAAAGACAAGAAGAGAGTTGGGTTACATTCGAGAACAAGAAGAACAAGAAAAGTTCCCACACTTGAATAAATAAATAAGCTAAATATGAAGAAACTGAAAGACTAGATTTAAAAGTGCATTCTTACTGATCATAAAAAAAAATTTTTTTTATACCTGATGGATCACTGTCTTACTTTAATGTGTTTCCAGTTACTTTCAAACTTGAGAATCTCTCCTTTGGGTATCAATCAATTTTCACAAACATTGAAAGCAGCAGTAGTCAGTAAGCATCGGACATCAGCATCGTAAAAAAAAATGACTGAGGAAGCTTCTCATATTCACTCTCCATCAAAACAAGAAACACTCCACGGTGTTTCTCTGGAGGATCATTCAGCACCAACACAAAAACACAAACAACAACTGGAAAATGTAAGTGCATGCTTTTGCACCGGGGGCTAGAGCTGAGATTGATATTACCTGTTGACAGGAAGCAAAAACTGGTACAGGGCTAAAAATATTCCTCAGAGGCTTTGAAAGAAATGAAATGGGTGTGTAGGCTTTTAGTGTTGACCGGGTGAGGTGGGGGGGTGTATTTGCACTGTTGGATAATGGATGAATGGATAATTACACCTGGACCTGAGAAAAGCACTGCTGTGTTACCTCTGACAGCAGGGCCCAGATTTAATTCAGTATACACACAGTATGTCCACAGTTGGTGACGATCTCACATATGTTTCCTGTTTTAGCGCTCAGGAGTCATGTAATCAATGCGTGGGACAAATGGCAAATAGACAAAGAACTGAATTGGTTACTAAGCTTCTCTGTTGTTGATTCAATCCCTTTTTGACCTCTCTGACGTTCTCTTCTTTGCAGACAGCAGTTTGAGGGTAAAAGATGTGATTAAGGAGTTTCACCCTGGGGGTCGACTGGCCCAGCACAGCTTTGGAGAGGTACGTTTTCTCGACAGTGAGATATGCAGTAACACTTTACAGGGTAGTATTTCCAATTTCTTCTAATACATTTTGTTGGAAGTTTTGTGACAATAACAGTTTAATTTGGTATTAATTATAGAGAATTAAGAAAATCTTATATTAAATTATATTCATTTAATATTGGAAACTGTATTCTACAATTGTCTGCTTGACTGAAGATACATTTCACATTTTTGCGTCCTCAGTTATGTTAACTCTTATATGTACTTTATCAATTTGAAGTGAGCCAGTTAAAGATTGTGTCTTTTTTGTAATTTTTCAGTTGAAAATTACTTTATATTTTGAAATTACATTTCTAGCAAAATAAAGCATTAAATGTAAAAGATTCTTCTGACAATGAGTTTTATTTCTTTCCACAGTGCGTTGATGCAGTAGGCTTCTGTCTCTTTCTCAAGACCTACCTAGAAGTGGATGACTTCCCTGCAGATTTCTGCCAACGCCTTTTTCACTATTTTCAACATGTAGAGCAGGATGGGTCCTCAAAGAGCTCTCTGCCCAAAGCAGGTAAATTATTTTGAAAATCCCGTCCTCTTCTACCTAACACCCTGGAGCCAGTGTTCAGAGGAAAAGCACTGCGCTCTACAGTGGTGCTCAGCTCTGAGCGTGGTTGGTAATGCACTGCAGAACGTCCTGAAAACAATCAAAGAAAGAAAGAATGCTTCAAGAGTATTTCCTGTTGGAGACTTTATCCGACACCCACCTGTTTTTGTCTGTTTTATTTTTTTTATCTGGTGGTGCTGCGTCATAGAAATGAGGCCGTGGGCGTAGCTTTGGAGATTAGAGCATCTGTTCCAATCACCTATGATAAAATATTTGCTTTTATACTGCAGAACTAAAACAAATTGAATTGTTTGAGACCTCAGTAATGTAGTAAAGGTTTCCAGTTTGTTAAAAGGTTCTGTACATTTCTTTATTTTCAGGCGGGGTCTTCCTTCGTGATGTGTCCTGTTACTTCTCAGTGCTGGAGGAAGGACAGCCACGGGAGAAGCTCGAATGTTGGTTTCATCTACCTTTTTAACATTTTGTTTATTATAGTGCAACTGCATTTAATGTACATTCACCACTGATAGACGATTAAGACTAATGTAAGAAAGGTCTGAGCAAGGGAAAAAAACAATGGTTGGATAACTGAGTGACTTTGTTTTGTTTCTAGTTACTTTCAAACTTTACGACAAAGACTGCAATGGACTCCTGGACAGCTCTGTAAGTTACTCAAAATCACTGAAAGGTTTTTCTCTTATCAGAGAATTTTTAACTTTGTGGAGTTGTGTGCTTAGTTAGAAAGTAAGTGGCTGGTTTTGGATGTACAACACACAGCAAAACTGTCATATGTTACAGTTTTTTGCACATTGATTAAGATAAAGGTTGTTACACCCAAATCCAATGTGAGTGTAAACCCTGTTGTCTCTCCATCAGGAGGTGGATCGTATAATCACTCAGATGATGCGAGCAGGCGATTACCTGGGCTGGGACGTGACTGAGCTCAGACCAGTATGAGTCTCTTTTCGATGTCTTTTTCATATTCAAGCATGTATGATTTTGAATTCTATAATAATAATTGGCTGTCTTAGAAAAAGTCTTCATAAGGGGTGTGATAACTTAATATTTTTGACAAGTAGGAACTAAGAATTTTTCTTACATCAGAAAGGGCTTAAAAGAGCTTAAGATTTACTACTCAGTAGTTGGATGATGAATAACAGATGTTTTTGTAAAATGGACAGGTTCTCAAAGAAATGATGACAGCGATCGATGTGGATGACAGTGAGACTGTCACTCTGGAGGAATGGGTGAAAGGAGGCATGAACAACGTGCCATTACTTGTTCTGCTTGGACTGAAGGTGACAGAACAAACACTTGACTCCACATACAACAGTTACATTTCCCTACAACATCTTCTGTTCGTTAATGTTGCTAGAAACTTTAAAACCTTTTGTGCTTTATTTCCAGTGTGTTCAACTCTGGCTCATGTTTTCCTTTTATTCAGCATATTCTTGTCTTCCTCTCGCCCACAGATGACAGAGAGGGATGGGCAGCATATCTGGAGGATGAAGCACTTTAACAAGCCGACCTACTGTAGTGTGTGTCAGAGCATGCTGCTCGGCCTCGGGAAACAAGGACTCTGCTGCACCTGTAAGAGTTTACAGCCGCCATCAGAGGGCAGCAATGGACTTCATACACAGTACAAATGAAGCGGAGGAGTCACACATTTTCTAGTTCACTTGTACTGTCTATTATTTGACACTCCAGAGAGTACAAATACATATATTTTGCTATAGAATGATATACATTGTAGTGGAGAAAACTGTGCTTGTAATATTTGTTTTTCTTACTCAGGTTGCAGGTACACCGTCCACAGCCAGTGTGCCAACAAGAATCCCGAAGCCTGTGCTCGTACCTTTGTCAAATCTAAAAAGGAAATTGGCGTAAGGAGCCCAACCACCCCCTGTCATTTGCAGTTCTTTACATTGGTTTGGTTTTATTTCTGTTTTTCAAACGTACAGTTACATTTACATTTTACATGAGCATTTTAACTTTATGTTGAAGGATATGTAGGTGATGTTCTATATCTTTGTTATTAAACAACAAATTTAATGAAAAGACCAACAGTGTATTAGTGTATCTCAATATATATCAATACCTTCTGACTTCCCTGATCTGTCTGTATCCTAATGAAGAAAAGAAAAGAAAAAGAAGTAAATAGTGCATTGCTTGGGGACTATTTTCAGCTGCGGATTAATACACATCTAGTGCTCTAGTGAGCAGGAGGTGTGTGTGGGATTGACTCAAAATAAACAACAATATACATGTAAACTGTAATGTGCTTTTAATAGTTTACAGTGGGGGTCTATATATATGGAGATACTTTCATGTTGAATTTGGTCTTTTCATGAGATTTGCAGACAGAAATATAGAATAGAGTAGTGGAATCACCACACTTATCTATCAAGGTATTTTTTTTTTGTGAAAATTATACCAAATCTGTGGAAAAAGCTAGTAAGTGGTAAGTAGTACGTTTTTGTTGTTGTTGTCAAACTACTGTTTTAAAATTCAAGAACTGAAGGCTCACAATTGTAATGGGAATCAGTCCAAGTCAGTTCTCTTCCTACTGACCAAAAACCAAAAGTCAGCAGCAGTAAACAGATAAGTAAAGACAGCAGGGAACATTACAGTGCATTAGGCAGTAATAAGTTCAACCCATCAGTGTTTTGTTTTTTTATGTGCAGATTACGTCCGGCACAGTCTGCTCTGTACATCTGTTAAATGTCCTAATTTTGGACAAGCGTAGACGATGATCTGTTCACTGTCTTTTTCCAGTGTTGTGTCACAGCCACAGCTCCCTGATTCATACTATCTTTAATGAATCACAACAGTGAACTGGCCAAATTTCGTCAGCTGCTTCGGGAGGTTTGCACTGCCAGTGTGCTTTAGGGATATTTGATTTGGTGATGCACATCCTCCTGCCAATGGTTATCCAAAAAGTCATAAATCTGAAGTCATAAATCTAAATCTGAAGTCATGAATCTGAAGGGTGCGGTCTGTGCTGAGTCTTTTGAAGTCAACTATAACAACATGTTTCCTGCAGTCATTGATGGCTGGGTTGTTGTTTAGCACCTCTCTAGGGAACATTGTTCCTTGAGCTGAAGTCGGACAGCATTTAAAGACTTGTCAAGACATTATGAGTGGAAGAATATGTGAAAACGATTAGAAATGGACAAGGCAGTAAAAGTCGTGGACCTTCCATTGATTTAAAAACTGTTTGAATAAATCTTAATAAAAACAAGATGAGTAACAGTAGGGAATTGTGTCTCAGGTATCGGCTCACGACTGGATCAGAGCTGACTGTAACTCTACCAAGTGTCATGTCTGCCACAAGAAGATCAAAACTTTAGCAGGGAGGCGCTGCGTGTGGTGCCAGGAGATGGTGAGCACTGTGTTTGTTTTTGTGCTTTTGGACATTAACAAACGAATTAGAGAGGATCTCTTTTTTCTATGTTCACTGAGTCTGGTCTCTTTTTAAGCGTCATGATGAGTGTCTTTTCTCTGGCTTATCGTCCTGTGACTGTGGACCACTGAGAGATCATATACTGCCTCCATGGGCCATATATGCTGTCTCGAAGGTAAAATTAGCAGTTTAGCCAAAAAACAATGGCTTGACTTTGACTGGCTTTAATGCCAGAGACTCACCCAGCAGAATAATAACCAACACCATAAATTTGGCTTTAGCAGATTTAGATTTTTGGGATTATTGTTAGTTAATTGTCCTTTGTTTCCTGCAGGAGGAGGACAGCAGCTTGTTAAATGTCACCCCTGATGGCCACATCCTGCAGGTCTGCTGTTATCAAATCTTCCTACACACTTTTATCCCTTTTCCAACTGTACACCCATGTGTTTCCTTTGTAAGGTCTCTTTCAAGTTGTCTGCTCAAACTACCATCTGCATATCATAGCTTTTGGGAGAATCTCCAATTTTAGTGATTTGTCATGTTATTTTTGTGTTTGAAGATTTTCATATTTAAAAGGGCTGTACCAGTGTCGTTGTAGTGTGTTCAGTTTAGTTTAGTGTATTGGATACAGTCATGGACTAATACATCTGTCATGTCCGCTTCTTCTGGGACAAGTATCCAATATTTAAGTTCAAAGTAACAGACACAGAACAGAAGAACAGCAGCCGTTCCAAGCTTCCAATCATGTTGGTTTAAATATAATCTAATCGTAGCAAGTTCTAATAGCTGAGTAAAAGTACCAAAACTTGCAGAGAAACATACTCCTGCTAGCCTGGGAACCAGACGAAGAACGCATACGGATGGAAAGGCAGAGGAGGAGAGAGGAGCTCAGTGCATCATGGGAAATCCCCTGGCGGTTTAGGTCTATAGCAGCATAACTAAGGGATGGTTCAGGGCTCACCTGAGCCAGCCCTAACTATAAGATTTATCAAAGAGGAATATTTTAAGCATACTCTTAAATGTGGAGAGGGTGTCTGCTTCCCGAACCTAAACTGGCAGCTGGTTCCACAGGAGAGGAGCTTGATAACTGAAGGCTCTGGCTCCCGTTATACTTTTAGAGACTGTAGGAACCACAAGGAACCTTGCATTCTGGGAGCGCAGTGTTCTAGTGGGGTGAAGGGGTACCATGAGCTCTTCAAGATAGGATGCTGCCTGACCATTAAGGGCTTTGTAGGTGAGGAGAAGGATTTTAAATTCTATTCTGAATTTTACAGGGAGCCAGTGCAGAGAAGGTAATGTGGGAGAAATATGGTTTCTTTTGCTAGTTCCAAAAGAACTTAGTAGTTAGTATTTATACAGTATATAAAATCTGCACAGTAGCCTGACTCACAGCATGTCTCATTACATATCATGTATTTTTCTTCAGATTGTTCCAATTCAAGACACCCACCCTCTGCTGGTGTTTGTAAACCCAAAAAGTGGAGGAAAGCAGGGTGAACGGTGAGCACGTCTTGATATATATGAGTAACTTTATTTTATCTCTAGTGTAAAAGTTTTATGTCATTTTTGGAATATGAATATGGCCCCTCTCACTTTCTTGTGTTGATTTGATTGTGTTGTTCCTCTGTGTTTTCCACAGAGTGCTGAGGAAGTTTCAGTACCTCCTGAACCCACGTCAAGTGTACAACCTGTCCAACGGAGGTCCTGCACCAGGGTACAGTACGCTTTCACCACTATGAGGCCGTCACAGTTGGACTGAACACTTCATTCTCGTTTATTCACGTTAATCCTTTCTTTCTGTCTTCAGACTACACTTCTTCCGCAATCTGCGTGAGTACAGGATCTTGGCATGTGGAGGAGACGGCACCGTCGGGTGGCTCCTGGACGCTATAGGTACTGTAGGTCCTTTTCGGTTTCAGAGAGGTAATTAAAATCATCGCTGAGGCTAACTAACCTTGTACCTGGGATTTCAGACAAAGAAGACCTCCAGGTGCGTCCTCCAGTAGCTGTCCTGCCTCTGGGCACTGGGAATGACCTGGCTCGCTGTCTACGCTGGGGAGGAGGTAAAACCAGCAACACATTAACTCACCCATCACTGAGGTATTGGCACTGACATTGGAGGATAAAACGTTTTCTGCTTCTTTTGAAATCCCATCAAAGGCTACGAGGGGTCAGACTTGAGAGAGATCCTGAAGGAGATTGAAGCTAGCGAGCTGGTTTCCATGGACCGCTGGAGAATCCAGGTGATACCAGACGACCCCCAAGAGGTAGGAGACCCCGTTCCCTACGAGATCATCAACAACTACTTCTCTATTGGAGTGGTAAGTCACTACCTTAGCAGGAATAATAACAGCACACATGATTACTGTTGATTACTGCTAATGGTCATTTCTACACAGAAACTTGAATACATTGCCTAACAGGTGACTTATGATAAGACTTAATATGGTTTCATTTCTGTGCATATGAGTAGGATGCCTCTATTGCTCATCGTTTCCATTCAATGAGAGAGAAACACCCTCAGAGGTTCAACAGTAGGTGAGGATTCACACTGACTGCATGAACAAACAGTGTTTTTTAATGAAAAGTGTAACAGAGCTTGGTTTTTCTAATCATTAAAGTTCATGTTGTTTTTAAGAATGAAGAACAAACTTTGGTATTTTGAGTTTGCCACTTCTGAGACCATCTCTGCCTCTTGCAAGAAGCTGAAGGAATGTCTCATGATTGAGGTTAGATGTAACTGTTATACCAAAACTATTCATTTGCAATTCACATAATCGCTCACGCTTTAAGTGGTGCTTTTGTCCAGCTGTGTATACACAGAACAACGTGTTGCTTTGCCTCCACCAGTGCTGTGGGAGATATGTGGACCTGAGCAGCATGTCTCTGGAGGGCATAGCTGTCCTCAACATACCCAGCATGCACGGAGGCTCCAACCTCTGGGGCGAGTCCAAGAAGCCCGATGGCGTGACAGAGGTGGAGCACAGTGAGGTTATCACTGACCCTGAACTTCTTAAAACAATCTCACAAGGTGACATTTGGCTAGATGGATGATTTTTTATTTATTCACTCTCCTTAGTCATGCGGATGCCATTCAACCTTGTTGTTGTAATGCTGATTTCATCTTTCACAAATTCTTGGAACTTGTCACTCCGCAGATATGAGTGATAAGCGTTTGGAGGTGGTGGGGCTGGAAGGAGCCATAGAGATGGGACAGATCTACACTGGACTGAAGAGTGCCGGGCACAGACTGGCACAGACTTCCCAAATTACCATCAGGTTGTGTACTTTTACCTACAGGTGGATGATGAAAATAACAAGAACACCTGACAATATAAGACAGCTGCATATAACAACACCAGATTCTACAGTCTCAAAAATAACCACTGAGTGGAATTCAAAACAGTCTTTACTAAAATAAAAACATCTACGGTAAAGATCACATTATATTGTCAGGAGTTCTCAGACATACATTAAGCAAAATGTTTACATACAGTATAAATTGTTCAGTATCAATCATTCTTAACTTTCTCTCCTCCGTGTTTGCAGGACAATCAAACCCCTGCCCATGCAAATCGATGGGGAACCGTGGATGCAGCCTCCATGTACTGTAAGTGTTACTAATCTAATTCAGTGCCAAGAGTCAAGACTCAGACATTACATATTAGAATCATGAAAGCTAATGTTAAAAACATGGCAGGGGAAATCTGAAATGACAAAAACACACACACACACACACACACACACACACACACACACACACAAACAGCAGCCAGCCTCTGTGTTTCTAATATTTACTTTACCATCATTTGTTAAGTATGGGGTATACAACAGATAACATTAGAAACACCTTTCAGTATGATGCATTATAACCTTCATGAAAAGATTTATTGCAGGACTGTTTTATTAGACTGCATTAGTTTGAGAGGTGTACTTAATAAACTGGCTGCTGGGTATTAAGGGCCCTTGCACCCTCTTATACTCACTGATCATGCATGTAACGTCATTCAAAGTCAGGTACGTTTCAGTGCTCTGGGCTGAGAGAGCTGAAATAACACAGGAAGTCATGTCTTCAAAGTAAAAGTGCACATTATTGTTTATTTTGGGATAAAGGGAACAATCTTGATTTAATTTATGTACCAGGCGATTAGGAAGTATTTTTATCTATTTTGATTAATAATTAACCTGTTGAATACCAAAATTGTGTTTTTTATTTATTATAGATCCATATTACTCACAAGAACCAAGCCAATATGCTGATGGCTGCACCAGCAAAACCATCCGGCTTCTTTCACCTCAAGTAGATTAACAACCTCACTGCATCCTCCAGACTGCCAGGGGTCACAACAAACCACCTATATTATTGTGAAAATGATGCAGGATGAGTAACTGAGTGTTTTTATTATTAAGTATTATTGTGTACGTCTTTTGCACTTAATCCCAGATTTAATTTATTTTAAGAGTACAGACAGCTTGCTCTTAGGCAGAGACCACACTGACGGACATAATCAAATGTTCAAATTTCACTACTCGGTCTGATCGCTGCTAATTGTGTGCCAACCTAAATGTAATGCATCCAAAGCGCAGAGCATGTTGTATATCTACAGTATATTGATAAGGAATATATCTGCTTATTTTATGTCGTGATAGCTTTTTTTGTGGTGAATCAAATTTACAGGCAAGTTTTGTTGAGTTTTGTCCGTACTTCCTCACGCAGCTGGTGATGAACTGGCTTTGTTCAGCCTTTAGAAGCTCACTGCAGCTCACCTTGTTCAACAGCACTGTCCTACCTGTCTGTTCTCTTGCCTTTCACTGTCAGTGTTCATCCAACGGAAAAAAAAAATTATATCATGTATTTATTTCTGTGTTTTTTACCGTTTCTTAAATAGGTGTTGAAGAAATAATGTGAGAAACACTTGATTGAATTTGACTTTTATAAAGATTTGAGTGCTGGGCAGAGGGGCTTTGAGTGAGCTCTCCCAAATTTACCAAATTTAGTATAAAAAACAGCATCACATTAGTGTACTGGGCAAGAGTAATGTTAGTTTACTTAGTGATGTTGTCCTGTAACTCTGCTGACTTGTTTTCATCTTTGTAACAAGATTCTCTCATTGATTAGGATTCTTAAAAACAGTCACAAAATACACAGAAACCTTGGGAAATCTAATAAAATATTAGTGAATATAAAGTCATGCACAAAATGCAAAGGTTAGGATTTTTGATGTGCATGTCTTTTAACTTTAAGGAGTCTTGTGTTGGATTTTCAGTGTACTTATATCCATGTAACATGCCTGCATGTTTATTTAGTATCTTGTATTATTGTCAAATGGTGCAGTTGTCCTTTGTATGTGTGTCTTGAAAATATTGTATACTCATAAGGCTCAAAGCTTCACCTTGACAATATTTATTAAATGAACCTCAGACTGATAACCTGGTGAATGGGCAGATAAAGGAAATAATTACAATCTGTTGTCCTACTACACATTTTTGTTTGATTGATGTATCTTGGTAACATGTTTCTTACACTGCTTTCAAAACAGTAGAAAAAAAACGCACATTTGCCTGTAAAAACATCTATAACACATTATGGAGTGTACTACCATGCTTATCTGTCATAAAGAATGTGTGTAAAGAAAGTGTATTTATTGAAATATTGTGCGCAGTATTACTCTGCATTCAGCCCACTTATTGAAATTCTAAATCAAAGTTGCTTAAATCTCACTAATACCAAAACATGACAGAATACAGCGAGGCAGACTTTGCTTCAGTGTGGGACGGAAAGCAGGAGGACTAATCCAGAAGTGGCAACAGCAAAAATTGAATTCAGTGTAGACGATGTATGTGTGTGTGTGTGTCTGACACACTTACACTCTCTTGCAAGAGGGCATCAGGCATCATAAGGAGTGACTGACACTGAGAGTTGGGGTTGATGGATTATGAATAATCTGATATTTAGATGTAAAATTAAATTGGACTTGTTTTGAGTATAAAGGATTACCCAGCGCTGACAAAACAAGACTGATAATTAATTCTGGTAAATGTCACACTTGTACTTGAATACAGCACTTGAGGAAATGCACTAAGCTAGTTTGTACCACTGCTAAACAACAATGCACCACTGTAACCTCACCAGCTGAGGTATTTCATCGTTTCTGCATACTGAGGTGAAGACAATTGTGCTCTTTGTCCATATATTCATACGTGTGTGTACTACATGCCTGTGTGTGTTCCTGCATAACTGAGTGAAAAAGACAGAAAGAACTTGTTGAGTCTAGTCTGTTATTTTTTTTTATTCACACTGAACACACCATGCTCTAATCCCTGTAATTAACTCTATTAACTCCACAATCACATTAGCTGCAGGTTATTCAGATAAAAATCTCAACTGCTTCTCACCCTGAATGATCCCTCTCACTTTCTTCATACGTAAAGAAGAAACTAGATCATGCCCAAAGGCCCTGGAGAGGGTTCAAGTGTTACTGTCTGTTGGTTTTGTTGGCTGTAGTGGAGAAGTTATGACACGAGGGGTATTAGGTAATGCTTAAATGTATGCTGACAAATGGACACCTGCAGCTGTGGCTGTATAACACCCATAGTTAAAATTGCCTGATGATAACATTAGAATATGAAATGGTTTGCGAATTCACATCTCTTGAATTCAAAGTGTAAATTGTTGTCATTGTCATATTTTGTGGGTCAAGATAAATATTTTTGTTCCCAGTGCTCAGAAGGGTTTATTATATTGAAGGACAGAAATGCGATGCAGTCTGTCTGGATTGGAGGGAGGGACGATTTTCTCTATTATGACAGTTACTCAAATTGAAGTGTTTATGCATCCAAAAAGTGATACCTTGTCTAATTAGGTCCAGTGTCATTCCCTGTTAATTGCTCAAACTGGATCATATGTAATCATCTCTGAGTTCAAAATGCCCACACCAATCAATCACTTTATTTGTCTCTGCAGGGAAATTAGTAGCGCAGCACTAAAACAGTGACACAGAATAAAATACAAAGTACTTAAACACATCATTATAAAGTAATGAGTATATACAAGGTAAAACACTACAAAAATATTGAGGTTCAAAGTTCATTCTTAACCTTAGAAACAGCAGCTGACAAAACAATCTCACCTCAAGCTCCAATTAGTTGCTATTTTGGAGTTTTCAATTATATCACATGATGTAGATGTTCCTTTTTTGATCTGATTAATGATGATGATTATTTGATCATGAGATCCAGGGCCACAAACAAACTTTATCTTAACATTTAAGCCATCATGGATGATGGTGATGATAATGAAGCCACATGTAAATATGTCTACAATTCCATGCCAAATGGGCAAACTCCATCTGCAGTTCAAGATCGTGTTATGTGACCAAAAGAACAGAACAGAACAGCTAATAATGGACCTTGAGATAAGATTGTTTTGTCAACTGTAAAAATATAAGCTAAATTATTACTGAGATCCAAAGTGTTCAATATCAAACAACTAATAAAAACCTAAAAAAATAAATGATCACATGGACAAAAGCAGAAGAAAAACTCATTATTATGCAATCTTAATTTATCCTACTTCTTTTCAAAAAAGTTTTGAAAAGTTTTGAAAAGTAGTGCAGGTTATTTTTACATCATTACATCAGTTTTTATTCTAAAATGCCCTTTGAAGTAGAAACAGTAACACTGAACACTTCGGGTCTCCACAAATTACAACAAAAACTATAAAATCGTAAAAAAAAAAAAAAAAACAAACTACCACACATGGTACCTTTTCCTAAAAAGAATTTAGTTGAGACAGGGCAGAGGGTATGAAGCGTTTCTTTGGAAAAAAAACAAAATCCCTATTATATGAAAGAAAAACACACAGGCGTTTCCTGGTCTGCCATGTGCTAACACCCCCCCCCCCCTGTTGTAAACGAGTATAATCTCTACATTTCCAGTCATAAAACGTCTGCACCTCCAAAAAAACTGCCGCTATATTTAGCAGCTCTCGTCCAGTAATAGCCCCACGTGAGCGCCTCTGCCGTCGCGGGTTTATATTTAGAACGCACGCTCCCCGGCCTCTTGCGTCAATGGAATCCCGAGTGTGCGTCACACGGAAGAACGTCCGCGCAGAACTCGGCGCCGATTGGCCAGTGACCCGGAACGTTCCACCGCCCCGCTCTCCATGTTTGGGCATGTCCCGCCTTTTGTCGACGCAGCCAAAATAAAACAAGAGTGTATGGAGGCTCCCTGCGTCGGTCTGACCCGGTGTGTGTGCGGGCGAGTGTGTTTGAATGAGTGTGCGCAATGACAGCAGCAGGCAGAAGGTGACTTTCATCAGTTTGAGTCGTTTGGAAATAAACGAAGAGCCTCGAAATTTGGATATTTACGTGAACCCGGTGAGTAAAAGTGGACTGTTTGTGTTCATGTGTGTTTGTTTATTTATTCAAGGGGAGGGGGCGGGGGGGGGGGCATTAATACTGATGTGAGATTCATATGCTTGCCTTTATGCCTCGCAATAACTACTTCCATAATAAGTCGAGCTCACAGGACAACAATTAAACCTTTGCAGCCTTATGCTAAAATTAATTTGATGGAAAATCATGTTTAAAGAGGTCAAAAGTGCCCCAGCCTCCCCCTCTGGATAGCAGTCAGAGCTTTGCTTTGCAGCAAGTTTGTTAGGTACACTTTGCTAAAACTAATGCAGTCATTACAGCCCTGCAATAAATCCTACCTTCATGAAGGTTGTAATGTTTAGTTTTGTTGATAGTATTTTAGAGAGGTGTTGATTCAGCTGGACTACCATCCTTGATATCAGTGGGGTGGGCAAAATATTAACAGTTACAGTTTTAGCTAAGTAAACCTAATAAACTTGGTAACTGAGAGTAATTAATTTTTTATGGAAAGAGCAATTCTTTTTATATGATAAATAGTTGTAAAAGTAGAGTTTGACCTTAGTTTGAACTAGTGCAACTGTACTGTGAGTTCTCTCCTTTTAAGTTTTATCGGGTGTCTGGTCTATGTTCTCAACTAAACGACTTTGTCATTTGTATGTTTTATGTGTGGGTCTATTACTGTTGCTATACAGTAAGATGAGACATAGAGTAGGGTATATTTATAGCACATAAAACACACGTTGGACACTTGAGAAGTGTGGTGTCTCATAAGTCAAGCTTAATTGTAAGTTTAGGAAAACAATTTAACCATTTAGTTTAGGTTTTAACAATTTTACGAAGAATGATCCGCTGTTTTCATGAGATGTGTTACACTTTTGTATTGAAAAACCCATAGAGCGCCGAACTTCACACTTGTGGATACACACCTATTCACCCAACCATGCAAGCACACGCACACATAAACAGGCTTCGCCACCTTGCCCATTGCAGCTGGCATCCAGCCTACCCTGAAATACAATCTGCAACACTCCTTGGTACACTCCCTGTGAAAGAGGGTTGCCCTCCACTGAAGGAGGTTTTCAGAGGATTAACAGGCAGTAACACAATATCTGACAATATCTGATTGCTCCACTGGACCACCCTCTGCATTTTCTTAACAGGACTGATTGGCCCTGAAGCTACATAAATGGCATGAAGGGAAAATGAGACGGTGTGTTCAAGGTGTTGATGTAGGCTACTGTGTGGATGTTTTACAGAGGGCGCATAAAAAAATGCTGACCTAGAGGATTTAAGCAATATCTAATGTTGGGGTTTATTTCCATCAGTAGTAATTGTTGCTGTCTTCTGTCCCTAGCGATGCCCTGTGTACAAACCCAGTATGCATCCCTGCCCCATGATACCTACTTCAGCTCTGAGTTCATGAATCCTGACCTCTGTGCCAAACTGGTGATGGACATCAGTGGCCAAAAGGACCAGCTGTCTACATCTTCGTTGCCCAGCATCAACACATTGGTGGGAAATGGCTACATGGGGGAGTTTGATGCTTATTCCTGCAAGATTACCACCTCTCCTCCCGCCTCTACAGTATCATTCAGCCATGCCGCGGTAGTGGAAAACTGCAACCCTCAGATGCAAAGCCAAGCCTTCAAGCTTGATGATCTCCAGGTGTATGGCTGTTACCCAGGATCCTTTGCCCTCAGCTGCCTTGATGAAACATTGTCGTCATGTGGCTCTGACTACTATGGCAGCCCGGTTTATGCCGCTGCTTCTCCTCCAACACCGGGCTTTCAAACCCAGTCTGCACCTGTCTGGGATTCCCCTTTTAGCCCCTACCCTTCAGCCCCCCCGTCCTCTGTGGCCGATAAGGCCGCCATGGCCCAACAGCTCTCCTTTTTCTCCTTCAGCCCCGCACCAGAGCAGCACTCTCCCCTGGGACAGCATCAAGATGTTCAGCCCGGCCACGACGACCCTTTCTTCCTGTCTCCTCAGCAGCATGTCTCTCCACTTCATTGTCCCCCCATGTCGCTGGAGCACGGATGCATGGAAAGCCCCAGGATAGTGGAGGGGGCCATGACGTCTCCTAAAACCCTCAACCCAGGGTCCAGTGAGGGCCGGTGTGCAGTTTGTGGTGACAATGCATCCTGTCAGCACTATGGAGTCCGCACCTGTGAGGGCTGCAAAGGTTTCTTCAAGGTAAATCGCTGAACAAGATTTTGCAGGATTATTCTATTGAGTAGAGTCCAGCTGATAAATTTACTGGGACAACATATCTGCTAATAATATCTTATTGCAGATTTATCAGTTTCAGCATATGTTAGCCGAAGTAATAAGAAATTGCGGTACAGAAAGTACAAAGATATGTTTGAGCTAGTTTAGAAACAGTGACACCATACAAAGTGTGTCTAGCACTGACAAGTTTATTTTTTCAACTGCACAGATTACATATCTTATATAATCTAAGGGATACTTATCAAATGTGAATCATTATTTGGATTTTTTTAACTGTCAAATATCGATATCGATTTTAGCCACAGAAATTCAATATTGGTTGGACTATACTACTGAGTTATTCAGATTAAATAAGACATTCATATTGAGCTATTACCAGTAATGCACCAATGGTTATTGGCTGATATTGATACTGGTGAAAAATGAGAGAAGCTTTTTGGACATTACGGAAATTAAATGGATTAAAAAGAAAAAAGATCATGATTCTGTTGCTTATTTGACATAAGATAGTATGCCGATTTATTGGTGCGTTTCTGTCATTGACATTGTTACATGTGCAGCATTATAATGTAATTTTTTCTCCCTTGTTTGATAGCGAACTGTACAGAAAAATGCAAAGTATGTGTGCCTCGCAAATAAAGACTGTCCAGTGGACAAGAGGAGGAGAAACCGCTGCCAGTTCTGCCGTTTCCAGAAATGTCTTGCAGTGGGAATGGTCAAAGAAGGTAATGCAATGTCAGAATCTCTTAAAGCTTTCGGTGACTAATGTATGACGATGACAAACCGGGGTTTGTAATGACAGTCTTGTGAAACCAAAGCTAGGAATGACAGACATATATAACCAGAGCCTTACAGTGCCAACTGCAGAAAATGGGAATTTGAAACTGATACAGCAGTTGTTTTTTAAAGTGCAGGGTGCAGTGATGGCCTAGTCAGAGTCACAAAAGTGTGCTTTAAATGTTCCTCTCTACTTTTCTGTCCCTCTCTTAGTTGTTCGCACAGACAGCCTCAAAGGTCGCCGGGGTCGTCTGCCCTCCAAACCCAAGACTGTGGCAGAGGCTTCATCCATAGTCCCCAGTGTCAACATCATAGGCTCTCTTGTCAGGGCTCATTTGGACTCAAACCCAACCATTGGAAAGCTTGACTACTCCAAGGTAAATCTCAAGAATTGCAACATGTCCAGAGCTCCTTTGTACTAATTAGATCAGTTACAATTACCTCAATACGGGATGTTGAATGAAACCGTCTCTCCCTCTTTAGTACCAGGAGACAACAGACAACTTGAAAGAAAAGGAGGATGCCGGTGATATCCAGCAGTTTTATGACCTGTTGACCGGTACTTTGGATGTAATAAGAAACTGGGCTGAAACCATCCCAGGATTCACAGATTTCTGCACAGAGGACCAGGAGCTGCTTCTTGAATCTGCATTTGTTGAGCTCTTTATTCTGCGACTTGCATACAGGTTGGTTTCTTTCACAGTTAATTATGCATTATATGTGTGTTAACGAATATTTCAAAAGACTAATGTGCACCTTTCAATCGGCTGACTGTACTATTGGTTTTAATCTGTGCAGGTCAAACCCTGAGAAAAACAAGCTGATCTTCTGTAACGGTTTGGTCCTCCACCGAGTGCAGTGCGTTCGCAGTTTTGGTGACTGGATTGACTCCATCATGGATTTCTCCAAGAGCCTGCACCGCATGAACTTAGACATCTCCTTGTTTGCCTGCCTTGCAGCGCTAGTTATCATCACCGGTGAGAGCTTCTGTTTACTTTTCATTACAGTGAATCTCACTGCATTTGATTTTGTGTTCATATTCAGGACTCTGTTTCTCATGACATCTTTTGCATCTAGATCGCCACGGCCTCAAAGAGCCCAAACGGGTCGAGGACTTTCAGAATCATCTCATCACTTGTTTAAGAGAACACGTGAGCAGAAACGGATCAGAAACGAGCCGGACCCAGCCCAACTATCTTTCTCGTCTTCTGGGCAAACTCCCCGAACTGAGGACTCTATGCACACAGGGCCTACAGCGCATCTTCTACCTGAAACTGGAAGACCTGGTCCCCCCTCCACCAATAGTGGAGAAAATCTTCATGGATACTCTGCCGTTCTGAAAAGTTATATGAACCCAAATGTGTTATTTGTAGAAATGACAAGCACCTAATGTGAGGTTTTATCATTGGACTCATACTCATACTGGTGAACCTCCTCTATCACACTGACTTGGGTGCTGACAAATGTCTGACATTGTTCAAGAGACCATTATTTTTCTAACTTTAAATTTTAAAATTGAATATGGTACCTGTGTGAGTACTGCATAAAGATTTTTTTCAGCTCAGTGAAAGCTGAAATGGTTTTAACAGAACACAGTTTATATATATTTTTGTGTGCTTTTGTAAAAAAACTTTATTGCTGTGCTGGATGTGTGAATGTTGTCCTGCTATGCAGCTAGTAAGATGTGGATATTTGAGTAGATGCAATGCAGTGTTACATACTCAGCTTTTCCTAAAAGCAAAAGAAACACACTAATGTTTTAAAAACATGCTTTTAAAGTTGCTTTTTGATCCCACTAAGACGCTGAGATAGTAGATTTTTTAAGTACAAAAAAGGCAGGCAGAATGACACGTCCTGTTTCTTTTTTAGAACTGTAGGGGGAATCATTTACTTATTTCTTTGTATCACAAATTATAGTTTTAGTCCTATTCATGCTCAAGGTCTCGGACCAAAGTTTACTCTTATTTTGATACTACCAGTTACAAACCTTATTGCCTTAAGCTAAACAAAATGTTCTGCCAGAACTCTTGTGCTGCCATTTTGCAACACCTTTTAAAGGTTGATGCTGGCAGGGTTCTTGTCCCTGTAACAATATATTTCTTGTGCTTTTAAGAACAAAAATTGACTTGCTGAATGAAAACGCAAAGTGCCTTTTATAAAGCCTGAGTCCTCGAACTATAATAAGTGACACTATGTGAATTTTTATTCCAAATATCACATACAGCGAGCCCCATTTATTACAGAGGTGAAAAAATCTAAATTAATGTCACCATCAGAATTAATTTTGTACTCATTACTGATGAATGATTTCAGGTCTGTGCCAGCTTTTCATGAAGTGCCTGAGGCATGCAAGTGTCAGACAAAGAACATACTATACTTGAACACATACTTCACACTGCTAAACTGGATGGATATCATGTGATGACAGCTGGTTTAGGATCTACAATAACTAAATCCTGTTCACATGTTCTTGAGGCATAACTACATTCTCATAACTACACTTTAAGATTTAATTAAGTCAAAGCACATTTCAGATACAGTACAGTATACCCTTTCTATGATTTGTTTTTACCCAACAACGCTTGAAAAGCGTAAGCATCAACTGTTTTCTTGTCCTTGGCTGCAAATACATCAACCTACATGTGTTTTAAACCTCAACTCTGTGCTTGTAAAATTCTCCTACTGTCTTCCACATTCTTCTGAATTGTGCAGCTTTTTATATGTTGGAATTATTTTTTATTTTCATCTCAAAATGAACTTAAGAAATATCTTAAGGAATCACAGTGAAATGTGATGAGAAGATGAGCAGCTATAAAACATTATGAAGAATACTTTTTTCTCCTACTGTATGTGTTAGGTTTGGGACATATGTGTGGAAAATACTGCCAGGGCTTTCGTAAAAATGGTGCGGGAGTATTGAAAGAGAATATTTGATATTAAATCTTTTTGAAAATACACCACTGGCTTCCATCGTTTAAATGTTAGGAAATTAAGTGATATGTTTCTTGTAAGTCATGTATCCTTTGTCAGATTCTAGTTTCTATACTGTCACTCCAAATATATTTTTAGGTTCCTCTGGTTTCTATTGGCTAAGGTGAATATTCAAATGCCAATTTATCTATATGTTTGAGTTTCATTTCATTAATTGAATCCTATTGTAAAATTCAAAGGCTGTAATTTTTGTATTCTGTGTTTGGAAGCACTGGCATACAAAAATTGTTAAAGGTTTTATATGTTACTTTTTAAATGTATTAATCATTTTTTTATTGTCACTGTGTGAATGGATTGTAACGTAACTTAAAAAATTAGACCCTTCCCGACTTTCTCAGGTTCCAACAATCTGTGGACTGAATTCTATGTAAAGCACTCCACACGTTTTTTTCAAAGACAATCCAAAGGATGTGACGTGACGTGCTTTGCCTCTCTTTACCTCCACTACAGCGCCAAAAGCGTGCTGTGTTGCCAGTTTCACAACTGTCTTGCTGGATAAAGAGACTTTCCAGACCTTCTTAGTGACCTCTATTTCTAAAAAGCTACTAGCAACCGGTTGTGTATGGCAAACGTCGCCAGACAGGGACAAACTCCTGCCAAACTTTATGATAAAAAGGTAATTATGTCATATCTGTTTGTGTAGAGAATAAGTTGTAAGTATAAGTTAATTGTGTATATACATCACTTATAACAGGCATGAAATCCCCGGGAAAAAAAGCAGATGAGAGGCAAGCCAGCCCCGGTAAAGCCTCCAGCATGCTCCGCGGGCCCTCGTTTGACTTTCAGCCGCCTATCTCTACCCCACAGCCCCTAGCCACACCCCTGGATGTGGAGCTGTGGACCTAAGGGATTTCGTATCCCGGTTCTCTTGTTATTGTGATATATACATAGTGGACTCTACACAAAAAGATATGAAATAATGACATGTAAAGTTTGGCATTACATTTGATTAGATATAGAGCTCTTTTTCTAGACGCAGGACCCCGAGCAGATCTGGCAAGCCGAGCACATCTGGTACCTACACCGGCACCCACCACAACAATTTGTTCTTACTGAAATGTAAATCTTTAAAAACAGGTGACTAATATATATTCATTTTAAGGGTTAATAATTTTCAGCTGGGCATTGTAGTTTTTTTAGCAAATGTCAGTCAAACAGGAGTAAATTGCGTATTTGTTGGGGACTTTTTTCAACAGCAGATTTGTTGCACTGGTGAATATTTACAGCAGCCGAACTGTTAGATGGATGGATTTCCTCAAAATGTTGTACAAACATTCATGGTTTCCAAGAAATTGAAAACAAAGCTTTGGTTTTATTTAACACAACAATCACTGTGCTTCAGCTTGTCACATATTAATGAAAAGTGTCCAAAAGTAGTCCTTCATCTCCTTTTCACTGAGTCTGTGTTGTTTTATCACATATGGCACTAATGTTGTCAACATCCCTGACCAAAGGGAAGACAACACCGTGCCACTCTCAGCCACTGGAGACTGCAGCACCGACTACATTCAGCCGCTTGACACATGATCCTACTGTACACCACGTTCCGGTCTGGATTTTGGTGTTGGCAGACAGAGTGGAAAAAAGGGAAGGGGAGAAAAGAGGAGGTGCACTGAGGTGTTCATCATATTATAAAATGGCAAGCGTGCGGTCCAAGTCAGATGTAATGGGAACAGGCGACGAGTACAGTTTCATAAGAAGGATTTAGATGACTGCAGCAGCTCAGAGAGTTCCTTTGGTTTTAACTGAAAGCATTTTTTATTTGGTCGCAGATCTATCTAGTGTGTTGATCCCTTTTGACTTTTAGTGTGACTTTTCATTCCTTTATGGTCACATATCCATGACAGGTCAGACACATGGCCCAAATACAAACTCAAAATACATTCCCCTGTCCATATATCTCATGTTTGAATGTGTTTCTTGACACTATCTTTTTCCAAAAGTGGAAAGTTACCATCTGGAGCTGCCATAGGCCCCTTAAAATTTGACCTGTGCCCTGACATGCAGCATTCTACATTCAGGAACAAACTTTAGCATGGCACCCTGCACACACATGACATGGTTCTGATCAGTAATATGTGACTCACTTGTCATGGTAATTTGTTGCACAAACCTGCAGAGCTCTAAGTTTTACACCAGTGGTGGAGTGTAACTAAGTACATGTACTTTACCTTAGTATATTTTAGGTATATTTTAATGGTAGTAACTAACTAACTACTTTTACTCAAGTAAAATTTTGAATAATAAAATGCACATGATAAATGAATGAAGCACAATTGGGGTAACAAAATTATCACTGTCAATTTAAAATAATTCAGCAATTAAGCTGTAAATAATACATATTGGTCTGTCACTAAGATGTTGGTGTCTATGTATGAGTGTGTGTGCATGTGTGTGTGTGTGTATGTGTGTGTGTGTGTGAGCAGGAGATTGCTGGAGAGGATATTGTTCCAGCGGGAGGAAAGCTAATAGGTTTGTTTGTGAGGATGCTGCACCTGTCGTTTATTGACGGATTGAGCTGTAAATAACTTTGTGAAGCTGTTTAGTGCTCTGTTGGCCTCCTGTGTTTCTTTCTCCACTCTTCCTATTCTATACTTTTTCACGTACACACACTCACTTACACAACGGTGCATTTGTTGTTGTGCAGATATTCATATTCAGAGATATATTCCACAGCATCTCAGCACAGTGCACAATCCCTCACCATGCTTTTGGAAAAGACGAAATGAAAGTGTCTACGAGAAGTTGGCATGATCATTTGATTCCAGTGATGGCCCCAGAGTCTCCCATGTTAATCCAAACACACATTAATTTCTACACGCACTGTATATTTGTGCAAGAGTACTAGTATGTGTGTAGGTGTGCTGTTGAGTGTGGAAAACCCTCTGTGAGTATATTTATAGCAGGCCATTGTTGAGCCACTGAAACCACTGTAATTGGATCTGGTCTCTCTCACTAAGAGAGTCCGGTGATAAATGAGTTGGCAGACATCATTGCTCATGCCATCCCTGTGATAACTGCATGCACCACATCACGGTCTTAGACTCTTAGTCCCTGTAGGATTAAATTCATAAGTGGACCGTGATCAAACTGAATTATAGTTCTGAAGGGTGCGAAAAGAAAGGAAGGGAACCCATTGGACATTTAATGGCTGTCTTTGTTGTGTCTCTGCTATGTCCTTGAGTATTATAAACCTTATTGAGTGGCCACACAGACAAATATGCAATTGAAATATGGATGTTGTGCTTTAAAGCTAATTACAAATATTACAAACTATACATTTTATAATGCTACACCTTTAAAAACTTGATAAATAAGATGCGAATATGCTACTGGGGAAGTTACCAATAAAGAAATGTGTATTCTGTGTGTGTTTGCATGCATGTGTGTGTTTTGAGTCTGTTTGTGTGTTAGTGTGTCTCACAATGTTGGAAACTTCTCTCTGCTCAACCGGAGAATATGAGAATGTTACAATTATAAAACAAGATTGACAGGATGGATAGTGTTGCAGTGGCAGATGACAGTTCCTGGCTGCTTGCCCGGAAGTTATTCACAGCAAAGCACTTCACAGAGCCCCAGCGCAGGGATCAAGTGCAAAGGGATGGCGGTAAGGGGGGGCTGGTGGACAGTGTGTGTCTGTGTCTATGTGTGTGTGTGCGTGCATGGAGTAAGGGGTTCAAGGTCAGAGCAAACACATGGTGCAAACCAACAAACACACTAGTGCAGGCGGGTGGCTCAGTATAAGGTACAACATAGATATAAATAAACAATTCACACTCTGACTGCTAAAGATGGATGTAGATGAAGCCTTTTTAACTGTAATGTGTATTGTAAACCATTTAGTATTTATAACCATCAAGAGAAGTTTTGGACACTTGCAGCACATGAAGAGCTGTGGAAGGATAAAGCATCACACATGTCCTTGGAAACATGAGGAGCTGTTAAAAATAGGAATTAACATACAGGCCTTCACACAGTGTAAAGACGGAGTATGAGGGTTAGAAACTTTTGTACACTACAGATACTAAAACCTGGGGGGTTAAAGTAAGTACGTAAGGTGGTAAGTTTTGGAATCTAAAGTTTCAAAGGTATCGAGGCTAGGGTAAAACAATGTAGTTTTGGGGAAGGAAGCGAAAAGAAAAGTGGTACAAATCTTGGACTAATGAGGGACAATAATTTATGGAGGACAGCAGCATACCTAAAGGGGATATGGCAGTAAAACGGAGGCCGACTGCACAGGTGATTTAGCCTTCCAGTTCTTTGGATAGACTACAGTGAAGTTACTGCTCATTATTTGTTCATACTGTTTAATCAAAGACTAAAAATTTGAGAACAATCTACACTTTATATAACAGCCTGCATAAGTTGGTGTTACTGTGTAATTAAAAATAATTTGGTTACTTATTAGCTATGTTCTACCCATCTACATCTATCTAAAAGATTCAATGGTTATTCTCTCATCCCCATCTTGTCATTTTCTTACACAGTACCTACATTTAAGTACCAGTAAGAACCTGTAAATCAATGCAGCTCGGACTTGGCATTACACTGTCCAGGTCAGCAAGCAGATAATATGTTTAACAACACAACAAGATGATAATAAACAAGCAAACACTGCACATTAACAGCTGTTTTGCTCTACCAAAGTTAAGGCAAGGACTTGACAAAGACATGACTCTCTCAGAATCAGAGAGATGAAGGATCCCCATCCCTCATTCAGAGTTACATAACCAGTACGGAGCACAGGGAGCTGGCACCCTTCTAAGATCACAAAGTACTGGCTGTGAGCTCAGCTGTCAGGGGGTGACATTGAGGGCAAAAACTGCTGCTCCTCCTAAGTGGATGGAAGGCATGGAAGGAAGGTAGTCTGCCAACCACAGGACTCTGCTGCCTTAATGTTGGTCTATTTTTACAACATCAGCCACAGTCAACACATGACTGAACACCCAAGATGCACACACACACACACCCACACACACACGCACACACACACACACACACACACAGAGGGAATACTCCCTGAGGAAAGACTACACATGACTAATCATTTTCACCTAGCACTCTCCTCACAGTGCAACACCTGTGCACAAATGCTGATGACCTTACAGATTTTGTCAGCCTGTCGGTGGTTTCACTGATTTGATCGGGACTCAAAAAATCAGATGGATTGCCATGAAATTTTGTACAGACATTCATGTTCCCCAGAAGATTAATCCTGCTGACTTTGGTGATCCCCTGACTTTTCCTTCAGTGGCGCCACCAAGAGGTGGCCGGGGAGCCACTGTGACCCTGGTACAACGCTGCTTCCAAACTTTCTTCTAAATTACATTGTGCTCAGATAAAACAAAGTCTCCAGTCATGAATGAACGACCACCAAAGTCACAAAGGAGAGACACTGACATCATGTTGTATACTGAGTGATTGTTTGCATAACGTGTAAAACGTCCTAATGATTGCAGGAATGTATGTATATCTGGTGTGTGTCTGTGCAGTATCAGTCCTAACAAGGCTTTGTGCCGCTTATCTATATTTCTCTGCATTTGATTTACAAGCTAACTCCAGGATGTGGCCTAACATGATGAATCAGAACAGGAGAGGTACTCTAAAAGGGAAGTCTTTGTCTAGCCGCCACAGCATAGATTGTATAAAACAAGTCCATAGCTACATGTTAAATGGTGCCCTAAAATGTTTATATAGTACACAAGTCTTCAGAAAAGTGTATAAAACCCTTATATAACAATTATCATTAATGATGAAGAAGTTTTTAATGGCTGTGATTGGCCTGGTTGCTTTATTAGTTAAAAATAACTGGGAAAAATGGCTGTTATCAGCATGATAAAGTTTTATTTTATTTTTTTCATACATTTTTTTAATTAGCCTAGTTGTAATATTTTGGCACATCTTACTGCTTATTGTAGTGGTCACTTCTCAAATTTCTCTTTAGACCTCAATAAAATCCAGGGCATACCAAGTCATGTCCAATTTGTTCAGGGAACTTTTGGGGTTTTATTGACATGAGAGGAGTTTACATGCTACATGTACTCTGGGATTTTAAAGGCAGATTACAGTATTTTCAGACTAAAAATATTTAAAACGGAGTAGCCTACCATTTGTCCAAATAAAATCAAATAAAATAAATAACAACAAATAAAGAATTCAGTATTTCCAAATATAAATAGATCTATATCTTTTCTATTTTTTTTTTTTTTTTTTTTTTGAAGAAGGATTTGAAACAGAATGAAATTAACTTTACAGAACAGTTAACTGTAAAATAATGTGCAAAAAATATTATCTAAAACAGGTTGTGTTGTGCATGTGGCAGACTTTTCTGAAGGGTGTAGGTTTGGGGGAAATCAACCTCAGTATTCTTAATCTCGCAACATTGAAGTTGAAGTGATAACAGATCTACGTTTGTTAATTTCGATGATTTGTCCAACTGTCTGCCTACAAAGAAAGTTTCAGCATCTTCAGGAGACCCGAACGTCTCCCCGATCCGTGGGTAAGACCTGTGCCTTTTATTTTGAAGGCAGCCTCGTTCAACAGGAAGTGTTATTGTGGCAGGTGTGCTCGGGTTTCACGCAGGTGTTTCCGGTCGGGATAGTGACGTCTTCAGGTAAGACTACGTAACCTGTCCTGTCCTGTCCTACCGGGGGGTTATTATCAGAAGCTGCGTGTGCACTTCCTGCTGGGAATGATCGATCACTCTCAGAGTAAGTAATCTCTATTTTTATATAATGATTGACAGGCAAAACTGTCCTCACATGATTTGAGACTCACGGCTGGAAAACGAAGCCGGACCACGCAAGCTTCGGTCTGAGTTCCGCATTTTGTAGAGAGACTGAGCAAAAAAAAGTTAAAGTGTGACTCTTCATTTCCACATTACAGAGAAAGTTACACACATCTGATTCATGTGAAGGCGGATAGAGGTTACTGAGGCTGATTCTGTGCTGTGGTTCAAAAATATCTTAACAGACAAGCAGAATAAATGAAGGACATGTAACAACGCCCATGAGTGTTGGTTAAAAAGAAAAGGAAAGGAGCAAGAAATTAAAGTTAATTTGCATACAGGCCACATACAGTTTTACTGGAGAAGAAACTGCCGGCCAGATCAGGATTGTCCAACATGGAACAGAGAATTAAAACAATGGCTGCTAATCAAAACAAAGTATATACAGGTACATCTTTTAGGACAGTCAAGTAGTTGTTAGTTTATAAAATATTGTGCATTGTTATAGAAAAACTGAAAAAAAATGTTGTTAAAATAAGTTAAAATGAGCTTCTTACATGTTATTGCATAACAGCTATTGTTCCACACTCTGTATGGTGCCATGTTGCATGCATACTTTTACTTTTGATACATTAAACACATTTTGCTTTTGTACTTCTGTGCTTTTACCTAAGTAAAACTTTGAATGCATGAGTATTTTATAACATGGTGTTGCTACTTTACTTCAGTAAAACATCTCAGTATGTCTTCTACCACTGGTAACCAGTATTTACCATAATTACATTTACTCAAGCCATGTACTTAAACATGATTTAAGGTAAGGTAACATGTGCAAGTTCAGATTTTTACTCCACTACATTTATATAATTTATAGCCAGTTTCAGATTGTAATTACAGAATTTACACTATAATGAGTTTAGAAAATATACTGCATTGGTACTGTTTAAACTTTCCAAAAATATCATCACGATTTGCTTCACTCAAACCAACTACTACAATACAATGCTGCTTACGCACTAATACATCAGTAACAATCAATTCAATAACATAATACATAATAATATAACATTTACTGCAGCCATTCTCCTTCATAATGAATACTTTTATTTTTGAATTTTGCTACAAATACACATTTTTACCTTTATGACTTTTATTTATCTATTTTATTTTTACATGCATATTCTTCTTCACTATATAGCTTCTTCTAACTTTTCTGTCTGTCACAACCGTCTTAAATCTGGTTTAAAAAATCGTATGAGCAGCCCTGACCTACACTCGTCATTAAAACATTTTAAAACAAAGATGAAGAGACATTGTGGAACAGTTCTTTCACATTAAAAATAGAGCTGGACTCTTTCCATTTTCGAGGCAATGCTAAAATGTACTCTGCAGACGTTAATGCACTAGTCTAACTGAGCGATGGCGGGGTTCCTTTTTATACTGAGGCTGTTTCACTTCCCTGTTTTCAAGAGCTACTTCCTTATGTTTAACATTTTCCAACGCCGTATGTGTTGTTACATGAGTACAGCATAATTTCCATTAGCCCACTTGGTGAGACAGACTCATCATACAGCCACTGTGGTTGGTAAGGCCTCATCTGAGGAATGGATTTCACTGTCACAAATTGGCTGTTATGGTGCTCAGCAAATGGGCTTTCAGTCTGGATTTACGTACTGGTTTCCTTGACAATAACAGGAAGCCTGTTGGAGATGGAGGGGGCTCGACGGGAGAAAACCCTGAACTCAGCTGTAGGAAATGACGAGGAGTCCTGAATTCTTGGAGCAGCGACAGACGAGCTTATAAGTGGTAAGTAAATCAGGACAGATACACGACACTGTATACTGTATGGTAGAGGTAGGAGTTTAAGCCAGATAGAGGAAACCAAGACCAAGGCAAAAAGCATGTCTCGTTTGTGTATTTCAAACGAGACATGCTCAGTAAAAGAGCTCCACCCGTGACTTATGTGTCCAAAAAATGTAACTTGCCTCAGGTATCGTAAAAGAAAATACATATAGGTGAGGATCCAACTGCACAAACTGGCATTTTTGTAAGGGAGAAGACTTTTATTGCAATAAGCAGATCTCATCCCAACTGAACGCTTGTGTGAGGTCTTGAAGCTAAACATCACAGCCAGGCTAGCTTTAGATGGCAGTGTTGGCCTGTTGGTCGGTCAGTCCACTACTTCGGTCCAGACTTATATATCCCAACAACTATTAAATAGATTGCCGTGACATTTTGTCCAGATATTCATGGTCACTAGTGGATAAATTGTAAATAGTTTGGTGATCCCTGGATGTTTCCTCTTGCAGCACCATGAAGTTGATGAAATATCTTTGGGAATGATTGTCTTGACATTTTCAATAGAAATTCAAAGTCCCTAGAAGATAAACTCTTAGAACTTTGGTGATCCCTTAACTTTTCCTCTAGTGCCACCATGAGGTCAAATTATCAATTTGTCCAATACTTTGATTTATGACCAAATCCCTGCAAAACTAATGACATTTTAAATCAGCCTCAGATGTACTTTGTGTGTAGTTCTAATGAGTAAACATGCTAACAGGCTAAATTAAGATGATAAACTGGGCAAAAATAAAGTGCAGCCTCACAGAGCTGCTGGCCTGGCTGTAGACTCTTAGTCTTATTACTAATATATCAGCCATCTGTATTTGCTGAGTGCATATTATATCAGTGTACTGAACTGCTCGGTGTAATTTCCTGTTTTTAGTAGCTGCTGATCCGTGACCTGGTGCGATGGAGGAAGCGTACAGTGATCTGTACCAGCAGTTTCTTCGCCTGAGGTCACTTTGCATGAGACAGGCAGCTATGTTACAGCAACTCTCAACAGCTCTGCAGAAACAGCAAGGTCCATATGAAACCTCTTGTACTTCCAGCTCTCATAAACGTGTCACTCATGATTCACTCAACACATCTAAAACTCTCTGTCTGCAGGCGCCACTGTTTCTAATGGAGACTTGGGTGATATGATGTCCATCCCTGTCCAGTGTACCCATGAAATCCCTCTAACAGCCATAGCGCACAACTCTGCAGCACAGTGTGGCGCCGATTGCCTCCCTAGAAATGTGGGGACTTTCTCAGATCTCCTTGCTGAGGACATGTCCAAGCTCTGTGTCAATGTGCCTCGTCAGAGAAAGGAAGATGGGATGTTGGAGCAAAAGGTCACCCCCCTGGTCAGCATGGACTCCTCGCGGTGGCAAGGAGCCTCTTCCAATGTGTCAAAACGTCTTTGGCAAGCAGATCATCCTGGTGGAGACAGGACGACGCGCACAGTGATGGTAGGTGTCCCACCTGTGGCAGGGGGTTCTCCAAACCGATTTTTTTTTTCTTACGTTCTTCCTCAAAAACTCTGTGTCTTGTCCTCTCGGTTTGTGTCAGATGCCTGCGATAGACAGTCCCTCCCTGGGTGGTAACTTGCTGAGTCAGTCTGACGGGATGCTGATGTCAGATATGGCGCTGCAGTCGCATACTTGTGAGTTCTGCCAGGCGGTTTTCCCCGGAGACACGAGCACCAGAGGAGCGTTCCTCCGACATCTTTACACCCACATCACATAAACTAAACTGATTTGTCTTTCTCTCCTAATATATGAGTTATGTGTCCATATGATATACTGCGATGGAGCAGGTATAACTTGGTTAACCTCTCTGGAAACAGCATTGAAGTTGACCTGTTTTTCATGTGATTAACTGTTTGCCTATGGACGGACTGTGTAGATGCTGATGCTGGCCTAATTTTCTGTCCCTGAGATGTAAAATGAAGGGTGAAAATAAACCTCCTATGCTTCAATTGTATGCAAAAGTATTGACATATTGTATTTTAAAAGGTTCAGTTCACCCAAATTACAAAAAACATATTTTCTCACTTAAATCTACAGGACTAGTATAGCCATGGTTTTATTCGTCCAGGTTTTTCACATTGCCCTAATACATCGGGGATAGAATTTAGTTTGCACAACATTGAAATATTACCAAAAGAAACCAGCATGTTTTTACAGAATTAGTGTTTATTCTGTTGCTCTGATAGCATTAATTATTATAGATATTCACTACTCTAGTTTACTTGCAACTGTCACATATTTCCTGAGATATAATTAATCCGTTATTTAAAGGCATCCATACTTCATGTACACTGATCACGATCCTCCACAGATGCTTTAACGTGGCCCATGATAGCACCAGAAGATACAATACTTTGGTATATTGCCTAGACAACAAAAAACCTACATCCAGCTGGCTTGCATGTAATAAATCATTGAAATCATTAGATTAATTGAGCTAGAATGATAAAAATCATCTGCAGTGTTTATTTGGGGCAGCAAAAACATGATATGATTTTATTGGACCATTTGTTTGCTATTGATAAGATGGCTAATAATGCAAGTTATAGACAGTGAGACACAATGTTCACCCTCAATCTACATCATTCCCATATTACCTTTCCGTTATTGCTAACCTGTTATGAAACGGTTGAAATGGGTTCAGTACTCTCTGTCCAGTGAATATTGCACCTTTCTCTAACTAGTAGTGTGTCAACAGTTTTATATAATATCTGTATAAGGAAAATCTTGTAATTAAACCAGTAAACCATGCATTTCACTTTGAACAAAGTTATTTATCACGTCGGCTTTAACTATGGCACCATTCAAATGATTCAAATGTGATTAAATGATCAAAATATTGAAGAATTGAAGCTGATTAAGTTTATTATTGAAAACTTTTCTTTGCAAGCTTTTGGAAATGTGCACAGGCAAACAGACTTAGCAGACTCTCTTAGCTTTGGGAAATATCCCAATCAACATTTGCCTGTGGTGGAAAAATTTTTAATGCCCATCTGGATGATCCTAAAGAAATACTTCAAAGATTTGAATGCAGATAATTAGACTTTGTAATTTCATTAATGATCACCCTGCTGCTTTTTAAATGTTTGCAGTCCAGCATTAAATTGATCTGCTGGCTGCTGCTCAGCTCTGTGTTGCTAAGGAAAGAGCATGAGCTAAGAATAGACTCAAAGATTTAACTCCCTAATTAGTGGTGCTGACAGCTGATCGATGAATCTGTTGCCACGCTGACTGTTGCTCTCATATTCACAGTAAAGAGAACCAGCTTGGATATAATTGGTCTTGAATAATCAAAACGGTACTGTAAAGGCAGCTTTTTATACAAACATCACCTTTAACATGTGACCAGCTTTTTTTGGTCTGATGGTTGAGGAAGTGTAAGCACCTACTGTGGTATAGCCGGTGTAGTGGCATAAGCACGTCGATGCTTTGAGCTAAATTCTAATGTCAGCATGCTTACATGCTCATAATGTACAGCTGAGGCTGATGGGAATCATTAGTTGTGCAGGTATGTGGTCATAAATCAAAGCACTGGATCAACAGACATTTTGACCTGATGGTGGCACCGGATTAAAAGTCACGGGATCAAATGTTTTCATTAATCATCCTCCGGAGACTTACAATTTGTGTACCAAGTTTCATGGCAATCCATCCCATGGTTGACCAGATATTACAATAAAAAGCACAGATGTCAATCTCAAGGTGGCGCTACAGGAAAAGTCAGAGGATCACCAAAGTCAGCAGGATTCATCCTTTGGGGACCATGAATGTCTGTAATGGCCATTAAATAATTGTTGAGATATTTCAGTCTGGACCAAAGCTGTGGACCAACCAACTGTCCGCTCAACAGACAGACTGACATTGCCATCCCTCATAATAGTAATACTTAATTTTAACCTTTAATATTCAAACACACTGTATGATAACCTTTATCATTTTGTGTTACGCATACAGTCTCTACAGTGAAATAAACTAACAATCATTTGTGGTTTGGAAATGCTACAACTGATATCCTTGAGGTTATCTGAGGTTTGGATTGTCTCTTTATCTTCTCTGGTGTCTGTCTGAAAATCAAGCGAGAGTGTGTGTGTGTGTGTGTGTGTGTGTGTGTGTGTGTGTGTGTGGATGAGCACTGATGACATCTCTGGTACAGGTGAGTCATGCCAGCTTTCGAGGCTCGGTGCAGAGCGTCAGTGCAACAAACAAGACGACAGCAGAGGTGTTGCTGGCTGTGTGACGCAGCTCATGCAACCTCTTCCACACATCACTGCCAAGAGAAAATGATTCTTATGTGGAAAACACTGCAACACGCTGTGGCTTTAAGCAATAAAATAACATTTATTGAGATGTAACAAAATAAATAATCTGTTTTGCAACATAATAAACTGAGGAGGTTACTGATTCTCAAGAGACAGGGAGGTGTAACTGATGCACAGCAAGCTACCTCACTGACATACTCTGCGATTTTAGTATACAAAAATCCTAACGTTTTTAATCATTATCAACATGAGTCTGAATACCTTTTTACAATTTAAAACTAGGCTGATGTATCTTGTTGGAGCTTAAAAGTCAAGCACCATGATATTTCTTTCTGTAAACCTCTGCAAGTTGTTCTTTTTGTAAAACTTAGTAAAGAAAGATTAGTCACCCTAATTTTCTGTAAGTCTCAAAGGACAAAATAATTTTTTTTAAAAAGGGAAACTGACATATGGTTCACCTAGTTATTAGCTAAGACTACAGAAATCATCCCCAAAACACAATGCCATATTGTAAGTTTCTGCTCCACCTAAAATCTCATAAAAAATCTACAGTAATCACCACATTATCTGAAAATGCTGTGGTAAATGTTGTTTTAATTCTTTAAATCTTGCAATATAGGTTTGAATGCAGTTTCCTCAAAGGCTATTGGGAACAACATTAACGTAAAGATGAGAGGGAAGAGCAGCTGATGACAGCAAGCATCCTCCCTGCTGAAGGGCTGCTGAGACACTGTAGCTGAGCCTGAAATCTGATTTCTGATCAAAGAGGCAACGGAAAAATGTCTATCTCCTGGAAACTAAATAAAGCATCTGTGTTCTTATTTCATGCTGTTGAGTTTAGAAAAGGTGTTCTGTGTACATTTTCACGTAATCAAAGATAATGAAAAAGCCTGAAGTTTTATCTCTTACAAACACCATATCAGCCGCTTCTGCAAAATATGATTACTGAAAGATGTAAGGGAGAGGATGATGAAGATCAATGGTTTTATGTCTCTCAAACCTCAGCATGCCTGATCAGATCTCATGGGCGATTAGATGATGCAGCAACGGATAAAAGGCCTCTGAACCTGACGGTGGTGCTCTGGGAAATCTAGATCAACATATGCCAACATATTTTTTTACTAATCCATCTACATGGACTTTATTTGTCTTCATCTGAATCTGAGAGAATATCTAGCAGGCTGACTTCAAAAACCAGAACATGTATTTGTTTCCTGAGGGTGAGGAGGTGCTGAGAATCTTAAAATACTGTCTTTGAAACTGAAAATGTAGATACAATTCTACGAAACCAAATTTCCTTTACATAACAACAGTATGTTACGGGAGTAAGTTAACAGAGTTAATTTCCAAAGTTGCAGTGCCCCCTGCTGTGTAGAGCCCATTTCATCTGAAACAGTTTCAACACAGCACTTCAACACAACAAATTGACTTATTCAACAAAATATCAGGTTTTTCTTGATAAAATCAGTTAATTGTTTCCATTATCAGCTCAAATCTGCAGAAAATGTAGTCCATGTAATTAAAAAATAAAATAAAAAGTGTCTCCTCTACATACTCACTGAAAATAAAGTCAAAACAGAACATTTTGAACTTTGAAGCGTTTGGAAGTCACGACAGGTTTATGATATCAGTCGCTGGTAAATTCTGACATTTACTGTATTGATTTTGAAGTCATTAAGAGTCTTCTCCTCATCGGATTTCAGAGATGCGGGTACACAAGGAAAAACCTCATCATCATCAGCCCTTTATAGCAGACTCAGAGTGGAGTTCAGTGGCAGGCCTAAGAACAACTTGTGACAACTGCTGAGCGTTTTCATTTCCCACGGTGATTAGAGTCGTCTTTGATGATGCAAGGGCTACTGCTCCTGCACACTGTTATCGAGCTCCGCCTCTCCACTTTACTGTCAAGGTCTGTGGAGAAAGATAGAGTTTAAGATGACACTCACTTAAAGTATTAGTTAGAGAACCAGGGAAAAGTATACAAAGAGCACTAAGCACAAACAGCAATTCCAGACTGAAGCAAGAGGTTTTTAGGTCATGAATGAGTCTACTTAAATGTCTGTAACCGCCTAAAATCTACTGAGAGTTGAGCCAATCAACTGGAAAATCTGAGGAAAATACAATAAGTATGCTATGCAATGCAATGAACAGTACTCAGTTTTACAGTGAGTGCCCAGTTATTATTACAATACTGAGGCAAAGGATACATATAAGCCAAGAGTCACAGGAATAAAGACGCAACCAAAGGTTGTAAATGTAAATAGCACTAAAAGAGACAAGATTTATTGACTGTTAATTTATTTGTTTGCTCATTAAGAAACCCTCAGTGTACATGTGTTTTAACAGCGTGCAGTAATATAATAACTTATGAAAAATATAATTTGTGATAACACAAAAATTTAATAGCACATATTCAGTAGCATACACGGAAGGATACAGGTGGTTATATTTATCAGATTGAGGATTGTGATTTCATGATTAAACTGTTAAAATTATGTGTGAGAATGACATCCTGACTATATAAACCGACAACGGAAGATGGGTTATGGCAGAAAACAGTGACGTTGAAAGGAAGTGAGACAAAGTTCTGATTAATGAGAGAGACAGATGAAGGAAACTTGGATGAGTGCGAGAGAGAGAGAAAAAAAAAAACTAGACAAAGTGAGGGAGATCGACGTCAGAGATGAAACATATGTCATTTTTTGTTATTTCCGCAGTCCTTTTGGTAGAGGGAGAAGATGTATAAAAAAGACTGTGCCATTTCCCTGCCCACAGGTTTTATTTTTGTACACTGTCGCTTGGTGAGTCAATGCAACGCCCCTCCAATTACCTCCCACTCCATCGCCCCCACGCCCCATCCATCCCGCCCTTCAGCCCACGCACCTAACACACTCTGACGTCAGTCGCTGCTGAAAGGGGGGGTCCGATTCTGCCGCCCACGGAGTACTTCCTACCCCGGCCCCCCTCCCTCCCCACCCCCTCATGTCTTTGTTGGCTTCCTTCTCCTCGCTTCGTCTCTTCGACTGGCTATCACAGCCCAGAACGACTAACTTGCCCGGATCACTTGCTTTTTTCTTTCTTGTGCGAGGCTGTGATGCATCAGAAAAATGCTACAGTAACAGGGTATTAAGGAAGTGCTATAACAGTGTAACACCCACCCCCCCACCCCTCCTCCCTACCCTCCTTCTCTCACTCTTTTCCTCTCTATATATCGCTCTCCACCTCCTTCTGTTTCCCCTTCTAACTTCTATCCTCTCTAATTTACAGTCTGGTGAAGTTCAGCTGTGCATGGTGGGAGGCGTCACCTAGTGTGACTCACTAGAGTTCAAGCTTTACAGCCATAAAATATTCATTGTTAGGAGAGGTTAGGGAGTCTCTGTCTGTCATTTTCAATTCTACCCCAACATCAACTTGCTCTCTTCTAATCCCCCCTCAAATTCCACTTTTAAGAAATTGCAATAAGCTTAACTGGTTGGTTGCCAAGAGTTAGATAAGAAGATTGATTGTCTGTACATTACATATGAAGCTGGGGCCAGCCGCTGCTTAGCTTAGTTGAGCGTAAAGACTGGACAGAGGGGGAAACAGCTCATCTGGCTCTGTCCAAAGGACACAAAATCCACCTACCACACCTCTAAAGCTCATTAATAAACAAGTTATATCTTGTTTGTTTACTCGCTACAAAAATGAAAGGGTAAAACTGGTTCCAGCCAAGAATTGGTTCAGCACATAACCCCCCGGTGAAATGGCAAATTGTTTTTATAGTTCGGTTTTTGTACATGTTAAACAAACAAGATATAACTTTAGTTTTAGAGGAGTTTTAGAGGTGTGGTAGGTGGATTTTGTTACCTTCAGACAGAGTTTCCTTCTGTTTTCAGTCTGTGTAGTGAAGCTAAACTAACCGACTGCTGGCTTCTTATTAACCATACAGACATGAGAGTGGTGTCAATCCTTTCATCCAACTATCTGCCAAAACTGCAAATAAGCTTATTTCCCAAAATGTCGAACTATTCCTTTAACCTGAACAAAGTTGAGCAAACATTGCAAAATAGACTTTTATTCTGTGACCATTACTAAGCACATAATATTGTTAAGTTAATATCGGCAAAGTCACCTGTAGAGTGAGTTGCTTCTGACCCTAGGCTGATCTTGCCAGCCCGATCATGCGACACCATCCGAGCCAATCGCAGCCCTTCGTCCATTAGCGTTTGCTGTATGAGATGGCGACTCCAGGTGGCGGGGTTGGAGGTGTCGGTGTGGGGACGGGGGGACGGAGACTGGTTGCACTGTGAGCCGATGTCTAACAGGACAGACAGATCTGGGTGTAAATGCTGTCGTCAAACACTAAGTTCTTATAGAAACAGGCAGGAAGAACGATGCACTGAAGATCTCAGAGAAAAAAAAACAATTTTCTTCATGACATAGATCTGAAGTATTTACCGTGTGATACACTGTCAAGGCTTTCTGCAGATAAGCTGTCATCATCTGCCCTCTGGGTCAAGCCCTCTGAGCCCTCCGCTCCAAGAAGTGATGACACACTCTCAGGCCCAATTACCTAAAACAAATCACTGTCAATTAAGCGCTGCAGAACCACTTCAAGTTACTGACAAGTGACCTGAACTTTGGCTATGTTTACACGCGATGTCGTGTGTTAGAATCACACAATCATCCGTAAAAAGTCACACCGAATGTTGTTGACTGGTGGAAGCTCTGAAAACTCACCTCGTGTCTCACTCTCTTCTGGGACAGTACGCTGTTCTCGTCTGCGTTTGTCCTGCAGGAGGAAAACAGTCGAGCCAATTCAACATGAAAGTTCATTCCTGACCTTGGGAACTAGTCCTCTGACAAAAGAAATCTTGACTCAAGGTCCACTAAACAGCTTTTTGTTGCAGAGCATTCAACAGCAAGGTCTTCCTCAGTTAGTAAAAACCAAATAGTGGATCATGATTTAAGATTTTCTTTTGTCAAATCAAGCCAATGTTTGTGCACAAGATGCAGCAAGAGACAAGAAGTCACACTGAACATAACTTTTATTCAACTTGTAAAATTACCTGGAAGATAATTTTGATTATAATTCTTAATAAAATATATATTTATCAGAATGATTTGTATGAAAATATATCTTATCTATTTGAATGCCATGTGATAATAAGCAGAAGTGGAACTTCTGTCTTTGCATTCATGTATTTGCTCTGGTTTTTACTTTTTGATAAAGACTTTCTAAATAGAAAAGATACAAAACTTAAAATAATGTCTGAACATTCAAATCTAATATTATTATAATTTCATGAGTACTTTTATACACATTTTGCTTTGTTGTTACTCTTAAATTAACTCATGAAAGGCATTTTGTTTAAAAAAACTGCTAATATTTACTTTAATAAAGATTATCTAAAAAATGTTTTGTGCAAGTTAACAAACACATGGGGGATTTGTGTATTCCTGTGTGACTCCAATGTTAGCTCATTATACTAACACTACAGAGGTTGGAGTTTAATTCCCACCGCGATCTGAACCAGGTTTATTGTGAAAATGACTGAAGTGGTGGGAAGATGACTAATATAAACCAGGTGGTACATGTAGACTATGCTCAATACAATACGTGTTTTTTTTCCAGCTACGAGATAGTTTCGTTTACATTTCTTTCACTTGTGGCTAATTATGACATGATACTACTCTGCCCTGTTGCTGTGGACGGTCCAGACTTTGCATTTTCCTACAGTAAAAAATGTAAACTATATTCATGATTCTCCTACTTTTTTTTTCCCAGAGATAGAGAGCACATCAAGACACAGCAGGTGCTGGTGAACAGATCACTCTTCTCTATGGGCAGCGCCCCTACCTTGCATGCTTTAGTGTGGAGGTGTAGGCACATTTTCTTGCCACCTGCCGAGCCAAAGAAAAGAGTTCCACCCGTCTCAGCAGAAGGGCATTGTCGCGCATACAGAACTGGGCTGCAGCTTCGTTGATGATCAACTGAGGAGGAAAAGCACTGAGTGAAGGACGGTTGGACACATGTAGACAATAAAGAAAGTGCGTGCTTTTGTTTGAAATGTATATTTATGGCCTATGGTTTACAATGTGAACTTTACCAACAGATTACTGTGGGTATGAAACATGATGGGATACATTCAAACACGTCATCTTTGTTCTTGTCTTTGGTGCTTTTACCTCATGATGTGTGAGCTGCTTCCCTTCTCTCCTCTTGGAGTCAAAGCGTCCATAAATGAGACTGTACTTCCGGATCTCTTCCTCTTTGTTCACATCCTGGGACCCCATCTTGAAGATGTGCCCCACGGTCTTTGCCATCTTCTTGTTCATCCTAAGCAGAGTCTTCACTTCTGTGGGATCCGACCTGGGCAGGGTCCTGAGGAGCCTGTCCACGGTATCCACCACCGCCCTCGCCGTCTCCCCATCCAGCTGTCCTCCGGGCCAGGCCGACAGGGCCGCTGGGGCAGAAGAAGCTGAGGGGCTCGGGGACGTGGAGGGACCTGGAGGACACGTTGGCAGCAGAGGTGGGCTGGGCGCCTCCTCCTCTACTCCAGGCGCAGAAGCCAAAGTGCAGTTCCCGTCGGGCTCTGGGCTGAGCCATTGCGGGTCCATGGGTGACAGTTTTTCCCTGTAGTGTGTGTCTGGTGGCTGCGGGGAGGCCTGGGAGCAAGGGCTTCTCGGACTCCCACTGTGCATCGGCGTAAGACAAGCCCGATCCTCCCTCTCACACGGAGACCCCGGCTGCCCGTTGCTCACAGACTTCCTGGGCCCGCCTGCCGGTCCACCAGCGCCCGCCCCGTCCACTTTGAACAATGGGATGCCCCCAAGAGGAACGTTAGAGACGGGCTGGCTGAAAAGGGCAGGGTTCGCCGCCCAGTCTCGGAGGGCCTTTTGCAGCCTACGCACATGCAGTGGCTTGGTGGCCATGCCAACTAGTGCCATGATCTCCAGAAACTCCTCCTCAGCTGCCTCACAGAGCTGCTGCACGTCGTCACCACCCTGCTGGATGAAGGTTTCGTAATAGGCCAGCAGGTTGGCCCTCTGCAGCACCCGATAGAGCTGCAACTCCCCAAGTGTGCGTGGCAGAGACATGGCACACGGCACTGGAAAGTTTAGGCAGGAGAAAGGAAAGACATGAACCTGCAGGTGGAAAAATTCTGCAGAAGTTACTCATTTAGGTAAAGATTTTGCCACCTGGAATGCACCTGGTATACTTGTTCCTAATTCTTCTACCGTGATGAAGCATGAATAAGAATAGATGAATATGGGAAGTTTATGCATGCTTTGGAGCAGAGTAGTTTCCTACATAGGCAAACTATTTTCACCTTTTTAGACACGTTTTCCTTTTACACTCTAATATGACTAAATGGTTGAGTAGACATAAACATCTCTTACCTTCTTCAGGTCAGGTAGACGGATGTGCACAGAATTGACCGGCGTAATGAGAGCACAGAAAGGTCTCTCTGTCTCTCTCTGTCTCTCTCTCTGTCTCCCGGAGTGAAAGTGATAGAGAAATAAAAAAAACTAATTCCGGTGGATCAATGAGACAAAGGCACGTTACATTGAGACTGCACTAAAGTCGAAACACTTGGATCACTGGCTCCGGTTCAGAGAGAAATCATCGACTGGAGTCAAGTGTTCCTGGTGCCAGATGGAAGCAGAAAACACCCAGCTCAGCGACGCATCGCAGTTGTTACCCTATGCGTTTTTCTTACCCTGGTGCCTGTCGCCGAAAGCTTCCCCGGCTCAGATCGGCGTAGTAAATCCCCTTTGCGTACCGTACCTCGTCTGAAATCACTGGCAGAAATCCTCCTCCGGCGCACCGTATTGGCTGCTGGCTGCCCTGTCTGTGTGGGCTGGAGAATGACGGGGGCGGACTGCAGCACGCCATCTGACCGAAAAAGAGCCTTCCTCTCCCGGTAGAGAGGCGGCTTTCAAATTGGAGGTGTGGGTGGTGGTGGTGGGGGCTTGAAATTAACCCCCTCTGCGTCTTCAGGACCAGTCTTATTACGCAGAAGCTTTGGGGGGTTCCCACAGTGTCGCCATGTCTAAGACCCCCCTACTCAAGGAGTCAGCACAGCCGCACTACAGGCGTACACAGAAAGCACTGAACAGAGGTGACAGATGTGACAGATGTGGGCTTTACTGCGCAGGTATCTGCCTTTTCCCCCCTTTTTTTATTATAGGAGGTGGGTGGTCGTGGTCGTACAATATTGTGTGAGTACAGGTGAAACCCAGCTGTTCCACCCAGCCCACTTATTTGATGGTGATTTAATAGTTTAAAATTTAAAGGACCAATTCACACAAATAAGCTCATAAAACCCACCAACACTGTGAAATTAATTTGTCTTTAACAAGTTGCTGCCCATACACATGTAGGATCAGGAAACCTCTCTGCTTTCACAGTGTAGCACTGTTACTATTGCCAATGTAGTTTCTGTTGCAGTTTATTTATTATTTATATCATACACAGCTCAATGCACATTTAATTCATATATTCCTTCCTTCATTCCATTGAGTGGACAAAGGTTTTGGCTCATTACTCTTCTGTTTTATAGCGTCCCCACACAGAGTGATGTGTGGCGTTAACTGTAATGGTTTTGGGGTTTTCCAGGTTTCCAGTTTCAAAAACACAACAATAAAATCCACCTGTCACCATCCTGGTGAACATCGTTCATCCTAAACATAGACTTTACGTTGCTTATAAAATACTTCAGACATATGGAGACGTTTACAGCTCACACATGTTGTTTGTTTATCTCTGTGTTTTTTTGTCCACTTGTAAAATCATTTTTTTCTACGGGACAATAAATTGATTGATTGATTGGATAGGGTCAGGCTGAGTGGGAAGTCATAATGTTTGCCTTGAAACAAGATACATGGAGTAAGTGTAGTAGCCTGTTACACTACATGGCGAAAAAGTATGTTGAAACCCAAACCCTTTTATGTTTAGTGTGGATATTAGTATGGAGTCCTGTATATCTTATTTAACAGGATGGGTAGAGTGAAATAATATGATACAATACTACATTTATTAAGGACAATCTATTTTAAAAAATGGTCAAAGGTCGAGTGTTAACAATCAGCCTGGCCTACAGCTACACACCAATAGGTGGCAGTAGTGCCTCTCTGAGCTGCTTCCTACCACTCAATAAACAACGAAGAAGAAGAAGAAGAGCGGCTGGAGGAGGAAGAAGAAATTGGAAGAAAGTAGGAAAAGGAGCAGGAGAAGAAGAAGAAGTAGCTAAAAAAAAAAAAAAAAAAAAACAACAGGGACACTTGGCTGTCTGTTAACAAACAAGGTTACACAATTATCCGAGAGGTATATATATATGACATGTGGTTCGTCTGAATGCAAAGTGAACGTAGTTTTCCTCCTGACCGGACTCGCCCGGTGTCAGAAACTTGCCTCAGCCCGCAGGAAGAGGAAACAGCCGTAAAAAGCAGCTCGCCGCCGCCGCTAACACCGAGCTGCCCGCCCGGCTGTCCGCGGGGCTACAGGCGTTAACGCGTAACCGCCGTGCTGTCGTTTAATCTCCGCTTGAGACCTTATTTAGTCGAAATATTGTCCGGTTAGGCGGCCGGGGGGCGACCTAATTTTAGCCCCCGAAGCGGCGCTGTCTGTCACCCTGCCTCCCTCGTGCTAACACCCCGCTAACATTAGCCGCCTTTAAAAAAAAAACAAAAAACATCTGGTTTTGTTGTCAGGAGTTAAATTAATGTGTGAGCAGCCTGTCAGGCAGGGTCGAGCGCTTTGTAATGTCTGTTTCTGTCGGCTATCGGAGGTGAAACATTTGTTAAGGCAGCCTGTTTTTTGTTTTTTTTAGATTGCACTGTCTTCCTCTTCGGCTAACTGAATTAGCAATCTATTGAGCAGTCTGACTGGATGTTATGTGTGTTATTGTTTCACATTTACGTGTTGAAGCGAGTTTAAATGTCTTAATTAACTTGTGCTCACTTTTACAACGGCTGGACAGACAAGGTCATGTGTCTACATTAAATGTAAGTCGATCAGTAAGGAAAGACATTACTCATTTAGGAGCAGCTCCTTCAAAACCGTGTTGTTGTTGTTGTTATAGAGTCATGGTGAAGCTTTTAGCTCCAGATTATCTCCTCTGAATAGTTTGGTAGCAGCAGGTTTAAGGTAAAAGCGTTTGTTCCCAGATATAGTGTTTAATTTATTATAAATGTATTCCTCACGGGGCTGCAACTTACTGTTTTCGTCATTTTATCTGGTAACTGTTAAGTCTATTAAACGTCAGGAAATAGTGAAAAATGGCTTGTTTTGTCCAACCAACAGTCCAAGACCAGAGATATTCAGTTCAAAAGGATGTAAAGCAGAAAAAAAATCAGCAAATAGAAAGAGGATGTTGGACATCTTTGCTTGATAATTAACTTCTGTTATCAAAATAGTTGGAGATTCATTTTCTGTTGATCAACCCATTAGTTTATTGAATAATGGTTCCAGCTATGCTGCTTTGTAGGGAGTTCAGTATGGACTAAATCTTTCGTTATGTTATGTGTAATTTCATATCTTTTGATTCATATGCATTGTACTACTCTACCTTTTTGGGAGAAATTCAATTGAGAAACAGTCTAGATGAAATAACCAGATGTGAGTGTCTGTTTGTGGCTAATCTTGTGAATGAAATATCTAAAAAATATTGATACTTGAATGCAAAAAAAACTTTTACCATAGTGGGCTAATACACCCAGAGATATTTTAAAGAAACTATAAGACTACATGGTTAAAACTTTGATGGTTGACAAATGTATGTGCACTTCTGCTTGTATTTGTACGTCAAGGTTGTAATATAAATTACTGTTGATAGAAGCGTGTTCCTCATGGAATTCTGCTTCTTCACAGTGTGGTTGTAAGCAGGATGTTGAACTCTATGTGTTGCTTTTCAGATAACAACGGATGCATGATGTGAGGTGTCTAAACGCCTTTTGACACCTGGAAGTGGCTGCTGATATGGTGGACCTGAGACTCTCTTTCAGGAGCCCCCCAGTCTTTTTTTGAGAGTCTGGGGAAAATGTTGCCACAGATTATGGATCTAGGATATCATCTTCCGTGAGATTCCGATTTCACAGCAATTGAATCAAAACAGCTGCAAGAAACATGGAGAGGGAAGCAGCTGAGAAGGAGATGGATGGCTTTACAGACACTGACGAGGAGATCTTTGATGGTGAGTTCACCTCAGTGACCAAGTCTAGTCAGTGGGAGGCCAGACGAACTGATGATTACTGCGAGCAGGACGACAAAACGGCCCATCTCAATTCTCAGGACAGCCCAAATCCAGCCAGTCCACAAGACTCTGGAATTGGTGAAGCAGAGTACTGTGGATCTGCAGAGGCCAAAGAGGATACTGAGGAGGCTTCAGATGGGTTTGAACATGACAGCACTGCAGATCACGAGAACTTGCATGTTATAAACCAAGAAGAGGATGAAGCTGCGAAGGAGCAGCACATGAATGGGGATTCTGGTTGGCGGAACTTGGGAACTGGAAGGAGGTGCAAACTGAGGAGCAGTGGATCGGTTTCAGAGCAGAGCAGTACAAGTTCTTTTTCCTCTATTCCAAAAGGCAACGTTATGTCAAGTGGTGGCCGGCACAAGCAGACCCGCAGACGTAACCACCACCATCATCAGCAGAACCGAGGCCGCAGGCGGACAGGCAACCAGCTCGTCTTAGCTTTCAAGGAGATGCTGTCAGAGTCTCTGAGCTTCTGGTGCATCTCCTGTGTCCACATGATGATTGAGATTATTGTCACATTGACTCACTATTGTGGAGTCGGTGTGGAGACTGGAGGAATGAAACTTTACAACTTTGGGCAGCACCTCCTTGTAAAGTTCACAGATATAGCAGGAATGAAGGCAGACGCCAGTCGGATTCTGAAATGGACGAAATGCACAGGAACAGACCTGGTGGATAAAATTTTTAAGTTGGTTAAGTGGGTAAAGATAGCTGCCTTAACTTGTTTTAGACTTTTCTGTGCTTTGGTTATTCTCGGTTCCCAGTGGTCAAAGGGTGCGTTGGTCCGCCTTGGTGGAGAGCGGGGAAAACGCTATTGGACATCTTTTCAGGAGTCAAGGTTTTGGAAGAGGGTGGTGTCCCTGCTGGAGAGAGTCCGACGCAGGTTCAAGAGGGATGGCCGTGTCCCGCTGTACAGCCCTGAGTCACCCGGCAGAGCAGGGAGAGGCCAGCCAGGCCAGGAGCTGGAAAGACTGCTGGCCTTGGCTGAGATACCAGAGGACGAGCTGGACCCCTTTACAGTGCTCGGTGTGGAGTTGCACGCCACTGAGTCTGAGCTGAAAAAGGCGTACAGACAGCTTGCTGTCCAGGTGTGTGCGAAGCTCCTGTGGCTGAGTGAAAAATACAGCTATTAGATGCCTGAATTAATGACTAATAAACTTCATCCATGGCTGAATTTCTCTCCTTTACTCATGCAACCTTTTCCTCTGTCCTTTCTCTTTCAGGTCCATCCAGACAAGAATAAACACCCACGAGCTGGAGAGGCGTTCAAAGTACTGAGGGCTGCCTGGGATATCGTCAGTAACCCAGAGACACGGCGAGAGTATGAGTTGTGAGTACACAGAAAAAGTTATGGTTATCACAGGACAAATAAATTCTAAAGCCAAATAAAACTAAATCTAAAGTATTTTCAAAAATATTTATTTAGCAGCCTGTCGTTTTTTACATTGATACAATAAACATTCGTATTTTCTGCAGTTGTAAAGTTGTATTATCAGTTTGGTAGAATTGAAAATTATTCAAGCTTTTTTAACATTATTTTTTTCTCATCTTCCTTTTGTTAACCACTGTAGAGTGAATAAGCTCCTCAGTGGACACTGTCTTTGCAGTGTTTGCACAAAATTCAAGTCCTACAATTTCAATAAATGCTAAATAGTGCAAATTTGACTATCCTCTGTCTGTTTTTTTAGGATTTACAATGTTTTCTTCTGAAATAATTGGGTTTATGGGCCTAAAATTGTACAGTGATTGTGTTTGATTCCTTAGGCCTTATGTTCATGTATCACCAAACAGTCTGTTTCGTTCTCACGCAGGAAGCGTATGGCAGCAACTGAGCTCTCAAAGTCCATGAACGAGTTTCTCACTAAACTGCAGGATGACCTGAAGGAAGCCATGAACACCATGATGTGTACCAAGTGTGAAGGCAAACACAAGTATGTCGCTACGCATCCAACATCGTCAACTGAACCGATGTCAAACATTTCCTCAGACTAAAGTTAATCATTATGAATTACACACAGCTGAGTTGTGTGTTGTGTAGTAGACTTTCACCACAGTCACGTTACCTTTGTGACCTGTGTTTGTGTGTGTGTGTGTGCTCGTGCAGGCGGTTCGAGATGGATCGTGAACCTGCTGAAGCCCGGTTCTGTGCCGAATGCAACCGATGCCATAGTGCCGAGGAGGGGGACCTGTGGGCCGAGTCCAGCATGTTGGGCCTACGTATCACATACTTTGCTTGTATGGATGGCAAGGTCTATGATATTACAGGTGAACAAAAGGTTTTTTCTAAAGAATCATCTGCTCCCCTCATCAGTAATTAAATAATATTCTGTAGTTTCTTTCTAAATTATCAATATCCACCACACTCGATGCCTGTATTCTCAGTCATGTGACCTGTTGCTGTCATGTTTCAGAGTGGGCAGGTTGCCAAAGAATAGGCATATCTCCTGACACACACCGTGTGCCCTATCACATCTCTTTTGGTTCAAAGAACAACAGCAACTCCACACGACACAGGTACGTCCCTTCAAGTGAAACAAGTGTTTGGACGCATGCGGGTTGTCATGGACACCAGATGCCCTCCTGTTGTCATTCTTTTTATTCATATCTCAGTTGTTGTTGTGGCTCCATTGTGCTGAAGTTTATTTTCTATTTCATCCTACTTTTGCAGTATATGATAATCTCAGTTACTGAAACATTAGGACACACTTGAACTCTTGTAAAAATTAATCTTCTTTAAAAATACATAAAAGTATGTAAACATGTAAATATAATAACACATTTTGTGAATTTTTTCCATCTTCTGTCTATTGTTTTATGGTTTCAAAACAAATCCTTCCACTTTAAATGATACATTCCCCAGCACCCTAATGTGTGCGGTGCATTGTTGTGATGATGATGATATCAAAAAATAAACCTATACTGTTTGTATTTTTAATTAAGGTATACTTCATGTTCATCTCACCCCTAATGCCATTACAATTGGCCATAAGTTATTGTGCTCATATGCTGTTCCCACGAGACCATCTATAAAAGCAGAGAAGACCATAATTTATCTTAAGATCTCTGAACTTCACAACTTTTAATTTTCAGGACGCCCTCAGAGCAACCTGCAGGTCCGACCAACCCTGCAGATTTGCAGGACTTCTTCAATCGCATTTTCAAGGGAGGACCTCCTAGCGACATGGCTGCCAATGGAGGTTTCTTCCCCTCAGGTCCGGCCCATCACCCCCCACCTGGTGCTGGGGCGCCCCCGTTCTCCCCTCCCCCGGGCCAAACAGGTTTCTACATGCCGGGGGGTCAGCGCCCAGAGTCCAGCGAGACGTGGGCCGAAAGTGGCAAACCCCCCAGAAGGAGGAAGAAGGTCCGCAAACCTTTCCAGAGGTGAAGTCTGTAGACTTCAGTGTATCAACATAGCAACACAGGGACACAAGAAATAATGGCCATGTTTGTCTCTCGCCTGCCTGTTGGCATGCCAAGATCTGAACTGGAGAAGATTTGTGTGGGTAAGGCATCAAGGTCAGATCAGCCAGAGGAAAGAGAGACTGGATCATGAAGAGGAGCCTGTTGACTGAATACAAGTATTGAAGGAGGGTTAAAGACATGGTGATGGTGCTTTACCTCTCATTTTACCTTATTTTTTGTTGGTCTTAAAGATGACTGTAGCCTTGGCATTGAAATCCTTATCAGGATGCTGTAATGAAACGTTTCCTTTTATAATCTCCTGCCAAATCCTGCAACGCATGATTTATTCACCTGCATTTTAATACTTCAGTTCTCTCACTTTTGTTGTTAATGTTTTGTATACGGTTAGTTTAAGGCATTGGCTCCAGACAGAGTGACACTTGAAGAGATAGTTACAGTCAGTCGGACTGTGAGTTATGAATCACTATAATCAACATGAAGAAGATGATGATCTGGGCAGCTTCACTTCGTCAGTGTTACTCATGTTAGTGGCATGTGGGCCCGGTCTGCACCTCGCCCACAATATTTCAAGAATGAATCGAAACCAGCTAAACCCAACACATCTGAACAAAATTTACAAAAACAGACAATTTTGAAAACGTACATGTGAGCCGGCCTGACAGTTGTCTGTTTTTACAGCAAAATCTGAGGGTATGGTGTGAAACTCTGGTAGTGTGCCTACACGCAGCACGAGGAGGCAAAGAATCTTTCAGTAAACTTACCTCAGTCTAAGTCACATGCAGTCAACATTAGGGATCCACTAAAGGAACTAGTGTGTTATTTTTCCTAGTTCTTTGTATTACTATAAACAAAATAAATCGTCTTATAAACTGACATGATGCATAATTAAATATTACCTAACTCTCTAGAGTTGTGAAATAAGTTTGTGCTCCGAAGTTCATTTTCAATGGGTATTTATTCACAGAACCTCTACTAAGTAAAACAAATCTTTTCAGAGTTACTATATGAATATCTGGCTAAAATGAATGCTGATATTTGTGTGGCGATTACCAGAGAAGCACAACCTTCATCGTGAGACCACTCACTGAAAATGTGTTGCCTCTTTTCAAAGGCCTGACTGGCGTTACAATTACAGCACGTGGTTAAATCTATCAGCAGGAGTGAGTTTAGTGGTGTTTCTGTCGTACCGAAGCCCCTGAGCTGCTTTGAGAAGGTCTCAAAACTTTAAAAGTGACACCATGACATTTTGAAATATTTGTCTTCACCAGGGATTCTTTGCCATTTAAAAGACCACATAGATTTGAGCTACACTGCCCCCTGTTGGTTCACTGTGTAACCACACAAAATGAAAACAGTGGAACTGTATGCAATTTGACATTAGAAATTGTGTTAATTTAAGAAAACTGAAGCACCTGTATGTAAACTTGCAATGCTGTCAAATGTATGTTTTTTCCCATCAGCATTGTAACTTTAATTTGATCATTACTGACTTCACGGCAAGCCTTGAATAAGACAACAGTACAAAAAACATGCAACATTTGTATTGTGTTAATTTCATATATGTTGATTTGCGTAGTTGTTCAGGCTGCTACTGAAAACTTTCAAGTTGTCTAAATTTTAACACCATTTTCATCAGGGTCCTACTTCTTAAGTGCCATTTTATGCCAGGTATGATGTTTTGGGGCATGTTAAACTTTGAGTTACATATGCTATAAACTATTGTTTCCCTGTGGTTAATACTTCCACCTGGATTTGATTCAGCTTTCAAAATGTCAGTCACAGGTTCACAGGAAATCTGAATCTATAACAACTGATCTCATATTAATCTCCCCAGTTGAACTGTATGTAACAACATGAAGGGGTCAGAAAAATTATAATGATGGTTATATTTTGGGTTTTGTTTCTTGATATGGTTTTTGCATAGAAATAATTTAATTGTCATTATAGGTTAATTTAAGAAAACTGTTATTGTTTACATCTGATATGTGAAGATTGTGAGAGTGTAGTGAAATGGCTATTATTATGTGTGATAAGGCATTTGATGAAGGCTATTTTTTTAATATTGACAGTTGATGATAAAAAGTACCATGTTTCCTCTGTGTTAATTTGCACACCCGCCCCGGTAATAACATCAGAGGCATTTTTTAACAGTCATCGGTGATTTTGCCTAAACAGACTCTTCCAGCTGCAGCTGAGTAGGAGGTGTAGCTCGCTAAGCTTACAGCTCATTTGCAAATTAAAATATTTTTTTGGTAGAGTCTGAATGTTAAAGGAGTGACATCATTGCACGACCATCACACCCTGGACCCAAACCCAAGCATCAGAACTACTTTATGGCAAAATAATGCATAATGTGGGTTTGTCTGGTAGTAAGAAAAGTTTAACCTTCTTACAAATATTGTTTGGGCTCATTGAAGCAGGACATTTAACTCTGCCGTGTTTCTTTTCATGTGTTTTTGTTTTTCTCTTTGACATATTTGACCAGTTTCCAAGACATGGATTGAGTTGTCATCAAAATGGCCCTTTCTTTCAGATGAAACCAACTCAAAATGCAGAAATAGTCCTGGATTTACCTCCTTCTTCTGCTTTCCGCTGCTCCCCGTTAGGTGTTGCCACAGCGGATATCTGATTGCTTTTATAATCCGCATATTTAATTTGGCATAGGTTTTTATGTCGGATGCCCTTCCTGACGCAACCCTCCCCATTTATCTGGGCTTTGGACCGGCACTAACACTGCACTGGCTTGTGCATCCCCCAGTGGCTGGCTTGGATTTAGCTTATTCTGGCAAAAACAATTTAATAGCATAAAGAAAGGTTAAATCCAGATTGTTACTGTGTGATAATCAGAGAGAAATCAACAAAAATGACTGTGATAAATATTTCATTCACAATTCTTTTTCCAACAACCTTCCATTTTTCCTCTTACATACTTATTTAGGCCTTTACCATCTAAGTAAATATTTTTTAGATCACGATATACTGTAAAATATCTAATTCAGTCCCTGTCTAGGAAACTGGATCCACAGCTGTAACCACGTTTAGCAGAGTGCATTGTTTTCCACACATCCACCATGACTTGAGAATGTACCGTGCTGTATGTTAAAGGTAGCAGATCGAAGTCCAAGAGGTCAATGAAAGAGCCAACACTCCAGATTTTCTTTTTCTTTCCAAGTTTTTAACAGAATATGCAGAAGTATTGCAAAAAATATCTGACAATCATCAGGGTTTTTTGTAGGGAATTATGACGCGAGTTCCCTGGCTGGCAAACAGTTTTAAAATATCACTGTTGGGTTTCTTTCCCCCGCTTTCTCTGGTTTTCAAAATAAAGGTGATTTCCTATATGCACATTGTTGTTGTTTTATGCTCAGTTTACTTGGCAAATTATTTCTCAGTTACTTAACAATCCATATCAAAGTTATACCATCTTAAACATATACAGTGACAACGAAAGTAAGGTTACACGTCAAATTAGCTTATTTCCTTTTACTATAAACCAACAATGGAAAAGGCTCTTGCTGTTTTACCTCATATGGCTTTTCCACTCACTGACCTTATTAACGAATGGTGCTATGGCCACGGAGAGAGGGCAGGGCATGTTTATCCCTCTGCTCCTTACAAGGACTTGTTTCAGAGAGGTGCAGATTCCTGCTTGATTTGACTCTCACTCACTTGACTTATTTTAGTCTTATTATACGTGACTTATTATACAGGTTAGATAAGGTGGGAACACTGTAATATCCCTGTTCAAAACGGCAATTTACTCAAAGAGAAATCAGAGAGATCAGTCAGAAGCTGTCTTTCCTCTGGCAGTGAAGTGTTCCTCAGCTGTCCAGCAGTGAGCACTGCACCTTTTTTAAACTAATGACAATGAGAAACTGTGACAAAGCTTGGTAATGTTTAAGAAATGCTTATCAGGTCTGAGCTAAACAAAATTCACAAATAAAGCTTTGTTTGTTGTGGCTGCGAGGAGGAAACCAACATATTGGATCTGGACAGCTCCACAACTTGTCACTCACAGAAGTAAATAGTAAAACTGACATAAGGTAAAAAACATTATTGTGATTGTCTAAACTTTCTGCTGTCTATCACAAGTCTCGCCCATCTATCTCTATCAACTGGTAACAATACGGTTGATTTTCTTGTGTTTTTTTGAGTATTGTACCACTCTTGTTTGTATATTGTTCCCGATTTATTCAGGTCTTGGTTAGCTCTGTGTTGTTCTGCCCTGGTCATGCACCCCTCCTCTAACTTACACCCTTTAGAAAATTTGAAAATATTATTTGGCCCAGACCGGATATTCATCTTTTAATATATACACTTGCAAATATATCTGGTTAAAAATGATACAGTATCATTTATAATTAAAACATTTCATCCTGTACCCCCATCCTTCTCCCTCTAGTAATATAGAAAACATGAATATGATCATATATGCAACAATAACTGCTTCAGCTTGTGCTGATTACATCCACAGCTCGCTTAACTACAGCTTGCCTTTCAGAGCTCCCATGATGCTGCGGAGCTGAGAACAGTCTCGGTAAGCCACCAGTCCGCCCTGGTTAGCCCAGCGGTCTGCTCCTTTACACTCAGTGTAAGGCTGGTGGTAGGTCAGTTCAGTCTGGTGATCCTGTGCTCCAGAGCTGGACTGCAGACACTTGGTCAGGTCCACCACGCCCCCGCCGAGCGCTCGGAGCAGGGCGTGAGGAGCGCAGGAGTCCCACTTAAAGGTGCTTCCCTCTGAGAGGACGTAAACGTCAGCCAGGCCCTGAATGACACACAGGATCTTGTAGCCGGCTCCAGAGGCGTACATCAGCTTGTCGGGGCCGCACAGCGAGGTCAGGGCTTCCTTTACCACCCGCTTCTCGCTGGAGCTCAGCACCACTGACAGCGCCCCTGCAGGTCCATCTTTTGGCCGGGACTCTGAGCAGATGTTGACGCTGCCATAGGACACCCCCCAGTAATGCTTCCCCCTCCAGCTGTGAACGCAAATCATTAGTGGTACGTTGAGAATATTTCAAATAAGAATACACATAAATATCGATTGTAGCTGCTCTAAGGTTAAATGCTGGCCATGCAAATCAAGTTTATCTTGGTTACATAGTTGTTCACAAGGTTCAGGTAGTAAGTCACCTCATCATCTAAACATTCCCCACAGTTTTCTGATTGATCTGACAGAGTAGAGTATCTGGACAAACTCAAACTGGAAAAAACTACACTCACAATGTGAGTTCTGGCCATCTGAGGCGAAGAGAAAGAGATCCAAAGAAAAAGGCAGAGAAAGTGAAAAGTACACGCAGTACAGATACACAAAAGACACTGATATATACTGTATAAGTAAAGGCCCTTTCAGAACTGCACCTCTTTATGTAAATAGTATGAAAATATTCATATCTGAATAAACACACAAGTCACAATGGCAATTTACAACACTTCCAACGCAGCACAAGTCTGAAAGTCGGCAGATTATCATAATGGCAGTAGTCGCTCCAGATAAAACACACAGAGTGTAATGTGATATGCATGCAACAACTGTTAATGTTTGAATATGTTTTAAGAATCTGTTGCGTATCCAAGGATTATCTAAATATTCAGCAAACTGCAGCTGCAGACTATTTGCTAGAGAAAGAAAAAACTAAGTTAAGAATTGTGGTGGAAATACACTCAGTGGCCTCTTTATTAGGTAAACCTGAACAGTATAATGCTTCCAATACAATTTTGTCATAACGCCTTCTTTTATGATGCCTATAATGTCACTGCCATGTAGGTGTTAATTAATTTACATGTTTTAGCACTGAGGTCATAGTTAGTGGTGATGTTGTACTGGACTGCATTATATTCAGAGGTGTTTGTAATATTCTGCCCTCCTCACATATGTAAATTGAAAGAACAAAATATTAGAAACACCTCTCAATACAATGTAGTCCAGTACAACACCACCTTTAACTATAACCTCAGTAATTAACATATAATTGAATTTCCACATTTCCACCGTCAACAGAAAACATTATATACTTCGTAAAGATGGATGTTATGGCAGAGTTGTTGCACTGGATTGCATTAGATTGAACAGATTTGCCTAACAAAGTGGCCACTGAGTGTATATTTAGATCATAATACTAATGTTATGATACTCTTGAAATGAATGAGTGTGATATAAATCTCATTTATATAAGATATGAAACTGTTTAGAAAACAAAAGAGTCCTGCGTAGTTGCACATAAATGCAGTGACTGCTGTTTGACTGTTTAAACCTGTCAGAAACTGTTTCTGTGTTGCTGGCGATCGCACCATTTTTCCAACTTACCCTCCACCCGCTGGATCTTTGTAGTTGAACGGCTGGTTGATGACGCCCATGACGGGCTCACCTGTGCTCCGGAGATAAACCCCGATTAGGACCAAAGCGCAGTGCAGACCTGAAGGAGACAGGTGGCCCTCCTCCAGCACCTCCTCTCGGCCTTCTATGTACTGGCTGGTGGCATCTTCATGAAAAACAAGAGACAAACAGTTCTCACTGAGGCTCTACTCTCTGCAGTGTGCTGCAGCGAGTTTCTGGATCACAGCAGAGCGGGGAGCCTTTCACCTATGGGGTCGATCCAGATGCCGAGCTCAGAGGGGCTGAGTGGCACCGTCAGACCGTCGGTGTTGGCGTCGATGGTCGTTGGGTCTTGGTGGATGGCTCGAGCCAGCAGAGACGCCGCCGTGTGGTCGCCGTCCAGCACCGAGGCCAGCAGCGTCGCGGTCTCCCCCTCTGTGCCGCACACTGTGACCGTCACACTCTCTCCTGGTGACAGAGAGTCTGTGAGGCTTCATTTGATTACTTTACAACAAATGACTTTAAATATTTACACAGCGCATTGTGCAGAGTGCTTAAATATATACACAGTGACACGCTGATGTGTTGGCTTTATGTTCTGTTTATTTTAGATAAAAGAGGATTCAGTGACTGTGAGGTTCAAGTGCAGATCATTAGGTCAAGTGTCTTCATATGAAGGTGGAGTGATTATTATTACACCAAAATCAGAATCATAAAGCCTTTGGGACCAAGCTGACTCACCCGACACCAACGCTAAGAAACCCAGAAACCAACCAGTACTCCTACGCTGGAAAAATACCTCGCCCCATGTTCTCTGTGTGTCCGTTAATCTAAGATAGTTTGATTACATACAGCATTATTTATGAATATGTACAATCTGACTACAAAATCACCAAGAGGTGAAACACAACCTTTTTGATGATCAATTAATCATTTGATTCATTTATTACACAAAAATGCTGGTTCTTTGTCATATGTGATACTCAACTGAATATCTTTGGGTTTTGGACTGTTGGTGGAACGAAACAAAAAACATGTGGAGACGTCATGTTGAGATTTAGGAAATTGAGGTTGTGAGATATTGTGTTTTTTCACTATTTTCTGACGTTTTATAGACCAAACAATTAGTAGAAGTAGATATTTCTAATATCACTAGAGTAGATAATGTGTGGTGCAAATTCTCAAACTAATATGTAACCAATCAGATGCCAAAAACCAACATGACACTTTGCCCGGCTGGTAATTCCTTTTTTTTTGCCACACAATGAGTTCTTACATTCATAATAAAGTTTGAAAGACAAGTTAAACTTGATAAACTGCTTAAGCTGCAAATCTGAATGTCAGCATTTGCAGAAAACAGTTGCAGGTGCACAAGGATACTGTGGTAGATTGACAACATTCCCCTGCACGACCATAACCGACCCCAAGAACATGTTTCAGGATATGGACCTGGTGTACGCCTAGACTACCCTGCTACAAACAACAGAGACTTCAAAGTCATTCACATCCAAAAAAGAACATGTTGTGTGTAACGTGTATTATTACCAAGCCCATTTTCAAACTTGTTGGACTCCTCTCCATGAATGAAGCCGACCATCTCAGGGAACTGAACAAAAGAAAACAGACAGGAAACGATTACAGCCCAACACCAGCTCCAGCTCCAGCTCATTCAGACTTCACACCGACTTCTCCTACCTGAGCGCCAACATCATGACGGATCATCTCCTGGATCACCACGTCGGCAAGCGTCTTGAAGTCCTGGACGAACTTCTTGTTCTTGTCGTCGCCGGTCTTCTCCTGCACGAGCAGCTGAAAGAGCGGAGCCTCCTGCCTGCAGACCCGAGCCACGTTAGCCGCTTTCTCAGCCACCCGGAGCAGCAGCCTCAGCAGATCAGCCATGCCTGAACAGAAGAAAAGAAGAGAGGGTTTTTAGTCAACACAGAGGTGGAAAATGCGTGTGTGTGTGTGTCAGAGATAGAGAAAGCGAGAAAGCGAGGCGAGGCAAGTCACACTACGGAGCTAATTATAGCCTCAAAATGAAAACAGGGCATTTCTGAAAAAAGACAAGAGTGTGAGGGAGGGATGTGGCTTCACTTCTTTGCATGTGAACCACAGTATCTCTGCTGAGATATGCAGCTCATAATCCTCTCCAAAAACCACTTCAGTAATCCCATCCCAATACTACACACATATACATATATACATATATATATATATATATATATATATATATATATATATGTATATATATGTATATATATGTATAGAATAAAGCACATTTACTAGCAATGAACACATTCATGCATCATTAATTATAATCCATTAATATAATATTTATTATTTTCAAATGGGCCATTCTGCTTAATGAGTACATTAACTTTTGGTACTTTCAGTATATTTTGATGCTAAAACTTAAATAACATTTTCAGTGCAGGACTGGAAACAGATTATTTCCACAGTGTGGCTTCAGTAAAAGACCTGAGCACTTCTACTCACTGCTGAGCGCATCAGTCATGAGGAACATTAATGTCCCCTGGGGAAGGAGAGAAAACAAAAAACACGAAAACTAAATATCAATTAAGTTAATTTTTTTTTTTATTGAAGCTGCACACACCTTCCCTGCAGCCAGAGGACTACACACACATCCCACTGAACATGTTTTCTAGGCTTTAGCTTAGCATTTACGAGGTTAGATAATGTGGCAAAGGAATTTAATCACCAAACAAACAAACAGAAATGACTGAACGCTCACCAGAAAGCCCAGGTTGCGCTGGTCGTCTCCCCGCCGTCTGTCGCCGTGTTGTCCTGCCCGAGCCTCGGTCTCTCGCGGCGGACTGACTCGGTGTGAGAGGACGTGGACTCGGTGCCTGAGGCGCTTAATTAACGCCGGGATCCGTCCGCTCCGGTTCCGCTCCGGTGTCTCTCCGGTGTCTCTCCGGTTCCTCTCCGGTGTCTCTCCGGTTTCTCTGCGTCAGAGCGGGTTTCTGTCGCAGGAAGGGCGGCGAGGTCTTCCTCACGTCGGGGCCGGCGGACTCAAGGTGCGGACAGGCGCGTCACGGGGAGGGAGGGAGCACGGCGAGGCTGTTCCACAAGGTGAGGACAACAGGAAGCGTGGCCGCGGTGCGTTCAAATGCAAACGTGAAATTCGAGCTTCCGGGGTAAGAAATTGCACGGTGATTTTTTTTTGCGAAATATCCCTTTTAGGCTTGTACTTTACTTGAGTCACTTTCACAGGGAAATATTGTACTTTTTACTTCACTACATTTATAGTGATGACAGTTCTAGTTACTAGTTACTTTTCAGATTAAGATTTGTGCATACAAAACATATGAAGAGCCTAAAAAGTATGATGCTTTGTCTACGCAACAATATAAACAAGTACAGTGAAAACAATGAGTCAATTAATAAAGGTTCTTCAAATAACCTTCAGACAACTCCCAGGGATTGTTCCCTGAAGGTTCTCTTTTCATTCCTAAACAGATAAAGTAAAGCAGTAAAGCACTTGTCAGCGTTCCTTCCATGAGATTTGCTGGGTGAGGCAGTTTAAAAAGTGATACCACGACCACAGATATGACATTTCACCAATCAAGACTTTATTGTCCAACAGACATTCAGCAATAAAAAATGTTAAAATGTAAAAAGGATCCTCTTTAAAATTGCAGTTAGTTATCATTGTCAATGTGTATATAATATGTGAAAATGGTAAATTAACCTCCAACAGAAGTTGCTGTGTGTGTAATATCAGAGTGCCTAGGAACTATAAAGGTGGCAAAGTATTGTCAGGAAATACATTTCCTAAATTTCCAACCTGTGCTCACCACAAATGTACTAACTATATCTACTAATTAAACTCTAGTAATCTTATCTACAGATTATAAGAGAGACGAAAGGGAAACCGTCTCCTCTACAGTCATCTTTGTCTGCCTCTGTAGAGCTCACTGCAGTGTGTATTTGGGCAGGTATTTCAAGACTGGCATCGTCTTCATCAGACCACAAGTGACAGGAAAATGCACCCATTACTCAGTTCATATACAGCTGATTCATACAAACACGCACACAAACACATTAGGCGAAATGGAGAAACTTGACCACAAATGACATATTTTAAGGGTGGTTTTATAAATGGTTTCTGGTAAAAGCTCTAAATACTGGTGTCCATTAGTAGTGCATTATGTAGTGCACGGCAGATGAGAAACCTGCGTGTGGTTGATCGATACATTTAAGTGTCGAGAGTAAACTGGGCGAGGCAGTCAACACACTGCTGGATAGCCATCAGTCGCTCTTAAGCTCCTCAAAAGGCAGAGACGTTTCTTCAGATGGAGGTAAGAAAGACTAAATGTTTGAGGCAAACTGTTTATTTATTTTTAATTGAAATGTATTCCCAGATGATAATAACCTAATATGAAGTGCATGCATCATGTTACAGTGTATTTAATGAATAAAAACATACAGATTCTTTTTAAATCTCTATCACAGCATCGTCATGTGGGAATATGATTGTGCTTCTGGAATTGATTTAAACTGTTTGTTGCAGACCTCAAAGGAGAGTATGTCAAACCTGGAGAATGGCATGGTCACTATTATCCAGATTTTCCACAAATACTCAGGTCACAAGTGCAACCTGAAGAAAGCAGAGCTTAAAGCGCTAATTAACAATGAGATGAGCAATTTCATTATGGTATGTTATGGAACAACATGTGTAAAAATTGGCATGTTTATGGCAACACTTTACAGTATAACACTTGTAATAACTCACAAAACTTTAAGATAATGGGCTTAAAATTCATGTGTCATTTCATGTCTGCTTTGAGACAACAGTGTTCCACAGTTAAAATGTGTGTTGTTGTAAATGAGATAGTTTAGACATTCATGGTCTCTAGATGATGATTTCTTAACTTTACACTTGTCATATACATACAAATGACCGAAGTTGCTTCAGCCTCAGGTACTTACTGAGCTTGAAGTTAACAAAGCATGTAAACAAGTTATAATTTTTAATTGCTGCTATGCTGACCAGTTTAGTCTCAGACCTGGCAAATGTACAGAGGATTAACAATATTTCTTAATTCTCTATTATCACCACCTTCAGGCGAAACAAGTTTAATTCTATGTAATCAGCATTTCAACCTCATGGTGTCAGTAGCATTGCTATTTTTTAGTCTTGTTAAAAGTATTGTCTATTGCCTGCAGATGTTTCACTTTTATTCATTTTTCCTACTGAACAGAAAATCCAAGAGAATGAAACTCTGGATGAGCTCTTCAGAGACCTCGACCAGAACGGAGACCTGGAGATCGACTTCAAAGAGTTCATCGCCCTTATCGCCATGGTCACCTCAGCGTGCCATGAACTCTTCCTCCCAAGCTCCCATAATGATTAGTTAGCATGTATACTCGTTACTCATTAAAAAATTGATGATTACATTAATAAAGTGTCTGGATTTTTTAAGTGGGATTGAGTGATTAGTTTACATGAACAAGCTGCCAGAGAATATTTTGACCAACTTGGATCTTTGTAACATCTTTTGTTTGGTATTATAAGACCTGGTTGCATAAAATGAAATGTACTAATCATGATAACGCACGAAGAACCATACATTTACTACAACAAGGACACACAGTGTCACTGATGTAAAGCACTCGAAACTGGAGCAACATTAAAGACCTGCAGATGTGGACATGTACTGTGTTTCTAGGCAAGAAAAAAAACACTTTGTGCACTTAAAGCAACTATTGAGTGTCATAACTGCATTATCACGGGGCGACCTAACAGCTTAGCTCTTAACTGCTGCTAAGATGACTTTCCTTCCCTCTTGTATGGCGGGTGGATAGTGCCAAATTAAGGATTACCAAGAGAAGGAGAAGGAGCAGTCTACTGTCCCATTGCTGCCAGACCACGTGGAGTTTAAAATGGGATTGATTAGGAGTGCAGATGGGAGACAGGGAGCGACGTTAAGGCGAGTGCATGGAAGGAATGTCTACCAGCGGCAGCGTGACAGCGATGTATAATCAGCCTTGGTACTAGCAATGCATTTACGTGGCAACGTGCTTTTACACGTGGTCTTTTACATATAAAAACCACACATTTCTTTATTCCCCCTCAGTTCTCTGCAAATAAAACTCTCTTGGATAATTGTAGCATTTGACAGTCACAGTTTCACCTTCTCAGATTATTCTCCATAAAATCCAGGATCTTCTTCCAGGCGTCTTCCTGGGCAGCAGCGTGGGGTGCGAGGTGACCTCCCCACAGAGTGATCCCTGCAGGAGCAACAGAACAGGACATATGACTATTAAAACTTTCCATTATAGAATGCATTCAATATTACAATGTCTCTGTTACAGTCTCACATTAACAATTAATTGATAACCAGTGTGAAATAGGATTTGGCTGACATGGAATGCAGCTCTGGGATTTGGCTCACGTTTTTGTGGTTTGATACTCCACAGGGACGCTCTTGAATTTGGTGTGTAAGGCGGTTCGATCAGGTGACCAGCGCCGGGGTACGACAGACGGGTGAACAGCTGGGATTTACCTGCAGCCCTCAGGGTTTCCTCAATCTGATGACCAATAAAACGAGGCTATAACATCCATCAATATAACTGTGCAGTGAGCCCATAACCAAGTGCATACAAGAGCATTAAAGTGAATACTTATCCAGGGCTACTTACTTAATGCTTTACAACATCAATCATTTATAACACTTGAAAAAAATAAAATAAAAATAAGATAATCTACCATGTTTGCGTTCTCTATGCTTGAAGCACTCAGGTCGTCTTCACCCACTATGTACATTAAGGGACAGGCGAGGTCCTCTAACTGCAAAAACACAAGATGTCATTCTGGAGCAAAGTTTCTCTCGTTGATACAAAACATCGATATGTGTGTGTGCACAGTATGTGTGTTGTGGTGGGTTCAGGGGGGCTTTAAGTTAAGTCTTTAGCATCACCTTAACTTTGCTCTCAGGGGAAATGTTAGCAGGCAAGGAGACGTCTCTGAAACTGACGTGGCCTTCATCATCATATGTCCAATATTTCTGGTCACTAAAAGGACAAGTTAACAGAGAAAAACCCAACTCGTATTTCCAGATTTTCAGTCTTTGAGTAATTCCACAGTGATGTCTTAATAATAATATCCTACAAGTTGCATCTTTAATTACCACTTACCTTTCAAAGTCTTCAGTCATGCCGACTGCATCGGAGAGCTTGATGGTACTTCCTACTGGACCATTGATACAAATCAAACAGGATGGCTGGAGAGGAGAACATCAGTTGTTAAAAATCAATGTGAACTTCAGCCTACCAGCTCACCAAACTTGTTAAAAGTCATAATTAACTTGTAGTTTGTATGTAGGCATGTAGTATGTTTATTTTTATATATTAATTCTAAACAAACTGGTGTGAGTTTTCATGCACAAGGAGCTACAGTATGTATTGATCAAATCGATTCAGAAATGGATGACAGAGAGGAGACTTTAGACATACTTTCACAACAGTCTGAGTGGCAATTCGAAGAGTCAGGTAGACTCCAAAGGAGAGACCGATGAGCCCAATTCTGTCGGCACAGACCTGACGATGATCTTGAAGTAGGTGGAATGCTGACTGTCCAAAGAAAAATAAACAAATTTTTGTGGGAATGACAAAATAATTAAAGTAAATGTGAGCTTTTTTTAAGTGACACGTTCACATGGTACAGAAAGAAGTGAACATAGGTCAGGATAAAGTAAAGCCTTGATCCTTGAAAGACTTATCTTACCTCAAAATATGAATTACCAACATTGATGCGGTTTTGGGGGGCAGGCAATTCTTTGTGCCCTATGTAGGCAAGGGACAGGCTTGCATAGCCCCTGGATGCAAACAGAGCGGAGCGGTACTCTACCAGTCCCCCACCCATTCCCCACAAGTCCAGCATGGCTGGAAATGGGCCTGGGCCTGCAGGAAACCAGTACAGTAGGTGTTGTTCAGAGGACACAGTCTTAAAATTTCGGAGCGAATGCTTCAAATCTTGGGCTCACCGGGCGGCAAAAACAACGTCCCCACGACTCCATTCTGCCTAATCTCTATTCTCTGTACGCCTGGTGCCATGTACCAGCGCTCAGTAGTTACAGCAGCCATCTCAGTGCACTGTCCCTCACTGGGTGAAACGTGGCCCTCCAGTAACGATATGACCACGACGTATGGAGTCTCAACGTTTTTTTTCCTCAGCCTGTAAAAAGGAGCACATTTTAGTCAGGAGATCCGAATCAGAATCAGATTTATTGCCAAGTAGGTTTTCCCTTAGACTGAATTTTTCTTGGAATATTGGTGCATTTTTTTAAACAATAGAATTAAAAAGTATAAAATATAGAGATATATAGAAATAGAAATAGAAGAAAGATAAGCAAGCACTGCAAGTCAACAAATAAGTGTAAAATGCAAAATTTACAATAAAATATGAACAAATAATTATAAATAGAAAATAGAGTAACAGTTGTAAATGTAGAATGAAAGAGAGCCACATCTGTTTATATGGACCACCTAATTGTTTGAGTTAGGTTGTGGTCATATAGTATTGGAAGGCGTGTGGACAACATGACTTTAAAATGACCAGTGTCTTATCTGAACAACCTGCGAGGCTCCATTAGTAACAGGGTTTGAGTAGAGATGTTGGACCTTGTGTCATGTACAGTATAAGTGTATAAGACAACAAGATAGTTGAGTTTGATGCCACAAACTTTATTTATTATTATTTCTTAAGCTCTCAGTGAGCTTGTTTTCATCACCTACCTCAAACCTTCTCTTGCACCAGGAGCTGGCTGCAGTCCCCAGAACAGTCCCATTGGCTCACAGCCCAAATATGACCCCCCGACTGAACGATCCCTGGTCACTGTGGAGAGGACAGAGAGGAGAGAGAGGAGAGAGGATTACCAACTGCCTGCATAAAAGTCTCAATGGTTAAAATAATCTGACTCGTAAAAATTGCATCCACAATAAACAGACGAAATGTTAACGTGTAACTTTTGCACTACTTCTCTGTACTTGTTACGCACCAATACACCACAGCAAATTCCTTGTATGTGAAAACCTTGTGGCAATAAACCCGATTCTGATTCTGATTCTTATTCTGATTATGTATTCAGCTTAATTGCTATTTTGCTCTTTTAGTGAATGAAATCTCCTTTTAATATTTAGTATAAATATGAACATAAATACTGCGAAAAATGGCATTGTCATGAAATTCAGTTTTAATCTCAATAATCTTAAATACAAAACTCAGTGTGACTCACAGTTGACAGTTCCATCTTCATTTGCATTATAATGGGCGAATGCCTCCCACAGGTCACCATCCTCACTGTGCATTTGTGCGCACACTGTGACAGGACAGTGTGGGGACAGGAAACGTCCTTTAATGCTGATCTGTTCATCTATGAGGGCGCGAACAGGAGCGGCTGTCAATAGGGGGGCTAGTGTATAGCTGCTCTTCCACCGAACTCCACCTACAGGCGGTAGAAAAATATACTTGTGAATTTCCAAGTATTACAAAAGAAACTCTAAGAAGTATTTCTTGTGCTCATACTTCCCCACATACACACCCATTACACATATGGGTATCATAATTATAACATAACAATAGCCAAGGAGGAGACACATGTGCCAGGTTGAGGAAAGAAGTTTGACTTTATTTTTTATCCCTTAATTATCAAAATGTATTATTGTATAAACACAATTAGGCGTCTAAGGGAGTTTACAGTGTCATTTCAAGTGTCCCACTGTATCAAAGTAACCTAAGACGTCAGGGCACTGGCTATCCTGTCAGACCCAGAGAGTTCAATCAGACCAGCTACAGTACATAAACATGTGTCTGTGCATTTATATACGCCAGTAGTGCAACAGGATGTGTGATTTGGTTATAGCTCTAGATTATGAAATATATCTGGTAACTGGAGCTAGCCCTAAGATTTTGAGGTTTGAGTATTGATTCAATAATGTTGAAATGTACTGCACTCCCCCGGGGGGAGACAGATAACCCCATAATGGGCCCGGTGCTGTCTCATGCCCTCTTCCTTTCCTTGCAGTTTTCATGCATCAGTTCAGTGTTCCTGCCTGTGTATATGCTGAGGCTGATTCTACATACACTATTCAAATGAATGAAAAATGAATATCGTGCAGCATATAGTATGACATCATTATATAGACTGAGTTTCTCTCAGCACCCCCAACTCTCACGTACTTCCAGCGTCCCTGTCTGCAAATATCTCTCAACAGGTTTTTGAGCTGCTTACTAACAAACAAACATAAAGAGATTTATGCAGAAAACATAACCTCCTTGATGGAATGGCAGTTTAAAAAATAATTACAATTGCTGTGATAAAACAGGGGTATATCTTTGCAGCATATCAACCAAAGAGTCATGGGCAAGTCCAGGGACGCATTTATAGACAAGCACTACAGTCTAAATACTAATCCTAAAATTACCTCAGTGTTTCGCATGATTTCTAGAAAATGCTTTGTGACTATTTTAACACTTATAACAACAAGTGGCTGTAGGGAAATTAAATACTTATTATCTCAGATGTTCACATCCATCACAACAGACGTTGAACAACAGTTGTAGACCTGCAGTATAATAGTATGGTAGCATATTTACTCAAGAGTTGAAGTAAATTTCAGTGCTCAGCTCAGACACAAGCTCTCCAGTAACCCGTTTAAAAAAGACAATACAGAACAAACAATCTTACCCACAGAACGATGCAAACACGCCAGGTTCCTGCGTGCATTGATGCATAGTATCATCTTCAGTCCTACGAACTGACGTATTGTTGACACACTCATGGGTGGTCTGACCATCATGGTGTTTCTGTCTAACCTATACAAAGAAATAAGTAAAGATCATACACTAAAATACATACATGTCTATCTAGTGAAATAGGGTTGTTCTAGTGAATGAGTTAAATATTAAACCTCCCAACTGCTCACTCTACTGCGAGGATTTCACCTTTGCACTGCATACATGCATAGTCCAGGGCTGAGTTAGGAAACAGCTGTTGGAAACTGCTTAAGACTGGTTAAGTCCTGAGAAATTTGGATTTTTTCGCCCTGCAGGTTTGAGCTTTGACCCAACTGTGACTTTGTTAATGGATACCACTGACAGTTTCTGCATAGTTTCACCAGCAGCCCATTCTTACAAATTATACTTCCTCCTTCTTTAATTATACAGAACATGAGATGGAATAATATCGAGATCAAAACGCTTACCTTAAATGGTTTCACAGAATCTCCATTTTGATGAAAATATCTAAATAGATAAATAGATGGATGGATGGAAAACTCAAAACACAATTTAAGCCTTAAACTATAATATCTGTAACATAAAGTCTGGGAATAAACATGGAACTCAAAAAGAGGACCACAATCTTATTCTCGTAATAACTTAAAGTACAACTGAGGATTATTTTCATTAACGATGAATCGATTCCTTTCAAGTTCCCAGAGTTCAAAGTGACTTCTTCAAAGTGCTTGTTTTGTCCGAACAACAGCTCCAAAAAACTTTTATTTTACACAGGCGCCGTGAAACTACTGTTACAGCCCCCGGAAGTTAGAAGGGAAAGGATTTCAAAATTAAAGTTACTCGTTCATAAAAAGAAGAAAAACGGCATTTTATTGGTTCAAGGTCGACAGCACAAATGTGGATATTATATAATAAATCGTGAGACATTTTAGTCTTCGGTTGTTTGTCGTAGGCACCTAATTTCACATGAAAACGCTCTCGGTAATGCAACAATAGTATTTTACTTTGAAAGTAACGTGTCAAGCTTAAGTTTTCCTTCCGGGGTCGACCACCCTGACTTCCGTGTTGTTAGCCAGGTTTAGCCAGTCGTCCACAAGGTCCGGTTTATTACCGGTAGAGTTCTAAAAACAGCAAGGAACCGAGGGGATCGTTGTTAAAACGACACCCTGAAGCCTTTGTGATCGAGTCCGCAGGTCTGTATCTGTTGAAACTGTTCACCCGCTGCTGCTGAAGAAAACTACCAGGATAGCTGCAACTTGTTGGGCATCTTCCGTGTTGTTGTTCCGTTAGACGAGAAAGAGACTTCAGCGTTAAAATCCGTGTTTGCTTTCATGTTTACGTGAACTGAGCGTCACTGCGGGCTCTGAGGGGTTCAGTCACTCGTGAAATGTGCTGTAAGTTGACTGGTTAACGCTGATGTTAATGTGTGTTGGTGGACAGTTAGTTAGCTGTGTGCTCGTTTAGCCTCCTCTGCTCTTTGAGTGTGAGCATCAGTGATCAATCAAAGCCAGATCCTCCAGTGGAAGACTGACTCCAGGTCATTGAAAGGACTAAACTGGATCAATATTAATCTGTAGCACTCCGTGGTAACTGTGGCTATGGTTATTTTACTGTGATCCGAGCTGAAACATAAGCAAATGTTTCCATGCATTATTCTTGTGTTGACTAATTACAGCTTTTATGTTGTCTGTCTTTGTATTAGTTTTACATCAGATCCTTCTATTAAACAAGTATAGTAAATAGAACTTGACCGAAAAATAGGCCAATCCGATATTAACTTATTGCAGATATAGCGTTGTGCGTATATCTGCAATAAGTTGATCTACATCTAGATAGATAGATATCTATATAGATAGATGGATAGATAACGTACTTTATTAATCCCAAAGGGACATCGCAGTGTTACAGCAGCTACTTTACACAAAACATACATACATAAAACACACAAAAAACAAATGAGGTAGGTGATAAACTACAATTAAAATGGTCAGATAGTATTCAATAACGTTATAATGTTAAGTCTAATGCTGCACATGGATTCAGGCAGATGGTGAAAATTAGGTGAAGCCAGCAGAGAATACAAGCAATGGTAACTATAGGCAGCATTGCCATCCACAGTTTAAATATTTAAACTTTTTGCCGTCTACACCATGTTATGTGGCTCCCTCACACAAGGAGACAGAGAAGCTTATCATTTTGGTGCAGCAACACCTGGAATTATATGATCAGAGCTTGAAATCCTACCGAGATAATACTTTCCATGTTCCATGTTTTACATTACATTATTTTTTTCATCACATTATTATTATATTATATTATGTTTGTTTTGCCGTCCAGAGGGTGTTACTCTGCCTGACAGGAGATATTGAATAAACCTGTACAGTAAGGGGCAGAAATATTATTAGATGGAGATATGCAAAATGAAATGCAATATGTTGGTCTTTACAGAGTTTGTCCACCAGAGAGCACTGACAAGTTGATATGTTTTATGTCCTGCTCAGTATATGCATCTTGGTCACAATTTAAAATTAAAATAAATCTAAGGGGCTCTTTATTAAGATTGTTGTTTTACATTATGTATTTAAATTACTATTGCCTGATATATTGTTCAGGTTTTTTTTTAACTCTCAAATATCGACATCAGTATCGGCCAAAAAAAATCCAGTATCAGTCTGGCTGTGATAGTAAAGCTCAATCCTTGCCTACTACAATTTCATTGTATTGATTACATTCCTGGCCTATTGACAATGATTTGTAGTAACTGACTCTGTGAGGGGAAGGTAAATAAGGACTGTTTGTGCTTAATCTAATCAAATGTTCTTCTTACACCAAATACCCCAAGAACAAAATGCATTAAGTATCACACAATAATTACAAGCTAAAGGTTATTACATTTCTGTACCTGTAGATCTCTGTGTGAGCTCCAGCTCTTAACTTTCATGTTTTTTTTTTTGTTTTTTTCAAACAATACTGCCTTGTGCAATGCTTAAATTTGGTGCTTTTAGCCTATATATTACTTATTCCATCTGGCTGTATAATGTTATTGTTGGGCTGAGATTCAAAATGGAATATGTGGAATATGTTTCATTAAATGCAACTTTTTGTGTTTCAGACTTTGAGAGCACACGCAGGTCACACTGGATGGGACAGCTGGTAACAGTCAGGGCCAGCTGTTAACATCCTTTGGGCCTGTACGTGTAACATCAGTTCGCAATGGCCAGTCACTTCCGTAGCTACATCTGGGACCCGGTCCTCATTGTGAGTCAGATTGTGTTGATGCAGTGCATTTACTACAGCTTCTTGGGCCTGTGGCTGGCTGGAGTGGACAGTCTGGTGCAAAGCAGTCGATCACTGGACCAGATCTTCAGCTATGACGTAAGTTTGAAGATCTCTGCCATCTGTGTGATGTTTGTGGCACATTTGTACACTCCTGAAACTGTGTTAAATCTTTGCTCTGCTTTGGCAGGTCCTTGGCTTTGCAACATTGCATGGAAGGCTCTCAATGATCGCATTCATCTTAAACTCTCTTACCTGGTAAGTGATTTCTTCTGTGTTTTCTCTGTACATCTAAAGAGATGAAAGCTGTGACATCTCCTTAATAAAATGCTGCTGTTCAACCATCTCATGATTCAAACATTTTAAAGGACATTATGGATTTATAAACACCTGACATATCCTTGTCCACAATAAAGACTAAACACAGTTGGGAAAAAATATTTATTCATAAAAGTAAAAATAAATAAAAAAGTTATATAGATTTGGTACGTGGCAAAACTTGAGCATTTAAATTTTGCATCTTTGTATACACACAAATCTTTTCTGAAACATAAGTCAGCCGATGACATAACTTTTCTGTCTCATTCTTCCTGCAGTGCCCTTGGTCTATGGTTCTTCATCCGACGAGGGAAACAGTGCCTGGACTTCACAGTCACTGTGCACTTCTTCCATATGATCGGTTGCTGGATATATAATGCTCATCTTCCAGCCGTCCTGTCCTGGTGGCTCGTCAATGTAGCCTGCATGGCGTTGATGGCTGTAATTGGAGAGTACTTGTGCATGCGGACTGAGCTCAGGGCTATTCCAGTCAATACTGGACCCAAATCTAACCTGTGAAGTTTTTGCTGATGCCACACTGAAAATCTGTGAACGGTTAACCCGAGAGGAACTCGCTCAGAGGAGGTTTTTCACCGCTTGCAATGCAAAGGAAATGGAGCATGAACCTCCATCAGTGTAGATGTTGGATTGTCATCCATCTCCTCTTAACGTGATACTTCAGATGAACTGATCTATTTATTCATAGCTGTCCAATAAATATTGGATAGTATTAACTCTGTAGCATATTAAGATATGTTTAATGCTTATGAAAACAGGCACCAGTTTACACATTTCTCTGACTGTAATGGTTATAGTTTTTTTTTTTTTGTATTAGTAATTACATTATTGTTTTTTTAATTTTAAGTGCATGAGCATGTCATTCGCTCATTTTAAGATAACAATATTTTTTTTTTTCGGGTATGTGCGCATGTCTTCACAGAGCAAATTACTAATTGAAACTTAAAAGCAAACACAAACTGTCTTAAAAAGTAGCGCACCAAGCAACACGTGTCAAGAACAGACATTTTTCCCCTTTCTTTGAGAATTACAAGCTGGCTGGTTTGGCAAACAAACATGACCATCATGTTACTGGATATTTTGGTTTTAAAATTAAAATGTTCCAGTTACACCTCACTATGAAGTTACCTATAGCTGCATCTAAAAGATAACTGTTGGATAACAAACGCATCGTTCAAACAGGTATAATGTTGTTTTTCTGATTGAGAATATTTCTCTTGGTCTTATATTAATAATCAATCTTATTTTTACCTTTCTGGATATAGTTTGTACATTCAGTCCCATAATGCTCATTTGAGGCCTTCCTTGTCAAGCTTGTACAGCATTTTGCAAAGCTAGTGTTGTTATTTTCCATCTCTTTATGTCATGATGTATTATGCAGACGGAGGGGCCACTTTGGGGACAGTTTGTCAGCCACCAGCTGTGTTCTGACAGCAGGCTGTGTCTGTGTTTCTGGAAACACTATTATTGTTTGTGGGGACGTGATGTGAAAAGTACTGACATGTGCAGCGCTGATGGTTTCTGGAACAACTTCAGCTTTCTCATTTAGGGATCGCTTTTTAAAAATTTAATTAACTGCTTATTATTACTGAGTATTACAGGTCCTGTAACACATAGTCCTATATCTTTTTATTGTGTGGTGACTGTCAGATGAAACCTTTGGAGCTTTAATAGTGTGGACTATGCAGTATCTTGTTTTGAAATCAGGTTTCTAAAGTGTAGTATAAGTACATTATTATGCTGCAAAGGTTGATATTTAAAAGTTGTACAACAGTTGGACATTTAGAGAAATACACTTTTTCAATTTCTTACTGAGAGTTAAATGAAAAGATCCATAATACTCTCATGTCTGTCTGTTAAATATGAAGCTAAAGCCAGCAGCCAGCTGGCCTGTTGTCCAAAGGTTAAAAAAAGAAGAACCCAGCACCTTCTCAGCTCACTAATGAACAGGTTACATCTCGTCTTATTAATAAAAATGTGCAAAATGACAAATTGTGTTTTCACATGGGTTATATGCCAATCTAATGTTGGCCGGGTGTGGTGACTTCCTGGAGTCCTGTTGACACTGAAGTTCATGACAACCTGCAGAGACTGATTGACACAGCTTATGTTTTTTACCCTTTTTGTACAGATTAAACAAATAAGATATAACGTGTTAATTAATGAACTGTGCAGGTGCTGTTGGTTTATTTTGTTACCTTTGGACTGAGCCAGGGTAATTGTTGTTCCAGTCTTTATGTAAAGCTAAACTAACCGACTGCTGACAGTATCTTCATATTTATTGCACAGACAAGAGAGTGGTATCAACCCTCTCATCTAACTTTTGGATAAGAAAGCAAATAACTTATTTCACAAAATGTCCCGTTCCTTTAAGTTATGTTCAAACTCTCAACTACGCTTTCTAAGCCAGTGTCACCTATTGTTTGATTATTTCTAGCAAGTTTCCACATGCAATGCCACCTTTGTATTCTTTAAACTTAAGTTTTTATAATGTATTTAAATACAGAGAGCTCAAGAGATGGACTTATTCATGTAATTAAATTATCTGACTTGTTTCTAGTGCAGAAACATCACAGACAAGGTGTACATATTTTTCCTCCTTTGAAGAGTTACATATAGGGTGTCGGCACTGGCATCAAGGAATGATCTTACTCATTCAAGTACCTTTTGTGCATATACTGTTTAATAAAACACAAAAAGTTCATGTGGACTGGGGAAAAAATGTAAAACTCAGTCAGGAAACTAGGTGAAAAAAATAATTGGCCATTATGCTAAAGCCGTCACAGATAGGTTTTCTAATGAGGGGCACACCACAAGCGTGTCTTTGGATCTCTGAAAGTTTTCCTCCCCTGGGCCCTGATCCCTCATTTTCTCCCACTGCCTCTGCTGGAAGTGTCCAGGTGGAAAGAAGCAGATGGGAGAACACTAACGAGTTGAAAGATGCTGGTTGCGATCCTCATTACCAACACTTTGCTTCAGGGAGGGCTAAAAACAGAAACTCTGTAGTAAATGAGTCGTACTGCAGATGACTTACTGCATTGATTAAATGCTCCACTATTTACCACTTTGTGTTTCTAGATCTTTGCTCTCCGTTATTTTACTGAAGGTGATGCAAACACACACACACACACACTGTATATTTTAAACATGGTGCTTTATTATTACAAACACAATACTTTGCCATATATTGCTTTATACAGTTTTGTAAATAGTGTGCTTTTTCTATCAGTAAACTGAAAAAAACCACATGGACACTGAACTAGTTTTTACATTCAGAAGTTCCTTCCATGTATAAACTATCATTAGGGTTCATTTCTTGTGGTATAATGCTTATGATAACACAGTCATTGTCATGCTTTCTTCAACTGCATATGAAGGGATCAGAGCCCTCTCTTAAGAAGTGACCGCACATATTGCTCATGCTTGGACATCACAACTGTTTTTGTATTCTCACCACCAGACACATAATGGATGACATAATGCTACCACTCGTGGAACATTAAATAAATAGAAACAACTAGAACAAACATGCTGATGGGGGTAAGGGGAATGGGGTTGGATAATGAATCTGCATAAAAAGGATGCTGATACACTGAGGAGCTAGCCTAACTTCATGCACAGATCAATACCACTGTACACTTTGTCCAAGGTAAAATCAACAGACTGTTCTATTCTGAAGCACTGTCACTAAAACTATCATGCAGTTGTGACAAAAGATATGATGGGAAATATTCGGGACCACAGAAATCATCTATGTTCTGATAACGCCTGTTAAGACAATCAGTATCAAAGGAAATAAATGTCGACAGTTTGGAAAAACAAAAACGAACAAAACAAATCGATGCTATTGCTCATTAATTTTTAATCTGCTGTGAATGTAGGTGACTGCTGCAGTACCAGTCAAAACATCAGACTTTTGTAAAGGAAGTTTAAGCTTCCTTTAAGCTTTCATAGTGACCTATAGTGAGAACATATACAATTAGTGATATTTTACATGGTTTATTGACAAATTGTAGCACCTGTTGGTTTATTTCTGTCACTTTAGTTGTTCTTGGCTGCTTTTGGAGCTTAAAGTTTGTGGATTTTTTGTAAAGTAAAGCTTAAGTTTCTTAAAATTAGATCGATTAAAAGCATTAAACAGATAAATGGAGCAGCAAAGTTTGGAATCTATTTTTTTGTTTGACATCATAATTATGCAGTGCATTAATGGGTCGTTCTTTAATTGAAATAATGCTATAATAGATACAAAAGCAGTTGTATGGGATATTTTACAAAAATAAGCTTTTGTTTTGTATTACAGCAGCTATTGCATATAATTTGACTTCATTAGAGATTCATTATAGGTGCTTAATGTGAAATAAATTATGTGTAAGAGTACTCAGACATTAAAATAGGATTATTTAGGGAATTTTAAATATACTTCAGGCTACATTATTATGCAAATTCTTCTTAGAAAATCTGATCTGTGTAGTTTATCTGAATACTGTGTTTATGCTGTACTAACAGTACTTTAAAGTTAAGTTTTTATTAATATCGTGTTAATTGCAAGTGAGCATTTTCACACAAAGTGGAACAGAAACGAGTGGAACGACACTGAACATTCACACTTCAGATTTTCTTTTTACACAAACATCAACAGGTCAGAAGTTTGATCGTGCATAAGACTGAACCAAAGCGTGGGGCGAGGCTCCGAGAGAGCGAGAGAGGAGCCGGAGAGGTGAACGTGTGATGCCGTGTCAGATGTCTCTTTTTGGTGTCTTTGTAGCAGCCGTGCAACATCAGCCCCAGTGGGCCGAAGTGTTGGGGGGAAAAGGGGGTTCAAAGTTTTATACAAGTGGCTTGATTGTCACTTACACAAACATTTACTACGCTTTCAAATAGATTAAAGGGGCATTTCACCTGTAGGACATCTGAACGTTGTTTAGTCGCTAGTTTAAATGTCTGGTCTGGTCTTCAGGCTTGTTCCTTTTTAAATAATAACATTCAAACAGTTTTGTAATGGCAGAGCTAAGATTTGCTAAGATTTTATTTTTGGTGAAGTGCTCCTTTAAATGTTATCTTTTAATGTGATTACGATGGCTTGGCTCTATTTATACAAACTCACTGGAGATTACATTTGGTGTTTCGGTGTCTAACATACACTTTAGCTCTAAATTAAAGGAATAGTTTGACTTTTTTAGTAACACATCAATTTGTTTTCTTGCCCAGAAGTCGATGCCACTCTCACGTCTGTACACTTAATATAAAACCAGGAGCCAGTTAACTTTGCATAGCTTAAAGACAAGGAAACAGGAAAATAGCTAACCTGGTTCTGTCCAAAGGTAACAAAATCCACCTACCAGCACCTCTAAAGCTCACTAACTAACATTTTATGTCTCAACGGTTTCAACCGTAGCGTACAGACATGAGAGTGGTTTAGATCTTCACAGCTAACTGCCAAAATAAAAAACTATTCCTTTAACTATCATGACAAACCAATACAATAAATGGTACAGGGAGTGGACACAAAAACATTAACACCTAGGATCCATGACAATGTTCATAAATATAGTTTCCATTGCAGGGCTCTTCTTGCATTAGATTCTATAGGTGTTGTTGATATTGTGTCCACTCCTTGTATATTAGTAACCCGGAGCCACAGGTGTCAGGCCGCAGACTGTTCTGATCGGACTCACATTGTATCCGAAATCCATGGAATACTTGGAGTGTTTGCTTTAGTCTGCCTGGACTGATTAGTTGGCAGAAAATGTTATTTTCTCAACTACTCTATCAGTTTCTAGACATAAGGGAGGATCAAGCTGAAGTATTTGAGAAGATTTCAAAAATTATTCATCACAGCAAATATTGATTGGCTTGCCACAGACCTCCGTGGCTCTGCGTCAAAATAATCCTTATTACAACATTTGTCCCTCTTAAATCCTTGGCTTTAAGTTTGACTGAACACCCGGAGAATTTGAGGCCCTCCTCGCCCCTCCCATCTCCTCACCCCCACCTCCATCTATACAGAGGACCAGTCGGGCCCGGTCACGATCAGCATGCCTATCAGGGGCAGGGTCAGGGCAGCGAGAGGTGAACTCATGCTGGGAGAGGAGCTGGGGCTGCACAGGTCGAACAGACTTCCCTGGAAGCGCATCTTCCTGGAGTCCTGCCTCAGAGTCTCCCAGATGGAGCTGACTTCCTCCTGACAGTCGGACAGCGCCGTGAGGGCACATGTGTGGAACGCTTCCCAGTGGCTGTGGCAAACAAAGCATCATCAGATCAACGCCGCGCCTGCCATTTAGATCGGAGTTCATCCCTGCTACAGCATGCAGACGCGCACTGGCTGTCGCGGATTAATTTACTTGCCAATAATCTATCACTCAGATGGCTATGTTGGTTTCAAGTGAGTCAAACTGAGCTTTAATTACCATGGCAACTGCATCAGAGAGTGAAACAATATCACAGATGATATTGCAAGTGGGCAATTTTCAACAGAAGGCTCATGTGTAAATCTTTGTCTTCCAATATCCTGTGCCGGGGTTGTCGGGTGAATGCAGTAACAATGACAAAAAACGTCCCTGGAATTTCATTACTGCTGCAGCAAAGACATAAATTATTTAGTGCAAGAGCTCAGAGTCTCAGCACCATTCATTTCACTATCTTACCTCTGAGACTTGGCATCTGCTCTTTTTCTCTCCAGTATTTTGTCATGAGATGCATACGTCATACTGTGTCTGCCCGTATTATTTCACTCAAGCATGCACTATTTCATACAAATTGAATTGAAATACAGTTTTGTGCACAGTGCTGTGGCTTTGTCTTTCAGTTCTGGCACACAGACGTACATACAGACTCTTACTGGGGATGTCCCATGAGCACAAATGGATGCTGCGTGCTTTGCACACACTCCCTTACTGATAAAGTTATTATCACCTGCACACGGCCGCCACTCCCCTCTCACTGGTCACGTTCTCCTGATAGTTGTCCATGCTCTCTCCCAGCTCCAGGACACAATCAGAAAAGTCCTTATAGACGTTCTCACAGTTCACATCTGCAGAGTCTCCTGACACCGTCAGGGAGAGAAATACTGCAAAACAGACACAGGTGATCAAACTTTATACAGCTTCCTGAACAAAGTTTAAAAGATGAATCAGCAGCACCAGCATGTCCCTAACAAATGCACAAGGAAATTATTCTAATTTATGTATTAGAATTTGGTATTTTTCATATGTGTGAAACAGTTGCAGTCTGGTTCCTCTTTCTCTGTCATCTCCCCACTTCCAGACGGAGCTTCAAACACTTTTTCACCAAAAAAAGAAATATTTCATTTTATTTCACTTTTCATTCAATTTTTTGATTTTGTTGTTTCTTAAATACACGTGATTCCTGTTAATCTGCAAATTTTAAGATTTTGCAATCCAGTCATCTGAACTTCACTTTGGACAGATGTCAGTGGACACTGGGCAGATGCTACCACAGAGAACAGTCCTCCTGGCCGCTGCAGCCCATACATTCCTTCCACATGGGGTGCAATGCCCTCTTTAGAGCTATTTGCAATTTAAATGTTAAAACACATCGATAATACAACATTCTGCAAGAGAACAATGATCAATAAGTATTGATGAAGCACCAAATATTAGTAAAAGTGGAAAATAAAATGCATTTGTGGGTTTTTTATGTTTGAACGCCGCAAGCCCAAACGCTTGCACACTATCACCTAAGTATAGACACCCAGTATCTACCGTCGATGGGTGTACTACAAGCTGGTGGCCACGGTGCAGGTCTCATAAGCCCCGTGCAACACTGATGGAGATAAATAAAGATCACAATCACAGCCGTGACATTTCGGATGTAGGAAGATTTCCCAAAGAAAGAAAGAAAGACGTAAGGCAGTTTGGTCTGCCAAAACATCCAAAAGTGGCTCGCAGCCTCAGCGTGAGCGCGGAGCATCCTCAGATGCGTCTCTTACCCAGGGCGAACGCAAGAATCCCTCCGATCTTCGTCGACATGAAAAATCCCATATCATCCCATCTCAAGCCGAGCGGAGGGCGCGGGATGCTGTCGAGGCACTCATGGATCGGGCTGGGATAGAAAAAAAAAAGCGGCGCTGAGTCACACGGAGCTGATCAGCCGCCCATCGCTGAAGTGAGCCGGCGAGTGTCGGGGACCGGGCGGCGGTAAACCCTCGCTGGGTGTGTGTGTGTGTGTGTGTGTGTGTGTGTGATCGGTCCTCGCCTGCTCCGGCCGACTGCTGACGTTACCTGCCCCCCGGCGCGCGCTGAGCTCATCGCCCCCCCCTCAGCACCGGACAGCTCTCACCTCCCGGAGGAGGAGGAGGAGGAGGAGGAGGAGGATGCTCGGGACGCCCCTGCCTGCCATCACCCACTTCATCCTACTTCATAGATTTTAATCTCCGATGGTTTCTCAGTGCAGGAGCTCCATTGTGTCTGCACAGTACAGTGCATCCACACGCTGGAGACATGATAGCCCAGTGTGCTCGGGCTGAACTGTGTCACCTGCTTCGGTACAGTAACACGTAGTCTGAGACTTATTTATTATTATTTATTTGCTTTGGGTTGTGTTGAGTTTAAAAGTGTGTGACATTGGAAATGTGGTGAGGAAAACAGGAAATGTTGCATGGGAGGGAAATAGAGATTAGGTAAATAATTAAATGTGTGCATAGGACAAACAGGTATTCCTAAGGAGCTGAAAAATAATAATATATTGAGGAAGTTATAAATAAGTAGGAGAGTAAAATAAAGTTTTAATTTACTTATCAACTGACTGGAGGTAAGTAAAAGTATACATTTTTATATTTACTTTATTTGACAAACTGTATTCTTTTTTGATGTATTCAGTTATTCAAGACACTGTCATGTTTCTGATGTTTTGTAGACCAAATGATTATTCGATTAATCAAGAAGATAATTGGCAGATTCATCGATTATGAAAATAATGGTTAGTTGCAGTCCCACCTCATTTCCTTTTCTAATTTCCTTCAGAGACGCCATCTGCTCTTGTCATTTTACTGAAAGTGTGTACTGTAGACTGCAAAAACATGATTACATGGTGACATATCATAATTTGGAGTTTCCAAAAAAACAACTAATGGGGCAAAATACTGTTTGTTCACCCTTTTATTGTTTTTGCAAACATATTTTTTCCTACAAGTAATGGTATGTAACCTGAAAAACTGCACCACAGGCACCTTGTGAAGTGTTGCTCCACTGAGCCTCTTACAACAGCAAAGTGAAAAACAAACAAACGGGTAAATTAACCAGCAGAAACCTCCAGAGAACTGTTTTAATGTTTGTTGTAATTGCAGCTGCCATTGCCTCACTGAAAAACACATCAAGTCTTTGTAGGGCGCCACAAATACAGTACAGCTAAGGCACAATGGTGTTTATCTCATACAACTGTATGAAACGTGAATGGTTTGAAGTCATAAAATCCATTTTCTCCTAATAATGCAGATAACAAACCTCCAAATGAAATGTAATTAAACTCCAATACAATTATTAAGACTTCATAAAGGGAGTTGATGTATTCAGCTTTCTTTTGGGGGGCACTTCGTACCATGTTCCCTCCATTTTTCCATAAAAAGTTTAATGACTTATTGGTTTATCTTTTATCAACTTTCACACACACACACATACTGATAAAAAAAAAAAGTCCCTTTAAAATGAACTGTAGTTCAGTCCTGATCAGAGCAGTCGAGTCCAGGCTGAGAGACTGAGATCCATACAAACATCTTTAACACATTGCTCGAAACTGGATTCCAGAAATGATGGTCCATTATAAATGGGAATCAGGTTACTGTGGCGAGGAAATGAGCTTTGAAAGCCTGATGGACAGTATGATGATGGATGGAAAAAGGACAATTTTATTGATCTGCTCCAGCTGCCCTGTTGGTTCGTTTCCGTGGAGATGCTTTAGGGGAAGCCTTGTCTGTAAGACAGGATGTAAAGATCAGATGTGTTCCTTCATTTAAATAGAGAACAACAGTAATGTGAGCGCAAACCGCTGTTAAGTTTGTTATTACTATAAAACTGAACATACTCATGACATTGAGAGTCTCCTGAGGAATCCAGCTGATGTCCACATCATTTAGCCCACCTGTGCCCTTCTCGATTTTCACTGGGAGTCTCTTTTTCTGCAAAACACAGGTAAAAAAACAAAAGGTCTTATTTTTATACCATTTTCTTAATGAGCTTGCTTCAATTTCAGTTAAACTTAAGTTAAAAAAAATATTTCACAGGGAGGAGGAATGATGATGCCCCTTATTAATGTGCTATTCCATTTGTTCCTGTTGACTTTACACATGGAAATAATTTACTATGTTTGCATTAGTAAAATAGAAAAATTATTACATATCCCACCCAAGTGCGTATTTAGACAAAACACATCTTAAACATTGAACAGCTGATAGAAACACATACCGTCCTCGTCTCCAGGACCTGGTACATCCCAAAGAGCATCAGGGCCACCAGTCCAACCAGGAAGATGTACATGAACATTCTGCAGAAAAAACAAAATTACTTCTTTCATAAGTGAACGGAAATCGGAGAGAGTTCCACAGTAACTTACAATAATGTATGACTGAAGACGCAATTTAGACCATTTACATTTTCATCACAATGCATGGTCACAATTCACATCTATGTTCCGAAGGCTTTTTGTGTGACACAATTTTTTAAAATATCTGCAGCAACCAAGCTTGTTGAAGATAGTGGTGTGAAAACATTTCTATCACCTCTCCTAATCACTCTGCAGATTACTTACCAAACAATGTATGCAAATTATGTTGGAGCACAAACAATCCTTTACAAATGGCTCCCTTCATCAACAAATTTTTAGCATAAAGACCTAAGGTGACCTTCAAGTGACCTGTATCGGCAACATTTTCTGATTTATTATGAGATTTTAGGATGGAAAAAAATGTTTTTTTTTTTTTTTTTGCTTGGCTAATTTGCTGGTGACAGTTTCTGTATCTTACACCAGCAGCACAATTCTGACAACTGATCTCTTTGTGCCAATTTCACACCTCATTTTACAGGAAAACTGGTATTGTGAAGCCTTACAGAGCTGGATGTAGCCTTAATGGACATTAACAAAAAAAAAAATCAGTAATAGGTGAGAAAAATAATCACTATTACAAATTATTTACATATTTAAATAGAACTGAGATGCAGAAAATGGTTAAATACGTCCATACATCCTACTCTGATTTAGTAATTTTGGCTACACTGTAGCTTGCGTTTGTCCTTACATTTTTGAACTGAATTAATATAAAAAGAGGTATGATAGGATATAATATAAAGAAAGCCTTACGTTTCTCCATCCAGGCCCTCTTCTCGCTCAATGATGGTGACAGTCTGGTTGTAAATGGCAGTCTGGAACACGCTGCCCTGAAGAAAAACTGAAAAACTAGTAAACCAGTACCTTAAACTTTCAATAACGTATTAAAAGTTTTTAGAGCTGCTCTTTAAAAATCATAATGTCAATATGACTCAGCATTTATCACGTCATTCGTTAATAGCATGGAAACAACAGTCAGGAGAACAGAATGACAGAAAGGAGCCACAACTAGTCCCAATTATACAAAAATGGGAAAAAAATACAGTTGTTACATGAATATAAAGACAAAGTGCTTTGCTGACAATGGCTTCTTCGGGTATTCATTTTCACAAATCATCAAAATTTGAGGTGGGCTGTGAAAAACCTTCCTGTGGAGCAGCTTGACAGTCACCGTCTAACTCAACAGACCTCAAGCACCAACCACCAACATTTTTTAATGAATAATGAAAACATTTTTTTTATTTTTTTACCTCGGCGTCAAGATAGTTGAGGAGGATAACGAGACCGAACGGACGACCTGCCATGGGCTGAGCGGGGATGAAGGAGTACTCGAAGGAGGCCTGAGCCTGGGGCTGCACTACAGTGTTCAGAGGCAAAGCTGTGAACTACACAAAACATACATCATTAAAACAGTGAGCTAACGAACTAGGACATGGTAAACAGTTTTTAGTTGTATTCATGTGTTAAGTGGCAGGACAGACAGGAAAATTTGGTCCAGAGTTGCATTTTTATACACATACAGTAGATACATAAAAATGCAATGTTGTGGTTTTCTTTTTGTCTTGAGACGTAGATAGAGAGACTTTTTGATGGATAGTTTTTTTTTTATCATCTTAAAAAGAAAACAAAATCAACAAATTATTTCATTTTGTACTTATTTTGCTATGTATCTAACGCCAGATGAATTCAAAAGCTGGAGTAATGTTTTCAAAAAGAAAAAGGTCCAGAGTGCTAGGAAGTTCAAACAAGTGTGATGAAGGCGCTCTTTGGTAGGAAACACTAAAGTTTGAAGAAAAAGGCCCAAGACTATTCTGGCAAAAAGTGTTAAAGCCTTTTTTCAGATACATTAAAATACTAACAGTGCCTGTTAATATAATAGAGCTGGGTAACAACCCACGCGTAGTGGCACAAACAGCCTTATTCAGAGTGTGTGGAGTCATTTTTTATTATTTTTTTTATTATTTCAGATCAAACTTACATTCTGAATGTAGAACTGGAAGTCTTGGGGGTAACGGAAAGAGGCCTCCAACGACTGAACGGTGAAATCCTGACTTCCCTTGTTGGTGAAACCCACCAGGAACCTCACGATTTCATTGGCAGGAAACTCTAAATGTATCATGGATTCAAATAATCAATTAATAGAATTTAAAAAAACATTAGCGCAAATGAGGTGTATGAGGCAGGAAAAAAAGGAGAAAACCAACCTTCTCCTGTCATGAAGAGGATGGTCGTGTCGGCATCAGGGTGAGACGCCAACAGTTTATCCGCAGCTTCGTCAGAGTCTTCTTCATCTCCTTCCTGAGGAGGAACATAACGGTTACTCCATCATCCGCATGTAACTCCACTGCCTTCTATACCGCTGATTAAAACATACATACCGAGGGTTGCATCTGATCTTCCTCAACAAGCACCTCTTCTTCATCATCTTCCTCCTCATCGACTGCAGCCTCTGGGTCCTCAGCAATGTCCTCAGCAGAGTCTGAGTCTGCAGAGACTTGGCCTGAATGGGTCGGCACACAACAGTTTATATGAGAGATGATTTCACCATGAGAAAACGGGTGAAATAGTGCTGATATTGCATTAAAATATCATATATCGTCCAGGATTTTCAGGTATTGTCACATCACAATACTGATGAACTCTTTGTTGGACGTTATATTTGCTCAGTTAGCAACTTTTTGACAGTTTTTAGTGCCTGAAATGAACAATAAATGCCTGTATTTGGTGATTATATCCACATTACAGATATTTTTCTTGTGCAAAACTTTTTTGTGTGTGTGTGTGTGTGTGTATATATATATATATATATATATATATATATATATATATATATATATATATATATATATATATATATATATATATATGTCTTCTGGAGTTTGTCACTATCACCCAGATCTAACTGGTTATTGGTGGAGAAGAAAGCCCAGTGTAGCTGTGGAGTAAAAACCTGTGTGAAAACAATATGATCTACTCCTCTGAACAAATGACAATGTAACATCTTTTGTTGGAGGCAGACTCGGAATAATTCCCACAACTTTTTGCGCAACTTGCAAAAAGCACAGACAAAACCAACCAAACGGATAAACTGTTCCGTGGTTGCCAGATATTTCCCCGTCTGCCACTTTGTTGCCAGTTTACAATGACCAGCAGCAGAATAACAGTTTGAATGCGCGGAGAAAAAAACAGAGAAACACAAGTTACCATCTTATCTGTGGTGACGTGTCCCAGCAGCAGAAACTCGCTGCGTCCACACACACACACACACACACACACACACACACACACACTTCTCCTAGTGCAAAACCACCTCCAAAGCCCAAAGAGTGACATTTAACTTCACATTTACACGTCGACATTTGTTATTTTATACATGGACGGCAGCAGCTGGAAGGCGACGATGATTTTCATTCATTTCAGAGTAAAGGAGACGAGCTACAACTCTGTTATTACTGTAAATCACATTTAGGGTTAAAAAATGCATATACTGAGGTTGGTACAGCGGCGGTGGAGGCTCAGAGCCGCCGGGGTGAAGCGGTGTGACTGTGCCACGTCGATGTTGGACTCTCTGATAACTTCTCTCTAAAACCTGGGCCGAAGTGAGACGACGACGTGAACCCGCCGTGAAGCAGTGAAGGAGACTCACCGCCGCAGATCAGCCCGCAGGGGAAGGCCAGGAGGAACAGCAGCAGCAGTTTCGGTGTTAGATTGAACATTTTTCCGGCGTCGAGTCGGAGAAGTTAGTAACACATCAGCGTTCAGGAGCGGAGAGGGTCGCGGAGGAGCGGGAGGAGCGGGAGGAGCGGGGGGCGGGACGGCGGGGCGGAGAGACCCGCCCGCCCCGCGCGTCTGGAGGAGGTGCGACTCTTTAAAGCTCCAGGCCGCACGCACGGAGGACGCGTGTGCTGGTGAACAGTGTGTGTGTGGTGAACAGTGTGTGTGGTGAACAGTGTGTGTGTTGTGAACAGTGTGTGTTGTGAACAGTGTGTGTGGTGAACAGTGTGTGTGGTGAACAGTGTGTGCACACTTGCAAACCACTCGTTCACGGCCAGAGGTGGAAGAAGCACTCAGATCCTTTACTTACTAAAAAGTACTCACTCCACTGCAGGTCAAAGTGCTGCATTCAAAACCTCACTTAAGTATGTATGAGCCTTCTCATTCTCCAGCAAATTGTGTTTTACTATTATATCTGATGTTTTGGATTAATATTTAGGCTGCATTAATGTGCATGTTGCTTTCTACTGCTGTAGTTGTTTAAGGCTGTAATAATTTGAACTATATTATATCTTGTTGGATAGTTTAATCTACAGCAATGCATCATATTCTGTAAGATCCTCATATGTCTGTAGCCTCCTTGTCCTGTGAGAAACGCCAGGGGTTCAATAGTTTCTGTAGATTAAGAAGTAGGAGAATTCTCTCAACCCATAAAGGAGTGTTAATTCTTCAGTTTATCAGAAAGATTAAAATTCAAAAGCACCACATTTTGAGATACAAGGTTTTCACTGGTCAGGAAGGGAATGAAAACTTTCCCTCATTTGAAAAGTAGGCTACATATAAATGTAGTGGAGTGAAAAGTAGGATATTTGCCTCTGAGATGTAGTGCAGCAGAAATATAAAGTACCTCAAATTTGTACTGAAGTACAAGTACTTGAGTAAATGTATTTAGTTACATTACATCACTGCTTTTGCAGACGTATACGGTAGGATTTTTCACTTGTTAGCACAACAAATTGTAATTTAATTTAATACAATATTAGCCTATGCACATTATACATCATCAGATAACCATGACATCAGGTATTCCTGGAAATATAGGGATAGGATAAACCATATGTTAAACCACTGTGAAGGTAAGACCTAATGTCCTTGCACTCTTAAATGAAAGAGTTTTCCACAATATTTAGTCTGAATCAGAAATAATGATTCAGTTTCTGGTTCGTTTTTTGAGCCGAACTTAAAACAGTAGAAGACGTGGATAGACCAAATGACCTCAAGATGTCGCCATAGCGTACAAACAAACTGTGTACTGAAATTTCAAAAACGTGAACTCTTTCAGGATGATGTGCAGTTGAGCTATTGATAGCAAGATGAACTGTGTAAGGAGGTGTGCAATCTGATATACAGAGCCTCTATCAAACCCAGCATGTCAAATATATTGATTACACTCTTGTGTGTTTCCTTTAAATAAATAAATCTCTAAAAGCTCACACATCCCGTCTTCTTACTTGTGCAGGTCCATCTCTTTAAATAACTGTGTATCATGATGTGAAGGTGGACATGGCTTGACCTATAGTGCCCCATACGCCTTAAAGGAAACCAGTCATCCAGTGTTGGTGGGTGGGATGTGTAAAAACAGACCTGAGAACTAGCTGGAAGATGCGTCAGGTCTGATTCACCGCTTCACCAAATTGACATTCGTCTCAAATATGATAAATGGTGAAGTGTGCATGTAAAAAAAAACATTAAATAATTAGAAAACTACAGTGAAATAGTAAAAATGTGTGATTTAAAGTGATCAGAACAAAAGGAAAGCGGAACTATGTTATTATCTTATTCCAACTACAACATTTAAATTCATTCACAGACACGCAGTCTTTATTGTAACACTTGAAGGGTGAAAGTGACAAAAAACCACTGATAAATATGGTCAACATCACATGGTTTATGTATTACATGTAAGAGATGTAAACACAGACGGTTCAGGAAGGAGACGGTGCAGTCAGTTTCCTGTATCTGTGTCACCTGGGTTTTGCCACTGCCCCGACCAGTGTCAGGTCTGAAGTGTATTCATTACAATGGGAGAAGTGAATGTGAGAACAGTTTTTTGAGCGATTCCGATAGTCACCGAAGTAAATTTTGGACCCATTTTTCACCAGTCACATATCTTCTGAACATTCTGACACTAAAATGGCATTTTTTCAGACAGACCCGCCCACTTAGGAGACAGGAAGTGTATACCATTTCATATCATTGGCGCAGCTTGTAATGCATTATCTTTACTTATAGAGCATCCATGATGTAAATCGCTGGTGGCCTGTGTGTTTTTGGCACAGGTTCAACTTTGTGACATTCGAACACCCTGTCTCTCTTTGATGTGTTGTACCAGTGACTGTCCAGTAAAGCCAAAATGCAATAATGACCTTCAAAAAGACTGAAAGAGTGGAACAATTCATTCATACAAATTGGCTCGGTCACCAGCCAGCCAGCTTCACCATATCTGTGGATAAAACTTGAACCCACGATACTAGTTTTCATGTGAACACCTCCTTTAAAATCTCAATTGTGTCACAGTAGCTAATCTAAAGTGTGTGTACAGGCTGCTGTACAGGTTTAGCAGCTCCACCTAGAGTGAGAGATTTGCCTCCATTTTATGAGGTCATCAAGATAAAAGTAAAATAAATCAACACCATCTGGCTCCTGAAGTGAAGGCGTTACACTGGTAACAGAGGAGTATAGATCAAGAGAAATGTGGCCACTGGAAAATGTGTCATGTGAACATATCCTGTTGAATGTTAAGGGTTAAAAGGTATTATATGAAACCTATTATCCCTTGTTTTCCTTTAAAAAAATAAATATTCATATTGAATATTTCTTTTTGACGATGACAAAATAATAAATATTAAGTAAATACTGGCTAAATGTTACTTTTTTTTTTTCTCTAAGATACTTAAAAGAATTTTCAGGATAATTTAAGTGAAAGTTTGTTGTTTTATTGTAGCAATAATAACTGTGCCAATATTCCTGAATATTGTCAAAAGAGGTGCTCACTACATGTTGCCTTGATGTTATTCTCAGTGTAAAAAAAGGTTTGTGGTTTTCTGCAAAAGCACACATCCTGTAACCTGTTAACAGTCCTTTGTAAAAGGAATGGCATAACACTGTGTGCGCATAAACATGCCACAGACACTGTAGTCTTGTGTGTCACATTTACAATATAGTAAGAGAGACAGAGAGAGCGAGAGGAAGAACTGTCCTTGGTTAAAGCTTCAATGCCATGGGAGGCAATAATACAGGTGGTAAGTGTTGATTGAAGATATAGAAAATGTAATCTAAATGTGAGCCGTAACGCGAGCATTCTTGATGTAAGGGTTGGTGTGAGATTGAAAGGGTATTTATGACATTTGCTTCTCAAAGGTCAAACATGCTCAGTATTCATGATTAGGAATCAGATCAACACAGACATTGGGCAACAATCAAATATGATTTTAAGTACAAGAGCTGCAGCGCACAATCAGCTTCTGTCGAATAGATAGAAGCTGATTGTGCGCTATACTAGATTTACAGTGTATTGAAATAAGACAGGGGAATCAGTTTTACCCTTTTGACTGTAGAAAGGAGTTTATTCTTTTGTTCCTGTAATTTTGTTACTGGTCAGTTGACCAAAAACACCAAACGACAAAGTTAGTGACTAGCTGGTGAACAGAGTGAAGCATTTAGTAGCTAAAGAGCCGCATATTTCTTTCTGGAGTTGATTCAGACTAAACAGAGCTAAGAGGAGAGTGAAAATTAGAATTAGATTCATCAGGTGGCCATAAACACAACTCCAAATGAATGCTAATGGTGCTCCATATATGCTGGATGTGTTTTTTTTTTTTTGTCTCAAGTGGCAAAACAATTAATTCATGCTGCTTTAAATAAATTATGTCTGCACCAAGCCAAAAAAATACACCAAATGGACAACTTCATAATTACCCAGCACTATGAGTACTCTAATGTGATGCTATCATCATAACAATGTGATATAATTATTCTTTACAGAAATTCTCTGATGAAATGAAAGCAGTCAGTGAAACACACTCAGAGGCATGTTTAAGTATCACTCAGTGGGTTAATTACGTTGGTGCTGCATTGTCCAAAGCCTACATGCAACATCATGCGCAGAATGCATTTCAAATTTTGATGAAGTTACACAAGTGAATAATAATATTCATATTATCTAATGTACATTATATATGCTGTGTATTATAATAATTATATTAAATTATATATACAGTATATATACAGTATATGTATGTATGCATTCCATACTAATGTTATTTAAAGGCTATAACAAGAATTTGAAATGCTACCTCTAAACCTCTGTATTGTTAAAGGTGTCCTGTGGACATTGCCTGGATTTTTTTAATCCTGCACTATTTACATCCATGTTTGTTTGTTCGACATGTACAGTAAATTAGTGGAATAGTGTGAAACCATCGGCAGGACTGTGTATGGCCTCACCGGGACTATGGGGTTTGGACAGAAAGAGCACAACTTTCAGTGAGACTTTAGTAAGAAAATCAACAATTAAAGTGACTGGGATATTTTATTTTTATTTCATTTTCATTTTAAAAATATATATTGCACATATTTAGTAATATTCTTTCCTATTGTAATTTTTAAAAAAATATTTATGCTTATTTTGACTTTTGCACAACTTGTCTGTACTTGTTACGCACCATTACACCACAGCAAATTCCGTGTATGTGAAAACCTACATGGCAATAAACCTGATTCTGATAAAAATAGGTCAGCCACTTCTTTAGCAACATTTCTACACTAATCTACAGTAATATAATCTTTAAATCCAACAAGACCCTCTGATGGATCATTTGTTTAAACTCTGGGTGTCCACACAAATTTTAACTCTAATTAAATTCCAAAGATTTTCAAAGATACAAAATGTCAGGCTTTATTCATTCACTCATGTGTGAGATAAGTTCAGTGAGATGTTAAGAGTAGTGTACGGTTGTATGTTGGACTGGAACAAGGCTTTGCAAATGTTTTTTGAGGTAGGCAATCTTCCAACATGCTTTGCTGAGCATGTATTCTTGCAACAAAAACCTACTGCACAGTGCAATCAGACAGTTCACACGTTCATGTGTAGTAAAACCACATCTTCTGCTGTAGATGAGCAGATCCACTGAGGAAAGCGGCTGTGAAAATCTCTTAAAGGTTGAAGGCACCACTGCTGTACTTGTTTCCACAATTTGTGTTTCTGCCTTGTTTTTCCCAGCAGGGATTGAAACAGGCTGCTGACCAGAAGCTTAAAAGTTATCTTTTTAACAAACCTTGTTTCTGAGTCATGCAATGAATATTTAGCTACATAAATTAAAATATTAATTTGTAGCCAAAATGGCAGATAAAAATGTTCAGTGCTAAAGTACTGAGCTGGCATTGATTAGGCCTCTTGAGTTTTATGACACGTCCAGTTGTATAAACCTAAATCGCTTGATCCCCTTCAGTCAGACCACTGTGGCCCAAGTTTTAAATTCACAAATCAGAGCCTACAGCTCTCTCCAATTATGTGCCCAACTATCAACTTGTCTGCTCTTCTAATGAGGTTGGGGATTGATTCAGGCATGGGGTGTGTTAGAAAACAGCAGCAGGTGAACCATAAATTAATCTGTGTTTTCATAGTATCCTCCAGTTGTTTTGTCCTGTTATTGTATCACTGTCTTTTGTGCATTTTTATGCGTTTTCAACTGCCTTTGTGTATGAAATGAGCTCTATAAATAAACTCATGATTTCCCAGTAAACTGAATTCTGTGTTGGGCAACATGGTGGTTAGCCCTGTCACCGCAATGTGTGGCTGTATAAACTTCCTGTTTGATTTTTTATGTTTATGTTGTAGCTTTTACCTCATATATACAAGGCTAAAGGTGGATTCAGTCAGTGTTGTTCAACAAGTATTTTCATGTGTGTTAAAAATGTCTGGAGGGCATCCTTAATTATTCTAAATAATACATAATAATATAGTTTTTCCTCTCTTTTTCTCTAGAATTTTTGTGTGTGTCACTTCATCAACAGGTGCTATTCGGGGTTATCAGTACAATGCTGGTCATTTCACTATCTTGGAATATTTTTTGCTGTATGTCAAACTGTTGCTCAGGTAATTACATTATTTGCTTTTTAAAAATTCCAGTGAAAACCAATTAATTTCCTGCATCTGATGGTGAATGTATTATTCTTTATACTGCAACAGGAAAAGGGATGTGTCACTCAAAGATAAGACGAAGGTATGTAGCCTATACATTCATTGTTCAGAGGAAACGGCGAAATGATGTCCTCTGTAATGATCTGCATTTTTAGAAGTCATTGCCAAACTGAAAATTAAAAAAACATATTTCCTTTCTGTTTGTCCAATTTAAGACGAAGCTCAAGGCAGATGGAGGATAATCCTATTTATGGAAATATAAGCTTCATGCAGACAAGTAAGTGCATTGTACGTGTCTCTCTCTGTGCATTTATCTGTGTCCGTTTACAGAGTGATGTTGCTTTCCACAGGCATGACTTTGTTCACCGAAGCTGATCCTGCACACTTGTCACTCAGCTCTTCATCTTTGAGGGATCAACAGAGAATTAATTCTGAAACACAGGTAGAGTTTTTAAACCCCTTCGCAAAGATTTAGATCATACCTGTAGGTCCACATCCTTTTCTGCATCTGCTATCAATTCACACACATCACTAACCTTCACACTAACACTTCGTTATAAAGGATAACAACTGATCAGACTTTGTGTTGCTGAGGGAAAGCATCAGTTGCATAAAAAGTAAGCAGGAGCAGCAACATGAAAAAAAACAGGTTCAGAGGGCCTTTTTAAGGACAGGACAGGATTGTTTTGTACCATAATTTTGCAAAAATATTCACTAAAAACCACCCCTGTACATATAATGATGTGTGAAGATGTTACATAATAGTATTTTGTTTCTCCTTCCAGTACAAAACTCAGGACTGCTATGCCAACCTGACCCTGAAGGCTCCCAGGCTGCAGTCCGGCCGCAGCTCTCCACAGATACAGTACTCAGATGTAGTTCAGTTAGAGGAGACTCCAGAGTCAGAGAAGGAAGATGAATGCAACACAGACGCCATCTCCACTGTGTCCGATCTGTATGCTTCTGTGCAAAATCAGCGCACCAAAACCGTCGACACTGCAGACAGTGGAGAGGGCTACGCCAACCATCTCTGAGAGAAGCATGGCTGCGCTGATGCAGAGAATCCACGAATGGCCTTTGTGTAACTTGACCTGTCGCCACAGGGTGGCACCGTTTGTTGTTTGTCATCATATCAAGAATCACACGCCTCATGTGTCACTCCGCTCATGCAAACTAACTGAATTATACAAGATTTACTAGAGAATGGTCAATGCATTTTTTTGGACCTTGTTTTTGGTGTTGCTGATGTTTCTGTAAGAGCTTTACTATATCTTTAAATTGTTGGTTCTATACCAAATCACAGTGGGATTAATTAATTGTGATACGCATGAATTATTAAAGATTCCCTTTTTAGACATATTTTAAGAAATAAAAATACTCTGCTTTGAATAATAATTTGTGTCTGATATGGTTTTTCCCACCAAAAAGGTTTAATTTCAAGTTTTAAGTTTTCTCGTCATACATGACTTCTAGATGTGATGTCACAAAATCACGCTGGTGCATAGGTGTGTTAAACCTTTTCCCTTCATCAGATGAATGAACAGCCTTCTAGAGTCAAACTCAGCACATAAAATAATTCTGCACAGCGAAGCTCAAACATCCAACTCAAGTAAAAATCGGCAAAACACAGTTTTGAGTGGAGGGTGGCTTTAAGATACTTCTTACATACCATACATATAAGTCACTGGTGTTATACATGCCAGCTTCTTCTCCTTGCTGAGATTGCATTAGATCTGACCCGACTGAAAGGGGTTCCGGAGATAATAGGCACCTATAAATAAAACTTAAAATATTAAAAGTAAACTTTATTTAAAGTATTTGTCATCTATCTTTTTTTCAGTATTTCAGTAGTCAGTTCTGTAAAATGTCATTAACTGTGACATAGCCTACATAAAAAAAATGCAGATACGCTAACTTATAGCTATAGAGCTGGAAGATGTCATATATCATATATATGCTCCTCACTTATTGCTTCAACATATAAAATCCAAATAAACTGTTATACATACATTCAATGAGGCTTCTTAGAAGAAAAGTCATATTGTTCTGTACTTTGTATTTTCCATCACATAACCTTATTTATGATGGCAGTGATAAAAGTTAAGGAAGTAATAATCAGTGTGGAAGATAGGCTTTTATGATAATGATAATGATTAATGGTTAGTTGCAGGACAGTTGTACCACTGTCCTTCGACAGAACGCGGGAATTCAGATGGGAGGGGTGTGGCACTCCGTTGCCTACTTCTTTCTGTTATCTAGTTTAACCTAAGTAACCACTATTTTGAATAGTTTGAAGACTCGTGGTTGTAAAACAATCACAATTAACTACTAGGAATAAGAATAAACACTGATATGGACATTTTATTTCTAAAATTTTGATTAATAATGAGATTTCCCCAGCTGACATTTGTGTACCAATAAAATGTCACAAACCTAAAAAGTCTGAAGACATCGCTCAACAAAACCTCAACATCTACGAGAAGGATTGGCACAAAGCTTTGCACAGACATTCATAGTTTTCAGATGGTGTATCCCAAATTACTTTGGTGATACCTTGACTTTTCTTCTGGTTTTGTGGTTTCGAGTGAATGGATTTCCATTAGATTTGGTCCAGATACCCCTCAGGATGAATGGTAATATCTTTGGACGCCATAACCTTTAATCTAGCTCCATCATCAGGACAAAATTTAAACCGTCCAATACCTGCGAAACATCAGCATGTTGGCATTCTCATTGTGAGCATGTCAGCATGCAGATGTTAGCATTTAGTCAGTTCTGAAGTAAAGGTAGAGTTCTTAAACCCCTTTGCAAAGATTGAGATCGTACCTGTAGGTCCACATCATTCTCTGCATCTGCTATCAATTCACACACACATCACTAACCTTCACAGTAACACTTTGTTATAAAGGATAACAACTTATCAGATTGTCATTTATTAGAGGTCAAATTTCAAAGTACACTGCTTTCCTGTAAAAAAAACAAAACAACTAATGATCAAGTGAATGACAAATTGAAAATGAAAAATACTGCATGAAATTTTTACTTAAAATACTTTAGACGATTGATTAGCAAAGTGCTGTATGTTAGGAATACATTATAGTTCTGTAAAAAAAACAGTAAATGAGATTAAGGGCAATGCCGGTTTATATATAAATAGATAGCACTTGAGTCCCAAAGGTTGACACAAGTTGGCTTGATCAACTATGAGAAGAAGAAAGCTTTTTACTGCTGAATAAGTGTTACTAAGGATATTTCAAGGTGCAGGAAAGCTTGTTAATGGTGAAGGGAATGAAATAGTCCAGGTAAAAAAAGTTAGCTTTTGGTGGCGTTGGCTCACAGAACATCTGATGTGGTGCACATTTAAACACAGGATCTAGGAAGCCGTTCCAACCATTTATTGTGGTCAGGTTAAAGTGGTTACAGTTGGATGGTGGTCGGTGGATCCAGTCTGGCATTTCACTCTCTCCTTAACAATCATAGGCTTTATTTAGGTATATTGGTTCTCTTTGTTCTGCCTAAAATGGTTTGGAGGGAAAACAGAGGAGTCACAGGCATGAAGGGTGGCGTTATATAGTTTTGTTGGAGTGACCTGGTTAGGAGTGACAGTCTATCCAATGATGCAGGTGAGGTGGAGACTTGTGATTTAACACCAGTCTACAATGGTACCAGACAAAGGCGAATGCAGATAAGGAGGGACATACAGTCCCTGACAATGGAGGTGACAAGGGACAGGACACAGTGTCCCTTGCAGGGGACCAGACACAGGGCACAGAGACATACAGGGAAACTAATGAAGAACATCTATAGTCTATTTTTGGCCAGGATTAATGTAATTAATTGTTATTCAGTGAACCAAAAATATATAATAGATAGTTTATGTATTATCTCAATAGACTATTTGCAATTGGCAAGATGGCTAAACTATTTGTTATTTGGCCAAATGGTTAATATTAATATTTTAACAAAATTAATATGGGCATTTTTATTTGATATTACATTTTTTATTATTGTTACTTTTCAACTCATTAATGTTAAGCTTTTTTCATATTGTATATGAGATAAACAGTTAATTCCAAAAGGTACATGTGACTTTTTTCCAAATAATAAAAAGGTAGAACAATATTTTTTTCCAAAAATATCAAAATATTGTTAATTAAGAGTATTGAGTACATAATGAATGACAAAGTGTTACTATTAACAGACAAATGTTGTCAGTGTTTCAGATACAGAAGTTATTTCTGAGATGTGCATGAATTGATTTTTGTTGTTGTATTAGTGCATTTAGTATGTGAAATTTACTGCTGAGCTGAGCTGCATGTTGGTAATGAGAACTGTGTGAAGAGTTTTGAAAAAGGGAACTCCTATAGAGAAATGTGACTTAGTAATTATAATAAACTATAAAAGTAAAGCGCTGTATTTAAAAATAACAGGTTAATACAGTTACATTTTTTTCTGTAAATTGACAGCAATAAGTGACAGTGCTGTGATGTTGACTGATGAAACTATGGCAGAAAAATGTAATAATATATGTGCTATGTCTTGTTGAAAATGTGATATGTGCTTATTTAGTATCCCGAATCATTATTTGTCATCTGCATACACGCAATTTTCCATGAGAAGGATGATTAAATCAACATCAAAGTATGTATCAGCACTTTGTGAGTTATGAACTCTATAAAAGATGCAATTTATGTTGAGACTGGATAGAGCTTTCCTATTGTCCGTGATAAGATAAGATACCTTGTTGACCCTACTAGTAATTAAAAGGCCAGTGTTACCTTTGTAACTTAAGACATTAAGCACTTTAATGTAGGCAATCAAATTCATACCTGGATAAAACAAAACTTGTTATCTGTTACTTATCATCTTTTCTTCTTAAGGAAACAATAACACTTTTTATGGATTTGAACATGTTGTTCATTTTAATAAGGTACAAATCTTGGTTTGCCAAATTTTTGTTCTAAAAAAAACTAAAGTGGGCCAATAATCTACATAAACAAAGTACAGAGCAAAGTGTATCAAATACAAGCACTTATTGTGTAAATCAATAAATCCTCTATGCAGAAGAGATCGCTCTGCCTTGATCTCCAAAATTGGCAGGAGAATTGGCATTAAGCTGGTGTTTATAGGTTAGTGAGATAACAATATCTCAGATGCTTGATGTTTTACACTCTTTGGCTAGGATAAGCAAGAGAAAGTGGACTATTAGGGCTGGGTATCAGTAGCTTTTGATTCAAATCAAAATGTGTCTGTCAAATACTCTCAAGTACTTGGTCAGATTCCTGATGTTGTTGGCTTGTTAATATGTTGTCCATGTTCAACAGAATGACCTGTAAAATGACCTGATTGTGTAAAAAGTGCATGTATGTCACAGTCCAAGATGTGACATTTAAAACATAAATTATTGTCTCTGGAATGGTTTTGCAATGAGATCAGTTCATGTATTCAAATGTATTTACAACAGTAGTTTCAAATCCTATCTTACACATTCCTACACATCAGATAAACTATGGTGACAGTGCTTCGAAAATATTTTGTAAACTGTGGCACAAAGAAAAAATCCATGACGTCAGGTTGGCTGATAAGTTAAACTTAACCGTAGTGTAGACATCATAGAAGACAGGATTCATGCTTAATTTAATCCAAATGGTCAAATGCTTATTATTTAGTATATTCTCAAATTGAGAAGAATATGCTTTTGTTCTTAATTTCAAATCTAATTGAACTGGATGATTTTTGAAATTCATAGTACACTTGGGTCTACAGACTGTAAAGCAGTTTCAGATTTTACACTACAGAGTTTTGCAGTATCCTTGAGATTACCATATCAAAAACATCATGTCATTAAAAATGTTGTGTTTTATACTTTTCTTCTACTTCCATTTTAGGAGGATAAGATATTTAATGTATTCAGTGTATAAAGTGCTCCTCTATATGCTCATTCTTTTTGATGAAGTCAGGCCCTGTAATCAAATATGCAACACACAGATGATGCATGTAAAATGTTCATTAGCTAACTGCTAAAAGCTTTTCGTACCACAAAACAATGTTCACCATGAATTCACTGAGGAGGCAGTAAGCGCTAAGTTACATAGTTATAAATGCAGGATAAAATGGAAAAATGAAATGAAGATGATGATTTCTGCATTTCTTAAATATGTTCCCTATAAATAATAATAAAAAGAAATACATCAGTGTATTTTTTAAATTATTTATTTCAAGTGGAACTTGATAAAATATAATATAAAATTACAGTATATTCAAAACCCCTCAGCTCAATTCCCAAAAATATTTCATCTCTCAAACAGGCATAATAATCACATCACACGTCTGTTACACTTGCAAACAGTGTGAGGAATATCTACATTTTTAAATAGTTGTAAAGAAAATAATTCAAAAATGGAATGACTCATGATGACTACATCTGTGTGACAGCTCAGACTTTGGTGTTCACAGAGCTCATTTGTCCTTTTTCATCATACGTTATGGGGGTCTTGAGCTCTTCTGCATTGTCGAAGTCAGAGGGCATGTCAAAGAAAAGCTCATCATCAAAGCAGTCCTTGTCAGATGGAGATGCCATGAATGGCAGCTTCAACACCAAACCAGTGAGCAGCCCGCCAACTGTAGATGCTGCAATGGTGGAGAAGACAGCTGCCACCTGGTAGAGAGCTTGTTCCTGCGCAGTACGACCCAAACCCGGCTTCAGCCCTGGGATCAGCCTCTGCAGTTCCAGGAGCTTTGGATCTCCCTCAGGTGGAGCACGATGGGAAAAGATCTGGTACATGCTGGGCCCGTAGGTTTCCTCATTGGCAAGGAGGATGGCACAGATCCCTGCCGTGGATGATATGAGGCCAGTGAGCCCGTGGAGGTTGTGAATACCACACTGGTCTTGGGTCCTCAGGTGTTGGGCCATAAAGGGGGTCAGGTACTTGTATCCAAAGAAACATGCAGTACAGCCCATGACACCCAGGGCGTATGCAGCTACAGGGGAAATCATCATGTCCACAGAGGCCCCAACAGTCACACCACCTGCCAGAGTCACGTTCTGAATATCAGCCATTGTGATCTTTCCTCTCTTGTTGAACACTGCAGTGAGTGCAAAGGCGGTGATAGTGGATGAGCTTAGACCTATAAAAGTGTGGAGTATTGCTCTGTGTTGATCGTCACCCTTAAAGGTCAGAGCAGAGTTGAATGAAGGCCAAAACACCCAAAGGAACAGGGTTCCCATTACAGAGAGGATGTCAGAATGATAACTGGTGATCTCTTTGGCATGTCCCTTATTCAGACTCGGGCGGTACAGCACAAATGTCACCCCTAGACCAAAGTAGCAGGCAAAGAGGTGAATAAGAATAGTACCACCTGCATCATTGATCCTAATGTATTTCAATACAGCCCACTCTGTCACAGCAAAGACAGGGATCTCCAGCAAAGCCATGAACAGGAGCTGAACAGGACTGGTCTTCCCAAGCACGGCTCCGAAAGAGATGAGCACCACAGCACAGGCAAACTCTGCATTCAACAGGTTGATGACCCCCAGGTGAATTTTACCGTCATAGTAAAACTGGAAGAAACCTTGCATCAGGATCGCCCACTGGATTGCAAATGTAGCTGTGAGAAAGTTGAAGACCATTCCACTGAAGCCATAGAATCGGAAGAAGGCCAGCAGGCAGCCGAAGCCTATGAAGATCATCACCTGCACGTCTGCAAAGTAGGGATAGTCGCGATACAGGGAGTTGTCCATTGGGTTGGTCTCATTGTTTTGCATCTTAGCATTGGCATTGTCATCGTAAGTGACAAACACAGCATAAAGAGTTATAATGACAACCTCCAACACCAGCACGAACACCGGCAGACGCACCTTCAGACTTGTAGACACAGTCATGATGATGCACACCTCACAGTTGCTCTCCCAGCTGCAGCAACATCCCTTTTATACCTCTTTTTATCAGATAAGAGCAGCTCATGGCATTGGGTAAGGAGCATGACCCCACATTGAACACAGCTCTTTAACACTGCAGCACCTTGAGTGAGGACTGTACTTTAATCCTTTAGATTCCTCAAAATGACCTTCTTTCTTCCCCTTCCAGTTTATCATGACAGTCCTGTCTAAAGTTAAATCTCTGATAGCAGATTTCAAAATCATAATACAAGAGCATAGGCTTTACTTAATTTGACACAACAAAAACAAAATGAAAGCTGCCTTCTAATAGTAAAGTGTCACCCCGTTTCAGTTTCATTCACATTTAGCTTGACTTTTCTCATGTTATAGTCTTTGTATATGAAATTTAATTTGCATTTAAATAAAATATTAATAATGATTAGGGACAATCTAAGGCAGCTTGTTGTGTGAACACATATATTCAAACATACAGTCTGTTCCCATGAGAAGGCAGGTATTTTAGACTTTTTCTAAATGTTGTGGGGGCAGGAACTAACGCAGATGAACAAATATTAGACAAACACTGGTAATGTCCTTTCCTAAAATCATTGCTGGGAAAGTCCTTCCGGTGAAAATGAGCTAAAATGTTGGTTAGTAGTAAGCCATATGCTGGACAGAAAATTGAACAGTAAAGATGGAAATATATATATATATGTATATCCATTGTGCTTCTGATGTTTCCCTTTCCCCCGTGACTCCTGTGCTTCCCTGTCTATGTATGTGTGTGTGTGTGTGTGTGTGTGTGATGTGGGTGTGGTATGGGTGGTGAAATGGGTCAGGGAGAAAAAGACACATGTTGATACACTTGTGTGATTATTTACTATAAGTCCCACGTGTGCATGTATGTGCATCTGTATGTGTTTAGTACAATATGTACAATAATGCATACGTCTGACTCCTTACACACAGGCGTGCTTAAGTACATTGGTGTGCACATCGTGCAACTACATGTGACCCATGTTATCACAGAGGCCGGAGAAAACCAGCTGTTAATCTAAATGTGACACATTAACAGCCTGTGTCTATGGCCCTGTTCAGACCTGGCATCAACATCCATCCTGGGTGATCTGATCACAAGTGAACAGATTGAAGTACAGTTGTGAATGCAACTAAAACGGATTGAGGACGCATTGAGATCCGATCGCTCAGACCACTTTCGGATGCGGTCTGGGCCGCATGTGTCCACATTCTTTCAGCAGCGTGAACATGAATATGTCCTGGGCACGTTGAAGGACAGCCCACTCAGCTGATGTCCTCTGCTTAAGCAGAAGTTAGTCGCATCATACAGATCTCAAATAAACAGATTTTACCGTGCAATATTGCTATGATTTACATGTCTGCTGAAAAGATAAAGAACAACAAAAGTGTTGCTAATATTATAATGCAATAATATTTTTCAATAAGTTAGAGTACAGATGTATTGTATAATTACACTGGGTCACCAACTAATGACAGTTTATAATCTGTAAATTACAAATCACAAATTCAACTTACTATAAAAACTGCAAAGATCCCTCATGTCAATTAATAGTTTACTGCAGAAATGCCTAATTTGTCGGTTTTAACCAGAATCGCGGCTGTTGAAATTTAGTCAGCTAAAGTTACTCTCTTCTACGTACCCGAAAAGAAGTTTACTTCACTCACAGCATTTGTCAATCACAGCTGTCAGTCATTCTTTTGATTTTCTGGCGGGTGGCAACCAGCATTTAGGTGCATTACCGCCACCTACTATGTTGGAGTGTGGCCCAGAGTTGTCCATCCCCACAAATAAACATTAGAATAAAAACAAACAATCCAACAAACAAATAAATAAATAAAAACCCACTGGTCACTAAATAATTTTGATCAGCTCAGTTTAAAAGTGTCCATCAACTGTCAAACCTGCTTTTTATGGCATCAAATAACAAAGTAAAACTAAACTTACCAGAAAAATTAACACTTAAATACGAACTACCACATGCGACAGAAACCATCTTTGAGAAAAATGTATTTGACGTGTACTTTGATGCTGTCATGTCGTCCATCTTTACATACAGTCTATGATTTAGACATGTAACAGAAAAACACAGGATAACTTACTGCAAATCAATGATGGCTGAATTCCATTTAGCTGCTTCAGTTTCAGGGTCCTGCTATTACTGGGACACCTGAATGGAACACAGCCATCCTAATGTTATTAGTAACACCTGTGTTTTTTCCTGCTATTTACATGTCTCCTTCACAAAAGGCCTTTTGGGAGAAGCTGGAGAAGCCAAACTTCATTTTAATTTTGTGGCTTTTTAGCGCTACTAAAAGAAATGCTCCCTACCTCTGAGCATATCCCGGTGAGTGCATGTTCACCCTCCGCAGCACAGGAGGCAGCAGAGACAGAAAACAGAAGAGAGAGAGAGAGAAGAAAATAAAATAAAAACAAAATGAAGACAAGCAGCAGGAGGAGGAAGAAGAAGACGGACTCCCATGATGCATTGCACTGCCAACGTAGGCAAACAGGAACATGGCGACCGGTGTTTAACATCAGCGGTCCATCGTTACAACACACTCCCGTCGGCCTCACACGGTCCGTGCCGGTAAAAACACCTGCTGTGCCTCCGCCACGGAAGAAAAAGCCTTCGTAGTTTCTCGGCGGAGACAGCAGAGCCTCTGAAAAGCAGCGTCGTCGTTGTCGGTCAGCGGCAGACAGGTAACGGCTCGGCGGGCTCGGCGCTCGGCTAACGTCGGCTCTGTCGGTCGACTCACCCGCCGGATCGATTCACCCACACGGTAACGATCCGGCGGGATGTCCGCTCGGAGAAACAAGCTTTAAACGACCAACCGGAGCAAGACATCACGGTGTCATCGACATGTTTTTGGACGTTTATCGCCAGTTATTCACCGGAGCCCGCTGTGTGGTATCGTTGTGTGTGTTAGCAGCCGGGGAGCGTTGACACGACTGCAAACATTAAACCGGTGCAACATTAATGAATGATTTCCTTTAGAGACAGAAGTCATCATGGCCTGATACACATTTGCAACATGTTCTTTAACTAATATTTATATTATTATGGCTATTTGTCGCTTCGAGAGTCCTGACAAAATAATATGATTGATTAAAAAAAAAAATCTGATTAGTTTAACCAGCAACATTACTCTTGAGGACGAATTAAAAACTGACTTTTTATATATAATGTACATTAAATTAAATCAATTTGCTCCTAGGAGTCATTATAATTGTCAAAGCTTGGTTGAGGCGAGGAACATTTTCTCCCCCTGTATTTTGCTCAAAGAAGCCAAGCTGGTTTGAGAAATGTAAACTTAACAATTGACTGAGAGTTTTCTTTGCCTGAATGTCTACATGGACTTTTAAAGAGTGCCTCTCTGTGCAAACATCACACACGTCTGAGAGTCCAACCTAATACAGAAGTTGTACTTTATATTGTACTGTTTCAATCATTTTTGGATGGTAACATAAGTATATTGAAGCTACTGCTGAAATGATTAGGTGGTAAATGGATTATGCGATCATTATGTCATCGTAAATTTGATATATTTTGGTTTTAGACTTTAGACTGTGTGGTCAAACAAAATTGGCAGAATATTGTTTAAATCATACATGGCAGTTTAAAGAATAAGGCTTGCGTTTTTATATATTTTTGAAATGAAAACACCAAAACCAACAATGCATTCTCTTAATACTTTCTGACTTTCCCACCTCATCTGTGGATCTCAGTCCCAGGATCATTCATTACTACTGAATACATAAATCTTAGAAACCTTCACAAATATATATATATATATAGTCACTTGTAAGTCCCTTCGTAAAACTGCTGGGAACTGTAGTGTTAAGCTATTACTATTTAAACAGTAGTAAATAGTGCATTTATTTGGGACCATTTGGTGCTTGAGTGAGTATTTATGGCAGTATGAGGGTGTACTGTATGTAGGATTGCCTCAAAATAAACTCTAGTGCTCATGTTCATTGCATTGAAGGAAGATGTCACCCAGTGTAATGATGTGGCTCACTGAAGTGAGTGTTTTACTAGTTTTTGGATGACAATTGAGGTCTATGGCACAGAGGAATACGATATAATCAGACTTTGGCTACATAGGCTTCTTATAAGGATCAGTTCATTGTTGGTTTTAGTCTTTTCATGGGAATTATTAACAAAAAGAAACAGAATATCACCAGACTTATCCTTTGACAAACCTGACCGCTCCCCTTCAAATGTAGATGTTCTAAGATGGAAACTGGAGTATCTTGATATGATGGTGTCCATAGGTGAAATGATTTGGTGTAAGTCAGTGACACTGAAGTAATGACACTGTCGGCATGTCTTTGATATTCTGCCTGAAATTAGTCTACATAGACTAGACCTTTAGAGAGGTCACAGTAAAAAAAGCACAGGTGTAATAATACAATTAATGATGGCTGAATATAATTTAGCTTACTGGGACAGAGCCATTGTTAATGTTATTTGTTAAACCTGTGTTTTTCTTACTGTGACATGTCAAAAGGTCTATTCTACTTAGACGTATTTCATTTTCTTTTGACAAAGGTCTATGTCTCAAATGAAAATAAAGGTAGGGATGACAGCTGTGAATGTGTATCCATATACCCATCCCTACCTTCATAGTATCCTGGTAGTTGTTTCATTAGTCGTTAGTTTTATTTGAGATCAGCCAGGCCTTTGCAGTAACAATCATTGGTTAGTGGTCATGATATTCACGACTATTTGTCAGTTAATTGATAAGTCGATCAACAGAAAATTTGTTAACAATTTTGACTCATTAGTTGATAATTTAAGCCATTTATCAAGCAAAAATGCCAAATATTCATTTGTTCCAGCTTCTTACATGTGAGGATTTGATGCATTTCTCTGTTTTATAATGTTATAAGTTGAATACATTTGCTGGTTGAACAAAACAAGCAATTGAACACACCACTTTGGAATTTTACTATTTCGTGACACCTTTTATAGATCAAACAAATAATCGAGGCTCCAAGATATAATCCAAGAATTAATTTATGATATAAATAATCATTAGTTGCAGCCCTGTTCACAGTATATAATGATATATGGTATTCTCACATGGCCTATCTGAACATCCACATCAGTAAACAACAATTATTTGTGAAAGTTGGATATATTTATAAGTAGCAACTTTTAAAAAAACTTTTTCTGTATGTCAGCAGTAACAGCAGTGAATATTTATCTGAATTTCTGTATCATCCTGGGAAGATTTTGCAGCAGCTTTCTGTCCCTTCTCATGGCTGCTTCCTTCTGCCTTCATCCACTTTCCAGGGGAGGTAGAGTTCATCTCAAACAAGCCTGCTGTCTATGGAGCAGGTCCAGATTTGTTTTAGATGACATGATCAAAACAGTTTCCCTCACTGCTATCCAGCTTTTGGAGAGACTTGTTCAAATTCATTAATTAAAGCTGACCTCTATTATATAATAAAAACATAATGTGTCACTTCTATTTTGGGGTGGATTTTCTCTTGAAGAGACAGTCCAATAGGAATATGTGATTTCAGTCTGTGAAATAGTGCTCTGGCATTAATAGGATTTTATTCAATTATATTCCTTCATAACGTAGCTTGTTAACAGGAAGATGGGTTCAGGAGTATTAATTCCCAGGATTATGTTTTATATTTGTAATTTTGTACAGATTTATATGAATATTTTGATTCGCTTGCTTTGATATCTAAATGTTGTACTTGATAAGATCTTTTTACAATTCTCTTTCAGTGTGGGTCAACATGGCGAGTCCAAGGACCAGAAGAGTTCTGAAGGAAGTGAGAACCCAGGATGAGAATAATGTAAGTTTTCCTAACAACTTATTTGTGTGTCTCATTTTCACTTCTTAGTCAAAATAGTGTCACCTCACTGCAACCTTATAAATCACATAGCAGGTAGCAGGTGTTTGGGAGGCTTGCAATGTAGCACCTTCCCACTTCACAAAATTTCCCCACTTTCATCCGTGTTCAAATAAATGGTGGGAGTAATTTTAGGTGGGAATTTCACTGCCAGAGGACATCTTGTTGGCGTGCATCTTTGGCAATAATAGTTGGACAGATATAATGTCTCCTAACCTAAAAATAAATGTATTATACAAACCAATGTGTTATTGTTCTGCATTATTTACATGACATAACTCAGCGTTTAAACACATCACTCAAGTAAATGTTTATATTACAAAGAGGTTTTTATCAGAATTGTATAAAAGTCATTGCTTATGTCTTTTGGCAAGAACTTCAATCAGTGTGAAATGATCCTGAACAATGTTAAAATACATAAGTTTTAACAAACCTTTTGTAACATTTCTTCTTAACTTCAGGTCTCAGATATTTTCCTTTTTAAATACAGGGTCAGGCTATATATCATCTTCAATTTTCAATAGTCTGGAAATCCATCTCTGTAGTTTTTACAGAACAGATGCATTTAGTAAATGCATTAATATTCCAATGTGTCTTGTTCTTTTCCAGCTATGTTTTGAGTGTGGGGCTTTTAACCCTCAGTGGGTTAGTGTGACCTATGGGATCTGGATTTGTCTGGAGTGCTCTGGCAAGCACAGGGGCCTGGGCGTACATCTCAGGTAAGAAAAGTGGATTATTATGGTGGTGATGATTTTGGAGATGTTCACGTGACATATACAGCATGGCGTCCATTAATCTTACATAAACAGTCAGACCTTAGGGGGCATCACTAACGATTGTATTTTAATTGATGTTTGCAGGTTTGCATTGTTTGATTCAACACACTATGATTATAGAAAGGAGTACACTAAGTTTTTAGATGAACTTACCTCCTAACAGCTCAACACATAGAAATCCTTGTATGACCATGGTATACGATCTATTGGAAATGCATGGGGGAGTTTGGTGAATATGTTCGATTATTGTAACAACTTTACTGACCAACAGCTGAACAGCCCAGATAAGCCAGTGTGTACCTCTTTATTCATTACCACTGAAATATTACAACCTGATAATGTTGTATTTATCTCTTCTGTCTGGCAGTTTTGTGCGCTCGGTCACCATGGACAAATGGAAAGATATTGAGCTTGAGAAGATGAAAGCTGGAGGAAATGGAAAATTCCGCCTGTTTCTTGAACTCCAAGATGATTATGATCCCACCTGGACTCTACAGGAGAAATACAACAGCAAAGCTGCAGCACTCTTTAGAGACAAGGTACAGTGTACAGACATAGTGCTCTATGATTAAAAGAGGTTACATTTTCTTGCAGAACGAATACCAAAACTTTTTTTACTAAATTCTCTATTATCTCATTCAGAGAGTTAACACATTTTAGTGTTTTGTCAATAGAAATCCGTTTGTCCATTTATAAGGGTTAAACTTAAAAGGCAGATAAACTAGTAAGAAAGTAAGTAAATAAGTAACAACTGACTATGAAATGGAACAAAGAGGGAACTTGAAGTGTGTGTGCTAAATAAATACATTTTTTAATTGAAAGCTGGTGGCAGAATGGTCCAGTTTTGGCTGAGGCTCCTGTGAAATTTCTAGCTTATGAAGGTTCATCAGATTCATTCACCATCCTTTGACTCTTTATTATGACAGGTAGCAACTTTAGCAGAGGGTAAGGAGTGGTCCATTGAAACATCTCCTGCCCGAAACTGGACATCTCCCCAGCCCAAGACCAGCCTTTCATCCTCTCATCGGTAAAAGTGAAGGATATTTTTAACCCAATAAAGCTTTGTGTGTAATGCCAGATACAGAACAGGTGTTAAAGCAGTGAATTCATGTTTCTGTCATATAGCTCTGGAGGACCTGGACAAAACTCTGCAAAATCAGGCGACAAAGCTTTTGAAGACTGGTTGAGTGATGACGTTAACTCATATCAAAGGTAATAGCCTCACTCTCTTTAAATTTCTATTATTATGCACTCTCCTATTGTTTTCTGTAAAATAAGTGTTTTTGGTTTGTATTATGATTTTTTATGCTCCTTCAGTGGAGGGGGTTACAGTGGGAATCAAGAGAATCGGTATGTTGGCTTTGGCAACACAGTGACCCCAGAGAAGAAAGAGGATGACTTCATCAACAATGCCATGTCGTCTATTTATTCAGTAGGTCAAGATATACACCTTTTGGCTGAGTTATACATTTTATTCTGTTCTTCTTCCCCTGTGATAGTATTTTCCTTATTTTTTTCGGCAGGGTTGGAGCAGTTTCACTGTTGGTGCTACCAAGATTGCTTCTATTGCCAAAGATAATGTAAGTGTATTTACGTATTAAATGTTGAATCGTATTTGTGCAGCATTGAATTTGAGTCTAAATTTCTGCATAAAAATAACCATATAATAATCCTTATAAGATATAAAGGTTCATTTTTCTATCTGTCTTTCTTCTCGTACAGACAACTAAACTGGCAAACCAAGCAACCCTGAAGGTAAGACTAATACAGTCATTAGTAACCTGTTACCAGTACTACTAATAAAGGTTTTTGTCTCTCAGGATTACATCTGACATTCTCTGTCCATTTCTGTCTACTATATTGAATAGTACCTTCTTACCTAAGGATTTAGAAGAGTGTTCCTAAAATGTATGCCATTTTGCTTGGTAAATCTCTTAACGTAAAATGTAAACTTTCGAGCTGTAATAACTGTGTTACTACTTTAATATCTCTTTGCCTTCTCTGGATGTAGTTAAAGGGCTATAAAGCGCCCCCAGAACCGGTAAAGCAGATAATAGGTGCATGGCGCTTTTTTCTGCATCATGTTGTTTTTTTTTTGTTTTTTTTGTTAATACACACATTACCCATTTTCTTTATTCTTGTCAGTTCGTTGTTTGTTTACAGTAAAACAGCAAAATGGCGAATGTCATCTTCATGCGCTTCTGCTTGGATATATTAACACAGGCACTGTGTCCTGGTAGCTGTACTTTTAAGTTTATGGATAACCTGTGAAAGACACTTAACTGTATTATGGGATGGGGATTACCTTTAATTCCTAGCCCTAATATAGAAATGTTCATTCAAATTCATTGATAATGGGTTATCCTTTCATGCATGACAGTTTTTGTGTTCACTGCTGACAGTGCTGTAGAGGTGTAATGGTATGTAAAAAAAAAAAAAAAAAAACCCAAACAAAACATTTTAGTGCACTTCTCCGAAGTGCGGAACTTAATTGAAATCAATACATATCAACATTTGGTAGTTTTTTTTTTCATGTTGGCTGCTCAACTATTTAGTTATTTTTCTATAAATAAGCCAACAAGAAAACGATCCTGAGGAAAAATCTTTTTATGAAACACGTTGCTCTGTAGAACTCAGGAGGTAAAGCAAAAAAAGCAAAGATGATGTGTCTTAATGTACACTGATGATGCTTGTTGAACCATTACACCCTCTAGTGCTTGTTCAATGTCATGGTGAATGGGAATGATGGATCACTTCATGCAACTGCAGAACAAGCAGCTCTGTGTCTTGCTCTACTGTGAATGTTAAACTGTGTTTCATTCAAGTGAATTCTCCCCTCTGACTTCCAACTAGGCCACAGAGTTAGGACAGACATTAAATGAGAATGTTATCAAACCTACCCAAGAAAAGGTAACATTGATGTTTGAAGTTGTTGACTTGGTGGTGGGATAGAGTGCTTTAGAAAAATAAAACAGCTTCAGATGTGAATGTGCTATTTTCTACACTGCTTGTCTTATCTGCTTTATGCCAGCTTACATTAAACGACAAAAGTGGTGTTTTGAAGGATGCAAAAAAAAAAAAAAAATATATATATATATATATATATATATATATATATATATATATATATATATATATATATATATATATATATATATATATATATCTATCTATCAAACCTTTTATTCCTTCCCTTTGTTCAGTCATGAATTTGCAGAGGCATACAGCTGTGTTTATTAGGAACCAGGTGTGAGTCAGTGTGAACTCTCTGCACAGTCACTGGACAAGGCTTAAAAGTACATTTAAATATTTCAACTATCACATTGGTAATTTATTAAATGTATTATAAACATGTTTTGTATTTTAAACTAGCAATTCAATTCAGTTAATTGAGCGTTAAACATACAGAGCATGTTACATTGGCATCAAATGTTGAAATCTTAATATAAATGCTCATAAAAAAAAAACCCAATTCAGTTCAGTCTCAAAATCTGGGCCACACCGACCTTCACATATAAGTGAATCTATATTTACTACTACTATTTACTATTTTAACCAAGTATATTTTCCCATTCATCTGGCACATCTCTTATTTGGGTAGAAATGTAAGCCAAGCTTTACTGGTCTATGGCATAAGATAAAATGCAACACTCTTGGCCCTTAAGTTTCTAACATGGTGAGATTTTTCTTTTTGAAAGGACACAACTTGGAGCTCTTCAGTTGACAAGTAATTGCTCACTGGCTTTGCAGATTCAGTGTGTTTGAGGTTTTGCATCAAAATAAGCATTGCTTTTGGCAACATGTATGAACAGAATAATGTGTCAATATCCCTGAGGACATGGTGAGTGTTTCCACATAAATGCTTCCAAATAACTGCTCTAATTCTCACTGTCAAGTGAGCAGCTCCAGGATGTGTCTTTTAATGAGATAGAATGAGCCCTGTGTAGCTATAAGAAAAGATGCTAATGTTCATTAATCAAAACTACTGGAAGATATATTAAGAGTTTTTACTTCTTAATTAGTTTCAAATCTCTTTCAGCCTGCCGTGTTATGGTTTACTCTCTCGGTTTGATTAATGCAAAGTGTAAAGGCCTGTGACCGAGAGAGACAGGTCTAAATTATGTATTTGTCTTCTAATGTACAGTTGGCATTGGTGACTTAAGGTATCTATAGTTTGTGCTTTTGTCGCAATATTCTTACACTCTTGCAAAATGGTTGTAGCTGCATTACTTTGGAACTATTTTCTCTGGAGAGGAATAACCTTTTGTTGGACTCAAACGAAATGTTATTGTTTTCTAATGTTGATTATCACTGCCCTTAACAAAACAGTAAATCACCTTTTCTAACAATCAAAAACAAACTGTTGCTCACTTGATGTTTATGTGGATGGAGATTGTTGTTTTCATTAGTTTTTAATAATAATTTGGCTCATTCAGGTGAAAGATGGCAAATTACTAGATGAAATGGCAGTCAGCATGACTGGACTGGCAAACAAGGTAGGATGGGCAGACCTCTGCCACGCTGTACTGATGCTAAACCAGTCTCCTGAGCGAGGAACAACAGCTCTGATCCAACACTTTTTCAATACTTTACTATAGTGCGCATATAGTGCAGAAAGAGCCCCCCACCCCACCGAACTTCATAACCCTCGAGGGAGACTGGTTTTGCTGTGATGATGAATGTTTGAACAATACTAATTTAATGTAATCTCTCTTTTTGCTGCCATTTTTAATCTGGTGGTGAGTACTCAGTAGTCGACCTTTGTGATGTAAAGTGTTAGAAAAAAACATCTGTGTGCAGTTTCATTATCACTGCCTCCATGACTTGCTAAAATTAAAACTGCAGCATACAATTTTAATTTGTTTTGTAGCAAATATTGATTGTTTATGATATTTAAGTTCCTTCAATTATAACTTCTACCACCTTTAGTGTTTGCTGTTTAGTTTTCTGATAAAGTAATGTAAGATATATTAGTCAGTTGTTTCTTCTAGTCACTATGTTTAAACATTTAATGTAACAACTGCATACATTTTTTGTCAGCTCAAGTGTGTTACTTTCTGTTCTTTAGGTTCAGGGAGCCGGTGCTAAATTGACCAACCTCTTCTCTGGAAAACCGGAAGATGGGTAATAATAACAAGTTCATCAAGTTTTAAATCTCCCACGTACAAAGTCTTTTGTAGTGTGTGATGTAATGTTATGCAACATGAACCATGCAAGCTTTCTTCATGTTTTGACTGTGTTCAGGTCTGCTGGTGAGAGCTACCAGAACATGGATGCCACTGAGGGATATCAGGGCAGCTCGAGCCAGCCTATGGCAAAGGACTTCTGGGAAACCTTTGGCAGCAACAACTCCCTAAAGGCCAAGAAATCTCCCAGCAGTGACAGCTGGACCATCCCAGATAATTCTGCAAAGAAGAGCTCTGACAGTTGGGACAATTGGGGCTCCGAAGCAGCGTCAAACAACAAACATAGCACAGAGGAGAGCTGGGAGGCCTGGGACAACAACTGGGAGAATGCGGATGGTAAGACGAAGAAGAGTCCCACAAAACCTGCAGAGGAAACCTGGGATAATGCAGACTGGTAGTGACCTCACAACCATACATCTCCTCACCTTTTCCCACTCTGGCCTTTCCTCCTGTTTCTCCCTCTCTCTCTCTGTTCATCTCACTGGCACTTTCAGGGAAAGAGCTGCGCCACCTTAGTTCCTGTGAATCAATTCAAAATATATTTATTATAAACCCAGGAAAAAGAAAATGAAGCCCAGGATAAAGTTGGGCTCATTAGTAAACTATATTATCAGGCAGTCATGTATTTTATTGTAAATTACGATCATCACAAGGAATTAAGATAAATCAGTGTAGATATGGTCATTACTTGATGTCTGGGCTCCCCAAATATAATACATTTAAAGGTGAATAAACCGGTGTCCATACTGTATCATGGGATTGATGATACTGGTTATCAGTTCACCTTGTAAAAAATGATGAATTAAAGAGAAAATCTGACCCTGTAAATAGAGAATGATTGACTAAACACTAATGACATTATTTTCTGTTCCATCAAATTGATTTGTTCTGCCCCAGACCTTTTGCACATTTTGTTTTTGTAAAATTTATTTTGAAAAGCATTGTTAATAGAATAGAGCCCATTCCATACTGCGTCACAGTGTTATATTAAATTAAAGGATCAAATAACCTGTGTAACAAATTAGCTACCATTAATCAAAATCTGTGTGGATAAGTACAATTTAAAAGAAATATTAAAGTATGCAATGAGTGAGGCCTAATAACCTTTGATAGTATTATTTGCTTTTTAACTATTTTTTGTAAAATAAAATGTACAAACAGTCAAGGGGTTTGAAAGCAGAGATCTGCTGATACAACATTGTCATGTTATCAAGACCAGAAATTAATACAACAGGATGCTTAGAAGTTGAATTTGGTGTGTCCTAAACAAATTAGGTTGATCAATAATTGCCCCTCTGGTAAAAGGGTTAAGTTGCTTTAAATACATGAATTGTATCACATTAGTGTCATGTGGACAAGCTGACTTAAAATCGACGAGCTGTTGAAATTAATTAGGATTGGTTGATACAATATTGTGTGGTTTTTTTTTTCTGTTTTTTTCCATCTGTCTGTGACTCCCATTTAAATGTTCATCAAGGTTGAAGTATTATTTTAAGCACATCTCCAACACCAAATTAGAATTTTTTTGTTATGCAACTCCTCAAGTAATCATACTTTGTACTGCAACATTTTGCAATTTCTTTTTTTAATTCACATCTGAAATGAATCTGTTATGGATGAAAATTGTCAATCTAAAATATGCCAGAAATCAAACAAAATGAAATTCTAATAAAATGTCATAATACCCTACAATATTTTTTGATCTAATGGGGGAGAAGAGGAGAACGTATTGTAATATTATGTGATGTATGTGTGTTATTTTTTTTTATTTTTATTTTTATTTTTTTGTCTTTTTCTGACCTTAAAGTCGAAGTTTTCTGCAGGCCAACTTTCAAATTAGAGTCAGCTGTATTCCCTTGTTGTAAAGTTGTTTAACAGGATCAAGTGGGGCCAGGCTTTTTGATAAACTTGCATTCTCTAATAATAACATGTAACAGTGAGTAATGGCTCATATTATGAAAGCCACTTGTTGGACATCAGCAGTTGTTTCATTCATAATTTAGCAATTTTATTGTCAAGATTCAACATTTGTGGATTTCAAAGAACTGGTGTTTAAAGATTATATATACAGTTTATTGTAGATAATTTCACACAGAAGTCATTCATTGCAGGGTAAAATACTGTATGTACTGTATGCGACTGTGGAGGTTGTGTTTCAGTGACTGGACACAGACGAGGACTGTAGACTACGTTGTTAACTGCATGGTGTCGCCTGTGAGCCTGTTACTTGTGACCTCAACTCAATTGACAGGTCATTGTAAATTTCATCTGGTATGAAGCAACTCCATGCGAACTGTTGTGCACCTCTGTGTTGTTGCATCTTTGTCATTATGTATTGTGTGGATTTGGTGCCACAGATATCTTCACACTTGTATTAACATCTGAATTGTGGAGTAATATTAATGAGGCTCATTATATGCTGGATGCTTAGATGGTCACAGCTCTCAATCACTTGTTATGAATTCATTTAATCGACCTAGTGCAGTCAGATGACATGGCAGCTGCACTTGCATTGTTTATCATAGATGCCAATGTGTCATGAAAAGCTCATTGTTTTAACAAGTAGGAATATAATCAGTGTGAAATTGGATATTTTACAAGCCTAATTCAAACAAGCTGTCAATGGTTAGAACTAGGCCAATTTTGCAGCACCTAATTTTCCTGTGTGGCCTTTAACTCTCTATCACCTAAGGCAACTTTATCCTACTGTAAATAAGAGTAAAGTTTAATTTGTTTGTACACGTAATAACCTAAAGATGCTCAGTCTTCATAAATGATGCAAACCACTTTAACTGAACTAAAGTTAAACAGACTTGAACCAATTCCAACTTGGGTTTGATTCGTCTACATTTGTTTAAAAATGTACAACAAGAAACTAAAGTTAATCAGAAGACATCTTAACATGCTTTGTTGCATCTGATTCTTTAGGGCCTGTTGTTTGAGATCATTGGCCATTCATTCCCAGAGCAGTGTACCAGTGCAATACAGCTGCTGGATTGTTTGTTATAACATGTTGCTGTACTCTTGGGCCTCTTGATTGGTCAAAAATAATATTTTACAGTTTTTAACATGTGAAGGATAAATCCTGGCAACTTTATTCCACGCCCATTTCCTACCTCTAAGAAGTCTACAGTTTACTGCAGAGTTTTCAGTAGTCAACTTGTTTTTTTGTTTTTTAACCTTTCGGCATTGTTTTGATGTAGACCTGACAGCAATTTAGGTTTGCTAAGGCTCACTTTGTCTTTGCTGATGAAGTGTGTAAAAGCAAAGATGGGTCTACAGTGTTTGGTGTGTTCTCAGTAACAATGCATTGATGTAAAAAAAAAAAAAGATCACTCCTGGAACATTTGTGTCGCTGAACCTCTGCAGTCATGTGCTCATGTATGGTCGTGTTACAACCCTTAAAGAGCTGTATTTGCTTTCTGTTGATACTGCTGTTTGCCCGTGTGTGTCTCTGAAGCAGTGAGGTGTACACGTCAGTAATCCCCATCAAAGATAATGTTAAATGATATATTGTTAACCTCAGCTTTATGTCAGTTATTTTGTCTTTTGTATGAATGGAAGACTTTGTGCTACGATATCTCACGGTTTGAAAAAGGGAAATATTTGAACAGTCACTTGTCTGAAATCTCTAAAAGAGCTTATAGTTCTGAAATACCATAACTTTTTTTTTTTTTTTTACTGGTGAGTGTCCTGTTTGGGACAGTTGATTCATAGATATACTGCAGAATGTGCATCCAATAGGTCTTGATATAAGGTGATGATTTTTTTTATAAACCTGATTTAACATGAATCTAACTTAAACTTTCCAGAGCAGCAGTTGAGCTCAGTGTCTGTGCCTGTCGAACATTTGAGATTGGGTATGCCCATGTTTGTTGATGAAACTGTTGTGTCAGAAATACTATTTTTGATGTCATGCATGAGATGTAACGTGGAGCTAAATACATTCAGCTGTTGTTTGATTTTCAAAAGTTGTTTCCTCAGTGGATTTAAGTGCAGTTGTCTGCTTGCCCCCTTCAAGTTTCACCAGCAACCATCCCATGAGGTGAGCCAGTGTTACACACTCAGTTGAGGCTGTGGATATTTTTCCTGTACACATGGTTACTGTGTTAAATAAAAATGTATTGTGCCGTGACTGCAATGGTATTTTACTTGCCATTTACCAGAAACTTGACACACAACATAGTGTTGGTAGTTAGAGCCATGTTTTCTTAAGAAATATAAAAATGTCATGGAAAAGAGTTGCTCTGGGTCAAAGAGATAAGTTGATAATTGATGGGCTCTACATAAGTTAGAAAGATAAGAAAGATTTAGAGATGCTCAATATGTGTGTGGCCAATATTTTGTTCTCCAATAAATGAGAAAAGGATTGTTATTGTTTTCCGAGAGAACTATCGGCCAATAATAACAGCTGCAGTTCTTCTGAATAGCGCAAGTATAAACATGTCAGCATGTCTGATACATACATCGATCATGTCACTTTAAGAGAGAAAAAGATATATATTTGATAAAGATTGTTAAAAATAACATTGTAGTGACCCTGGGAAATAAACTGGTCAAACCTTTCACAGTATTGCAAATGTAAGACTAATGTTAACAGTAATGGCCACAACAAACCCATAACACAAAACGACCAGAGAGTAAATGTTCAATTTATGTTTAATTAAATATTACACAAAATGAACTGGGCTAACGTGTGGAAAAAAAACAAAGGCCACACATTATAGATTTGGCATCTGATTCAGTGATATTATCAGCTTTAGGGTGTTGGTTTGGGCTTGAATGGTACAAACCACTTAGGAAAGAAAAGTACAAGTTTATATATGAATATATATGAATATATATATATATATATAATACTGGACATCAGCAGTTTCATCCATACTTTTTTATATTATAGAAAATAACATATATATAATTTAAAGAAAAAATAGAAACTATATAATGCTGAGAAATGGGACCTATAATTGTGTTAAAATGCAGGAATGGTATGAACAAGAATTTGTATAAATGTACAGTATCAAAGCCAGAGTATATCAGAGTATTTCACAGTTTAATTATTGTACAACATATGTGTTTGTGTGTTACATGCATCTCTGCTTTCTTTGAATAGCCCTGTAGTGGCCTTATGAATGGATGCCCACATCCTGTATACAGCAGGATGCCTAATTAAGACATGCACTGCACCTTCACGAGTCAGAAACACACAGAGAGAGAGAGACTGTCGCATCCTCGCCACAGCCTGTCAGAGGAACATGTGAAACACACGAAGGGCCTGCCTCGTTCGCAGACGGTGACATTTCACATCGTGTCCCGCCCACAAGGCGTGGATCTGCGTCTCCTTTCCCAAAGTATTTCACCGGAGAGACAGAGAGAGACACAGGGCAGGAGGAGGAGGGGGGGATGTACCGAGAGCATCATCGATGGCCGAGACACAGGGTGAGTAACTGCGAGCATCGACGTTAGCAGCTGAGGTGAAATCACACCGCCGCTCAAAGTAGATCCAGAGCGACGAGGCTGCATCCGACGGCAATGGAGGAGCAGGCGGGGACCGGCTGGACGACGGAGCAACACTAGCCGCCTTCCGAGGAATAACGCTGCTTCTGACTGTGATAGCGAGTGAGTTTTTCCTTTCTTTTTTTTTTTTTTTTTTTTTTTATTTCCTCCGTTCAGTTTTACTTTCAGTCTGGACACCGCAAGAAAAGGCGCTGCTGTCCGCGGCGGCCGCCGGTTAATATGAACCGACATGATCTCGAGTTGTGATTCATTTCGAAACGAGAAGCAGAAGCTCGCGAAACGCAGCTGCAGCAGTCCGTGAGCTCCCGCTGGTTACCATAGCTCCAGCCCGGCCTGATCGATCACCTATAATCAGGCCTTTTTTTAACAGAAATTAATATAAATTAGGTTAAAGCTTCTGATATAAGAAACACAGTGACGGCTTGAGGAGGAACTGCAAACGTCTGGCGGCTAACAGGTCAACTAACCGGCCGCGGACTGTTTCGTGCAATAAAACAACAACTAAAAAAAAACAGTCAATTAGTCTTTAATTAAATTATCTCTTTTTTTTTTTTTTTTAATGTGAGGAGGATAAAGGAAAAATTGCCGAAGCTGTTTCCCCCTTGGTCACGTCCCTGATAAGCAGTGTAACCAGAGGGGGCGCCGCTAACTGACGAGCTAATAAAAAAAAAAAAAAGAAAAAGTTAGGCGCCTCGCAGCCGACATGTGTGACTGTTTCACCCGAAACACGCACGAAAAAAACACCCCAAACACACTGTGAGGGGAGTAAAATGGCGTCAGAAACATCCGGGTCGCGGTGGAAAGTAGCTGTTGCTGTCTGAGGAGGAGGAGGAGGAGGGGGGGACAGACGGGAGAAAGTTGGGAGTGCTTGTCGGGGATGAGGAGCTCAGGGCCACACTGTGGGCTTTCTCCTTTCAGCCGCTGTTGCTATGCTACCGCCACCAGCGCGTGCAGCCAAATCACTGGTCTCAGTGGAAACCCTCCCAGTCATGCACCAGTCTGCCCACAGTGGGAAGCATGTGAACCAGTTGACCAGGAGATGCACGGGTGTCGTTTGGTGCCAGGGACTGCAGGTGTGTCCGGTCAGGGGCTCTCTTGCACGCTTGCACTGGGTCAAGTCAAGTCAAATACTGTTTATATAGCCCAGTATTTCCCTCAAGGGGCTCCGCAATCTGACCAACATTCCTTCTATCCTTAGAGTGTATTCGAATAAGGGGGAAAACTGCCCCGAAAAACATCTTTAACGGGGGAGAAAACGTGCAAGAAACATCGGGAAGAGCGACAGGATGGGCGGACACGCAACAGATGTCTTGTGCGCAGAATAGGCCAACGTGGTAAAGTTACAGCGTGGGCAATCAGGGTGGCAAACGTAGGACGTTCATCCACGTCCAGGTGCCGCACAGCAGACGGGACCCGAGCCACGCGACCTCCTCTCCGCCATGGAGACCCGGAGAGAGTCACAGACTCTCGGGAGCCAGAGCTCAAGCACGCCATTCACACAGTGAGGAGAAAGGGAACAAACACACAGAGGGAGAGAGAGACAAGGACAACATGCAGCCTGCTGACTTGTTTTTAACTCTGGGGACAGACAGGAGCCTTGTATTCTCAGAGCGTAGGATTACTATTTAAAGGCTGCAAATTTGTCTTCGTTAAATCATCTTTTTACGTGAAGAGGATAAAGGGAAATTGGTGTAATGTGGTCAGATTTTGTAGTTTTATTTAGATCCTGGCTGCAGCAACCATTTGAGGACATTAAGTACTAGCATGCGGCAGTCCAGACATCAAAACGTTACAATAGTCGAGTCTGGATGAAACAAAAGTGTGAATTAGGACCTCTGCATCAGCCACGGACAGAGAATACCTCATTTTAGCTTAGTTGCGTAGGTGAAAAAAGGCTTTTTTTTTAAAATGTGCTGATCAAAAGAGAGAGCGAGATCAAACGTAACACCAACATCCTCGGCTGTCAAACTTTGAGAAATCCCACAGTTGTTGAAAGTCACCATTGCTTGATCAAACTGGTGTCTGTGTGGAGCAGGGCCAGTGACCAGCATCTAATTTAATAATTTGGGAATGACCATCCACCTTTTACAGTGAATTTGATTCAGGAGTCAGGTGGAAAGGCTTCATTTAATGCTTGGAAAACATTTGGTTCAAGCCATGTTTCATATTAACCATCATATCTGGACTATGCTGAAAACCTAGACAGTGATCTGATGAGGGTCTTGTTGGGGCTGCAGCTTTAAGTAATATGCCAATCTGTAGAGCTACCAGTAGATGACGTATGAATTGGAACAAGATGCGTCATATGATAGATAGATAGATAGATAGATAGATATGTTGTTATGTATGACTGTCAGGTGCTTTGTGGGATACCTAAAGGGATACTGTAATTAAGTATTAGTTAAACCTGGGTTTTTCCTGCTATCACAAGGCCTGCTGTGAAAAGGTCTATAACCTTGTGATAATACTTCCGTACTTAAAATGTTCCATTTTGTTTAAGCAAATGGCTTTATATTCTCAATTCTTTTTTGCACAGTGATATATTGCCCTTTGATAGCGCTTTTTGCTTTGTTTCAATCTATGATTCATTACTCATAGCTTATCAATTATTACTCATTTTGCTTCCAAAATGTGACATTTTCATTAATGACTGTCGTGGGCCTTTGTAAGCTGAATCAGTGTTGTTGAAACAGCCTTAGAAAAATCAGATTACCAGATACCTATTTAATTTGCCTCACATCCCCCCAGCAGTTGTTTGAAAGTTATGTCAGCCTTGAGTGAATAATGGCAGAGCTCCAGTTTCATCTACAAGTGTGACACTGTGGTGTCAGAGTTCATAAACAGCAAGGACTGTCTGGCATTTTAATAAAAAACAGAATTGGATGGAAACCTTAAGCATGTTCTGATCTACTGTGAAGGTTACGTATGAAACCCCCTCTACTTATATCACCTCTTGAATTGTTTACTTGATGTTCATTACATTTGACTGGATGTTAATGTTGGAAAATCAAACCTGAACATACATTTTTTGCTGCATTATAAATTATTCCACAAATAATTCACGGAGGAATCAAACCGTTAATTACTTTACATAGTGTTTAAACACTTTCCCACACACATTATTTGTAGCATAAAAAAATGCAAAATGATTCAATTGAGAGGTGATAAATCATAAATATCAGTAGTCCTACGTGCTGCACAGTAATATATGCATAATGCTCAGTCCCACAGGAAAACAACTATTCTGCATAGATAAAACCGTAGCATAAAACCATGCTCAACATCATGCGGATCTTTAGTACCAGAACTTATGGAGAGCTTTCTCAGAACAAACTTTCCAGCAGTGCAGGCTCAGAGATCACACATTCTGTCATGTGATTGACAGTGCGCTTGAAGATGCGGAGGCGGCACAGTCTCTCCATCAGATCGCTGGTTGGAATCTGAATTTAATTGGCAGTTTTTCCACCTTAATTTGTTGTACAGCAGCTGATGTTAATTTTATATATATTACCCTATCTCAGTCTGTTAATCTCTCTAATTTGTGACAAATTATGTGGAGGATTCAATGCAATGATCCTGTGATTCAGAGTTGTTGAGATGAAAGGATTCAGGCATGCATATTATTCATAGTACCGCAGCTTAAATTTTTATTCGAACTTTGAGATGTTTTCATCATCAGGGAGCCAGCAGTCACAGTGCAGCGATGCACTGACAACTGAGTGTGTTATCTGAAAAGAATAAAATTATGTTTGACAGCAAAATGTCCTTTATTTTATGAGTGATCAAAGGACGACAGTTTCAGAGCCATTGCTGATGTAAACTGACAGGCGAACATATTTATAGAGTCAGGCAAACATTCAGGCTCCTCAGAAAGTGCTGCATCGCTGGAAATGTACCATAACAGTAGTAAATCTGTAGGGAATACGGTCGTCGAGTCAAGCTGGTTCAGGTTTGGTAATGATTAAGATTTTTTTTCAAACGAGCAGCTGTAGGCCATACAAAGTGTTTTGTATCTCAAAAGCACCCTGAATGCAAAGGGTCATTTAGAGAACAGCATGTCTTTTTCTTCTATGCCACCTTCTTCCAATCACCAGCAGAGTCTGTCAGACAGCTTTTCATGCTCAGCTCATGTCAGTGCACAGAGAGAGGTCTCTTTTTCTTGCCAAAGACCGGCCCCTGCTGTGTTCCTCTTGTATTTTAATGCAGTTGTTGCAAATAATGAAACAAATAAAATGTAGTTTTAAAAGTGAGGTAATGTGGCTAATGTCAGTAGCAGGAAATGTTCCTGTGTGATAGTGTGCCTTTTTCAATTATGTAAATTAAACCGTTTAAAAAATTGAACTAATATAAATATGTGATCTACACAAGAGTTAGCAATAAATTGTAATTTGAGAGCAGATGGCCAGACAGTTATATTCCATTTTGTTCTAATTTCTAACTATCTCTGCACAGCTTTTGGGGCATACTGTGCAAAATTTATATGTGAATTAATTTATTCATTACTCAAATGCAAAATGTGAAGAGCGTCTGGGGACCCTTTAATAAATCTTGTGGTAATATTTGTGATAACGGATGGTGGTATAATCATGCTGTTTTCTTTCACACACATACATACATACATACATACATACACACATATATATATATATATAGCTATATAGCTATATAGCTAAAATCAATATAGATGTCAGACTAATACGTCACAGGTCCCACCATGAAGAGTTGTGTTGTATATTAAGTTGTGTCTTTTTATTTCTCCACAACAGAAACACAGTTTCACTTCTTCAAGCTGAACATGATGCAGCAACAATTAGAACAAAACAATTTTTGTTTGACACTTACAAGTAAAATGTCCAAAGAAGTTGTAAAGGTGTAACAAAAATGGGGTGTGAAGATATTTGGCATATTGATTGGCAATAATAATAACATGTCACGGGTAACAAAACACAGCAAACCCAGTAGGCAGAAGGCTCAACCTATTCAAGATCTGTGTGTGTGTGTGTGTGTGTGTGTGTGTGTGTGTGTGTGTGTGTGTGTGTGTGGTTTTGTAAAACAGTCATGCTTATTGATCCGTTCACTGACAGATTCAGTTCAGAGGAGAGAAAATGCAGGGATGGAGAAAAGTGAGCTTTTGGGCTTTAAGGAAAACAAGTTTTTGCACTGACACGACAGCTGTGTGGGTTTCTGTGTTCACAGGGGAGCTGACACACTGGTTTATACAGTGGAGCTGCGAGAGTGATTGACCTCCTCAACACTTCTCCATTAGGTGATGTATAACCTTCTGTCCATATCAGTCTGAAGTTAATCAATCATCAGACTGAAAAACAGAAATTCAAAAATGTCTTTACTCGGCTACTGTCCAAACATTTTGACATACTGTAGGAGTGCCGAATAAGTAAAGCACTGAGTTATAACAACAAAATATTTTTTATATCACATTCTGTCTAGGTGAGCTATTGTAGGTGTTCCATTGTTTATAATTTCCAGGGATTAATGGTATTTGTTTCCAGAGTCACATGAAGTAAAAAGTGTAGTTATCAACCCAAATACTGTCCAACAGGTGCGGGTTACTAGAAATAAAACTAATGTATTTTTTCCTTCTGTAGGTTGCATTGATAAGACAGCCATGCCGCCACCAGCTGACATCGTGAAGGTGGCTATTGAATGGCCTGGTGCTAACGCTCAGCTTATAGAGATGGACCAGGTCTGTGTTTGCATAAACCGTGACATTAAATACATCTCCAGTTTGCCTCTAATAACGCAAGCTTCTTCTAGCTGTAAGTGGCTAAACCTTTAGGGAGTAATTGATTACTGAAGGAAGAAATTATGCATCTTTAGTTTGTTTTGAATGTGAAAGCCATGAGTAATGCTGAGATGCTTTTCAGTTCCGCTGAATACAGGTAAGTACCTTAAGGGGTATCATAATAAATAACCCTTCATGAGTAGTAGATTTAAGAAATGTAATTTTGCTTTTTTTATGCTCTTGCTCCAAGCTGTCACAATTGACATATACAAAAAAAACTCGTAGTGTGAGTAGTGATGATTTATGTTTCATTTCAGCCTTTTAAAATTGCAAGTTTGCAATATTTTCTTCTGTTTGCAGAAAAGACCTTTGTCCTCAATAATACGGGAAGTATGTGATGGGTAAGCATTTCTCCTGCACATTTGAATGTTTTGCTGATGATTTTCGTGGTCTCTGACTTACTGTTCAATTACCAACCAATATTGGCAATGTGTCATGGTCTTTGGTCTTCCTCTCTGTTTCACCCAATTATATAAGAGGTTTTATTTAGGTTAAGTGTAGGAATTTGATAAGATTGCAATCAATTTGGTCATTGTGGTGGTTTGGTTGGATAGATTAGTTTAAGAGTATAGTGTGTGTGTGTGTGTGTGTGTGTGTGTGTGTGTGTGTGTGTGTGTGTATATATATAATATAGTATTAAGATTTATTGCAGTTGACACTTTATAAATTGTAACAGGTCCATTAGTTAGTTCTGCATCCACAAACAAGACCACAATTGAAATTAATGGTAATATGTATTTCATAATTTGGAGAATCAAAGATTTCTCTTTGGCTTCACTGCAAATTATATACAACGTTGGAGGGGATTTATTATTTATCTGTTGACTCCATCTGTCATTGCAAGAAACGGTGAAAGCTGTAAAATTTGCTCTGAAATAAGAACAGCAACACTCAAGTGACACAGAGTAATTTTTTCTGAACACTACAGTATATTCAATAACAACAACCTGTTGAACTTGTTTATTTATGACAAGGCTAACCTCTGGAGGTATCTGTGGCTGTGCTACCTGCTGGCACAGGCAAAACAACAGCATCCCACTTTATGTTTTAATTCTGACTCAAAATAGAGTGAATGTCCTGTTTTTTTTGATTAACTGCGGGTGGTTTAGTATGAGGACCCCGAATGTCTGTGATACCTGTTCTTACCTTTATATTAAGTGTGTGGTTAAATCTACCTTATAATAAAATGTTTGCACGTCTGTCGTAAGACTGAAAAAAATCAGAGAATAGCAGCTGATGCTTTTCACAGTTGATTCACTTGTGTAGACATGTTTTATCTCTCTCACACACACACACAGATCAGAGCTGACTGTTGATGCCTTACATAACCATTTTCACCCATTATTATTTTTTTTTATGTGTTATCATTTCCTCTTGTGTCTTGCCCTGTGATTTTGGTCTTCACTGTTGTCTTTGTGGAATTTTACCTGCTCTTTTGTCTTGTACTTTAGGGATGAACATTGCAAATGTTATTTCACCCATCCACCTTGTGGCTGGATCTACCCACTGCCTCCCTACTCCATTTGAAACTGAAAATTCTTCGCACTTTACTGTTAACACCCACTGAATATTTCTCCTCCACAATCTCTCAGTTTTGCCACTTGTGTAAATACGACTGCTGGAGGGAGCAGTGTGACTTTCAAAAACATTTTGTTCATGCATACTAAAATATGCTGCATTAAAACATTCAACAAGTTTACTTTATGTCCCAATGCTTCTGTACTAGGTATCTAACACTTTTAATGAATTAGACTTCTTAACAGACTCTCTCTGTCTTTATCCTTAGCTGGTCTTTGTCAGGTTCAGAGCAGTTTGCTCTGCGTTATGCTGATGGCCCTCAGCTTTATATCACTGAGCAGGTGAGCTTCACTGTTTCCTTCCTAAGTTTGTGTTGATGGCATTGTAAATTAGTGTTGATCGTGTAGAAACATTCCTCCTTTATTATCTTTTAGAGCCGTGGCGAAATCAAGAACGGGACCATCCTGCGATTAGCCATTTCACCTGTGAGTCAGCTTTGTTTACTCCTGTTCAGCCGTGTCTTCACTAGAAAGTCTTTTTGTACAATGAGGGACTGGTGTATATTTTGGCTCCTAATAAGTATTAACTTGAAAAGTAACATGAACATCCCCAAACTCTACTTTTGTGCAAGGCCATGTAACAAACATTTGTGTCTTGCAAGTTTACTCGTAAGACACATTTGTCTGTATTCCATAAGCACATCATGGTGGGAGAGCACTGCCTTTAAAAGAATGAAAGGAGTTGTTCTCTAACACACTCACTGATAATGTGTGATAATATATTCTTCCTGATCACACCTTGCCTCCATGTGCACCTCACGACTCCACTGCCAAAATCATCAAAAGTGCTACCCAAAGCACTGTTCACTTGGTTATCCTTTTAAGGAAAACGTTGCTTTTTTGGGCCACCATTGGTACTGTTAAAAATAACATTGTTCTTGTCAAGTACATTGCTGAGATCTGTGAAACACGAGCAGTCAGACGACAGGTTTTAAACCAAAGTCAGTCAGAGTTATTTAGAAGAAAAGATGAAGGCGAACGATAAAATGATCAAATCCAAACTGTCTGGTGTAAACATCGATCTACAATTAACAGACCGACTTCCTGGTTCAGATTTGACCAATCCTATTTAAAGTAGTTGTGAAAAAAATATTTGTTTGTATATGTGATTTAGCACTGAAAGTATATGGAGACAGTACATCAGCATTTAAATATGTGAAACCAACAGAACGTACAAATACGACAACAAACCTTTCATAAGTACTTTTACATGGTTCTTATTAAGAACGACCTGAGGCATAGCCTTAAATGTACTCGTTGAAGAGGTGGCTGAAAGTGATGTTTTTTGTGGCTGACAGGCTCGTGCTGCTCGTCAGCTCCTGGAGAGGATCCAATCCCACGGTATTGACGCTCGCCTGGAAGCTTTAAAAGAGCTTGCCAAGCTGTCCGCAGACCCCACCTTTGCCACAGAGTTTATCAACATGGAGGGCATTGGGACACTGGCACGTCTGGTTGAAAGTGGCACCCAGTAAGCACAAATTTAGTTTTTCTAACAGTGATGATATTTTGCATGTTGACGACCGAGCGAATCATTATCTGTGTAAAAGTTGAGAGTTCTAAGCCAGGCTCATCATGAATTTAGAGCTAGAAATGGTTAAAGCTATGCTAGTGAGGCCCGGGTTGAATCTGATTTTGACTTCTTTATGCAGTACATGCATTATTATTATTTCTTTAAAGTTGGTGGTGTGAAAAAGGCTTGTACTAACTGGTCTTTGTTTCCCTTCAGCTTCGGTGAAATGCTGGCCTTCACTCTCACCGCCTTCCTGGAGCTAATGGATCATGGCATTGTGTCCTGGGACCTTATCTCCCTCTCCTTTATCAAACAGGTACCTCCCCCAACAAAAAAGCAATTCATCCGACAGATTAGAGTTTCACAGGGAGCCCACTGGACAAATCTCCTTTGTTTAAAATTTCAAGGTCTGTCTTTTCATTCGTTTTTTTTATTCATTCCCCTTTATTTAATTACTTGACCTTCTTTTCTTCCTACATGCCGGAAATGAGTGGGTGCTGTTGCCTAGCAACTCCTCACATTATGTGGAGCTCCTTCAGTGTGTATTTGACTAGTTTTTCCTGTGAAAAGTTAATGTGGCCTTGACACACACTCACTCATCGGAAAACTTTCTGAACTCTTGGCTTAGCTTTCTTCTACAGATACATTTTGTTAGGAGAGTGATTTAAATCTTCTAAGGATTACAAGCTCTCCTGCACACTTAAAGATTCAGAGTTATCTCCATGTTGTTTGTTCTCGTCTATCCTTACTCAGATTGCAGGCTATGTGAACCAGCCGATGGTGGACGTGTCCATCCTGCAGCGCTCTCTAGCCATCCTGGAGAGCATGGTCCTCAACAGCCACAGTCTCTACCACCGAGTGGCACAGGAGATCACCGTTGGACAGCTCATCGGGCACCTGCAAGTGTGAGCACACACACATGCACAGGGGCTTCACGCACTCTGATATTGAGGGGCACAGGATTGAATGTAGTATTGTGGGGTAATATTAGAAATTTGCCACTATATTTGGCTCGTGGCCAATAAAGGGTGAGTTCAGGATGCTTAGATGACCCCAAACAAACACCAAGGCTGGTGTTATTCTATATTACTCTCATTGTCAACAAATCCCATGAAAAAAACAAAACCAACAATGTGTTAGTCTGTCTCTCAGTACTTCCCTACTTTTTCTATCCCATCTGTTGGTCTCAGCCCAAAGCCAGTTGGTTTAAATTGAAGATGTAAATCTCAAAAAACAAACAGATTACATGTACATTTCCGTACATCATTTCCTAACGCAGCAGCACACAGGAAGCTCTTAGCAAGTGTTACTTAAATAGAAGTAAATAGTACACTTCTGGGGGACTACTTTCAGCAGCGGATTAATCAAAATGTGGTGGTCTAGTAAGAATTTATAGCAGTAGGACAGTGTGAAGGGGATTGCTTAAAATAAAATAAAATACTTGCTGTTAATTTATATGATGGAACATGTCTCCCAGTGCAACAATGTGGCTACTCAGGCAATACTTGTCAGTAGGATCAATTCATAGTTGGTTTTGGTCTTTTAATGGTAATAAAGATGTTGCCAATGTCCTTTTTAAAAATGTCCAAGATACTTTACTTCTTGTATGAATAAAGTAAGAAAAACAGGCCACTTTGAGTCTACATACAATTATTCAAAACTATTGGTGTAAAAGAATGGCTTCTAAAAATCCTGCACCCATCCCAAGTATTAGTAGTGATAATGATAAACGTAATGTGAATTGTTATGTAGCGTGGTTGTTAGCCTGTAGTTTAAACTGTGTATGGAGAATTTTGGAGCACGATGCTTCTAACTGGTTGTTGCGTTGCTTGATAATCCTTCAGGTCAAACCAGGAGATCCAAACCTACGCCATCGCCCTCATCAATGCTCTTTTCCTGAAGGCACCGGAAGACAGACGACAGGTCAGTGCCCAGCACCCACAGCACTTTGTGCTGTATTAGAGAAAAGGACTGAATACATATAATAGATAGACATAGTCTAGAATACTAATAATGTTCCATCCTCACATTACACTCTAAAAAAAGCCACCCATACATAATGGACTGACATTTATTTCTAGCCGTATGTTTTTTTTGGTGTCAGAGAGCTGCAGATATTGCCTCACCCTGGCTGCTAATTTTTGCAGTAGGTTAGTTACTAAAGCTAATCTCATGAATAGACGTCTGTCTGCCAGCTGTCATGTTGTGGATTCTGCCTGACAGTCATCTTTATAATGACACACTCACTCAAAATAGTACTCGCTTTCCTTTGAAGTTTACACATTTGTTATGCTGCAGTTATTTCAGAATAGCTCAGCGAGGTAGACCAGCCATCCAGCTGTAACTGAAGGATGACTCGATAATTAAGGATTTATTTGTAGGCTAAATTCAGTGAAAATTGCTTGTTTTCTATTAAACTCAAGATTGTACTCTTTTCCAGCCACTGGTACAATTTATCACATACTTAACAATGTGTCTACGATGGAGAGTAGAGTGTGAAAGAAATCCACAGAGATAATTAAGTGAGCCCTGGCATTGTGAGCAGTATAACACACAAAATTATTCAGATACATCCAAATATGCTAAAATATGACATTGAGTTCAGTTTGATTTAACAAACAAAGTCCATTCTAAATCTGAAATATCTTTGTAGCACAGCCAAATGTACAAAAACTAAAGGAGTGAGTGCTTCACTGGATGTCGTTCCGTAATGTTACTCATCAATGTACTGTCATGGTCTCATTTGTCTGCTCACCCTGCAGTTATAACTTCTATCCCAGCTCACAAAATGCACCAGCATACTGCAGTGTTTCATCCTGTGTCATACACTTGTCCTGTATGTGTCTAATTTGTAATTACAGTTCTCCGTGTTGAACTTGGATTTGTCAGTTAATGCCACAACTTAAATAATGTGTTACTTATATATTTACATATTTTTTATTTTAGAGATATCAGCAAGATATTATCTTAGGAATTAAATGGGTGGAAAAAACAGTGAACAAAAATTCAGCAGTAGGAACTCCGAACTCAGTCAAATCCAATTTTAATAAAACAGGCAAAACAATAAAAATATTGTAATTGTAGAATGTTTGTATCATATAATTGCCATACATTTATAACTAACTCATAACATTTATTTTTATTTTTTGTTTTCTAAAATGATTTTCAACATCAAAATAAACAAAAACTCACAAAAAGTCTCTCCAATCTGCATCTGTTTGTCCATTACAAATGTTTCAGTATCAAACAACATACGTTGATGGTACATTACAACTGGTGTATAAATTAGTAACAATACTTTATGAATGAGAGCTGAGGATATGCAGGAAAAAAAGGACAGGGATCTGTTTACGGGAAATACAGAGATGAGAAATGCCTCCAAGTAAAATGTTTAACAAATAGCTCCTTAATGTTGCTAATTTTGGATTTTTCTTCTTTTGATCCAATATTTTGTGGTAATCACTTCTGATGTTACCTGGCCAAATGGACGTGGCAGGAACCTGTTGAGATGTAACTGACATCTGTGAAAGATGTTTGCTACAGTAGAATCACCACTTTATGTTGAATTTAGGGTAAATTGAGACTGAAAATATTTACATAGTAAAATATTTTTATTCCAAATACAAAGTTCCTCAAATCCGCTTATCCTTAGAGGGTCGCGGGGGGCTGGAGCCAATCCTCAGAGGAGGGGTACATGCTGGACTGGTCTCCAGTCAATCACAGGGCTGACACATAGAGACAGACAAACAATTAACCAATTAATCTAACCTGCATGTCTTTGGACTATGGGAGGAAGCTGGAGTACCCGGAGAAAACCCATGCAAGCATGGGGAGAACATGCACACTCCACACAGAAAGACCCCAGCCTTCTTGCTGTGAAGTGACAGCAGTTTTAAAACTGCTAATGAAAAATACAAGAGAGTATATATAGGGTTAGATGACATTGTGAGAAGAGGAGGTGGAATATTTGCCTTAATTCTATTGTGGGTTGTAACATTTCCCTATTATTTATTTATTTTTGGCATTTTTTATGACATTCAGTATGTTTGGAGAGTTGTCCTTCAACACGCATTCATCTCTTCCTGCTGCTTTTGTTGACCACTGGAGGGCGAACTGAGTCAGTTCTTTTGAGATAAATACTGCAGAGGGACACACAGTAATCAGTTCAACAGTATAGTATGTACTAACACTACTAAATGCCAGCTACATTAGAGTGGGGTTGCTCTTTAGAAAAATGAGAGTTGTAGGTATTTTCTTCACACTTGCAGTGATTGCAGTTATTATAGTTTTCAAAGAAGTGACTTGTTAAAAATAATCCTGTTTAAAAAAAGGTTATGTTCAAGGTTGCATGATAAACATCTCAGCTAACAGTGATTTTCATGCATATACGGTCACCTTTTTAATAAAATTTCACAGCTCTTAGATTAGTGAAATCCTTTCAAAACCGGTTGGATAAACCAATAAACACGTGCTCATCTGATACTGAATGAAGGGCAAGGGAGGTTTTGTCGTCTGTACTGAATGTTCTTATTCGACTTTATGTTGTTATTCCGTTGCATGCTGTGCCAGTGATATACCTGTATCTCATTGTCTGTGTGTGCGCTCTTTGTTTCCATCACTGTTACACCCACTTCCCTCCTCCCTCCCTTCAACCTGTAGGAGGAGTATACTAACCCACTGGAGCAGCACCTCACTGTGAGTACACATCCCTCAGCATCTCATACCATCCTCTCCACCCCACAGCCCTTCTCCTCCTTCACCCTTGAGCTCTTTCTGTGTCATGGAAAGCCACTGCATAATCCACACAAATTAAGATAGAACCATAGCTTGTTGCAGCAGCAGACAGACTATGCTGACAGATTGGAGTTAGACCATGTCGTCATGTTTTATAGACGGTGTGAAGGACATAAAGTCAATAATCTAAACCAGTGCTGGAAATGAAGTTTCAGTGTTGATGCATTTACAATTTGTCTACAATTCCCATTTACTGTTACTTCTATAAATTACTTCTATGCACTTCTTCTCTCTGTAGTAAAACATCTTCTTTCATCTGACTGCTGTGTTGAATTAATGTATATCTTTATTTCCCCACAGGAAATGGCAAGCACTTTGGCTCAGAAACACCTGCGATCCATCATCCTCAATGTGAGTATCAAGTCTGAAGTGCAGAAAACAAAGTATTTCAGGCGATTTCAGCTGCACATTAGAGTTAATGCTCTGCTCTACTGGCTCTTAAGCTTATAGACTGATAAGAAATATCCAGGTGAACACAGTGTTTGAGCATTTCCCAGAGATTGTGTTTGAAAGTAGTTCCTATTAAAACATAAGAAAACTAGAATACAGAATGTTTCTTTGGTCCAACGTTGGGGTGCGGTAGTTGTTGGAGGCAGAAGTCTCATCCCAGGGACCAGCAGTTCAGAAATTGGAAAGATTTACTCACTTGAAGGGCTGTGACGCAGAACCAGCAAATGTGATATGGCATGAAGTCCATGAAGTACAACAAAATCTGCTCTGAAGATGATTCCTTTTGGCACCAACTCCTCTGGAAGTGCCTGACTGAACTTGCTGCAAATGTCAGTGTGGAAGATGCTGCACTCCTGCTTCCTGGAGCAAGGAAACATCCCGAAGCAGCTCCGGCATTGTGTGCTCGAGTCTGTTAATGAGACCTGGTTACCTGTTGGACTTGCACAGTGTTTTATGATGTCACATTATTTTCTTACTTATTTTTGTTGCATTTGATGCTTATACCAAACATGTATGGAGCGTAATCAGTCCATACGGATGAGTTTCATTGTCACCTTCCTGTCTTAAGTCTTCAGGTGATTTTCCAAACGTTACAATCTTTATTTAACCTGCAGTGAAAGAGAGCAATTTATTTGGCTTTTTCTTGTTTTAATTCACGGGTAGATTTGTTTTGTGCTGTGTGATTTAGATTTAGCCTAAATAGAGGCTTTGCTCTTAACTAAGTGCTCTTCTTTTCCAGCATGTTATTAGAGGAAATCGACCAATCAAAGCAGAAATGGCACATCAGCTTTATGTGCTGCAGGTATTGACTTTCAACCTCTTGGAAGAACGAATGATGACCAAAATGGATCCCAATGACCAGGTAAAAAAAATTGTTTGGCAGGTCATTGGCTTGTGTATTTCCATATTGCCATGTAATCTGTTAACACATTCTCCCACATTACTAAGTAAAATACAACAAATGCCTTTTAAACGTAAAAGAATACAGGAAATATTGTATGATATGTTCATATGAAAAACATGATAATCTTGTAAATCATGTAAATAGTGGACTAGAAAATAAAAATGTTCCTGCTTGTTTTCATTAGTGCTTTTTTACAGTGTTGTTGTGGCCTTTGAACCTGCAAAGTGAAGTGAACATACAGTAACTTTACTCCAAAAAATGTAAAAAATCATGTGCTGATCACTGATTCACCTAACTTGTTGGTTTTCTTTACTATTTTAATGCTATAATGTTAAAACTGTCACTGATTCTACTGATAACATGTTTGCTTGCTGTGGTTCAGGCTCAGAGAGACATCATTTTTGAGCTACGTAGGATTGCTTTTGATGGAGAAAATGACCCCACTGGTACAGAAAAGAGAAAGGCCATGTATACCAAGGACTATAAGATGCTGGGGTTCACTGTGAGTCTCCACTACAGATCTCACTTTCCTCTGTATTTGTCAAACCAATAAATACATTTAAATAGAAACTGTTAAATGTTTGTCTCCTGACTCATGCCATTTCTCTTTAAAATGCAGAACCATGTAAACCCGGCCATGGACTTCACCCAGACTCCTCCGGGGATGCTGGCTTTGGACAACATGCTGTACCTCGCCAAGGTTCACCAGGACACCTACATCAGGGTTGGTTTTGGCCTCAGGCATGACTTTGCTCATCTCACAGAGGTGGAAAAGTCAGCCACACCTAAAATGTCTTCTCACCCATGACAGATTGTCCTGGAGAACAGCAGCCGCGAGGACAAGCATGAATGTCCCTTCGGCCGGTGTGCCATTGAACTAACTCGAATGTTGTGTGAAATACTCCAGGTTGGAGAACTGCGTAAGTAGATCTGTATTAGAGGTGTAGCTGTTGTACTTTTATTAATCCACAATCTTAAAATGTCTCTGAAATGGGAAGTTAAAGATGTCATCAGAAATTGTGACCTCATGCTAATTTTCAATTTTTTAATTTTACAATTGAAATATTTTCTTTTGTGTAGCTAATGAGGGCTGTAACGACTACCACCCCATGTTCTTCACACATGACCGAGCATGGGAGGAGTTCTTCTGTGTCTGCATCCAGCTGCTTAATAAAACTTGGAAGGAGATGAGAGCCACAGCTGAGGACTTCAATAAGGTCTGAAATTAAATCACACGCTCTTCTTTAACACAAATATATTCATATACAGTCATGTTTACCCAGATCTCACAGATATATATATTCAAAACAGTGGATATGGCAGCCTTAACAACATAGAACTGAACTTGTTATAGAATAAAATCCTCTCTTCTTGGAAATAGTTTGGATTTACTAAATGTGACACATCGGGAGAGGCCCATATGCAGACAGACACAGATGATGATCTTAAGATATTTTAATAATTGAATATTTAACAAAGAAGTGCAGGCAGGTATAAGTTCAAGACATAGGTAACAAACACTCAGCAGTAACTCTTGGACACAAACCAACTGTGATCTTAGACAAAAAGACATGGGAACAAACAGACTAAATTCACTAGAGGGTGAACTATGATGAGGGACCGGTGAAACTAATCAGGGCAATCACACAGACGGGAAAACACACAAGGGCAGGAAGAAAAGTAACTTGGCACGAGATAAGAGGAGACTACTACAAAATAAAACAGGAAACAAAGCATGAATAATAACAAGCCTAAAAAATTAAACATAACACGGAAAACTATACAAGACCATAAAATGTCCATGTAGAGTGTATTCAGACTACCCCCAGAAAATTAAGAATTTAAAAAGAGGGAATCTGGATCTTGAATTTTTGGCTTTTAGTGAAATGTCCCAACAACTGTTTGATGCATTGCCATGAAGTGGTACAAACATTCATGTTCCCCTCAGGTTGAACTGTGGAATGTTTGCATGTTAATATTCTAAACTAAGAGGGTGAACATGGTGAACATTACACCTGCTAAACATCTGCATGTTACCATTGTCACTGTGAACATGTATGCTGCTGATGTTTGCTTTTAGTTCAAAGCACTGCTTTACAGTTGTAAGTACAGCCTCGCAGAGCTGCTGGCAATGGTGGCTACTGCTGGCATAACTCCTATTAAAATATATTATTACTTTTATAAAGGATTATTATAAAGGGTAAATTGCATTCGTTCCAATAGAAAACAGAGTGAGTGTCAACAGATGCTGCTTTAAATCTTAAAAGTTAACTTTTGGTTTAATGGAAGATGAAAAATGTAACTTGTCAATTAATTAAAATGGAAAAACTTTTTCAGTAGGTTGTTTACGGTGGGCGACCTTCATTACCAAATACCCACCTCCCCTCCAGACAGGGTTTGCTCAGTATGAATCACTTCACATTGAAACACATTTAAAAACTACTTAAAAATTATTCTGCTGTCTGTTCACTGAGCAGCCCACTGAAGCAGACAGCTGAAAGGTTTTTGGTTTATTAAATAATTCATGACAATTACGGTATATTGTTAATGCTGTCTATTACAATTCAAAGCACTTTGTCCAGATGAACACATTTACAGCAGCTTCAAAACTATTTTGATGGTACACTGACTTGTAATAGGGAGAATGGCATCGCTTCCATTCCCATTCTGCCCCCCGAACACCTATTCTTGCAGGTATAGGCCCAGGCAGGATCACGTAACGCTCTGTGCTTAACGCTCCAAAGCACTACGTTGCACGACAAGGGAAGTCACAGTAGTTGACTTCACCTCAGCAGACCTGCCAACATTTTGACATCCAAGTACGCTGGTGCAAGACGTTACATTAAAGTATGCAAAAATAGGCCAGTTGTTTTAGCTTGGTAACACGTACACACGAGATCGAGGCCAGTTTGTCACGGAGGACACTTTTGAAGTGAGGACAGGAAGAAGTCAAAGTACTTTGAATAGTTCTTCTTTCCCATTACATTAGTGTAGTATCCTCGATCCTTGAAGCCGCTCAGGCATCAATGGATTTACATGTGGCAGCGTCCTGTAATTACCACTTCTGGCAGCAGAAGCTTCTGTGGGTTCTGCTCAGTAAAAGTTACATAGTATTGCTTTAAATCAATGACTACTCATACAGACATTTATTGTTACAGAATACCTGAGACCATCCAATACGTCTTTTAAATATTCATGCCTTTTGATGGGGAAAGATTTCTGCCAGCAGAATGAGTTTCTGAAGGAGAAAATAATGGTTTTGTAAATTACAACTTTAACAATATTCATGGTTCACTTAAAAACCAATGCAGGAGGATTTTAAAACGTTACAAGTGACAGCAATATCTCTGCCAACACTTTAGGAAGTCTGATATATTTTTTATTCCACCTTTTCTCACTGTGTGTGTGTGTGTGTGTGTGTGTGTGTGTGAACCCTGACCAGGTGATGCAGGTAGTCCGGGAGCAGATCACCAGGGCTCTGGCGATGAAGCCGTCGTCTTTAGACCAGCTGAAGAATAAACTGCGAGGTCTCAACTATTCAGAGATTCTGCGTCTGCGGCAGTCGGAGAGAATGAGCCAGGATGACTTCCAGTCTCCACCCATCATGTCAGTTATAGTTTTAACCTGGTCGTTTTCGGGCCATTTCTAGACTTTCCTATATATCTTCAGCGTTGTAGAGTATTAGCTCACTTAGCAATTTAGGATTTCAGCTGTATACCCTTTTTTTAGCAACAGATTACATTTGTCTGCTGCTTAATTTGTCTCAAATCCAAACCCTGCTCTGTTTTGTGTTTGTGCTGCAGTGAGCTGCGGGAGAGAATCCAGCCTGAGATCTTAGAGCTCATCAAGCAACAGCGACTCAACCGGCTGTGTGAGGGAAGCTGTTTCCGAAAGCTGGGGAACCGCCGAAGGCAAGGTACATAGAGTATCAATACAATCACTTACCTTTTTTTCTACTGAAGGAGTACTTCTGCTGTTGGCTATCAGCTAAGCATTGTGTTCCCTGCCTCTTTTGTAGAGAAGTTTTGGTTCTGCAGACTCTCCCTGAATCACAAAGTGCTGCACTATGGGGACCTTGATGAGTCACCTCAGGGTGAAGTGCCTTTTGAGCTACTCAGTGACAAGAGTAAGATACTTTGAAACCTTTATTTCTCCAAGCGGTTCCATCTCCCAGCTAATAAACGTTTCATAACACACATGACACACAGTCACTAGCAGACCATAATGTATCTGTCAGTAAGCTGACCTTAATATATTTCTCTAACTATTAAGTTGTTTCTTTTATATCCCTCCTAGTCCCCGTCTCTGATATCAAGTCTGTGGTGACAGGGAAGGACTGCCCTCACATGAAAGAAAAAAGTGCTCTGAAACAAAACAAGGTAATATGATTTCAATTTGTTTTTTATTGTCAATCTAGTCACGTACTGTTCTTTCAGCGTGTTGTTTGTCCTGTTTGCTTCTCTCAGGAGGTGCTGGAGTTAGCCTTCTCGGTCCTTTATGATCCAGATGAGACGCTCAATTTTGTTGCACCCAACAAGTATGAGGTAAGCTCAGCAACAGTGAAACTTAAAGCTGCACTATTCAGTATTTTGATATGAACAAGCTGAACAAGTCAGAACCACACAATGAATCTGGACGTTTGAATTAACAAACTAACCTACGATGTATTGGTTATTATACCTTACATGGCACAATGTAGCTACTGTGACTGACAATTTTGACCTTCATGCATGTTCTTCTGTGTGTGTGTGTTTGTGTGATGTATTCGGAGCAGTACTGCATCTGGACTGATGGGCTGTGTGCACTGCTGGGCAGAGAGATGGGCAGTGACCTGACACGCAGTGACCTAGATACACTCATCAGCATGGAGATGAAGCTCCGCCTCCTCGACCTTGAGAACATCACAATCCCAGAAGCCCCGCCCCCCGTGCCGAAGGAGCCTAGCTCATATAACTTCACCTACAACTACAGCTGAGATGTGTGTGTGTGTGTGTGTGTGTGTGTGTGTGTGTGTGTGTGTTTGCAATGCATGTGTGTGTTTGTCAAGGATGAGCATTCTCGATCTTTTGATGAACTTAGCTGCAGATTTGTGCCACCAGAAAAAAGGGTTACTTTGAATTTTTTTTTTTTTTTTTAAATACATTTCAGAACCCTGGAGACTTCTCTCCATTTGTGTTTCTGATGCTGTATACTTCATCAAATAGGAGAAATATGTTTATAGCTTCACAGGGTGTTCAAGGGTTCGGCTCCACTACAGAGCATTACTCCTGTAGCTGGTACAGATTCAGTGAGTGAATCTCATTTACCAGTGCAGTCTCTAGGCAACGTCTTGATTTGTATTCCCTGTTCTTTGCTATTTAAAGGTACAAACCTGCCTTTAAAGTTAAGGAATACTATGCCTGGTTGCGGATATGGAAGAAAAGCTGTACACGTCTGCAAATTAGTTTACTCTAGTATATTTGACGATGACTACCATTGCAGTTTTAACACTGAGCTTACTTTGATTCTGTCTGTTCCTCCACACGACGAAAGAACAGGGAAATGAGTTTCTTACTCCTGAAAGCGAGACACCAACTGAATCTCAGCCTGTGTCCAGCTCAAGGTCCCTCCAGAAGAAGGGACAGTTGATGTCACGGGGCTCAAACGTGACATTTCTTTGACAGTTCAGAGAAAAAAAAAATTCACTGGTAAAGAGGGCGCGAAGAAAAAAAAGGCAGATATGGTGGAAGGATAATTACAATGTGTGTGTTACTTTTATCCTGTCTTTCATACGAGACATAAAAAGCCTAAGGCTGCAACCAACAACTATCAACTATTTTCGACTAATCTGCAGATTATTTCTCCATGAATTGATCGTTTGATCTTTAAAATAACACAAAATAGCAAAAAATACCCATCACAGAACCCAAGTTAACATATTTAAATAGCTTCTCTTGTCTGATTTATGTTCCAAAACCCAAAGAAATTAAGTTTGCTATTATGGAAGAAAACCAGCAAATAGTCATATTTGAGAAACTGGAACCAGGGAATTTGAGAATCTTTGCTTTAAAAAGTGTAATCAATTATTACGCTAGTTATTTTAAGCCGCACAAAAGTGGTACTGTCAGCATATATCTGTTACGCCGTCTGTCTCCTAAGTATTCATGCTGCTTCAGATCGTTTGACTCACTCCTCTCCCCAGAATAACACACCTTTTCATAGCCTGTTAAACAGTGCAAGTAAATATATCCCACTGAATTAAAACTGTAGTATGTGGTGAAGATTCTTGAAGATGCTTGATGTGTCCGAGTGTGGATTTGTGTGAATGTCTGTGTGTGCAGAGTTTGAGATTTAGCGTAAGTTGTTTATGTTGACAGATATATCCAACACATTAGAAAAACCTGAATGCTATGACCCTTTTTTGTTGAATCATAGTCACTGCATTGCCTTATCAGTCATACACTCACTATATATTTTGGGTAAATATATTAGCATTTATAAGCTGTATATGAATGGTTTATAACACATAACACACTATAAGAAGTTGTAGCAGATATAAGCAAATTTTTAAATGTTTATTAATGTTTTTGTTTACAACTACGACTTCTCCTGAATCCTTCAAAACTGGTTTATAAACAGTTAATTGATGTTTGATAACAGTATAACAGTTGAAATAATAGTAGTAACAGTATAACAATTTGACTGTGTTATAAAGCATTTATTAGCTTCCATGAACTGTGTACAGCAAGATGAACACTATAGGTGTAAAAATGTTTTTATATCTGCTAAAAGTACATTATAGTGTGTTATAAACTATTTATTATTTTTTTATGTATATTGCTCATAAATGCTTAGTTTGCATTAAAATAAAGTGTTGTCATATTTAGAAAGGTTATAGTGACAAGTAACGGTGATGTTTCTTTTCGGTACAGCCATTTTTGTTTAAAACAAAACATACCTGACATTCCAAGAGCGTTTGATGCCCCTGGTGTTTGAATTCATCATCAGTTTTGAGGCTTGATTTCAGAGTCGTTAACACCCTGCACACGCAAATGGGACAAAAGAGCTGCTCTGTTCGCCTATTTTAGTTAATGTGCCAGAAGCTCGACCTTCAGATGAATGGCAGCAGGTCAGCAACAGCTGAGTGACGCGGCCTTGGGCATCAGGAACATATAGTACTGCTTGTGTGCTTTGTATACAGTGATGTATTGCTTGATGTCATTTTCTGATTTCCATAGTGTCACTGGTTTTAAACATTTTGTGTACTTGATTCATGTCACTTAATGTCCTGTTCTAATCATTGCAGTCACTTGTTTAATGCAGAATAGAAGTATATTTTTGTAAATGATTGAACAATCTTATCAGCTGTGAAGAGAATGTGTATCGAACTAACATAGTATTGTCATTTTGCGTCACTCTGTACAGTACGTTCAACATGCTCATTACTGTGGACATTTCACGCTGGGAAAAAAAAAAGAAATATTTTAGTCTTCACATTTTTTAAAGTCACAACCTCGTTTTCATACCAAAAGCACCTCATATTGTTTAGGAATGACACCCACTCCAGCACCTAATGATGATGTCAGTGTTAATGTTACTGTTTATGCTATTTGTGAAAAGGAAGATATTTGAAATTATTATTATTATTTTTTAAAGTAATGTTTTTCTGTTCGTTTTTTTAACTGATGATGGATTTTTTTAAAGGTTTCCTGTGGAGTTTTAGACCTCTAGTAGCGCTATGGAGCTATTAATTTCTACCAATGGTGTCGCACTATTCCACTGATCTACAGGTGGCGGTAATTCTCTAAGATACACAGCTATGGGCCAACAAACGCAGGGAAGAAAAAGACTGCAAGCTTGTAAACATCGATGTTACCAATACAGAATTTAAAATACTTAAGAAGTTTTGACACATTTGTTAGACCCCAAGGATACATAATGCGTTGTAGTGAGTAACACTGAATGAAAACTTGTTTACAAGGAAAAACTCCACAGGTACCTTTAACTGCTTAAAAGGGTTATTTTATATTCCAGTGAGTCATCGAACCCTTAAGCAGCTTTCAGAACATCACAACTGCAGCTAAAATATATCAATACCACAGTGAGTAAAGGATTGTTGCATTGGATGTACTAACAGTATGACTTGAAGTTTTCGCATCTGGTACTATTTTACATGACTTGCTAAACTATTTATTTACACTTGCTAGTGATAGTAAAGAATGACATGTTGTTAGTTAAGAAATAACAACATAAAATCTAAATATGGTATACATATAGATCATTGTATGTATATACAGTATTGTGTTGCCTTACAGAGGAAAATGTATTATGTTTTGTGTGAATAAATACAAAGTCTAACTACTGTTAAAAGTTTGTTTTTACTGACCAATTACTTTTCCTACCTTTTTTATTAAAAACCCAATCTGTATTTATTCAACCACATAATTTAAAATATATCATTGAAGAGTGAGTTTTAGATAAGAAGTGAGGTTTTTTTTTGTGTTTCTCAAAGATGTTAAGTGAAAATATGGGGAAGATTAACTTCAGTGCTTACAAAAAAGAAAATAACCAGTTGGTGTAAGAAGTGGATGTAAACAATGCTGGATTTAAAATAAATTGGCTTTGCAAATGTTTTATGAAAGAAAGAAATGCGGATACACACAATTCATTCTGGAGAGCAACACTGAATGTAAATTTTTACAAGAAAACTCAGCAGGGCCCCTTTAAACCACGGCTCACAGTACGGAATTTCTGTCACTAGGGGTCTCTTAATCAAAACAATAACAAAAGACTTGTGACATTGTGAAGCAGCGTGGTGTCATGGGAGTTGCTGTCTTCACCACTATTGCTGCTGCAATTAATTAAAAAATGATGCTGTGTGGCAGAAAAAAATGCTGTGTTACTGTTAAAGAGTATGATTCTGTAACATTGAATATAAAGGGGATATGTTGTCATTAACAGGCGACTACATGAAGCCGTTACCTTGAGTAAAATTACGGATTTCTCTGGGTTTAAACATTGTTGGAAACATTTGGGATAATTTAAATACACAACTCAAAAAAATATATAACCTATGTCTAGTTGTTCTTTTGACATTTTAATGCAGACATTTTACATATAATACCTTTAAATAATGTAAAAAATATCCCATTGAAAATAGAAGTTCAGCAAGTACAGAAATATTATCAGCCAAAAGTATCAAAAATAAAAGCACTAATTTTTTAAGTAACATTTTAATATTATAGCTGGCAAAGATGGAGCTAATTACAATCTAGCGTTGGGATTTTTTTCTGTAAAGCAATATCCCATATTTTATATGTATGGTAACTAGTAACTTCAGCTGTCAAACAAATGTAGAAATACATATTATAATACAGTAGAGTCTAAATGTAAAGTAACATAAAATGTAAATAGTATGACATTTAATTTCAGTATTCGAGTAAATATTTTTCCTGTCCAAAGTTGCTGTAAATAACTCTGCTGATTATTACCTGTGGCTGATCTTTGGAAGCCATTTCTACACAAAAGGAGGACTATGGATTTAGTTCCCCTATCTTTTATGTTGGACTCGTTGTGAACCTATCCTTTAACCTGTCTGAAAACCTCCGCTTACTTCCAGGTCTTATCCAGCAGGGGACACACTGTGTCTTCTTGTGTTTACTGAGTAGGTGTCATATATCCTGAGCTATATCAGACTTATTCCTACTGCACAGTGACGGCAACTGCATACAGATAAGCAAGGAGTTGCTGCAGATGAATCCCTAATATGTCACTTTTATGTAGAGAATTTTTTTTTTTTTTTGGTCATGCTGTGTTGAAACCATTGTTTATTGATTTGATCCCCTGTAAAATTATTTTTATATTTTCTATATGATCTGAACACAGTTTTGTGGAAAGAAAAAAGAATCAAACAGTAAAATTGTGTAAATTAAAAAGATTTTATTGTATAATAGCTCAAAATAGAATTTAACACAATCACTTTTAGATCACTTATGCTGAAAGAGGATGAGGGACGTTAGGCGGGGAATCTGAATGAGTATACTGTATATGTACTGCAAGATGGACAACCCAGTCCAAGGTACTGAAAGCTAAGCAAAAAGGTTGTTTACATCAATGCAGGAATTTCATTCAGTATCATACTCAAAGCAGAGTTGCATCTGCTTGGAGAAAGTAAGGTTCAGTCTGAGGAACATGTAGACCGAAAACATGACAAATACCCTGGAGAGTCTGAGCCGGTCTCCTCTGTAAACATCTATCCTTAGATTGAATCAGGTTTTCTTTCGTTTCAGTCCAGTTTGTCATCGGCAGCTCATTTGTTTCTCCTGTGTTCACTCAGTGTGCTGCAGGAGTATGATTGTCCAGTTTTGTCTCCCTGGTTAGGGTTTAGGCATTCTTTACAATACATTGTAACACAGAAACAATGTCAATATATACTTTATACTGTATATAAAATAAATACAAATCTTTTTCTACACCACTGCTCTGATCTATGACGCCTCTCTTCTAGCTGTGCTTCACAAAGTGTATATTTCACATTTTGTATGTATGTGTGTGTGTGTGTGTTTTGTGTCTGGATTTGAATGTGCACAAACATAATCATCTCAGCAGTCCTGATGTAACAGCAGTTTCTCACTCTGCTTTAACTGATGTTCGTTGCTCCCCTCTGTCTTCTGATTTATGATCAGAGCCTTGGGACTTTTTATTTCCTGGAGGATGGTACTGTGGTGCATTCCTGTCCCCTCGCCGGGCTCAGTGTCCCAGCCCTGGCCTGCCAGCAGCAGCAGTATGAGTGCGAGGAGCAGCAGTGTGACGGCGGTGGAGGTCAGCTCTGGGCTTAGCTGCAGGCTGGGCTGAGGCTCTGGGACATCCTTGGTCCTGAACGAAACACACTGAGGCTTTCCGCTCTCTCTTGATCTCCTGCTGGCATGCTTGGTGCCCTCACTGGTGCCTAAATGTAGACACACTCTGTAAAATGTCCCAGCCTGCAGGTGGGTCAGGTTGAAGCTCTGTGTACCAGCCAGGACGCGTGTGGTGTAAGTGGGTGTGTGTGCGTTTGAGTATATGGCCTGCCAGGAAAGACGAGTTGAAGGGAGGTTGCGCCCGCTCTGCCACGACAGGATAGCATAGTGTTGTCCGACCTCCCTCACCTCCAACCTCGCATCCGCTCTGAATAATGGATATCCCTTCATGTGAGCAGCCATCCCCTTCTTTGTTTTCTTTTCTCTGCCATGCACACCCACAGTTACACTGCGTGTGTCTGCTCCCAGTGCATTCTCAGCTACACAGGTATACAATCCTGCCTCGCTGGGGGTGACCTTGTTCATCTCCAGAGTTCCCTCAGGCAGTAGCCGGTAGTGTTTTGAGGGGTTACAGCGAGTATCATCTTGAGCCTGGCGGGGAGAGAGGCTGGAGGCGGATGTGTGGTTGAATCCCTCGGAGGCTGTCGGGCTGTGGCAGGGAGCAGAGGCCGCTAAACCCTTGGATACGTGGTTTGGTGCAGGACCAAGTCTCAACCCAGAGGGAGTCACCCAGTAGAGCTCAGGCTGTGGATCTGCAAGCGCTCGGCAGTGCAAGACCAGTTTTCCTCCTTCTCTTACCCCAACATAGGAGGGGAGGGAGCTGGCAGGGATCATGGGGAGGCATGAGGCCGACATCTCCCTGGAGGACACCTCTCTCACCCTGCGGGCTCTCAGCTCTGGGGGTTCGGAGCACAGCGTGGCCTGGGGCTGGATGAAACGTACCATCCGATGTGTTTGTGGGTCTGTTTGTTGGTCTTCAGTGTGAGGGTGAGAGGCCTCCTCGGTGGCCCAGTGAAACAGACAGTCACAGCGCAGTGGGTTGGAGTGTAAGCTGACCTCCTGAAGACTTGGCAGGGAGAGCATGACGTGTTGGTGCAGAGCGCTCAGAGAGTTGGAGTTGAGCATCAAACTCTCCAGTCTGCTCAGCTGGAGGAAAGCCTGCGGGTGAATGTAGGACAGCCGCGGGTTGTTGGTGATCTCGAGCTTGGTGAGCTCGGGAAGGTTCTCCAAGGCGGCTCTCTCAATGGACACCAGCTCCTCTATGTTGTTCAGGCCGAGCTCCTTCAGGTGGACCATGTCCCGGAAGTCTCCTGTCTCGATTAGCTTGATGCGGTTCTTGTTGAGGTCGAGGAACTTCAGTCCTGGCACTCTCCTCAGGGCCTGAGTGGGGACCTTTGTCAGCAGGTTGTCATAGAAGGAGAGGCTCTCCAGGCCCTCCAACCCTTCCAGTGCTTTTTCAGCCAGGCCTCTCAGACCCATACCACCAAGGACAAGACTCCGGAGGGATTTCAGGGCCAGGAAGCCCCGCTCAGGCAGGGCCTCCACAGGGTTTCCCCCAAGCATGAGAACTTCCAAGCGAGGCAAAGCCCTGAACCACCGGGGGTCAACAGTTTTGAGTCTGTTGTTGTTGATATGCAGTCGCAGCAGGGAGTCCAGACCGGTAAAAGCTCCAGGTGCTATTGAGTGTAAGTTGTTGTGGCTGAGAAAAAGTTCCTGCAAAGTTGGCACTGAGGAGAAGGAGGCCTCAGGGAGGTGGCTAAGATGGTTTTCCTCCAGGTGTAGAGACAGCAGAGAGGGCAGGGATGAGCTCTGGGTTATTGTCCTGACACGGCTGAAGCGATTCTGGGAAAGGTCAAGGTCGGTGAGGTTGGGGAGTCCGTTCAGCACTGCGGTATCAAGCTCAGCCAGCAGGTTGCTCTGCAGGCGCAGGGTGTGTGTGTTCGGGGGTATGGGCAAAGGGAGCTTGGTCAACAGCAGGTCATTGCAGTCCACAGTGGGAGCTTCATGGTACACAGAATCAGGGGAGAACCACGGCTTGATCTGACACACGCACCGCACCGGGCAGGAGACGTGCCATGGTAATGCGTGAGGTAGTGAGCCCACAACGCTGGGCACACACAGACCAACAAACACGCACAGGAGACACTGTGTCTGTAGAAACACTAAAGTCGGCCTCATAATCCTCACAGGTCACAGCAGCTGATTCAGACAAGGTGAGGAAGAGTTTGTTAAGAGGATGTGAGATGAATCATTTGAACCAGAAGTGGGTGTGAAGTCGTGTTATTAACAGGTTCAAGGCGTGTGTGCAAACCAATTAAAGAGCGATTATATTGTTGACAGCATTCTACAGTTGCTTCAAACACAACAGAAAATTTATATTCCCTAACCCTAACCCTTATACCAAGAGTATTTTTATGTGTAACTTTGATCGCAGTGGTAAGACTGCGCAATCGCTGTAGCTGCAGGCCGTTGTTGTTACACCATCGATCTCATATCTTGGCCAAAGGTGGAGGACTCATGGCTCGCAGCGTGGCGGCTCACTGTTTTGTCAGAAAAACAAGAAGAGAAGAAAAAATATTCAGAGAAAAACTAAAATAACCAAAGAGAAAAATTTGCTGTATAAAAGTGAATGTGTCACTTAAAGACAAACACATTTTTAAGCCTTGTACCTCATCAGGTCCACTCTAAACCAAATCTTTGTGAAGTTTTCATGGATGTATTTTGCAGACTCATAAAAGCAGAAATGCTCTGCAGCCGAGAAGAGCAAGAGAGAGGGGAAGAAGAGAAGATGGATGAGCATGGAGAACAAGGCTGTATAAAAAAGCACATAGAATTTCTGTTTCCCAAAGTAGATCTGGCTTTGACTATAGAACATTTAGACAAGGACAGATTGATTCACAAATGAAGACAACCACAGTATAATGAAAGCGAGAAATTAAGAAAATATGGGAGGAAAAAACTGCAAGAAAAACTGCGAATCAACTGCTGTAATCTCCAGTGTTTCTTTCAGCCTGCAGGGGAAAAGTAAATATGCAGGAGTGATGAAATCATGTAGCACTTAAATTTTTCATGTCCGTACTTCACATTCAGTCCCATAAATGTTATTTATTATGTAACAGTTAAAAAGACCCCAAGGATCTTTTATATCATCAGCCTTCTGTACTTAAGGGTATAATGGGAAAGACGTGAAATGCGTGAATGTTGCTGCTGCTGGAATAAATACACTCTCAGAGGCACACTTAAAACACACCAGTTACATAAGTATTTACATTTACAGCATTTGGCAGACAGTCTCATCGAGAGTGACTGACAGTACTGCTCAGTATTCATGATACAGCACCAACACATGAACAGATCGTTGACATTTGGCAGCAATCAGATCATCCTAGTAGCCTAATTAGTTGACCAGTTGCTCAAAAACACTCTACAGGGAGATAGTTTATGTGTCGGACTAGCAACCTGTTCTCAACAGCAGTTTTTAATTGATATAGAGAATGGATTTTAAATATGTTATAGAATAAAGGTTACATGCTGTATATTAAGTTACATTGAATAACAATATTTTTAAATTTAATTAAACTTGCATTAATTGGTCTTTTGGCCACTTCCAGGCACTGCGACAAGATGTAAACATTACATATTATCACTTTGTAAAGTTGTTATGGCAAACTTGTTGGCAAACAGTTTGTTAATTACTCAACCAGCAGACACGGAGCAACGTCATCCTTCATTTGGAGTCATTTTTCTGTCCATTCTCGCCAACTCCTAATACAAATATCTGGTACGTCAGCTGCTAAATACTCCCAGCTAGTTGCCTGTTTTGTGCCGGGCATGCATTGTTTAGATGTTTTTAGGGTTCAAAACATTGACGTTATGGGTGATACAGGGAGTTGGGTAAAAATTCTCTATAGGTTCAAAACTACAAGTGCTACCTTTCAGATTACACATTGTCATTCGATTAGTTGTTTATATAATAATATTAATTAAAGCAGCTTTATCACCAGCTTCATTAGGACATCCACCTATAGTATTAAGAATATGCTGCACTTTGAGTCAAAATTTATTTTTTTTGTTCGCCAAAGTCAGAAAATGTACAAATCCATCACAGAGAGGCTTTAATATTAAGAAGGGACCAGGTTCAACACTGTATTTAGAAGGGATCAACAACACTACTTGTTGTATTTAGATTTTGCTTATGTTGCATCTTTTTAATGGGTTAAATTACATTATGATGTCACATGGATCCCTGGTTCCTCCAGAGAGTATCAAAGTGTCCTTGAACAAGACACTACACCCCTAACATCTTCTGATGTGCAGGTAGGCACCTTGCATTGCAGCCTCTGCCATCAGCGTATGAATGTGTGTGTGAATGTTGGCATGCGTTGTAAAGTGCTTTGAGTGGCTATATAAATGCAGTCCATTTACCATTTATATATCATTATTTATGTTTACTTGTAATTGAGTAGACACTGGGATAGTGATGTTTTACTGTCCTTTGTCTTCCAAATTATGCCTTTTTTTCACCCTGGTAAGAAAAACAATATTCTGTGGGACACTAGAGTTGTATTATGTGATATTGGAATCACACACACAAGCCATGCAAGGCTTACTGCATAGTTGCTATGGAAACAAATCTCCCAACCTCACTCTGTCTCGGTGTGTGAGATTTACTTTGGAATTTGTTTTGGTCCAATCTGTTTATCAGCTGATAAGATCACAGATGAAACAACACAGACTGGACGAAAGAAACGTACATCATGACTTTATTTCTGAAGCTGCAAAACTGCATTTTCTCTTTAATCAATCTCCATGTGTTCTACAAGTCCATTTCCTGTGATGAAGTTCTTTATGATTTTAAATAAAGTTTTCATTGGATGAACTTTAAACCTTTCCTGTCACTTGCTGAATCCTTCCATCCTGGCAGCTGGTGTGTTAAAACTCTACATATGTCACTGAGGTCTGATCTACATGACTAACAGGAAGTACTGTGCAACTCAACTGCAGGCTTTAACGTCTGTTAGCGGCTGAGGAGAAAGCGCAGAGAGGCGCTCGCCAAGTTCTTTTCACAAATAGGACGGGGAGAAAATTGACAGATTCAATTTAGCACAATAATTGAGATGAGGAGAAAAACAATTAGCATTCAGACACCATGTAGTTTAACTGTGTGAGCAGCAGGTTAGGGTTAGGTGCAGGTTTTCCAAGATCTGAGCTGTAACAGTAAAAAACAGGGGAGCAGTTCTTACCTCCTGGGGCTCTTCTTTCTCTTCTATCAGACATTTACTTTCATCTCCACTCTCTCATCTTTTCATATGCAACCTGCTCAATAATGAATTCATCATTTAATTTTGATGTACCCCGTTTTTGTCATTTGCTCTCAAAAGCGCAGTGTTTGTGTCAGTTTCAAGAAAGCAGAACCTTGTGCTACTCTGTGTGTATTCAAAGGATTTGTGCTGCCTTGTAATTTAAACTATTCAGAAAAGGAGTGTAAAATAGATCTGTATGACTCAACGGCTACTTTCATAACTCTGTCTCCTTCCAGCTCTCCGCAATCCCCTTGTCCTTTGGATAAATAGATAACATTGTTGCTCTCAGTGGCCATTATTATTGCCCTGAATCTGACTCAGATTTCAGATATTATCCACAACAATACCTTGGCCATACAGGGATGAGTAATAATAAGAAAAAAGACAAATCTGTACTGACTTTAATCCAAAATCTGAAGTGACCCTCCAGTCAACAGCTGAGAGAGAGAAAAAAATACTTTTTACAAGCTATCTCATTGTAAATAGTTGCAAGACCTATGTTTCATAAGAAAAGTATTGATGAAATAAAATAGTGACTGAGTATAATCGTATTGAACGAAATTTCCACAAGCCCTGATTCAAAAGAGCTAATCTTCATTATTTTTGCTTTTGACTCCAGTTCCCATAAATTATTTTGGCAAGTGCTGCTAATATTTCAAAGGAAGATGCAGATGCATCTCAGTCAGTCACAGCTGAGCGGTGAGACAAGAGTACAGATCAAGTTTCTGCTAATCTCACAGTAAATATGTTGTGCGTCAATTCACCGTAGCTTTGATGATACTCTCCCTTCTTAAAGCTGTAAGGGGAAACCTTGAAAGAGTCAATCAGTCACAGTGTATTGACTGTAGATGTACATGCACCAACATTAACATAAAGCTCATCTTTTCCCACTGGTCTAGCCATTTTGAAAAGTATTTATTTCGAATTCCACATCCCCAGATTTGTCTTTAACACCAACTGATGCTGACTTATTATTGTGGACTTTTAATGTAGAAGTCTTCCAAATCTATATTTCAAAACATGCTTTACTACTCAGCATACCAGATTTTTGTGCATTCTTCTGGATCCTTTGAATTTGATATCAGTCATGAACCTAAAAGATGCTATTAAAAGTCCTGGATCAATACCCAATCTATCCAAGTGTCCATGTAATAGGTTTGTCTTGTTTCTTTGTCTTTATAACCAATTTTGAAAAATTCATTCTCTCATAAATATAAATGGATCTATTTCCCTCCCACACGCTCACCCACACACCCAGCACCTACAGTACGGTATATGTGCTCCACTACTCCACTACTCAAATCAAGTCAAGCCAATTTTATTTGAAGTATATAGCCCACTACTAAATGTACTTACATGTACCCAATATGGCAACTAATTAAACCAAAAATAATAAAATACATCAAAAATGATATTAGTTTGATCACCTTAGAGTACTTGTTTACGTTCAAACCTGTCTGGTACTTAAATGATAAGAGATATGTAACAGAAGCTTAACATTTGCTGCAAGAGAGGAAAACAATACAATGATCCAGTGAGGAGGCTTAAAAACATATTTCAAAACACACAGACTATCGCTTTTCTAGATAGAAAGATGTCAACTTTTGGATTTCTTTAACTATAAGTTCTATTTTTAGCGACAAAATCTGGCATTTTTCATGCTAAACTAAAGATCTTTAATGTAGGTTGTGCCATGTCATTCTAGATTCAATTTAGACCATTAGGTGTGGGATAATTGATTAGATGGTCTTTAATAGGCAACTAACAGGAAGTCAATGACTTGAAAGTTTTCAGAAACCCTGTGGAGGTGAAGAAAACACAGGAATTAAAAGTGTGTTATTTCAGACCATTCACATTAATGCTTCTGCAGAAATTAAAGTCAAACATGCCTCTCTTTTGGCTCCATTTGACCTTTTCCAATCCAACAGAAAGAGAGAGCCAGAGAGAGCCGGAGAAAAGATTTTAAGACCTACTGGATATAAGGAAGAAAATAGGTATGGAGTAGAGATACATGCTTGCATGAAATGGTCCATTGCATAAGGTTTGTTTGTGCTGTGCGGCTACGACACAGAGAGACACTGCAACAGGGCGGAATAGAGAGAGGGAGGATGTAGAGTGCAGGAGAGAGGGATGCATGACAGAGGCAGAGGTGCTGGATGCAGATCATAATAATAATAATAGCAACAACAGCAACAAAAAGCGATGCATTGCCCCGCAGCTGAATCTGTTCCAGGATGCACACAGACACACATAGACACAAACTTGTGATTTATTTGCCAAAAGAGACCCCCAAGCGTCTCAATTTCTAAAACCTACACCTGCTACCATCACCTTTCGGTCAACACTGCTTTCACTCAGAGTGAATGTGCATGCATCCACAGCTGCATGTGTGCACGAGTGACTGCACGTCTGTGTGAGTGCTGCGATGTCTGTTATCTACACATTTCAGGTTTCTTACCGCAACTGAAGCACCGACTACATCTCACTCTGTCGTTTCTTCCTTTCTTCATTTGCTGTCAGTCTTTCTTTGCAAATGCTTCACGTGCTGGGATGTGTTTGCTTCTTCTCCCTCTCAGTCACACGTTTGTGGATCTCTTAAGATTCCTGAAATATCACTTCCCTAGCTCTCCCCTCTCTGTCACTAGAGCTGAAGAGCAAATTGGCACAAGCCGGATCTCTCTCTCTCTCTCTCTCTCTCTCTCTCTCTCTCCCTCTCTCTCTCTCTCTCTCCCTCCAGCTAAAATGGAGATGAGGTGTGTTCTGCAGCAGAGCTTCTGTCCCTCTCTTCTCTCCTCCTCTCTTTCTATTGCCTGCCTCACTCTCTCCCTCTTTCTCTTTTCCTTTGTCACAAGCAAAAGGAAAACCATGTGCTTTAGTTACAGTATGTTACTTTTTCTGGATGAGAAGTTTTCGTCTACAAATAAAGGACTTGCTTGTAATGCCAGCCCAGGTCAAATATGGCAGGTTACAAAGCAGCATGAGAGACACAGTTTCAGTGATGAAAGTATCTATACATTGCTGATTGTCTCAAAATTCAACCAGAATGTGAAACTTTTTTCAGAGCTGAAGTTGTGTCTCTTCATTAAACAGACTTGTTGAACAATTCAATTTCTCTAATAAGTAATTAAACCCCATCTATACAGACTAGCAAGCAACAATAGACACAAAAGAGAACACAATATACAAAAGAAGCATTTTACTGTGGGTACTTTTAGATTCTGTGTCTAAAGAGGGAGTGCAAATTTACTTTGGCTTTTGGTTGTTTATTCTATTTCTCTGATTCCAACAGTGTTTCCTGATTCTGTAGTTTTTATATTATAACACCTTCTCTACTATATAATGCCAAATTGACAGGTGGTGGCTACTGGTGGTAATTAATGGTTGAAAGAATAGGAATTTAGTCCAGTATTTGTGCAGACGTTGAGAGGCTCTCAGACTTACTGCAGCATGCATATATTTTCAGTAACATCACCGCAGCTCTGTAAGGAGTAACTCATGTCATTACTTTGGCTATATATTGAAAATAGTGAAGGCAATACAGTTTGACTGGACTGAAATGGTGGTATAACTCTACTCCTGGCTGCAGTAATACAGCAGTGACATGATAAATAGCATGTATGATGTACTGTAAGTAATCCCCTGTGGAAATTAATTTGGAAGTAAAAGACACTCCACACTTTATACAAATCGTGTAAAGCTGGTGGACACTGAAGTGGAGGATTGTGCAAATAACACCTGCAGTTAAAGCAGTGAAGCACATGTGAGTGTTGAGAGTAAATATAACTTGAAAAGCAGGGGTCACAAATTAGCCTAGGCTAGAAATCCTATATGCAACACATCTGTATCATGTTATTGTAACCTGTTACAATGTCTTTTTGCATTGTCCCTGACAAATAAATATACCGAACGCAGACTGTCAAATGAATGCAGTGAGATTTGATGATGGGTGTGATAGGCAGCTCATGCAGCATAACATGACTGAAGTGAGTTTCACACTGGTCCCTAAATCAGTGCGTTATGAGCCCAGCGTTTTGCTGCCTGCCTGACAAGTCCGAGTCAGAATTTGGGGCGTGGGTCTGTTTTGTTGTGTCGAGGTATTGGCTCGAGTTTAGTTACGTCTTTGCCATTAACAAATGTAATATTTAAAGCTGCTATAATCAATATTTTTATATCAACAGTGGATCAAACAACAAAAAAATTGTCACTTGTGGTGACAAACACACAGAAAATTATCGCCCAATTCTAAAGTTCCCCACCGCATCTTTCAGCATCTTTCAGCATCTTTCAGCATCTTTCAGCTCATCTTTTAGCTTCTCTGGTACACAACTTAACTGTTTTGGTTCAGACTGCTCTCATCAGTGTTGCTTCCCGTCACAGGAGGCAAAATAAATCTAAAAACCCACTGCACATTACCCGCTCACTACTGAACTGCAGACAGACAAACTTAAGAGTTGATGTAGACCAAAAGCAGAGCTAAAAGTCAGTATTAGACTTAGATTCACCAGGTGGACAAAAACACAGCTCCATATGACTGATAATGTTGCTCTGTATCTGGATGCATGAATAGCCAACTGTTTGCTAACATGATTGTCATGTAAACTTTATACAGCAATAACATTTCAACGTCATGTTCACAGCTTGTTTTTGCTGCCCACAAGTGGCAAAAAAATAATTATATGCAGGTAGGGAGCTCGTGGAAAGAATCCTTTTGCACACAACAGGTCCTTCAGTACCCGGTCTTGTCTGTATTACTGTAGTGCACCTCTCCTAACTACTCCTAAAAATGTCCACAAATGCTAAATATTACTACTCAACCCTGATGCATGCAAAATATTCAGCCTACACAGACAAAACTGCATGATCAGAGCACACTTGTCTTCCTGCATTGCTACCATATTTAAAAAGATAAATTTGGCCATTAGTGGATTCTGAGACTGCATTTGTCAAATCTCATCTTCGGATCACTAGACATGGTATCTGTGTCTGTATGGATATTCTGCATGACATCCAGAGTCTTTACTGGGTCAAACGACGCTGGAAACTTGAGGACATGCATTTTTTATTTTGGCATTAAGAGAGCTTAATACATGAAGTGCTTGTGAAGATTGAAGGAAGGTGTATAGAAACACAGCCTCTGGTCAGCGATGAAGAATACACCAGTGCTGATGTTGAATCACACAGTCTTTGAGCAGTTCCTCCACAGTATGAAAACGAGAGCTGTGAGTTAAAAAGAAAAACTGAGTGTCTATGTGATCATGTTTGTATGCTCATGTATTTTTGGTCGAGACAATGTGAAGAACAAATGAGAACAGTGTAACTAAAGTAAAGCTTTCTTTCTCTGTGATGTGATCTAATACTTGCATTTTAAGTACTCTATTTTTCCAGCAAACTGTGGAATATAAGGGCATTGCATAACATTGTTGTGACAGTTTTGAGGTGATTCTGTTACCTAGTGTAGGATTCGCCTTTTGTTTTTATGATCATTGACCTTTTGCTAATAAAGGGAAAAAATGACAGACACACTCATACAGCTCCCTATCTATCCTCATCGTTTTTCTTTTCATTTAAAGAAAGTAGTGGTTGAGAGGATATGTGTGTATTTGAGTGGGCGTGTGGTAACTGAAAATCAGGCAGAGTGGTTGTGAAAGAAAGAAGAAGAGGATAGAGAGCAGCTACTGCAGAATATACTGAGAATGAAAAGCAAAGAACAGAGAAGTCAGTTAACTTTAAAAGAATGAAGCATTTTTGCAGCTTGAGGGCTTATATTAATGTGTATTTATGTGTGTGTGTGTGTGTGTGTGTGTGTATACGTGTCCATGAGTGTGTATGTGAAACAGTGTGACTTGGCTCTCTAATGGCTTTCCCCTTCATTTGCGTGATTCATTCAGGAGCCAACACACAAAAGCACACACACCCACATGCCCTGCTGACTGAAAGGCAGCAAGGATAAGTGGTAGCTCGCTGAAAGGAAGGGAGAGAGAGGAGGTCGCCATAGCAACACTGGGGGGTTGTCGCTTTTATTGGAGAAAGAAAATCAGCTCTTCCTATCCTCTTATCTCTCTCTCCTCACTCTTTCAATTCTCCTCTCTCTGTCTCACCTTTCGTTTTATCCGTGTGTTCATTTCATCTTCCATGAGCTGACGTCAGCTGCCCGGAACAACTACAGGAGACGTGAAAATTCAAGTCACGTCTGTCGTTAAATTATTTTCTCATTGGCACTTTCATTTAACAACGTGGCTGAAGATGCAGAATCATGTATGATGCAGTAGTTAAAATGTTTTTTTAATAATTCTGCTGGATGAACAAATGATTTTAAGTGCTAATCTGTACAGACAAAAATAACTGTGTGTGTTTCACATTTTAAGAAAAATAATACTGACAGTGTTCTGACACCATGTGACAGATATTTGAGATTGTGTTTTCAGATGTCAGTGAGTCAAGACTCTTAATCACATTCACTGATAATTTTAGTAAATTGACTCTTTGTTTCCAGTCCATCTGAACGGAAGCATGTCTGTCAAGATTAGTGAATCATTTATCAGGAAAAACATGCATGAATGCACAAACACACACATACACAGAGTTGGCTCTAAAAATCTGCCACACTATGCATTATGGAACATAATAGCACATGATACACTATAACAGATTGCATGTGAAAATGTATGTGAATTGCGTGGCATAGCATCCCTTCCCGGTCACAGCATTCAGATTCTGTTCACAGGTGGACTCTTTCCCCAGCTGGACCTGGGAACACTCGAGGGCTCAAGGACAACCCTCCCACATCACAGCTAAACGTGTATGTGACTGTGTGAGTGTATGTGCACATAGAAACATGGCAGAGAGAAAATGATTGAGAATTTGCTGCCATGGTGACAAGCCCAGCAGTATCTCATAGCGACGGGGTTGTTGAGAAGCCTGCCTTTTGCAGGAGGGTGGAGGCGGGTGAGGGTGGAGGGGGAGAAAGCAGAGGGACAGAGAGAGAGAGAGATTATTACATTTTAGTAAAAACATTTTGTTCAAGGTTTTTCTTTACGGTATGTGCTGGTGACATCATATTGTACAAACAATTTAATGCTTAGAAAAATAAACAATGTTGGAGGCATGTTTTGCTTTAAATATGTACTCCTACATCTCTGAGGAAGTTCACAGGATCAAGAAAAATCCCACATACTGTAGCGAGTGACTGCTAATTGTACAACTTAATCACACCTGCTCCCCTGCTGGGAAAGACCTGAAAATTAAAATGAATGTATTATAATTATAAAGCTTCACTATTGTTCTGTAGTATGTAGTGGCTTTATACACAAGAGCAAAGGGGCGCATTTTAGTGGCTTCATCCTGTCTCTCCGACAGAACAGACAATACAAAAACAACATGATTAATCATGATAAATCATCATTTCCATCTGTCGTATTTCAATTAACCAGCACAGAATGTGTGTTTATGTGTGTGTATGTGTGTTTGGACCTTGTTGGACTGTAACCTGAATGCACACTAACTTGTGAGACTTGTGTCACCACGGGGACAAAAATGTAGGTCCCTATGGGTAGAGACTGCTTTTTGAGGGTTAAGACTTGGCTTTAGTTTATTATATTATATTATATCAGTGATACAATTATAGATTATATCATTGAGTGTCCCCAGGGGGATAGTGGAACAAACCTGTATGTGTGTGGGTTATGCGGCTGTGTGTATTGTGTGGGAGATGGCAGCAGATCTGTGTTTATTCCCTGTGCATGGTTGCCATGGTGAAAGAGTTTGGTTTGTGGTTCAATAAGTTCAATGTAATTTGTCTCAACAGCAAAAAAGAACGAGATCTGTTGTTTCAGAGTTTAAGGCCTGCTTTGCCTGCAGCGTACCTGAAAGTGTTCGTCAAAGGGCAGATGACATCACTGAAGGGGGAACTATATTAGTTCAAGAATAAATAGTCTCATATTCTTTAACCACCTTGTACAAAGTGGACCAAAATTGACTCTACACGGCTCTTTGTCTCTCTCTGGTGGCGAGACTTGGCAGTGCCTCTAACACACTGGCCATGCTCTCAAAAAATAATCATGCACAGACAGTATTCTGTTTTATGAAATTATTAATTTTTTAATTATTGGCCGAACATTTGCATTCAAACCACTTCTGCTGACATTAAACCTAAAACTCTGAGAGGATTTTTCAAACTGCAATCCTACCAGAGATGTTCTCCCAGGTTTTATGAAGTCCATGTTGGAATTTTTTTTTTTAAATAGACCCATACTACATTACCATATCAGTAGTGATGCAACAGTGATGCAGCCACATAAAACAATGGCAACATATAGACTTCAGTATGTGCTGAATGAGCTGCAGTATGCTGAAACTGTCTTGCAATAGGTTGGTGTTTCTCCACACTGTGCTTATCAAAGAGTTTAGCACCGAGCTGTTGTTAGCAGGAATAATGATTTGCTGTGGAAATGTCCTGACATATACAAGATGGATTGCCAAAACGTTTGCACAGACTTTCATGTTCCCCAGAGAATTAATCTTAATGACCCCCTGACTTTTTATCTACAGTAGTGCCACAAGCAGGTGGAAATGTTAAGTTGCTTTATGACCAAATGCCTACAAAACTATGTGTCCCATCAGCCTCAGATGCACTTTGTGTTTAGTGCCTTGTGAGCATGTTAGTATTTGGACGTTAACATTAAGCTCAAAGTAGTGTGCCTAAGTACAGCATGGCTGTAGACTCTTTCTAGCCTTTGCTACAACACCAAAATCTTAATGTGATTCAATTTGTTTGGTTACTGTAGTTAAAAACCAGGCAGCCAAAGATCCATAAATACATACATACTGAGATACATATATATGAGACTTAATCCATTGCACACTATATAATGGGGCCTAGGATCAAAGAAGTGTGCATGTGACTGGATGGTTGCTGGTTTGAATCTGTGCCCAGGTTGGAAAATTAGAGAAATTGGTCTTCACCGTCCAAGTACAGTCAACCTTTAATTCCGGCACAACTACGTTTTCACCAGTAAAAGACTGTGGTTGCATTAGGCAGCTCCCAGATTAAACCATGAATGTGAAGCCAGGTGATGCTGGACCTTGCCAACATTGCCAGGATGAATACAGATTGTAATAGATCCTGTATTATAATGTCATCCACACCCATAAAATGCAGCTATAAATGCTTCATCTGAAAGTTGTTTCCCAACACTTCTCTTAGTAGTAGTTTTCTTTCAAATGTTGTGTAACTTTAAAGAAGTGATAATGTAGTATCTATGTGAACAGAACTTAAAAAGTATGACTGAATACTTGGGATGATTATATATTGAAATCCTTTTGTAGGCATTAATTCAGTTGATTATTCATCAGTTTTTACAAATATGATGGTCAGGGTGCTCCTGTAGCCACCCACTGTTTACCTTGGCTTTTGAACCTCCATCCAGTCTCACATCATTCACCCCCATATGGACCTTCAAAAATGGTAAAAAGCTATCATGTTTTCCTTTATGTAGATGATTTATTGCTACTTGTGTCTGGCCTCATCCCAGGCATATCACTATTGAAATACTACATTGATTTGATAGAATTATTAACTTTATTTATAAATTTATTTATATATATATATTTATTTTTTCAGTTTATAGTTAAACCTTTTTAAAGTTTTTTTAATCTAATTTTTTTAGTGCTACGATTTACAGATCAACTTCTAAGTTGTAGACTGAAATGTGGGTTTTAAACATATCAGCCTTTTTAAGAACAAATGTGTTCCCTTTAATGAACAAACTACAACTAGACTTTCACAGATGGAACATAAATGGCAGCTTTAAGTGTAGAAGTGTAGAACATTATCATGTCTGTAAATGAAGATTTACAGGGATGACACAGCCAGTGTAAGACTAATTTCACAATCCACATCACATTACAGTCACCACACTGCTGAGTCACATTCAAGGACAGGGAAGGATAAAAGACCATTGCAATATGAAAAACAGCGCTGTTCATTTCAGGTGACAGACTAACAGTAATAATTGATATTAAACCATGTCTAGAGGTGATAAAGCATGCAACGGAGTGCGTAAGGACACCCGAGTAAACATCAGTATCTAACAATGTATGTAAATGGAAAATGGTGTAATGCATTACTTATACTGAGAAACTTGGTGGAAATGCCAAGCAAAGTGTAACCTTGAAAATATCTAATTTAATCGGATCATATCATTATCAAAAGGCACCTGAAGGTTATCAGTGCTTTCTGTAAAGCTAGTGGGCAACCAGTCTTGGCTAAACAAATGAATGAGTTTGACTTTTGAGTTTTGCTGAGTAATCAAACAACATCAAACATATTTTGCAGATAATGCAGATACGAGGGGGAACTCAGGAGTATAAAAGAGTCTGCTGGTCCTCTGTTCGTTGTACAGAAGCAACATGGGCAAGCTACTCATCTGCGTCGGTAAGCTGACCTCCTTGCTCACAGAAACTTTTGAAACTTTGTGGTTGTTTGTACACATTTGAACTTCATTTCATCTTGATCATAATGCAGACTGATTCTCATTAATTACTTAACCTCCCTCCTCTTGACCCTCTCTAATTCTCTTTCTGCAGGACTGGCTCTCCTGCTGCATGTGCAGCTAGGTAACTATATCCTTTATCCATTCAGTGTTTGGTGTGATGTATGTAGACGTATTTAAGTTGGTAGCACAATGTAAGAGCAATTGTTCTATATGTTGCAGGATCATCCTACATCCTCTCCTGTTATTTCACTAACTGGGGACAGTACCGTCCTGGAGCAGGCAAGTATTTCCCCACCAACGTTGACCCATGTCTCTGTGACCACCTCATCTATGCCTTTGCTGGAATGGACAACAACATGATCAAGACCTACGAGTGGGACGATGTGAAACTCTACGGAGAGTTCCAGGCCCTGAAGAACCAGTTAGTACACTAAAACATGCTCATAGTGATAGTGTGACTCCAGAATGAATACATATAAGATCAAGTGTGAGAGGTTAAAGTTGATGATCTTGCTGCTTGCAGGAACAGCAACCTGAAGACTCTGCTGGCCATCGGAGGATGGAACTTCGGTACCCAGAAGTAAGTTGAAATGAAAAGAGGATCAGTGCTCCCACCAAGAGAAACTTGTAGCACAGGTAGAAGCACTCTGACTGTCATCCTGTCTCCAGGTTCACAGCTATGGTTTCCTCTGCTGCCAACCGTCAGACCTTCATCAACAGCGTGATCAAGTTCCTGCGTCAGTACGAGTTTGATGGTCTGGATATCGACTGGGAGTACCCTGGATCTCGTGGCTCCCCACCTGAGGATAAGCAGCGCTATACCGTCCTGGTCCAGGTTGGTCATATTCCTCAAGATATGGCATCAAATGGAATTAAAATATAGGTTATATAAACGTTGTCAGTTAAAAAAAATGCAATCATGCAGCAGTTTAACTGTTTCTCCCTCCTCGCCCGTCTATAGGAGCTGATGAGCGCCTTTGTGGAGGAGGGCAAGAAGACCAGCCGTCCCCGTCTGATGCTGACTGCTGCTGTCTCTGCTGGAAAGGGAACCATCGACTCTGGATACCAGATTGCCCAGATTGGAGCGTAAGTACACATGCAAACATCACATACCCTCCTATTTTTCGTATAGAAGGCAGCCATAGCTAAACATTAATCCTCATGTCTGTTTGCCAGTGTGCTGGACTACTTCCACGTCATGACCTATGACTTCCATGGTTCTTGGGAGCACAATGTCGGAGAGAACAGCCCTCTGTACAAGGGCCCCGCTGACCAGGGATCCATGATCTACTTCAATGTGGTGAGTAAATGCTCTTGATGTATTTTGATACTGATTAAATTATGGAACAGATACTCACACCTACCTGTACTCTCTCATGTGTAGGACTATGCTATGAACTACTGGAAGAGCAATGGTGCCCCAGCTGAGAAGCTGCTGGTTGGTTTCCCCACCTACGGCCACACCTTCCGCCTGGCTTCCTCTAACACAGCTGTGGGAGCTCCTGCCAGTGGACCCGGAGCTGCTGGACCTTTCACCCGTCAGGCTGGCTTCTGGGCCTACTATGAGGTTTGTGCATCTTTTCCTGAAACTGTGTGTGCATGCATATACCATAAGAAAGGACATTAGGCTGTATGCACATGCATTTTGTAGATCCTTAATGTTAAATCTCTCCCTCCCTTCAGATTTGCACTTTCCTGAAGCAAGGAGCCACTCAGGCTTGGGACGCACCCCAGGATGTGCCATATGCCTACAACCAGGGAACCTGGGTTGGATATGACAATGTTAAGAGCTTCCAGATTAAGGTATGAAGTTGTATTTAATTATTTAATTTCCTAAATGTTTATGTCTTAAGGTTATTTAACACTTGGTTTCACCTCACATGCACTCTACAGATTCAGTGGTTGAAGCAGAGCGGTTTCGGTGGAGCCATGGTGTGGAGTTTGGATCTGGACGACTTCAGTGGCACTTTCTGTGGCCAGGGAAAATACCCCCTGATCAACACCATCAAGAGTGGACTGGGAACTGGAGCTTGTAAGCATGAACCACATATCATCTGGTAATAAACATAATGAAGCTGTTTCCATCTTTTTAATACTTTTATTTCTCTCCTCAGCCTGCAGTGCTCGTCCTGACCCCCTGCCCCCAGTAACACCAACCAAGCAGGCTCAGCCCCAGCCCGGTGGCGGCGGCAGCAGCGGTGGCAGCAGCAGCGGTGGCAGCAGCAGCGGCGGCTCTGGTTTCTGCGCTGGCAAGTCTAACGGAGTCTACCCTGACCCAACCAACAAGAACCACTTCTATGAGTGCAACCAGGGAAGCACCTACGTCCAGCACTGTGCTGCCGGCCTGGTGTTCGATAACAGCTGCAAGTGCTGCAACTGGGCTTAAACAATTCATGGTTGATCTTCATATAAGTTGTTCTTAAATCAGGAGCTGGGTTAACTGTCATGTAACATAAGACCATCCAACTACTGTAATGCCCATTTAAAAACAGCTCTGTAACACCTGTCACTGATGTAATCTAAATAAATACTGCATTCAAAGCAACTTCAACTCTCTGATTGTTTTGTGCACCTCATGCAGCCTACGTTTCTCATCAGTAAAATCACAAACTATTTATCAGCAAAGTTATTCATTGCAGAATAACTGAACATCAAACATGAACAAAAATGTCTATTCATCATTAATGGTCCCTGCTGATAAAACCGTGACAAGCATATAAGTATTAAAGATATAGTAGCAGAAAGACAAAGGCAACAATAGAGGTTATTTTGCCAATATACTTACAGAACATATAGACTGTAGAGTACATATTCTCATTAAAACACATGCACACAGTTTTACACTACTCTGGATAAAATTGTTTCCATGATTATTATAATTGAACAACATAAATACTGTATCAATGTGTTGTTTCTACATTAGTACCCTGTAGTCGATCAAATGAAATAAGAATAATTAAAATGGAATGAAGAAACAAAGGACAAAAGCGCCATCTTTTCAAATTCAAAATCTCTGATTCATTTACCAAGTTCCCTTCTAATATTTCAACATAATACTTGCAAGTAATACAATTATATTCCTAGCTCTATGTTACCACATATGTAAAAATAAACTTGGATTTAAAAATACATTGTATGTGTAACAGTTTTTTGTGAATGTGCAGGTAGTATTTTAGTGTAAAGTAGTAGAGATGTGTAAAACAGAAAAATTCATCACTTGCCATGTACTCACATAATTAAATTACTTGATAACAAGGCAGGATTTGAAATCAGATCTGAACAGTTTGAACTTACAGTGTACAATTCACTGATAAAAGCAGGACTTTGAGGAAGTAGGAAACAAATGTGGTCATAACCACATTATTATACTGTATGTTGGCGTTAAGATCTTACTAAAACTGACTGGTTGAAAAGACACGTGTATGTTTGTGTAAACACAACTCAAAGCAGAGGAAAGCCATGAGCTGCATATAACATTTAGTTTAGCATTTGGTTTGACAGTGTTCCTTCTGAATCACTGACATAATCACAATCATCACCTTGTGTGATTTAATTCAGTATATGTCAGTATTCAAATCGGTGCCATAAACTGGAAGTTACAGTTACATTTGCTTATCGTTTGTTGACAGTGCTCTTCTTCGGCGACAGCATTCTTCTGAGTAGCGTTCTCCTCGGTGGACCTCCAGGTGGGGATGCCATTCCTCAGAGGGAGAACACAATGACTTCAGGCGCTGTAGAAAATAAGGTACAATCAGGACATCCCAGCCTAAATTTTACAAAAGAAAATCCCATTCTTCTTTAACTGCTTCCTGTATTATACAAGATAACATACACACCTTCCAGCAGCTTCCCTCTGCTCTCATCAGCTTATACACAGCGACGACAGGGATCCAGAGGAAGATGAACACAATCATGCACCAGCTCAGTGCCAAGCTCCAGACTGGGAACTGGACCTTTCCATAGGTGGGGGGCACAAAGGTTACGAGAGACCAGAGCAGGATCACCTGGACAAAACAGTTAGTCGTGAATATAACATCAAATCATATTCATACAGGCCTTTATAAACCAAAACCCTCATGTCAAAAGTTTTTCCACCCCAGCTTTCAGTTCTGCTGAATTAATTTAGTAAGCTCTAATGCTCATTTAGTCTATGTGTTTGTTATGCTGGGGATTAGCCTCTGAATCGCTTCCCACACCCCTGATTAAAGTTTATTGTAAGTCAGCTCACAGAAATAACAACTCTTAAATCAGCTGGTTTCTTCAATTGACATGACAAACATTAAGTAAATATATCTAATTTATGGAGCACTTTGCAAAACAATAGTTACAAAGAAAAAGAAAACAGTGAAAAAAGAGAAAGCTGACCAATGCTGGACGATGTATGTGAAGCAGTAATGTCACTGGTTCTACTGCAAAATACTGTAGTGGGCTGTTCTTTCCATCTAGTAAATAATATTACATTATTCATTTCAAATTTAATTAAGTTATTAAAATGCAGGTTTGGTGACCCTGCTATAAAATACAATTACTGAACTTCAGTACATTTTCAAAGTAAATTTAGCCTACAAAAACTGCCTTGTGAAATGGGATTTGGAAGTAGAAAAAAGAGGAGTTGTACTTACCACAATGATGCAGGGGCTAATGAAGAACCAACATGCTCTCCACCACAGCCAGAAGCAAAAGCTCTTTTTTCCAATCATCATCTCAGTGTCTTTAATAATATGGTTCCCTCCTGTAATGCGTGAGAAGAACATGTACGTGTGCACAACTCAGGTCAATAGAAAGCTGTCTCACTTCTGGTGCTAAGCTGATATTTTATTTATTGTCAATGAATCCCATGAAAAGACCAAAACCAACAATGAATTCATCATATTAAGTGTTTCATATATATATATATATATATATATATATATATATATATATATATGTATATAGCTTATTTCTCTGTGCCACAGTCTGCAGCTGGAAATAGTCCCCAATGAATCCACTATTTGCTTCTGTTGAGTGACGTTTGCTAAAATCATAGTGTTTTAGGAAATAATGTAGCCTGTTTAGCCAAGCTAGTGGCGTGGGTCTTATGGGATTTGTTCTATTTATATATTTATAAAATAAAATATAAAATACATTTTAGTAGATAAGTAGCACAATGACAACACTTTACATTTGAAATTGTTCAGTGATTTATCTGGTCCTTAATTGTCATACAGTAAATACAGCTAAGCCAATGAAACAATGAAATGTTAGGTATAATTTTTACATGTCACTAGAGCCGTTTTTATTTACCATATATGTAGAAGAAGCCAATGACTTCCGCAAGAGCCAAAATAATCAGCACCCAGCTGGCAGCAAACTGGTCGACTAGAGTCACCCAGTATATTCCTGCCTATCCCACACACACACACACACACACAGACACACACACACACAGACACAGACACTGCAGGTAAGCAGGGTAATAATATCAGACAGTAGTTATAAAGTCCCTGTCGGCAGATCTACTGTACCCTTGTGACACATGGCAGGCCCAGGAGGAAGAGGATGGAACATGTCGTTATAGTCAATAAAGCACGTTTGGATTTGAAGATTTCAGGAAAGGCTTCGAGCAGGCAGGTGGTGATCACCTCTAATGACAAGAAGAGAGGTGAGAATCATTGAGCCCGCTGAACAACTTTAAGAGCGGTAAACATTGATTGGCTGCTTGAGCACAGATTTAGTGTGTTGAAAAAGGTGCTTTGGAATAGGTTAGGATGAGATCTAAATGTGTGCCAATTAGCGAGGTATGACAGCCGAGCCAGTGGTAAATGATAATCTCACCAATATGCGTAAACTGAGAGTCCAGGCCAACAATGAAAAGCATAAAAAAAAACAGGACAGACCAGAGAGAAGACATGGGAAGCTTAGTCAAAGCTTCTGGATACGCAATGAATGCAAGCCCAAATCCTGCACAGAGATGGAGAAAAAAAACATCAGAGACCATACAGCAGCTTTTTGACATTTTTTGAAAAGTGAGTGGTATCATAAGTGACTTACCGTCCTTCACCACTTCTCCAACAGGCTTTCCATAGATGTGAGCCATGTGACCCAAAATTGAAAAGATGGCAAAGCCTGCAAACACACTGGTACCTAAGAGGAGATGATCACGTTATCAGACATTATCAGCTACAGAAAATTAAAAAGCGCCAGCTATGGATGAATCTATACATAGTTGCGCCAATATTTAATAAATTAAGAATTTACAACATGAAACTTACATCATCATCAGAGCTGGTTACAGCTTTAACCAGCTCTGATGATGATTTTTAGTGAAGATGCAAAAATAAATAAAGACAAGCTTCAGCTAATTTGTGTTTTCCTACCATGGTTCATGAAGGTCACAACAACTGAGTCCAGGAACAAGTTGTTGTGGAAGTTGCTATAGGAAGCAAGAGTCAAAACTCCACCCCCAGCAATGCCTAGGGAATAAAACGTCTGAGTTGCTGCATCCTTCCAGACCTAAAACACACCAACATGTTTTAAGAGAGTGAGATAGCACATATTTTGCAAGCTTAAGCTACTAATTTTTCCAATACTTTGGTTTATGACCAGTTACCTACAAAACTAATCACATTCCCATCAACCTTAGCGTTTGTGTTAAGTCCTTATTAGCAAATATGAGCATGCTGATACGCTCACCTAAGATGGTGAACGTGGAGAACATTATACCTGCTAAACATCAACATGTTTGCATTGTCACTGTGAGCATGTTGACTTTACCATTCAGCTCAATGCCGCTAGTGTGGCTTTAGACTCTTAAGGTCTTTGTGTTGTTGTGTTGTAAACGGGTGTAGTTGGGTTCTTACCTGTCCCTCTGTCAGTTTAGTCAAATTGGATTGGGAACCAATGAAGAACTCGATCCCATCTCTCGCTCCCTGTAGTGTCACACCTCTGATCAGCAGGACCAGAATCACCACATAAGGAAATATAGCTGTGAAATACACAACCTGGAGAAACAAAGGCCATACATGCATACACTGAATGTGTGAGCTGACCACAGAGCAATGCAAGTGCATTAAATTGAAAGAGATGTAAAATTACTACTAATAAGTGTCTTCAGCTATGAATATGGGTTTACCATATTAACATAGTACCACTCCTTAACAAAACAAATGTATAAACCGTGGCATGTACGTTCCTACCGACTGTTGTTTTCATGTACTGGAGGGACAAGTTGATTTTCATTAAATGTGGATAAGGACTTGCTGTTGATGGATGGATGTTGACGTACTTTTCCTGACGACTTGATGCCTCTGATGAGCGCAGCAGCAACAAGTATGGTGTTCATCAGCAGACAGAGGGCCAAGTGCCAAACTACCGGTCCCGTTTCATCCAGACCACTGGATCTCTGCAGAGCCACACGACTGAGGGGGAGAGACATTTGACTCTACAGCCACAGCAGTATAACAAGTGTGTGTATTTGTCTTTGTTTGCATGAGTGTGTGATTCTTACTCCCAGTACAGCTCACTCGGGCTCTGCACTGGAACTGTGATCATGTCGGATGAAGGACAAGTGCTGTTTTCCTGAGTCCAGTTGGCCACTACAACACCACTTACATTGCAATGCACTAGAAAAGGAGAGAGGACAAATGAATGGCTTGCTTAAAATATCAGTCTTTGTGATACAAATACAAATATCAAATCCCAACAAGCAGTGTTTACATTACATGGTGCTTGATACTGATAAAACACACTAAATTGACCTTAAATGGTTTTGAGGATACTTTGTTCAACCTGTTTCATCTAGTATGCTGTTTCAGTTCAGTTTAGTTCAGTTCAGTTAAAATTGAAATTGGAACTAAGATCAGCAGTGGCAGATCAGCATTCACCAAACAGCAAATGTGATCAACATATCTTCACAAATAAAAGTGACGGAGTGGAAAAGCACCTATAGGCGTGTTGCTGCAGTTACTGTCGGCCCAACGGAGGCAGCTGGACCACGGCAGAGGAGACTGGAAGGAGGCGAACATGTAGTACAGACTGTAGGCGATGATGACGTTATAATAAACTGACACCAATGCGTTCACTATAACCATGGACACGCCAACACCTGAAGAAGATACTAGGTTATAATGCACTTAATAATGCACAAAAATAAAGAAAATCTACTATTTGACCCCACTGAGCCCTTAAACTACAAACTAACATTTTCTCTTTTTTGTCTTTTCCGCTGGGCAATGGAAGACCCTGATGTAGTCTCCATCGTTAAAATACTACCTTATCCTTCAAACTTTAGTGATGGATATTATTGATTTAGATTAGTTATTGAAATTATTATTATCAAATCCATCAATTATTTTACCAGTTATTTGGTATTAGTTGAGATCTGACAGTCAACTGTATTAGATCATTTACTGTACTGTTACAGTAATGTGATATATTTTTAGCTGAATCAATTAATCGAATAATCAATTTACGGAAAAATTGTTTCGTTGTTATTGTTAGCCAGTCAATCAAAATCCAGCAAAATTACCAAACTTTCTGGTTCCAGGTTCTCAGATGTGAATATTTGCTGCCATGGACATTCTCTTTCTGAAATGTTATAATCGAATGAATTTATCAAGTAATTTTAAAAATAATCAATAAATGAATCAACAATAAAAATAAGTAATAGTTGCAGCCCTTCTTACTGTAATTCTATAAAGTTATGGGAATATCTGTCACACTTAGATTTTAATTTCGATCTAATAGTTAAACAGGATTTCAACGACACTAAATGTAAGACACATTTACTATCTTGGTCTTAAGCATTAGAAGTAGTCTGCTGCTCTTTCAGGCTCACCCTGCAGTATCGGCACTGCTCTCCACACGTTGATCTGACCTTGGCTGCAAAACTGACCGATGGCGCTTTCCAGGAAGAAAAGAGGAATTCCACACATAACCAACATCAGGAAATAGGGAATGAGAAAAGCCCCTGCTCACAGGGATAAAAGAGTTTTCATGATATTCATGATACCAAACACCGTTATCATCATAAGTGATTTTCTAAACATGGAAGCCAAATAATTACCCCCTCCATTCTTATAGGCTATATATGGAAATCTCCAGATGTTCCCAATGCCAATAGCAAAGCCTATCATAGAGAGCATGTACTCTGTCTTGTTGGTCCAGTTTCCACGCTTGGGATTCTCATCACCATCATCTACACGAGAGTCCTGCTCAAAGCAGAGTTTAAAAAAGTTGTAAGATAGTATCTACGGTGTAAATTAACTTAATAGTAAATCTAAACAAATAAACAATGTAAGTGTCAAGAGTTCACTGTTGGTCTATTAATGACTCTTTGAATGACACCGATTACCACCACCATGTCAATCATCATGTTAAATAAGTACTGGGGGAAGTGGGGAAGTTCAGTGGATTAAGCAAATGTTCAATTCAGACCCTGAGGGCAAACATGTCACATACATGTATCATACTTTATCCTATGTCTGTTATCACTTCTATCCACAATGTGAAGAGTGCTTATTTTTAACATTGTGATAAATAAATAAAGAACCCTAAACTACATCTTTTTTTAGTTTCAGATGATTGCAATCCTACCTGATCAGCAAAAACAGCAGGAGGATCCGTGGAAATGTTTGAGCCATAATTCCTCATTTCATTTGGAATTTACTAGTTTCATAAAGCTGTAAAAGAAAATTCAAAGAGCTGGCTGGCCTTCAACTGCACTTCAACTGCAAAGTAACTGGACTGCCAACACATACCGAGTCAACTGCTCAATACAATGAGACCTACAGCTTGTTCAAAGGCTATAGCATTGTTCACACACAGGTTTAGCAAACAAGACACAATGGTAAACACTGAGTGGTGACAAGTGGTGGCATCCCTCACTGACAGTTGAGCACCTGTTTAGTCGTGTATTCATGATGCTGTTTTTTATTTAAAGACAATTGTAAACTGATTTAAAATGCTGTTAAAAGTGTATTATGAACAGATGAATAAATAAAATACATACATACATAAATTAACACACCAGTGAATTTCTTGTGGTGTGTGATTATGTGAGACTGTATATTCTCTCTAATACCAGTGCAGTAACTCATAATACGCTGTAAGCCTGTATGGTTAAAAGTAAAGACAGGTGAACAGATCTCAGTTTGTTCAGTGACGTCAGACAGCTGCATAATTACCGAAAGTCCTGTAATAACTGTAATGACAGAGTGATGATGTGACCACATGCATGACAGATGACATAACCTGATATAAATGCAAAACTCCTACACAAGCCACTTATCAACAGCTTATTACAATACCTTAGTTTTATTGTGGTCACTGTTAATCATGTCACACACAGACATACTGTGTCCTCTGACAGCTAATAAAAGCCCTTAATCAAATACACACATGCTGAGAAGTTCTTCTGTAAATATGTAGTGTCACATCAGTAAATACTGGATAACAAATGTCTCACACACACATGCACACGTCCCAAAATCAACGGTTTATCTGGTTTGACAGCATTTGCGGAGACTGCTCCTTCTATAGCAGTGGATATTTTTGATGCTGTAGTGGTTGATGCATTTTTTTATTTTGTTTTAGTTTTGTTTATTTGACTTTACAATAATGGAGACATTACAATAAATCACACACAACTACAAAATGACAAGGATGACACAATAAACTCGACTCATAAGACTCATTTCCTTTGTGGTCTTACAGACTGTTTCAGTGAGAGAGTAAAGATGCAGCAGATTCATCAATAAAAGTGACCTGATTGCCTGGATCATTTTGAAGTTTTGACTCTCCCGCTTGAGCACACCAAACATAGGGTTTGCATTCTTAATACTGCTGTGATGTTCCTGTCTGTGGGAACTTTCTCTAGTGATCAGAGAGTAGGTCATTACTGACAAAAGTGAGGGGTGTCCTAATGTGGTGTCGTAGAGGGGTCCAGTTTGATCCAATCCTTACATGTGGTGAGCTATTTTTGCTACAGTATATGCAGTTTCAGTTACATCAGACTGGCCTACTATAAGGAATTAACTTGATTGTTTTTTCAGCTTAGGCGATTCCTAAATCTTTTACGGTAATTCCCTCCACTCATATCAGTGCCTTCCTGAAGCACAAGATCCCAGATATGAACTTGTCTTAATGAGAGGTGTTTCTTATATTAACTCTAACCTCATTGATATAAACATGGTGTAATGTAATAGTGTAAATTTAAAATATATAAAGAATATATTAGTTGAATAGACACAGTTGAATGTAGTTGAATTTAGCTTGGGATACCTAAAATATTGGCAAATTAGTGTATATGCCATTGTTTTGGGCTCTAATGCTATTTCTGACTTTGGCGCCACCCAGTGGTACTGTCAAAAAAGAGAGTGCTGACAGAAATGCAACCTGTTGGTAGAACACAGACTACAAATGCAACACTTATCTGGATAATAAGACGAGCTTAAAGAGTTCAGGGCAGAATTCCATAATGATGAAGTTGGAAGATAGATTTTGTAATACAAGACCCTGCCACTGAAGCCCATGTGAGATCAGCTTAACACGTTTAGAAATATCTGATCTATTGAAATATGGCATTTTAATCAGCTTGACATCTGATGTTTCTGTTTGCCTCATTCATGCTGCATTACTGGCTTGTCTAAATAATTTCATCACATATCCGAGATGCAGAAAGAAGATTTTTACCGTAGAATATCAGCGGTGAGGAACAGAGGATGTACAGTAGTTAACTAACAGAAAGCTGTGCTTGACAAGGAAAGACAAGTATGATTACTGACACAGAAACAGTCACTACTGATAAAACCTTGGATCATCAACAAAATAAGACACACTACCTGATTCTACAGCCCCATTAAGCAATAATTGTGACATATACATTGAATGTAATGATTTGAACACATGAAAGCATTGCTATTATTGTTCTAGTAGCTTTTAACTAATTATTTTTGTACATTGGTCTGTGTGGCTGAGTCTTACATGGCTCTGTTCAATTTACTATAAATACATGCCCTCACACAAGCTTGTTGTATGCTACCTGCCCCAGCAGTTTTTAATGTGTTTTAATGTGTTTTAACACATTAGCTGTAAGATATTGATAACCTGCTGTGAAAATCTATTTTAAAAAATCACTTAACTCAACTTTAAGTTAATATAAAGGATGAAAACGAAATGGAAACCCACATAAGCACACATCAGAGCCATGAGCTAGAGATTACATTCACATTCACATTCACTTCTGGTCTGTTTTCACGGCTCAACCTGCGGCGGCAGCGTACTTCTGAATAGCGTTCTCCTCGATGGATGTCCAGGTAAGGATGCCATTCTTCAGATGGAGAGCACAATGACTTCAGACGCTGTGGAGAGTCCGAGATTATCATTTTTTTTCTTGTTTTGAATTAATGGGGGGAGTTGTGTTTTGGACCACCATATTTTGTCAGCTATCGTAACATACACACCTTCCAGGGGCTTCCCTCAGCTCTCATCAGCTTATACACAGCGATGACAGGGACCCAGAGGAGGACAAATACAGCCATGCACTGGCCCAGAGCCAAGCCCCAGTCTGGGAACGGGACTTTTTCATAGGTGGGCGGCGTTAACGTCACCAGTGACCAGACCAGGATAACCTTGATGACAAAGTCAGCTGCTTTTAATCCATCAAACATTATCAGAAATTATGTGATGTATGTGTCTGAGAAGGTTGAAGCTGAATTTACAGAACCAATTTGGTCATTCAAGTAAAACCTGCAAGACATGTGATTAATACCGTGTTAGTCTTTTTTTGCATTGTGGGATGTTGGACTCACCACAATGATGCAGGGGCTGATGAAGAACCAACATGCTCTCCACCACAGCCAGAAAATGAAACTCTTATTTCCAATCATCATCTCAATGTCTTTAATAAAACGGTTCCCTCCTGGAAAGCAAGAATACACACATGTACACAGCTGGACTTTAAGTCTCTCCGTCATCTTTATATGCACACATTTCCAATTATCATATTTACCATATATGTAGCAGATACCAATGATCTCGAAGAGAGCCAAAAATAGCAGCACCCAGGTGGCAACAAACTTGTCAATTAGAGTCACCCAGTATATTCCTGCCTATCTCGGATACACACACACACACAAGCTGAGTAGGTTAACTAGGCCTATGTCACACAAGAGAAACACAAAGTTACGCTAAGGCAGACTTACCCTTGTGACACATGGCAGGCCCAGGAGGAAGATGAAGGAACATGTCATTATAGTCACTAAACCATGTTTAGATCTGAACATTTTAGGGAAGGCGTCGAGGAGGCAGGTGACTATCACCTCTAATGACAAGAAGAGAGATTTCAGGTTACAGCAATCTATCACAACAGCGATGGTCTGAATGTTATGCAAGTATGCATAGCAACTGAAGATCTCACCTATTCCTGCAAACTGAGAGTCCAGACCAACAGTCAAGAGCATGAAGAAAAACAAAATGGACCACAGAGGGGAAATAGGAAGCTTAGACAGAGCATCTGGATATGCAATGAATGCCAGGCCAAATCCTACAAAAAGACAAAGAGACAAGACATGAGAGAGGTCTTCCAAACTTTTATTAATTTGTGCCCACATGGTGTGTCTGTCTGACCTTCCTTCACCACTTTTCCAATAGGCATTTTATAGATGTAAGCCATGTGACCCAAGATTGAAAATATGGCAAAGCCCGCAAACACACTGGTACCTAGGAGGAGGGGAAAACAGCAAAATAGATTCATGAGATAAACATATAAATTATTTAACCTTTCTTTAAATAATTCTGTTAGAGTAGCTGTGCTCCTACCAGCATTTGTAAGTGTAACAACAAATACATCCTTGAACATATTGTTGTGGAAATTGTTGTAAGAAGCAAGAGTCATGACTCCACCCCAGCCAATTGAAAGAGAGTAGAAAGTCTGAGTTGCTGCATCGTTCCAGACCTAAAAAACACACAGTCATGCTTTAAATGAAAAGAGTCTTATTTTTCAAACTTGGAAAACTGCACCGTGTTGACGTTAAACATGAATAGTTGGGTCCCTACCTGTGCTTCTGTCAGTTTAGTCAAATTAGATTGGGAACCAATGTAGAACTCAATCCCATCTCTCGCTCCCTCTAGTGTCACACCTCTGATCAGCAAGATCACAATCACCACATAAGGAAATGTAGCTGTGAAATACACAACCTGGAGAGACAAAAGTCAAAAGTTAGAATAGTTCAAATGTAATTAATTACGTTTTGCTGCTGGGGGTTTCAAGCATGGATTGTAAAACCTATCAGGGCCTACAGATGTAAATGGATCTAGTCTTTTTTGGCATGTAGCTGAGTGAGAAGTTTACTTTTTTCATATTGCAGAAAACCCTTCAGACAAAGATTACAGGACATTGTGCTGTTGATTTTTGCAGTGGGCTTGATATATGCATTGGCCCTGAAGTTGGATTGTGGATAGAACTTGCTGCGAGGTGGATGCTGACTTTACTTTGCCTGACGACTTGATGCCTCTGATGAGCGCAGCAGCAACAAGTATGGAGCTCAGGAGCAGACAGAGGGCCAAGTGCCAAACTACTGGTCCCGTTTCATCCAGACCACTGGATCTCTGCAGAGCCACACGACTGAGGAGGGGAGAGATCTCACTGTACAGCCACAGAAGTATAACAAGTGTGTGTATTTGTGCTTTTTTGCATTTGAGTGTGTGATTCTTACTCCCAGTACAGCTCACTCGGGCTCTGCACTGGAACTGTGATCATGTCGGATGAAGGACAAGTGCTGTTTTCCTGAGTCCAGTTGGCCACTACAACACCACTTACATTGCAATGCACTAGAAAAATAAAAATAAAATTAAATTAAAAAAGTTTATGTAGTTAGTATGTACAAGCATTCATTTCCCAGAATGGAAGAATTATTTCATTATTTAGCTTTGACCTGAAGTAGTTTTAAATTGCTTTAATTTATCCAGAATATTGCAAGAAAAGAACATTGTAATACTGATACATATTGTTCTAATCTGCAGTTCCTGTTTTAGCATAGTTTTCAATCTTTCATTTATATCAGATTATGTCATTTTGCCATCGTTATTTTCATGTCACACCCCCATCCCAAGAGAATGGCACATCAGCCTCCACCAAACAGCAGATTTGATCAACACTTCACAAGAATTAGAGATGAAAAAAGCACCTATAGGCGTGTTGCTGCAGTTACTGTCGGCCAGACCAAGGCAGCTGGACCATGGCAGAGGAAACTGGAAGGAGGCGAACATGTAGTACAGACTGTAGGCGATGATGACGTTATAGTAAATTGATACTATCAGAGTCACCAAAACCATGGCAACACCAACACCTGGGGAGGTAGGGAGAGAGGTTATAAAAGGCGCTGTTGCTTTTATAAAATGTTCTTATAAGAAGCCTCATTAAATAACGTGCTGTAATCCTGTTTATACTTCCTAATGCTCTTTCAATGTAAGAGATGGGGAACAAAATCCACAGTCCTGTTTTTTTGAAAATTGTTCCAGAGTTTATCTGAAGTTAGAAAACAGTAAGAAAGAACGGTTTCACTGGGCACCTGACTATTGTTTTAAGACAGACTTGAAAATCTGTGAATTTATATTTTCTTGCTGTAAGGTTGTGTCAGCTTGTACCTTTGGTTTGAATGATTATGCACTGGGCTTCAAGGTGAAGCAAAGAACAATAATCACTGCAACTCTGTCTATTTCTGGGAAAAAAACAAAACCCTTAAAACCCAACAACCACAAGCTTATCTGAAGTCAGGAGTCATAAAAAAGACAGATTTTTGGTTCCACTGTTGACCTTTCGCAAACAGACTCATTAAATCCCTCTAAATGTTTAACATCTTCACCTTCAGATGTTCCCTACTGATCTTTCATAAAACTTGAATGATAGTCTTACCCTGCAGGATTGGCACTGCTCTCCACACGTTAATTGGACCTTGGCTGCAAAACTGACCGAAAGCACTTTCCAGGAAGAAAAGAGGAATTCCAGCCACCAGCAGCATCACAAAGTAGGGGATTAGAAAGGCACCTGCTCAAAATGACAGATTGGGTGGTATAGGAGTAAAATAAACACAATATTAACAGTGCTTCTATGAAGCAGGATTTCCAATACTAATTGATTACACGCAAAATACTTACCCCCTCCATTATTGTAGGCCAAATATGGAAATCTCCAGATATTTCCCAGTCCAACAGCATAGCCGATCATAGAGAGGATATACTCCTTCTTGTTTGCCCAGTTCCCACGCTCAGTATTCTCAGCACCATCTTCCACATGTGGGTCCTGCTCATTGAAAAGTTGTAAAACTTACTATAGTCGTAATAGTTGTAAGATTTTGTATGTTGTGTCTTGAACATGTTAAGAAAAACAACTGCAGTGAGAACAGTACATTTTATGATGATGCAATACAAATTTCTGCAAAGTTATAGTGATATAATAATATCAGACTAAAATACAGATGTCATAGGACAGTGTGTCTCTACTGTGTGTTAAAACCAAGGAGTCACAACTGCAGCTGATTTCACTGTTGATCAGTGATCATTTATATATAAAAAAAACACAAATACATTAATTGTACAATTTATTGTAATAAGTATTGTCATTGTTCCAACTGTTGTCATTATTACTCCTAACTGCTACAAAATTGTACATAATGTATACAAAAAATATATATAGTTGATTTTCACTGAGGAATTGTTTAACTATTTTCACTTTTTTGATTGGATTGTGGTGGGAGAAAAAAGGCTCCATCATCCCCCTAAGACAATTTTCAATTAAGTGGCCACTCAAATTGAGCCATTATATATGTTTCATGTATCATGTTTCACCTCCCAGCTGTAGTAGCACGTCATAAGAAAATAATCTTTCCAAAATAATTACCAACAAAAACAGAAAACAGTATTTTTCTAAATCAAATACCAAATTAAACAAACAATGTGTTTTGGGTTTTTTTTTATCATAAGCACAGACAAGCACCCAATTCCTCAGTCTTATTCAATGTAACTATTGTGTGGTAAACTATGAATGAAAGTCTGGTCAAACAGGTTTGTAACCCTACCTGGTCGACAACAGCAGGATTTCTGAAAATTAAATCCTTGAAACTTTTCCAGCCGTATTTCCTCATGTCCTTTCACCTGCTTGCTAATGATCTGTATAAGAAATTCAAATCACCCAGGAAGGTCTGTTTTAAAGGCTCCCCCCTCTGACAGACAAGGGAGTGATTTTTCCCAACCAATCACCTGCCCAGATCCTCCCCCACAACACCCCTGAACTGGATGTGTGTGTGCAATTAATCTTTTTTTAACTGCAATAATGATTTAATGCACATTAGTGAAGTAAGTTTCCCATTTGATGACATTAGTGACTCAGCTACTGGACATCCGCTCCATCTGATATAGAGCTGGTTAGTGTTGCTTTTGGTATTATGTCATTATTTCTGACACTAATATTTCCTATTAGGGGTGTGCCATCTCTATCGTTCAGGATTAAACCGGTATCATTTTTAATACAATTTTTTAAAGTTCATATCGTAATAACACCGATATTCCGACTTTTTGACGTCATACAGTTACGCACAGCAACAACAAACATGGCTAAAGGGAAATTGCTGGCACAATTTATACTTTCCTTAAACTTGCGGTCATTATTTACTTACGTAACACCTTAATACCACCAGCAGGGCTCTATAACATCATGTCCGCAACATGGTGTTGTTAGCGTTTTAAATCTAAAGCGTTTTTGTTTGGCTTTTACTGATGTTTGAGGGCAAACTGTTGAATTTGTGCTGACATTAAACTACAACACTTATTGTTTTGCTATTGTATGTTCTTGAAATTAATAATAAAATATTCTTCAGTATTTTGTCATATCATCAAGAATATCGTTATCTGAAATGTTGTGATATTATTTTAGGGCCATATCGCCCACCCCTATTTCCTATGGTGCTGTACTATATAATTCAGTGAAAATAGAACTACACTGTATATAACTCCTCACCTCAGACTGTGTCAGGAGTGTTAACTACATTATATCCTCAATATGGATAAATAGACAAAACAGTGGAGCTGTGATGGCCATTCAGTGATACGGGACAGTGTGTGTGTGACTCAGATGGGTGACTCTATACCAGTAACCATGTCTTAACTACTCCCTAAAGCCACTGCTGTGACTGATGATTGAGAGATCTCATTTTGGTCAGTGACATCAACACATAATCACTGTGCTGTCAGCGTGCGGAGACCTGTATCACCTGTAATCACAACCTGATGATGTGACCAAGTCCTGCACGAGCCATTAATCAACAGACATGTTACAACATCTACTACGCTTATGGTAATAGTCATAGATAAACAGACACACACATCTCAAAACTGTCGAGTGTGTTAGATTAATTACTTCCCTATGTGGTATGAGCTATTTGAGTGTATGTTGACCCTCAGGTCTTAACAACACCTTTTAAGTTGAAATGGTTAACTTATTAGTTTCTTTATTGTTTATTTACAGATCCAACAGATACAGTGCATCATTAACATTCATGTGGAGTCGGATTTCCTGCCACCAAGCAAATATTCACTCTCAGTTTACCGCTGTCTTGGTCTCCACCAACCCCTGAGGGAAATATCTGGCTTTTTAGCAGCCAAATGCTCCACTGTGATCACAAACTTTAATCGCTAACTCGTCTGTCTTTTGGTGCTGAGCAGGTTGTGTTGTGTGGGTTCTCAGAGCCTTTTTGCAGAATACAGCTGGGAAAATATCCTGTGAGAGCAGTGAGAGTGAACCAGAACAGTGTAGCGGGCTGTAAAACCAGAACAATGAGCTGAAAGTCGCTAAAATACTACATAGAGATAAAAGGAGCTGCAGAGCTGGATTTTAATTTTAATGTGGGTTTGTCATACCAAGCAACCTTTATCACATTTTACGTAGTCTTTTGATCTATTGTTAATATAAATATATAGATTATAGCTGCTTTTGTCCCAGTGACTGATTTTAAAAAGGCTTTCGTAGCTAATTGGTTCATTATATTAGGTATTGATCTGAGTTCAGATACTTTACAGCTTTTTTAACAGCAATGAATGGCTTTTCATTTGCAATTATTGACACTATGATCATTCACTCCTACTTAAGCACGTCAAGTAATGGGTCAGGATGTCTTGCACTGCTGTTAAATGGGCATCTGCTTCTCACCTGTCATCACTGACAAGTTGCCTGTGGCGGTTCTGAGAGGTCCATATAACAGCCAGTCATTCCAGAGTTTAATCCACATTTTAGCCTGTAACTCTTAAACCTTTTTACATATAAACAAACTTCTTTTTCCTTGGGTCAAGAGGAGGTCTTTAGTAGTGACACAGACAGGGCGTGGGTATGTCTCTGCTCAGTGTCCTCATTGTACCTGTGTGTTATGTAGTCAGCTTGATGCTCTTTTGGTTTCTGAGCCATTTGGTCAGTGACGTGTGGCCACAACCTAATCACTGTAAACCTATAACATACATTAGCTGTAATGACGGCATCTACTGGTGTGGCCACAGATTATAAAACGCAGTGACAGAGGAAAATATTATAAATATAGACATCCTGTGTCCTCTGACTATCCCACCAGTGGCTGCCTGACACACATCGTCTCTGATGCAACAGCTCATCACAGCTCACATTGTCAGAGTCAGACAAATAAACATGCACAAATTAATCACAGAAAAACCTGGTTCATTTTCAAAGACAGTGTAGTAGGAATAAAGAATTTAACAGGAAACTGTGGCTTGCCTTTTTATATGAAGACAAGGGCCATTCAGAGGGAGCTGAACATGAGATGAAATGACATGACTGACGGTCTCAAGAATGGAAGGTGATGAAGAGCCAGATCATTTCACAAAGTTGGTATCTGTTGGGTTTTCAACTAGAATACATTTAAATGTCTGATACCTCTATAGAGATTCTTAATATTTAGAAACATTAACATCAGCCCCCACAGTGTCATAGTTCGCAATAGTTGAAAATATCACAGTTTGCTTTTGTGCCATTATTGGAAAGCTTTTTCTTTTCTCTTTCATTTCATTGTGCCGACATCCTCTAAGAGAGCTGTCCTTTGTATTGTCTATTGGTTTTAGCTCGTAAACATACCATCAGTTATAGCCTTTTGACTCTTTCCGGCTTCCCCCTTTCAGATGTCTTCTTGCACCGTTGGTACAGAGTAAATAAACAACTATTTGGCTGGAAAGGCTTCACCCCCTCTAAATCCTCTAAAGAGTCCAAAAGGTCAAATGTCCTGAATGACTTTGCTGACATTCCACCTCACAAACAACTTGGATGTGCAGCAGGAAATTACTGACAAGGATACACAAAGATAGTTATTCTACAACATAGGGTTGTACAACGAGATCCAGATGAAGATCATAATCTTCATCTCATAAAAATTATTATATCCTCAAATTACTGTAACCTTTGAGGTAACAAGTGCATGTGTGTATTTAACAGTGATAAAGAGAGTGTCTGGATAACCCTCACTCAGTCCTGAGCAAATTACATGACAATGCTCCTGTGTTTCCTCTCTATCCACCTATAGTCCATAAAATCACTGAATCAGACCCACATCACACACATACGCACAATGACAGTACAATTCAGTGTGCTACAAATACTGGATGTACTATAAAAAGACATAAAGTACAGTAGTCTTTTTAAAAATCCAAACTTTTATTAAGTCTGCAATAGGCTCGTAAACATAAACCCTATCTCAGTATGATAACCAATCCATACAATGCATACAGTAACTCAAGAATCATAATTAATAAACCCAAAGGCCTCTGTAAGTGTGATATTTTTCACATGGAACATTGTAATCTATCTATGTATCTAAGGAAAGTTGATTTCACTGTGAAATTAAAAAGTTACAGCATTTTTAGATAAAATAATATAATGTACCCAACTGTGATATCAATTTGGGACAAGGATGTCAAAAAAGTGAAGGAGACATTGTTATCCTTCTACTGCTAATGATTTGAAATTAAAAATTCACATCAACATGATACATAATATTTTTATCATCAACTTATTGGACACAAAAAAATGGAAGGCATGCTTTGTAAGAAGACAGAGAGAAAGAAATATACAGCTAAAAACACTGATTACAAAGATCATTAATCCTCACAACAACATATAAGGAGGATCAGGGTCAGATCATTTTCAATATGTCAAAAATTCAGTATCTTATTAGGCCTATACATTGTATTTTGTGGGCTCATTTACCTTTATTTAATCAAATAAAACCAGACTTGGCAATTTGTAGGGATTTGTTAGGAAAACTCTTAATGTTTAAAGATTTTCTTGTTTATATTTTCTACAGAAAATGCCCTGTGAAATGTGAAATATCAGTGAAAGCCTCTACAAAAGCTGTAAAATGTAGATATTACAGTACAAACTGCTGCCACCTACTGTCAATATTAAATTATATCATCACCCCTGCTGTGCTTTGGTTTTGGCACATGTCACACAAATAATGAGTCACAATGTTGGTAACTACAATGCTGTAAACTGAGCAGCGTTTGAGAGCAGAGTACCACACGCATCATACACACAGTTAGACCTCAATCGTGGAAGCCATGCGCAAGCAGAGGGACGACTCTGAAGGGACGTCCTGGCGACTGATCTCGTTCCCATCCAGTCGCAGCGTCTGCAGTTTGGAGAAGTTGGTGATATCCACAACGCTGCAGAAACTACCCAGAGTGAACTCTAAAGGGACAGACAGAATTTATTAGGTGGTACAGAATTTATTTCTGTACACATAACAGTGGCATTGCAGTATGTCTTTCCAAACTTCTCCAAAAAAACTACTCCAAACATCCGACATCTGAGCAACTGGCCTATACAGTATGTCAATAAGGAAACTGAAATGGTGTAGTTGCTTTTTTACCATACTCCTAGGCCACTTAGGCCCTGTTCAGACCTTTTATTAACATCAGCCTGGGTGATTTGATCACAAGTGGACAGCTCCAAGTACAGGTTTGAACGCACCAAAGATGGATTGAGGACGCATTGAGATCCGATCTGGGACGCTAGAGTCCACATTCTTTCAGCAGTGTGAACGCGAATGTGTCTGTAATTGTGTTAATATACGCATCTTTTATTTAGAGTGACGTAAGTAAAGATGCCACACTTTATTTGGTAAATTCTGCCATTTAGAAGTGAATCACAGAGACCAGCCCTATTACGGACGATGTGGCTAATATTGTGAAATAGGGTTAGTCAGTTTTGTTTTCTTTGCCTTTTATTCAGACACGGGAAACACTAACGTTACAGCATGGCAGAATCAGTTCATATTGGCTCTGTGTTACAGCAAAACAGGCATCAAACACTTCACATCCTGAACCTCCAGCCAGTTAAAAACATTTCAGTCTTTGCAAACGGAAGTGAACGGAAGTTTATTTGCATATAGAGCTGGGAAGTGAGATCCGATCACAAGTGGTCACTCGAGATGCATGTGGAGAGATTTTAATGCCAGTTGAGAACTGACGGACTGAGAGCTGTCCACTTGTGATCGGATCAGCCAGGACAGATGTTAATGCCAGGTCTGAACAGGGCCTTAGTCTGTGAGGCATCTTGGTTTTGACTCGTACCCAAGGTACTCACAAGGAGGCAGGAAAACTTGAACGGGGTCTATTTAACCATTACAGCATAACGGCAGGCAATACAAATTTACATCTTGGCTCGGTCCATTACCGACTTTTGTTTACTCACTTTTATGGTGCGATCAACCATTATCATTTAACATGGTCAAAAACGTAAAACGATCCAAACCTCCACAGACTTCTCTGAATTGTGATCACCACGTTATTCTCAAAACCACTCTACCCATGCACACTAGCACTGCCTCACAGCTTTATCACCTGTCGTAAAAAAACAAAATATCTGTATTATAAAAGTTTATAACAGAATCTAGTAAACAGACACATAACCTCCACAGTTCAAAATAAACATGAAATATTAAATAAACTTCAATGATATCAGACCGTAAATAATATGTCATAGCAACAATTTACCAAATAAAGATGTGTGCTCCGGTGGCTCTTACAGCTGGGACTGTTAGGTCTATTATCTTCTGTTACATTCTGTTTCAAATCTGTTTTCCATGCCTGCAGGATATTGCTTGAAGATTCTTTGCACTTGTTTACAAACAGATTGTATAGTCCAGACACTTGTCCCATGCCTCATAGACACTTTAAAGTATTGTCTTCTGGTAGATAGAGGGGGAAGCTCTAAACTGCTGTGCTGCCTGGACATAATAAAACTTTAGAGCTGAAGATATTTGAAGAAGTGCTTTGTGGGAATTCCGTATGCGGTTTTGAGTTCTTCAAATGGAATTAAATGTATTTTCATCATAGAGATCAGACACCATAGCTATATCTTTGGTAGACCAGAATTTAAAACCAGAGTCGGCATTGCCGATAGTCAGCATTACCAAAAACAGGCGAAAGTTGAGATAGTTGTTGTAGTCCACTTCTGTTGTATGGTAAGTAGCAAAGAAAGCCTAATGATTGGACGTTTGTTGTTAAAAACAACAAAGTTTGAAAAGGTTTACTTCAAATTTTGCCATTTCATTAAATATTAATGATTAAAAAGGCAACAATTAAATTTCAAGTTTTGAGGAAAAATTGATGTTTGAATGGTTTTGAATAAAGTGTTTGGTGTATTGAAGAATATGACATAACCTTTTTCCAACTGAAAACTTGGCAGAAAATTGTATGTTGATGTTGAACCCCATTATTCATTGAAAAGAAACTGACTGGGAAAATGTTTTCATGCTCTGTAATAGCTTTTTTAAAATAGCTTTTTAAAAAAAAAATTAATTTAATTTTTTAAAATTGTGTACACCAAGGATAAATAAATGTATGTATGCATTCTACCTTTGATCTGGTTGGCTTGCAGATAGAGATGCTGTAGTGTGGTGCTCACTGGGGGGATTCTCTCCAGTTTATTGAAGCTCAGATCCAGCTCCACCAACCCAGTCACATTAAAGGTGTTGGGAGGGATACCCTTGTCCGTAAGCTGGTTGTGGGCCATCCTGAGGTACTGCAGCTGTGTGAAACGGCCCATGAAGCCCTCTGGTAGAGAATCAATGGAGTTGGACTCCAGGTACAGTTGGTGCAGAAGTTCGGGGAGTACCTCTGGGACCTGGGATCAATTAATGAAAATGTTGAGGGAGGACTGGAAATTATCCATTGACTTAATGCAAACATTTTCAAACACTCAGATACACACGATTACCTTTGTCAACTTGTTGCCACTGATGTCCAGTAGTGTGAGGGATTTCAGTGCCTTCAGTGATGTGCCTATGTCTGTGACAGCGTTGTCATGGAGATACAGGATCGTGAGGTTATCCATTCCCTCTAGGTCTGTAGGTGTCACCTAGACAACATTAGAAATTATTTTAAAGTCTAATGTGTGGCCAAAACAGTTAACGAAAACAGAGAGGGGCTCCGCATGAATATCAAACAATGCAGAACATTACCTTTTCAATCTTGTTGTGGTTAATCCTCAGGTCTCGCAGGGTGCGAGGGAGGTTTGAAGGAATGCTAGTCAAATTATTGTGTTGTAGATATAAACGCTCTAATGCCTCCAACTTCAGAAATGCCTATAAAAATGATGTGAACAATGAACAACTCATTAACATCCGCATAATAGTTATCTCAACAGCATGAAGAAGTCCAACTGAAATCACAAGTTAACCCCTTTTGCTGTCAAAAACAATGTCAGTGTTACTTTATGTATTGATAGTAGTTTTTTATTATTGAAAGTAAAAAGAAAAGATTTGGGAGATACATCAGAAGCTGGCTATCAGCTGGCTGTTTAAATGACTTTTGCTGGCAGGCTGAAAAATGGCTTACAGTAAATGTAGTTTATCACATGTAGACATGTGATACATAATTTCAGATAGACTTAAACTAAGAACCACTAAAAAGCCACCTTTTGTTAACTCACATATGCAGCAATAAAACTATTACTTTTTCCTAATTACACAATATACCAGCCATCTGACAAAAATGTAGACCTGCTTCACTGCTTTATGCTCTGAGCTCATATGTGTGGCTGGATCTGATTGAGACCAGATGTACGTTTACCTTCTTGTCAATGGCATCAGATGTCAGCTGGTTGTTGTGCATCATGAGCCATACCAGGTTGGTTGCATTGACTAGAGCGGAGTCGGGCACTGCTGTAAGGGCATTGTTTTGAAGGTACAAGTATTTCACATGAGACGGGATGGCTGGCATGGCTGTTAGGCCCCGCCCGTCACAGTACATGGCGACTGGGAAGGAGGGGGGGCAGTCGCACTTATCTGGACATTCCCATCCTGTGGTGTGTGCCTGCAGGGACCCAAATTCGGATCCTTGGCTCCGCCGGCCATACAGCCAGGCCAAGGGGTCCCGTCCATGGGAGAGAGAGAATGGAAGCAGGGCAGACAAGAGGAAGACAATCACCACACGCATGGCTGCAGTCACACAAATCTTCACTGTAATCTACCAGAGACAAAGACAGAGACACAAAGCAATGCAATTCAAAATAGAAATAAAGTATTGGGATAATATAACAATAATAATGATAACAATTAATTTAGATAATATAAAGGAACAGGATTTGCCATAATAGATTAATAAAATGTTCATTAAACTACCAAAGAGTCAGAAAATAAATCGTGCAAACATAACTTCTCCCACATCATTAGAGATCATGCTGCTATTCTTCAAGAATATTTTTTCCTATAAGCACAAACCCAAACTCACTGTTATCATGTTGAGGTTAAATTAACAGTCGAAGGTGCAGAGCAGCTGCTGACTTTGTTTTGGAAATATAACTGCCCGCAAAGAGGTACATTCTTTGGGGTCTTAATCCACAGGGAATCCAGAGAGGAAGCATAAAAAAATGAAAAAATCCTAGCCATGAATACCAGCTTTGTTAATGGTTTACACTGCTGCCCCAAAATTATGGGAAAATATCCAATAATTACCCTCTGATTTGCAGAAGAAAAAAAAAGCTCAAACTAAAATAGGACTCTATCATCATGTGTTTATTCATCTGCTATAAGGTTTCATAGAAAAATACCACAGAGACAGACGGACATATGTTCACGAACATGCATGTACATACAAACACACACGCACCTACCTGATCAGAGAGACTGGCCCTCCTGGTCCCCTCTCTCACTCAGAGTGTGCTCAGGACTGGAGGGGACTCTGACAAAACTTTCCTCCCCTCCCTGCTCTCCTTTCCGTTCTTCCACCCCCCCTCTTCACCCCTCTCTCTCCTTTGCTGTTGGTTCCTTCCACCCCCTTATCCACCCGCCTGCACCCCATTTTGTTTGTCCAGGCATGGCCCAGCACACCCCACACCCCACTCTGGAGCCTCGTTTTCCACTAATGTGGCTGTGAGGAATTGTTCCATTTTCAGCTGAAACCCACTACTTCTTCACCATTTAGACCTTTGCACCTTTGCTTTTGACCCTTTTGGATCACTGGATCACAAATGCTAAATTATTTATCTTTTCTGAACAGTGCAATATGCTGCCACACAGGGGTAAAGGCCCCCTCTATTTTGTTACAGCACCTGAGTAAAAATTATGAGTGGGAATAGTTAGAAGGAATGTGTGTCAATTTGGTTTATATGAATATAGTAAATTGCATTATCACAGCAACGATAATGACAACTTGTTTCCTTCTTACTGTACTGGCATCTGTCAAGGGTCATGTCATTGTTAAAGGTGATTTTAACATTTGACTCATTATCTTGCAGTAATATACTCCTGACAAAACTAAGGTATTGTAAGTGACAATACTATACAAAGATGGTAGTTTTCTGCTTTCATACATCATTTAGGTAGATAGACTGATCATGGATAACAAAAACTGCTATAGTATTCAAATGCTCTTCAGCCTACTTAGCAAAGCTCCCTGTGCGAGGCACAAAGTTTCGTAGCAGATCCAACTCTCTCCATTCCTCTCCAACAACTTAACATATTGTAAAGGGTTAAATGAAAACATGTGTGACAGTCCTCTCATGTTGTCTGTCTGGTCTTAATGTGGGCCTCTTCCTGCTTTGTATCTTTCCGACCGACACAAGCTCCATCTAAATCAGAGTTTTTCACTCACTTTTATCTTTTTTTGATTTATTTTTTCCTCTGTCCATCTCCTCTGTTTCTCGTTATCATGGTACACCTTTCTATAATGTGACAAGGGAAGATTAGAGTGATTGTTGAATAGATAGCTAAACATGTTTGTCACAGGAGGATGATGTGTCTGGGCCTTATTTGTATTCTGTGTGAAAAATAACATATTGATGGTTTAACAAAAGTAGCACTAAAAAAGTGTTTCCTTCTGATGTGCCATGTCATGTTGACTATCAACCCACTGACTTGTGTTTCCTCCAGAAACCCTCCCCTGGCTGCCAAAAAAGTCAGACTCCTCTACCGTCAGCCAAAAGAAAAATTACAATACCCTCCACATTTATCTGAGCCCCTCTCACCTTTCCAGTAATTTTCAGACAGTCCGAAAAAACAAGTATTTGTGACTATTTGCTGCACTATTTCTTGGCTGGGCGCAGTGACTTTGCAGCAACAGAGTTTGTTTTTCCGGTCTTTACGCTAAGCTACAGTAAGTTAACTGTATCCTGGCTGTTAATATTTCATTATGAGAGTGGCATCAATATTTCAGTCTTGGTGAGAAAGCAAGAAAGCATCATTCCAAAAATGTCCTTTTAAGTCTGTTATGTTACTTTTAACTTTTGTCCAAGTGATGCATCATCTGCTCTGACTGATCAGAGAAAAGTCCTGTCAACACTTGTCATAACTAAAGTATCTCTGAAGAAACAGCATAGGAAAGTCTGCTATGTAAACTGTCTTAGTGCCTCGCACATCTTATTTAAGTTGGTTATTACTTAGTGTAGCCATTATGTCCAACGTCTGACATTAAAGGCTTTATCCATAAAAAAAAAGGGAACAAAGGAACAACCAGATGGCCACACTGCATTACAGCTGAGCTTGAGAATGGTGGTGAGGAATTTACAGGGCCAAATGTGTGATTGTTGAAGAATGAGGAGGCTTGAACACTGGCAAGAGTCCCAACTGGGAAGGAGAACCAGATACGTACAGGTATAAACGTATTCTTTACTGCTGTTCAGGAAACCTTTTCTTCTTTTCTGTGTGTCTGCAGGCATCTGTGGACAGCAGATGTAGCAGAACAGGCCGGTCTGTGCTCTGCTCAGCCTCATATTAGTTATTTTAAAGTTATTTTATATTTGGGTAATGGATACATAGCTTGGTTTTTATCTAAATAGGTCAAAGGAGCTGTTTAGAGAAGATCCAGTTAAAAGGGCTGCTTATATGTAGTAGTTAAGTAGATAAACTCGAATGTGCGTGTGTGTGTGACAGAAAGACACATATCCACATATACAAACAATGCAAAGAACTGTGAAAGAGCGAAAAACAAGATGTGCAGCAGTTCTCATTTAGAGTGAGAAAAATTGATTCTGTGCTGACCAGGACTTCAAAGTAAGAGGCCCAGGTGGACTCATGCATAGCATCCCCCCCATCCCCTTCCCCTTCTAATGTCTGGGTCATGAGCAGCACTAAGCAGGGATCAGGAGATCAGAGGACCAAGCCCTTTCCACTGAGGCCATGACCTCTTTACAGGAATGTCACAGGAATTTTCATTCTAAAGATTGCTTCTCTTTACTGCATTTTTCATACTGCAGAAAAAAGCTAGTATGAAATATGAAAACTAAACTGAGCATCTCCTCATTGTAGCTTTGTACAGCCCATCAAAAACGTATTTATTTCTAGGAGAAAATTTAGAATATAAACCCTAAACAAAATAATAATTTACTATCTTGTAAGTCATTGCCAGCTCATGATGCAATCTGTGGCAGTTTATTTTTACTACATAGTTTGTCTAGCTCTTAATCTCTCTCTCTCAATCATACACACAGAAAAACGTGCTGTTTGTCACAGGATATTATATTAACTTTTATATTAAGTTAGTGTCTTTCTGAGACACTTAATTTAATCTACCAGTCATTACATGCCTAACCCAAACTCTTACACTGACCTTAACCAAAAAGACCAAGACTGGACCCTGCAATTTAATGCTTAACCTTGTGGGAACCAGATTATTGTCTCCACAATGTGATTTGCAATTACCAATTCAACAGCCATTGGCCCTTTTGAGGTATCCTTGACAGCAATCCTTCTCACCTACTGTATGCCAAAGAAAATAAGCGTTATATATACAATGATTGTTTGACCTTTTAACATTGCAACAACACATATGAATGAATTCTAGAAATTATAGAGTTTTGGTCATCCTAGGCCCTGGACAATATGTCTCCTTAAGGTAACTTGAACCATGGCACCCAAGGGCACAGCGGGCAGCATAAGCCATGCGATAGAAAGCAGATGTTCACGCACACACACACACACACACACACACACACACACACATAAATCACGCACAGATGTTCATGATTACACCACGTCAAGCTTCTCAACCTTTTCTCATAGAGATGAAAGCAGCATTTTTTTTACATATGTGTGTTGGTAACAATTTTAATTATAGGTCTGATCTAAATTCAGTCATCTTGGCAAAATGTATAATATGACCAGTGTTAAATCTGCTGTGTGACACTAAAAAAAGAGATCCTGAAAATACACTGACGGGTGTCCTGGTGACTTAGTGGTCTAAGATGCACTTAACTGCACCATCTCCAGTTAAACACCATGCCAAGGACCATCTGTTGCACCGCAGTAGTGAAACTCGGTTAGTGTGAAAATGACTTTGTCACCATGAAAAACAATTACGTTAAGAAAAAAAAAAGATATATATAAAGACACACACACATATATATATATATATATATATATATATATATATATATATATATATATATATATATATATGTCTAACAATAATAATGAGAGTTTTACCTTATATTTCTTCTTTTTCAGTCTATACAGTGGTTACTTTTCTTTACATGAATACATCCCATCCCTCAAATAGATATATATAATTTATTTGTACTAATGTGTTCCTTTTAATTGTACAATAAATATTTGCAAAGTAGACCGTTACCTTAGTTTATCCAAACATGTACTAAGACTGTGTGTGTTGCTGATTACAGAGAAAATGGCGCCCTCTAGTGTCAGCAGCAGGAACTTGAAACTTTGAGAAGAGGAAGAACAAGAGGTGGGAGAGGAAACCGACTGAATCCTTAAGTTAATTCAGGCTCAGCTGGGGCTGTGGGATATTTGATAACCAATGTGAACATCTGTATTTTCTGTAATATTGGACAATAAAGTTAGGTATCACTTAACAAAACAACGTAACTTCATCAAAGTTCATCTAGTAGAAAAAAAAACCCACACACAGAAAAAAAACATTACACGTTTATGCCAACATGAATGAGTCTTAAAGCTCTAATCAATCTTCTTACATTAGCAATAGATAATTATCACCCGACTCTGCAGTTCTTCTCAGCCCTACAGAGCGTTTTAAAGTCTTTCAGCTTGTTGTTTTGGCTTTACAAACCACAACTCCACTCCTTTGGTTCACTCACACCGCTCTCGCAAATGTTGTATTTGACCGCAGCAGGCAGCTGTTTTCAGCACGGGGTCATGTGATATGATTGAAAGCTCCAGAACAGCTACTAAATGCATTTTAACATCTTAACATTAAGGTGTCCTGTGGAGTATTCTAGTAAACAAACAAAAGTTATGTTTACATTCAGCACGCACATGTACGACTTTGTGCTTGCACATGAGACAAACAAAAACTACCATAGCGCTACTAAAGGTCAAAAACTCCACAGTGAACCTTTAACAGGTAAGACGTTTGGAATGAAAGTTACATGACATGACATGACACGATATTTCCACTTCATTACACCAGACAGTGTTCTAAGATAGAAAGCACATTTGGTCTCTGTGATTATTGACGATATTTAACATGAGCAGCTTGTCCTTAAGATGTCTTCAGACACAGGAAAACAAAGGCAACACTCTAAACCCTACTTTTAAGACTTATCGAGTGCAGGTGAAAACAAGCATACTGAAACATTATCTGTAGTAACAACAGAGAATTTGGAGTTGTCTCCTGGTTTTTTTAGGGATCAGCTTTAGGCGTGCCCTTACAATTTCTGATAAGCTCTTTGAGGCCCTGCCAGCTGTCAAACAGGAAACCACCTGAGAGCGACTTCTGCTTTGGGAAATCCACTTATTCTGACAAGATGATGAATCATTAACAAGAAATCATATCCAAATAAAGGGATGGATTAATCTTTGTACTGCAATGTATTACTTTTTCTCAGAAGGTACACCAGAGTTGACGTCACATTAAAGTTGGTGTAATACATGCAGCATCATATGTGGTCATTCAGTGAGAATCTTCTTGTTCATACTGTTTAAACTGTTTTAAAGTTGTTACTGTATTTGAAATGTGGTATTTACAATCGTTATGGGCAGCTGGATGGTGTAATGGCAAGCAGACTTGTTAAATTGGCAGATCCTAAACCAAGCCCCCAATTTTCACTCAATAAAAGATATTTAGAATTTCATTTGCTCTTTCTTTATTTGGCCTTAAATACTGAATCAAAACATTGTATGTGTAGATATAGATTTGTTTTGGGGATTTATTGCTTAATTTGAATGTAAGCACTAAGATGTTTTTTTGCCTTAGGCTGGCCTTTCTAGGATGTCATTACGCTGTTTTCCCTCAGAACTCTGACCTGAAACACAGCTCCTTGTTGGTATAAATGTCGTTCAGGTGACTCTTGGATTTTATCCTGAAGAAAGCAGTTTGCCCCAATGTCGTTCTTCAATTTAATAAATGAAATGATATGAAATAATAAATGCATCAGGGAGCTTTCCCATTCTTTAATTTTGATTTCTGCTTTTGATGTTAGCCAGCCAAGTTTCATATACATTCAATTTCTATACCCACTTATTCTGTGCAGATTTTGGAGGCTGTAGCCTGTCCCAGCAGACACTGGGTGAGGAATTGCATTAAGGAAATCTATTATTACAGTATTAATAATCATACTCATTTGCACCACCATTTAAAATTAAAAATGTAATGTGACAGTAATTGAAAAACAAGTATGTAATGTGGGTGTTTTTCTGGACCAGAGGGATCAGAGCCAGCAGAGGATGGAGGGAGGCCTTTTCCATTTCCTTCTCCTGTTTATGAGTAAAGCAGACGGAGACACAGAGCGTTGTGTAGGATGGTGAGAAGCTGCCAACCGGCTGCTGTTGACACACTGTGTACGAGCTTTCGTACATGTTTCCAGAAACCCTCATTCAACCAGTTAGAGACCAGTTACAAAAACTGTTTGACGTTGTACTTGAAAATCTTACTTATGATGGAACAGCAGAAATAGGTGAAATTATACAATGCAACACATTTTCTTTGCTTTTAGACATGCTGGCGGCATGGCAATTTTGGACTGTCTGTTGGTCCATCACCACACATTACAGTCCAGAGTGACATATCTCAATAACTACTGGGTGGATTGGCATGAAATTTGATACAGATATTCATGGTGCCCAGACGTTGACTCCTATTGACTTTATTGATCCCCTGAATTCTCCTTTATTTTTGGGTTGAATTAAATATATCATCTATTAGATGGGTAGCCATTAAATTGACATTCAACCCTCAGCTGTACTTTTTATCTACACATTCCTAAACTGTATGAAAAATAACCCCAAAACTGTTGCTGTAGCCTATACCACACACAGAGAAAGAGAGTGGCATTTACAGTAAAAAACAAAACAAAAACATGTTCTTTTCATGAAAATGCTCCATCACCTTCTGTCCCCTCCCAAAAAACATTATGTATTCATTATGACAGAAATTTGGCTGAACTCAATTGTGGGTGTCATTCCATGCGTTTTACCTAGAGGGTGCTCTTTCCATGATCCTCTGATCAAGAAATAAAGTCCCCACTTTCTCCCACCTTGCCACTTTTCTCACTGAGCTCCCCTCATATTTGGGGGGGAAGGAATCTGGAATCGTTTTCCTCTCCTCTGCTCTGCTCAGATGCTTGCAAGCAGTTCCTTCCTTCAAGAAACACACACACACACACACACACACACACACACACACACCCACACACAGTCAAACACACAGATGGACACCGATGCACATACACAGGCACACACAAGGATACACACTTATTCACACAGAATGGTCTCTTTGGCTCCCCAGGTACTTTGTGGCTTGAATGCCTGCAGGCAGAACTCATACTGTAGACCCAATCGTACAGACAGACACACACACACACACATAGTCACACACATAGTTACACACACATATAGTCACACATATACAGAATATTCACACATACACATGCAAGAAGATATACTTGAATGCTGATCAAAATGTGCTCATATTCACTGAAAGCTCTGCACCATCAGACTCTGAACTGAACAGTTGCCCTCATTTGATTTCTTTCTTATTCGCAGCTGGCCCTTTTTCTTAGCAGTTTATGACAGTCTTTTTGTGTATGTTTTTGTGCATCTCCATGGTAAAAGAAAACATGTTCCCAACAAATGTTGTGGGTTACCAGGTTACCGTGTGCATTCCCGAGGGCTAAAAGAAGGGAGAAGGAAGAACTGAGAGAGGTAAGTTAGTGAAAGAGGTAAGATTATGGAGGAGGTTTGGGGTTTGGGATGTGGGCAGCATTTGAAGAAGAGGAATGTAACAGAGAGTGTGTAAACATCGCTGGTAGCTTGAACAGACACAGACACACACACACACACGCAGACACATTAACACACACAGCTCCATACGGCTCCCGAGGGTTTCTTTGGGAATTTGAGACAAGCTGTGTTCGTTCTGTAGCTCCTGATCAAACAGGTAAGTGTCAGTCTGTTGTTGCTTTTTCATCTGCTTCCATTTCTTCTCTCTGCAAGACAGGTAAAACTGGAAATGTTCACATGCACAATGTGTGTCTGTTTAACTATATTTGCTTTAATGAGGCATGATTGCATCACAGAGCTAATTTCTTGGCAACCACCTGAGCGTGTGTTACTATTACTGTAAGACCGTAAGTCAAGTGAGAGGGGCAAAATGCAACATTGCAAACATGCTGATCAAGTCAAACATCGTGATGATGCAAACCTTTCTTACAAACTGCTGTGTCATACAGTAACTGAAAGTCTCTATGTGTGTTTGTGTGTGTCTGTGCAAACCAGCTTTGTGGGAATTACCGTAACCATATACAACTGTGCATGCAGGGAAAAAATCTATTCCTTTCTCTCCTACGCACAGGTTTGAATGCACATACGTGTGCATGCAAAGCAGCCAAGTGAACTTAAAAAAAAGCCATCGAATTTCCATTAATTTAATTTTAATTCATTAATACATGGCATAGAGACTTTCAAAGCTTCAGATGGCAGTTTTACTATTGTAATCAATGAATCTGAGTCTCCAGCCTTGATGTTGATGTGTAGCGAGTAATGTTCACCTTGTTCACCGTCTTAGTATTTAACAGAAAGTATAGAAAAGATATGGGAATCTCATTAGTTTTGCAGGTATTTAGTCATTAACCCTGGAGCATCAATTTCCCATAATGCAGCTGAATGCCCTGAAGGCTTTCTGTTAAAAGTGTGTAGTTCCAAAACCCATGTCAAATCACTTGACAAATCTCTTACAGAGCAACAGGAGACATTATACAACTTTAACAGGCCTATAATAGTGCACATCATGACTATAAATTTACTTTGATGTTTTATTTAATACCTTTATCTTAATGCTCAATTTGCAGGATAGGATATCTCATCAGCTGTCTCCATGGCTCTCCTGTGCTGTGCCGTGTTGGTGCTGCTGTGTGTTTTTGACTCTGCCGCAGCCACTGTTATAGCTGACATGGACTATGGAGGTGTTCCTTTGTGGATTAATCACCTGCTTGGTGAGCCCAGTGTGCTGAGCCTGCAGGGACGGATGGACTCAGCCTGGTACCGAGCCAACAACCCCCAGGCCTGCCCTCAACAGTGTGACTGCCCCATCCATTGGCCCACGGCCCTCTACTGTGACCACAGAAGCCTGGCGGACATCCCTGACGGCCTGCCGGACAGAACTCAATACCTGTTTCTACAGGTAGGAAAAACACTGACATGGGCACTGAGCGTATGGGCTTTACAATGGTCTGCCACTAACCCACAGAGGTTATTTAACATTGTACATTCCCACAGTAGCTGACCTCCACTGCACAATATTTTTTATTTTAACTGTAAAGTGTGAAAAGTCAAAATCCACCAGCCATTTTCTTTCTTCTCTTTTCTTGTTCCCAGGGCAACAACCTCACGTCCCTGTCTTCTTTTCTGGCCAACATTACTGATCTACGCTGGCTCATCCTGGACCACAACCAGCTGCAGAGCGACAAGCTGGACCAGGCCCCCCTGCAGAACCAGACCCAGTTGTGCTACTTGTTCGCCAACCACAATCACCTGAGATCAGTGCCTAGCTCTCTACCAGCTGGACTCAAGCAGCTGCGACTGGCCCACAACCAAATCAGCAGCATCAGCCCAGGAGCTTTCAAGAACCTGCGCAACCTGACGCTGCTGCTGCTGCAGGGAAACAGACTGCAAACCATCAGAGAGGGAGACCTCAAAGGTAGTGTAATGTGTCATTTCCTTTCTTTACAAATGCACAATCTACTTTGGAATGGAAAGAGACAGCATAGGTTTGTGCTTTGTTAATGCAAAAAACACAGTAGAGAAACATTTAAAAAAAAACATATCCATTACGTGGAACTGCGGTACTTTTACATATTTTTCCTTTTAATGTGGGCTACAAGTGTCCATTTTACAGAAATAGCTATTCAGGTGGTTTGAGTCAAGGGGTTGTGTAATAGTAAACAGGAATTTTATTTCATGTCTTTCAGCAAATATGTAATGCATCATAAATGCATTCTGTCCATAATTTAATTTGATACTTAAAAGATGAAAAACAACTCTACAAATTGAAAACATGAAAACATAATAACATTTAAACTAAAGAATAAACTTTCTATTATTATTATCATTATTATTGTTATCATCATATTATTATAGAATATTTAAATGAAATAAAATTAGCTAGATAAAATTAGCTTTCCAACCTCGAATCGTTGCATTGTGATGTGTCAATGATTGCTCCTGTAACTAACATGATACCTTTTTGGTGTATCTGAACCTGTTACTGTACTTGTTGAGTTAACAGTTTTTAAAATACCATGAGATAAACATTTGGCCTTGTGACTGCTCTGAACAGTCTGACTACACTCCATGTTACTGGCATTTAACACTGAGCATTTTCAAACTCACACCCACATTTGTCAGTATTAATTTGCGTGTGTCTTCCCCTCATCTTGCAGGTCTGGTCAGTCTGAACCTGTTGGAAATCAGTGGGAATTTGTTCTCGTCCGTCCCCAGGCATTTACCCCCTTCTGTCCAGCAGCTCTATCTGTGTAATAACACTCTCTCTGGGCTGGATGAGGACAGTTTTGTGGGATTTCTCAACCTTAAGTACCTCCGTCTAAGCCACTGTGGTCTCCAGAGCCACCGCGTCCACCTGCAGGTCTTCAACATCTCCAGCTTGGTGGAACTGGACCTCTCTCATAACAAACTTACTACCACTCCCACAGTCCCCACCACCTTACGCTACCTCTACCTGCAGGCCAATGAAATACGAGGTGAGGTGCATGCACACCAAGTAAAACATGCCCATACACACACACACAAACTGCAGTCACCTTTCACACTGTGAATGTAGAGGTGTCACTGACTTCACTCCTGTCAAGTGCTTATTTCCCACACATGTGCACACATTCATACATTTTACAGTTCAACAATACACTCATCTCTTGTTACAGCAAAGTATAATATGAGTGAGTTATGTGGCTGACGACCTGGGGTGGTCTGACACCCAAACCCTGCTGTGAGGGGGAAAAAGAAATGTGGAAAATGTGACAGGAACTGTAAAGAAAGCTGCACAGCCCCAACTTCCCTGAACACAGCCGGTCCTCGTCACCGCACACGGACACGGGAGGGGCTGGCGTTGGGCGACTAGCAGGCGAAGCAAGTCAGGGATGGAAGAAGAGAGAGAATAAAGGGAAGGGAAGAAGTGAGATGATGGTGGAGGACAGAAGAGGGGAGGAAATATTGGGTGGTTGAAGGATGAAGGGAAAGTAGGCTAACAAATAAGAGAGGAGAGTGGTATGAAAACATCTGTGATGGATTCAGAGGAAAGAGTGCCAGATGAGCCAGAAGCACATGCTGTTCCCCTCTTTATGGTCTCCTCTTTCCTCTCGCTCTGGCTGCTCCCCCCTCACACTGACCCTTTTTTCAACGAATAGGCTTCGTATCCCTCTGCAGAAGCCAGCCTTGCAGCCAGGAGCCGCATTTTGACTCACATGACCAGCCAGCAGCTGTGACCTGGTGTGCAGTTTTGGCTCATGGGTTTTTTTGGCGAAGTGAAAGTATGTTCTTGTTCCTCAATTTGTGATGCAGACGAGACAGACGGACGGCAAAACACTTCCACAAAAACACACACCTCATCGTCTAGCAAGCAGCCTGACAGCTACCGCGGCCCCTTTCGGCCAAAGCCTACAGTCTGGGCCGAGGGTGGCTCTACTACTGAAATGAAGTGAGAAAACGGGTAAAAGGGGGTGTTGTGGTTTTCTCATCCTTCGTTTTCACCACAGCACCTGCAAGACATCTAATGGGAAGTGCAGACTATGAGAAGAAGAGTATTTGCAGTCTGCACAGAGCCCTTTAGATAAAGACAAATCTCATAATGTCATTGAAGCGCTTCATCTTAATAATTTACATATGATGAACACATGGAACATGATGTGAAATTAAAGCTCTCTGGACTGGTTTAGTATAAATAATGTTTTGACAACACAGCAATAAGCGGATGGCCGTCACTCGGGTGAATAATGAGTCTATAATTATAAAATATGGTCTGTTTATGTCTGCTTTTTGTTGTTCACCACAGAGTTCAACACGACTAGTTTCTGCAGAGAGGTGGGACCTCTGTCCTACTCCAGGATTAAGGTATTACGACTGGATGGAAACAAGATGTCCCACCAACAACTGCCCCCTGACTGGGTTTTCTGTCTGCGAGTGCTTGAAGGAATTTACATCTGACTCCACCTTCTGAACATGCATCAAAAATAGGGTGACTGTGTGCGACTGGCGAACCTCATCGAGAAAAAAAAAACGTGACTCAGTTTAAGGTTTTTAATTTGTCTGTGAACTTCTCAGTCAAAGTCAAACAAGTCGGCCTTAGAGCTACAACCACAGAAGAAGACTCTAATTCATTATGTCTTCAATATGTAGATACACTGCCAGGCATTGAAGGGAAAATGTACCTTCAAAATTTGCCAAAGCTTGAACTTGTACACTAAACCAGTGTTATTTTATCGTAATGCCAAAAGTTCTGATCAAAACATTTCTCATACCACCAGTGCATTCCCATGGGGTTCTCTCTCTCAGTCCATCTTTTCCAAGTTCTGCCTCAGCAGGATTGTACATCTGTGTGTTATTACTAAATAGGAACTATGACAAACCCTCATTTATGCCCGTACTGACTCATGTGCTCTAGTTAAACTAAGTTGTCCTAGAGTTAAGGGGAACATGTATGAATGGGAAAATTCAGTAGCTTTCCCATGAGAGAATCTGACTCAGATAGCTGGACAGTGTTAAACAGCCACACCAGTCCAAGGTTTTTGCAAAATATTGTTACATTTAACTTTGATTTGAAAGTTAATGTTCATTATCCTAAAAGTGAAACTTAGTTTGCTCAGGCAACAGATAAATAAAATGGATATTAACATAATATTGTGTACCTGTCTTTTTTCTTTAAAAAAAATCTACTGCAATACTTAACTTGTCAATACCTGAAATACAAACAATATAAAAACAAAAATAATCAATCGACAATAAACCAAGAGGTTAGTATAGTCCCAAGGGATGTAATGTGCAAATGTACATATCATCTTTGTACACATCTCTATAAAGTATGTCGCTCGATTATAAACGAGCAGGTTTTTAATATTTACAGTGTGGTCATACAGACAATCGAAGGAGCAAACTTGGTAAGTACAGACACATGGGTTGCAGCAGCAGAGTCACTAGATATTTCAGTACTGTACTGTTTTTTGTTACCTTGACATTTGGCCTTTAATGGTGCATTAAAGGATTTGTATCTTGGTTGACTTCCATTTGTTTATAACGTTTCTGCACTCTGTCTTTCCAGCCTGCGTTTTGTCATGATGTCATCTCAGTGTTTATTCTGTTGGAGGAAGCGTCCAACTGACCGAGTAGCTGGAGACACACAGCTCTGAGTGACAAATATTGATCACTGCTGATTGCAGTCAAAATTAGTGCAGAATGCAGTAATTTTTCTGTCAGAGTCCGCCAAACATTATCTCATTCACTTTCATTTCACTTTGATTTGAAACCTTATTAAGATTGTCATATCCCATAATTGTGATTTCCATACCTCCACATTTACTCAGCTTCAAATTACAATTGTTTAAGTGTCTCGGGTATTGTACCTGCTGGACCAACCTCCGGTGGATCAGAGTGTGCTTTTATTTACAAAACCAGGGAAAATTATAAAATGCTGACATGTTAATAATAACGTCATCTACATTTCTTCTAAATACCACAGACTAAGATGGAAAATTAAGTGAAATTAAGTAGAGTCATTGTGGTCCTGTTTTACGCAAATGGAAAACAGTTATGATATGTTGCTTTTCTCATAATGACAATATTTCCTAATAATAATGAGACAAAGATCTTTTAAGTTCAACATCCTTTTCCGGTCGTAACTAGATAAAGATCATATAACTCTGAGTTGGTTTTGTGAGTTAGCAAAATCTGAAATATATGATACGTGATTACAGCAAAATGTGTGTGAATGTTCAGGTCTTCAGTGAATACAAAGCAGGCCCATATAATGTACAGTATACCTATCTTGTTGTTTACGGTGTAAAACAAAGTGTATCAATTTCTGGGTAGAAAACACATTTTGAATCCCTTTTTGGTGTCCTGGTTGTTTCCTTAAACCGTGGTTCCCAACCATTTTGGCTTGTGCGCCATTAGAACAAATCAATGCCTACATGTGACCAGTTATCATAGATCTAATACTTAATGTAATAACAAATTAGTGATTTTCTGCATTTCTGAATAATTCTTAGAGGCCAGAGGAGGTAAAACTCTCCAACATTTCACTTTATTATATATATATATATATATATATATATATATATATGTGTGTGTGTGTGTGTGTGTGTGTGTGTGTGTGTGTCTGTGTGTGTGTGTCTGTGTGTGTGTTTGTGTCATGTTAATCATCTTGCAACCTCTTTGGAGGTGAATCAGCATTTAAGAATGAAAAGATACTGCATGTTTGCTAAAACTTCTTGTAGTTAAAGACACTTAAGTACACAATACTTGAGTACAGGTACTCAGCTACTTACCAGTAACTACTCAAACTCATAAATATGTCATTGTTTCTGTGTGTGTGTGTGTGTGTGTGTGTGTGTGTGTGTTTTCAGTGTACCATTACTAACGGCACTGCCATATTTTCCAGGTGACACCATGTCTTTTAAATGCTGTGAGTGCGTTTGATGGTCTGATCAGACTTGTGCTATGTCTGGACCCACATTTACCAGAGGCAGGAGTCACTCACACCGAGTTGTTTTTTAGGGACGAATATTAACCAGAAAAGTCTGTGTAAGCTTGTTCCAATGACGATCAGCCGGCAGTCTACTCGGTATGTATTAAGTCATGATGGAAAGTTCACTGGTTCCATGTTGCCGCTGAGAGGCTGTAAACACAATGCAAGTAGCCCATCTGGTACATCACGCTATCTTAAAGGAATAGCTCTACATTTTTGGAAATGTGCTCATTCATTTTTTTGCTAAGCGTTACATACATTAGCGTGACCATTGACAACTCTCGTATCTGTAAAACCAGAACTTTGTTATTACACTTTGTTTCGTTGTATGGGCTAAACAAACAACATATAACATGTTCATTCAATTCATAGGTGATGACTGAGGGGGATCATTTTTGCAGAGACCCTGCCCTCTGCCTATACTTTCATATTTTGCTGTGTTCGGGACATTTCTCTCTGCATCAACCTTTGCCCCCAGACAATAACAGCGTGCAGGGTCAAAGGGCGGGACTGTATAAAAACGTAGCTACCAGGTGCCAGATCGTAAGCGCCGTGAAAAACGTGTGTCATTGAGCTTGGGAGGAGGGGCGAACTTTGGATGTTGTGTTTACAAACTCTTGTTACTGTCACCTGCACGTTCTCTTTTCTTAATGTGATATCAGCTCTGCCTTTCACCACAGACTCTATTTTCCACTCTTTTTTTCCCTTTGTTTTACTGCATACTGTTAGTGCTGTAAATCAGTCATCCTCTCACACTTAAACCAGAGCTCTGCTGCATTCCTTATTTTCACAGTCATGAAGCACGGTGACCACATATGAAGCACAGATTTATTATCAGTAACAATGCCGGTATTTTAAACTAAAACACATTTGAAATATGGTACAGTACATAATCTGTATTAGTGAACACTCACTAGTGTCTCCCAACCAATTGAGAAGACACAGATGGGTTCTCAGGAATTGCCAGCTGGCAGGAAGAGGCACCATAGAGCCAGATGGGACATGTGAGCACCTGAAAGGCTCCCTGGCACGTCACATTGGTACAAACCACTGATTGAAAGGGCTTTTGTTGCATTAGAGGTGCAGCAGGTAAGATTGAGAAGAGCACAGCTTCCCCCTTTACATACAATACAGCCTCTCTGCTTGACTCAAACTGTTAACCTATAGTCCTTTAGAATTAATGTCATGAACTACACTCCACACAGCCAGAAATGCTTGTTTCTCAGCCACTGTGTTTGGAAAGCTCCTGAAGCTCTGTGCTGAAGATATAAATGTTGACTGAGCATGCGTGGGAAGGGGAGGCTGAGCAGCGTGTGCACAAGCAGTGATTGACACTACATTAGAGACTCCTCCTGCTTTGATTGGCAGGTTTTGAAAAATGCCATTAGGATCACTCGAAGGGGCCAGAGGAACCTGATTTTTTCAAAAAAGCAGGTGAAACCTTTTTATTATAGTGGATGAGTTATTATTCATAAAATTTGGATTGTAAGAAAGACCATAATTCATGTTAGTTTAGAAGTTATTTCTAATAAAACATCATCTTCGGGGGATTATATTTGTAGTCGAAACAGAACAAAACTCTGACTGGTGGAGTCATTAATGGTCTGGCCATTCCTCTCCTCTGAACTAAACTCTGCCTTGGAAACCACCAGTCAAAACAATCTGCAATGAAGCTCCCTGCGGTGTCATAACAGCAACATAGAGAGCTGAGGAGCTCCTCACATATCACATGCCCCTGCCCACAGACTCTCCATTATTACAACACTATCTCCAGGTTAGATATGAGCCAGTCAAAATCTCTTTTGATGGATCTTTTGAACCTCATTGTAATTTTATGCACGGCTGTCAATGGTCTGCATTAGCACTGTTAATATTTCCAGATTTCTCAGTTGCTTTTTAATTTGGTCTTTATTTCTTTCTTGAAAAGCTGATTTTGAACTGCTGAAAAAATTTGCTATGTGGGGAGAGATTCAGAAGTCTGGGACCGGGGTTAGTGCAGACTTGCTGTTTATGTATGTTGTCAGTAACAACAATTACTAACCTGCGGACATTGACTGGTTTGTGTGTTTTCTGATGCTGTATTAAAGTCGAGGCTGACTTCAGGCCTGGCTGGCGGGCAGGGTTGGAAACAGTACCAGATTATTACATGAGTAAAAGTTACTTTGACACATTTTTTTTAAAGGGGGTGATGATATATGATACTACTATAAAATTAAATAACATCCCTAGGCTACAAAATAACCGCACCCCACACACCCCACACTGAACATTGCTTTGCCCTCCTGCAGCTGCAGACACTCAAGCAGCTTCTTCTCTGCTGAAAATGCTCATTTGGCAATTTTTTTCTGCTCCACTCTCCATTAGTTTCTCGTGTGACTTTCTTACTCTGTAACAGATGGGATTTACAATACTTGTGATAAAAGGCACTTAAGTAAAAGTAAAATGACTGACATTCAAAAGTACTCAAAAAAGTACACAAAAAACACAGGCCAAATGTTTCGGTGGTAGCATGACGCTAAATTGGTGAAGTAATGTGATGTTTTTTGGATTAGCTTTGAGGAATAAAATGCAAATGCATGTGTCAATGCCGCGATTGTTTCACAAATTTAGTTTTATTGTAGAATCTATGTTCAACAAATAAGCCCCAAACAAAACTATTGGACAGGCTGATGGACCAACTGACTCTACAAGGGGAATAATATACAGAGAGGTTTGGACCTCCCAGCTGTGTGAAGAGTCTGTTTGTTGCTGGGCGGAGAAATCATCTCTAAATCCAACGCAGACTAATATGGTACTTGTGGTTTTGGCTAGAAGTCTGAGGAAGCCGTTTCATTTACAGGCCTGTTTACAAGCAAGACTAAGACCTCCAGCCTTCTCATTATACACACACACATAAACACTCTCACAGATGCTGATTCTAGTGTCTTGTATTTTCTTTAAGGTCTGAAGAGTTACTTCTGTTTTACAAAGTCATCAATTTACAGAGCAGCAAAAACCTTTTTTTCCTTCTTTTTTAACTTATGGTAGCAATTAATATTTGAACACAATTTCAGAAACAGTGATGGCCGCAAGTTTATAGTAATGAGCCTTAGATATACAGCCGGAACACATAATCTTCACCAAATCCTCCGGTCTTGAGACTAGTAGCTTAAGCCGAGGGAAAGAACAATAAACACATTTCTGGTACAAATGCCAAAACTAACTTTTACTAACTTTTACCATTTTTACCAGAAGTGTGATATCTAACATAGGAGAGATAATAATAATAATAACAACTTTGTTAATTATTTGTATAGCACCTTTCATACAAGAAATGCAGCTCAAAGTGCTTTACCATAAAGAAATGATATGCACCGAGTGCTTCTCATGAAAATAGACATAGAATGAATCTAAAAACAGGAATAGAGTGCCTTAATTAATGTAGATTAAGATGGAAAATAAAACCCACTTGATAATAATAGTAATAATAAGATTAAAATAAAGATGAAAATTGAATATGTAGAATGCATAACATAAGACAGTAAATTAAACCAATATATAATACTAATAATAAAAATAAAGTTATAAAATGGAATACATAAAATCAAGTAAAATACAACTCTTAAAGAAGTACAGCACTACATAAGTACAAAGCAAAGCACAAACAAAGGTTAGCAATGTAGCCTGGTCCTTGCCCATTAAGGGCTTTGTATGTAAGGGGGAGGATCTTAAAATCTATTCTAAATACAGAGATACAAGGGATTTGCAGAGTTTGTCGTATGCTGAAAAGGACAGTTTATGTCACCATTTCCTAGGGTTTTTCCACAGTCCCTGTACTGTGCACCACTGGACGATTTTCTCAGGACAATGTTTAGGCAACTGATAATGCACTACAGCCTAACTCAGAGTAGAGTGAGCAGCTGTGGTTTTCCTCTTCTCCCTACACAGACAACTTTCATTATCATACTGATTAAACATTAAGAGAGGTGGGGGGTGAAGTAGGGGTGTAGGTGGGTAAGGGTGGGAGATGTGAAGTTCAGAGTCAGGTTGTATTTTTGAACTATGTGTGTTGCGTGTAAGAGGAGAGTTTGACTACTTATGGAGTCTCTATCACACATTCCGTATTTAACTGAGCACCGACGCATATGTGAAACACATGCAGCTCACTCAACACAATATGGACACGTGCATATACACACACACACACACATACACTACCGCACCACTACCATTTATCATACCATGAAGCATATGGGCGTGTTGAGCTTGTGCTTCCCTTTTATCAAAAATAATCCATATGTGTGAACATCTTCACTCTTTTCTGTCTTAAAATTAGTATGCAGAGAAAACCATGCCAATATAGGATGGGTTCAATCAAGCATTCACAGTCATCTGATCACAGCCAGCCTTGGATTAAACCTTGTCACACCAACATATTACATGAATGCATTCCAAAGAGAAAAACAGAGCTTAAGCATTCATTTTTGTTTGATGCTGAAACAGACAAAACTCACAAATTGTAAAGATTGTGTGTAAACAGAGTGATAGCTGAAGGCAGTCTGGGTTGGACAATGTTTGACTTAATGCATGATGGATGAGCTTTGATTTGGAAATGTTCAATATCCAGGTGGCTTCCTTGACTTGCTTAATAATATGCTTACTTTAGAAAGTAATTTGTTAATAGCATGTGTAGTATGATTTCATGCATGATGTAATCAGTCTCATCAGCTGCCTTTGGCATCCACAGTCAGTGATGATGTTCAGTTTCCATTTCATTGATGTGATGAACTTGTATGAAAGACACCTGGTTTAAATATATTAGAAGTGAGATTTTATAATTCACCAGTATTTATTTGATTGACAGAAACAGATTTTTACCAGTGTTATAATGAATATTTGGCCTTCCAGCTACCTGTCACCTCTAATGAATAGTTGCTGTGCTGGTGTGCACAGTGTCCTATTCTTAGGCCGGTTCTGGGTGGTGTAACTAACGGCAGAAGCACGACAACCAAACATAAAGTCTGTACATAAGGGAGCCTATTAGTTTGTCAAGTGTGTTTGCACTTTCAATCTGCTGAACAGCACTGTTTTAAGTAAATAACAACGTTTATTCATCATTACTGCAATAACAAAATTACTTTAGAGACAAAACATTTGTATTTGTATGAAACTTTTCAAGGGTAAACACGTTTTATGAGAGACTACTTATATTTGCTAGAGCAGGCGTCCAAAGCTGTGGATTTTGACTTTACTTTGGAAAGGAGAAACTGGGTGTGGCCTGCTGAATTTAGGTGTGTATACACAGCGTATAGAGGATGCTGTATCATCTTGTTGCAGCAGTGCAACACATTAGAAAGTTGTCAGTAAATGTTGGGGAGATTATTAGTATTCCTCCGGCAGTATATCCTCTGGGAACATTGCTGGCTGAAGCTCATGCGTGTCTCCTTTAAATCAAACAGTTCAATCATCCAAATCACTCTGTAGATGACGAACAGGCCGTTCTTGGCAAGTTCTCAGATTATTATACAAACCAAGTAATTTTGGGCGGGAGCCTGAGCCTGCCTCCCTCTCTCCATCTGTTTGGAAAACAACTGCTGCACTATGTAATAGCAATGAGGACTGCTGCTTAAAGATTTCCTGCAGTAAAAGCAGATTCTCTGCCTTTTAAATATCTCTCTTCTTGGATCACCAGGCTGAATTGAGCCCTGAAAAACAGAGCACTAACGTCGAATCATCTCTGTCCAGACTCTCTATGTATCTGACTGTGCAGGCCAAGCAGTTACATTCCACAGACCACGTGACTCATTTTTCACATGCAAAACCAAACCACACAGTTTTATCCTCAAACATTAGCTACTTAAGCTTTAATAAATATAACACAAAAACAAAATATAGAAAAATGCATTCCTGGGATGACGGATACATGTACAGTATGAGCAGAATCATAAGCGTCTGACATAAAACCTGAGGCGATAAACGCTGTCTTTAAAAGGTGTCATGATCGCTTGTTTCCTGAGATAGTGAATGTTTAGGTGACTGAAAATTGAATTTATCAGTTTTATGCAGGAATTATAAACAAACAACTGCTTTCACACTAGGAGGCCATAAAGATTCAGGTGAATATGATTTTATTTTTCAGACCGCAAAATTAAATTGTACAAAGGAATAGGAGTAGACATGCTTTCCATTGATTTTTATAGTTTGTCTCCCACCTTTCTAATATCTCTCACCTCTACAGTATATTGTATTGATTGCAGGACAATCCATGCACATATTTGTCATAGACCAGGCCTGTCACATTTAGTGTCAGTGCAGTGCCAAACAGTAGCCTGATACCAATTTGAGGCAGACCACCTCATTAAGATAATCACCGTAGCTTTAATTTCCAGTTTATTCAATTTTTCTTTATATTCATTATATTATTGACATGAAACATAAAACATTAAACCAAATCATGAGACACTGATGTTAATGAGCAACTATTTCCAATGATGTCACCTCTGCATGCAACAAAAAAAAAAATCTGAAATTAGGTCATATAGTTGATCAGAGGAGTTGTTAAATAGCATTCTTGGCCCTCTCTTAAATGGTAGCAGAGAAGATGAGAAAGAAAAAAGTAACATATTTGTTACATATACCCATTTCTCTCTGTGTCCTATTTGTTGAAGTATTCTTCCTTTCCTTGTTGGGACCAGTCTTGACAACATGTTTGTCCCAGCTGAGCTCAGTATCCAAAACCTTGTGATTGAGAGAAGAGGATGTGAAGAGAATTAATAATAAAGGAAAAGAAAGTAAGGGAAAGTGGAAGAAGGAAGCACATATGTGTACCTGTGTTAGAAACTGCTCCCCACATATGTTCACCTCATTATCCTTTGGGTGCAGCTCACTCTACAGGAATGCAAGGCAGCAAACACATGTCCAACTTCTAACCCCCAGTGACACATAAACACACAGACACACACACACAAAGGCGCTACACTTTGTTAATCACAGTGCCACACAGCCCCACTTCCTGAAAGACTCTCCGCAACACCTAATGCCTCAGCTTGACGTCAAAAATCAGACTGTTTGAGTTTGCTGATGCTGGAGGGGGGAAAAAATCCTCCTGGACATTTAACTGACACAGAAAAGATGCCATGGAGTCAGGGGAGAGATGCTGCTAATGGAAAACACATGACTGGATGTGAGTGCAGTCATCTAAACAATAGCGGAGTGGGTGGGAGACAGAGGGGAGATGCAATTACAGCTGGGCTTTCCCTAACAGAGGTCCAGTCTTCACAGCATTTCTTAAAGACTTCTGATACAGAAACACAATCTTGTGCATACACACAAATATGCAAACATGCCCATGCACCCTTCTTTTTTTGTCATCTGAGACAAACATTCTCATGCTATGCTGCAACAGAACATTATAATAACAAACTGTGACACAGTTCAGACACATGAAAGAGCCCCGTGGTCTTCCAGAAGGAATTATGATTAAACCTCACTGGCCCTGAGCCGAGCAGAGGGGGAGAAAGAACCATTGTGACCTTCTGAGGGAAAAAAAAGCCAGGAAACAAACCCAACAGCCAGGCTTGTCCACCAAAGGAAAGCAAGAGAGAGAGAGAGTGAAGAGAGAGGGAGGGGAGGGTTAGGGACGGAGAGAAACAGAGGAAGAGAGAGAGAGGGAGGGGAAGGAAAAGAGTGAGAGAGGCAAAGAGAAGAAAAGACACAAAACTTGTGACTTGACAAAAGAGGGCAGGTACCAGAGGCAGGTAAGAAACTTTATTTGTTGTTTCCAGGGGGGCTGTTTTAGATGGGACAATATCATTAAGATAAGAATGCATGCAGGAGTGTGTTTGTGTGTGAAACAGTGAGAGGCAGAAAGAGTAGTGTATGTGTGTGTGGACTGAGGGGGAATCCTGGCACAGGCACAGCTGAGGCATGCTGGTGTGTTTCTATAGAAACGTGCCATACAAAGTGGTACTCTTTCCTCCAGGGAGCCGCCGCACACCTCGACTCTCCCGCTTTCCTCCACTCCAGCGCACTCACCTTGATTTCAGCTTTTTTTTCCCCGTCAGTGTGTGAGGACAGCAGCTGCTGGAGTACAGTGAAAATATGAAGAGAGTTACATTTCAGTCGCACATGAAAACTCCCTGTTGCTCACTTTGGCTGGTGGAGAAGAATCTTCATTTTTGCAGCTCAACTGATGGATCCTCATGTAATTTCAAGGCAGTGCACAAACTCTGCAGTGAAGTTATAATTTAAACAATTTTTTCATTACAAATTCTGATAGTCCACATGCCTTGATAGGTGTTAACCAAAGGCCAAAATAAAACTGAAAAGGAATATTGTAAAATGTGAAAAGTAAATTTCAGGCTTGCACATTTTTTTTCAAAATCACAGGCTGTGGTGAATTCCTGTATTGTAAGAGGGTTGAACTTCTCAAGATCCCTCTGTGAAGTGTGTAAAGAATGTAAAATAAAAACAATGATTGATCTTGGTTGAGCTGGCTGATGATCAGGACAAAGAAGCAGTGAGGATGTTTTTTTTACTCTCAGTTTACTTTAAATTAGAATAATTGTGGTTTAGTTTATTAACAAATTAAGCATGTGTCATGCGTATAACTCCGTCACCCCACATCCAGATTAATGTACCAAAGATGTAGATCCAATCTTTGCATCCTCACTGCAGGACTGCCCCACCCGCATGAGGAAATGTTTTGGCAATCTTGTAATACTAATGCTGGTAATGAGGGTTTCAAAAGGAGGCCAGATACTTCTGTAACTATGACATTTCCAGTGCGGGTATACCAAGCAATTTTAATATTAAGTCTATCTTTAATTTAAGGTGGACTTTTCTCTGAACTGCCCATAATGATGTTTTAAATACATAGAGATGAGTCATAATAACAGTCAGAAGATGCATCGTATTGCATTTGTATGATGTCACATATGCCATAATTTATGTTATTTTGAGATATTACTCGAACAGATATAGTCACAGAGTCACAGATATTTTCAAATATCTGGGTCAGATTTCAGAATTCTGCTGTGCATGGCGTGGCTCTTATTCAAGAGTTTTTAGTGGTCTTGTAAAACAATGGTGATCATTTTCGGTTAAAGGAATGACTGGAGTGCCTGTTCTGCCAAAAGAGAAAAAAATGAATTGGAAAAAGCTCATCATGAAGGATTTTGTGGTAACAAAGAGCTGTTTTTTTTACATTCTTGATATGGATATATAGCTCTGATGTTGACTGAAGATGATAATAACAACTGGACGGACTACATCTGCTGTAGAGTTCTAATATGATAAAGATCTCCAGGACTTTGTGTAGTGTTTTTAAAAGGAGGATCCAATTAAATGGTACAATATATTTTGTAATAAAAAATGTAATGTGGTTAATAATGGCTAGTGATAAGTGGATTACAGTCATCTGTAATGTGAATATGGAATATATATGATGGGGTGGTTTGCCATCCTGACCTACAGAGATGTACTGGATGTCTGACCCACTGCAATAAGTGTAGTTCTCATACTGATCAGACTTGCTTATCGAGGTCACAAATAACAAACCAATGAGACAGCCATATCTCACTTTGAGTTTTTAGTTGTTTGCCAGACAGCAGGTCATGACAACAGCAGCACAAGGGGAGGGAGAGCTGGTTCTGGTTTTGATTGAGGGGCTGGGAGGCTCTTGGTGGCTGAGAGGGAAAAGGAAGGGCAGTGCCAGGGAACACTGTCAGAGAAAAGTCTAGATTTGTTTTTCCAGGCAGGACAGATTGTAGCTGTGAGCCCCATTCCTGCCCCGTGATTCATATGTGATGTTTATCAAATTGGCCGGAGGCTTGCCTAACTGGAGCAAAGCTATTGGAAACTAATGGTGCAATTTGGACGAAGCTTTATGTATTTTGACAGCTGTGTGGTGATTATTTACAGCAGGCTTATGCTGATGAGGTACAGTGCACAGTGCAAAGAAACAAATGCACACAAACAGACATTCTGAGTAATGTAAAACTTTAGGATTAAGACATGAGAAGTGAATTTGTCTCCACTGAAGGGTAAATGCTTGCGACGCAAAGTCAAACATCTGCATCGGTGTGTGTGTGTCAGTTTATGTTTTAGTCTCTCAGTGTGAGGGCAGGGAGGTCATTGCATTGTACACATGCAAGATCAAAGCCAATTTAAGTTGCACATATCTGTTTAAAAGTTATCAATTGAAGTACACACTTAAATGACCTCCCCTCTGCTCTCTTGGTGAAAGGTTAAACTCTCTAATTTTTGTATTTATGGTTTAAAAGATGTTGCCTCCATCAGAATCTTGTTGGGATTTAGCCCAGTTTCCTTTGAGCCTCTCCTGGGTCAAAAAGCCTTACCCTTCCAGACCTGCAGTTTTTCCCTCCACAACTCCCTCTGGACCAGTGCTGACAATAGAGCCTTTATCCCAAAACCTTTCCTCTCCTCTCTTTCATAAGTACTAATTTCCTGTATCAGTATCTGCCTTTCCTCCTCTTGATTTTAATCAAATTAAACAAACCACTGCCTACTTTCTTGCTCACTCTCTTTCACTTATATAACCAAGCCACACACCCCTTTATTTCATTTGTTCAAACTGGAATAACATATCAGTGTATGTCACTTTGAAATTATGACAATAACTAATCGATTCACAGCATTCACTAACATACTTTTATCAAACTGGAAAGGTTAAATGAAAGCTTGGGTTAACCAGACTGCTCTTAGTGTAGCTTAATCATGTTCAGCTCAACAGGATACTGAAATCATGAACAGAAACATTTCCACTTATGTAAGAGCAGCATATGGCAGCAATATTTGATGTTGAAATAAAAGTGCAGTGAAGGTTCAGGCAGCAGACTGCTGCATGTATGGATTTACATTTTCACAGTCTCAGTGTTTTCATGGCTAAGATCCAAAAGAAACCTGCTATATATATTGGCCAGTTCCACCCTGAAAACGTTTTTTCTCAACACAAGTTGAACAAAGATCCCTAGATCTTGGGAACATTTTTGCAGCAAGTCAGGAAATATTCCCAAGGCCTGACTGAGAATAGGAACAATCAAAAGACAAATACAAACAGTGGCTTACTGAAGTTTTCAGTGAAATCAGAGATGACTGTCTTGGTCTGCCTCTAAATGCCTGCTAATCAAGGAATCTGGGTTTTTACGCACATGAGAGTCAGCACTGCCCCAGACCTCCCACACAGAGCCAGAAACTCAAAAAAGACCAATGTACATGTATTTCTGTTCACAAACTTTTTGTGTGGGTGGGATGAGCTGACCGTATTGGCTAACCAGCAGAACCAAAATGAAGGGATGTGTGTTGTGGGGGAGATTTCTTTATCTCATTTTGCCCATGTAACTGTACATACAGTAGAATCTACAGATCGACTACAGTACCTGTGTTTAATGCTCTGTCATAGGACCATGAAGGCCGGCGCGGGACTCCTCTCTGCATTGGCTCTGTTCCTCCTGATGGGGGCAGTGTTCACCCAGAGCACTGTGAGGAAGCCTAAGAAGCCCACCAGGCGCCCAGCCACCATCAGGAAGCCTTCTGTCCCCAAGCCTGCTGTACCAGCACAGCCAGAGCCCCAGGAGCCTACAGACTTCCCCCCGCCTATCTTGGGCCCCCCCTCCATATATCCTGACTGCCCCCGAGAGTGTTCATGCTCCCCGAGCTATCCAAATTCTCTCAACTGTGAGAACCGCAACATCCGTGTGATCCCTGTCATCCCAGTTAGAACCCATTACTTGTACCTGCAGAACAACTACATCTCAGAGGTGACAGCAGAGCCTTTCCTCAACGCCACTGAAGTCCGCTGGGTGAACTTGGCTAATAACCGCATTCATCGCATAAACAAACAGGTCAGAAAGTGTCCTCGATTAATATTCATGATTTGAAAATAACATAAAACCATCTAAAACTGTGTTTTCTGTATCTATCGCTTGTGCAGGTGTTTGAGAAGATCCCAGCCCTGCTGTACCTCTATGCACAGGGTAACCAGCTGAAAGAGGTGCCTTCAGGTCTCCCAGCAAGCCTAGAACAGCTCCGCCTTGGTAGGAACCGTATTTCTAAGATCCCTTCAGGTGCCTTCAACAAGATGGGGAATCTGACTCTGCTTGACTTGTACCACAACCAGGTAAACCCCTGTTTAAAAAAGTACCTTTGTGAGCATCTTACCACACTTTAGGTATGAGATCTGTCAACCACCTGTATGTATTTCTGGAGTAAACATGAGTGTCTGATGACTTCTCATTCAGCTCAGTGACAGTGACCTGGGAGGCAACACATTTAGGGACCTGAAGAGCCTAATGCAGCTCAATCTGGCTCACAACGCCCTAAAAAAGATGCCTGCTGGCATACCCAGTAGCCTCATACAGCTTTTCCTGGACAGGAACAGTATAAATGACATCCCAAAGCAAGTATACTGTACAGAGTACATGTTATCACATAGCTGATGACGACATATGCATACACAAACTGTATAGAATATTATATATTTGATGTACAATGTTCTCATCCATTGTTCTCTTGTTCAGAAACTACTTTGAAGGCCTCAGTCACCTGGCGTTTGTGAGGCTGAACCGCAACCAGCTGAGTGATAAAGGAGTTCCCAAGACTGTATTCAACATATCCACCCTACTGGACCTGCAACTGTCCCACAACCAGCTCGCCTCTATTCCTCTCTTCAACGTTCACCTGGAGCACCTGCACCTCGACCACAACAGCATCGAGAGTAAGTTATCTCAGCAGCAATCAGCCCCATCTTAAGGATTTGTATGAGGTAGCAGACAATGAGACAAGTACTGACATTTAAATAACTACTTAAAGCTACTATATACTTAAATCTGCACTAATCAGTATTTTTTATTGACAATTGATCAAATGACCACTGATGTGCAATGCAAAAAGCTAATGGCAGACAGACAAAGTTAGCAGCTAGATGGTGAACAAAGTGGAGCATTTAGTAGCCAAAGAGCCAGATTTCTTTTCAGGTGGAAACGAATACGCCGATAATGTTATAATGATAATAACGTTCACCAGAAGCCCAACTCCAAAAAATAAATGAATGCATGAATTAAATGTTTTCCTGTGGAAGTTTCTGCACACCCCAACAGATTTGTTTATTCTCTCTGACTATACCTCTGCTCAGGAAGTTGTTGAAAACTATGCTGGAAATGACATGAAGTCACCAAACTATGTATTAACTAGAATGATAAAGCTGTAAGTTGTACTTAACACCTAACAGGTGAAACAAAGCTAACAGGAGAGTGTGGGAGATGTCAGTCAAGCAGAGCCTGTATATGCCCACACAGTCCTCAGAAAAAGTCATTTAAACAAGCCCTTTTATTAATTTCTCCTTGTTGTCTTGTCTGTAATCTATTTATCCTCTTTTGTTTTATTCCTTCTATACTGCATGACCCCTCTGTAACTGATTTATATCTTTTTTTTAATCTCTTTGTTGTTTTATAGCACTTTAATAAATCACAGAGATTAAATCATTAATATTATAAACAAATAAAATAATTCTATTCAGTTGGTAGTTTTTTCTATTTTTGTTTGTTTGACGGAAAACAACATTTGAGGACTCAACTTTCATGACTGTGTTTTTTCCTGACAGGCATCAATGGCACCCTGATCTGCCCATACAGCCTGCAGGCCGACCTGAGCGATCACAGTCTGGCGCCCAGACTAAGGTACGTCACAGTGTGTCACACCTTGGTACTCAACAATACAAACTGGTACAGTGGCATCCTTTGACGGGAAGTACATAGGAACAAAAATAATGATGTCAATCACTGTGATGCCATTGAGCTAAGCACCTGCTCTGTTGCTTCAGGTACCTGCGCTTGGACGGAAATCACCTGAGCCCACCCATCCCTTTGGATGTCATCATGTGCTTCCGACACCTCCGCTCTGTTGTCATTTAGAAGAACCGTGCCTAAAGGCCTGGGGGCATGAACAAACACACACACACACACACACACACACACACACACACAAACCACACACATACTGTATACACACACAAATACACAGAGATTCACTGAGTACAAACTGCATTTAAGGCAAAACATGCTCAGTGATGCACAAGGTATATCCAAACATACATATTGTGGAACTGTGTTATTGAAAGAGGGACTCCAAATAAATGAAAAAATGGTAATGCTTTGATAGTTCAAATTTTTTAAGTTGAAGTTTCATTGTTGCCAGATTCAAGAGAATCAGAACATTGAACTACAGAGCTACAGAGAGTGGATATACCGACATTTAGGTTTAGCTTTTGTAGAAGTTACTGTTTATTTTTATGTTTATTAAATTACAATCCAAAAAACTTTGAATGAGTAAAGCCTGAAAATACAGGTACATTGACAGACATGCTACAGATATGGAGGGTAGTTATGTTCACTAGCAGATGAGTAGAGCTGCCACCAACACACAGGCCTGCAGTGGATGTCAGAAGAACCAATTTAAAACATAACTACCATGTAGTTGAAACTGTCCCAAATGTGCCTGTGATTTTCAAGGTACTCCATGTAAAAATGTCATTTTATTCTTAGTCTTCTGTATATTATTCTTCTGTATAAAGAAGCTTTGTACAAAAAATGGAAAATAAAACATTTTCTTTGATCATTTGATCATGTTTGATGTTTAAATTTAATTTAAGTTAGAATTTGATATTTGACATTTTCTTACACCCTCCTGTATATATATATACTGGTAACTGCATCAGTGGAGACCAACACAACTTATGGCACAGTATTTTCTGTGGAAATCAGATATGCAAAACTGAGGAAAGTCAATTTCTGCAAATGCTCGATGCTGCAAAGGCTCTGCAAAAGTTTTGGTCCACTGTTGAGTCACAGGATTTTTCTACTTTTGAGATAGTAAAGATGTGGCTTCTGTCAGTAAAATGTAACATATACCTTGTATTAAAGTATTGTATTATATGAACAGAAATATATCAGATCAGTAGGTGATATATCCACCAGCTGTTGAAGCAGTGTCACTGAGGCTTGGATCATTAAAACTGTTTCCATGTTCAAAAAGCTTTGTGACGACCTCTAGTGGTTAGAAACAAGCATTAAGCATTCCTGAGCTGTCAAGTGCTGACATGGACACTTCCTGGAGGGAAATTATGCACGTTTTTACACTTATATAGATTCTATTGATTGTGCTCATATTTTTCAATAAAAGCAGGTTATTTCTGTCTCCATTGGACTTTCCTGCTCATTATTCTTTCCATAGCAAGTACATTGTCAGTAGTCATCAAAAGTTAACCTGGTCAGACAAGCAGGTGAGCAGGTCTGGTAGGTGTTTTCGATCAGGACTTGTCTGACGGGAGTAAAAGTCACTGCCAGTGAGAGTGCTTCCTTGAGGAAAACGGGTAGGGGTATGTCTTACACTGTGCTGCAGGGGGTTTCATTTACAGTAAATAGCTTAACAGTTAGACAACATTGGAGAGCAGGCATGGTGATTGTCAGAGGTCTATGAGAACACAAAAACTAATTGATATTGGTGCCAAACACACCTATCTTTTACCCCTCTTACCCCTCTTTTAATCATTAGATCAACACATTTCAAAAAATCATTAGCTAAATGATGCTGTGAGTACTTTTTAACGAGGAACACACATCATCGGCTGCGGAGGAATGGTGACACTCTAATCTAATGAATGACTCATTAAATAATTACACATCACATCACTGACAGCAAAGGTGTTTCTCTACAATGACCTCACCACGTTTCAGGGAGGAGGAAATCTTCAATCATTCCTTTTCAGTTTACTTCCAATCAGGTACTGAGAAAATCCGCTGGCAATTTCCTTTATTTGCAACACACTTCCTCCTCCTGTAAACCAGCTCGTGTGCACGTACATGTACGTGTGCATGTGCATCTGTGTGTATGTGTCTGTGTAAACTGTGCAATACCTGGCAATCCCCCTCACTCCACTATAAGAGGAGACAGCATGGAGACACAGAGCCAGATCTCTCCCAGGACTCTTCCTCTGAGTAACGCACACACAGGTGAGTCTAAGCACAGGTGGAGCTGGTCGGGGTCATGGTGGTGGTTGTTGGTACCTACACATCACAATGGTGGTGGTTGAACGTTGCCTTAGATTTTGAAACAGGATGAGATAGTCAACTAGGATGAGATAAAATATGCAAATATCATGCAGTTTTTAAGTAAATTTAATACGCTCTAAATGGCTGCATACTGAAAGGTTACATGAATGCTTTACTGTACTGCTGAAATATTAGCTTATCAACAGAAAAAACTGCTTTCTTAATAAACTAACTGTTTATGCCACTTATTAAGCAAAATGCCAAACATTTGCAGGTTCCAGATTATAAAATTTGTGGATATGTTGTTTTTCTCTTTTATGTAATTCATTATACATTGAGTATCTGCGGTTTTGGGAGTTTTTCCCGACAAAAGAAGAATTATGAAAACTCACAGGGGGCTTTTTTTATAGACTTAACAATTCCTCCACTGATCAAAATAATAGAATAATCAATTATTCAACTAATCCTTAGATGGACCCTTACCTACATGTAATAACTGCTTCTCAGTAATTTATCTGGAGAGATTTCAACAACCAAAATGTTTCTGTTAGTTTTCCTACCAGATAACCACAGTGATGAAGATGCTGCTTGGCTGCTCTCTCTGCCTGCTCCTCCTGCTTAGCTGTCTGAGGGAACTTGTGGAGAGCCGAACTCTGCATCTGGACAGCTGCTCGGTCAATGTTCACACGCACGAACTGCGCAAACATTACTCCGCCATACGATCAAATGCGGTGAGTTTAATACAGACACACTCGGAAAAAAACACAGCTCAAAATAAGTCATGGAAATCAACAAATGCAGCTGCCTCATCCAGCATAGCATGCAGACACAGGCAATCACTTTACCACACAATAATACACATCAAAATATTAGAAACTATGAGACGTCTAAGAGGATGGAAACTTAAAAGAGATTCTCACTTGTTCCATGTGGTCTTTGCATTACAGATAGCAGGAGACAGTGTGATTGGAGTGAAATTTCTGGACAAATCATTGATGAAGGACGTTCAGGTGAGTCTTTGTGTTGTTTTTAACATGTAGTTCTGGTTATGTTCGTTCTATCCTAATTTTCTGTTTAAAATGTCTGTTGTCAATATTTCTCTGCCCTATTCCATAGACCACTCAATGCTTTATATTCAGTATATGAGTATGTAATAGAGTGTGTGAGAGCTGCTTTAATCTGGCCTTTGTGTGTCTCTATCAGGAGGGGCAGACATGCTGTTTCCTGCGTCTTGTGCTGCGTTTCTATGTTGAGAGAGTGTTCAGCAACTACGCCTCTTCTCAGCCAGAGCAGCAACGCTGCTCCAGCGCCCTGGCCAACTCTTTTGTCAGCATCAGGAAAGATATACATAAATGTGTAAGTTAACTGTTTGTTGTTCAATGATAAAATGTGCTTTAATTACAAATAGCAAGTTGTATTAATAATTGTGCTTTGTTCTGTTCAGCACTGCAACTGTGCAGAAGAGACGCAGAGAAGAATTGACTCCCTGCATGCTGAGTTTATCAAGGTATGTAGTATACAGAATAACCACTCACTATACATAAATCCTGAATGTCCTGCAATTTATAATATTTCTCATAAATTATATGACAATACTATTTAGTTTATAGACTGTATGTTCTGAAAATGATATAAGTTAACGTTTGCCACGGTGCTGAGGGTAGAATCATTAAGCAAGTTTAATAGAAAATATTATATGCCTAAACTATATGGGCTTCAGAGACACGACTCCTCACAAACACTCAAGCTGTAGCTTCCATTAACAAGACAAAACCAACAGAAAATTGTTTCTATATAGTTAGGTTCATCATTAAATCCACTGTTCTCTCTTTTCCCCATTTCTTTCTCATTCACTCTGAGCAGCTAGAAATAAACCAGGCAGCACAGAAGGCTGTAGGAGAACTGGACACCGTGCTGGAGTGGCTGGAAGGAATCAGCCTGAAAACACAACCATGATCACAAAGACACTCAGAATCAATCCCAAGGTGCCTGCAGTTGATGAGTCCCTGATCTAACATCTAAGATGTCATTCTTGACCTCACATTACTTATACGCATAGTGAAGCTTAGAAATGTGTTGACTTTACTTCTGTGCCATCGTGCATTTCTCTATTTTGTACTTGAATTGACTTAATGTGTGCGTTAGCCACTAACATGTGGACTGGATTTTTTTTAATAAAGTATTTATATTTAATATGACATAAATGTATTTATATTTATCAAAAATAGAATGTTGTTAAGGTATTGTATGTGTGCTTCAACTGTAAGGTTATTATGTAGCCTAAAGAAATTATTTAAATTCAATTTTATAATTTTATCGATGGTTCAATTTCAACATCAATAAAAAAAAAAATACTCTTACCTACTAACTTTGAGTGTTTCCTTGCAACACAAAAACGTGATGTCTGCTCTGCATTACCATCTAGTGGTGATCAATAAAAATACTGTGTTTCAAGCCAATGCATGCAAATCATCATTCGCAGCAGCCTCATCATTATGGTTGGTTATGACCTCCTAAACTAAGTTTAAGTTAAATTAAGTCTGGCACAATGACAATAAACGTGCTGATATGAAACATGGATGAACCCATCCACTTACTGGCAAGTCAGTGACCTAAAAACTAAATGATGTTAGTTTCTGCAATATCATCAAATCAAAAAAGCAGATACACAGAAAACAAAATGCAAACCCACTTTATTCTCACACTCTCTGGATCCTACACTGTCTGCTATTTAGCGGAACACGGGACATTTCTCGCAGACACAGTTACTTAGCTGTTAATGGTAAAACGAGAAAGAAATGAAACTTAAACGAGAGAGTTCTACCAAAATAAAACTGTCTTACTTTCTTTCTTTGAAATTTGTCATGTGGTTGGTTTGCTTTTTCATGGTGATACAGTTTTGCTGATACTAGGAAATACCTGCATGTGGACAGACAAGATTAGTTATACTAAACCAGTGGTGGAAGAATATCCAATACTGAAGTACCAGTACCAAAACAACAATGTAAAAGTACTCATTATAAGTAAAAGTCCAACATTAAATATCCTATGGAAGTAATAACTTATCCTAAGTAAGTATTTTCAGCAAAATGTGGTAAGTCTCACAGTCAGCTCTTCTGTTCCCCTCAGCCCCTGTAGTATCTCCCCAGACCTGCCCTCCCCTAGTTGTCCACCAGATGTCCTCTGACTTTGCCTCCCTTTGATTTATCTACATAACCGTTCCCACTTCCTCTATCACCCCTGCAGTCACCTGAACTCTCCCCACCTCTTATTCATTCCCATCCAGCTAGAACATGTCAAGGGGCCCCAACTAGACACTGCTTTCATAAGTCAAAAAGGTTGGAATCCACTGGTTTAATCCTTAACATTGTGTTGTATTTTATAAACTTATTAAATACAGTATGTTTTAATGTGAAAATCTTAATCTGCACAGTAACAAGTAAGTAGCTGCCAGATAAATCTAGTGGAGTGAAAAGTACAATATTTGTCTCTGAAATGTAGTAGAGTTCTGTGCACAGCTGTCTGAAGACCTCTGTGATTGGAAGAAGCACTCTCACTAACACTGGTGCTATTTCAGGCAAAAGCAGACTTACACATTAACAAACCCGCAACTTAAACACCAGCAGACTGATGATATAAAAACCTAAACTCTACTTACACTCAGATGAGTGTCAAGGACTGTGCAGACAGTGTTCAAGCCCAACACATTGTTAATGGTGAAATTACAGAGCGGAAAAGTTTCCCGCTGTGGCTCAACTATAGCATGTGCCCACCTAGAAAATCTTCTTGTACTGTGTGCATGTCAGTATTCTGATAGACGATTCAGTTGATGTGTCAAGGTATGCAGTATATTTAATAACTGATTGTACATAAACTTTCGCACAGTGGACTGCGGACGGTGCTAAGGAGTAAAGCGCAGGATCAATTTATTTCACTCTTGTAATGATAATCTAGTTGGTTTTAAGCATTTAGGGATGTTTGATGTCTAATTCACAAATAGTTTTTTGGGAATATTTTATTTTGTCAGTGACATCAGGGATCACTTAATAATATTTCAAATATATTACTGTGCAGTTATCTTATTTGTAATGCAATATGTATTCATGTAATAATATATAAATGTTTTGTGTCTTATTAACACAATTTAAAGTTAGTTAGCTAGTTATCTTCTTTACTAGACAAACCTGAGAACAATACATAAAGTCAATACAGTCTGGTGCGCCTTTACACTACTGTAAGCCTTGGCCCAATATTGTTCATAGCAGCAGTGCAAACTGTGCAAATAAGATAATAGTTTAAATTTATTATTTTAGGATGTGTGAACCAGACAAATCTGCAAGCTCCTGTTTTAGTTGCTCTGGCAGATACCTCTGGCCCCCCATTCAAACTTATTTCCTCGGTACTGACAGCATTGTTGTCAGGCAAACCAATCCCAACCGTTTGTCTAGTATGAGACGGGTTTAATACAATGACTGACAGAGAGGAGAGCCGTTTAATCATCTTTGGAAATAACCAAGAAGGCTGCCGCAATGAGTGTTCCCCAGCCGGCTATAGCAGCAGTATTAAACGGACTGGACGGTGAATTTTCTCGAAAAGAAGAACAAACAACTGCACTTAAACTTTGTTGATGAAAAATATATGTTTGCCGTACCTCTGACAGAACGTACTGTCCGACAGGACGGCGTTTCGTTGCTCTGATTGGTTGTCTCCGCCCGTTGATAACGCCCCTTGGAAATTAGAAAATGAACTGAAAGGTTCCAGACTAATACGCATTTGCAAACTAGTCTGGCGATGCCAGGCTTGTGTGCTTACAGCCTACTGTATACATTTAATTTTTTCTTAGCTCATGTCTCATGAGGCTGGAGGCCTGGGGCTTAAGGCACCATTGTATACAGTGTATATAATGTCATGACAAGACAATTCAAACTCACTCACAAAAATAGTCGTGTTTCCATCACTTTCGGGGAGACTTTCCCTAACCATAACTGAAATTGTCACAAATATTAAAAATATCAGTGAGAAGAACTTAAAGTCTTTTAAAGAAACAAGTGTCTCTAACTTCAGTTTGTTTTTGGGAGGTGCATAGTAAATTAGTCTTTACCACCAACTATTAAAATTAAGCTATTCTTGCTAACATTGCAATGTGCAGTTGGAAAATAAATACTATTTATGTGTAGAGTAAATAGCAAGGGGCCTAATATTGAACCTTGTGGGACACCTTTAACAGCACCAATGATAGAACAATGAACTTAGCAAGAAAGATATAAATTTGAAACAGGTGTAAGTGTAAAAAAAAGCTTATTAGAGAAAATACTATAATCAACAGTTTCAAAAGCATTGGACAGAAGTACAAATAGTTTAGCACGATGAAGATGTCGTGTCCTTAAACCGGGAATAGAAATGGGAGAAGGATGAAGAGAACAACACACAACTCTTGCCTTGACTCGTCTGTAATGAGTGACGGAGAGGAGCGTTACCAACAGAAATACAGTATTTCTTTCCTTTTTCTTGTATCACTAGCTGCAATCTTAACAGCGATCAGTACTAATATACATATGAAACCAAAAATGTAATCACATATGCTGAAAATAGAATACTGTGCTGACTATAATAAGACAAGAATGAAATAGTTTATTTCAATTAAATATTTTTCCCTGAAAATAAGTGGATATTCTCATCTGTCAAATACTACCTGTCACAATGTCAGCTCTGCATTATTACTAATATTATTATTATTAGTGGTGATCAATGAACGAACAGTGTGATGATTGGTCATGAGGGTAATTTCTCCTCTTTTCCATCGGGGGCTATATCTCATCTCTTCATTTCCTCATGCACACCAGGTTCGCTATGTCTTCGCTTCTGAGCATCAGCAGACCAAGAACCAAATTAACGTGAATAAAAAAACAATGAAACCATGATTCATCGTTCGAATTGAATTGAGAAACTGTTAATTTTTTACTTTCACTGATTCAGCACGCAGATGTTTGAACACCATGGGGAAAATATGAGCTGTCACATTGAGTACTGCTTACATAAGTGCGGTTAACACCATCACAGGCACATATGCGAATGGCCATATCCACGCATGTGCTTACGCACTTGCACCCAAACACACATAAAAACAGTATGTGGAATAAAGTGTGATACTTTTGGAAGCATCACACTGGAGTGTACCAATCACCAATTGAACCGGAAAGCTTAAGCTAATGTAATCGTACATCTCTGATAATGACCAGGTCAAACTGAATGTTGTGTACAGATGGAATTTCATGCGGAAGTTTCCTCCCAAAAAGATGCTTGCTCAGCAGAAGGACAGGGCCACTTTAGTTTCAGGTTACAACGATACATTATTGTTACTTGCTCAGCTGTGTAGAAAGGGTAAAGTTTCTGAGTAAGTCTCTGGTTATGTTTTTAGAAGGTATTTAAGTTCACATTTGCATGCAATATTTTAAATTTGCACTGCAGTTACATAGAAAGATCCACTGGGTGAAGTAGGCGATATGCAAACCAGAGAACAGCTTACCGTGGCTAACATCATGATAGTTGAACTGGAAGTCTAGATGACTAATAAATTGCATCTGAAGTCCAGAGAAAAGTCTCTGTAGGTCACTCACAAGAAACATGGATGAGGCTTTTCCATTTTGCACAATCATCATAATGGCTATCCGCCCACCTAGATAACAGCTGTCGTACAACTTATCATAATACCCATCAATGTATGAGTCTTTGTGAGTGATTGGGCCGGATGCTGTCACCCTGTTGTAATAATCCTAGTAAACATCATATACATTTCTCATAGTTTCCCCTCATTTTGGTGGCCTCACAGAGACAACTCTAAAACATCTATGTTCACATAACATTAACTATTCGACAGAAACACACTCACACACATAACACAAACATACGGTGTCAAACAAGCAACCTGTTTGAAAGTGAAAGAGGAATGTGGTGAATCTGTTTGTAAAGACAGATTGATTTCCTTTAAAGGAGACTGAGTGGTAAGACTGCTGACTATTACTCTGTGACAAAGTGACACACTAATGCAGATTTAGCCCCAGTGTAGGGGAGGCAGTGTGAACGGGAGCTGAGCTGGTAGAGCTGACTGAAGGAAACAGTTTGATCATAGTAAGCACGGCGATAAATATCACTGACTTCTAACCTTTGGCTTCTTACTTAGTCATATGAAGCATCAGTGCATTTTCTAACTTACAGGATTATGACCTAAAAATGTAAATCCACTAGTTTTAGTAATATTGCCTCAAAGCATGTGAGCATGACGCCACAGAGAGAACGAAATGCAAATATAGAATGTTATGTGTTTTTTTGGTACTACACAAGGAAACAACTAGTTACAAATATCTTATGATAGACAGGATTAGTAATACTATGCACATTGCTACGCTGGTAACACATCAACATGGACAACATGACGTTGTTTTATCGCTTAACTGGTTTGGTTATTAGTCGTGTGCAAAGGAGAAACTGACAAACAGCTAGAAAATGAGTTAAGGTATGAAAAAAACGATATGACAGAGCAGACTCAAAGAATCTCTCGCTCACACATAAACAAAGCCACAACTGAAATACCAGCAGAAGCTTCCAAAATGCAACTGCAACAACACGAAATCATGAAATCACACAGCTAAATGCAATGCAGTCAGTGCCAAAGTCAGAGGGGTTTCCCATAAACTGTTACTGCTTACTCATCTTAATTTCTATATGAACTTTCATTTGTATATTTAAAATATATACATATATTTATATATAAGGTATATATGTTGCTTGAAAGAGTCAAGAAAAGGAGATATTGCATTATTATGTCAGTATAATAATCTAAAACAAATTATTTTAATTTAACTTTTAACGGATAGCATCTACTTTATGTTATTCCACTGTTAAACATCCAGAATTCTTAGTTTGGCGACAGTAATTCGTATGTGCAGGTACATTAACCCCATTTTCTGCATATTGTTGCAGTTTGTTTTGTCCAGTGTTTCTTGGATTTCGCAATTTACTGAATTCTCTGGGAAATTATTGAACAACTTGTTCATCCTGAACCATCACCACCTCCCCTTGTCTTCAGTTTGTATGCCATTTTGTAGTGAGTCACAGTAGTCTTAGCCTGTTTATGTTGTTTGCATTTACTATTGAAGAAAGGTTTTAATGCTGCCCTCTTGGCCAGGTCTCTCTTGAAAAGGGGAGACTTTTACCTGATTAAATAAAGAAAAATTACTTTGGCTGCTTTTGACCGAGAATAATAACTTACATAAATAATTATATATAAGCAAAACTACTTCAAAACAGTATTTCTTGTGGAATAATCTCTCATGGCTGTCATCAGCGATACTAAGCCATGCCCATGGTCATTCCCCCAAGCTGTGATAGGACTGTTGATTTTTTTTCATTTTGGCATCAATGATGGGTTCCCCTTGCACCTGCAAGGACAGTGTTTTGTATATACTATTGGTAGATGTATGCTCCTCTCTCCTGTACAACACTGAAATGCAATCACACGGTGGCACGATGGCCAGTCGCCCGCTGGCCTGGCTGGTGCCTGCGTGGCTTCCTCCCACAGACATGCAGGCCAGGTAAACTGACAACTCTTAATTACCTCTTGGGTGTGAATGTGAGCGTGAATGGTTGTCTCTCTCTGAAATTGACTAATTCTGTTGATAAAGACAAAAAGCTAAACACTTGTCCTTTTAACATACATTTTACACAGTGAATGCATGCATAAAAGGGAATACACATTACAATGTATATTGTATTTCACTTTATTTGTTTGATTTGTTGATTTAGGAATTTTAATACTATAGGGCCTTTTTAAGAACAAACTTGAAATCTTTTTATTAAACCTCTAATTCTAGTATTGGTGCACTTTTTTTCCACATTTGTCTGTGTTTGCCATTTGTTTTATTTATTTAATTTCTTGAAAAGCACACTGTGTTATCTTCAGTATGTACGACACAAGCATTAACCGGTAAGTGAACTCTAACTTGATCCATGACGCATCACCCAGAAGTTTATTTGCACAGATTGTGAAGTCTTCATCGTGCAGAGATAATCACTGGGAATGATTTTCTTTACAACAGTTTTCAAAATACCAGTGTTGCCCAACTAAAATAGAAGTGTAGAGAGACACAGACACAGTAGTTGTGGATAAGTGGACATTCCATACAACAAAAACTTCTGAAGAGGAAACACCCCTAACACTGCTTTAAGCTGACTCCAATCATCCATATTAAAGCAAAAAAAGCAAAGAAATGTCACGTTATAATTGTCACCTGACTTCCCTTTTGTCAATCTCATTACTTATCTGACATACAGAGGAAAACCCGAGCTTAATATCATTCCATCTGGCTGGCACTGTTTCCTGTGTTCTTGTGAATGCACAATATAATGTGACTTACTGCACCTAAGTATCTATCTTAACTTCCATAACTGAGCTGGGTCAGTGGATAAATGCAGTGTCACTGTACTGTAATGGTCACTGGGCCAATATGTGTGGTCATACTTCTACTATTGATACTACTACCTTACTAACACTTATAATAACAGTAAAATGGTACTATTATATAATAATCATAATAAATGAGACATATATAAAATATTAAAACATATTGGCAGTAGAAAATGATGTCATATCAAAATTCCATGCATACTGCGTCAGATGCATTTTTTTTTTTCCTTACTTCAAGATCTTTAAATAGTACCAGCCTATTTCATTAGGGGGAGTAGCTCGTATGTAATACATAATGCTGAAAAAGAAAAAAAAACGTTTAACCGTTTCACTTCCAGTCACGACTCCTCCCCCCAGGTATCTGTTAGAAATTTTGGCTATATAATAAGGGCAGAGATGAGCCCAAATATATGCACTTTTCTCTTCTGAGCTCTTCAGCAAGATCCGGCCGAGAAGACCTCTCCTCTCAGAAGCCAGAGAGCCTCCGTACGACCGCTGAGCCAGCATCATCACCATCATCATCCTCATCTCCTCTGCCTCCACAAGACCCGAGCAGCTCGTCCGCCAGCAATGACTCCCCGGTCCCTCCTCCTGTCCGTCCTGGTCCTCTCGTCTTTCTTCATCACAGTCTGCTGCCTCCCCACGTGCAATAACAAGTGCTGCCGTTTCGTGGAGGGCTTCCCCGTCAGGCTCAAGAAGCTCAGAGAGGACTATTCGCAGATCCGGGATTTCTACGTGAGTAAAAAAAAAACAAACAAAACAAACAAAAAAAAAAAAGCACCGTGTTTACTTTGCACGCAGGCAGACAGTCGGTGCGCAGCGTCATCTGGAGCGCGCGTCTGTCTCCAGGTGCCGCCGCACATCCGTCCGCCCCCCTGCGGCACAGCGCACTCACCACACTCTTCTTTCCTTTTCCTTTTTCTTTCACTTTGCAGGAGGCAAACGACAACCTGGACACGGCGCTGCTCGACCAGAGCGTGGAGGACTCCTTCAAAGTAAGCTTTTCCTGTCACGTCTCCAAACGCGCTCGCTTGCTCGAAACGCATCAGACAAATACGCACAGCCTGGAAAAAAAAAGGCAGGCATCGCGCACGCCGGTGCAGGGTCGAGGTGACATCATGTAACCTGCTGGCTGGTTTCCTCCCCCCCCCCCCTCTCAGACTCCGTTCGCCTGCCACGCCATGAACAGCATTCTGGCGTTTTATCTGGACACGGTGCTGCCCACAGCCCTGGCCGGAGTGACCGAGGACATCCGGAGCTTGAAGCCTCACATGGAGTCCATACAGCAGATCTTCGACGAGCTCAAGAGTGATGTCACCGACTGTGTGAGTAGCCGACACGTGTTACTCCTACAGCAGAGTAAAGATGTAAATACGCGCAAGTCGCGCAGTGCGCAATTTTGCTGCAGTGTACCTACTGCAAAACTCTCTGTGATCTTGTTAAATATGAAGGGAGGAATAGAACTTAAACGGACCTCCAAGTTGAAATTAGGAAGTCCTAACATTAGACATGTAACTTAATGGTCCTGGGTGTTCCTGATAGAAATAATACATAAATAAATAAATAGATAAAAAGATTTAAACTGTGAATTGCTGCACGTAAAACCCATGTATAACTCGGTTTCTGTCGTCATACGTTACCACCGAGGTGGTTGAAATATTCCCCACTCATGAGGCAACTGGCTGACCATGACAGAAAGGGAAGAGTTCAGTAGTGGCTCATAGGACAAGATAATATTGCATTAGTCAGTGATTCCTAAACTGTTGTGGTGTGTAGACTGTGCATCATCCAGCCAGTTCTTGCGAAAGGGGAAGAGGGTATCCTGCTACTCAAAAAGTTTCTTGCGCTCACTCTGCCTCTGAAAAAATCCTTACTGCTTCGATGGAACAGTAACCACTTCATTCAGTGGGTAGGAGAAGGAGCTGTCCGGGAGGGAGGGGGGGTGAATTCAGAGCGTGACAGTCTAATGAAAGGTTGTAACCCCTGTGATAACTCATCTTTCTATTGTTCCTTTTACAGAGAAATTACTTCTCATGCAAGAAAGAGTTTGACATAAAAACCCTAAACTCTACTTACACACAGGTGAGTGTCAAGATTTCATCTTTCATTGTGAAAATATGTTAAAATGTTCACCGTGCACGCTCGTATTTTGACTGTTGTAACAAACTGAACCTTGTGTTTGTCCACAGATGGAGAGTAGAGGTCTATATAAGGCCATGGGCGAACTGGATCTGCTGTTTAACTACATTGAGACATATCTGGCTTCTAAACGGCACAGAAACCATGTGCCCTCTGTTTGAAGACCGGCTGACCCTAATCCAAATGTGACCGTGTTCATCTCAGGAAAAATAATTGAGTGCTGCAATCTTTTGCATTCAAGCCATTATTTATTTACAGTGGTATGAGTGTTGCTAGATGCTGATTTTATTTTATGAGCTTGTTGAACAGATGTCTTTGTTGTTCTGAGACTTCTCTGTACATTTTTTGTCCTGAGGACAAGTTTCTGTTTTAGGACCATATTGAGTCCTACATATACAAAGTTACAACTAAAACTGTCACTTAGGAAGATGTGATATTTATTTTTTATCATAAATATATATTTTCTATATATTTTTATATTTATTATGACTTTTGTATTGTTACAGATGAATAAAGGACTTTTTGATATTGAACAACCCTTTTCATTTTATTTCACGAGATGATATAGCTACTATGTGTCATTTATTAGGAATGGGTAACTGGCAGAGCACTGAATACTTCACATCCTGCAGCAGTGCAGTCGGTGTGGGGAACAGCTATAGAGTGTAAACTCAACAGCCTGATGTTCTAACCTCAAACGTGACCCATATACATCACTTACCAGCAGCAGCCCTGCTTAATTTTAAACTTACCGTAACTGTAACTAGCCAGCCTCACCCTCGTGGCATATGCACAGTTGCACACGCACTGACACGTGCAAGCAAAAGCAATCTCACTTAGTCACACACCGAGACACATCATAAAAAACAGAACTAACAGACTGGGTAAAATAGAGCAGCCCTGCATTATAAATGTCAAAATCGTACTTTTTTATATGCTGATACGTCATTTTCTTCAGCGCCAGAGGGGGTAACTACAGGTTTTTCCAGGTAGTTTATTCACCAGCTGTACTACAAAACATCGATGCCTGAGCAAATAAAAGATCTTTAGAGGGTACAAAAACATGATCTGCATCCTATAATAACTCCTTGAATATATGTACGTGCATGCGACAGCTAAGTTAAACGGATTTCTGTAAGGTTCCTGACTTGACTCAGGCCTGTGCACCGAAACTACTCTAGGACATTTAATTAGTCACTTGATAAGTCACCGTGGGATGATCTGAATGGTGTCATTCAAGCAATGACAGTACCTTATGCAAAAATATCATTCATAACATTTGTCTGTTAGAGTGTGACAATTTAATTTTGACCAATGTTAATAGCAGTTTTCCTTGGGAGGAATCATGTTAATCAGGGTTATGTCCACGCCTGTAAAAGCTCTTAAATATCTGCTGGTTCAGTCTCCTTAAAATCAGTGTTTACTTTCTCAATTGTCTGTCTGTTAGCCTGCTGCTGCTGGTTGAGATCACTGCAGTTATGTAATGACTGGATGCTTTTCGTCAGTGAGCAATAGTTTCGATGTGTGCTGACAAAAAATGAAAGAACTCTTATCAGTGTTATCGTTGACTAATACACTATTCAAAATTTGCACGATTAAGTATGTGCTCTTCCACACTGTAGGGGCGAAACAGTGTTTTAAACTATCATGAGTATTTGGTCAAAAATGGTTACTTTTAATATCTAAAATATGGATCAACCATGGCACACCAACTTCCCCTCGACAGTGAAAATATCCCAAATCCCCCCCAACAACTTAAAACTTCTTTGGCGCCTCAGAATCGCATGCTTACGTAGTATTCATACTGATTATGACATCAAATTGAGTATGTAGTGCTTTCCAACAACATAGTATGTGGATTTTGTGTGCGCTGGAAATTCCCAGATATATACTAGATTGGCTAGAATTATGCTAAGAGTATGCAATGTGAGCTTACTGGACATACTCACCCGGCCCAAAATGCCATTGCGTCTCTTTAGACTGTCCAATGGCGGACTGGGAGGCGGACGGTTTTTCCGCACCACACTGGCTGGTAAGAGGAATGGTTGGCCAAAATAATTACAAATGATGGCGAGTGTACATGGAGCAGGAGCTACTCAGAAACCACGACATTAGATATAGATAAGAGGGAAAAAACAGGGGCATACATATGTAATGTACGGTAGAAAAAATATTAAACACTGAAAAATGTAATAATTCTAATTTGCCTTAACAATGCATTGAGTGGAAGAGGTATGTTTTAGAGTATGGAGTACGTTGCCATGTGATTTTGAACACAACCCTTCTCTCCTAGTGTCAAGAATGAAAAAAAGAGAGAAGTTTAACCCCGGTTTCTTTTCTCACCTTCACACAGTTGGCCCACAAATCATTGTTGTATAGCCTCTTAGTATTATGTGTGCTTTTAAATTTCATTAAAAAAGTGAAAATGAAAATGTTTTTTTTTTTATGGAAAGCCCATTTGTGCCACTGTGATGAAAAAAATAAAGATCTTTAAGTCATAATTATAAAATACTAAGTCATAATTATGACACTAAGTCATAATTATGAAACACTAATTTATAATTATAAGACGCTAAGTCATAATTATGAGGTAGTGTATCAATATTCTGAGAAAGTATCATAATTATGAGCTATTATGACTTACAGGATCTTTATTTTCATCATCACAGTGGCGCAAATGGGCTTCAATACTTTTTACTTACGTTGTAGACGTGGAAATATGATTCCGACTGTCGTAGGCATACATGAGATAGATGTGACATTAAAAACTCCCACAAGAAGAAAATAATAGAACATTACAGAATTGGTCGAAACATCTGTTCTGATTCATTATTTTTACATATTATTGATGTTTAAGAAGAATTTTTGCACGCATACCTGATGAGTCAAGTACAAGTTTAGATTGTTCCAGGGTAGAGATGCTAAAGATATCCAAATATGCTGACATCGCTTTAGTGCAGACTGACACACTTTTTCATTATGAACTGAGTCAGGTAGTGTAAGATATCTGTCCATTGCAACACTCACAATACAGTTCACTCGAAAAAGAGAATATTGTATCATCAGTCCAGCCTCATTGCATGCCATGATATTTCACTATGCAAGTCAGTATTTAACATGCACAGATATTTCCATGAATCTTGATTCAGCCATCCAATTTTAGTTTATTTTCTAATTTTATTTCCCATTTCTTTACTGGAAAAGGACACATGTAAGCTCTGACTAAGGGGGGGGACAAGGTTGTATTTCACAACACCAATAATATAGACAGATGCCACCACTCCAAAATAAGGCAACAAGTGGCACTCTGAGTACTTCCTGAATACGGAGATGACAGTATTAGGTTACATTTTCAAATATGCACGGAACATGCGTGCGAGAAAAGAGCCTTTTTATTTTCACTCTTGAGTACCAGTTTGCAAGAGTGATCTATTTGCTTATTAACAGATATCATGTATATTCATGTACTGCATGAGAGTATCAAACCACCTGAATACAGCATGCTTTTTACTGTCTGCATGATTCCAACTGCAACTTTTCTTAGAAGACAATGAAGAATGCTACAAAACAGCATGTTTTAAAATCAGCAAAAAAACGAACAAAAGAAAAAAAAAATCAAAGCAACTACAGTAACCACATGTACCCAGAGCCGTACTTGACATGAAAAACAATCCGATTTCCTGCACACGTGAAAGATGAACAAATGTTGGTAGATGTAAAACTGACTGCGAAAAAAAATGTTTTCCATTTGATCATGTCTGAAAACCTTGACAAAGTTGATTCTGAGCTGTGGGTTTCTGTGGCCTCTCACTATTGCTACCATGTCAGAAGCAGGTTCACCAGCTCCATCTTGTCTGAGAGGATGTGTGTTTGTGTGAAAATCATGGCATGCCACTTCAAAGAACTCAGAGCCGTGGCCCCACCTCAGCTGAGAAGTCTCCATCCTTCGTATTTCCCCACACCTTTACAACCTAATGACATACTGGCACGTTTATGAGGACTCGTTTCGGTTTCCAACCTAGAAAAATTGTTTTTGTATTTGTGATTAATGAAAGTCTTAACCAATTTCCTTTGATGACGAGAATCCTCTGATGATGATAAACTGTTGAGAGGACACTTTAGTGATTACTTCATAAACTACATACAGCATGTACCGCAAATCTTTCTTTAGAGTTTTATACCACATAGTTTCCCCCACTTCTCAGACCGTAAAATACTGAATGGTTGCCTGCCCTCATTCTGTGAAGAGCATGCTGGGTGGGTGTCCTGAGGTTTGCTGTAGGTGGGGTTAAGGGGGTAGAACGTCCACATCATTCATTTCGCGAGGGACTACCCTGAAGCCCCATTTAACCCCCTCTCACTTACCTGACAGACGGGAGAGATGACTGTAGGTTTCGTGACACTCAAAGCTGGAAGTTGGGTACCGACGGCTGCTTCGCACCTGAAGAAAAATAACCTTGTGCATTGGCGGGAAGCTGCTCTAAAACACCCCAGTGTTAGCAAATATCAGTGTTGACTCAATGCCACCAGACTTTTGCTACGCAAATGTGTATATTCCAGTCACAATCCACTCATGCTAGCAAATATGGTTGTCACGAGTTGAGTCTGTGCACTCCGTGTCGTCGCCACACATCCCAAGCCGACCCAACAACCTTAATCATAGCTGGAGACATGACTGAGAAGAAAAATCCTTTACATGTGGAGGCCAGAGGTCAAATATTGAGAAAACAATGAAATTATTATTTTTTTTGTTTCCTTTGGGATTTAATCAAGATATTCAATTAACTGAACAGCTGGACCAACAACCCAGAACATATAACACACGTAACAAATACACAAGCTAGCAACCATGCAAGTGTTAGCATTACTTTCAAATGTTTATCATTATCAGTAGTAGTTTTATGTTTTGTGCCAGATACCTTAAACCTATAATTTAAAAAGGAGTTTCTCTATTTAGATTGGAGATATTACCTCTAATGAATATCACTTTGATTCATATTACATTTACTTGCTGTTATTAATACAATTTTGTATTAACTTGGTTTTAACTATTTAAATAATACATAATATCAACGAGGAAATACCTCAACTGCAAAATGCTTGAATTAAACACAATTTCAACAAATAGGATTTTCTGAACCGTCAAAGTTATTTAGTATTTGGAAAAGGAGATAAGAGAGCAGGTTTTTTTGTTTTTATGTGTTTTTTTAATCCAAAGCTGAAGCTGACAAAAGTACGGCAGGTGGAGCTGAACAGACTCAATGACAGGAAAAAAAAAAAAAAAGACATATCTGTGCTTCCACTACAAAAAAAAAAGTGTTGAGAGGAGGAAAAAGAAAAAAAAAAAAAAAATAAGAGGAACATTGTCACAAACATTCAATGAACATTTTACAGTGAGAGATTTCTAGGTGCGATGTGACAGGTAATGTGATGTGATTTTACAAAGTGAAGTGGACCAAACCAACAAAATTAACACAATCATTTCCCATGATCCCAAGTGTGCTGGGAAGCGTCCTGTTGCGTTAACACAACACTGAAAAGAAACCAAGCATCACACCCAGTCTGAATGTGATGACAGCTTGCTGGTGGTATGTCAGATTCTGCACCAGGGTTGGGAGCAGCTCTTAAGTACTTTCTACTCCCTATCAATCCTCCAGGAAGTGTGGAGGAGAAGTGTTGGAGAACACTGGTATTACACCAGATTAGTCCAACTGAGCCTCCTTACCGCTAAACTGATGCAACCAACAGTAACGCGAAGTGATCTTTTCAGACTCCTGTCTGAAAGATGTATTCCACAGAGGGTGCTTCTGCTTACATAAAACACACATAAATGCTCCCTTAGAGTTGCTCGACATCTCTCCAACACATTTGCAAACAGAAATCAACACTAAGAAAAAGGTCCTAGCAGTATTTCAAGCTGACAAACATCTGCATAGCATTAACCTGAAATATAATCTGGTAATGTTATTAATTCTGAAGCATAACATTGGTAAAAGCCTGAACCAAATGGTAGGAAGGGGTTAAAAGTAATTTGCTGCTTTAGCAACACTCAGTAAGGCCTATGCTAATATGTTCATAGATTTCATGAAAAAATACAGTATCAGTTGGCTCCTACTCTCCTATGAGCTACATGCAGGAGAAAGGTCCAGCCAGTTTCTGTTCTTAAACATGGCGTCCTTCTCTGCCCTAAAACTACGTACCTGACAAACAAGCGTAGATTAAGGTAGGAGAGAGGGGCCAAGAGTGAGGTGCTCTGTCAGAATGGCACATGGCCCGTGTGTGAGTGCATAGGCCTCTGTTTGACATTCAAGAAGACAAACTGAACCTGACAGACACTCCCAGTTCAAGTCCCAGAAATGAGCAACTATTTCCAGCTAATTCCAACAGTCAGGGACAGAGTCCTTACATTCCACTTGTCAGTTCAAAATACATCTGCTTACTTTGCATGTACGTGAAAGAAACCTTCCCTTGCTTTTATTTTTGGGATTTAGCCATTTGATTTAACATTCACAGGTTTGGGGCTAGAGCTAGAACAGGGCTGTGGGTCAAAAGAGAACTACTGCTAATGCTAAGGCTTCATGTTCTATTCCAACATTCAAGCCCATCTGAGTACACAACCTGATATTTGGGAAAGGAGAGGAGGGAGATCTCACTGATTCCCTCTCCTCTCCTTTTCTATAATTCATAATCTCTTCACTGGTGTAAAAACACAGATAAACACCCTCACTGCCAGAGCAGAGTGGCGGATTTGTTAAAATGGTAGAGTAATAAAAACAAACACTCCTACAAAACATTAGAATTTGCCATGAAAAATAAAACACTGAGAAAATCCATGCAATGCGACTCACATGTCGACAAATTATTGCTTCCTTTTTACAACCTGTGTTTGTATGTGCATGCATACGTGCATCTTTCAGCGGGCAGCAGACTGTGGGTCCGCCATGGTGTTATTGGCTTTCTTCCTCCGTTTCGTTAGCAGTGGATTGGAGGAGTCCTCAATGGTCTTGATCTTGATTTGCTCGTAGTCAACCCTCATTGTTGCCAAGGCACTGGTCATTTCCTCCTGAAAAAAGCAAAAAAAAAGAGGCTCATTAGGCCACTTGCTGTGCCACTGACGCCGGTCCGATGTGAAGAACTGTCTTCTCCAATAATTTTTGCAAGCTAAACTCCAGCAAAACTGATGCAAAGAGAACCAGACGTCTAACCTTGACATCCTCCCATGCGTCCTTTTCTTCCTTTAGCACCCGGCTGGTGTGAAGTGGAGTCTGGGGAACCTCCATCGATTGCTTTAGGAAGACACACAGAATCCAAATATTACTTCACTGGAGGAATGTCAGCCAGAGCCACTGAGTGGAAAAGATGGTAAGAAAGTAAGCTGAAAAATTCCTGATAGAGTATGCGCTTACATTGATCCATGGATGATTCATGAACTCTGTGATGGTCATCCTTTGCGTCGGCTCAGTCTTGAGGAGGGTCCCAATCAGCTGTTTAGCTGCAAATGTTATTATTTACATCATTAAAAGGAAAAAAGCTTGGCTATTACAGCTTCTATTTAAGGTTCGAACATACTTTGCATGTTCCACGGCACAAGCAACACGGGCTGCACTCAACACCCGGCACAACCTCAGGACTTTCTTTCTTCCAAACATGTGCTGTGTATACCATTGTAAAATGTGGGTAACAGCAACTCCTCTCACAACCTCTCTTCAAAACAAGTCTCCATTTTGTTATCTGGAGCATGTGCAGTTGCCGCACTTGCTATGCAACAGTCCACCCGGCAGACGTTCACATAGGAGTCGAGATTGAGGACATGGGCAGGATGATGACATTTAATTTAAGCGGACCCTCGTGGATGCAGAAACTATGAATAATGCTTTAGAAATTGTCAGTCACACAGTCATATACAAAGGGTCCAGTAAGTGTACACTGTAAATTAATTAAGTTCATAGTAGCCCATTTTCTAGTGTCGTTTATGTGAATTGGAAGAGAGATAGAAGTGAGATTTTAGAGCCCAGACTGTAACACACTTTGCTTTGGTGGAGGCAGCTAGATAGTTAATCCTTTTGTGGACTGAGAATTTTCCATGCCAGTTTAATTGTTGATGATTTAATCTAAAACTGGATTGAGAAATCACACATTACACACATCAACAAAAAGGATTGCAGCCGGATCAAACGCCTCTGCAGGCAGTGCAGTCGCTGCAGGAGGAGAGGGAAGAGAGCCTGTACAAGAGCTAAAATAACCCAGCTTGGACCTGAGGCTGCTCCTGGCTAATGTCCAGTCACAACAAGGTGGACTGGACTGGAGTGGCTACTTTTACATTTCGGCTTTGTTTTTCTTAAAAAGGGGTATGACGTCACGTTACCCATAGACTACAGCAATAAAAGCGGTAACGTATTTCCATCTCCGCATAGACTAAAACAAAGCAATTGCATATCAATTCAGGCATTAAAATCAATTACAAAATCGTGATACTTAAGTGAATAATTTTTCTCCCCACCCCTAATTATTATGTTACTATATTATCATTATATCAGTGACATAAAAATGGTCTTAAAATGACAATAATATCGTTTATAGCAATTATTTCTGGGACAATATATGGTCCAACGAAAGTAGTTATCGTGACAGGCCTAGGTAGGCCAAATCATCGCCATGGTAACTTCTCATTCCTTTTTAAAACCTTATATAACTCAGGAAATAAGACATCACTTTCAGTTGTAGTGAATGTGACTGATGGAAGCAAATAGGAGGTGAAACACCTGCATCAGTTTCAATTTCTTGAACAGAAAGTTAAGCCCAAAAGCCTGCCTGTTTGTAACGTTTCAGTGAGATGTATTATAAAAAGTGCCTGCAGGAGCTTCTGTTTGTCAACCCAGCGACTGACTCTTGAATTTTCACACGTTACTTTTAAGGAGTGACACATTTATTTATAAATCAAAATAATCCTTCACATAATTTGGTTTTCAAAACAGATTAAAGAAGGCAAAATCTCAACAGTTCATTACATTTATCTCACTCTCACCCTCCCACTCACATACTCACAAGTATTACCACACAGTTGGCCCAGTGCACCCTATTTGACTGACCTTCCTCTGATACGTCAGACCATTCAGGGTTGGGAAACTCATATTCGCCCATCCTGATCCTCTTCTTCATCCCAGGAGAGATGGCTAGACCATGGTTAGAATAAAAAGGAGGGTACCCACACAACCTGTTTAAGATTTAAAAAGGCAAAATTAGCTATAGCACCCAATAAAAAAAATCTTTTGAGGGTTCAGAGATATTACAAAAAAAAAAAAAAAAAAAAAAAAAAAAAGACTTACAGGATATACATAATGACACCCAACGACCACATGTCACATGACTTGTCATACTTTTCTGGGCCCAGAACCTCTGGAGCTGCAGACAGAAAGGAAGGAATAAAGAGGAGAGCAAGGGATAGAAGGGTAGATAAATGTGATATGTGTAACTGTTTATTAATCGGCAACAAGTGCAGAGAATGAGTGTACACACAGAAACAGATCCTTACCAACATAGTAGGGTGTGTAGCAGGGAGTAGCTAAAGAGTTGTGGGAAGTGGTCTCCTTGGCAAAGCCAAAGTCTGTGAGTTTGAGCAGAGCATTGGGCCTCTTCGAGGAATACAGTAAATTCTCTGGCTGTAGGGTGGATTCAGGAAGCCAGCCAGAAAGATAAAAAAATAGAAAAAGTATGATATTAGTTACTTACGTCTAAGGGAGTCATCCTTTAAACACCCTTCTCACATTGCTTTAGTCGGACTAAATTACAAGGACATTTTTTATTAATACAAATTTTTGACACAAACCTTGACGTCTCTGTGTGCAATGTTGATTGCATGCAGGAACTGTATAGCCTCTCCTATGCTCTTCATTATGTCAGATGCCTCTAAAGTAAAGAGACAAAAGCTTTTTTTAAACAGATCTTGAAAAGTTATCTTTATTTTTAGCAGGTGTCTGTATATGTCTGTGTGGATGCAGCGGTATATCTGAACCTGTGTGCTGTGAGATCATGTGATAAAATACAGCAGGGTTGTAAGAAATGCTGTGATTGTTTTAGTTCAACATATTCTTATTACCTCTCTCTGTGAAGGCCTGGTCTCCTCTGTCCTGGATTCGACTAAAAAGCTCACCACCATCCATGCTGCAAAAAAAATATAAAAAATAAATAAATAAAATTAAAAAAAGTTAGGATGTGTGTATATAATGTAATGCTACATTTTATTTTTATAGCACTTTAAACAGATGTTCCGAAGTGCAATAAGACAATAAAAGCAAAATAAATGAAGCAATAATGATCAATGACAACGTAAGAGTAAAATAGCAAAGTAGTAAAATAAGTTGATAAAAGCAAATGTATATAAATATGTATACACATAAATGCAATGCTCTGTACACATGCTTCACCACACATATGCACATAAACATATGTGCATACAGACATATTATAAAAATAAGTTTTCAAATTGATGATCTAATGTCTACAGGGAGTGCTTTCCAGAGTTTGGGGGCTCTGACAGATAAAGCTTGATCCCCTCCGGTCACAAAACTACAAGAAGTAACTGATTACATTATATAATATCCTGTTCAGGCTCATAGGATGTTAAGAGATCTATATATTCTCTGGGGCCAATCCAAGGTGTGCAAAATCAATTCTAAAACAAGGAGGATGCTGATTCCAGGACAGGTGTGATGGGCTCCCTTTTGTTAATGACCACTAAAAGCCTGGCAGCAGAATTCTGAACCAGTTGTAGCTGAGAAAGTTGCTGCTGACTGAGACAGGAATACAAAGAGTTGCATTAGTCAAGTCAGGAAAAAATATAGGCATGTATGACCTTCTCCATATCATTGAAGGACAGAAAAGATTATATTTTGAAGATGATTTGAACCAGTTTGAGGGTATAACAGAGGAAGCCATAGCTAGTTAAACGAACTTGGCTCTGATGTCATTGATCTTATGAGAAATTAGAAATTGGTTGCATTTACTGAGGCTGCACTGAAGTTCAGAATGTGAGGAGTGATTAATAACATGATTTATGGCGCTAATAGAACCCTAGGGTTATGGTGGTGGTCTGCAATTAAATTATCAAAGAAAGCCATTCTTGTATCCTTAAAATCTACTTGATTGGCACGCATTAGCATTTTAAGATTATCCAGAGATGACTATTGCTAAGTTTTTACCACCTGATCGACTGTGTAATAAAACTAGAATTACTGTCTTGCGGTTGAATGCCCTGCCCATCCAGTCAAGTTACAATTTACATCCATATTTTTTGCAAAATGGAAGTTATCACTACATTGACATGTATGATTTAAGTGAATCGTTTCCAGTGAGAAACACGCTGTCTTCACTTAAGAGACCTTTTTTTTTTGTTTTTTTTTTAAAACTGGAGTGTAAGTTCTCTGAGAGAAACAAAAAACAGAGTAAAAGTTCCTTGTATGTGTTCACATGCTTGGCTAATAAAGCTGAATATGAGGGAACACATAGTTGTAGCCATGACAGTACACAACGCTTCAAATATGGATGTTGATGCAAAGAAGCTACAAATTCTAAAATGTGGATGTTTCAAACACATCTTCAACCCGGCAGCACAGAAGATCTATAGCCTACAAACACTACAGTTTCAAGGTGGGCAGCCAAGATTAGGGTCACCAATTAAGTATTCGACCAATGTGAAATACGGTCACAATTTCCCCTTCTGTTTCTGAGTTATGGTGTTAAATAATGACCAGAAAAGTGTTTTTGCAGAACATTATGTCACAGTGACCTTTGACCTTTTTAATATAAAATGTCATCACTTTATCATTTTATTCTATGGAGGCATTTATGTGAAATTTTGTCATAAATAATTAGTCTATAAACTCCTTGATATAAAGATGATTATCTTATGATATAAAGATCTAGCCTAATTGAGTCCCCGGCTGTAGGAAACATACCGTGCAATGCCAGTTGTTTTAAAGCAAACCGGATGCAGAAATGTTTGTCACTGATTTGCTGATATGGGTGGTCTGTGGTCTCTTGGTTGACCAACATTGGTGGTATATTTATAATACCAACTGAATGACTGGGTCGCACCTTTTGCCCACTGACATAAATATGGGACAGCCCATATTCTTATTTTTTTGGTTATTACATTCTGTCGTCTGTATTTTGCATCAGATGTCTGTATTTTGACAGTTTTTCCAACAGCAGAGACAATTCAATGTGTGATGCAACTTTCAGACCTCTCTAGAGCGAGCGAGCGAGCGAGCGAGCAAGAGACAGAGCCGGAGAGAGACATATCAGCGGCAGTTAACCTCAATGTGTTTTGGAAACAAAAGCACAATGCTGAAAACGTTTCAGAGGACGCAGGAAAAAATTATTTTGCAAAGCTGTGCAGGCATATAGCCAGAACCTGATTTCCTCCTGATAACCTTGTACTCTGTTACTTCGTGGAAAACAGACTTAATAGAGTTTGACTGAAGATTTGCATTTTAATTCCATTTTCTCCAAAACATTACTTAAAGCAGTTGAAGCACCAGTCTGGTGTACTGGGCGGTTCAAGTCCAATAACATTTATTTAGGTCTGGTTAGTCTAAAGATCAGATCAGAGATTCAGGGAAAGTACATAAATATCTATATCGTCAAAGAACTTGAAGTATTGACATGTTAAAGCTTGTAGCCATATTGCTCAGCTCAGTCAAGGCTCTGCAAATGTAGGTGTTTAATGCAAGAATATGAGGACACACATTTATAATATAATAGTTAGATTTCAAAGAATACTACTGACAACAGCATGGCTCACTACTATAATTCTAGGATTATAACTCTGTATTCTCTGATCTACTAAAATACATGCACATTTGTGAAGTAAGGTATTTATTAAAAATGTAGCACAGAAACATCCAGGATTAAGAGTTACAGAAAACATTATTGGTGTATACAAGTACTGTCAAATGCAAAGCTAATGGTTGTTAACCTGAGTTATAGTATGAGAAAATCCTACGCAATGTTGGCTACTTGATAGGTTTCATTTAATCTTTTTGTTCGGTATGATTGTGTTAGTTTCAGGTCCTATCATCAATGGCAATTTTGTGTGTGACTAAATGTGCATAGCAGCATAGACCGATTCTTCAGGCATGCATGTGTGAACGGGAGAGCAGGAGCCACAAACTTAGTGCTGTGGGACAGCACTGCTAAACCACAGCACACTTTGAATTTCTCAAAATTAATCATTCACATTCACACTGTGCATACTAAGAAACGGACAGGAGCTCGATCCATCATATTTGATCTTAAATTAACGGCATGTGAGAAACTTCCAGCAGTGAGGCAATCCCTCAGTTCTGCAAACGTTTTTCACACTGTTTTTCTTATGTGGTCAAAGGTAGAGAGGAACTTGAGGTTTCTTGACCACACCCCTCTCTATGTGGGTTTTCTAAAAATGTCTGGGGTGAAGTGTGACTTCTCAGCAGAATAGATACTAATTATTCTGATGGGAAGTACCAAGAGCCCAAATCGTACACCATCACTGCAGAAACACTGTTAACACCCAATTCACATTCTTTCACATCTCGAGGTGGAGACTTCATCAGTAGGGAGGATAAAATGTACGCATGATATGATAAACTTCATATTGGTAGGATTAATTGCTGGATTAGGTTAGTACACACTCCTTAAAGAATATTGCTGCGATTTTCTGCATTTTTGTTAGTGTCTTGTCATTCTAGTTAAATACAGAATAATGTTAATGGAGTTTACAGCCACCAGCAACCCTACTCCAGGCCCACTGGACACAGAGTTAACCACAACAAAGACATTTTTAACATATCACGTGTCAGTACTCAAAGATGATAAAGTACAACTGTAAATGATAAATGTACAGCATTTATATAGAGCTTTTCTAGTCTACCGATCACTTAAAGTGCTTTATAACACATGCCAACATTTACCCATTCACACACACATTCATACACTAATGGCAGAGGCTGCAATGCATGTTAGTGAGGATGAGAGGGCAGCTGTTGAATTTCCTAAATTGCCAAGGTGACTTGGCATAAGGACATGGTGACCCTTTACACAACATGGGACAATACCTAAACAGCAGAATATAGGTCATCACACTGACTCAATTTCTGCAGTGTCAGAAGGAAAGGTGACTGAACTGTTAGATCTCAAAGTTGCTGTCTCCTAGTGTGATATTCTAGGAAATGTTTAAGGTTCATCAGAAGAACTACTTTTTTTTGGCATTTCATGCTGAGCTCCTTTTTCTCAAGGAAATTACTCATCAGCTACAGAATTTTTGCATGTGAGCATGTGTAGGAAGACAGGTCCACTACCTTTGCACTACATTGTAACCACAGACCTAATGAGTGCACGTGTGACAAAGCTGATAAGTGTTTGGTGGTTTAAAGTGCTGCAACATGGAAACACATAGGCAAGGAAAAGCTACTAAGCTCATTTAGAAGAAATGGGTCACTTTCTACCAAGGTCATTTGCAAACGATTTACAATAATTAACCAGGCTGAGGTATGCTTGTAACAAAAGAGAAAGTAGGATTATCATCTCTTCACCTTTGCTGATAGTAAATCAATGCTTTTTCATACTTTTTTTTCAAAGTATTTCAGTTTTACAAAACAAGTCAAAAATGTACTGAATAAAATATTTAAAATCAAAATAATGTCTGTAGTTCTGTCCAGTCAGTTGTACTATTTGGAACAGAACTGTCCATTTACATAATACAGACTAATCTGGGTTGTTTAAAGTAAACAAGCCGCCGTTAATGCGGTGAAATCTCACTATTATCTATTAAATACTCACTCTTATCAGATGCTCCAACAATTACCTTCAACTACGAGAAAAAAAAAAAAAGAAAAAAAAAAAGGAAAGCAAAAACCACAAGCCTCTGCTTCATTAAATCAATTTCACTCGAATTCATCTCCATCAAATCCTCACACACTTTGTGAGACATGCCAATGAAAGACTAACCACGGACATACCGCTCAAGACCAGTGTGTGCCAGCAGTGTGCCGCTGATATCTTGCTAGCTGGACTGGGTGGACTCTGCATATGTTTAACTGCTACAATGCATTATATCCCAGATTGCAAGTTTGTTTATTTTTTATCATAAGATAGTAAGTAATGCTGTATGGGGTTTACAACTTAAAACTTTCACATCCAGACTGTAGAGGCCGGACAAAACCAGTACATAGCAGAATGGGATTTATTTCTTTTCAAAGGCTGTGTTATAACCAATTTCTGACTAGTGTTTAGAGACTGAACTTCCACATTTACATGGGGTATCTGTCAGAAGGAGCATTGCCAACTCTGACCAACCTAAAACATATCTGCTTTCACAGTCAGTGAAAATGTGCTTGAAAACCAACAACTAGGCAATACAGTTTTTGACAGGATAATGAGCTGCATTCATTTATTATAATTACATTCACCACTTTACAAGGAGAGGTATTAATATAGTGTGTGTGTGTGTGTCACTTAGACTGTGCACTCACCACTCCATGACAATAAGCAGACACTTCCTGCCCTGATAGAGGTTCTCATAGACATCAACGATGCGCACAATGTTGGCACAAGGGGACGCCCTCCAGTGAAGTTCCACCTCCCTACGGGCCTTGGGACAATCCTTCAGCATCTGGACAGAAGGACAAAAACAGGGAGGGTGAGGCTGATTAACATCAAATATAAATGATTCAATTATAAAACATATGATAAGTTACCATTAACATTTAATTGCTAATTTCCCTTACACATTAATTATTGGGCAACCTGAAACTGGACCACAGGTCTCATGGTTTGGATTAATCAAGTGTGACCTAAAGATAGATAGATTACTTTATTCATCCCCGGAGGGAAATTAGGTGTAAAATGATGTATTGTACTAGGTGACATGAAACCAATTACAGACCAACTGAACGCCACTACTAATTCACATCAATGGTAAACATAAAAGACACAAGTGCAGTGCTGCCATCAGCTGGCAGAATGTTGAAAAAAAGTTGTAGAGTTTTTATAATCGAGTCTTGTGTGAATGTAGCACCCTCTGTCTGTGTCACTAGGTTAATGCACCAATAGGACACTCAGGAACCATGGCCTTATGGTATCTGACATGACTTCTTTTATTTATATTTGTGTTATTTGTAAAGCACTTAAAGCTGCATTTTTTGTTAGAACGCTGCCTAAAAACATAATCTAACAAGCTTTTCCCTTTTATTTCATGAGACAAAACAGAAAAAGGAAACATTTCACACCATATACTGCCCATAACTATCCTATGCACAAAACAGGCCGTTAACGTGTGAGGGGTAAATAATAATAAGGTCTCCACAGGATCAGAGGTGCCCCAACCATATCAATATAAAATGAGTCAGTCACAAATTATTACAACAAGCCTTCATTCATAGGAATATTAATTTACAGTCTTTGCAACATTTAGGAAAAATGTACACAACAAAACTTGGATACCCAGTAATGCTCATGTAAGTAAAAGCAGTCAGTAAGTTTTAAAAGTTTTAAAATTGGGTACATGTTTAGTCAGCAGAAGACCTTTCACCAGACAGGGTCGTGTATTATGACCTTGCCAGTTGAAAATAACACAGCAAATGCCATGGAGATTGTCACAGGAAACCAGCTGACTCCTTTACAGTAGTAAAAAGAGTTGCTTGGTCAAATATAGGCCTGAACCTCTGAACTATGAGCTCCAGGCTGTCTCAAAGAGTAAATGTAAGCTACTAATCCAAGTCCACAAAGAATTATTACACACCTACACCTCGAAACAATACTGTAATGAGAATTTATTTGAATTTAGAAACAATGAAAATATAATGCATAAGAATTTTTCATGCAATTTTCCATATTTTCTTAGACTACTATCTTCCTTATTTGTTGGTGTTATTTACTTGGCCAGCAGGAAGAAGTGGGGCCACACTTTAAAGTTCTCCTTTCCTGAAGAAGAAATCGAAACACAAATAATTCAATAATGTTGATGCCAGGTATAAAGAAACTGAAACATAGTACAATTTGTACTTAACTTATTAGTAGTACAGCTGTTCAAAGTAAAAAGGAGTGAAGCAGTGACAATTTATTGTTAAGTAAACACTAGTGTTTGTTTACAAATTGAATTATGGTATTCAATACAGTACCACAAGTAAAACCCTAAAATATCCTTGTCGGTCAATGGAAAGAATTCAGCCTTCAGTAGCTTTGACAACGAGCCACCGTCTGTCCATCTTGTTGTGTATTACATTCCAACTCTGCCCACGGTCACAACACAACAGTGGGCTTCGCTCCAGTGAGCCATGAGAGCTGGGATAACAAGAGTATCCAGACTGCTGTCTGGTCCTGAAATCAGACATTGCATTTTACATACAGTGTAGTAACCTGGTTACTGTGAAGCTGCAGTTCAGTAATATCAGATTCCTCCCCTGACTCTGACCTTATTTTCGGAAGCATTACTTTCTTATTATAACTGTATTAGTGATAAAAGACGAGGTTTTCTGATTTGATTTGTTCTGTGTGTGTGCCAGAGGGCTGATGGCACAGGGAGATGGCATGCAAAGCTGTGTCTGAATGTTAGTAGCTAAATGTTCAGTGGTAGAACATGAGTTATTTAGACTTCTAGAGGCTTCACTTCATTTTTCATTGGATTTTAGGTGCAATTATTTCACTGGTCATGCAGTGATCTCTCCGTTCATCCTGTCGCTTTGCTGCTACAGCTGTACTTTCTGTCTCATGCACATGCATATAAAGAAAAATCAAATCGGATACCTGCCATATAACATGGCAGAAAAATCAGCTTTCCCCAGGATGACCTAACTGGGGATATCCCCTACCCTGATTACAGAAAATATGTTTTTCACAAATGATATTGAAGAAATCAGGTGACTGCAGAAACCAGACTGTAACCTGTAACCTTGTTGTGCGTGTAAATGACTGACTCCTCCATACGGCTCTAGCCAGTGTCGGATTATGTACTTTTAAAATGTTCAACAAGGACACACTTCAGCCTGCGAGGTGCCTGAACTCAAACCCACCTTAGCTGAGACCAGAAAAGTCAAACCATGCTATAAAAGCCTCATGTTCTCTGTTATTTCTGTGTTAACTACAGATGTAACAGTATGAAACATTCTAATTAATTATTGATTAGAAAATGTGCTGGAAATGTTCAAAAAGTGCTCATACAGACTTAACCATATAGAATGTGCATTAACATTAAAGATATTATAAAAGTAAATGTAATGACCCCATACACAATTGACATAATACTACATAGAAATTGCAATGAGCCCAACAATTGACAAATACAGGTGAGTCTAGAGTGTTTCTCCTGTTATGACACTTTTTCAACCAATCTGATGACGGATTTTAAATTAACAAAATATGTTGTTTAGGTCACTAAGAGGGCTATTGATTTCTATGATTGATTTCACCAGTTTTATCTTTTATATTAGAACTAACAGCACTAAGACAACTAAGTTTATGACTTGCATATTATACATCTTAATCAGTAACATGATGAGTTGCACATGCCTTAATCATCTAGCTTTCTTATAGTTTCAGACATTTCAGCAGATGTTTTTATACCCTCAGTGAAGCTAGCAGGATCAACAGTAAAATTATAAATAATTTTAGACTTCTGAAGCTTCTGCTTAACTAACTTCCTTCACTACATCAATATTAGATGGTAAGGAGTTTTTACTGTTGTTCTGACCTAATTCCAAAGTTTCATTGCAAATATTCCTTTTCAAGGCAAGTAAATCAGATCTCAGAGCTCTCGGTTTCTTTTAATGAAGCAGGGAGCATATTTAAGTCTGGCACTGTTTTTTGAAGTTCAAACACCCATCCCTTATTTTCCCAGCCTCAAACCACAGCCTCTCTCAAAGCAGCGTGGAGTTCAGGCACACACAAGTTTATTAGCTTTGTTTTTACTTTTATAAAAGGGCTACTAAATGGTCAATTCATTGTTTCCCTGTGTCACTCTTGCATACTAGGTTTTTGAATGCTATATCACTTTGACTGCATTTGGTTTAAAGAGTTCATTGCAGGCAGCTCTGTGACTGTGCAGCTGACTTTCTTGCTGTGCTGCTGTGTGCGTTTAAGTGTTGTACAAGCTCGAGGCTACCAAAAGTCCTGATGGTCAGTTGATGAACAGCAGTTTTTATTGGAAAATATTCACAGACAGACTATTTTTTTTATACTGTCGTTTTGATAACATCCATGTTTGTGTTCCAGGTTTGGTATTCACACAACATAGCTTGTGACAACTCTGAAGTGAAAGTGATACTGTGTTTGCCATCTGGATGTGACCTTGTGTCTTTGTTTATAAAGATGTTGGTAAGGAGGCCAATGAATAATGCAACATATAAAAATGTCACTTCTGATTTGGACAACGTTGAAGTACACAACCTTAAAAAAAAAAAAAGTAGGAAATTACCAAAAAAGGCTCGAAAAAGAAAACTCCCCATGAAAGATAGGAGAGGTGGACAGACAGGAAAGACAGGAAAGCACATACAAGTGATAACATGCAGATTTTTACTTAATATTTGTGTAATGAAAAGGTGGGTATTTACAGTACGTACTGGCAGGTTAAAAAGCGATTAATGTTCAGGTGAGAAGCAAGAGTTTGATGAGTGATAGACCTATAAAAAGTGACTGCCTTTGTTACCAGGAAGAGTTGGTATGGCATAGTCTTGTATTACTCTCTGCTTTATCTCAACTGTGAACACACAGCACAGTTCAACCACCCATTGGGACAGAACAAACAAGGGTGGGTCTTACTTTCTGCGTCACAGCAGAAAGAAAAAAACGCCCAAACGGACACATGAACCCATGGACACAAACACAGTGGGCATAGAACAGAATTGATGTACTGTGATATAACTATATGTGCAAGAATTTTGTGTACATTTTAAAAAGAAAGATTTTTAAATTCCTAAATAATCATTTTACAGCACAAATCCATTGTTGACTTCTCGTTACACTGAACTATTGGTGTGGCTCCCAGAGGGGGCATAAAAAAGTAGAGAAAGAAAATTAACCTTTCCAAACCTACTAAAAAACTAAAGCACTGGATAACATAAACATGATCTCTGTTTTATCACTAATGCACAACTTGTTAATGTCTCTTGTTAACTTTGCCAAAAATGGTTTTGATCGCAAGACTGACAGAAAGGTTGGAAATGTGTTACTTATGTTTAACTGAACAGATAATTGTTCTGTGTAGTAAAATATGATAAACTCTTTATCATGGTCGCGTACAAACATAGGCAAATGTAAAATGGACTTAACTAAAAACAAGGGGCTCCGTTTAATTTATAATATGAAACTAATGATACAACATGAATTCAATAATAGACTAACATTAGCATACTATTGTTTCCCATTTTCTCCCAATACTGTGGTCCTTTCCTCTGCCAACTCCACTGTTTACATGGGAAAGGAGTAGATGGACATGCAATACCTCTGTGACTACTGTTTGTTGCCAGCAGCTTCACCTGCCAGCCAGACGCCTCTCATGGAGGGCATACGGTTCACACTATCCCCCCCCAGGTGATTCATCTGGTTATTACTGGCTTAGGGGGCTGTTTTGTGATGAATATAGATTGATTCAGTTTTTTGGATCAAGCTGATGCTTCAATGTTTTATAATTAGAATATGCCATCTCGATATAGAGTACTGATTAGATTCTATTCAACCATTTTTACAGAAAACTCTCAAATGGGACCCTATAAAAGGCAGCCACTTTTGAAGTTCATTTTAAAAACACATTACCAGTTATATTCAATACATCAAAATCTGCCACTATGTCTTTTTTACCCTTCAATTTTGGTGAGAGAGCCGTTCAATGACAGGTGGCAATGGCAGATCAGGTAACAAAAGTACGGTTCAAATGTCTTATAGCTCATTGGGTTTCTTTGACTGGCACATTTAAGGCCAACACACTTACAATGAGTATGGTCTGGTTCGAATTGGTTTCCAATCAATCAATGCATGACCACTGCTTCCTAATAATTTCTAGCCAATAGCCTTGTTGTTTTTGCACCTACTGCAATGCTGTCTAATTGACACTACTAACTTTTGCTCAGTTGCGCACAGGGTGGTTTACGGTTTGACAGCAGGGTAACAATTATGAAGAATCTCAGACTGTCCAACCAAAGAAGAACTAAAAGATAGATATACTGTATGTGCATGTACTGGAAAATAGAATCATGCGCTGAAACCAATATTAGCACATCTAAATATAGCAGACTTCCCTCCACAAACAAAGACTTCACACAGTCTTCTAAACACATGCGCCATCGCGCGCACACACACACACACACACACACACACACAAAAGAACACACCCCAGTCACCTCTCTGCTGGTGCTTGTGTGACTGCATGCCCCCCCATCTGCTGTTGGCCTTTTGAGGCTAAACAGTGAAGCTTGTGCAGAAGGAGAGAGAAGAGGGGGGCAGATGGGCACACAATACACTTCCTCCAGCAAACACAAAAGCTCCCGAGGCCCGGACAGGACAGTGGGAGGTGGGGCGGGGGTAAGCTGAAGGAGCACCCATCCTCCACCTGCCAATTGTGAGCAGAGGAAAAGTCCAGGGTTGATATAGTGAAACCAGCAAAAAATGACAATCACACAGAGGGTGATAGGGCAGTGAAATTCTGTGGGGGAGAGCGATTATAGAGGGGTGACAGGTTAAGCTTGGCTCAATCTGAAAAGCCTCTTAACTTGACAAAAAGGGTTAAACAACAATGTAGCAGAAGAGGTGTCTCTGTATGAATGTGTCAATACGACATGATCTGATTAAAGACATCTGCTAGGCCTCACACGAGCGTCACATATTCGTGTGTGCATGTGTGTCTGACTGTGAGTGTGTGTATACTTGTATTAAATCCCGTTGTGTGTATGTGATGCACATAATCAACTGTGCAGTAACTTGTGTATGGTTCCTTTACTGACATTTCAATGACGTTCTGGCCTGACGTTCTGAGATCAGTCAGTCTTAGCTGACAGGTAAACACACACACACACACACACACACACACACACTCTCCACTCTGTTTCCACACACAGGTGGTGCATACGTTCCTAGCTACAGCTAATGTCTGTACAGTTACCACAACAGGCTGTTCGGGACAAATAAACAGTGTGCTCCACCCTTCGAAGATATCACCAGTCAGAATAAAGCTCTGTTCAAGTTCTGTCAGTCACATCCTAGCTCTCAAGACAGATGGCTAGTTTGCAGATGAGTATGTTTAGCCAGCAGGTGTCATAATACACAACACACATTCATTAAAAAAAAAAGAAAGAGAAAAAAAAAAAGAGACTGGCTGACATGTGGGAGGAAGTGAGAGAGTTCGACATCTGTACGACACACAGAAACAGCTGTCTCACTTCCTGAAACAGGCTGGAAGACCAGCATAGAAACAAAGAAGGATATGGAGTAGAGTCTTTTAAGAGGAACAGCAGGGTTGGAGAGACAAAGACAGATGGGGGATAATGAACATTTCAGTGTTGGTAAAGAAGTGAATGAGAGACTACAGGCATTTGTCAAATTTCTGACAGCCTCTACTCTCTATCTATCCCTTCGAGCTGGCTTCACTAACTCTGCCCTTCTGACACCTGATTCATGGTGTGAATCCCCCACTGTGTCTAATGCAACAGATCATACTTGTGGTTTCACTGCATAAATACAAACAGACTGGGGAGTTATCTCCTGCTTTCAAATGACAGGGGATTCACACAGTGAGAGGGATTTGGCCCTTTGATTAGTTGTGCGTTTGCATATTTATGAATATACAGAGTATGTTTTCAGACTGATTAAATAAAACTAGGGAAGTGCAGTACAAACCAGTTGCACTGAGCTCCTCCCGCCTCCCCTGCCTCTCCATCCGTATGCATTCTTATGCCATTAATGCTTGCTACTAACTCGGCATCTTCTATTCCTTTTGCTCTCTTTTCCCCTTTCAACCCCTTTTCCCCTTTTTTTTTACCTTCCACTGTCGCCAAGTGCCTGCTTAGGGTAGGAATTGTTGGGTTTCTGTAAATAATATTTTTAAGAGTACGGTCTGGACCTACTCTATGTGAAAAGTGTGTTGAGATAACTTCTGTTATGATTTGGCACTATATAAATAAAATTGACCAGTAAAGACCTCAGGAAGTTACTGGTCCCGACCAAGACCTAACCTGTATTGGGAACCACCTACTACATACTACCAACAAGCACAGTATGCAGTATGCTCTTCTTTTAGAGAAAATTTACCGTGCAGTCTGTTTAATACTGCCGCTGTAGCCGGCCTGGGAATGCACCGTAACTGGCCTCATACTAGATAAACGCTTGTGATTGGTTCACCTGACACAACAGCGCTTCCAGTATCGAGGAAATCAGTTGGAATGGGAGAGAGGCCAGACGAATCTGCCAGAGCAAATAAAACACAAGTTCGCAGATTTGTCTGGTTCCCAAGCTAACCTACTGCCAGTATAGTAGGCGGTTTTGAATATTTTGAATACAGCCATAGTTTGGCCCATAAACTCCCATAAAACTACAAGGTCTCATTTTTACTCTTTTGTTTTTGTACTGATTAAACAAACACAATATAATGTGTTAATTACTGACCTAGAAGTGCTCACAATCACTGATAGGGGGATTTTGTTACCTTATAACAGGGTAGCTGATTCTCCGTGTCCAGTCTTCATGCAAAACTAACTAGCTGCTGGATGAGCTGCACCTACAGATATTAATGATATCGATCTTCACAGCTAACTGTGCAAGAAACCAAAAAGGTTTATTTCCCGAAATGTCAAATTTAATCCTCCTGTCTTTTCCACAATGTTAGAAACCAAAGACACCACTGTTACAACAAAGAGCCAACTAAAACAACTAGGTAATTGACACAAAATGTATCAATGATAATTTTGAGAATCATTTTGTTTAATAAAATTTAGATAGAAGTAAAAATACCAAACTTTTACTGGTTACAGTTTCTGAAAAGTGTGGGCTTGCTTGCTTTTCTATGCACCAACCACCAAATTTGGCTTCAAATTAGTGTATTTATGCAGTGTTTTGGCTTATATTCATACAAGAGCAACAGAGCATGTTGAATGAATGAACTAAAAAAAACATTCACTTCCTTTAACTGTTAACACCATTCAGCACTATTCAACCACTTCCTAATACGGAAGCATCCATATCAGGAACTGATCATGAGACCCAAGCAGAAGAAATACACACAGAAAGAATAGTTGGTGAAGAATGAGTGCAGCACGTATAAAATTATGAAAGAAGTTAAGTCTGTTTAGCGGCCATTAAGGGAATTTTCACCTCCATTTATGACTAAGTACCGTTTCAGTATGACGGAGTGCTGCATCAGCTTGGAAATTACTAATTATCAGAAATACAGTTGGCTAGCTACTTTTGGGTCCATCTATTACAACCACCATACCACATCCTTCCAAATACTCTACACCCAACAGAAAGGGAGACAACAGAGAAAGACACGGTCGAGATGGGGGTGGGGGGCTACTGCACCCAGTCACAGATGATTTATATTGCAATCCAGTAAATATTATGTCAAAAGGAGCTTACAACACCAAGATACATTTTTACCAAAGGAGCTTTCATTAATCTGTTTGTTTGTGACAATGTCACACAAATATTTTCACAATATTCTGAAGGTAGAAATAAGATCTAATGGCATTTAGAGATCTCTCACAGTGTTGACATAATGTCAAAAATCCAGACTGTAATACAGATCCTTCACTGAGGGACACGGACAAAACAGAAGAAATAAAAAATGAAGACGAAAACATAAATTGTCAATAAACAGGCTTGTTTGTCTCTGTAGTCTGTACTGCGCTAACTAATGGACAAGTAACAAATAAATAGTGCACTCCCTGAAGTTAAGGTACACATTTCTCTATGAACACACAGAGAAATAAGGTCATTTAACACCAACCAATCAATACAACTTCATACTACATCCAAGATGCAGTTGCGGTTCCAGGTGATCAATGTGCCAATTTATAAAATCAAATTCAAAACTTGAAGTTAAACACAAACTTTAAGGACAGGATTAGATGTGTGGAAAGGAACATGCAAACGGTGTCAAGTGTTAATGTTCTAGGGTTGCAACTAACAATTGTTTTCATTATTGATTAATCTGACAATTTTCTTGATTAATCATTTTGTCTATAAAATATCAGAATAGCAACAAAAAAAGGGAGTTCCCACAGTAGACAATGATCTAAAACACAAAGATATTCAGTTTCTATTCAAGTTTCAGTTCTCACATTTAAAGGTGGTGACCCCAGGAAAATTTAGGCGTTAAAAAATGACTTCCCCGATTAATCAATCTTCGTTTTGGTATTTTTGCTGAACTGTTTTTTATTTGTTATTATCTGTGAAGCACACTGGACTCTATTTTGCATGATGTGCCTATGACACTATGAAAGAATTCTTCGTGACCTGCTAATTTGCAACTCATCTCCACAATGCCAAGGAGAATAGCTGCAAAGATGCAGCTGTACCTTTATATGCATTGAAATACTTAAGTATTTTGATACAGAGTAGGATCATTGTTCAAAAGTACTTCGTCTTCTAGAGGACGATGTTGCCCCTAATGTTATCAAGAGTGGAACTTAAGGAGAACTTAAGGTGTTTGTATTAATTGACACTATTCTTTGTGTATTTTTTTCCTGTCAAATTCTATTCCTTGGCAACCTAAAAATATCACCCCCACCACCAACAGCTTTTACATCTGAGGCACAACACATGAAAATGTGTTAAGGGCATTATGTAATAAAAATAGTGAGAACATTTTCTCAGCTTAAACATTTCTTGAGAGAGTGCAATGACTGTGTGATGAGTGTATGGTTGTCCAGTGACGCCACAAGTCACAAAGACCACATTGCTGAGGCAAATACTTTCCCCAACAGAGCAAAATGACTGATAATAGAATTTTATGTTGAAAGCAGGGAGATTTTGCTCCTGCTCAACTGGGCATTTAGTGACATTATGGAATGAAGTGTATTTACTCCTATTTCAGCCACGAATAAAAGACCTTAGATCTTAGAGATGCCACTCTCATGAGGGCACAGTTAGAAGGGGTAGAGAAATAACTCTGAGGGCTACGAGAGAACATCTTCCTTCCTCTCACCCTCCCTCCCTTTCCTTCCTTTCACCATCTCACGATTGAAGCATGGGCCTGGCTCTTCCTCTGTATATGTGTAACCTTAAATCAGACATGCTAACAATGTGAATGCTTAATGCAGAAGGATTCATGTTGTGTGAATTGTGGGTGTCACTACAGAGAGACCATTTTTAAAGCACACTATTCGAGAAAAGTCTAGATTCTTCTGTTGTACAGTAGTTAGAGAGAAAATGTCAGAAATCCAAACCCCATAAACAAGGGGAAAAAACCCTCCATTGGGACAGGCCAATGCTTCCAGTTCCTCTTTTCTCAGCCAACTCTTAACAGGTGTGTTTACTTCACCACAGTGGCTTCCACATCTTTCCAAATTTCAGGAAGCGCAACTACAACGACTCAAAATGTGTGGCCAAAATATTTTGTCATCCTGTCTATGATTACGTCACCTTAACGACACAGATTTTACTGAGTTCCTTTCCAGATGAAGCAAGCTTTAAGAGTCAGTGAACCCCTTCTTTGTTTGTAACTAAAATCACTGCAACCTCTTGGACTGTTTACAGTAAACTGGTTATTGTCAGCTTTTGCAGTAACCAGATAGCTTCCACATCATGTTCACTCTAAACCTTTTATCAAATCACGTGGGGTGGATAGAGAGGTAGGGCTAGGGATGGGTATCCGAATTCTTAAGATTTTATCGATACTACTACTCTAATTGATTCTCCTTATCGGTTCAGTTACTTATCAATACTCTGATCGGTTGTTTTCTGGAAACAAACCTAAGATGTCAAAATAAATAGTACTGAAATATTGCTTTTCTTGTTAGATGTTTTTCTTGTTGGAACAGGTTTATTGATAAAGTATTGGCTTATTACTCGCAAACGTTTTATTGCACTTACAGTTACGAGCATAGTTGGAGGAGCTCAGCCCCGACACAGAGAACAGAGGAGAAGCTGCAGCGTGATAATAAATTACACCAAAAAGTTTTAAACGTACAGATAAAAGAACCGGTAACGTCTGAGATTATTAATACTACGCTGTTTAATAATTTATCCCCAGGCTCTCCAGCTTGCTTCTTGAATAGCAATGACAGGTTGCTAAGTTGATTTTATTTTCCATTGTTTCATCTGTGCAAACTTGGGTTTAAAATCTGATTGCAGATCTGTCTTTTTTGTTTATAGCTTCAGTACTTTCAATATTATCGAATGTATAATTAACAGATAGCGTATCATTTTAAACATGTGGTTTCAAAAAAGTGTCAATACTTCTAACAACCTTACCAAACAAACATTAAGACAAAAACGAGTGCCCCAAAGATCCATAATGATGTTAAGTTTTAAAATAATTTGCCTTTGAAATCCGAACTTTGTGAACACATTTAATTTTGCTACCATATGCTGTAGCAACAGGGCCACACAAACACACCCCTTTGTGTGCTATTTTTGGTCAGAATGTGGCCTTAACCTGATTTCTTGTGTGCATATAGATGTAGTAACAGTAAAACGATACCTGCAGATGCCTCACACCCTTTGAGAGTGTGGCAGGACACTTTAAAAGGCAGACCAATCAACACAGAAGGACACATAGCTTTGTCACAGACAAAAGCCACAGAGTCAAATAGGTATTGATTCTCTGCGACAGGTTATATTAACCATAATGTATTACAAGGTACTACAATATTATTTGGAGGACTTTCAAGGCTTTAGGGCCCCTTCATTTCTCTGCCACAGTATCTTTCCTACAAACACAGACACTCATTCAGCACAAAACTTGGTTCAAGAGACAGGTGAAAGTTTTACAAGGTGATGTCACCTTGGGCTAGGCTGGCAGATTCCTGGTCCTGGCATATAATGCAAACCTAATGAATACAATAGATGGGGCTGACTCAGCTGACGTCAGTGAAGGGAACAACAAGGACATTAGATCATTAGTTCATTCAGTGAAGGCGTTGGTGTTATTCTGCCACAGTCTGTCTTACAACAGCATGAGGAGAGATCAGTGAAGCTAGCATATTACAATTTAGCTCCAAAGTACAACTTTAAAGAAGCAGAGGTAATTGGAGGGGGCTGAAGGAAGTATACTTTGTGGCCTTTAAATCAAATGTGTGTTTATTTGTACATTTGCAGTTATCTGACATATAAAAAAGACTATTTCCATCTCTGTCCGTCTCCATCAGCTTTTCCACCTCAGATAAGCTTGTAATTTTTTTAAGATATTTTGGCTCTTTTCTGCAATTTCTAATGAGGTATTTGATTGATAAAATTCAAAATACACAGAAAAGATTTGTATAGAAACATACTAAAGAATGGCTGACAACTTCAGTTGAGCAGAACTGAGCTCCTGTGTGTATTTTCCATTGTTTGAGTTGCTTGTAGTTTATTATCTCCTTAAAACTTCACATCAGTTCTTGTCTTATGATCTTCCTTTACTGCATTTTATTGACAATGTCAATAAAATCTATTTTGCCCTTGCAATGTCAACTTGTGATGTTAGTTTAACTCACTGTCACCATTTAATTCTGGCTTATACTTCTAAATGAGTTCATATTATGCACAAAAGGACCAACATGACCCTGAAAACTCAGGAATGGCAGAATGCCACAAAGGCATGAATATCTTGGCAGTCTATGTAGAGCTTCAAGCTAAAGTGGCATATAAAAAAATGAAAGGAATGCAGATCAAGTATTAAAAGCACTCCTAGATACAAGTGAAACTAATACAACTTCTTCTTACAAGTATCACTAAATTCCTGAACACACAGTGCCTTTGTGATCAAGAACACAATTTGTCAAGCAGCACCCAGATCGTCTTACTACATATCAGTTGCACTAATACTACTCACATAGCTTTGTACAAAGCCTTACTCTACTTTAGTTAGTGACACAAAAAACAATTTACATCAAGAATATAAAAAATGTTTTTGCACCACTACAACTTACTACAAAAAACTGAGCTTTATTTTGAAATCGCAGCTCTCTTTATCTCATCTTTCTTCCTCCAAACTATAAAACAAAAAGGACCATAAAGTCTGTTTGGCAACTGCTTCTCACATTTTCCAGATGTTTTGTGCCTCATACTATACACATCTTTCCACAATTTAAGCATGACATATTTGGTATGTTTGGAAAACTTAACTAGAATTTTAAATAATGGTGCTTAGCTGAGGTACATCTGTTGGTAGTGGAGAACCCACTGGTTATTAGGTATAGGTTGACGAGATTATGCCACTACATGTATGTTTTAATTCAATTTTAGGACTTAATACTTTTAAAACATTATAGCGTACTGTGATAATTTGGCCAAGATAATTCCATCATAAAAGCACATGCTTCATTTTGAGGAATACATTTTCTTACAAAATGTTAATTTACACAGATTTATCCAAATTAGGTACATTTCAATTTAAGTGAAAATGCCTAATGCAACAATTTCATACAGGAATATTCTATTCAGGACACACTGAACGTGCGTTGGACCAATTCATATGAGACCACTGTCACTGAGACTCCAGTCTGCAGTGTAGTTGGATCAACTTTACTGATAAACCAGAAAATTACAGTGAATAATCATTAGAAAAAAGTTAGTCTGAGTTTTTCTTCTGTCTGTATGCAGGTTCCCTGTCTCTTGATCACTTTCAGTGTTTGCACTTTCTATTTCTTTATTAAATTCTCTCTCCCTTTCTCTTTTCAGCAAGTCAGTCAAATTACATTTAAACTTTGGTATCCATGAATTTATTTCCATTCCTTACACAAACACCAGTTCACCAGGTAACGTCCAACCCACGTCCACCCCAGGATGAGAGAAGTGTCATGACGTGCGTTGACCCATTCATATAGGCACCTGATGCAGGTTGGATCTTGCTAATTTGTCAGCATTAATGGGGAATTGGTCATGTCACTTCAAAATAAATTCACAATGTACAGTTACAAAGCAGCAAGAAACACAACACCTTAACTATTTTGTAACTGTACTTAGGACAATTGGTGGATGATTGGGAAAATGTTTTGAATAACAATGTACGATCACATCTCCATGTCCTTTACACGTCCATGTCCTTGTGAGGTGCAGATATTTTCTCTGGTGGAGCAGTACATTTATTGGTTCTAATGTGGCCTTGGACAGTCTGGATGTTTGAGCTGGGATGAATAGGAGTAGAGAACTTAAGTTTTTTGCTATCTGCAAGGATTTAAAGAGACATGTTTGGATGTTCAATTGTTTGCCAGGCGAAGACCTCAAAGGTCGAATCGTTGAGTCATTAGCTTTTGGGAGCTTCGTATACTCAGCGAGCAGACAACCTCTCTTTTTACTTTGTATACCGCTTTGGACCTTTACCCAACTGGGGTTGGAGTGCAATGACAACAGCTCTCTCCAGGTGCCATATATATGTCTATCTGAAATTATAACATTATAACAGCAGAAGTTTTGTGAAAAGAAACTTCACACGCCACAGCGATGTTACGTGACTTTCTATGTGTAATACAAATTATACATACAAACAAATGGCTCACCAAAATACAACACTGCATCAAACATGTTTAACTAAGAGTGTGTGTGTTTACGTTTATTCCACACACACACACACACACACACACACACACACACACACACGTGCGCGCGCAGAGAGCTATGATCCATTTAGTTAGACTGAATTTCAGTTTTAATTGCCACACTGGATGTTCCCAGGCTGTGATTCATTTGGGGAAAATTTTATGCAATACTTAATAAGATCTCTTTTATAAGGGTAAAGACATAACTGAACTAGCCTATAGTAATAACTTACTTCAATGGGTCATGTCTCGGTCAACTGTGTGTGGATAGCTGTTGTGACGTTTTTCCTTTGTCAATCATTGACTGATACAGAAAGTGATCTCTAGATGTAGTTCCTGATACTGCCACTGTCACTTTACAGCCCGTCCTACGCTTTTTCTCATCAACAGGATACAGGAAAGTACCTACACTTAAATGCACAAACAGAGGACTGAAACTACCAACCAATATTTACTTATAAATGGTGGATAATACAAATATCAGTACATAATGCAGATTGAAAAACAGTGTCATAGCCTGTGCCATGACATAGCCTGTCCAGCAATGTGCCCTGGATGGTTCACAACACTCGGTGGCACCTGGGATAAGGGGCAGCCCATCACAGCTGAGATGGTGGCGTACCTGTTTTAAATGAATGCACTGTTTGGATATAAAATACTCCAGCTTGAAATATAAGAAATCCCTTCATGCTACAGGAGGACTTTCAAATACAGATCACCTGCTAATAACTGATCAGCAAACATGTGGTTGTTGTCTTCTTTGGTAGAGTAATCATGGCCAGTGATGATAAGCAACTAAAAGGATGGGTAGACCATCACTATCACAAACCTCAAAAGGCAATAAAACAATAAACTTTATCTTTATGTGCTAATTTTTTTTTTTTTTTCTGCTTTTCCCAACAGCTGTAGGTGATGTTGCTTGTTTTGATGGACCAACAACCCAAAATGTAAACATGTATTCAATTTACTATCATAGTAGACTAAGAAACCCAGCAAATATTACACAATACAGAAGCTACAGTGGCTTTTTGGCATTTTTAAGTGACTTAAGCAATGACACAACTGTTGCACATACAATTTTTATCAATCCACTTATCAATTAGTCGACTAATGCCCCTCAAAAAGTATGCAGCCTGCGATTAAATAGTTTGGAGTACCACTGCAACTGGTGACAGCTTTAGACACCCCAAACGTCCCCTTTTCCCCGGCCATGCCTCAGCGCTGCACCGCCATAACATCCCTGCGGTCCGCCCGAGTTAATTCACCCAAATCCAACCTACCTTCAGCGCGAACTTCTCCCCGGTTTTCTTCTGGAAGATTTCCAGGACCTTGCCATTGATGCCGAGCCCCAGCACCTGGCTGGTCACCTTGTAGTCGTCCGTGATGGCGCTCTTCTTGATCTGTAAGGTGGGTCTGGCGTGGAAGGGGAGGAACTGGCCGGCGGGGTTCTGCTGCCCGCCCGGGTTCTGCTGCCCCGCCGGGTTGGGAAACAGCGGCTGGTTCTGTGCGTTGGACAACATCGCTCTCGGTCTGAGCTGAGAAACGGAACAATTACTTCTTTCCTTTTTTTTTTTTTTTTTTTTTTCCTTGTTGTTTAGTTTTTCCTTCTTCTCTCTTTCCCTCCTCTTTCAACACAGACCGAGTCCTCTCCCCGGGCTGAGCCGGCCTCGGACGAACTGTTGGCGGTGTAGGCCCGAGGAAACACCGGCGGTCGCGTTGGTTCCGACGTTCGCCGGTTGACAAAGTCACTCGGTCCGCCGGTGGAAACGTTGAATTAGCTCCGCTGTTAGCACGTTAGCTCGACCCTGTTCTCGACCCCGTGATTCTCGGCTAACGGCTCAGCTATCGGTTAGCTCGTCCATCTCCGGTGGTGTCCGCCGTCCACCGGTTCCTCGAAGAGCACTTCAGGAACTTTTTCTAAAACATCCCGTTAAAAAAAAAAAAAAAGAAAAAAAAAATGGGGGCTACACGACCGGCGGTTTCTAAATGAGTACCGTTAAAAAAAAAAAAAAAAATTAAAAAAAAAACCTCGCGAGTGGAGTTTAAGATGTAAAGTAAGAAATAAAAAAATTAAAAAAAAAACAGCCCACGACAAAACACACTGAACGAAAGACAGACAACAGAGGAAGGAGAGAGTCGGGCAGCAGTAGCACGCCAAACACACTTCACTTTCCGACGGACGGACACCGAGCAGGAGCAGGTTTTACTGCCGACGTCATGGACGGGTGTTTTCGGCGCTTAAAGGAGAAGTGCGACCCGAGGAGACGACCGGGATTATATAAGAGATCATGAACCAGGCGACGCACAGGTACACGCGGTTAGAGACAAACACGCTGTGGTCAGATTAACGTGAAAATACAGACTTTTTTTTTTTTTTTTTTTTTTGGATGTTGCTGTATACGTTTTGTTGTTTCGGTTGGCCTCGGTGTCACCCTGCAGGCGTCTTGCGTCCTCCACACGGGGTCACCGGGGTGAGCAGATTAACCCTGTGCTGCTCTGAAGACACCCACTCGCAATGTTTTGATAGTAGAAGATAAAGGGATAGAAATAGACCCCGTAATCTCTGACCACAGTCCTCATAGGTTGCCTCGGGGTTAAATAGTTTTCTGTTTTATCAGCCTTCAGCCTTTTCCCCATTAAACGTTTGTGTGACCAATTTTTGACCTTTTATACCCTTCAGTGTTTCTCACACTTTGTGTGGTTTTGCTGCTGACAAATAAGACTCTCTGTGAGTCAAGTGAAACCCAAATATCTGCTTCAAAACACTGTAAAAGCTAAAAAAAATTGTTAATCTACTTTTGCACCCAACCCCAACTAGGACACCAAAAATAAAGCCTCCCTCTCTCTTTTATATTTTCATTTGATTTCATCACTATTATTTTTCATCGTATGTAGTTCTGATCATTTTATATAATGAGTCAAACATATTCTTTAATTATGTCATAGATCATACCTCAGAAAGTCACACACCCCTGCAACCTCTGGGGGTTGCTCCTGCAACCCCCAGAGGTTGCAGGAGCAGGTAGGCCGCTCAGCAGGCTGCAGCGCATCTCTGCAGGAGGACGTGTCGGCCACGGGGTGACAGCTGGGTTGCTGAAGTGGTTAATAGAGCATCAGTTTTGTTTTTCAAAGGTGTGAAAATTAAATGCAATTAGTTAGATGCACTTAATTGCATTTGAGACGGATATCTGGCTCGTTGGGTAGTCGCAGCGGAGCGTCCTGACCACCCAGCCCCGGCCTCAGTCAGGAGGTGGATGGTGCCAGAGGTAGGTCATGTTGGGTGACATTTATAGAGATAGGCTATGTTTCCCTCGTGGTAATGTATGTAGATTTAATGTCAAGATTTGTCTTTTCTATGGCCATTTCAGACCAATAAAGGGATAAGGATGATGACGATCAGGCAGTTAAAGTTGCTGATCTGTGTGAAGCAGGTAAAGATAAGTGAATAGCCCAATGATGCACAACATAATGATGATAATAATAATATATAATAATAATAGTACAGCCTCATCTGTACTCATGCTGCTTCCTATGTCATTTATTTGATAATATTACACTGTGTTGGCAGGTTTCTTTCACCTGTGGCTTTATTATCTATGTTCTCTAAAATAATTTGCATTGTGGGTATAGCCTTTTTATGGGCATTTATGTCCCTTAAAAGCTATGGGGACGCAGACAAGATTTTGCTATTTTTCAAGAAAAGTGGCAGTGGTGTAGAAGTGAGTGAATAAATGAACATAACAGCACAAATAATTGACATGAAAATCTCCCCTACTATAAAATGGGAGATCACTGAGCGACAAAACTGATTAAGTGAAGTTTCTCAATAATCCTTGCAAAGTCAAAGTGCAGAAAAATTGCATCCGTCCATTTTTAAATAAGCCTTTGTGGGAGGGCTACCAGAGCTAAGTTATACAATGTAGGCTATCAGTTCCCCATAAAACCATCCAGAGTCGCAGTAATCACAGTTATTCATTGTAATTTCAAACTGTTTTACTTGTCCTGTTATTTTCAATAACACTTTATCTGCTATTAAGTGTAATTATGAGGTCAATCTGGAATTTAAATGCAACACTTCTTGTAACCACTAGATGGCAGACCAGTATAGGTATAGTATAGCTCACATTATACAGTATAGCTCAACTTTGTGTTTTTAATGAATGTGTTTTTGAGCCTGCATGAAGCAGATGAATACAGGCTGCTGCACAGGACAATACAGTGTGAGACACATAATCACAAACATTTGTTTTAAAAATGTTTATAAGTAGGGGGACTGTGTTATCATTGACATACATTGACATTGTCACAGACCATCCTGTGTTTCCACAGTACACACTAGTCTTGTGAATGCAATGTATAAATAGGATAGAGGCGCCAAGACCGAACTCCTCAACTCCACTTCCACCTATGGGGCCACACTTCACTTTACTCCCAGTACTTCTTATTTCTTGTTAAATTTAACCTCAAATTCATTATTATCAGTTATCAAGTTCACGGACTCACAAGTATCATAAAGGCAGAGACATTCCAACCTTGAGTCTCAAGTATTTGTGAAGCTCCAAAAACCCTGGATTCCAAAATTCCCCCAATACTACACACCTCTAAGCCCCAGCCTGATGACACCATCAGGGTTATTTTATCACGCTTTATAAAAGCTCCTCCAGAGCAGCAGAAGATATTATTCAGTGGTTTTCACCAGATGAATAGTGCCTTTCATGACGAGTAAACTGATCTTGATGTGTAAAATTGGTGGAATGCCCCTTTCATAACCTTTTAGGTTTAAATTTGTATGATTAGTGAGTGGATTGTTAAAACCTGCTGAATTGCCCTATACGTAGACCTACATACTGTATGTTGCTTGGCAGCTACAAAAACAAATAATATAGTCTGTGCAAAGATATCTTGTCCACAATCATGCAGCGCTTGCTTCTTCTATGCTAATATTACTCATTTTGTACACATAACTTGACATGATCTGATAACTTCTTCGTAACTTTGAAATATGCTGTTACAGTCTTCAACAAACATTATGTTACACCTGTAATCCCACACATAACCCACCCCAAGTTTGAATTAATGTCTTTAGAGTAGCTGCTTGTAAGCTTAAAGTAATACATTCTTTGATTTACAGTGTATATTTGATAAAGTAATTTACGTATATTTAAAGTATATTATATAAGATTCCTAATTTCTGCTGGCAGAGCATGGAGGAGTGTCATGTTCCTTTTGCCTAGTTTCCACTTACATACATTTCACTGTTATTATCCTCAGTTATGTAAGAGAAGCACATCATGTCCTCATGGACCCCATTTATACACACAGTACACCTTTTTAAAACACCTATACACGCACACACACACACACACACACACACACACACACACACACACACACAGACAGACTATGTGAAGGATTAATCTGAAATTGGAAACTTGCCTGAGCTTTAACAGCTTTGTGCTGATGAATTAACACAAGCTACAGAGTTGCGGTTACTTTGCATAGCTGCAGGTTCAGTTATAGCTGCTCCCAAGACAATCAGGACGACCTGTCCGTTACAGTGTTCTCTCTGGGGAAAGTGTCATGGCTCCAACCGTTATTCTCTTTATTCATTATTATAGAGACCAAGGGGCTCACATTACACTGTACATGGAAGATTTCTGTTGGGTTAAGCGCCAGTGTCCCAAAGTTTCCCCTGGTGTACAAGGATCAGGAATGCGTGGCCTGTGCACACAGAGTCTGGCATGCTGACATTTTCCTTTTCTCCACGCCTTCCCAGAAAGCTCCCTCGACACTCTCTCTTGTTTCACAGCCCTTCTTTTAACTTCCTGACAGTAAGGAAATCTTAGGGGCAAGAGGTGCGTCTCCCCTCGTCCCTCCCTCCCCTCCCTCTGTTCTTCATTAGTGTGCGATCGTCGGAGCGAGTCTGGATCAGTTATTTCAGGCTGGTCAGAACCCGTCTTTGTCAGAATAATCCTCCATCGCCGCTTGGGGCTGAAACCCTAGCCGGCTCTTGATATAGACCCATGGTCAGCACTGGCTCTGATATAGGATTCTAGCACCTGAACACTCGCAAGCCTCCCACCCGGCATGGGACCTGTTGAACCTGCTCACCCCTCTGATGCACGCAGACACACACACCCGCCCTTATGATCCCCCTTGTATGATCTCTCACTCGCTCTTGCTCTTTTCTCTTTGTCCCTCCGTCTCTCCCTAATTGCTATGTAGAGCACCGAGAACCCACATTTACATATGATCTCATTTTTACCCTGCGTTGTCTGCATCCTTCAACCGCTGCAATGCATTTGTTTACTCATGGCCTGCCTTAACTCAGCCTTAAAAGAGACACTGCAGAAACCAGAAACTTTGTCTATCACTCAGTCTGTCTGTCAGGCTGTTTACTTCGGTCTATTTGTGTCGTGATTTGCTCGTGGCCTGGTTCACCTCAGTAAAGCACGATAAAACTCCATGAGGACAGGAGAGGTGGTTTCCCTGTTCTGGTTGCGTTGGAGACGGATGCACAGTTCCTCAGAGACTACAGTTCTTAAGGGCAGCGGCTGACTAAGCTCCCTCTTCCTCTCTCCTCCCTTCTGTTTTCGCACATTCCCCCTCTCTTTCTCATTTTCTTATACATAAGGTCATGAAATTCCCACTGACGAGTCACGGACGTTACCAGCTCCAAGGCCATACAGTCTTGTGATGGAGCGATACAGAATGGGCAAAGTCACTTCCAATCTCAGCTCTGCAATATAGGACTCTGTAGGTGGAAGTGTACCAGGGCCTGCAGGAGATGATTGTGGGTTTTGTGTGTGTGCGTGGGTGTGCTGCAGGAGTCTATTGAATATAATTTATTAATATAGCTCATATATATTTAAGTATAGCTTCATTCACATTATTCTCATGGAGCACTTTTGCCTGCTGGTGCATACCACTTAAAAGCCTTGAGGACCAAAGACAAACATTAAGTTCTCTTTTCTTTTTCTCTCTGTCTCCCACACACGCACACAAATACCTGCACATGAGAAACCAAACATGAAAAGGTACGTGTCGTGCGCAGGTTGCCTTTAACAGAAGAGCTGCTCAATACCATAGAAATTTGCACATGCATCCAAACAAAGGAAACCATGTATGGCTCGTCATCCATGAAATGGATGGCCTCCTCTATAGCCCTGCAGGGAGCATGTGACCGCCACTGGAATCCCCCTTTCATCTATGAACAGAGCCTGAACAACGTGGGTCCCTGCGGAGGCATGAGGGCCCTCAGTGGTCGCGTGTTCTGGCCTTTTCAAACTGACCCCAGGCCTGCCTGTGGAGCGCAGGAGAGAGGAAGAGTTTTGGGTGACTGAGAGAGAAACAAAGAGATAGTGGGAAATGTGGTTGTTATGCAAAAACAGAGAAAACTCCCAAAATAAATTGAAAATTGGGTAAAGTGACTAAAAACACGAGGAATGACGCGCAATAAGTTCATTCTTTCTTTCGAGGTTAGTGGGACAACAACTTGTTAGTTTAAGTGTGAGCAGTTGCTCACACGTTTTAGTCACATGGACATTCCTGTCCCCCCTCTTGCCCCTCAATAAACAAGGGACCGTTTGATGATAGGGGACGATTATTTAGCCTACTTTTGTTGCCAGCTCATCTTCTGTCCTGCTCAGCTGTAAAGAATGCCCTCATTTAATCTCCACCCCTCTTAACAATCACACACATACTGTACACACTCACCCGCACTTCTCTTTTTCAATCAACTTGTAGCTCTCTCTGTCTCTTGTTTTTTCTCACATTTGCACACACACACAGGTCTAATTCTGCTGACCCAGTGACATGGGGCAGCAGGATGCTCCAGTTCTCCTGCACAGAGAGAGTCTCTGCAGTTATTGGTGCTTTGGCACAACACTAACTTCCTCACAGACACAACGTCATGCTGCTTTTTCTCTCCGTGATTCACTCCAGGCCACTGACCCAGTCTTGGAGAGAAGATACAAACACACTCACACTCATACATATTCACTTATACAGGCACTTGAAAGTGTCTGTTTTGGCACGTGACAGAAACACACAAGGCCAGTCTGACGGCCTCTATGATGGCCTAGAATATGACTGGGCTTATAAACTGCCCTCCATGGATATGTATGTATAGTCAATGGTTACACTGTAAATATGACTTTCTTATCTAGTTGTGTATGAGCGTGTGAGTGTGTAGAACGAGTGTCCTTGACGGATAGACATAAAGGTCATACTGGAGGCTTATGCTCGTGTATTCAGTTCAATTCAACTTCCTGTGTGTTGTTTGTTGAATCAGAAATGTCTTAAGGAGAACACACCTCTACCCCTTCTCCACTCGTCAAGTTCATGCAGAATGCTGTTTCTTCCACGGTTCAGCACCAACAGAGCTGTTGCCGGATCTTGTCAGAGTGTGTTTCTGAGACAGAGACAGGTCTTGAGCAAAGTAAAATTTCTCCTGATTTGTCTGTTTGTAAAATGCCATTTTATTGTCAATGTTCGGAGCTATATGGCTTCTGAAAAATGTGTCCAATATTTACTTCGGTGACAATGGGGCGGAAGAATCGGTCATAATCTGTGCTCACATTCACTTCTCCCATTGGATTGAATAGACTCAGGACCTGCTGCTTGTCTCCTAAAGTGGTGGGGCAGTGGTGAAACCCACGTGACACAGAACACAAGAAACTGACTCTAAGTGCGGCGTCTCCTCTCTCATCCAACTCTCAGCAAGAAAATGAAGCAAATTCCCAAAACATCAAACTATTCCTTTAAAGTGAAACACAAGGAGTACCCTATGAAATATGAGCTCGTATAGTAGAAGTCACTAGAAAAATCTTGAACTATATACAGACATACATGAATAGACTGAAAACGTAATAAAAAGGGTAATATTATTCATAATAATAAAATATAACACAATATTGAAATATAATAATACATTCTTCCTATCTTCTCAAAGCTTCAGCTAACCACATTTCTTTGTCTCTGTGTTTCTCTCTCTTGCCCTCAGGAGGCACTTGTAATCCAATAATCCGTCTTTATCCAAACTGAGATTACGTGAGGTGAAAGAGCCACTTTGTGCATACGATTATCCTCCATAGTTTAGGTTTGTGTATGTTAAATGTGTGCTCACTGGCATGTTTTTACATATGCCTGTGTGTGCACATGTATTAATATGTCTGCATGAGTGTGTGTGTGTTGTGCGGGGAGGAGGGTGTATAGTGTGCTGGGCCTTCTTTAATAAGCAGCTGTTCCCGCAGCCTCCCCTCCGTTCTTCATCCCGTCCCTCTGTTCTGTGCATTAGCTGAGGTCAGTCCAGTGCTCTTTAATCCTGCCAGTCTGATCCCCATCACGTTTCACCTCCCACACTCAGCCTACTGCCCCACTGCCCCTGCACGTCTGCTGGGCTCGCTTCACCACAGACTGCATACTTCCTCATCTTACTGGCCTTGTGACATGTGTAACACAGCCCTACCTGGCATACCTGTAACACTGCCCCTAACCTGCAGACAGCGCGCGCACTTCGCTTGCTTCTACCAGCCTCCATCATTAAAGACAGACGGCTCAGATCGGGCCCTGCAAGACAACTCAGTTTAATCATCTTCCTTTCCTGTCTCGTCAGTCATCACAAAGCTGAGAGAAATCCGCTGTGAAGTACTATTGGACTGGCGGTCATGTGTTCCTCGAGTCCCGTGCAGTCGCAATGCTCCACTCTGCACTATATTTAAGCTGCCCAGCTGGCACTACCACCCCATCACTCCTCCCCCCCCCGCCACAGATGCACACACGCACACACCCACATAGATGTGTGTGCATGTGCAGGGCTGGTATGACGGTCCTCTGCCTCTACTATGCCCTTGTACGGTTGTATGACCCACAGACCAGCATGCCCCACTGGTGTGGATTTCCATTGCTGGAGCTCACTCCTCAAACATATACTCCCATCAGCCAATATCGGGTCCTGTCACGTCTTATGTCCTGCTCCTGACATACATGTACAGTATGTCCACGTGCATATGCAGCACACACACACCTTCTTATCTATAAGACGTGAACCCATGCCATTTTCACATAAGCAACATAAATAGACATCATTATGGCCCTCAGTCTATACTGCCCATACAGTATACACATAACACTGCACTGCCTGCCTCACGTTTCTAGGGCACATTTCACCAGCTGACAAGGTTAGTAACATTAAGCCCCGAACTCTTGAACTCAGGACTTAATGCATTCAGAGAACACAGAGGCTGGACTATCACAGTTCAGTCCGACAGGCCTCACACTGTTTTGTTTTGTATTAATCTGTGTGTGTGTTTGTGTCCAAGATAAGATAAGGCTTTAATCATCCCACACTCTGGAAACTCATCTGTTAAAGCATCAGATACATTAACAAATAAAGAACAAAGGAATGAAGAGGTCAAATCTAAAAATATTAAAAAAAAAAAAAAAAATGTACAGAAATATACACCTTTTACTAAAATGTAAATATATAACACACTATGTACACATGGTGCAGCTTATGGTGAAAATAGTCTATGCCATGTCTTGACTCTGACCTTGACTTTGTGCACTAAAGCAAAAGTCCAACGTTTTGGGAAATGCACTCATTCACCTTCTGGAAACTTATCTGGCCAGTATACTGAGAAGTGTTTGTCAGATGGTCAGATAGCCCGTCTCCCCCGTCTCTATGACGGCCGGCTTTTCAATTCACCTCCGAGTGTGGCCGTTCGTAATAACTATCAATATGTGGTCGGACAACACACTGTAAGAACTAGTTCTGAACAAGCATAAACCAACCTTTGGATTAGAAGATTGACACCACTCTCTTGTCTGCCCTTAAAAGACAAAAGATACAGTCAGGAGCCAGTCAGCTTAGTATGAAGAAAAAAAAACATTATGCCCCGCACATGCATCTCTTATTGTTTTAACACTTCCACAATGTTTCTGCCTGTAACGTTCTCAGTAGCTCTGTGATGTTTTACAAAGCAGCCAGTTTTCCTCTCAACACCGTGCTCCAGGTCTTAATATAGCACAGAGTTTCTTGTTCAGCCACCAGTGAAACATAAACATTAACACAGTGCAGAATGACTGAATTATTGATGCCCAGCTGATGGGCTGTGTTCAAACATTTCCTCAGTCTCATTCGGAGTATGTGTGGGGGTGTGTGTCAGACAAAAAAAAAAAAAAACAGGGAGATGATGGAAAAGGAGAATCCACCAAGCAAAGTGTGCCAAAGGAAACCTTCCTCTCCTCTCTTCTCCTTTTCTCAGTAGCTCAGTGTGCTTCCTGTCAGAAGCAGACGGAAACTGGCTCTCCACACTCTGCAATGGAAAAAGCTCTTAGGACAACAATTCACCCAGCAGCTGCTACAAAGGAGAGAGGGCTGGATGAGAAAGAGGACATCGGAGAGAATGAGGCCAAGAACCCCCCCCCCCCCCCCCCCCCACACACACACACACACACACAAACATATAAACATATATATAGATATCTACTGTGTACACTACTGGTGCCACCCTGTCCTGCAAACATTGCCATATAATGTACTGTTAATACACTAATACCTCCAGGGAACATTTCAATGGAGCTTTTGTCCCCTGTGACAAAGTAATGCAGTGTGTCGTCTTCAAACTAGATTAACTATAATCAGCATTGAATTGACTTACCAAGTAGCCACTGCTGGAGACGTACTGGCTGTTACGAGAGCATTCAAAGTACAGGCGGCCTGACGAGCACACTAAATCGATCTCCTTGTTGATCAACAGTAGCACAAAATGGCAATTTCACAGAATTCTTTGTTCTTACTGAATAACTGGCTTATATTGAATTGTATAATTGGAAAGCAGTTTCAGTAAAAGTACAAACATGTGACATGTGACTGAAACTGATGAGTCCGTGTTTACTCTGTGCACCTAACCCTAACTGATGCAAACACAGACAGAGAACATGAGCTTGTGTTGTGTACACACACACACATGCAATCACAGACTCGCAGGGTCAGGCTAGCACCGGGCATTTGCATGCTCTCTCTGTTTTTGCTTTACAAATGCAATTCCACCAATTTACAAATACCCCGAAACTAGGTCAATTAATGTGAAGTAACCTGCATGTCAGGACTGACCTGAGCCCCAAGGAGAGAGAAACTTAAGGTAGCTTAGCAACAAGGGTGGGAGAATAACATGTAGACAAAAGAGAGACGAGGCGATGGGATAGTGTCATACAGTAAACTGTATTTTATGAAGTCTTCTGATGACAGTTGTTGGGCAGTGCTGGGTGAAGTTGCCGTTTATGGCTTCCAGTGGTAATGAGTACATATAAGGATATACACTCTCTCTCCAGCTCCCTTTCATCGCAGAGGTTGAGCTAAGAACATGAGTACTGGCATAGAAATACAACACAGACAGCACTAAATAGATTCCTATAGTTATTCATATTCTTTCATGTCTTGTCGTAATGCCTTTTTATGTCTTATGTAAAGCGCTGTGAGTTGCCATGTTGCCATGCCTTGATTGCGCTGCAGTGGAGAGCAGAAAAACAGGTAACAGGCAGTATGGAGACGCAGAAAGAGAGATGCATCAAATGTTACCCATGAGAAATTCAGTTGTGCGTTTGTTTCCTTATGGCTCAGAAATGATTGAAAATGGCAGGATTGTGTGTGTATGTGCAAAATGTGCAAATCTGAACTACAAGTTTTATGATGAATATATTCCTCCGCCTCTTCATTTTAAACAGTCGGTGAATATCAGACTGTGGAAAATAGCCTCCGCAGAGCTTTTGAGTAGGTGGGTTTACAGATATTGCAAAATGGTTGCTTTGATGTGCCCTTGGAGCTTCTTCTCAGCGTGTTGCTATGCAGACCTGCTACCTTGAGGCTATAAGAGAACTGGAAAGACACAACCATAGAAACACATGCAAACTTACACACGCATAAACACACGCACATATAGAGAAACAGACAGATTCATCTCTGTAGACAGGGGATGAGTCATCCTCTATTCCAGTCCCAACTGTGACCCAGCCGGGTCATGTAAACAAGACAAGGAAACTGAAAACCTAAATATGGGGGCTGCATATGCAGGCAGTAAATACAGTAACTGTAGGAACAGGCGAGCAGCTAAGGTTTCAACCAGTAAGATGAAGTTAAAGGTCTCAACAAAATGCCTTTTGGAGAAAAAAAAAAAAAAAATCACAGTGTGCACACATGCACAGCTCCTCTGCCCTGCAGTCTGTGTGGAATGTAGATTGGTGGGTTGGGTGGGCAAATGTTCCTGGAGCACAACCCCACCTCTCCCAACGATCTGCATCTGTTCAGCCTGTATAGACATGTGCTCAGCTGTGCGTTTGTGTGTGTGACTAGTGTGCGCTCAGCTGTGAGTGTGTCATTGTGTGCATATGCGTAAGGAACAGTAGGCTGCAGTCTGCTTTTGTGCATGTGGGGACATGTGTTGTCTGTGTGCGTGTGGTTGTGTGTTTGTGTGTGTGTGTGTTGGTGCAACAGGGGGGACTAGTGTGGCATTCTGGTTCGTACCTCAGCTGTCTGAGTGGACCGAAGCCAGACGACACACATATTTCTGGTGTGTGTCTGCACTCTGTGACCCAGGACTGTGTGTTTATAGTTGTGTGTGTGACTGTATTGTCCGTTCCAACATCCTGCAAAAAAAAGGCTTGTGTAAATGAAGGAGTGAAGTACAGAGGACGTTGGAGCGCTGTGGAGTTGGTGAGTCATTGTTCTGGTTGATGCTACAGCCCAACCAATACAAGTTCCTCTGGTGGATCACGACACAGCTTGCGGTGACATCAAACAAACCACATAAAGAATTTTTCATTATATGCAAATATGCGAACAAACAGAACATTATATGAGCACTGCCGGCCCTTAGGGAATTGTTTTTCCAGACACATCAGTCACTCTGACATCCATAAATACAGGTTAATTTTGTTGTCACAGAAGAATGTACAGGAACAACAAATAAAAGTACAAAGTTCCAGTTAGTTTGTTTTTGACAGACACTTTTGAAGCCTTTATGGTACAGGCAAAATACACCTTAACATATCTGAACAATGATGGTGATTTATGTTCTTAAACTGTGAGATTGAAGGAGCTTGTTTGTTTTGGGTTATAATCTAGAAAAGAAGCCTGCAGAACGGCAAAGAATGAGGAGAGGGTCTTAAGATGAAAAAAGAATCAGTTAATTTCACAGGTGTTTTTGGGTTCCAATCTGTTAAATACCAAATTTTGGCCACTTTGGTCCTACTTGTCAAAAGCCAAAATACCTTGGCAAAATATCTTTGAGTCAAAGCCAAAATACCGAAAGTTACAGTTTAGGTAAACTAATGTAAATATAAAATTAAAGAGTTGATTCGCCTAAATTACCAGAAAAATATTTTCTCAATTATGAAGACAGTTAATTCGGTTCCCTAAGGTGATTGTGCTATTCAGTGTAACTGTAACGTTGTTTCTTGAAAGACGCATCACCATCAAACTATTTAAATGCAATTAGTCACTAACTAAATTCTATACACATACACCTTCTTAATAGGGTGGAGGCAGAAATCTCTGCATACTTAAACAACTGGATGGATAAAAGCAAAACAATTTGTATGGTTAAATAGCATTCAAAGTATGTGGAAGACTATGAATTTACCCCATAAACAGAAATAAAGTGTCTTAACAATCGCTGACTGCAGATACTGTAAACAACTAATCGCTGGTATCCATGACATCAACAAGAGGGAATAGAGGGATACATACGGTATATGTGTACACTTTGAGTCAAATACGATGGCGCAACAAGCAGGTCAAGGTTTCTTAATCTGCATGGTAACAAGAGAGCTGTCAGGACTCTGCCCCTCCTCGTCCACGCTCCCCTCCAGAGATCCTGCTGTGGCTCCATATGGTCTGAAGGCTTAGACTCGTCCGCATATAATGGAGAGAGGAGAAGAGAGGAGGGAAATACCATCGTATGTGTGTGGTTCAGAGAAAAGAAGTCAGTGTACCAAAGAGGATGTAGGGACGTATGAGCTTTAGACCATATGGTCAGAAGGTGACTGGATTGGTGTCTAATGGGATTGATCTAATCTGCTTTCACATTAATGGAAAGAGAAGGAGAGAGAAAGACAGACAGAATCGTTTACATTTAGAAAATAACTTACTGCAGTGTGGTTAGCGTGGTTTTGGGAAGAAGTCATGAATATAGAATTGAAAAGGCTCACTGTCTTGCTGCTGATGGCAAGAGTGAGGCACGCCCAGGCAGATGAGGAATAACGATACCCACGTCATTTTACCAAGCGTCCTTCATACTTTCAAGATCAGCTGGCATTAAACACTTGGGTCAAATTCCCCAACACATAAGCAACCTCCCACTCGTTCATCCGAAAACCAGCTTTTGTTTGTCTTCTTCAGTAGGTGACTCTGCTGAACCGGTTCCTCCTCCTCCTGTTGCGTGTGTAGCCTGACTTTTTCTTCCCTCAGGGCAAGAACCTGTGAGTGTAAACATCCATGAATCATAACAGGAGAAGATTAGTCTGCCGTCATTATTACCGGATAGTCATCCTCAGTCTATTCCCACTAATTTCTTTTGTTTCTGGTGGTGTTCCTATAGATGTACATCTGTTCGGTTACTCATACAGAGAGGACAAAGGACAGATTGGGTGGTATGAGGGGCAGGCGCAAAGCAGAAGCACATTATGAGGAAGTGCAAAGTACTTTCAGATAATAATAGAATCTTGGGGAAAAAACAAGATAAAAATGTCAAGAAACTAGACTGATTTGATTGCAAGGAGCCCTTCCTAAACGTGGAGGTGTAAAAACAGCTATTGAGATATTACTTTATTAATCCCGAGACTGTTGCAGGACAAAGTAGAAAAAGGTCAAATATAAACAAAATAAACAATATAAGGTTAAAAATAAGGAATAACAGTAGGGTGCAAAAACCAAACCTGAAAACTGAATAGATATCCAGCTCTCACCAGATTTTCCTACAGTGACAATACTGAGTACCTGGGCCCACTTACTAACTGGAAGTGACAGCATTGCACACCCAATAGACCTGTTTCACGTGTCACAGCAGGGTGGACGCAGCTGCAGGTATAAATTATCAACCACCGTCAATGCTTGCTCATTAGCTCACTGTAAACAAACCTGTACCCATCATTAATTTTATCAGCTGCTGCTGCCGTCTTTAAGAAAACCCCATCAGAAGCAAACTAAAGTATTATTACTGAGACATATTATTTTTCACTATCTAGAAATGCCATGTCAGTAAAAGGCAACTGTGGCCTGTGACTTTGCACGTCTACATATATTTTGACCGGGATGACTTGACACAAGTTTCATGATTTGTTCGGTCTATTCTTTCTTCCTCATGACTGTCATGGAACTGCATAATAACAAGGCAGTGTCAGTATCACACGCTGCCTTGAAGTTTCGTCACAGGCCACTGACTCATCAGTGCTCACAGTGTTCACAGAATCTGCAACCTAATCGCAGACTGAAATCCAACTCACTTTATAGTGATTCACTATGCTGACTGAACCAGGGGCGGTCTGTGGAGATGCACTTTTGTTTCATATCACAGGACAGGTGTCAAATGGCAAAAACGACACTGTAATTGGTGGTTACATGAGCTTAAAGTTAGGCAACAAATGAGGAATGAACATCTGAATCCCAAGTTTCATTATTTATGCAAATCTCCCAAGAAAACAGCTTTCCTCAGAACTGACCTGAAATCTGATCTAAAAAAAAAAAAAAAAAAAAAAAAAAAAAGTGTTAAAAAAAAAGTGTTCGGTTCAAATCTTATCAGCGTCTGTGTGGACGGTACATACTGGATATAGCAGATCTTCACATGCACAAGGAAATGTTTGCAATAATGTTGCCTAGCATGTTTTGTCAATTATCAAAATGCGTGCGTTTCAAAGCAGAAATCAACCCAAAGCAGCACATTTCAGTTAATAATCATTTTTATTTTCTTTAGAAAAAGAAACTATCACAACTTCATTTGGTTACTGTACAGTTTCTCTTCTCATAGTCACTCAGTCTGATAACAGGTTGTGATTTCATGCTGGAACACCAAACACCCTCCTACTAACGCACACCACTAGTACAACATGACAGTATACAACTTCCTCTTTTTCCGCCTTTTGCATTTTACATCCTGATATTCTGGACTGAATAGCAATAGAGACCACTTCTATAAAAAAAGAAAGAAATGGAGACAGTTTCACTTCGGAAACGAGGGACGAGAGAAAGAACTCTTTGAGCGGTGTGGTCCATACAACATGCACCTGACGTGTTTCTGTGTGCGTGTCTGTGTGTGCATTTTGGACAGCACCATGATTCACAATGCATGTGAGAGTTTAAGAGGTTCCCTGTCCTACATGAGACAGACTGAGAAACACGAGGGAGAGAAAGAGATGGTGGGGGGAGGAGAGAGAATCTAGGTCACATTGTGGCGCATGCAGACCCCCTTCGCAGACACACTCGTATATGCATTCTCTCGCTCTCAGTGGACAGAACTGCATGCATGTCCATCCATAGTTGGAACAGAGGACTGTAAGTGGAACACAGTTAATATAAGATTAAGGGATGTATCAAGTATGTCTCCCTGAGAAACACTTCTTTTTTCAGTACCATAAAAACCTTCCTTAGTCACTGGCCTGTCCTGTCAACTCTTCTACACCTACACCCCTGAAAGAAAAAAAGAACTTGGCTCACATTAAACCTACCACCCTTTATTTTTATCCGATGATCTCTCTCACCTTGCACTGTTCTTCCATTAGGAATAATGCACCACTGCCAACAATCACAGCAGCCAATTAAGGACATGGGCAGGTGACACTCACACAAACTTTAACTTTCCAAAGCCAACTTTCCACCCTACAGGTATGTATGTGCAAGGACTTGCAGCTTTCCTTCTCTCTCTCTAAATATATATACCAGTTTATGTGAGCCAGCCTCACACAGAAGTGTCACGCAAACCAGTTTGTGAAGTACCTAGTGTGACCGTGACACCTTTGTGACAGTTCGAGTGGAGCTACTATTCTCCCCACCCCCCCTTTACACTCAAATGGGGGAGTTGGGAGGAGGACGGGTCTGTAAATAGGTTGTCCTACGACCTCTCAATGTCTCCCACAGTAGCACCACTAAGCTAAAGCACACACACATACTAACGTCACATATTGGGCTGACATGCAAGCACCAGGGATCAGGAAAGGTAGAAAAAGGGGCACAATTAGAGGTGAAAAAAGAAGTGAAGACTTATTGCTCAAAAATGTCTTCCTAATTTTTCACTACATAATGCCAATCCCTCATTACCTGTGTAAAAGGCATTTATGTTGTATATATGAGGGACAGCTGTGCAGTGCCTGCAGGGCCCAAACAATAGAACATGATTTTTTTCTGTTGAATTATGTTGGCTGAACAAATCTTTGCTTGCTAACTTTAACCTGATAAGAGTAATCTCTGTAGCCCTTTTCAAGTTTCACTCATAAACAGAAAGAAAGGGTGGCATCCTCTGAGTGTTAAGAGTGTGAAGTGAGGCAAGTGACAGTGCAGGTGTGCTTGAGTGTGTTTTACTAAAAAACACAACACTCACGTGAGAACACACACGGGTTAAAAACATTTGCTCATTTACGATGCTGTCCACTCACAAAAGGAAGTTTTTAAAAAGCATTATCTAAATCAAACTTCATCAATGGCTGCATACAGAAATTCCACAGCCGCTCAAGGAAATCCTCTGTATAAAAACTTTTTTTTTTTTAAAGAGTGTTTCTTTTATTGTCTCTCTCTCTGTTCAGCTAATAATAAAAACCAGGAACTGGGGTGTCGACACCTCTCAGTAGAAAACAAATAAAAGAACAACCAAAACGAGTTTTAAAACCTAGGCTCCACTTTCTCCTGTACTCTGACTCCTCCTGAGGAGTGCAGAGGAGGAGGAAGTGGAAGGAGAGAGGAGATTATAGGACTCTCTCTCTCTAAGAGACAAGTTTGGGTAGGACTGTGCGCAGAGGTATAGCCTCCCCTGAATCTCCCACCATGTTGCTCCTCAGTTTGTTGTTGGCAGCTGTGATGCCTAAGCCAGGCCCCCCTTTGGCCAGGATAGAGGGGAAGGAGGTGCTGTGGTGCTCTGGGAGCCGTTTCACCGTGGCCCCTTGGCTCTTATCGGTCCCAGGTAGGGGCTTGGGTAGGCGACGATACAGCCATGGGTGCCTGAGGGCCTGGCTAGGGGTGAGACGAGACGAGGGGTCCCAGTCCAAACATTTCTTAATGAAGTCAGTAAAGGTGGGGTCCTCGCAGCCTTTGAGTGCAGCACTCCACTCCTTGCTACCTGGAGGACCTCTCATCTTGCCACGGCGAGAGCGAGACCCCGTCAGCACAGTGGCCCCCGTGGGTAGGGTGCTGGCTCCGCAGTAGCGAGGGTGGCCCTTGGAGTTGATGAAGTTCTTTGCTCTTTTGGCCTGTTCCAGGACCTTCTGCGACGGCATGCCCAGCAGCTCCATGACACAGGCCAGCTGGTCGCCTTCGTCCTCGCCGGGGAACAGGGGATAGCCGGTCAGTAGCTCAGCCAGGATGCAGCCGAAGCTCCACATATCAATAGGAAGGCCATAACGTGAACCGAGGATCACCTCTGGAGCTCGATAGAAACGAGACTGGATGTAGGTGTACACCCGCTGGTGTTCAAAACAGCTGGAGCCAAAGTCAATCACCTGGCAGGGACGAGAGGGGAAAGAATTGTATGAGTGAACACCAAATGTACAAAACCTGTTATACAGCTTGTACACAATTTCACAAGCTACCCAGGAATGTGCCAGGTGTCCTACCTTGATGCCGCTGCGTCCCTGCTGTTTGAGCAGAATGTTCTCTGGCTTGAGGTCACAGTGGATGATTCTGTGCCTGCTCAGGGCCTCCAGGCACTGAAGAATGGAGTGTGCAAACTTCCTGACCAGAGGCAGGCTGAAGCCCTGGAACTTGTTGCGCTTGATAAGCTCATACAAGTTCATGCTCAGCAGCTCAAAGGTCATGCAGATGTGGTTGCGGAAGGTGAAGTTTTCAAGCATGTGCACCACATTCATGGTGCCATTACGATCCTGCTTGCGCAGGTGCTCCAGGATGCGGATTTCCTCCTGCGCCTGCCGGTGGAAACGCTTCTCGTTGCGCACCATTTTCAAAGCCAGGTGCTGCTGCAGTTTGTGGTCGTATACCTTAGCTACTTGGCCGAAGCTACCTTTACCAATGATCTGAAAAGGGGAAAGAGAGAGAGATAAGAAAACTGGGTCAGAAACAACATTAGTTTTACAGACAATCAACTGCGATTGTGATAGATTATATGTCTGACCTTGAGGAACTCGTAGCGGTAAGCCAGGTGGTCATGGGGGACATTAATATATCCTCCCTGCTCATCATCGTAGCCACTGTTGTTGTTGCCTCCAGCGACAGCAGGCCTCTTCTTGGCACTGGGTCCCACGAAGTAGATGTCTGGGTAGGAGTGGATCTCCGTCTGCTCCATGGTGGTCAGTTGAGACCGGTACAGTCTGAGAGCCTGGTCAGGAGTGAGAGGGCCACACAGCTTCCCGCTGTTCCCTCCATTCCCAATTCCATGTGGACCGGAGGAGTCACTGGAGCCCTTACTGGATTCAGTGCTGTGGCAAACAATCATGACAGAAACATGGAGATGAACAGCTGAACAGAACAACAGAAGTGATCTTCCTCTCGCTTGTAAATTTGTATTTACAAGTATTTGACTTCTTAAAATGCTTCGAAAGATGTTTCTTGTGTGTGTGTCGTTGTCGTGTCTTTCTCACCTGTCGGCACTATGCTCCTTGGACAGGCTGGAGACTGGGGCAGGTTTACTGGGCGTCTGAGTGGTTGCTGTGGTTATGGCATTGATCTTCCGGTTGTTGGTGGAGTCTTCATACAGGTACTTGACCTTCAGCTGGCCACCTCGCACAGTTACCTGATCCCTCATTACAGCCTTGTTACTGACAACCTATTAAGAGGAAAAAGAGAGGCAGACAGACATTAGACATTAGAAAAAATCCATTTGGCCACTGTAGCTTATTCAGTCTGTACATATCTTACTTAATTGTTTTGAAGACATGTACTTTATTGTGTTGTATGAGTGTAATCGAGAGTAATAATAGTAATAATAGAGTGAAAAGAGGACCTCTCTGTTTTTGTGTGTGTGTCTACAGACTAGTGGCACAGTGTACACAACAGGGACTACTTGTAGCCTGTAAGACCTCAGGTGCGAGGCAACTGAACATAGTTATGCACAAAACATTTCTTTGTTGGCTTGAATTTTGTCAATATCGCACATATATAAAATAGAGTTAATGAGTCTTTCAATCTCATTTTGCCAGCAAGGAAGAGGGATGACAGAAAGAGAGATTCCTTATGAACTTGTGATTTATATCCCAAACGTAGAAAGTAGAAAGTAGAAAGTACAACGAGTAAGCATATGTAGCTCAGGTTTTGTCTGATGCAGGTTTAAATATCAGCTAACTTCACAATCACGTAAAGTGAGCCATTAGCAGAAATGCAGCAAGCAGCAGGTGAACCAGCACAACTGGCTCTACAGCCAGTCTGGTAGGAAGTGCAGCATAAAAAAGGCCCATCCCCAACCCATAACTCATGCAAAACAACCCACATCCCCGCCTACTAGTTTGTTAGCCAGCTGTTGGCAATTAGGTAAAAGGTATAAGCAATCTCAGCTCAGTATTGTAATACTCTTTTCCAAGTCCACCATTTAACTTCTTGAAAAGATTTGAATAGCTCAACTGGGGTTCAATATAGCCACTAACTGACCATTGTCACCAAAACCTACAACTCTGTTATAGATTTTCACAAATGACTGAATTATATTTCAATTGAGCAACAGGTATTGTATCTGTATCTGGACTTAACAATCATTGTATGTTTTATAATCTGTTTTGAACACATCTGCCCACGATCTTTAAAGTGCCAGATCAACCTTTGCTCGGGATGACCTGAAAGGTTAGAAGAGTTTCAGGAAAGCTAGTCTTGCATTCGCTTGCCAGTAAACAGCTTCGTTTCAGCAACCCCAGGAATTCATTCCTCTCTCCCTCTCTCTTACCAGCGGAAAGAACCCTCTATAAGATTATGGAGCACTAGGGAAATGACAGTCATTAAACTTAGATTATACTCTTAGACTGTAAAAGCAGTGTGGCTGTTAATAAGACACGCTGACACACACTGGAGAGGCATATTTACTGGGTCTGCCAAGCTGTCTTTCTTTCGCACTTCTTATTTTAACGGGAATGTGGTTTCACTCATCTGATCGAGAGGAGTTTTTGGACCTAATGTTTTATTTTCTCCCATTAGATTGCTATGCTGCCCTGTGGCGCTTCAGGCTTCGGCTTGTACACACAGCTGAGCAGGTCTATGGCTGAAACCATGTCAGCTGATAAAGACAACAAGGAAATGTACATTAAAAGTAGGTGTTGACATGTTCCACTGAAAGGGGACTCAACTTGGAGTGTGTTAGTGTTGTAAGTTTGAGTCCTAAAATAGAGGTGGAATGCAGGATGAGTTTCCATACATGTAACCATATAGTCTTAACTTATTACAGCAGACCTACTTGCTGACCCAGGGTCCCATGCAGCTGTTGTCCCAAAGCCCCACTACAAACATAGTGAATGTCATTGATTGAGCCCCCTCACCCACACACAGACACAAATGCTGGCATGAAAATCAAAGCTTTTGTGGAGCACCAACTGTGATGGATTATTGATTGACTGGAAAGGGGGCACACATTTTAAAAAGTGGCCAGTGATGTTAATGAAATATAGAGGGAGTGAATCTTTACCACCAGGTAATATTGAGGGTGGAGAGTCCTCTGTGTGCAAATCTGCATGGTGCAACAGATGGAGCAGAGCTAATCTCTTTGCTGTCAGAGAGGCACCTAAGTATGCTATTCTCCTTCTTTCAAGCACACACAAAGAGTTGCACAACTCCACACGTGTAGACCTTTGTCACACTCATTACCGTATCATGGTCATACAGAGATATGAGTTGGGTCACAGACAAAACAAAACTGATGTCTATAGTAGTGTTGAGCAGGGCAGACCACTGTGTCCCAGATTAATGTTGTATTATGACCCAAAACAAAGTGCTACTACAATTTAATTTATTAGTTTGTACGTTCCTCTAACAAAGAGCAGGGATGACGACAGTTTACTTTAAATGGAGCACGAGGCAACTCTGAGCACTGTACAACAAGCTGAACTGGGGCAAGCTACTGTCAGTCACATTAACACAGGTTACTACCTCTGTGAGTGTGACAGAAAACACAAAAAGAGAGGAACAGGACTAGAATAGAAAACTAGGCCTAACCTCTGTGCAAGCCCACTGATGGCGGATTACACGAGACAGAAGAAGGGGAGGAGGGGGAGATGTTGATTGGTAGATTTTGTTTGTGGGTCACATTTTCAAGCCCAATAAATCTTTACAATATATCAAACCAGCCTTTTTTCCTCGCTGGTGTGGGAGGCTGTTGAGAGTCTTTGTCTGTTCGTGTACATTTACTGCCAACTGGGCTTTTCAGAGAGACAAAAGCCCCCACTAGGGCTGCAGCCGACTTATCACATGCTGATAAATGTATTAATCCTTCTTTTAATTATTAAAAGAGTGATATAACTGCATGTGCATCTTGTCTGATCACAGTCTAAAATGCTATTCAAAGATAACTAAATAAGCAGCAACTTTATTTACTGATCAGCAAAAAGCAACTTATGGTGGTATATGGGTCAATCCATTGAAACCCATGAATGGCATTTTATGAATGAGTTACCGGTATGCCCTTAAATATGCATGACTACACGCAGACCTGCAGATCAAAAGTGGTTCGTGACTGGTTCTTCCGTCAAGTCATTTGTCCAAGCAGATGAGAGCAGTCATGTATCAAGCAAATGGGAGACCATACAGTAGCCCTCTTACACTGATATCGCGCAATAACACAGTAAAGTAGGTCCATCATTACGTCAGCTTTGCTTTTTTTACACTGAACCAAACAACACTGGCATAATGTTGCTCCAGTTGTGATGTCAGATAGCTTTCTGGAGGCAAAAAGGGCAATCCTGTATCATCCCTGATGTATGGCAGTGAATCTGGTCATCTGCTCGGAGGGTATGGAGTCTTCAGGGGTTGTCAAATCAAAACGATGTGTCTTGCCTAATGTAGCATTAGTAGCCCTCTCCCATGTGCCTGGCCGTGACGCATATAATGCACCCTCCTTGCCACGAAAAGTTGGTAAGTACATCCAGATTTTCTGGTATTTCTCCCCTGCCAATTGAAACAGCATGGCTATTCCACTCATTATTTCATCTTAAAGGTTCACTTGCTGTAACGGTGACAGATTGGAATCCATCTTTTCCGTGGACATTAACACCGCTCTTCCTCTGATGTCACTCAACTCACCGCGGCTCCCCCGGTGGTGGGTCGCACACATGACACGTTACACATAACATCCTGTGTTTGTAGTTTATATACAGGAGGCGATGCGTAATAACCGCACATTTACGCCTTGAACATGCTGTGTAAAAGGGGCTAGTAGGTCAATATACTGTACACTGGTAAATTTGCATCCTGTGAACTGCATACAAAAGTTCACAGGGCTGGTAACTGCTGTTGGATCTTTATATTTACTTTGGCCGGAGGCACAAAATGGCTACTTCATCTAATCTGACACAGTCATGAGAACTGCCCTCTGTAACACACATTATCATATTCCCCCAGGCAGTCAATCAATATTACTCACATCATCACGTTATTCTGGTAGAGGGGCATAAAAACGTGACTGAACTACACAGGTTTTAGATAAGAGATAAGCTACCCACCCTGCAAAGCAAGACTGAGGAAAGGAGGAGGGGGTGCATATGTGATGAATGGGAACAGGGCTGAGTGGGGAATATCTCTCTGAGGAACAGGATATCTGGAGACAGAGTGTGCTTCAGCACAGGAAATACGGCTTTGTGCACGTGTGTGTGTGTGTGTGTGTGTGTGTGTGTGTGTGTGTGTGTGTGTGTGTGTGTGTGTGTGCGTGTGTTTACTTACTGTGTGTTTGGGCACAGGGGGCAGCCCAGACGGAGTGTTTGTGTCCGCTTCGTCTTTAAGGATGTGGTCTGTCCTCATGTACGAGTCATACAGACCATCTCCGTGCCGTGCTGAAGGAACAAAGACGAACAAATAAATCAGTGTGACAATGGGGAATCATCAAATCTGCAACACAGGCACACTCAGGGATAACGGCTGAGGATGACGTTCAGAGACATCTACAGGACGCAATCTAATCTCCACAGAGGCACAGGCAATCCCTTGTTTGTTCAAACCAGGTAAAGTCCAATTGATTATTTAATCAATCAACCTACCAGTTCCAGTGGTTACCTTGAGACTAAAACGAAAGGTTTGGTGTGGCCCAACAAATCCCTACAGCTCACCTCAGCAGGACAGCCCCACAACACTGGACTCTGCAGACCAGTGGGGATCACATTGTCTGCCACAACATCCTAACCCACATTTACTGTGAAAGGGCCATTATTAGAAGATACTTCCATTGTACCTATTGTGTCCAACACATTGTATCCAGGGCCAGAGCTCCAACCTGACCAGCTTAGATAGGGCTTAGGGTCCCAGATCGCTAGCGCTGCAAGTGGTATTATTGGCCTAATAGGGGTAACAGATGCCTCTGTGACGACAGCATCTTTCCGCCCGCCCATCTGTCCATTAAGGTCGAGTCATGTAGCGCACACACACACCAGGTGTGCTCAGAAATAGAGCTCAGATGCAAGGATGCGGGTGCGTGTCATTCAACAGCGCTGTGTGTGGGTTGCTCACCTATGTGGCGTCAGGCCAACCGCCTAATGTGAGATGACACGGACAATGTGGATGGATGAGAGGAGCATTTGGGACTGTAGGAGGAAGCCAACTACTCGAATGACAAACCTCCATCAGCCGGCTGTTCATCTCAACACTCATTTAGTGTGCCTGCCAGTATTACTCTCTCTGATAGCTTGAAATGAGGCCGAGTGCCCTGTTAACATAAGCCATTTATGAAGCTATTGTGTCGGGTTAGCTCATCAGCAAAAGCCCAAAACGGTGGCAGGTTTGGTGTTCTCCCTGATTAGCCTTTAAGAGGGCTGTAACTACGTGCAGGTGCGTCAGAGCCCATGTCCCCAGCTCGTCAACGGTTCAGCTCCGGGACAGATTAGACCTGCTGCCTGGATACGGATGCATTAGACCTGCACAGCACAGCAAACAGAGGCATTAGGGTGCCACACACAATATTAGAAAGCACCGAGCCCATTAGCTCTCTGCAAACTCCTAATCACTCAGTGGAGGCTCAGCACTCTTTATGTACAGCATCTGACTCTGTTGTCCGAGCAAACTTTCCCAGGAGGGAAAAAAAAAAAAATTTAAACAAAGCCCAAAACTTCTCTGTTACCAAACATCCAGCCTACTACGTCCAGCCGGCGTCCGGCTCTCCACACTGCGAGACGCCCCCTCTGCACAGCAAAGGGTAGAGAACGAGCTTCACGCAAACAGACGTGCAGCAGATCATGTGTCAAAAAAAAAGAAAGAAAAAAAAACGTGTGAGTGGGAGCGTGGTGGGGCGAAGTCACCGCTTCATGTCCTCCTCTTCCTGGTGTACTGGACAAAGTGTCTCCTCGCAGACAATGTGTGCACTACAGGCCACATTTGGCAGAAAGCTCCAGAGCAATGTCACAAAATGCACATTTCCTAGTACACATGCAGGCAGAGGTCAGTGCCAATATACATATAAATCAATAACTACGACAGCCAATGGTGCAAACTCCAAACAGTCGTCGACTTAACCATCGAGGCTTGTAAAACTTTGATAAGGCAAGAAACGCTTACGTGTGGGACATCAAAAAACAACACAGAGCTTCGTGGACCGTCCCCACAACATTCACAGACAGAAGCCTCGTGATTGATATGGAGACGCAAAGCAAAAGAAAACATGTTTACGACCCGCGTCTTGTGAAACGACACGGTGACATTACCGACGTGTGTCCACACTGTGACACGACGTGACAGCTGAGTTTTAAAAAGGAGGAAGGGGAGGAGGAGGGGGGGGCGCCAAAGAAAAAAAGAAAAATGTGTCGATCCAAGCCGTTTTAGTCACAAGATATTTCTGTAAATGCCAGGAGTTGCTCGAGGAGGAAACCAGCGCCACAAACATTTGCTGCCATGCTGGCAGCGGTTCACTGAGTGTGCATCAGACAAAAAGCAAAAAGCAAAAGACATTTAAGACACAGGAGAAAAAAAAAGGAGTACGGACAAAGACTGCAGCACTGTGTTGTGGTTACCTGTTGCTATTGGGCCCTCTGGTTTTCTGCTTATTATCATCATGATTGCAATTAATGTGTGATGCCAGCATCCGAAGTGAAAAAAATCCCGAATAAAAAAAAAAAAAGAAAAAAAAAAAAGGTGGAAATCAAAAAATGCAAACTAAAAGTCACGAAGCAAACTTACCTAACAGCATTTATTACTTTGCCGTGTTCAGTAACTTAGTGTTTGCTTTATTTATTTTTAAAAAAAAAACAAAGAGGGGAAGAAAAAGAAAAAAGGAGTCCGAGAAGCCTTTGAGTTGTTGGTTTTTCGAGTTGTTTCGTCCCCTGGAGTTCACTCGCTCTTCCTTCTCGGTCGTGACTTTATTTCACCTTTTTTTTTTTGTTTCGGTATCAAACCCCCACACGGATCTGTGAGCTCCTGTCCCCCGGCCCGGCCCGGCCCGGCACGGCCCACACGAGCCTCGCTGCAGTTTTTGAAGAAGAAAATAATAATAAAAAAAAAAACCCACCCGGAGCAGACGGGTGGGGGTCGTCTCCCTCAGTCCGCTAGCCTGCTAGCTCGCACAGCCACAGAGAGAAAACACAAAAAAAACAAAACAAAACAAAAAAAAAAACGACCCCGGAGCAGAAACCCACAGCCGTCCCTCCGCCGGAGAGCCGCTGTTAAAAATAGTTTGAGTCCAAATATCGCCGCTCGGCGGTGTGACCCGTGTGCCCCTCGCCTCGCTCAGTCGCTGCAGAGAGTCGATGCAGAGCACCATTCCCCTCGGCTTCGGCTCCCTTTGTCGTGGGCAAACATGCGCCGCCGGCTCCCTCCTCCTCCTCCTCCCCGGGGATCGTGTCCTCCGTCCGGACTGCCCGTGGCCGCTTCGCTGGTCTCCGGCGGACGGCTAGCCGAAACGGGGCCGGCTCGCTACCTGAACTCGAGCCCCATGTTCGGCCGCAGCAGCGAACAACAAAAAAAAAAAATGTTTGTTGTTTTTTTTTTTTTTTTTTTTTTTTCTACAGTCGCCTTTTGCAAAAACACACAAAAAAAGAAGAAAAGCTTCGGCTGCACTCGGAGCGGCGGCGGTGTTTAGTCCGTGTTGTCCGCCGCGGGAGGATCTTATTCGACGCAGCTGTGTGTGTTGTTGCTAAGGGCGAGCCCGGAGTCAGCGGGGGAGGGGGGGCGGCGGGCCGGGGCGGGGCCGAGCCGGCATCCGGGCCGAGGAGCGCCCCGCTGCGGCCCTCCGAGGCACTGCACCCCGGCCGGAGCTCAGCCACCGCGCTGTGAAGTTACTCTATTATAATAAAAAAACAAAACAACAAAGGAGAAGTAGTACTAGTACATTAGAGGCAAGTCTAATAAAGGGTAATGCATGATCGGGTCTGCGGTTGTTTGTGTTGATAAAGTTAGGTTCGCAGTTACAGATGCTGATGAGTCCTTAGTAGAGGGTAATAATAACAATGATCTAAATCTGAGGTCATACATTTAAAATGAATGAACTGTGGCCCATGCTCTGCATTACTTTCACAAGGGATCAGAGGTCAAACAATGAACTGCAGGAGTCTTCCTGATGAATTAAAAGGCTAAAAAGACAAATTATGCCTAAATAGTTGTTCCCATTAACTGCGTATAACTGCTCTGTTAAGCATTAGTAAACTATTTATTAACCATTAATAAAGACATTTGTCCCAACTAATAAACTCTCTATAAAGTGGTAGCATTTTTATACACCCAAATGTTTGTGCAAGTGCCAATTATTGTTACTTATTTATTTTATTTTATTCATTTATTATTTATGAAGTCCCAACTAAGTCGTTTTTGAGCAAAAGTCAGGGAAATTCATTGGTTCTGACGTCTTGGAGGTAGTTGGTGGTTTTCTCAGTTGTCTTCGGTTTTGGACCGCAACTGTAAGATGTCAACTTTTTTTTTGTTGTTGTTTTTTTAGACCAAACTAAATATTGATAATTAATATAAATAATGAAACTAATCACCAGTTGCAGCTGGGCCCACACAGTGCCGTTGGTCATTCACTTTGCATATACCCCTGTCAAGGAAAGCTGAACGGTGGACTGTAACTGGAGAGGGTATGGAGATCTATACAGGGCTAGATATAGTTAGGGGCAGGGCAGAGGACAGACAGAGTGAAGGGGAACAGGCTAAATTCAGACAGTGATACATGCTGGGCAGAGGGTGATGCTAATCTTAGCTCTTTCTCAGAGCTGAGAAGAGGGGTCTGTCTATATTTGCTGCCATAAATAAGCATACTGACACAGTTTCAGGCAGCCCTCTTGGCAGCGGCCAGGCCCTAAGGCCAGCTGGGCCATGCTGATTATTCTTAGATGGTGGTGTATAGAGAGAGTAGGGCGACAATGCCTATAAACTGATCTGCTTATTGCACTTTCCTCTCATAGGGGTTCAAGGTGTAAGTGTGTGGACCAAGCGGCGCTCTAATCACGCCCAGGGAATTTACAACCACAGCAAGAGACTGGACCAGGTGCAAAGCTACCTATAGGTCCCAGTGGGGGTTGGGGGTTCTGGCTGTATTTGGTCTGGGAGCCTGTGACAGACACTGACACCTGTGGGTTTATTGGACTAACACCTTGTTTTGAATGTCCTTTGAAAACAGAATCTACCTAAAAATGACCAGATTGGGGAAAGTATTGTGCATTGTGTCTCTGCAGAATCGAAATGATTTATCATTTCGAGCATGCCAGAACATATTAAAACAAAATCACACACACGCATATGCTCATGCACACACACAGCTTACATTCTGCATTTTAGGATACTACTAGCAGTTTAGTATGACGTATTGCCACCTGCTGGTTATTCGAAAGCAATACAAGCTGGCTTCTAGTGAACTTAACAAGATGAAAAGCTCAGCACTTTCTACTTGGTTTATGTCTGGATAAACACTACTCTAAACTGTGCACATCCATCTCTCTTTAGAGGTATGAACAAATAAATACATATAAATACCCTGTAAGCACTAAAGTCTTGAATGAAATGACTACAATGCGATTATGACGTGCACATTATAGCAATAATATAAAATAAAGCAGTAATAACAGTAAATTATTGATTCCTTTGGAGTAAAACTCACTCCATTGGTTGGTTGGAATTCAGTGTCTGGCTCAAAGACACTTTCATTGCACAGGCCAACATGGAGAAGTGAAACTCATGTTGGTTCTCTTTCATTTTTGACTAAGAGGCATCTCTTCTGTATCTAGGATACACCCTGACATTTAGATACTTTATGTGATGCAATAAAGGTTTACATGAGGGGATTTCCCGTTCAAGTTAGGGTTGAAGACAAAACACAGGGAACCATTTTGGGTCTTGTGACGTAGAGACACACTGAAATATGAGACAACAGAAAATGCAGAATAGGTACCTCAAGTAATGTTTTACACCACTGCATGACCTTCAGTGAAACAATGTTGATGCCACAGACATGAGGATAGGAGAACATTTCAATAAAGGGATGACCTTTTTATTTCATTTTGATATTCTGTACAGTTCTACTTCTATATTTATACACACTTTTAAAATTAAAACAAAATAAATTGCAAAAAAGCATTAAGTCTCAACATCCTTAACATAATATTATATGGATGAGGTGGACCATGAAATAAATAACACGCACCACACACACGCGCACACACGCACGCACATACAGGGTTTGATGGAAAGACAAATGTGTTAAGGGTAAGGGAAAGAAAGAAAAATTACATATACAACACCACCCAAGAAATTCAGATTTGCACACATGCAAAAGCACCCACACATACACTCGGGCACCTGTGTGCTGAAACATACCTTACATACATACACAGGGGCACATGAAACAAAAGGCACTGCCAGCAGGAACAGCTTGGGCTTTGGGTGGTGGCATTAAAAAAATGAATAGGTTTGGGTTTACTGAGAAGAATGTGCTTATGGACAACGGACCTCATTTATCAGTATTTCAATGGTATCAAATGAAAGTTGAAAAAACAGGGCATTTTTTGTTTGCAGTAGATCATTTGGTTAAATGCATTACTTGTATGATATATGCATGCCAAATATCCTTTCCAAAACAACCTAATTTGCAGTTGTAACGTATTATATCACATGTGCACTCTATGCATATTTTAATACTTGATAAGTGAGGCCCTATGTGGGAGCGCTGATGACACACAGACACTCATTATAAAACACTATTCACATTGTCCTCACTGCCCTAGTTGAGCAAACACACACACCAACCAGTAGAAATTATACCAAAAGAATATTAATAATCATTGTTATAACAACAAAGTTAAACCTTGTCATTTTTCCAGTGTCTACATAATACATATGCATTGCAAACACATCATTGGTACATCATAGCCATTATCATGAGTTCTATATATTTTTAGTTTCTTTTTTTTGGGTGGGGAGATCAGAGGAAAAAAAAGCAGTAATGCATGCCCTGCCCCAGAGTTGTGGGCTATTCAGTGACCTGCATCTATATGTGCAAAAACAGAAGCTGATTTAATTTTTACATACACCAACTTTAATACGATAAACTTCCAAATGTCTCTCATCCCTTTAAAATTCTCTCAATAGATCTGTCCCTCTAAGCTTTGGTGTAAAAATCATTTCACATTCAAATGCAACCCATATACAATAACAGTGTAAAATCACTTTTACAATAAAGTGTAAAATCTGTAAAGGTATGTGGATTGCCTCGCTCAGTAGGCTTCATCTGCAGGTAGAGTTCATGCAAGGTTGGTTAGATCAGGATTTAGGGAGGGAAAATAAATCACAGTTAACATCTTAGAAGAGGTTAGTTTGTGTGTGAGGAGAGGATTAGTAAATGGGTCGGATTGAAGGTGTTTCAGTCAGCGAAGCACCTGACAGCTTTTTTTCCACATGGTGTAAAAGTAGGAAAATGGAATGACTGGAACAAATAAAAAAGGCTGAGATTTTGGACAAAGTGGGTGGCAGAGGGTGAAATTCTGTTTCTTACTTCCTTCAGGTTTTCTCTTTGCTCAACGCATGCTCCCTGAGAAAAATCAGAGAATGGATCTTGCTTTCTTATCTTTCCATTCCTTCTGGTTCTAGCATCCAAAGCATCCTAAACCCTGACCCTAAAAACACCTCCCGCACAAATCCACACATCTTATATTCCAGCACAAAAATAATACATCTGGTGATAACCCTATTCATCAATCCCCCCCCAAAACCCCCACAACACTCAATATGATTGTCCTTCTATCCCAAAGAGATGCTGAAAAAATTAATCATGCCTTCTGTTTTAATTCTAACTCTATGTGCAGGAGAGATGGGCTGAGAGACTCATGCATAAGTAACACTTGCAGTAGCAGCAGCAGCAGTAGCAGAAGAAGAGGGAATCTTTAAAAACACCATTGGTTAATATCACTCCCAAATGAGATTTCAAGTCGGAGTTTCAGATCGTGCTGTGATCTTTTCTGTGTGTGTCCTTGGCAATGAAAACACTTCTTGTCCCATCAGCTAGCAGACCACACACCCTGTAGCCTTTCATGTCGCTTTCAACCCCTGATTCTCTCCTCGGGGAGTGGGTGGGGTGTGGGGTGGGGCTTGTATGCGTCCTGAGAAAGGGTATGCATCTGTGTGTGGATGTACTGTGTGTTAGGGTGTATATGTGGAGGGTGGAGACAAGTTCAGTTACGGCTCCAGTCTCTGAATAGATCACGGGCCTTGAGGGGTCAGAGCTCAAAGGGTCAGTGTCTCCCTGGGTTGAGGTCATAAGGTAACAGGTGAGGGGGTCAGGGGTCATGTTGTTGTAGAGCCTGTTGTAGTTTCTGTCGGTAAACAGCGTATTTTTGCTCCACTGTTCGCACGCGCTCCGCCTCCTCCTTCTCCAGGATTACCAGGAAGTTTTGTAGCTCAGGGACAGAGAACGCATGCCACTGTCAGAGAAAGAGTGAAAATGGGAGAAACAACTTCTATAAATGTCTGTCAAAAGGGATATTGCCTCAGCAGCCTGTACAATTCCTGCTTCATGCCTAATAAAGAATGTAAACATTTAATTGTGAGGAAAATTAAATACCATGGATAACTCAAATTTGCCTCTATGCTACACGTGTGTGTGCCTGTGTGTGAGTGTGTGTGTAAGTATGTGTGCTTTCTCACCTCCACCTCTCCAGTCTCATTTTCCTTAAGGACAAAGGTGAGCAACTCTGGGTCAGGGCCTGCTATCAGCCTCAGAAGAAGAGGACGCTCACACAGAGGAAGCTTCTGGAACAGATCTGGAGGGATCAAAACGCACATCATTCAGTGTTGTCTTTTACACATGTTTTTCTGCAGATGAGCTAGTGACTAGGTGTCTTTCCCTCACCCTGTCCGTCGCGATGCGTCTGCCTGTACAATGCAAACTTGCGGGGATTGTCCAGCACCATGAACTTCTTCAGCAAGCCCTGGATGACCTCTCCCGTCGTAGTCAGAGAGCTGATGTGGAGCTGCTTCACACAGTCGGATGGTAGGTAGAAGGACGTTCTCTTTTCACTCTGCCCACAGTCCGTCCCTTCATGGCAATCTTGGCTATCCGTCTGCCTGGACGCTCCCTCTAAGCCCGCCGCCTCCACATCGGGTACGGTGACTGGTCGACTCAGCCTCAGGTGGACCTTAATGAAGCCTGTGTAGGATCCATCTGAAGCCTACAACACACAGAGAGAAAGAGGGACACAGTAAGAGAGTGGAGGCACATTTCAGTGTTGGTATGTGCACTATAGCAGGACTGGAAAGAACATATTCTTCTCGTGTATATCACAGTTACTTTATTTTAAATAAGTCATGCATCTTTAATGGTTAATTCACTGTACATTATTTAGTGTGGAAAACAATTATACCATGCTCGTCTTTCACTCTGATATCCTACTTTTGTTTACTTCTGTTCCTACTTTTGTATAATCGCTTCATACATTATCTCCCGGCTCAATTTCCTGTTTCTGTTCATCAAATTATGAAAGCGAGGAAGTTCTATTTTCATTGTTAGTTTGACATTATACAGTACAGTACATTCACCAGCAACAACAAGGGTTAAAAAACTCACCAGTTTCATGCCATTTTCAGAGACTTGAGTGTTATACTCTTCTATCCTTGTCCGCACCTCGTCCTCTGACAGGTCCTTTGTTCCTCTCTCCTCTTCCTGCTTTGCTTCTTTCTGCTGTAAGCCATGGAGATAAAGGGTGTCAGTGTTAAAATAGTATTAGTTACGTTTTTATTTTAACCAGCAGATGGCGCTGCTCCCACCACAAGTCCTGTAAAACACAAACGCTCTATCTTGCTTTGCTCAAGTTTATGGATAGATGTCTGAATACACCAGAATCATGAGAAACTTTCCACCCTGCACCCCTCAGAAGAAATTGGCTTGGATGCATACCAGGTGTCATATTTGGTTGACAACAAGACTAAACAGCATCAGTTCCTGCACTCTCTGGTCTCTCTTTCGATAACACCTACTTGTGACAACACCTCCCTCTCCTATCCTCCATCTTTGTCAACCTCAGAAAGAAAATCTGCTTCTCTCACAGTGGCTGATGGGTATTCTTGTAGACACTGCACTATCTCTTCACTTCTTCTTCAGCGTGGTTACACAGCTGTACACGGGAAAAGGAAATGTTGTGAATGGAGCGAATCACACATTCAGCATCACGCCACAAGAATATTGACAGTGTTGCCCCCCCCTTGACTCTTACTCATTTCCCTCTGTGACTTTGAAAGAAAGCGAGTGAGAGTGAAGGAAGAAGCAATGAATGGAGGAGGAGAGGAAGGGAGGCAAATAGGGGGGAGGCAGTGACAGAGGCGAGTAAGGGGTAAGGAGTGATGAAAGAGTGGCTGCTGAGCCAGCCTTAGCAACACAGAGTTTGACTGGGTTATTTATAGTACAGTGGGATGCATCCTCTCTATCTCACAATAGCATTTTTTTTCCCTTCTCCTGTTCGTTTGCATTTTCTGGGGCAAAGAAAGAGAGAGAGAGAGAGAGAGAGACAGAGAGAGAATGCAGGGCAGGAATCATTTCTGTAGGGGAGTCCTCAGGTCGTGTGAGGAAGTCACTGTTTCATTCAGCACAGATGCAGTGTGCCAGAGCATGTGTGTGTCTCTGTGTTTGCACATAAAGACTGAGGCACCTTCTGGTAATAAACAACACACACACACCACACACACACACACACACACACACACACACACACACAGCACAGCACAAGTGTAGTTTTGCTCATCATGGCTGACATTCAGAAAAAGAGGTGATAACATTATAACATTTATTTGGTATTATCTCAACGCTGGCGCTTGGTGATGGATGCCAGGACAGAACTGTGCATGTTGAAAAGAAACAGCGAGAACAGAGGGACTTTTCATTTTGCCTACGACATAGCTCATTCTTTTTGTAGCTGCCTTTATCTCTGCCACACATCAACCACTCCTCTGTGTAATTATGGCCCTACTATCGTGGTACATGTCCATGTTGCTGTGTAACAGCATTGAAAGCAGTTGATGCTATTATGGTCATAAATTCAATAATTGAAATCCATTTTAATTAGGACACAAACACATTTAAATATTAAGAGTTTACAGCCCTGGTTTTGTTATCTCCACAAACGCATACAGAGTCACTAAGTGACTGATTTAATCATATTCATATAAGAACAAAATAAAAACCCATACATTTAATAAAACTCTGGTGAATAAACATCAAGTGTGTATGGCAATGGTAATCCAGGGTTAGGAAAAGAATTTGAGGCATACGGAGGAGTTTATTTGTATCTAAAACTCCTCCCAGTCTAAGGCAACAAAGTGAAAAGAACTTTGCAGGAATTCCTGTGTTTGTATGCGAGTTTCTAAATGTATCTGAGGCAGTGCCCTGCCTCCCTTTCTGCATACCAGTGAGAGTGGTCTGGGGACAATAGAGCAGGACAATAGAGCAGTTTCCGCCCCTGAGAGTTCCACAAAGTCCTGGGACATTGCCCTGATTGGACCAGGTCATGAGGGAGCAAATGACCGCCAAGACACAGAAACAGAGATGTGAACCCTGAAAAGGCTTGTGCAGTCTACATGGTGGCTACAGGACAACACCAACATTTTGAGGGACTAGCATCTTGGTCAACTTGCATGTTAAGTGAATCAAGACATATGACACAAAAATCATTTACAATCCCACAGTAAATCTTTGGCTCCAGAGCCCTATTTTAACTGGTTAGTATAAAATAAGTTTTTGTCCTCACTGTTCCACACTCATACACCCAACTATCAGGTTCGGCTGCATTTAGTGCTTTTATGAGTTCTTATTTTGACTCTCAACTTCCACTTAACACACAATGCTAGGCATGGAGCGCCCGGGCAAACAGTGTACCCGATGACACTGGTAATCCAATACGACAACTAGAGGTCAGTTTTACCCAGAATTACCTATCCTCTGGCAGTAAGTGTACCCGCTGAATGATTTGTCACTGTCTGATATAAACAATATTACCGGTGACAGGTCCAGGCCATATAATCCAGTTTAATGATTAGTAATCCACATAGATGTAAAGCACCTTAAGTGTGTAAGATATCTAGGACTGTTACATAAGGATCACACACACGCACACACACGTATACACACGTATACATGACATGCAGATACACACACACCCCTCAGGGTGACTTGAGTAAGTGTTGACGCTCTCACTCTGATGAGATCAGACAAGACAAGAGAGGTCATATGACTGCTTGTATGTCGCTGCAAAGTAGTCAGTATTAAACCATGTGCCACACCTGTCTGTGCGTATAACCTGACCACCTTTTGGTTAACTTGAACTAATTCTTGACTTTGTCAGACCTGGAGGTGTGTGATTGACATCATGATCTACAGGTAACACTAGACTCTAGGATCTGTTACAACTGACCAAGATTGAGAGCATGGCGAGCGCTGTAGAGCTAAACTAACAATACAAAAATACAAAAAAATTCCACAATAACACATGAACCTCCACACACACACACACACACACACACACAGATAACGTGTGTTAGCACGACATCTTTATTGGATGAAGTGTCGAGGAGGAGAAGCCCGATCGAGAAAACACACACACTGATTCTATTTCACACCTCAGAGACCGCTGTGTGCCAGCTCTGCCAGCTGTACACACATACATACATACATACATACATACAGGTTTACACGCACACACACACAGTGGTGAAAATATTCTGACCTTTTTCAAATTTCAAATGAACAAACCACACTGTATAAACACAAGATTACAAGAAATGTTCTGTGTAGCAAAACGTATTTTACTACTGCAACAGTAGATGTACTCACTATGAAGAATGAAACCTCAAATATTTATTGTGCTGGCAGTATTGTGATGTTCCCAGTGGTGCTAATCTAACTTATATTTGTAGCATTGTAATGTGTAGCTATGCATCATATTTTTAAAGTTTATAGTATATCATATTTTGTACATACTTTATCTGTGACATAACTAACTACTCCCTCAAAGAAAAAGAAAAAAATTCTAACTGAAATGTAGTGGTGTGTAGGTGTGAAGTTGTGCAAAAGAGTACTTTAAAACTGTACTTAATACAGTACAGTTCTATAATAAGTACAGTCCACCTCCACACACACACACACACACACACACACACAGGGGATCTTTGTTTCCTACCAACGCTGCCTGATGTGTGCTGTGTATGACACACTAAAGATATCTACTATACATGTGTATGTGAAAATGGATGCCAACAGCAATGTAATGTAACTCAGACCAGAGAACAACTGAACATACCCCCTGGTATACACACACACACACAGACAGACACACACAGACACACACATTAAACACATTAAAGCTGGCTGGCTAGTCTGGAGCAAAAGGCTCAGCTCTGGAAATAATTCATAAAAGAAAAGAGGATCTGAACTCCCCTTCCACTGTTTTGGTGAATGCAAGTATCTCGCTGTGTGTCTGTGTACATTAATGCACACAAGCATGAAAGAATACTTAACATGGTGACATAGTTTGAATTCCTTATACACAAAATACACAATACTGTCTCTATTCACAGGATGCCACACAGATCTTTGCATATCTCCTTTTCATATTCAAACACAAGACAGGCCACTTTCACCGCAGGGCTACTTTTACTGCTCTACCAGAGGACACAATTCAATTACTAACAAGGATGTTGAACCATTCCCTCCTATGCATGTGCTGCTGTACTGTATGTCAAACCATTTTTCTCAGGCTGGGTAGTGCCAGGGAAATCAGGCTCCATCAGCTGGCAGCTTCTGCACTGGCAGCCCAGACAAGCTAACCCCAATACCCTTCTGTCTCAGTACGGCAGCAACCTTAACTCCACACGCTGACAACACAGCTGGTCAATTATTCAGAGATTATACCTTCTCCAAGTCAGACACCAAAGGCAGTGCCAGGACAAGGACAGCAAGAAGAGGGCTGAGCATGTTTCTGGGAACATCTCTGTAGATTCACAAATTACATCTCCAGGCTTCTTGTGCAACCAGAAACACTTACTTTTGTTCCATCTGTCACACTCCTCCCTCTCTCCCTCTTTTGCTATAGAAAATCATTAAATCGCATACTGTGCATCATGGGACAAGCCCCAACACCAAACAAGCAGCACCTAACACCCTACAGGGCAAGTGATACTGTGTATCTTATAGTCATAGTATATGACACAATTATGAGTGAAGCAATCGTATGTACAGTAGACAAAAAACCTCAGAAAGTGCCAACAAAATCATGAGTTGCTATGGTAACTAGGAAAATGGTTTGCTACAGTTAAGTAGTTTCCCTAAACACACACACACACACACACACACACACACACACACACACACACACACACACACACACACGCACACACACACACACACACACACACACACACACACACTTGTTTTAGTGCAAAAGTATCAGCTTTGTTTCTACGGAAACCTCTCCCACGCACAGTAGAGAAGAAACCTCTACGATAACATAATTAACTCAGTATCACATACAGCAGTAAGTGATCACTCTCCAGGGTTTTCAGACTATGATGCTACATCTATGCTATGATAAATTAACTCCCGAAAGGCATAAAGGCTGATGAACAAGGCTGACAGGCCGGCAGATCAATGTTACACAGCAGATGGATGACAGTAACCCCTTCCTACACTCTCACATACATTCACACACACACCTAGAGGCCTACTTAAGAACGCACAAACACCACAACTTCCTTTCCATACTTCTGCTTTTTGGTTGCATGTTTTTGATATAAATGGCAGTTTGTTTCCCAGCCTAACTGAAACACCGACCATCTATCCCATCAGAGTTTGTCTTACTCTTACAATTTCATCTATCAGAGCGAGTGTTGTCCTGATTCTGTACCTTAGCTGCATTCTTAGACCGGCCGAAGAACGAGGTCTTGGCTGTGAAGAAGGTGAAGTCTTCGCACTCATCGTCCAGGCTGCAGTACCCGCTGCTCATGCTGTTACTGCTGGTCATGGAGGGGGCCTGCACTGTGTTGACAGTCATGGAGAGGTCCAGAGACGGTCGCCGGCACCAGCGCAGCACCAGAGCAGCACGCTGACAACTTGAGGAAGTGCTGGTTTATCTCGAGCTTGCAGGGCTGTTGTGACACTCAGCCACAATCAGAGTCTACGCACATCCAACTGTCCTTTACTCATCCAGAAAAAGTCAGCGCTTCTCTGCTGAGGCATCCAGGGAGTTTAAGTCCCACCTGTGAGGGCGAGACAGGTGAACTCAGCTCAGATTCGGCGCTTTGCGTGCCACCGGAGAGGGGACCAGGAAATCCGAGAGCGAGCACAGACGTGTCACTTCCTCCTGACGTGTGTATGTGTGTCTGCTCTGACGCCGGTGTGTCACAAACGCACGCGCAGCATACAATGTAGGCACCTGGTCAGTTGCAGCTGAACATACACATGTACACACTCATACACAGCATGTAACGCTCTCACGAACACACACACACATATAGGCACACGCTGGTGTCATGGAGTCAGTTTACAGGCTGGTTTCAAGTTAACTCTGCTCACCTGAGAGCCCCTGTTATACCCAAAAACAAACGCTCATACAGGCAATCATGCAATACCACATCCTGCTTTCGTCCCGCTCTGTGTCACTGTAACGACCGACTGCGAAGAAACGAGGAACGGTTGAATTTAAGCAGCAGCAGCTTAATTGTGCCGGCCTTTACGTGTGTGAGCATCCATCCGTCCCTGGAGTCCAGAGTAAACAGCGGCAGAAGAGCAGCATCAAGACGTTCACAGACCCTCTACTACCTCCTCTCTCCTCTTCTCTCAGCTGCTTTGGCAATACTACCAGAGAGAAGGATGCCTCCCACACAGCCTCTCTCTCTCCCTTACTCTCTCCCTTTTTCTCCTCTTCTTTCTCTCTCTCTCTGTCTGTCTTTGCACCCGCTTTGCTCCCTCACTCTGTTGCAGCCTTGCTCAACCATCTGTGGTTGAGTGTGTTATCAGCCTGTGAGCACCCTCCCCCTTCTCCCTCCACTCTCTCTCTCTTCCTGCAAGCCACTGCACCCTGCAGAGCATGGCCACTTCCTCTTGCAGAGAAAGAGAGACGGGGGGGGGGGGGGCGACGAGCGTGGGTAAGTAGAGAAACGCTGATGAGTGAGAGATATGAAGCCTCACAGCTCCTGTTTTACATACGTGAGAGCAGCAATGAGAGGAAGCAGCAGAGTGCCTGGGGAAGATGGCTGCTGGGGTGATTCTCCTGCAGCTTGCAATGGTTCACTAGACGCCATCGCAACCAATGTAAACATGTGGCTTTTGTGTACGACCAAGCCATAATTAGGGCTAATGTTTCAACGCCCAAAACCAACCGGGGACAGACACAGCCCGGATCAAAACATAACCTTCCCCGCTGCACCACCAGCACTGGTTTGTTGGTGAGGGAAGGGGCTCACAGCGCTTAGGGTGAGATTAAGAAAATAATGAACGATTGCCCTCAGGATAGAGATTGCAGTGACCTCTAACCTTACACTGACCCCACAATCTGCCCTCTGACTCTGGCAGTGACCCCCTCGTCAAAAAGCAGCTAATGCCATCTTCACTGCTGAGATTGATGCCGCATATGTGTGTCTGTCTGCACATGCTGTCTCTGTGTGCGTAATATAATTTTAAAATCTACTCAGACATGATGATAGGTAAACCTATACGCTACTGGAGGGCTGCAGCATGCAGGGACAGTGTGTTACCCTTTCATCGAGTGTCTTTCTGTCAGGTTTGAGACTGATTACCTGCAGCTCTGCTCCTCTCTTCCATCAGGGTAATCACTGAGGGAGGGAGAAGGCAGCATGCAGGGGGTGGGATGCTACACACACACATGCACATATGCATATTGAACGACACTCCTGCAGGCTTCAAGTCAATGAGGCCTGGTCAGTGTGCTGCGTGTATGCGCTTATTGAGGGTAAAAGGGGATCACTTTCTGCTGATGCACACACAATAAGGAGCTGTAAAGATGGAGGGGAAAGAAAACACAACCGCTCACACAGCTGCAGCTATAAAACAGGGCAAAAGGGGAGAGATAGGACTGCAGGAAATGAAATGTCATATCTTCTCTTGTCTGCAGTAGTAGTGTACTCTATGAACCAAACAAGACTGTGGGGGGAGACAGGCCTTAGTCACAGAGTTCAAATACCTCCAAGACAGACATCATCAACGCTCATTTAATTCTGACTTTCGGCTCATTATCTTTAACTACACAGTCATTAAACTCTGAGAGTAGCAGTGGTTAAGCTAAAAATGACTCCACGAAAAGATATGCCATTATTTTTTTTCAGTCGATGTGGAAATTTTTAAAGAAATAGCATGTTTTTGGATAAACAGCCTGAACTGGAGTTTGCACAGTTGCTTGACATTTGGTAAAGTTTACTCAGTATATCCCCCTTCTCACTTTCCCAATTCTCACCATTCCAATCAACGTGTCTCAGGGTAGCATGATTGTGTGTTTTTGTTCACGCTCTCTAGAAGCGGAGTACTAGCTGGCACACTACCGGGGGTCTAATTTTGTGTTATCTGCCCCCTGGGCACAGAGTAGCTGCCAGCATTCTGCTGCAGGCCCGTGGGGTTATCCAGCTTTCTCTCGTGCGTGATATGTGTGGACCACACTGCGTGGGTGACTGAGGCTGGGAGGCCAAGAGCAGCATGCAGACTCACAACAACTCTCCGGTTCCTGTACACACACAAAGAGTAGGTGAAGCACTATTTTGAGGATGGATTTTACAGAATTACTGTATAACTGGATAGCCTGTGGCTCATACAGTATGAGAGTATGAAAACTGCATTGATAGATTTTGAGTTTGCCTTGATGTAGAATATTGAAATAGTGGATATCTAATTATATTCCACTGGCATACACAACGACTGAAAATATGTTGAACTAACACAGCCATGCCATAATGGAGGTCTCTACAGAGAACGGTGATTAACCTAATTAGTTTTCTCTCATATAGGAAGACAGCACATCAGAATCCAACACTGATTGAATAAACCAAACCGATACTACAGGGGAGGGATGACAAAGAAACTGAGGGAGGCCACGAGGGCAGGCAGGCAGGAGAGAGGGAGGCACATCAGAGGCCTAGGTGACGTAGCATATTCTGTCCTGGGAACATTCTGTGACCAAAAAAAGCAAATGAGCGCATACATAAATTCATAAGTAGACAACCGAGGAGGAGGAGGTACAGCATGTTGTGAAAGAGGAGGATGGTTATGTAAAAGTGCAGGCTTGGAGAGATGCCGCAGAATGAACCTTGCCATTACCCAATCATGTGACTCATGTACAACTCTGCAAAATAACACACACAAGAGTGAGATGAACGTGTTTGATCTTTGCTCTGTACACCTATAAATGTCGCAAATAGTTCTCCACACCATTTTCTAATATATTTGTTTGTTCTCAAAACATTCACCTTGTGTTGAGTGGCTGTGGAGGAGCAGTTGGTTTTGGGAGGTGGAGTTTCTTTGGACTCTTTGTCCCTCTTGTTGCAGTCCAGCTGGACGTGGCTCTCACACTCCAGGTGACAGGTGTAGCTGCAGTCTGATGAACACAAAAACACACAAATCAGAAACAGGAGCACATACAGTACGATAACATAATTAACTGTGGATTTCAAGTCAGACTGTAATGCTCATTAGTCACCTGTGAATGTGTGAGTTTCAGATGTAGAACATAGCCTAATTCTGATTCAATCCAACATGTATAGTCATACAAATGCTCCCGTTGCACAGAGAATTAGCTCCATCTAGTGGCTAATGCCAGACAAACACCTACAAGTTACTGTGAGTATTCATTAACAAAACATACCTGACAATACATGTTTGTATGTAAAGTGACTTAGATTGAATAGCACAAGAAAGCACAAGAAATACCTATCAACCTCATGTTATCACATGTAAAGGAGCACAGCAATAACCTGTTGAAATCTCTCAACTTAATCTACTAATTACACCTTTGAGATCCACTTCTATACATCTCATTTACCCATCAGATGGCAGGAAATACATAGCTTTGTACAACTGTCACAAATAAAATATGATATTTCCTGGGTGCAGACACATTACACAATTTATAATGGGCATACTGCACAAGATCCAGCAAAGAGCAGAACAGAAACCAATACATAATGTAATAGAGACGTACTGTATCGTAACAATGGATGGCCACACTCGTTTTACACATTCAAGGCCAACAAACTGTACAAGCATAGCAGCCCTAGTATGGTAAAGTCCCTTCCTTCTGCTCAGCTAGAAAAGAGTAGATTTAGGTACTTCCCCCAAAACTTCCCAAAATAGTCCAATGTTCTTTAATTTTTAGTTGCTTCCACATAGGACAGCCTCAGCCCTGCAGACTTTATTGTGGCTGGAGGCTTTTCCACTGAGACGCATAGCCTCACATCTAACTTCTCCTCTGCTGGTGAGATAATCCATGCTAAAGAAAAGAGAGATTTTAAAACCGCATGGGCAAAGACGGGACTGCAGTTTGGGGGAAACTCTGAGTCAGATCCTTTTTGTGGTCCTCGAGCAAGAAAGCTTCTTAAATAAAACACTGTACAGTAGGCGACACGCAATCGGCCAGTTTAAATAAAAACTAATTCAACAATGTTCTGTTTGGAAGCCAATACTTAAATGTTTGCGGTTTTCTGCTACACCTCTTTGTTGCTGCAGTCAGTTCTAAATGAACGAGCTGAGCTGAGCCTGGTTGGTTTTCTGTCTAGTGATATCGGCCTGCATCACGCTAAGGAGAGACCGCCACTGCGTCTCTCACACTCAGCATCAGCACCGTAACCATGGCAACAAGCTTCTTGATGACCAGTGTACAAAGAGCAGAGCTCCACTTACATGCGGTCACTGGTGGAAGGCCGTGTGCGGAGGTGTTTTAGTTATCAACTCACTGTAAACTGTAACCTTCTTTAGTTATCAATTCATGTATTTTGCACTGACATGGAAAATAGTAGGACAGGACAGGGCTTACTGAGGGATATGTCTAGCAAAGAGGAAAGTTCAGATAAAAGATACTTTGCTCATGACAGTTTAGAGGTCACTGCATTAAGAGAGTTAGATAGATGTAAGTGTGTGTGTGTGTGTGTGTGTGTGTGTGAGAGTGTGTGACAGAGACAGGTTGGCAGAGAGAGAGTCAGAGGAAAGGGCAGCAGTGCCTCGCTGACAGGAGGGATGTGTTGAGGAAAGAGAAGAGTTCAGATAAGGGATTCTCTGCTCACGACAGTTTAGAGGTCGTTGCAGAAAGAGAGAAAGAAAGGAAGCACACGGGGGAAGGGAAGAGAGAAACTCCTTTCCTGTCTCGCTTTCCTTCATTTACTCCATCCACCCTCATCCTGGATTACAGACTGTGCTTCTACTTTCATATTTTATGGTGGAAATATTATTTGAAACTCTCATGTCTGTGTGGTAAATATCAAGCTGCCACCAGCAGCTGGCTGACTTATCTTAGCACAAAGACTACTTTTAAAAGAACTGCTCCATATTGCTCCTATCGGTCATTCTCAGGCAAAAATCAGTGTTTGTGTTGGATGGTGGTTACTAAGAGCACACCCTGGCCCTGGTCTTTCTCCTGATAATTGATTTAGAAGACCGGAGTTTGCTGGGCGAACTGCAAGGAAAAAGGGAGGAACGCTCAGAGATTGAAACTTTTCCCTGTCCCACACCTACAGTCAGTTACACCACTGTCAGCAAGTCACGGTTCACCTAGGATCCAGATAATTCCCACACTGATAACACACACTGTCTCTGCCTCTCTCACACACACACGTATAGTACTGTACACACACACACACACAAGAAAATCAGCATTTTTAGCATTTTGGACCCAGTGCTGCCTGATTCTAAACTGACAGGCAAACACATAAACAAACAAAAATGTGTGGAGCAGTGTGTATTTTCGCTGACATCCCTGTGAAAAACATGTTGAAGTTTAACATCTTGCTTTACATCAGGGTTTGGATTTTTAATTAAATTGAATTATAGGATTTGTTTTAGTTTAGAAAAAGTGTTACAGTAAAGGTACAAGGTTCTACTTTCAGCGGTTTCAAGGCCACTAAATGTGAAACGGCAGTGATTCAGGCTTTGTCTTGTATGCACGCATACTAGGTGTGTGTTTTTCATGTAGGTGTGGATGTGTGTGCAGGCCTAGTATTAGGTGTACCTCCTTGGGATGCTGTACCATACGTATGGGAGTGCTAACGAGCTGGTGGAGAAACTGCAGCAGTGATCCAGTGGCTCTGAAGGTTATGCAGGTGTGCTGACACAATCACAATCACAGAGACTGGTCAGGGAGAAGAGTGAAAGAGAAATCAAGAGATGGGGGGAGTCAGCAAAAAAGTGTTGTGAGTGTTTTTGTCACAGCCGTTTGAAGGCCTGAGAAAAAACTCCCCTCTGGACTACTTGTTAGGACTTGCAGGGGTTTCCCTTTTGCTCTTCTGTGGAAAGTACACTGTTGTGCAGACTATCAAATAGGGAAGTTGCTTTAACTTAAACGCAGCATGGCCGATTCCCCCTCAGCTGGATTTTTAAGAGAAGTTGTGTTCAGGTCCACTTATAGGAATTCGACAACAAGTTTTGTTAGAAGAGCGCCCATCACTGGATTCTTCACACTGACAAACACATTTTTTGGAATCGCACTATTGCCATCCTACTTCGATAGTTATCGCTCTTATCACTTATGCTGGAAACTACCTTTTACTTTTTATTTTTGCTTTTGATTCTTAAAGTCTGTACTGAATGCGGGCTGTAAAGTTTTTCAGTCACACATAGAATTTCGAGAACCTGTCTCATTGGGCTCTTTTAGAAGTATTTCCAATTTGAAGGCGAGCTAATCTACCTGTCAGTGCTCACAGTATTTTAGAGTATTTTATTTTACCAGCCTTTTAAGATACTTTGTACTTTTAAACTGCAGCGCTATGATTCTTTTGATTGATTCTTTTGGGGATTTAAATACATAAAGCTGTATATATATATATATATATATATATTGTGGGTTTTGGTTTGGTTTTAATTTTTTTGCAACAGCATATATATGAAATTGATCAATTTTACATTATCCCTCTGATCTTATCTGTTCATATTTTATTATAAGTCTGAATTATATGTTTTGTAACTATGTGTATGTATGTGCTACTGTGGTCTTTGCCAGTTTTAATATCATGTAAAAGATATTAAAGCTCAGTGACGCATTTCTCGGTTAAGTAAAGCTATTGTAATATTTAGACACTTTGATGACAGTGAACACACATAAAGGAGCATGCATATGTGCATGCGGGGACAGGATATCAAGAGATGACTGTAATGAAGTTGAGCCATAAACACTCATCAGCATCTGTTCCTCCTGCACAGAGTCATAATGTCGAGAGTCTGTGTGTGTTGCCTCAACAAAAAGAAGGGCTGCGGTGTTATGTGTCGCCAAGCTAGACTGGCCTCGGTTGCTCCTCAGCACGGCAGGAGACGCGTGCACAGACTCCCCCTTTGTCTCTCATCCCATCATTTCAGTCTGACTGCTTTTTAAACTGACACTGCCTCCAGACAGAGTGAGACGATGATGCAGATAGATGGGGATGGAGGAAGAGACAGCGCTAGGAAACTCCATCAGCACAGTGGAAAGAGACGATGGAGCTTAGATGTACAGTATGTAAAGATCTATATGTGGTGGCTGTGTTAACTTCCACTGCAGCACTTGGGTCGATAACGCACGCTGCGAGGAAGACAGGAAAGGAGGAGCTTTGATTGCAGCGTATAAAATTACAATTCAGCTCTCAAAAGAGGACATTCAGATTGTCTTGGTGGAGGCTGCGGAGTGAAATATTTTGTTTCTATCTCCTATCGTCTTTTGTTCTCTTCCCACTCCCATCGCTCTTGGAAACCCAAGGAGCCAGAAAATTGTCCAGTTTCTGTATCATCTCCTGTAACTTTCTGGAAGATAGGGGATGTGGGTGGTTGTTTTTTTTTTCTTCTGTGAGACAGTGGGTGTGGGACAGACAGGATAGTGTAAAGAGACAGATTAGCAGGTCACTGAGGATGTCTGTATGACACCAGATAGAGACAGAGGGAGGGACATATTGTATTTGTCTGGGTGAGGAGGGAGGGGGGTAAATAGGGGTTAGGTAGCTATAATGTAAGGGCGAGGGTATTAACACGGTCGCTAATGAACCTAAAGGGAGCTCTGTGTGTCTTATGCAGGAATTAAGAGCAGCTTTTGGGTCTTTGGGGGCTTTAGCCAGTCTGATCCCATCATAGCTCATTTGGAACAGTTATCCATGTTCCCCCTACTGTGAGGCTCATTCACACACACCACGGTACTCATACTCTTCTTGTTTTTCATCCCTCATTCCATCACTTATAAATCAAAATATCACGCTTTTGTTCGCTCACATTCCCACTCAAACACACTCCTGCTCAACGAGCTTCGAGGATACACACTTCATATGCTCACCTACCAGACATGACCATATTAATCTCTTCTAACCTAGATAAAATATGCCCCTGTTCACCTTGACATCTGTGCGCATTTGTGCCCAAAATAACTTCATTTTTGATACTGACATTCTTTAACTGCATCACCGCAGCATCTCTACCTTCCTCTCCCTCAGTTCCTCCATCTGTCAAGCTACACAGATGCTCCCTGAATTAACCAAACAAACAAGAGAAGAAGCAGGCTTTCCTTTTGTTTGTTTTTTGGTTTTTTAAAGGATTATTCTGACCAGTGAGCTGAATTCTTAAAGGGATATTTCCTGCATCTTGAGAATATTTCTGGGGCTGATGGTGGATGCTCAGTAGTCACTGAGATAGTTTATACTCAGCTCACATGATGAAACTGAACCATCTCCATGACAACTGAGCAAACAAAAAGTACATGTTGAGTAAGGAATTTATTTCTGACAAAGTACAATTTCCAAGGTGAAGAATCAACCTTTGAGCTCAATCACAAACATGTTCAGTGCAGTAAAATGTGTTCCACTGTTACGCATTTTATCAGACAAACCTTTGCAAATGTGTACAACAAAAATCTTAATAACCAATTTAGTTTTTAATTAGTTACTTGAATTAAAGGGGTACTCCTTTGATTTAGTATTGCACTTCCATGAAGTTGGGGGACTCACAATAGACGCTTGGTCAAAATCAAAGCAGCAAGTTACTATATTTTTAGCAATTTAGAGAATTTGAGAGGAATTTCCAGACAGCATCACCCAAGATTATGACAGATGATAATAATAACAGATAGAAGAAGCAATAGAAGAGGAACTGAGAATCTGGTTTCAGTTCATTCTTAAAAGGATTAACTGGGTTTCTTTATAGGGAACACCATCTAAAAATACCCATTATCTGTCTGCGGTAGCTCATGCTTTTGATGCTGTTTCAGAAGCTTTTGAGGCTGCAGCATGACGTCACTCAGGTGGAGTGGTGAGCTCCCTGAGTCATGTTTGGTCAGGGTCTTATCAGACTTACACAGGAGGGCACACGCACACACACACACACACACAAAAAGCTGAAGTAACATCTTTTTTTTATTCAGCTGTCAGTCTCTTGCTGTGAATAAATCAATAATTCTGCAGCACCCAGCCATTTGGCTCCCTCCCTCTTTTTATCCCAGCCACACTTTCTGCTAATGTTACATTATGTATTCAAACACCCCCCTCCCAAAAAAAGCTGCATTAGCCAGTCCTCTATTTGGAGAAAACATGGGAAAAATCGATACCATGCAGTCTCCGGCAGGCTCACTGTTATCTCAAATTCCTGCTACAAATATGCAAGTCAATATGATAATCCAGTTACGTAGGTTTTTTCTCGACAGTTTGCAGTTGTGTACGATTTCTGTGTGTGTGTGTGTGTGTGTGTGTGTGTGTCTGGAACAAGAATTAACTGTCGATCCAACTGCTTTCATCTGACCAGTTTACTGGACTATTCTGCCAAATACAACCAATCTGCAGCCTGCACTGTTCACACATGATCTTACACACATAGACAATATGTGCTCTTACACAAAAGCGAGAGGGATAGATCAGCTGATTTGGGGGAGGGGGGGGGGGGGATGTTGTATAGACAAAGAGCAACAGGGCTTGAGGGCATTGCAGTTCACAGATAGACAGACTGATGCACACAATACACAAATATTTTGGCCCACAGTCGGCCTTTGAGGCCAACCCGGCTCAACCTGTCTACTCATCATCTTTCCCTTTTTTCCAAATACCGACCCCTATCACAACCACACTGAACAGGATTTGTGTACGACTTTTAAATCTCAATGCCCAGTTTTTACTACTTGTGCACACCCCATTCTCCTCTCCGTACCTGAGGTGGTGAGCAGAGATCCGTTAGAGGACGATCGTCGTAGGATCCGCAGGCTGTCACTCCAGGAGCGAGACTTGGGCAGCCTCTTCAGCAGCCGCCCCAGCCGGCGTGACACCTGCCCGAAGCAGGCGCTGCCCACCTCCCCTTCCGAATCCCCCCTGACCTCCTCCAGATACACCTGGCCGAGAAACGTTCTTCCCACCCCGACTCCTTCAACTCCCCCTGTCCTGACCCCCACCCCTGCCTCCGCCTTCGATTCCTCCCGGCCCGGGACCAGAGGCGCTATCTGTGCCATGGATGGAGCATGGTTGCACCATCCGGCAGGCACCGTCCTGTGCGCGTAACCCTCGCTGGCCCTCCTGTCCTGGCCCCGGCCAGCCCTGTCCCTCTGAGGACTGCCCCAGCGCCAGCCCCCCCAGTTCCCCCCTCTGCCATCCCAGCGTAGCCACTCTGCCACCGGTGCCACGCTCCGAATAAACAGCCCCCTCTCCGCTCGCTCTGCCACCCCTCCACCTGTACTCCTCACACACTCCCTAATGCTCTCACCTCTCTACTTGCCTCACACTTTCTCTCCTCCGGTCTGCACCTGACCGGTCCTCCTGACACCTCAGCGTGTGGACATGAGCCCCGAATCTCTGCTGCACTACTTGTTCCTCTCGAACGTCTCTCTGTTATCAATGCGCCCTCATCCTCTCTCTACCTCTCTCCCCTCTTTCTCTCTCCCTCTCTCTGTCTCTACTGCAGCACCCACACACTCTGCAGTAACAAACAGCCAGCTTAAAGAGACAGAGACCCCCTCACAATCCTGGCTTCCCTATTCCCCTCTCTCCTCTCTTTCCAGCAACAGGAGCCTTCCTCCTTTCCGTTCCCTCGGTGGTTGACTGTACACACTTCATTCAGTAGTAGAGAACATGGTGGGACAGCCGTGCAATAGAGCAGAAACGTTACAGACCACTTTACAGACTGCAGAGAACCACTGCAGAGGTGGTTACTGACACTACCTCGTCTCTTCTCCCCCTTTTCTGTCTCCTTGGTGTGAAAGCCTACAGCCTGGTTGAGGGGAAGTGAGTCAGCCATCCTGTCTAACCCCACAACAGAGGCATATCTTGTCAGTGTGAAGGACATGCATCATCTCAAGACTGTGTGTATGGGTGCTTGTATGTGTGGGTTGAGGTGATGCGCAGTCCGGCAGTTATTAATATGCACTGTGAAGGAGAAAGAGGGAGAGAGAGAGAGAGAGAGAGAGAGAGAGAGCTTCTGGGAGCTCTTCTGCCCTACTTTTCAAATTGAAGTTTGGAGGAACAGGATGTGCTCACCAGTTTTGCTCACTATGTGCCGTATGACATAATCACGAGCAATGCCATAAGACTCTGATGTCACCTTCTTTTTCACTGCAGTGAAAGTATGACGTATGACGTTACGCGTTTTTTAAAATCCCAAATCCCCCTCATCTAACATGTGCCTAAGAATGTCTTTGTCCTGTCCTTTCTGTCCTCACCACATCTTGCTCTGCAGTCCTCCTCCTATCACTATCCACCAAGGGCGACCTAAATATAGCCCGGTTGAAAATCCCCACTCTTCTGCCATACATACAGCTGAGCAGCGATGCACCATACAGGTCTTTCTGCAAAAACATAACCCTTATCTGCATGATCTATCATGTCATTTTTTATTTTTCTTAAACAAGATCAGATAATGTTAAGCAACGGGTGACTGGGGTTTTTCCGTGTATACAGTTTGTTTCTAAGAAACAGAAGAAAAATACAGTATAATAGAAGTGTGATGTAGTGATTTGATGAACTTGTGTTCAGTAGTTTTCTTCAGTATTCAATACTGCCTTGTGTTCAGATTCTGTTTGTTTTCAACTGAAGACTTTTGGGTGCCGAATGAATGTTTTGGCTGAAGTCTAGTTAAAACTATATTCATCGCAGGTCTGGCAGAGCAGCAGCAGCGGTATGTCGGGACAAGAAGGTTATGAGCCATTTAACACAACCCTCCTCCTATGTTTTCTTCTTCCACTGTGAATGGAGCTTTAAAAAGGACTGATGTGAAACAGCTAAAGGTTCCTAAGACAGGGTCTGTATTGTGGGGAAGAGGTCAAATAAGGAAGGGGGAAAAATAGAAGAAAAATAAAACATCCTCTAGAGAGAGATCAGGAATGCCATGGGGCATAAAGAATACCCTGGGAGGGTTGCTGTGAAAGTCTGTGGCAAATGTGTGTGTGTTTGGGTGTGTGTGCATGTGGGGCTTCCCTTACAGCCATGTGTCAATGCGAGTATCCCTCCATGTCTCTGCAGTGACCAGCACACGGCCCCACATCTGCTGCTGTAGATGCACTCTAACAACAACAATCTCCACTGTGCTTGCACTTATTCAAGCACAAACTGTTAGCAGGGCTATATATTATCAAACTCTCAGATCTTTGTGAGCTAACATGGCTCACATACATAGTTCACAAATGGTTGTGAAATCGTGTTTAGAGGAGCTTTGATCTCTGGGGCATTCACCTACAGTGTAGGACAAGGTGAGGTGAGAACATGAAAAAGAAAAACAGGACCTAACTGAAAGTGCATGTGTAAAATGTTCTCTTGATTACCCCTTTAGGTAACACATCATTTTAAATTCCCATTTAGCATTTATAAGCAGTATATAAACACATAGTTAATGGTTTATAACACACTAATGTAGTTTTAACGAAATATATGTACATTTTTTAGGTTTCCATTATGTGTTTGTCAACAACAAAACCCTCCTAAGAAGTATCCATAACTTACATCCATAACTAACGTAAATCATAAAAATCATTAAAACTGTTTAACCTTCCTAAATCATTATTGGTCACCTGCTGCTTCAGTGCTATATTGGGAGGGTTAAGCGCAACCCTAATGAGGTTTAAATGGCAACTAAGTAAGTGAACATTGTGTAGAGAGGTGCATGTCTCTTTGCTTAACAGAGATTGAGGAGAGGACTGGTGCCACAACAGCATGGCTTCCTGAAAGCTTTAATTAAATATTAATCTGACGTCTGACTCTGTCTGCCAGTCTGTAATCCCAGCCTCTCCATCCCTGAGACATAATCCCAGCCAGGAGACACCCAGTGCGGGGATTAAGGAGGCTGCCATTCCCCTCCCTCACTCCCTGCCTTCCCTGACCAGCGGCACAGCATGGAGAGATGACACATCAAATCATGAGAACAATGATGAGCAACAGCTACTGACAGGATACAACCCCAAATCTACTGTAAAAGATTTATATAACCGTTACACATTACAGTTTTATTTAAAAAAATAAACTTTTTATAATGGTATTTAATCTTTCTGTATGTGTATTACACAGTAATACAGGTGTTTTTTCCTGTGCATATAACAATAACATTTTTGACTTTTGCATTTAAAAGAGATTATCAGAGGAGAGTGAAAGATATTTGAGTTTGCGTCAGTAAAGTAGACATATAGAGCTCACAGATGTCTAGACTGACATTTATTATTTAGCAGTCATTTGCTTCATTATTTCATGCCCCATTAGGGCCTGATGCCTCATATGGTTCCGATCTGTATGTGTGTAATGTATTTATGCCTATATAGTGTGGGGGCTGCGGGACACACCACAAATCAAACCATCATTCCCATCCAACTCCCAAGAGGAGCAATAAAGATAAAAATGGAGAGTCAGCAGTAGAAAAGGACTACACAACAACAGAGCAGCAGACTGAGAGACTGGGAGCTCTGGCTAGATTGACAGATTCCACTGTGTGGCAAGGCCACATCATAACCGTCCATGTGAGCTCTCAACTGTAACGGGTGGGGGGGGGGGGTTGATTGCTGCATAGCTGCTACTATAAGCTTCATATGCAACAAAGCCAGCACAGATACAGGGAGGGTGATAAATTAAAGACAGAGGCATACGACAAGACAAAGACACAGAATGATGGTTGTTTATGGTTGCAGGGCCTCCGTCTCTCACTCCCTGTCATTTGTTGGGTGTAGTTGAAAGAAGAGCATGTGTGCGTGTATGTGTGTGTGTGTGTGTACGTGTGCGTGTGTGTGCGTGCGTGCGGTTTCTATTTTGGCAGTTTTGGTTGCGTCTCTCCCCACGAAAATACCCCGAAATGCCCAAATTTGTATTGCTTGTCACAAATGTCCTGGTGACCCCCATGACTGTATGCCGCACTCACCTCTGATGTTTTCCGAGAACAGGGAGAGGAACAGAGACTTTGCTCCAGAGGACTGCTGCTGGCAGCATAAAACTACAGCTAATTAGTTTGATGTGAAGACAAAAAGAAAAAAACCCAGTTCTTGGGCTGCAAAGAAACTCATGAATGTGTGTGTCTCTCTGGGTGTGTGTGTGTGTGTGAACAGTTCTCCAGTAATCGCTGCTCTCGCTCCACTGAGCTCTTGCTGATAGCACACTAAATCAGACAGCTCTGCAGTGCTGGACAAACTTTCGCTCTTTTCCCCTATCCCTCACTCGCATTGGCTCTCCCTCTCCTCCTTTTCCTCCCCATCACTCTTGTTCTAGCTCTCTCCGTCTCTCCTGATTCCCATCACCCTGCCTTCCTCCACCTCTCTACTGACTCTTTCCACTATTTGTTTGCAATCCCTGTTTCCAACTCCTTGTCATCCTTCCCCTTTCATGTCCAATTTCCCCTCGGCTCTGTTCATCTTATTTCAGTCGGTCCGCTCTTGATCGGCCCCTTTCTTCTCTCACTTCTTTCCTCACTTTAAAGCCTCTTTTTCAATTGCTTTATCTCACACACTGCGCCGCAGCCTCCCTGAGTGCTGCTGACACAATGCCAACTCAACAGCCGCATGCACTCACAGACACACACACACAGCAGCACAGGCCACCACACACACACACACAAACTCTTCAGGCTGAGCTCAGTGTCTTGAGCAAAAGGTGTACGTGTGTGTGCATGTTTATAGGCTACTCAAGCCCGATTAAACAACTATCCACAGTGCCAGGTCAAATTGGCTTGGCCCAAACCTTCTGTGTCCCAGGGTGATGCCATGAGAGTCTAAGCAGCTCTCAGCTGTTCAGTCAGTACAGTCACAGGTGTGACTCCACAGATATCAGGCACAATGAGTGTCAAATGTTTTAAATTGCCTTAAATATGCACTCCGATATACAGTTAGCGAACATCTGTACACCTCCTGGAACAAATCCTCATTTATCTAACACACCAAACGACATCAGTTCGTGTACACTCACAATAAAGTGTGAGCTTCAGAGATATTTCCACTGGACGTCTGGATTTCACCAATGCACCACTGTGAATTCTACAATCTTCCCCTCGCTCTTTGCCTTTGCCGAGGCTGCGAATCGCAGAGTGAGAGCGCTGGGAAGCAAAGCTGGAAGGACAAGATAATGGGCTTTCCATGGACGGCTTTTTTGGCTCCGTCTATGGAGCAAGCTGCTTGGAAATGTTTTTCCCCCCATCACACTGGCTCGCTCACAAAGGCACATGCCAATATTTTGTGTACAAATAGCCACCAGTATGGGAGAGTGCAGCACCCGGCACCACTTGTGCCCTACAGAAAATAATCTAATGGTGTAGCAGAAACAAGAAACAGGTCAGTAAGTCAAACCCCTGCATTCACCAACATAGGCTTCACATCTCATCTCCAAAGGGAAAATAGATAAAATGGATCATTATTAAAGTGCATGTTGAGGATTCATATAGTGGAATATGAGACCAGTGGGTAACTTATCTCACTCATTTCTTTTGGAGATGCACAAAGATAAACTCAACACAGATGACTACATGTTTTGGAGGGACAACAACTTACTCTGACACTTGAGCGCCTGTGCAGTGATCTGACGGCTGCAGGCGTCGCACCAGTCCTGCTTCACAGACTTGTCCTCGAACCGGTGTCCTTCCCCCTTCTCGGTCCTCACCCGGGGGTCCAGTCCCCGGGGGAAGATGGACCAGGCCTCCCTGCGGGGGGGTTCGGTGCGGGCCAGCCTGACGACCCCCGTCTTGCCCTGCGTAAGCCGCTCCAGCGGGAGACCGCTGCCGTCTCCCGGTACCGGCGCGGAGGAGGAAGAGGAGAAGGAGGAGGAAGAGGAGGAGGAGGAGGAGGAGGAGACCCTCTGCCGTCTGCCGTCTCCGCTCCAGGTGTCCCGTCTCCCGTGCGCGACCCCTCCGCTCGGCACGACACCGTGGACCGACCTCCTGAGCGAGGCGCCCCTCCGACCGCCCGCGCTGCGGTTCGAGTCGCCGTCGCCGTGCCCGGTCGCTCTCTGCCGAGTCCCGGCCGCGGTGCCCTCCTCTCCTCCGTCCCGCTCCGGGCTACGTGGCGCGGCAGGGGCGGCCGGCGCTCCGCATCCCTCGCCGGGCATCGCTCCCCCTCTCGCCGCCGTCTCCCCCGCCGGTCCCGGACACGGCGGCTGGGTCCCCGGCTCCTCCTCAGCGGCGGCCGCCCCGCAGCCTCCGCCGCTCACCGAGCTCCTCCGGAACATCATCCTCTCCCAGGACGGTTTCCTCAGCAGCGTGATTTTCTTTCTGCCGCCGGCCACTTTGAAGAGCAGCGGCTCGACCACACTCGCAGACGCCATTGTCCCGTCTCTCTCTCTCTGTCCCCCCCCCTCCACCGGGTGATGCGTGTGTGTCCGGCGGTGCGGAGCGTGTGTCGGTGCGTGTTTTCACTCCGTGCCCTGAATGTAAACTCCGCTCACGCCCGCGACACGCGTGTAGTAGTGACGCAAGGCATCCGACGGCTTTAAAGGCAGCGAGCGCGCTCCCGTCAAAGCCACGGGGGCGCGCACACCAACCCCTTCTTCACGCTGGTGGTTTGATTTGGCGTCACTTGATCATTTATTGGACACTAGTTCTCTGTGTAACGACGCTTAACTTTCTGATGACTCATTGTAATGTGTGAGCTGTTTCGTTACTATTGCTACCAGGCCTTTCCTCCTCTAAATGTAGTCACAGTAATAATCTTCTGAAACCACTTGTACTAAAAGTAGACTACAGAGAGTAGACTGGCATGGACCAGAAACCACAGTCACAGATGAAGAATCTGTGGAGAGCTTCAAAGAGTCTGGATTAAGTAGTATGACACAGGGAACATAATAATAATGAGGATTTAGCTCCTATTTAAATTGTCCATACTACACCAAGATTTATTTTAAAAATGTGGTAGGCCTATGGTAAAATATTAATGAGCCATGTCTTTGACATGAAATACTTGGTTTTGACAATGGAAAGTCATCTATTGACTGTCATCAATTATTTATACTTTTTTGTAGGTGTTAAAGACAGCTGGACAGAAGTGTTTCACCAATTATCTCAAAAACAAAAAGCCTAAGAACAACAGAGGAAATTCACGTGTAGATATAAAACAGGACCTATAAGTGGGCTTACAGTAGGTGTCGATTATTGTCATGATGTATAGCAGTGAGTAAGTCTAAATGATAAAAAACACAATGTCACACTTGTTTGTGTGGACTAGGAACAGGAAAGTTATCAAATTTTCCATTTTGCCAAGAGCACGTCATATGATCGACGCAAAACCACTGAGGCAGTTATGTTCGCCCCCCTAACTAAGCCAAGAAAGCCCCTGAGGACACCCACACCACCCCCACGCAGACTGAGTGAAAAACTTTCGGTTTCAGTCTCTCTACATTGATGGTCACAACAGCTCATTTGTTTGTTTTCTTTGAGACTTTTCATCTTCCAAGCAGACACACCTACCTACACCACAGTTAATGTTAAAGTAATTTGATCACAGACTGATTATAAGAGTGTACTGTTGTCACAGATTCATCCTCACAGAGGTACGTTGCCACTGTATATATCAGCCTATATTACTTCACCAACTGAGATAATATAAATTCGCCAGACAAAAACAAACAAGATTAAAAATATCACAAAAAAGTTTATAGGTATAGTAGAGGTATATTACATGATTTTTCTGTAACCGCATGCATCAACTGTGACCCCTTTAAAAACAAATAACAGACTCTGGGATTTCCCCAGCAGTTGAACCACACTGGATAATGTCATTTCATACAGTTAATGTGCTGTACTGTCACTGGACCGTGTTAGCTTTATGTGGTTCTGTTCAAAGGACACTTCCCTGATTTTGTTACTTCTCTTTTACAGTGAAACCTATGATAAAAAACAGAGAAATAACTTATCATTCAAGTTAAACATCAACAGCACCGATGCGAGACAAATTTAAATTAAAAACTAGAGTTGTGTGTGCTTGAAGAAGCTGACAATCGATGATTTAATCAAGCAAGATTCATTCACTGAATTTATAATGAAGTCAACCAGGAAATCATGTGAATTATCAACCATTAGGAAAAAGATAGCAGACGACTCAAGCCCTTCTTTACACACACACACACTTGTACAACTATACTTGTGAGGACATTCATTGACATAATGCATTCCCTGGACCTTTACCCTGACCTTAACATAAACTTAATTCTAACCCTCAAGCAGCCCATTAAAGGTGTCTCAGAAAGTGAGGACCGGCCAAAATGTCCTCACTCCCAAGGTCCAAAACTCAAACTGGTTCTCGTAAAGATAGTTGCACACACACACACACACACACACACACACACACACACACACAGATATACAGTCAGTCTGGTTAAACTAATCACTTAAGGTTCTCCAGATGTCGCAGTGCTTCGTTTGTAGGACAAAGAAGAAACACAGCCTTAGAAAAACACTCTAGCAGCTGACTTGGCATTCATTTTGCTTTATCCTGACAGTCCATCACTGTGGCAGCCTATTAAAAATACAATAACACTAAAGCCATTAATGAGGTTTATATTGAACTGCTGTACTAAGCCTCTAAACACACACACACACACACACACACACACACACACACACACACACACACACACACACAGACTAAAAATCCATCAGTGGTGTTTCCTCCTCCTCCATTCTGTGCGTCTTATCTCTAAATTGAGATTCACATTTTATTGATTGTCTTCGGCTGCTTCCTCTTCATACAGCATGGGCTTCAGGAAGTCCTTGAAAGAAGATCCAGCACATTGTCTATAACTGTTCATGAGTTGCAGTTAAAGTTTGGTGCTTGTCAGAGGAGGCGTTAAGTGAATTTGTGAGTTAAGATGCAAAAATGCTGCACTTTTGTCACAGTGTAGAAGGTCTGGCCAAGCTCGGATCCAGAGCTGCAGCAGAGTTCACTGAACCCAGACTAAAAGGACAAAACAAATACAATCAATCACCATCATAGTTTCTCACTGACTGTATACAGGGGGTGTGAGTGAGGAGATGTAAAGACAGGAAGTTGGTCGCTCAACTGACCTCTCAATAATGTTGTTGTTACACTGAAGTTCCCTCACCAAAATCTCCATCTCATCCTTGAGACGGTGCATCCTAAAAACAAAGGAACACATGTTATCAGGGCAATCTGGCAACTGTCTCTATCTTGCACACACACTCACACAAAGACACACACCTAGAGACCATCTGGTCCTTGGCTGTGGGTGTGGCTCCCGGCTGTTGTTCTTCTCTCTTGGACTGCAGACTGAAAAGGATTCTGTCCAGAGCCTGAGGAGGATGAGACGTTACATCAACACATCACTGAGATGCTACACGAGTGACATCACTAGCAAGACCCCTGAAATAACCTTTTTTATTAGTGCAAGAATAAATGTCTTAGTGCAAACTGTTATTTTACAATCTTTGAACTGAGCAGCAAAGACAGTGAGAAAGTGAAATGTTGACCTTGTTTTGGCGTTGATCACTCATTTCCAGGTCTGCTAACAAGCCTTTGGAGAAAGAGCTGAAGTCCTGCAGTCGGGTCTGCATCTCCAGTAAAACACTGCAAATACAGTAAAGACACATTTCAAGTCAAAGCTACCATCTTTACAATGTGCCGATGCCTGCTGGATTCTGAAACAGTAGACAAAACCAGTTGTTTAACTGTTAGTTAAATTTGAAGACTGAAATCTATGGGCAATTTTAAATTAGCCAAACAAAAATGTATCCTACAATTTTGCAATTTCTACATGATATGTTCCTTATAATATCATCTTTGATTAACTCTTCACTTACAACCAAAACAATAATAACAAATTTTAGTTCACAAACCTTAAACAAGGCTAGTTCAAATGTGTCTAGGAAGCCTAATTTAGTGTGCAATATGCACCCTTCTCATTTATTTGTTTGAAATGAAGAAATCCAATCAAGTAAATCAGTTAAATAGTAGTTCTACAAATATTTCAACCTTGCTTAAAACAGAAACAAAATAAGTGTTTAGAATGAATTACAATTCATTTGGAAATGTAAGAAAAACATTTTAAGGAAAATTACATTTAACTTAGTAGAGTCAAGCCTAATAACATTTACAATCTCAATACCACTTGCTATAAAATGTGAAGTGAGGATTAATAATGCAGACTACCAACTTAATCTGTTTGAGAGGGACTGCTGAATAGCAATGTCCTACTGTCCTGTGTTAATCTTCTCCATATAGGCGGTCAGCATCAGTGTGAATGACTGTCAAACCAAACAAACAGTTCTCCAAACAATCTTATTCTAAATAACCAAGAGTGGTTGGGATAACACAGCTGAGGTGAATCTGGTCCAAAATCAACAGTGTTTGGACTTTAAAAATACAATTTGAGAGCCTGTTCTGACCTGCTCCACGTCCTTGTTGAGGCCAAAAGCTCTTTGTATCTCTGCACGCACTCCTCTCTAAAGAGAGATTTCACTCGCTTAATGTGGGATGACAGGTGGATTCTGGGATGGAAGAGTGACAAGCAGATTACAGGAGAGCTCAGAATAACATCCTTCACAGGCAGGATGAGCCGGACAGCAGCTGTGTGGACACATACTCACTTCTCAAACTTGTGGATTTGTTCATCATTATATGCCAGTTCTGCGGTGAAAATGAGAAAAGAGTAAGGTGTTTTACCATCAAAAGAAAAAAAAAAAAAAAAAAAAGAGTAAAAAATACAACAAAGAAACATACATACTGCCAGTAAGTCTGTCTTTACGATAATGCTGATGAATTGCCATTATCTTGTGCAGCAGCATCTCCATCTTCTGACAGCTGAGGGAGATGAGAGGTCAGAGTTCAAACACTGCAATCCCATGAGCCCACCCTGAAACTTTGAATCTCTTAAGTACCTCTTGTCATGGGCCAGTGTCTCCGCCAGCTTGGCCTGTTCTATCTGCAGATGGTCCAGTTGGTTCTGAAACTCCTGGATGCCGGCAGCATATATGGGCAAGTGCTCATGGACCTGTAGAGACAGCAGCCACAGACTCTGATATCTGAATCAACAAGTCTGCCACAAAATGAATCATCCTGGTTGCTTAGAATTAAATGTTTCACACTGTTGTGTGTTTGAATCTCGGTTACAATTACGAGTAGTTGTCAAACCTCATCACTTTTTAGTACTGACTGAAATATGCCCATGTTGAAAGCTGGCCTTGTGATCTATCATTTTCGTCTATATACTCACTAATGAAAGAATAACAGCATAAAAATAAAGAAAAAGCCCCATTCCCAACACCATTTTCATCAGCCACAGGTTATGCTGGCTTCTTCCTGACAGCACTCACCACCTGCAGCTTTTGACTGTTATCAGCTGAACCTTGGTTTTCTGAAGCGTAATGGCTTCTAAGAAAATTAAAGATAGAACAGATATGAGAGGAGAAAGGGAAAAAAGGAGGAGGTTGTAAAAAATGTGTTAAGTATACAAATGTCAACAAATTACACATCTCAGAATATACTACATTCATACAGTGAGCAATACAAAACTACATCACACTCACAATGTCCAATTCAACCTCAAAAAGCAAGTACAGCTCTATTTTCCCCTAATGCTGTTTATCATAATGCTTGTCATAGATACATGTTTGTCATACAAACATGTATCTGTGCAGTTCAACACCGGAAGTTTGACATTACAGACTCCCTTTAAAAGTGTGTGGCCAAACTCACAGCTTGTGAGTCCTGTGGTTTACGTTGAGGCAAGACTGCAGTCTAATGGTGATCATCGCAATACTGTGCATCGCTTCTCCACACTCCCTGCGCAGCTTCATCCTGAGGAACAGGAAGAGTGTGAGAGAAGAGGACATGGAGGAGAAATGGAGGGGAGAAGAGTTTGACAAGGGTCATTACCTAGAGTCATTACAGAACCTCAACAAATAATCACTTATTTTAGCATGTGTGTGCCTCACATGTAGCTGTAGTATCCTTGCAGTAGCAGCTCTCGGTGTGAGTGCAGCAACTTCACTATCCTCAGATACTGGTGGACCACTCCCACTATTACCTACATAGAAGAGGGGGGTTAAAGGAGATAATGAATAATGAATTGGAGGCTTATGATACACACATAGGAATGGGTGGGATAGAAAATCAGCAGAGCAGCAGTACCTTGGAGAAGTTGTAGTCTATCAGTATGTCAAACCTGGATGGGATGACTGGCGTCTCTGCTACAGATGAGAAAAAAAAACCCACACCCCAAAATGATGATTGATATGATGACTTGTGTGTGTGTGTGTGTGTGTGTGTGTGTGTGCGCCTGGGCATTAATAACTGTATGCAAACATTATTTCAAATGTGGTTACTTTCCTTTTTAGCCAACTTTCATTATGTACTTATCTTTTGTATATCTGGGATTGGCATCTAAATAAATATTACAACAAAACTTGCTGAAAACGGCTGATTCACAAAGATATTTATGTAATTAAGTGGGATGCTGGAATACACCCCATATCAAAACTCTTCAAAATCTCCAAGGAACAAAGAAGGGAAAAGCTTAAGACTTCACAGAATCATATCAAAGGTTTATGTGTCTTTGACTGTCTTACGTTCTCTGAAGGGCAGGCTAGTATTTGCTTCCGGCCCGTAGCTGAGCAGAATGAGGGGCCTTGCAGGTGATGTACACGGGAGGTTGACCACCTTCATGTTGCCCTCCAGAGGGAGGCCGTGACCGAGGTACAGCAGATGTTGCAGCTGTACTCCTACACCAGTCTGAGAGGCCACCTCCTCAAAGAATGCTGAAACCCTGAGAGGATTTTAAGATCAGGGTTAGTGCTCTAAATCACTGCTGTAAATCGTCAACATGTCGTAGCCTGTAGCCTTACTGTGTGTGACTAAGGTTGACAAATAAGGCTGCATTTAAATAAATGTGGCAATAACAACAATATTAATAAAGCCTTTACATGGCTGTATAAACAATTAACCAAATGCGTCATGTTGTCAATAACTACCGTAACCTTTGACCAACATACCAACATCCCACATTGCACTACCTCATTTACATTTTACCCCACCTACTCTTGTGCTATGCTGTAAAGTAACCAAAAACATAAAATGAACTGGCCTAGTTTGCAACATGCAAGGCCCTGTATGCAACTATCTTTGTGCAGCTATGAATACACACAACTTTTCACTCCTTTCATGTTGTGGGATCAACATTATTTTAAAGGTGAATTAACACAAATTTGACAAATAAAAAGGTAGATTCTGCAGTTTAAACAACACACAAACATGAGCAAGGTTGTGGCAGCTACGTCATCTTTCCTACAGGTTTTACTCACTCACATCTGCAGGACAGACAAGAAATCTGCCGTTAAACGATGGGTTTAAATGCTTTTTATTTTATTCTGTTACAATTTAACAATCCCGTAGTCTGCTTTATTTGTATTTGAACAGAATAATGTGTGCAATGGTACGCCTGTGCAGTCTTACGTGTTGTAGTGGTGTATGTAGAGGCAATGTGCCATGGCCTGTTGCAGAGAGAAGAGGTGAACTGGCTGCCGCTGCAGTATGTCTGTGGTGGCTGTGAAGAACTGGTCAAAGCCCCAACACCTCTCCTGGTCAGCCTCCAGTATACCTGCTAGTATGGGAACCAGCTGCACCATCAGACCCCTACAGACAGACAGAGAGAGACAAAGGAGGACAGAAATGGCAATAAGAAAGAAGAAAATAGAGTCACTGGGATGCATGTTCAAGTGCCCCTTATTAGGTGACATACTGTGAGAGTTGGCAGCTGTGAGGTAGGTGATAGCTCCACTCTATGGGTCCGTCCGCCACCCGCTGTATTCCAGCTATTGCCCCCATAGGCTTCTCTGTAGTTATTTTGAACCTACACAACGAAACAAACAAGTCAGGCTGATGGATCATTGATGGACGTTCAGGTTCAGCCTGATACCCCAGGATTCCTGAAGAAACAACATGCAGCGAACATCACTCTAAGGAAAATCTAAGCATCTGTCACAATTACAATGGTTGAATGTTGTTTTCATTAACAAAGAAAAATGTAATCTATTGATGGCGTGGTGGTATACTTTACAATATTGACAGAGGACTTGACTGTTGGAGATTCAGGCAAGTAGTTTGAGATGAAACTCAATGTCATAATTTCATATGAATATGTAAAGAATTTGAAGGCATAATTACCTCATTAGCTATGGTTCAAGGGCTGGAGTTTGAAACTCAATGTTGCTATCAGCAATGTGTGGCCTGTGATTTACATTCTCATACCTAATGTATTAACTCACATGGTGGGCTTGTTCCTGCGGGGTCCTCCATACGGTGCGAAGGGAAGACTCCCCGTGGCAGCGTGGTAAAATGTCACACCAATACTCCACAGGTCTACACTCACTCCATAGGATTTCTGATGAGTCTTACGCAGCACAGCACGTTCATACATGTCCGGGTGCTACACACACACACACACACACACACACACACACACACACACACACACACGTGGATATACTGTCATTGTACAGTCATGCAAAAAGTTAAAGCAATGTTTTGCCCTGACATGTATTCATTCACCAGGAGTCTGTTTCGTTTTATCAGGAAACATCACGTTAAATTTATTAGCATGCAGAAACGTATCCATAAAATGTGTGGTTGCCTTTATGATTAGCCCTACATATTATTTCATACTCTTATAACCAAAACATATATCCATTTGTCCACTAGAGGGCTTCCCAGTCTTGGTATTACAAGTTGCTTTGAGGCACCATAGAGCCTATCTCACAAAGCCATTTCAACACAGACACAGACAAACATAGCTGTCTTCTTTCGCTATAAAACTTATTTTCACATCAAGCTGGAGTGGATTCACATGCCATGGTGGGGTTTGTAACACACACACCATTCACATGCAGCACATATAAATTCACATCAGAGTTTAGAGGGTAAGCTATCCTCTTGTGGAAAAGGACAGGTTACAGACCGCAAAAAACTGGAGTATAAAAGGAGGCAATTAGTGCAATAACATAGACTACCTTGATTGCACCCTAGGCTGTAAAAATGGGTACTGGAAGGAAATGTATTACTAATATACATGTGTTATTTTCTCAGGAACAAGGTATTATTAGAACAGACAAAGGCAATGCTGTTTCTGCTGCCAAACCTTGAGAGCTTTCCCTGGAGGAAAACTGAACTGAGAGAGAATACCAAATGTGCAATAATCTTATAACTGCAGATTAATATTGATTCAATATTATTTCATCATATTTTTAATCTTACATTGATGTCTTTACTTTATATATCCACGACATTAGGTGAGCATGAATGCACTTTCTCAGCAATGTCCCCCTCCACTGAGGCAGCAAACAGATTTTCTGTTCATAAAGTCACCTCTTGTTCCTAAATGCAGCAGTAATAGAACATGAATGTGACAGAATGTGAATGCCTGCAGGCTAACCTGTAGTAAACATGATAGAAGAGAACTCAATGATGGAAACAAATCCCCATAACACCAACTGCTGAGACATCAAAGTGGTTTATGAAAGTGTGATTTCCACCAGTGTTTCCTGTGGGCTTATCGTTTGTTGTTTATTATCTTCACCGAGTACGTTATGTTCTCAGATCGGTTTCGTGTTTAGTTAGCAGCAGATATCAAAAATGACTTCACACATTTCAATGACATTTGGTGAAATGTTTGAAATTCTTGATTTTTCTTGATCTTTTCATCCGACATATAGGCCTACAAAGATTTTTATGCGTTTTGAATTTTTTGACTGCATATTCCCAGATAACACAAATACAGGCTTAGTAAGTTTATTCATGGAACTGTCCTCTTACCAGATACTCTTCAGTTCCATAAATAGACACAAACTTCTCATCATCTTGCAGCTCTCTTGCTGCTCCAAAGTCAGTCAGCTTATAAACAGATTTGCCGTCCTCTCCAACCTGCCGCATGATGTTGCCTGGCTTAATGTCCCGGTGTACCACTCCATTTTCTCGCAGGTGGTTCATCCCCTGCACTGAAAGAGAGAAGAGAAAAAAGGAAACAATGCTTCAGTTTCCAAATTAAATTATTGGGAAATACCAAGGTATACACCCACCTACACACTGCAAAACTGTGAGGAACTCTGTTTCAGGCAGGCCAAAGGCATTTTCTGGCTCCTCGAGCAGGCTGAGCAGACTTCCTCCTGAACAATACTCCATTACCAGCACGTTCTGTTTAGAGGGCAGCTAGAGAGAGAGATTAGGAGGTGAGCTGCACTTCCTTCAACACTGTTTCAAAACTTACTGCCTCAAGAATTCCATGATAGCTACAAAAAATTAAAACGCCAAAAGTGTTATAATAATCGTAGTGACTAGGAATGTTACTGAGAATATGGGTATTAATGTATAGAGGCATTAAGAAAGCTATCTAATCCGAATGTGTGTAGTGTAGGACCAGGTGTACAAATGCTCTCCTATTCCATGTTCCAAATTATTGTTAAATAAAGCTGATAATTATCTCATTCCAACACATGGCTGTGTTTTCCCTTGTCCGTCGTTTTTGTGTTTCCTCCTCTCATGGCTGCCGTACCTCTTCCACAGTGTACAGCCTGACAATATTGCTGTGATTGAGCTTCCTCAGCACGTCAAACTCTCTCATCTGGACGTCATGGGGGCGGTTGTAGCTCACCATGTTAAACACCTTGACGGCCACCAGCTCGCCCGATTTCTGCCCACACACACACACACACACACACAAACACACACACATTTACATCAGGATCAGACATCAAAGCCTCATGTATGAACGTCATAAACAGGCCACATCAGCACTGCAACCACAACCTCTCCTTATCACACATCCTGGTGTCGCTTGTGAGCCAAAGAGTAGGCTAAAGCATCGGAGGTCATGGCAGCGGTGGTGTAAATGAGCTGGCCGGTGAATAACAACTTTGAAAGTGCCTTATGATGCTAAAATCATCCCGCAGTGTGGCTCCCGACCTTGTTGCGAGCCTTGTAGACGCTGGCAGTGGCGCCTTGACCGAGGACATCTTGTAAAGACCACAGGTAGTTTATCGTACTGGCAGTCATCCCTGACATCCTGGGGAGGAAGAGCCAGAGAGATAGAGAAGAAAAAAAAAAAACATTAACAGAGACATGGGGGAGAGATAAAAGGCCTCTTTGTGTTTTTAAGGAAATAAAAACATCACAAATCAATTGTGAAATACAGAACAAAGTAGCTACAACTAACAACTGCAGCTTATCACAAAACCTACACAGAACAATAATAAGTTATCAAAGACAAACTGAATACTTTAATTCACAGATTTGTAAACAATTAACCTAGTTAGTTAGCCAAGCTACCTCTTAGCTTCCTACCTTTTCATTTAGTGTGAGCTCAGTATCTGATTTAACAGCGAGTTGTTCACTTCAGCAACACAAACATTTCATAACGCAACCATGCTACTGAGTTAACGACTGACTCACCAGTTAACTGAGCTTTTGAGGAAGTTTATTTAACTAACTAAGTGAAACGGTAGCCGTGGGGTTAGCTCACCTGCAGCTGTCCGAGCTGTAAGTTTTCGGTTGTCTCCGGTTTCTCCGGTTGTCTCAACCCGGAGGTTTGTCCCGGGAAATGAGGCGCAGATTTACGGTAAATCCAACTTGCCTGAACAAAAAAAACAAACAAACACACACAAGACGCCTTCGTGTTGACTCTTCTTCCGCAGTGAGGCGCAGACACGGCCGCACACCTGCGGGACGGCTGCTCTCTGAACAGGTACCAGACCCGCCGACGACGCTCAGCAGCAGTTTCCTGCCGCTGCTCTGCGACTCGGATACGAACTCTTCATCAGTTCCGCCGAGAGCAGCTGCAGCGGCTGCGGCGTCGGTTTTAGGAAGTGCGTGGACGCACAGAGAGAGAGCAACTCGCGTCTATATGTGATGGCGGAAATGCAGCAAAGTGCAAACGTGACAGTTTTTTTTTTTTCTGTGCCCGAGCTTTCGACTGCGTTAACTTGTGAGAGTTGGCTGAGCTGAGGGGGGCGGCCCCCGGGGGGTCCCCGGGCCCATGTTGGGCACCTCCAGGTAGGAGGGAAACTACAGCAATATTTCTGCTCTGATATTCCCATGTATGTGGAGGGACAGTCCGCATGTCAACAAATATAAACTGTTTCCCCCAAGATACGTTTGAGAGCACGAGGCCCTGAGCTGATCAGGGTTCAGTTAGAATAAAATGTAATTTATGAACCACTGTCAACTAAAACCACACAGCTTTCAGACATCACTCTCACAGTGTAAGAGTTTGGCATGACTGACTGATGCACATGAGTTTGTCCAGACAAGGATATTAAAGACAAATGGTGGGTAGATGTGCAGTTTGTGCAGAAACTAAGAAATGCACACACTGGGCAGGTGACCCCTGGGATTTGTAGTTTAGTACATTTGAAGTTGTAAAATGCAAAGATCCAAGTTTTTCTTTCCGAACACCCATTCCCTTCCCTCACCTTCAGGTTTCTGCAGATACCGATAACATATTTTCTTCATCTCGGGCTGGGTTTAAGATCAAACATTTTGAACAGCCTACATTACAAACTGGAGGTGTGGTGTATTAGAGAACTGAATAGTTACGAGGCAAGGAGGGTCCAAGGAAGGATGCTGTTGAGTTGCATCATAGGAAATGTAGGCTTGAGTGCTTTTGGAGCTCGACTCTTTCTAGAGGCTAAAAGTCAGAGTGTCTCAGCCTCTGCTGCTTCTGTTTTTAAATCTGCCTCTCGGGAGTCTCCCAGCTTTATGGAAGTGTGATACTAAACCAGTGGAGAAGACGCCAAGCAAGTTTTGTTTTCAACGGACCATCTTCACATTTTGGTTAATGAAACCACTCGGTTTGTGCTTCACTTGTGTCTTTGTGCTGTGCATTATTGATACCTCACATCATGCTGCACATCATTATTGTTAATCCTATATTATATGTAATATTTTCTCTTTATTGGTAAAAACATCAAAGAATTCAAGAATCTTTATAGCAAGCAATGTTTATTAAAAAACAGATCTACTACAAGAACTACACATAGAATTATATAAGGCCTATTTGATTAAACTACTATTGCTATTACTGTACAATATTGTACCAAAAAAGAGTGTACCTCTGTAATGTACAACATTGTATATACAAAGTACATCTGGACACAGGATTCTCCAGTAATACAGAGACAACTATAAATAGATTTGACATTACAGTCTTTTTTTTTTAGTTCTGCTGTTTTCAAATGGACACAAAAATGCATATTTAACAATATTCATCCCCACACAGTTAGTCCACACGCAAACCAAGTTGTTTAAGTGCACAATGATTGATTTGAGATCGAAGAGGGTCCCAGCTCCGCTTCACAGCACAGCCGGGACAAAACACACCAACCAACCACATGCATGTCTGTATGTATGTGCGAGAGTGTGTGTGTTGATAAGGTGAGTTCATCTCTCACCACAGACACACGCACACAGTCACACTCCCTCCAGTTGATGAGGTAAGAGCAACACAAATACACCAGGTAATACACAAACAGTATACAGAGATTAAAAAAACCCATAACAATTATAATCAGTTACCTGGTAGAGAGCATACAGGAATGCAGTATGTGCTGTATTTCTAGGAGAAGGGGAAAGGTGTGACAGAGTGGAACATGTGGACACCCAGGTAAAATAAGTTCAATACTTTTTCACGAAGGTGAAATACAACAAAAAAGGCTTTATTCAGTTTACCCTGAATTGCAAGTGTCCACTTTTGAAGTCAGTGTTTGCAAAACTATTCACATATTCCTTAATTCATCATCAGATTTAATTTTGCAAAGGTACATATAAGTAAATATCTTAAAAAAAGAAAAGTTCTTGGATTTGAGTTTTCTCGTCTTCTTTCTAATTAAAGCTGGTCTGCCACTGGTGTCGTTACAGCAGTGACTGAAGACGAGGCAACATTTCATGTATCCCTGCAGGCTTTTTATCTGGTCACATGTACACAGTGCATATTTATTCAGCACTAAGGCTGCTGGTACTCCAGAACATGGGAGAAGTGTTTTCCTGTGTGTCTCCAGACTGTTGCTGTTGGGTGGCATCCCTTTATGATGGGTGGCCAGGGGTGGGGTGAGGCACATACATACTCTACATCCAGGCATGCTCACACAGGCGCACACACATGCACACACCCAGACAGCTACACAGTTCAACATTTTACCATTACAGATTCTGAGCATTAATAAACTACTGGAAAAAAATAAAAAATAAAAGGAAACTTTGCTTAAGAATGCAGTGGATGAGGTGGTTGGTTGTGCTTCTATCTAAACACACTCAGGAGGATCCTCAGCTCCATGCTTCCAGTTATCATCATGATTATTAAACATACATACACACCATTAGAATAATAAAACCCTTTTTTATTGTTAAGTCTGAAATATATAGTTAAAGAAGCAAGCTGTAACTTTGTTTGAAGTTGTCCTGTAGCTGGTACTGCAGATATATAAACTGATGCAATCGGCCAGCTCGCCATCGTGGCTGCTGTCTATGGCCCCAGCATGCAAGGAAAACCTGAAAGGCGTTTAGCTGCCACAAAACACCACCACACACACATTTGGAGATAATGTGTGTGTATGTGTGTGTACAGTCCAACATTACCTACAAAAATGCTGGGTTTCAGTGGTCCTCTACATACATAATAGAGCTGCAGGAGATAAGCAGCATAATGCCTCAAACTACCAGCTTTCATTATTTTTATTGCTATATTTGGATTTAGAATTACTGTTGGCCATGTTAGATTTTGGAGAACGCTGCTCCTGCTATGCTCCTTTTGTGGTACTAGTACTGAACAGCAATAAAAAAAAAATAAAAAAAAATCACCAACATATCAAACACTGGAGGAAGAGATAAAATAAAGCTCTTGATCACATGACTTACACTGATATTTGGCCCAGTTTTCTTTCCTTTCATCATTGCAAAAGTCCACCTTTATCTCCAGTCTTCCACTTCTGAAGCAGCAAGTCAGTGTTTCATTTCTACACAGAGTGAGAGCTTAGCATTTCACAGTCTATTCTCAGGAATCAAACACTCCCTTCCAGTCTGCTAGTCATGGGTCATTAAAAAGAAAAAAAAAACTGTCATGTCTACTATACAAAAATCAAACAGTGCTTTTTGTTCCTCACTTAGATCTGTATGTAAAGGCAAGTAACACTCTTGCACTCCCACTCAAACACAATTTCAAACATCACCATCAACTAGTGTATGCAAGCTGTAGGTCTGTAGGTGTCTATCCTGAGTCCTGTTCCCTTGTGAAAGATTTTAAAATCCAGTGATCCCTGGAATCTCTGTGGTGGCAAAGAAAAAGAAGGGTCTTTGAAGGGTGTTCACTAATCTTCGCCCTGTGATAGTTGACCTGTAGTAAGCAGAGCTGCCAGGAGAGGGCGGAAATAACTCTGACACTCTAAGGGGAACATGGCGTCTTAAGAACTCGCCTGGACACCAAGAAGTGAATGCTACACATGAGTAGTGGGTTAGGTCTCGTGTGAAACAAATGAAGTGCTTTCTGCACCTGGTAGAAGAGCTGTAAGAATTGAAGAGTTTCTAAGAATCAGTATCGTGGGTCAGATTGAGAGGTCCTAAGCCGGGCAGGATTTGTCGTTGGACTGGGGTGGAGGTGGAGGGGGAGGGGTGTGAGGGAGAGAGTGTGTGTGGCCTGCCGGTGGAAGGGGGGGTGTAGGGGGCACAGTGGAGGTCGGGGAACCCATGGCTGGACTGCCACTTCCTCCTCCGCCCTTCGGGAACACCACCGGCTTGGGCCTTGTTGCTGGGGGGCGCAGCTCTCTGAAGGAAGGTACAGATGAGGAGAGGGAGGAAGAGGAGAGAGAGGGGGATGTGACGGAGGGCAGCGGGCTCCGCGGCTGGCTCTTGGCTGGGCGGAAGGAGGAGGGCACGTCGCTGGCGGACGAGGCGCTGCGCTGAAGTGGGTGGGCGTGTGAGGGGCCCCCCTCACTGTCCCGTAAGAGACGGGAGTGGAGTGGACTGGAGGGCTCGGAGGCGCCTCCTCCTCCGCCTCCACCACCACCCACACCTTTCAGCTGCTCCAGTGTGTCCAGGACCACGTCAGGGGTGTGCGTATGCTTCGAGGTGCTCTGTCTCTCCAACTTACTGAGCTCACTCAGGGCGGAGCTCATCGCAGCCTCAATGTCCTGCAGAAAAACAGACATAAAAGTAAAAATCACCTTTTTCGCATAGAAATACCCGACGTAGCAGATGGGGCTGTAACTGATCTGTGGAACGGAGGTGTACCTGTGAGCTGTGCTCCACCTGGGCTATGACCTCAGGGTCCAGTGGCCTGTGGTTGCTGAAGCTCTTAGAGCGCCCTGCTGTGGTCGTCTTGCGTAACTGAGGACTCTCCACCTAAATGTTCATGATGTCCTCAATTAAACGAAAATGGAATGAAATAGTCCATTCACCACATTAAATTGTTGAAAATAAGATGTTACGGTACCTTGGTCTTGAGGGAGGAGTGGCGAGTGACTGAATTGAGGATGCTGTGTGCGCTGACGGGTCGCTTGTCTCCGGTTTCTTTCACCAGAGCCCCACCGACAGGAAGCGAAGCCGTTCTAACCCCTCCTCCTCCTCCTCCTCCTCCTCCTCCTCCGCCGCCTCCTCCTCCTCCACCTCCCCCTCCCCCTCCGCTGGCTCCTGGACTGGTACTGTCGCTCTCGGAGCCCCGGAAGGTTCTTCGGATGCTCCCGGACTCCGGACGTTTCCTCAACCTGAATGAGACAAATATTTCAGTTATATTGTTCTACTATTTACTGTGGGGCTGTGATTCGGTTCAAGGGGTCGGCCAACTCAGGGCAAGAAAGTCTTAAAACAACAACAAAACAAAATCATAAAGAAGAAACCAAGAAGAAATGTTTAAGAAATATCTTCTGTTTATGGTTTTGGTTCCTCGCTTCTTCTTTTTTTTAAACACCTTTAGGCCCCAAATGGATTTCTACACGATTCATTTAATATCAACTGAAAACTTAAGTTGCAAATGAAAATCTATGATATACTGTAAATAGTCACATTAGACACACTTGTTCAGGTTGGCCAGGTAGATGTCAGCCACATGAGCTCCAGTAGGAGAGGCAGCGCTGCCTCTGGTAGACACCCTCTCCTCCAGCAGGTCCCTGCTGTCCACATCAGGCTTTGGACTCCCCCTGCCCCCGTCAGACCTGAAACAATCAAGCAATAGTTTAAAAATCATTGCTGCGCCTTTATCATGCACCAAGCCAGCAGAGGAACGGTGTCTCACACTGATACATCACACTGAAATACAACACTAATCCTAATAAACTTTTATCTTAAAATATAAAGTGTTTTACCCCCCAAAAAAGCAACAGCAATTTAAAGGAAAAATCCAATATTTGTCCATCTGGGTATTATTCTCATTTTTTGTCTATTATGTCTACTTATTCACCACAGTTGGGAAACTAAGGCGGTGTTTGCAACTACTTGGCTAGCATGCACACAAGTGTAAAATAAATCCTCAAACTCCTTTAAACAAACCACTCTGCCCGCATGTAAACACCACGTAGAACAACAAGTTGAAAAGGAAGTTGATCTGCTATGAAATGCCGCTCGCTACGTATCATACCAATTTCCTCAGCCGCGGGGATTTCCAGTGGACTACTTTCTGTGTTTACTTTGGATCAGAACAAAGAACAAGTGTCATTTTTTATTTTGCTTTCTGTAGAAGGCTTTTTGTGGTTTGCCCTGATGGCCAGAGTTTGAATTTACTAACTGAGGCAATAAGTAAAACATAATCCTGATTCACAAAAAACAAACAATTTGAGAATAAGACACAGATTGACAAATACTGTAATTTCTTAATTAATTTATTATTCTGTTCCTCGGGCATTTATTTGATCAAGACTAGCGACTGGAACACATCTTACGTGTCTTGGACCACGATGTACTGGTGTGGCACCAGTCCATCCACTCCATTATGTCGTCCCTCCCACCAGTCGTCAGAGGCTCGCTGGTACAGAAGAAGAGATGCACCCTTCTTGAATGATAGCTCCCGACAAGTCCGGCCGGAGTAGTCGAACCGAGCAATTGCTTCGATTGGGTCGGACTCTGAAACAGCCAAGGAGCCTGAGATTCAGAGGATGGTGGACAGACACAGGGAGTGACAGAGAAGCGGGGGGCAGCGACAAACAAGGGAGAAAAGAGAAGTGGAAGAGAGGGGAGGCCATATTAGTGCATAGCAGGTTAGTGCTGCTGTATATGGTGACTGCACAAATGTTAATATAGCTGAGCAGTAACAAAGCTGCATAATGAACAGGTTACTGGGAACAGGATGTGTGCTGGTTTAAAAAGGTTAGAGCCATAGTAACTGGTGAGAAAAGCAGGAGGAGATCTCATAAACTGGTGACAAGAGTATATACAGTATATAAAGTACATGTACTGCATGTGTTTGTGTGTGTTTGTGTGTGTGTGTGTGTGTGTGTGTGTGTGTGTGTGTGTGTGTGTGTGTGTGTGTGTGTGTGTGTGTGTGTTATGTACCATCTTCGCTGTTGTGGCTGACAGAGACGGTGTCAGGCGCAGGCTCCTCCACAAGGGGGGGCTCGCAGTGTGAACTGTCACTAATGTGGACACAGAGGGCAGATGAGGTTAGAGGACACAGCAACAAAAGTCTCGGACATGTGTTGATGACTCACAGCTTGAACTCATATTCCTTCATTAAATCACATTAGGTCATGCTGTGCACGCCACGCCACTGCCTAGTGTTGAGATTATGACCAGGCTGCAGACTTGTACACTCCTTCAAATAACATTTTTGTTCAAAATGTGGTGTCTGCCCCTGTATTTTCCAAACATCTCTACACTGCCAGGATTGTAGAGTTATTAATATACAGAATGAAATGCATATTGATTCAATTCTGGAGGTGAATATTTTACTTAAAAATGTATTCATCTTTTTTGTTGGTTTAAATGAACGCAGAACCCCCCCAAGTTGCTAAAACTTTCCAATTCCAGATGAAGTGCAGTATCGATCACACGGCGAGCTATGGCCCTCGGTGCAACAAAGCCCAGCCATGCCACTGTGATAATATTTTCTGTCTACACGTTGTACAGTAGAGACTGAGAGCTGCTCCACCAGCATGACTTACAGTCTAAACAACTGCACTGACTGGCAGTAATCATAATAACTGGTGCCGAGGCTTGTCATTACAGTAAAATTGAAAGTTGGCCCGTGCGTGCATTGCGGTGTCCGTGAGTGTGTGCATGCTGTGCTCTCCCAGGCTGATGTGGTCAGGCGGTACTTTAATCTCCTGTGTGATGGAGGGTAAGCTGATCCTCGTGGCCCCTTTGGCCCTGAGTGGAGCAGACAAGCTGAGCCCCCCCCATCACTCCACGGCAGCCCCTAAATCAACCACCTGCCCCCCCCCCTCTTTCTGGCCTCCTCGTCATCTCCAAGCCCCTTCTAGTTAGATAACAACAGGGCAAGACGTTCTCTGCTTTCCTACTAGCTTTAGCAATTCAAATTCCTACCCTACAAGACTTACTGCTCCTCACACTCGCCTCACACACACACACACACACACACACACACACACACACACACACACACACACAGTCATCCCCAGCCCTCACCAGAAGTCATCTCCAGCCCTAGGGACGGTGTAGATGGGGCCCTGCATGTCCTGCAGTCCTGGGAAGATGGTGTCATGGTGGATGATGATAGTTTTAATGAGCTCGTTGACGTGGGCCTGGCAAGAGACCTGGTCGTGGCCTTCGGGGACAGACATCAGGGTGGGGCCGAAACAGATGGCCAGGTTGTAGGGGTCCATCATGTTCTCCTCGCTGTACTGAGACAGGCTGGGTGGAAGGGAAAGCAGAGTCGTTAGGAGGGCATTACCTCATGCTTATTTCTTAATATACACACAACTGACTATCCACACAAACAACCATGACATGTCATTCATACCCCCCCGTTGCACAGGGTCCAACAGTAAACACTACCCAAGCCTGCATCAATACATCATTTCATTTGTGCACTGCAGTGCAGGAGGCTCTGATGATGCGTTTGTGTGTTTCAGTGTGTGAGAAGAAGCAGGAGCATTTAGGTGAGTGTAAATCACTTAAGCAGAAGGAGCAAGAAGCTCCCCTTCTGTCTCTGTATGAGCTGTCTGGGACCACTTGGTTTACCCAGGAGTCTCAAATTTCAGGTCTCCCACATCCCATTTCTCTTTTGTCTTTCACTCCCTTTTGCTACCTCCCTTTACTGAAAGAATTTGTCATGGATTTTAGGGATGGATTGGACAGCATGGAATGTGTGTTTAAATCATACAATATATTCAACCAATACTGAAACAAAACAAAGTACTGTATACATGCAGAAATAAAAGTTATTAGTTACTTAATGTTTATGGTATAGACTAATTTTTTTGCTGTGACACAAGCCCTCCTATACCTCCTACTGCACCCGCAACTCACAGATCTTAATTTTAATGGCCTCTACTGAAGCTTCTTTAAATTCTCCCTTGACGGCCAATGTGTTTTTGGTGGAGTTTGTCCTTGTCTTTTTAAAGAGCTTTGGTTTGTGGCTGTTGTGAGCCAATTGAGATATTTATATGTGATACTGACCTATACAAATAAACTTGACTTGAAGTGGAAAATAGAATAATTTCTCAAGGACGGAAGCTTCCAGCTTCTTGAGTAATGAAGAGGCAGAAAGATTCTTTGCAATTTGGACTTTCATTAAGCTCCATACTTGACATCCCTCAAAGATGTTTAGATTTGGTGTGAGTAGGCCAAATTAAGGCCTTTTAACCTCATTCTGGTGTTTACGAGTGTGTGTGTGGGGTTATGTTATCGGAAGGGTATAAGGATGCTCCTTAACTGCTGAAAGGCAGCTTATCAGGCCCTAGTCTATTTATAAATTGCTGAGCAAGTTTCACGTTTTGTGCTCTTTATGTCAAATTATGCAAAACTGTGTGCTGATCTTGGACATACGCAGCCTCAGAATGGTAGTGCTTCCAGAAACACCAGCTTTGAAAAGTTTATATCATAGTGGATCTGCGGATACAGGCTTCAGTGAAACCTTGGACTTGAGCGGTTTTTTGTAGTGCAATTGATTCTCTTCCCCTTAGACACTTATATGAACAATTTAAGTTCCTGTTTGTGGTTCAACACTGTTTTGTTTTTTGTCTGTGGACTTTTGTATACTGAAAGATGTGTTTGGTTTGTACATTGATTGATATTGAAGTGACTGTTTTTTCTAATTATACAATTTGTTTTCAGTGGTCAAACTAATAGCTGCAGTCTTTTTCTTACTGCACCTACACCCTATGACGTGCTTACAGTAGAGATTGATGTAGGTTGGGTGCTGCTCGGCTGAGATCATTTTGTGTTCTTTGTGTGAATTCATTGTTAAGCAAACCTGATGCAAAGCCTGAAGATATTCTGAAACTCAAATAGAAGAAGTGGAGACTAACATAATGCTAATTGCAGTCTCAAAGTGTAGTGACTGTGAATTAGCTCATTGTTTTTTCTCCTGTCGTGTAACGCAGCACATAACTTACATTACAGCTAAAACTGCTAACCTAATACAAAGATCTGTCTTATTCCAACAACTACCTATAACAATTTGATGGACAGAACAACAATAAATTGTTGATTTCTCACCTATTGGTTTACTTTAAATCTGTGGTGTGTGTGTGTGTCCTGCTACTCACTGGTTGAGGAAGGCGAATAGGTATCTCATAATGATGAGGGTTTTGCTCGGCAGAGATTGCAGGACTTTCTTAATGTGGACTGCCCGCTCCTGGAGGCTCTCCATCGCTGGAAAATAACACAGCCATGACACCCAGATTACTTACACAATTCAAGCGCATAAAATAAAACCTCACACAAACAGACAAAAGGACGAGAGACTTACAGACACAGGATATGAGGTCATGGAAGACTTCCTTAGGGAAGAGGGCGTGGTCCAGTCCTCTAAAGTAGAGCTTCAGGACGCCAGCAATGGAGTCCATGTCGTGGTCATTCTGGTCGCCTGCCAGCGGGTCCTCACCTATATCCGGACAAGAAGACAGAGAGAAGAGGGAGGAGGAGGGAGTGGGAGAAGAAAGACAATAAAGCGCTGGACTCTGTTCAAAATGCTCACATTTCCTGCTGGATGATAGTCTTACCTCTCTCGAAGGCATTTTTGATATCATTGACTTCCACCTGAGAGCCGGACACTCTGAAGATGCCTTCATGCTGCAGACCTACAAAGACATAAACACACACACACACACACACACACACACAGTTGCATCTTTGTAGTTTCAAGCATAGAAGTTCAGAACCAATCCCACTTAACATAATATTTCAACCAATCAGTGCACAGGAAAACCTAAACCTATCTCTCCACTGGAGTATTTCACTCACCATGGCGACTGATGAAGCGGATGCAGCTCTCGACCATCAGAGGAATGGCTTCACCAGAGTCCTAAAATAGGGGGAGAAGAATTACTCCCAATAGAGGAAGACAAGACAGGAGACCGGTGTGGAAATGAAACACAGCGCACTTCTTGTCAGGAGGATTTCCGCACACACGTCTGCACACGCACACGCATCATTGCACACATTTACGTGTGGGGGAGAGGGTGGGCGCAGTACCCAGCTGTTGCTAGGAGACAGCGTTTTTTTCCTTTTCCCTTTGTATGTGTTTGGGGTTTCCAGAAATCTCTGGGAGGTAACGCTGTGGAATGTGTGTTGGACGATATATGTGCCCATTATTCTGCAAAGCCCATTGTGGTTTTAATATTTTCACAACCTGACTATCATTTGAAATGAACAATCAATGGTTTCTCTGTAAAGTGAAAGCTGATGGCCAAAACACAAACTATCCACAAGGGGGAGCCACAAACATGAGATTCCTCAGTGGAACCATTGCTTTTGATCACTTATGTGTTGTTTCACACTGCATGACAGTACACCAACCAACTGTACAGATTCAGCTGTAGATATAAATGATTATATTTGTGTATTGGGCTGTATGTGTTAATAACCAACGTGCTGTCAACCTCTAAGTGCCGATACGTCCTGTGGGGGGAGGATACTGTGAGAAAACATCTGGCTTGAGTTAAAAACAAAGCTACAGCGGCTCTAACTGAGAAGCTGACAGCCACTCGGAGACAAACATACACAGACACACACACTTATGACTGATAATTACCTGCTTCCGTACCGACGAGTTTCTCCGTCCACTACAGAGAGGGAGAGAAGGGAGAGAAAGAAACAGCACTCTGTCATTATGTCTCCAGAGAAAGTCTATTTATACTCACAACGCTGGTAACGCTCTATTTGTATACACAGACACATATGCACATGTGTTGAGAATATCTATAAACAGGGACAGGGAAAATAATACCCCTGGCTGCCAAGAAATCAAGCTTGAACACTGCTATGGTATATGCGAGTGTGTATGTGTGTGTATCTGTGTGAGCATATTTCCTTCCTTCACCCCACCTACCTGGCAAGGCAACAGTCAGTCTTCTGACCTAAAGGAGGGAGAAACAGGAAGAGGGGGAGGGGAGAGAGGAAAAGAGAGAGCGGGAGATACATAGTTATAGTACAAGCAGGAGACATGGGGAAGCAGCTTCAGATGGACAGAAACAGGGAAACAAACTTCCCACTTAAGCTGTACACACAATTTAGGAGAGGTTTTCCTGTAAGGTTGTGGAAATGTGGACTTGTTTGGCCCTGAGGAAGAAAAAAAAAGCCCCCACCTCACACAGCTGCATCCACATATGGTCACTGTCACTGTGACCTAACTCTCCACTCACATACACACACAGCTTGTGATTATCAGATATATTAAACTCACTCTGCTTCCCTGCATGGGCCTTAATGTGTCCCACTACACCACTCATCTCTCTCATCTGCCCCCTATTTCGCCTCTGGGTACCAGGCCTTTCCTGAATCCATCTCCTTACTACCAGTTTGCACGGGCGCACACACACACACACACACACACACACACACACACACAGAGACAGGACACAAGGACAATGTCTAAAAGATATGAAGGACACGATGACAGTCCCACTCACTCTCTCCCAGGGTCTTCTCGATGAGGTCATGCTTGGCCTCCAGCTTGGTGATCAGGTTCCTGCCTTCTAGGAACTCCTTCAGCTTCTACAACACACAAAGACACACGCAATGTCACAACGTGTGCAGATTGTGCTCAAATATAACTGCAGGAAAGATTACAGCTCTGTCCATTAGAGGCTCGATTGCACTAATGCTCCTGTCTTCAAATCATTGATGACAATAACTAGCACTGACCGTGAAGTAAAACTGCTCCGTCTCCTGCTGATTGGCCCGTCGTTTGGCCAGGCTGGGCTTACTGAGATAGGATTCGCTGAAAGTGGACTTGACGGACTCCATGCTGTTGCTGTGGTGGAAGCACTCAGAGACGTCATAGTCCTCCACCGTCACCATGTCTTGGATGGTGGACAGAGTGGCTTCCATAGTCTTCTTCACCTGATGGGCAGTAAGGAATACAAGATATGAAACAGCCGCATGGGGTGGAAGATGAACCCGGTGAATGAATAATATCTGAGGAAGGAGAAAGATGGCCGACCTCTTCATTCTCAATCTTGAGTGTGGAGAGGCGGGACTGCAGCTGCTGACACCTCTGGATCAGCTCGACTTCCACGGGCTGCTGTGCACACATCACTCCCATCTGCACCCACCACCACACACACAAACACAACACAGTGGAAAGTGAGACAGTTAAAGCTGGGGTCGGTAACTTCGGAGAAACCAGCAAGAGAAGCTAGATTTTGAAAGTATCCGACCAAAAAGCTTCAGGCGTCCCTCCAAAGCCACTCCCCCAAAACACGTGAACACACACTGCCTGACTACTGCTGGAGGACCAGTCTACGCTCGCCACGAGAGACACTTCATATCGTAACGATGTACATACACAACAATGCGCTGCGGTCCTCTCCCAAATGCTCTCTCGCATAGACATACTGTATATATATATATACATACATATTTTATGTATATATGTCTATGTGAGAGAGATTTGGGGAGAGGAATGCAGAGCGTCACTGTCATCGCTAACCGTATCCAACTACCTCATGTCTCATTCACATGTAAGAAAAGACAAAACATTATCATAATGAACATAAACAACAACCTGGTTCTGCCCTGATTCCCAGTGTGCTTTATTTTTAATATTAAAGACGCACCTAACAATAATGGCTCGAGCACTAGAACTGTACCGTGTCTCCCATGTGGGACTGGAAGTCAAAGCGAACTGGGGGGCAGAAGACGTTGTTGTAGGTCTCCATCAGTTTCTGTTTGTCCCCGTTGGGCTCCAGACTCTCTGCGGCTCCCTCCAGTGTCTCCAGTCCGGAGTGCTTGGACGTCTCTACGTTCTGTTCTGCAGATAGGTAGGTCTTCAGGGCACGGTGCAGGCTGGCATGGTAGCCTAGGTCACAGCACTATCACACACACATGCACACAAAAAAATGCATAAACACATGTGGCATGGCATGCTAACATTGTTGGTAAATGAAAATCAAGCGGTCACCTTGTGCTGACTACTACCATAAGCTTATCGGTGTTATTTTGCTGCACTGCAAGTTTCAACAACATATATACAAAAACGGCTCAGATATCATATGATACATCCCTCTTGAGGGATTCTGTTATAACTTCAATGATAAATATATTAGTAAAAATGTGTATATGTTATCAATATCCCATTTTTGTATCCGAGAGTTTGTGTACATGTTGGATGTATAAATGAACAAACAAAAACACAAAATATCCATTGCTGCTTTCTGAGAGAAAAGCTCACTTTTTCCAGAAAGGTTGGGCTCACGTTTTCACCTGGAAGCTCAATACAACAACAATCTGATCTGCTGGACTCTGGACCAGGGTTAAGGGCCTTGTGTAGGGATCAAATTGGGCCTAAGCTGATCGCACCCCCACTATGTAAGGGTTAGGTCAGGTGGATTCACAGTGCACACTTTGAAGAGTGTAAATCCCATTTGCAATGTGTAATAGTCTCCAGCTGGTACCTGCCAGACTGGTCAAGAGTAAATTTCTATGAATCCTGTATTTGTTTACCAAAACAATAAAATGTTTAATACAATGAACGACTGGCTGGTCCATCAGTCCAGCAAGCAGTTCAATGTTTTTTATCCAGTAGCCACTGGCTGTCTGTGGGGGGGGTGCACTCTGATGTGAGGAGTGTCGGGCAAAGAGACAAAGAAGAGAAAACATGCAGAGAGGGTGACCAGTCTACTGCCTTCATTAGGAGCACTGAAGCTAATGTGAAGAGACTGGCCGAGGGGCCACCACTGGCAGGAACAGAGCGACACTGGGAAACACACACACACACACACACACACACACACACACACACACACACACACACACACACACACACACACACACACACACACACACACACACACACACACACACACACACACACACACACACACACACACACGCAATATGTCTACAAATGTTGCTCCCACAGACTAACAGAGTGCGTCCATACTCACGTCAATGATGTCAGAGAGGTCGTGGATGTAGTATTTGAAGACACAGCTGTTGGTGGCCTCAAGAGCGAGCAGGTACTCATTCCTGGCTTTGATGGCCTTCAGCCTGTTCTCTGTGTACTTAGCTTGTCTCTGATAGGAGAGAGAGAAAAAGAGATCGTAAAAAGGAGAGAAGGAAGACTAAGGGGAATGAGAATGAGTGAGAGTAGAGAGTGGGAAGGAAGGAAGAGGGATAATAGGTGCGGGAATGAAATGCCCCAGTATTGATTATGGATAATAAGAAGTGGAGAACCATGTTGCTGTGACAGGCCCCAGCTGAGGAAGACAAGGTTAGCAATAAGCCAGTCGTGCGCTCATAAATCATTCATGAGACACACACACACGTCAGTGAGACAACAGGTGGACTCTGAAACAGCTTTTCCTCTCTCTACTCGTTGCCCCCCCCATTTTCCCTCCCCCGGCAGGTCCGGTGCCCTGCTCACCTTCTCCTTCATCTTCTCGATTTTTTTGACGCTGGAGCGTCGGACAGGTTTCTCGTCGGCCTTGATGCTGGCCAAGGTGTCGGGGGAGCGCGGCGTCTGTCGGTCGTCTTGTCGACCCGAGCGCCCCATCTGCTTCTCCTCCTGCTTCTCCGCCTCCTTCAGCTTGGACTCGGCATTGATGCTGTCAGTGTTGTACATGTGGTAAGTCTTCATCACCTGGGAACAAGGGTCGAGATTTGCAGGCAAACATAAGCGTGTGCTTTCCCAGTGTGTCTCTTACTTCAGTCTTTGGCTCTGGATCAAAAACGGGATTACGCCAGTCAGTACAGTATAATGAGGAGAGTGGAGCATTGAAGCTCAATACACAAACAGCACAATACACAGACAGATTTTTTTTTTTGGAATATACCTTGAGCGCTGGCATTTCAAAATATTGCAGCGAATGACTCACGCAAGCAGTCTCACTACTGTGCTTGGACATGGTGGTATGAGTCTGACATGAAGAGTTAAACACATGAAACGAGTGTGTGTGCAGTGTCAGCCTTATTCCAGTGACCACCACCCGAGCCATCATTATGCAGCTCAAACCCGTCCACAACACTGCAGACAGACACACTGATCTGTCTATGAGTATGCATGTGAGCATGTGCGCGTCACTCAAACCAGATCTATTTCGATCTCTTACTATATACTATAATTACAGCATAAGGCCTGCTTTTATGGGCCTGGCTGAGCTGAAGCTGCACAGTTGCTTGCTGCTCAGAGCTGCACTGTGAGAGGAAACTTTGCCCACACACACAGACAGCGAAACGCACTCTGATTGCCTCAGTCCCTCTGGCAGTACCATGGACATGTGTAACCAGACGCTATGATGCCCCTGACAGCGTGAGAAGACCAAAACAGCAGACAGTGATGATGTCTGAAATATCAATGATCAAATCCAGTCCAAACAGTATATATTCAGTGTCATTCTTGAAATTTGCTTTATAAAACATACTCAGTGACTTCTCCTCTGTCAGGCTGTACTCAGCCAGCATGCTGACATGTTCACAATGACAGTGCTAGTTTGCTGATGTTAAGCAGGTATAATGTTTACTATGATCACCATGATTTAGTTTAGCATGTTTGCATGAGAACATTTGTAAATTAGCCCTAAACACAAAGTACAGCTGAGGCTGATGGAAATGTCATTCATTTTGAACGTATCTGGTAATTAACCAAAGTGTTGGACACATCTAAATTCTGATCTGATGATGGCCCTAACTGAAAACTTAAGAGATCACCAAAATTGTTAAAATTCATCTGGAGGGGACCATGAATGTGTGTACCAAATTTCATGGGAATCCAATCTAATAGTTAACGAGGAATTTCACTTAAAACCATAAATGTCAACCTGCTGGTGGCATTAGAGGTAAAGTATGAGAATCATCAAGTAATTAGGCTTCATCCTCTGGGGACCATCAACGTTTGTACAAAAGTTCAATGCAATCCATCCAACAGTTAATTATTGAGATATTTCAGTCGGGAACAAAGTGGTGGGCACTAAACAACAGCTATCCCTAGAGCCAAGCCGCTAGTGTGGCTAAAAGTCCTTAATCCTTAGCTGATTGTAGCCAAATTGCTTCCCTAATCTCCATGCCATATGTGTTCTATCAGCTTTTTGTTGTCAGCTTATGTTATATTTGTATATTTGTGCATGAACTTGACTCGCAAACACTGCTTGTAGTAAAGTACTTTGTACTTTGGGGTTTAAATTACTCTGTTATATAAAGTAAATAAGCACTTTTTAAAGCAGTTTTAAGTATCCCATACCACCTGTGAGGTGAGACTGCAAACTCCAACACTACGAGTGCAATGCTCTCCCCACTGAGCTGTACAAGATGCAAGAGATGACAACACATAGTTATGGATCAATATACTGTGATTGCAATGTCAGTGGTTTCTCTTACCGTGTAAAGCTCATTGAGAACTTTCATTAGGTCCTCTTGCAGCTGTACGCCAACCTCTTTGCTCTGAAGAGACAGAGAAAAAGACAGATTAATGTCAATAAAATTACCAAACCGAGTTATTACTTGCAGCTTCTACCATCTGTCCATCTACCTGGTCATCCCTCTGACCAATAATGACATTCATACGCTCTCAGTCATGTGGTCAACCAACTGCCCTACCATCAATCAAGACTAGATTATCTGGCTGTGGAGGAGTCGCTGGTCCAGATAAATGAGCGAGGCAGTGATGGACTTGATGAATGTGGAGTTAAGGGAGGAAGCTACAGATACTGATCTTTACATGTTGGCAGGGAGGGTAAAAGAGCAAGACAGAGAGGGTCGACAGAGCCAAAGACAGAGGGCAAGATGATGAAGTTGCAAAAGATAAGAAAAGAGACAAAAGAGGGAGGACAGAGAGCAACGCACACACTAACATTCTCCAGACATGACTGCCGGGAGCCACTAGTGACTGATGACTTCACAACAACCCACAGATCTCACACACATACGTAAGTGTACATACGCAAACACACGCATTCATTCGCAGCTCCTTATACTTTTATATAACATGTTGGGACTCTCCCCAACTACTAAAAAGACACACAAAATAATATTGTTTGCACACATATCCCCACATACACACATAAAATGGTCTTAACTTGTAAGCAGACAGGTAAGAGAAAGTAGAGGACAAGCATTTGGGAAAATAAAGGAGGAGAAAATAAATCAAAGAAGTCAACTGGGAAAAAAAATGGTTAAGCAGAATGAAAGCAAGAACAGATTTCGCAAGCACATGTAGAGCATCTGTCTTCTCCTGAATGAGGGCATGGGGTTCAGAGGTGAGCTGGTTTAAAAAAATAAATAAATGGAAGGAAAGGTGAGCGAGAGGAAGCTGAAGGAGAGATGTGGGAGGCTTATGGAGAAAAATACATTATAAATCTATCCGGGAGAATTACAGAGAGCAGAAATGTTAGGAAAAAAGGGGTAAATTCAGCAGAGGGAAGAAGCGACAGGGAAGAGATTTGGGGTTGCACAGCAGACGCAAGACGTAACAGAGTAACTGCTGTAAGAGGCTCATATTAGGTGACAACCCAGCCAGACTACAGCCAATCAAAAAACAATCAGCCATGGCTGAGCCCTCCTATCTATCAACCGTGGATCTTGACCTTTGGACTTCTCATCTCGCCTGTGGTCGTGTGTCTGGTTTAGCAAGACCGCAACAGAAACTAGGAACTAGCACGCTTCATTGGCCCTGATGTCTGTGGTCCGGGCTGAAACTGTGTTCTCATTAATGCAGTTTGACTTGTTAGTGCTTCCTCTTCTTCAGTGACAAGCTCTCATGCACACTCCCGCGGTGCTAACAGCATCATTCTGCACTACTTTCCACACAGGCTGATATGAACATGTTCTCCTCTAATGTGGCCCGTGAATCTCCATGAGTTCTGTGTGTGGGTGTGCTGTGTGTGTCATGGCCCCTGGCACGACTGGTATTCATGCCACTGACTGGAAACGTTATAAATGAACTAATTATCTACTTAATTAGCCTTCAGAGCATGCCTGTTTATGACCCAGACACGATGGAAGCAACCCTCGTGCCATAGAACAACCAGTGTTATCAAAATAGAAATCAATGCCCATGACTCAACCAACAGTGAGAAAAAAGGAGAGAAAGTGTTTTTTGTTTTGTACTGGCGTATCAGACAGGCAAAAAAAAAAAAAAAAAAAAAAGAGAATGGAGGTTTGTGTGCATGTTCTCATCGCCTCAGACTGTAACTGTAGTTCAAAGACAACCTATCGGGTTGGAAATCAGCAGCCGCTGCCATGACATTCCAGGCACAGACTGCTTCACTTTGCCTTCCACACACGCATGCACTTACTATACTTGCGAGGGCTTTCCACTGATTACATGCTTTTCTTACGCTCTATCCTTAGCCCTCTTTACTTTGATCCTTACCTTAAACTTAACCCATACTATTTTAAACTAAACCCAATTTTAAATCTTCAATCCAGACCTTAGAACTCATCCTTTGAAGAGGTTACGTTCAGCCAAAATTACCTCACCTTGCAGAAATGTGATCGCTCTTGAAGTCGTGCAGAACAAAAAAGGATGCACAAAAATGAAAACATAAAAAGTAAGGGGTTGCACTAAACAAATGATCTTTACATATTTCTCAAAACTCGCTCACAAACCAAACTGCTAAAACTACAGTAGATTTGAGGTATAAGAATACAAACACACACACTGAAGTCTGGCTTGTATCTTGATGCACTGACCCTCTGAGCTAATATCTCCAGCCTGGAGATGAACGACTGTCTCTCAGAGGAGGACTCAGCCTTGGTATTTGCTGTACAAGGTCACAGTAAGCTCTGATCACCAGAGAAATCACTTCATCCCCTCTCTTTTCTCACTTGTCCTCTCATCCCCCTCTCTCTATTCCTATTTCTTCAGTTCTCTCTTTTTCTGCTCTTCCTCCACATCGCCTCTTTCTCAACATCACTCTGTCTCGTCTCTTTTCTCTCAGACAAGCAGCCAGGGATCAGAGGAGACAAGAATGAGGCTACCGTGTGAACCACAGACAACATAAACTCTCCTGGCCTGAGGTTCAGCTGACTTGCTGTCAGTCAATAAATCAGGTAAGACAGAAACCAGATGCTGGAGAGATGGATGGACAGGGAAAAAATAGGACATGGATTCAGCGTATCGGATTATAGTTGCTAGTGTGATCATTATACTGCATTTACCAACACATACATCTCATTAAATTAACAGGTTTGATGCAGATTGACCCTGAGGAGCAGGTAACTACCCTTTGCATCCCTTCAAAACATCTCTACATACATAAAAACAAAAACTTTGGAAGACATGTGATCCACAGACCGGTTAGAGTCTTGCTGTGACTGTGTGTGTTGGAGTGAGTGTTACCTTCTTGAAGAGGCGTCCTGAGTCCTCGCTGATCTGTGCGAAGCGGGGAATGATGTTGTTGAGGTAGAGGTCGGACAGAGTGGCGTGGTCGCGGCTCTCCCTCTTCACCTGAAGCAGCAACAGGTTCCAGCAGTTCACTGGGGATAAAATGCTCTGCTCCTTCCTGCACACAGAGAAATAGAGTCTTAAAATGTATTCAAGGACCTCCAAGCATCTTTTTAGATAAACGACTAGCATTAAGTCTCTTTCATCTTCTAATTCCCCCTTTCATCCCGCTGATAGATGCGCACACACACACACACACACACACACACACACACACACACACACACACACACACACACAGGCCCACTTCATGTAAAATGTAGAGGCAGACATACTGTACAAAAACACACTTTTTTTTACTCCTTCACTAAAAAGAGACAAGGCATTTGGGTAAAATACAGACAGGGAGAGGATGCCCAGACAGATTTATGCACAAAACAGCCACCCCCTCTCTCTCCACACACACACAAACACAAACACAAACACACAAACACACACACACACACACACACAGGGTGGGTGAGCCAGCCCAAACAGGGGATTCAGCCAGGGTACAAAACCCAGCAGGAAGAGGTAAGACTCCCCCACAAGCACAGCTGTTGCAGAAAGGAATAAGAGAAAAGGGAGACATAGAAATGAAACAACCGACAGAAAGAGAGAGGGATCAAAAGCCTGGAATGATTTCACTAAGAGTCTAATAGCTGAATACTGTTTCATTGTCTTTGCTTCAAGTGCCCATAAAGCCAAATTTCACAAATGCAAGGCTGTCAATGCCCTGCTTACACGTCAACACAAGCCCTTTTCAGAGTGTGTGCATACAATAAGTGCAACTGTGTGTGTGTGTGTGTGTGTGTGTGTGTGTGTGTGTGTGTGTGTGCGTGCATGTGTGTGTACAGTATGTGTTATGGATGATCCATGGATGATCTAGTGGGTAAAATGGATTATGAGTGAGTGTAAGTGGATGAAAGAAGGTCTTTGTGCTGTTAAAAGCAGCTTTAACTGGATAGAGACAACAAAGAGCTGCGAGGCATTTACATCACACACACACACACACACACACACACACACGCAGATGGAGGTCAGGAAAAGTAGAGCAGTGACCCAAGCATACATAAGGTCAGACAGACAGAGACAGTCTTTGACCGAGAGATATAGAGTGGGGGGTGGTGTCCATGGGGAGGTGTGTGTGGGTGTGTCTGTGTGTGTGTGTGGGAAAGTAGGGTCTGATGAGATGAGTCATAGACAGTGATGTGATATGCTGGTACTGGCTGTCACTGGTCAAATGACTAACTGAGTGCAGTAACAATAATGATTCCATGGAAAAGACAAAAATAATCCACCTACACAAATATTACAAAGCCCAAATTCTGAAACTCCACACGTGTCTTACGGTCATGTGTTTGTATTTTAGATTTGTACATTCTGCTCCAACTTCTCTATGCTGTCTGTTTCTTTTCCGGCAGGTCTGTCTCCACTGGTTGCACAACATTTTTCTTCACCATAGCAGGGCCGCAGTTCCTCTATTTGCCCAGGCAACCGGCCTCTCTGTCTCCGCGTGACATGTCACCCTCAACCCACCAGTGATCACCATGGTAATGGCACTGCAGCACCAGCTGAAAAATCACCTTACTCTCTCTGACCCTCAGCTATCACAAGGTAAACACTGAAATGTCAGCGACCCTCCGAAGGTCACATGGTGCACGCTGGGAACATAGTCAGTCCTCGGGTCAGGCGCTGCCAGTGACTCACATTGGAGGGAAAATGCTAAATGGTCATTTACATTCAGGATCAAAACTTGTAGCATTAAACAGGGCATCACTGCCGGCAGTTTTGTACAACTGGTGCAAACTGAGCGGTTACTGAACTGAAGAACTCATCCAATTGCTCTGTGGAGGCGTCAGGCAGCAGAAACACAAGACTTATAATTTGATTCACACAAGGATGCATGAAGAAACGGGTCTGGCTGCACAAAATAGCGGCACCATAAACAATAAGAACATCAATTAGATTTAGAATATTTATATTTATGATATTTGTATATTTTACATATTCTGACATTAATTGATTTTCCATATCTAGTTTGCCTAAATGTTGTTTAAAAAGTAATGAAAATTACTGTAATATTATGACATTATCAGTATTGATTGGCTTAGGTATCAATGAGATTTTATCAAAATTCAAATGCCTGTTTTCTTTATTGATAGATTTAGGGTGCCACGAATATCAGTTTATCGTGTGTATCAAGACGTATGGGGTTTATAAAATAAAGAAAACAAATTGCTCTCTTTCTTGCCATGTTGTTAGTATTTTCCAGCACCATTAACAATGTAAATAGATGGAGACGGAGAGCAGAATAGTAAGAACAGAACAGATTTAAACAAATACAGCCACAACACATGCAAAACAGCAATTTTCATGTGATCTTTAGAATCAGATCCCAGAAACCACATTGAATTAATATGTGGCTCTAGCCATGGGTTGTATAAGGGGCTGCAGCATATTAACAGTGAAACTGGGCTAATATTTAGCATAAGGATAGGCTTTGATTCAGTGTGCAACTTGTGAGGGCTTCTCCATGTGACCAATCAGCCTCGGGGCACACACACACACACACACACACACACACGTAAACAGACAGACAAACACACACACACACACACACACACACACACACACAATACGGTTAAACCATGTAACCCCCCACCACTGCGGTACACAGTCTGCCAAATAGCAGGAATACCAGGGGTCTCCACGGGATCAACACACACACACACACACACACACACACACACCCCACATTGCTTGGAGCACCATCAACGCCTGGCTGTACGGAGAAACAGCCACAGGCGCGTGCACACACACACACACACACACACACACACACACACACACACACACACACCTACATTCAAACACAAAAATACACACACATAACCGGAAAATAGCTGAAATTCCAGCGTGGCACCCGGACTGAGCAGCAGCAGATGTACGGAGACTGTTAAATACACAGATGTTGGATGAAGAGAAAAAGCAAAAAGAGAGTAGGAAAAGAGCAGAAAGACAAATGAAAAGTAAAGACTGAACACTTGTCAGGCAGTGAATTGTATTTTTTATCATGACATCTTGATAAATTATGACGTGAACCTGCAGTAGCTGATCTGCTCAACTACACATTTTATTCTCTGTCCTTTGCCCTCCCTTCTCTTCTGCTCTCCTTCCCTCCCCCAATTTACAACGCAGAGAAACACACTCTGCAACTGTCTCAGTATTGATTGGAGCTAGAGGGTTTGTGTGTGTGTGTGTGCGTGTGTGTGTGTGTGTGTGTGTGTGTGGTATGTCCTCTTGGTTGGAATTGGGTTTCGTTTAGAGGCCCTATCGATCCCTTTTGGTCCGTGCCTGCATGTGTGTCAGAGAGCATGGATGTGGGCCTGCCCCCAGCAGAGGAATGAATATTTCTGGAAAAAGTGAGCAATGCATAAGAAAAGAGAACAAGAAAAGAGCAGGGGAAAATGAGGAAGGTGGCTTTAGAGGAGGTCATTGTTAACAGGAAGTCAGGGAGAGACCGAAGAGAAGCAGAAGAGGAAAAAGTCCTGTCCCTTCTCAACAGTTTTGGTAATTCTGGAAGATCCAGTCTATCGAAACGTCAGCTGGTGTTACTACAGCAAAGGGCCGCAAAAAACACCTATAATACTGTTAAAGTAAAATCTAATGACATATATCAAAGCAGGTAACAAAAGAAAAAAGTTTCTCCTAATTGTTCTCTTAGAAACAAATCAATTCTCTTAGCCTATAATTCTATGATCAAGCAGTTAAACAAATGATAAGATAAGATAAAAGATGCTGCTGCTGCACAATTATTGATTTCTGATTTTGTTCACTGGTGGATGAATTCACATCAAAAGTAGTGTTTTACCCGAGTGAAACATAAAAATCTTATTACTCAGAATGATAAGCTTATTTACTGCTCTGTAGATATGACAAACAGTAAAAATACATGTCATAAATTGTGTTTTTGGCTTAATAAAATAATTATATTCATCTATTTGTACAAGAATAGCTTAAGTGACATGAAAAACAACCCAGAGTTAGACCCTAACACTACGGGTGCTTTCCATTGTGTCTCCTCATTTCATCACTTGCATCTGTTCCTTGTATCTTGGCGATGCAAGAGAGTGATGCATGGAAGGATGAGGAATGGTATCTACTGAAGGGGTCACTGCTCACACTTTGAAAAGTAAGCAATTACCCATGACACACTTGGTGCAGCTACTCGTGCCCCAATGGCTTGTTTGAAAGAAAACACAGTATTGCAGTAATGATGTATTAATGATACTGTAATGATCACAGAGCTCAACAGCCACTTCAGATCAGCAGCAGTCATCAATCATTAAACACACACCTAACACACTTCCTCGGAAAGGGTTCTTCTGCATAGGTTACACCTGTGTTTTCTTGCTCACAGCTCCTCTGCAAGCCAACTCGCTCTTCCCTCCTCTAAGATGCATTTAAGGTATTAAAAAATCCTCAGTGATGGCGGACCTTGATCAATTTCTAATCCCAGGTTAAAAGACGGAGGGGCAAGGATGCAAGGAGGCATAATTAGCGAAATGGAAAGCACCCTCTGCCTCCATTTATCTATGGTAGCTCCACTGAATTTGTGTGTGCGTGTTTCACTATGTGTGCGGTTTATGATTGGACAGGAGATCAGTGAATCCTTCTCCACAGGGAAACAGACTGCTCTACCACCAAAAAACTGCCAGATAAATTACACAAGAACACACCCCGCTGCTGAAGCTGAAGAGTGTGTATTTGTGTGCGTCTGTGTGGATATGAGAGACACCAACCCTGTTTGGTGAGAGAGAATCCCTGTTTGTGCAAGGTTACACACACAGCAAGACACTGCAAAATAGCCAGAGCACAAAATCACCACCTGGCCATTTCTGGCAAAATTTACAGTTTTACACACACACACACACACACACACACACACACACACACACACACACACACACACACACACACACACACACACACACACACACACACACACACACACACACACACACACACACACGCACGACCTCCCTGATAACAGTTTTATTAGCTTCCCTAAGGAAATGTACAACCGGTACATCACTTTCATTAGATAGAAAGACTAACTGGGAAGCAGTGAGTGATGTATATCAGTATTTTACAGACTGTTCTTCTTCTGTTTAATTTTTTTTATTGATTAGCAAGTCAGTAATCTTTAAAGCACTATACACTGCTTATAGGTTTTCACTTTTTATAGGTAACAACCTGCTGCCCGGTGTAGTAGTGCTTTGTGTGTGTGAGCGGCTGTGAATGTCCCATACTTGAGTAAATGGTCCTTGGTACTGCGCGTCTTGGTGAGGAACCTCTCGGCCAGCTTCTCAAGGTTGCGGCTGTAGTCCACCTCAATCTCTGCCTTCTTTCTGAAGAAGTCCTGCAGGTCCTGCAGCAGCTGCACCCTCAGCTCACACTGCTGGTCCAGACACTTAAGCTGCTCCACCAGCTGGGCACGGACCTCTGCCGGGGTGAAGGGAAGAGGGAAAGAGAGACAGAGAGGAGTTTAACGTCTTTGTTAGCTTTATTACACCAACCACAATCCAGGTGTTACTGAAGACATTAAAGCCACAAAGGACAGCCTACATGCAATGTTTGTTACCCGGCACATCTAAAAATCAAAGGCCTCTTTTCTCTAAAAGAAATGTGAACTACATGCAATTATCTATACAGCTGGGGGGTAGGCTGCATACATTATCGTTGACAGTGCAGTGCTATAATTAAGATGCGTGCCACAAAAATGTGTAAGATGTTAAAGTCTAAAGTGGTTTCTCCTTTACAGCTGATGTGGATGGAGCCCGGCTCCAGTGAAACACCTGGCAGAGCCCTGACACATCAGCCCGGAGTCTTGGCTGAAATCCATCCCCCTCCCACCGGTCCGTAAAGCATACACCGCTGTGCGTGTGTGTACATCATCATATTCATACACATGTGCGCATTTGTGTGTCAGCTATCATCTTCCACACACAGAGATCTCCAGAGGCAGTCATTTATCCAAGCTTATCACTTTTCATTTTCCTCGTGCCTCCTTCCCCTCTCCCTCCTCCACGCTGCTCTCCAGTCTGGCCTCAAATTAATAGAGTGCACTCAGCGCAGACACACTCCGTAACCATATTCAATCACTGGCTAAAAAACTGTCCTCTGGAGAGTCCTGCCCACTGCAGTTATAGACCGAGACACGCAAAGCAACCACAGCAACATGTGCACACATATACACACACCCAAGGACGTGATGATGATAAGCTGGATCAGTACTGACAGCTGACAGATTAATGCTATGCTCTCATAGCTGCCTGCCAATGCTGACTGGGCTGCACATGCATCCTTTTAAAGAGTTAAGAAACACAACACACAACACACAACACACACACACACCCACACACTTCTCCCAATTATCAGCTTGTGCAGCTGCATCATGGCTTGTCTACCAAAACCGTCCTACCTTTACAGCGCTGGCTGAAGAGAAAGCGGACGGTTTTGGCCTCCATCCCGGCTTCAGTACAGTACATACTCCCCTCACATACACTCTGATCCAAACGCACACACAGACACACACACACACACACACTCGCAGGCAGGCAGAAAGTCAGCCGTCCGTCCGGCTGACAGCGGCTGTTGATGCTGCCTTTGTGTTTAACAGCTGAGAGTGCAGTTTCTCATTACGACAAAGAGAAGTGGGATATCTAAATGCGTCTGTGACCACCCTGCTCCTCCCCCGTCTCCCACTTCTCTCTGCCTCTCTGGCAAACACAGACCTAAACATTGTGCCACTAGCCAGCGGCCGTGTCCGGTCACAGTCATTCTTTGCTGATTAAAAGGCCAGGACGGATGAGTTTTGTGGCATTATGACACTACGCGCAAACACTCACATACGCAACATATAAATGCATACACACAGCCTGTGTCTGCGCTAATGACCTGGTGTGAATATTTGCTTTGACAACATGTGTTATTGACTCGTGGTCTGTGTATGTGTGCGTGTGCCTGTGTGTAATTTCCTCATCGCATAGGGCAGTAAATGATGGGGAGTGAGTCAGTGTCCCGCCTCTCAAGGCTGCAACACAAAACCTCGAGATGGCGGCCTTGTAATTAACCGACCTAAGACAACAGCACACAACATATGCACAAACACATCAACTGAAAACAAGCGCTCCTATCCATAAGAAGCATAAGAAGGTCAAAGAAAGCACAAGGTAATCCACAGGGAGGCAGCTTGAGGGGTGTAGAGACCAAAAGGGACATTGGTCCCATGTGACAGCAATGTTTAGAAAGCAGGTTTAATGGGGGTAAAATTAATTTAATAGGGGGGCCATGCCCTGTGCCCCGAAACCCCTCTCGGGCCCTTAGCGGTCACATTAGGATGAATAGTGATTCCGACAGCATGCTCCATTTGCAAAATATATGGCTGTGTGACTCAACCAAAGCTAACCCTGGGCTCTCTACACTATAGCTTGTTGATACTGGCTGCTAAGCTGAATTTCCTCAAGGGATTAAAAAAAAAAAAGTCTTTATCCATCCAGACGCTGTTATCGCCAACAGGAGAGGAGTGTTAGCAGCGAGACAGGGAGCTTGGTACAGCAGAGAGGAGCGATGCCGTCAGAAAAAGATCGATGGAGGTGTTCCTCTCGGCCTCATCCCTCTGTTACGGCCATCATCCTCTTCAGCCAGTGAGAAGTGGGATGCGAACTGGAATGTGACGCCTCCACCCCCTCCAGACAGCCCAGTCACATTTTCCAGGCGGATGAGAGCAGGTCTTGTAATCGGGCTCTGGGATTCTACTTTACTGATGCTCTCCTTTCTCTTTTTTTTCCTTCCTCCTCCTTCTCCTCCTCCTCTGTCTGCAGTGCTGAGAGCTGTCTGGCTCTGGCTGCACGAGACTTGTTCACACACTTTTCACTTTGTTCACCAGTCCCACCAACCGGCCTAATACGAAACAACTAGGCAGAGGGAGATGGTTGTTAACCTTTGAAGCAGCTGTTCCTCTCTGCGGGATTTCCATTTTCATGTATAACAACCTGTCAACACACTGTACTTTTCTGACCCATAGAAGGTACCTAGTGATGTCACAATACATCAAAACCACATTTCATCACCATCGCAGTCAACATCTGCCATCATTCACACGAGGAAAGAAACTGATCAAGCTGATAAATGCTTGCTTTACAATACAGCATTTACAGGAATTGTTAAGTGGGGCGCAACATATATACATAGCCACATTACACACATGTTTCTTGAAAGTCTATTTCTGGCCATAATTCATCATCCACAGACAGCTGACACTCCCGTATGGAGCGCAGATTCTGATGGCCTTTTCTTTCTCAAAACTTTTGTTTTCCTCCTGTTTTCCCCAGTCTGAGGAGCCACTTGTTGGTTTGTTTTGCCACTCAGTTAAGGTGGGGTGTGGGTGGTATCGTGTGAATAAGTGTGTGACTGTATACACGCCATATGTCTGGCTTTCTTGGTAGGAAAAACATGAGCATGAAATGGCAGAAATCTGAGCAGTCCAGCGTCTGTTTTATCTTTCAAACCATTTCACCCAAACCTGCCCCTCCTCATCATCCATTATTGATTAGTTTGCTTATCCTGACCCAGAAAAAGGAAGACAAAAATAGAGAGGGATGATGGATGGAGACAGACAGTACAACCACCATGGTCAATGCCTTCTGTTAATTTTGCAGTGGGCTGAGGCTCAAGGCATGGTCGGACATGTTGCTGCATACAAATGAGTGGATGGATACTAAAGCTAGAAAAGGAAATACATATGCAACCCAAAAGGCAACACAACCAACCAGTCACATACAGTGTGGAGCCCGAAAGTCATGTTTCTCCTGCAACATTACCTTTTTCTAGCAAACATAGCAGAAGCTTTAGTTTGTTTAGTTGGGAGCTGACAGAAGTGATGGTTGCCCTGGATGCTGTTTTGAGTTGGCCTAGATACAAGAGCCACACATACTGCTGCAAGCGCTCATTATACCTGAAAACACCCTAGGCTATGGGCACAACACACACACTGACACCATGAGTCCAAGCTGTCACTTTGAACTGTTTTGACGGCAGCTATCCAGCCCGCTCTTGGAAGCCCCCCTCCAGATCTGTCCTCCTCCATTATTGGACTGGCTTGTAGAGACAAACACACACACACATGCATGCGTGCACACACTCACACACACATGGCAACTGTTAACAAGCAGACGTGATGAGTGTTTAAGACAAGGCTTGAACTGGCTGGAGAGGGCTGGGGAGTGGGGAGGGTACAAACAACAAACCAACACAGACACAGATAAAAGGCTTGTTCGTGTAAAGGATAATTCTGGTTTATTGCGTCCTGAATGTTATTTTCACGGTTTCTGACCATGATACCTGTTGTTTAACATAACAAGGTAGTCAACAAGGCACTTACAGAGATTAGGGATACACTGAGCCGAGATTTTCTCTCCAAATAGAGTCAGATACTGAGCACTAAAGCGATACCAGTGCTCTCTTTTCCCCAAATTTAAAAAAAAGAAAAGCGTAAAACCATCACTCAAACTGTCTGTTGTAAACACACTTCAGAGTTTACAAACTGACTTCTTAGTTCAACTTTGACATTTTACCATACTTGTTGTGTATGCACAAAGCTCTGTGCATAAAGGGATTATTACTGACATTTCTGGTGCTCTCATTTTCAATTTTACCTCAAAATAAAATGGTTTAGATAATCTTGCTAAACTGTTGGTGTTGAAGCAGACCTTGCTGTGTTCCCAGATCTCGGCAATTACTTTGGTGAGTCCAGTGTTATTATAATCGATAGAAAACGAAGGTCAAAACCAGGGATATGAGACCCAAGTTGTATAAACCTGGATAATCCTTTAAATACAAGCCTCTCTGCCAGCATTGGGCCCACAGCCTTTGCCAGGTAATCAGTGAACACAGTGGGAACACAAGAACACACACACGCACACACACGCACACGCACACGCACTGTTAACTAGTTCTAAGAAATCCAAGACATCCAACCAGGAGGTCTGAATATCTGCGAGGTAGAATATTACCCGTTCTGTTTGTGTTTTTGTGTGTGCGTGTGAGCACGCGTACACATTGTGTTTATGCAGTAAGGCCTGGTCTTTGTTGCTCCAGGGGCTGATACTGCAGTACAGAGTGGTGGGGAAGAGGAGGGGGAGCAGAAGGGGGTGGTAATGGTTTTGAGTTGTACCACTGTGAGCTCATACTATTGTCCTCAGAAGAATGAAAGAAGCAGAAAGAAAAGGAGAAAGAACAGAAACCAGTGTAAAGGGGGGGGGGGGGGGGGGGCACTGCGTCACTGTGAATAATATGTCCATTCATCCCTGTACACACAGGAAGAGAGGACAGAGAGACAGGAAGTCAGTCGGACCAGTTCGCTGCCAGTGGGGAGCACACAGGAGCGGAGGGTCATACTAAAACAACCACAGGAAGTGTGTGTGTGTGTGTGTGTGTGTGTGTGTGTGTGTGTGTGTGAAGACGGAGTGGAGCAGGATGGGGGGGGTTGGACTGAGGTGTGTATGCGTGTGTCTGTTTCTTCAAATGAAAGGACCTGAAGAAAAACAGGCAGCTGTGGAGTTCGCCAATATAACCCTCCGAACCTGAAACCAGGCAGGAAAAGAGCGGAGAGAGACTGACGGAGAGAAACTGGGCCAAGGGTTTGCAGGTTGAAAGGGGGGGCAAGCACTCTGTGTGTGACTGGACGGTGGGGTAATGCGACGGGATTTTTAGGTAGTTGAATGACTTGGTAGTCTGAAGCCTCAGGTTTCAGGTAATATTTCCTAATAAGATTCTTCAGCAGGGTGGAATCTATTAGTTCCAGACATGCCTGCCTAATACTGCTTCACTGTACACACACACACACACGCACACACACACACACGCACACGAGCAAGCGAGCAGGCAGGAGAGTAGAGGAAAAGATAGAATTACAGTACAGTAAGTGTTGGAGGGAAAACTATTGCAGGAATGGAAATATTCCAGCCAATGTCTTTTCCTTGGGTCTGGACTTTCCTTTGAAAACAAACACACACACACACACACACACACACACACACACACACACACACACACTAAAACTTATATAGGCATTTCCCCTCTCACCCAGAGCTTGAAACCTTTAGGAAAAGCAGTGTCGTCTTAAGGAGGCAAGTTAACGAGCTTAGTGACTTTTAGACATGGAAAACCCTGCTGAGGCCAAACCACGGCAGACCTGCTCTGTGTGGCAGAGGAGAGAAAGACAGACAGGCAGAGTGACAGGCAGAGAGCAGGGGATCGCAGAGAAATAAGAGCTACTCTGTGCTGTGCTTCAGCATAAATAAGTAAAGAAGAGGAGATTTCAGAGGGTAAAAGTTTTTTGGTCTCTCTTTGGTACTTCTGGCCCAACTTTATAATGGAGAACCAGGTACTGAAGGATGCTTTCAGCCAGGCAAGGAAGCAAGCCTCTGACCTCCCAGCTTTCAGTTTTCACACACACACACACACACACACACACACACACACACACACACACGCAAAAGGCCAAAATGAGCTTTTGTGAAATATTTCCCATCACCCTGAAAAGTGACAGAATGCTTAAAAATCGATTATACAAATGTACAATTAATATCTGCATGCCATACTATAACTGTAGCATCTGCCTTAATCACCATAATATAATTTCTGAGTGACTATTTGGGGGAGGCAACAGTTAAGATCTGAACATTATATCCATTGTGTGGAAATCCACCATTATGTGACCATGTTGCACCCCTCATGGTGGTTTTGAGGGAGCAGGGAGAGGAGGAGGCCGAGTGAGAGGAGAGAGAAAAGGAGGTGACAGGGAGGGAGAGGGGGAGTTACTGGGGGGGTACTCAGTAGGGGGAAATTCCTCAGCACTACTACTCAAATCAGGAAGTCATTAACCCTTTACTAGCCCGCGAGATGCTTCATCTCCAGCGGGAGGACCACGGTAACAGGAAGGAGAGAGGACTCCCATGGAAGATGATGAGGTGTGTGTGTTAATGCATCTGTGGCCCACAGTCTGAGCCATGTGGGCTCTCGTCAGGGTTCCCTGCCCTCCATGAGCTGGGAGCACAGGTCAGGGGTCAGGGGTCGCAAAGCTACCGGAGGGGGTCAGTCTCCCATGTCAACCGACTGGTGGAAGACACCTACAACAACAGAACTATCAATTTCAACTCGGACTAAAGCTTACTTAACTGACATAAATAATCCCCCTGTCTGAATCTACTCTTCTTACGAATCGTCATTTATTTTGTTCTAAATATGATCAATCTTTCCAGTATATTCAACGTCTCTATCGTACTGTAACACTTACCCCACCTGACACCAGCAGCCCTTTCCGGCCATCACGTGATTCCTCTCCTGTGGTGGCAGAGGGGTTGCAGGGTTGGAGAATGGGGGCTGGGGTCTCCATGCATAATGAAATATGCTTATCAAAAGTTAACTAGCTCCTCACCCATTTACAGCCCCTGTCTGCTCTACTAACCCAGTCTGGAAAAGGCGCCGAGAGAGTGTGTGTGTTGGGGGAGGGGGGTACGTCTCACACAGATGCAGAGAGGGAGGATAGACGAAGGGAGCTAAGCAAATAATTATTTCATAATCCAGCAATCTGTTGACCAGGTTTTGATTAAATCGCTTCATCATTTAGGCTATATCTGAAACGATTCAGCGAGTCAGTTAATCAGCAACATTCCTTATTTCAAGCTTCTCAATTATTAGAACTTGCTGCTTTCCTTTGTATCATGTGATAGTAACTGAAAATCTTTGGGTTTTGAACCACTGGTCATACAAACAAGAAATTCGTTACCTTTTATTGATTTACTGATATAAGGTAACAGGCTGATTAATAGATAATAAATACTAATTGCAGCAGCACTAAATTAGGTCACAGGCTATCTTAAAAATCATCACTTCACATGATTTGATACGAGCCTCTGGGCTAATTTGTGTGTGTGTGTGTGTGGAGTTCATCCTCAAGGGTACTATCCACCTGGTGTCACCTCTATTTCCTGTCTCTGCCGGACACGGCCATCTGGGCCTCAGTCTGTTCCAACAGCCTTCTCTCTCTCTCTCTCTCTCACACACACACACACTTCACCGGAGGGATGCAAACCACAACAGTTTAGTGATCAACGCCATCTGTCTGAGGAGGTATGGATAGGTATCAGACAAAAACGCACACAAATCATACCACCCTGGGCCAGCAGGAGAGACAGTATTAAGCTTAGATGTCCCGCTGTGTTTATGTGTGTGTGTGTGTTTCTGTGTATTTCTGTGTGTGTGTGTGCGGCGTACACGCTTTCCAGTGTTTCCAAATGACCAGTGCATAACACCCCCCTTAATCAGCTTAGCAGCCAGTCAGAGGATTTGACTAATCCACAACACAAGCATGGGAAGGAGCCCGCTGGGTGTGTGTCTGTCTGCGCGAGTGGTCTGTCTGACAGTGTGTGTAGTAAGTTAAATCAACCTCGAACGATCTTGGACAGCACCCTCTCTAAGCATCGAGTGTTACAAGAATCATCCAAGACGTGGCACTACTTTCAAATAGCGATGGATGGGCGTGGACTTCTTTCATGTGCAGACACATCCTCGGGTGGGTAAGGGTTCATTCCCGTCTTTATTAGCAGGTCAACACTTGTCATAATTCCAGTGAATGAATGATGCGTGTAATGACTCTCAACTTCTAGATTAAACAGTCAGCAATCGTTCAGTCATCCCTTCTTTCTTCATCTTTCTTCCACTCCTCTGTCAGAATTACTCTGGTCAGCACCAATGATTCATGGAGACCTTGACGGCTTGGCGGGCACGTGCGCATGCATTCAAAGGCCCCCCTGAGGGAAGCATCAGTGCTTTGAAGCCTAATACAGTGTGTAATAGCCTCCCTCTGTCATTTAATAGTTGTGCATGATGGCCTCTGTCACAAAGCAAACAGCGCACCCACACACACACACACACACACGGGAAAGAGATGAATGATACATGTACATGACGGTGTTGCCCTTACACAGCAAACTCTTATCACTGCATTCCAAAAGGCATCAGTGGCATGTCGAAAATGGCTGTAGGAAAAAATGGTAGAGATGGAGATAGTGGATATAGTGAAAGCGGAGCGGCACCATGAGTTAAAGGCTGTATCTGCTGATGGCTGGCGATCCTTATCTGAGTGCCTGTGGAAGGCGAGCGAGGCTGGGGGAAAAGAGCAGGGGAATACGTTCCATCAGACAAAGGATGAGACCAAGAACAGCAGTTGATAAACTGAGATATTATCGCCGCATCCACCTTGAGGTCACATCGTCGCTGTCTCCAGCTACAGCTACAACCCTCTTCCCAGACAAAGGAGGGGAGGGCCGGGGAGAGAGAGTTTTATGGGCCAGATGCACAAGATAGAGTGATGCAGTGAAGGAGTGGCAGGTACATGCTGATGTAGCCAACTTCAATATTCAGTCTGTGTGTGCGCACAAGCGTGTTTTTTTTGATCCTGATGAATTTTGTCCTGTCTTATCAACATCTGCTGCCACCATTGTCTTGAGGAAATTAGGGACAATTGTAGTAATAGAATTACTTCTGCAATAATTATGTGAATAATCGATAAGTTAATCAATAGGAAAAGTAATCAACGACAATTTTGATGATCATTTGCTTAAGTGGTTTATAGAGTAAGAAAATAAAAACTTTTGTTAGTTATAGCTTCTGAAATGTGAGGATTTGCTTCTTTTCTCTATTTTATATCATTACAAATTGACTGTTTCTGAGCCAAAACAAGTAATATGAAGACTTCAACTTCAGCTCTGGGAAATTGTCATGAAAATTTGGACTATTTTCTGATATTTCATAGACTAAACACATAATACTGATGTGTAAAAAAAGTGTACATTGTACAATACAGCTATGGAAGCTAAGGGTATATGGAGGTAAAAGAAGTAGATCATAATCAGAGAGGTACAGTGTTTGGCTCTCATCCCTTAATCACTGAAGGTAGAAAAAGCTGAATCAGGATCAGCCTTTGCAGCAACTGCAATCACCAACCGCCACCCCCCCCCACCCCTTCTCCGCATCCATTTCACCCTTCTCTCTCCAACCCGCTGCTCCAGAGGCATAACTCATTCTCACGCCTGCTAATGTGTGTATGTGTGCGTGTGTGCGTGTTTGCACACTATGGAGAAGTGGCCTTGCTGTGTAATGACTCCTGCAGAGGCACGGCTCAGAGAGCCGGGGTTGCCAGCAGTGACAGGCTGGCCAATGAAATATGGCCACCATTTCAGCCAGACGGCAGTCTGTCACAACAACTCTCGCAGATACCAGGCCTGGGCACGTGAGGAACAGCTACGATGTGCATGTGAAAAGATCACAGCCCCACCCTACCTGCCCCCCACCCCATGGAGAATGTAGCATTGCGGTATAACTGGGGGGCTTATAGAGCCATGAGTGTGATGTCAGTGCTACTGTGCGGGTTACTCATTGACTTCTTTCCACAGTGAAGATCACGTTCAGCCAGCTAGTTAAATTCTTCCTCAATTGCATTCCCACTCGCTTACCCACCCAGACATTTGTCTGAGTGCTGCAGTGACATGAGGGGATAGAGAGAGAAAGTGGGCCAAGCTGCATGAAGAGGCTCCCGGGGAGGAGGACAACTCAACACCTCAGCACAACAAACCACCGCAACAGAATTATTGTTGAACAGCAAAAGAGCAGCACGGGGGACTGGGCTGAGAAAAGGACTCTTTTTGCTCCTCTCAATCTGTTTCTTTAGCTGTATTACATTAAGTTTCTTTCAAAATAACAAAACAATTCTGCTCTCCTGAGGAAAACCAACAAGAGCCGCAAGTAAAGATGAACAAACTTTTTCTACCTATCACTCTTTTCTTTAATGTGGTCCCTTTTACACAAAGCGTCCGTGTAAGACGGTTGTCCCGTAAACATGACACACATTGAGCTCAGGGGTTAGTTTCTTAGTGGGAAAAGAACAAGGTGGGAAAAGAGATTTATCGGCTGAAGACAGGGCGTATCTACAGTCCATTGTTTAGCTTCTATACCCAACAGAATGGAAATAGAACTCAACCCCACAGTCTCCGAATTAAATATTAAAGGATTTAATGTCTTTAGGTGGTTATAAAAAATGTACAAACAATAAGACATGATAAATAAAAAGTTCCGCTCATTTTAAGAATATTTTACTGTTGTCATGTGAAGGCACAATGAGCAGCATCAAGTGTGTTGTATTATCCAATCACCAATAGAGGCTTAGAAAAGAGACTTTTTACGGGCAGCAAATAAATGCACTTGTTCTACTGGTTTAGTTTGTGGGTAATTTAACACCATAGGCTACTGTTTCAGTCACTTTCTCTCTTTCTTACCGAAATACCAAGGATGGGTCCTTCATCTTAATAGTGAGAGGGGTCCTAAGCTGCGCGGATCACATTTATCCACTCAGGATGTGATCACAGTAATCCTCAGACAAAAGTAATTACTTGTGGAAGTGTCATAGCCTGTAGGTGTAGCTGATCCACAAGCCATGCCTGCAACTTGATACGAAGGGATATCATGGGTCATCAGGTCTGCATGAGATAAACACGGATACTTGGCCTAAAAGAGGTCTGAATGATGACTCAGGTCATTGTCCAGTTCATCAAGTCAATGTTATTTGTATTGCACCAAATCATAACAAAAGTTATCTCAAGACACTTTTCACATAGAGTAGTTCTAGACTGTACTCTTTAAAATAATATTTACAGAGACCCAACAATTCCCACCATGAGCAAGCACTTGGCGGCCATCTGCCTCCACCGAGATGGGTTGAAACGAAGAGAGAGCTGGAGGAGAGACAACATAATAGTCGCATCACACTACTAAGTTAAAGCCCACTTTTTATTCAGACTTTTTTCCATTAGAGGTTGACCCTTAAATTAATATTTTGGGCTTCTAGACAAAGTAGGAAAATGAGCTTACAGAAAATTAATGAGACAGGTCATTTATTTCAGCAGACTTAATATGAGAGTGAAACAGATTACACTAATCAGTGTCTACAAACTAGTTGGACAAAGTCTTTGCGTATTCATTTTTAAATTTAAACAGATTTTTTCCTGAAATGCAATAACACATAACCCTGTATAACATGTTTACCCTAGTTTCAAATTTACTTTTTTCCCAGCTTTCAAAATTTGCACAATGATGCTAATGCAGCAGCTGGCTGAGGGAAGAGGGGTTTAGAATTGGAGCACTACGTTTTTTTCTAATTCCTCTAACAGGATGAGCTGCAGCAAAGACAGACTCCATTAAACGTCACGGGGTTGTATCAGAAAGAAATTAGTTCTCCACTAAGTATTCGGACATCATTTAAAAATACAAAGCTCAAAATCTGGAAATTGCATAAAGATCTGACCCGCAGTGTTGAAACAAAGAGCAGCACTATACATTTCACGCTTCTTTACACCTTGGTATTTCTTTAACAGCCTAGAGCCAGTAAAATGTAAAAACCAGACAAGAGAACTGGCTTAGGTTTTTTCGCTTTTCTGAGTTAGAACTGCTTTACCGTGGTCATTTTTTTGCCCAAATGTATGAATGTGTAGAAAGGCAACCGATGCAGATCATCGCACACTGGGCAGCAGAGCCTCCTGTAAGGCAGTTGCGTGATTTGGTGTACACCTGTTCAGTGGCCGGGATATATCAGACTAAATTAATCTCCCTGCAGTAGGGTGATTCGGGGTCAGTTTGAGCTCACTGCCCAAATAAAAACTCTGTGTCTCTGTATAGCTTAGTGGTACAGGCTGCGTGATTCTGCAGTGAATTCAAGTAAGCCTTAAGGACATCTTCCCGTACTTGGAAAGTAAAACACTAGAACAGCACTAAAATCAGAAAGCGAAATTGATCAAAATAACCGCTTTCTCCCAGAATACTCACAGCTGAAGTCTGACTAAGAGGATACATAGGAGGTTGTGTTTGCAAGCCACTGCAAAGTGAGGAACACTCACCTGAGGTCAGCCCGAGGACGCCCTGACACAATGAACACAGCGTTTACGCTGCTCAAACACACATACACCTTATTGTTTCACTTTCGCACAAATAACTGCCTTCTTAGCCACATGATTGTCCCAACGGCTCAAATATCACCATTACATGGGTTGTAACAAGCATCTTCACAGTCTGATGATCACCACAGTCAGTGCTTAGCTGACTGTCAGCTCCTGGCAGCAGCCTGACTCGCACTTTACTAACATGCCACTGGCTGAACTAATTGAGTGCCAGGTTAACCTGACTCAGACCACCATATTGGCGCAATGGGGGCGTCGCCACACATGGCTCCGTCAAAACGCAAGGTCATCCATTGTTGATGATCCTGGCTCAGACTTTGCTGAAGCACAGTCCAATGTCATCCAGCAACACAGTCTGCAGTCCAATTATAATACCTTGGAATACTGTGCCAATTCTACCATTTACCTCCTACGCACACAGACAGAAAAGAAAATTGCTGCCATGATTGATTTCTAGCTGTAAAATCCTGCCACAGAAAGGAGTAGAACCTGCTGAGCAGGGTTTTTTGGCATCTGATAAGCCTTCAGACTCATGGATGTATTATTCAACCTGGACTTCCTGCTTTACATTTCATCTTCTCACCGGTACCTGCAACAACACGCTCACACCCACGCTGCCTCTTGCATTTATTTGACGCAGTGCTGGTGTCAGTTTGAACAGTCTAAATGATTAAGTAGATGAAGAAAGCCTGTCTTCATTCAATGACAGCAAGCAAGCAAGCATCCATTGGAATGGCTGCTCTCTAGCTGACCCTGAGCTCAATGATGAGAACAAACTTCTGGAAGTATCAGACTATTAGATTAAAAGTTGAGCATCCTCCTCCTGACATCCCTACGGCAGGCCCTGTGGTCAAATCCTACTGTTCAAGTCTTTCTCTCTCAGTCTTCCTGCCCTTTGACACTTTTGACACTGGTGTCCAGTGATCCTCGGACACATGATAGAAAACAAAGCTATCTGTACTCAGGAATGGACAGCCCTGATACCAGGAGAATACGCCTCTCCGACGAGGGGAGAGTGAACACGGGGTCAGTGACTCTACACAGCGTGTGTGTCCTATTTTGTGTGTAATGTGATGTGTGTGTCAGAGAGAGGACGTGTCAGAATCAGTGCAACACAATAGAGTGCTGCAGTGTGGGCGGCCACACCCTTTCCTCCCAGCTCCCCTCCACGGCCTCCTCTGCGGCCCCTCAAAACTGCCTTGATGAGATTTAAAAAGAAAGGGACAGAAGTGGGAGGGAGGGAGAGAAGGAGGGGAGGAAGGGAGGGAGTGGACACACAGGCCCACCAGTAACGAAATCCCCAATATATGAAAAAAAACAGGAGTAAGAGAATAAGGAAAACATGAGGGGAAAGAAAAAATAGACACTAATGAATGCAAGAAAAAAGTGAGAGGTTTGACAGATTCTCAGCTCTAGTAGTGGAAACATGACAGAGAACTGAGCGGACTGGGGGAGGGGGTAAGAGAAACAAAATGGGGGCATAAAAACAGTCTAACAGGAGACAGATAAATACTGAGGAGTCTGGAGGGAGGGAAAGACAGAAAAGGCTATGCTGTGTGTAGCATTGTGTTCTGCAATGTGTTGCTAAATTATTGATGCTGCCTCGGTGTTGAAGGGCGAGAAGAGGGAGCACTTTCACACATAGTGTAATCTCTGCATCATAAACATGCATGCATAAACACGCAGAGCTGTCAGTCTGCGGCAAATACATGTGCAACGATCATCCCTCTGGACGGCCCGGCCTACGAGGCTCGAGCAGATCCCCTGAGAGTGTCTGTGGCTGGCAGGGGAGAGGAGAGGTCAAAGGTCACGGCAGACCAGAAGGAGACATGTGGTCCACACCTGTTCCCAACTTGCCTCGGTAGACTCTCGCAGATAGCTCATCACAGATCAGACACAAGGTATCGTGAGATAGTCATTAGTGCCATTTTCTGATTAACAATTCCCTCTAGTTTGAAAGACCACAGAGAGCTGTCTTCTTGCTTTACTTTATCCCTTCCCTGCCTGTGTTTTTCTCTCTCCCTGGCTGGCTCTCTTTTCTTATCCGCAAAGGAAGCCTGTTTGATCTAACAGAGTCCTGCTGTTCTGACTCTCCTGCTCCAAGACATCAGGCATACACTCCTTTTTCCCCCCCTCACTAAAGGGAAGAGCTCCCTCTTTTTCCTCGCAACGCTCCCACTTCCCCACCGAAAAAGAAAATCACAGACTGAACCCCCTCCCCTCCTTGCAAGAAATCAGACACATTCTCCCAGTTGTACCAAAGACAACAAAATAATTCATGAATTCAAAATGGCCTCTATGCTGTAGAAGCTGTGCTGAGGCCAGCTGTGCTGTGTGCATATGGACCATGTAGAATGTGAGCTATGAAAGCGATGTATTTCACTCAGGAGGACAGAGGCCATCATTGTCATCCCCAGTAAGAGCGGGACACAATGGAGAGGGATACAGCCAGGGACCTGACTCACACATACTGTAAACCTTCCTGGCCATTATCGGCAACAAAGAGACTGAAAACAATGGGCATTAAGTGTCAACGTGTTGTGTGGAGATACAATGGCTGCTTTAATACAGGGCGGTTATGCCAAAATGTTTATTTTTGTTTTGTTTTACTGGAATTCACTGTGATTTTTGCACGTCTTAGCCCATTTAGTACAATTTGAGTATATTTAACCTTACTTTCAACTAACTTCCAAAGTATACAATCTGCTCAACAATGATCTGACATCCAGGAGTTGAAGGTCAGTTGCTAAAAAGCACAGCCATGTTGTTGGATACTCAAACAGAGGCCAGTCAAGGGGCAAACATGGATTCTGCAAAAAGGATGAATTTGGTCTTTTCTGAGTTATAATCATAGTTATAATTCCTTAGATCAAATGCCATTTTAATGTTATTTATGGCTTTGTTCAACAATACACACTCAGTGTAACAGCATTCTGTATTTATAAGTTGTTTCCATGGTTACTGGTGGAATCTCTTTCCCCCACAAGATTCAAATTGCATACCATCATACGAGGGATTTACAGGAAACAACATGTGCACATATTGGCCGTGATGCGGAAGACAACGTATGATCCTGAGTTCAGTCACTGTGTCGGATATCATTGTTGACCGTCTTCTTCAGCCTTCTTTATTAACACAAGACACAAAGAATCCTCTAAGCCAGAGGTTAGTTTGGCTGCACGGAGTAGCAACTCAAGGTGTGTTTGCTGCCGCCAGCGACCTGTATTATTAGACCTGTATTATTAGACCTGTATTATTAGACCTGTATTATTAGACCTGTATTATTAAAACGCTGTGCTGTTACCACGAGTAAGCACATCGCCAAATCAATCAGGGCTGAAATCTTAAGGATTATAACTGGACATATTCAGAACTTGTATACAACTGATGGTACAATGAATGTACAAACAAAAGGGACAACAATGGGTCCTAAAAGCTTACATTCATTCTCAGATCCAGCAGTGGGAATCCACCACTCCAGACTGGGAAACTCTCCTAGACATTCCTCAGAGGGAATACCATCAGCACATGACAAGAGCCCCACTCACACTCAGCCACTTAGCCTGCTGCCTCCCACTGCAACCTTTACACAGAGAATGCCTGTGTGTATGTGCATATGTGTCATGGACAAAAACCTTTAACCCGCAACACTGCCCAAAGACAGAAAGAAATCCCAGAGAGAATGGGAGTGGGAGAGGCAAGATTTAGAAGAAAAAGAGGAAGGCAAGAGAGTGAAAGGGGGGGGGCACCAGAACATGCTTGTGTCAAGCGGCTATGCCACGAATGTGATGAAGTGATTGATGGGATGGTTCTTTGTGCTATAGGTCATCCCCCTCTTTACCCTCTCTTCTTTTTCAACATCTCCATCACTCCAATACTCAGAGCTCAACTCATGTTTTTTTTCCAAGAAAATCCATTTGGTCTTTCTCAACTTTCAGCTCAGCACAGGTTTAGGCCGAGATCCACTTCCTAACAAAGTGAGACAAATTGTAGCACACTGTTTATAATCTATATGGAAAGCACCCATCAGCCCCACACCAACCCCTGCCCTGCATGGGCCACTGCACAACAGGAATGGGTATGTGTGTGTGCATGTATAAGGAGAGGGATGTTCCCATTTCCACTCTGTTTGAAGCACATGGACTGAGTCGGAATGTGAAGGGGGGAGGGGGGCAGCAGAGGGAGGGTGAGGGGAGAGGCGAAGACGGTAATCTGAGAGGGGTATCCCACAGCGCAGACCAGCACATGGTCTATACACTCTACTGTGGGGCCCATACAGGGAGAGGGTCACACACACTGGCCACATAGAGGCATACTATAGTAGGTGTGGCCATATCAAAATGTACCTACTGGCAATGCTCCTTTGATGGCAATAACAATGTATTACAGTGTCAGTGCTTCAGCTGTTGAAAAAAAATATCAAATGTACAACTGCAGTTAATCCATACATCTTTTACAATGTATTTTGAACTGTTACTAAGTTCATTTTAAACCTCATCTCCATGCGCTGCTGCATTGTGCATCTATGAAAATATTAGTGTTGTTTGTAGTCCAGTCATGATCAAATATTCAGGAAATGTCTCAGCACACACTACTGCAATTTGTTGTCAGTGATGACGGAATGCCGATGGATCGTGATTCATTAAGCGATCTGTAAACTACGCCTTGCTTGATTAAAATACTTTGTCTATGACCATTTTGTCACTCAACATTATTCCGCGCACTCACACCACAGAACATCCACCCTCTCCTGTTTTGCGGGATTCTCGCTAACACAGTTTGACTCACTGGTATTGGCTCACATGGATAGTTTGCAATAGTGCCCTTGCAGCTTGTGAGCTTGCCTCTCAAAATCTGGAACTTTGCAATCTGCAGATGTGCTGACTGCACGGGGCTCATCGTCTCTGACTGGATGATGATGACTCTGTTAAACCTACCCGCTTCAACCAAACCCTGCATCGACCGGACCGCGTCACTATAGCATTCCCATATAGACCAACATACGATAAACTGGATTTTTGATTAAAAGAAAGTGAAATAAAGCTTAATGAATTTTGGAAAAACAGGTTTTATGAACATCTCCATCTTTTTTACTTTATTTTTAAAGATTATTCATTCATAGTGATAGAAGGTGGAAAGTCAGGGAGAGAGAGGAGACATGCAGCACAGGGCCACGGGTCGGACTCAAACCCAGGCCGCTGCGACAAGGACTCACCCTTAATGGTATGCACCCCCATCATCATTTTTTAAAATGTTCATGTTCATACATTAAAATATTTAGCAGCCTATACCACAAGCGCTGGAATTTCTTCCTACAACTACTTTTATAAACTCTATACTGTATTAACTGTAGTTTTAACACTTAATGAAAGGCAAAAAGATAATCTTTTCACCAGTGTTTCTTTCACAGGAAAACTTTCCCAATGAAACTACAGAGAGAAAGTACGCCACTTCAGTTAGTGATGTGTTGATTCAAACAAAACCATCCGAAGCGAGACAAGATATTATTTATTGCAAAGCTACAGGAGTGCTTACCACCCAAGCTCAATGAATTGGTTGGGTGGATAAAGTCTATCATGTAGGTTCAGAGACTTTGACAGCACTTATTCCACAGCCTCAGGACACGCTTAAAGTGAAGAGCACAGATCAGCATGTTGTTCACACACACCATTGCCCCCTGGCCACGCTCAGTGAGAGGCAGAACAAGAGAAAGAGTCTGCTAACGGGCGCCTGCAAACCAGTGAGATAAATATCAGGCCTCAGGTATGTGCTACTGCCTCTAAACAGCTCAAGCACAATGTCTAGTGCAGGTAAACGTTTTTAGGGTGGGATCATCCAAACCAGAGATGGTCTCAGTACTGACCACACACACACACCCACACCCACACACACACCCACACACACGTCTTCAGGAAAGCAAGCAATCAGACATGCTCAAACAACCACGCCCTCCAGCTTGTACTGATACTATTCTTGAGATGAGTGTGGACGAGATGCACTTCCTCTGCACTACACGTGCAACAACTCGTGTTTGTCTGTCGCTAGTTGACTTCTTGTTATCATCGCCCACAGAGTTTACATGCATTTAAACCACATAAGTACCCAATAAAGTAATTTTTCTGTTCTCTCCAAAGTCCCACCCTCTGTGCACAGTCTCTGCTTTTGTATCCACTTCTCCTTCTTGCTCTTTGCAGAGACTACACCGTTTAAATTCTTTTTAGGTGTTTAAAAACATTAGATTAAATTAGATGTCACTGTGTCAGGTAGCATGTGCGACATTTAGCCTTTTATTGCTTTTGAACCGCACAAGTCTACGCGCATGCAGCCAGTTTACATGTTTGTACACAGTGGGGCCCTCCTATCACAAGTTGTCCCACATGGATGAGTGAAAAGGAAGACGACGGGGGGGGGGGGGGAGTCTGATCTGCACATCTACTTCCTGCTGCCACATAACTGCCTGACAGTGACCTCAATGTAACCTCCAGCCAAGGTCAACATGTTAACAGTACACACACCCAAATACTGTCCACACAGCCGACATGCTGTTTAAGGGGTGTGTGTAGTGTGCATCTGGTTTGAGTGTGAGGTGAGGGGCCTGAAGCAAGGAAAGAAGGGCTGACTCTCCCTGTTTTCAGGATCCGAGAGTAAAGGATGCTCCTATTCAGCTATCTAGCTTCCTACCCATACAGGAGTGCCATTTTTTTTATCATCATCATCATACTGCACAAAAAGAGTGTGTGTGTGATGACTGTGGGAAAGAAACCTGCAGTATTCCCACATTCAAAGTCGATTTAGAGTAAAGCTAGGACTCAGCACTTTAAACAAGCCTTTCTAAGCCCGTATATGTGTGGCAACAAACACCGGGAGAAATCTCCACCAGAGCAGCTTTGATGCTGGGAACAACTAAAATAGAACTGGTGCATCCACATAGCAACCAAGGGGAAGAACACCGTGTCCTCACACACATTCATATAGAAGAACGGAGAATAGAGAGCGCGAGGCTGCATGTGAGTGTGTGTTACTGATCCAGATCCAGCTGAGAAGAGGTGATGAATGGCTTCATTAAAACAGCATTAGCAAAGGTGTGAACCCAAATGGTGAGTGCCAGCTTGCAGTGATTGCTCAGTTCCAACAAACACACGCAAACTTGTCACAATACTGACATTCTCTCTTTGATACCAGCGCAACCCACCCACCCTCTTAGCACTTACTGTAGTTGCTACTGCAACTGTTTGATGCTGATGCAAGTTTCAATTGTGACCTCAGGCGTTCATAAATATCAAGCTTGAAACATCAATGACAAGCCAGATTATTTTCAAGAAACAACACCTACAATTTAGAATTTCCTTTAATCAAACCGAGACTACCTTCATCACACACACACACACACACACACTGTAGAGCATACCACCCCACAGCCTGAGGGAGATGAGGAAACAGCAGTGACACCATGGAAAAAGAAAGCGATGAAAAGAAGAATAAAGGAGGCGAAGGAGAGCAAATAAGGAGAACAGGAATGCAAAGCAAGAAAGCAAGAAAGCAAAAAGGGAAAAAAACCTGAAAAGGCCGAGGTCTGAAGGTCCGAAATGGAATTGAAATGTGTGTGTATGTGTATGGTGGTAACCTGATTAGCCAGACTCTACATTTGAGACAAATCTACATTATTCTTTCTCATTTTCCCTCTGCTCCTCTCAAACCCAGAAAAATGGGGGCAATTCAGTAACCCTAGCAACCAACTCTGCCTACGTGCAGAGGGAAGCTGCTGATGGAGGGGGAAGGAGAGAGGAAGAGACAGATGGAGATGGGGAGTGAAAAGGCTAATACAAGTGCACACTGTAATCACAAACATATTGAATTGAGCAGATGGATTGTACAGTAGAAGTGGGGTTTATTCCCTCCTTTACCTCTCAAAAATTCTCCTCTATTCAGGCCTCCTCTTGCACATTTCCAAGATCCCCCCTCCTCTTTCTTCCCCTTTGCCTTCCTTGGTCAGACTCCTTGCTTTCTCTCCTCCTGCTCTCTGGCCACGTATGAAGGCTGTTCAAACACAACCTGTTTCCTCTGGTGTCCCCCGGGAGCATTATCCAACCTTTCTACTGTTGTGTTTTCTCTCCTTCCCTTCTTTCTGCCCCTCTCCTATTTATTTACAGCTGGATGTCTGCTCTCCTATTGATTGTTTTACAGAGGATATGAGTGGTCTTTGTCTCTGCCCTGCTCGGCTTTATATAGATCCCTCTGTTCTTCAAGATGTTCGCTCCACACACACACACACACACACACACACACACACAAACATCCTCTCTCTCAGCTTGTTGTGAGTCAGTGTCCGGTGTACAGGCTCATGCATGCAACCACAATATGTGTGTCACATATGCTGAAATTCTGAAGTTATGATAACTGGTTTAAACTGCCATGGGAGGCATGTCAAAAGTGGCTGACACATATCATCACAACTGACAATCATCATGAGCGATAGGAAAGGGACAGAAAAAGAGTGAGACAGAAACAGAGGGTGGCAGAAAAAGGAGTGAGAAAAGCTGAGAGTTTGAGTTGAAGACCAGCAGTTCTTTTCACAATGGTCTGCTTGTTCATTGGATGTAGGCTGACAGAAAGAAAAAGATTGAAAAAGAGGGAGAGGGAGTAGGGGATTGACAGACAGAGTGTGTGTGTGAGAGAGAGTGTGAGAGGGGGTAGGCCAGACCACAGCTCTGCTTTCTACATTTTTACACACTCTCACCGGTTGCTCTGCTGTTGCTGTGTGTGTGTGTCAGATAAAGAAAGTGAAATTTGAATGAGGCACCCTAACAGGGGTCAAGGCCTCTATATCAACTCTGGGCTAAGGTCACAAACACATTCATAGGCCAATGAGAGCATATATATTCACTTAAAAGCTGAAACAATCAGAAAATTCATTAGCAACAGATTTGTTGATATGTTAAGCAAAAATGCCAAAGTAATTCACTGACTCTGGCTTATCAAATGTGAATATTTCTCTCACTATTATCTAACATTTTCTAGATCAAATGATTAATTACTTAATCGAGAAAATAATGAGAAAATGTACATTCACTAGTTGCAACCCTATTATACTGTGTACTATTATACTCCTCCATTGGATTTCCAGAAAGTGTACTATATCACATATTATAATATAATATTTTATAAATATTGTCCACCCATATGCAAACACACACAAACATGGGCGAGTAGTGACATCTGCTCCACAATAACACTTCTCAACTTCATCATCAAAGAAACCAACTGTCTGGGTGGAATGATACCGTTGACATTATGCAAAAAAAACCTACAGTAGGTAACAACAGTCTGCCAGGCTGGAGGGTGTGTGTGTGTGTGTGTGTGTGTGTGTGTGTGTGTGTGTGTGTGTGTGTGTGTGTGTGTGTGTGTGTGTGTGTGTTATGCATGAATAAATGTGACATCAGCTTCATCGTCTTTCAAAATGTCAGTATAAGAGCCAACCCATTGACCGGGCATACAAATCAGGTCCACATGTACACACACACACACACACACACACACACGAACACCTGAAAAGAGGGAGGGGAGATTTCAACCAATCCAAACATGCCTCAGTGCAGAAGGCCTAGTAAAGGGGTGGCAGCCAGAGTGTCAGGATTAGCCAACCATGGCAGACAGAACATCTGTTGCCCAATCAGAGCATCTGGCACATCTGGCACCAATGAGCAGCAGTCATCCAGCAGCTGAACTCTGACCCTAGCCACTTGGCTTCACCGGCTGCCTTTTTCTATTCCACATGTTTATATCCTATTTTCCCCCCATTCATTTTCCAGCCCTCTCGATATATTCCTCCATCTCTCCGTCACTGACACTGATGAGCTGTTTGTCTTAGATCTGACACGCTGGGTGTTGTTGTACGCCTGTACCCGTTCATCTGCATATCACACATTACTCTTTTATCTCTCAGCTATCGACTGTATCCATAACGCACGAGGGCAGGCAGGGATGGATAAGACATCTCAATCCAAATCGCAAAAACAACACACACACTGACTTGTAAGCAGTTAGGTGTGTGTGTGTGTGTGTGTGTGTGTGTGTGTGTGTGTGTACTAACAGTGTTGGTAAATTTAATGCTGTGTGTTTTTCTCCCAGGTGTCGCTGCAGCCCTGTAGTAAATTGTCATATTAAATACTGAAGAATGAGGAAGCAAAAAAGGTAGAAGGGAACAGAAAATCAATGAGTGTTTTCAGCCACGTCGTGTCTGGTGCTGACCCAGCAGCACATGGCGACTGCTACTGTGCACAAACACACATACACACAAACCGAAGGGGCGCTGGGACAACCGCTATGGAACACACTGTTCTATTGTGACTTTCCAAAGGGAATAGAGGATTTTCACTCATTAAAAAAAAAAAACTCTACCTTTATTTCTCAGTTCCTTTTCTATTCTGAGAGGCAAGTGTGCTGACTGCAGAGCTAAAAACCGTCACACACCGAGCACAGTCGCACTGTGTGTGTGTGTGTGTAATGTGAAAGGCAGTTGATTCCTTGCCCAGACACAAAGCCGTGGGCCCAAACAGGAAGCTCCACACACTCCCTGTACAATCTGTGTGTGTTCCAGCCTGACTCCCGAACCTGTTTCACACAAACATCCTTCCTGACTGATTATTTTAAGCTCTGTTAGCATTTTTAATTCAGCTCACAATACAAACACACAGATCCAGGACCCCCCTCTCCATTTCACCAACTCACTGTGACCGACATCCACACACGTGCACAGTGTACGGTGAGTTAACAATACCGCTCAGAGTTGTGTGATTGATATGCGGTCAGTAAATGCACCACTGGACTCATCAATACAGTCTAGCCCTAATTGACAAGGGGTTGTTAAAACAATCACACACACAAAGCTCTAAAACTACCACTAATTGATTTGCTGAAAGATGTCTTCTCACATCCTTCCACCCACGTGTGATGTTTGCTGATGGCCGGGGGGGGGGGGGGGGGGAGTTACAACAACAACCGTGCTGTATCCACCTTTCTCTATTCGTTCTGCTTCTCACTGTTTCACAGTGGATAAGAAATGAGACAGAACCTCCGTGCAATCTATGTCAGAGGACCCCTCTGCAATGTCCCTGCTCCTCCTCATCAAATATACATCAACCAACCACTACGCACACACGCCAAAAAAGAAATATTCAGCCCAGGGAATAGAACATCACATACACACACAGACGCGGACCCACAATCCTGTTTGCAGACAAACCTCTTGCTGTGTCACCACCTTTCCTATTGTGTGCTAGTGAAAGCAGCCATTTATCCTAAATCATATGTTTCTCTGGCTGCCTTGTAAACAGGCAGCTTAGTAACGTACACGTAGGCAGACACACAGTTTCAGTTTATGGCCACAGGCACTCGTCCCTCTACAGGGAGACAGATCAACATCATATCTGCAGAGCTGGATGAGTTCATTAGCATGTCTGGAAAATTATAATAGTCTACATCTGTTTGGAGATGCAGCCTGTGCATAACTCTTTGTGTGTAAGTATTTAGTCTGAAGACCAATTAAAGCTATTCAGCACATTATTAGCTGGCCATACATACCTCTCTGTATTTCTCGGACAGACTCCAAGACACCATCATCGATACATTTCATCAGAGGCAGCAGTGGTAATTATTTGCAAAGGCAGCCACCATTCCCAGATCCAGATGTGTAAAACAGTGACAGATGCTGAAGCACTGAGCCAAAATGTACTTGAAAAATGAAACATCTGTCAAATGTTTTTAAAGACTCAGCACTCCCTAATTTTCCTCTAAAATGTTTCCCATTGCCTGAATTAAAGCTTTCCTTTTTTTCAAATAAAATGGTGATCTTGCTGACTGGTAAACGAGGGATGGTGATAGCTCGTAGATGTGTGCTGACTGGATAAATACAATGGAGCCTGTAATCGTGACAAAGCTCAGAACAATTTGGAGTCTTTCTAAAAGCAAAGTAGCTTTCTGGATTTAATTCCAAATAAGTGCTATGTGACCTACGAATGGTGCAGTAGGTGATAAGCTCATTCCTTAACTCCATTTCAGTGATGTGTATAACCATTTGCATCTGTGTTAGAACATTCCTATCCCTCTTTAAACGTGTCGCACTCGCTTTCTCTTTGTCTCTTGCCATCTTACTCTTTTTCGTTAACACTTACTTTTTCTCGGTAACTCTTCTGCTTCCAGTCACGGAGTGTCTCTCTCACTTTCTTCACACACACACACACACACACACACACACACACACACACACACACACACACACACACACACTCTGCCTGAGCAATAGGAACATTCCTTGCATCAGCCAGCATCCCATATTAGAGTATCAGCACTCTGCCTGTGCAAAACAACACAGAGTAAGTAAAGGATGGTGTTATTCAAGTGTGTGTGTGTGTGTGTGTGTGTGTGTGTGTCTTTATAAAAGTAATTTTCTTCAGCTCACGTCAACAGGTGAGACGCCAGTGTCCATGACATCCCCATCCCTCCTTTTAGTAATCACTTCACAACAATTGTGCCACAGTAGACTATGATAGAGCTGCGTCCGCTGCGTTCGATCAATGGCCAAACCAAATGCAAAATTATGGTATTTTACTATGCCTGGGGAGGGTCTTGAAAATAACTTTTATTTTGTCCAGTCCTTGTCTGTGTGAATGTTCACAGCTTCCTCTCCTGCAGCAGAGATTTACGAATGTAAGCCAAGGGAGGATTTACATTTATTTCCCCCATGATGCTGCAGTGTATGGCTGCAGCGTGAAATGACTTTTCCTGTTGCCTGATTTCAGACACACAGGTTAGATTCCTCAGCTAGACGGACTACAATAGCAGATCTATCAAAGACATGTGTAAGAAAATACAAGGAGACAGAGATGTGACATGTAGGTGCTTCATGTATTGTTGGTGGATCCCCTCCATTAGAGAATCTCTAACAGCAGTGTACAGGGTAATGACAGGCTGTCTGTGTCTCCCAGAGAAGGCAGACTGCTGGGAATGTCACAGAGGACCCACAGCACCTGGAGATGTCTCTCCACAGATGGAAAAACACACACACACACACACAAACACACAGACATATATACCTCACAACAGTCACGTGGATGCACAGGTTTATCCTGTTTATCTGTTCATACCAGATAGGGAAGATTGTATGCGGAAAAACGTGTGGACAGAGTGAGGAAAGGAGGGATATCTCAACACAGCTGTTCACTAGGGAGCGGCAAAGTAACTGACAGGAGGAATCGATGCAGAGGGTCGATGGACAAACATTAAGTCCACAGGCTGACAAACACAGGAGACAGCCCTCACAATGCGGCACGGACAGAAAGCCTTTACACAGGCCGCCAAGCATAAACAGCGGTCTACCGGGACATTGAGACAACAGCGCTAATGTCACTGTGGTGACAGCCGAAGGAATTTGCAGATAGGCAGGTAAACAAGAGGTAGTGGCTAATAAGAGGTGGCAAACACTGAGCTAAGTCGAGTTTCCCTGGATTACTCTGTTCACTAGTTTAACTGACTACCTGTTGGAATATGAGACCAACTCAAACCCCTGCCCAGATTTTGTCACTAATACAATACAGCAAATTCAGTTCCTTCAATACAGGACTACAGGGGATCATTGAAAGGTCGGATAAGTATGAAATTAACCTCAATCATGTGACGTGGCTTTTGGATCTCAACTCATTTACACACCTATGAATAGCTTTTGGAAGAACTGTGTTCAGAAACTTGCCGTGGGGCATGGATGCCCATCTGTTTACTGACACCAGAATATCCAGTTTTAGCACATCACAGTTTATGACGGCACTCTCCACAATCACTTTGCTCGTCACTGACTTGCCACTCTACATCCCACTGGTGGCAGCAGCTGTACAGAAGCGTAAGAGGGCCACAGGCTGACAATTTTGGGAAGGCTGAGGAGACCACGGGTTGTTCTTAAAGGGACATGAGAAGTGGGTGTGATGAGGAAGCCCAGTTTATCTGGCGATCTGGCACTGCAGCAGCAGTGGAAACATGCCGCTCATGACGGGGGCCAATATCCTGTCCTCTCTGTCTTCCACATCCCTCTCTCTCCCCTTTCCTGCCAACCTCTGTGCTCGGCCCCCTGCACCACTAACCTAAACCTACTAACCTAAACCTATGGATCTGATGAGCGATCCCAGTCACTCTGACCGACAGTGCCCAGCTGAATACAGTGTGCCTGCCTGACGACAGAAACATCCACACACACACACACACACACACACACACTCTCCAATCGGCGAGTAAACAGTTAAAATCTGAACGCCCCTTTCTAACCACTACAGTCTGCTCTCCCACCCCTGCTGCTCCTCTCTCGCGTCCTTGATCATGGACGGGGGCGACACCAATGAACCGTGATCAATGGACGAGCCTTCGCGCAAATCGATCGTTCAGTCGCACTTTGCGTGAAGGCCGCGCGCGCACGCACGCACGCACGCACGCACACGTGCGGAATGAGCGGACGGCGGCGCACACCAGCAGCACAGACACGCAGGAGACAGAGAGGCAGAGAAAACGCCCTGCCTTGTTCCATGTCGAAACCCCAGCCCTCTGGGTAGTCCACACACACACACACACACACACACACACACACTCCACCTTCACATAAGCTTTTCTTTAGAGACCATGTACAGGCCACATCTGGACAACTAACACTGATTTCGGAGCGTTTTTTTTGTTTTTTTCCTCCTCCTGTCTTTGTTGGCCGTCTGCGCGCTGCGTTAAAAGGCGAGCGGTCCCACGCTTGGAGACACGCCGATCTCGGTGTTGCATTTGTGGGTCGCGGTTATTGACACATTATTGATCCTGCCACGTCCGCGTGACGGCAATCAACCTTCACAAGCGGCTGGTGAAATACAACAAAAAAAAAAAAAAGAAAGAAAGGCGAGCGTGGGGCTACCCTTTACGCCTGATAGGAGAGGTGAGGGCACAGAAAACCACGCAAGCCGCCAAGTCGAGGAAAACACACCGCACAGTCAGAAAAAGCACAGATCCACTTTGAACTACATATTAACATGTGACACGCTTTTTTTAAAAAAGTTTTACCTTTAACTTGGGTTTCATATTCGGCCACTATCTCCTTGTCCTTTCGGAATTTCGCCGGAGACGTCATGGCTGAGTTTGGCGATCAAACCACTTGCCCTCGTAGCGAAGTCAATTTTGTCTCAATCAATCAGTAAATCAGCCGCACACTAGGGGGGGGGGGGATGCCACTCCGGAAAGGAGGTTTTGGAGAGGATAAAGAGAGGCCAGATGAGAGATTGCAGCTCCTCAGTGTGCCCGCGGATCTGTATTGTCTCCCTGCCTCTGTTCACTCCGGGCGCATTGTGAGTTTGGCGCTGCTGCTGCTGCTGTATGTTCCCGTCCGCCGCCGCGCCTCTCCGCCTCCTCAAAACCGGTTATGGTGCAAACAACTTCAAGTAAAAGGAGATTCATTCCACACTTAAAAAGCAAACAGTGATGCCTTGTCAGTCAGCACTTCCAAAAGTTATTTTATATATATATATATATTTATATATATATATATACTTGCTCTAAGCGGGTATCGGCTCGCAGCTGCCCCTCCGCCTGTCTAAACTGAACTGCTCTCCTCTTTTCTCCCCCCCCTCCCCTGAAGTGAGAGAGAGGAGGAACCGAGTGGAGATGGAGGGGCTGGCTGGCCGGCCCCAGTGCGCAGGACAGGCATAGATGCATGCTTCATGGATAGTAGCCCATTCATTTCAGTACAGAAACAACATTTTTTTTTTCTCTTTTGCAAACCAGCCATTAATTGTTAATTAATAGCCAACATGTGCGGTCACTTGTTTTAACAGGTGATTACATATGCTCAGTTTAATTGAAATGTATGGCACTGAAGGTATCACCATAGGGCAAACTTTAAAAAAGATTTCCTACAAATAAAGCAGTTTAGGATGATAGACCAGTTGCAATGTGAGGATGATGTATTCCAGGGTGAGTAAAGTTAATGTATCCTTTAAGTATAGTTATGACCGCTGACATATGTCCTCATGCTGAATGTAGGTGACTGCATAACTGAGTATTTACTAAACAAAACAGCAAATTACCAACTGTAGCCAGGAATGTAGCTATACTATACTATACTAATACTCACTAATGATATTAACACAGTGGAAATGTATTAACCTTGTCTTGTTTGTCGATGATAACAACTTCTAACATAAAATATAGTAATTTAAGCTGTGCATTTGAAAGGCAACCCTCCCCCTGCATGTCAAGGTGTCTCACTGTCTACACACAGATTTAAGGACAGCCCAGAGCTAAACTTCCCACCCCGCGATTGGTGGAGCGGAATTTGAATGTCATGCAAACACACCAATCGTCTTCCAGAACTTTTGAATGTGGGCGTTTCTACTCTATTTTTTTAACCAATCAAATTCAGACTTTGTAATAAAGCCGGCCAATGGCAACGGTTACTGTGGCGTGGTAACCAATCAGAGTCAGCTGTACGGTCTTTTAAAGATAGTTTCAGGAAGTGCCGTTAAATACCAGGAAGTTGTAAACAAAGCTGACAGCTATTCAGTTAGCTGTTAACTACATCTGAATGGATGCTGAGCCAGTCGTGTGAAACAGGCCAGTTAGTCGTCGATATCGTGCATTTATCAAAAATACAGCTAACCGTTTTATTTTATATACAGGTCGTTTCGCGGAAATAAGTATTTTCCGTGCTTTTCAGCCAGCTAACGTTAGCTGCCTTCCGTTTTGTCGTTGGGAAAAGGCTAACGTTTGCACAAGGACGTTGGCGTTAACGCGTACGAAGTTAACGTGAACTCGAATAATAGTCCTCCGAATTAAACGGACAGTGAGCACAATCAGCGCCCGGTTGTTGCTTTTTCTGCTGCACTTGCCGTCTGGAGGCAGAAAGAGCGAGAGTGTCCGTCCATTTTATCAGGACAACAATGTCTACATCCAACGCCAATTTCAAGAACAAGTGTGTGACCCAGGTGAACTGCATATTTTGTGATAGTCTGCTCTGCACGAGAGGCATGAAAGCAGTGCTTCTTGCAGACACTGAGGTTGAGCTCTTTTCCACGGATATACCTCCGAATAGGTAAGTGCTAATCAAATAGCTGTGCTGCTATCCTTTGTTTATGTCTGTTGCTGTTGCCAGGACGAGGTGTGCTGGCAACATACTGTATCTAACTGATGTCTAATCGATCGTATGTAGGGGAGAGGGACACCCTATTTGCACCTATACTATGACTGATAGGACTTGTTGCATGGACATGTGAAATTGATGTGGGTTTTAACCTGTCGTGGCTTTGTTTGTTTCTCCTTACACGCACCCTCCCCCAAGAACTGTTGACTTTGTGGCCAGCTGCTACTCGACTGAAAGCTGCAAATGCAAACTGAGAGACATCGCATGTCTCAAGTGGTACGTAAAGCTCTTCTACAGCCTGCAGGGGTTTTGACCATCTGCTGATGTGACATGTTAATAAAAAGCTCAGCCACCACAGATCGCTCAGTAAACAGGAAGGTCCTACCCAGACTGCTGTTTTTCCTCGTAAACACCTGTAGAGCTGCAACTAACAGTTATTTGTCATTGTCCATTTATGTGATAGTTATCTTGTTGATTAATCAGTCGGTCTATGAAACATCAGAAGAAAGTGAAACATTTTAAGTTTCCCAGAGCCCAAGGTGAAGTCTTCGTATGTCTTGTTTTGTCTTGCCAACAGGCCAAAATCCAAAGATTTTCAGTTTACAATGATCTGAAACTGAAAAAAGCAGCAGATTCTCTCATCTGAGAAGCTGGAACCAGAGTATATTTGGTGTTTCTACTTGAAAAATATCACTCAGTCAAGTGATTATCACCATGGTTGCCAATTAATTTTCAATCGATGATGACCGAAGGACTGTCAACTAATCATTTCAGCTCTATACACCTGTTGATAAACTTAAATTCTCCTATTTGGCACGTATTTCTGATATTGACCTAAAGGAGAGTTTGGTGCTACAGTGAGGCTTTATGGAGCCCCTTTTGTATCCCCAGGCCTTTGTTGTTGTACACAGGGCAAAAACAAACATCTGTTAGATAATAGACACCCACTAGTGGAGTTAGCACTTTTCAGAAGTGCCCCCAGTAAAGTGCTGACACACGTTTCTTCTTTATTCTCTCTCCCTCCCTCTCCCAGTGGTAATGTTGTGGGCTATCATGTTGTGGCCCCCTGTAAACCCTGCCTGCTTTCCTGTAACAACGGACATTTCTGGATGTTCAATAGCGATGCTGTATCTACTCTCAACAGACTGGATGCAACAGGTCAGTATAAGCCCTGCTTAATAAAATTGGATTTCTTTGCAATTTTGCTCCGTTAAATGTATTTCATTAGCCTTTGTCACCTTCCAATGTGTATGCAGGTCTGAACCTGCTCCTGTGGGGAGATCTTCCCGAGCTGGATGACAGTGAGAACGAAGAATCAGAAAGCCCATCAGAGGAGGAGTGTATTAGGTAGAGAGGGAAACGGACAATGTGAGAGACCTGGAACGCCAACATTTGAGAAGTGGAGCTACAAAGAGTGTACAAACCAATGCTTGAGATAAGAGAGAAAAGAGAGGCCTTAGAGGGGAATTTGATACCGAGTCAAATGGAGCAGAAAAGTCCTGCTGTACTGCTCTGCATGGGTTTAAAAACGTATACCATGGCGCATGTCTGGCCATACCCCAATCAGTGATGTCACAGCAAGTGTTTTGCCTTTAAACACCTGCCTCGACATCACTGGTTTGGGTGTGGCCAGAAACACAACATGCTCCAAAGTTTGAAACCACAAAGAACAGTGCAGCAAAGGTTTTTGGCCCTATGTGACTCAGTGTTGAATTACCCTTTAACCAGTGACCATGCCTTTCCTCATCACTTTTCACTGTTAAAAGCACAGACACACACACTGTCACACATATTCTTTTCTCTCTTTTTCTCTTTTTTGTACATTTGTGTGGGCTTATATGTGGCTGAAGTAGATTGAAAATGACAGACAACTAGACTCCTTAATCTAGTGCGTTCTGCTTTTAATCACAGAGTCTTCACTGAGCTCATGGTTTTGATAAGCCTCATGAGCAGTTTGGGAGTGTGGTATGATAAGTCAGTGGAACTTAACAGTGAACGCTGTGCTTTTTTCACACTGTTAAGTCCGAGTTTTCTGATGAGATGACCACAATTCGCCGACCTCCTTTTAATGGCAGTTATAATCTGTACATTGAATATGCTTTAATAAGCAAACACTCCTATTAACAGTCATGTCTTAAAGGCTTATATTCTCTCTGTGTGGCAGGGTGCTGACTGAAAGTTGGAGTGCTTTTTGAATCCCATGTATTGGAGAAGTAGCACAATTATTGAATTATATATATCTATTGGTTCCTTGCTTTTTAAAGGCATAGTTGATTTAGGTTACCTTACGATCTGACATTCTATCAGTGATACGTTTTGATATGCTAATACAGTATTTGGTACACACCTGACCACAGCAGTATGTGTTTAACACACAGAGGAATCTGACTGTAGCAGTATCTGATACTAACATACTAACTTATGCATAGGGTGTGCTTCCACAAAGGCATGGAGCAGCTGCATTTTAAAGTTTAGTGTTTGTTCAGAGGTCAAATCAAGTGATGAATTCTCAGATTGGTGATAAACGACAGGTAGACTGGGAACTAACAAAGATGTGCTTTTGCAACAGTCCATAACTCTTCAAGCTAAATTCTGAAAACATGAGTTCTAATTGGATTTTTCTGTCCATGCTCTGTTTTTGTTAGGTTACTGTTCAGTTTTATGTAGCAGCATAATTGTAGCACATGAAGAGAAGACTCAACTCCAAAGAATCATGGAACATATCAATATTGAACTGATGGACTGGCTTCCCCTCTAAAAAAAAATAGTTATGTCATTTTAGCCAGTTCATTTTTAAGTTATCTGTTGTGAGGTCAAGCTTAAGTCAGTCGAGCTGCCCATAACACTCTCAACCCCTCAGTATGCTACTGGCCTTACTGATACTGTGATCGCTGACAATGAACCTTTTGTTAAGCTGTGGACTCTGGGTTGATGCTGTGTGTTAGTTGGTCATCACCAATTGACCAGGCCCCAGACCACAAGCTTCAACATCCTCCAGTCACGAGGGACTGAACTCAAGTCAGTCCTTTTTTGGCAGTGCCATCTTTCTGCTCTTGTTATTGTTTCACTGCTGTGCCCTGTTGATACTATGATACTGTCTTAAAGGAGTGAATGAGATTTGCTTGTATTGTCAGCAAACATTGTTGAAGAAGTAAACATAAAGTGTCATATCTTACCTGAAGGAAAAGGATAAAGGAAGTAGGTCTTTTAAACTTTAACTGGCCTCTATGTTTATCTATGCTATAGCCTTTAGTTGTGGAAAAATACACTTAGAGGAGGAAAACTTTGTCCAGATTTTCATGTCCTTTTCCTTGAAGTTATAACTGACAGTCTGCTACACTTGCACACCAAATACTGTCTATGTGGTAAAGATAGGCTACAGTGCATCAGCTAGGTATTTATTGAATCCACAAACCAAATATCTATAACCACATACTTCTTGTTTGTTTACAAGCTTTGTTTACAAATGCGTTGGTTTGTATCGTGCTGTAGTACTTATGTTTTTGTTCATGTATTTAATATTTCATTTGTGATGTAGTGCTATGTTTTGTACATTGAAGACCGGATATGTAGTTTTACCTCAAGAAGGTATCACTTGCGAGCTTCCTCTGGCTAGGACAATTGTCAAATGATAATCAAAATAATTATTTAAATGGCTGTTTCTGACGTGAATAACTTTGATTAACATGCCCTGCTGAAAAATGTATATTTTGGAATTGCACTGAAACTGCATTGGTAGTTTGAAAAGATGATTTGTTGTTTTGTATGCTTGTTAAATTAATAAACTTAAAACTTTGTTTGTTTTTTTCAAAATATCTTAAATGTCCTACAGATTGTAGTCATCGACACCTGACACCAAGTTCTCTCTCTTTTTCTGTGTACAAGACTGATAAGGAATTCAGCAAATACAATACAATACAATACAGTACAGTTTTATTGATAGCCATAAATCCCAAGTTAGTTTCACATGGCGTCACAATTTGTGAAACACATTTCCTCTATCCTTAGACTGTTGAGTCCAACAAGGAAAAACCAAGATGGACAACCATGCAATAGATGCCATGTGGGAATGACAGTATTACATAAATTAAGTATAATATAAAGTACAGCAGGTCATTTGTGAAAGAAACCACAATTTGAATGAGATTTTTTTCATTCCACAAGTTTCATTATGATTCTTAGAATACACAGTATTTGCCGGTGTCAGCACAAATAGTTGGGTAAACATTTACAATCAAGAAACTGGATAATCCTCCTGCAAATGATGTTTTGAGCCCGTATCTTTTTGTGTTCTCTGTTACCAACCAACAACAAGAGGTGGTTGGCTGGATGTCACTAGCTGCACTATCTCGCCCTCAGACAGTATCCATGTGTCTGTGTTATATATGGGTGTGTGTTTGGGAAGGTGAGTTGTTCATCATTAATGTCACTCAAACTGCTAAACTGTTAAAAAGCAGAGGCTCCTACAGTTATCTCTGACCTACAGAATCGGAGTGGACTTGTCATTCAGTTCTGTCAGTGCATTGGAATTGGGTCTTTTCATTCATGTTCTATGCAGATACTCATCAACAACTTTCACACTGAGGAGACTGAATATTTATGAGCCCACCTACACTGATACACAGGTTGGGGAAGACACTTTTATTTTGGAGGTGTGCAGGTTCATGATAAGGGAAGCATTTCTGTGGATGCACTGAAAATTCATGAGGTGGATTTTGACTTCTATTCAGGAGGAGAGGGTGAACCAGAATAGACAGAGTATGAGTCTAAAATATAAAAAGCAGATTTACATAAATGAAAAAATACAAGTCGAGTCAGTTTTTCATCTGCAATCTGCAATCTGTGATAAAAAAAATTTAAAAAAATCAGTAATTTTGGAAGCATAGCCTGATTTGTAGTTCTGTGCATTGTGTGTGGTTTGTGAACCTCCGCACATGCCCCAAGAAAACTAGTCCTTTTTTGGAATGATCTGACTGAAGTTTGGTAATTTGTTTTTGCTTGCCTTTTCAAACATTCTCTGATGCTGTTGGGACATGCACAGGGCAATTTAGGTAGTGATGGCAAGAAAAAATCAGAAACAAATAGTTGTGGCTTGCCCTGTTTTCACATGTTTTTGTAGCATCCGCCCCAAATTACAAGTCATGCCTTCACAGCATCAGCTCCATGTTTGAGTTTTATTTTACACCAACTTGTGAGCTGTGTCAGCCTGTTGTTTTTTCTTTGCAATTCAACGACTTCCCCACTGACTTCCTCACAGAGATCCAATGGTCAGGGTCGGGAAAAACCGTGGTTTGGATGTTCTTTCACTTTCACACAGTGTAACTTTGTAAAAGTCACACTCTGCTTCAACAATGGTTCTCCTATAAAGGGGAACTGGAACCATTTGTTGCCCAGGGGAGAAAAACTCCTTTGAGGTACCCAGTGGTCAACAGGAGAAGACAGGTTGTTTGAGGCAGCTTCTAGGTGTGTCTTAGCAAAATACTGAGTGAATTTGAAGCAGGGTGTTGCTGAATAAAAGAATGTATGCATAGCTCTCAGTGCATGGTTGCCTTCCCTAGACAAATAAAAGATAAATAAATCCAATATGCTGCTTCTCTGCTCCAGTGATAGCCAAGCTGGTTAATCTGGCAGAGGCTCTGCTTATAGACCAACATGCTAATACAAGTCTAACACATCTCATCCTGTCATACCAACCTTGGGTTATGTAAATACACAACACAGGGAAGCATGATCTTGTAGCTAGGTATGGTCAACAAATGTCCGTGACACGTTGATGAAGAATAATCATGCACAAAACTTTAATCTGCAAGTATTCAGTGTGGAAAGCAGTATGTAGAACGTGTCATTCACCTTAAATAATGGTTCAGAATTAGTCTACTGAGTGAATGGACTTCAGAGGATGATCAATGCATGCAAGTTTTTAACTGAGTTTGCGCAGTGTTTATGAGACATTTGTAAAGTTTGCTATTGGCCAAAAACAATAATAGGATTAATACGAGATTTTTTGACCTTTTTAATTACACAACAGTATCATTGAAAACGTACTTTTACTACTATTAGAAGTAAGTTGTCTTCTATTTTTCTTCTACTTTTCCTTTAGATGGACAATGTCAGCTGTTACCTGTCTAGAATTGTGGTTCCCAGGCTGGGAGTTAATAAACAAGATTGGAAATATGAAAACAAATGTATATTTATTTATTTACAATTGCTTCACCAATTGTTTTTTTTTGTACGCTTCTCAAATCTTTGCCTGTTCATTCTAAAATGCGCAATAGTTTCCCCGTCCCATCTTCTAAAACTTTTTTAAATGAAACACCCGGACAGGGAAAGACCACTCTTTGAACTGCTTGCAATTCATAGACATACGCAACTTATGACAGTAAGGTCCTTTTAAAATCCTTTTTTCAGATTTTTTATAGCAGAATTTGCACCTGATTGCATTTTCCACAATACAAACTTCACATCAGCTTTGAGCTGATCGGGAAGCCGGGCAGACAGGTATGGAGCTAATATGGCAGCTGTTTGAGTGAACCGTTTGTAAATGTCTGACAGGTGTGTTGAACATGGAGCACCTACAAGGGGGCAGGTGCGCAACCGCTTTACATAAACAGCTGCCGGGTGAGTAGACACAGAGTGGCGATGAGGTGTCCTCTAGTTGGGAACAGATAATCCAACCGGCCTCATCAGTTTAAGACATCCAGTTTTCGTTTTTAATTGACAGAATGCTCACAGACTCATTAGCTTATTAAGCAAAAATGGAAATAGACTTTTTTTCATGGCAGCCTGTCAGGAAGCACAGGTGTAACTAATAACATTAATGACGGCTCTGATCAGTTTAAATGTCCTTGTAAGCCAGCAGGGAATTGAATTAATGTTATTCATTCCACCTGTGATATTCTAGCTGCGACTTGATTGAAAAAAGGATCTACAATTAAATATTCTGTCCCTTGGGGATAAGTAAAAGAAAAGAGAACATATTGCATATAAAATAAAACACTCAAGTATGTAATTAAATATACATAATTTAAAAAAATGTCCATATTAAATTTTTTAATAAAAATAACCCATTTTGTCTGGCTCGTGCAAATAACAAATCTTTTTCTTTTGGGATACTGAGTTACAATAACATGTCCAAATGCATGTACAATGGATTAAAACAAAATTCAAACAAAGTCACTAACATAAGAAGAACTGTTAAAGGTGAGGGTAAAAGTAAAAACAGGCTTTGCAGAATAATCACAAAACTTGAAGGCACATCTGCCAGTAGAGTTTCCAATACTTCTGCTTAGACCTCTCCTGAGACTAAAGTTGGATGAAGATATGCTGGGAACACATTAGTTCAAAGGACTCAATGTACTTAGTAACAGTTAGTATAAGAAAGATAAAGGTGCTTTGGTGGAAAATCTCAGAGAGAACACCGTGGCGCACTCTGTTGGATGTGAGTTGCAATGACACACACATAAGACATAGAAACAACCCACTTTGTACATTATCATCGGTTGCACAAACCTAAAATGTGGCAATTACAAGAGTACTGTAGAATAAGCCTTTAAGTTAATGCAATAAACAGATGTGTGTGTGTGTGTGAAGTAATGACTTCATTCATATATCAATCTGTTTATTATTTTCCTTAAATGTGTATATTGAAAAAGGCCAGGCTCCCTTCATATTACATTACATCTGCACTTGTGTTGTCACCTGTTATTTTATTTCAGATGACTTTTGTTGAATGTATTTGCATGAATGTGTAATTCTCCTCAGGTAATAATTAAAGGAAAAACCTGTAAACACAGCTGCTTTTAGACAGCACACATTCTGCTTTTTTAGCTTCCCTTCACTTCTATGGTAATCTGTAAGAAAAAAAAAAGATGATTGTTTAATATAATTATGATTAAATAATCTCAATGTAATCATGTCAGCCTTCGATTTTCCTGTAATTCAGGGTGCACTAATTGTGGTGGAAACTCTATCGGTGTTGTCATGGTTACATAAACCCAAACATCTTGGTCCTCTGCTCAAGATGGTCAAGAGTGGAGGAAGGACTTTTCCATGTTTAGAAATAAAGAAAGCTATGTATTAATAAATATTAAAATAAATACATGTAAAAGTAGAGAAAACCATGGGTGTTGCCCAGATAAAAATACATTTGTAAAATAATAATGAGATTGCAACCAATAGACATTGTTAACGTATTTGTTAAATTGTAAAGAAAAAAATAATAATTCATTAATAATAATCATAATAATTAGATCAATCTGAGAAGGGAAAAGGGGGAAAGAGAAAGGTACTTTAAAAGGCCTCAATGTAAAAAAGAGAGAGCAGAATTTGCTGCTGATGTGTTTTGTACATGAGTGCTCATTTCTCAGGTCTCTACAGAAACATCTTAAAATATGGAAATCCAACTTTATGAAAGTCAAAATTAAATATAATAGCCTTTACTAAACAATAGAAATATACTCATATCAAGAAAAAGAAGAAGAAAAGAAAATTAGCATTTTGTGTGTTTCCCAATTGATCATAATTAAAAATATTTGCCTGTTGACAGCATCACAGATTCAAACAAACCACTGATACTAACAGAAAACATTAATAATCTAGATTTAGTTTCCAGGTTGTCTGGTGTTAGTCCTTCTATTAAAAGACCAATTAAATCTTTGCTCACATTTAGAGCACGGAGTGCTTTTAAGACTCATTAAACAAAATTCAGAAATGATCTGGTCTCCAAACATATGAATAAGACATTAGTTATCAGTACTGCATAATGAATACAGCTGGGATCCCTTGTAAAATGCTACTACAGTAATTGTGTTTTCAATTTTCAGGGACTGCGCGCAACCAAAATTAGTTTGTCTTCTTGACACTAGATGGTGCAGTTGTACCATTAATGGAGGCTCCCATTAGATGATCTGTTTAAGAGTGACCGCAAGATATAACCCAGCAGTGTCAAAGAAACATATCAGAAGAAATGTAACTGATTTACTCTGATAAAATGTATATTTATGTTTACTATGGTTTTATTAGTAGTACTATGTTTCTGGAGTGACAGAAAGCCCTAACGGATACATTTCTTTCTTAGTGGCGACTCAAAAAATGAACAGCATCTGGATACTTAAAAAGACAAGTTATCTTTAGTACATTTTTTAAAAATATTTCACAACCAAAAAACATCATCCTATTCCATCTTATTTTGAAGCGCGGCCAGCCATTATCAGCCAAAAGATTGAGCTACTTTCCTTTTCACGTAGAATATAAATAATTTTGCATTTAAATACTCCAAGTAGATATCATTATTATACTTACTAGGACAGATGAAGAGGATTGCCATCAAATTAGCGGTCACCTTGATCATCAGAGGGGACAGAATATTTTATAAGAAATATAAGTAGGTTCATAAAAGCTCTGCAGTCTGTCATGGTCATCTCCTGATAATAGACCTAAAAGACTAGGCTAATGTCCAGCTTTGCCTGATTGTGCATATTAATGACACCTCAAGAATTCATCACAAAAATCTTTTTTCAGTGGGTGAGGAGGGCAAACGGTAATAAATGGTTGAATTTATTCACTTTAGGAATAATCCCTTTAATCAAGAGAGGAAGCTGTCATGAGACTGGTAGGCCAGGCTGCTTGAATTCTTAAATAATTTTACTAAATCAAATTTCGATGTAATATGATCACTTAACTACGAAAAACAACAAATCCTTTAGGAACTAATGAGCCCATAAGCTTGAGAACATTAGCTTCATAATTAAGGCATAATAAAAACAATTGCTTTTCCCTGCTTAGTCTGGGGAAACAGAACTGCAGGTGCCATACGCAACAGTGCAGGTTTTCAACAACTGGGCTGCCTACTGGCCCAGCATTATACTCTGAGGCAAGCTGCACTGGGCTTTTGTTGAAGGGCTCGAGATAGCACAAAGAAAACTTCAAACAGGCTTCTTATTGTGTTCTATTCTTCTGGGCAAGCTGATTACAGTTAAGGATAAAAGTTGTTCCTATACAGTAAACTAATGCAGAGAATGAGAGAGCACTAATTAAGTCATGGGGGATCCGAGGCGGTCGGCATAGATGTGTTCCCCAACATCAAGACCATGGGGGTTTAGTGGGAACTTTACAGCCCAACAGCATTCAGCATCAAACGTGTTTATTGTCAGCTAAATGTCCGGTTGAGGCATGAACCGCTGGATCTGCAAAGCCACCTGGGAAAAAAAAAGCAGAAGCTGCAGCTTCTTAGTGATAGGCTTGTCTGTTCCCCTTTTTTCTCCCCTCCATCTCACTGCCCCTAGCAGAGCTTAGAAAGTTGCTCCAAATGCCATCGTTGTCTGAAGCAAACACAGCCACTGACTGTGTGTCAAAGCAGAGAGTGTTTCAGTTTTTATATTGTTCCATGTTCACAGAAGTGGTGTAAAGTACCTCTATCAAGAGGTGAGCCTAGGCTGGTCTATACAAAATTTGAATACATGTTAACATAATGACACAGAGAGTGAAATTCACAAATCTGCTACATTTTAACCTTTGGTTTAACCTTAATTTTGCTGGTAACCGTGAAAACGAAATCTGATTTAACTGTTTTTTTCCTCAGCACAATGAAAATCAGCTAGAAAGAATCATTAGACTTTTATCATCCACTGTGAAATCAGACAAACTGTCACACTATGAACCTGTCTTTCAGGTCAGTGTCACCACTCGGCAGACACGGAAGAGAATGAACTTGTAAACCTGTGTGTGTATTTGTGTACGTGTGTATATTGTGAGATTTAAGGACACAAGGATGTAATATGCAAGTGTGTGTGTTGAGTGTATGTGCGACAGTGACTGTCCACACACACACACACACACACAAACACACACACACACACACAAACACACACACACAAACACACTGAGTTTGAAGTTTCCTGACCTCACTTCGCTTTTCTTTTTATGTTGCTGGTTTTGTAATGTGTCCTTGTGTTAACCTAGTCTTTATTTTCGCTTATTTTCTTGCATGCATCATTCTTTGGTATTGTACAAGTCTGTCTCATGCACACTTTTATATTTTTTAACAAATTTGAAGTTATGTGAAGGCCTCGCCAGTCAATCCTTCCAATAGCAACTCCTACATGAAAAAAAAATTAAATCATACTTGCACACATACTGTTGCTTGTTTCTCTTGTCAGCAGCCCTGTTTATTTGATTTAATTTGGTAGTCTTTGTTATATCAATGAGAGTTATTCATCTACACATGTATTCTTTTTGCATCCTCAAACAAAATTAAGTATGAATGAGCAGCTGCTGGAGCAGGGGGAAGTCAGCTGGGAGATTATTAACAACAGTTAAAACAAAATGTTGCTGTCTTTTTTATTAGTGTAGCAATGTCTTGTAAGATTTAGTTGTGCCCATTTGTTGTGGTGCACACACATCCACACACACACACACACACACACATAAGCAGACACACGCTTTTCTTAACCCCTTTTCTCATTATTGGGAGGGCCTGTCCTACTGCCTGTAGCCACCTGCAAATTACAATTTAGTACTCCAAGAGTTAAGAATGTGTTCTTTCAGCCCATTGTGTGTGTGTTTGTGTGTTTGTGAGTGTGTGTGTGTGTGTGTGTGTGTGTATGTGTGTATGTGTGTCGGGGGAGGGGTAGAGAGAGTCTGGTAGAAAACCTTTAATCCGGGTGCTGTCAGGCCCAAACCCGGCTTGACGTCCCATTGATGTGGAACAGAACAAAACACAGGGCCCCTTGCTAAGCTCCCACTGGCTCACTCAAACACACAGACACCCCCCCCCCCTCCCTACACACACACACACACACACACACACACACACACACACACACACAGGGCCCCTCTCTAAAGCCCCTAGCCTGGGCCCCTGCTCCCTAACTGGGAAGGGCATTCCTCAGCCTATGCACACGCGTGTGCATACGCAAACTAACACACACACACACACACACACACACACACACACGCACACACACACACACACACACACACCCACACACACACACACACACTGAACTGAAAGAACACAATCTTAACCCTTTAAGTGCTGTGTTGTAATTTGCAGGTGGTAAGACCGTAAAGGTCTGTCTCTCTCGTATTGGGTATGTGTCCATTCTTTCCATAAATAAACCTGAGTGTGTATGTGTGTTTGAAGGAGGTGGAGGACTTTTGGGTTTGAGAGTGCATCAACCAAAATACTATTAGATTTGTACACAAATATGTACATTACACACACATGCACACACACGCACACACACACCCTCCCACACACACACAAACACACACACACACACACACACACACATGTCACAGGCTTTTGAAATGCTTGGATACAGTTAACAGAAGCCAGATACTCCAGTGTGTGTTGGTGTGTATCCGTGGTGACAACAAACAGTTATTATTGTCCTGCTGTTTGGACAGCTCCCAGCCCGCAGCATCTCTGTTTACTATTTGTTTAAAGAAAGAGAAACAGGAAGAGGGAGACAGAAAGCAGAGATGGAGAAAGCAAGCGGCAGATGCATGTCTGAGCGGATACAAAAGTGACTTATATTAGAATAAACATGTGTTTTAGCTAATGGTCTGGAACTGTCTAGGATATTAATGTTTATTTGGCTGATCCTCTTTTGGTGGCCACAAGGTGGGGGTGTGGGCAGCAGTCATTCCTGGAGCAGAATGTCTTGCCACAACTGACCCAACGTTGGCCTTAAGGTTGAAGCCTTTTGGTTCATCAGTTCAGTTTCACTCTGTCCCACTAGAACTGAGGTGGTTCTGGGTGGTTCAGTTTTAGGTTTGAGGTGGCTGCCGCAGGTTATCACTCTGCACTGGGAACGCGGCCCAACGCTTAAAATAAGTACAAGGACGTAAGGGAGCCACACACCTACTGTATGGAAACCAATCCCACCTGTGACCATACACACCCCCTCACACCCACATGCTCGTTCACCTCTTCACCTTCTCGAGGACCAAACTCACCCCTCGGTTTCCTCCGTTAATTTATAGAGATCTTTATTCCCGGCAATGGAATTCTGCCGCTTCTGTTTTGGAATGTCAGAACTCCGAGTGAGCCATTTGTTTGGGCTGGGCTGCGGTCCAGAGAGGCCCGAGCAGTCCCAACCAAAATGTTTTTATTGACGGGCGAAAGCAGCCGGCCCGACAGCACCGATTGGCTGTAATTGGTCGGCAAGTCAGTGGTGTGTTTGAAATACCCTATGTAAAGTGGCAGCCTTTAAAAGCACACACACACACACATACGCCCACCCCTGTTTCTCCCCTCCCGTCGCTTTAAGAGAAGCCAGATGGGCCACGGGGAAGCAATCACCCCTCTATTTGTCTTGGTGCTGATCAGGTTAGTGAAGTGTTCTCAGGCCTGGCCAGGAGTCTACACACTGCTGCCTGTTGTCCCTGTAGCTCACTGCAGAGCACAGCTCCAGCCAACTGGCCGGGTCAGACCGCTCTGGGACTGTCTAAACAACATTGCAGTGAGTGGGGTGAAATGCTCTATCACCAGTGGGCCAGGGGGCAATAAAGGGCAGAAGTAATGATTTTTGTCTGTTAATGTTTTATTCTGGATGTTTGATATAGGACTGGGCCCAGTTGGACACTAGCTTCCTACCTACTGCAGCTCCAAGAGTTAAGTAGCTGACCGAGTTAATGTATAAATATGGGGGTCTGCAAGGAAGCTGGTAGCTAACATCTTTCATCTGTTGATATGGACACCACCATTTAGGGCTGGGTCAATGGATGGGAGGTGTGGAGGCAGCAGCATGTGTGTGTGTGGAGAACATTCCAGCCATTGAACACACAGATGGTTTGGTTTAGAGCAATGAAATGAGCACCAGACACCGAGCAGTGACAGTGAACGAAAGCCTCAATGATGCACACACACACACACACACACACACACACACACACACATACACGTAGCCGTGACTGCACGGGTTAATGGAGTGACGGAATCCAGAAGGAATTTACTCAAGGACTCAAGCAGGAGGACAAGGAGGAGTGAACTATTAGGTAGCTTCTAAACTGCCCTGCTGAAACTCCAAGAGCACTGCTCGGTTTTCCACATTGTAACACATGTATAACTTCTCAACAAGGCGCCACGGCATATACGAGGATGAGAGAGCTGGGCGCGTAGAAATCGAAGGATAGTGTGGGAGACAGGAATATCAAAAAGACAAAGAGATGGTCTATGAGGAAGAAGCAAAAAGACGATGGCGCAAGTTAAACCGGGGCGGAGTAGGACCATCAGGGAGACTCCTTGGCAGTGAAACCTGATCCGTCCCAGACTTGCCCACCTCCTGATTGGCTGGCCCTCACATGAACCCTGACCCATGACTTTGTCTGGGGCTTGTGACCTTGAGTGAAGTACAGGCACAGCGTTGCGTCTCCTCCCAGACTCTCGTCTGTGCTCTTTCTCCTCTCTCTCTCCCCTGGCTTCTCCTCTCTGCCCATTCGTCTCCAGTGAGAGAGGGTCGGTGGGGAGGAGATGGAGAGCAGAAATGTCAGCGAGACATTAAACAGAGTGCGTCTGTGTGTGCTCTCATAGTCCAACCTGTCTGATTTCCCTCTCCTCCATCCCTCCCCCTCTTCCTCCGCCTCACATCTCCTCTATATACGCTTCTCCGCAGAGCAATAAATTCATCCCCTCCTCTCCAGATCTCCAAATCTCTTTGTCTTTTTTGCTCTATCAACACCCATATCACTTTTTCTGCAGATCCTTTCTTCCTCCCTTTGCACTCATATGGTTTATTGCACCCGTGTCAAGGCCAGTACCTCCAGTAATTCCCCCAAAACGGGTGTATTTTACTATATTCTTGGCAAAACACTGTGCCCTAAAAGGGAAATACCAACCGAAGAAGAAGTCGCACACTATTTATGTAGCCTTGAATGGTTGATAAAAAAACAAACTATAAATAAACAAACCAGGACAGTGTCATAACAATGTATAATTATAGTGAATGAAAAGAGATTTGTTTTAGTATATGAGGAAAGCTTAAATGAGTTTAAAGGAATAGTTCAACATTTTGGAGAATAAGTTGGTTTTCTTTATTGCTGAGAGTTTGATGAGAAGATGGGTACCACTCTCACACCTGGACAGTTAATATAAAGCTGCAGCCAACAGCTGGTTAGCTTAGCTTAGCACAAAGACTGGAAGCAGGGGGGAAACAGCTCTGCCCAAAAGTTACATAATCTGCCCACTGGCCCCTCTAAAGCTGCAGCAATGAACATGTTAACCATATCAAGATAAATAAGTTAATACATATGATCATGCATGTGTCTGTTTCTAAATCTGTGTATTTGGATTAAATATCATCCTATCTACATGCGTCGATCCTCTCCTCTCCTCTGCCCTGCTCTTCCACCTGTGGATACACATGTATACATGCCCCCACGTAGTGTTGGCAGACGCACACAGAAGTCTCTCTGTGCTGTCCCAGTACAGAACATGGCAGCAGAGCGCAGCAAAGCACAGCCGAGTGGTGTTTATTTTATTGGATGTTTATTTCGCTCTGTAAAACATGCCACTCAGGACCTCGTGGAGCGATGTACTCAAACCCTTCTCTCTCTCTCTCTCTCTCTATCTCCCTCTCTCTTTCTCTTTCTCTCTCCTAGTGTAAACAGTGTGTATATTGGGAGTGTTGCCTTCACTTGTCTGTGTAGAAGTGTAATCCATCCAGTCAGACATTGTAAACAGCATCTCTACATGTTTATAAATACTGCCCAACCACTCTAATGAATTTATGGTAATGCCTTGTTCTACTGCTTCTGCTGTGTGTAAGGTGTGAGTGTGCATGTATTACTATTCAGCATAAGAGTACTGCACACATTTTACAGGTTTCTGATGTTTCTGGAGGGGAGTTTTATTTCCTGGTGCGTACAGCCTGGTTAAAAGCTTAAAACCCGTGACAGCAGCAAGCAGTGACTGACTGATATGAACCAATGTGCCACAGTACAAAGTCCATTAGCAAACCAACTCTTTTTTTATTCCATTTACCTCACTTTAACTCACCACAGTAAGAGCTAATCTCTTAATAATGAAGCATATGTGTAGAAGTTTGTTCCATTGATTTTGACTTTGATGATTTTTTAAACACATGGCGGAGACAGCCGCTGCTGCTGGAAATGTGTGCACATTATTAAACTTGCCATTTACTTGTTGGAGTCTTATTTCACCACATTTTCTTGTTTGTAAAAAACAGAGAGACTTTAAACTTAATTTCCAGTGTTGGAAATACATTGAAGAGCAAACCAAAGTATTACTCATTGGATAAGTGGTGGTGACTGGACTGCTTTTTATTTGCCTGTCACAGTGTGATTCAGTCTGTTATGTTGCACTTCAAAATGCAACTGTGACTTAAGTGTTCCAGTTTAAACTGATGTTTTCCATTCATTTCAGCTTATTCAACCAACAGCTTAATTAGCTGATCCATGGCGTCTCCTAGTAGTGAGTCCCCCAGTTTTCACAACGATTGTCTGATTTTTCAGTATCTTAAGTCACGTACATCTAACGAGCCTTTGGGGTTTACTGTATGTATCCATGGAAAGTGGTGTAAGGCTTGTCCAAGTTCTTGTTTTGCTGTGACTGAAGCATGGAGGGAAAAGGCGCTGGGATATAAATAGGTCCACTCCATTTGCTGATTAAAACCATGAGAAGTTGAAAGCTGTGAAAACCTTTGACTTGGACATGAAAAACGACACATTGTATGTTTGTGTTCAAGCGACAAAGCTCTTTAATGGGCCTGAGAATTATGCCCCCTGTCTGTTAGGAGCAAAGAAGGAAATAGTGGAAGCCCAAAGTCCAGGATGGGTTAGTCAACAAAATCCTATGGTGGTTCTGGACGGGGGTCGGTGCCCCTGTTGCAATCAGGGATGCAAACTCATCTGGGGTGAAAAAGGTGACAAAGATGCAAATCCCATAGGGGGTCAGGGGCATACATTTCTTTAAATAACAGCTTTGAAATGTGGATTTACAGTTGATTTTAGCAGGAAGATACAGGGAAAAACTCCACAACTCTACAACCCTACAATTATTGTAATCTTACTGCTACAAAAAGTAATGTAAGGGGGGCATCAGTTCAGGGCACTTAAAAAAAACAAAAAAAAAACATTCAAAAGGGTGCAGAGACAGGTCCAAAATTGTATTAAAGTGCATTGCATCCACTACACAATAAAGTTAATAAAACAAAAACACAATATGCACAAGCCAATGAACATTTAATTCACATACTACAGTTAAAGACGCATTTACTCAAACAATTTTGTCATTATGACATTGCTATATAAACAGAATGTGTGTGTGTGTGTGTGTGTGGGTGGGTGGGGGGGGGGGCGGTTAGCTAGTAAAAGTTAATGTGTTTTTTGCTCTTGCAACTGCTGTTTGGTGAATTAAAAGACAGGGCTTGGATAGGACGTGTATAAATTGATTTCCCAACCACTACATCTAAAAGAAAAACTGTCACAAGATCATTTCAATTCGGATTCTGTCGTTTTCAGTGAGATTGGCATTTGCCCCCTTTTCAAGCAACATAATGAGGCTAACATTACTGTAAAAAGCGTTCAGTTTAACTACATCATAAGTAACGTAGGTCTATTATAGCTAAATGTCTACACTATTGTCTCATTAATTAGTTGCATGTTCCAAAAACCAATCCAAAAGCAAATTGTTTAATTAGGTCGTGGTTATGACAGTATTAGCCTTGCTAGTATTATCTTGGCATAAAGAAAATGGAACCTTCAGGGGATAATGTTAACGTTTAAGTTGGCACTGTTGGCTAAGAAGCCCAACTTTTGTTGTAGTCATCAGCAAAGTGGTAACGTTAGTAACGTTAAACGAGTACTCCCAGAGCGCATCATCACGAGAACATCATTTACCTAGCCTGGCAACGCCAGACTAATTTGTGAATGCGGAGCGGCTTGGGAACGCTCCGCATCAGCGGCAGCCATCTTGGTTATTTACAAAGATGCCTCAATGGCGCGCTCCTCTCTGTAAGTCATCATATTAAACCCGCCTCATACTAGATAAATGGTTTCGATTGCCTGACACAACGACGCTGCCAGTACCGAGGAAGTCAGTTTGAATGTGAGAGGGGCCAGACGTATCTGCCAGAGCAAATAAAACATAAGCTCGCAGATTTGTCCGGTTCCTAAGCTATCATTTATAGGGAGCCAAATTATATGCAGAGGAATAGTTACATAATATACTTTTAAAAGTGTCAATATATATATATATATCAATGTTGTGTTCACAACTTGTTTTTACTGCCCCCAAGTGTAAAAAATGAAAACATCAGTTATTCAAGGTTTAAAAAATAGACTGATGCTGATGATTTGCTTTAAATAGGCAGTTAATGGGGCATGTCAGCACAATGTCAAATGACAAACTTGATATCGCAGCCTCAGCAAAGTCTCCCGGACAACAGAAAGGTGTAGTCGGCATCCTTAGGACTAAAACACGTATGAAACTGTGAATGGACAAGGCCTCAAAAAACAAACAGAAAGTTAACAACATCATGTCAGCGATACAACCTGAAGAGACCAGCTCCGTGTTTTTTCTAAGAGTTAGTGAGATGCGATGGAGTTGTGTCTACAAACAAAACGATCATCACAGCAACACATGCAGCGGGACATAGACATATGGACAATTCATCCGAGAATGGACGTCCAACAACGTGAGTCAATATAAATGCACCCTCTGTCTGTCTTTCTCTTTTATGTGTCTTTGCTGGTTTCTTTCCTGATTGTTGGATGTCTCTCCATGGCTGTCTGTGTGTCTTTAACTCCTTAGGTGAAACCCGGAGGCCATATTATGCAGTCTACTGTAGATTGTTTGCCTGGACACTGAAGCTGTCCTGTTATAGTGTGCTGTTTATACAGACGCAGTCCAAGCACAGAGCCTACAGGGCTTTGAATCATTTGGAATTTCTCCAGCTTTGCATGTAATGGTTACTCAGTCTCCTGTTGATGGTGTGGGATTTGTGAATGAGCCTGTGCAGAAAACGTCTGCTGGTAGTGGCTTGTGAGAATTTCTTCTCACACAGACACTCAGGCAGTGATCTTAGAGGAACTGTACTTGAGGCTAATTTTTGCGTGTCATCCATATAAGTAAGAGTGTGTGTAATAAGTCATGTATTTGATATATGCAACAATACTTTTTGATGTGTAAAAACCTTTAGAAAGGATAATTTTCAGTCCTCATCTGCACTGATCTGTTCCCTTACCTGTATCAGAGTATAAGCTTTGTAGTACTGTATACATTTTGTATGCTAAAAGAGGTGTTGATTAAACTTTATGATTATTTTGTAGGTGGTATATTGTGGTGCTGTTACTGTAAATTATGTTGCATCACACTGAGAGGTGTTTTGTACAATTAAGCCCAAACAACTGTAAGAGCTCATACATGTCATTTTATTTTTCCAGTAGTTGCTGCAGGATAAAATAGGACATATGACATTAGAGAGTCAATTTCCTCTTGATATAGAGGAAGCTTCACATACTAAATTTCAACATTACAACAGACTGAAGACGCAACCTTAATGGAGCCAGCTCCACACAACCACTCATTCTCTCAAACCTAATCTAATGTGTGTATATACTGCTATACCACTAAGTAAGCTTAAACAGAAACATGTAGGTTTGCTATTCAGAAGCTCCTATTCCTTGTTACATGTGTTTTGTTGATTTGGTTATTGTGTGTGTGTGTGTGTGTCTCCGCTGCTCTCAGACTAAGCCATCATGGCTCCCCCCTCATCAGGCCCGACAGGTGTTATTACATTGAAATGAGAGCAGTGATGTATGCATCTGTAATGTGGACCTGTCTTCTTCTGCTTGATGGAACCTGACGCTTATCATTATCGTGACGTGTCTGAGAAAAGAACAAAGTACCATACACCTCGCCTGAAGTGCTGCTCATAAGGCATTATGAAGCGTCGTAGGCACATTTCACAAAGACATTGACGGAAAGTGACACATCACATTTTAAAATTCTTTCAAAGTGCTAACAAGTCTGATGTCAGTTCTATTTAGTGCAGATAAATGACGTTTCTTTTGCAATTTGGACTCTGGAGTACTGGATGTTAGTAGAGAGTGAAATGGTGATGACAGAATAATGCATTTTATTTAGATTTGGCTATCAAAACAGTGCCACCAGGTACTTATAAAAACAATAGTGTTCACCCAGTTAAAACTTACATCATTGATTTATCAATTGTACTTGACAACAGCCGTATTAAAATAAAAAAATCTCTCACCAACCCCTTGCAGGGGTTTTCTGCCAGAAAAGTTGTTAGTCCTGGTGTTGATTACATTATGTACGGTACATACGACAGAGTGATTGGCCAGTGAGCTAAGTCCAAGTTTCCTTGGCCCAGTCCTCTCATGGCTCTCATGCGCCCCCCGAATGACAGGCACACAGGTAAAGAGACAGACAGGGCCGGTAAAAACTTGACAGCCCACCGGCCCACCGATGCGGCAGCCCCCCCTGGGATTTTCCCCGCTATGCCAGATGGTCAGTACACCACTGCTACGTTATGTGTTGTTGTTAATCATTTGTTTATTGAACACACATTTAAAAAAACCAACAGCTACAGCAGAGTCTTCTGCTTGAAGCGGGTAAACTGTGGCTTTCGGCTTTGCAGTACACTGGCTGAAACCCTGCCTTGTATTAATGTCAAAACAAAGATATAAAACACTTACACCAGCTCCTCTGCTCCTCTCCTCCCCATAGAGAAATATCTTGACTACCATAGCAAAAGCTGGTGCTGTTGAAATACCATCTGATTCATGACAAACACATTCCAGCCAAGCTGGTATTTGTCACATTGTCATCTATATCAGCCGCTTTGACTTGCAAGCTGCTTTTCTTTGCATACCACCTTGAAGACAACTCTTTATTCAGTTCACATGTCTTGGTTACTGATTTGTAAAAAACACAATACCCTCTTGTATTCTTTCTTGTTATTCAATAAAACTTTGATATGCCCCATCCAGCGGTTGTTGTGCCACAGAGACCTATGGTTGAGCAGGTTTTTCTTCCTGACACACTGCAGCAGCAAATTTGACTGCTGTGCCACTGTGATCACACACAATGAGCAGTGATAAAATAAGAGACAAAGATAAAGACACCCTTTTGTTTTAATGAAGAGCAGAAATAAAAGGGGGGAAAGAAAGGGAACAACAAACCAAATACAGCCTCTAAACAAAGCAGTGCACATTTTTATCCTGGGGACGTTTGGTTCTGGTGTGAAGTCACTATTATACTACACATTTTACTGTAGGTACTCATTGTATTTGTAATTATGTTCTGTAAACTTTGTATGTTGTTATCATGTTTTGATTTGCTTCTTGCACTTCTGCTTTAAGTCCTTGCAAATTAATGTTACATGCTGTTTGAGAGAATTTCAGATATCTTTTTGACTAACCCATAAAATCAACAAGCAAAGGTGCTATCTTAAATGATGTCTTACCGAACGTCATTGGATTATGCAGCGCGCATAACTTTATCTCCACTTATCTGTGAACAGCCAAACACTCTTGATTGCCAAGCCAGAATCATGTTCAACTCTGCCTGAACATCTGTTCCATTTGAATTCAGTCCAACTAACTTTATTCGCAGCAAAACAGATGTAATACCGTGTCTCTGAAGAATTAGCCCAAGCTGTTGAAAGAAACAGCCAGTACAACGCTACAAACGTGATTTCCATATTATAAAGAAAAAAAGATAAAAATATTTGTCATGTGCTTTTAACTTGTTTCCTAACTGTAAACCAGACTGCTGGGCTATTATCCCACTTTCTATGGTCTGCTACCACAGTATTAGCCTGTATAAAATCGCACAAAGTAACTCATAAAAAGCATTTATTCTCTACAAGAAATATTTTTTTACAATTGTGAAGTCTGAGCTGCGGATTTGAGGCTTGAGACATGATTTTTGAACTGGCAAGATTTCACTTGAAGTGATTGAAATAATGGAAAGGGACCATTCACAGAAATTGGTGCAGGTGTGATGGCTCCCTGGTCCTGCCAAACTCTCTTTGCAGGCACACCACATGAGCCAGGTTTCCATCCAAATGTATCGCAAATTCTAACCCCGATTTTCAAAAGATCTTTAGTCCCGCTAAGAAATGTGCTTGCAGTACCTTTCAGTACTTTAAAACATTGCAATCTGATTTACAGCATGCTAAAACCACTATACCATTAGTGCAGGAGGCCTCTAGTTAAATTGTACTAATTTCCTTTTTTAGCTGCTAAAGACAAGGCCAATTTTAAATTGCGAAAGAGCATTTTGGCAATGAGGCAGGATAGAGGCGGTATGAGGACATATTTTAGCTGTAACGCTTCATAGCATGCTCTGCTACGATGATGATGTTCTCAAACCATTGCCTGGGTGAGTGGCCAATTCTGATAAGATAGAGGATGTCTGTTATGGTTACATAATGGCAGAACTCTGAGTAAACATTTCAAGCAACACTTTGAGGTAAGTTTTTCTGTCGCATTTAGGCCGTCAGTCTGGTAATACATTGTAAGTGTGAGCGTTTTGCTGTTTCCCTCAGAGATGGCTCGGGTGAATTGCATGAAAGGACAGCTCAAGTGTATTAGCGAATAAAGTATACACATTTTATTACCCTTCATCCCTTTATCTGTGGATGTGAAAGGGTCTATTCACTCGGCTGGGCTTATGCAGTGCACGAACAAGCAGCCAGTCCCGTGTGTGCTGGCAGAGTTTGTCCATGTTCGCTCCAACAATTGAGAGGGACAAAGGTGAACCAACTGATTTGTTGCAGTCGCTAAAATAATAGAGCAATTTCTTTCCTTAATGCTCATGGTCTGCTGTTGACTCACACAGACACTCAGGCGTAGACACACACACACACACACACACACACACACACACACACACACACTCACGCAGACAGTCAGGTCTGTTGAGAACAGGCTGTTCGCTCAAATCGTCCTCAAACAATGAAGTGCTGAACAGATCACATCAATCTCTCTCAAGAGAAATATTAGTTTCCCGCACCTTCCTTCCCCCACCCACACATACTGGAGGAGGTTGCGTATGTGTTCTTGTGCCTGTGCTTGAGTGTGTGTATTCGATCTGTCGATGTGTGTGACAGTGTGCAGTGAGCTAGACGGTGGAAAAAAAAGATACATTTTCAGCTTGTCTCAAAATTACCTCAAGTCCCCCACGAGGCTTACACAACTGGCGAAAGTAGTCAGTGAGATTCCACTGCCATGACCGTCCCGCCGAGACATAAAACAACCTCTAACTGGCAACTCGCTGCACATCAATTACACCTTTATTTGTTGGCTGTAGGTCGGGTGAAAGAGGCCTTATTTTCACAGCAGCTTAAAAAGGGATTTTACTGCAATAGCAGCGCAATGATTTATATTTTTGCCTATTTTAATAGCAGCAGTATCATCCTTACATGTCTTTAACAGTAGGTAAATCATGTGCTTTCACTGTTGAATGCCACTTTTAATAGGCAGGATGTTACATGTGAAGTTTTTAATATCAGAATTAGAAATTAGTTTTGGAATTTGAAAGAGAGAAGACTGACTGATAAGGCAGGTTTAGGGTTTAAAGAAGTTTCTCTTTTTTTCAAGTTTTAAGAAAGGCATTTTCTCCCCGTCTCTCTCTCCCACCCCCCACTAATCTCTGTATATTAGCTCTCAGGAAGGGAAAGCTCTCTCGGTGTGTTCTGGCTGTTTTAATATCTGTCAGCTTCATCCTGTGCTCCATCCCTCTGCTTCCTCCTCTCTTATTTTGGCTCTCTGTTTCCTCCTGTCTTCATATTTCACTCCTTTGTTTGACTCCTCTGTCCCCGTCTCCGTTCACTCTATCAGTCCTCGTCAGTGACCGGCAACGGACAACTGCGTGTGCGCAAGTGTGTGTCTGTGTCTGTGTGTAGTTTAGAGAGGGATGATGAGGTCTATGCCATTTAGTGCGTTGTCTTGGCATTCCTCATTTCACCCAGTGCTTTTTGTTAGAGCAACCCAGGTTTCTTGACACTCCGTATAAACACACTGATTACAGCTAGAGCTATGGGACCTTTGTGTGTGTGTGTGTGTATGTGTGTGTGAGTGACTGATGCTTAGTGTGCACCTGTGTTTAAGTGTTAACTCTGCAGCAACATCTTTCAGCAGGCCATCTATTCAATTACATTTGTTTCAAAACAGCCTATGTTTTTTCCAGTTCAATTCCTGGTGTAATTATCTTAAAGACTGCATATAATACAACTCCAATGTAACACCCTTTGATATCCATTACTGTCAATATTGAATTGTCAACATGCCCTTGGGAATGGATTGGATAACGGCACACTGAAACATTCTTTCAACTGAATTAAAATGATTGAATCAAATGTTTCTCTTCAGAAAATGAATTCTGTGCCACTGAAGATTACATCTTAACACGTTAGACAGTTTGGCAAAGAACAACTCAAGGAGTTCAACTGTACTTGGTAATTTATATATGTAGTGCCTCAGCACAAAAACTTTGCTTATACATTTGTGTGTCCATTCCTGCACAATGCATCATACAGACTGCATTCAAAACTTTATTTCTAGAGACTCTGATGGTCACATGCACTGTCCTTGATACAAACTAAACAGCAGTAAGTCCTGCCTGTAAATATTCTTTCAAGTAACATGAATTCATCAAATAATAAAGGCAAACAGCAGGAATGTTTGGTGCAAATGTTCTTGACACTGTCAACCTCACTTTGCAAATTACTGTCGCAAATAAAGGCCACCTCAGTGATGGAGGCTCTGTTTATGTGAAACAGACTGTCTGGGCAACATAATTAATACCGTTATCAGGTAATGTGTCAGAATGTGCAGGGAAAACCATACATATCACACATTAACTTTTTAGGAACTTATAAAACTGACTTGTTTCAAACTTAATAATGCATTTTTGCGATAATCCATTGTGTTTTGAAAGGATTTCTATGAGCCTTAGTGGTAGGGGAATTTCCTAAGACATAAAAAAGCATGTAATCCTTCAAGTTTATTGAAAACATAAGAATCACCATACTTGGAGAGACCGGAATTGCACTGGCTAGTGATGATTCTATTCAATAAAGCAATTACTTTCCTTCCTAAATTTAGTCATAGCCAAATTCATATTTGTACTACAGTTCAATTTGCTGTTGTTCTGGGCAGGCTCTGAACCGCCTCCTCTGACAGGCCAAAGTTTAAAGCCAACAGCTCCTTCTTTTCACCCAACGGCAGTCAGTTTAACCTAGAGAGCAGAGAGGCCGAGGTTAATATGATCCCCTCCAGATCTCCCCTCCAGTAGACAGATGCCCTGACCAACCAGTAGGATTGTTTTTTACATGTTGTGATTGTTGCTCCCAGTGTGTTTTATACAGAAATAATGAAGCTGCTGCAAGGAGCTCAGAATGCTGCTGCTCTGTACAAATTGCTGCCTTTTCACAAACCGATTTTTTTGAGATACCACATTTTCTTATTTACATGTACCATTGATTGTCATTGATTATTGTTCATTATACAACAGTTAGTTCCGACCAAGTAATTTGATTGGACAAGAGGCATTTAATGAGTGCTGATATAGAGTATAGCAGCACTGGGATTTTTAAGAACATATGTCACTCTGCTTTACAGGTGTTCAGAATATAAGCATGGCTGTGATTATCTTCTAAGACAGTGATATTGCTTCTTTATACATTTTTATGTTACAGATTTATTGCTTTTCATTGGGGTACAGTTGACATTTTGAGGTTGTGTTTGGAATGTAAAATAGGCAAATACATTGACATTAAGTGGTAATCTAAGAGCTCCTTTCTAATTTTCTTATGATGACATCTTAGTTGCTTAGCAGGCATTGCTTTGGAGTTTTGTTGCACTGCACTTTTTGGAAGAAAAGAAAAAGAAAGTTCAGAGACGTTCATCTTTATTAGATTTTCTTTTGAAGTGTTTCTGTAGGTTTCATGTAATTTTTGTTCCTGTAGGTGCCAGTCTTTGTCAACTTTTTGTCTAATTCTTAAATTAAACTCCATATAAATGGAATATAAAACACACAAGCTCCTGTATGTTGGAAGACTTTTCCACATATGCAACAGTGCATGTGTAGAACGGCAGTTGTTAAAGCCTTTATGGACTGGCTGTAAGTTGAATCACTATTGTGTAACTGGACATTTATTCACAGTATGTGGAACTAATTCAAATTATTGCTATAAGTCAAAGTTATATTAAAGCAGCATGTAAGTGTTTCCATCTGAATTAAACCCTCAAAAGAACAATAGCTTTCAAACCTCTTAAAGCATCTCTGACCTTTTACCTTGCCCCTACAAATATATAATTTTTTTTTTATTATTATATTCTGAAAGCAGGCAAGCTGATGATGGATATTGCTTCGCTGTTTACATGAACTCTGGAACTCTGATGTACAATGAGCGCTTTGCCGTTTGTTTCTGTCCCATTCTTTTTATTCTGTTCTGTTCCACTCTATTTCAGCACCACATTACAGTTGACACCCCACCATTGCTACATTAAGTAAGATATTTTGTGTTCTTTAGCTATGACGGTTCCTATAAGTAAACATTTACAGACTGAATTATGAAACTATAACAACTGTCCAACACCAGGAAATATACTGTACTATATACACACTATTTAAACAATAATCAGTGCTCAGAAAGTGTTTAGAAAGGTTCATTATTAATCTGAGACTCACTTTCAGTAGCTGATTATGTTTTATAAGTAATTATTGTACAGCTCATAGACATTTTTGGACTGATCCACCCAATCTTTTATTACATTTATATTATTCCAGACACCATCCTGTTTGCTGATGTTGGGAGAGCTTTTTTTGGATGGTCAGCCAAACATACACCGCAGCTACTGTATTAATTGGTTATATTCATAGACCATTGTCCAGTCTACATATCTGAGCTGACTGTTGTACTTCTATTGAAATTCAGAGTGTTTTTCTGATTGTGAAAAGCCAAGGTGGAACTAATACTCTCTGCCTTGTTAGCGAAGGCTGTCTTACTTTGTTTGTGTGCTGCATAAATGTGTCTCTACCTTGCAAAGCTCGCCTATTCTCATTTCTCTATTTGCTTTTATGTCTCAAGTACATTATTTTGTTATTATTATTAACCAAAAAAGCCGGGTGCTCTCTCTCTCTCTCTCTCGCTTCCAGGAGTGCAGAAATTGAATATTGCATTTAAAAGTCAATTTCCACGATGGGATTACGCAAATCAGCCTCTCCCTGTTTCACCCTTTTGCTTCCATTCATCTCTCATTCATCTTCCTCCACTTTGATGCATCTCTTCATTTGCTGTGGTTTACTCTATTCATTTGAAGACATCTTTTTTTCACACTCAACAGCCCGACTCATGTTTTTCCACTTTGCATTGTTACGTTGCCCCTGGCCAACCTGTGTGTGTGTTTGTGTGTGCGTGTGCATATACAAATGTCTTGTCCAGGCCTTTTTAGCTGCAAAAGACCAAGAAAAAAAAAATCCTAAAAGCTGTTAGTCCTTTAAAATCTCAATGCAATTTAAGTATTAGAAGTGTGTTATTTATTTATCTTTCTATCTATTCATTTGTATTGAAAGAGGGGAAATTGGTGAAATTGTGTCTGTGAAGTGAATTAGGAGAAGAAGACTTGGGTGAACAAAGGCACACATTAATACCCCACAACCCCACCTCACCCTGAGTCAACCTCTTGCTCTCTCATATGCAACATAAGTAAAAACATACTCTGAGGAATAATCCTGTACAAGCATTGATAGGTTTCTTAAAAACAATGAAACGCAGATGGATTGCTGCTGTAGTGTGTGATGTTGCTAGATTTCTGTTATATTCAAATATTGTATATTATAATTATATATTAAATGCAATATTTCCATAGTAGAGGCATTTTTTACATCATACATTTTTCTCTTTTTATAATTTGGTGTGTGTTTGTGTGTGTGTATGTGCGTGTGAGAGAGAGAGCAAGGGTAAGTGAGAGAAAAAGCGAGCAAAAATGAAAGATGGACACATCTTAAGTTTTTGTTTTCCATGGTTTTGGCCAAGTGCTCCGGTCAGTAACTGGAAGGTGTTGTTGTAGTAACCTGAAGCTGCAGCTAACGCCCTTTACACCAGACATATTTAATCAACACGCATATGCACCCACCCACACACACACAGCACACACACACACACACACACACACACACACACACACACACACACACACACGCACACACACACTACCTGCAGAAAAAATAGAAAATGTTTTGGTGCATTAAGTGGTGAGAACATAGACACCGAAGTCGCACATGTTTTCCCACGTAGAAGACATCATTGTTTTGATATGAGAATTTGTACTTCTAAAAGTTAATGATGAATAATATTAGTTTTATCAAGTAGTTTTTGTAGAAAACATACCCAGAATATTCTACATATATTGAATATCTATCTGTGTCTCAAAGTAATGAATGTAATGTGTAATGGGCAGATGAAAATATTTTACTCTTTCTATTACAGTTTTCTTTTCTTTTTGGGATTGTGGTTCACTCATGCAAAGAGCCTTTCACAAGATGGAGAAAGCAAATATATTACTTTTTGCTTATCTAAGAGTCAAATATCTTTGGCCACTGAGGTTGGCAGATTCAGAAATGTTCAGGAGGACAACAGATTGTGTCAGCTGTATGATTTTGGAGAAATGGAAAGTGAGTCCAATTTTCTTTTGCACAGTACATGCCATAACATTGAAGAATGTCAAATAAAAAAAAAATACAGATGATGAAAAATTGAGTTGTTTAATTTTGATGTGTTTAACTTTTCTTAAATATTTCGTAAATATTTAGGTTTGAAAATCTGATACACAATTATACACATCTTTCTTTTTGTAGTATTGTTTTAAACAATGTACACGCAGCATTCTGGATGTGGCTTTATATGAATTTGTGGTGTCTTGTAAACAGATGCAGCATAGGCATAGTTTTATACATGGCACAACAATCAAAATTTAATTAATTCATATGCAGTATTAAAATGAGGAGGGGATGAACAAAATAACCATACAATAAAATAACAGAAAAATTGGTTGATTACAGTAAAAGACAACTATGACTAAACTTGCTGTTTACTAAATCGTTAACTGTGCTTGTGGGGACCATAGATAACTTTAATCTCACACAAATTAAATAATAGCACATTCTTTTGTCTGTGTTTTTCCCTGGAACTGAAGGTGCTAAAGAGTATAGGTTTATTGAGATGTATAGGCCTATATTACAAGCAAAGCTTCTTATTGCCTTGAACAAGAAAAACACCAGATAAGCCTGACATTAGTGTCTAGAGAGAATAAATGGCACACTGTGCGGGAATAGAAAAATATACACTTTTACAGGCAAATTGATAGCCTATTAATACATTTGGAAACCAATTATTCATTATCTAAAATATAGTTATATACTTACTTACAATATTTGTCGTGCATCAAGACCTGGATCATGTTTGAATAAAAATATAATGGTATATCTTGCACAAGATGAAAGTACACGTTTTTCTTTCTTTTTTTACTGTTTATTTGCTTCTTGTTTTTGTGTCTCTAGATGTTGATGTGGATGTTTTTGACAATTTCTATAATGGTTTTGTTTCTTTTTTACTTTTTAAATTAAATGTCTATATCATATCTAACAGGATATACAAGTAGGGTGAACTGCAGTAGGAGAATTTAATTGATTATAGGCTGATTGTAGATATGTGCTGGAAAATGGCATATATGTACAATGGAAAAATGAAAAGTAAATTGACTGATTGTTAGAAATTGCACATTTTTTCAAAAATTTGTGTTAGTAACCGCTTAAACAATATCTTTGTCTGCAAAAACGAAACAAAATATGAAGCTCTGGCCTCCCCAGTCCTCTGCCACCCTTCACCCTCCCTTTCCTCCTCTACTCGCTGCTTTCTTCATTTTCTGCACCTCTCCAGACGGCATCTCTCACCCGCTCCACTTTCCTCTCTGCTTGTTTACAGTAAGCAGGTCCAAGCAGGATGGTTTTACCTTTTATGGCCATTCTTTATCCACCGTAAAAGTGCACTAATACAACGGTATGTTACCCACCTCCCCCTCCTTATTCTAACCTCCTGGTTGGGGTACCAGGGGTGGGTGGACTGTGTGTGTGTGTGTGTGTGTGTGTGTGTGTGTGTACAGATTGGATCACCAAGTCTGTGAAACATTCAATTTCTGATGTGTGGTAAAAGCACCTTTTTAAATGTCTCACTTGTCTACATGGACAGATAGTGGCTGAGGCTGAGGTTTGTTTTGAATGTCTGGCTGTATAAAAAGCTCCTCTCACAAGTGTTTAGGTTAGACTGGGGGTCCCTATGTCTGACACACATTCACATGCATGCAGGCTCGCACACACACCCTCACAAAATCAGGCAGGTGTTATTGAGTAAGACCTGCTGCGAACACATCCAAGCATTCAAGGGGAGGAATGAGTGTGAGCAGAAGAGAAAGAGATGACACACGGCATTGTGCAGGGAATAGTGGGCAATGTAGCGGGAAATGTCAAGTTTCAAAGCAGTTCATTTTAGTTTTTTACAATTGGTAACAGACATTTCTCGATACTGAATTCACTTTTTCAAAACTCTTCACACAGTCAGCGCAACAGAAGTAAATGTGGAATAAACTGTTGATCACTTTTCATTGCTTTTACACAAAATACATTCAGTGACCACATCTTTCAAATGTCATATGTTGTTATGTCACTCAAACTCAACCACCACCAAAGCTCTGTGTATTTACAGTCCTTTTTGCACATGTTTACTTACTATTGTAAAAGATGTTTACAATAACACAAAATGACTGTAAATCAGACTACAGTTTGCTACATTCTGCATTTTAAAAAATAAATACAAATGCATAAACTCCTGATTGGGACATACAACAATATTTTCATTCCTTGATGACCTCTATGAAAGACAGATGAGGAAAGGGGGCAAGTGAGGCTGAATTCAGAACGTTTTGTAATAGACTGGGACGCTGTGGCCTTTCACTGTTCTCTTACAGTCCAGTCCATCCCAGGACAGTGTCACTTTTACTTTCACCTTACTCTCCATTTTTTAACCTCATGGAGGTGGAAAGTTTATCCACATGATCAGATGTTCCTGTGGACGCAATTAATAAATTGATACCTCGTCATATCTGCAGAAGATTGCCAGGGAAAGATCAGGTTTGCAAAATGATTATTTGCCTCTTAAGACAGAAGGTATGAGGATCTATGAGAACTTGCTGCCAAATGCAAAAGACAGGGTTGACTAGCTGTAGCTATCCTATATAGTGAATATGTATAATTTTATAGTGCATTACTGGAATAATTTAGTTTCATTTTTGTGCACTTGGAATTACTCTATGCAAAAATGGACTTTTGAAGTGTATTGCAGCATGTCTGATTCATTTGGTGCACTTTAGATGTTAAATCTGCCTAATTGTTGTTCTGAGCTGCATGCCGGTAAAGAGGACTGTCTCTGTCTCAGTATGGAGAAATATGCGTTCCCGATGTGTGAAGACAGCATTAACTCCTTTTCTTACTTAAGCGCTGTAATTCCACCCTATACAGTGTAGCATCAGTCAAAGCCCTTCAGACTTTCTCCAATGACACTCTTTCCTGCATGTCAAAACAGGCATGGTGGCAAGAGCCATCGCAGAGATTTCTCACTGTCACTACGAGCTAAAAAACGCTTTTGGTAAAAGTCATTCAAGACATAAGAGCGTGTGTGTGAGTGTTTGTGTGTGAAATGCTTCTGTGAGTTTGTGTGTTATATTGATATATATGCGTGTCTGTTTGGGGCCTACCTGCGGCAGCGGGGACTTAAATTAGCCACAGGGTGTGTGCTGGGATCTGACCTCCTCTGGTTATGAAATGTCAACGTGTACGTGTTTGTGTGTGTGTGTGTGTGTGTGTGTGTGTGTGTGTGTTAGAGAGAGAGAGAGAGAGAGAGAGAGAGAGAGAGAGAGAGAGAGAGAGAGAGAGAGAGACTGTGTGTGTGTGTGTGTGTGTGTGCTCTGGAATGCCAGTGTCAAGGGCCTGAGAAACAGCCATGTACAAACAAACATAGGCTCGTCTTTCCCTGTTGCCCTCCTCTGGTCCCTATCACTCACATGAAACACACACACACCCACACACACACACACACACACACACACACACACACACACACACACACACACAGTGTGGTTTCATGGGAGCGGTGTTTATTGTCTCAGTGTTAACTAACGTTGCTGCCATATCTGGCCTCTGTAATTAGATTTACCTTTCCTTGTTTTTCTTTCCTTTCATTCAGTCCTTTCCTGCCTTTTGCTTTCTCTTTCTCCATCAAAGCTGTTTTTCTTCCATGAGCGTCCTGCACAGAGGAAAAGGGTGAAGGAAAGAAAGAGAGGAGGGATCAGCTCCACCTCTTTCCCCTGCTTACATCTTTTATTATTTTATTTCTTTTACCTCCTGTTTTTTTCTCTCTTTCCTCCTGTGACTCAATCACCTGTCCTCTGCCTCCTTTATTTCCTTGGGAACAGCAGCACCCTGCGGTTCCTCCCAGAGCGTTGCCAGCGGGATCCACTGTCTCCCCCTGCCCCTCAGCACCCTAACCCCACCTGGAGGAATGGGATACCTTGCTGTGGGGCGCTCACACACACACACACACACACACACACACACACACACACACACACACACACACACCCAAAAGTCCCAAAACACAAACATACGCTTACATTTTAGGCTGAACAGGCACTCGATGGGTCCCTCTCAGTCCCTACTGAGAGTTCAATGCCTCAGCTGCACGGTTGAAACAGTGTGTTAGTGTGCGTTTTCCCCACAGAGCTGAGGTTGCAACCTACTGTCAGGGGAGATGTTGTGATATCTCTATTGTTGTTTTGCCTTTTATCCGTTCCCTCCTTACATTATGTCTCTCTTCTCCTCATCAACTGGTCCCGGATGCTTTGGGATGTGGAAACAAACACACACTTACAGTATACACGAGTGCTCATGCACATAGCAATTGTTAACCAAAAAGTTTATTTTAATACTCATTATCTTGTGACGCAAGCCCAGGAGAGAATAGTTGCACAAAAGTTTTGTTTAAAGTAAACGGTAATGTCCCTGTCTCTGTGTGTGTGTGTTTCTGTTTGTGTGCGTGGGAGGCTGATTTTAGCAACACTCTTTTTAGTGATACAGTCTCTGGTTCTGTTTTGGAAAGAAAACCTAAAAATGTCCCAGTGCTGGTTGAAGTGACCCCACAGTGCCAGCTGTAAACTCCTCTTATGGTAGTGTTATGGCCATGTGTACCGTACTGTGTGTGTACGTCTATGTGGGCTATGCCACTTTGTTTTCGCCTCTAGATTTAAAGCCTTACATGGAGACAAACAGACACCAGAAGCTACATGGAAGTTCCCCAGACAGGTTTTTGTTGTGTGTGCATATTTCCTCTATGTGCCTGTGTCATTCTGTGTCTGTGTGTACACAAACCTTGGAGGCCTATGGGTGAAGGCTACCATATCAAAGGTTCAGTAAGCAGGGATTAAATATCACTCCCCCGCTAAAGAAGGTTTGGTCCTGTTTAGAAGTGACAACAATAGGTGGCAAAACACTAGACTGTCACTAGAGGGGCGAAACCCAGTCCGCTATGCCCCGAAGTACACAGGTTTTAATCTCTCTAGTTCAAATTTGATGCGCCTGCTGCTGTCAAAAATGAGCATTTATCTTCCTTTTTTTCCTGCTAATTCCATGTGGTCTGCTCTTGTTTTTAAACTTTTTTTGAAAACCTTGAATACTCTTTTGAGACACATGTCTTGATGTAACAAAATAATAGACAGGAGAGTTGAGTGCAAGAGGTAATAAAAAAGAAAACTACTCAGCCCCCCCCCTTCTCTCACTCCCTGTCCTCCTCCTCCTTCTCCTCTTCAGCCCTCCCCTCCAGGGAATGTTTTGGGGCCCAGCTCATATTTTGTTTGCACAATGCATTCCTGCAGGCTCTTTATTTATGTCAATCTTCCTTTTGATCAGAGTCCGGTTACCACCGGTTACCCACTTGCTGCTCCTGTGAGTGAAGGAACCCACCTGTGATGCAGGATTGCGTGTTTGTGAGTGTGTGTGTGTGTGTGTGTGTGTGTGTGTGTGTGTGTGTGTGTCTGGAGGAGTCTGGGGCCTTCGTTCCAGGGCAAGTTTACTGTCAATTAATATGGCTAAATGATTCCCTCACATGGTAAAGTATTTATGTAAGGTGATCTGGCTGGTGGCGGAGCCCAGGACATCTGGCTGTGATCTACACCACAGATGGTTCTACCTGCTCACACAATAGCTTTACACACTAACACACACACAGAGTCTGGAGGTGGAGAGGTGAGGTAGACGTTTTGTGTGTGAGTGTATGCGTGGTGAACTGTGTGTGTATGTGCTGTACATTTTGGGCTTAGTACCCGACTGCCGCTGCTAAAAAGGAAATGGTGAAGTCAAGCCTTTCAATGGGATGCACGTACACACTGCTGAGAGAAGAGGTCACGCATGCTTGACTTCTGGGCTTGGCTAGGAGAACTAGAGCTTTGAGTGTGCACATGGACAAATTACACACAAAAAAAACCCCCAACAGAGTTCACTTGGCAAGATAGGGAATAACCTTTCAAAGATCATACCGTCTTCTCCCGAAGAAAATGAAAAAAACAACCCAAAACAATTTAACAAGTAGGAAAAAGCTAATCAAAAACAGCAGGCAAAATAAACACTATTAGATCCATATTTGTCTAAACAATTACACCAGAACATAATTTCCATAATTACTGTATGAATGATTTGCTGCAGATTTCCATGACATATCTTGATTTTCATCTGCAAACAAAGAAATATGTATTCAGTTAAGATGTTTTTATTGGGTCATATAGTTTACCTTGCCTACCTTGAGGTTCCCGACATGAAATGCTGACTGGACCAGTTTGTTGTTTATTAGTACCTTGTCACTATCACCATCATTATGAGTGGAAGAAGTATTTATAACTGATTCTGTATTTATAAGTGATGCCATGTAATTATTTGCAAACAAAGGTAAGGGAGTGTATATTGTCTTTCTTTTGAAAGCTGTTTTCAGGCGGATGCTGATGTCTGCCTAATTGCAAATTCTGCCTCTGAAACTCTGACAAATGACAAATGTGATAACCATCAACAGTATAAACTGTATCAGGGATGCAGGTTAAATAGGATGAGATATAATATAATAAGCAAAAATGCAATATCACATTAGATTTAAAAATATAGGAAATAGGAACAGGTAATGTCAGAGGTCAGAGTATTGACAAATATTTTACACAATACAATATTTTATATATATATATATATACACATACATTATGTGGATAAAATGCTAGGGCCTTTACATTCACTAAATCTCAACCCAGTAACCTTTTTTTTCCTGCATCAATGGAAATAGTCAAATGTACTGTCTCATAAATAGAATTATCAGCTCTCCAAACTCAAATGGTGTGTATATATTTACCCTAATAGTGATATACTGTGTATTGACAGCTAAATGTTTTGTAAGAATGACATAAGAGTGTGCTTTCACTAGAACCGATATATCCAGGCTGATATTTCATCGCAGAATATTGATACCGGCATTTGTCAGTAAAGACCTACCGAAAATGTTTGAAACAGTTTCCATAGTTTGTCCACCAGAGAGTAGAGACAAGTTATTTTTCAGCTATAACATCCTGCCCAGCGCATTTCTTGGTCGCAATTATTAAAAACCTGAATTTCATAGAAGCTTATCAAAAATGTGTCTTTATGGTTGTGTAATTAAATTAGTATCAGCCAATAGATCAGTTTCGGATTTTCGAATACCAATATTCTTATCAACCTCAGAAATCCTGTATCAGTCGAGTTATAGCTTTTATTCACTACTCGCATTGAATGTTGTGTTATGAGTTATTTCATTGTATATTTGGTGCTAAATTCATGCGCTACTATTACCCAGACTATTTCTTCAATATTTTCTGCTGAACTTGAGTGTAGCAATTTTGATTAAAGGTTTAATCCAGACACATTCTTGGAGAACTTGGAAAGGAAAAGTGAAAAATAATGCCCTTTCTCTGTCCATAACTGCTGCTATGGTGAGGTGATTCATCTCAGAGTGCTGCTCAGTAGACAAGCACGAATGCAATGTGGTTGTGCTGGTCAGCTTGCAGGTGTGAAAGCGTGTGCATGTATTAATGTGAAGCAAGGCATTGCTGGGAAAGACTCCATCAGTCAACTTTCTCTAGATGAATAAAGATGAAAATACCAAAGCAAACATGACTTTGCTCCCCTGTCTCTCCCTCATGGATGATGTTCATGTGTGTGCTGTTCTTGGCTTGAAGAGCGATGGATGCCAGTGAATCTTTCCTTGAAACCAGGCTTCTACTCTCCACTCTTCCTCATCTCCCCCTCCTCTCCATCCCGCCATCCTGAAAGAGCCCTCAAGAGATGTGTGTACCCTCTCGCCGCCCGTATCCAAATAATTAATCCAAAGCAATTACTCTCCTCCTTCATCTGTCCGTCGGCCCGCTAACAAAACATTTCGACACGTGTCCTCATCACTCCCCTTTAATTAAGGCAGCACTATTTATCACTCCCCTTTAATTATCCTAGCCTGTTTATCAGTCTGCCTTTAATGGAATAGGCACCAGAGAGATACTCGTACAAAACATACCCCGCTACGCTTTCCTCGCTTCTGCCAGTTTTGAACTCAAGACGAAAAAAAAAAACCCCAACAAAAAACAATTAGTCAAAGAAGCAAAACAGAGAATTAAAAAGAGGGAGAGGAGAGAAACTCGGAGAGCTGAAGGAGATAGAAGTTGTTGTTGTGCTTCCTCTCTCAGCAATCAGGGTGATGGCCACACTCACACACTCCGCTGTGCTTTTGTTCCCCTCGCAGAAAGCTTCCGCAGACTCCATGCAGTTCACACTGAGTTCAAACACACACTCACACACACACGCACGCACACACAAACTGAGATCAAACACACCTCCACAATAGTTCTTTTGTGTTCAGTAACCATGGTTTCTGTCAGGTTTAATGCCTAGCAACATGTGTCACGGGGCAACCACTCACTGAGAAGGGGAGGGCCTCTGGTACACTTCATAGCAGCACAAGTGTTTGACCATGAAACAAATTTTACTATCGTGGCACTTGCTTAGGAGCTGAGTTTGAAACATGGCAGTAGGAGTTTTTTTTTTTGTTTTTTTTTTTTCAGTCCCTACCTACACACAGCGGATGAGTGTGAGTACGGTATGTTTGTGTATGTTTTGCCTCTCCTCAAGAGCTACATATTAACAGAGTTGTCCATCAGCCTTTAACCAGATCAGACAGAAGAGAACCCACAGGAGAAGCGAGGCAGCTCCAGAATCACACCCAGACAGAGTGCTCCTCCCCTGGATCCAAAACTCACAGGCCTGGCTGAGGCTCAGCCTGGGAGCAATTTGGTGAATGCAAATTGTAACCACACATGGGTTGAACAACTAGTAGGGTCTCACACATACACACACGGACGAAACACGCACTCACACACACACACAAGCTGCTGGTAGGGTCAGAAGTCTGGGTGTCACACCCTGTCATTGCAGATTAAGTTATGCAAAGTGAGGTGGTCGGGCAGCCAACCCCTAGGGCTTAACAAGCAGGAAACACTAATTGGGTCGGCTTGCTGATTGCCATAATTGCTACTGTGGGTGTGGGTGTGTGTGTGTGTGTGTGTGTGTGTGTGTGTGTCTGCACATGTCTGACTGAGAGAGTAAGGCTGAACAACCTGCTAGGTAACATGGCAGCTTTCAGCATGGACCACTACCCTCTGAGGAGAAGAAGAAGATAAAGGAGATGAGGAAGAGGAAGGAGACAGATAAAGCAGGGGATTAAAATTATCATAGGAATTACACAGAAATTACAAATAAAAAAACGAAATTTTCATTTCATTTTTTTAGTGATTACGTTATGGTTGGAGAGAAATCCATGCCCTTCTCAAATAAACAAGATTTTTAAAAATATTACAGCACAGTACGTGTCACAGTTGTTGTTAGAGGTATTCAAACAAATGAGTTATGAATTTCAAACAAGCAAAATGATTAATCAAAGTGCATATCAACCATATTGATCATTGATTTTTGATACATGACAATACAATACATTATCTTTTCTAAAGCAAGGCAAGAAGTCATCCCTTTCTGTTCTACAGCTGGCCTCTTTTATGCATGAAGCAAAAAATAAGTGAAGATATTTCATTTCTTGAGGTCAGAAAGCCCTCGGGATCATTGCATTAGACCCTGGATCACCTTGATCACAAAAAAAGAGATTTTATTATATTCTAAATACTTATGAATAATATCTCTCCGATGTTGGAAAATAGTGCAACTGAATTTTCTATTTGAAACGCATTGAAATTTTGTATAAAGTAACATATTTTCTGCACAGGGTTTTTCTAGACTGATATAATTGGGTACTAATGGAAGCAGCTGTTATGTGTGCACGGTATGACCCCTTCATATTATCTTATCAAAACCAGCTAAGCCCTGTTGCATGTCATTCTATAAGAGAGCTTGGAGAAGTTATGCAGTGCTTTGAAATAGCCTCTTGATTCGTTTTCACGCCCTTCGTCTGTGTTCAACATGGGTATGCTTATTCACCCTGATGATGTTTCAGTCACCAGAAATCAAATGTATAGTTTGTTTCAATTGCCTAATCAGCATTTAGCGTGATGTAAAAACAACTTTTGCATTCAAATACACAAAACAGAGAGAAGCTTCACACCCCCGGTTAGCCTAATCAAGAATTTGAAGGTTTGTGTCCATGACCCTCCCTGATTTCTCTCAAAATTTGTATTCCTTTCGCTCCAACTCATCCTCTGTCTCTGCATCTTCTTTGCTCGTCCTTCAAGCTCTCACACACAAAACACACACACACACACACACACACACCCAAATACATCCCCTGACCTACACCGTCTTTCTGCCTAACTTCCTTATTTAATGTGCGTTGGATGGTTCCACTTGTGGAGGCGAAAGAACCAGCACAGTCCTCTAGTCCTAATTGCCTGCTATCGTCAGCCCTTCCCTGACACACACACACACACACACACACACCCACACTCGTGCACTTACACACTCCCTGTGAGGCGTTAGCGCCCAGCGTGGCTAACGATGCACAGCTACAAAGGCAGTGCAGGGCCCCGTTAGTCCGTCAGCCAGTCTCTGTGCAAGTGCTCCCAGCAAGCGTGCTGGATTTTAGGGTTTAGTGTCCCACTGAGACAGAATAATGAGTGTATGTTTCTAATCTGTGTGCGTGGCTGTGGGTGTGCGTGTGTGTTTGTGTGCAACAGCAATGCCGGGGAATAATGAGTGTGTGTTGCTAATCTGGGCCCTAGGAGACTACCTCTCCCTGCTCCTCTCACACTGTTTCAGATCAGTGGCCTCTCTCTCACTCTCTCACTCTCTCCTCCTCTCACTCTCTGTATGTAGGCTAATTTAGCGCTGGCTTTGATGCGTTCTCCTGCGGGCCTGCGTTTCTCATATCCAAATGCAGGGATTAGCCGTCTTTTATTCTCCAAAGCCCATCTCATCCTGTTCTCCCTCTTTCTGTCTGCCTGCCGTCTCCCCGACCTTTGGAAACGGTGGCAGGGACTTAACAACCTGACAACAACTGCTTTGTTGTTGTGTTTTTGTGTATCGGTTGTTATCTTAGGCGCTTAGGCCTTTGTAGGCCTTGTGTTTGCCTCTGCGTTCTGGGGATACGTGTCAATAGGGAGTGGGATGTAGGGGAGATTTGCAAGGGATGACAGGAAATAAAGATGAGGAGCGAGGAGACGATGGGAGAAGAGAGTAATTTAACAGCCACTATCTTGTTTTTAGATTCATTAGGAAGAATAATGGGAAATTATGTGGAACTAAGTTACGTCTCTGGGTGACATCATGAATCCCTTTGTAGCGAGCTTTGTGCAGGTATTTCTGCATGTTTGTGTGTGTGTGTGTGTGTGAGAGAGAGAAAGAGATGGCAGGTCTCTTGGTGATATTCTAAATCCCTTTGTAGAGACAGGGACTGTCACTTCTGAGCGTGTGCGTGATGAAAGTGAGTGTTAAGCAGCAGACGCAGCCAGCATGCTCCCACAGAGACAACACACACACACACACACACACACACACACACACACACACATACACACACACACATACATACATGCACACATAGACACATGCACACCCTCACACCCATAGATTGAGAAAAAAGTCTCTTGATGATCTTTCTACAGATCTGCAGAAGTGGCTTAGGCAGCTAGGGCACCTCTGGGACTCTTCACAGACTTAGACACACATGTATAAACCACACACACACTCACACACCTTCCAAACTTTACCAGCACTCTGTCCGATACCTAGCACCTAATTCGTGCATGAGGATCACAGGGGGGCTAGAGAAAAAGAACTCACAAAACACAACAAACACACTGGACAACATCTAACGTGGCCCCTAATACAGTCATCATAAACAATGCTTTGTTGAGCATTGACCTGCTAATGGGACTAAGAGTTCATTAACTGAAGTAATTTCACAGTGGAGCACAAACAGCCACTTGCTGAGCTGCAGGTCTTACAGCAATAAGGAAGATTGTTTTTTGTTCATCGTTGATTTTCGTGACAGTCAAGAGTTCTTGATACAACAGTAGGCGCTGAATAAAAATTTACTAGTAAATACTGTATGCTAAATATACCGGTTACAATTTAAAAGCAACATATATTTCATGTAATAAATGGTTTGTACTGGGTGTGTTACCAAAATATTAAGATGTTAACATTTTAAAGCATGCAGTGCACCTACAGAAGACATATGGGACAAACACTGGGGTCACACTACACTCATTATCGTTGTCACATCACACATCTGTCATTTCTAACTGATCAAGAAACATTAATACTTTACAAGAGAGCATTTTAATGAAACAATCTAAAACAAACGACCTTCTTTTAAACTCCTGAGCCATGTCAACTCAACATTCTTCTTTTCTTCAAAGTTCTTCTCATCATCTTCTGTTAGCAGATACCACTGAGCTAGTGTCACTGTTGATGTATCAAGTCATATTTTGGAGACTTGTGCTCAGGAGCAGCTGTGTGCACTTGTTTTCTACAAGCTTGTGTTCCAAGCTGCCTGTGTTGAACGAATACGAGAGCTTTTCTCAGAAATATAAGCTGATTTCCTGACATGAATTAATTTCAAGTTGCGCAGAGTGTTACAGGAAACAGGGCCACAAACTGAGAAAGAAGCAGTCCTCTTCCACTGTCCTCAGAGGAAGAAAGTATCACCTGTTCAGCTGACTTATGGTCCAAATGACTGACTGACTGACTGAGCTGACCTTAGCGATTTACGAGTAACATCAATGGGAAAAGAATGACGGAACAAATATTATGATATATCACAAAAAATGTGATGTCTGTTTTTACTGCCAGATAACACAAAAACACAAATCACAAACCAGGTGTTGCTCCCGATTAGGGAGATTCCAGATCCTGTCCTGCCAGCCAATTCAGATAATGCAGACAAGGTGTAAATGCATCATCATATCTTACATTGTCATCCTTTCAATCACTTACACCTTCTGTTTCGTTTGTTCTCCTCTCTGTCTCTTTCTCCCCGTCGTTGTTGTGTTGTGGCTGCAAAAGCCTCCTGATTCTTTGCTCTGTGTTGACTGTGATTGAGCGTGACCTCTGACCTCTCTGGCTCTGTGGAATTCCATACATGGTGCGTCTGTGACCCTCTGACCTCCGGCTGCGTTCTGATTCTATTGGCTGAAAGACTCCCTGTGCCTTACAGCAAAGTGCCGCCAGTCAGAATCAAGGGGTCAAAGGTCGAGCCTCGTGGAAATGAGGCAATGGAGTATGGTCTCCCTTTTACAGCATAGCCACAATACCATCATTCTGTACGCACAGTGGTGCACATGAGAACAAGAGAGGGAGAAAGTGAGTGACAGATGTGAGGATTTAAGAAAAAGAGAAGACATCACAGTATTTTATCAAAATGTGTTTTTCTCCAGAATAAGACTGCAGCGACATAACTGTGAGATGGGACCAAGTCAGCTTTTCTCATGCCCCTAGTCAATCTCATGTCTGGAAGGCTTTTTCAGATTTATTTCAACTTGGATCTTATTTTTGTAGTTGCGGCCATCGATCCTATTGATTATGATAACATTATACTCACCAAGTGAATTGCAAAGATCTTATAATAAGGCAACATTGTTATAATCGAGTCAAGCAGGGCCAGAAACATGAGCCGTCAGACAATCAATTAGCTGGATTATCTAAACCACCTCATACCACTTTATTTGGTGAAACCAAAGGTGAGCTCACTGCAATGTTAGGAATGAGCTCTTGTTGCTCAAAGAAAATTCGGTCTAAAGCAAATGTCGGTAAAATGTGATGAATATTTACAGCTGACAGTTTATCTAATCTTTTCTTTTAGCTTCTCTCTAAAGTAACTCTGGCTAACCAGTCCCATCCCTGTTCAGAGATCACATCACTTAATTTGGTGAGTACAATGTTATAATAATTGATAGAAATAATGTCCCAAACTTCAAGAATGAGATCCAAGTTGTAATAGACTGGAATTATTCTTAATGACACAAGTATGAATCAAAATGATTAACACCAAGTCAAGGTCAAAACCATTCAATTGGTTTCAAGTCAGAACTAATATCTAACATAAAACGCAATGTCTGACGCTTTTCAATGCAATATAGAAACTACTATCTGGTGTGACTTTGACACATTTATTTAAAACACAATGCGCTTAAAAACCTTAACAAAATCCAAATCAGAGCTCAACAACCCAAATTATGTTTTGATTAATTCTCAGCATAAATCACTAGTGACCGGGAAATAAATTTGTGTACTACTTGACTTATGTGATTTGATCCCACACCTCTGAACTTCTCCAAATGCAGCAAAACTGGAACCCCAAAGCTCTGCCTTTCAGTTTATGAGCACTTCAAAGATCTGATAACTTTCTAACACACTCAACAATGTCCAGGCTGTCCAAAACTTTCTGTGATTCCTCTGTAGTCAAACTACAAACTAAAGTATCCCCCACAAACCCTACCCGACCCCCAAACTTCTGTCTTTGTCAAAGTGAAATGCCCTCCATCTTCCAGACAGAGGCAGGTGGGGGTGGAGGTGAGGCTGTCAGCAGTGGCAGCACCTGGCTGTGGAGCAGCCTTGATCAAGGCCCTGGATTGGACATGAACATAGAACGCTCATCTCCCCGTACCGCTCAGCCTGTGACACTGTTACAGGACATGCTGACAGACAACGCCTTAACTGTCTCTCTGCCCGCCTTTGAATGTCCTTTAGAAACAGGCAGGTACAGGAGAGTGGAGTAGAAGGAGTGCGGTCCTGCTTCTTTTTGTCTTCATATTGACAGGTCAAAGACAAGTTCCTCTCAGTTTGGTCTTTGTGCTTACTCCTTTTCCCCTTTTGGTGCCAACCCCCTCTGCCTTCATCTGTCTCTGTTCTTCTTTTACCCTCTTCATGCAGAAAGAATCAGCTATAGTCACACAACATACAGTATATAACGTATACGTTTTCAGCCCTTTCCATCCTTCTCTCATCCTTGCAACCACCTATATACTCTCTGCAGAATTGAAGCTGACTCTAACCCCCTCCATCCTCCAATCCCTCCACCCCTAAACCCATCCACAGCATGCTGTTGTCTGTTGCTTCGGTTGTGGGATTACTTTTCACGGAGGGAGGGAGAGAGGTGGAGGGCTGGAAAGAGAGAAGAGAAGGTCCAGAAAAGAGCCCTAAAATAACTGTCATGCAAGTGGACAGGCAGTGATTAAGGATTTAACTGATCATCCTGAGGCTGACAGTGAACCAGCTATTATCTAGCAGGAATCAAACGCTGCTCAAAGCCCTGGGAGGCTCTCTGCGCCTCTCAGCATCTCTCAGCTCCTCTCAGAGGCCTGGCCAACATGAAAGGAGACGTCAGGGTCTGGCAGCTGACAAGCCATGGAGAGAGAGAGAGAGAGAGAGAGAGAGAGAGAGAGAGAGAGAGTAAAGTAATGAGATCTTTATTTTGGCCGTTACCTCAGGGACTGTTGATCTGTGTTGTGGTGATGTGCAGTGGAATACAAAGACCTACTCTGTTTGTTTATGTGGGAACTCTGTCTATGTGTGTGTGTGTGTTTGCGTGCGTGTGTGTGCATGTTGGATGTCACTCAAAATTACAGAAGTAAAAGTCATTCATTTATCTTGCAACGCCTAACAAATGACAGGAAACTACATGCTACTAGATGAATAAAAGTAAATCTTATTGAGATTGTGGTGAGAACATAATTACTGTCAGGAGGAAATTAGTGAATTGGTCTCTCTCTGTGTGTGTGTGTGTGTGTTTTATGTTGGTGTGGTTTCGCTGTTTGTGTTCTTCATCAAAGGCCTTTCCATGACACAAGAGACTTTACACTTGATCCTCTTACTGATCTCCCCACTGAAGTATGTGGTTCTGTGTGTCTGTGTGTGTATTGTGCACCATGTTGAGGTGAAGTCTTTGCACTGTTGTAGTTAAGCTTTGCTTCCCGGATGTGTTATACATAGTACAATACTAGCAGTGGTGTCTTCTGCTTTTGCAATAGTTGGATGATAACAGTAGTGGTCATGAGCAACCCATAGGAGTTGCATTTTCTGATTCCACAAATTAAAATTAAAATAAAATCCTAATTAGATTTAAGACTAGTGTTATAAGCTAGTCACAATACTAGCTAAATATTGACAAGTTGTATTAAATTTGGCATGAAGAAAGTATGCAGTATTACAGTATACAGATTCACTTTAATGTTTCCAGACCTACAGCCATTCACAACCGTTTATCTAATATGAGGTGAGTTTAATGCCATGACTGACAGAGAGGAGTGGCGTTGAGGCATCTTTGCAAATAATACTCATTTGCGAATTAGTCTGGTGATGCAAGACATTTTTGACCTTATCTTAAACTTGTTGGGACTAGTAAAATTTGTGCAGATATTTGCCTTGCACCAAGTAAAAAAACAAAAAAAAAACATTATTGTTTTCAAAGATTTGTCTTTGGCATTGTTTGCTTTTTGTTGATAGTAGAAATACAGAAAGGAAGTGTGGGGCGAGAGGGGCATGACATGCAACAAAGGTCACCGGTCAATTAAACTGGGGAAACCAGCCCATCTTCCCCAACCACCAGGCCACAGTGTGCCCCTTAGAAGTTTTTTTTTTACATAACACCATCATAGGTGACATGAGAGATATCAGCAACCGCAGAAAATTGACTGTATATATGTGTATCAACTCAGAACAGCAACATGAAAGACACATTTTCAAGTTTATTGAAAGCTGGATGAATGGTTTCCTTGAACATGTGAGACCTAACAGAGCAGCAGAGAAACCCTGAGTATCTGAGATGTGTTTCATGTGCCCAGATGCTGAAGGTAACCGCATAATGTATTGTGCGACAGAAAATTAAGTTTATTGTTATTTAACATATACTGTATGAAAAACACGACGCTAAATCAAATATTAGAGATGTTTAAGCTGTTTGGACTGAATGACAACATCTCTATGGGCTTTGTGTACTATATTTTCTCAAGATGCATGGCCCCATGGTTACCAAGGTGTGAGCATCCTTCACGTAAGATGCCACTTTTTTTCTGTATCAGTTTCTCCTGTGTTGTTCACACTATAGCAGCATTACACGTTCCCATGTAACAGCCTTGAACCTGGTACTTCTAATTTCTTAGTGTCTTCAAGGACCACTGCATTTTCTGTGCTTTAGCTGCAAGAACACACACCAATCCACACACACACAAACACACACCCACCCACACACACACGTACACGTACACACATGCATGCACATGCCCATACACACAAGCTCACTCGCTCATGCAGAGATGAGTGCTGTGTTCCTTCCTGAGGTCCCTTCACACATTAGACCAGCTCTAATAATAAAAGGGAGAGGAGTCAGAGTGGATCCTTTGAGTGTTCAGTTGAGGGCGGGTGACCCACTTATCCATTCCTCAGGCTTTGTCTGGGCCTCTGGGTTAACCCACTTACCCACTCCCCAGGCTTCTGCCGGGCCCTGGAGTGAAGGCCGGCTTCTTTTCTCATCAAACAACTGCTCTTAATAAAGGCCAGGGGCTGGGGAGCCTGAAGCCCATGGAGCCCTGTGTGTGCGTATGTATGTACACACACATAGAGACATATACAACAGTGCACTGAGAGGATCTGCACAAAAAACCCACTGACATGGTCCTCAATAGTTTTTTGCTCAAAAGGGGAATTTGTTCTAAACCTTCATCATCTTTTGCTATACCCATATGCAGAATTTCTGCTTCTGTGTTTTCTGTAAGGGTTTGTGTGTGTTTGTGTGTGCGTGTTTCTCCTTCTGTGTGTCTGTATCTGTGTGCATATCAGCTTAGAAATCTCTCCCTGTCTCCTTCACCACCAAACTGCATTTGCATTTTAATTATGTCAATGTTTGTTCAAAAGCATGACAGGCGCTCAGACATGACAAAATGGAAATAAGGGACTTAAACTGGGGAATTACAGCCCATTCGCACATGTTTTGTGCGACGCTAACATGATGTACATCCCTGTGTCCCGCATGTGAAACCCTTCTTTTTCACGCCTCTTAATCCTGCTGTGGGGGTTACAGAGGAGGCTTCCTTAGGGGAACCTGAATGGTATCAGGAGCACAATTTATTATCTGTCATCAAATTTGCTATGTTCCATTATTTCAAATAGTTTTGTTCCATGCTCTTTTCCTTTTGTGTAACCGTTTTCCTTCAGTCTTCACCCTCATTTCATTTGCTGAACTATGTCAATTTATTGTACACTGGCCAGGGTGGTAATTGCAGCATAATGGCATTCTGAATTCTCCTTAATTTGATTGTCTTCAGTCAATTGCTTTAAAGGAATAGTTCAAAATTTTGGGAAATGTGCTTATTTGCTTTCTTTTCCAAAGAGAGATGCCGCTTAGCATAAAGACTGTATCGCGAAACAGGCAGCCTGCCTACCAACACCTCCAAAGCTGACTAAATAATATTTTGAGCAGAGATGACAGGATTACTTGTGTAAATAAAAATGTGAAGAATCTGTATGTGTATTTTTAACGTTTAAACAGAGCCAGGCTAACTGACCTCCAGTAAAGCTGGAGTGCATTAAATAGGCCTATGTCATGGAAGACATTTAAGTGCAGGTGTAGGTAATAAAAGTAAGGATGGAAGAATTCCATTTACATGTAGCTTCGGTGTCAGGGTCCTGGTGTTGTGCATGTTGGCTCACTGTCACACTCTCATGACTTACTGGAACACTTGAATAGAACAGATCCATTGTTAACATTATTTGTAACACATGAGCTTTTCCCACTGTGACAGGTCAAAATGTGAAAAAAGTCTATTGAGCGAGGGTATGTTTTATTGCTTAAGATTAAACATTTTATTGTGTTATTTCTTCTGTCAAAAGTTACATTGTCTCACTTCAGCCGCACAAGCGGCATCCAGATGTGGACTTACACCTAAACAAGAGAGTACACAAAGTTCCCCTGAACTCCTGACTCGCTGCCTATCCCCTACACTCCCTCCCCTTTATGGCTGCCTGTTTTTTTTTACCTCCCTCCTCCTCCTCTCTCTCTCCGGTGAGTGGCAGGGCCAGGATGGTGCTTCTGTTGTGTGTAATAAATGCTGTTGTATTGAGCCCACAGGGAAACCCTACTCTCCTCTCTCAGCCATTACTGTCTAATGGCCAGATGATGGGAGAGACACACACAGAGCCTGTCACAGACAAGCTGATATACTGCCCTGCTATGTGTGTGTACACGCATGTGTATCTGTGTGTGTGTGTGAGATGGTGTGTGCGTGTGTGCATGTGTCATATAGAGGCTGATATACCACCCTGGCCCCTGGGCAGAGGAGGGAGGGGTAACAGCAGTAACTCACTCGCAACCTGATCAAGCAGTGATAAATCTTCTGAAGCCATCCTGTTTCCTGACACTAGCACGCACGCACACACACACACACACACACACACACACACACACACAGCTCCACCCTCTCACTCCCTCTTACCCGCTGAACCCTTAGGGCGACATTGAAAAGGATACGCGCATCACTTAAACTGTCCCCTATGTGCATTATATTACAGGAGAGATGTTATGGTTGTGACTCACTGGAGGTAGCTCAGATTTTTTTTTTTTTTGCCATATTAAAAGTTTTTTTACTAGAGGTATAAAACTCACTCTCACCATTATCTTTCCCTCTTAATCAATAGATTTTAATTGGATAATGGCCGCTCTTGGTGAAGTAAAACATGTTGTTGCTGTCAGTTTATGTCATTTTAACAGTAAGGAAAGTAGCCTTGCTCCTCCTTCCAAGCACCAGACACACTTTCAACATTGTAGTCATTGAAAAGAGGTTGTGATGTATTTTCAGTGACTAAAGGCTGGTGCTCAGGTGGTTTAAAGATCTCAATCTTTCCTCATGGCTACGTTTTGGATGGAATGTATTGATGTTATTCTGTACTGCAATAATGCTCGAGGACAAACAATTTAAGGTGTTTTAACCAGTTCTATTCTCTGTCAACAGTTATCTTTTATATTTGTGAAAAAATATTTTTGAATAATGTTGCAGAGAAGTTCTTGCTATGCAGTCATTATTTGAGCTTGTGACAAGATAATAGCAGCCTCTTTTAATAAGGAGTTATTTGTGTCTGCTTGACTATTTTATTATGGGTTGAACTGAGTTTGGGTGAGTAAAACTGTTTAAACTTTTCAGTGTCCTTAATGAATTCCAGACTTGGAATCCAGACTGCTTTTGTATTGGGGAGCACAGTGGTTGTCAATAAAAATGTTTTTTATTAATGTGTACATGCATGCAAGCACATGCACACACACAAACCATCATGCACCCGCACACACATACAGCTTCACAATCACTAGAGAGAATACAAGGACTGGACAGTGCAAGGACACCAACCCTCTTCAACTACAATCAGACCAACCTTGAGAGGCACTGGTCCTTTCTCCTCCACCAAGCTTAAAAAAATATTTGAATACCTATATAACTCAGAAATGTGCTTGCTTTGAATGGCAAAACTCATAAATACCCAAACATTTTTGATTGCACTCCTTTAAAAACCTTGTCTCTAAAGATAAACATTGAAAAGGCTTTTTTAAAATTCAGCTTTGACTTATTTTACAGCACAAATTGAAGCTGTATAAACCAACCCCTCAAAGAAACCAATTGTGCAACCTGACAAAGGACTCGCAGCTTTTTACTACTCAAGTTGTGGTTGTGTGCATGCATACAGTCACACTAATACACTAACAGTAATTTAGCATCTGCTTTTTTGAATATTCAAAATGGACACAAAAAGTCAGTGTCTGATTTGTTTGCACGTACGTTCCTATGTTAGTATTTATGAATGTGTGTGCATGGTTGTACCTTTTATAACTCACTCGGTTAGTTACTGTGGTTAAGCATATTGCATTTAGTTTGCATTCTATGGGCATCAGATTTAGTTTTGGATAAAACCTTGAACAGATCCAAACAACGGACACCTATGCCTTTCTTCACCAGTGACACATGAAATTAATTCAGACCGCAAAGAAGATGTGAGTCGCTGTCTGGGGTCAGATGTTCGTGTGTGTGTTTTTCTCTGTCTGGCCTGCGACAGTCTTCCGTCGTAAAGCTCCTGTCTTACCTGAGGATTAGGTGGATCAGACATTGATTGACAGATCCTCCTCATCCCTCCTCCCTTTCCTACCTCCTCCTGGAGCAACGCCGTGTTTGGGGTTACGGAAGAACACAGGCGGGAAACCATGACTACAACACACCCGAGAGGGACTGCTGAAACACGAGGTCTCCTCAAATTTGTGCGCTGTGTGTGTTTGTGTGTGCACGCATTTGTGCAAATGAGTGTACTGTGTATATAAGCAAGTGTGTGTTTGCCCATGTGCATTTATATGTGTATGTATATGTGAGAGTCTGTGTGCTGGTAAAGGAAGATGAAAGGTGTGTGTTGAGCCCTGCTGTCAGTCCCTGCCATGTTTTACAGCCCGTCCGCTCTGCACAGTGATTAGAGCTGTCGACTCTGATGTGATGACATGGGCTGAAACCACAGCAGGGGAGTGAGAGAGTGCGAGAGAGGGAGAGAGACAGACAGCGAGAGGCAGTTTGAGGGTCAGTGGGAGATCAGAGAGAAAGTTTGGGAGAGAGAGGGTTTAAGAGAGAGAGTTGACCTTGACAACAGCTGCAGCAGCAGCTCTTAAAAGTGCAGGCCGACGCTGGACCGCGTCTACAGCCGTGATGGTTCAACATACAAGTCACTACCTGCCACTGTAAAGCTCTCAGCCCACCCATTGCTTACTGAAAGTCAGCATACAGGAACACCTTGTATGGCAGGGTAGCAGACAAAACTGACGACATACAGGCCGTGTACTTTATAAGTGCATTAACCTTTTAGAACATACAATTAATGACAGCTATAAGAGAGAAGAAACCCAGATTTTTTTTTTTGATTTACAAAACTCAACTTTAGAGCCTCAAGGAAGGCATTCAAATAGTTTCTGACACTTCTTCACATACGTGTACTTCACAGGCGCTCCCCTCCCCTCTCTTTCACCTTTAGCGTGCCCCATTTCCATATGTTCTTAATCGGGCCAGAGGGAGGGAAGAAAGAATTGACGGGGGGGGAGCACTACTCATGGCCTGTTTGGGTTTAATGTCTGCTCCTGCTCTAATAGAGGATAAATAAACACTGCTCTGTTGTGGGGTGCACAGCCCCTATAGACACATACACACAGATACACACAAATCACCTCCTGGTTGCGTGGCCAGTCAAAGCTAATACAGCAGAAAATGGCTTGCTCCCCTGTCCGCCCTGTGTGCTGGTGCTGTTATTACTGGAGCCTAATAAGGCCCAGATGCCTAATATTAGACGTAATCTGTCAGAATAGTTTTGTTTATGTAATTTAATTTTTCCAGGCAGTTGTTTCCAATTAGATTGTTTAAAAGTTTTAATTGAATTAAATGGGAGATATCTACATGAAGAGAAATGGAAAAAAAAGCGGGGCCGGGGCCAGGGTAGACATGTGGGAACACTGCTGTTTTGGCCTGTGCCTGTGCCTGTCTGTGTGTGTGTATGCTCCATGATACACACCTATCATTACAGCTTTCCCATTATTGTCAAGCCTCTCAGAAGTGAGTGCTGTAGCGTCTATGGTAATTATGACGTTATGAGGTGGCAATTACATTGAAATGTGTTTGACTGTCAAACGCCCACTACAATGACATGTCAGCCTGCTGAGATGAGCATAAAATGGTTGAAATGGAGAGAATGAAAGAAATAATGTTGAGTGACTGCTTTACTAAGAAACTGACACAGGACATTTTTGTGAAGAAATAAAAGGCCCTGCATTGTGCAAAGTACTTGACCATTTAATAACCTTTGGTTATGACAGCCTAAAATAAGGCTTACTTGTAACTTTTTCATGTAACTTTGTGCTGAAATTCAAAAAATTTGGAGTTGGTTTCACATTAAGGCATGCTATTCATTGCACGATTGCTTTCTTTTCAGAAAACTGCCCATTACCCTCTTTAGATACACTCTGAATTGTGAGTATTTGGAGACCATCTTGACCTGAATCTAATCCCATTTCGACTCACTATTTATAGTCATCCTCCTTTGTAACCACAAGGGGCACAGATGAGCAGATATGAATGAGTCCTCCTTCCCTACAGCTCATGCCTCAGGCCTGGCCAGCGTAGTGCATGAGTTATGCTGGAGGATGTGCTGGTCAATGTGCTCATCTCTGTTTATGTGGCACCCACCCACTGAAAGAATGAAAGAGTTGCCGAGTTACAGCTTAAGGGTCTGGGAGTGGGGGTTGGGTAGGTATTGAGTTGTTGGTGGTGCGGTGTGGAGCGGGGTGGAGGGGCAACCTGTCATACATCCCGAAGAAAGAAAAGGCGAGTGCGTGTTAGACAGCATTCCAAAGAAAAAAAAACGAGGGAAGGGAGAAAAAAGAAAGACAAGGATCCCTTCAGCAGGCAGGGCAGTGTTGCGTGACTCGCGTTTCATAAACACACACACACGCACACACACATGCACCAAACACAGACATCGCCCAGCTATGAATTCTGCCCTGATGTATTTTCTCTCACTGGTAACTTTAGTATGGATGATTTAACGCTTAACTGCAATCAGTGTTAAAGCGTTCCACAAGGCTCACTCAGACATAGCTGCTGTGTGAGAGTGTGTGTATGTATGTGTGTGTGTGTGCGTGCCTCCCCCAGCCATAACAGACTCCTGGGCTGTTTAGAGAGGCTGGCTACAATGCGGAGGACAGATGTGGAAAACCCCTGGCTCTCCAGACAAGGGCCTCCTTCATCCCTCCTTCTCCTGTCCCTCACTAAGATGGAGGGATGGAGGGATGGAGTTACTGAACTAACTTCCTGGATTACATCAAACACCCCTCTGCATGCAGGGCTGCCGAACCTCCCACCTCCTCCCTCTCTTTCTATCACTCTCTGCCTCTCTCTTTCTCTCTATATCTTCCTTTGCAGGGGAGTCTATCTCTCCATCTTTCCATCCAGACTTTGCCGTGCACAAACACAGCAATGTCTGGCTCTGTTTTCTCCACTCAAACACAGGCCTTTTTCTGCCCCCTCTGTGCTGAGGTGTGTGTGTCTGCGTGTGTGCATCTTTGTGTGAACGTATAAGAGTTTACTGTACGTACATTCATGTACTTGTCATGTAAATGTATATTAGGTCATGTTGCCTGCCAGCAAAAAAAGATTAATCATTAATTATTATGACATTATTTCAAACTGGATGAAGAACAATGAAATTATACAACTGCAAACAAATTAGAAACAACACTAAAAATGATGGAACAAAGCTACAAATGGAGAAAAGTTTTACACATCCAGGAGAAGAGAAACTTGGCAGTTTGACGAGGGGTGCTGTAATTGAGTGAGTTGAAGCATTAAGCAGCAGGTGTTTGTGCTGTGTAGAAGGCATGGCCAAGGCAGCGAGCTGCAGAGGGCAGTCAGTAGCCACTGAGCCACGGAACAAGTTGGGGATAGGGATTGGCTGTTATCTGCCCAGCCGTCTGCAGCTGTATTTACCGCCTTTGTTTGTTGTTCCCTAAGCAGTCGGAGATATGTGTGTGTGTGTGTGTAAGTGTGTGTTTGCTGTTCCCTGTGCGGCCTGGGGAGGACTGGGAATTTTCTGTGTCAGTGCGTCGGAGGATTTTGGCTGGAGCTTTGTTGATCCTGTCTTTGTTGATCCCATGTTGTTGTAGCGAGGGGAGCAAGAAGATTGAGGCATTAGCCATGGCAGCCAGGATTTAACCCACTCCCTGCCCCCTCTCTGCCTTTACCCCACCCCTGAGCCTGGCCACTGGGCAGGGCCAAACACCCCCTCTGACCTATCCCAAGTACCTACTAACTCCCGCATAAAAACAGTGCGAAAATGCTCTTGGTTCCCCTCTTGGTTTTGTGTCATGCTCTCTGAAGCGAGCCAACTTTCAATTATTGCCCCTCCGGTTCACCCAGGCACCAGTGGCCAGAGGTGTGTGATGTTGATTGTGTGTGTTAACGCTCAGTTTGTTTGTGGCTGTGAGCCAAGTGATCCAGACACCTTTTTGCTTGTCTGACTAGTTAAGAGATAGCGAGTTGTGTGGGTGTATGTTTGTATGATGTGAGATAAAGCCTCTGCTTTCATTAAATTGCACTTCTCCACATCTGGGTGTTGGCCACTTCAGTCTTGGCACTGTGTTTTTGGCATCGTAAATAGACATACATACAGTGACTTGTTTCAAATTGACTAGTTCTCAGCCCTCTGTGAGCTGTGACCTATCCCTCTCTGAGCATCCTGAAGGTCAGGATAAAAAGTGGCCCATCTAAAAAGTAAAGTGGAGTGGAGGCAGGCTGGAGGCTTTAGCTTTCCAGTGTGACTTTGCAGTTCCAACCCAGCAGTGGAAGACACACTGCTCTGCTCTGCAGGAAATCCTAATAACACTGGAGAAAGAGGAAAGATCGAGGACAAACTTCTGCACCTAGCAGTTTATGTTGCATGATTTAGCATGTTCGTACAGTGTGTGTGTGTGTGTGTGTGTGTGTGTGTGTGTGTGAGAGAGAGAGAGAGAGAAAGACAACTGAGAGAGAGGAAGCCAGAGAACATAAGAAACCATAGAAAAACAGGAACAGAGCTAGTTAAAGGCAGAAACAGGAAACAGTGGCGAGAGGGATAAAGGCTTCTATAAACTGTATGTATATATATATATAGAGAGAGAGAGAGCGAGAGAGAGAGAGATTGAGAGAGAGAGAGAGAGAGAGCGAGAGAGAGAGAGAGAGAGCGAGAGAGAGAGAAATAACTAGAGACCAGGGTTGGGTAGTAATGGATTACATGTAAATGTGATTTTGTAATAAAATCACAATAAATAAGTAGCCATAATCAACCGAGATTACATTTGAAAAAAATTGCAATTAGATTTGTATTGCCATTGTAATGGATTCCTTCATTTAATTTTTGATTACTTCTTTAAAATAAGGCAATACAGTACACCTGTAGATGTTTATGCCAGCAGGTTTTGTAAGGGTAATTTGATTTGACCAACTCTGAATGCCAAATATATTCTACTGTACATCAAAGTAAGTGACTCCTCTCAAGTTGCCAGGTTGTTTTTGTTTTTAATGACGATTTATGGATATAGTTTTTATTTCTTTGACTTATATTGAAAACAGAAGATTCACTTTTTGAGTAAGTGCTCCTCTTGCGTAATACAAGAGCAAAGTCCTCCATGTGCTCCATGGCCTTTGATTAAAAAACAGCAACAAAAACTTACATAAAAGAAACAACATCCCACACATTGTAGAATACCCACAGTACACCTGTTGTTTGTGCCAGTACTGTTTTTGTTAGGGTGATTTGATTTAGCCAACTGTAAATGCTGAATATGCAAAATGCATTTTATTTGCATTGAAAATGTTCTGACATTTCAAACTCAATCTTTTGTGGCTGTGTCCATTTTTTTTTTTTTTTGTAGGCTATTTGGTATCATCATGGTTTGGTTTTGAAGTTATCAAAAAGTAATCCAAAAGTATTGATATTAGATTACCTCTTTTGTAATCCAATGGATTATGTTACTCATTACAAAAATAGCCATATGATTTGTATTCAGTAACTGACTACTTTTCAAAGTAATCAGACCCAACCGTGCTAGAGAGAAACACAATTTTTCTTTGCTCTATTATACTGTGCGTGCAACATAGTGATGTTCAGTTTAATTAAACTGTGACCAGAGGCCAAAGCACATCAATCCACTGGGGCTGTCCAGACAGGTACAAGAATATATGTGCATATTTGTGTCTTTCCTCTCTGTCTTTAATGTTTTTGCAACATTGCCCAGGCTTGCCAAAAGTGTGCTAACCCACAGTCTTCGTTTAGCACCTATAAACATCCATGTAACAGTGTTAAAGACATATTCAGACCAGCCAGCACTGTTGCTAACTCTGCTTTAATTTCTCAGTATTTCAATAAAGTATACAGAAAAAACTTCTCCTTGAGACCAGTACTTTTTTTTTTTGAGTAAATTAGGTCCTGGTCCTGGAACACACAGAAAGTTGCTGATTGAACAGGTCAGTGGAGAGAAAAAGTAATGGATGGAATAAAAAAACAAAAAACAACACCTGTCACTATAAACAACACCATTTGGCATCATCTTTACATCTAATGCGACAATGAACCTACTGTACAGATTCACATTTGCCCACAGACAAGTTTCTATTAACATTTACTCAGTTTATGACACAGCATAAACGCCCACTTGGTCAGCTGCAGCACATACAAAACATCAAAAAGATTAGAACCACATGCCAGTACATAGTATCATGCCATTCACTGGTATGATATATGTCACATTATCATTCTAACAATAATTACATTACTCATCCTTGTAACCAACCACAGTACACAACGGAACAACAGAACAATTAAAACAACCTTTCTTTCCTTTTTCTTTTTGTTCCATCCAAGAGTTTTAAAAACACATTTTTAGAAACGTAAACTAGAAACATTCTTAGAAACTATAAAACTGAAATCTGTCGGCTGATCGGCTTCTGCATATACTTTCTCATCCTCTCCTGTTTCAAATAAGCTTCCTCCCTATGGCTCTTCCTCCCTAACCAGCAGACACAACAGTCACCTGCAAAGGATTAAGGGGGTGTGGAGGTGGTGGGTAGCTGGTTATTGTGTGTGTTATGGTTGTTTGTGTGTCTGTGTGCTTGGCGGGTGGTTGGGAGTCTGGTGGGTGTTCAGTGACCTACATAGTTAGTCTCTGTTGAAACCTTGACCTGGCTGACTCTTACATATTAGTTGATCTCTCTCTCGCTCAGACTAGTTGGTTTAAAATATGCTCATCTTGTTGTAGACATCATCTTCAATAATCTTCAGTAGTCAGCTGTGCTTCATTTTGGCATTAGAAGACTGGACACACTTAGGTTTACATGCACTCTAATAATTTATTTAGAATCAGAGTAAGGCAATAATTACATTTTCTCACATAGATTTTCTTGCTTGCCATAAGGTTATTATCAGGGGACCCTTGGGTCTTTCAAATTACATTTTCATATGACGTATACAACATAATTTGGTTTCTTTCTGTGGCTTCAATGCTTGTGTACCACAGAGGTCACTGAGCGAACCGAATGCAAAGTGGACAGTTTCGAGTTCAAGTATAGCAGCAGGAAAGTAACAGTGAAACAATTTTATTACCGGTGAGAGCAAAACGTTTTTCATCACTTTTCTTTAATGGAATTGGTACGGTATGTTTTATTACTGGCAATTGTACTGTAATGTAGCATATGGCCAGGGCACATACACTGTGCCTGGTAAAAAAAAAATGATACAGCTGTGTGACAGTCACCATAGCATTATGTGTTCTCATGCATAAATGCAGAGTGAAATAGATTTAATTTAGCAAATAAAGTGGGGGTAAAATCACTGGCAGCAACAGGTGAAACAAATGTGGATATTATTATTATATTGTACTGTAACAAGCTTCCACCGGGGAAAACCAATTCACAACTGTCAAGACCAGTATTGATTTTGATAATCATATTGCAATACAGATAACAGTAAAATACCTCACCCTACAAAAAGACACCCACAGATTTACTAATAGGTAGGCTATGCCATCAGGCCTTTTTCGCAGAAGACATTTGAGATGGCACTGTGGGAAAAATAGGTGTAAATAATAAAATGAATGATGGCTGAATTCCTTTTAGCTGCTTTGTGCAGGCTGGCCCACTGTCCCACTGCCGTGGCTTACTGGGACAGATTGTTAATGTTATTAGTAACAGCTAACTGCAAGCTAAAAGGTACACATTTGCATTTATATTGTTGTGGGGGAAACTCGCTTAAAGGGCAGTGTCAGCAAGTAAAAACTTAATTTTGTTGCTATCAGGATTCACCAAGGGTGCAATAGCCGTCATTCTCTTAAGTTTATAATGATTTCACACTTAGCATAAGTATTTAATACGAGGCTAGGATGAAAATTAAAAACCCAATTTAATGATGGCAGATGTCCTATTTGAGTTCTGTAAAACCATTTGCGTCCCTGGCAGGCAAAAATGAATGGATACTGTCTTAAACAGCTCAAACAGCCAAAGGAGACTTGCACCACTCTGCAGACTGCTCATTGAGGACCTGCCCTGCTAAGAATTTGAGTGAGTTATGTGCAGTAAGAGAAGAGAACATGACAGCTTATTCCTGTTACAGTATATAAATAAATCTAAATGTTCATCCAGGATGATATGGTATCCAGTAAGCAATTTTGCTTATATTACAGTTACCACCGCAAGGAGTTCTAAATGCTGAAAAATACAACAATGTCCCCCTTTCCCCCTAAATTTCCCTTTTGCTTGTAGGCTTCTACACATTGTTTTGGACATTAACTTTGTCAAGAAACTCACTGACACTGTGGTCGCTGGGATAATAGGGTTCCAGTGATCCATGTAAATGTCCTAATCAAACTATTATAGTTTCTTTTCTAGTCATTCACAGGAATTGGATTATTTTTGTGCATGTAAATGCTGACCGATGCTACCGATTGTCATTTCTATCTCTCTCTTTCTGTTGATATTATAGATATCATTTGAGGGAAGGGTTCAAGGTTTCTGTTTTGATTGGCTCCGCTTTTGTCGCGAGGCACAGCAAAAATTACCTCAATACCGTTGACTCAACAAACTTCTGGAGCACAGCGAGGGAGAGCAAGAGACACAGAGAGATCATTTAAAAGCTTAATTTGGCGTGGAAACATGGGTATTAACAAGAGGAAAACAAAACAAAAGACACGGAAGTGAAGAGTGAGATAGTGAGGGGAAACCAGATATTAAAAAGGAGACGGGGAAAGATAAAGAAAGAGAGAGAGAGCGAGAGAGTGCTGTAAGGGCTGTCAAGTTGGTTAGGTGACAGGGGTGTGTGGGTGCGATTATGTGCGTGCTGGTGAATATGTGTGTGTATATGTGCACTGTGTGGAAAAGCAATCACACAAACAAATTAATTAGTCTCCCCCAGCAAAGGGGTTTGATAAATTGAGCTGCTCATCTCTTCCACCACCTCCCCCCTCCATCCCTCTTTCTCTCTTTCCCCCTCTCACCGTTTACCCTTCTCTTACATCCCCGTTTTTCATGTCCTGGTTTCCTGTGTGCAATAAACATCTCATTACATTGTCCCACTTTTAATTGTATTTGTTCATTGTCTGCCGTTTTCCTGTTCTCCTGTTTTTTCATTGTCGGTCTCACAGCACGTTTTGTTTACATCACTGCGTGTTCCCACAAACACATGCAGACACTCAGACACACGCACACACACACACACACACACACACAGACACTCACGCTCATTCACAGTGTCCTGTGTGTAAGCCTACAGGAAGCTCGGTGGTACTCCCAGAACGTACAGGCTTATTCTCACTCAGCCCGAGTGGCTTATTTAGGCCCCCATTCCACAGAGCTATACTCCATCTGCATTTAGATTAAGTAATATGTTTTAATTATTCATATTTCCCGTTTTTATTAGACCACTTAACTGCAATATTATTCCCCCAGTTTGTCAATGGGCTCTCTATATACCCATCGCCAGGAACAGGAGAGACCAACTTGAACAACAGAAATGTGCAACGGACACACAAAATGTATTCATGAGTTTTTTTTCCCCTGTGCGGGCGCTGGGGGCTCGAATGAAGACTGTGTCTCTATTCAATTATCACACTCAGTCACATGCACGCACTCACACAAACACACACACACTCACACACTCACACATGGAGGCGTTAAGCAGTGTGCACTCATTAAACACTCTCATTATACACAGGAGGAGATCCCTGCAGGTGCAGTTTACCAGAGTTTAGTTCATTTCCTGCTCCTCCTCCTCCTCCTCCTCCTCCTCCTCTTCCTCCTCCTCTCTCACATCTCTTTCTCTCTCCTACTTTGTCTTTTTCCGGCTTTATGTACCTCACTAACCAAAAACTTAATCCCATATGGGCGTGCCATTGTGTGTCCGGTGTGAGGAGTGGGGCTTTCTGACCCCTCTACTTATGGATATAGACATACCCCACATTCTGGACTTCTTCTAAATTTGTCTGAGATCAATAACTTCACACCAGCAGGGTCTGATGAATGTGCTGCAGGTGTATTAACACTTTATGAGCCACACTGGACATAATAAAAACCTAGCAAATACCTGAACACGCCAACATTAGATCTTTATCGCTACTTATTTATTCTGTTTTGCACCTCTCAATGCTGCTGCTATTTAATTTAAAGGCCTTTCCCCTGGTCTAAACTTGATTATTCACTATGATTCATATGCTAAAGTGAAAGAGTCTCTGAATGGATGTTGAGCGGTATTATTTTAGGCGGCTGAATGTTTCTTTGTGGCAAACCTCTCATTTTCTCTGCATGCGCATAGGCTTTCATACTTCTCTGATTGACATGCACACAAAAAAACCCTTTATACCTGACCCATTAGAACTTCAGATGAGCCTGTTCAGAAAGCGTTAGGCCGTGCTCTGTGTGAACGCATGTGTGTGTGTATGTGTGTGTGTGTACATTTGAGGATGTGATAATAAGGACAGAGAGCACTCTCAGCTGGTGGTGCTGTTCAAATAGTTTCACTGGACTGTGGCTACCTAAGCACAGATAGTTCCATTGTCTGTGCCCCCGCAAAACCCCTGCAACCCCAAAATTAGCTTTTTATGTTAGTGACAGCTTTGTCCCTCCTGAGAAGAGCAGATTTTATGACCTATAGAGTAAGGAAATTAAAATCATAGAAAGTTATAAATGTGTAAAGTATACTATTTTTACTCTCAATAAAAGAAGCATTATAAGGGATAGACAGTGAAATCAGTTAGAGTTTTTATTTTCAGCTTCTAGGTCTACATTAATTCCATGTATATAATGCAGTGCCCCATAAAGTTTAAAATAGGAATGAGCGCCTGAAACATCTTTGTACTCCTACAGAGAACAGAACTGTCACATTTCAAAATTTAGAGAAGAGTCCATGCCAGATGTTTTAATTAATTTACTGTAATTCATTCATCACTGTCCTGACTTTTTTTCATCGCAAAGTGAAGAAATAATCCATTTGTCTCTGGTGTGCAGCACTGCAGTCCTTCTGACCTACTTTCCTTTTCTTTTTCCGCTCCCTGCTGCCATCTTCTTTCTTCAGCAATGATGGAATAAGTTTGGCATTGTTTTCGCCCAGTGGCCTCTCTTTCACCAGGTCGGTTAAACTGAATCAAACTTCCTGGGTGTGTTTGTTACTTTGTGTGAGAGGAGAGTGTTTGTGTGTATTTACCTCTGGTGTAGCCATAAATGCAACTCCCCTTGAAATATTTTGCCTGTTTTTATCAGGTAAACCAACAACGTGGTTTAAAGTAATTGCAAAAAACACATCTTTCTAGGCTTTATCTTTGGTCATTAAAGTAAAAAGTATCTTTTTTGTTGTTAGTTATTTTTTTTTTCTTATCTTGTTTAGTAAAATACACCGATTTTTAAGAGTTTCCTTTCGTTTGTAGATTAAACTGATTTTTTCTGTGAAAGATGCAGATTTAATTTCTAAAAGACACACCATTTCCACTTATCTTTTTTTTTCAGTAATATTTGCTGGTATATTGTACAATCTGTCAGTCTCTTGGTGTTGTGTGACCATGAGAGTTACGTATAAATACAGTTATGTGCACAAGCACTGGCCTATTGAGACCCTGAAGTAAAACAGGAAGTCAAACGGTTACCATGGCATGGGAGAGCAAGAAATAGTAAAAAAAAGTTTGTCTAAATCCATTCTCTTCCTGAGCTTGTTGTCACCTATAACTCATTCCTCACATCACCTGTCTTCCTCAGCTTTGTATCATCTATTTCAGCAAAATTAGATCGAAACTTCTCTGCTGGAAGGCTCATGGTTGTCAGATGGCATAAAACCCCTGTTCCACAAAAGCTAAACCCCCCAACCCTCCAGGTTCAAAGCAACTGACGCACTTCACATGACGCAATCATTTTGCATTGATTGTTCCAATTCTCACTTGTGTTCAGTTGTTTTTGTTCAGTAAGAGATAACATTCAGGGATGGGGTGATTGTGTGTGTGTGTGTGTGTGTGTTTGCAGAGAGAGATGGGAGTTGAGGAGGCAGCATCCCACTAGGGTTCGGATTCTTAAATATGCCTCACTGTCTTTTGTTAAATGTGATGCAATAGTGATGCATAACTGTCAGTGTGTGTGTGTGTTTGTGTGTGTGTCAAACAATGAATGAGTGAGTAGCTGGGAGTCGGTGCTGATCTGAGTCTGTGTTTAAGGCTGTTTTTCAGCCCGGAGGAAATTATAGGTTCTCTATTGATGAGAGAGGGGAACTCCTCCCCTCTCAACCTTGCCATCTCCCAGTGTGTGTGTGTGTGTGTGTGTGTGTGTGAGTAAAAGCATGTATGTCTCTGTACATGTGCACAGAGAAGTGTTTGCACATGTGCGTTTATGTGTGAGTGGCAGGGTTGCTATCTGTGCCATCACACATGGACGTGTGTGTTAATAGAGAATGCCCCACGCTGCCACCGCCTTTGTTTGCCAAGGACATACATATGCATGAAGGCTGTGTGTATGCATGTGTGTATGTGTGTGTATGTGTGTGTATGTGTGTGCATGGGGGGGAGGGGGGGTTACTAATTACTAGATTTCTATCATGAATATGTATGGCCGCATCCTTTATTATGGGATTGGCTTAAACACATCACACAGACGGACGAGTGGCAGAGAGAGGAAAAGCGAGGATGAGGGCTTGAGAGGGGAGACGCCTTTTCAGAAAAAAAAAGACAGAAAAAGGGGAGGTTTTCCGCCACCATTGATTTGAACCTTCAACTTCCACTTTGCTTGTTTTTATTTAGCAGAAATAATATTCACGTTTTCCAACTGTCTCAACCTTTACCATGTCCTCTTACATTACATTTTATTACCGATCAAATGACAAAACACAGTAGAACTGTGGTGGACAAATCTTTTCTTTTCTTTTTTTTACTGGTTATTAATTCCATTCATCCCACATTATTAGCATATACCAACCTCCAATGTTATCAGATAAAGCTTGAGTTTTAACTTTATGTTTGGTGATTGTGTCATGTCTGGTAGTGGCCTTTCATGTATTGTTTTTTAAATAGTTTTAATAATACATTTATTTTAATTGATGCTGTTATTAAAAGCACAAGTTTCTTCCTGTATGGCAGAGGATTACTTACTACGTGACCCCCAACAATAGCTTTTGCACGTTGGGATTAAATCTGTAAACACATATTTAAAATGATATTCTCACAGACAGTGTGAATACACGGGAAGAAGTACTCAGATCCCTTACTCAAGAAAAAGTAGTAATGCCACAATGTAAAATGCTTATGCATTAAAAACTGTACTAATGTCAAAGTACATAAATGTAAAAATGCACTTAAATCAAAACATGTTATGCATTATATTATTGGATGCTATTATGTTGTAGGTGGTCAAGATAGAGATAATTTTAAGTACTTTATACTTGGTGGATTACCAACCATGCAAAGAGAACATCAGGCCTGGTGCTTCAGACCCCCAACAGCCCCATGTTCATGTTTGAAAACTAGTAGTACAAATTACATTTGCATTTTTGTGTAAACATTTGCACCACTGAAGTACTTTACCAACTAAGATGGGTCCTGCCCTGTTTTTTTTAGAGTATGTCAAAATCTCAATTTTAGTTTACACTGTGCTCACATGGGGCCAGGTAGTACTCTAGCAGAGTAGTACTGGTTGGTCTCTGGGTGCAGGAGGAGTGGGGTAATGGGGACCCAACAACACATTTTTGCCCCCAGGGTTCACCTTAAATGTTAAACCAGCCATGCCATTGGGAATATCAACCTATAATAATACATGATATGATTCAGATAATCATGTGTTTTGAATGTAAAATCTACTAAATAACTAGTAACTATAGCTGTCAGATAAATGAGTAAAAAGTAAGCTAATACCCTTAAAAAAGAAGTTATGTTGAAATATAGAGAATCATTAAAGGTAAATACTCAAGAAAAGTACAAGTATCTCAAAGTTGTACTTAAGTACAGTACTTGAGTAAATTAACTTCCCACCCCTGCTTATAGATTATTATAGATAATACAGTCATAGATAGTTTTTCATCTGTTCGGTGCTAACACAGTCTCACATACATTTTTCTGTAACACTTACTGAAGATAAAACTGAAGAAGCGTTCCCTGTCCATGTGTAGAGCATTTGCACATTGTGCCACTTCATCTCTGTCTCTTCTCTTTTTTCGGTTGCCTCCTCTCTACTCAGCTCTTCTCCGTCTCTTTCACACACAATGCACAAACGGTCCCAATTTAAAATAACACTCATGCGATCTGACATGTATACAAAATACCAGGCATTAAGTATTTTTCTGGCTTGTATTGTTTTTCCACATGGACAAACTCAATTACAAGAGCTCTGTCTTTTGCAGTGGAATTTTTTCCATGTGAGAGGTGGAAGACAAAAAAAAAAAAAAGCAGAGGAAGTCATAAGAGATATAAACAATGTACACAGAAGGCAAAAGTAGGTGGGGGGGAAATGACAAATCTCATAATAGGTTAAAGGCAGGGTAGGCAATTTATCTTAGAAGCATTTTTATTGTATTTTTTTGTTGAAATTCTCTTAACATTCCGATAGCAATGCTCTGACATAAAAAGAAAAACGTCCAATATCTGTGGCCGTCGCAGGCCTGTAATAAGCCCGTCTGATCATTTCATTCGGCCCGAATGGTTAGGTGTTTTCTTACATGTGAATGAGACATGACGTAGTTGGATATGGTCAGCGATTACAATGATGCACTGCGCTTCTATCTGAGAGAGCGTTGGGGAGAGGAGAGCAGGGCATCGTTTTAATGTTATATGTTCATCGTTACGATATACAGTTCGTCTATGCTCTATCCTGGACTCATCCTCCAGCACTAGTCAGGCAGTGTGCGTTCTTATATTTTGAGTGAGTAGCTCTAGAGGGATGCCTGAATGGAGGAGTGGGATTTTGTCAATCGGATACTTTAGAAATCTAGCTTCCTTTGCTGGTTTGTTCAATGTTACCTACCTCAGTTCTAACAATTACAGGTTACTTTCACTCTTACTGTCACTGTAGTCTGTCTGTGGTTCTCCAGTGTTGTCCTTAATCACCTTTTCTGATCATGCTGCGCTGTTATTTCGCTGATATTCAGCATCTGTGTTTGTTAGTGTAGCCGCACTAAGCAGGAGGAAGACAGAGATAAATGAATGAATGAGCGAGTGCATGAATGCGAGCAGTGACACCTATTATCCACCTCTGCTCTCTTTTACTTTTTGTCTCTTTTATTCTCTCCGTACTCTTTCCACTCTCTGTTTTGCTCTACCTCCCGTCCACTCACCCCAACACCCGGAAATCACACAATCAGAAGACTAAGCTGCTATCTCTCCCTCCCCTCCCTGGCCCCCACCCCCCACCCCCAGTGTTATACCTCTGACAATAGTCTGGCAATCTGAGCAGAGGGAAATAAAGGAGCAGGACAGGTTTTTAAAGAAGAGAGAATGTCAACTGTCAGTCTGGCTGTGACGTTGGAATCAGTGTAAGCCATCAAACTTCTATCCTAAGAGAGAGAGAGAAAAGGATACAGAAAAAGAAGGTGGTGTGTATTTAGCCCCACTGTAAAAGGAACGAAGGGGAGGGAATAAAAGAAAGGGCAGCACGAGTGCATGCTAGGTAAAGAGGCTGGTCATCCTTAGTTTGTATGGCTTGATTTGTCCATTTATTCCAAAGCTGCTCTCAGCATCTCTCCAACTCGTGCAGGGGTGGTGTGACGGGTTTGAGTGTTTGAGAGGGCAAGCTCTTTTTTGCATGGGAATGGCACTGACGTGAGGAAGAGAGAGCGGGAGACAGCGAGAGTAAGAGAACAAGCCGATCAGGGCCGCCGGTGTTTGTGAGCGTTAACACAGACATCACAAGTTCCCAAAGTGAGAGAGGGCAGCGGAGTGCAGCAGGGCACTGAGCTGAAGAGAAAGAGAGGTTGCAGAAGAGAGGAGAAGAGGAGAAGAGGAAGAGAGGCGGCCGTGTTTGAAGAGAGCTGTTGAGATAAATCAGTATGTTTACGTTCTGGAGGAACAAAGTGTTCCGTTGGCAGAAGAGCACTCGACTGTCCGTTTCCCCTTGGACTGTTTTCACCGGACCCTTCCGTGCGTGTGTGTGTGTGCATGTGTGCCTGTGTTTTGCAGCAGCGTCAAGGCCAGTTCTTGTGCCATTAAAGTCTAAGCATGTCAATATTTACAGTGTCTTCCTATTGCGGACAGTAAAACAAGTACATTAGTATTAAGACTCAGTGAGATTGAAAGGAAGGTATTAACATTAAAACAGATTGCTTTGGTTTCTGTCTTTGCTACACTGAAACACTGAAACCACCACAAATTACAAGCTCACTGAATGATATTTGACATACAGTTTTTCTTAGACTATGTTGTAATTGTGGCCCTAGTATCTGTGTGTAGGTGTAGGTATGTGTGTGCCATGCTTGTGTACTATATTGGTGGGATTGAAGGAGAGAGGATATTTACTGTATATTCTGGAGGTTTGGGTGGACTTCAAGAGGTCCTCATGCTTTCTGCTAGTGTCAGATGTCTGTATATGTTATATAAAAGCACACTTTAAACAATGTTCATGTAAATCTAATCTGGTAAGTAGTGATGCTTTTTTAGCACTGTTTAAAACACTGATACCAAAATACTTTTTAAGGTACTGACTGAAATATGTCCTTAGTACAGAGTATCGAAATAACATAAAAATAAATAAATGAAACAGATTTGAGAACTTTGGCTTCTTTTGTTAATTAAAAAATGGGTTTATATTCCACAAAACAAAGTCACTCAGATATTGTATCACAAGTATCAAAAAAATTCTGATGGTACCCAGCCCTACTTTTGAACAGCATGAGATAGAGAAGAAATGTGCAAGACTTGTTTTACATGCAACATTATTACATGTGTTATTGTCCTAATTTGCATTTTTTTCATCCTTAAAAGCCTGTTTGAGCTCACAGTCAGCACAGTGTCAACAAGGCACTTATTATCTCCAAGGTGTTGGAATAAACGCCACTGACTGCTGCCATTAGTTAACAGTGTCAACAATGTAAGAACTAATGATAGCACACACATACACAGAATACCGCATTAATATAGACATAGACATATTGTGAAGTAGGACAAGCAGAACAAGGCCTAAAAGCAGAATAAAAAAGACAGAAGCTGTAGCTGATAGCAGAACTTGAGCGTATCTCCTAACTCCAACATGTGTGACACCGCCAAGTGGAGCGGTGCTGCGGTAATGCATGATATCAAGCAAAGAGACGAGAAGGAAACCGCCTGTATGTATCTCTGCGATTCCCTCTCTTCCTTGCACCCATCCATTGTCCTTACATGTGGTTCGTCTATCAGTGTCCAAACTGCCCAGAGCAGAGAGAGAAAAGGGGCGTGTGGGGTGTGGTGGAGGGGCTTTAGCGCTCTTGCGTACAAGGGAGAGGAGAGAATGATAGCCATTCTGCTTTTATTATCTTGAACGTATCAACTTAATCACAGCTCTATTCTCCCCCAGTCCTCCCCTGGGCTCAGTGGGAGACACTGAAGGAAAATTGGAAAAGTATCGCTGGGCTGGAGGTAGAGACGAGTGGAGATGGACAGAACAGGGGGATGGGGGTGTACAAAGAGTAACTACCATAAAGAGAGGGGCAGAGAGACACAGAGGAGAGGGAGAGAGAGAGGAAAGAGATAAACCTGTTAATTTTTCATGGCCAGCCGGTCGTAATCACAATGTTCGGTGCCCTTAGAGCCTTTAGAGTTGGCCAATTTGCATGTGTGCATATGCACATGTGTGTGCGTGTGTGTGAAGGAGGAGAGGAGATGGATCGAGCTTCATTACCAAGACATGGGGGACCCCTCAACACCCCCACTCCAACCCCTCACACTCCCCTGTGTCCCTGCCTGACTGCCCAAAGTTATAATAGTCACTATCATAAAGACACATTATCCTCTGATAGGAGACTGTACTGTCTTAAGGCTATAAAAACACTCAAACTTCATTTATTTGCCATATATGGCCACAGATAGAACTAATGAACTAACGGGAAAGTGTCAGAGCAATCAAAAAGAATCCCGGATAAAGTTTTTTTTAAGTCACCAATTTGAAAATTATTTGACCACTGGCATAAAGAGTGTGTGGGAGTCAGACGATACGGTATTATCCTACAAAACTTACGAGCATGTTGCATAGAAAACGTACCATTTACTCTTCCCTTCTTTTTCTAAATGGATACTTTAGGTGTGAATAAACCTAAACCATTCAGAGCTTAGAGCAATGTGTTTGTGTGAGATCAAAGATATGCCTTGTAGAGTGGTACACTGTCAATGACATGAAATACCTGGCACTGTATAAACAACATTGTTCGAGAACATGAGCTCAGTCGAGTACACACACACACACACACACACACACACAAACACCGAGCAGGTTAATAATGACCACAATCACCCATCCCCAACACACATACACACACACAAACACAGTTTGGCAGCACATGGCCATGTAAGGGGAAAACCACGGTGTGTGTTTACACTAAAACACTGCTTGTCTGAGTGGCTTTAGAGCCCAGGCAGAGCGGGCAGCCTTTTTAACAAGGCTTTAAAAAAACAGCCAAACACACACACACACACACACGCACACAGCCTTCCTGTCCTCTTCTTCTGTTTCCTCTATGACGACTTCTCCATATGCTCTTATTTATGTGATCAGTTTGAGACTCGACAAGTGGTAATCAGTATATTTTTTAGGGCCATAAATATAAATCATCACCTGTATGTTACACCAAAACGATGTGTCTCAAAATAGGACATGTGAAAGAGCATGTGGAGTGTTTGTTATGTCAGTGACACTAAGCTGTGGCTGCTTTTGACTTCGGTCCCATCCTCTCCCTTTCTGCTTCGTAACGTGTCTTCATTACAAGCACTTGCCCCTGTTGCCTCTCTTCCACTGGGGGGAGTGTGTGTGTGTGTGTGTGTGTGTGTATTTGCGTGCTTGTGTGTGTATATGAGTGAGTGTGTGTGTATCTGCAGGTCAGAAAGGCAGCATTTGTTCTGTGAAGGCCTATAAACATCTGCGATCCCTTTTAAGGGATTGTTTAGATTGACGGAACGGAAAAATAAACGTTCTCAAGGAGGCCGGCGCTCTTTACTGACAGAGAGATCTCCGCTACCAGCACAAAATGTGTGTGTGTGTGTGTGTGTGTGTGTGGGGGGGGGTGGGTAGGTGTATATTTGTGTGAGTTGAGCCTAAAATGACAGGTTCTTTTTTCGGGCGCTCTTTTGGTGATCAGAGGACTCTTTTTTACGTGAACCCTCTCTGACCTCTATTTTTCTTCTTCCTCTCCTATGCCTTCCTCCCTCCTAATCTACCGTCTACCTCAGCACACTAAAACTCTCAGCAGCTCACACTTTTCCTCTTTTTTTTTTTCTCTCCTAAAAGCATGGGTGTTGTTTCTACCCCACCCCCACCAGTTCATACCCATGATAACTCCCTCTCCCCACGAGCAGAAACTTCTCCCCATCTCCTCTCTTTCTCATAACACTCCTCCTAATGCCGAGGAGTTGTTGTGTCTGGGTTGCAAGCAACATGTGGAATATATCAAAACCCTCTCTGCCTCTCTTTCTTGCTTGCCCTCTCACTTATTCACACACACACACACACACACAAGCACACACACACACAAGCACACACACACACATGCGCACACACAGATCTGGTAGCGGAGCGCGGGTCTCCTTGAGAACGTCCAGCGTGAGGAAGTGGGGTGTCCGTCCAGCCGTGATTTAGGTCAGAGGGAAGCAGGGATGGGAGGCTTCTCTGCTCTCTGTTTATTTGAAGCAGGAGCCATTACTGCTGTCTCTGGACCATATTTATACACAGACACAGAACAGACGCACGCTGATTCAACCAGATTGTGTGCGTGTGTCTGCCTGTGTGTATTTTTGTGTGAGAGTAAGAAAGAAAGGGCATGCATATTATGTGACTCGGTCAGAGAGATGTGTGTCTGTGTACAATGCACAGTAAAAATAAACTGCTGTGATTTGTGGTCTGGGCCTAATAGAGGAAGGGCCAGCACTTTTAGCGGGAACAGTGTGCAGCGGTGGGCCTCAACGCAGCAACATTAGGAGTCTACAGGGACTGCTGGCTTCACTCCAGTCCAGTCCCAACATACTTGATTCACCTAATGAAAGACATCTAATCACCGAACTGCGGTAAAATAAGCAAGCAAGTCCATCTGCTGTGTGGAGTATGAGTCAAGGGTTTGCAGCAGAGTAAATAAAAGTGTGTGAGTGTGTGTGTGTGTGTGGGTGTGTGTGTGTGTGCGTGTGTGTGTGCGCATGTGCTCCAGGATAGTGTGCCAGCAGCCTGGTCGTGTAGAATTTGTGTGGTGTAAACTAGTCCCATGGCGTCTATTGCCTGTCTGCCATTACTGCAGGGTTGCCACAGCTTGTAAAAGCCTCGTTAACACAAAGACCTGCTCACATGTTAATTGGCTAATTGACTAATTAATTTTTGCATAAAGGCGTGCACGGGGAGAAAGGCTAGCTAATTGAAAGTGACTATAGGTTTAATTACGTGAAGAAAGGGTGAGGAGGAGGGAGTTGTGAAGGTGGGAGGCCCAGATATGTTGCTCTTTTTCACAGCATTTGTCTTCTGTGTTTTCTATCTCACCCTTTATATCTCTTCGCTCCAATCTCAACATCTCACGTGTCACTTCCATCTGTTGACTGCTTTTTTGTTAACAATTACCTTGCAGCGAAAAAGGCGAGTTAGTCAGCAACCCAAAACTGACAGTGATGCCAAATAAAAGATAAAAGCATCAAACAAAGGCACTTCTTATCTTCATGAACATTCTTGTGCATTTTCCAGGCTCCCCTGCATATTGCTGAGAAATAATTTAGGTATGACTGCCGAGCTGTTGTAGAAACCACGTCAGGCAACTAACCATCTCCGGACGTCTGTCGCAGAGGCATCAGTGTGATCATGCATTCACATCAACAGTAATCTAAGTCCAATTATTGAACAATATGTAAAACTGACACACACATCGAGACGGGGACAGAGGAATGTACGAGTGAACGAATGTCTGTTAATTCAATTCCTACCCACCGCTCACTAAAACTCAACCACAAATTAAATCGGCCAGGGGAGCAGACAGCTAACAAAGGAAATTAACAATGATGCTGCCTCTGTATTAGGGCATATGGATTCGCTGCATGTTTGCTGCGTGTGTGTAGCTGCAGCCTCACGCCTCTGTACGCAGAGAGAGGGGGGAAAAAGGCCAGTTTTAATCAAGAAATCCATTCCACTTTTCTAACCCCTCTTTGCTTCTTGCTCCCCTCCCTCCATGGCAGGCTTGTGTGGAAACAGAAGTGCTAAATTACCCTGGAGCAGTCAGACAAAAACATCTTGTTGGGTTCTAAATTGCTTTGCATGCATATTAATTGGACAGAAATCCCTGCAGTGTATTTGGGTTTGCGCAAGCATTTGTGTGTGACTGTATCTGTATATGTACAGTATGTGTGCGTGCATATGTACAGTGTGTGTGTTGGGCAGTAGCGGTGAGCTATTATAGCTGCAGCGGCTTGCAGAGATTTGGAGGTTATCTGTTTTTGTTGGTTAATTGTGAAGCTGATAGTATCGAGGGTCTAGGCCAATTCAAGTGGGCTTTCAGCCAAATTACCTCAGTAATCGTTTGTATTCAAGTCCCTGGATGCTCTCACCAAGACAGAGCCTGGGAAGCCCTGAAGTTCAGTGGAGAGGGGCAGATCTGACCCCAGCTTTAGACAGCTTACACTGTAATTGAAATGATATTTTTTTCACACCATTATTGGATTGCTGACAAGATTTCTCCCAAAATTCCATTTGTGGTCAATTTATCCTGTTTGTTTTTAATTAATGCGGCAGCTAATGAACTCAGAGGGAATCTTAGCTAAATGATCAGAATTTCCTCCATGTTCCCTGTTATCTTTGAAGCAGTAGGCTTTGGAATTGGAGCATGAAATTGTTTGAAAGTAGGAGAAGGAATTCACTTGGATGGAGTGCACAAACACTGAAGCCAATACAAGCAGAGGGGACATTGGATTTGTAAATCTACTTTTCATTCACTATGACTAGAAATTTCATTGACTATGACTAAAGATTATTTGAAGCTATAACTAGTTTATTGTGGCACAGGCATGAACGCCTAATGAAATACACATACTGTTATCAGAATTCTTTTTTCAATATGTTGATTCAATTAATTCAAAAATGGAGCACATTGCGTATAAGCAGTTAGCATTTTGTGGGTGCAGTCTCTTTGTGTCTTGCTTTCTCTCTCTGTCCTCCTCTCTCTTTCTCAAAGATAAATCATCCCACAGCTGTCCTTGTCAAACTAGAAAGTATTCCACTCACTGAATGGGTTTAGAAAATACATTAGTAGAATGTGGTTGATGTCTTGTATTTTTGAATATGAAATTCTGAGAACATGGCAGACAAAGGCCTCAAATGATTTTCATCTTGGCTGTTATTCATGACAGAAGGAACATTTAAACATCTCAGATCTGATAGAAAAAAAGGATCAAGCATAACCTTGACAGATGATCCCTTGATGTCCTCATGACCCCTCTGACTATTTTTCTTTTCTTCTTCTCTCACTGTACGAAGGAACAATTACATTCTGTGGTTACACATAACATCTGAATTTACAGTTCTGTTGCTGCCTTTACTTCAGACATTTATTTCTTAAAAATACATCTTCATAACCTGCATAGAACTAGCTTCTTGTGTATGTGTGTGTGAAGGTGTGATTGGGATAAAAAAAAAGGGAGACCGTGTCAAAAAGCTACAAAGCGGATTGAGACAATAAACTGGGCAGCGCAGGACACAAAGTGGTATTAAAAAGGTGATGCCCCTGTCACAACCTCCACTTAAACCACCCCTACACAGGAATTAGTGTTAGTGTAAGAGTGCACAAGGTGGGAAAAAAAATCTGCAAGTCAAGGTTTAGCCACAAGCAGTCTTGGCGGGAAGCAGTAAGGCTGAAATCCTCCCCATCATCTTTTCAGCAGAAGAATAAGTTGTCGTCATTGACTTCATAGTCTGCTATGCAGGACTCCAGGCCATGAATCCCCAGACAGTGACCTCATATTTCACCCCCGAACAGACACACACACACACACACACACACACACAAATGGTCACAGCTCCCTGTCCACACACACACACAAGTGCTTCCTTTTCAGCATATTTCTTTTCAGCATGTCTTTTTCACTTCTTCAACTGTTTTCTGTTTCTGTCCACATCTCAGTCTTTAAACTGCTTAGTGTTGGTGTGTTTGTGAGATACAGACATGCGCCCACACGCACCTCAGTTCTGTAGACAAGTGAGACAAGTCATTTAGTTTTCTCCATTTCACTTTGCTGTTAAAGGTCGAAGGAATGTTCTGCTGAAAACACAAACAAAATGTGCAAAAAGAGACAAACACACACACACAGCGCGGTGAGAAGCTGTGAACATAAACACTTAACCCTGGAAAGATTCAATGATGGTGGATAAAAGAGTGATTTGTGTTCTGCTAAGGGGAAAATGAGTAATCCTATCATTCAGCGTGACATGCAACACAACACGCCGCATCAGTCACAGACACACACACACATGCGACACTAAACACTGCCTATCAGGATGATAAAAGCACGCCTCACCCACACAATAAAGCGTTTGATTTTTCTATTTTCCGTGTCATTCATTTTCTCTTTATGCTGTTGTAAACCTCCTCCATTCTCTCTCTCTCTCTCTCTCTTTCTTTCCCCCGCCGGCATTGCTCCTGACACAACAGCACATATTTGTATATTCATGTAAATATCTCAACTAATCTCTATAAATATATTTATGAGATTTAATACCTTTGTACTGTAATACTATGCATGCTGAGCATTGGGTTTTACACCCTCATGAAGACGAGCACACATGCATAGCCTCATACAGACACACACATCTTCACACAGCTTGCATTGGGTGCATACCAATCCCTTGGTCTTTCTTTCTTCCTGCCGGGGCATTAATTCCTGCCCATATTTCCATCTGATTATGGTCCGGTTATACCCGCAACTAATTGAACATTAAATATAAAGAAAGTTAATGAAAATGTCCTTTATCCCCTCCAAACTAGGCCTGAGAACGCATCCATTAACGCAAATTAATCTGGCCCTGGTGCGTGTTGCAGGGGAGAAGATATATGCACAGTTTGCTGCTCTCCTCTTCGACCCGAATTATGGTCCTACTCCTCGAGCAGGACAGTTAAATAACAAAGGATGCGTTGTTCTCCTCCTTCTGAGTATTCTGGTAAGCCATTCCAAGAGCTTCATATCTGTCTGAAAACAATGTGACGCTGATGCCTTGGCTCTCAGCTTGGAGGTTTCTGTCCTGGGGTTCTCCTCTTACTCCTGCTGGCCCATATACGGACCACCAGCACCCTCCTGTCACTGGTTTGGACAGAAAACACTCTGTGTGCCATGTGGGCCAAGGCTCCCTCTATTTTATTATCAGAGAAAGATCATGTGGTTGTTTCAATGAACAGGTTTCAGAACTGTAGTGCCAACATACAGTACAGGTAATTAGTCCATAAAGTCAATTTGACTATTGTGCCCTTTGGAGTTCTGATGAAAACAATTAATGAATAAAATGACTGGCACTCTACATCATCAGCATCAGAGATTCTGAAATTAGAATACATTTTGGCAAGTTTGAATAACACTTAAAATGTATTGGCAGCATAACTGTGAATCTGCTATGAATTATCTTGTTTTATAATGGGCTTGTTAGTTTTATTCCTTCTGTGCTTTTCCTTTCAGTAGAGCTTCCTGTGCAAGTGGCTCTAACAGAGCCAAAGACACCCACTGTGAGTGCGGCCAACAGACAGACTGACGCACAAGGAAAAGGAGGAAACAATGAATGGATGGATGCTTTCATTCTGATGAAAGGAATAAACGTTAAGGCATTTATTTTGTCTATTATCCCACTAAAAAGCCCTCTCCATTCCTTTCCCCCCCTCCTCTTGCTCCCCCAGGCCCGTCATATTAGCATCTCTCCTGGACAGCGAAGGGTTAACTAACCCGTTTAAGGGGAACCACAGAAAACAATACTTGGACCCCAAAAAGACAATGGCAGTGCCTTTCTCCTTCGTATTTGTAATTTAACATCAAAAGGCTCCTCTCCCAGCGACCTCTGAGAGCCAGCGTCTCTTTAATGAAGCGCCCCACCCCCCTTAATCACATTCAAATTGGTTAGTGTTCAGAAAATAGAAATATGTATTAGATAGCAATAAATTTTCATCATTGGCTAAGCCTGCTTCTTAATTGTCCTGTCCCAAGGCTTGGGAATTTCATTGTTCGTTAGGTGCTTAAGTCCCCCATCTCATTCAGTCTCTCTGACATTACTGCTGAGGGCTCTAATGCCCAACTAATTTGAATGGGGATTTACATGATAGAGCAGGGAGCATTAAAATGTGGAGGGAAAGGAAAAAAGGAAAAAAGGAAAAAGGGGGAAACGGCTTCTTTCACTTCAAAAGTCACTTTGTTCAAAGTCAAATGACAGTGTTTAAAGATGCTCTATCTCTCTCTCCTCAGGATTTTGGACAGCAGTGCCAAGTTTAATGGTTCGTTATCTTAGCCCCTCTCTGTCTTCCTCTCTCTCCACACCTCTTCTTCTCTTTCTGCCGCCAACCATACGCTTTTGTTTAGTGGCACCATACTGTTTCGGAATACGCATTGTTTTTGAGTGACTTTGAATTGCAAAGCACTTCTGTCATTCTCTATTAGTTTTCTCTTCATATTTCTGTTTCTCTCCATCACTCAATAGTATGCCATTAGGGGTTTAGGAAGCTTATTGAATAGGCATGAATGTCTGTATTTGTGCACACTTGTACTGTGTAAGTGTGTGTGTGTGTGTGTGTGTGTGTGTGTGTGTGTGTGTGTGTGTGTGTGTGTGCACGCATTTGTGTTTAGTGTGGTTGTAATATTAGGTTAGGCCTATTGCTCTTTCTTTCACTGTATTCTGTCTGGTGTTCCTTGCTGGCAGCTGAACTCTCTCTGAGAGAAAGAAAAAATGCCTGGAATTGTATTGTGTTTGTTCTGGAGGTATTTTGAATCAGAGGTAGATTGTGTGTGTGCTTGTGTGCATCTGTTTGTGTTTCTCCAAGTATGTCTATTTTGGATCAGTGTGAAATAGAAGCAGTGGTGATAAAGAGAATCAGATGTTTTCTGACGTGCGCTGTTGGACTATGTGTGTGTGTGTGTGTGTGAGCCACTGCAGACATATAAATGTCCAAAAGGCAGACACAAACTGTTTTCATGGAGAATTAGAAATTGGGCAGTGTGGCAGCTTGTGCATACACGTGTGCCTGTTTCCATTTATGTGTACACACATGTGCTTTTGGTATTTTGTTGTCTGTTTTCATATGAATAAAGACAAAGTTTCAAACCCCTGCCCACCTGTTGTTAGGTACCTAAAGTATCCAGAGTTTCTACTACCTGGTGCCTCTCGTAGCATCTAGAATTATGGTAAATATTATTTGAAAAAAGCTGAATTGTGAGATGTGTCAAAGCCTACTGTTTACCCCGGCATTAATTATTGTTTGCCTCTTTTTAGCTTATAAACATTGACACTCTCCACCTCCAATTCTCCATAATTAGTGTGTTTGGTTTGACCCACGTGTCACCGGAGATGAGAGGAGGTTGCAGAGGGTCAGAACTAATGAGAGAGGGGGGGTCGACCTTAGACATCGAGTCAACCTAGGGCAAGAAGGGCATCATCATACAAAACACACAATACCACACACAAATGTTGCAGGGCAAAAAAAAAAATGGCAAAGAATAACTCATTATTTCATTACTTTATACGCTGACAATGGCAGTATGCTGGATTATTAGCATTTAGAAAGAAGAAAATAACAGTGCAGCAGAACTAAACTGAAATCAATTTTGATGAGAGTCATTGTGGGACCTGTGGGAAAAGTATTTTTAATTTGATTCTGTCATTCCACACTTTATGAGTACAGTATCAAACTGACATCCTTTGGCTGTAATGTCGATACTTTGACTGACTGTATGTGTTTTAATCTTCAGCTCGTTATCTAAGGATATTGAGCTAAATATCTTGCTTTCTGGAAACTAAAGATCAGAGTCAGAAAGTGAAGGGTTAACTCTGATAATCACCTGTATTGATCTGTGTGCGTTAGAGAAAAAACTGCTGGTTCCAGAGCAGCCGACCATGAATGGTTATTGATTCTATCATAAAGACCGGCTGTCTCCTGAGTCTATGGCTCTTTAGGTAATCACTGATGCCTGTTTTTTTCCTTCCTGGCACTCCGACAAGTTCATAACTTCCACCTGTCCTCCACATCTGTACACTTTTTAACCTGATCGCTCACCCAATGGATCTGCACCCTAAATGAATCTCCCATCTGCTTACTTTTGCCCAACGCTGGCACTCTGCTCCATCTCCTCTGGCATCCCATGTCTCCTCCTCATACCCAGCACTTCATCCACTCTCTCTTCTTGGCTGCTTTCACACACAACTGCCCGTCTGTGCATCCCTCAGAAACCTTCTTCCCAAAACCTGCATTGTCCACAGATAGACAGACAAGCAAGCAGACAGAGAGGCAACAAACGAGGAAGCACTCACTAATCAGGCTTATGATGCTATTGGGCTAATAGAGCCATGTGCCCTGCTTAGGCCGCTGCTGTAAATGATTAGCGTGGCTCAGGCTGAGCTGTATTAGCAGGCCTGCCATCACTGATAGCTCCCAGCTCCCAACTTTATTGCAGCGATAAAGCTCGGCAAGAGCCTGCATTAGAAACAATCAGCCAATCTCCTCTGGTCTCGTGTCTAGGTGGGAATGGTGGAAGATTGCGCTCTTCTACGCCGAGGCAAGACTGAGAACTGAACGAAGACGCTCTCCCACGATGCCTGCCTCCGATAGCTGGGACAAGTCGTACAAAAGAACAAAAAGAAGGTGAGAGACTCTGCCCGGGAGTCTGAAACTGCTAGAAAACATCTGATTGCCCAAATGAAAAGAATAGTTCATCAACAAGTGATCACCTTCTCTCTTAAATGTCTTTTTCCCTTTCTCAGTCTGATTGATGTGTGTTGCTCTGACTCAAACCTGAATTCACATCTAATTTCACTAATTGAATTTAGCCTTAAAAATATATGAACACAGATTAATAATTGTTGAGTGTGTGTGGGTGTGTCATTCTCTGAGAGTTTGTACGTGAGTGTGTGGCCACAGCACCCCTGATGGCCTTTTGCTGAAGTGGAGAGCCCTTATTTTGAGCAGTTACACTAAAGACACACTGCCAACACTCATCACCCTTGGAAGTATGTACACACACACACACACACACACACACACACACACACACACACACACACACCCACACACCCACACACTCATATGTTAGCACACACATCCCAACCCTTGGAGTGGCATGCTAACGGGAAGTAAGGTATATTTTTATTTTGTGCTGGTCACAGCGAGGTGGGTGTGATACACTGTGCGTGCCAATGCAGAAACAAAAATCACACAAGGAACACACACAGGCTTACACAAATAAGGCACACACGCCCACACACACACACACACCCCGTGCCCTCACACAAGATGCACGCACACAAAGACACAGACAAATGAGACCTTAGTGAAATAGCTGGTGGGTTTTCTGCTATGGTCATGATTTCCTTCAGGGCTGTGAAAACACTCTGCATATGGAGTCCATCTCCTCTATGGCTTAGTGCTGAGACGAACACACACACAGCATCAACACGTGCACACTCACACAAGGAATAATATTCTTTTCCTTGCACTTTGGCCTGCTACTGTAGAGGTATGGTTTCTGGCTTGGTACAGGGCAGTAAGTGCAATGCGAAGGTAGAAGGAAAAGGAATGTATAATAAGAAAGACTTTCGGTAACATGGCAGGGATTCATATCATAAGCAGGAATTGCCTTGATTGAGTAACCCTAGACGTAGGCCTTAACATGTGTATGCGTTTGTCTCATATTCGTTTGTAGTGTGGTTGAGAATAGACGTTTGTTAAAGTGAGTGCGAAAGGCAGAGAAAGGTATTCTGGCACGGCAGGAAAATCAATAGGAACCGTTGTGTTTTTTTTCATCGGAACGGCTGTCTATTGAGTTACCACAGCTCTGCTAACAGGTTATCAACTCAGGGCAATGTGTGTGTGACTGCGTATATATTCATTAACATCCTTATCGCAAAACAGGCACATAGGCTCTGTGTGTGTGTGTGTCTCTCTCTCTCTCCTTTGACTGGGTCGGGGTGTGGAAGTATTGACCAGTTGCCAGGGGATAGGAGCTATTGATTGTGACTTATCCGCCTGTTTATATTTGAACCCTGGGTTTAACCTCCATCGATCGACACACACCTCGCAGTCTGCAAGGTGTTCAACTCTGCTTTCTACTAATGGGGCTAAATGGTTGTGCAACAGTGTGTGTGGGTGTGTGTGAGTGTGAGAGAGAGACAGAGAGAGTGTTTTTGTGTGTGTGACTCAAAGCATGGCCTGTCCTGCATAGCTTTTCTTTTAGGGGGCAAAGCCTGTAAAATTAGTTTTTTTATTAACGGAAAGTTTAATTTACTTGGTTACACGTTTTGCCCTGCACTCAATGAGAACATGAAAATTATTTGGAAAAAAAATCAAATACCCAAACCAGACCTATATTTTTCTATTGAGTTCTCTTCAGTCTGTCACTGCCATGGCAACTTTGCAAGGTGTCGGAGGTCAATGTGAATATTCTCCTGGCATATTTAATAATTGGCTTAATAACATGCTTGATATTCAGTGACCAGTACTCACTCAGTTTACCTTGACACACTCAAGATGTCACCCTCATACATTACATTACATGCGCGCATACAGGCCTACACACCCCCACAGACATGATGATACAATGAAGTCAATTTCTATTTTTTTGTTTTTGAAGGGGAAGGTCAAATTTGATGTGCTTCACCTCCACTTTCTGTTCAATTGTCAATAGATTCCTTTAAATGCTTTTAATAATTTTGCTCCAGTCAGTTTTATATATTTCTCTTCATTTCACTGTGCCATGGCCCTCACACCAACACCTCCACCTTAGCTGGTTCAAATAAGCAATTATTATGTGTGAATGTATGTGTATGTTCCTGTTTGTCTGAGGTGCAATGTCTGACTTTTAAATGGAAGTTAGTAAAAGAACAAAATAAAACTTTTGTTTGGATGATACGTTTAGTTTCTGTGTGTGTTTATGTGTGTGAGTGTGTGCCTGTATGCACGCTTTCATATTTTCATCTGTGTATGCCCGTCTCTCCCTCTCCCTCCCTCTCAATTTGAAGGGTTGTAATGAGTCATCAGGGAGATCTGATGTGAATTATTAATATTCAATCATGATGCTGTTCATGAATTAACTGAAGCCAGCGGAGGAGGGGAGGACAGGAGAGAGAGCGAAGGCGTTAGAGAGATATATAAAGGAGGAGAAAGAGGTAAAGCAACCGGGTGTGGAACAGAAGGATAGGGAGTCTTTTAAAACAAGTGAGAGCCCAGTTTAGTGTTAGTTATATGTTTGATCCATGGGACACGTTGTGAATAAAACAGTAATATAGTGTATTTCAATCTCTGCACTGTGTTTGTATTTTTTCATGTACTTGTTGCAAACAAAGGCATTATGATTAAAAGGAAACCTAAATGTGGCAGATTTGTTCAAAATAAGAAATGTACAACAATGTAAAAAAGATAAAACACAGAGACTGACACACAAGACTACATTATCAGTACACTGTAGCTATTCCTTTTCTCCCCCATTATATGTGTTAGTCATGGTACAAGTTTAATTTCCTGAGTACAAACACGATGCACACATAACCCCTGCATTCATGACAGCAACTGTTATTGATTCATTTTATTTTGGGTCTTGCTAATGTGTAGTGTGTGTTTCTCGTTTTATATGTAATGGTTCGTAAAATAAAAACTAATATATTAATTGTCAATAGAAATCACAGCCCTAAAGCAAACCCTTGTCACTTCACCATGACAGACTAAACCATTTCCTCAACCAGCTAATGTTATATTGCTTAATTGCTCATAGAGGTTTCACACAACTATCAAAAATCAGTACAAAATCATTTCTGAGCATTGTAAGTTTACAAAAGATTGGGAAACATTATCTGTTATGTAACCGATCAAACATCTGTGAGTCCCTTATACATGTAAATGATTGCCGGCACACTGTTCTGCTAAGAGATAGTGTTTTGCATAGATCAGAAAAATGTGATACAGTACATGCTATCCACTCACAGATGCTGCGCTCACTTAAGAGGAAAGAACCAAGAGTGTGTGCACATGGAGCCGTGTGCCTCAAAGTCAGTTGATGAATGTGTTATTTCAGGTTTGGTATACTGTTGTCAACATAAATACCATGGTTCAGTGTAACTTATAGATACAAGATGTAAGCTTTGATTCTCTATAACTAATGGCCCGTGGTTAAGGTTATTGATATTCACACTTTAATCTTGTGTGTGTGTGTGTGTGTGTGTGTGTGTGTGTGTGTGTGTGTGTCTGTCTGTCTGATAGGAGGCGGTGCATATAAACAGCTGTCAGTGAGGTTTGGTTTTGATGTGCTTCTATGTTATGTTGTCACTGCATAGCTGAATTGAGTTTTCAGGTTATAGGTTATCAGATGCTCACAGAGACAGAACACACACACACACAGACACACACACACACACGCTCACAATCACACACTCATATGCACATACGCACACACCTATTTGTGCCTGTAAACCTGAACAAGCTTGACAGTTCTATCTGTGTAAGCAGACTCTCAGGCTCGCTCGCTATCTTCTCTCTTGTTCTCCCTGTGTGCCTAAATGTTTGTGTGTGCATTTGTGGAGCTTGACATGAATGGTAACATCACTGTCGTCCTCACCTCTCCGCAGTCTACCTTACTCTCTACTAATGTACACGATTTCTTTTAAACACCTCAAACACTGATTCTACTCTTAATTTTTACATTTATTGAGTTTGGAAATACACTTATACTACTGTATACTGAAATATACTATCACACAGTACAATGCTGCCACGTTTAAATCCTGTAATTGCTTCATTGAATTTATAGCACATTTATTTATTGAAATAATCAAACCCAAGATGCTAGTTTTTAACAGCTGCATGAAAAATTCCTTCCTGCTTCATAATTTTATACACCTGACGGTGTTTGACTAATCTGGTATCTTAGCAAACTTTTTAAGGTTTAATAAAATATAAAATTAGTTTCTGTGGGTTGTTGACTAAAGCTTGACTGTGCAAGATGCATTTTTAAAGATGGACCCAGTGAAAAGTCTTGGAGCTGAAGAGCATTTTGTGAGCGTGGTCCATGGTCTTGGCAGAGTTGCAGTACCCAGTGGTTTGCTGTACCTGGCACCCTCCACCTGACCTGGGAAGGAATCAAACCCACATCTTACGCAGCTCTTAGCCTGCTCTTCAGCTCAGACAGCTACTGCCAGCCCGACCATCAGTAGGAACTCCGGAGAGGATGCTGACCCACACACATACAGACCCGTATAAATACACATTTACACTTAAGAATGCCTTTACTGACTGCATTCACTCCATAAACCAAACCCTAAACTAATCTTTATCTGAACACTTAACTGAAATCCTAACCCCAAATTAATAAGGAGTGGCAAAATATCACTGTGAAGACATGTGATCCTTATAAGTAAAGAAAAATAAGCACAGACGAACACACATGCACTCTCTTTCTCCTTTCTCTCTCATGACTTTTTCTCTTCTTTCTCTCTATGTTTCCAACTAAATGTAGAGGAAATTATTAGTGATTTTTCAAAAAAGTCTATCAACTAGTGCCATTTGAATATTCTCAAGAGGGTGTAACAAGGGCACATAATTAAAGGAGGACCAGGAGCTCTGTACCAGGACCTCTGGTACGTTGGGGCATTTGATTGCTGCTTTCTACCTAGAATGGCATTTATGTTATTTTCATGAATTGCTTGCTCTGCCTCTATTTTTATTCCTTTTTTTTAGCTTTGTGTTGGAGCAAGAGAATATGATATATACTGATGCCACTGCTGGAAAAAAACTGTTACTGTTCTGTTATTTTTTACTTCAAAAAATGTTTTCCATCAGTCTTTATTGCATCTTTTGTTTATGGATACACTATTGTTTCACCTCAGTCAAGTAAAAACAATCCTGACATATTTGTGTACATTTTTTTGCACTCTTTAACGTTTTTATGCTCACAGTCAAAATGTGCATATCCTTTCTAAATACCTAATTTTGTTGATCAGAAAGTGTGTTTTTTATGAAATTGTTGAAAGATGATCAACTGACAGACTTTCTCTGGGTGGCTTGTGTTCATACATGTAAAATCTGGTTTAAACTCTGTGTTCTTGCATGTATTTGTAGTCTACAGGCCTGTGGACAGTAGGTGTGCAGATGTGACAAGAATGAGTGTATGTGCACGAATATGAGTGAATGTGTGTGTGTGTGTGTGTGTGTGTGTGTGTGTGTGTGTGTGTGTGTGTGTGTCAGTGAGTGAGACAGGCCAGAGGTAGAATGGTAGAATGCAGTATTCAGGGCAGATTAAATGAGGGTTTTGTTCAGTTTGCTCCAGATGTTGAGTCTATGTGTTTTATTTTTACATTCTTGGCCTGCAGCCCGTATATATTTTGGATTGGGCAGGGAGTATATAATATCAGTGGAAAATGCTGCGGTCTGGTACCTTTTAAATAACATTTCCTCCTTTTTCTGCTGCTGTCCTGTTTTTCTTTCCATGTTGTCTTTTATTCGGGAATGAGCTTTGAGAGGTGATGTTTAGAAAAGCGCTGAAATGAGACTGGCTGCGGGGTTCAGGGAATCACTGGAGACCCCTATGTGCACACACACACACACACACACATACAGAACACACAGAAACCATACACACATGCTGCTGGTGCTAAATTCAAGGAGTGGGTAAAGAGGAAGAAGTTGAGGTCTTAAATGAGAGGGTCAGTCGGGCAGTCCTGCGTCTTGGGGTGGCCCTGCTCGGGCAGTGGGAGATGTAGTCGTACTAATATTTGGCTCCCTCCCCTTGGTCAGTGGAAGGAATTATACCAAAGGTGCTCAGGGACCCACATTTTGGACTTTCCTTTCCTCAATTTCTGATTTATTTCAGAACAAATCTGGGCCGAAGCGGGCTAAAATCTGCACTAGAGCAGTTAATGGAGTTGTAAAGCTGGGGTAGGCTCCAGGGAAATATAACCACAGGGCTTAAAAAGTTCTCTCTCTCGTCTGTCTGCGTGTGTGTCTCTCTCTCTGTCCTGTGGTGGGCCCACTCCTGTTTGAAAAGCCACAGTTCCCAGTCAGAAACGAACGTTAGATCCCTCACATCTACCCTCATGGTGGGCCCTGTCATCACTAATCCTGCATGTGCATGCAGTACAGTTTGAGTGCGTGGACTTTTCATGCTAGAATATGTCTGTCTAGCATGATCTGTAGGTATGTGATCCACAATGACACAATACAATAGTGTCTTTTCATTCTCAAGTGACGTGAAATCTTTCACTGAAGCGATAAAAGGGAGAAGAATGGAAGAGGTGTACCAGCCTGATAGGGTCCCCGTTAGGTTAAGTTACTCCCTAATCCACTGTCCTGCTTTCTTTTCCAGAGGTCTTGTAAAAGTAAGGACAACAGAGTTATCAAAATTGTGTAGTGGTTAAGCAATGGCCAGCCCCTAAAAGAGAAGAGTGTATTGACCAGAGAAGAAGAGCAACTCTCAACTTTGAAGGTGGGGAGGGGGATGAATGAGTGTTGTTGAATGAGAGAGGGGAGAGGTGCTGCAGCACTCTAGTCTGCCAAAGACAGAGAGGGTGGGAGGGTGGCGGGGCAAAGGTCAGCGAGGGGGGGGTGGGGTGGGGTGGGGGGGGTGGGGGGTGCTGGACGGGTAGTGAAGGATGAGGGAGTGAGAGAGAGACAGCATCTGGATCCAGAACTGTTTCCCAGCCAAGTTACATTTGTTTAGTCTGAAAGACAAGGAGTGTAGGGGAGAAGAGGGGCCAGAAAAATGTAAGGCCAAGAGAATAAAAGCAGTTCAATAACAGAGAGAAGAAGGGAAGAGCAGGTGTGAATGTGTGTGAGTGTGTGTGTGTGTTTGTGTCTGCGTAACATGTCTATAAGTGCTGCATGACTTTATGTGTTTGGAGGGGGTTTTTTTTGTCTTATTTTAGTAGTCTGGCCATCAGCCTTATCTGTTATGGTAACATTTAAGGCCCTATTTCATCGCTAGGGTCTGAAGATGTAGTTACCACCTCTTGACACAGCTTTAAAACTAAGCTCACTAGGGCAAGTAACAGGTCAGACAATTCAGATTTTAAACAATTCCCCATTGATAATTATTATCTGAAAACTGGATGTTAAGAACAAAGGAGATCATGCCCTTATGGACAGTATGGGTCGTAATTACCTGAAGTGACTTTCTGAAATAAATGGTTCAGTCACACAGTGACTCTCTATCAACACTAATTACCCTGATGGGTAAAACATTGTCATGACCAATAACAATGCTGTCCTAAACTAGAAAAATACGGTTGTAGAAGAAAATGACTTTAATGATTGAGTGTGTTTTGGTGTATTTGTTTGTGTGTGTCTAAGGATCTCACCTCTCTCCTCCCCCCTTCTCACCAGATTCAGGCCTCAGGGGAGGTCAGCTCCTCTTGACCTCTGCGTTCCACAGCCGGGCACCACAGCAAGGCCACACACACATCTGCACCCAAACACTTCACACACAAACCCAGCACTTGCACATGATTTGATTTGAGTCAGTTTAGACCCATGCAGACACAGACACAGTGTCCCAGCTCATAAACAACCTACTAACAAGCTTGCTATGGACACATAGACCGAGAACTGAGGTGGAAGGAAAAAAGGGAAAAGGTTGACGCAGATGTGAAAGAGAAGAGGAAAGAACTGTGTTTTCGGAACAGCAGTATGCCAAGAAACATTTCTAAAATAAAAAGAGCAGTAAAGAGAGCAGGAGAGAGGAACATGTATCCGACATGCAGTCATCCAGACAGAGGCCAATGTTTTCACCTTTCAGTGTGTCCCGAAGCCTTCTTGTTGTAGAATACACAGATGGAGCTTTGTTTAGCTGGAATTTGGTTGTGTGCTCCATGAGCATTCCCCAGCCCCTCACTCACTGACCTTTGACCCCTAAATGCACACACACAAACACATACACACCCACTGATATGTGTGGATTTCAATGATATACTGTATACAACATTATGCAGTCAGACAGTACATTGTACTGTGGAACTTGGCTCAATGCCGAATCTCCTTATAAGCTACTTCTGTGTACGTGCATGCGTGCAGTATGTGTGTGTTATAAATGCATGTCAAAAAATAAGAGTTTATGAGAAGATTGACATGGTCAGTGGCTACAATTTATAGGTAATTGCAGCTGGAGACTTACTGAACAGAGTAAAGTGAGTTTTTTTGTGTTTCGATGTCAATCTAAATGGCTCTATGACCTGTGATCCAGTGTCTCGTCTGTGACCTCATCAAAGAGAGACGAGAAAACAAGCATCCCTCTTGAGGACAGCAGCCATTCATCACTCCATCTTTGTCCCCTTTTAGAGCCTTCTGTCCGTCATAAGAAGAAATCAATGTCTTAAAAGGATTGAGAAAGACACAAAGATACAAAGAGCACAGTCTCTCTCACTCACACACACATACACACTCTGCCATAACGAAGTACAAAGAGAGCGAATCTGTGGCCAGCCCTACTTTCTGAGTTTGCTGTGAGGCTGTAGCCATTGTTTTTAGTCAAAGTACTTGACCTTGTGATGAAAAGAATGGAACAATTTTGCAGTGTGCATTTATAAACTCAAAAATGGAATGGTCTCATTGCCCCCACTGAAAGTTGTTTATGTCTAAAGGAGTTTCTTTTTTCTCTAAATGATGAATGATGAATGATGAAATTGTATACATAATACAAAATTACTGCAATTTTATTCTGTAGTTATATTAGCCAGCTTTATCTCTGCGTTCTGCTTTGCGCCTAAGCAACAGCATCAGCTTCTCAAGGAATGATGTGAGTGATGGTATGCTAGAGACCTTATTGCAGTGATGGTAAAAATCTATGTATTTTATATACAATTAAGGTGTATTTTCAGACACTGCCACCAGACAATGTTACTTCCTGGTGAGCATTATCCCATTTTTGTCATTTGTGACCATTAATTGGGTGTTTGGTCCAGGATCATTTATCTGCATTCCATACTGTATGATCAAAATTAGCCCAAAAAACCTTTGCATATGCTGGCGGTTGGTCAGGGACACTTACACTTTGTTGTGGAATTTATGAAGTTTGCGAAGTGCTGAGTAATGTTCAATCAAACAACGTTTGATTTGCGGCGTGTGCTTGTAACTGTAGTGGTTAATCTACAGTGTGAGTAATATTTACTTGGAGTGCATTATTTATGAATGTATGTGTGTATATTGATGATATAGCAACAGCGTGTCGTCGAAATGTATAAACTAGGTAAATGTATCCCTCTAATCAAAGCTAATTTGTCCACCTCAAAATTCAGTGTGAATACACGAGCTGCAGCACCCAAGTGCTCACACAAAGTTTAGTGTCTGTTTGGTCTCCCATGGCATTGTGTTTAATATGCAAAGAAAACACTGTCTGTCTGATTCATACCAATGCGTACCAGTGTATTACTGCTGTTGTTGATTAACAAACAAGGAATGTTTTTTAGGTTATTATTGGTTATTGTAAATTGATTGGTCAAAACTCTCTCATCGGCAACACTTTTGAATTGTTATGTGTGCACTGGCTTGCACTAAGTGTGCTGTGTGTTTCCGGTGTTTTACTGTACATCCCACACATAGCTACTGGTGGTTAAGGGATTTTTTTTACCAAACCTAAATTGCATATTATGTAAATTATTTGAATAAAGTACACCCACCATTGCTTACACTCAGTCAGAGGGGTTACCATTTACTGGATGAGGTAAGGGGCGGAACAGTTACCAAACTGCAGCAATGAAATTGTATAAATTGTATTAATTTTTTCTTTAAAGATATTTAAGAATTTAAACCGAGTAAATACTGGGACTACATATTTATCCACGTATACATGACTATGAAAAGCAGAAATGTACTTGTGGTGGATAGTTTTATCCCACAGTCATAAAGTGCTCAGTCCACAGTCAAATGCCACCAAGAATCATAGAAAATCAAGAATAGAGAGACCAACCCTCTGTCTCCACACTGAATACCTGCAAACAATAGCTGACATTGAAGAATCCTTTAATCTGGTTGGTCTTCAGACAGAAACACTTTTGAAGAATACTTCTTACTAGCTTCTTTTAAGCCTGGACTAAGGATCGCTAAAGAAATCTGATGAGATGCATTCAGTACTTCGTATTTCTAAAATCCTTTATGCCCTAAAAGGTTTTTAGTAGTGTAACACACTAGGATGGATGGATGTTATAAAATGACTGTGTGAACTCTTTAAAATTTAACTCAAAGGGGTAAAACAAAAAGTGGAATGCAGATTCCTTTGTGTCTGTATACCTTTGTGTGTTTTCTTTAAGTGCTGGTGTGGAGTGGTGGATGTCTGACACTGGTTGGCTACTGAATAGCAATGCTTCCAAGAGCAATGGTGACAGAAAAATCTAACTGGAAAACAATAAGCAAACATGGCCATTGACAAAAGACTAATGTTACTATAGCCTGGTTGGTTGAAGACCAGCTGGGCTGCTGCCTTCTGGGTGAGCTGCAGAGGTCGGATGGCACATGCAGGCACACCAGCCAGAATCGAGTTGCAGTAGTCAAGGTATGAGGTAACAAGAGCCTGGACCAGAACCTGCGGTGCCTCCTGGCTGAGGTATGAACGTATCCTCCGGATGTTGTGGAGAATTAATCTGCAGGAGCGGGTTGTCGCAGGGATGTTGGCAGCGAAGGACAGCTGGTCATACAGATTCACACCTTGCAGTTTGAGCCGGTGACGCCACAGAGTTCTCAATGGTAATGGAAAGGAGAGATGCCTTCCCTGGAAGGGAGAGCAGCTCAGTCTTGTTTGAGGTTGAGCTGCAGGTGTTGTGCAGACATCCACTAAGAGATGTCAGCCAGACACGCAGAGATTTGTGCTGCCACCCTGGGTTTCAGACCGTGGAAAGTAATAGTGTCATCGTCGTAGCTGTGGTAGGAAAAGTCAAGTGAATGGATAACAGACCCAGGTGACTTGGTGTAAAGAGAAAAAAGGACGCGCTGCCAATGAATCTCTTTGCAGACAGGTGAAAAGAGCCCGCTGGCAACAACAGTGGGAGTTAGCAGTGACAACGACTGAAGTGCATTGTAATACATACAACTAATTATCCCCCAACTTCCTCACAGTGCCTCTCTCTAAACAGTGAGTGTGCTATGTGTCAGAGCTGATAGACCCTCTACTGGGGCTGACACACAAAAAAAATGCAGCTTCAAACCTCCAGTTTCACCATCCCTAGGGTAGCAGTGTTTCATGTCCACAAACATTCTGAGAATACTTTTGAATTAAGCCCAAAGTTCCTAGCGAAAAGGAGATTCAGAGTGGTTTTAAATACATTTTTTAGATGACTGTATACTTAGAGTGGAGAAGACTTTTATCTCAGCCATGGATATGTGGCTCTTCAGTACGTTTTACTGATATTGTCAAATAAATATTTATCATCTTTTGGAGTAATCTAATGATTTTGATTAAGTTTTTGAAATTTTTGTTTTTGATATTCCTGCAGTTCTTACAACATTTAACTTACGTCTTCCGGTTGTATGCGTCTTACATACAGTGTAATAACCACACATAATGAGTATGATTAGTCTATATTAACATGCCTCTACATACAGTATATCTGGCTGCATAAAGCCAAATTCTTTGTCTCAACGGAGCTAAAGAAACTTTATACTATGTGTGCTCTGACAGCTTTGGAGTAGAAGAGAAGCATAAAGAGCTCTAACACTATTGCAAAATGTTATTATCTGTTGAAGCTACTGCAGGACTTAAATAATCCACTTTTCCTTCTGTGTCTTTCACTGGAGAGAAAAAAAAAACTGCTGAAAAACTCACCAGAAGTCATTAGAACCAACTATAGAGGCCAACTTGCAGGTTTTTAATTTTATTGAAAGAAAATAAGAGGCCAAACACCCTGCAAAATTCAGCAGTATTACTGAGAAGAAGCAACCACGTGTTCCTGGTTCACTGTGATGTCTGCAGACATTATGAGACCTTCTGTTGGCAACTAGAGGCAGAGCGAGCAAATTAAAAAGAGAATCTTTTTTTACTGTCTGGATGGATCACACGCTTAGCAATCTAAAAGTCATGTATGGAATTTATGGAGATATTTTATATATGTAGTGGTTCTCATTTTCATTCATCAGGTATAATTTAAATTGAATTTGCCATTCATGTTAAAATTTGGTTCAAAATGCTTAAAAACTGTATAGCATGACAGCTATGACAGCGTGTGACATTGTTTACATTTGATAAAGTTTTCGCATTGGTTTTGCTGTAAAGACGTCATCCATGGGTGGGTTTAAAACTGTGTGTGTGTGTGTGTGTGTGTGTGTGTGTGTGTGTGTGTGTGTGGTACTCTGTAATGGATCAATATGAATGCCTCGTTAGCAAGCGCCACTGAAACCCTGTAGGCCCTTCAGAATATGAGTACCATTTTAGAGAGCAGCTTTTGCTGTCGCATTCTAACTACCACTTACACAATACGTTCTGCTCATACACACACTCACTCACTCACACACACACACACACACACACACACATTAGCCCACGCACATACACTCAACAAGCACTTGTGTGTGTGGGCAGCTGGCTGAATTGATGAAACGGGATTCTGCATCCTCCGGGGAGCAGAAACACACCACTCTATTTAGCATCAGAAAGGCTACATTCACTCTTTTCATCTGAGAGTTGAACTGAGGAATGCCCTCAAGGTGTGGACCGAGGGATAAAGATGGTTACGGGGGTGTGGTGTAGGCTTTAGGTGGCCGGCAGTCCCCACCTTTTGGTGTTGTGTTTCCTGCTTTCCCCATTTCTCTTCCCTCTCTTCTACAGTAAATCTTTCCGTCCTCTGTCAAAGACGCACACGAGGCAGAGAACAGAGGTTACAACTGTAAACAGTGGGGGGATCTTTTCATATTCTCCGTTTCCCCTTTCCTCGTGTCTGTCATGTCCCTGGTTTGTGTGGTCTCTCTTGTTTCTCTCCTCTACCCTTCACTCCCCCCCCCCCTCTCCATTTTCTTATCAAACAAAATGGCACTGAAGGGAGCACACGTACACACACACACACACACACACACACACACACACACAAAGGCACAGGTAACAAAGTTTCTCCTGGAGTTTTCACAGCAAAAAACCAAACAAAACATAAAACGGCGCTCACGCAAAAGAGTGAGGGTGGCGAGGAGGAGGAGGAGGAGGAGGGAAGAGAGGAAAGTTATTTTCTCTGGTTTTTGAGGCTGTGCTGCATGTACTTCTGACAGGTGGGAGGGGAGATGAAGCGTGCATTGTGTTCGCCTGCTAATTAGCATCGTTAGCGGGGCCCATCCGCTGTGAATGGCAGAGATAGTATTAGTGAGGTTTATGCACAGTGAGCGGTAGAGATAGGGAGAATAGAGTGTGGCACAGGCAAAAACTGTATATGCCAATGCTACATTAGGTCTGATAAACTTGCAGGTCTTTAATAGACTCAGCGGGGGGGGGCAAAGAAGTGTAAAGAACTGTACACCAGTCTGCTTCAGGCTTTCCTTTTAATACGCCGAATACGACCTCTATGGAGCTCATAAAACCACGGTGACACACGCATAAGATAATGAGCCATTGTGTGTGTGTGTGTGTGTGTTTTACAGAGGTTTGGGTGTAGTGATTTTTGAGATCAGACTTCTCTCCTTTCACCTTACCGCTCGCGGGTCAGGTTACACACAAGGTGTAGGTTACAAGCCACTGGCTATATGAATAGTTCTGTTAGCCTAGGATTCACATGGCAAACACACACACACACGCACGTACAAAACACACACACACTTCTGATTCTTTTGAACAAAAAGGCATTTACAACCAGCAGGTTCTTTTGGATCATATCTGATGCTTTTATGTGTATCACAGTGATAATATGTGTGTATGCATGTGGGTGCATTCGCGTGTGTGTGTGCGCGCCACACAGACCCCGGAGGTCACATAAAACTGTCAACATCATCCAATCACCCAGTTTTTTTTATACTGCCCTTTACCCCCTCCCTTCACTCCCTTCCACTCCCTTTCTTTCACTCTCTTCATTGCATCCCCTCCAGTGTCAGGAGAAGGCCCTTGAGGCTGTATTGCTCTCTATTTCTAGGTAATACACATGCACAAATGCACACACACACACACACATCCTACCTAAGGGAGAACACCATCAGAGCAGATTGGAGGGATGGGAGGCATATTGTTCGGGGTGGAGTTTTCAAACAGAAACATTTCAATAGAGCCTCCTTCTATCCTCTGAATGGTCGGATGGGTGTGTGAGGGGGATGATGAATATTAAGTAAGGTGTAATGGCCAACAACCACCTCTCCTCCCTAGAAGACTCAAGGGATCACCATGACACACAAGATAAGGGCCTCATGCCTGATGGAGTAAAAAGCTGTGGAGAGGCCACAGCACAACTATCCCTGAAAAGTAAAAATTAGTCCAATTTTCACTGCAAAGGGGGTCAGCTTATGTTATTCTTTATGAGCATAAATGCTGAAACATTTTAGTCTCTCATGTAATCATTTTTAAAATGGAAACAATGCACACATCTTAAAATAATCTCAAACCTTTTCCTTCTTAATTTGAATGTAATTATCAATGCAAAACTTTCAAAAGGTTATGAGATGAGTATATCTATGACAGAAACAATATGGGGCTAAATAAAAGGTGGTAACCAACTCCCACCAAAATATGGAATAACATTTATGCACATGAAGATTTGTGCTAATATAACTATTTCTTTAATCAGATTTTGAAAGTAATTGATGTATGTGAATATTTGACCCAGCTGATGAAGCTTCCCCCACCTGTTTAAAATGCCATGCTGGAGCAGTATTTCATAACCAACAAGGCACAGCAAAAAAGTTAAAAAGTGAAATTGCTGAGTTAATGTAATGGTGTTTTCATGGTGGGATTTGGGGCTGTAATGGTGGCAAAAAAAGGTATCAGTTACCTTAGGCACACAGCAGATGAGTAGAAGAATTTTTAAACTGAGTTGTAGTGCCATCAAAAAACACACCTTCTTCACAAGTGTGGCTGTTGCTCTCCCGCAGGGTGTAGATCAGCTGTCTCCTCTGGCTCTCTGACCACTTATTTTATGATATGATATAACATACGACACAGCAAAGGTGTTGCCAATGACATGGAAAAGCTATTATCTAGAGGATAACAGAATGCCGACTAGCTAATACCATGTTCAGACAACAGCATTAGGATGTCGGTTGAATCTGGCTCAACTTTTGCCGCAACACAATGTGATATCATCTGAAAACATACTGCATCGGTGATCAAATATCTGCAAGCGCATACTTCATAATGCAATTGGTGTAATAGTACTGGCTATCTGATATTTGTCACAGCTGGACAGGCATAGAAGTGTATACTTAGTATATACTTTGCACATCTCAAGACCATACAACAACAGCGACATTCTCAATCACCACTATAGTTGTAGAAACAGAAAATCACTCTCATGAGAAAAGCTCAATAGTTTTCATATGCAGATAGACTCTAGAAAAACCTTTAAATGTTAATTCAATCAAATTAACAAATGAAAAAGTACAATAAACATCAATAGCAGAACAAAGAGTGCCTCTGAACAAAAAGCTCACACAAATTTGTGGTATTCCGCTGGTCTTCAAACTGAATTTCATCTTGAAGCTGAAAAGGTAGACTCAGCAGTACACTTTCACGTACATTCATTCTACCTGACATAACCTCAATCTCACTTTTGTGTCAAGCTGCTCATTTAACTAATCAACCTTCTAAGAGTATTTAATGGTTCATTTCTATTTTTATTGAAAAGATATCTGTTATATGTGATATTAAAAAGCCCTTTGAAAAGCTGATGAGGCTACACTGGGCTTTATGTCTGGCCCACTGACTAAGTGAGTAGCTCAGTTTGATTGAGAAATCAAGAGGACTGCGTCAAGAAATTGCTTTATTGGAATGGCGCATGTATGAGATTACAGTTTACAGTGCTTTTTACAGCTTTTGGGCTCTGATGAACACTTACCTCATTATCCCTAACTTCAGTGCATTACAAATCCCTTCAGATAACAACATGTTGCAGGCCTCTATCATCCTTATACAGTACAGCAGAAGAGCATTTCATTACACTGTCACCAGTCATAATCCTCCGACCAGCATGGCCCTCACGGAGCATCAAACAGATGACTCTGAAACTGAGGAAAAGAGAAGGATGAGGGAGCCAGAGACGAGGAGGGGAGGGGGGGGGGAGCGACGTAATGGCGCGTGTTTGTAAATAATCTCTCTGTCACGGTGGTAAATAGCAGTTTATTTAACAAGCATCACATCACAGGAGCGTTTTCCACCCTCCGCCGCCCCATCTCCCCTTATTCCTGCCCTTCATCCCTCTCTCCTTCCCTCCTCTCCTCTGCTCTCGTCTTGGGCTCTGCGGTTACAGCAGAGCATTAATAATAATAACAATGATAAACAGAGAGGAGAGATAACCACAGTAGTGTGTGTATAAGAGGCCCTCGTGCTCAGCCAGCTTACAGCGCTTAGCCCCCATTAAAGATGGGATGCGGAGGGGTGGGTGGGGGGCAGCAGGAAAATAAGAAGCTGTTATTTTGCATGATATTAACCACATGAAAGCGCACGGCTGCCGAGGACAGTAAAAGTCGCTGAGGAAGACAGAGGGAGGGTGCGAGAGAGGGAGGCTTGGTGGAGGAATAATGTAAATAGCGGCTGGCTGAGTTATCGGGCATAGCACTGTCAGACGTGTGTGCATGCGTGTGTGTGTGTGTGTGTGTGTGTGTGTGTGTGTTATCGTACGCAACGCTGTCAGACGGCCCATTGTTTGGGAAGCGATAAAAGGCAATTTCCCAGAGTCCCTTGTAGAACCACACGCTCGGCTTAATTTGAGGGCCATTTTCCGTGACAGTGTTGACAGTTTATACATCTTTCTCCCTCTTTCTCTCTCCTTTTCTATGTCTCTTTCCCTCCCTCTCCTGCGTTTCCTCGCCTCCTCTGCTCATCCTTCCTGTGTGTGCGTGCTCACTTTGTAGTAAAGAGGGTTGTATTCATGTCTGTGTTTATTAGTATCTCACCCCCGTGTTTGGCATGTTCCCTTTGAGGAAGCAACAATACCTGATAGTCTAATACCTGTCAGTACGCACACGTACACACATGCACACACACACACGCACACACACACGGAGCCACGTCTGATGGGAATGTTTTTCCCTCTGCCCTGTCTTAATCTTGCCCTGACACAGAGCATTGTGAGCTGTGCTACGCTGCCATCAGAGGAGAGCATGTCCTCTCATCATCCTGAGAGAGGGCCTATTAGAGGAGCTGAGGATGATGGGAGGCAGGGAGGAGAGAGGGAGAGAAGAGAGGAGATCGCAGGTTCAGGGCAGGATAATTGACACGGAGGCTCGTATTTCCTGCGGAGGAGGTTTTTCTCTACAATGCCTTTAGTGAGAGAGCAAACAAGATATTGTGCACAAACATACAATGTGTGTGTGTGTGTGTGTGTGTGTATTCTTTCAAACACATGTACAGTACATTCATGCACACACACAGTATGTGAGCAAACAGCTTTCTGTTCTGTTTGTGTGCTGTAGTGTGATTAACTAAATCGCACTGTTTGCTAAACTTTAGAGCTTGAGGCCTAGTAAATGAAACTGATGCCTAACATCCAAGTAAGGGAGCTTGGTGACGCCAGATTTTATTTTTACCTTTCTGTTTGCTTGTTTATTTGAATAGATGATAGACTATAGATGGAGCACTTTAGTCATCCGCGGGAAAAATGGGAAATTGCAGTGTTACAGCAGCCAAGTCAAACACAAAAACAAAAGAGCAAGTTTGAAACAAAATACAGTAAAAGCTGAATAGATCCTAAAAGTAGGACCATCATCTTTAACCCTTATACAGTGTGTACTTAATACACACTGTATAATGACAAGGATATTGGATCAATACTAGAGACTGAAGTAATATCTTCATGACTAAAATGACAACACATTTGTATATAATGCACTTTTTCTAATTAAGTCACTGTCTCACATATATATATTTAAGGTTTATTAATAGAAAATGTGCATTATATAACCCGTGGAAAGCACAGATGTAATGTTGCTTGGGCTGCATCTACATATGATACCACCTTCTTGGCACCCAGGCCTGGACAAAGGCAGAATGATAGGAGCTGTTGCATTTTTTATTTTAAGCTTCCAACTCGAGTAGCAACACAGTAGCCCAGACAAAGATAAAGCTGCGCAGCTATCTGCTTACCATAATCTATAACCTATAAAAAGAGAAGAAAAGACTCCTGGCCATTCTATTCCTTAACTCTGTTATCATTTTTCAAAGCTGAGCTCTCCTGCTTTCTTTCCTGCTCCAAGGCTGTTTTATTGTATTGATGAGAGGAAGTATTCTTATTGTATGTAATTTTTTATTATTTTCTTCCTTGTCTGTGGAGAATTCCCCACACTGGTGGTCTGGTGAACAAAGCCAATGAGGTGGGTTTGATAAAGACACACATTTTGAGTTTGATGGGGCACTATCTGCCCTTTCTGTGTGATAAGTCAGTTTTGTGTGAAAAGTGGATTAAAAAAAAAAAAAAAAAAAAAACAGTATATGCCACAATCTATTCAGTCTCACGAAGTTGCAGACAGCAGAATAAAGACCAAATACCATAAAGTATTTAAAAAGTAAAATAAAAGCTTTTCCTTATTATCTAAAGCCAACAAGTTTAAATGTAATGTACTTTTTGTAAAAAGACTTAATAGACACAATACATTATCTGTATTGTTTGGAAGGCCAGGCCTGTGTACAGTCTCCTCTCCTCTCCTCTCCTCTCCTCACTATATATCTCCTCTGTTACAAATGGCCCCACGTAGGAAATGAGAGGATTGTTATTTCAAACTTAATAATGTTACACGACTCCATCAAGACAACGCTGCTCTATCAAACTCCCACAATCTCCAGAGATAATTTAATCACCAAATGCCAAACTGCCACGCCACATTTAGGTGTAATTTTCATCCATGCAAAGGTAATTTGTTTCAGTATTATGAATTAATTAAACCCTAACGAAGATGGAGAAGGCTGTAGAATGTCTAATCAACAGCCCCTTGAAGACTGATTGATTCTCTCTCCTACACACTCTGGCCTATCGTGCTTTGTCCTCCTTGTTGTCACATTTTTGCTTTTTTCCACCATTGCTCCATTTTTTTTCTCCATTTCTTTCTTTATAGGATTGTCCTAGATTTCTGAGTGTGGTGATTTAGACGTCACCAAAGCAGAGGTGAGGTTCCATCCACTCAATAATCTGTTTGACTGACTAGCTTCCAACTGTCTGCATCACACTTTATAATTTAAATTTTACTTGCAGCTTTTCATCTTCAAATGCTTTATGGTATTTGTTGACATTTAAACAGCCCTCGATACATTCCTTATTCCAATATATGCCAGTGTGAAATGCATCAAGGTGGAGCCATGTGTCACTCAATCATTCTTGCAGCTGCTTGTCCCAGGGGCCCGAACTTTGTTTTTCCATATATGTACAAGCCCGAGGGTTCCCGAAAGCGTCCTTTTCACCCCTAAACAGTCACTCACAGGCGTACAGCACAGCAAAAACCATACTACACCATAAATCAAGGTTAGAACACGCCAAAGTCATACACAGACAAGCCCTTCTCACGCACACACAACACATGTCAGGTGTTATCTGCTTTCAGATCTGCTGGTCTGTACACTGTGTATAGTTTCTCTGAACTACACAAACACACACACACACACACACACACACACACACACACACACACACACGTTCACATAGAAAAGCTCAGACACATACAGTAAATGCAACAAATGCCTTCTCATCTACCAGTAACAACATACCTCACATCCAGTTCTTGCTAATGTAAATATTTATTCTGCATGCTTGAGATATTCAGGGCATGCTACGTGGTTGAGACAAAAGCTTCCAAGTTTGACAGTGCTTAGTCAATCTAGGTTAACAGTGAATGAATGAAACCTGTAACTCTGCTTTTGCAAACACCTTTCACATGCTGAAAAGATGGAGTGTCTTAACTTTCAGCCTTTGTAATTCGTGCATCCAACAGGGAAAGGTTAATGTAGGCAGAGATAGCTGTAGGTGCATTCCTTTACTGCACTGCGGGGGGGGGGGGGGGGGATAGGATAAACTTTATATGTACTGTATATAATTAATATAATCAATCTTAATGTTGTATTAATGTTCAATATTACTGTTGAATTACTGACACATTTTATTCTGATGCTTGGCAACATTGTTCTTAAAACTTTCCTGCCAGTAAAGCCCGTTGAAGAGAGAGAGAGAGAGAGAGAGAGAGAGAGAGAGAGAGAGAGAGAGAGAGAGAGAGAGAGAGAGAGAAAGAGAGAGGTGACATAAAGAAAGGAGATAGAACAAGGTAAGCAGAGGCTGCCTGCAGTCTGTGTGAAACTTGTAAAACAAACACAGTTCAGTGACAGGCACCAGGGTGTGTGTGGGTTTGTTTGTGTGGGTATTTATTTAAGCTTTATGAGGCACCATGGGAAATGCAACAGGGAGTGTCAGCAGACAAACACAACATCATAACCAAGCACTCAGACAGGCCTCTATTTAAAGGGTCAGTTCACACTAATTACAAAAGAAAACATATTTCCCTAATAGTATTAAGCCATGCAGAGAGTTCTGTTATTATTTGCCACCACCTAAATACAAAGGAAGTGAATGGACTTTTCATTTGTCATGCTTAAAGCACTGCGAAATTTGAAATCAGCAGTAATATGTCCACCCAAAAACAATGTGCTTTTTACTGCAGATAGTCCACAGACCTTGATAACAGTTTTTAGCATTCTGAAGACACACAACACAATTGTTTCCAACTATTTACAATGATGTTTGTGGATTATTCACATTACTTTTGTAAATGTAATTTTTAGATGATTGTTTTCCAAATGTAGCTTTAAAATATATATTTTTTCGATGGTTTGAACACCACAAACAAAATGCTACTGTTCCTCAAGCAGCTACTACTAAATTTAGAGTTAGAGTTACTGGTTTGTCTGTTTAAAGTGCAGCCTTGGTTTGGTTTGCATTAGCAGTAACTTATTGCAAATCTAATATGGAAGAGTGAACAGCAAACAAACAAGCTGACATCAATGAGTAAAAATTTCCAACAGTAATGCATGATTAGATACATGCATCATTCCCTCGTGCTGAGGTACGCAATTTGAATCCAGTGTGAATGGTGGACCACAGCACTAACAATGAAAACTACTCTATAGAGTATAATAGAAATGATTGAATGTAAATACATTGAATGACTATTGCTGAGAAAATGTTGATCATTGGGTTGGTTTTATGAAGATCTTAAGGATTATGACTTAATTGATATACAAAAGGCTTGTTTTTCCATTATTTCTGAAAGTTTCAGTCATGTTTGCCCCTGTTTTAGGTATGGACATGCATGTGTTTGTGTCTTTGTGCACATAGAGTTAAAATGACCCCAAGATCTCCTGCTGTTAATCATACTGTGGTGACACGTAGCAGATGACCAATTAAAAATCCTTGGGCAAATACCCAATCAGAGCTGTGCTCTGAGGGTCTTCCACACCACAGTTTGCCGCTGCTTTTTCACAGCCCTTTTCCCTTTCCGTTCTTTCCTTCACACTGAGCGACAGGGGTCTTTTCACCACACATGGACGCACACACACATGAACACATGCAAAAAACACATGCACACACGCACACATAAATGGAGTACAGCTTAGTACTCTTTATTAATCTGCAGGGCGTTAATTGAAACCCCCCTGAGTCCTAGCCATACCTGCATTCCCTCTCTCATTATCAGTCAAGGTGCCTTTGGGGGAAGAAGAGAGGGGGGATGGTGGCGGAAGGACAGGACTCCTGAGTCTCCTGTGACAGGCCAGTTGTACATCCACAGATCTGACTGAATTAAACTTAGCAGCCAGTTGGTGTTTGCCTTCTCTTCCATCGGTGGAAAAAAAGATGCCTGGAGCAAAACATGTGGCTACGTGTTCAGTACGGGCTTGGGTTGATAGTAGTGGCCTCCCTTTCCCATCACTCTCTTATTTCTAATCTGACCAAATTTAAGTGCATGGAAATATATTAAATTAAATATATTAATCAAATTATTTGGAAATGCATCCATCTCAGTTCTTTTTAATAATTCACATAATATTATACCCCTTTATCTTACACTGCTCATATTGTAACAGTTAGATCATGAATGAAACCTCAGGATCCCTAGAAATAATATTTCATGTCTGTTGTTGACATAGCAATAAACACAAATATTCCAAACGGCAAGCGAGTAGCATTCGTAGAATCTGACTTATTTTTTTTCCCTTTTATGAAGCTGTCAAAACACCAGTTATCAACCAAGGTCTACCGACAAGCGACACAATCACTGTTTTTCAAATTTTCCTTCAATGTTATTTTTTTGTCAGAATGAGCAGCGTTTCAATTCAGTGTTTTTGTTCTGCATGATTACATTACCAGATTTCATCTGGTTCCACATGTTGAAGTTAATAACAATTTAAACAAAAATCCGCTGTAAAACTCACAACACACAAATGTTACAAGACGTCTGTTGCAGTGACAATGTTTGATGGGTGGAAAGAAATAAAGCAGAATAGGAGAGCTCTTAAAGCATTTGAGTCAAATAATATTATATTAAAACAATGGTCTAGTTGGAACTGGCTTAATTAGACATACAGTATGAAGGAGATAATAGGTGTTTAATAATTCATAGTATTTAAGAAGGAGTGCAGTTGATCAGGGGGACCGGGAGGTTGACATTTCTGCTTGGTTTTCATCTACAATGGGACGTTTTATGATTCATGTGTTTCTGCTCATCATAGGTGTGGAGACAAGCATCTTCTTAGACTTTTGTCATTATGGTCCAGCTTAGACTTTAAAATTAGGTCAGGGTTCAGTTTACATAGGCATTACTGGTTATGGAAACGTATATACAATGCCAAGAGAGTAAAGTGTGTATGAGTAAATTGCGTTCTTGCCTGTGTGTGTGTATGTGTGTATGTGCGCCAGGAGAGAAGAGGATCCGATTAGTACTACTCTGAAAGTAATTACCTTAATTAAAGCAGTAATGTGTGGAGACAGAGGGGAGGAGAGGGGGGAGGCAGGGGAGAACCTGCCATCTTTTATGGGGCAGTTTAGGGACTGTGTGATTTAAGGGGCACACTCAGCAGTGGGCAGAGACGGGGGGGAGTGGGGGCGAGTGAGGATAAAAGTGGGGTTTTGTTATGGAAGGATAGAAAGAGGTGAGGGGAGACAGAGAGTGAGGGGAAAAAAACAGATCAATTCACACAGAGATCTGCTCAACAACACAGCTTAATTTCTCTTATATAATTTTCGTCTCCTGTTGGAAGACTTCTTGTTTTCACCGTATCTCCAAATATACTTTCCCCACATAAACACCCACACGCTTAAACCAAGCACATACACACACGCACACAGAGAAAACAATCCACAATAGCCTCTATTACACACTGTTTTACCATATGTTACACAGCATCTATGCTGGGCCTTATCTGCCCTGGCATATGACAAATTACTCAACCCTGCTATGGCAGACACAAGTCCTCTGTAACCTGTTTGTATACCACACACAGACACATATGGTACGAATCCGTGCCAGTGTGGTGGTCTGTTCAGATATTGTACGATTTGTTTCACAAGCATGTGTTTGTAGTTGTGTGTGAGAGCCAGGTAAACCCTGCAGGCCTTTATTCAGGTGGAGCCATTGCACGTTGCAGTGGAGTCTAAACACTCATAAGTGTCATTATGCCACATCTCAAAGTCTGAAGTAGCATTTTCGGTGCACCATATATGTACTCCTCATTGTTTTTTTGTTTGTTTCCTCAAATATTTGATGTTCTTTTCTTCACCTGTGCCACTAGCTATCTCTGCCTCACTCACTTTTATCATTGATGAAATATTTCCCCATATTTTGTAAGGCTGAACACATAATTGCTGTGCATGTTTTTCTCTGTACTTTCCAAGGCCCCACTCTGTGTGAAGTCCGCCATCTGCATTTGGCCTTGCCTGTGTGTGCATATGTGTATTAGTACATGTTTGTGTGTGAACTTGTGCCTGTGCGTTAAAGTGTATACACATTTTGAAGAAGCAGACAAAGAGATGGAGAGCATCTCGCACATTTGCATGAGCTGGAGGTCTCATCGTAACTGGTTGGATAATGGAAATCGAATAACAACCTACGGAATACAGTCAGTGCCGTGTCCTCCACATACAGCTTACAGGTGTGTGTGTGTGTGTGTGTGTCTGTGTGTCTGTGTGTGTGTGTGTCAGCATTTGATTCACAAGTGAAATAACATCTTTGTGATAGAGTGATAATGAAAATAATAACATCCCTGACAAAATATTCATAAAGGTAATGATGAATGCCATATTTCTCAGAGAGATACATCAGAGGCGTCTTGGTTAGAAGAAAACAGTGGCCGGCGTCTCCCACACCCTCAAATTATCTGCCGCTTTCACATTTCACTGATAGCATAGATGAGAGCTGAGGAAAATGGACACACAATTATGCTCACTTGTCGTATATTAATACTGCTTCTTGACATCTTCCATGGACCCTGAGCTGTCATCTCTTTGTCTGCTTTAATTGAAAATTAATGGTTAGTACGTTGCCAAGGCAACCGCGGCAGTGGTGGTGGGTAGCGAAGCCACATTCAGACAGACACCAGTGGCATTGTTTGTCCTGTCTGACCTTGGAAGTCAGAAAAAAAGAAAGAAGAAAGGCAGAGGAGGACAAAAAAGACATTAAAAAGAGAATAGAGAGGTAAGGGTTGAATGTTGTGCATTGGAGCGAGGGAGAAAAATAAAATAAAGTTATTATGGCTGTATTTTGGCCAGGTACAGAGAAAGAAAACTGTGGTAGGGGTTACTGAGGAGGAGACTGAAGATATGATGTCAAAATGCCAAATGGGGAGAATTATGTTTGAGTAAGAAAGCAGAAAAAGGCCTGGTGATTCTTCTCTGGAGCGACAGGATTACCTTTGTGCTGATGGAGTCAGAGGGCACCTTATGGCCCCATAATCATCTGGACACTAGGTGTGGGAGTGAGCGAGTGTGAAAGAGAGAAATCGTATGTGTGTGTGTAGAGGAGTGCGTGGACATGTTGGTCCTAATGTTTACAAATCCATCAGTGTGGACACAGTGCCAAATGGGCACTGACTTTAGGGCCAGGCATCTGTAGATTGACAGAGAAGCTGATGGACATCACACAATCGACTCAAGTGGTGAGTTCTCTGGGCTAAGATGAGGAGAGGCACAAGGGGTTACAGTGGCCATGATGAAAAATCATTTATAATAATATAAAAATTATTTACTACTCTGATTTAGTTTCAAAAGAAGTCAGCAGGTATGATGCCTTTCTTCATTAGTGGACTTATGTACCATCTTTTTCCTCATACATGAGAAAATAGAATACCTGTCAATTGGCATTTTTATAATTGAATGTATAGAATAGAAATAAAAACATGAAAAGGATGTAGTTCACGGTATGATTTATGTTACACTGTACTTCCTTATACTCCCACTTTATTTGTGCGGGATGCTGGGTGAATACTGGATGTTTATCAAATCAATATTTGGTTGCAGTAACTCATCATTTCAAGCTTTTCCTACAATACCCAGTATTAATTGTTTTCAAGGTTTTATGATCACACACACACAAAGTTCTTCCAGCCAGTCGTGGAGCTAACTGGACTGTTTATGCTCCCTCAACAAGGGATTATTCAAGGAGATTTTTTATGACTTTCCACATCTCCCTTTAGAGCCACAGAATGCTCGTTCAAACCACTTTTTGAAATTGTATGTTGTATTGCACATAGCACGGAAATTTTCATGCTGATTATCGGCAATCCCTCCCTGTTATGCCCTGTCCAGGAGTGGCCGAGACACAACATGAAAAAGACTCATCCAAAAGTCCCAAGCAGCCACAGAGACAGATTGCTGAGATTTAGCAATTAAAGTGTTTATTTACAATGTCCTCTGGAATAGATGGAGCTGAGAATGGACTTCAGGGTGGGCAAAGGACAAAATGACAAACAAACAAATCTTACTAGGAAGGCATAACAAATAAAACCTAAGAGAAACAAAGAACCCAAATTACAATATCTTACCTCCCTAACTAACATAAACCAGAGTAAACAAGGTCAACAGAAATGGCAGCCCGCCCCTACAAACTCCTGGAGGCCAAAGAAACATCAGACTGGCAGAGATCCTGCAAACAGATGTATAGTGCATTCAAAGTGTGTCCTGTAGGGCTACAACTAATTAACTTGCATTTTTGGTTAATCTGGAAATAATGTTCTTTATTTATTGATTAATTGCTTTATTCATAAAATGTTGCTGGAAGCTAGAGTCAGATAATGTTAAGCATTTTTGCTTGAAAAAGTGAAATTCATTTTCCGACGATCAAATAATCAATTTATCGACTAATCATTTCAGCTCTAGTGTCTTCTGAAGCTGAGTCAATCTTCAGCCGATAGCTGGAAGTCACTGCAGATATTTCATTGTGCGGTATGGCAATAAGTTAAAAGATCACACTTACAAATGTTAGAAATCAGTTTCATATCAGCTGATTATCTGATCTGGCTTTGGTAAGTGGGTTGGAATACTTTTTGAACTTTGTACTCTTCTTAAGTAATAACCTCCTGAAGTTTTATTTTTTGTATAAATTAACATGATCACAATGATTTGGAAAAATAACTTGACTTAATTTGATTAACAAATGAAGCATTATAATAACCAATTGCCTTTTTCATACGAAACCCTTATTAAATTAGTCAAAAGTCAAAAATCTGCTAAACACAGTTACACACTGATATTCACAATTTAAGTCCCCCCCCTCCCCCCCGTGTGATTTTGCAGCACGCGCTGCTGTACCTGTATATGAACAGAACTTGCACCTATTTGTAAGCGTTTGCTTGACCACAGCTCAATTGCACCCACCAGCCTTACTAAACCTGCCAGGAGAGGTGTTTGAATGAATCATGGTGCATATACAATGCATTTTCAAAAAACATATGGCTTCCATGCACACCATCGACATACACAATACTGCCTTTTTTTATTGTTTTGAGGCTTCTAACATGTGGACTGATTATAAATCTAACACACTTTAACAAGTACTTCAGAGTAGGGGCCAGTTGTTTGTGCGCGTGTGAGTGTGTGCGTGTATGGACATAGATGTACAAGCAGTTCTGTGTGCATATTTGTGTGTTGCCCATCATTGTGGCCAAGATTGAAAAACTCTCCCAGGGCTGGAAGGTCATGGCACATTTATTGATTGGAACTTTCTTATGCAGACATTTTGTGAAGGTTGAACGCCTTTCCATTCCCATTGTGTATTCTGTTACAAATGTGACAATACGCTGCTTTTGACAGGTCACATAACAGTTTTTTTCTTTAGCAAAATTCTCCAGAAATGTTTTTCGGTGCCTTCACACTATGTTTCTTAATTTACGTCACCCAGAGCAGACCAGTCAACAGTAGAACAAGATAGCCGGTAACACACGGAAATGTGTCTCAGGGCAACTGGCATCCAAGTGTTCAAATTATCATAGTGACCCATTGGCATCAACAGATACTTGATATATTCCCTAGTCGCCCTCTGTCGGGCCTCTTCTGCAGCCTTCTTTACTTCTTGCGTGGTTTGGGGGCTTTTTGCCTTCTGTCTGGTCTTATTTGTTGGTGGCATTATTTCCCACAATAAAGACCGTGCTACACTGTTCACTACGGCTGCAAAGACTTACCAGTAAACTGATGCAAAGGTCAAAGATAAAGACACATTGATAAACAAGCACAAATCCAGATTTTTTTTGTTGTGTTTTTTGTTAAATCTGCCAAAAATGGATACATCTGTCAGCTAATTTTCCGATGAACTGTCTTTCGTCAGTTTTTGTGTGTGTCTGTGTCTGTCAGTGTGTGTGACCCAGCCTGTCCTGCCAGCTACAGCAACATTTCCCAATCACATAACTACTTTTTGAGCCAACCTCTTCCCACAGTGAAAGAAAGACAGACTCAACTCTACCTTGTATCGCCTCAAATCTTCATGTTGCATTTGCAGTCTCCAAGATACATAGACATCAAACCTGAGGAGAGTGACAGTAGCTTTACCATATAATGCTGCTTCCAACTGCACTGGCCCTGAACTTCTTTGCCCATTGATGGCAATTACTGAAGCATAGGCTGTTTTATTCACAAGGGTATGAGACACTCTACCATTTGTTTATTCAGATGAATGACACTGACCCAGGAACTTTGCAAAACAATACAGAGTTGGCAACATTTCCGCTGAATTGAATTGTGTTTTATTGTATTTGAATATTATGTGAATATTATATATGATGTGTGGATGGAGTCCGAAAGTCATGTGTGGCGAGACGGATTGCAGGCTGAAGTTAGAGGCTATGAATTTTGAGCATCACAGGAAAAACCGAAATATGGACAGAGCAGCATGGATTAAGGAGAAAGATGAGTATCCACTGTAAAATGGTCTGAATACCACCAATCCGATAAAGTCAGCCAGTCAGGGGTAAATGTTTTGCTGCTGTAGTTTAAGAAAACTCAGTAGACAGCTTGGGAGAGGGAGTTTGATGCATTTTGGAGGTGCTGTTGCAGTCAAAAGTAAAATGAACAGAGATGGAGTAAACATCATTACAGAGAAACCTGAAGCTGACCAACCACCCCAGCCTGTAAGGTGGATGGTTAATGGCGTGATTGTTTATCATATATGCATGGAAAAATGTGCACTGGGATTAAGACTGGTGATGCAGGAGAACTGTCAGGAAATGGACAATCAATAATTGGTATTTTTCTGGGTATGAAGCCAGTCAGATTCCTGGCTGGCAAATGATCCCATCATGAACCCGTCCTTGACTTCCTGAAGCACCAGAGAAAGACGACTGGGTTAAATTTAGGATGCATTAAAAACATTTATTTTCATACTCACCATATATCCAGATTGAAAATATGTTATAAGTTTAGAATATCGTATTTTTTCTCAACACTGTACAGGTCATGACATATGCCATTCTCACTGCCCTGTCAAGACTAGAGGAGAGGAGAGTCTGAAGCAAAAAGTAACTGTCACACAGTTGTTCAACACAGTTGTTCAACAGAGCATGTATATCATTATATTATATAATATATATATATCAGAATCAGAATGAGCTTTATTTTTTATTTTTTTCCATTACTCTCAATGTACATACAAAGAAATAGACAAATAAATAAAAAACAAAAAACAAAAAAACAAAACAACAACAACAAAGGTAAGCATAAACATTTAACTGCTATGAACAAATATCAAAATAAATATATATACAGAGTATATATATGAACATAAACACACAACAATGCAAATGAAGTGGAGAAATAGTGCAATGATGTAGAGTGCAAAGATGCCTGGATAAATATGGAATATATATATATCATTATATAATATATTATGTATATATTGGGGGTTATGGTTATTAAAAATAGATCAATAAATAATCTCATAAAATGACTTTAGAGAGTCAGTTAAGATTGTTGTTTTCTTTTGAGCAACTAACTAGTAAGTCATTTCAAACTACCAGAATTAATGATATAATGTATACTGTTATAACAATAACAAAAACTGTTTAATATGAGCTGTTTTAAACTGTGAGGTTTAAAACATTGCATCACATGTGCAAAAGTCAAGAGTATATGATACGTGCTCCAAATTGCATTCCCTCAAATTTGTTTTAACAGCACAAATAGAAAGTCAGATGAATTGTTTGAGAAGTTAAGGTTGCTCAAAAGTCTGTGCACACACAAATTAAATATACCTGTGAACATGTGTAATCATGTGTACTGCTCTCCTTCATGACACGTATGTGAGTTTGCTTTGATTAACTGATAACAAATGCTGTTATGGAAAAAAATTATATGCATAGCAATTACCAGCACATAGGCCATTGTCAACATGTTTGTAAAGTTAAATTACAAAGCAATTGGCATAGAGAAAATTATTATGAAGAGGAGTTTATGCCTCCCTTAGAAGAGATTTGTGACGCTGTCATGACTATGACTGATGCACAAGCATGGACAAATAGTGGTGGAAGTACATTTACTCAAGTACTATACTTGTAATTTACTTCAGCATTTCCATTTTCTCCTACTTTACTCCATTACAGTTCAGAGGCAAATATTGTTACACTACATTTATTTGAAAACTTTAGTTACTAGTTTGCAGATTCAGATTAATGATACAAAATATGAATAAATAAATCATGATGTTTTATTATGGGTTAAAATAAATTGATAGAAGGGTCTATTCACAAGGTACCCAGCAGTATATAAAGTGATTCAAGTTATCCCCACCTATACCAGCTGCATCATTAAAGTTATGTACACATTAATGCATCAGAAATTATAATCCAATAATATGATGTGCATTCTTCTAAAATGACCCATTCTGCAACTTTTTGTGCTTTAAGCATATGTTGATGCTAAAACTGAAGTAACACTTTGAATGCATGACTTTTACTTGTACTAATAACTTGTTAGAGTATTTCTACACTGTGGTGTTGCTTTTTTTGCTTCATTTGAAACAATCAACCAATCATACTGAGACACCTGCACCCGCTTGGTACTGCACAGCCTACAACAGGCATGCAATGGACAACAATAATGAACTGCTACATCAAGAAACCATGCATACAATAAATATATTCAACAAATACATGAGCTTGATTTTCTTCATTTCAACCAGATACAAGCAAATTCTCCCAAACACAGCAACAGTTCTACAGCAACACAAATTAACAAAAGCAACTTAGATGATTTGCACAAATGATAAAAATGCAAGATCAGGAAATAAAATAAAATCATGTAATTTCCATTTTCTGTGTCAAGAAGATCATGTTCAGACGCTGCACAGATTAACAGTTGTTCTCAGTTGCCAGACGGATTTTCACTTCAAGTAGTGGACACAAACAGTGTATTTTAGGAAGGAGGAAAAAATCAAAGGCCGCTGCAAATGCTACTAAGATGTTACTTGCAATATAAAACTGAGAGAAAATGAAAAATATCAACTGCTTTAATGTACTCATGGACACACATGTACAGCTACTAGACCCCAGAAGGTTTGCTCTATCCAAGTAAATTTAAATTCTTGTGAAATGTCAATCTGTAAATTATATACATATACATATATATATATATACACACACACACATATACATAGAGTCTGAAGTGAAGGTGAAAATGTGTGTGTATCGAGTGTGCTGGCCAGATCTGCAATTTTCTCTCCAGCACCAGAGGAGAGTGTCTGGCCGAGAGTTTGTGCTGCAGCTTAGTCCACTCAAACCACCAGAAGGAATCAGGGAAGTAGGAAGGAGGAAGTGATGTGAGCGAGAGACGTGGGGAAAAAAGTAGTCGTGTGTTGATGATATTGAAGGCTGAGGAAGGGACTGGGGATGCAGAAAGAGGGAGACGATAGAAGAAAGAAAATGGATGGATCACTTTCCCATATTGCATGTGTAGCAGAATCCATCATCTCGGAGAGCCAGATGTGCGTCATTCACATCAAACTTTCCAAATTAAAGGGCCACCTCACCCCTCCACTCCCCTCTCTAATCCTCTCTCCATCTCCTTCTCCCTTACCATTAAGTCTCTGCTGCTTTTACACACACACGGGTGCATACATGCATGCTCACATACTGTACATGCATACACACTCACTAACTTCTTCCTCTTCTTTTATTTTTTTCAAGGGAACTTGCTGAGAGGGCTGATTTATGTTGTTTTGTAACAGCAGTGTAGCCTTAGGATGCAAAACACATCTCTGCGCTGCCAGTTGAGGCATTGTGGGTTATCTTATCTGATGTGAATAGGGGTGGTGAATGTTATTTGCATGCTGCATTGATGTTCAAATAGCAGTTTGAACGCTTCCTCAGCAGGGAAGGACTGTGATTGTATGGTTGGCGAGCAAAAGAGTGTATCAGATGATATCAGCCTTGGCCCACTTTACTATCCTGGGTGAGACGCATGATTCTGTACCATAAAAACTTCACTCAGCTTATACATACATCTGTCTCCAACTCCACCATCAGCTCTCCGTGTGCGTGTCTGCATGTGCAAGTTCCTAAACCCCGCGTCTGTTGCACTTTATGGCAGTGATATGTTAAGTACCTCATATTACAGTCATAAAAAAAGGTCTGTAAGTTGCTTGATGCAGTTTAAAGCTGTGGAGGTAATGCCGCAAATCACCCTCTGCTCTTTAGCCTGACACGCACCAACACAGCCACACCCTCGACCTGCTTGAGTGGCTGCCAAAGGCCCTGTCTGCCTTTCATATGTACACAAAATGACAGGAGTGGAAGCGAGAAGAGAGGACAGGAGACAAGAGAGGAGCAGAAACAGGAAGAAAGATGAAAGAAAAGGTGGAAGAAAGACGGTAATAAGGAGTAGAAAGTGTCTGAATTGTAAATGAGTAAATGTCACTCTGACAGCGGAGAAACCGGACAGACACATGATGGAGCTTTCATCCCTCCTTGCACAGTGTCATTGGCCCGTAAAACAGAGAGTGTGAGATATATTTTGTCATTTTACGTCCAATTTCCTTGGGATAGGAGGGTACAAGATACGTGAAAAAGCAGAAGGAAACACCCCTGCCCTACAATCTTTCTCTCTCTCTCTGTCTTTCTATCACACACACAACTAAAGTGAGGACACCAACTTTTCCTGTCTTTGAGGGAGTTCTCTTTAGCCGTGCCGCCGTATGAGGTTTGATACCTGTGATTCCACAGTTAATCCTGGTTAGAATTTAAATAGAAGGAACATTATTGTCTTTCTCTTACTTTCCTTTCCTCACTTCCATTTTCACTCCACTTTCACTTTCCTCCCGCTCCCAATCTCACTCACTCTCTTTTTCTCCGGCACCGGGCACAGAAAAAGCCTGACCTCTGCGTTTTCTCCCGTCCTCAAGATTGGTTTTAAATACTCAGCAGATTAAAGCACAGGCATGAAAGCTCACATTAGCCATATATTTAAAAATCCCCCTGGCCGATAATCCATGTATTTGTCAGAATCAAACACAGGGGAATAGAAAAGGGACCAATGACATGATGAGTAGCCTGAGCCAGACGTATTGTGAAGGGGAATTAGAAAGAGAGAGATACATTTAGCAGAATGTGGCCCAAGAAGAAAAGTCCTTCAGGATGATTATTGAAATTCACTCAAGACTGGCTCACGTGAGCGTTTGACAGGACAAAAAGCACCATGGCAATTTGACGACCTCTGATGCCCTTCACTGTCTCAGTCTCTGTCTCTCTTTTTCTTTCTCTCTGCAGTGCACACACACACTTACACACACACATACAGAGTGACCTGTAATGATGAAAGACTGATACAAATCTAATGTGCATTTTTCACATTCTGTAGGATGTGTAACGGTAATTGTTACTATGCTGCTATGCTAGAAATTTTAACCTTCACAGGTGTGAATGTTCTTTGTCAAAAAATAAAAATAAAAATGTGTGAACTTATACATTTTTATTTATACTGTATGTCCAAAATGTATTTTAGTTTCAATTTAAACTTTATAACACATCAGCATAAATATGATTTTTTTTTCAATTCATATAATGCCTTTTTTTCTGTTATTAAATTCCAGTTTTTATGCCCAATTGCACATGTTAATTTTGATGTTGTTTGTGGTTATTACACTTCAAACAGAAAGAAATGCTGAATAAATGCATGCATATTTGAAAGGCTAAAGAAATATGTTTTTCTGTTCATCTGTGGCACATTGTCTGTTCTGTGTCTATACTTTCCAGCGAATTACAAGGACATACATACAAATAAGCTGTACCCGGCTGTATCTTTATTAGTGAAACCACTGACATTACTTTTAAGTGTGTTGTTTCAGTGTATTTCCTTTAAGCTGGCGAGAGGAGCTAAAGAAGAGCAGATGAATAGTCTGGGGAACTGAGATGTGTAGGTCAAAAGAAATCATTGAGCCTTTCACAACCACAATTCACATAGACAAACGGATCCTGTAAATGTCAATAACCAGTTATAGTGAATTCCAGATCAAAACTTACAAAAAAAAAACATATTGCATTGAATGATTTGAAGCTACCAAGGTTGTGAAAACTACAGGACATTAAATGTTTTTATTTTTTTCAGCTCAAATGAGTGAACTTGTAATTTACTGAGGAAAGCTTTTGATAACACAAGAGGACAAAAAAAACAAAACAAAACTTGCATTCTTGAATGATTGTGGGCAAAGAGGTGACTTGTTTGAAAAAAGATGAAAGAAAATCTATGTATTTTCAATGTCAAAAACAGTGCTTTCATTCAATGTTTTTATGTTTCAATTGTCGCTCCTTTGAAATACAACATGTCAAAGGGCAAGTCTTCAGCCAGAGTGGAGATTTATTTGGCTGTTCTAGCTTCATTGACCTAGTAGTAATCTTTTCTGTTTTTATTATTTTATTTTTTGCACTTCAACATTTCTATTTTCTAGTACTTTTTAGTATTATTTTCCCCTCACAGCATATATTGATGCATTAAAAGTCTAAAATTTTTCTCTTGAATCCTCCTTATTTTCTTTCTTTGCTTTCCTTTTCTATTTTGTTCCTTCCAAACAAACTTTTTCTATCAACCTATCGCCACATGCATGACAGAGTCTTGGACTGGTTATTGTATCAAGGCTGTTATGTATGTCAGCTTAACACTGATGGCCACACTAATGTGACAGAGCTCTCTGGGTTACATCTCACTCTGCATTAAAAATCTTCAGCAGAGAAATGCTTCATAACACATCTTCAGAAAACACACACACACACACACACACACACACACACACCAAAAAGGTTGCTAAAGAAAGCCAATCCTATCGTATCCTTTCTCTCCATCCCTCCATCCTATCCAGTCACTGACAGCACACAATGCAGAGGTAAAATCATAGAGGCTTTGCCACATCTTTCAGTGTGTGTGTGTGTGTGTGTGTCTCTGTGTCTGTGTGTGCGATGCTTTCGGAGACAAAGACCCCTGCTGTAGGGAGTCCTGTGGGAAAGGCGTGCGGCCGGAAGATGTGAGCGCGCCGGCGAGTGATAATGTCAGCTTGAGAGATACGGCGTGTCATTTTACACAACCACACATCAAAAAAGACAGTGGGGGGAGAGAGGAGAAGACAGCATGTCATTTGTTTGCTTTGATACAAGATCGCACCGAGGGAGGGACTGGAAGGCTCTGAGAGTACGTGTGTGTGTGTGTGTGTGTGTGTGCGTGTGTGTGTGTGTGTGTGCGCGTGTGTGTGTGTGTCTTTTTGACGCATGTTTGTATGTATGTCTTGCACGTGAGCAGATGACGGGATAGGGTTTCAGGGATATTTCCTAAATGTGTTGTATTAAGTTACACTTAAACAGACAGACACACATGAAGACTGGCACAGTTTTGTCATATGTGGCTTGGGAGCTGTACAACCTGCATGCAGCATCATGGAGGCCGTGTCACAGACCGCCATACACTGAAAATCACGGGATCAAAAGTGACCCAGTTTGGATAAATATAGCACAGACGTAATACTGGGTTAACCAAAGCAGTAATTAACTTTACCTAGAGTCCATGGGTAGAGAACCACCTCAGACAAGTGGTTGTTTTGATCTAGTAACTCAACGGTAATATAAAAAAATTATACAAACAATTAGAGTTATCCCAGTATTGCGTCCGGATTGGGTTAGTGAGACGCAGAGATTTTTTTGTGCACACACCTGCTCCTTAACTCATTCATACTCCTCTTTCAGTCTTCCTCTCCATTTCCCTCCCTTCCTTTGAATATCAGATTCGTTCAGTCACTCTTACACCGCATAAAAATGCTAATAACATAGCTTTTTAAACCTTAGTTAACAGTTTTTGTCCTTCTCTTTCCTCCTCCACATATCAGTGTGTAATTTATATATGTATAATATATATATATACAGTATGATATAATGAAATTACTTTACTGCTGAAACATCATAAAACAAGCAAACATTTGCAGACAAAAATTTCCATTTCTCTTTGACGCATCATTACTATGGGCTGGCTGTGTGCATCTAATGTTATCTCCCAAACTCAAACTCCAAGTGTGTTTGACAAAAATTTAAGGACTGTTTCATTACAGTGGCATAAATCGAAATCAAATCTGGTGCTTAATACGCAAAATGGTAAGATAGCAATATTGATTTTCCCAAGAAAGTTGAAATAACTTGATTTGCCTTTACAATAGAAATCCTTCTCCGACTTTGATTTAACAGCTACTTGGGCGGTTAATCCTTCATGCATAAAGACATTTCTTCCTTTTCTTAGGTAAAGAAAGACATTATTAAATATTTTTTGATGTGACAATTTTCTCGTGAAAGAGAAGGATGCTTTCATTGTGGAGGATGAGAAGTTTCCCTCTCTTATTTCTTTGACTCTTCATGGACAGCCTTGATTTTTTTGTTTTGGTGAGTGTGTACCTGTCAAGAGTTACACACCAGCCCGGCTAGAGATTTGTTCCTGGACTCGACTGCTGGTTGAAGTGCTTTAAAATGAAGTGAATAAGAATAGAATAAGATCCTCTCGCTCTCTCTGGCTGTGCCTGCATGTGGGAAGAAGTGTGTGAGTGTGTGTTAAAACAGCTTGTTAACACGTACACCACTGCCTTGGCCGGGACTCCCTAATTATTCCCTTCCAACTAAAGGCCAAGACAGGGAGAGAGTAGTGATAAACACATTTTCTTAGCATGTCTTTCTCTCTCTGTTCACTGTGGTGTGTGTGCATGAGTGTGTGGTCGTGGGATGCGCAGCAGCTGTGACAGTAAACATGTTTGTGAAACATCTGCTAATTGAAAGCAGGTGTTGATTGGCTGCGATCCTCGCAGGAATCAATGTATATTCAGAGACTAATGCAAAGGCCACATGCCCGCGCACACACACACACACACACACACACACACACACACACACACACACACATTGTTCGCAGGTACTGTACTACAAGAGATATTTTTGTACACCCATCCCTATGATAGCGGTAGTGTTTTTTTTTTTTTTTTGGAGCCACAGTCTTCTGTTGTCTTTGCATAACCACAGAGGCGGCAGTGGTATGTTTGTGTGTGTGTGTGTTTGTTTATGCGAGTGTGTGTATGCAGCCTTCCCACTTTGTCTTTATTTGTAAACATGCACACTCATATGTGCACCAGAGTGGGTGTGGGCACATATGAGCGTGGTTGTGAATGTTTGGATAATTTGGTTTGTGTGCCGCTTTCCCGCTCTGGGTCTGCTTATTTGTTTATGTGTGTGTGTGTGTGTGTGTGTGTGTTTGAGGCCTCTCTTTGGGTTTGACTCTCATGGCATTGTGGGGAATTTGTGGGGGTTGTTTGTAAACATCAACAGCAGTGAGTTTTATTTTATTGTAGCTTTATTTTACGACATTATTCCCAGATGGCTGCTCAAGCTCTCTGTTCTTTAATGCGCCTACCACACATTCTGCACTCCCTCGCCTCACGCTCGCCGCCACACATATGCTTTTGCTCTCATACACAAACAAACAACATAGTCTGCGGATCTGATTTGCTCAGGAATGAGCAGTGAAGAAGAATTTTTCCCCGCATATGCACACAGGCCTGTATCACTTCTATTTATCAATCCAAAAATCCTGCATTTAAAGGATCCGATTGAGTTATTCAAGTTAGTGGCACAAGCTTTTTTCTAATTTTTTACCAGCTCTGTGACACCGTGGGTGAGCACTCCCATATTTCTCTTTAATTAAGCCAGGGAAAACCTTGTAGTACAGCCAACCCAGCTCATGTAGCCACTTATGTTTTAATTTAATTACCTGTCCACTTTGATAATTATTCCCCCTGATTAACAGGGAGAGAAGGGTTCCTAAATGGGAATATGAAGATGGGAATAGGAGGAGGGTGAGAGGGCCAAACGGCGTTTTTCTCCTTTCACCAAGAACAAGAATGAGGGTGTTGACTTAAGATGTTCAGGCCAGCTCTATTTTGATCCGGTTTCATACTTGGCCTGCTTCAGCCTGGCCCGTCCCGGCTTTATTCAGGCCATGCAGAACACAGAGTCCTACCAGGTTTCCTGTGCTCTGTTAAATCTTGTGATTTTATGCGACCGTTAGCCAAAACAGACAAACAACAACCAACAAATCATGATTCCCCAAACAAGCGGGGGTGATTGATATCTTTAGTAAAAATGTCAACAGTTACACAACAACAAGCACATGGATGACTCAATCTCTCGGGTCTCTGTTGTGCTTCTCACGTGTATTCAGTGATGGGATTCTGGTTGTTTATCGCTATTAAGATTTTAAGTAATCGAATAAACACCTGCTTGGGTTCAGTTCTAAACTTTCTTTTAATAGTACTGTTTGAGTTTGTCGATCGAACTTGAAGGTGCACCTTCATGATAACAACCACTTAAAAAGGCATCACTCATCACCATCCAGTTGCTCACATTAGCACCTGTCAGTTCTCGGGAGATTTATTAGAGATATATAACAAAGTGTTCTTGGCAAAAATTTGTCAGGCTCAGAGGAGAGGTGAGGAAGTAAAAATATATATATATATATATATATATATATATATATGGGCACTCCTATACACTTACACACACAAACACACGCCCAAACATTTGCACACATGCACACACAGACACACATATTTTTAGTGGTATTGATCGTGCTAATGAATGTGTTGTGATTTACTGCAGTCGTGGCCCATTGTTGGGTGGTGCTGTGATGGACTGCCATCATTTTCCAATGGTAAAAGCTTAGATAGAGGAAAGGCAGCAGGGCAGAATCCCATTTAATGGCCAAAGCAAAATTATCCCAAGATCTTCTTATGAGTTATGGCGCTCTTTTTTTTCCTCACATTTTTTTTTGCAGCGACAGGTATGATGTAATTTCCAAATTTCATCAGAGACAGTAATCTCAACACTGATTATGCTGTCAATTAGTAAATGAATGTGGTGGTGAGGGGAAAAAAAAGGCGGTAATAACTCTGCAAAAGGAGTTGTCATGCTTCCAAAATACATAAAGGACACAGTGAGGTAGGCAGACAGTAAAAATTGTCCAATCACAATATAACTGTCTGTTTGCAAGGTAAGTAAGAAGATGAAGATTAAACCCACTTAAACTGATTTTACACTTATTTTTTATTTGTGAAATACAGCATCTTTAAGGTTGACATAAATCTTTTTGGCATGAATCGATATAGGCTACCATGCAGTGCAAAAAAGATGAAAGCTGCATCACAATAAAGTCTGTCAAGAGCAAAAAGAGGTAAAAAAAAAAAAAAAGTTAGTCAGTCACTTGCACTTTTTCATCTGTGCAGATTACAGAGCTAATTGTTTGCCTGCGGTTTTTATTTCCACATGGGACACATGCAAAAACTGTGCATGAAATCAAGGAGTGCAGAAAAAAAAAACAAAAAAAAAACCCAAGTGTTGCTCCTGACTGGTCCTGTTTGGGGGGGGGGGGGGGGGGGGGATCCTGCTTTTTGTTTTCTGACGGTTTCCGAGCTCAAACTCTGTGCAGGCTAACATCTGTTCCTCTCTGCCTCCACAATAGCACAACTCAGCCGGGATGCAAAGAGAGGTCAAAAGATCAGTGCCTTCCCCTCGCACACACACACACACACACACACACACACACACACACACACACACACACACACACCCTTGCAGAGAGAGAGAGAGAGAGAGAGAGAGAGAGATACCTCTCACCGGCTGCTGTTTTCCTATTGTGCGCCAGGGCTTTGCGAGGATAGGGCAGCGGTGAAAAACGCGCACCTGCTTTAGAGGCATTACGGTAGCGCAGCAAACTCCCCCCCCCCCCCGCAACACACACACTCCGCACTCGCGTACACACACACACACAGCCTGAGTGATTCAACCCTGATTTCCAGCGAACGAGCAAGCAACAGACGGGATGCCAAAAAAAGTGAGGACCGCTGGAGAGGTTATTCGCGCTGAATAAGCCTCTCGAAGAGGGAGCGGTGGTGGGGGGGGGTGGCAGCAGACGCGACAAAACAAGACGAGAAGCTGCGCTCTTTCGCCGCGGCAACTTGCGCACAGTGCCAGAGTTTTAGCGGCAGTATTGTTCTGACTTCACTCCAGAGGGGCCACTCCGAGGAGAGAGGACGCACACAAAAGGGAAAAGGAAAGGACTAACGAGCACGCTTTGTCGTTTAAAGTAATGGTCCTGCGGTCTTAGATCCTAGATTTCTCTGTCTGTCTCTCCCCTCTCTGTTTCTTTCCATATATATATATATATATATATATATATATATATATATTTTTTTTTTTTTTTTTTTTGAATTTTTTCGTCCCGTCGGTTTGTGTCCCCCTTTTTCGCCGCGAGAGATTGGACGCGCCGGGGGCTCGAGGAGCAGAAGCGGGGCTGTCCACATGGTCCAACCACTGGCGTGAAAGTTGACTTCTTCAGAAAACAAGAGAACAGGTTGATGCATTATCTACTCTCTTCCTTTCCCCCCACCTTTTTTTTCTTATTTGATGTCTTTTTCTCTTTTTTTGTTTGTTTGTTGTTGTTGTTGATCTTCCTCGCTCTGTGCTTCCATTGAAACTCTCTGACACACACACACACACACACACACTAGTCCACCGAAAAACCTCCGACTTCAACTTTTTCATCGCACGTTGTTTGTGAAACTGAACTCCGAGTCTGCCTGATAACGTGGTGCGGTATAACAGGGTGTCATGCAGCGGGACACGCTCGGACTTTTCCCCTCTCTCAGACCTCCCTCCGTCCGCGTTTCATTTCAACTTTGGCTCTTTTTCACCGGAGCGTTGAACGCGAAACTTTTCAGCCACGTTTTTCTAACACCCTCTTTGAAGTCGTTTCATCTTCTCGGTTCCTCCAACAGAAAGAAAATCCACGGCGGAATAAGTTTTCCCCCCTCCACCTCTTCGCCACTTTTCGCACGTGTTACGTACAGGGGCGACGTGTAGTTTGCGACTTTTATTGTGGTGGGATATGGGGATTTATTTGAACTCGTGTAATTTATCAAAGCGTGGCTCTGAAAGTGTCATTGTCCGAAGTCCTCGCTCATGAGACAACAGAAAGTTGCTTTTTTTTTTTTTTTTTTTTCCCCCTCACAGATTAGGACTGACTAAGATGTCGGGAGTGGATTTGAATGGAGGCAACAAACTCAACTTTGCCTCCCGGTTAATAACCCTTGTTAAGGGATTTGATAATAAACACCGACGTGGGTTATGTGGTGATAATTTTACACAAACCCGTCTGAGGATCGTTTGAATGCTTTGTCATCGCTTTATACCTGTTTAACTCCCAGCCGCTAAAACACTGTCTTTGAAAATCTTAAGAGTTTCATTTTGATTTTGATAATTAAACAATACCGCTTAAAATTATACAAATAAAAAAAACGGCATCGCACCCCTCACAGGAGATAATAGACCCCTTGTTTTAAGAAAGAAAAAAATGCTTTCTTGTGGACATAGTCAATAGGTCTGGGGGACAATACTTTCTTTTCAAACGATTTTGGCTTTTGAAATTGGAACCGCGTTGGGTGACCTCACTGGGTTTTGATGCGTATTTTCCATATAATTTTACCAGATTAAACAGCCTAAATAACAATATACAGCTGAGTGTCTTTACATCAGGACGTGGAGGGGAAGTTGTTAATGCAGAGTAAAAGTTTAATCCCAGTTTTAACGGAGAATTAAAACGGATCTAATCTGTAAAGTAGTAGACGGTGGTAATCAGTGCATTATAACGTTGATGCGTCATAATCTATTTTTATAATTCATAAATTAGATTTATTTCTGAAAAAAAAAATACACATGATATACTTTTGAGGATAAAATATGCCCTCATATTTAGAGCTGAGTTAGACAATATTATAAAGTTAGAAATTGAGGGGGTTGAAGTCTGTACCAGAACCTCTGCATGACCCATGTTTTTCCCTTCTTTTTGCAGTCATAAACCGCCTGAAAGTAGGCCTGCACCACAAAGGAAAATTATCGTTTTCTTCCTAGAGAAAAAGAAAAAAACGTATCACCGGGACTATAATTTTTTTAAAGAACATAATGTAATGAGTTAAACGGTTTAAAACTGCCCCTTAATTTCCGCAACTGTATATAACGCAAAATGTAGGCCTTATAACATCAACTTAAGTGCTGTGGAAATTAAGTTGCTGTTGTTCTTGTTCTTCCCCCTCCCCTTAAAATAAAACTCCCCTCATCAAATATCAAACACCAGCCCGAACATTCCCGCATGTCAGATGGACTCAGGTCCCGCATGATGGAAAGCCTCAGACCCAAAAAGAGGGAGAGATGAAATGACAATTAATTGCTGTTAGTTGTCTGTCACTGAGAGAAAAGCATACAGGCCGTGTGGGTGCACACTCTGACACGGGCATTATTGCCCCGTGATTGATGGGCGCCGGGACATTTGGCATAATTAATTTTATTTACTGTGTCCCCTCTCTCCTGTTGTGCACCCCCCCCCCCCCCAACCCCCCTCCCTCCCCTCCCCCCCACCACCCCCCCAGTCCTCTGTGGTGGCATTTCCGCGACGCGATGACACACTTTTAATTGCACTTTAATAGAAGATCCAGCGGGAATGAAAAAGCTCTTCATCACGTTTTATGACCTTGTCACGTTTCTGGTGTCAAGACAGGGAAAGCAGGTATTTTGTGGTGGCTGGGAGCCCCCCGGTGTGAAGTGTATGCAGATTTAAAACACACACGGACACTCACAACCAAAAAAAAAAGTTTATTTCACCGAGGCGAGCTGCACATGAGGCTGCAGCCTTCATAAAGAGCCGCACATAAATGTTTTTAATGTGCAGCTTAGTGTTCACACTCACACTCCTGCCGCGCTTTATTTAAATCAGCAAAATTAGATCAGAATTTTGAGATGTGAATTTGTTAATTTTAGTTAAGACATAGGATGAATGTGTTTTATTTGCATTTCAGCATACCTAAACCATTTTAACAGTGTGAAAATAATGTACACAGTTGTGTGCTGGCAGTTCCCTTTAATGCATCCGGGATAATTCTTTAGACGTGTCTTAAATGCTAAATTTGCTAAAATGATTTCCTAGAAATATGGAATAAAAAAATGCAGACAGTTTTCTTAGAAAAAAAAAAACAAAAGATGACTCTTGTTGCTACATGTTGTTTCAGCTGCTTAATTTCTCTTGAGTAGCCTAAAGCAGCGGAGATGTCTCAGTTAAAAGAAAGATGTTTGTGGAGTTGTAGGGTACGATTTCCAACAAAATACAGATCATTACACAATTTAGTTATTTGTACATTTTCTATTTAAAATTCCCTCGCTGATAATCACTTGCAAACCTCAAAAAGAAACCTACAATGGAGCTCAGGGAGAACAGTGAGACACTGCTGAGGGATAAAGGAAAAAGGGTCTTTTTGGCAGCATTTGCCAACAGTATAAACTCACTGTAAAGTTATCATTTCTATGTAGTGCTTTGCTCGTTGATAGGCTATCACATCGGTGACAGGCTTTTCATGGAAATATAATAGGAGACAATGAACAAAAGAGTATTTGAGAGGCAGAAGTAGTTATTTGGGTAAAAAGAGTGTACGTGTGCAGGAAGCCAGAGGTGTCAGAGACAGATTGACTCTCTCTGCTCTCTGTTGGCTATTGTGCGTCCGTGTCTCTGTGTTTGCCTCAGCATTGCCACATTTTTTCATCTGATTTGCTTTTCACACTTTTTCCTTCTATGCTTTTTTTTCTCCTCGCTACAGCTGTGTCTTTCCCATGTCCTGTTTGGTTTCATTGTTTGTAGAAGTCGCCCATCTACTGCTGATTTTTATCAGTTTCAGACTCTGTTCTCCACCAGACAATTGTTTCTGTTATTCTTACTGACACGTTACTAAAATGATGATTTTCAGCTCGGCCTTGTGTATGTGACTGTGTGCCGGTGTGTGACTCGAGCCATGTATGCGACCGTCTAGAGACGGGCAATAATGGCTAGGAATCTCATGCGCTTTAAAACCCCTTCAGCAGGATTAAAAGCCACCAATATGATTGTGTTAGTCCATAAACTCACTCAGAGAGTCCTTACCTCCAGCAGGAGCACGTGTGAATGTATGTGAGGAAGAGTGTATATATCTGAGTGCGGCAGTGTGTGTATACAGGAGTGCTTTTTTCTCAATTCACCTGTCCTGCTTGAGTGAAAATGGACAGTATTTGAAGTTTTAAATGTCCTGTGCGTCGGTAGTGTTGATGGCTCGCCTGTCCGTCCCTCCATCTCTCGCACTCTCTTCATTAAAGCCCTCCTGCTATCCCAAACCCACAAGTCTGAGTGGGCTTTTGGCTCCAAAGTGATGTTGAAGAGCACCCATATACGACTCTGCTATACATGTAGGGTTTGACCCGTGATAGATACTCACAGGTTTACTTCTATTGCAGCACTTAGTGCATTACCTGCTTAAAAGCTGAAATGGTTAAATTTTCAATATCTTTTAGATGGAGTTTGAGAAACGCAAAAATATTACTGAGCAGGGTGCGAAAGCATGTTTTAAAATGGTATTATTTCAAGTGTTGGTCCTGAAGCTGCCGTTATTGCAGGGTGTGCGCATTTGAGCTGAATATTTCTTTGGCTTTAAATGTGGAAACACTGTAGTATACGATATTCTACAGGTTGTAACAACTGTGTAATTATGTGTTGAAATGAAACATATTTAAATTTAGTGTATCATTGATTTGTATGGAATAAAACAGTAATTTTTTTTTGTGATATAAAAAGGAGGAAAATGAAAATCTAACCGTTTCCGTATTTAATCACTAAATACCATTAAAATGCCAATTACGGCTCTTGACTGCTTTAAAAATATGTTAATGAAATATTATTGACAAATTAATTGATTAAATGGCAGTGTTATTCTTCATGGGCAGCCAACAAGTGGGGGAATGTTCTGGTTGTGTATTGAAGTGATTGACTGCACAGTGAAACTGCCGCCACATTGCTTTAGACTGAGGCCTGATTATACATGTGGTTCTAATTGAACCTGTTATTTAGGAGAGGTTGAGGGCTGAATACTGATGTGTGTGAGAGTGTGTGTGTGTGTGTGAGAGTGTGTGCATATAATAAATCCCACACATTTTTCAAAGATGAGATGTGTTTTTATGATGGGTCAGAAGGCGGTGTTGTACAGGAAAGTTGCAGGACAGCAGAGAAGGAAAGCGGGAAGATGTCTTTGGCCGTCTTTAGGAGGCTGACCACCTGTGAGAGAGAGAGAGAGCATGCCGTTGTCTTTTGTTGCCTTTTTCTTTTCCCTTTTGTGTCTTTTGAAAGAGCTGTCATTGCATATGTGGTGACAGCAGCCCCGCTCCCAGTCCTAACTTAATTCTCTAAAATGTACGCACTTCTCGCCCTCTGATTGATAAGGTAATCATTTTGCCTGACACAGTGGTTTAGCCTGTGGTCATTAACATGTCCATGCGTTTGAGATGAGTTTTCCTATGTGTGTGCGGGGTGGCTGGGAGGCCGGCCGGCTCAGAGATGTTTCTCCAGCTCCACGCAGCACTGGTCCATTAACAGCTGATGGATGTGGGTAGGAGTGACCCAACAGCTCAGAGCGGAAGAGACTGTTTCCTATGGGCAGGGGGGTGGGGGGTGGCCAGGAGAGGGACAGAGAGAGAGATAGAACATATGAGTGAAAGGCTGGAAGAAGCGAGGGAAACGACAGTGCGAGGGGTTTTTAGGCGTGGGTCATTATAACTCAGGAAGCATTAGATCAGCCTCTCTGGAGTGCGCTTGGCACCTGAGGCCATAGCCTGAGCTGAAGGAAAGGGCTGTGGCTCTGGAGTCTGGGGGAATGAGAGCCGATCGTGAAGTAAGGCAGCCGGATCCATCAAGTTTGATTTCACAGGCAGAAAGAGAGAGTCACACAGGATCATTAGGTCAGTGGCACAGCCAGGTAGAGCACATGGCGCGTGAGATGGTCAGTGGAAGCGGAAAAATGCCGGAGCAGTGTTGTGTGTAGAAACTGAGAGAACGCCTGTTGTGTTCAAGCAGAGCATCTTCATGAAAAAGCTCTCATCGGTCGTTGTGTCCCCTGCTAACTCTGCATTGCTTCTGACAGCTGTGTTTGTGTTATGGATTTTCCTTCACTCCGTCCCGTCTCCCTTTCCTTTTCCCCTGCCTCCCTCTCTCAGTAGTCGGCTTCCCTCCTCTCCATCGCCTCCACCCTATGACCTTTTGTAAGCACTTCATCAGAGAGCCGTTGGTGTTTTCTAAAGCGCTGCGACAAACTGACAGGGCAGCCGTCAATCGAGCGGGGAACCGAGGGAGCAGATCAGTGGAAAGCTTCGCTCAGAACAACAATGTGACTAAACTTTCTCCAGCACTGCTTTAATGTGTATTGAAAGGATGGCTGTGAAGGGTAGGTGACAGCTGCGAAGCGCAAGCCTCAGTTATGGATACACACGCAGACGTGGGCACACATTTTGCACATTTCATAAACCATCTGACGGTAGAGAAGCGTTACACAGCTCTTGAGTGCTCGTTTGTCCGTTGCGCTGCGGCGGTAAATTCTGCCGAGCGGACGAATGAACGTGCCGATAAAATGCTGAGATTCAGAGGAGAGGAGGAGCGCACAGGGATTCACATCCAGGTCCATAAACTCAACTACAACCTGATTGAACTCAAATCAGTTTTACATCTTATTCTCTCATGGGTTGCTGATGTAAACCGTGGCAAATCAGACCTTGAATTTAGATGTCTTTGCTCATCAGTTTGCTTGTTGAATTTTTAGTTCATTCCTGATGTGTCATTTGGACTGCAGTTATCATATCTGCCATTAATCAGATTTTTTTTTTTTACATTTTTTATTTTTTCATTTGCATCAGAATATTTGAATTGCTTCAGTCAGGATGACTTTACATTAACATATGATGATAGGAAATTAGCAATGCAGTATTTCCCTTCGTCCCTGTTCCTTGCCATCCTGGACTGGGGAGGTAATAACTATTTAAATGCATCTCATTATGTTTTTTTAATCCGCAAAGTATCGGGATGTTGGCTAACGCAGGCGAAAGTGAGGCTGGAGCGTTGCCGTGCAGTGCTCTTTTATGGTATTAGTATTTATGGTATTAGTTCCGGGGGACATGGGATGCCTACTTAAGCTATTAGCATGTGAGGCGCCGTGGGATGATCCATCCCCTGACAGGACGAGCTGTTAACCAGTGTTAAACCAAATCACAATGGGCTGCCTGGGTTGACGGATTGACAGAGCTGGCTCTCACCACTTGCTTGGGCCGCCGTTCACTTCCTCCTCCACTACGTGTAACCTCACATGAAGATTTGTTCATGTTAGAAAGGAAAAAGAGCTCAGGAATTTAGTTTTCCAAAACTTCTGGAAGCAATATTCAGAGATTATTTTCTGTGTAAATATGATAAATATGATTACATGCGCTCTGTCTGTCATCCTCAGCTTCTGTCCTCCTCCTCCTTTTCTTCTTCATCTTCCTTTTGCTGTGGCTCTCAAGGTAAAAGAGACCGTGCAGGCTTTGCCCAGTGGGGTGCAGACACTATGGCTTCTATAGTGCCCTTTCAGAGAGGAGAGGGGAGGGGAAGGGAGGGGAAGATGGTGACTGCTTCCCCACCATCGGGAGTCTTGGAGATCGCTTACAGGCGAGAGGGATGCTGTTCTGCATGTGTGTACACTTATTGTGTGTGCGTGTGCGTGTGCAGCTACAATTAACTGTCAATCAACGGGTGACCCTCCACCTCTCTCCTCCTTGGACAGAATTCCTCAGGTTTTAGGTTTTGTTTTTCAGACGGCTGTCGGAGGAGAAGAAAAGCAAACAGGTCGTCACTTTCCCAAACTGTGTGTATTTTTTAGACGTTTCATTGTTCTGGAGAAAACCGGCTCTCTGTCTTTATTTTTATAGATTTTTTTCATCTGCATCAGAGACTGATCTTTAAAAAAGCTTTCCCAGACAGAGCGACAGAGAGCTGTGTTGTTAAGTAGTTGGTGCTGGTTCATCAGCGGCCGTTTTTTTCACTCGGTGGCTGCTCGCTGGGCATTGAAACTCTGTAAGTGTGTAGGCACATACACATGCACGCCTGTGTGTGGTGGGCATTGTTGACCAAGAGACATCTGCCACTAGATTATACCCAGCTGTTATCTGAATAATTGTGTAATCCCCCCCCTCACTCCCTCCCTCTTTTACTCCCTCCTTCCTTCCCTCGCTCCCTCCTCCTCCTCTGCTCCCTTCTTGCCCCCAGATCCCTTCTTCCTCAGGCTGATGAGACGGAGAGTGATGAGTCTCTTTTCTGGGTGGCACTTTGGGCTTTTTCAGGAGTGTTTATGAGTGTGTGAGCTTGCGTGTGTGTATCTGTGCAGCCCCTGGTCACCGGTCGTTGTCTGACATTTGTAGAAGGATTTTAGCCCCCCCCCCCTCCCAACACACACAGACACACTCGCCTCCCTCCTCCCCATGGCTCTCGGGGAAATAAAAGTAGCCTAATCCTGCCAGATCAAGATTGCTGTCCACCACAGCTTTACCAGCCTGTGAATTAGAGCCAGCTCTCATGTTCCTGAGGAGAGGGAAGGCAGAGTGTATATGTGTGTGTGTTTGCGTTGTGGGCTGCTGGCCTTTGAAGCAGCGTTTGCTGTTTGCCGGCAGAATGTTGGTCAGGGGGTGAGAGGAAAGGAAAGCAGAGAGCGCTGAAAAAACAAGAAAGACCAGTTAAAAAGTAGGAACAGTAGCGTTTGTCTGAAAGAGAGAAGCATAGTCTTTGATTCGAACAGTATTTAGATTTTGCTCAAGCCAAGGTAATTTTCAAATTATTCTAACAGGCTGCATATGATACTGTTCAAATGAATTTACTGCTATCAGATTTGATGTTAATTAAAGAAAAGTTTTGTAATTGTTTATTACATGTGCCATAGTTTTTCATTTTCAACTTTAATACATCAATACAAGTTTTAAAATGAAAAAAATGGCATTAGTTTTTCTTTTAACAATTAATTAAAACAATTTTTTTCCTGGATTAAAAGAGAAAAACATCATTCAAAAACACTGCTGTCACATGCTCACTGTTCCACTGTATCTACAAAGGCACAACACAATGTTTAAACCCAGACATTTTCCCTCGTTCCTCAGACAATTTTGGTCGACTTATAACAAGACTTGCGTAAATTAATAAAGAACATTTATCAGTCCTTTTTTTACTTAATTTTTTTTAAATGTATGGGGAAAGATGTTTGTGTGTCACTCATAAGGCTGCACACATACACACAGCGTGCCTGCATGCCTGCAGTTGCAGGGGTTGCCTTCATTTCTGGTCCGTGGTTGGTCGGAAAGTGTTCTTTTCCCTGTCGGAGCTCCGATAGTCACTCACTGTGAAGGACTCAACACTCGCTGTTTCCCTTTTCTCCTACTCGCCTCTTCTACTGTTGCACTTTCTCCTGTCCATCTAGTCTTTCCCCCGCCTGTGCTCTCCCTCTCTCCTCCTCTCCTCCTCTCCCTGTCATGCCTGTTGTCTCTAATTATCACGGCTCGGTGTTCCCTCAGCCTCTTCATTACATCCAAGCTGTCATCACAGTTTACCTCCAACATTTGCTACCTCTCCTCAGGCCCCATTTCAATAGGAATAATTTATTCTATATGGCTGAAATGACAATACTCTTTTTTGAGTGTGTGTTTTTTACAACAAATTGAAAACATCATTGAAAGATTCAAAAAGAGAAATTTCAAACTAAAACTTTCTTCTTTAAATTTATCTGTTAAGTAAAATATTTTGCTTGCTTTGAGTGCAATCAATTTTCATGTAAGAGAGGCAGGAAACTATTACGTTGTAGATTCAAACATAATAAATCCTGTGAACTTTGTGTGCTTTTACTCTTTCAAAGAATTATATTAAGTGTGAGAAAAATATGTTATGAATTATGTTGATAGATTTTGTTGAGTCTGTTTTTCTGATTGTAGTGAAATGTGATTCAGTGTTTTGTCAGCACACATTCTTGTCCCTCGACAAAAAGATTGCGCCTTGCAGTGCAAAAATGATTTTAGCCACATTTCTCTGACAAAAACAACAAACGACAGAGAACAAAATACAACTGTTTAACAGATTTCTTCTTTGAATTTTTTCCTCATTATTTCCAGTATGAGGCTTTCTTTTGAAGTATTTACAATCAGCAAGTAATGGAGAAAACACAGGAATATTTCTTTCAAGGACATTTATTATCAGGTTGAAAGGCGGCCATTGGGTTGTTGGATTAGCAGACACCACAATGCCCATTTGCCCAGTGAAGGTCAGCTCTGCCGTATGCAACCTGTAGCCCTAATCGGCAACTTCTGCTGCTGCAGGTTTCCATTGTCTAAAGGTCAGTCAGGAACAGTGCATTAGCCTCGGAAAGTAGTCAGCATAAACGAGGGAGGGGACTGAGGGAGGAACGAAGGACTAAAGTACAAAAAAAGAGGACAGAAGGGAGGGTGAGCGGCAATGAAACCCTGGCATGCTTCGTGGTGTCAGGCAGGCGTACGGCTTCTGGGGGCTTTGTGAAAAGTTTGCCTGTGGAACTTTGCTGAAGGCTGGGTTTGGTTTGAGCGGCTCCCCCAGGAGTTGAGAGTGGGTGGAAGGATGGGTGGAGGAAGGAGGAGGGAAGGGAAGTGAGAAAGCAAAAAAAAAAAAAGAGGAGGAGAAGGGAGCAGAGCACAGAGAGCAGGCATGCCGTCACAGTCGTCCGTTGTTACGGCGCGCAGGCCCTTAGTCGCTGATCTAAGAAACACAACTCCTGGCTCACGCCCCCTCCTTATCCCCCGCTTCTCTTCTCCACCCTCCTTCTCTCTCTTCTCTTTCCCTCCATCCTCCTCCTTTCCGTTTCGCCTTACGGTCTATCTCTCTTTTAGCTTTCGACAGCTCTGCGCAGTGGTTTGAGCGCTGGTTATTAACCTAGAGTCTGCATTAGTGGAACAGTGTCTGGGCCTATTTGCTGGTAATGAGGATAGGGGGGCTGTGCTGTATAGTAACTTGTTTGACCTCCAGTGGCGGGGTCAAGTTCATCCTGAGGAGGTGTAATTCTCTCCCTCCTCAGCCCAAACACATGACTGCACCCTGGGAGGAGGATGTTGGAGGGGGGGGGGGGTACGGGGGGGGTGGCCCTCTTCATCCAAAATTTGAATCTCTCGTCCCCTTCTCTGCTCTCTCCTTCCTCTCCCTTGTCCCGTCTCTTCCCACAGGGTTAATAGAAGGGGAAATTGATAGTTCTGTGCGGTAATTGTGGCTTTGAGAATTCTCTGTCTCCCACGGAGAAAGATGAGGGCAGCTGTACCAAAGACGGAATGACGTGTTGTAGGAGAACAAGAGAGAGAGAAATATGGGGAGAGAGGCAGATGGAAGAGCAAATAGAAAAAGCCCCCACACCTCCACCGCCGCACCCCCTGGAGTGGGGGTTTGATTGGTTGATGAGGGAGTGTGTTGAATGGCTGATGACGAGCTGAGATTTCTGTGTAACTTTACTAGCCAGGCTCTAATAATCATTCAATTCATTATCCAATCAGAGAGACTCACCATACTGCTCTATATCCACACTGATTCTTCTTTTAATTCTCCTTTTGAACCCCCTCCCTCCCTCTCCAATCCTCCCATACCTCCCTGAGGAGTCGGGGATGGACAGATGAGTGGAGCGCACTGTATCTGTTCGGTTCTGCTCTGCTGCTCGCTGAAGTAGAGAGAGACAAACTTATATTCCACTGATGCCAGTGCTGAATGGACTCTCTGCCTCCCTCTCTCCTTCAAGAGGGGCTTTTCTCTCCCAGGGGCAGAGCTTTATAATTAGTCTTCTTCCCGAAATAGAAAACTAGTTTTCTGAGGTGAACTCACCCTCTGATGTATAGTCTTTAAAGCTGCAAATTTGAATTGATACAGAACGAAGTAAAATCTATTATGTATATCAGGAAAATCAATTTCCCACATACTATTTTCATGTTTATTTTTGCTAAATAAAAATCTTTGGATGGCAATAAATAAAATTGAATTACTGAGAGAGAACAGTTTTTGGTCAAACAGACATTTTGTTTCTGTAGTATAGGCAGGTCTTGTTTTAGCTCCTGGCTTAGTTGTTTAGTCTCAGCTCAGGCCACCCCAAGGCTGTCACCCAGGCAACATTGTATGTGTGTGCCTGTGTTGTCTTTATATTATTTAATTTTCTCCATGGTGTAGTAAAATTTGTCAGTGTATTCATTTCTCCTTTTGACTTTATCTCTGCCGTTGGTTCTGTTTTTCTGGCCCTGTTTTTCCCACCTCATGTCCCCCCCCCCCCCCCCCTTCAGCTCCCCGTCACTCCCCTCTGCCTCTCCTCGCCGCTCTCCTTTTCTCTTCCCCTCTTCCCCTCCCCTCTCCTTTCGCTTTCTCTGTCCGTTAATGAGAATGTGTTAACGAGAAAGAAAGATCTATTGGGTATAGCACAATTTATCAGAAAGGCAGAGGTTTGGAAGAAAAAAAAAGGCAGCGGGCCCTTCAAAGAAGTCCTATTCTTGTGGTTGTGAATGTTTGATGAGACAGTGAAAAGTTCCCCCTCTAACGTCATGGTGTCTGAACAGAAGAGAACAGAACCGTTCTAATCATGCCGCACAGAAAAAATGACTTCCAACCCGATTTAATTAACTGATAAGAAACGGCTTCAAATTAATTTTTCAAGGATGTAAGATTTTGATTAAGAAACTCCTAAAAGAAATAGACGAATAATCAATTTTTTAATCAACTTACTCAAATGGTAACTGGTTAATATGATAATTCTAGCAATTAGGGCAAATATTGTCGAGCAGCAGTTTCTATGCATCCTGTTAAAGGAATTATAATATCTTTACATCTAATTATCATGGTTATTTAATTTTTTTGTATGGCTACCTCTCAATTTTACCATTCGTTTTTTCATCTGCCATTATAGGGATAATGAAATGAGAAGTTGGAAAGTGTAATAAGATGAAACTTTTATAAGGGCCAACCTGAATGGGGCTTTTCACGCACCCTGATTGGATAGATATTTAGGAAAAGGGAAAGGGGAGTTGTTCAGAATGACATTATTTCTGCTGGTTTTACATGCAAAGCTGAGATGGATCTTTAGATGTATGATTCTTTTATTTCGTCAGCAGATTAAAGTAGCTAATAGCTCCTGGCTTCTCTGTGTGGCTCCTCTCTTATTCATAAGCAGGTAGGCCCGGCCATGAATATGCTCACCATTTCTAATCCACAAAGTTTCAAATCATCCATTCAGTCAGAAGAGAGGAGGAAAAAAACAGATTCAGCTTTGATTGAAGGAAAGATTGGGCTGTTCATCTGCTAGTGGCCATAAAATGTGTATGTATGTGCGTGTGTGTGTTTCCCTAATTGGACAGGTATTGTAGTGAAGGTGAAGAGGGGCCAGTTGAAGAGAGAGGGGGGTGCAGAGAAAGAGCTGGCAGGGGGCCTGGGGCTTTAGGAGAGCAGCAGAGAGACAGAGTTCCTTACTTCAAAGAAGGCTTACAGCCTGGACAAACGCTAACCCCACTCACATACCACTGCAACACACACACACACTCCACATTCACATATAGTGCCTCTTTTGCCTCTCATGAGATGAATATCCATCCCCTCTCACACTCCTCTCTCTGTGTCTCTGCTGTATCCCTCGCTCCCCGCACACTGAACATCAGTGGAGTCGTGCGTTCAGAGGGAAATATTGACAAAGCGTTTGGAGAGATGGAATGGTTCCTTTAATTATATGCTGCTCTTATGATGCATGGTGTTTCTGTCTGGCTGCCTCCACGCACGCGCGCACACAGAGACACACACACACACACACACAAACGCACGTGCACGCTGATCAGCTGAATAGGTATTCCTCGCACAAAACCCTGTGTTGAGCGTACATATTCAATTAGCAAAACGCATTAGCAAAACTTGGCATTTGTTGTTGTTTTTTTTCCCTCCTTGCTCAGAATTAATGGTTTTGATATGCTAATTAGCGGGTAATTTAATTTCAAAAGGCCTCAATTAACAGCAGCGTTGTGGACACGAGGAAGTTAAGCAGCGTAATCTAATTTGCATTAGTAACGAGCAGGGAGTAATTAGTCTCTAATTAGCCACTTCAGACAGCACTTGTGTTTACTTTCCTAATGAAGTGGAGGTTTTTTTTTTTTTTTTTTTTTACAGGGAAGCGTGTGTGTGTGTGGGGGTGGGTGTGTTTGTGCGTGCGCTTGTGTGTGTCTATACACATGTAAGTGTGTTTATGGGTGCATGTGTGTAAGTGTGTTTGTGTGTGTGTGTGTGTGTGTCTGGTTTGGGTGGGGGGGCTGGCACCAGAGGGAGAGTGGCATATGGCTTACAGTTTGGCTCCAGTTACACACACAGGCACCCCCCCCCCCCCCCCCCCCCCCGCATACACACAAACACACACTCACACACAAACAAACACTGCCACACACATGAACACACATAGAGGTCAGACCCTGCTGTCTTCTGTGATTGGGCACGCAAACAGAGTTTTCAATCCATTGAAACATCTCTATGAGCTCACTTACACACGCCACTAGGGATTGATTGTGTGTTTGAGGGGTTTTATCTCAATTGTGTTTCCCCTGGTATTATTTTTTTGTGTTGCAATAGCTTGCAATATTTCCTTTTTTGTATATCCAGGCACTTGCTGTAGTCTTTCCAAATTATATTTTTTTGCATTGTGGAGAGCATAAACTGTTGTGTGTGAGTAATGATGTTACAAACCATGGTTGCTGGCCAGCCTAATGCAGGGTTTATTTCTGGGATACGGTTGCCTGTGTTGACAACGTAGCAAAACAGAAAAGGAAAGACAGACAACTAGATAGATGGATAGATGGATAAACAGACTCGTGGTACACTGTGTTTTATTCCTTTCATTGCTGTCTTCTAGATGATCTGGGAATATATCCTAAGCAACACTCAAGAAAAATAGTGGACAAATTAAATGCAACTTTTTCTGGGGTAAGTATTCCAGTTGGAACTTTTCCATTCACAGCCATGTCAAAAACAAGTTGAAAACAACAGGCTTCCTCCTGGGCTTTTTTTGGAAGGGAGATGGGGTGGAAGGGTTGCAGGGGGAGCAGCATAGCGGGGTTTGAGGGGGGGGGGGGGGGGGGGGGGACAAGCAGCTGCCCTATTAGCCCAAATCTGTTGTTCAGAGGAGGTGGGAGGAGGGTGGAGCAACACCACTGAATTTCCACAAAGGAAAGCACACACTGTTTTCTTCACTTTGTCTGCAAAAAAGGCTATATTCTCAGATTATGCCACAAATTAACGTACGTTTAACCCCTAACACCTCTTCAGGTGTAGATCCAGTCATATTTTTACCCAGAATCCAGTGCAAAGGACAGAAGAGACCATGGGGACCCCATTAACTGACAGCCACTCTGATGGGAAGGGGTTTTTCTAAAGGCTTTTCCCCAACCATCCCTGGGAATAATAAGAGAGGTCAGAAAGTTGGGCGACTTCCTGCTGCAAAGAGCAGGGTCAGAGCACCGGTTGGCAGAAGTAGTCAGCACTCAGCGGACATGACTTGGAACGCACACACACACAAACATGCACACACACTGAACGGATGGCAACCCATAGGGTAGAACTTGTCTGATTTACACACACCAAGAGCAGAAGCTGGAAAGAATTCAATAAATATAATGAATGAAGGCGCTACAGTGATTATGAGCCTGTTTCCTACACTGACCTCTACCCATACACACATACACACAGATTTATAGTGGCAAACATCCACAGATATGCACACACACACAAACACTCACACATACACATCCATAAATAGGCAACTGATTTACAAATGAGCTGACCTGTGTGTTGGCCTTGCTCTCAGATAGGCTCACACCCCCGCCAGGATGCATAAATCACAATGGACATGCATATGCATGAGCATCTGAGGAGGTGGGATAAGTGTGTGTTTGAATGTGTGTGTGTGTGAGAGAGAGAGAGAAAGAGAGAGAGCACCAGCCAGCAGCAGTGTTTGTATCGATCATTGAGGCTTAGTTAAGTGCCTTTTATTTCATTGAGTTAAAGTTAAGGACCGTGGACAGGCCTCTCTCCAGCGTGTGTTGCGTTTGAATGGAGAGAAAGCAAGGAAGAAAGAAAGAACTCTTAACTGTTCTTTTTTTCCTCTTTTTAGTGGCATCCAGGGATAGCACATCACATTAATGGAACCTAGATGACGTTTCACGTCTCTTCTCTCTCTGGAAGAAGTGGTTTTGGTGTTGGACCTTTGCCTGATGTGTGTATGTATGATGTGAGCTGCTTTAACCTCCTCTTGTTTTATGGACTTATACATGGCTCTGGATCTCACTGCTGCTAGATTAATTTACACACCACTCACACATGCTTGCCAAATCTCCCTCTCTCTCTTTCTTTCTCTCTGTCTCTCTCTCGCTCTCTCTCTCTCTCTCTCTCTCTCTCCCTCCCTCTCTCCTTCTCTCTGAAGACGGAGCAGAAATTGCCTGGTGAGGTAAATAAATTACTTCCATCGATTGCTGTAGTTGAAGAGTGACTTTATCAAAGTTTAACTTGTCCAGATACAGATCAGCGTGTGACTGTGTATGTTTTTTATTATGTGCCACTGTGTCTATGTGTGTGTGCCTTCATTTTCATGTGTTTGTGTGTGTGTGTGGGCTGAAAACATCAGTGTAAAATCTACCTGATAGGTATCTCAATATATTAAAAGAAGAACTACTGTATTGTCCATATGGTGTGTGTGAGTATGTGTGTGTGGTAGAGGTCTAATTGAAACAGGCCGCCATGTGCATATTGAAAAGCAGATGAATTAGTCTTGTATTATTACAGTGGGATCTTATAGCCCACCTTGTGGCGAGGTAGATTGTTGGCTGATTGAGTTTATCACTGTCTTGTTATCCATCAGCACTGGTCACTGATAGGAGCCGCAGATAGATGACATATTAATAAAGCTTACAGTGATACCTACCTGTGATTGTATATGTTTTATCTACATATCTGTTGTATATCTGCACACGGCAATGCGTGTATAAACTTTAGGCACACCTTAACCCCCATGCCCCAGATGTCAGTTCATGGAAAGAGGTTAAAAGTTCACCAAAAAACGTCCAATTGCAGAGGGTGTGTGTGTGTGTGTGCGTTTCTCTCTCTGTGTGTGCAGCAGTCTGGGACACATGCTGTTTTAATAGAGGCTGTGCTGACGTTACTGCAGAGGCCAAGAAGCCACCGTTAAAAAGAAAGGATTTGGAAAAAGAGCGAGAAAAGGCCTCATCTGTTTGCATTAAACAGTGGAAGAACTGACCAGTGAAGGAGCAAATGAGCGGCAGACGGCTAAAAGATATCTGCTTTTCTGGCTATGTCCCTCGCTTCAGCTTTCCCTCCCTCATTCTCTTCCTTTTGTTCAGCCTAGATGGTTCAGTGTGTTCCTTTTTTTATTTTGTATCTCTTATTTTATCTTACTTAACTTTTATTCCTCATGGAGGGAGATGGTATTTGCTTTTGCCTGCGACTAAATGTATCTATTAATTAGCACTACTCTAGTTCTGTTACAGTAAGTCAACTACAGTATTTTTCTCTAAAAATATAGAGACACTGTCACAATTCCAAAGAAAATTAACACAAGAACGTAGCGTAAATGATGGCAGACAGTTTTTCTTTCTTTTTACACTTTTATTCTGACCACTCTGTCTGTCATCGACGCTGTCAGGTTCTTTTCTGCATCGGATGCTCCTGATTCAAGAATTAATTAGGCAGTGCGGTGGCGTCAGGGTTGGGATTTTGGGTTTGTTCACTAGCTATTTTAGTAGCTAATTACTGAGGGGGAGAGTGTTAATTGGAATTCTCTTAGATAATGTGAACTCCTCTTCCCCTTTTCTCCCCCGCCTCAACTAGAGTTTAATAGAAAACCACAGAACTTAATAGACCTCTCCCTCTCAGACTCTCTGTATTTTTATATATTTTTATATATTATTATATATAAATATTTTTTTATTTTGATGTTTCTGACAATAACTCAGCTGATGCCTTTGGGGACAGGAGATGTTTGTGGTCTTAGTGTGTGGAGTGTACTCTGTGGTGTGAGCTGTGCTCAGAGTGACATATAGTAATCCTCTCAGACTTCATCAGGATATTGACTCCTTTTCTCTCCCTGACAAGTGCCCTGTTACCTTTCACAGGGCACACAATTACAGAGACACAGAGCTCAGTGACATATCACACAGAGAGAAATAAGGAAAGGAGGTTATATGTTAAATGAAAAAAAAGGTCTGGAGTTCACACACATCCTCGCAAATGCATCATTAATGTTAATTGCATTAAATTCTTTGAAAAATAAGTAATGAAAAACAGAATTTCGATAAAACTCATCTTAAGGGCTTGCTCAATCTTTTTATGCATTTATTTTATGCTTAACTTTTGTTGCACTGATAATGAACAAAACTGGCCTAACCTGCATTTTGACTTCGCTTTTTCTCCTCTGCCCGGGGCGCTGAAATGCTAATTCAGTGGTGCGTAAGTAGGGGGATAAAAACACAAAAAAGTGATTTTAATTTTAAAGAATGTTTGAAATGAAACAATAGTTGCATTTGGATGTTGTTATAATTGGAGCAAGTGGCTAGATAAACAGACTTCGGTTGCTGGCGTAGGAGCACACACTTGGGGGTCTTTTCATATCTGTGCTCTGTTTAAAAATTAAACTCCTAACCAGCATAACTCAGAGAGGGAACAAAATTAATATACAGTGAGAGAAAAACTAATCAGAGATCTGTGGTTTCATTGTAATTCCTCCGTCGTCCTAAACTGTGACAAAAACATTATTTAACATCTTTACCTCCGCTTCAGCCACTCAGGAAGGCTCTGCGCACACACAGAAGACCTTACAGTATTTTAATATCACTGCTTGTATATTCTAATCCCGACACCACTTGAAATATAATTCCTTCCCCTATTTTAAATCACGAATGTGAAATTGCATTAAGGCAAGAGTGTGTGGGCATGAAAGCAGGGATGTTAAATGGACATATGAATGCAGGGGTGAATCCTAACCTATTAAGTACTTTCCTTATTATTTCTGAAAGTGGAGCGTGATAATTAGTTTGGTAGAAATCCTATAGCGGGGTGGAGGTATGGGTCTCAATAGTTGAGCCAAATTAATTTCTTCTGTCACCTTGAGCATATGTTCCTCTTAATAGGTTTAATTTATTTCACGGTGATTATCTTTTTTTTCTTTTTTTTTTTTAACCACTTGACTCTGATGCACATATTCATGTCAAAAACCACTTCAACCTTCCGCACATGTGAATGGTATATTCATACCTACATACGATAGAGCTGCACAGCGTCATTACTGCTTGGCTCTTGAGTCTGTGTGATCTGAGAGATGGCACTGTGCCGTTTTCCCAGGGGTCCCTGCTGCTGCGGCCCAGTTGTCATGTGATCCATGTGTCTGGCTTAGAGCTCCGTTTTTCTCAGGAGTCACTCCAAGTCTTTTTAGTCCTAAAAGTTAACAATCATTCCTGATGTTAAATCCATCAGGAACCTCCGTGTGCCACGAGGTCGCTTTAATAAGCTCCCCCGTGTGTGTGTGTGTGTGTGTGTGTGTGTGTGTGTGTTTGTGTGCTGAGGTTAGGTTGGACCATGGGAAAGTGGCATACCTGAGAGGATTAGAGTGATCCCAAGGACACTTTGCGTGGGACAATATTCAAATACTAATTTCTTGTAAATTCACCTCACCTCAAACACCCTGGACCTTCGTGAGTATGTTAATTTTCAGCATACTTTGAGTGTATGCCTGTGCATGTGTGTGTGTGTGTGTGTGTATGTGCGAGAGTACTGACCCCCACCCCAATGTGAATGGTTTGTTTTTGATCTAGCAGGGATCACTCAAGTTGCCCTGTCTGGTTTCAGCTTACACTAGTAAATTACACCCAATCACTGAAATTACATCCTATAGACTCTGTGTGTGTGTGTGTGTGTGTGTGTGTGTGTGTGCATGTGTGTGCGTTTGTGTATGCCTGTGTGTGTGTTTGTGTGTACGTCTCTTCATTGTTGACGTCACCTCACAGAGACGTACCCGATGTCAGCTTTGATTAAACTGAATGAAGTCCAACTGTTTTTGTGTTTTCGTCATTTAGGGGAAGTAAAATGGAAATGCAGCTGTTTTGTGTGTATTTGTGTGCCGTAGTCATGCAAATGTGTGTGTGTGTGTGTGTTTGTGTGTGTGTGTCAGCGGATATTGCTGTATTGTGTGTGGCGGTGAGTGCGTAAGAGTGGTTGTCAGCTGGTAAGCAGTAAAGACACGGCGCGTAGTGTAGCTGATGCGCAAAGTCTCTGTTTTCCTTCGAGCAGCTACAGTAAGGGAAGCTTGATGGGACAAAACTCTGACGGAGAAGCTGTAGTCTGCCAATTAGTGCACCAGATGTCAGTTATTGTTGGACTAGGATTATGGCAATAACTGCAATTGGCTGACGGTTATGAGCATGTGTGTGTGTGTGTGTGTGTGTTTCTGAACTAACTCTACTGTGATAGATTTTAAACAATCTTCTTTTGGGACTTGCTCCTTTCTTTATTACCCTTCTGGCACCTGCAGTGTTTTTCAGAATTCTGTCTCTCTATTTCTCTCTTTCTGTGTAGTTTTTCAGCATTTTGGAAATGTAAACACTTCTAAAATACATCCAGATGTTACCAGCTGTGCTCCGCCACCACAAACACTGGGCAGGGTGTGTGTGTGTGTGTGTGTGTGTGTGTGTGTGTGCGTGTGTGCACGCCTCAAAGACTCCTTTCCCAACTATTCACATTCAGACAGAAAAAAATGATTGCCTGATTTTGTCGTATATCTCTGCTCCTTTGTTTGAGTGTGAGCAGGTTTTCAAATATGGTGTGTGTGTGTGAGAGAGAGGGAAAAAGAGTGTGTGTGTGTGCTGAATAAGACTATTGTAGTTGTTAAAAGCTGCTGCAGGGTAACATAGGCTGAATTAAAGGCACTATTAAATGCAGAAAAGTCAGAACTGATGCAGTTTGACAAAGACAGCGATTTCATAAAAACATTGACCTTATGTATGCCCCATTATCTCTCTCTCAGTCTCCTCCTCTCTCACTCTGACACACACACACACACACACACACACACACCCACACACTCATGCACACACTAGCACACAAACTCACATAAAGCAAGACTACCGTTTTTATGGCAAAACTCCATTTAGATTTGTCATTACAAGAGATTGGATCGGGTTCAACCACTTTGTGCAGGCGAAGTTAAGAAAGGGTCTAATGGTGAGGTGAATGGTGTTAATGTTTGTTTACAAAATGCCCTTTAATACATGTACACACACACACACACACACACACACACACACACACACACAAACACAATTACTTTTTGGGCCGACTTCTAATTAACTCTTACCTTCCATAATGATATGATATCATTACCGGTATTAGTCTTTTTTCTTTCACTGTCACAAATGCTCCAATACACACTTTTCAACAGGTGAACACATTTGAATGTCAGCCTCATGCTGTTTCAGATGTATCAGCATACTGTATATGTGTGTGTGAGCATGTATTTGTTTATGCACCATGGCCATGCTGAAACCTTGCTCCTTGGGGAGTAATTACAGAAGAGGTTTTCTGGCCGTTTTCTCTCATTAGTGTGAATATGGAGAGAAATCGTGGAACCTCAGTTAGCATGAGTATGCGCGCACACACAAAACACACACAGAGGCTGTGTGCAAGGCAGAAGTCCAGACATGTGCTGAGGCTGATGCCATGACTTTAGTCTGGAGGTACTTGGTGCACTTCTTTTGCCACAAGTCTATTTCAGCCCCCGCTTTTCTGTATACATACACGCTGTGTGTTTGCATGTGTTTGTGTGTGTTTCTCCCGTTCAACAGCATCTGGCCTTAGCCTCAGTCAGTCCTTCAATTCAAACTGCAGGTTGTTTGTTTGGGTTCGCCCTTACAAACACACCATTAGGCCTGCCCTCTGCACTGAGGACTATTCCTGGCTTTGGCCTCAGTTTAGCTCAGGCCTGCTGCCTGGCTCACTGGAGGTCCCTTCAGGCAAACCTCAGTCCTACCAGAACCCAGGAAGATCCGAACCACAGCGCACCGCCCAGCCACCACAGTGAAACTCTAGCCTGCTTCAACCAGGCTTGCCCCACAGCAAGCCTTAAATGTCAGCTGGAGGGTTTTAGTGTGTGTGTGTGTGTCCTATAGTGCTTCTTTTCTGTTTGATTGTCGACCCGTCGTGATGCAACAAGTCCACCTCTTCTGCAAACAAACAGGTATGGACAAGAAAAAGGCCAGAGTCTTTGCAACTTGCACTCACAGCCAATGAAAAGGGATTTGGGAATGAGAGATAAAAAGAGGAAAAAAGAAAGAGAAAGTGAGAGGGGGCAGGGAGAGAAAGAAAACAACAAAGGTGGTTAGGACAAAAGCAGTATTGTATCATTGAAATGACTTGTGAGTTGAAAGCCTTAAAAGTCCTCCCCAGAGCCAGGTCATAAAGCCCAGAGACGGGCTTGGCAGCTGAGGCCAGAGCCAGACAGGCCTGGCAGTCAAGGCCAGAGAGCTTCCAGTAACAGGAGATGTAAAAATCAATTTGCCGTGAAAAAGGTAAACAATCGGAAATGACAAATATGCAGGTTCTTTCCATCCCTCTTTTTTCATCTCTTGCTATTTTCACTGTTATTAAAGTAGACAAATGCAGGGGCAAGGAGAATGACTAGTCAGGAGTCATGTGGTGAGGGATCCCAGCAACGTTCAGGGGGAGGGTGAGAGAGAGGGAATTTTTTTTCTCCCTTTTTCACTACCTGAAACAGTCAAGCTGGACTTTTACAGTCAGCACTTGAAACACATACACTCCATACTAATATGGATGTTGCGAACACACGCAAATGCACACATGAGGGCAAGTCAGCGCTCCTGATTAAAGAGGCGGAGGTCGATACAACCATGTGGATGGAGAAATGATTGAGGGATAGAGGGATGACAGAGAGAAAGATTGAGGAGAGAAGGGGGTTGAATCCTTGGGGGCCTGTTTGGTGGTTAGAGGCCCTCAGGGGCCCCGGCGGAGACCTCCATTAGGCGAACGATCCGAGCCTGGGGGAGCCGGTAGGGTGGCGGGCCTTCGAGGCAGGGGCCAGTCTGTTTAGCAGCAGTTTGTCTGCATTGCTCATAACATTGATCCAGTGTTGAGCTGCAGCCATAGGAAAGCTCTTTGCTGCTGAATAGGCCGAGCAGCAGTGTATTGATAAGGCAGAGTGGACCAATGGAGAGCCCTGCACCCTGTTGGTCATTTGGTTAAGACAGACAGATCTTGTTCAATACACAAACCCCATGGCTGCCTTATGGCATGTTAAATCTGTCCGTGTGTATGTGTCCGCGTGAGCGCAGTTGCACATCTATACGTGCATGCGCGTGCAACGATTTGTGTCTTACAGAATCTAATCCTCTTTGCTTTCTCCACTCGTCCCTCGCAGATGAACAGATCTGCTGTGACTGGCTGGGAAAAGAAATGAAAGGGGGAAAAAGAACAAGCGAGAAAACAAACATGTTTCCCAGGCCCCAATTAGCCCACTTTTATTGCCCCTAGATATGCTCCCCCACTCTCCTCACTCCCCCCCCCCTTCACTCTCTGAAGTCTGCTTACACAAAATGCTTCACATCATTGAGAGTGCTTAAACATCAGCAACAAAAAAGGTGGCCAGGGGACACAGGGACAGGAGAGGGGGGGCAGGGGTGAAGAGGGAGTAGTGCCACTTTTGTCCATCAATGTATTTCCTTAAATCTGTGTTAGATTAACAACGACAGGGATTCTGTTAAGCGCGTGTGTCTATGTGCGTTGAAGCAACAAGAGTTTTGCTACCATCTCCCTGCATCTGTGTGTGTCAGCTGCACTGTAGGATATGTGTGTTTTGTGGTTGTTGTGTTTGTACAACATCAGTCGCTGAACGCTCACAAACACAACAGTTTGAACCCTCTGTGCAGAAGCCATCCATTCTTAATGAGATAATGACACGCTAACATACTCACAGCGGCAGCTCTGTTTACAGATGAAGATAAACCACAAACAAGACACAGACATGCCGAGCGCTTGAGTTTTTCCTTCCTATACCCTTTCTTCTCACTATTTCCCCCCTCTTCCCTGGCTATGACTTTGTGCAAACAGAAGAACAGGTGGGGAACATCTTGGTGGTATGTGTGTGTGCGATGTGTGTCTGTCTGATAGACACACACATACGCAGTAATGAGTCAGGCGCTATAATGTGGCTGCAGACCAGATTCCCTAATAAGAGAAGAATGTTGTCCAAGGCATCCAGAGTTTTCCACTGGAATCGCACATTCATCCAGCCTGTTTCCTGCCCTTGGGTCTTCCTCTCGGCATGAACAGACGAGGAGAGGGAACCCTCTGTCTCCCTCTCCTTCTCCCCACTCTTCCCATTGTCCCCGTCCCCTCCCTTGCCACATGCTTTTTCTCATCCATTTCAGCTCTTTTTCTTTCCCCTCCATCGGTTATGGCCAGTAAATGTGGGCTACTGGAGCTCTGTCTTTTCTTTCTCTTTGTTGGATCATGCTACTCTGGTTCTGGAGTGACACAAGCACATGACTCACAAAGTGAGTCAGACCAATTCAGGCTTATTGCTGAGGAAATGGTGGTGGATTAGGAGGAGAGGTGTCTTTCTCGGACTGGTACTGGAAAACACACACACACACACACACACACACACACACACACACACGCACACATATAGCTGAGTAAGAAAAAAACATCTGTGGTTCACTGCATCTCCAAATTAATGGAACTCTTAGTCTAGCTGCGGAGCAACTTTAAACAAACCAAGACAGAAGTTTAAAAATTCACATTCAAATACTTTAACCTTGAAATCTCCCCTTGCCAAGGCACCAGCTCCGTCTTTTTTTCATCTGTTAAATGTTTGAGTGTTTGATAGTTTGAGGTCTATAGCAGAACCCGCCCGGGAATTAATGTCATTCATATGCCCTGCGGAAATTACTTTTGAAATGCATATAATCTAAAACATGCAAATGAGGCTGACTTTGTGCACCCTGTTTAATATGAATTATCATTTTCTGAATACCTATTATTACTGCGTACATTTCTCCAATTATATTGTTCTTTTTTTGTCACTTTTGCATAAGGACGCACATGTGCACATCAGGAACACCAGAAACACGCGCATGCACTTGCTCGGTCACATGCATATGCTTGTAGGCACACACTTACACACACACAGCAGAATGTCTTTGTGATGGGTGTATTTTAATGAGGAGTAATAAGGATGGTAATGACCCAGTCCACTTCTCTCACTCTCTGTCTTTGTTACTCTCTCTCTCGCTCCATCTATTCCTCTGCCTCTCTCACCCACTGCCTGGCACACAGCTGTTAGTTTACATGAAACCAATGGGAAGAGTAAGAGGCATCTCATTTAAGGAGGGGAAAAAAACTAAATGTATTGCCTTTCACAGATTCTGCACAAATTTACTAGTCAAAAAGTCCTTAAACAGCAAATGAAAATAACAAGGCAGGAAATACAAGTGTTGCTCATCCAATTTTTATAAGCTGACTGAAATATTGATGCATTTTAAAAGTGAACAGTGCATGTTTAGTTTGTCTCTTCCTTTTCACTTCTGGTGATAAAGCACTGTTATTAATGTCCTTGTCCAAGAGGCATACATTTTTTTGCTCTTTTCTCCTAAATTGAATTGAAGGCATCCCTTTTTCAAACGAAATACTCTATTAATTTATTTATACTGCGCCATAAATTATTCTATTAATATTAGCATGTTCCAAATTAGTATGACTTCTCTCAATGTTCCTTCTACTTCTATTAATTAGCATGCTTGTCACTATAACAAAGATTTTTCTTTCTCAGATAAATTATAAAGGAGACATTTTTTAATACAATGAGAACCGCCTTAGAAATTATTAATATTTTAGTTGTGGCCTGTAAGACAAAAGTAAGGAGAAAAGAGCAAGAAGAACAGAAAACTAACAATTACATGGAATACATTATAGACTGTCATTGGTGTGCAACAGTGTTGATTTTTATTTAGCTTTTTTGAAAGAAAAAATGTGTGAGTGTGCGTGTGTGCACACCCATATTGAATGCTCAGGGATATCATCTTGTTTTAGCACTTTTGGATAGGATGTGAATTAATTACCTCTGTAACAGCTTGGACCAAGTTCAAAAGTACTAAAATTCAATTAATTTGAAAAGTGGACATGCTATCATTTTCTCCGCATGTCTCCTTTAAAGTCTGGCCTGTTTTTACTGTGGACTTATTCAATTATATTTGATTAAACTCGCTCTGATCCAATCTATTAATTAACTAGGAAATGCAAAGTGCCCGACTTGAAAGCCGATGTATAAAATTATATCATGTCCACTTTGATATTTATTTATTTATATTTTTTACACCACAATTTTTGAAAACCATTGTAACCCTTTATTATTGTAAGTCGCTATTGCTCGTTTTCAGGTAATATTAAATCTATTCACTTTATCTTCCTTGTAATGCAAATTTTGATTATAAATGAAATTATGCCTTACCTAAAGGCAACTACCACAAATTTACTTCTTCAGAAAATATAACTCCTATTTCTATTTCCGTCACATTTTTGTCTTTTCATGCAATAAAATATAAATTGTCTCTTGTAATAAAGTTAGAAAGTTAGTAATTATTTGGCGAAGGTGGAGAATATCAGTGTCAGGAACGGAACAATTTCTTAGAATGGCAGCTTCTCTTAATATAAATCAAAAAATTGTCCACTTTTTATATGGTTAATAGGTTTGAGCATTCATGTGCTCTTGACGGGTCAAATGCACCTGCACAGACACACACACATTCATTCTATCAGACTTGAGAAGGCTGAAATTGTGTTTGCGTGTGTGCATTTATGAATTCTTGTCAGCCATGTCAACCTGTTTTTTGGTACATGGTGGACTGAGGGTCAAACAGATCAAATTCACCTCACACCCTCTGCATGACACATCTGTCGCGAAAATACGGAAATTAAATCTCAATGTACTTAAGTCTCAGTTTACTCATCTATTTCACCTTCATTTCATTTGTCCATTTCCCTACTGACACCTTTTCATCTGTCGCTCTCAACATTTTTCTTCTTCTCCCTTTCTCTCCCTCTCTGTCCCCCCCCCCCCCCTCGCTCCCTCCCCATCGCAGTGAAGGTCATTCTAATAAAGAGCTCTCGTAGGACAGAGCTGCTAATTGCTCCGCGGCGCTCTAGCTGGTTTCAGATCCAAATAAAGGCACGTCGCCTTTTTCCAAGCTCTTCTCTCTCTTGCCCTCCATTCCTCCACCTCCCCTCTTCACCTCTGTTCCACCATGTTAAATACAATCTGAGTATTAGCCGTGTGGACTGTCATAACCTGACCTCGGCCTCCATTACCTCTCAGGACAGAGGGGAGGGATGAAGGGAAAAAACGGGATTTTTCATCCTCATGATCACAGGATGATTTCCAACTGGCACACGGGAACGCGCACATGCACACGTGCAAGCTTTACCTCTTTAGGAATGTACAACCCGTGATTTTAGGCTCAGATAAATGAGGTGTGCATGAAGTCCGCTCCTTCTACAAATATTTGTGTGTGCCGTGTGTGTGTATGTGTGCGTATCTTTGTCTGTCTCCAGTATTTCGAACAGACAGCAGTCTGCAAGCTGGTAAATCACTTACTGCACTCTAAAGGAAGGGTTGAGGTGAAGGCAGGAGTGTATGTTTGCCCCGGTCATACACACATACGGAGCGATCTCATCGGTGCGGAATGTGCTGTGTGTTTACCTATGGCTCCAGAACCCACCTGACCGAGGGAGGCTAATCTTTATGGGCTCTGTAAACAGGGACTTTGTCTTCAGAGAACGGCAGGCAGGCAAGCAGACACACAATTCACACATGGACGCGCACACGGACATACACGCCAGAAAGGGGTGGGGGGACCTATAAGGCAGGTTACACACTGTACAGCCAACACACGGAAAAGCAAGCGTGCACGTGCACGAGGCCCCACGCGCACAGGAACCCTCACTTAAATGCTCAGACAAACTGAACGCCATATGGCAGACAGTCCTGCAGAAGTATAGAAGAATTCCCCATGTTTATATAGCAGGGGATTTTCTTATCATCTGCACTCTGAGCCAGTCTCTTCTTCTCTCCACTCCCCACCAACAGCACTGGCTTCGTCCTTCGCCAGCTGCAGAGCACGCTGGAGGTCAGAGACTATAGGACCAGGGCTGCGAGCTTCTCTCTCTGGGTTCATGATGCTCTTTGAAGCCAGCCGGCCGGCCAGCCAGCCAGCCAGCCAGTAGTAGATATTGGCCCACATATGACCGACTATCTGTCTGTGGGATAATGGAGTTCACCTGTTAGCACTGGAGCAGGGCCAGGGCAGCCGCAGACATCCAGCATTAGGCCTCGCTGTTGGCCAACCTGTTAGCGCTGGCTGGCGGCCAGGGTAGCCCGGAGCGGCCCTGTTAGACGCGAGCTTCGGCCCCCGCGAGGAAGACTACCTCGCCGCTCCGGTCTGGCAACCCGCTGCAAATCTGGCTAGCATGTGGCAACAGCCAGCTGCTGAGGAAACAACTAAACTTGGAGAGGGAAGTGATGGAAAAAGAATTTGTGCAGTGTGTTTTTTTTTTTTTTTTTTTTTTTTTTTTTAACGTGTGCGTGCGCACTCTCTTGTGCGAGGAAATGCGTGTGCTTATTTCTTCAGCTTTCCTCTGACCTCATTCTCTTTTATTGAAGCTAATACACGTCAGCTCAGAAATGCCACGCAGATATCCCTCCCATCCCTCTTCCTCCCCTTCTCCCTTCTGTCACTCTTCTAGAGTCAGGAGAGTAAAGAAAACATCTGATCCGAGACATACAGATATATATATATAGTATTTGTGTGTTTTAAGCCTAGAGCACCCATTTTTTTTATACATTTATGTATAACACAAAGATCCCAAACGTCAGATGTACTGATTAGATTAAATGCATCATTTTTCTGATAAAATGTTGCTCAAGACCTCAAAGGGAATTTTCATTTATTTTATATTGTGTGTCTGAATTAGGAAGTTAAAAAATTGAAAGAAAAAATCCAACTTTTGCATCAGCTGAATTGCAGCGATGCAGCAGTGCAGATTTGCTGGTTTGTCAGTTCTCCATTTCATTGCATTTACAGAGAAGCTGTTCTCAGAATCAACAAGTCATGACACGCACAAGAAAGCCTTGTTAGTTAAATATTTAAATAGAAAGATAAAGAGGAATTTGCTTTAGTAGCAGGATATATGGAAGTGGTGGAAACTTTGCCCTGAAACTATGATTATACAATAACACCCTGTCTCTCCAATAGTCACATCTGCAGTATCACTACTGGAACGTTAGAATAGTACCACCCATGTTTATTTTGTCATTTGCACACACAAGGTCAGTAAGTACCTCACTGTGCCAGATATTTTTTTAATTTTATTGCTTTTAATTTTGCTCAGTGGTTCTGGTTGCATCTCTCACACATAATCCTAAAGAGTGATTAATGGAAACATAAGAGCCCAGATCTGATAGTTGGGTTTGTTCTGGGGTTTGGTGTTAAAGAAGATTCCCTCAGGGCCAGTGTCACAGTTTATTTAGTGGAGGAGTCTTTGCCAGCTTGCAGTGTGAGCTTGCAGGAGTGTGAGAATATGGGTGTGTAAGTGTTTACTAAGTTTTGATCTATCAGTGCTCATGTCCCTGTCAAAGCATAGAAATAAAACAGCTTAGATTCGTTCTGATGCTTTCAAGAGACGAAGCCTGGAGCTGCTCCAACGACAGTAAATAGGACATTTTGTGGACACAATCACAGCAACCCGGGTAATTTTTTTCATGTGTGTTTTTTAGTTTGTGACTGTCAATTATAATGAAATAAAGCCCCTTCGGGTGCTTTTATGAAGCCACACAGTCAGTCATTGTGAACAGAGGCTCCTCCAAATTCTGTTTCCTGATTACAAAACAGGTTAGAGCTCCAATTCTTCAGAGTTCTGTCTTCGGTAGGAGTGTGTCTCTTGCTCACAAGTATTGATTCAACTATCAAAGATCATGGAAATAACCTATGTGGATTCTATTTCAGGGCGAAAACTTTAATGTTTTCCAGGGTTGAACCTGCCACTAGTTACCAGGCATAACCAGAGGGAGAAAGACAGCATGCAGAGAGTAGGAGAAAGCAAGATAATTCAAGAGTCAGATGAAAGTAGATAGATGATGGAGTGTAGATACTGGTACAGACAATTTTTTTCCTTACCCCCTCCCTCCTTCTCCCTCCATTCCCTCCCACCCCTATTCCCTCAGTTCTTTGCCTAATAAGCAGCGTTCCTGCGAGCTGATGCAAGGCGGAGGAAACAGAACAGGCGTTCTGGGACTGCTGGAAATATTCCCACATGAGGCATAACATGATAAAGACTTATTATCTCACTAAGCTGCTGTAAACACAGATGCACACATAAATACACACTGTACACAACTCTCTCTCTCTCTCTCTCTGTCTCTCTCTCTCGTACAAACACACACATATTCACAGAAAGTGAAAACTGGTCCGGGCATTACAGTTCTGACGAGCTGTGACCAGGAGGAATCTGACAGAGCCAATCCCTCCAACAAAGCTTGAGAGTCAGCAGTTGTGAGCCAGCTCACTGGGCATTTGGCTCGGCTTGTTTGAACTCCACACACCCAGAGCAGTGGGAAGGAACAGAGGGAGAGTGGAGTTCTGATTATTATTAGTGCTACATTTTTTGGGAACATCTGAACAAGCTACGTGTCGAAACAGGACTCATCCCAACTCCTCTCCACTCATCAATCACGCCCGTCACACACATAAACACATGCACCTAGGGTTTGCTGTGAGCTAATCCATTACAGTACAAGATAGATGTCAGCCTCTTAGACAAACACACACACACACACACACTCTCGTATATACCAGAGTCATCAGAAACATGTTGAGTCCCATTTCCCTTCTTCTCTTCTCCATCCCAATTAAAAGGCAAAGGAGGCCTTTTATTTCCCTCTCCTCCAAACACATTCTTTATCTCTCTGATCTGCGCTCCTCCCTCACTCGCTCGGTCCCCTCGGGGTAGTGGGAATGTCTCTCCCAACACACTCTTAGGTCAGGGGTTCAGCTGGAGGGGGTCTGAGCATGTAGAGGGATCGAGAGCGAGAAAGAGACACACAGAAAGAGTGAGTAGCGGGTTGAGGCAGGCCTCTGCACGGGCAGCTCCTCTTCGCTGCCAAAAACACTTAAAGTTAAAGATGTGTGTGTGTGTGTGTGTGTGTATCATAGCCCTAATCAGAGACTTCAGGGTAGATTTATGCCCCTGCCTTTTTCCCGACCTCCATTACACCAGCTTATATACACCCATTACAGGATATGACAAAGTACACACCCTTTAGACGAGTATACCACACTGCCTGTGTGTGAAAGAGAGGGCATGCGCTCACGTCTTTACACACTCCCCTCTTTCCCATTAGGTCCTTGTCCACCTGCAAGCTCTATCTCTCTGTCTGTCTTTATCTCTCTTCCCCTCATTGCTAATAAGGTCAATGAGGAAGAGTAAGAAGCAGATGGGTGTACAGTACATTACAGCACAGCGCAGTATAGTGTGAGCTAGATAGCAGGCCGGTGATTCATGCTTAGTGAGACGTGTGATGATGTGAGGAGTTTCTGCTGCAGTGCAAAGTCATTGGACTGTGCATCGGGATCTGTTGATCACTCTGCACTATGCCTTGCTTCATAATATTACCTTAGGGAGCAGTTTGACCTAGTAAGGGTCTGGACGAAGGCGGTAGGAGATGGAAGGAGGGAGAAAGTGTTGGGAAGAGCAATGAGGTTGGAGATTAAGTGACTAGCCTTAAATGTCACAATAACGCTCTACTTCTCTGTCGTAACTTCACGGCCAGATGGGTGCCAGGAGGGAGACAGAAGAGAGTCAATGGGGAGGAAAAATACCGCAATGTGATTTGTGGTTTTCAAATGGTGCTGCTTGTTAGGGAGAAGTCTTGAACTGGTGAAATCTGTCTTTACGCACAGTGTGCTTTTTAAGATTTAGTTCAAAATACATTTGACAAAACCAATCTCACCAGAAGGTCCACTCAGTGCCACCTGCTGTTTACAAGATCCCAGATAAACTTTCAGTCTCAAAAAATACATATTTTCTCATTTACCTGGAGTATCAAGCTATACAGATTGTTTGTTTTATGTGCCTAGGCCTTGAGAAATGTGTCTCTGAAACTTCTGACACCGACCCGGTACAATGCTAATGAATGGAATTCCATTTGTGCTGCTCAAAGCATTGAAAAGATCACATTTAAAAACATTCGACAACATCGTGTCCACATTTCTTAGCATAGACCTTATAGATTTTGTGAGAGAAACGTTTCTGTGAAAAGACAATTTTTTTTAATTATTTTTTTTCAATGCATTGAGCAACCAATCTATTCATCTTCATTGTGTTGAGGCAACAGCAGATCTGTAGCAGGTATTTCGAAACCTTGGGAAATAAAACCAAACTATCTGCATGGCTAAACACCACTTGTGAGAAAATACATTTTGGGGGATTTTGGTGAACTGACTCATTAACTAGCACACCCACCAGTCCATCCACCTGCACACACTTGTATCCCATACACACAAACATGCTCAGGTCCCTGTCCCTCAGCAGGCAGTTGGCAGCATTCCATTAACAAAGCCACCGGCACTCTCTCACACCCTCACCTGCTGTCAGAGTCTCCGAAAAAATATATATGCGCACACACAGACACACGCAGAGGTTCACCTGCTTTTGCCTCAGAGGAAAAGAAAAGTTAGACTCTCTCATGAAATGCCTTTTATTGTTTCCCCAGAAGGCATGGGTTGTACGCTTCTGAAAAACGCATGCATACACACACACACAGACACACACAGTCGCACACAGACGGCGGGTACAATGCCTCGATGGCGTTTTGTGTACCCACTCTGGGTTGCTGAAATAAAAGCATCAGAACTTTCCCCTTAAAAACCATGCGCTTGTGTGTGTTAATTTCTAAAACTGGATGAGGCAGAAAGACGAGATTGAGCTTGTCATTAGGAGTTCACAGCCTGCGTGCTTGTATGAAGGTTTGTTTTGTTTTGTGTTAGCTGCCTTGTGTGTGTTCTGCGCACGTATGTGTGCGTCTCTGCGTCTCCTCTCTCCCACGCTCAGGCTCCTAACGATGGCAAATGCGCCCGTGTGTTTGCGAGGCGTTGTTTCTCAAAAACAACAACACATCCAGGAACGGCTCGTTTTGTCGGGTTTTGTGGAAGGAACATGCTCTAATTAGAGAGGCCCTATGAAGGTGCATCAAACAGATCTTTCTCAAAGACCAACCTGCTCATGGCTCTCACACAGCGCGCACATGCCACCTCTGATTATTGGAGAAATGTCTGTGTTATTTAACTATATAGCAGAGTATTAACAGCCTTGTCAGTTTAGATTTGCTGTACGTGTGATCCTAATCCATGCGTACGCTCCTAGACACACATTTACAGACAGAGAAAAAAGTGTCTGCTTCAGGTGTTGCTTTGTGGCCACTTGGGCATGTTTGTGCGTGGGTGGTTCATGACCAAAAGCCCTTTTTTCACAAAGTACACGTGCACACGCACATGCACATAAACACACACAATTCACTTCTCTATCTCTGCGTGTGTTTACTTTAGTTTCCTGCCTTGTTTGTTCACTCAGATGGAAGCAGGCTTTCTGCTCAAACTGCCCAGGTCACTTTTGTTCAATCTGTGTGTTGTCTTGCCCCCTCCACCCCCCTTCTTCCTGCCTCCCCGCTCTCAGGTGCCAGTGATGATGGTGGAATCAGCCTCTGAGACCATTCGAACGACGCCGTCCAACCAGAACGGAGTCAGCAGCCTCAGCAGCCAATCAGATGGAGGGGGAGGTAGAGAGGGCGGGTCTAACGGAGACACCAACGGAGAGATCAGCCCAGTCGACTTACTGCACCTGCAACAGCAACAGGTGTGTGTGTGTGTGTGTGTGTATTTTTGAGCCTGTGTGTTTGACTTTATGTTTACGGATCTACTGAACTTGTATATACCTGCTTGTGTAACACGTTTTACAACACCTCCTAGTTGTGCAACTTGTGCATATATACGGTACATTGTCTAGAACAGCATGTACACACCAGGCCGTTACATAACGTACAGATGTGACAACACGTAGTCGGCCAGACCCTGGTAATTGTCAACCTTGCATGTGCGAACGGTGAACGCTCTGACAGGTTGGCTCGTCGGTGCTTTAATTATCCACCGTTCGTAATGTGCCAACTAATTCCGCTGGGACAAAGTTCACCATAATAATTCATACTCACAAGGTTCCCACTGGTATATTATTACACGTTACTGGCTGAGGGAAAAAAAAAGACGTTTAAGCTCTGCCTAGGTGAGAGAAGCCATTTTGTCCCATTGTGGGGGTCAGACTTATACTGATGCATTCTCATAATGACATGCAAACACACACTCGATATATGACTCAGACACTTAAGTGTGCGTGGGAGTCTTTTATTTTTTCACTGATCCATGAAGTGATGTTTGTGTGTGTTTGACACGTCAGCATAGTGTCTCCAGTTTTTCTATTTATCTTGCCTCCTGTGCGTCAGTCCCCCCTCCATACACTCACAGACACACACAGACACACACAGACACACACACACAAACACACTGGCCACTGTGTCAGATGGAATTTCCAAACTTCCCAGAACTTCTTGGATGAAATTCTACATTTTTATTTCTCATTCCCCCAGAAATCCACATAGCTCTTTTCTGATTACTCTCTGAAGGACCCAGGCCTTCACACATAATACACACACACACACGCACACACACACATACACACACAGAATTTTAAAATGTTTTTCATCCCGAGGCCTCTACATTAGTCATTTGTCCATAACAGCACAAGAATGTCCACTGAGTATTATCATCTTATGATGGAAACTCACTGATTCATGTTTTTCAATCCAGTCACTGATGTGGCATTTGATGCAATTGATAAGAGATTAGGAGAGAAGAAATTCTCCTGTTTACATTCTGACTGTGTAAGCATGTAGGCAATATTTATAACTCTCTCTCTCTCTCTCGATCTGTGAGTGGATGTTTGCATGTGTGTGTTGTGTCCGCCCATCACAGAGGGTCAGTGTGGGTTCTGGGCTCTCCAACACCAGCTGAGTTTCTAGTTGAGGAAACCCAGGGGGAAAAAATCAGGGTTTCCTCCCTGCTGCTAAAATTATTCCCCCTAATTATAATAATGGAGCCTTAGGTGAATGAAGAACACTCAAGGCCCTTCACTTCTGTCCTGCTTTCCCTCCTCCTTCTCCTGACTGCATCCTCACCCTGCTTCCTCAGCAACCTTCATCCGAGGACACACACACAGCCATGCACAAATGCACACACATAAACACCAAACCTGTAGCTCATACAAAGCAGGTCTTTATTCTCTCCGACGTGTCTCTGCTCTCTATGTTTTTGCACCTGTGTGTGTGTATGTGTGTGTGTGTGTCCGCACGCTGGTATTTCCTCTCTCGAGCGGGTTACCAACCACAAACATACCTCCCTCTCTCTTTCCATCTTTTTCTCTTCCTCTCTCTCACTGTACTTCTTTTTCCTTCCATCTACTGTGGACCATGAAAGACAAGCACAACCTTTCCTCCAGATCCCAACCCTCACCTCACAAAAAATGTTACATCCACATATGTAGCAGTAAATATACAGTCAACTATTGTAGCAATTCTCTTTTTAGCGCTTTCTGTTCAACTCAGTTTGCACAGATTGAAAAGATTAGAGTTGTCATTAGGCAGAGGTGTGTTCTTCCTGTACTACGGATATTTTTCTGTAACTCTGAAACTGTTGTGCTTTCTGCCACTACAGCCTTTTACTAGTTTATGGCTGTAAGTAAGCATATGATAAAATACATGATTGATTGATCCTCTGCAGTTACACATATATCTTAATATATTGTAGATGACTCATCTCAAATCTTTAAACAATTAGAATGCACTGACAAGTTATCAATTTATGACTATAATCTTCAGAAACTCCTTTTTTTCTTTTTATGTGCTTTTTACATTCCCATGTTGGAAGTAGGGTAGTTAATCTATATTTTCTTGTGTGTCCCGGTCATCTCTGCTCAGTATTACCAGCCTTTGGTATTGCTATCATACACCTCTCTATCCCCCTACCCCCTTTGCTCAACCCCTGGATAAGATAAGATGGGAGTTCTGTGCCAGTGAGCACTGTTGAGTGGCTACTCTGATATCACAACCAGCTGATTTTTCTTTATTCGTCTCTTTTTTCATCCTTGCTCATCTATTGTTCTCCGTCCAAACAATTTAAATAAATAAAAAAAACTACATTTATTTATTTTGAATTCGAGGCCTTGAAAAAGTATTAAAATAGGTTAACTTTAGCAGAGCAGAGGTGTTATTTTTGATTGTAAATTAGTACAAAACAGGGATAGTAACAGAATATGCAAAGCGTGTTATTTTCATCACATCTACTTCATAAAATTGTCCCGTTACTGACAATTTCTAGGTTCACAACTTTTATTGGCTAAATTCAATTCGATTGACCAGTTTGGTCAGCTTTTCATATTTTTGTTTAAAACTAATCGTAACTTGCATGTTAGAATTTAGTTTATTTTAAAATGCCCTAAAAGTCGTACAGCCCCTATTCTTTCTCTGTCCATAAGGTTTTTTTTTTTTGTCCCTTGTTCCATCACACTACTTGATTTAATCGAGTTTTGGTACAGTAGTGCTGGGTGACCATAAAGGCTTGTGCCCACCACTCATAAAATCAATATTGTCTGATACAGACAGTTCCTATACCGACACTGGTTACCCGACAAAACTGTATAAGAACCTGCTTCAACCTGAAAGTCTTGCATATACCTCCTACTCCTTCTCTCGTTCCTTTTTCCTCCACGCTTGAGTCTCTCACCTGAAGGTGTAGTGCAGACTAGTGTTGGTGCTTAAACACCAGTGCCAGTGCGCACTGGAGCAGAAAAGACACACCGACACACTCACACACACACAGAACTCCTGACAGCGCAGTGTTGTCAGAACACAAAGCCGTCTTTTCCTTGGGCCCCTTGGGAACCTGAGAGAAATCACAGCCATCTCCAGCCGTCAAACCCCTCCACTGGCCTCTCTCTGTCTTATGTGTCAGTGTCTCCATCTTTCTCTGACTATGTCCTCTCTCTCTCTCTCTCGTTTTTCTCATAGATAGATAGATAAGAGTCACAGGTAGATGCTGTAGATGGTCAGCAGCCAAATGAGGAAGTGTGTGAGCAGAGCGGAGGGATTAGGTAGATGGTACATATAGCCAGAGAGAACTGAGGTAAAAAGGAGGGGCAACGAGGCAGCACATTGTGGGGAGGTGGGTGGGGGGGGGGGGGGTGCATTGGTGGGCTGGAGAGGAGGAATAGAGGGTTGAGGGTGGGGTGTAACGCTGAGACGTGTCAGAAAAGGGCGCCTGGGCCTCCCTGTGGAATGTGGCCTGTCTGCCTCCCCAGAAAGAACAGAGCAGGAGAGAGGGAAGAGAGAGGGAAGAAAGGGAAGAGGGGGCGAAGACCAGTTCTGCCCCATCATCGAGGGGGGAGAGGAGGGAGGGAGGAGAGGTAGGGAAAACAAAGAGCGAAGTTATAGGACGAGAGGAAGGAGAGTCGGAAAAGTGAGAGTGCAGTGGAGAGTGTATGGCACTTTGTTGAGGTGCCGGGCACGGGTGTAGACATGAAATGATGCATAGCAGGGGAGAAATGTAAGCAGGATAAATCCTAACAAACCTCAAAGTGAGAGTGTGTGTGTGTGTGTGTGTGTGTGTGTGTGTGGCTGGGTGGAGGCTGTACTGACGAGAACCAGGTGTCTTCAATACTTTCCTTTTCTTTACGTCTCTCAACCACCCCCCCCCCCCACCCCCCGTGCTTTTTTTTTTTTTTAAGTTTGTGAGTCCCCACTTTAAGTGCTGTCACTTCCCCTCTCCCCTTTGTTGTCACCCATTTCTGTCGCCTCCTTCTCCCCCGCCATCAATTAATCGCTTCTGGTGTTCCAGCAGATACAGAAGTTGTGGTTGGTGATGACGGGAAGGGAAGAGGGCAAAGTAGGAGGAAAAGGAAAGAGAGAGAGATGGTGACAAAAAGGTGCAGTTTCCTCTTAGGAGTGCCACTCATCGGCCGGCTTAAACAGCCAGGGAGTTTTTTTTCTTTCCTTTTTCTCTTTCCTGCTGTCTTTTTCTCTCTTTTGCCCATAACCCGCTCTTACGTGCAAATAGAAAGTGAGAGGCAGACTGTAGCGGTCTCCCTTCCCCAAGGGTTTAAAAGGAACATTGGTTGAGGAAAAGGCAGTTTTAGAAATTGGTTTGGAGCTTCGATCCCCACTCCCATTTGTCATAATCTATTTTTTCCTTACTGCTTCCCTCTTTTTGCTCTCTCAAATGCACACACACACACATACTGACAATCTTTGTTTCTCTCCCTCCCTCATACACACACACACACAGGCAGTCACACACATGCACAGAGCTGATGTGAGTTAATGAAGGGTGTAATTAAGGAGCCACAGTGATGACTGGAGATCAGGGGGAACCGATACAGATCTCAGATATACACAAACACTGATGAAAGATAGCTGTTTTGTGTGTATGCGCATGTGCAAGGGTGTGCATTTGGGTTTGATGCCGGGAGTGCTCAGCGGACAGATGTACGAGATTGGTGCGTGTGTTAACAGACGATGAGAGATGCTGGATGATTCAGATAACGTATGGCTTCCTGTTAGATTGGCTAGACTCTGTAATTATGGCCCGTATGGATGGAGGTGGGGAGGCTTTGAGACACATGTGATTCTACGGATTCAGCTGCTAGGCCTTTGCTAAATTATGGGAGATGAATGTCGGTCACTGGGACAGTTATGTCCTGTTTGACCTCCATGTCTCCAGTAGAGTTCACTTTCAGGTCAGGAGTGCAGAGGAGACAGAGGTGAGGGGGTGGTTAGAGGAGATGGTGAAGAAAAAAGACATTTACAGACACATTTTCTGGTTTGTTAGCTCAGTGGGATTTAATTTAATTACATTATGCTTGCGTTTGGTGCATCTGCATGACAGGTTGTATCCCATGTGTGTTGTGTGTTTCATTTTCCTGTCTGTATGTCTGTGTGCATACATAATCTATGTGTGTGTGTGTGTGTGTGTGTGTGTGTGTGTGTGTGTGTGTGTGCATGTGTCCGTCCGTCGTGTGTGTGCGGGCCAGTAAATCAGAGCCAGGCCTCTCTCTGAGTGCTGTCACCTCCTAAAAGCTTTCCCCTCGGTCTGGGCCAGGCCCTCCTCTTTATGTTTTAGGTCAGTATAGTTCACAGGTCACCAGAGGTCATGCTGGGAAAGAGGAGGGGCAAGTTGGGTTGCCTAGCATCGCAGGACACCCACTGCTGTTACCGTGGTAATACAAAGAGACCTATAGAACACCAACTTCCTCTAGGAGTCTTAAAAGAACCAGCAACTCCCTTCATCTGTCTTCTTTGACTTTTACTTCCCCTTTTTCCTATGCTGTCCATTTCTCTACATATGAATCTGCTTGTAGTGATTGATAAAGAGTATTACATGGTACTACATGCTGAGTATTTAGATTTGAGACATCCATTCATTCTTTAAACTGCTTACTGTTCAGGGTTGTGGGGGATTTGAGACATGCACGCACTCTTTTGCATTCCCGCACTCCTGACATGTAAATAAACACACACAATGCGACTAACACACCTGCAAATCTCATGGTCAGTAATGTATTTCACATGACTCCCCTTCCTCATATTTCTCATTCAGTGATACTTTCACACATTGAGACCTAATTCTGAGATGCTGAGATGTTGTATTTATGAGCGCCCATAAAGTTTCTTTACTGCTTTTTCCAGCCTGGCCATTGACTTCTGGAGAATCCACTGAGAGTTGGAGAGCAGATTTTTGTTCTCACTATTGATGTCCCTTCAGTTCTTTTCCTTTTGTATTTATCTGCTCTATGACCTCCATATACACTTTCATTCTCTAATTACAGAGTAATGTTCTCGAGGTACAACCATGGTTGACAAGTTTCTGAAATCATAGCTAATAGATACGTCATCATTTCCACGTTGAAACTGTAGAATCTTCTCAATAATGAAGTATATTGTGTAAGGCTTTCCAAAGAAGCCTGCAAGTCTTGTGGATAAAGAGTAGACGAACAGTAGACATGGTCCACCAGGCCAGATCAGCCAGCATGGATGCAGTCACGGTTGGTTGACCCGACCAGCCAAGAGGCTCAGAGACAAGAATAGACAGACACCAACAGAAGAAGGGTGTGTGTATGTGTGTGTGTTAGTGTGTGTGTCCTGTCTCTGTTTTGGAGACTGAGTTATACACACATCCCTGGGCACCTGAAGGGGTTAGGTTGGGTTTGGTTGCCATGGGAGTGTTTTGAAGCACTTACAGTTGGTAGGCCTAGCTGCACTGTCAGGTAAATAACACACACACATGTGCACGGACGGACACTCTCCTGTTTTTCTGAGGGTGAAAAAGTCGATTGTTGACTCTCACTCTTCAGAAGGTATCGCCATGGTGACGGAGGCCTTTTTAAGAGGTCATAGGTCAGCGAGCAAAGCTGCATGACCTCATTACTACTACTGGTCAGTGACACTGGGGTGCGACTCTGTGTGTGTGTGTATGGTTGAATGCTCACACTGGTCACCATCTTCTGCTTTCTCTATCAAAAGGCAGCAGCCGTAATTGGTTTTAATTGACGTGTGCTCAGATGCAGTGTTTCAGAGTTCATTAGGGGCAAGGCACTCAAAAAAAGAGAGCATTAGTTTACAACCCCCACCCACACAGGTCAGAATATCCTCATATCTTGGTCCTAGTCTCCTCTTTTTTTCTTGAAGTCCCCACTCCTTCATTCCCCCGGTCCGGACTTAAAGAAAGAGATGGACACCGAGAGGGGAATGAGAGAAAGTGAAGAGTAAAGACAAAATGGGCAACGCTTACAAGGCTGCTAGGCAAGTAGTTACCCTGGAAACAGTTGAGAGCCCGGGGTACACACAATAGACACACACATATACACACCACGCACACAATAGCTGCAGAGGCCTAAAGTGTTGCTAATTAGCTAGTCTGCGCTGGTTCTTTGTGTGAGCCATTTTAAAGGAGAGATTAGAGTCAACAGGGAGGAGGAGAGGAATGTAGCTCTTCTCTCTCTCGTTTGCTTTCTTCTTGAGCGCTGGGACAGTGTAACGGCCTTTTTTTTTCACCTGACAGACAGAATGCATTTGTTTTTTTTGTCAGTTAAGTTTTCCATAACTGAAAAAAAAAACCTGAAAAAGTGAAACTTAATTTGAGATGAAGTAAGGTGGAGCTTTGAGGACTTAAATAAATCATGAAAAGTGACATAGGCAAAATGACAGATTCCACAAACCTGAATTTCTTTCTCTTGCTACTTTACTGAAATACCATAATATAATATGTATAATTAAGATGTCATAAATACTGTTTTATATGATACCATTTTACCATTTTCATTACAGGTAAACCCCAATTTAATTCTATTATCTTAACTAAATATTGGAAGTAACGACGAAGGTGAAAAACATTTTGATACACAGGTACATTATGTACAGTAGGTCAAAGTTAAATTCTATTAACCATAAAAAAAAAAAGGTGTGAGTAATAACATTGTGTTTTTGTACTTTGTACAGTTGTTTAGTTAATGCGGATAAATTGGTGATAAAGCCTTTCTCACTGCTTGTGTTGCTTGCCCTAAGGGACTTAGTTGTAACAGTTGTCTAGCAGAGCCACCACTTCCCCAAATCTCAGAACAAAATTGTTGATGCGAAAAATTTAATCATAGAGATAAATTATGAAATCAACAAAAATCTTCAAAAAGATTCAAAAAAGTTTTAAAAGAATAAAAAATTGTACTGGGCTTTGAGTTTCTTTAAATTGAAAAATGTGTCTGTTCACATCTGGTTGGATTGACCCTTTCACTAAATCATATAGTCCAGTGCACGCACACACTTCCCCGTTTCCCTTTTTTGGAACACACCCCACCCCTGCTTCTCATTTGGGGAAGTTAAAGATTTTATGCTTGTTTAGAAGTTTAACTTCTTGTACAGCAGCCAGCCTTTGTTGTGCCTGCCCTCTTCCTGTGTTTGTGTGTGTGTGTGTCTGTGTGGTAAGGGTGGGTGTGAGGGCGTGTCTCCACAGCCACAACCAGGTGTAAAAACCCTCTGAACCAAAGACATGAAAGAGTTTTATTTCCATCGAAGTGGGCAGGCAGGCTAATACTTTTACAGGCCACTGACTGGGAACGTGTTTTTCTGTTTAACCAATAGGCGTCTCTGTGTGTACATTTGTCTTTATGTGCGTATGTGTCAGTGCATGCATGTGCACATGGCAGACAGTCTCTGTTTGTGTATGTATGTGTTTTCCCTCTGTCTCCTGAGCTGAGTCTTGGCAGTGTCTTGCATGTGTTATTAGTTTGATTTTTTTTTTTTTTTGGGATATTAATAATAACAGTTAAACGGTTTCCATATGTGAGGCCTGGTTGCCAGGCTAGTGCTATCCTCATCATGGGCTGGCCTCGCACAGTCTCCCCTCTCAGGAGTTGCTCTTGTTGGGCAGGAGAAGCGGCTTAAACTCTGGAGGTAACCCAGCTAAGACCTAACACCTAAGTGGCCTTGTCTTCCCAGGAGCATGACCAAATTACTTAACTGTCCTACCTTATACAAGATGAGGCTTAAATATTACAAGGTACACTGTGTGTTTATGTGTGTGTGTGTGTGTGTGTGTTTTCCGCTGTGGGCTGGGTCTGTCTGGAGTGAGACCTTCCTCTCTTGCCAAACGAGCTGTGTTGAAAACCGCAGGGAAACTGCATATGTGTATATAATGCATGACGTGTATTTGTGTATGTGTATGTGTGTGTGTGTGTGTGTGTGTGTGTGGAAGGAAACTGCTGTAGAGCTATTTGCCATCAATTAGCGGCCTGGACTGAGATGAGGCCAACAATACAGAGGGAGCTACTTTTATATTCTCAGGAAGGGAGTTCCTCTCTCTTTCTGTCCCTGCTCATCTCATCATTATCTTTAATTGTCTATCTCTTGATGCCCCTTTCCCTTCACTTAACAGAGAAAAGCTGACAACATCTCCTTAGGAAGCAGTAGATTTTTCCTGTGTGTGTGTTCAAGATGTGTGTGTATGCTGATGAATTGTGTCATGATATAAAGCAGTCCTGGGTATTCAGTCAGCTCCTTTTTATGACTGTACGTATACCCCCGTGAATCAATAGAAACATTAGATGAGTATAGGGACATAGTTGAAGGGGAGAGGTTTTCTCGTTTCACAAAACAGTTTGAACTGAAGAGAACCATCTGGAAAACGGCAGGGTCCCCGGAGCTTAGAACAGGTCCCTTTTGTGAAAAATAGGATGTGAAAAAAAACCTAAAATCGGCCAGGGTTTTCAAACATTACGGCATATTTTGAAGTTCTTTTGGAGTTTGTGAGTTTTTATTGCGTTGGCTCTTGAACGCGGTCTTTCCTTTCTTTAATGGTCAGTCTGGGCCCAGAGAAGCTTGCTTCAGCCGTTTTAAAACCTCAGCTCTCGAACGGTGCCTTTATATTGCGGAAACATTACATTAAATAGCTGAACGGGATTGCGGCTGGCTGGTGTTTCTGAAGGTGTCCCAGATAGTTCCAGCTCGGCGGCGGCCTAAACAGATTGAGGTATTCAGTGCCGTTTAAGCTCAGTTATATTGGTGGACAACTGGTTTGAAGTCCACGCGCCTATGAGCGAAAACAAATGGCAGGAAAGCTGGTGAAGGGAGGCCGGAAAGACCTGATTAATTCCAGAAAAAGAGAAGGAGTACGTGAGGAAGAGTCAGAGGAAAGGGGCGAAGTCTTGGCAGAGCATAGTTTATTTGTAACCCACCGTGAAATTGAGCGGCTTTAGCAGGCTTTGGCTCAGGCTGCCCCTTACCCCTATATGTTTACCCCTGGAAACCCCTGATCTACCCTAAATATATAGACCACTCCCTGTTCCCTTACACCTCCGATCTATAGTAAAATTGTAAAGACTTATAATGTCTTGTGAAATCAATGTATTTTTGACAAATTATTTCTTACATTGTTGTAATCAACATAAAGAAATTAAGCCGTGATTCACATGATGAGTAAACGTGTCTCACACCAGTGTTATTAGTGCTGGTGTTTCTCCAGTTACTTTAAGACCATGTTCACTTACTGCTTACTGCCACAAAGAAAATAATGTTGCTACCTGCTCAGCAGACCTCCCCCTTTCCATGCTACGCAGCAACTTACCTTTTTGCCCTAACACAATCCTGCAAATTCCCAATACAATTTGACATCTGGTTGAAAACATGAGCATCAGTGAAATCAGCTGCTGTAATGTTTGGTTGGGATAAAAACTTCCAGACATTGGCCTTGATGGTGCATGGTTAACAACTACATCAAGCTATGACACTGTCAGTCTTTTTTACAGTAACATACAAATCTGTGTAAGGGAGTTATCTTTGTTGTTAAAATGCTACATGCAACAAATCTATTAATACCATATCTTATCAATATTGATCTTCTAATCCTAAATGCAGCTTTACCTTTAACTACCTATCCAATCCCAGTCCCACAGCTGCCGTTACGGTAGTGGGTCTTTGTCTGACAGTCAAGGGAAGGCGAGGGTCCCCTCATAAGGCCAACAGCTGCATTCACATTGAACGATCTATTTTAGGCTTCCGTCTAACCCATATCTGCTCTCAGAATTTACTGTGGCGAATGAGGGTATGGGTAACAGATTTCTAAAGAGGAGAGGGGAGGGGGCAGGGCACAAGAAAGTCAGAATAGTTGGAGAAATGCCAGTCAAACTTTTGTGAGTTATACATTATATGGAGAGGCAGAGTGAAAGCAAGAGACAGATCAGATGATATGGACGGAGAGAAAGAAAGTAGGAGTGATCTGGGAAAGCAATCTGGTTTCTGCGGTGAGTGACAGTGATGCATTTGATACGTGAGATTCCACCGCGGCTGTAACCAAGCCTTCACTCACACATGCCCCAAAGTCATATAGCAATCCCACTAACTGTCACCTCTTCAGTAATGCGACTTTGTGTACTGTGTGTGTAGCTGTAAATACTGGGCCAGCTTCTGAACACAGGTGTGCTGGTAGTGCTGTAGTATCATCATCCTTTTAACAAATTTACATGCCTTGTAGATTGTGTTACATCTGTTCAGTCTTGTTTCATCTTCTCCTCTGATCATGATTCCCTCTGAGTTCCCAGAGAAAGAGAAGGAATCAAAGATAAGAGAGATTTAGAGCAAGGAAAAACTAGTAGAGAGTAGCAAAGACCAAGCCAGAAGGAGAGAGTAAATTAAAGTAGGAGGGGGCTTTATTGGAGTTTGGTGGTGTTTTCTGGTGCTAAAGTGAGGAGGCACAGTGCAAACGGATACAAGGGATCACAGGGGTGACTCAGGAGGACGGCAGCCTCGACGCAGCTTTAGGCTGGCTTTCAGCTTCAATGACAGCACCCCAGAAAGGCAACAGAGAGAAAGAGGGAAGTAAGTGTGGACAAAAAAGAAGATCCACCGCTCCTTTCTTAACCCGGTCTTTCTCGTTGATCCAAAATCAGAAAGCGTGCAGGCCTGTAGAGAAGCAGCTAGGTGTGACGAGCTCTTTTCCACGTCTTCACCCTGTACTATCTACCCCTCTAACCATATCTCGATCTCTCCTGGGGAAGAAAAGGGTTTAGGAATGGAGGAGTGGTGCATCACAAGCCTCTCTTCCCAGGCCCCTGAGCTAGTAAGACGGCGAGGGGATACTAGTTTGGCACCGAAGAGATCTGTTGCGTCCGACGCTGCTGAAGTATCTGAGACTTGCATAGTTTAGTTGTGTTGCGGACAGATGAAACAATGAGCTTCTCACTCACCCTCACTTGTGCGCCTTTCTTTTTTTTTTTTGTACTCTCTTCTTCTTGGTCTAAGAGCAAAGAAATCTGATACCACCTGCCTCCCCCCTGCCCTTCCTAACTCCCTCCCCTCCTCCTCCTCCGTCTCCCTCAAGGACAGCCCACTGTCTGCCCCGGGGGCTGTTTATCTACGGGGGGAGATGAGGAGGAGAGGGTAGAAGGGGCGGGGGGGGGGGGGGGGGGGGGGACCGGTTTGTTTCGTTTTGGCCGTCAACAATGGACCTCAGTCTGTGCTGACGGACTACTCCAACATATGGTACCCACCTGTCTCTCTCTCTCTCTCTCTCTCTCTCTCTCTCTCTCTCTCTCTCTCTCTCCCCCTCCTCCTCCCCTCCTCCCTTGCTACATTGCTCTGTTTAGATTTCTTTGCTTATTCCTGCGTTCTCTCTCCCCGTCTCACCCAAACACACTGGGCGGATTAGAGGCCAGATTCATCACACACACAGACCTGTTTGCTTTAGCAACCTGAGCCAGGCGCGCACACACACACACACACACACACACACACACACACACACACACACACACACACCTCCTCCACACACCCTCCACACACACACACACACACATGCACACCCTCCACACGCACACACACACACACATGCACACAGAAATCTAGCAAAGGCCTGGCCCTGCATCATGTTGATTGTTACTTTTTGTTCTTATCTGAGATTCAACTTCTAACTTGACATCAGCCATGGGAGTTAGAGTAGAGTCCTCTTTCATATAGAGTATGGACATGTGCATGTACACACACACTCACATGGACGCTGCGCGATCATCGTAGACACGAAGCAAAATTAAATGTCTGTCCTTTTCTTCTAATGGATCCTCTAATGTCGGATCCCTGTTAAGGAGAGAAACCTTTACTCTACACTGTTTGTGTGTGTGTGTGTGTATGTGTGTGCGCGCGCGCGTGTGTGTGTGACCCTGCTGAATTAAAAAATGCACTGTTATTAAAGGCTGTGTCAGAGGCGATGATTTACAGAGGGGAGCGATGACAAGTCAGAAGAACTCACACACTGAACTGACACACACACGCACACATACACACTCACACTGTGCTCTCAGGCCTCCAAGCTGAGCAGTGACCTCCTCACCCCTCCTTCCCCTTCCTCCTCCTCCTCCCTCCCTCTCTCACTCTAATAAAACCTGTCTGACACCACTGATGTGTGTATATGTGTGTGCGTGTTTGCGTGTGTGTGTGCTCAGCGGCAGCACAAAGACTCTGTTGTTGGGCCTCCCTCTTAGGCCTCCCTCATATTTTCTTTAAAGGTGCAGTGCGCCCCCAAGAATGCCACAGGGGGAGCGGGGAGTTGGGGTTGGGGGAGTCTAGGAGGAGCTGGTTTGTGTGTGGGTGGAGGAGGGCATGCTTTACAATGCTACAGCTCACCCAGGTCACGGAGAGAAAAAGGCAAGGAGTGAGTGTGAAGAGGAGAAATGAAAGAGAAGGGTCAAAGAAGAGGAGTGCCAGCTTGACAATGTCGATATGAGAGAGTTTGGCTCTGGGTCTTTCTTTCTGTGTGTGTGTGTGTTATCTGCACCAAACCTGTGCTAGTCCTTCTCTCTTCATATGTTGAAAGTTCAAGATTCAATTTATTCATCCATAAAATCTGTTCAATTACAGTGCTCCTATCCAAATCAAACAATGCTTATTAAAGAACATAAGAAATGAATACATTTAGTGAAGACAAGCATTGTTTTAAACATTACTTCAGTTACTTTACTTTAATATGGGTTTACTTATACAAAACAAAACAGAAAAGATAATCATCTTTTAAATATATGTTAAATGTAATTAACTATATCAACTTTACAAGTGAGAGTTCACAGAAAGATGTCCTGATGTAAGAAAATGGAGGAGGTGGAGCTGAAGTCCATTAGTTTCGATTTTGGAACGCTTCATATTGTATTATCGCTCTTACACCATTGTCCTTACCAAAGGAAGAAGGGGGATGTGTTTTAACAGCCATTACTTTTTAAGGTTTGTTTGTAGTCTGTTTAAGTTAGTTTCACAACTCAGTTAACTGGTATTGTAAAGTAAAAAGGAAGCATGGCTACCTGCAGTTTAGTATGCCTTGCACTTTGTGCACGGATTTAAACCAGTGACTTAACTTTTGTGTTTGAGCTGTCCTATGGCTGGGGAATAATTCAATATTAACACATATCGATTTTCATTGGAATCATATCATGTTATTCTTTTGCAAAATTCTGTAGTTCATTTAATTATTCCAAGAAAATTGTAGGTGTGAAGAGTTTTGTGTGATGTAGTGCTTAATAGTAGGACACAATTCAATGCATTGAACATAACTTTTAGAAACATATATAAAAAATGACTATATACTGTAAATCGATATCGGAAAAATACTCTTTTTTACTTTTAATAGAAGCTAATTATTTATTACAAGTAATTTAAATGGTCACCTGCTAGCCAATAATAAACAGCCTTTCCTGTGGTTATGGTGTAAAACTACACGTTAAAATAACGTCTTTACAGCATCTAATTTCAACAGTTCTGCCTCTTAGCTGTGGCACAGTTAAATAAACCAGGAACTGGGCAGACTTTAAATATCTGGAGAATCACATGCTTTACTGGTAGTTCTTGTCTCTCACATACACACACATCCATGAATACAGGCATAGGAGAGGAGACAGGCATCACCTCTGCTTGCTTGTAGCGTTTATGAAAGCCATAAATGGCTCTTTAATATAGTGGTAATCAGGGTGGTAATTTGGGTGGAATTGTCCCTTATTGTTGCCAGACATGCCTCCCCAACTCCTGCCAACACACACGCATACGCACACTCACAGACAAACTCACACACTCACTCTTGGGCAGACAGGGTGTTCAAGGAGTAATTCACACCACATGCCAACAAACTGGGCGGTTGTGTTTTTTTTTCTTCTTTTTTTTTTCTATGCGTGTGTGTGTGTGTGCGTATGTCTGTGCCTGCTTTAATGCTGAGGTCAAACCAGTAAATGGGAGGGGGTTCCCAAGATTTTTGTTAAAGCGTTAAAATGTATGTATGTGTGTGTGTGTGCACGCGTGTGTGTGAATAGGCACGTCTACAGCCACGTCCATGTGTGTGTTTTAATTGCGGTCTCAGCAAAAGTAGCAAGTGTGCTCGATACAGATGGTTTTCATCACTCTGACTGCGCAGAGGAGTTTTCTCTCTTTCTGTCTCCCTCTAATCTCCCCTCTCTGTTTTTGCAATTAAACATTACTTAATGTAACCGAGCTTCTAATTTGACAATTCATTAAATATGTGACAATATACGGTGTGTGCTGCACTGTTTCACAGCTTAACAATTTTCTCTAGTTGTGAAATGATGCAGTAGAACAGATTTCTTGTGCTGCACGGTTGAGTAAGAGCTTCCATGGTAAAGAACATCCCTCATTCTGGCCGTTAATTTGCGGTGTCCACACACACACACACACACACACACACACACACACACCCTCCCACACACACCACACACACACAGACTTTCATAAATCAATATTTACTAAGGAACCTTTCCCCTTTGAGTCAGAGGAAGCAAATGTGCATCCTGCTGTCTCCCCTCTCTAGCCCTCTGTCATGAGGTTGTGCTTGTGTGTGTGTGCGTGTGTGTGTGTGTGTGTGTGTGTGTGGGTGTGGGTGCTTACAGTTAGTGCAAGGCTGCTCTTGTGTTTTGAGATGGGTGTTTTCTTGTTTTGTTTTAGGAACAGTTCTGACATTCCAACAAAAATGAATGTGCCTGTTTCTCAGGGACAGATTTGTCTTGATGATAGAGAACTTAAATATTTAACACTTCAACAAGCAACACAGCAAAAGAACGAGAGAAGTGTAAATACACAAAGAAAGACATTTATACAGTTTTTAATACAATTAAGGGTGAGCGGGGAAAAAAGATACAAGGAGAGACAGTGGGAGGGATGGCTGAGGTTGCGTTGTCGGAAAGATCAATCGGCAACACTCTAAGGCAGAGTGAAGAATGAAGACAGAGTGCGATGGTGGCACTGGTTTGAATGGACAGCACTGGAGGGCAGAAAGGGGAGAAACGGGAAGAGGAGGAGGAATGAAGAGGTGGGTGGTGGTTAGTCACAGCTCTCCAGGGCACATCGGGGCAAATGGTTCCTTACATCACTCTGACACACACAAACACAGTGCAACTGACACAGATGAAGATATGCTGACACACTTCTGCCTCAGAGGATGTGGAAAACCCACTTTGCACCATCCTCGGAAAAGAGGGGGGGAGGGAAGAGGAGGAGGAAAGGGGTGTGGAAGGGATAGTGAAACAGAGGGGATAAGAGAGATACAAAGAATGGAAAGAGGAGATGGTCAGAGTTTGGAGTTAAAGAAGGCTTTGAATGAGTTGGGATGAATTCAGTCACATAGAGACACACATAAACGCAGATACGCATACTCAGGCATGCTGTATGTGTGCCAGGTGGAGGTCTCAGGTTGAGGAAATCAGACCTGACAGCTTGGCAAAGGCAGAGAGTACAGAGAGTGGCTAATATTGTGCTTTTCTTATATCTAAACTGAAAAAAGTTGGATTGTATGAGTGCACTGTATGTTGTTTGAAACTAAACCTCAAAGGTGTGACTTCAATTCTGTACTTTTACGAGTGTGTTGTTGTGTTATACTGCAGATATTTCACTTTATGTGTGCATGACAAACCAACCTGATCATCTCTATTTCTCCCTCGTAGGCGCTCCAGGCAGCCAGACAGTTCCTCCTCCAGCAGGCCTCTGGACTCAACTCCCCTGGCAGCAACGAGGTCAAACAGAGTCCTGTGCAGGTCAGAGCGCACACACAGATATACACACACACACGTACACACACAAGCACACACAGATGCACAACCCAAGTTTTGCTTTGTCAGAATCTGTATAATATTAATCTCCTGGCTACCGCAGCTTTGCCTTCACCAACCTGACACGTCAACTAGGCAGTGGGATATAGGCACATGTTTTTCTCTCCCTTTCTCTCTCTCTCTCTGTAAGTGCATGTGTGTGATTGTTAGTGTGTGTGTGTGTGTATGTGTGTGTGTGTGTGTGTATGTGAATGAGGCCTTTGTAGTGATTGGGTAGTGAGCTGTTTTCAGAGTTGAATTCCACAGTAAGCAGAGAGAGAGAGAGTGGGGCTAACTGGAGTGCAGGATCCCCAAAAAAAGACACTTGAGAGCACACACATTATTACTATCAGTGTATGTTGAAAAATATCACACATGACATTACTTCTGGTGGTTCTTTACAATAATGTGATGTGCAGAGTGCATGCAGACGTGTGATTTGTAGCTGTGTCTCATATCAATAAAGTGGGGCCATGGGTCTACTAGAGCAGCAAGCAGTCTGGCTTTTGCACTGCTCTTCTCATTAACATGCCACATGATAAACAGACAGCTGGACCATCACAGTATGGGAAGAGAGAGAAAGATGGAGAAGCAAGGATCAGATCCGATTTCATTTGCAGTGTCTGAAGCCAGTAATGTGCTTGTGGGAATAATAGGAAACTTTTCACATGTAAGGGTGATAGACAAAGCTAGAAAAAGGCACGTATTTGCTTTGTTTTAAAGTGTTATGCTGCAACATTTACATGTAAATGATAAAACATACATCCCGTGCTTCACGGAAGCATTTTCATTATGTCTTGTAAATATTTGGTGTTGTGTCATGTTTTTCTTCAGGAAAACTCCTCTGGTGCAACAAAACTGCCTTTTATGTTCCCAGCAGAGGGGTTTGTTTGGAATAAACACAGGAAGAGCTGGGTGTTTAGTATGAACGTCACTGGCCTCAAATGGCATCAGTAGAAAGGCCAAAGAAAAAGATTATGCAGTGTCAGCCACACAGTTTAATAGCCAAGTGACCTCTGGGAAGTGCAAAAATACCCCAGAATTAATGACTGCTTATTACTGATGTCAAAAATGAAATAAAATTTGAAACAGGGGGATCTTGCGGATTACACTCTAATCAAAACCTGAATTGGAATCAGAATCACTTTATTTACTTTGGATAAAAACTGGCAGTTTGAGAAATGACATGGTGACTTCTAAGGGGTAAGAGAATAAAATAAATAAAATTTATATTAGATCTGCATTGTTTTAAATATTCTTAGGATTGAAATTGGATTTATACTGTAAATCAACCCAGAATAGTGCAAATATGGCCTAAATGGATATGAATACATGTGTTGCAGTAGTTCAGCTCTTCATTCAAACTTTCCAACCCTTTTCAGACCAACATACTTGGTTTAATCCAAATGGGTCAGTGTGTGTCATCAGACCCTCCTTCTGACCTGGGTCAAACACATATCGGACACTATTCGCATTTGGCGTGTCTATTATGGGATAGGAATTTAATTAAATGTTACTGATATTTAAACATGTTTTCTCTCCCTGACTCATCTTAAACAGTGAGAGAGATAGAGAGGAAGTAAGGAAACTGGGCGAGGGGAACTGAAACTGAAAGTTACCGTGATGTAAATCTGTTTAGCAATGAAGTGTAAGGAACTACAGTTAAGTCTCTGTGAACGCTGACAAGGGATTAACCAGTGACAGGATGCACACATGAATGGGGTCAAACGCACATTCAGTTGACCTGCCGCTTGCACGCTTTTCGTATATGAAAGCAGTATTACCTTCCACTGCTTTCCCTCCCTCTCCGTCTTTAACACACACACTCACCCACACCCACACACACACACACCGCTCTACCCCTCCCCTCTTCTCTCCATCTCTGCCTTGTTTGTCTTGTTTGTTGGTGCCTGGCCTGGCTAGCCTCTCTGTACTCTCCAGGGCATCCGCGCTACATCTCTGTTGTCTGAGCTGTCAGCTCACATGGCCCCACACACTTGGATTTACATTTGTGTGTGTGTGTGTGTGTGTGTGTGTGTGTCTACGTTTGCACTCGGATCCTCACAGTCAGAAACACAGGCACAAACACCAAAGCACAAAGTTTTGTTTGTGTACCTGTGTGTAGCAGCAGCACTGAAGTTGTTTACTAGACCTCACAACAAACCCGACCACCAAGGTGGCACACAGAAATCTCTTCATCACTGGAATTCTCCAGTTTTACCATAATTTTTAAATCACAGCAACTGCGCTCAGTTGTTGTAATTGAAGCAATCATTCGTCGTTCACAGAGAGGGTGAGTGAGATGTGGAGTGAGTGAAGCCAGACATTTAATCTGGTCATTTCTAAAGGTGGCAGTACGCAACTGTACAGTGGCACAGCGGCTCACATCAGGCACAAAATGGCCGTCCTCAGGTTGGTTCCTGCTGGGCTGCTCTCACACATGCAAATGAGTCTCAGCCAATAATGAGATCTTTAGGAGCTCGATAATTAGATTTTTCCCTTCTCTCTGAGGGAGAACGACAGAGGCAGACAGGGAGAGCGGGAATACTTCTATTCGTGTCTTGACTTCTCCGGAGAAGCCTTGGTCTGCGCTGACAAGCCCCCCCCCGCCCCCCCACAACCCCCTCCCGCCCCCCCACAACCCCCTCCCACTCTCGTGGCCCTCCACCCCTTCCCCATCATATTTCTCTTCTTTTCTTTATTTATAATAGAGGGGAGTATCTGAGCTGAAAGCAAAAGAAACTCTGAGATTATATCTGCTTTTTGATTGGTTGTTCAGAGATGGTCTGTGTGTTTGGCTGGCTGTGCGAGATGGTATCAATCTACTCTGTGTGTGTGTGTGTGTGTCACTGTCAAGTGTCACATTCATGAGAAACTCCACAATAGCTCAAGTCTCTAGACAGGCAATTGTAGGAAAAATTGATTGTGTGCAACAAAATAGCGGCTACAGTTGCTGAAAAGCACAATAATCAGAATCGTGATTATTTAGGAGTTTGATGATTCATGACCAAAGAGGCGTTTTAATTTAACGTTAGAAATTTTGTTTACACAGATAGAAATAATACTTAATAATGTTGGTAGATAATGATAACACTTAAAATGACAGTCTGGAAATAGGAGATAATTGCCATTTTGAATGGATATGTTACACAAATTGTTATGCTTATGGTCTTGTCAGCCTGTCAGTCACTATAGTTTATAATACATAAACTAGATTTTTAAGGTTGCTTACTCAAGACATGGAATATTACTTATTGGGAATTGGTAATAAAGAAGTTAGTGATACAAGATCATGAATAACCAGATGATCACAGGTTTGAATCCTGTACTGGCTTGGAAAGTGGTTAGTAGTAATTTTACTGTAAGTCTTTATTTAGCAACTACTGCTAACGTGCCTTTAAGCAAGGCATGGATAAATCTTCCAGGTGTGAATTAGTTGTGGGCATCATGGAAAAAGAGCATACAAGCTCAGTCAGTCTTTTCTGAATATAAGCAAAAAGGCCATTCCTTTGAAAGAGATTACACTTCCCTCTGCAGTATGTGGATAATATCACACTAGGTGTGTGTTTGTAGTAGGAATAAGACATAATTGTCCACAGTTACCTTAATTGGCTGTGGCATGCGTGCTACTAAGTGAATTGCTGGGCACACAGTTGGCAGACAGAGTGGCAATTGGCGGATTACCCAGCATGACACGTAGCATGCCTCCATGACCTGCCACACGTTCTCGACAATGGACACACTTGGCACACGCTCATACACTGGGTGGGCACAAGCAGATACATATACACCCACTTGGCAGACACAAGCCTGGCACACTTAACACACTGCCACTTGGCATGCACACATACAGATTAACGCACTGGCTTGGCTATGGCCCATACGTATGTAATTGAATAGCGCAGTGTCCTGTTTTCATGTATTATTGAGGAGCTCGTTTAATTAGGAAAAAAATGAAAAGACTCATTAGAGATATGTTAATTAGCTTGCCTCTCTGCTCTCTGGAGAGGGCTGGCACCAGCACAGTGGGATGGAGGAAGAGAGGAAGCCACACAGGAAAGACGGGACGAAGAAACTGAGTCATGCCAGTCTTAAAGCAGAGAATTTATTTCAGTGACAATACTTTCAATCAATATTACAACCCTAATATACCAGTTTTCTATATGTTGCTAAATTGTTTTCTGACCTTCCCCTGCTGCCTTATTTGAGCCACTACAGATTTGTGAAAAACTACTGAACATAAGGATTCTGAGGCAGTGTTCAAAGTCTTTTAACTAATCAACAAAAGTATGTGGAAAGATGAGTGTTTAGCCCCCCAGAGTCTGCGGTACTGAAGCGGTTCCTTCTCTCGTTCTCTTTTATTTCCTTTCAAAGTGTTTTTCCCAAAGCACTCCTTTTGTCCACTCAATGAAAGTGCTTAGTTGGCAGTTTCTCTTATTTGATGTGGAGGGAATTGGGGCTATGTGTGCATGCACATGTGTAGGTTAGTGTGTGTGTGTGTGTGTGTGTGTGTTGGGGGGTAGTATGGGGTCCTGACAGTTTGTGAAGGGTGTATAAGAGGAGGTTGAGCAGCCAGTGGAATGGGTTTGGCTCTGGGCAAGAGGGGTGGACAGACAGAGGGGAAGGATGGAGAGGAGAGGTTTGGGTCTGGCCACTGAAGTGTGAAACTCTTATTTTGTGATTTGAAACATGAGTGAAATCAGTAATGAAATATGGTCGATAACGGCCTCTCACACTTCCCAATGAAATGCCCCGAGTGTGTGTGTGTCTGTGTGTGTGTGTTTCTGGAAACGTGTTGTCATTTTTATTCTGAAGCACTGGGGCGTTAGATGGAGGGAGGGGGCAGACGAGGGGAAAAGAAGGGGGGGGGGGGGGGGGGGTGAGAGAAGAGGAGGATTTTCCACTTGAACTTACTGGTCTTTCACTGTCCTCTGAAGTTTTTTTCTTTTTTTCATTTGTCTCCCCCCCTGTCACGGAGAGCCGAGTGTTATGCGCAACCACATGCATAGTGTATTTGTATGATCATGTGTGTCTACGCGAGCATAGAACAAGGCCCAGGAAAAGGCCAGTTGGGATTCCAACTCCCTGTTCTCAGCAGCCTGCGTTCCTCTGTGGGCTCCTCTTCTGTCTTCACACCTCTATCCTTTCATCTATTCATCCATCCCTACATGCATGCATCCACACAACCAGTCATCCATCCTCCAACCTTCATCTCAGCCCCTTTGTGCTCACCTTATCTCCAACTCAGTTTGTTTCTAGAAATGTAATATGTTATGTAATGATATGTCATATTTGACATAAATATGTGAAAACTACCGTATCGCTTAAAGCTTATGCTTGCCAGCTGTGGGCAACTTGGCAAACAGCGTAACACACTGCAGTAGCAACTCGCTTCTACAAGTTCACAATTAAAATGACTTACTGGCGCAACAATATAGCTATAGGATTAAACTCACTTAAACCTCTTAAACTAAAAAACCTTTACTATGTATTAGTTATTTTAACAGAATATTTAGTGCAAATTTAAGATTAATATTTTTATAACAAGCAAATGGCAATTAAAAAAAAAGAAAAGCATAACTGTTTCTTTCTTACTTTACTGCAGTCTGTTGGCCATATTGGCATTCAACACATACTGTAGTTGTTTGCACTTGTGGCTTGCACAGAAATATCTTTGATGTGAAGGCAATTGGTAATACACAGAAACATACACCCAAAGATTTAATAAAACATTGAGACTTCTTGGCAGTAGCTTACACACATACATTGTTCATAGACTCAGACAGAAACATTACTCAGCAAAACGTTTGAGGTGGTAGGATGCCTGTATCATCCCCAACCCCACCTGGCTTCGCTCATCAGTTCCCCCCAGAGTAATGTGGCCCCTGGCCCCGCTGCAGATTAGCTGGAGGAGGGGTACTCACCATACACAATGGGGCCCTTTTACTTCCAGTGGAGGCCTGGCCCTGAGCTCGAAACAACGCTCTCAGCACAGTAGGCGCTCCTTCTATTTCTCTTTTTCACTGAAATGCTTTTCTCCTTTACTCCTCTGCTTCTCTCTTTCTAGCCCCCTTGCTCTATCCCCCCACCACCCCTCCACCCCCACGCCATTCTCTCCTCTCATTTCTGGGCATGGTGAGTACAGACTGTTTACCTGGAGGGACTGAAAGAGGGATGGAGCGATAGTGATGATAGCTGGTTAATAAACAAATCCTGAATCAAAAAGAAGAGGGGAGGTTCACGACACACCATTAAAGCCTTTACACACCAAGAGACGACACAGTGCTGACTGTATTTTAAATGGGAGCCTCTCATTTACCCCCCCGACAGCTACTGTGCAGTGGCAGAAGAGGGTCATGCAAGTGGCGATGTGCATGAATAAGCACAGATTTCTCCCTTTTCTGCCACTGCTGCTAATGTGTCAAACTTTTGCCTCTGTCCTTTCAGAAGAGGAGACATCCTCTTTTTTCAATTGTGACATCCAAGAAGGATTTACGTTTTTCTAAAAAAGGATGCCAGAGAAACACTATGGCAATATATTGTAGCATGCGACACAGGAAGAGAGGTAGGACGCTACTTTCAGCAATGTCAACCCTTTATTGGCAGGTATTAATGGGGACACGAACAACAACCCACAGTTACAAGACACAGCTGGAGTCAAGAAAGGCAACAGCCACCTCACCACTGGTCAAAAAAAATTACAGTTACCAACCTAAATCACCAGGTTCTGAACAGACATATATCAAACACTAACAAAACAGCAAATTTAAGAAACTAAGTACACAGTCCAACGCAAGGCATGATGAGACATGGGGGCCGGCGCTACAATATTACGGAGTGAACAAAAGATTCAAAGTCTGAGGCTAGTTTTTATACTCATCTAGGTGTGTGTGTGTGTGTGTGTGTGTGTGTGTGTGTGTGTGTGTGTGTGTGTGTGTGTCTGTGTGACAGGAAAAGAGACAGAGAAGCAGGCGTACCTTCCAGGGTGAGGTGGTAATGCTCAGTGACAAGGATAAACAGCGCTGGGGTTTGTTCCTACCAGGAGAGGGGGACGAGGAGGAGGAGGGGGAGGTCTGTGTCAGCCTCTCTCTCTTCCTCCTGCTTTCTTCTCTGTCATTTTTTCAATTATCCCTCTCTCCTGTGTGTCCCCATAGACCCAGAGGCAGGGCCCGCATCATTTAGACTGAGAGCCTGTTTAGATTCTGATTATAGCCTCCTTTCTTCTCACCACTCACTGCCTTTACACACACACACACACATACACACAGTTACACACCACGTACTGACCGTACATTTTTGAGCCAGCGCGAGGTAAATAACTGTGGCATTAAATGTATCCGCTGCTGGCTGTTTTTCATAATTTGTGTCAAAAAATTGCCCCTGAAAAGGAGTGGACAAAACATTCTTGAGATTACTGTTTATTTTAAATGTGAAAATTTGGTGTGCTCAAGCATACATCAAGTGATGGTTAAGACTGCTGTGTTTTTGGTGAATTTTTGTAGTCAGCCTCAATTAGAAGCAAGATGAAGGTGTGAAATCCAAAGTTCACTCTTAAATTAGAGAAGATGCAGTCATTTAACCAGCCTGTCTCTATATTAACACTGTGCTGAGCTGCAATGGGCCTATTCCCCTGGCTGCATGCTGGTTTAATATCAGATAGCCCTCCTTTCTCTCTTCCTGAGGTTTCATCTGAAATGGAAAGTGGGGCTTTCCTCCTCGTTAGAATGAAAAGTCATCAAGGGAGGAGAGGAGAGGAGGATGGAGCCTCATTGAAATGCAAGCTACATCCCCTTCTTTCTCTCTCTTCACTCCTCTGGGACTGCATGCCTCTCTCCTCCTTCTCCTTCCCATCTTTAGGGCACTCCCTCGCTCCCTCTCTTCCTTTGTTAATCAGTTAAACTCCCTCTTCAAACAACCCCTCTAATTACTCCTCCACTCTCTGTAAACGACAAGGCTGTCTCTCGCTTCTCCTCTCCTCCCTCCTCCCCTCCCCTCCCTCAGCTTCCCTCTTTCCGAGACAGGGGTTGACCTCTGTCAGCCACCGACCCCTGAGCAGTGTGTCTGCCTGTGCGTGCATGTGTGTGTTTGTGTGCGCACGTATGTCTGATTGTTGCTTGTTAATAATGGGAGTGACGTCTTAGGTAAAACATTTTATTAACTATTATTAGTGGTTCAACTTTCACATTTATCAAACACCTACTGTACAGGATTTTGAGCTTGTTCACCCGCAATTGTGTGTGTCTTCGCTGTCGCAACCATTGCCTCAAGCTCTAGGCCACACTTTCTCCTTCCAAAAACCTGCTGGGTAGGGTGACTTTCTCTTTCTGCGTGACTCTTCACACACATCCCTCTTTTTTTTCAACCATTATTTCCTTTCTTCCTCTCTATCTCCCTCCCTTCCTTGCCTCCTCCTTTCCTTTCTTCCACTGTGCGGATGGTTTCCTTCCTTCTCCCCTCTCTCTGCTCGCCCCTCCACTCACTTCCCCCCCAGCTTCACCTCTCTCCCACTAATCTACCACGCATCTCTCTATTTTAAATTAACATGCAACATGAAAAAAATGGGACGACAGCGGCAAAAAATTAAATGCATTTAATAAATGGCTGACTTCAAATCGCCCGGCTTTTCAGACTCTCCCTATTCACAGTCCAATGAAAGGGGAGAAATCATTCACCGGGAGAGACAAAGCCGAATGAAAATATAATTCCGCATTGTGAGGCGCTTTTGTCCTGGCCCGTCAAATCGCTAATGGCGAGGCTTTTGTTTTGTGGCGGCGCTCTCAGGCTGGCGGTGTCGTATGGCGGTGGCAACGCATGCCCCATAATCACCACGCTTTGTGATATTAGATTATAGGGGCAATTAATGGCGTCAAACCTTAACTACTCAGCATTCAGCCTGCCACACACATATTCAGCCTTAAACACATGCATACGTGCACGTGAACACACACATGTACACCCACATGCACACACACATACGGTACAGTAAATCAGCACTTGCACACATGGACGCGCATTTGGTTCTGGCATCAGAGCGCCAGCCAACGCACAGAAAGGTGCTATAACTCCAGTAATTATTACGCCTGTGACTTGAAAATGTCAATGGCGGTGTGTATAAAATAGAATGTATGAGTTGTCAGGGAGGAAGAATGGGATTCACAAGAGCAATTAATTACAGCTTTTCATTTGGCAGCTTAGACTGACAAGGCCCGGCGGCGGGGGCAAGCTGGCATGACGCCAAGCGGCACCCATCACCACCCCCACCTTACTCACTGCACCCCACCACCCCATCCCCTCTGCCTGTTCCTTTACCAACTGCCACAACACCACCCTTCCCCTGCCTCACCCCACCCTGACTCTGTCTTTTCTTCTTCTCCCTCTCCCTCAGCTCCAACACACACACTCTTTCGCTACAGCTCATTCATCTACATACCCTAACACATCCTTCTACTTTCCTAGCCCAGACCCATGTCTGCCCAGCACCCTCCAACCTATTCTCCATCCCCTCGTATTTTCATGTGCCTAAGAGTGTGTTCGGTTAAGGATACTGGTTTGATAAAGGCAGAGTGTGGTTCCACTGACAGACACGCAGAGAGAAAAAGAGACAGGGTTGGAAGGAGGGAGGCAGGGAGGGGGAGACAGGGGCCAGGTGGGAACGAGGGTGTTAGTATTTATGGCCAATCTTGTTTACAAAGTCAAATCAGCTCTTTACAGATTTAATTTACCGGTGACAGCTCGTCCCCTCTCTCGCTCTCTACCACACAATTCCCTCTCGCATCACCCTCCCTACCTGCCATCGCCTCAGGTGGTGAGTAGATAGACTGCTCTGAAGAGAGCTCCGCAAACACAGGCACTTGTGCCTGCCCACACACACAAGCCCACACACAGATGTGCGCAGTTTGACCATGGGAGAGATTGATATTTCACCACGGAGTGAATATAGATAAATATCACACGTGATAACTCACCCTTGTATTTCTCTGTAAAATAGCCATCACTTCTTAACAGACAGGATTATTTGTAGTGAGAAAGCAGTATAGTTTATTGATGTGCAGGCAGTAAAGGAAGGGAAGAGAGATTGAGTCAGAAACCTCACATTTCCTATCTCACATACAAAAGCTCCTCGTCAGAAGGATTGTCTGTGCGGTTTTTTATATAATTTGTTTGTCGTTTATGCATGCAATGTGAGTGTCTCAGTTTCTCAGTTCTGATTTATGTGGTTAGTTTGTCTTCAGTTTTGCAGTGTTGGTAATCAGATTAGAATCTATGCCCATCTCTGTGTACAATGCACATGCATTAAGAGTGCTTGCTTGAACACATTTGAAAAAAATCACCACATTTCTCTCTCTGTTTTTGCCTGCCTGCAGCTCTATCTGATGAGATGTCTATCTCATCAGATAGCCACTTTGTTGTTCCTTTCTTCTTAGCCAGGCTTGACTGTGTGCAAAGAGAATCGGAGGCATTCCTAATCACGTGTTTATGGAAGCAGATCAGATTTTATATCTTTTAGGGAGATTGCATATCAGTCTTTTTATCTGCCTGTTGTCACAGAAATTGCCAGTTTTTTTTTTTTTTGTCTTCTTAAACAATGCCAGCTTTGTTGTGCCATGGGTCTATTTATCTTTGTCTGATGTTGCCAGCTTTTCTTAGCAGTGACTGACAACAGAATAAAAGACAACACACCTCTCTAACTTTACCTGTCCATACCAGCATATTGAACAACCTCCATTTAGTTTGTTTGTTTTGAGTTGAGCATTAAGTTGCAGGCACAGTCATGCTTTAAGCTCGCTGTGTTGGCTGGGCCTTTTCAGACAAAGCTTAACCCATTGATTGAGTTGTCCTACTTTTGCAAGCTAGTACCTAAGTGTGAGTAATCTAAAACGTCTGTGTGTGTGTATCCCTGTGCTCTTTTTTTAGGTGCCTGTGTCCATGGCCATGATGAGTCCACAGATGATCACTCCTCAGCAGATGCAACAGATCTTGTCTCCCCCACAGCTCCAAGCCCTGCTGCAGCAACAGCAGGCTCTAATGCTACAGCAGGTAAAACCCACACACACATTCACACACCCAAACACACACTCTGCTTGGACCCAGTCCCAGGCCGGCATGTTTGGATGTGTCTGTTTTAGTAGGCGCTGACACACACTGGGTGTGATTGTATCTTATTCAATGCTCGGAGATCTTTGAAGATAAACACACATTCACATATCCACTTATACACACATTGTCATTTCGAAAACCTCCTCTGTAGCATTGTTGCTGGGAGAATGTGCATGCTCCCGCCTACGGGCACACATGTGCACACCTATACACACACACACATATACACACATACTTGTCGGCTTTTTAGCATCATCCAGTGAATCATAGTGATTCAGGAGTTTGTGGCGATGCCCGGCAGGTGATAGAGGGGTTGCCATGTCGACACAAACCAATAAACACTCTTCATCTGCAACAGATCTGTCAAATACACAGCCACACCAACCTGTGACCTCCTACCTACACACATGAAACACACACGAAACCTTGTAAAGGCTGTGAAGTGGACTATTAACAGAGTGGAGATAGAGTAATTGTGGCATAGAGGATGTCTAGAAAACACATACATTCACACACAGGCAAGGCCAGAACAGACCGTAGATTTAATAAGGAGCGGTGGCTTTAGGCGAGTATAAATTGCAGTGGGAAGATCTGACAACATGTATCATAATGGAAATGTGAAATGAGCTTTCTGGCTTTCTGGAAACAGACATGCAGACGGCTAAGAACCTCTTCACCAGCTCTTTTTTTCTCTAACGAGGAAAAAGGAAATGGGGGGAAGGGGGTTGATAATGCACACTCACTCACACTCACGCACACACACACACACACATTTCACTCCCACTATTAAAACCACTGAGTTTTACATTGCTCTCCCACTTAATTAACCACAGTATGGACTTGCTCTTAGTGTATATCTGCAAATCAGGCACTTTTACACACACACACACACACACACACACACACACACACACACACACACACACACACACTCAGAACAGAACAATCAACCAACAAATCACTCACTGAGGCATTAAATTTCATATCCCCATGGCAATACAGCATTGTGTAAGAGTGTGTAAGTAAGGTTTACGGCCCACTGCTACACAGCAGTTGTGTGTTTGTATGGGCACTCATTTGTGGCTGTGCATGTGTGTTTGTGTGGGTGTGTGTGTGTGTTTTAACCTTTAAGTTTCCTCTAACCTTTACTTATGCTACAACTGCTCTGCCTTTCTTTCTCTGTGTGTTCACTAAAGTCAAGGTCATGGTAATAGGCTGGAGAGGTGAGTGCCTCACTTACACATACTCTTAATGCACAGAACCATTGAATCAAATCATTAAAAAGACCTTAATTATCACTTAATTATTCCCTCAACTCACCGCTCTCCAGCCAAGTGTGTGTGCGTGCTTGCATATGCATTTGTCTGTGTGATGAGGAGGCGATCAGCGCTACTGACGCGGAAAAGAGAGATTAACTCCGCCTAAGGAGCGATAAAAGAGAAGAAAGACAGATGGAAAAGAAAGAGCAGCAAGAAGGAATGAGTCCTGCATTTAAAATAAAATAAGGACAAGAAGGAACATCATAGTACAAAAGCACAGTAAATTATGCAAAATTGACTGATGTTATGGCTGGGATAAGATTGAAACTGTAAATGTAAAACAGCTTTTCACAAAAAGAGCAGGACCATTACATTACACAGGGCGTGTGGTGAGGATGGGCAGTGGTGTGTAGTCTGCTCACTGTAGGGTCAGACGGATGAGAGACTGAAACAACTGCTGCGTTGTGAAGTCATTCTCTGCTGAAAAGCCTCTTTGAACATTTGACGCACCATGAAACAAAGACAAACTGCAGACGGACAGATGTACAAGCTGTTCTCAAGAGGATAACCCCCCCACACACACACACACACTCACACTGTGGTCAGTGTGAGTTTTCCTGTCTGCCTTGCTCTCCTCTCAGCAAGATTATAATCTTAATGGAGCTTCCTGAGTAAATTAGTGATTAGTAACTCAAACAAACAGACAAGCTGTGGTCAGTCAGAGGAGACTTTGTGTGTGTGTGTGTGTGTGTGTGTGTTTGTGTGGGTGTGTTTGTGTGGGTGTGTTTGTGTGAGTATACGTGAACCGCAAATTAATTTATTTGTGTTTCCAGTTTAAAGTTTTGCATTTCCATCTAGTTCATTTCTGAGAGTATCTGCATAATTACAGCAGAAAAGGAAAAGTAAAGTTGATGAACACAAAATGGAGTATAAAAAAACTTCCAAAGTCCATCAGGGTGTTACTATGGCGATGGATGGACAACCATATAATGAATAACCATACACACTTCTCTTATCTAGACATGGTATAAAAACAGCCCATTTAACACTTACTGACTCAAAACACACACACACACACACACACAAACACACACACACACACACACACACACACACACACACACACAGTTCCAGCAGGTGTTTTTTGACAGCAGTGTAAATACAGTGAGAGCTGACTTTCGCAGAGGAAAATCTCCATGTGCATTCTTCCCTATAGGCTTAGAACGATCCTGTTAAGACATGTAGACTGTGTGTGTGTGTGTGTGTGTGTGTGTGTGTGTGTGTGTGTGTGTGTGTGAAGAGCATATGCTAGCCACCAGGACTCATCTTTAGATCTTCAGCCCCTCAATTCTTTTTTCTCTACAATTTACAGTCATGTTAGCTTCTCTTTTATGATGGCTTGTTGCAGTGCATGTGAGCAAATGTATTGTGCCACAGAATCCTTCTATACAGCCATTGAACTCTATGTGAATGAGCCAAGCAGGTTAGGCCTTACATAGCTTTGACATACGCGATTTGACACACCATTATAGCTTCATAATATTCTTCAGCAGTCGTTCTAAGGTCTGTGTTTGCTTGTTGTGTGTGGTTTGTCAATAAACCACACACAGCCGCAACAATAAACTGTGGCCTTCACTGACAGCGGAGCAACAGAAAGCAACGGCATTCCTTGAGACTCCCATTCAAGTTATGGTGTCTGACTATAGCGGGGCATTTCACTGTTGGATGACTGCGGTATTGTTGGGGTTGATACAAAGTGTGTTGTGACTCACACGCCTCATATTTTTTTTCATCCCCCCCCCTCCCTCTCCCCATCCTCCTCACCCTGCCTCCCCTTTCTGTGTCTGTCTCTAGTTACAGGAATATTACAAGAAGCAGCAGGAGCAGTTGCATCTCCAACTTCTGACTCAGCAGCAACAGCAGCAGCAGCAGCAGCAGCAGCAGCAGCAGCAGCAGCAGCAGGCTGGGAAGCAAGCAGCGAAAGAGGTGAACTTCGCCAAGTACACACTCAACTCAAGCACACTCTGAAGTATACAAGTACCCTTAAACGCAGTAAAAGTGGTTGACATGGGAGCCAGCAGAAGGAAAAAATCACATCAAGGATCTAATGTATAGGATGTAGGATACATACGTTAGAGTTTTCCCTTCTCTCTTTCTCGGCTCTCATCCTCGTTTTCTGTAGTTTATTATTGTGTGTACGAGCTTGTCTCAAAACGGGGATTAGTAAATATGGATTTTCATTTTTTTCCGACCAGCATGCTACATCAAGGCAGTGAAGGAGCGCTGTGCTAAGCCATACGCTACCCTGCCAAAGTATTCATTTGCATGCCTTCAGCTCTAAGCCCGAGGTGAAATCTCTCTGTAGGAGGGGTCTGCCACTCTTTTAATTGTCAATTAACCCCGCGAGCACTGGGAGCCTCCCTTGCTCTCGCTTTCTCACACACACACACACACACACACACACACACACACACACACACAAATATGCATGAACACACACACTGTACCAGGTTTAACCACAGCTGCGGTACAGTAGGATAACAGAGGATCAACTAGGATCACATCGTCGCACAACAAAGAGGATCTCAATCGATCAGACAAGATTACTGTCATAACCTGTGTGTACGAGAGGGTGTGTGTGCGTGCCTGTTTGTGCATGTGTGTATGCCAATAACAGAGACATTTTTTGTAACGTGGACGCTCATTCACCAAAATGACCGAACACACCGTGGACCATGCAGTAGACAGACTTAAGGAACAGGGCCTCATGAGACTTTTCTGATAAACGCATGAGGAGACACATCCTAGATTTCTCCCCATCTTCCTTCTCTCCCAGTGGGGCAGAGCCCACTCCCCCTCCCCACAAACTCCTCGCCGACAGCGGTCAACCAACTCGACCGTGACCAAAGCAAACCAGTTGTGGTTGACTCGCATGTTGAGAGGGTGTCTGAATCGCTTTCCCTTTCTCCCTTCTCTCTGCTGCTGTCCCAGTTTTCAGGTTTGTTGTCCTGTAACAACTAGACAAGTGCAAACACTGGTCGCATAGCTACACATACATGCAGAGACGGAGAGGCTTGATGTGTGATGGTTCACTGCACAAACACATACACTTGGGGGAATATGCCTCCCTCTAGAGCTGCATACAGCTGATATGACTAAGGCCATTTCCAGCAGTCAGTGTTTTTCAGTTGCTGCGAGCCATCAATCAAAACACCTTTTTAGTTGACTCTCATATCTTTCCTGTTTAAGCAGGTGCTGTCAGATATTGAGGCAGAGGGTGTGTTTCATATATGTAGGGCTTGTACTGTTTGTAAGCCGGTCCTGTCAAGTATATTGTCTCTTAACCTATAAACTGCAACTGGCAGACTAGGTGTGGACAAAGATTTTAACCAACTGTAGATTCCATTAGGCATTGAACACACCAGAAAAACAAGGGAACAGGAAGAGTCAGAGAAGACAGAGGAGGAAGGAGGGAGAATAAAATTGAAAATCTCTCCAATGCCTTATGGAGTGTTTGTGCTCGAGTGGCTGTGGCTTTTTGCCCTTTTCCCTCTTTTCTGCAGTTCCTCTTCACTTTCCTGTCTGCGTGGAAGTGATGCATTGAAGGAAAGAGTATGTATGTGTATGTTGAGTCAGTGTTTGTGTGTGTCGCCCCTGCATTTGGGACTGGTCAGGAGTCAGCTTAATGAAGTGACTCTGACCATCACAAGAGATGTGTATGTGTATGTGTGTCTGTGAGTGTCCTTCTATATGTGTGTGTATGTGTGCATGTGTGCGTCTGTGTGACTGGCAGGCTCAGACAGTGTGTGATGTGCTCATAAATCACATTGACAGCCTGTTACTGCGCTAGCTTTGGCCACTCAGCCACAGCTAATGTAAACAGAACACAGGCACACACACACACACACACACACACACACACACAATGTGTGCTTTAAAGAACTATAGCCATATCTCAGGAGGGGATGAGGGACAGAGGGGGGAGTGGGAGAAATAAAATGGACAGACAAGTAGAAAAGGAGGGGCAGGAGGGCTGGAAAAAGAGAGAAAAATAAGAAGTCCGGAGGAAACAGTTCAGTCAGGACATTCTGATCATGATAAACCATTTATTGCAACAAATAAGAATTCAACTGTTCACTTCAAAACATCTGACTTATGTAAGCATGACACATATTTTGTCTGTGATTTAGTCAGAGACCATGGTGGTGGAAGGATTATGCAGCATTAGTTTTTAGATAGCATATGCAGCGTCAGGTCTGTTTCATGGACTGTAGCTGTGGTTGTATGTGATTGGTGACTAGATAGTCTGACATGTGACTGCTGTGTCCTACCTCAACTACTGTACCAGAAATCATGCAAGTGAAACGCGACACTACCACCCTTTGTGATCTGTATGTAAGCAGTTCACGCAACACGCTGTTGTGAAACGGGCCCCAGATTTCCAGCAAATACTTTAGTACAAATATTAAACCAAATTCCATTGAAACATTGCATGGGAAAAAGGCTCTGTTTTTCTTTTGTAAAGAATAGTTTTTGTGCTTACTCCCCTACTCCCCCCTTGCACCTCCCTACCCCTCCCGCACACAAACACCCTGCCATCACACTTCTTCTCCCCAGGCACCAAGTCTGAAAGGAAGTGACCTTTCTGCCCTTCCTGTGAGATCCTCTCTGTTCAAAGACTTCTAGGCTGCCACTCTCTCTCTCTCACACACACACATGCACACACAATGAGCAGTTCCTGAAGTTGTATTTATTTATTTTTCCTCTCCTCTAGTTATCTGTGAGAGATAAAGTCCATCTCTATCGGGAGTTGGTCAGGGGGGACTTCAAACAGCGCAGCACAGGCCAGGTCTGCCCCAGTCTGGGAGAGCAGGAAAGGGGACATTTATCACCATAACACACACCGACATTATCGCCACGCGCCATGTAGTCTCTCCCACTCTCCCTTCAACCTCCCTCATTCCCTTCCCTCCTTCTCTTCATCCCTATGATCCTCACAGCTTGGCTTCAGGCTTTACTTTCTTTTAAATACAGGACAAATTTTCTCCACTCAGGCCTCATAGTTTTCACTTTGTTTTTACCTTTATATCATCCTTTTATTTAATTAATTTGGTGTTGCTTGCATTTATGCTTACATTTGTTGAGACTGAATGATGTAATGGGACAAGCAGACCAATTTAAATCACAATAACATAACAGTAAAGGCTTCCTTCTTAGATGTTACAGAAAAAAAAACACTCGGGGCAATTGTCTAAGTCTGGCATTTAGTTCAAAATTTTATTTAGAGTAAAATATGGGTTCAGAGTTGATGTTGGAGCAGATCAGTTGGTGCAAGCTGAATTCTGCTGGCCTGCACTTGCTCAGTATATTTTCATAGTTTGACATTTTTTGTGCCAAAATAAGAAGAGGGTTTTTTACTACAAAAAAATAAAAATAATAATTCACAAAATTGCTTGCTCATTTGACTACTTCTGGCATTTTATGCTAATTTTGGTCAAAAAATTACAAAAACATTATTCGGTCTGAACAATATCTTAGAAATATTCCAGATTTGGTGTTAATGACTTCCTTCCAGAATGGATAGAAGTAATTTTAGAATTGTAATCAAGGTAAAATAAAATAAAAACTGGGTGTAGAACTGGGTGTACATAACATAGAAGTTATACCTAACTTGATAACTCTTTCTACCCTCTGGCTGACAGCAGTTAGGCAGTAAGCAGTTGGCCTTCCAGCAGCAGCTGATCCAGATGCAGCAGCTTCAGCAGCAGCACATCCTCAACCTCCAGAGACAAGGCCTAGTTCCAATGCAGCCCACCGCCACCATGCAGTCTCTGCAGCAAGGTACGTGCACACACACGCAGAACATACACACACACACACACACACACACACAGACACACACACACACACACACACCCACACACACACATTCATATACACAACCCTTACCACACAGACACATCCTGACAAACATGCATGCACACATGGCCATAACTGAGCACACACAGGCTGCATGTGAAGCCTGTTAAGTTAATCAGTCTATAAAAGATAAAAGGAATCCTGATTGGTGGGTTTGTGGAAGGTACTCATTTGGATAATAGGTAAAATATGCCACTAAGCCCCCTGCTTGGAGGTGTGTGCATGTGCTGGCGTGAGTGTGTGTATGCTTGTGCGTGTGTACTTGAGATTAGCCAGACACAAGAACATCATCGTTTTGCTATTGCTGTGCCCACTGGATTTTTTTCTTTTTTGTTCCTATATGTAACTCCTTCCACAGTCCCTTCATTTTGTCAACATGGCTTTAGAACGATAAAAGTTGACTGTTGACTGGCACACCCTTAATGAACATGTTTGTATATTTGTGTGTCTTTGTCCACTTTTGTCTGTACACAGTAATGTGTAACACACGCATGTACAATGTCTCACACACGGAGAATGCTTTAGGGGCTCTAAAGTGGCCGTAACATTGCTAAAGCGCTGACTGAGTTGACCAAACAGGCCAGTATCCTTCCCTCTGTCGGTCTGATCTCTCCCTCTCTCTCGTGAGCAGTCACATGTAGTCACACACACAATCAAACAACTCTCATACACGCTCTGTAATCTGAATCTGATAGAAACAAATCAAAGTCAAATTAATCAATTGAATTCTAAAAGGTTAATTTCAAATAAGCTTAATACAAACACCCAATTGTTGCATGTGCGTGTTAATGTGCTAGTGGGCAGAACCTATGTGTGTGTGTGTTTGTATGTGTGTGTGTGTAGATACAAACTGAATACAAACTGAATACAAATGAAAAGACAGAAACTACAGTTTTGGATACAAGAGTGTAATTTTTCAGACAGTTGCAAACATTTGGCTTTGGCATCTCTTTCTCTTTCTCTCTCTCTTTCCCTGCGTATCAGAGTGGAATTTCCCTGCAGTGTGAAAGAGCCGGTCCATTGTGACGGCTCAGCCAGGCGTGAGCCAGAGCATTCCTCTGGCCAGCCATGCCACACAAACACACAAACACACATGCATAAACACTCACACCTACACACACAACTGCACACACTATTGCCCCGCCTCAAAGGGCCGTTGTGTCCGGTGGGTAGTTGGAGGGGGGGTGGTGACATGAGGGGTCCTGCTATAGTTTTTGTTTGCTTGTAAGATGGAGGCACTTTGTATATATCTCCTAACTGCAAATGTTTATTAATGACTCAACTTAATGACATAAATTACGTTAGAATCCAAATTAAATTAAATTAAATCCATTAGATTAGACTTTACTCTTTACCCCACCTTCTAAGTAATGTCTCATTTGTCTACAGACATCAGTGTGAAATAAATATGATCCCAGCAGCCAGATGTGGGTGTGCACGTTTGAAATGTGTGAGCCAACAACAGTTAACAAGAGCACTCTCATCCCCTCAAATACTTTGTGTCTGTCAAAGCATAGCTGGAGGAAAATGTTAGAACACATTTTCACCCTAATGCACACACAAAATCAGGATTTTTTTGTTTACAAATCTGTTTGGCTCTCGGCTACTTACATGTTAAGTTTGCTTACTTTACACTCGTCAGTAAACTGCTGACCAGAATCTCTATTTTTCTCTAAAGGTGTTTCTCATGTCTTTAATTGAATGGATGTTACATGAGCTGTAGTCATGATGATAAGTCAAAAAAGGAAACACTGTACCTAATAATCCCTTAACTGCTTTTCACTTTCACTCTCTGGGTGTGTCCACAGACTGGTTGGGTTTCTTGGATAATACTCAAACTCATACACACATGCACAGAAATCTATGCTCACACCGCCTCATTCCTCCAGAGTGAGAACTTTTGTTTTGGCGGGACCACAGAAGAATGCAGACAAAGCAGACATAATATTTGGATTGCTGCGAGGACTGTGTATGTGTGTGTATGCGCAGATGTGTGTGTTCGTGTGGCTGCGTGTGTCCGTGCGTGCATACGTGCATGGTAAGATCCATTGGAGTAGGCTGTGGCATTTTAGGCGTCTCTCTCGCTGTGAAATTGGAGCAGAAATAACAAAGCTGCGACTAGAAAGAACTCAAAGTGTGCACCCACCCTGTTCAGACAAATAATAGTAGTGACAGGAGCAGTGGTGCTGGTGGACAGTAGCAATTGCCAACAGAGATTAAGAAATAGTTGTGGGATAGTGGATATCTGGAAAAATAACAAAAACATGCAGAAATTAACCTCTTGTCTGTTTTAGTTTGTCCTATTTCCCTCTCGTAACCACTCCCAGGGGACTATAATAGTTGCATGTGTGTTTTATGTGGATTAGAATAATAAATTGCAGCTCTTTGTGACATCAGTTTATTTACAGTGTGTCTCTGTGTGGGTGATATGGTATATATTGTCTCTTCTGACTTATTACTATCCATATTTCCTCTTAGTTTTGTTTGAATGAGCTTAACTTAAATATGCAATAATCATGTTTGCACTGAACATGTGAAATTGATCGACCGAGTTCAGTGCCAAGTTAACTGTGCGTTGTTTCTCTGCAGCGATGTGTCCGTCAGACCTCCAACAGCTGTGGAAGGAGGTGTCGGGGGTGCAGAGCAGTGAGGACGCCCTGAAACAGGCCGAGGGCCTGGACTTGAGCACCAACAGCTCCAATTCTACCTCAGCCTTCCCCAAAGCTGCCAGTGCTCACATCTCACTGCACAGCCTGGCCAACGGACAGAGCCACACCCCAAAGAGAGACAGGTATAGTAATGTACAGTATGTCAAAGTGCTTAAAATATCCACATTGTGATGGTCTGTGACTTGTAGTAACTCACACTGTTATGTCAGGCTTTTAGCTTTAACCTGTTCCATACCTATTGTACGCACGTAAACACAGTTACAAAACATGCACATGCAGCATATCACACATCACCAGGGTGTAAACATCTCTCAGCTCATTTGATAGGAGGTGTGTTGGGTTCAGTATGTTCTGCCAGTAGGCTGTCAACCACATGCCAGTGTAGAGGAGAGGAGAGGAGAGGAGAGGAGAGGAGGGGATGGTGGATGCAGGAATTTCATTGTTGGAGTCCTGTATATTTGTAGATCTAATTTTTGCTGCAGAGATAAATTCCTTGTATCGTGTTGACATATCAGAGACACATGTGCTAGGAGTGCTTGTTCTACACATATTAGGGCTGCGTTGTCCCATTGCTGTGTCGGTGCTCATGGGCTTGTCTCTTCGTCTTCAAGAGCCCGACTGTTTGAGTGGATATCCTCCTTCACCAAGGCAGACAGCGGAGATGACCATGTCCCCCTTTACTCCAAAGGCAACCAACCCCCCAGCAGCCAGTGAGTAGTACATACACGCTCACACACACACACACACACACACACACACACACACACACAAGTGGACAAGACTGAGACAGAAGGACACACTATTGCAGGGTGGTCTTCAGTGTCCGTCAGCACTGACTCACCGCTTGCTCCAGGGGCATCGTTGACCCTGATCTCTGACCTTATTTTGCAGGGGGTCAGGTGGGTGGGTGTGCATGTATGAATTGAAGGGGCTTCTATTTGTTGATCTAATATGTCACACGTCACATGTCATACTACAGCTGCAGCGTGCTGGCACTGGTGTGTTAGCCTGCTAGGCTAATGCATAGCTGATGTGGAGGAGAATGTGGTTGCCAGCAGTTTGTCATGTCTGCTGTCTGAGCTGCTTCTGAGTTGACTCAACCACAGCCAGCACACACACGTACACACGTGCAGACTCACACACACACACACACACACACACACACACACACAAGCTCCAACCTCAGCCAGCAAATGTGATCAGGAAGAAGCGAAAAAAAAAAAGGGAGAGGGAGAGAGACATGTTTCCATCTGTGAGACAAATGGTTTTTGTTAGACAACCTTCTGATGTTGATTTGGGAGAATCCCCATCCCAGTGCACACACAGAAGTGCACACGCTCACATACACACACATACAAACACACACATCCACAGTCATGTAAATATATGTGGAGACAGCAGTCGCCGGCGAAGGTCCAGGTCTGAACCACATCTGCTACTGGACCTGCCACATACACATACACACACAAACACACACACACATGCACAAACACAGTTATTTTACCCTGGGCCCAAACCAAACCTGGCCCAGTTTTTCATCGCCACACACACATACAAATGCACACACGCTCATAAATATGCACAGATACACACAGAAAAATACACACGTGCACACATAGGCTCACCACAAAAGAACAACCAGCACATGACGGCAGCCGCCACCAATCAGTCATGGCTGGTTGGTCCTGTGCCGACTCTGTGTCAACTCCTGAAACATAAGAACACACACCAACTCTAACACACACATGAACAACTCATACGCCAAGGACAGAAAGACAGGTCATGGGCTGGAAGAATGTGCCTCTGAGGTTGCTGGACCAATTCCCTTATTTGCCTGGCTTCTGTAACTGACCCCACTCTGCTCTATCCTCCTCTCTCTGCACTTGGCTTCGTGAACTGTACAAACTAATGACTGCTAACCAGACTCAGATGGCTGTATTGATGCTTCTGCTGCTGCAGTTAGTTTTGCATGTGTGTGTTTGTGTGTGAGAGTGTGGCATATTACTGCTTTGCTTCTTATTCTGGGAAAATAATTACTTTTATTTGCTGTGTATATTATAGACATAACAACATATGACAAAAATCTGTTTTACTATCTCACTGTTGTCTTTGTGTGTCTCTCTCTCCCCACAGTCATGAGGAGCATGCCGGCTCCCATCCTCTCTACGGCCATGGAGAGTGTAAGTGGCCCGGCTGTGAAGCACTGTGTGAGGACATGGGACAGTTCATCAAGTAAGTTAACAACCACCCAAAAATATGCTATATGATGCGTAGGTTGGGGTTACAGGTGAAAATAATGTACCATACAGTGCAAAACATATATTAGTGCTTGATAGGGATGAGTGCTTCAAAACTTAAGTACTTTGAGTTATAGTATGAATGCTCATGACAACATGTGTCTGCATACTGTATATTTAATATAGGGCTCTTGGGTGTGTCTATACTGTAGTTACCTTGGGGAACACCAATATTTCCTTCAATTTGATCACTAATTGGCCAAAAAACACAATTACTTAAAAAGGCTCAGTCTCAGCAAAGTGATGCTACAGTGCGCTAAATGTGGATTGTCAGTCATGTACATCACTGGTGTTTCGCATTACCCCACTAATTCATCTGTTGCTATCTGTTACATCACATTTGCTCGGAGGCACTTGCATGCATACACACAAACACACAGGTACACACATACACCCAACATGTGTGTCAATTCTCTGTTTTTCTCTTTGGGGCTCCGACAACAGCATCATCCTCCTCTATCATTCCTCGCTCAACTGACACACATTTTAGTGGCTGTGTGTGTGTGCACTTGTATCCATTCATTTGTTGCTTTAATACAGGCTAGGCTTTTTTTTTTTTGGACTGTGTGTGTTTGTGTTTTGTATGTCATTTCTGTGAAGGGTCAGACAGATTGTTTCTTTGCTTAAATAGAAAATGATTCTTAATTAGCTCATACACATGCACATGTCTTTGTTTTCAAAGACATCAAACAACTTCTCTCTCACTCACTTCCACTCTGCATCCATCATTTTATTCTCTAGTTTGGAGTCACTGGGGTATGCTGATGCAGTAGCTGGCCTTGACATTCTGCTACCTCCTCCTCCGTCACACACAGTGCAGTGGACTTCCCCATGGCACTATGGCTGCTAACGAAGGCTTCACAAGCCTCTAATGAAGCCCTAAACAAACTCATTATCTATGTGGAACTCTTAGTTATTTGAACAGTGGAGATATTAATAAGCTGGGGTGATGAAATACGTACTCACACACACACACATAATCACAGAAGCGTGTGTAGTGATTGTGATGGCATTGGACAGTCAGATCAAAGCATGCAGGCAGGCTGGGAAAGTTTGGAGAGGAAAGCTGTTGTTTGGTGTCTCATTTCACGTAGCCGCAGGGCAGATGGAAGGGAAAAGAGAGATAGAGTGTGTGTGTGTGTGGGGGGGGGTGTATGGGTGTGTGTGTGTGTGTGTGTAAGAGAGAGAGGGCGATGAAAAAAATAAAATAAAGGCAGTGACAGATAATGCCGTCAGTCCGACAGTGCGCTCCCTTCCAGCCAGCCTTAGTCATCGCCCCAGGAGGGAAAAGGGTAGAGCAGTAGAACACAGGAGGGAGACACTCCACTATTTCAGGCCTTTCTTCTCTTCTCTTCTCGCGGCCGACCTCCCCTCCCTCCCCGTCCTCTGGTATAATACTCTGGCTGTGGTCGTGGAGCTGGGTGTAATGTGGGTTAAAGCCTTGTCTGCCAGCACTCAGAGGAGTAAACAGAGCCTCATTGTCGGGACACATCGAAAAAAAAAACCCTGCTACTGTTTATGGCCCGGCTATAGACAGAGGGGAGGGTTTTGGGGGCAGATTTGGTTGGAATGAGTGTGAATCATAGGCATTTGGGGAGTTGCGGGGGAAGACAAGTGGGAAGGAGAGAGTGGACAGAAGTGCGAGTGAGAAAGAGGGAGAGAGAGCTTAACAGAGACTGAAAGAGAGTGAGGGGTGAGATCATGTTTTTGTTATTATTATCGTGCACTTGTGTTGAGCCGTCTATCTGCCTGGATTAGCCATGCCATGACATCATTGTTTTTGTTTCATTTCTAGTCTTCGCCTCATATTGCCTAACTTTATGCTTTCTTAAAGACACACACACACACACACACACACACTCTCAAATAGTCATACACTACAGGCACACACACATTACCTAGTGTAACATGTATTTTTACAACAAACAAGTCAGGAGAGTGGCTTTATGAAGATTACTCAGATTAAAGCCACAGTATATTGTATTTGATATACTGGCACACACAACAACACACACACTAACACCGTGACATGCATGAGAGCACACACACACACACACAGGGCAGGCAGCGGCAACCTGTGAATAACCTTGGCGATGACAGAGCTAAGAGAAAGGGATGGAGGAAGGGAGACAGGGAGGGGTGGGCTGGGAAAGATCAGAAGGTCCCGGGTCCTCCCACATTGGAGGAAACAAACAGCGCCACCATTCACACATACACACACACACACACACACGCACACATGTTCACGCACGCACACACACGTGCGCAGCAGTGTTAATATGTGGAGTGGAGTTTAGCTAACAGAAAGTCTTTAGATAAGGCTTTGTGCGATAACACATGAGCTCATATCCAGGTGGTTGTCTTGGATCATGGCTCACCGAGCACCAATGAAGTATACACACACAAAACACAGCTGCCGCGTCCTTCACTAGACAAAATAAACTTCCAAGATTATGATTTATTTTTATAGCACCGAAACAGCTCATAATTCAATTTAAATAAAAGGGTTTTATTACTTTATCATTCAGGATCTGTGAATTGTTTTAACAATGATTCAACTGACTCACTGTAACTTCATTCTTCATTGAATTGGGACTAACAGTGCTTGATTTTTATTAACGTAATCCACAAAAATGATTGACTAGGATCGTCTTGCATTTCCCCTCACCTCTAGGCACTTGAACAATGAGCATGCCCTAGATGACCGCAGCACTGCTCAGTGCCGAGTCCAGATGCAGGTGGTTCAGCAGCTGGAAATACAGGTAAGTCACACACAGATTCACATGCACACACTTAATTTTCATCTGCTCACAAACAAAGTCATGAAGACTGTTTAAGCCAGTCAATGGCAGTAACTTGTCTGAGGCAGGGCAGAGTTTATGGAGAGCAGTGGAGCTTGTAATTTAAAAGGAGAAGTCGGCAGGGAAGCTGCCATCGCTGCTCCAATTATAAAGCTGCTCTGGTCACCAGCATGAGAGAGCAAGGCTGAGAGGGGAGGAGGGAGAGAGAAAAGAGAAGAGTAGACGGAGCGAGAGAGAGAGAGAGAGAGAGAGAGGAAGAGAGAAAGAGAGAGAGCATCTCTTGTTCTCAAAGTGGTTCATGCACACAATGCTCTTGAAACATCTCCAGCAATAGCAAAATACCAACACTGGGTAGGAAGTGAAATGCTGCTCTCAAACAGTCCATAAGGAAAGTTCCAAACAAAATGAAAATATAAAGGCTGCCTCATCACTCACATTTGAACATAGTTTCCAATGTGTGTGGGCTGCTCAGCATTAGGGTTCACATTGTGTTTGGTGGTGGTGGTAAACAGCGTTTAGCTGAGCCCCTGAAGCCACCACCAGAGAACACAAAGTGACAGAGAGGCAGCTGGTGTCACATCACATCAGGACGGCCGTCTCTCTCTCCCTGACATGTCACTTCATCCCTCAACAGTCCACAAGCAGCCCACCACTCTACCCTCCAACAGCACACACAAACACACACACACACACACACACACACACACACACACAGCAGCAGCAGTGGTAGCACAGGCACTGTGTTTAAATTTCTCATATTTGCAGTGTGCGACTATGTTAATGGTGTTATCTGTCTTAGTGTAGATCCATTGTTTCTAGAGGCTACACGTTTGTACACTTGCACTCACGCACAAACACACACGCAGGATGCAGAGTTTCCACAGGCTTTAGCGGCACCATTAAACGGCAGTTAACAATGACAAACGGGGACGAGTGTGTCTGCAGGCTAGTGTAAGTGTGTGAGAGAGCTCCGGGTGCTGAGGTGGCTGACTCTCATATTCATCTCTCTGCCCGAGGTGTAATTGTAATTGTAATTCTGTGTCAATACCACATTATATCAATCTATGGGTTATGAAATGAGACAAAGTGTTTTTCATGGTCATATCCCCCCTTGTGTGTTTCACAGCTGGCAAAAGAGAGCGAGCGACTCCAGGCCATGATGGCTCACCTGCACATGCGCCCCTCAGAGCCAAAGCCTTTTAACCAACCTGTGAGTATACACTGGCACCCCAAACACCAAAGTATACAACCTGTACTTCTACCCTCTAACCCCAAACCTTTGCACCTTTTATTCACCTATAAACTCCTCTAAACTAAACAGTCCCTGAACCTTCTTGGGATTTCACGTTCCTCTCTTACTGTCTAGCTTGGTATCAACGCCCCCTATTGACCAGTGAGGGTTAATGTGTTGTTTATAACTCATAGGGACTACTTTCTCTCTGTCTTGTTCTTTTCCACGGTCCACTATTCATGTTTCCTTCACTTTCTCTAACTGTCTTAAACTTCTCTGTATACTCTGCATTTCATTTCTCAGAAAGCGACAATGTGACAGTGTTCTCAAAGTCATAAATTCCAGCTATTCACACATTCAAACTGTGTCCGAGTTGAACTTCAGTTTTGTATTCAATTCAGCATTTGAAAATTGTGATTTCTCAGCTTGTCGGAAATAGAGAGAGAGAACAGCCGAAGTGCTCTTTCACAGTATTTTCAGTGTGTAGCGACAAAAGGGATAGAAATTTGATGTGATGTGTGTGCATGTGTCTGTGTGTGTGCCGACACTGGTTGGCGAGGTTGTTATTAGGTATCTAATGAATATTTCATTATTCAGATTGACGAGGAGTCTTATTAAAATATGAAGATGTTGAAATTAATTGTCAATTAGAGGTAGAGTGTCTTAATTTGAGGGGATATAAACGGGTGCAGCCGAGTGGCAATGTGTGTGTGTGTGTGTGTGTTTGTGTGTTCTTGTGTGTCTGGATGATGTGTTGATCGCAGGGGGATCAGCTGCTATTAACATCTAATGGGAAATCAGGAAGAGGCGTGTTCTGTCACCACTGGAGACGAGCCTCAGGGTCAGGGATTGGAGGAGGAGGGGCAGGGGAGGAGCGTCAGGAATGGAAACAAAGCTTGGCCTCAATTAACAGGGTTCGACTGTTGCCGTGGCGATGTGGCAGGGTTGCAGCGTTAATGAAGTACCTGTTAAACAGCTCCGCCCCCTCCAGTCAGCATAAATGGTACAGAGAGTGGGTAGAATAAAGAGAAGGCGATTCACACATTTTACATACATATAGACAACACACACACAAACACACACACAATGGTTTTAATTAGTCCTAAACTAGCAGCCCTACCACGGCTGTCCCAGAGAGACTGGGAGTGCTGGTTCTGTGTTTGAGTGTGTGTGTGCGTGTGTTTGTGTGTGTGTGTGTGTGCGCATGCGTGTGCACGTGTGCAAGGCTCTGCCTAATTGGGCCGTATTGGTCCGTGAAGACTTTGCCACCGCAGAGTGCATGTGTGTGTTCCCTTCTTACAAACATGCTGTCGTGTGGTTTTGTATTTGTAAGTGCAGGGTTAATTGCAGCCAGCACTGTGTGTATAAATATGTGTGCATGTTCAGTGTGTGTGGTTCTACGCAAGAATGTAAGTTGCATTTGGTAAATGGCAAGGACACAAATTCATAGGTAGTTTTTGGGGCTTTATTTTTTGTACGTAACGTGAGTTAAGATTAGCAGTGCTTTCTGGATAGCGTCCTATACTGGTGTAAATGAAATAATGTAAAATTGATGGTTGGATCCATTTTCAGTCATCAGAAAAGTAGTTGGCTTGTGGCCCTGTCAGCCTTTGGTTCTGTGTGTTTGCATCCTTTCTGTGCTCTATGTATTGTAGAGCAGCGGAACTTAGTGAGTAACAACCCAGTAGACAAAACTGTTTAAAAACACTTTCCTGGAAGAGATTTGTTATGTATAGGGCACAAAAGTATTGTCTAATGCATTGATATCACCTGACCTTGATCCTATCTTGTGTAGATGATGCTTCTCTGTAAACAGCAGCAGCACTCAGCAGATGGTGAAGCTTCAAAGTAAACATGAGGGAAGCATTAGTCATATAGAAAATCCAGATCATGTCCCTGCTTTAAAACAGTTCTTCACCCACAGCAGAGAAACTATTCATTTCTATGTCAGTAATGGATAAAGTTAGTTTACCCCCTTTTATTTGTAAAGTAAAGTTTCTCACATTCTCGGGCTGGCATCAGTGTCCATGATATAAACTGATTCAAACAGCAAACATCACACTGAATACTATTAAACTGAGGTATAGTAAGTTATACGCGGAAAGGATATTTTACTGAAATGAAAAGAAATATATATTTAAGTTTAGTGAATGCAGCATTAAAATTTATTCAGTTGATAAAAGGTAGAAACATCCTTGGCAGGCATTAAAAGCTGAATGAATCACCCTCATTTGTCTGTGTCTGTGTGTGTCTCTCCAGCTGAACCTGGCTTCCAGTGGCTCTCTGTTAAAGCGGGACAGCGAGGTCTACCCAGAGGGTCTTCCTCACCCCCCAACCTCAGCTGCCACCCCCATCACCCCACTGCGCCAGGGACCCTCGGTCATCAGCTCCTCCAGCCTGCACACACACTCCCACTCCCACACGCACGGTGTTGGGCCCATACGTAGGCGCAACTCCGACAAGTACTGCACCCCCATTGCCTCAGGTAGATTGTACTATACACTCACCCAGTACCTGCTTTCTTATTTTATTATTATGTAATATCTAATTATTGATTTATAATGGACTCCAATTTTAGATATGTTTTAATTCAGTGTTGATTTGGATTTTTCTTACAGTACTTTTCATGTGTTTTTTTTTCACAAATATCCCTGCAAGGGCAATAGAATATGTCTTAATTCATGAATCACTTTCATTCATGGGTCAAAGAAAGATGCAATTGCTGCCACCTCTTGGCTTTCTTGCAAAAGAATATCAGTTAAATTAAATTCCTGGCATCAAAGCAATATATTTTGTAAATGTGTGGCTTAGAATAAAGTCACTTTCATTCACATTCATTCACATTTATTCACATCACTGTAGCTAAAGGAATATATAACTGGCTTCTAAATAAAAAAAATAAAAAATAGAGCAGACATTGCAAAGCTGGGCTCACCAAATTCTTCCCATTAAAATTTGCTTAATACTTATGTATGCAGAATAATCAAACATCTAGATAAACACTGATAAGTATTTTTAACTTTTTCCTAATTTATTTTAATTGTTTCTTTACATTTATTGACATTTATATGTGTAATATATTGTACACGTGTTACACTACACACTCAAAATTCAAAGATATTTTAAGTTCACATCAGCTAATTTAAAATGGTCATGTCTTTTTTTTTAGAGCTGGCTCAGAACTGTGAGTTCTACAAGAACGCTGATGTCAGGCCTCCCTTTACCTACGCCTCTCTTATACGTCATGTAAGTCCAATGATCCGTTTCACCATCTCTTATCTCCATCTGTGTTCTCCTCTAAATCTGGTTGTGTCTCTCCCCCGTCCTCAGGCCATTCTGGAGTCCCCAGACAGACAGTTGACTCTCAATGAGATCTACAACTGGTTTACACGAAAGTTTGCCTATTTCAGGAGAAACACAGCCACATGGAAGGTAAAAACCTATAATATACACATTCACCATTATACTTCATCCTTCTCAGGACATACTACTGGCTAGATGTAACTAATGCAAATTCTAAATGTAAAAACTAAATGTGAACTCAATTCCTCTACATCACATAAATCCTCAAAATTTGCAGTAGATTTGACTCTGACAGAACTTTCAGAACCTGTTTAATGTAAACATCCCAAGCTCAGTTTTTGCCACAAAACATTATTTTGCAAAACTGATGATCAAAATCAACTGATGGAAGATGGAGACCAGACCAATTAGCAAACTAGTTTGGAGTCATTAAGTTGATGGCGAAAATGAGCAGCACCATATTTGGAAAATGAAAGTTTTGACTGCAGAGTGGTTAAAAGCTGATTCAATCAGACCACAATATTTTGACTGAAACTAAAATGTGGTATACAACCCTGACTGGATAAAAGCGGATCTAATTGACTGCAAAGTAATTGTGGTCTTTGCCCACTGATGAAGGCCCTGACCAAAGCAGATGCCAGCTCAGACTTGTTGGACCACAATGAGAGAAATAACATTTGTAGGGAGGTTTGCAGTGTTGTTTGAAACATTTGGATTGGCCAAAATTACCTAGCTTTGCATAAAAAATGAATTCACAAGGACTAAATTTTGCTTTCATACCTTAATATAAGTACACACACACGCACTTGCACACACATTTTAAAGCTGACTTTGCTCAGCTCCTAAAGGTATGACTAATTTGACAGTTATTGCCTGTTTCTGTCCTTTATGAGACACTTTCCTACTTCTCTCTTTCCCTACTTCTTTCTCACTCTCTCCCTTCCTCTCAGCCCTAAACAATTCTCTCACCTCCAACATGGCACATGGAGAGGCGGCCCCACTTAGCCTGGCAGAGCCACATCCAGCCGTTATACAGCCTCATTACAAAGACACACATACAAAGCTGACACACACACACCATGCTCATGATCACACACATTGAATTTCTCTCTCCGTCTCTCTCTGTCTCTCTCTCCCTCTTCATCTGTCTCTCTCTCTCTGACACACACACACACACACACACACCTGGCCTGATCCCACAATTGTAGGTGCTGACCCATTTTCTACAGAAGCCTCACACTAATTTGAGTGTCAGTTCCTCCAGAGAGAGGGAAAGTGAGAGAACGAGCAAAGGAGTGAGAGAGACAGGGGAAGGAGGGGTGAGGAGAGACCCCGGCCTTCCTCTAATAGCCCTAAATCGGGGAGGGGAGGGATGATGGAGGGATGGAGGGATGGAGGGAGGGGTGCGGAGAAGGTTAAGAGATGGGGCAGCCAGGAATATCTTTACCTCCTCATCTGACTTTTATGAATTTTAACTATTAATGTCTGGTGTCTGCTTCCTGTGCCGTTGGCCTCGCAGACCTTTAAATATAGCTCGGCATGGCCTTATGTATTTATATAGCAGCTCAGTGAGTCAAATAGGGCCGCAGAGATGTATGTCCTTTAATAAGCCGTTATATTTCATGAGGACAGCAGTGGTGTCAGGAAGTGGAAGTCATTGATCATAGAAACGAAGGGACAGAGAATGAGGAAGAGACAAGAGAGAGAGAAAAATAAAGGGGTGAGGTGCTGGAGGCCCAAAAGAAGAGGTTTTATTACCAGTACAGCACTACTTAGTTAAGCAGTTCCATTACATGCTACTTAACAGTTCCACTCCTCATTAAGAAAATGTACTCCACTACAGTTAATATACAGCTTTGTTTACTAGTTGCTTTGTAGATTAACATAAAACATACAAAACATATAATGAGTTATAAGATATGATACATTTTTATAGATTAAACTTTCCAACAGTATATAAAATAGTTCAAATTAGCTCCACCTTGACCAACTGCAACAGTAAAATTCTGCATACACATTAATGCATCAATAATATTTATCCAATAATGTAATTTATAGTAGTTTAACACTCAAAGAGACTTTTTTCTGCATTATGAGTACTTTTCAATGCAGGACTTTTACTTAATATTTTTTTTTTATATTTTCACAGTGCAATATTGCTGCTTTTGCTTAAGTAAAGGATCTCAATACTTCATCCACCACCTCTAAAACACTAATCTGGTCGCAAGTCATCACAAATCATATGGGATGTAGCCTATCCCAGCATGCATCAGGCAGCAGCAGAAACGCAGCTGGACTGAACAATACTCAAATATTTCCCGTATGAATCTATATACACTTCCAGTAGCAACTATGAACCCGAAATTTTGTCTCTTTTTTGTGGTACCTAATTCAATTCTTCTTCCGAAAATTCTGCCTCCAGTTGTCGCCCCCCTCTCAGCCGGAGGGAGTGGAGATGAGTGGCACATGTGCTGTGACCCACTGTAAATGACTGCTAATGTTTTAACTGGGAGAATTAGGCTTTCATCACGGAGACGAATGCAAATAGCACTGCAATAGCACTGGTGTCTGGCGTGTGTGTCTGTCTGCGTGTGTGTGTGGTGTGTGTGTGTGTGTGTGTGTGTGTGTGTTTGCACTGTCAGGGTGGCGGGCGCAGATTGGGGTCAGACTCATTTACAAAACTTAGCATCACGGCTCGGGGGTTGAGGGGATGCGGGGGAGAAAGGGTTCCTCCGCTGATTATGGCTTGTGTAATTACGTGTGTGTGTTTGTATGTGTGTGCGTGCGTGTGTGTGTATCTGCGTGTGTAATTACGGCGAGGAGTGATGCATGCCTGGCCTGTCCCTCCCTCTCGGCTTAGAACAGCGTGTCAGAGAGAATATGCAGGATTTAATTATAGACGAATTAAAATTGGTAATGAAATTGGGCATGAACAAACTACAAATAGCAGATGAAAAGGAAGGCCTGTCCCTGGGGGGGTGAGACGAAGATAGCGGTGTGCCTGCCTGCTTGCCTGTCTGAGTGCCTGTGGATGTGTGTGTGTGTTTCTGTGTGTGTGCTGATGATGACTGATTAGAAAAAATTTGAGATAAAATAACACTACTAGAGAACTGTTACTTTGTATTAGCACTGTACATGGAGCTGCATATATTTATACTGTGGGTATAAAAAGTGATGGGTAAAAAAGGACTATTATCCTCAGGTCACACTTCTTAAAAAGTAACTGTTTGTACTGAACACACCCCGAGTGAGTGTTCCTACCTCCAGCTAGGGAGGAACTTCAAGTAAAGGAACAAAAATAACAATTTCAGCTAGTGTTGAGTTACTCTTTAAGGACACATTTCCAGCTGGAACGTCATGGAAGTCGTGGAATATCATGGCAATTTAAGATGTGTGGCTAGGACAATAGAAACTAGGAAATTTCTGAAATTAACAGGAGACATCAGTGAAAAAGTAAAATACTCTACATGTCACTTCACAGATTTGGGTCAGAATGCCTTTTGCAATTATTTCATGCATCCTTTGCATGGTTGTTTTCAGGTGTTTTTCTCTGCTACAAGCCAGACTAATTTTAAGGCACAATTAACAAGATTTCTGTACAGACAGTAAAATAAAATGTGAAAACTAATTAAATATTAAATAATAAATTAAATAAAATGCCCATGCTAAAGGAATTGTTGACTGATCTTTTCCCAGAATGCTGTGCGCCACAACCTGAGTCTGCACAAGTGTTTTGTTCGCGTTGAGAACGTGAAAGGGGCCGTGTGGACTGTGGATGAAGTTGAATACCAAAAGAGGAGACCACCAAAGATGACCGGGTAAGTGCGCACACACACACACACACACACACACACACACTCATTTGTTTTCTTGGTGCGCCGTTGAGGTTGATGTGAGTGTGAGCTTATGGGTGCTGGCACTATGATTGCCTAAGAGGCCAACTCAGCAATCAAATAAAAAAAAAAGGACTGCCGGCTAATCGTGAACCTACTGTACTGTATGCGTGTGTGTTTTTCCCTGTTTGTCGACACCATTAGTAAGCAGCTGTGTGAGATGCAGGAGAGGAAAAAACCTTGTTAGCGTATGTAAACAGATGTTCTCTCCAACCGCCAGAGAAACCAGGGATAATTACACTCACACACACACAGGCACACACACACCTGCACGCCAGATATTAGGCACTTTCATATGTGTGTGTGTTTTAGCATCTGTTTACAGTCTGGATATGTTTCTACTTGTAACAAACATATTTGTGAGATTTGTCAGAGTGCTTTGGCTGAGGTGACATCTTTTCACATATGTGCTCAATCTGTGATTCTCACCCCTCTTTCTCTCTCTCTTTGTGTGTGTGTGTGTGTGTGTGTGTGTGCAGAAGTCCTACTCTGGTGAAAAACATGATTTCAGGCCTGGGCTTTGGATCCCTAAACGCCAGCTACCAGGTAAGGAAAGCCCTGTCCTTCCCCCATTTCTCTCTCTCTCTCTCTCTCTTACACGCACACACACACACATACACTCACACACACCCTCAAACACACACACACATATACACACACACACACACGTACACACACACACAGCAGCCTAGCAGCCAATCGCAATCAAGGGCACTAATATCAATTCCCTCTTATAATTAGCAGATTCCCTAACGACGTTCATACCACCTCCCTCCTCCTCCCACACCAACACACACTCTCACCTCCCACCTCACTTTCTCACACATGTGCCACCCCCACCTCCGCGCACACACAAAAACACACTCGACCCATCTCTCCACTCCTACGCAGACATACACACCGAAGCCACACACACATGCAATTTTGCGACTGAGATGATTTATAGCGTCAAGTAGTTGTCAATTAAGGTTACTGCATAAAATTATCGCCTGTCCCAGAAAATCCATCTCTGAGCCAGTGAGAATTCCCCTCCTTTTGTCTTTTTTTTTCCCCTGTGTGAGAGGGGAGGTGGGGTGAGTCTCTCACTCACCAGTGTCCAACTGGTCTCAGCTACAAACAGCTGGATGTGAGCGTTTTGGAGCAGTGACAGAAGCTGCCCCTGTTGGCTCAGTTGTTTTCTCTTCTGCAGACATTGATGTTTCACAGTGTTTGTGTGTGTGTTAAAGTTGAGGTTGTGGCTCAGGCTCACAACAATCCTGTTGAGACCTTTATGTGAACACACACACACACACTTAGGACAGGGACTTAAATGTACAAGCACAAGCCATGATAGGGAAAGTACTGTATATAAGTGCCCCCTAGTGGTTTGTCAAGTTTGGTAGCAAGTTAGTGGATTCAATTGTGCTCCATATGGAAGAGCTCTCATCAGTACATAAAGAAAAATTCTCCATCTTCCATTATTATACTGTGTTTTACATGTTGTTATGTATCAAATTAACTTAGAAACACATATTAAAGTCAAGCAGAGTGTTCAACATATCTGGTCGTGATAGATGCATCATTTTATTACGTCACATACCCCTTTAGCCATTATTATTTAGCTTCTTTAATTTGATACAGCATATTTTTAGAAAATAAAACAATTCAATGTAACCCAGCTCCTATTTAAAGTGACTGGACAACTCTGTGTGTGTGTGTGTGTGTGTGTGTGCGTAGGCGGCTCTGGCAGAGAGCAGTCTGTCCCTGCTGAACAGCCCTTCCCTGCTGACCTCTCCGTCTGCGGCCAGCCTCAACATGCTGCATGTGGGCCACGATGATGTCAGCTCCACTGTGGAGCAGGTCAACAGCAACGGGAGCTGCAGCCCCACGCTCAGCCCTCAACAGTACAGGTACGCATGGACATACATTAAGATAAAACATAAAAGGTGCAAGCTGACAACACAAGAATGCTTTAACACTATTCCCCTTCGATGAGCATTTTTACATTTACTGTGTTGACATGAGTCAGTCAATTGCATTTTTATCAGCAAACAATGTTGTGTTCCGTTTATATAATGGTGATACTTATATCAATATGATCATCTTTTTTGAAAAAAATGGCTGACAAGAGAAATAATTTTAGTTTAGTGTGAGATAATTTTACATAACTGGGCAATCTAAGAAATCAAAGGAAACCTTCCTCCCAAATTCAAGAATGTCAGTACCGGTTGTAGGAGCTTTTTTTCTGAGGCTTTCCACTTAAAATACAGTAATAAAACTTGGGATTTTTTTACCACTAATGGTTTAATTTTAGATTATAAAAAATTCACGCAAAATAAAAAATGGTTTCTTATTATCTATTATGCCAGGTTTTTTGGTGCATTTTCCAGACATAATAACACATTTGCACAGAAAATCCACAGACGTCGACTATTTTCTGTCTCACCAACTGAATCCAGTACAACACCAGTATGTTTTTTGTGCTTTGGTTGCCTCAACTGTATTCAAGGGACTGTAGACATATTTCCAAAAGCAACAACAAACTACCTGGACAGCGCTCTAGATAAGAGGAAAAATACATTTTGATGTGTTTTGTTGAATGTGCCAGAAAATATTTGGCATCAGAAATTCTGCTATTGGCATCTGCCTTTAAAACTCTACCCCTCCCCTCGCTAACAGCTGGTTGCTCTCTCCTCCAGCCACCCGGTGCATGTGAAGGAGGAGCCCACTGAGTTGGAGGAGGACAGTCGGCCAGTATCCCTCCTGGCCGGTGTCACACACAGCCTGCCATTGCCAAGCGACGAGCGCGACCTGGAGGAGGATCTTCCCACCGAGGAGCTGGAGTAGGACAGATCCGAGGTGGACCAGAGGGACGAGACATAGCGAGATCAATCCCTGAGCCCTCTCGTCAGTGTGAAGAGGAAGATAGCTACAGTACACTTAAGAGAAAAGAGAGAAGAAAGAGAATGTTTTTTTTTTTTTTTGTTTTTAAGAAAATGCAAGCAACCAAGGACGACATTGAGAAACTCCAAACAGGGTTAGATGACCTCCGTTACTTTCAGACGCAAAAACAAGACTGTGGAGCACTGCTTTACCTCCATGTGTGTCTTTTCCAACACTTGGCTCAGAGGTGTAACACCACTCAATGCATACACACTCACACAAACACGCACGCACGCACACATACACACACACACACACACACACACAGTCACTTGTCAAACCACGTCTCATCATCTTCCCTGGTCAAATCAGCCTCTGTGTAGAGACCCCTAGAGGTTTGGACACCCACTCTCCTCCTCGGCCCACCACTCTGCATACACCCTCCTCCCTGTTGTCTCGGGCTGCCTGGCAAGCCACACACACACACAGGATCATGTGTATATAGATTTGGAGCAGTCACCAGGGGCTGTGCAGTATACCTCTCCTTCTTCCCCCTCTTTGAGTCAATCACTTACTTTTTCATTTTCCTTGATTTGATTGAAATGAAACTGTTGGGCTTCAAGATGGGAGGGAAGGAAGAGTGCTTTCAAAGATTACCTCCAGCAGTGCTCCTGTCTCCACGTACGTGTGTGAGCCCACAGACCCAACAGGCTGACCCAACAGAGGCGTGGTCCTGGTCCCTGTCCATACTTCTGCCCCCAGCAAGACACTTAGTGACGGACATCTTTTAAACTCTTTGCTTCTAAGTGAGATAAAAAAAAGACCCCACCTTCATCCCTTCCCATCCACCCAAAAAGACTGCAGGAATAGGACCATTCGGTGCTGTCCTTCTCCTCTCCTCCGTCTGCGGATGGAGGGATGAGCTTGGAACACTTTGAGAACGAGGCGAAAAGAGGGGAAGCAGAGAGAAATGAGGGAGGAAGCGTCTACAGAAATATTGTGACTAAAAAAGAAAACTGTTGATGATTATGGAATATAACAAGAAAAAAAAGTGTGGTAGCTTTTGTCATTTCCTTTTTTTATTTGATGTTATTATCATTGTTTATTTTTGAGGATCAATATTTCCACGGTGGCGTTCTGTTTTGACGTACCTTTTCTAAGGATGCTGTTTTTGTTTTTGTATTGTAATTTGTTTGATTTACTCTGGCTGTTCACACCATTCCAAATGAGTATTGGCAAAAAAAAAAAAAAAAGAAAGCGCAGTATTGTCCCAATTTGTGATACCTGACCCCCACTGCCCCTTTCCCTTTCTGTCCCAAGTGTAGCAGGCAAGAAATTTGGAAATAGCACTTAAAGTTGCCATTATCCAGACCCATTATTTAACAGCTGAATCTTTTTTTTATTATTTCTCTCTCATTCACTTGTTTTTGGTTGTGTATTTAGTTGAGAAATATCAGTAATGCTTTAAAAATATATATATTATTACTGCAGTCAGAGAATACCTCATCCCACAAAGGTTCTGCCTGGAACTGTGTCCAAATTGATAAACAAATAAGGGGGAATTCTTTCTGTGGGACACCAAATGTGGCAACTCTGCTCAGCTTCGATTCAAAGCTCTATGGTTGTAATAGTTACTGTGTAGAAGCTATCTGCAATTCACTGTGTGAGTTTGTGTTAAAGGAATAGCACGTGAGATTTTTGTTTGTTTTCCGTGAGCATAAAAGCATTACTTTTTCTCTACAGTGCCATACCAAATTTAACATTTATTTTAATCTATTATCTGCTTATTCCCATTTTATTTTTGTTACAGGTTACCAAAGAAATATGTAGTAAACCAAAAACCCTGTAGTTTATTTTGCCCTTTTTGAGTTTCTTTTTTTTTCTTCTTAAAGAATTGGCCAAAAGACAACAAACCAGGAGTTTGAATTCTTCTTATTGTATTCATATAACTATTATGTTGAAATTATATATGACTTACAGTGCTGACCATTCCTAAAACCAAAGTGTGTAAAGCAAACTAGAATTTGGAGACATCAAAGCTTTTACATGATAAGTGGTTACGAATGACTCACATTAGGTATGAGGCCAAAAACTAGTATTAACAAACCTCGCACAGTTCCTCTGAAAAACAAAAAGAAAGAGAAAAGAAAAAAGCACTTAGAGGTGAAACCCTGTCTCTCCCACGCTCAGGCTAAACTGTGTTCCAAACACAATGCTAGGACTGGCCCTACTACTGTATGAGCAGGCCTAAAAATTAGGCACTTGTGAGGAATTTGAACACAACATTATGTACCTTTACAACCTGAGATGCCAACAACAAAGAGAGTTTAAGTACAGAATGAATATATTTGGCTCTGTCAAATCAACCTGGCTTTACAGGATACTTTTTCTGGTGCTGTCGTAACAAACATTTGGAGTTTTTCTATCTAGGAAAAAAACATAGCCTCTTGATCTGTATCTAGTATTTGCAGGAAGAGGAAGTGTACTGTAAGTGACATCTTTGGACAGGGAGGAGTTATTCCAAAAACATATATATAACAATAAAGAGGGAACAACTGAAAACAATAAATATACCAATGTAAGAGGAAAACAACCAAGGGACATCATGTAATTAAAAGTTGGGTTCATATTTTCATACTTTTTCTCAAACTATCTCTTGCACTTCAAACAAGTTTTCTTATTTAATGAAAGAACCTTTCTGATGACTTTGTGTTCAAACAGGACTGTTTCCTGTCACATTAGAGACTGATTTCTAACAAAGTACAAAGTGGCAGACAGGCATCTTGAAATGAGATAAAAACCAAAAATAACACTACCTCCTTTTCAAAACAGTTCAACACATAGCCAATGGGAGACTGAACTCTCTTAAATATTTTTTTTCTCCATTCTTCCTTGATGATAATGATGAATGCCAAAATTGTTGTTACACTTACTGTATGTCTGACAAAAAAAAAAAAAATCCTATTTGGTGATCCGGACTCCCTAACACATCTGCTCGAGCCCAAAAACATAGAGACTTTTCACTTTCCATGGAATTAAAAATGACTACCTCTCCTTAAACTACATCTAAAGCACTCTCTACGTCTCACAGTGTGTTGTGAAGTGCTCACTATATATGAAAGGTTTTCTATCAGCTGTGTAAAACTGACCATATTCCTGAACCTGATTAGCACTGAGCTATGTGAACAGCCTCTCAACCTTGTGCTGTGTCTGTATATGTGCATATTCATGATCTCAGCCAATGAGGAACTGGCCGTTTATGGCTATGTGGTGTTGCAGAGAGCTGGTTGTCAGGGGTAATGCTGGGCAGAATATATCAGTGCCACCACACACACACACACACACACACACACACACATAGGGGTATAACAGAAGCATAGAAGCAGGGCTATGGGTTAGTGCAACACAGGCTCTGACCATCCAGACATCCAAAGACCAACAACACAGCGGCACCCAGTTCACCAAAACACTCACAGAGACACTGAGAGGACTAACACACACTTAATGAAACTCATCACTACTACTAGTAATATCCAAACCAAGAGGAACTGCTGCATACAGTACATAGATGATCTCTGACTTGTGCTTTAAGGTACACCTGTAAACAAAGCTGTTTTATAAAGATGTAGATTGTTCACAGGTCGCCATGTAACACTTCTGTTCTTTCTCCAGCTTGGCATAACATGATGTATTCTTGTATATTAATGCTTGACTTATCTCTCCAGGGCATTCTTTCCCATTTTGTCCTTTGATTTTCTCTTCTCTTTTTTTTTTCTGCACCTGTTTAGCTATTGTAAAGCTTTCAGCTCTGATTCCTATACTGTACTGCTAATGCTGAAGTATATGTATTTATCATATTAAGTGCTGCAGGTATCTTGGTTTATTAGTTTTGTTTTGTTTGTTTCCACTCTTTCAGTTCTTCATAAAACGTCTGGGACGCTGATTTTTTAAGTGTATTATCTCTAAAAAATTAAAAGAATAAAAGTTAGATCAGTGGTTTAGGTAACACCTGTTTGTATATTTATCTTAGCTAGGTCTATTTTGATACTTTTTTGTCTCTGTACTGCATTTATGCATTTTTAAGGAAAGAAAAAAAAAACAAAAGGAAAACAAACTAAAAAGTTACTTCATTATGTATTGATACCTCAGAAGGACTTTTTCTCACAGACAGGACCAAAACCTCCGAAAAGAAAACGAGAAAGAGGAAAAAATGTAAGAATATGTAGCCCCTCTCTTGCTTTAAAAAAATGCGGAGCTCTAGAAAGGTATTGCTGTTGGTCCTCTCAGGTGCCAATATGTGTCCCAGCTCCCTGTGACCCCTCCCTCTGACCCCTGACCCCTGTCATTCCTGTGCTGAACTCCGACCCGCAGAGCTGTCAATCATCTGCAGGCGCCATGGGGGTGTCTCTGAGCCACACACCTTGCTAGTGGTGACCAGTCCCAAACCTCATCTCCCAGTCCCACAGAGGCAGATCAAAGACTGACACTGTTGCATTTTTGATACTCCTCCACTTCCGTAGTCTCAATACCAAAATGTGGAATGGCTTTCAGAGATGCACCAAAGGCATTGCAAGCAACCATTTGCTTAGTCCAAACTCCTGAACTGTAACCAAACTGTAACCAAACCAATGCCACAACCTTAACCAAACAAAAACCAAGCTACTTCCAAACTCTCCATCAACTTCACTGATCACCTTTACTGATAGCTGTTATCTCTCTTACATCCACGTAATGGTGTTATAGGACCAACCTGCATCCTATTGGCTGGTGACTGACTCAAAGGACACAGGGACCCCAAATCCTGATGTGTGATTGGACAGTTCTGAGGTGTCATGTGAGGGGGAAGGGACTCTCAAAGTGGAGCTTTGCCTGACGGTATTATCAAGTAGACAGCCAGAATCCGATGGAACTACCACTTCAGCTCTCCTCTGGTTAAACCTTAGGAATGTGTGTACATTTTCAGCAGTGACTCTCTGAATTGTTTCTTAGTTTCAGTTTACCTGTTTACCTCTCTTTATCCTTTGGTTTTTGTTCTGTTTCTTGTTATTTGAAAGTGTGACCCGAGGAAGAGGCAGGGACAGGGACTGGGTGGTGGCTTTAGACAGACAGTGGAGCCCAGCCCTCTGACCCTCCACCCCGGGTAGCCATGTAATGCCAGTCACTGCCCTTTCCTTCATGCTGTATAAAAACACACACATATATCTGTGTATTTGTAACCTGAATCTTCTTGTGTCTGTCCATGCAGACAATAAAAAAACTGTACAGTAGGTCTAGTTGCATGTAATCTGTACTAATTATTGACAATGGCATTATAAAATGCAATAAAATACTTATTACACTGTCCTACGCTGCGTCCTTGTTGTTTTTCTCCAGAGGTATATAGCAGTAGTTCCCAACTTGTGAGACCCCCAAAGGGGTCACAAGATAAATCTCTGGTGTCCCGAAATGACGACCGGTTAATTTCACCTTCTTAGACCTTATGCAGTTTTTGAAATATATCAGTTGCAAAGGAAAAATTACTCTCAACTACTTCACATAATTCATCCTATGACAAGGGGCTGCAAACAGACATTTTAAAGGGTCATAAGGCTAAAAGGTTGGGAGCTACTGGTATATGGAATAAATACCTTGAAACTAGTTACTATAGTTGAATACTTTCTTAGATGTTATAGTGCCTAAGAAAGAACTAGCCTGCCCTTTCACAGTTATTTAAAAAAATTATGTTTTACTACATCCAACTCTGTAAGTAAAGTAATGTAAAATACCTACATGGGTTAGACATACAAACACCTGCACAGCATAATGCAAATAAATACAGGAGCCCTGTGAAAACTACTACATTAAAGCTTCAGTTTTGTTTAGACTGTGTGCGAGGTGCTGATTCAACTGCTGTCATTTTGAGCTTGCATTATATTTTAAATTTTTGTCCCCTCATCCTGCACCCTAACAAGATGAGATTACATATCACAAACACACACTGAAAAGGCTATCCTTGGAAAACCAATCAAGGCAACTACTGTAAATAATAAGGGAAGGTTGGATGTTTCCTCTGTTAAGTCATACTGTACAGGTAAAACAAAAGATTCAGGTTCACCTAAGAACTGACCAGAGCTGCACCAAATTTCCATGTTTAAAATCATGTTTACCTGAAAAATATGTAATACGACCTTTTCTTTTGAGAAAAAAAACATTAAAAAAAAATATATCAATAACTTAGTCATTTATAATGTAGTGAAAATTTCCATTTTCTTGTAAAAACTGTCAAATGAGTTTATCCTAAATTTCTATACCTGCCTTTTAAAAAAGGACAATTTCTGTTTCAAATTCTTTGCTGTTGGAGGGCTCATTATAAATTGAGTTGTCTTGTGGACAGTTTGCAATTTTATTGGCCAAGCTCTTTATGCAAAATAATCCACATCTTTTAGTCCATAGTCTTCATACCGAAAACATGCCATATAGCCTTTAAAGAATGCAACAAACTAATCCCACGTTGCCACCGCAGTAGCTATTCAATCCTACCTGACATGTCAACCTCAATAGATGACAAACTGCTGCTCAAATGGTAACTTTTCTTCGAGTTCAGCCCGTGTCGGTCCTGCAGGCCTTCACACAGGTCAGGATGTGTTGTGATACAGAGCGTGGCCACCAGGAGGAGTAAACAAACAGGACAACACAAGCAGCATCTCATAAACACAAACCCAGCAACAAACATCGCTGTGGTCCACTGACAAGGTCTGACCAACAGGGTGGGCCAGAGAGTGCTGAACAGACAAGAGCACTGAGTGAACTACCTGTAGTGTGTGTGTGATGGAGTGAGTAACATGAATGCAGGTGGTTGGGCGTTTTGGGAGATTATAGAAGAGATGCTGTATATGGTAGAAACAAGTTTTTGTGACCTATCTGTACTTTTTCTTCACTCACCCTTTCCATTTTCCTATTTTACCTGTGTCTCTCTCCCTCTCAGGTTTGGCACATACCCTACAGCTTATCTTTAAACTTCTGCGCTGCATTGTGGATGTGTTGCCATGGGGAGAAAAAATGGAAACTGGCTGGATGTTTTTTGGAAAGTTGAAACTTTGTTTAATCTTGTGCTTTTAGTGAACTTCTCCGTTAGTCCGCTGGGAGGAAACTCACTCTTGACGCTTAAATCCCTGTGACATTTGGTTTTGGGAGCGACCCCATCCTAAGCCTATTACAGACACACATGCACACACATATAGAAACACACTCACTGGCATGCACACATCATGAATACTAAGCAGAAACTCAGTGCTATATACTTGTACAAGGTGAGCCAGGGTGCAGAGCAACACACAAAGAGGTTATTCTTGGCGTGGCACAGTAGTGTTTGGCATAAACCTGAGACTAAAGCTCTGAATATATTTCTTAATGCTCATCTGGACAGAGTAAGCACTAGGTGTGTGCACATGAGTGTGTTAATTGTACCTTCGCAAACTTGTCTGTGTCTGGAGGAGGATTTGTGCACATGCTTATGCAGCTGCCTCTCTGTGCATGCACATGGACTTGCAATGCTGAATCAATATGGATGTGCGTGTGTGTGTGATTGGGTGTGTGGGTGGGTGTGGAGGGCTGCAAGTCCCAGCAGCACGGAGAGCACTGAGGTCCAGGCAGACCCTGTGAGTCACAAAATAAATTTACCGAGAGCCATACTAACATCTCTCTCCGTCTCTCTCCCGTTCTCTCACTCTGTCATCCCTTGCCCTTCTTCCCCTCCGTGTCTGTGGCTGAAGGAGTGGGCTGTCCTCCAGCAGTATATTGACTCACTCAAAACAACACAACATACTGTGTATCTTCTGCTGCATGCATCCACGTGATCTGCTTATTCAGTCCAATGAACTGAGACTCTCTCTCTTCCTATTGTGTTTGCATTAAAAAAACGTATTTATCCTATGGACTGATAACATTTAAACCATGTGTAATTCGCTGATAAAGCCTTGTGTTTTGTTGAGGTAGACTTTACTTCCTCATTCCTTGGGGTCCCACAGACCACACTGCTGTGTTTTTGTTGTTTTGTTTTGCTCTGAACACTTTTATGCTTTTCTTCTGACCTTATCAACATTAGATATGTAGAAACACATTGACGTGGTAACCCTTCTCTTCGGCACAAACTGGGCTGCACATTCGGTGCAGGTATATATATATATAATTTACCAAAAGGAACAGACAAAGGAACAATACACTACGTTATTTTTTCTGATGTTACAGCACATATGTTTTGGGTTAATTAAAGACTTGTCAGAACTCTCTGGGGTCTAACTGACCCAAGTAATATGTCATATTCTGTAGGACCTTCTGAAACATGTCATCAGTTCACACAGTCATGAAATACCAAGGTGATAAAACAATGTTAAGTATTTTTATTAAGCTTTTTAAAGAGGCCCCGGGGTTCCCTGGACCCCAAACACAACATTAGGGTTAATTGTTAAGCCTTAGAAATGTCAAATAAATTTGAAAAATGTCCATCACATGGTGTCTTCATCTGTTTGCCTGACAAATAGACCAAAACCCAAACATAATCACATTTACAGTAATCACCTAATTGTTTTAGCACTTATTGCATCAATGCACTTCTTATAAATAGCGCCAATTCATCTGCTTTGATCTATTAAAATAAACAATTGGACTGAATCGCTCTGTTTTCGGAAATAATCAATATGACACGTTTTGGATCGTACTAATATATTTTACAAAGAAGACCTAAGATACAGTTAAGTAGTTGTTTCATAAATTTCACAAACAAACATGGCAGACAAAAGAGCATGTTTGCTTTGCAATACTTTCCCAAACCAAAAGGGTACACAACATAATATTGAGTTACAAAAATGCACAACTTGCACAAATGCTGGGTCATTGTCCTGGTTTTCAAATAACTAGCCTTCTATTGTTCATGTCCCACAGGTAGGATTTTTCTTCCCAAGGACCCTCCCCAGAGAAGTCATGAGTGTGATGAGAAAGTGGATGAAACTACTGCAAGACTCCATGTGTGGCAGAGAGAGAGAGAGAGAGAGAGAGAGAGAGAGAGAGAGAGAGAGAGAGAGGGCCCCAGCTACAGAACAAAAGCATCTTTGTGAGTGATTGGAACCACATTTTCTCCCTCTCTCTCTCCCTCTCTCTCTCTCTGTCTCTCGCTCAATCTCCCAGTCACACCAGACCGTTCAAAACCACTGTAACAATCAACGTCAAAAGTTTAGAATAATACTCCAAGACGGTCTCAGCAGATACTCTGTGTGTGCGTGTGGCTCCAGTTTCAGTGAACACACACTTACACACACACTATACTCACATACTCTCTCTCTCTCTCTCTCTCTCTGCCTCTGTCTGGACTCTCTCCCTCTCTCAATCTCTACATTTCCTCTGTGTGCCCCTCCCACCCTGCCTGTCTGCTGATCTGATGCTGCGTAGGGTCTGGATGTGGCGTCTCATGCAGTCTGGTCAGAAGTCCTGGAGCAGTGGAGCAGCTCTCACCTCAGTCCTCCAGCGCTGGCGAGCTAGAGGAGGCGACCTGCTCTTTCTCTGTTGAATCTCCGTGGACTGGAAAGCCTCTAAAGCCTCGGAGGCCAAAGCCAAACAAAGAACAAGTCTGCGTGCTGTGAGAAAGGTAGCATTGCTTCCAGCATAATGAAGCATGGTTGCCTTTGCGAGGACAACTTGCCCTTGGTACAGTGTGTAACAGAACTTATAACTTATCTTTATGCATTGGTACTCATATTCGACCTTTCAGCTAGAGTTTTGACTCAGTTGCTGTGAGAAATTAAACTAAGCGGCAACATAAAAGAGAGTGCTATATTGTAGTATCACACCAAAAAAGAAATACAAGTATGGGTTAAGATTTTTTTTAATGTAATATTTGCCCTCTCTTTTAAACACCGTAAAAAATCCTGGTTTCATTGTTTAAATTCCATTGTATTAAAAGGGTGATATCTTTGACTTTTAAGGTACTGTAGTATATTGCTGCAAGAACTCAGGGGCACAATGCAGGTTATAGACATAATATTGTATAGTTTTTTATATTCACTAAAGCAATAGTTCAACATTTTTGGGAAATACGCGTACTAGCTTTCTTGGCAAGAATTAGATGAGAGGATCAATATCATTGTCGTGTGTAGCTCTGGGGCCAGCAGCCCGGATGGCTTAGCATAAAGACCGGAAGTTTCCAGTCTTTATGGGGGGGGGGGGGGGGGGGGGGGGGGGGGGGGCGGTCTAGCCTGATTTCGTCAAAAAGTTAGAAAAATCTGCACTGGGACCAGTAACTTCCTGGAACGTCCACTGGTTTCCTGGCATCTGGTCCTGGCCAAGAAATAGTCGGGCACATAATCACCCAGAAAACAGTGAACTGTAATTTTTACACTTAGGTTTTTGTAAGAATTAAATAAATGAGATACAGCAGGTTATTTAATAAGCTTTAGAGGTACTTTTTGTTAGAGACAGGCTAGCTGTTTCATATTTACTGTACAGGCATGAGAGTCGTGTTGATCTTCTTGTCTAACTCTCTGCGAGAAAGCAATTTTCCAAAATGTTTTGGGTCAAATGACATTTGTTGGTCAGGATCAGGGAAAAAAAATATAAATGCTGTTGAAGTTATTTCTCTCCCTCTGCACACAATAAAATACTCCTGTCTATGTGTCTGTGTGTGCGTCAACAGCAGCTCCTGTTTCATAATTGGAGTCTGATTTGATAGCACTGTTGGAGGTGAGGAATGTGGAAGGACGCTGCCATATTCATCTGCTTGGTGCAGTACACCCTGGACGGTCCAACGAGTCCCTGTTCCCCTCCACAGGAAGCTGCCAATTAGAACCAGAAGAAAAGGCAACCTCCAAATGTACAAGGTGTGTAGCAGCCACCACTTGCTCTGTGACAAACGTGTTTAAAAATAATTAAATGGTCGTTAAATAAGGTTTGATTAAATTAGCGCTGAGTACCTGTGAATCAGTAGCCTTTAAAAAATTATGTAAATACCAAGTAAGAAATAGAAATTAAAGCTATTAGACCGTGCTGTAGAGAGCCTAGTGGGTGCAGTGAATGGTGAAGTGGGGTGTGAGTCACGAACGGAAGTAAGAGGATAGAGAACATAAGCTTTTCAGGAAGCTGATGACAAGAAAATGTCTCCACTTGTTCAGTGATGGAATAGGTGGGGGAGACTGAATCTTGTACAAACACATAAGACTTTAATGTAGCCACAATGTAATGTCAACAATCTTCAGAGTCTTTTGAAGCTTGTATTTGGTTTATTTATGCGGGTCTTCTGTATTTATTACACTATAATTGCACTGTATCATTTTTAGCTGATGTGAGAGATGAGAAATTCATCATTAACACATTTTGATCCTGTGAATTAGTTGAAATAAGGGTGAATTTCAATTTGGTACAATTTGGGAGTGCTTTTGTCCCACCCTGTTGAAAACCCCTGCAGTAGATGACAAATTGGTAAGTTATGCATTGAACGCAGCACGGCGGGCAACTATTTGATATGTGTTGATATGAATTAACTCAAAGACACTTTAAAATGCTGCTATTGGATGTTATCGCACTTCCTTACAGTGTTAAATTTTGTTAAAGTACTCCATGGGTAACATTTATGCTGGGGCAGCCTCTTTTTTTTTCAACCTAACTGAATACAATTTGCATTGATCAGAAATTAATATAATTTCAACAGATATGACATCTATAAAAATTGTGTTTAACAAAAATAAAGTAGGTTGGTCTGCTGAACTGTAAGTACCCAGCTATCGTAAGTAAAATACAGTATGTCTCTATTTCTTTCACAAACCAAAAAACAAACAAAAGACACCAAAAAAGAATCCTGCTAGAACTAGATCTCTCTAACGCTGCCATTGCCCACACAGGCTCTGACCCTCGTGCCCAGACAGACGCTGAGCCCAGACAGAGCAAAAATCCTACAAATACTTCAGTGTCAAAGCCTGACTGTTTCAGATGAGTGACTGTACACACAAATTGAATGGGAGGTTATCAGGCTGTTAGTAAAACTGAAGCCTGTCTCAAAAGCCCTAGAAGATTTGTTGCTACGAATTACCTCGCGCCCCTGCCACGCCTTCAAACATCAATCACAGAAAGCAGTCTCATCAGCCACAAACCTCCAGGTGTCAACATGGCACGAGCAGACAAGGCCTGTCTGTCATGTGCTGTATTCTTCTGTATCATGTGGGACCAAGCAACACAACTCATTTTTTATTTTTTTGTCATTTGTTTTATTCCAGCTCCTTTATTGCTTGTAGTATTAACTCTTTAAAACTTAAATGCCTGGACATAGTTTTATATTTTTTCCAATTCTGAGCTTATTCTTTCAAAGTATTGAGTGCTTTACATCATATGATTCAGGGGAACCTGCCCTTTCTTTCTGGTGCGGTGTATCATGCATTACCTTTGTGTGAACATACTAAATTTGACATAAAAGATAAGGGTTAAGGTAAGTGTAGCATTGATGCAACTCTAGGTTTTAAAAGGTTCATAAGGTGAGACTATATTAAATAATACCCTTAACAAAGTTGGAAAAAAGTTGTTGTTTTATCCGTCAGAAAGTTATTGCAATGCTCAAGGATCTGTATTTTTGGATTTCTGCCATTAAGCTATACTCATTTATCTTATTGCAAAGTAAAATGCACTACATATAATGGACTTCTTTTTGTCATTTGGTATTTGGAGTAGCCTGTATTTATGTCTTCTTATCCATTTCAAAATATGGTATCAAAAGTGTAAAACATGAATATCAGGTCCTTTGACACTCACACCTGCTGACATTGCTTTTTAAATTAAGTCCTGTCTAACATAATTTCATGGAAAACTCATTTTCATTGGAAAAATGAAAGCAGTCATTATACGTATGTCCATATTTGTTTATGTGTAACTGTAAATACATACAGTATATGTTATTATCTAGCCTCCCCAGTTAATTTGTATTTAGCTAAACCTAATTAGTTTGTTCGTGAAAGTGGATTTTCCCCTACAGATGTCACATGATTAATCTTAACTTTCTCATCTCACTTAATGAGTTTTCGTTCACATTACTGAGTGCAAAATTGCAACATATGTTAATTCTGTTAGTCAATAAAAAATCTCACTCATCCAGCACTTGATGACATGGTGATGGTTATGATAAACAGTTTCAGAGGGATGCGATTGTAGCCAGTTTTATAACGACATATGTTGTTGTCAGCGCATGACGCATCAATACCTCTGCTTACTGTAATTACTTTTGAGAGCGCAATTACTATCATGGGGATGAATCATGAGTAATCGTCACTGACAAAACGTCCTAGTTTGGTCCTGTACTGGGACATCTTGTAAGGCCTCATGCACACCAGAATGAATAAAGAATATTTCCACAGTGAGTCACAACCGCATGTCAACTAAAAACAGTGACCCTTCACCTGAATAACAAAGGTTTGGTTGACTCATGTCAGATGACAATACATCTTATCAAACAAAAGGCCACTGGTTTGAAAAATTAAAACATTTTTCTTAATTACTACACACTATAATTACAACTGCTTCCCCAACTATTCATATTTGTCTTTTTAGAGTTTCTTCAGCATCGAGACCAAAACTAAAACAGTACCGGGTGACAAACAGCAGCTCAGGAAACAGTTTTTGAGACCTGAAAGAATACAAATGTAACAGCAATGAATGCACAGAACATTGTATAGTAGGTTCTTAAAGTGCCATTACTATAGCTAAAATAGTGACCACACCACAGATATGCCAAAATGTGAGTGATTTTGAGCGCTTATATACAATTGTTACTGACAAACTATTGACAAACTGTTACTCTATTATTACTGACAAAACATATGGTTCCTGGGCTCATAAATCCTGATGAAAGCTAGCCTGTGTTAGTGCTGTGTCTGGTTCGGGTTAAGGGGTAATTATATGACAGTACAGTTCAGCCCAACTAGTTTGTAGCCTGGAGGAAGCACAATCACTGCTGACTGTAGTTTCCTGTCCAATAGCTGCAGCACAGGAGTCTGAGGCCAGTACAGTGGGAGCGAAAGGGAGAGGAGAGAGCGACTGCACGGGACGGATACTGCTCATTTTGAGAAAAAAAAAAAAAAGTTTCAGTAAAGTTTTGGGCCGGCGGCGTGCTTGGACTGTGTTTGCAGAAAAGCAAGAGACGGTGAGGGGGGGGGGGGAGAGTGTTCAGCGAGCTGCCCTGCAGAGACACACAGACCTCCCCAACATCTGGTGTGCTGGAGGACGGGGCGAGCCGGGGAGAGGAACTTTGGAGGCGGAGAGAAAAGTATCTCCGGCTGGAGGAGAAAAAAAGAAAAATGCAATTGAATTTGGGGGAGTTTTTTCGGGGCACCCACATGAGCCGAAAAGAGATCTGATGGTCGTTTGAGGCGACGACAGTGGAGGGAGAGAGGACGGGAAAGGTGTCGGAAGGGCGAGAAGTCCACCTGGAGCGCTCAGAGAATGAATTAGCCGGAGGGGGGGGGGGGGTTTGGCTGCACCGTGTCCCAGCCGGAGAGAAGGTAGGAAGGACCTTGTTTTCCTGGGCTGTTGTTGTGGATCAAAGCGAGTTATTCTGCAGTTAAAAAAAAAAAGAAAAGAAAAGCACACAGAGAAAAATAAAAAGATCCCCGTTCTGTGGCTGAGCTCGGTCTGAGCATGCAGGGACTCGTATTGGAAAGCAGACATGCAATAAAGGTGAACAGAATACGCACATTAGTAGCCTGCAGGAAGTATTATAAAACCCTTCAATTTCAGCGTAAATTTCTTTTGAAAAGTAGAATTTACTTTTTTCATATATAAGTTCATGTATAAGCCAGAAGCCATACGTTTTTAAACGCCAGGTGCCATGTGTTTTTTCTTTTCCCGAAATTTCTTTGAACGTTTCACCGTTTCTGAAGTAAAACACTAAACCCGACGTAGCAGGAAAACGTTACGAACCTGAGCCTGAAGTTCAGGCTTCATCGCAAAAAAGTCTGAGCTGAAGGTTGTCAAAACTTTGTTGGGGGGGGGGGGGGCGAACCCACGGGAGCGCGCACACAGCTGTCCAGCTGTGCTGCTCCGGCACGGTGGGCGCGCGCCAAACACACGTTGGCACGTGACACATACACTGAGCTTTTTTTTTTTTACGCATATCACATAATAGTTTTAATAAATGCTTTTCACTCTTTTTTTTCATGAGTGAATTACTCTTTATTTGACCTTTTTCTCAGTGCCTCTTTTGTGTCTTTTTATCTCATGTTTCACTGGTGAAATGATTCATCCTGAGAAAGCACCTTGGAACTTTTAAATTAAAGAAATGCCTTAGGCCTATATAAATAAATAAAGACTGCCATTGTTATTATTATTTGCACAACACACGCTTAAAGAGTTTTACAACTTGTAATTAAAAGGAGGCTATGATTATGCATGTCCGTTGTGTTACCACTGTTTCATGAAAGCAGTCTGCCCCTTCCTTTAGTGATTTTAGAATAGCTGAGAGGGATTCATGCTGGTTCAGGTCTCGCCTGACTGAGCATGGCCTATTGGCTTGTTGCTCAATTTGAAAGTCAATGAGAAATCTTTCATGTGACCCGTGCAATCATCTCTGTAATAATATTTTTCGGTCGTCTCATCCCTCTGTGCATCAGGCTCACTCCTTGCATCCCTCACCTCCTCCCATAAGAGCCAGGCCTACGTCCATGGATGAGGAGAGGAGTGCCCCTGCCATCTCCCCAGAGCCACCTGATGATGGGGACCCCAGTCTAGCAGCTCCACAACCCAGTTCGCACGCAACTTCGAGCACAGAGACAGCAAGCAGCTGCCCGAACCCAAAGCCCAGTCCTAGTGCAGGTAAGGAAGGGGTTGCATTAGAAAAACAAACAAACCTACACAAACTGATCTCCCAACTCTGGTGTGCGGGTAGGGCGTCTGTGTGTAGAAAGAACAAGTGACTCCACAAACAGTTATGCGATGGCTCTGGACTTGCCTTGAATAGGCTAATGTTTATGACTATAACCACCGCAAGTTCAATTAAACCTCCTTTGTTGTGTTTTTGGTGTGTGTGTGTGTGTATACGTGTGGCTGCCTACAAAAAAGTGAGATAGAAAGTAGTTATAAAGAGATTAAGCCATTTATTTTGAAAAAGAGGAGCTAGTGGATTAGTGCTCAGAGAGAAGACCTCCCCATGCTCTCTCATTTATGTGAACCTCATTATGGTCTGAGGTTGGCCAGTATGTGCGTATATATAGTTGTATGCAACACATTGTCCTTTCTGTACAAGGTATAGGAGACCTTCTTACCCCAAAAAAGAAAGTGTGTATAGGTTGATGTTAGTTTTCCAAAGTCGAGTAATCTTTAGAGAATCTTGTGTGTTGTTAGTGGATGTCATAGTGGTCAGAGGCCTTCTCTCTGACAGGCAAAACAGTTGTGTACTGTGGAGATGGGAGATCTGTCTGTGTGGGGGACGTGCCGCTTTGGACGATCTGAGGGGTCAGGGCCAATTTAGCGGTATGGAACGCTTAAAGGCCGCAATGGGACTCCTGGGAATTTGGGAATGAACCCATGACCTTTCCCCTTTGTGCGATTGGTTATGGTAAGGGTTGACTGACACTGGGGCGGGAACAAGGGGACACAGACCAACTCAGGGCAGTATTGTGCCTGAATGACTCATTCAGGATCAGCCAAAATGACTCAAGTTTCCTGAAGTTTCTGAGAAAAAACGACAGCACTGACTGCAGATCAGAGTACAGGTCCTATGGGGTAATTAGAGTAGGTGTGGTAAACAGTTAGGGAAGTGTGCAGTGATTTAAGTGGCTTGTTGCCACAGGAACCTACCACAAAAATCTTCAATGGTTGATGGTTCTTTTATTTTTGTTTTGTTTTTAAAGGCAAGTCTCAACCCAATCTATCACGATTACTGTATTGAATGTGCAAAAACATTGAATCCACACACGTGCTTCACTGTTACATTGCGGTTTACCATGATGAGTGTAAGTACAGCATCAGATTTGATGATAGTACCTCTGTGAAGAGTTTTAGAGTTATTAAACAGTAGGTTTGTGCCTGAACATGTTCCCGTGGCTGTGCTGAATTTACCTGTGCTTGCTCCTCAGGAAGCCAACACAAAGTATAACTGTGGTTTCTCCCACTAAAGTTAGACTGCTTGTCTAGCTGACTGGTCTAGTGTGTGTGTGTGTGTGTGTGTGTGTGTGTGTATGCTGAGGGTAGGAAGGTGAGCCAGGGTGGGGAGGAGAAGATTGGTCAGGCTACCGCTGAAGGCAACAAGGCCCTGCTTTCAGTGCTCTGCTTCACCCCCCCACCCATCCCTCTGCCTGCAGAGTGCAGGGCTTTGGGACAACACAACAGGCGCATGTATAGATCTAAATCTAATTTTTGCCCATGGATGCGTTATTAGAAATGTTCATCCCGCATACTAAATTCGGATTGTTCATCTTTCTCCAATTATTCTTGGCATTGAGAAGTCCGGCAGTTCAAGGTTTCGAGTCAAAAGTTTTACTGATGTGTCTTTTATATTGGCTGGGGAAAATGCTTTCTGGGCCGCAGTAGATTTCTGTTGCAGTACCACATTTGGCCACTGGGACAAATAGGCTGCAGCTCTGCCTCGCCGTGCCCCGCTCGCTTAATCTGATGCTTTCGCCATAATATGTTGTGTGTACAGTATGCGTTTGCCTGTCACGCGGGGAATGGACGTAATACCATGAACATCTGTCGAGTCAAATGCAATTTGATGTATAGCCCTGCAACAAATAACGGCTCTGTGAATCTTTCTGTTTAGTTTGGTTGACACCATGTCAATCGAGTGTTGCGATTTATTTCTGCGTTATACTCTTTGAGGCCATATTTTAATTAAGGCAATGACCTGGCAGCGTCAGCACAGGAGCCAATTAATCACAATGTACTAGATGAGTTACTTTAGAGTTTTACCCCTCTTGTCACTTGGATAGTGACAAGACAAGTCTTTTCTCAGCTGTAAGTGAATCAAGCTCTGCTCAGTCATTACAAGGCCATTGAATAGCTGTGTGTGTCGACAGATGTGTGCCTCTCACTGTTGTGAGTGTTGCTCTCACTCAGGCATGAAGATGCAATGAGGCTGTCTATTTATATAGGAGCCCCTTACCACCACATGCTAGATTCCCTCATTCTCTTTTACCACCGGCATCTCTCACCCTATTTTTTTCTTTTCCTCTTTTTCTTTTGCCCACTTTTATCTCTGTTTATCCTTCGTTCTGTTACTCTCTGTATAAGGGCTGAATTGAAGTCGCAATTTGAAAGAGAGAGCTATGATTCTAACTATGACTCGCATTATTGTCAGTGTCTTAACAAGTCACAGGAGGTTAAAGTTTTAGTCGGAGCTTGTGGATGTCGACGGCCATAAGACAACTGTCCCCAGCAAAAACCAGCAAAAAGCTTGCAGTTTGCTTGTTAGTGATCAAGTATAAGTGTCCGACAGCTGGCAGAAAGGTGAACAGTTGTTAGAAATCTCTCAGTTAAACGTAATGGGCACATCACATTGTTTCAAACCTTTCATCTCAAGAGCTCTGAACGGTTTGGATTTGGGGCTGTGATGCACCTCGTCTTGTCAGTCTGTCAAGTTAACATTAGCTCAGGCAGCTAAAGTGCAGAGCTGTCAACAGTATGATTATGGTCATTAGTCAGATATCTAAAATGCTCCCTCATACAGAACAATTCCTCCGTCTACATCCCAGCCTAAACTACGTTTATTTTCTCTCTCTCTCTCTACGCTATAGTGTGTCGATGCAGCTATTTGCTTACTTGTCCCTTTTTAGTCCCTGAGGTTTGTTGAGGCTTGTGTCTAATTTGGCTTCTCACAGAGATTGAAATAAACTAGGAGCAATTTTGAGGCATTTTTACAGCATATTTGAACTACGAAAATGAGCATGCTTTTTTTTTTCCTTCACCACCTCGCAAACATTTGAGAAACCCTTTGCTGCTGCTGCTCTGGTGGCCCACTCTCTCTCTCTCTGTCTCTCTCTCTCTCTCTCACCAACTCCTGACTTGAGTAGAGTCTCCAAATCTTCCTAACCCATGTCATATACTGTTGACAGATCGTGTCAGCATGATGTGATAGTACAAATTCCCGAGCAAACTGTCTGTTTTCGTTGAGGCACTTGAGCCAGGGGCCTGTTACTGTACAGTTACTGCTACAGTGACAGATTTCCTACTTCAGATGTGCAGTTGCTCTCTCTTCCAGTTTCAAGTCCACAGTTGTGGTAGAGGTGTTATGTCGTCCTTCATACAGCCTGGCCGTTGCTGGGTTTCTTTAGGCGAATATTGATGCTTTAGAATAATGCAAATCAGACAATAAAATATCAATATTTATGTAATCTTTTTTTACATAAACACATAAGATTGGCCTGCCAGTGTGTGTATTAGAGACGGGTAAACACAGCACATTTGCCACTGTAGCTTGAGATTAAAGTGCAGTAAAGTTTACTTGTGTATCTCTGTTAATTCTGCCACTCTCTTCCTGAATGTTAAATCCTACGAATTCTATTTATCCTCTATCGTTAATGACCGTCAGACTGTTTGCCCTGAGTTTCCATATGTTGTACAGCACAGTGTGTGTTTGTGTATCTGGTGATGGAGTCGCTGTCGGGCTCCTTGTGTTAAATGCAGCAGTATAGCACTCGGTTAACAAAGCGGCTGTGCAGTATTTTCCCAGGAACCAGAGGAATCTCTGAGACAAAGTAACACAATTAAATTCCCCTTAAGCCTGTTCAACAGCAGACAGTTTTTGTCTTTAATGAGCTTACACTGCTTCATTCTCTCAGCAGCTATAATCTCTGATTTTGGACATATTCCAGTGCTGCACTCTCACAGCCCCTCTGTGCAATGTGTGTGTTTGTGGGTATGGTGTTTCTGTGTGTGTGTTTCAACTTTTGGCAGGATTGCAGCTAAACAATTGCCTCTTCTTTCCTCTTCTTTGTGTGTGTGCATGTATGGGTATGTGTATTTGTTGAGGGATACAGCTAAAAACCACGCCGTTGCTTAAGTTATGTGTTCTTTTTTTTTGTATTATCCTTCGTCCTGGTCAAAACCCCAGCGGTTGTATGTGGTTTCAATCAGTTCCAGTCATTACTGCTGGCCAGAGAGCTGCTACTGCGTCGTCTCCACTAACTCCGCTCTGCTGAACATTATTCTGCTTGGTTGCTCTTCACCTCATCTCATTGTGTCTTCTTTCCAATTCCCTCGACTCTTATCTCTATCTTTATGTTTTTAGAGATGAGTCAGCAGGCTGTGAATGTGTGCAACCATTTGTGCCTGAATAGTAGTCTTTCAAGTGGGGCAGCAACTGTAACGATCATGTATAATATCGCTTAATCTGGTAATTGTTTTTCCCATTAATTGATTAATTATTTAGTCTATTGTCAGAAAATAATAGAGAGTAGAGAGTATTAAAAAATAGTGAAGCAGTAATAAATCAAACACTGTTTTATTTTACGTTGCATTATATTGCTTTTATCGCTATATAACAATATTATATTACCAATAGAATGCTATTATTGTGCTTTAATGTTTTTTTGTATGTTATACAATATGTCACAATGTTCTCTTCCATTATATTACTTCATAGTATTGTTTTATTACAGTATAGTGTGTCAATATTACACATACTGCAAGGATGTATATTTTACATATACATTATATAATCATAGAATTCCGTATATTGTACTTATTATTCATACCTATACTGATATACTTAGATTGTATTTATAGGTCACACATCATGGCTCCTGGATCAGACTACTTTTGCGCAAATATTTGCTCAATTCACTTATACAATCATTGTATTTTTTTTATGTCACCTCTCTTATTTCTTAATTTTCTTATTTTTTATTTGTTTTATTCAGATTGTTCATAACCTGTTTCCTACCTCTTAACCTTTCTCTGTGCTGCTGTAACATGTCAAAGTTTCACTTTATTAACTCATCTGCTGCATTTTGGATGCCCGTTTCCTCCTGTCTGTAGGGTGCATTTGTACTGTATGTCTTTGCCAAAGGGACGCACACACCTAAGAGACCTCAGTTCGTATACACATTAGAAGTCTGTGCCTCTGAAGAAGTGTTAGTGAAGCTGTAGAAACAGGGTCGAGGTAGTTTAAAAGGCAGCAGGTAAACTCAGCTCATCTCTCTGTTCTCTGTGAACCAACACTCCGCCTCAGAGATCATACCCAGAGGAGTAGCAGGGTTGTGCTCCCTTTCAGGTGATCCAGGATATGTCACATAATTTGCCAGCTCACATAACCTGCAAGTGTGTGTGCATGTGTGTGTGTGTGTGTTTGTGTTGTGTTTATGCTAACCATTACCCTGTGTGATCCATATGTTTTTGTTTTAATGATTAACTGTTTGTTTACTAGGAAAGTGAAATTCCTCTGGATCGCCCCTTCAGGGCCACTGACACGTGAACTTACACCAAATTACAAAGACACATGAACACGCACATACATGAACACACACACACACACGTACACAGTCAAGCATGCACAAACAAATACACATACTCACCCACACGTGTAAACACACAGCCAGATCTCCTCAGCGGCTCTTGATTGCTCTGGTCTGATTTGAATTAGAGGCTCATCTTTCTCAGATCTCAGAAATGGCTCTGAGGTTGCGCGGTTTGGTGGTTTGATGCTGATGCCAGCACACAATTGGTTGAAGGCCTGCTTGGATGGCACTAGGGGTTTGGTGGGGATGTGTTTAGCTCCAACAATCGTGGTTTTGAACGTTTACAGAGGGAAAGCTTTGACTGAGTCACAGGACCTACGCACTATTAACCCATACTCCACTGGCAGCAGGAGTCTAAATGAGAATGCATAACAGACTACTGTATTGAAGTATGGAGGGGTTCAGCTTACTGATTGAACACATACTTTTGTTGGAATGTGCAGGTGTTATACAGATATTCAGATACTCTAAAGATGTATTTATTAAATTTACTTTTCCAACAAGGGCAGCAATACTTTTGTATCTTTGCTACTACTACTACTACTACTTTTGTCCTACTTTCTGTCACACTGTTGTTTAGCTAAATCTGTATTTGTCAGATGTAGTAATAATGGATTCTTCTTGAAATGATTGTTGTGGAGTCATGGACCTTACACTGAAGACTGTTCTTTCCTTCCCCGAAGTTTGCTTACACTGGCCTTTCGTGTGGCTTTGATAATGACATAATTGCCCCCAAAAGCAGCTTCCAGAGAATGAGAAGAAATCATCATGAGAAAGAGGATGAGCATAACCGATAAATGCCACCTAAAGCGATCTTTGTTTAAATTATATTACTGATCTCGATATTTTCAAAAACCTGCCAACTGACTACAGTCATTAAAGTCAATTGTTGCCCGCCAGCACATTGTGAAATGTAAATTTTTATGATCCATCCTCACTATTTTGATAAAATGGATACCAGCTGCACAAAACAATGGGCGATTATAGTAAACTGATTGATTTTGATGGACTAATTGTTAACTGATTATGGGAATATTAAACATGATGTTTAAACAGATAATTAAAAATATTAATATTAATTAATATATTAAAGTACTACTATGTCTGGCTGGCTGGGCCTGTGGACAGATGTATGGAGGGAGTTACATATATTGTCTCCTGTGAAACCTTTTTAACTCTGAGTTATCCAGAGTATACAAAAAAGTGAAATAAGGATGGATGGGTGAATGGATGTAATAATAGGTAGACATATACACTGCTTGTCAGTGACATACATAGCCTATAATACACACACAGATCTCTTAACTAGACATTTGGCAGTGTCGAGGGCAACAGTTCTCACTAGTGGCTTTCATATCTGAAGCCGGCTGATTGAGACTAATGGATACAACATGGGCCTTAGAAATGGCTTCCACATGCAGGAGAGAAACATATGTGTGTGTGGAGAGAGCTGGTACTAGATATAGGAAGGTAACATTGGAGTATGAGTATGTGTGTTTTATGGGTGTAGCACTGTCTCATAGAACAGAAGAGCAGGCAGCACTTCCCATCCCTTCAGTTCTTAGTTACATCTCCTCTAACTTCACATGCACAGAAATCTGACTACACACAAAAATAACCACAAATACACATGAAAGTGAAGGCAAACGCAAGTCCTGCAATGATTAAAACAGTGTTCCTCTTCATCAAGGTTAGACCACCTTACACAACCAAGCGATTCAGACCAGTAGCTTTGATATACTTTGTTTTCTAAGAAAATAAAGATAGTGTTCCTTCAGACAGGGTTAGGGTTCTCTGCTGGCAGGTTGGTAATATTGTAGAATTCATCCTGTTTAGCTGCACAAAATTGTAGATCTGGGTTCCCTGTTTCAACATACAACATTATAAAAAAACCTCACCAACCATGTTAGCAAAGATAAAATAAATTGTATACTCCTCAATAAGTTAGTTATTTAATTAGGAAATCTACAGACTTTAATTAAGTTAGTTGTTAGCCCTTAATTGTGGGAGAGTTTGCAAATTAATATTATGCTAATTAAAATGTGGTACCAAACAACAGCAGAGAAAGGACCTGACACCAAAAAAAAAGTTTGCCAGTTTTACGAACAGCCATCAGCTCTTGTTTGCCAAAACAGAATTTAGTCTTACTGAAATCTATAATCAATTAATTATATTATATTATCGATAACATAATGGCATGAGTTTTTTGTTCTATATCTCTGTCCCTCTGTGTGTTACAGACACACAGTACACACAGCACACAAACAGTGAGACGTACTGAATGATGGAATTCACTAAAAACATGTGGCTTCACTATATCAGCATTCTTAGCTTTAACTTTGTCAGACTTTCTGGTAGTTAGCCATTGGTACAATAAGTGAACAAAATATGTAGCTGTTATCAGTTAAGAAAACACATCATCATCATCATGGTCATTTATGAGAATTAATTTAATACTTTCATGTGGAACACTTTTCACAGAATTTCAACATACAACATTTTTATATCATATGTTATGATATTTAATTTAATGTATTAAAATGTGTTAAAAATAACACTGTAACAAGTAGAACTCATGCTCATCTAGTGGAGTCTAATATGTTTTGCTTTTGTGTGTATATGTGTGTTTAACAGGAACAAAATGGAATAATTTAAGGCTGCAGCTAACAATTATTTACAGTATTAATTAATCTCCTGATTATTTCCTCAATTAATAGCTAAGTACTCGAGTATACAAAGAATGTGATCTGGGCTTCTCTTCAATAGTTAAACTAAGTTGACTTTAAAGTGTAGTCGTACGTAAAATGCATGTAATGGCTTTTCAGCTTTATTTTAAAAGTAGAAATAGACAGCTCTGTCATGTGAATTGATTTATATTTGCATTTTTATTTGGCACTTGACGTGAGATCAGCTGATGATCAGCTGACCTTGGTGGTACTAATGACTTCCTGTTACTGCCAGGACCTCCATAAGTACCATGTTTGCTTCCCGTCATGCATTAATGAATAAAAGCAAAGCGCTTCTCCAACTACTGTAAAGATAGCTGTTCAAAGTATCAATATAGAAGTTGTATTTGGACAAACACAGTATCAGAACCAGATAACTTCTCAGTTCATCCCTAGAAATCAACTCTCATTTAAATAAACTCTTTCCTTTTGCATCTTTTCTTTCACTTCGCTCAAAGCACTCACTTTTTTATTCAACTTGCTACAGCTGAGATACTTTGCATAGACATTATAGAAGTTTAGCCGTGAAAGTGGGAATTACTGTATAGAGTTATGTCAAATATGTGAAGGAATTTATTTGTAAGAGTGGAGAGGGAATGTGAACTGGAGACGATGAGAGTGAGAAGCTGGGGACAGGAAAGAGAGGACAGATAGAGAAGTGAGCGAGAGTGGATAGAGTAAATAAACATAGCCGGGAAGTGTTGAGTCCACGCACAGGACGTGGTTTGGTGCGTGTGTGTGTATGTGTGTGTTTATCAAACCCAGCTGGCTCCCATTTGCCCAGGAATGAGTCTGCACCTCTCAGAGGCCCAAGCCTGCCCTGCTTTGAAGGCCTCTGTGTAGTGTGTACGTATGTATGAGTGTGTGCATAATAACAGCTTTATTAGAGCACTGCATGGTACCGGTGAACACGTAAAACACCCAGACATGTATTTACTGTATGTATATTATGTGTACATCCTCTTATGTGTTCATTTTAAACACTCATACATGCACTCTCAAACACAAACAGACATCCCAGCACACACGGACCCACACAGATTTCAGGTTTCACAAGCATGCACATAGACCCCTAAACAGTCCCAAGGGGTTGGATTTAACTGCTTCCAGATGCAAGCTCAGGACAGCGCACACACCAACACATACATACAAAATCTTCTGCTTTGTTGAAGTCAGCAGACCTACTCTGTTTAAATTAATTAAGTGCTAGTGGATGGGAAATGACATGGGAGTAGACAAGTTTACTACAAGTGGGAAAACAGCTTGTTGCTGATATCTGATAATATCCACATGGAAAGCATCTACTCATTCAGGAAAGAAAACCTGAACCTCATAACCTTCAAAATTGAACTTAACAGGAACATAAAACATTATGGTCTTACAGAAAACTGTTTTAGTATTTTTTTTTTAATTGTGTATGTATTTGTGTGTGTTTGCTTTTTCAGATGTGGCCCACTTCTATACTGAGCCCCTCATATTGAGGTTAAATGGCACCCCAGAAAGGTTGCAAGCGGATGATGGAAACAAGTGGAGCAGCAGCCTCTCACACTCAGAGCTCACAACACCCAGCAAGAGTATCACATGTGAGTACCCTCAGGCACACACATTTACACATAGAGACACACATCAGAGAGACTGGTGAGAGTTTTATTTCCATTACTGGTCTGATGAGTCACATTGTCCTGACCTTTAACAAATATATTTGCACACCCTGAAGAAATAGGTCAGGTAATCATACACACAGACAGAAATATCTACATTGTCATCTAAGTAGGTTAAGTTTCTGATTTTTGAAGACAAGCAAGTCTGCACCCAAGTCTCCACACTTGAAATGAAACACCTTTCCTCCTCTTTTCCACTTTCTTCTGCTTGCTCTGCATTGTATTCTCTGTCTGTCTGTTGTTGAGACTGGGATAGTTAGGGTATCACCATGACAACGCTAGGTGAGTGTGACAGGCACTGTGGAGTTTTTCTTAATTTCCCAGTCTCCTTTAATCATTTAGGGTTCGTTGGACATCTTGGTATTGGTCTAATCAAAATAAATACCCCACAAAAGTCTCATATTTGATCAATACAGAGACGAAGGCCTGTCACATCCAGGCTAGCTGGTTCCAATATTTTCTGTAACTCAGTTCACTCTCTCATTGAATATTTCTTTCATTTGTCTTTCCGGAGAACTCAAATGTATTTGCAAGATACAGTAAATGAGTATTTACTTTAGTAGAGTATTTAGTAAGTTAAACAGTGATTCATTTATTAGCTTTCATAAAAACTACAGCCTATCAAACTTTCCAGCGCAGCCCTCCCTTCTCCATGATATCCACTCACATTCAATTCATCTTTCCAACATTTTCCTTTCACTCCTCATTTCACCCCTCTACTGTCTATCTATACATATAATAAAGGAACAATAAAGAAGGATTGAAGGCCTGAAAATATATTTATGCCTCCCTGTCTATTTGCGAAGCTCACCACTCAACTGTCTTCAGTCTGTCAAGCTTGTAATGTTTGAACCACAACAGTCTTGGGCTTGTGGGAAATGGTATTTGTTAACAGCTGCTTAAAACAGGAAAATTAAATAAACAACAATATTACATCATTTTGTAAAAACGTACCTGTCTAGACATGTGGACTAAACCACACAGCATACAGGTGAGCATGGTTTTGTTCCATGGCTGGATTTTCAGTAATTTGCGTTATTACAAATGTCAGTGTGGTTTTCAACTAGGTTTTCATACTTCTGTAACAGAACCCAGAAGTTTTACTTGGGCTGTCTATTCTGCGAACTGTTTTTTTGACCAATCCACCCCAATAACATTTTTCATTGCCGTGACATAAAGTAACTCCTGTAGTTGGCAGTTGTACTGGAGTAAGAAAATTGCAGGAGGAGAGATGAATGTGTCTCATGTTGTGTGTGCTTTATTTACACTCAGCTCTCCAAGTCTAAAGTACTTCCCAGACTCTCCAGCAGTCCAATCATTACACACCCCACTGGGTGTATCAGCACTTCTCCATCTCAATTTGCTGGTGAGGAGTGTCACAAAACCTGGAAGTTTTCCTTCCAGAGTCATATCACTAACCGCCACCACCCATTTCCCTCCCTTATATTACAAGTCCAGCAGTTATGTCTCAGCCAGAGAGAGACTCCTTTCACTCTCCTTAATGTGCAGTCGCTCCAACCCTCTGTATCAAAGCCAAAGGTTACACATATTCTATGTCATTACCACACTTCATATATTTTTTCTTGGTTTCTCTCCAATTTAAAAAAAGTAAAATCTCAACCTAATTCTCTAACTAGTTCTACTATGTCATTTATTTACTTAGAAGACTGAGCTTCACAATAACAACACCCGCAAAACTCTAGTTAAGTTGTCTCGATGCTTGGCCACTGACCTGAAAGCACTCCAAAAATGTTGGCCGTTCTGTCATTTAAAGAAAAGGAGGGATGGTATAATGGTATTTCTTGGAATCCAGGGGCGTGAAAACAACACACAAACCTGCCCCATCGCAGGAGCTAGTTTGTGGTAACTGAATAACCAGCAGTTCACTCAGGAAATAGAAAAGTAAGTGAATGCAGTGTTTTGAGTTGAGTATTAGTGTGCATGTCTGCTGTATTCGTCAATGTTTGTGCCTCTACCTGTCCTGTCTGCTGTGCGTGTTTATTTCAGGCCCAGGCTGGAAGACGGAGTGGTTTGGGTTTGATTTTCTTTCTGCCTCTCTCTGCCTTATTTTATATCCCAATAAAACCTATGAAATCCACCAGTTCCATATGCTATGCAGGGAGGGTTATGCAACTATAGTAGGCTTGGACAAAATGTACCACCATGCACACCAGTCCTCACTGGCTTCCCATTTGCCTTCATGAGCCTCCTCCTTTCATCCATAGCTTCCTTCCTCTAAAACTTACACAAGCACATGTGTTCACAGGACTTGAACCACAAATTAAACAGTGCTAAGTTCTAAACTTTATCCTTTTCTCAGGTGAACAGGGACAGCTTATGTCTACTTGTCTGTGTAATGATATGTTTGCCTCTGGCTTTTTGCCTGTGTGAGCCTCATAAGCCACTATCAGCCTGATTGCAGAATAAATAGGGTGTGTGTCATCTGCAGCCAATCAATCAATCATCATGTGTTTCTCTGGCTTCGTAATGAGTGTGAAGACATAACAAAATAGCTGTGACTCAGGTCTGCGGTGAGGTCATGCCTGTGTGACATCTGTGAATTTGTATGCGAGCGTGTTTGTGAGTGAGAGCGTGAGGAAACAGAAGCAAAAACCGACACCTCAGCCCATATGTTCTGTCCCGCAGTGATGACATCAGAGCTATAGTATGTGTCTGGCCCTGGGCCCATGACAAGCTGTCTGAGAACAATGTGCAGAGAGAGCTGTTAACATATGTGAGTGTGTGTTTTGACCTGAGTCGACACACAGTGATGTCATGAACACATTTGCCGTCTTTGACGTCACAGTCACAGCAGGATACACATGTTCACAGATGTTTAACTGCTTGCACTCTTCTGGACTCACGAGGAAACAATGACACATGCAATCCATCACTGACAGCATCACAGTAGCATTTATGACACTTCCACTTTGTTTATTTCATTAGTTTGGAATATTTTCACTAAATGAACATAAATGGAATTGAAGACAGCCCTTTTTATGCATGTGTGAATGAGGGCATTAAAGTGTTTGTAAGGGAAATGCTGAGCAGAGCTGTTTGTTATTATCTTGTCATCAAAGGGGAGGGGTGTGCCGTGCGTTGTTGGTGTGAATTCTAGCAGGACTGCGACATTGCCTTTAATTAGAGACCAGTCATTGTGCTGAATCTGTTTTCCATCTCTGTTCCTCTGCCCTAATCCTCTCTTTCCTTTTCTTCCAGTTTCCCTTGTTTCTCTGACTGAATTTACTATCTCACATTTAGACACATACACACACATGTGTGTCACAGTGACACAAAGCCGAGTTGGAAAGTCCAGCTGCGTGGGTAGTGATGTCACAGGGGTCATGTCAGGGGTCATATGTGAGTGAGGTGGTTGGTTGATGTCTTAGGACGGGGATTAGTGTTGCAATGTGTCATGTTGTTCTTGCAAGTCCATTGTCTTTTCCTCCTTTCTTCAAAATATAGACCTAGCCCTCTTCTTGAAATATTTGCACACTGTTTCCATTCATTTGTTAGGTGAAATTCACACAAATGAGTCAAATGTTGCAACAAACAAAAAGTGAATTTAAGTGTTTTTCCAACAGCTGGGTTGAAGGGAATAAATAGACTTTCGAAATGTCAAAAAACCACAAGAAAAATGGAAGATTTTTTTCCAGACCTTTTGGGTTTTGGGCAAGTTGTTGTTGTTCTTTTGTGTCAGCTCTAATGTCATATTTCATGTTTTCAAAAAAAGAAATGTACTTGCCAAGTTACAAAACAAAATACAAAAGACTAATGCCCATGCCTAACACAGCTATGTTTTTCCTGGTACAGGCAAATATGTGCGGACATGAACACATAAGTCAACTTGCAGTCAATCGACCCTTTGAGTTCTGAGATAGTTAAATCATATTTTAGGGTATTGTATGTAAATACTTTACAACTGAATATCTCAATAATTTGCAACTTTATGCCACTTGTTTTATTTGTTGATTAGAGGCACATTTATGTTAGCATGTGGATTTGTGGTTTATCACAAATGTGTTACAACAAAAACTTTGACAGTAAAGCAAAAACAAACCAGGCACGGGCCAAAACATAATAGTAAAATAAATCATGTCTATTATCTTTTTAGTAATAGATTGTACATTTGTGATGGGTCTGTCCATATTACAGCCTTTCACAAAATCAAGAAATTAAACATTTAGATAAATATTTGGTTGCTCACCTGTAATGTTAAAGCACTTCAAAGTACAGACTAATTCTATGATCCAGAGCTGGGTTTACCAAGTGTGCTGCAGAAATGAAAACCAGTCTACAGCAAACAGATCTAGCTTGCCCACCACTGCTGACAACTACTATTTCCTTTAAGAAACTGTTTGGGTAATATGCCTGCTATTTAAAGGTTAACTCAGGTTATTTTTGGTTTGAGGTGATTGTTCGCAATCATGCGGAGTGATTGAGTTCAAGATGTTTTGTCATTTCATTTAATTTTGAAATCTTGTGCATCTTACTGAACTCTGACTTTTTCAATGTGGTGAGTGGGTACAACTAAACAAGCCTCATTAACGCTGCAGTGTTGGGTTGAAGTGCTGTATAGAAGCCAGAAATGTGGGGAAACCTAATTGAAAACTGTTTAAAATAACATTATACAGCACCAACTTATCATTTTCCCATTCTCACAGTTTTAGTAGTCAACACTTAGGCTTTGGCCCACAGTTCAAAACAACCCAACTATGCAAGAAAAACCCAGAGGGGAGTCTGTGGGTAAGATGTTTCTGAGGATTGGGGTGGATAGATGTTTTACAGGCACTTCAAAATGGTTGAAAATGGTTGTGCAAATATTGTGAAACTGAACTTTTTAATGCCAATCAAGCCAAGCCTACATCACTCTTTATTTTCCTCATTAATGGCATATGTGCTTATTGACAGAAGATTTACACTGCAAGCACTCAAAATTTACAGCATTTGTTATTCAGAGATTAGAGTGAGCAGAAAATATTTGTTGGATATTGAGATACTGTACTTGCGCACTGTTGTGCCTGATAATGCAATGCACCTGGTTTTAGGATTATAAAACGGAATGCACAAAACACAGAATTTAGTATCTTCCATGAACAAGACTCGGGTGTCATTCTTGCGAAAGAATAAAACTGTACTGCATTGAACACTGTCCATCTCCAGTGATTTTTTGATTCACTTTGATGACTCCAATAGCACTGAGTTTTTGAAAATGATTAAGTGTTGGAGAAAAAGTCCGGACTCTACAACTCCTCCAGCACTGTCACCAGTGAAAATGAAAATGAATGGGGTAGGGCTAACTGACACCATTGAAAGAGGAACTGTCTGCTGGGACCAATGATGCCTCTCACAAGTGTCTACGAGAAATGGTTCATAGGGGCTTTTCATTATGTTAACTTATGCTTCCTCGCGTCGTCTCTCCTCCTGTGACCCAGAAGTCGTTCCCCCTCTGCAATCATGGAAGATCTTCTTTTAAATGCACCTCAAGGAGACGAAAAGCAAAGAGAGAGGAGGCTTCTCCTGCCGGCTTAATGAAGGAACAACATTGTCGCCCCCCATTCGTACCTTTTATACAGAAGGCGAGGCGGAATAACAGCGAATCATTCCTTACAACAGGCTGTGTAAAAAAGGGCTAGAGATTGCTTTCTTTATAGTCAGCTGATCTCTCTCTTTGTCTCTCTATTTCTCTCTCTGTCTGTCTGTCTGTGTGCTTGTGTGTGTGTGTGTGTGTGTGTGATTGTATGTCTGCTCGCCTCTCTCGCTCTCTGCTTAGACACAACTGACAAATATGTGGAATAAGTAGGCCCACGTAATTTAATTAAAAATAAACAATCACAAACAGCCGTGATAAATATAGGCTAGTTTATCGTTTATAATAGATTATCAGCGTGATTTCTTGCCAGATGCTTCGACTCAGTCCACAGAGTCCTGATTCCCGCCCCCAATGCTGCACAGAGCGCTTGTTTATTCGAAGGCTATTAATATTGCACGTGTCCAAATGTGTGTCCAAATTGCCAATTGGTCCTCGGCAATACACCCTCCAAGTGTGAGGTCGATTGGTTTAACGGTGCTAGAGATATACATCGGACATACATACATACATACATACATACTAGTATGTCAAGACAGATATTCCTTGCTTTATAGTTAGATGTGTGTAGTTCAACACTTTCAACACTTTAACCTACATAGACAGACAAACTGCACCAGAGGAGACGTAGGATAAAGCAGCTGGAACAGAGACAGACAGACTTCACCGTCATTCTGGTGACTCATTCCAGCAGAGGATAAGTAGAGAGAGACAGATGAACAGCAGTTCTCTGGTCTGGGAGGGAGGTGTGTAAGTACAGGGTAGCTGAGAGACGCCAGGAGAGGAGGAAGAGGTGGAGGGTGTGTGAATGTGGGGGGCATTCAACTGATGGTGACTCACTGGCTCGCTGGCCCAACACATCTGCGCTGACATACATGTACATACACACATCATGCGAGAGGTCCTAGGACCCCCAGTGGCCAACACTGCAGCGTTAGCGCCACACATGCACACTCTGCGGTTTCCCAGTCTCATCATGTTAATCCCACAGTCATTTGGCTCTTTATTTGCTGTTATTTTTAACTAGCTCCCATTGCTGAATCATTGTGTTTATGAGTCACACCCATGCATCCTCCTGGTTCAAATATGCACAAGCAGCAACCCATTTCTTCAACTTTGTTCTCTCTCTTTCTCACTCCATCTTTCTCCCTTACGTTCTTGATCTCAGACAAAGGGACCTTGTGTTTTTTCTGTGTGTGTGTGTGTGTGTGTGCATGTGCATAAGTGTGTGTCCACACGTGTTCTTGCATGCATATATTTGTGTGTGTGAGTGGGCCTAACCTCAAGCTCTGTTTGGAGACAGTCCTGACTCCCCGTCTCTCTCTGTCTGTCTGCCTGCCAGATCCGCCTATGTACTGTGTTCATACACACACTCACACTCACACACACACACACACACACACACCACAAACTTACAAGAAGTATGAATTTCTCAACAACTCACAATCCCCTGGACAATACAGACCTAGCGGGAATAGTAAAAAATTGTGCATAGCTTCCCTCCCCTCTCTCTAATCCCCCTCTTCTCTTACCTACATCCTGGCCAGCTCAGAGTGTTTAAATACAGCATTGTGCAAACAACTAAAAGGGAGCTGTAAGAAAGAGAGACAGAAAGGGGAAAAGGGAGGACACAAAAAGGGAGGTGATGAAGTGGGGACATAAAAGGAAGAGAAAGAGAGACATAACACAGGAGAGCAGCAGGTATTGACTTTTGACATACTTTAGAGGAAAAAGTATGGCTCCTTCTGACTAGCTGTGCGCATGCATGCACAGCTACACACTCATACACACACACACACACACACACACACACACACTGGCCCTGCAGCCTGCCAAACATCTGGAGCAAAGTTAGAAAACGCTGAATGAAAGAATCTTTAATAACACTGGATTGGTTGTGTGACCACGACCATCAGCCAATCAAAACAGGCCTGGATGGGTTATCTGTCTCAGAGCGGTTATCGAACGGACGCTTTTATTGCCAGTCGTGTTTCATAGCTAGAGTTCAGGACCACACTCTGTTTGCTTCTATCTGAGAGGCACGGAGTCTCTGCTTTGATTTTCTGTGGGTCTGCTGTACTCTACCCTGCCCTGTTAAGTTTCACCACACCTCTCTACACCATATGCTTTCAGGTCAAGAAAATATTTAGGGCCTCAATAGGATGGTATTAAATACTACCATAATATATAAAAACCAGGCTTCCATTTTATTCTTCTTTTCAGGGTGTGTGTTTGGTTTGGCAGCGAAGGTGTGCTTTTCTACCTCCCTCTCTCTAGCTGAGTAGCACTTGGAGGTAAAATATACCAAGCGGTATGTTAAGCCAAGTTTAACAAATGTGCATTCGTTCAAGTGTTTGGGTTTTTTAGATACTTTGTATGTTGTATCAAAACTGCATTCTTCCAAAAAACTCAGGATGGTATGGGACAGGAAATCACTCCTCTTTTCTTCTTCTTCATCTTCTTTCACACTCTTTTCATTTATCCTGTCTTTTTTCCCTGCAGTCTTTTTGTAGTTGTGTAAGAGTCTAGACAAGTAGGATCAGGGGTCAGTTCAGTGAATACATAGCTCTTCCCATGAGCTATTGCCTTTGGGATGGGCTTTGTAATTGGACTCCCAGAGCATCCCGCTCCATGACACTGCATAAGCACAAGTCTGCACACACAGTGTAAGGGCCCTGCCACAGAGCTGTACGGTGATCAGCTGCATTGTCCACACATGTTGTCTAGCCTGCTCACAGAATATATGTATACTTCAATCCCATTAATATATTTTAAATAAATGCTTTAAGGATAGGGTCACATTTTTTCAATACTCACATGCCCATAGGTAAATTAAAAGCACTGTTGGTCATGTGATTGTTCCTCCTGTCCATACTGGTTGCAGTCAGTTTCCTCCTTAAATCCAAAGCACATATGATGAGACTTCAGCAGTTTGAGTTAGACAAATGAAGCACATACTTAAGTGCAAAATTCCCACTTTTTGTTACCGTCCCTAAACTGCGGCTCAGCAAGGACACACTGTCTGTGGACACACGGGTAATTGAAGGATTAATCATGTAAAATAATTTAATGTTAACTGACAATGAAACTTTCTAACGCTACAGTATTGTGCCGGTCACTTATCATATTCATGTGGTCCTCATAATCTGGATAGGATCAAAAAAGAAATAGCGGTACAATATAGTACAATTCAACATAAACATGTAATAAATAGCACCTTAATGGGGGAGGTTATTTTTTCTTCTTCTTGTATTTATATGATGTGAACCCAATAACAGGAACACTCACAGCAACGCCAGTGATCCGATCTCAACTGAATTGATTTGAATTTGTATTAATTTAAAAAATGTTCATTATCCACAGCCTATTGCACATGAATGTACTTTTGTCTTCCCCAGCTCAGCCAGCAGCCAAGTCCACGGCCATCCACCATACCCAGCCATGTCGGACGCAGCCCAGCAGCCAACTGCGTAACGGAGCCAAGCACCACGCACACACACACTCCCCTCACACGCACTGTCCGCATCACACGCACACGCCTCACACACATGCCCTCCAGTCCAACGGCGTCAGGAACGGGGGCCCTCATGACCATCCTAAGCTGGGCTCCCTCCCGAGAGGCGGCTCATCCACCTCCTCGTCCTCTTCAGCAGGACCCAAACACACCAAGAAGTTGCAGTCCAACCCCTCCATCACCTCCCAGAGCAGCAAGAGGAGCAAAAGCAGCTCCAAGAGTAACAGCTCCCAGATTCCCACAGAGGCACAGGACGGTGAGATATAGAAACTGACAGAGGGGTTAGGGCAGCAGGAGAGGGAGGGATAGTTCAATACAGGTTTTTTCCACATGTCTGGTCAGAGTAGAGGATCAGAATTTTAAAAAACAGTAAACAGCAAAATCACGCAATCAAATTTTTGCCATAAATGGGCATTAAGAGTTCCTTTGATGAGTGTATTTCGTACCCACTCAACATTTGTACTGTAAATTACATTTATAAATCTTTACCAACTGCAAATCCCTAGTGAAAATCAAAAACCAAAGGAGAAATTCACGAAAATATCTCAATGAATGAACATTGTCATTCCTGTAATCACTCCTGATAAGTGATGTCCTCTCCTGCCTTCTTTGAAATGCAGGTCTTTTCCACCACCATGGCTTGAGTGGCAGTGTCAACTTGTGTGTTTTTAAAAAGAAGCAGGTTACCGCCACCACACTTGAAAAATAATGCAGATAGCATGGTGTTTATCAATTTCAACTCAAGGTAACTGTTGTATGGTGAAAGAGACCACATTTTCCTTTCACTAATATATATATATTCTACATGACTAATACTGATACTCAGAGCTCAACAAAGAGGAGAGTGGTTTTGTGGTTGAGCAGAGAAGTAAAGATAACAAACTTATTTCCAAGGGCGATTTGGTAAGACCTGAAATTATTTTTTTCTCTACTCCCTATTAAAGAGCAGATGTCGTAAGTCAGTGTGCTAATGCCACTAGGACATTGGCAGTCCTTAGTCTCTGGCCTGGCCCTGTTTTCTTATGAACTAATTACTTAATCATGTCCCATGATTTCTGGCCTATATAGAGAAAGAATTTATTGGATAAAGGAGAAAAAGAAAAGAAGCAAAGGTGATTAGAATAGACACTGGTTATATAAGAAAAGATGAATGGTGAATTTAAAGAAACTCACACACTGTCTGTCTGTTTCTCTCTCTCTCTCCAGACTGCTGTGTTCACTGTATTCTGGCCTGCCTCTTTTGTGAGTTCCTAACTCTGTGTAACATCGTGCTGGACTGTGCCACCTGCGGCTCCTGTGCGGGGGACGACTCGTGTTTCTGCTGCTGCTGTGCGACGGAGGAGTGTGGCGACTGTGACCTGCCCTGTGACATGGACTGTGGCATCATCGACGCCTGCTGTGAGTCTGCAGACTGCCTGGAGATCTGTATGGAGTGCTGCAGCCTTTGCTTCTCCTCCTGAGGCCCCTAGCCACCACCACAGGGGGCAAAGTAGATCTGCTACACACTCCCACAAGCCCAGGAACAACTTTGACCAGTGTCTTATCAGAGCTGAGCGGCACTACACCCAGTCTTTGTTGCCTGGGCTCTGTGGTATACACAATATTGGCTGGCCTTGTTGGCTCCACAATATGTCCAGTGTTTCTTACAGGGTTTGCCAAGCAAAAGATGTGATCTAATGCTGAGAGCAGTCACTGGTGAATTCTTCCTTCCTTTATTGATCAAACGATGGGACTGTAGTCTCCCCTGCCTTGTCTTTGCTGTCAGTCCATTACTACACAGCTGGGTGTATTGTGCAGAGTTAGTTCCAGCTGTGGTCCACGAGTGTCTGCCAGGCCGTGCAGACCGGGCCTCTGGACCCTCACAGAACAAGCTATTACTACAATGGAGCCCCTTGTGCCGTCTGAATGACTGGAGTTCTCCAAGCATGAAAAATGACCTCCAAAGGCAAATGAGAAAATGGCTCCATTTAACCGGATTTTAGTGTTTCTGTAGATAAGAGCAGCAGCATAATGGGAAAATGGACGCTCAGATCTCAGTAGAAATGTAGTCTCTCCTCCTGTCCTTGGCAAGGTTAAAGTCTTCCAGTTTGATTGCATACTGTGGCCTTCACGACACACACACCCTAAGTGGATGATGTTGAATCCACTGCTGTCTTTGTCCTTGTTGCAATGTACAAGATAGAGAAAACATTAATGGTGGCTTGTGGCAATATTACAGACAGATTTATTTGGTTAATATGCATCTCACTTAACGGACTTATTCAGAGAAGAACCATGAGAGCATCATGCATCAGCCTGAAGATGGGTCCCATTAAATGAGTACTGTAAGTGATGGACATGACAGAGCGAATGGTTGATAACATCACTCATGGACACATTCTCTACTCTAACATGTGAAGGGAGAGAGTTCTTAATCAAGTCTGTCCTCGTTTAATGTTTCACATCCTGTTTACTTTTACATTTTTTTTATTTTGAGGGGCTTCAGCTGTATTCAGTGAATTCTTCCTCATCTGAATGGGCAGAACTGGTAAAGGACTGGTAGAGGATTGGAAGGCATCATCTCTTTTTTAATAAATTTCATTTTTCTTTGTCGTTCTTGCTATGTGAACAAATGGCCTTGGCTTAGCTTAAGGCCTGAATTTTCAAGTAGATTCCTCGCCTTTACCAAATCTCTATTAATCCTTGTTTTGTAGATTTTAGTTAAGATATTTGCATTTCTCCTCCAATGTGAAAATCACATTTCTGTGTTATCGGGTTTTGCTGGGCTCTCTGTAAAGCAGACATTGCTCAACATCTAATTTAATTCCTAGAGTGAAAATCTAATGACATTATGCTAAGTTAGTCCATATGCTCGTAGTATGAATGGTACGCTTTTGATAACAGGCCCGCACTCTCATATGCTCAGATTCATACCTTCTCCAACCCAATACCTCTTGAGATGTCACCTAGATCTGTTGTGCATTTTAAAATGACTTGATACAAATCTCTCTCCTCTCTGATCAAATACTGTTTGTGCAATCCTTTTTTCTTGGAAATACCAAAGAGTTTTCCTGTTACTGGACCTTAGTTCCTAGACCTATAATTACTTGTACATTGAAGGGTTTTTTGCTATGGTAATGTGGCTGTGGTTGATTAAACCCTATTTTAAGGGCTGATATATAACACTGTTGATTAAGAATATACACTAAGGCTGTAAATCAACCTGATAACACCGAAGCAGAAAATGCTAGTTTTTGGAAAGCAACTAATGCAACTTGAAAAGATATTATGACTCTTCATTTCTGTCTATATCAGATTGGAGGTGTTGCAAATTTTGGGACATGTTCAAACTCAACTGAGACAAAATCCTGGAGAGCCCTGGAAAATGATGCAATTCTTTACAGTACTGAGCGATTTATGAAGGGAGAACTGGATTATATATTGTTATGTATAGAAGTGATAACAATGTAATTTGTTTGGATTTACAAGATATTCCAAGTGCAGATTCTGACAATGGTGCTTCATCTAGGGACATGTTCTCTGTCACCAGACAGACCTTGTCACAAAAAGAATAGAAATGCATTGTGATAAATATCTGGGGGATGTGCAAGGCTAACCCATATCAGTCTGAAACCAAAATAAAAACTCCTTCCTTAACAACACTGGTTTGTTAACAACAGAGGTCATTCATTACAAATATTAAAAACAGTTAAACAGTTTTGTACCACTGGAATTCAATTTGTATACATGAGCCTAAAGAGTCATCAAACTAATGTTAACATAACTGATCTCCACTGTTGACAATGGCACTGCTACTCTGTCTGTTAACCCACAGAGTTTAAATAAACACTTCACCTTGCTCTCATGCAAACTGCTTTGTTAAGACAAGCAGGAGTATGAATACATATTATCATAAGTTTCCTACTGGCTCGTTTTTTCTGCTTCACTGTTTATTAATCCCAACCCAATTGACATGTTGTTCCCCATCATTTATGACCCCACTCACTCCAGCTCAAGTTGCACAATCCCTACAGACTCTGCTGCAGCTTCTCAGTCCAATCTTTTAGGCCTTCAAAACCAGGATAAATCCAGTTTTCATGTATGGGAATCTCACAGACAGGCTTATCTGTCTGCTCAAATACCTGTTTCCAGCACAGATGTAAGTGAAGAAATAAAGTCAACAAAAACTTACCTGTGCATGGCTTTGCGATGCACTTTTTAACCTTAGATCATATAAACATGTCTGACCCTCCTGTGAGGCTCCTGATTTCCAAAAGCAGCTTCACCTGGGTTTTGAAGAGTCCTGTTGGACTGTAAAGTGCAGTGAGAAGGTACAGCAGAGTGGTAAGTCTGTCAAAACTAGAGCTAGCGTGTACTATGCAACATAAATCATGTGAAACAACATTTTAATAAGGGCTGGGTTGAAAAACAGTGAACACATCATTTAAGTTTAATTTAATGATGTTGGAATAATTTTTTATGACTCACTCATTAAATACTACTTTATGTCTATACTGAGACGTGCTTCACGATTCGTGGAGAATGGAAGCAGTCTGGAGGGATAGAAAACACGAGTTGGTCTGGAGATGGAGAACACTGTCTGGACGTAGAAGGTCCCCAGAGGATCTTACATTTAGATCATTCTCTGGATTTTAGAGATGATTTGAAGATATGGGTTTGATGCTGTGTTTGTACCAGACAGGTTGTGATCTCATTTTCCAAATATTTCCCAAACTGGAAGAAAACACAAGTTTACTTTTCATACTCAGTATTATCAGTTTTGTTGAAGTGCCTTGACCGCAGACATTCCCAACTGTTGACTTTCATGGATTTATTATCTTATTATGAGATAGAATTTGGATTTTGATTTAAAGGGCTGGCCACCTGTGCTAGTACTCTGAAAGTTTTCCTAGCCCAGCTGAATTGTTACTAGACTGTAGTCCACTATAATGTCATTTTGTTTACACTATCCCCATTTAATGTCAATTTGAATTGCTGTCCTGGAAGTCACATTAAAATCTCTTTGTTTAATACTGAATAAACAATGTGAACTCCAGGCTACATGTATCATTCTTTCTTTATTTTCACTTAGGCTCCAAGCTTATTAAATTATGGCCTTATTGCATTATGGTTACATAAATCCTTCTGTTGTACTATAGCCTAACCTAGGAAAATAAATGCCAATGCAGCAATACTATGAAATGAATCTAATAACAACAAAGAATTGCTTATTCATCACCGGGACAGGGTTGAATTAGCAAAATTCAATATGCAGCTTAAACTATATTTAAACATTTGACCTTCGCAGCTGCACTGTTGGCACACTCATATAACTATTAAGATTTTCTGTAACAGTAAAAGTATCCACTACAAACAAGCAATGAATACACTGTATCTGATACTAATCACCACTCATCATTGCCATCTTGTGTTTTCTAGTTTAAATGTATGTACTAATGGTGAGCTGGAGAGATCAGTTTTCATGGCTGCTCTTTACTTGTCCTCTCTTTACCCCCAAACATGACAACTGCTTTGCAGTTGATTTAAGTTTGGTTAAAATGTCTTTAATTATATAAGCGTCTTACTCCTCTCCGCTGCATACATGAATTATTTCTTCCACTCATAAGCAACTCTGTCCAGCACTATTCTTTCTTGATATTTTAGTCAGAACCTGAACTTTGACAGTTTAATTTTTTTTTCCACTTTTATATAATCAATAGTGATGAATAATATTTATAATCCTATCGAAAGAAGATATTTGGAACTTGACAGGGGGTGTTGATGAAGGGGTATTTGAGCCCATCTTATAGGGCTGTGGAGGTACATCAGACAAAAAATGTATATATAAAACAAACCAAACAACTCAGAATTCACATAGAATTAGGATCAAATGTTGTGGAAGCAGCAATTAGAGTGTATGTGTCCAACACATGCAGTATTTAATAAAGTGATCATGTGGTAGAATTGGATCTATATTAGAGTAATTTTCTCCCATTTCTAATAGTGTTGTTGCTCATCTTTTCCCTGCTGTGTTTTATTATTTCTCCATTAATATATTGTCACAATCATCTTTTAGCATCTGCTAATTTTCCCATAACCCTACCAGTCTCTGAGCTTAGAAGAGCAGGGAGAAAACAGGGGGAAAAAGGGAGAAAACAGAGCAACAACTGGGCTCATGCAGAACAGAGCCCTTTAATGTGTTTTTTTAAAGGCTTGCCAAAGTCGTTCAGTAGGAATGTGTGTTCAGGCCAATACATCAATGTGTGGAGAAATGCAGGGGACTTTTACTGTTTGAGATTTTCTTCTTCTTCTGCCTTCATCTTTCCTCCCTTTTGATTCTCTTTCTGCATCTTGAAAGTGGCCAGCAGTTGTGTCTCATGAAAACAATTCCTGTCTTCGCAGTTTGCGCGTGTGCTTACTTGTGTGTGTGCTGTCCACAGGGTGTGAAAGGTTGGCCAGTCTCTGTTTCTTGTAGACTGTGTGTAGAGTTCACTGATAGGAGGGTCAGACGTACCTATAAAAGGGTCAGCTACTGTATGTTTGTGTGTGTGTCTGCATTCATATAGATGTGTGTGTGTGTGTGTGTGTGTGTAAGAAAAGGAGAAACGTGTGTGTATGAAGGAGGCAATTGGAATGACTCAGGTCAGACAGAGAGGCGATTCAAGCTCCTCAGTGGGAGTAGAGACAGAGAGGACATCTCTGGACATCTGCAACTGTTTTGCAGGAAGCCATGCTGTAGTCGACCCTCATTTCCTTTTCCATGTAAACACACACATACAAATACATACATGCACAAACTCAACAAATCAAAAATGATGCACACCCCTTCCAGAAATTTCACATGCACAAAGCGGGCGCAGGGGACAAGTGGCTATTGAATATTAACCATGAAATTACAAAGGCTGCATTCTAATGGAGGTGATGAGGTCAGAAGCTGGGATGGGAATCATAAATTAATACCTCTGACATGACAAGCCACTCGCCCTTGGCTCCCACCAAACACAGCTCTCCCCTCCTCCACTGAAGTCAGAAAGACACCTAGAGAAGGAAATACTCAATTTATTATTAATTTTGGGTCAAATGAATGCCACAACAGACACAGAACTCATACAATATTCCTGATACTTTTGTGATGTGACAATTGTATGAGACGACAACCATGTAACCTTCATGTGTGCCTACATTTACAGGGGTTATTATTAAAGCGTTCCTAAGGGACCTCTATTGCAGGTCAGCTATTTTGCATCCTTTGTAATCCATCCAAATCTGTGCCTTTCATCAGCGCTTTGGCATAATATTTTGTGATGATTCTGAATGACAATTGTGGTGCAAACATACATTTCTAACGTCCTTGTTCTTTCACCCAGTGGCTCTCAAACAATGGTCTTCTCATTTGTGCTCAAGTACAAATTAAACATTAATATGTCTTAAAATGTGTACATTTGATTGATTAATCATGTTGAAAAAACATGTTATGTACATAAAAGTGATCAGCCCACATGGCTCAAAACACACTAAACTGCAAAGGTGAAACAAAACTTATAACTTAAAAATTATACATTGTGTCCTCCATAAATTTTGTCACAAAAAAGTTATCTTTCTAAAATACAGTTTAAGTATTTTATAATCATCCAGTTAGAAGAAATCTGCAGAAAGGGACGACTTTTACTGAAATGTAGAGTTATTAAATCTTCATAACGAACAATGAAGCATAAAATAGGCTTTGTTTTCAATCTCACCTAAATCACATAAATCTTTTTCTCTCAGGGAGACCATTACCTGTTTGTTTGGCCCATTTTATGCACATAGAGTTCTTTAAAAGTTGATTACATTTTGATTAATACATAAGGTTCAACATTATAGTTTGTTACGACTATTTATGCAGTTTACAGTAGGTTTGCACCACAGATCATCTTCATACACTGAAGACTGGAGCACCAAACACATCGAGAGTCAGTTGCACTGGTTTTAAAGACACAACACATTCCAGCTCTTATTCTGGAATAACATGTATTCATATGACACCTCAACACCTTCACATGCACCATCAACATTTGGGCTCACATGCTTATGTGCGGAGTCTTACCCACAGTTATTTTAATAAGACTTTAGTTTGGAATTGGGCTGTAACATAAATGACCATTAAAAAATACAAAACTAGTCTGAGGTGAAGCCCATAACTCCTGCTTGGTATTGAATATCCACTCAAAAATAATATCTTTTAAATTCAAGTCAAACAACATTGCAGTGAAATCAACTTAACTCTTTAAGGGTAGGGTTCTGATGCTATTTGTTCTTTTAACCACCATTTGTTGAACAAAGTTATCACTATCACTTGGTAATTGCATAAGTCTTATCACGTCCTATCGACCACGATTCTCTAAATGTCAGAATCAAAACAGTGCAAACATGTCTGCACAAATTGCAGAAACACAGACAGATGGATTGAAAGTGCCAGTAAATAACTCTGGAAAACAACTAGAAATCTATAATACCACTACTGGCTGTAAATCAGAGGGAGGAGAGCTCTGTTGGGGCAGCTGTGTGAGTCAGTGGAACTAGTGCCAGTGATTCCCTACAAAGAAACATCTTTTCTTCCTACATGAGAGTCAGAGGCGATGAAGCGGGTGGGGGGCAGAGACCCAGAAAGAAAGAAAGAGAAAGAGAGTATTAAAGAGAAAGGCGTTATTACAAAAGTTACATTGGCATCACTTTGTACTATAAACTGTAACTTTCAGATGATATTTTCAGCTTTGCCTTAATGAAAAACTGAATTAGAATATGATTTAGATCAATTAAAATGCTAAATCAAAGTCCCCAGCAACAAATCAACTTAATTAATGTGCACACAACCATCTTTCATAACATGGCACACTGTGTTCATTAGATGCTGATTACATGTTCTCCTCTTTAACAGTGCACAGCAGTGTTTTACAACAAGTTGAACTGAACCAAAATCATGGCATGCAGACAAGCTTGGATCAGCAACAAAAATGTGTGTGTACTGTATCGAGTTACTGCCGCTGCAGGACTACTGAGGGAACCACAGCCCAGTGGGCTTCCATGGAATACACACTCACACACATGCACACTCATACAACACATATACACACAGAGTTGGCAGGACTGAGACATTTGTTTCTGCTTCGGTCTCACGGAAGCAGCAGAAGCAGCAGAGCAGTGGGCCTGAGCAGTGAGAGTGGGTGGGACACAGCCTGGGCGGAGGATAGATGACCATTTGCATGTGTGAGCCTTCAAAAGTATCCCAGACCATCTCATGTGTTTTAACGTCAGTTAGTGTAAGAGAGACGGGACAAGGAATACCTTTCTACAGCAGCTAAAGCTCTGCTTTAGTAGAACTGCTTTAAAAAGGGAGGATTTGTGCTAAATGTCTCCTTGTAGGACAGAAACACAATAACCTCTCCCAGTATGGTCTTGGAGTGATGTTCTCATTACAAATGTCCAAGTCCAGTGCTGATACAAACCCTCTCCCTTACTTCATCCCTGCTCTGTTGAACAATGACCATATATCTTCCTTATACAACGATGACAGATAGATTAATCTAGTGAGCTAGATCCCTCTGTTGTGAGAACATCCGTTAGATAATGAATCACTGATGAATCACCTGTAAGGTCTCACTCTAAGACGCAGTAAAAGTCATTTGGTGTAATGGCTATGCATACCTGTGGTGCAGCAGGCATTACCTGATCAATCTGAGGTGCTGATCTGGGGTCAGTTTAGTCATTTCCCTGCAGAAATTGAGGCTTCTGTATCAGTGTCTCAATCGATATGAAAAACCAATAAAGGAGTTCACCGTAGAAAGTAACAGTTATTGATATCCATTGGTTTACAAATATCGCTGATGAGCTTTGGAAAACCAGGTCATGATATATTGAATGAAAGAGACTCCAGAGTGTAGGGCAGGGACGCTGCACATGACTCCACCGGAGGATTTTGGGTAATAACCCCATCCCCATTCCACAGCCACAACCACTCGTGCAAATTTCAACCACACTTTACCCTTGCCTCAACTTTAAGGCGAGTTTAAAGCAAATGCAGAAATCAGTTAGGGATCATTAAAATGCTTTATCCATCCCAGCTGCTTGTGAATTCAGTATAAAGGGAAAGAAAGGCAAACAATAAAAAGGGAGAAATTGAAAAATAGGGAGATATAACTCCTAACTGAATTCATAATGAATGCCATGTAAGCAAATACACACACACACACACACACACCAATGAGCTCCATCACAGTGTTGGCACTCCTCTTTCTCTCTTAGAGCAGAGCTCCTGTGTCAGACAGGGGAGCTGCGTGCAAAGCAGACACTGCCACTTAAGAGTTGGCTTTCATCTGTGTGGGTGGGAGATGCCAGATACCCAGTGCTGGCACTACGATAATAAAGCACTGCCTAAATGTTGGCTCTCTCTAGCTAGGAGTATTCCTCCTGTTTGGCTGCTGCTTTAAGTCTTGTATTTTTGGCCTGATGACTCACCCAAGGCCTTGTAAAAACAGTAAAACTCATGCAACTGACATTATCATTTATTTTAATAATGGATAATTAATCAGTACTAATTTGCTCAGCTTGTTTTCACATTCAACCAAGTAGCTTGGTGATAGCCCACAGAGTTATATACCGCAGCAAGAGGCAGTCATTTGAGGACAATACACAATGGTCACAAATGTATAATTTCATTTTTAAAAAGGCTCAGTAATTTTCTGAAAGAGCTAGAGAACTTTCACTGAACTTTCACTGCCTCAGATTTATGATTTATTTTTCTCTAACTGCCATGTTGAATTGTTAAACACATGAATGAATCATCATGAGCTAAAATTACCTTTAATGAAACAGTCAACCCCAAGAATAAATGAGAGAAGCACATGGATGCTCCATCTGATAAATGGATAAATAAGATATGTATGGTTGTCATGAGAAAGCGAAAAGATAAAAAGGAACCATTGGTGCTAGAAATGTACCAACAGGAAGAGCGTAAAAGCTGAGGTGATAAAAAACTACAGAGAAGAGAGAGACAGAGAGGGGAGGAGAGGCCTGGCACCCCACTGGTTTAAGGGCAAGATTATGCAACGTCTGGCCTTCAGCCAAACCCTTCTGGCTGCTCATAACCACAGCAACGTGGCTCCGAGGGGCACGGGGGAGGAGGAGACAGGGAGACTCAACCCTCTAACACATCCATATCCTCCCATCCCTCATCCCAGCCCAAACTCTCAGTTCTCTCACATCCTGCCTCAACCACCAAATGTACCTTCAACCCACCAAACAAGTTTCACCATCCTAACTGTTCCCTATTCCAAGCATCCAGCCACCCATTTTTACACCCCACACCTTTAGTAAGCCTCATTATGGCCATACCCATGACTCTGGTGCTTGAAAATCCTGGTTCCATATGAAAAATGTGAATCTAAACAGAATTTATTTACTTGTTATTACTTTTGGTGGAAACATGAGCTCAGAAGATGACAGAGCTGAAAAAGTGAACATTGGGTCGATGGAGAGCCAAGGCTCAGCCTTGCTCCGCAGAGTGATGTTGACTTGCGGCTAAGTGTGTGTGTGTGTGGGTGTGTGGGTGTGTGTGTGTGTGTTTGTAAAAGTGTGAGAGAGAAAGCTTGCTAAATGTCAGACAGGCAGTTGGCAGGCCACACAAAAACAGACTCCTGTTTTTGAGTCAAGCTGACTCATGCCACCTTAAGCAAACAGGGAGCATAGACCAGAGCCTTGTCCTTACGCACGCGCACACACACACACAAACACACACACACACACACACACAGAATGCAACGGTAACAAGTCTCACATCTCACACACGTCTAAACAGCCACTCCGGTTTCTGCTACATCTCTGTTTGGCTTTGATACACACAGTTCTGTCTACCTCATCAATGACCTACTGCAAAACTGGAGCCCTGTGCTGCCAGTTAAAAAAAAAACAACTTGAACAAATCTATTGGGTCATCTATAGAAAAAAGTGAATGTGAAAGTGCCCATGAAGGTAAAATCCACTAACAAAACACCATTGTTTTCCACAGCCAGTAAAAGCAGAAAGAAGGAGGGAGGGAGTGACACAATTGAGGATTAAAAATGAGAATGAGGAAAATCAAGTGTGAGAGAAGCATGAAGTGAAGAGAAAGAGAGCTTTGAGAAGGAATTAGATCCAGCGTTAGTGTTTTTGAGGGAAGGTGAAATCCAGAAACACACATAGAGCCTGGATTAGGGGGGTGGTGGCCCTCCGGGAACCTACAGGAAGGGGCGCCTCGTCCACATAAACACTTATTTCCTGTCCTGTGTCAGTCAGAGTGCCTTGGACCATTGTCTGTGTGTGTCTGTGCGTGTGCAACTGAAAGAAAAAAAAGGACACACTAACAGCATGGTGGGCGGGTGCGATGGCAGAAATTCAGAAAAACGATCTGGTCCAGTTGACCTCAATGCAAGACCCACACCTCAGCAAGTGTGAAGGGAGGTGGGGGGGTCAGGAGACGGGCAGCCGCGTGGGTTGGGGTAATGGCCCCAAAACTGTTTGGGTCGTAAAGCTCTCATTACCATGACAACCTCAAAGGCCCGTTTCCTTTTAGCTCCTGTTGCTCTTGTGTAGTTGCCCACCTGCTGTCACACGTCCACCTCGGAGAAAAGACGGCTTTCAAACACAGTCAAACTGCAGCACATCACAGCTCTCCATCAAAAACACCACAATCGCAATCACTGTTTTCCCAGGCAAGGGAAGGTTTCACAAACCTCTCATATGTGTTTTCATTTAGATGTGAAAAAGAAACTTTAAATCTGACCCTAACTGTATTTTACCGCTGTAGTTTCCTACATGTAGTTTATGTAATGGTCTCCATAACTCACAGTTAACTGCTGTTTACAGAACAAGAAATATTTTCTCAGTTACTTCAAGTAGTGTCTAGTGAAGCTAGGTAGTATGGGGAATAGCATTTAGGAATGGTCAGTCCACCACTTGGATCAAACTGAAATATCCCCAAAACAACTATGATGGTAAATATCGTTAACACTGCCTGCTTAACATCAGCATGTTAGCATTGTCATTGTAAGCATGTGAACATGCTGTCATTAGCAGAAGCTTAAAGCACAGCTGTGCCAAGGTAATGACTGACATGACTGTAGTCTCTTACTGTTATCCAAACCATGTTTAATGCTGTGATGATCACAAACAAAATTCAATTTCATTGCAAGAGAAATCTCAGGGATTGATATCTCAAAGCCTGGGCAATTAAAACTGAAACTAGACTAGACATTGTGAGGAGTAAGAAAAGCAGTTTGTTTTTGTGAAATTTGGGTAAAATTGCTATCCTAATAAATGGACTTCAACATTTAATGGTCTGATCCGCCCTACATATACCAAAACTGCTGTGATTAAATGTATCACAGTAAATCCTGCGACTGAGATGGGGACGGAGCATCTGACTTGATGAGTCATGAGCCTCGCTCCATTATCAGTCAAACAGAGGCTAGAAAGCCACCAGCAGGCTGCAGCTATCTCGGTGTCCTATCTGTGTCTGTGGCAGGTGGGAATGAGGCTGTTCTCGCAGTTGCCGGCCTTGCTCTGGTTCTCCTCGGACCGAGCCGTTAGATAGGATGGTGTCAGCAGAGATAGGGACGGGAGGCAGCTCTGCAGACAGCTGGTAATGATGTCCTCTCACACAGTGCACCTTGTGGATAATGGCTGTGGCGAGGCCCAGAGCGAAGAGCGAGATGAAGCAGAATAGTCGGCGTAACTGACTCCAGGGTGCAATCGTCGGAACGGCCTTGTCTAGCCATTTTGCTTTGATTCTACGCTACCACGGGTTAGTCAGTGTAGCGTGTAGCTCATTTCACACTGTGATTTTCTTTCTCCTATCTAGATCTGTTAGCTGCCAGATTGAGTTTACAGGAACACAATGAAGTATTTTTTCCAGATGTGATGAGAAGTTATAGGATTGGATAACTTTTCTCCGCTCTGTTTTCAATGGCTGGAGTTCAGCTTGGCCTCAGATCCATCTCAGAAACAATGGCATCCATGGCGCCAGAATACATGCATCTCTTTTATCAATCTGACAGAGCCTAATGTTTATCTGAAAGTAGCTTTTCAAAATTGCATACCTCAATTTCCAACTTCCAAAGAACTTTTTCATTTTGTGAAATTCTCTTTCAGGAGGAAGCAGGGGTTTGTAGGTTTCACTGCTGATAAAAACTAGACTGTGCTATGGCTGATAATGGCTTCACACCTGTCAGAGTTCTCCTTATGAATTTCCTGTGTGCCCTGTCTGTGTGACAGTGAGGAGCAGAGCTGCGGTGTCAGCTGCTTCATGGATGAGGACATCATAGAGGCCCAAGAGCTAGATAGCTCAATTACACAGCACTGCTACTCCTGTACTACTAACGACAGATTGACTGGTCGGATGGAGATATTTAAAGGTGTATAGACACACACACACACACACACCCACACACACACACACACATACACACACACATACGCACACACACACATTGCCCAATGCATCAAGTCCTCAGTTCAGCCTGACTGCCTCTGTGTGTGTGTGTGTGTGTGTGTGTGTGTGTGTGTTTCCTCTGTCGGGCCCTGCAGTGGACAATGCTGACCTGCTAGGGAAAAGAGAGAAGGAGAAGGGTAGTGGAAAAGCCAATTAAAGGAAAGATCACTTGTGTGTCTGCTGGAGTGTCTCTGAGAGCCTCTCACGGTTAACCTTTCCAGCTGGAGAGTGAGGAAACGAGAGAGGAACGAGGAAGAGGATGGAGAGTAAAAACCGGCCAGGGAGATCAGGCGTTTCGACTTTAATGGTCCCTCAGTGTTAGAGTGAAGCTGGTTAATTTGCCTTTCCTTCTCATGGTGCTGCAGGGTTTAGCTTCTGTCAGGCCAGGGTTCTGCGAGGAACTTATGCAGGAATAATAGGGGCCACATGGATGTGAGATATTGTGTGTGTGTTGCTAGGAAAGTGTGTGCTAGCAAGGTAGATGTTAGAGTTTTGATTTCTATAGTAGTTAAAGTGATTTGACACTTTTACCTTTTTAGAGTGCTGGCAGCCAAAGTAAACGACATCAACTCTGCATGAGCTGCTGTTGCCTTTATGAGTGTGTGTGAGAAAGCACAAGTGTGTGGTGTGTGAGTTGTTACTCTGCGCATTTGTGATTATGAATCCAAAAGCATGTGCCATGCATCACGGCAGCTGAAGACAACACAAATTGGGGCTAAATTAATGGGTATGTGTGAGTGCGTACGAGTGTGTGTGTGTGACTTGGGGGCAGGGTTGCAACTGACAGTGTGTGGCAGCATAAATTGGGGTTAGATTAATGCGATGCAGATCTGCCTCTGTGCTCTGACCCTCATCAGGGCAGAGATGAGCTGTGTATCTCAATTAACCTCGGCAGCACACAGAAAGCATATATACAAACACATACACACAGAAAATGCTACCGCCAACGCAGCGCTGATACACAACATACACAGATGTAATCAAGCCAGAGCTCAGTCATCTCAGAAAAAGAGCCCTAAAACATGCTGTGCATTAAGAAACAGCTACAAACATTGTTTACATCTTCAACTGTGTGTGTGTTTAGGGTTGAGCTGGGTAGTGCATACAGTCATAGTATGACTACAAGGAAAGGAAGCAGGACCAGTAGCATCCTCTCCTCTCCTCTCCTCTCCTCTCTAATTGTATGCATGGCATGTAGATCCCTGCAGTGCTGCCAGAATGATTGCAATTAAAGGGAATCCCTCCTTCTACCCTCCTCCACCTCTCTCTCCACACACACACACACACACACACACACACACACACACACACACACATACACACTGTTGCTCACACACAGACACACACCTCTCCAGTCCTCCGTCTGCCATTGAAAGCTACTGATGCTGGTGTGAAGTAGCACCACCCAGACTGGAGTGGTCTTAATCAGACTAGAGAGTCACAAATATATTTGTCCTCCTGCAACCCTCCTTCACAGTCTGCTGTCTCTCACTGGATTGTTCTTCTCTCCCTCTCTCCCTCTGCCTCCCTCTTCTTAAACACACATAAGATTGAAAAGAAGAAAGAGCAAGACAGCAACACAGGCGTGACCTTCAGGTTTGATTTACATGTGAATTCCCATGATGGAAATCCATAGAGAATACAATATAAGACTTGTCTATATAGATTATAATAAGTGGCAGAGTTGGTCAGAATTGTATTGTTGTACAATCACAATAGGGGATGAGACACATGCTTGTCTGCAGTTTGTGTGTCCCGTGTCGAGCTGTTGCTGTTGTTATGTCAAAGTACAACAGCGCACACTACCTGCATGCATTATCAGTAATCATACTGTGGATAGCTTCTGTGGCAACTCTGTGGACAAGTGAAATCAAGGAGTGTGTCTTACGAGGTCAAAAGAAATGACATTGCTCCCCCCAATGGCAAGAGGCAGCACTGCATAAGGGTGAGGCAAGTAAAGGTGAGAGAAAAATGATGTCGAGACAAATAGGGAGTAGGTTGAGTTTTGGTCGAAGGTTAAACTTTTATTTTGGCAGACAAGCATGTGGGACATTGATGGCAAACAGAATAAAATCAAAGGGAAACAGCAACATCAAATTTGGAAATTTGTTTATTGTTTTTAACGGTGGTTATTTCTCTTATAATCACAGGCAACAGATCAGTTTTCAATCAATACATTGCTTACAGAGGAGTAGCAGATAAAAGGATGCATAATGTGACACCTAAGAGAGTGGAAGAGAAAGAGTGTGTGTTGCTATTCTACTTTGTGCTTCTGTGTGGCTGGCCCGCTGACTGGCCCAGATGTTGGCTAATTAACACCAGTGTTAAAGACGCTCTTCATCTGGGTGATTAAATAATCAAATAATTAATTCATTAAGCAGGGGCTTGCACTGCCTCTTATGATCTCTGGCACACAGCCTGCCAGGGTGGGAAGCAGAGGGGGGAAGAGGTGCAGGAGGGTGGGGAGCAGACTGCTGAGAGACAAGGAAGGGCCAGAATGACAAAAGGGAAACTCAGCATGTCTGCCCAAAAGGTGTATTTTGAGCTCAGAATGGCATCTGTTATATACACACATGCATTTATCCATTTTATACCGCGTGTCTGGTGGCAGAGGGAAAGACTGCTATTACCCATTGTGCTAGATCTAAAAGCCTTCATCAAAAAAATTAGACTACGGTGACGGTGCCAGGGAGCTCTGGCTCTATAAAATGGTCATAACTTCAAAACCCCAAATGCACACGTGGGCCTCTGTATTTATATGTTTCATTATCTTCCAAGGCAAATGAAATTAAACAAAAGCCAAATCCAGTGGAAGAAAAACTTCTTCTGTGTGTGTGTGTGTGTGTGTGTGTGTGTGTGTACATGTGGGAGTGTGTTGGAGGCAGAGAAAGATCATCTCTCATTACTCTGAGAGAACATTGCCCCGCGTTAACAGAGTCACACCAGACAGATAGATGGAGCAGAGATATGAGCTGATGGGGGCCAGCAGGGAGAAGAGACACAGAAGGATGAGGAGAGTGACGAAGATGTTTCATCATGCTTATTTCCACTGGTGTAAGGTGGTAGCATCAGCTGGGCAGGACAGGGGAGTTGGTTGGTGGGGTGGAGGGGGTGGCATGCACCACCTTCAAACAAAGCCATGTACCTCATACACACACGCGGCACACACGCGCACACACACGTCCAGGCTTCCGCAGCCCTCATTTTAAACACTCCTTTAGCCATAATCATTTTCATATAATTCACTTTCATACAATTCCTTCTCCTAATCATTATCAGGCCCACTAACGTCTTAATGACTTCATAAATTTAAGCTATAAAAAGTAATGGAGAAAGACAAATGAGATAATTAGGAATAAATCTTAGTGGAAAGCCATTTATCAAAACATGGAGAGGCCCTGAATATTCCCCACCATTAGGCTCTGCTGTAATTAACACGGGCTCTCAGTTATGAAGGAAACCTGGTAGCAGAGATATTAAGATCCAAAAGCCTCACTGTTATTAAATTGACCGATGAATCTGCGACGTATAATATGATGTGGATTATTAGGATCCTTTTTAATTAAAAAGAGCGTTAAGATTTTTTTTTTTATATTTAAATTTTTAACGCTTTAATGGTGGCTTGAACTCATCTCTCTGTGGTTATGGGGCAATGAGACGGAGAGAGAGAGAGAGTAAAAGAGAGAAAGAGAATGAAACAGAGGGAGAAAGAAAGTGAGTGAATGAGTGTGTGTGTGTGTGTGTGTGTTTGTGTGTGTGTGTGTGTGTGTGTGTGCTGATGGGAGAGAGAGAGAGAGAAAGAGCAGCAGCAGCGCAGAGAAAAGCAATCTCTCACACTCGTACTTTCATACTCTCCTTTGGTGGAGACTATGTAAGTACATGAGAGAAAATGGTATTCTAATTTAACAAACTCCTAACTAATGCATATATGGACTAATGCATATACAGACAAGACACTATTAATTCTTATTATCTTTAAAAGTGTAAAATGTAATGTAATGGTTTGCTCTGATTAGTGAGAGTAAGAATCACATTCAGCGTTTTTTTTAAATTAAAAACTGTATTTCTACACTATTTCTCTCTCTCTCTCTCTCTCTCTCACACACACACACACACACACACACACCATACACTATCTTCTCCTTTGTCCTTTAAGAACAGTCATCCTCCATACTTTCAAAAGGATGTCATTGAAAAAGTCGGGGATTTTCCTTTTTTTCCCCTTGACCTTCAATCTGGTTCTGGTTCTTAAACAATGGGCCCTCTTTAAGATTCATCAGATCTCCATAGATTTTCATTTCCGTCCATTCAAAATGTACTTATTCCTTCTGTGACTTCTTTTAATATGATAATAGGAACGTATTCGTCTTGATAGCCATGCATATTCAAAATCAGTTTGTCCATATCAACATTTAAGAAATTGTAAAGCCTCGTAAAATTGCAGATGTTTTCATTCGGATAAAATTATTTTCAACATTAGCTAATTATATTGGATTGCTGCCGGGTATAAGGCCTTGAACCATTACATTCAGATAAAATGATTGAATTTATTACATTTCCAACTGTAGATGAAAGAGCTAATTCTTATACAATGCTCTGTCTTGTAGTGTGTTCACTCTGCACTGAAACATAAAGCTCCAGCCACTCAGAAGCAGATTGTCTCCCTTCGAGAAGAAAAGGAAGAAGAAGAAGAAGAAGAAGAAGCCCTAGTGAGTGGGGGCTTCAACATATAGAATCTGTAAAATGCTTTTGAGGGGAAAGTACATGCTGCCTTATGCAAATTATCTCCATATAAATGACATGCCAACCTCCAATCACTGACCAATTAATGACCTTCGGGGGCATCTTGTGACACATCAACGGCACTAATTTAGAGTTGACAGGTCCCCTGGTGCGTGCCGGCAAAGTTCTTGCGTGTGTGTGTGTACGTGTGTGTGTGTGTGTGTGTGTGTGAGAGAGAGAGGTCCCCTTCTGCACCAGTTGAGCTCATTACCATGGAAACCCAGTTTGCATATGTGTGGGTTTGTGTCACCAAAGCGAGTGTCCTCATCACAACATGCTGCCTGCGTGTTTTTAATCCCATTTGTGTATTATCCCACTTGTATGTCTGCATGTTTGATGTGTGTGGGTTTGTCCTTCTTAGTTTGATTTTGGCTGATCTCTGCTACTGTTTACACTGTATCAACTCCATCGGCTTCTGTTATGTCCCATCGATCATTGTAGTTAGTACATCTCTCTGTCAGTCTCTACTACGTGTGTGTGTGTGTGTGTGTGTGTGTGTATACGTGTGTGCGTGTGTGTGTATACGTGTGTGCGTGTGTGTGTCTCATTCACTCCCTAACTGCCTTATCAGACTTCTGCACCAGCAGCTCTCATTAGAACATTAATTGAAAAAGTGTAATTAATCCTGAGAGGTGGTTAGACTGGACTCTGGCCAGAGACAGAAATAGAGAGAGTGAGGGGTGGACACAGAGCTGCGTGTTTAGTGTGACCCAACACTGCCCCCTGTTGTTGCTTCACAGTGTTTCTGCATCTCTTTGCAGCCTGGACGATGCTGATGATGCTGCTGCTGCTGCTGCTACATCCTACATCTACTATTTGTCTGAAATATCAGCCTTACATCATTTTCTTCAGTATTTTTATTTTATAAATAATTAAATCACACTTTATTAAATATTTTATTGCCTTTAATTGTTTTTAATTTAGATTTTTTATTAGAAAACAAACATATAATTTAGCCATATAGATGCTTTGTATATTTTGTTCTTAACTCTATGTGTATATATTTTGTAATGCTATGTGTATGTTTTTGCTACTTGTATGTTTTTGCTGCGTGTATGTTTTCATATTATGTGCACTGTTTGAGCCACCTCAAAGAAAAATTACCATTGCCTTACAATGGACAATGACGTTTTTTCTGATTTCTGAAGATAGCAGTGGAGCTACAAAAATTAAATCTGCATAGCCAGAGCTCATCTATATTGTGTAATGGGCTATAATCTTTAAATTATATTGTAGATTGAAATTAATCTACCATTTAACAAAAGTTAACGAAAAAATCAATTGCTAAAACTATAATCACATTTTGGAAAAATATAAAAGACCATTACAAATTCCACAATAAATTAATTTTTCTTCTAAAAAAAAATATATATATATACACTCAGGAGAGGTTTTATAACCAGTAATTCTATTTTCCTTATGTTGATAGTGAGTTTCAAACAGACACACTAAAACTATATGATAAAATGCGGATGAGGATGCTGAAATAAATAAAGAGAGGTGTCTTTCTGTTTCCTCCGTGCCCCATGTGGAGAGGAGAAGGGTGGTGAGTCAGAGGACGGGAAAGAGGAGCAGAAGGCCTGCTCTATTATTCTAATCCCTGGTTGTGTCTGGGTGACCTTTGGAGGGATGATTGTTTCTCATTTAGGAGTGTGAGGTGTGATCTTCCCACCCGTTTGATCCCACTCACCTGACCTTTGTAAATTGGCTGTTAAGCATATCGCAACTCGACCCTCATGCCTCACACATGGCCTGTCAATACACACAAGCCGAGCAACTGCACCCTCACAAGTATTTAGGCACTTAGACACACACACATATATACAGTACGGACACATACACACATGCTTTTTGATAGGTGCTCATGGATCCCGTTTTCCTCATTCAATTCTCATAAAATCAATCACTGCTATGCTAATTCAGACCATTTTTTCTTCTTTTGGCATGAAAAAAATGAAGAAAAGTGTCATATGATTCTGTACATATGTGATATTTTTCTGGTCACACACACTGTATGCACACATTTTGGTTACAGAATGATTTATATGCATATGTGTGCCATCAAAAGAAAAAAAGAAAAGAAAAAAAACCCATAATAAAATTGTCCATTGTGCCGATCACCTTTTCTTAGCTTGGTTAATGAGTGGCAGAGCTGAATGGCAGTGAGGTGATTTTTCCATCAGACTGATGAGAGGAGAATTAAAGCCCACAGCTTGGGGTCTGCAGCACCATTACAGAAGGAAGAAGGTCTGAATTCATTTGGCCTGGCCACGATTCTAATTAACAACTCAATCCCACACAGCCACAGAGAGAGAGGGAGAGAGAGAGAGAGAGAGAGAGAGAGAGAGAGAGAGAGAGAGAGAGAGAGAGAGACAGACAGACAGACAGAAAGGGAGGGAGAGGAAGCTCCTGTATTGTATTGAAGCATCTCTCTGTTCTGGAGAAATGTCAAAAAGATTGGTTCATCTTTAATCACACACCGTAGCTACACTATAATTTTGCCACCTCCAGCCTTTTCAGATATCACATTCTTTTCCCATCTGTTTGTCTCAGATCGTTTTTTTTTTTTTAATATCCAAACATCATCTACTTTTAGAGCTCTTTGTCTTTCCCTTCAATCCTCTGCCTCTGCCTGAACTTATCCTGCACCGTGTTGTTCCCCGCTCAGTGCGCTGCACAGTGTGCATCCCGTGGTTCTGTAAAGCTGAAGGCTTATGGGGGACATTTCCCTGGATTAAAAGGATGATTTCATTAGCCTCCACGGGTGTCAGGTTTCAATCTAGGGATTAAATCCTGCAGATTAGAGGCCAAGGCTATTCTGCAGCATCTCATTAATATCTAATAGCACGGGAAATGTAATTTGGAAAGCTTGTCTTTCTGATTACTAAGCATATGTATGCTTTGCTCTTTAAGACCATAAATTGGGCTTTGAACACTGTCTCTGTCCAGGGTTTAGCCCTCATCCCCAGGCAGGGTCACACAGGCAGTCTGCCTCACAGCCAGCCACATGAAGCACAACTCAGGAAGGTCAAACTATGAGCAGAAACTTTTATCTCGCTGCAAGCCATGTTGATCAATTTTCACTAAATTACCAACTAAATGCTCTGAAATTCTGTAATCACAAAGCATTGCTGAAGCCATAGTAGGTCACAACACACATCAGTCTCTCCGGGTCTCGAGGGAGAGCTTGCTCTGAGATCTGACTTCAGCAGCAGTGAGGATGCCTTCTTCTTCTTCTTCTTCTTCCCCTCGCGGAACATTAGAGCGTTGTCCCGTCAGCGTGTGCTGGCCCGGGCCGGTCCCCACAGAGGCCTGCTCTGAGTCCTGTGTGCCTCCTGTCAGTCAGAATGCCCCTCAGCAGCCTCCCTCTCTGATGAAGTATGGACAATGGAGAACAAGGTGGGCGCAAGGGGAGCCAGCCGACTTAATGAGCCAATTTCTCAGATAATAAGATTGGTGGATATGCTAATATTTCTACCTTAAGGAGATAATTATGATGTAGAAGATAGAATATTTTATCTTAAAGCGACAGTGCACTGGTCCCAAACCTATCTGTGATTTTTTTTTTTTCTTATGGAGGTGGTGGGGGGGGGGAGGGGCGGGGGTGGTGATGTGGGTGAGGGGGGGTTATGTTCAGTTTTCTGTGTTTGAGCTGTGGGACAGTAGAAAAACAATGCCAACAGAGCCTTGATGCTTTTAGTGTGTCGTGTGTTTTTTGGCTGAGCCTTTGATCATGCTGAGCATTTGACACAAGGAGGAGAGGCAGGGGACTTTCAGCCTTCATAAATATTTATCTCATTACTGCGGGCGAAAAATCACAGAAGAAAGGATAAGGAGATATCAATTGATCTTTATTGTTAATTGACCCAAAAGTATACTCTAACTGAACAACAAAAACATTGTTCATCGCCTCATTCTCTCGCTGTGCCCTCCTCCCCTCCCTCTTGTGTCTTAGTTTCTGATACAAACTTACTCAACTTTTTTTCTCTGTCCTCGGGCTCTTGTAATAACTTGCTCGTAATTTTGTTTTTGTGTTTAACTTTCGTATCGACACAAAGTCCCCCCTTCAATTCCCCAAATGGAACATGCTCTGCCACCTTCATGTGTATAACTAGAGGTTAAATGATAAAATGTGTTATTGAAATGTAGGCCTGCTGATTATGGCTGTAGTTCGTGGCCCATTCCAAATAGCCGGGGGCAGACAGAGGGAGAGATAGGGTCCTTGTGGGTTAACAGTTTAATAAAGGGGGAGGGAGTGCTGCTAGTCTAACTCTCTCTCTCCCTCTCCCTGCTCTTTCACTCATTCCCTCACTCTGCCCTGTGTTTTACCATTTTAATTAGGCCATAACAAGCTCAATCATGTAATTAAGAGCTCAGCTGGACCAGAAAACAAGTCAGCCATTAGCCCCGACCAGCCCAGATTACCCACAGCAGCTGCCAAACTCAAGTAGATATAACAGGCAGATGCCCACATATGGAAGTGTCACAGATTGCAGAAATCACTCCTGTTCTACTTTTTCTGAAAACTTCAACTGTTTGAAAAATGTAAGACTCCACTGGTACTGTGGCAACCTGCACAAATATTTTGACAAAAAAAAAGTTTTGATATCAGCAAGGTTTCAGCCAGCCCTAGATTAAACCTACACACACACATACTTTGACAGCATGCATGCGCACACACACACACACACACACATCTGTTTTCATACTGAGAAGAATCTCTACAGTGACAGGTATCCCCCAGGTGTTTTGTTTCACAGAAACACTTTATTTTCTTTGTTCGTAAAAAAAGTGTAAAGTGAGAGTGACAGCACGATGGCCTTTTTAACAGAACACACACACGCAAACACACACACACACACACACACACACACAGACTCACGCATACAAATCTCTTTATCAGACTGATGGATGTGAGCAGCTCCCTCACCTCCTCTCAGTGAGCACTGCTGCCTTTTGTGCCTCCCTCCAGTGCCAGCGATGCCTAATAGAATTCATGTATATGTAAAGATTCTTGCATCCTATTATGTACAATAAACTGCTTGCTTTATCCGTAGCAGCACCTGGTGAGTGGCACAATCTGCCAAACACACCCATACCAAATCAAATTTATTTAGTTAGACCTCCATTCAAACCCACTCATGTAAGCTATCATGTTACACTCTGATCTGAATAACTACAGGCTGGAATCTAATTCATTTCATATTCACAGCATTGCCGCACCCAGCCCTCTTACAGGCTTGTATCAGTAAATTGTCAATTGTAGATGCTCTGCCACGCAACATTACAATGCAAACAAGGTTAGTTTTCAAACACCTGATTTGAATAAGCTCAACAAGGAAACATATCAGCCGGTGCTGCTTCAATGGTCTTTGTATTGCTTCCAGGAGAGGTGAGGGAGGGGAGGAACGGAGGGAGCAGATGGAGGATGTGCAGGGACACTTTTGCAGGCAGGGTGATGCTGGGCCGATAGCACTGGAGGAATGGCAGTTAATTTGAATATGGCACCTCAAGCCACAATGATCATTATCATCACCAATTCAAGGAAATAAATGAGAAGAGGGGCTCCAAAAATAGCGTTCAGAGCCTTTTGTGCATAGCAGGTAGGCCCAGTGGGGGGGAAGGGAGAGTCTTCGCTAGCTCATTATCCAGGGCTGGGCTGAGGGAACGGAAGGGATCGAGAGAGAAATTGCATTAATGTGACCACGGACACTCTTTTCATAAGCACCCCCTCTCCCCCCGCACACACACACACTCTCTCTCCCTCTCTCTCTCTCTCCCTCTTTCTGTCCCTTTCTTCTCACTGTCTCTCACTCCCACTATATGCCCTGTTTAATTTGAGTGCCAGCGGGAGGTAATTTAGCCATGCTGCTGTCACCTGCAATGAGGCCAGGGATAGGAGTGGGAACAGTGAGAACAGATTGAAACTAGTGATGCTTGAGACCTTTCCTTTCACTCTCCTCACCCCCCACTTTCCATCCCCATCATCTTGTCACCTCTATCTCTCTATATTTCTTCATAAACGCTAATGGTGCTATTTCAATCTCCCTTTCTTCTTTGGACAGCACACACCCTGCATCCCTCTCATCCCTCGCATGTCCAGTATCCCTGCATGCTCTCTTTCTGTGCCCCCCGTCATCTGTGCCTCCCCTGCACCCTCACCCGTCTCTCCTTGCAGCCCACCGTCCACTCTCTTCTCCAGCCCCTCTCTCCATCCGTCCCTCGTCCATGTCTGAGGGTACAGGAGATGGTGTTGGTGAGTCATCCTGGCAATCGTTTGATTCATGCTGCTCCAGGCTCTCATCTCCCCGGAGAAATTACCAGTCATTTTAATCGGACCCACGTCTCTAATTCATTACACAACCCCATCCTGACACATGCACGCACACACACACGCAGACACACTGAAAAACCTCTCAGTCAGATAGCTACCTTCACATAGTCACCTCCGTCTTTGGTGTCAAACGGCACTTAACATCCCTGTCAGTCACACATATTCAGAGGAGAGCTGAAGGAGAGAACGAGAGAGGGGAAATGGGGCGAGGGGGGTATTTAGCCTGCAACTCATTTCTCATCACTTTCCCACACCATCTAATAGTTCTCCACTTAGTCCTCTCTTCTATACCATCTGTTCTTATCTGTCTACCTTCCTAAATGAGTTCCTTACTTCCGTTCTCAAAGTCCATCATGCCATTACCTCTTTTCTTTACTTCCAAGGTTTACTATTACATAGATGCACTTCTGTTGGCACCGGAAAGTGGAAGGTGAGAGGTTTAGTGTTCAAAAATCCATAGTGTATTAATTTGGGAAGAGGGGGTTGTGATAGTACTACCACACATAGACCATCACAATACGCTTTTTACATGATCGACATTTTGACTCCATTAAGCAGTTCCAGTTCTGGGCCATGTTATTGTGCATGCTGACTCACTTATTTACTAGTACAGGTGGAACAGGGCTATCATTAATGTTAATGCATCGACAATCTTCCTGCTGTGACAAATCAGAGTGTCAGTAAGCCCTCTTCATATCCAATGAATCATGCAAGGTGTTATAGGTTTTTAAAGCATAAATACATTTTCTGCTATTAGAAAAATTTCTTACACTAAGTTATCTATGGAGTTATTTCTCTAACATATCAAATCATTTTGTTATGGACATAAATATATGCTGAGGTTAAGTTGTCAATATTAAATACAATAATTTAATACATTTTAGGGTAGCAACAAACAATTCTTTTAATTATTGATTAACCTGTCAATTCTTTTTTAACAACAAAATGTCAGAAAATAGTGAAATATGTAAAAATATGCAGACTATAAAAGAAAAAGATTTTCAAGAGTCCAAAGTGACATCTCTAAATTGCTATTTCTGTCAGACTAACAGTCCAAAACACAAAGATATGAAAAAAAGCAGCACATTTGAGAAGTGTGAACCAGCAAACATTTATCATTTATGCTTGATAAAGGACTCATACAATTAAGCAATTATAAAAATAGTTGGTGATCAACTTTCTGTTCATGGACGAATACTAATTAGTAACAATTGCTCTTATAAGTCAGTATAATTGTTGCTTTATTTATTTCATGCCAACAAGCTGATGACATTGAGACCTGTCTTCTATTGGTTGCCAGGTTTGCCTCTGTCTACCTGTTTCACAGACAAGGCTGCGTTCAGTCTGTGCATTGTCAAGTAGGTGCATTTTTAGGCTGAATAACTATTCAAATGATTTTTTATTACAGTAGTTTCTATCCAATAAGAATGTTTTTCTTTTTTTGTTGCTTATGGCCTTTGCCTTGGTTGGATCTTCCATTGTTCTGATAGCTCTTTGTTTTGTTGTTCCCTGTTTTTAATAAAGGGTGGTCGGTTAGGTGAGTTAAGAAAAGTTGACTAAAAGATGACCTCTTTTTGTGAGTTCCTGCTTTTAAAAATCCATGTTGTTTCCAGATATCCAGTATTATAAAATACAATGTTATTATTCATTTCCTTAAAATAATACTAATACCCATTTATTTTAAAATGACATGTTATTGGCTCTAATGCCATGGAAATAATTCACCACATTTAGACATTAAACTTAAAAAAAGGAAATGCACTTTAAATAAATAGCAACAAATAAATCCCCTTGCAGAAAAAACGACATCCTCAGTATGGTAAATCAGAGAGGTCTACGAAGGGCAGAAAGATCTGCATGAAGAGACAGTGACAAGATCACACTGCAGCTTTAATGACAACATAGACCAATTAAAACACACATGCGCACACACTCACACACACTCACACACACACACATACACATAACATGTTGGAGCTGAACAGCAGGGTTGAATCCAGGGTGAAAATACTCAGCTCTGTGCTTGACGCTGTTTCTCTAATTACAGGGTCTTGGTGAATAAAAAGTAAACTTTAGTGGCCACTTGCAGGTCATCACCATCACTCCTACACACACACACATACACGTCAGTTTGTGTATGTTATGTCATGCTTGTTTACTGGGGGCCAGAGGTAAGCAGTCGTGACAGCATAAAGGCCAGACGGGCGGTTTGCTGATGGGAGGTGAGTGAAGGGGAGGGTTAGAGGAGAGGGGGCCACCGTGTTGGCGCTGGCTGGGACAACAGGAGAGGCTTCTCCCGGCTTTAATTGGCTCTTTACATGGAGGAGAGGTTCATGGTGTGTCAGTCGTCCTTCCCCATCCTCTCCTCTCCTCTTCCCTTCCTTTTCCTCTTCCTGTCCTCTCAGGAAGGAGCTGTGATGGGTCACTGATCAGGATTAATGGCTGTGTCTTTTTTGTTCTTTCGCTCATCTTTTTGTAACATTTCCCTTCCCTCTTATTCTCGCTGTGGAACAACACTAATTGCAGACCATTTTAATCATTTCATCTGAACACATAGATACTTATCACAGCAGAAAAATGATACAAACACCTCTTTTAAGTTCCCCCCTATCCAAAAAATCCCCCCTATCACTCCTCCTCCTGCACTGTTAACCCCCCCCCCCTTTCCGTCAACCACCCTTTTTAAAGATTCCTAAAAGCAAGCCAAGGTGTACAGTTGACAGCAGGCTCTAGTGATTAAGTCTTTTCATTGGCTAATTAGCCCCTACAGCAGTTGCACACAGGCGAGGCAAACAAGGACCGACTCACCAAACGATCAAAGACACAGCCTGTCAGGAGGCTCAAACACTGTCTGTACCTGTGGGACAGTCACACACACACACACACACACGCACACACGGTCGTACCTGTGGGACGGTCTCTTACTCCCTGTCTCACACACACACAGGCACACACACGTACACACACACACACACACTCGTCATGTGTCGCACCTGTGGGAGATTCCCCTGTGTCTCTTATTCCTGAGTTGAAGTGATGCACGCACAAACACACACACACACACACCCACACACACACACATACACACACACTGAGATACTGGCACAAACACACTTTCACTAAACACTTAATCAGCACTGAAAAGAGGCCAAGAGAAACAGAATGAGGAGGAAGACCTATTTGTTATCCCAGAGTGTCTCCCCAAGAGAATATAGATTATTTTTTTAAATATATGAAACTGCTGTGAGTGAGTTTTTTAACAGCAGCCTAATATTTTACATTTTGGTGTGTCACCACTATCAGCTGCCTAAGTTATTTTACTTTTAGTGAAACACGAGAGTAAAAACAAGTGGGATAATGACATATGGACACATTTAATGTAAGATGTGAAAATGTGCCCAGGTGAGATTTGGTATTTTACCACTCCATGTTGAAACTGGACGATTTGTAAATATTGTCCTTTTTACAATGGATCACACAATTAGGGAAAAAAACGGTGATTGCTTGATGTTACAGACATACAGACTGAGAATGGTATCAATCTTCTCGTGTAACTCTTCTTTTACATTAGCCTGTTACTTGGAGAAAGCCCGGGAGGAGATCAAACTAAGCCCTTTATCAGGGTAAACTTAAGGCTTCTAGCATTTATTTTCTGTCTTTAGCTATTTGGTGAATAACTTGTTTGAAGTTAGTTATTTCAAAGCATACCGAAGAACATAATAGCGTTATAACTTATTCTTTTGTTTATGTGTTTCTGGAATTTTTTTTTTTTTATTTCTGACACAGTGGTGTCTTGCAATCCCATGTGAGATGACACACAAATAAAAACTAAATAACTAACTTTAGTGATGTTCACAGAAGGCATCATTATGGCTCTCCTCGAAAAGGACCCATATACATCCCCAACATATTTTGGTCACTTGTACACAACCTTTGCTGTACATATTTGTACAGCAAAGGTTGTGATTTTTTTTTTGTTGGTTTTTTTGTTCTGTAAATAGTTCTTTATCCTGTTGAACAGTGAAAAAACTGACCATTAGATCACATCCCCTTCTTTTATAAGGTATTCATTATGGGAACAGTTGATAAGCAGTTGACATTTCTCAGTAGGCCACCATCGCAAAGTGCATTCTGCTTTTGAAATAATTAAGGGCAGTTAACCCACTTTGTATAAAGCTGCATAAGATGCTGGTCTATTGCCTCAATGTAATTTGTGACAAAATAATGGTTTAAATTTTGGATTTTGAATGCTGTTGATGGACACCACAAAGGAAGGAGCACACTAAGCATAGCAGCCTTGGTGCTAGTGGCTGGCCCACAGCACTAAAGAACAGTAATGGTTCTAATTCCAATAAAGAGAAAATCCAAGGTCACACTGTGAACTTCCTCCCCATCAGAAGACCACAGAGACTGGCTCAGAGAGTGCATAATATCCTCACAGCTATTTTTACCCTCAAATTAAAATCTATGACATGTTGAAATGACTGCAGTGTGCAAGAGGGGTATTCAAAGCAGACACTAATGACGCTTATTAATGGCGTGAATGAAGTCTTGACAGGTCGTGTGTCATTCTGCAGGCAATGCTCCACTGGCATAATGGCTAATGTAAGTGGGGATAATTATATATATTATACCCTGTCTTATGGTATTTTGGCAGGAGTATGAGGAGCCAGGCAGTTAGAGAGGAGAGTGAAAGCGCTTGCTCTTTTTGAGACAGAGATGTGCATGTGTGCATTTGTGTGTGCGCACCCGCATGTATGCATTCACCCCTAGCAGTGGTCCAGGGGATGAATAATAGTAAGACAACAGCACCAAACAGTGGCTGAACAATATGCCTGCATAAAGAGACAGGCATCACATGAGCAACATTCACAACATCTGCGTTTAAACATTTTGTTCCAGGCAACAATGTGATGTTCAGAGTCACTGAACACTGTGTGTTTGAGGGTGCTGAAGGGATAAAACAAAAACAAGACAGAGATGGCTGTCTTGACAGAACAAATGTAGTGCACATTTGCAAAGTGAAGAAGTATGCACTTGTTTGTTTGCATTGTCAAAGGCAGAGAGACAAGCAATGATCATTAAGTCCATGTTAGAGGTCCCATAGATCAAAGAGAGAATTAGGAAAGAAGAGAAAAAAGGAAGCCATTGGTAAGAATAGAAACAATCCAAAGTAAAATAAATAAAATAGAAAAAATAAAAATAAACATTCTTATTGTCTTTATTATTATTATTATTATTATTATTATTATTATTATGAGCATGATCCCTACTTTTACAAAGAAGAGGAAGAACTTATTTTAATTTGATTGTACTGATAAGGAGATAAATTAATAGACGATGGAATAGGGCAGTATTGTGTAACCAAATTATAATCATAAAATAAAAATCAATCTTTTTCAGGATGGCTTTATTTAAATAAAAAAAGAATTTGAATAATCAGGATTTGTCTTGTTGCTTAACACTTTAGGCTAACACGTAACCCTTTTTCTTATTCTTGTTCGTATGATGATTATAATGGTGATGATGACAATGATGATGATTATTATTATAAATAGGTATATCTTAGCAACGGGAGGCGCGGTGGTGAAGTGATTAGCACTGTCGCCTCACAGCTAGTAGATTTTGGGTTTGAATCCTTGGAATTTGCATTTTTCCCCCTGTTCTTACGTTGCTTCTCTCCGTATACTCAGGCTTTTTCCTACAGTCCAAAGACATGCAGGTTAATTGGTGACTCTAAATTGCCTGTAGATGTGAATGTGAGCGTGAATGGCTGTCTGTCTCTATGTGTCAGCCCTGTGATTGACTGGCGACCGGTCCAGGGTCGCCCAGTGTCAGCTGGGTTTGCCTCCAGCCCCCCTGAGGCCCTTTAAGCAGTATAGATAACAGATAGATGGATATCTTAGCAATGCAAATGTCACTACAACAGAACAAGACTGTATCATATTGTATTCTTTTTGGTACAGTTCACTTGAGTTCATTTCAACTTTATTTATCTCTCTAACGGCAAATGTGTAGGCCTACCAGTCACACACACACAATAGACAGGAGAAGAAAGAAAAACAGTGTTAATCACAAAGCTAAAAAAAAAAAAAAACAACCAAAAGGTTATAAGCCTAAAAAACTATATGTGAAAATGCTAATAAATACATTAATAAAAAATGTGTTTGGGTGCGGCTGCTGTCAGTCCCGGTGGTGGTTGTGGGTTCAGTGTAGCGGATGTGTGTGTGGAGAGACAGGGACAGCTGTGAGGGGCCGGTGGGAGGCGGGGATGTGGTGGGAGGGGGAGCTGGCTGAGTGGATCTTAGTGGATCTCTCCTCTCTGTGATGTTGGCGGGAGAGAGTTGGCTAATTGGAGGCCCGGCGGTAAAAGCTGTTCATTAATGCCTCTGCCTCTCGGTCCCCCTGCTCAAACACCTTGCCTCATTTATCTCTGTATTTACCCACTCCCCCCCCAATCCCAACACAGGACCTCAGAACCCAGCGAAGGTTCAACATGGAACGAGGGGAAAAGGAAGGGAGAAGGAGAGAAAGAGAGGTGGGGAGGGGAGAGAAAGAGGGAGAGAAAGGGTAACTTATGCTCAGTGGGAATTAACAAAGCACTTAGTAATTAAATCTAAATTGACATTCTGGTAATTAGCCTCTTGATTAGGAGCAATAACACAATTAGCCAACCAGTCTTTACTAATTGTTAATTAGTATAAGCAAAGTTATTGTGTGTGTGGCAGAGGGAGGCATGTAAAAGAACAAATGTTAATCTGTCTCTCTTTCAACAGCCGCGTCCCCGTTCTTTTTTCTCGCTGCCTCTCCATTGAGCTAGCAGGCAGGTTCATTGCCTTTCCCTTCGCTGAAGCTGCATTCAGAGGCAGCAGTCAGTAATTAGCTAAAAGTCTTATCGAGGATATCATCAGAGAGCAGACTGAGCCGTGCTGGCACGTCTCCATGTCCCTCTGCCTGCGCCTAAACATTCCTCTTCCCCGCCTGCGCTCTGCGAGGTGTCATACGGGGGTATTTGTTCTGAATAAAGATGTGATGTGGATTAAATACAATCATAAAAGGGGAAAAGAAGCCACGGTGCTGGAGATGAATCTTAAGGAGATGTAATTCATCTAAAAGGTTTTAGTTTACGAGGCGGCGGAACAGAACACCTCATTAAAGCCAGGGAGAGGAGAGAGGACACAGGGAAATAGATGAACGGACAATAAAGATGTTCCAGAAAGTGGAATTTACATTGGCCACAGGTGAAACATGGGTTATTTTCAATTAAGATGGACTTAGCAGAACAATAAATTTCATTTACACAGTACTCTTACACAAACCCGAAGTAAGTTAGGACTAACTAAGAATTTTTTTGGAAAGATTGACAGGAACTGGGAAGTTCATCCCTTCATCTCCTCTCTCATTTGTCATCTGCAAACACAGCAGCAGTAAACACGGCTGTGCTGTTAATCTTCTGTAACTCAGCCAAATGGTCGATACACTGGTCAAGAGGGTGGAAGATACGCACTGGTATCAGCAGCTCCACAATCACTCACATATACAAATGCACACACCAGCACACGAGAACCAACGTGTGCGCTGATAACCCTGCATGTGCCAGTGTGTGTGTGTGTGTGTGTGTGTGTGTGTACATGGATAGGAGCATGTACCCAGTTCCAGATTAGCCGGTCTCCCAACACAAATATTTGGCAGCAGGATGAGCTGTCTCAGGATGCACCGGAACATGAAATTAACCAGGAAAGGTGGAGGTGCCAGTAAAGCTGAAGCAGCCCTGCTGAGAGGAGAGGTGTACTGGGAAAAACAGGTGGGGGGGGGGGGGGGGGTGGCTGCTCGGTGGCCCCCGAAACTCTGCTGCTGGGCAAGAGAGAAGAAAAAGGAGAGCAAAGAGGGGGAGATGCTAGAAAAGTTAGCTGCTTGCAGTACATTTGTACATTCATACTTAATTTCTTGTAATGAAATTTGGAGTTACAAAATGCGAGTGAATGTGCCAGTGAGTGTGTAAGTGTGTGTGTGTGAGTTTGTGTGTGTAGGTGTTATAGGGTCTGTCTTGCCATGGCTCCTGCTGTGTCCCACCCACTGTGGCTCTAATTGGATCCTTATTACCAGGCCAGCCTCTATCCTAGGAATGATGGATTCATACCACGCAGAATTCCATTAATCATTCCTTATTCACAGTCCACTCCGAGGAGAGGGCAAATTCATTTCTTGGCGCGCCGAGCGGCCACCATAATGAATATTCATGAAAGGAAATTTGGGGTCAGGCCTAATAAGGGAGGTAATTTGTAATTTGCGCTGTTCCCGCTTGGGTCTTGTTCGGCAGGTTAACCTATAGAACAGGCAGGCTCATGTGAAACAGACACCGGCACAGACACACTGGAACCCACACTTAAACATACTGTATTTTTACTCCGAAACCTGCCGGGTGCCAGCAGGAGTCATGTACATATTCAGTCTCAGTTTTTGAACATTAGCCTAATATTAGCAATATTATGAGGAATATATGCTGGATGTCAACCCCCCGAAAAAAAAAAAAACATGATGAAGAGTGTGCCTCTTGTGGCTTTAAACCATTGCTGTATTTGTTCTTCCAAATCGTCAGATAAATGACCAGAAAATGCTGATCTTGCTATTTTAATTCCAAAAACTATGTACTGTATGACCCCTTAAGGATCGAAGCCACTGTAACCAAATAGAAGATTTTCAACCCAGCAAAAAATCTGATTCAGTGAAGACTACTACAGTACTACTACTACTGGAGCCCTACAGCTGGAATAAAACAAAGAATGAAAAATGGCCTTAATTTTTGCAAAATGGCGGATGCTTTCTGCGTGACCAAATAAGCCCCGTAGACTGTTGAACACTTTGTGAGAAATCCCTTTTAAATAAAACAGCTGCTTTGAGAGAAAAATAACAAGCTCCTTCGCTCTGCTTTCACATCACAGCACTTTACCCCCAAAAGCATTTTACTACTCCTGAAATTATGCCCACCTGGCATCACTTAAAGTCACTTAATTAATAATTTATCAATACATTTGAAGTGATTAAAATTCATGACCAGAAAGTGTTTTTAAAATAGTGCCCTTGCCCCCTCAGGGTGTCCAATCAGTGCACTGCGTTCGTTAGATCAGGGAGGAATAATTAATTGTACCTGAATGTTTAGTGGGGTCAGGCAGTGGGGGCAGGATGCCTACGGTTCTGTGTGTGTGTGTGTGTGTGTGTGTGTGTGTGTGTGTGTGTGTTTATATGTGTGTCCTAAGGATTGAGGGTGTTAGTTACAAGCCCTAGTTGGCTTTGCACCACAGCACCTTTATGGAGGCGGATGCAGTATGCCGACAGCCAGAGCCACTCTATTCCACGTGTATTTGTTTTCTTTATACCACACACACACACACACACACACACACACACACACACACACAGCCCTCTAGCAGCATCCCATCATTTTCTCTGCCACCCCTGTCATCACCTTTTTTGACTTATCTGCTCTTCCTCTTTGTCTCCATCATCAACATCCATTGGAAAGGGTAACAGCCATTAAGTAACCATAATTTAGATGTGATGTCAAAGACCTGTCAGTCACTCACACACACACACACACACACACACACACACACCTTGGACATGATTGACAGCTAGGAGGCTCCTTGCTGGGTCAGCACAGGGGTTAGCAAATGCTCAGGGAGACACCCACTGTACATGCACACACGTATATGAACACACATTTTTTCAGAGTAGGAAAGTAACTAAGTAGATTTATGGTTACTTACTGCTATTCACATAATATACAGTTTTATGTTTTCACTCCACTACAGGTAAATAATATTGTATTTTCTAAATCACTATGATTTTACATGCAAGAAAAATAAAATGGGTTCAGTGCTCAGTTAGACTTTATCTGTATAGCATCTCTCATACTGATCAGTTTATAGTGCTTTGTAGGTGACAGACTAACTAATAGATAAGAATAACAGCAACACAATAGGGGACAAATGCACAGTAAAAATAAAGATGTAAAAATATAAGATTTAAAAATATATATACCTAGTAGTATGTCTTTAATATTAGTATCATCTGGATTACCTGCAACATTAAAATGCTGCTTGCATCAATAATTTAATACTCCATATACCATTCTTTTTTTTTTGTAATGGAGTATTTTTACAGTGTGATGTTCCTGTTTTTTAATTGAGGGATCTGGACACTCATTCCACAATGGCATTTTGTCAGAGTGTACACACAAATACGAAGATACAGAACAGCTGTGGGGGATTACGAACCTGGTTTTGAAGAAATTTAAACCCACTGAGCTGAACACTGAGGGGACCAGAGGAGGGCAGAGGGGCGATATAGAAGCACCTCTGGAAAGAAAGACAAGTGCTATTGAAGATCTAAATAAGGAACATGGTGTGTCTTGCTGTGGAGGTGAGCAGACGGGTCTGTGTTTCTCCGTCCTCTCATGTATAATACATCTCTCTCTGTTTCACCCCAAGGTTCAGAAGCCCAGGGCCCCAGAGACCAACACAGTCTTTTAAAGATATGTGCTCACTTAATCACTGAAGAAAAGGGCCCCTAGAGCTAGCCTAATATTATAATTAATTAATTCAACCAAAAAGGGGTATTAAATTTCTTCCCTCTTAGGATATCAGCTGAATACATTGACCTTTGTGGAAATCGCCCTCTAATTCGAATCAGGTTTTCAAGCCGCTTACAGACTAAACTTGTTTCTTTTTCTCCTCACTCATCTTTTGGTTCCCTTTGTCCATATGAGTTTGTGCAAAAGAGTCAGAAAGCTTCACTGTGAGGGTGAAGCTAGTGTGTGTGAGAGTACAAGTTTGTCTCAATATTGTGCCTCCATTTTGTGTCTTCCTAGATTTGTGTACATCTGAATTCATGCTTTGCTGTGTGCATTTCCAACATCTGAGCAAATTTATATATGTGTGTGTGTGTGTGTGTGTGTGTGTGTGTGTGTGTGTGTGTGTGAGTGTGCGTGTGCGCGCGCAACAGTGAATGTGAGTGTGAGTGATCCCTAGTTTTATCTCCCTGCTGTAACACAGAAAAGAACAGAAACTTTTCTTATTACCGGAGAGAGTGGTAGAATAGCAGGCAGCTAAGTCTCTGTCTATCTCTGTCTCTCTCTCAGCGGTGTAGCTGACTCCCCAGTGTACTCCGGGTCTTCAGTAACTCTGACTGAAGTTCAGAAGGGTTAGGTAGTATACTCAGGAGGAAGGGGGGAGACAAGAGAAAGAGGAGGAGGGGGGGTTAAGTAGGATTGGAACAGTGGCAGTTTTAAAACAGAACTTTAAATCTCCACCTACGAGAGAGAGAGAGAAGGAGGACAATGGCGTCATGTGGCGTGCCGTTATCTTCAGGTCTCTGAAAGGCGGGAGACGAGAGGATGAGAATAAAAAGAAGCTTGAAGAAGAGCATAAATGTGATAACAGCTGTAGGCTGTATAATCTATGCTGCTTTTCAGGGAGGTATGGGAAAAAAAAATCAAATCTTTGCGACCTTCAGATTTTAAGTTCAGCGAAACAGTTTCTCACTCACAACAACACCAAACCAAATGGAAGAGGATTTGCAAGATGGATGGATGAACGGATGAGTGGATGGCTGGATGGATGGATTGGCAGATAGAGAAACAAACACAGCAAAAGAACAAACAGATCTCAGGAGCTTAGGTTTGAATGAATCCTGTGCGCCAGACCATCAGTTAGTCAGTAGGCTAATCTTCATGGATTTTTTGGTTGTCAAGGACAATAATAATGTCCATCATTTGAGGTCCCGCTCAGGATGACTTCCTAGTCTGAAAAAAAACCTGCAATGAAGATATGATGCAGGATTCATCACTCTTATAGCCACTCCATCAACTGCCAGAGGAAAGGATGGAGTGGTTAACCTTCAAAATGTGACAAATTCTATGTCAGATGCATTATTTATCTTAATAATGATAAGCTTAATTTAGCAACTCTCCAACCAACCGACAAAACTAAGAGATGTTACAGCATCCTTGATCATTCACACAGCCAAACAACAGTTTGCCCATTATGTTCCCGGGCAGCCTGCCTGTAGAATTTAGAGATGACACCATGTCTTAATTTTACAGAGGTTGCACCAGACACTCTTTCTGTCAGCGGTTGACATTCACTGCAATTCCAAACAACATATTCATTTTCAGTGCTAAGAAATGTCAGTCCGGCCTTGTTTGTCTTCTGCCTCAACTGTGCTGGACTGTGTTGTGGACCACTAACTCCCCCTACTGGCCATGTAGTAGGAAAGACACTCTTTCATAACATCTGGGGAGAAATGACTGTAAGAACCCAGAATACATGGACTTCATTTTGGTGAAAAAAAAAATAAATTAATTCCATCAATAAAGAAGCAAAGCTGAAATGATTTCTAATTTATCTTTCATGAGGTTGGAGGAAAATGATAGCTTTCACAAAATGTACTTTTTTTTTGTTTCAAAAGAACCAAAAGTCAAAGACTCAACTGTTTTTATCCTAGATTAGTGTTCATATTTTAAACTAAACCTGCCGCAGTACGCTCATGTGCAATTAGTGCCTCTCAGCTCCCATAAATGACACACAACCACACACTTTTCTCAACAACTGTCTAACCCATTGCATACAGAAAAATACAGAAAATCTCTGTACAAGTCACTCCTCCTCTCTCTTCTGCTTCTTCCTCTGAGCAAAAGTTTGAAAGAACGATAAAGACCCAGACCACAGCCCACCCCACCACCACCCAGTCCTCCCCTCTCCTGCAACTCATCTCTTCACCTCCACACACATGAAAAGACTGATCCTTCCATGACACTGTTAATGGCGGGGACATTATTCATCTCTCCAGCCAATTTGAGCTCCTTTTCTTTCAGGAATAGAGGCACATGGGGTTGAGGGGAGTCAGCGAAGAGTATTAAATATGTAGAGGAAGATGGACAATGGTGCGGCAGAATAAAGAGGGGCAGGAGAGGTGGGAATGAAGAAGGACAGGAGGAGCGTGTCGACGGTGTCGAGACTGAGTTAGTTAGGAAGAGAATGTGAGGGAAAGATAAAGGAAGAAGTAGCCGCCTTGCCTGTGTGATGGGTGTTTGTGAGCTATCAGTTTTGACCTTTGAGAGGGATGCCACTTTTACATGTATGACAGCCTTTATTAAACCCTTTTTAACACTCAACTGACACCTATGTATGTAAACACATTCTGTGCACAGCCAACATCTTGCCAAAAAAATGATGTAACTTAATACAGACTTGAGGAATAAAGAGATATTCGAGTTTCAGAGGTGCCCCAAAAACTTTAGGACAAACTTATATCTGCAGTGCTGAAGAATTATGGAGCTAAAATCAATGTTGTGTCATTGTGCCATCTTCATTAGAGGCTTATTGATAGTGGGCCATCAGGTCCTACAGGAGTATGTATGCCCGCAAAAGCTATAAAAAATGTCTCCAATCTCCATTCATGTGGTAAAAGCCAGTATTTTTGGTGTGACTTCCAGTCTGCCTGTCAGGGAGAATGTACGGTGAGTGGCCCGGGCAGAAGAGATCATAAAGCAGACCGTGATTGACGGTATCTTAATGGAGGAGGACGGATCAATAAGTAATATCAGCAGGTTTTAATTCAAGGCAACACACATAAACCTTTACCAACTTCACAATGTCACTCAGTGTTCATAAAAGTTTTCTCCACATCCCCTTGGACAAAAAGAGATAAATCCATCAAAAAGTGGTCTCAGTTTTATAGTCCCCCTTCCCTCTGCTCTTCTTCCCCTCCTTTCATTCCCCCCTCATCTCCATTTTGATGTCTGTCTATTAGCAGAGGGTGAGGCCTTTCCTGCTCTCACATCCAGGGGCTAAATTAGCTCAATCAGCCCCCTTTCACCTCTCTTCCGTGGGCTTCAAGCTGAGTGACACACTGCTCCCCTGGGAGGGAGGGAGGAGTCATACACACACACCGAGCCCAGCGGCCAGAAGAAGACCACGGAGGGAGGTGGGGCAGTTAGAGGGAGAAGTTGGGGCGAGGAGGAGGAAGGATGAAAGGGAGGAGTGGTTGGAGGACAGACTGAAGCTTCATTTCTTCCCTCTCCGATAGAGGATCAATCCTGAATGGAGCTCCTTGTTCAATGCTTGCTGACATTAAGAAAAATCTCTGTGATTATTTTACCTCTCCCTCTTCCTCACCCTTGTGTAGGGAACGGTGGTGATGTGCCAAACCCACTTCAAGAGACCCAACCATCAGAAAAAGAGGTGATGAGTGTTTTCAGTGTCTCCCCTCACTACACCCCCCAGCACACTATGCCAGGGTCGAACTCTGCGCTCCCGTGCCAACATCTCTTAAATTGCACCTTCGTGTTTGATTTGTCTCACCCCTTTCACTCTCTCCCTCTTACTAAAACAGCCACCCAAGTATCTGTGGAACTGCAAGGCAGGCACTTCTGCTGCGGTAATAGCAGTGTGTGTATGTGTGTTGGGGGGAGATGGGCGAAAAGGTGGTGATCGGAGTGAGCCATAAGATCTACTCTTTGCAGCTCTACAGGGATTTATTAGACTGGGGAGTACATTAGCATCATAAAGACCGGGAGAATGGGCCTGTGGATGGGCTGCAGACACCACCACTACACTTTAACATGCTCTGCGGCATCAGGCAGTGTGTGTGTGTGTGAGGAATAAGATTACCCTGATTTAACTTAAGAAAGGCTGTTAAATGGTTTATGGATCATCCTGAAGCAGCCCTGGACTAATACATCAGAAGATGATGGAAAAAGCTGCAAAAGAGAAGAAAAGGGGCCTACAAAATAGAAGGAGGCAGGTGAAATGTGAAGGCCACCACCTCTGAGAAAACAGGGTGATTTTATCAATGCACCAATAAATATAAAGCTTTTGTCAAATTATTTTATTAAATTAGATTTTAGAATTTATTAGATTTTTTAAATTTTAATTTCTCAAAAAAGCTTTATATTTTCTTGTAGTAAGTGTGTACGGTGAATGCTGGGATTTCATGAAAAGGTTCTGTTTCACCACCAGGGCAAAAAACAACTGCAATGAATATCCCCACCATTTACTGTTTTTGGCACAAAAAAAAAACAAAAAAAAAAAACATACTGAGCATCACTTAACTTTGCTTGCCATTTCTGAAAAAGCAAAACTGAGATTGGGTTCTTAAGTAGTATTCAAGAGAGGTTAATTGCACAGCAGCTTAGTCCTTTCTATGATTGCGGTGAGTTCAAGGCGTTTTCCAGAATATAGATCTCTGGTGCTCCCTGGTGGATATATAATGTAACAACATTTAGCAGGTTAATCTAATCCGTTTTTTTTGGCCTACATACACCAACAATAACAGACAGTAACAAACATTTAATGCACAGAAAAGTCTTGTGATAACTCTCTTGCATTTGACACTATATGTCTATTCTTTAATTACTATACAATATCTATCTCTCAGAATAGCGACATTTCCCAATGAGTTTCTTTAAATGTATTTGTTTTATTTATGAATGCAGAAGGGGTATATGCAAATCACTTTGATGCATGTGCATTTCATCTGGCCAAATGTGTTTTCACTTAGGAGGACAATGCATTCATTCCCAGGAGATTTGCACTAACCTTAACAAGTTGAAAACCTAAAATTGAATGGTTAAAAAATAAAGTAGATTAAAAAATCTCCTGCAAAAGTCTCCTGCTTCATTGAAAAGTCAGTTTTAGTATATGTGCACTAGATGTTTCAAGTTTCCACATGAACACCTCTGTAAGTCTTATATTGGTCCACAGTTGGCTTCTAAACTAGTTGCGATGTCAAAAATCCACTCCCACGTGCACGACTTAAACTGAGATTGAAGGTGAGCAGAGAAACTTTCCCTTTCAGCAGATGAAAGTGAAAACAGCCTTATGGTGCCAAACTCTGCACATGCACCATTCTGCACAGTGAACGTCAAACATCGATAACCAAAACACAGTTTTGAGTAGACCTTGTAGGGACCAGATTTGTGTCCCCAAAATTAAGCAGAGTGCCCACAATGCGACTATTTGAAATTATATTTTCACACACACAGCCTCCCGCACACACTCACACACACACAAAAAAAACACAAGCCAGTAAATGGATTCTGGTAAAACATTTTATATCCTCAGTAAAATCAGAACCTCTTTTCCCTATGTAGTTTGCCCTGCAGAGCGCCCTCTAGTGGAAAAGTAGAGGAGGCCTGAGCAACTCTTTGGAGTGTTGGCTGGGTGACAGTACAACAACAGTCAAACTGTGGCTGATAGGGAAAAGGCACAACACTGGCAGACAGACAGAGACAAACGCAGTGTCAGTGCTATGGCGCCATGGCAACCACAACTCCTCGGCTCAGAGTTTATGTGAAGTCAGTCGTCTTCCAGTCTCCATGGAAACCAAAGTCAGGGAGGGAGGAGGCATGGCGAAAAACGCCGACCTGCTTCAGTCTGACCCGAACCACTGGTAAAGCTTACATTCATGAAATGAGCAATTTGAATTCAATCAAATCAAAGAATCACCTTTCATCTATGTCTGGCTCCAAATTTAAAAGTTAAAACAAAGAGGAAAATAAAATCCCAATCATATAAAAATGGCATCAAAAATGTACATAATCTCTTTATGTCTGTAAGGTCAGTTGAAATCTGGAAGTTAATAAACGGCTCCCACTCCTTCCCCGATAAAACATTGTTGGCTAAAAGCCTTTATAGTGTGCTTACTGAAAATGGCTCTGAGAAGAAAGGGTAGTTTTGGAATAAAATTGAAACAGAACTAAAACAACAAATACAAATAAAATACATTTAAGTGGCTTAGTGGCATATAACATCTGAAATAAATCTTATTCCATAATTCTTCCATGTACAAAGTCAAAACAATAATATAGTTTCCAGTGCTTTGGGAGATAAAATAAACAACAAACTATATAGTAAAGAAAACAACCTCTTCTTTTAATCAAAAAAATCACCATCAACGTTTTTTTTTTCTACCTTTATCGGTACTGATCATACTGTAAGCTATATCAAATCAATGCCAAACCCCAGGTCTACCACAGCAGAGATACAACTTAGGTCCACCTCAGCCAGCCCCAACCATCACTGAGACAACTGAAGCCAGCGGGATAACAGATTCCCTTTACTGTAGGTGGCAGCAGACCTGAGTTCTACCTCTGCAGCTGGCAGCTTCACTGACTCGTCTGGGGAGAGGCTGAAGCACAGGAGACTCGTTAACGTGCTGATTTGAAAGCAGCCTCAAGGCTGCACTGTATGTACTGTATGTATGTGAGCACTACTACACACGTGTGTACTAAGTGAGCGTCTGCGTGTTTAATTCATGCCTGTTTGTGAACCGAGTGAGTGTGAATGCATGCAAGTGTGTGATAATGCTGTGCTTTTATAGTGAAGATTAAACCACATCTGCTGTGAGCTGAGACAAACTATCTTTCTCTCTCTGTCACTTCAACTTTCATTCACCTGGACCTCTAGTACAAATCGGGCCCTACAAGTAAATATATCAGAGAAAAATTAAATGTTTATCACCTGCAACAACAAAGGCAAAGGTAGCAAACTCTAAAGCATTTATAGGCCTAATTGAAGTTGATACTAAAACTAAACCCTGGTCATGACCTCTGACCTATAAAAAGCATGCCTTTGAAGAGCAACAGCTACAAAAATCAGAAGGCACATTGATAGGGGTTATGAGCCCGACACAGTTCAGGTTAACATCTGCTTCTACTTAAAAATGATCCTGCTTGTGTATTCTGTTACAGTACCTGAGTATTTTGACCCCTCGCAGATTTGGATGACACACTGTTTCATGAAGACTATCAAATGGTTTCCTCTATTCTCTCACCAGAGTCAACACACTTTACAGTGTCTTCTTCGGGGAAAGGTCATGACAGTTCGAAGTGTTAAAGGTGTAGAAACTGGAGGACAGCAGTGTGTGTGTGTGTGTGTGTGTGGGTGTGTGGGTGTGTGTGTGCGTGCGTGTGTGAGAAGACAACAATTACAGCTAGAAGTGGAGTAGATGTTATGAGTGAAGGGCTTTTACTGAAAGATAGATTATCCACCTCCTCCAGTAAATTGTCCATCCAGTGAGTTCTTAAATGTGGACACTTGAAGAATATAAGTCAGCTTAGCAGGCTAACACAGATCCTTGTCAAACACCAAACACCTTGTGGAGGCAAAAGAAAAACTGTGGAATAACAGATTGAGGAACAGAACAATGTGACTGGACTGCATCCCCATTAGATAAATTATGCATGCAGGAACATAAAACAATTTCCATTTTATTCACTATCGTTCGTTCAATCATTTATGGTTGCTAAAAGAGGTTGATGTAATGAGAAAATAACTTGTCCTCTATAAAGTGAGACAATGCACTCGGTTGTCCTTGTATCTGATAACTTCGATCTAATTAACTGCTGGTTTTGTCCCTTGTTCAATTATGATTCAGAGTCACCTTTATGGAAATAAGGCCAAGTGTGCTATATAACTCCTGACCTGGCAGTGTTGGTTCACCCCTTGTAAATGCTCAGTCTGTTGGGCAAAGTTTCAAGCTGCTCAGTTTATCTCACATGCACGTGTGTGTGTGTGTGTGTGCACGCCCAAACATCTGCACTATACAGAATATTTTCAATTATGTGAGTGCTGTGTACCTTTTTTTGCTCGTGCCGATCAAGTGAGATAATTGTACCACAAATGAGTGTCATCGGTATCTGTTCAAATTGTGTGATGTGTGTAGTCTGTGTATGGGTGTGTGGTAGGTGAATGATGTCTGGTGGCTGATTCTTTTCTGTTTTATGTGCTGTAAATGAGTTGTGTTGTGCCTAAGTACCGTCACTTTTTATGTTTTAATACATTATCGTTCTTACTGAAACCTCTGCATGTGCGTGTGTTTGTGTGAGTGAATGTGTTTGTGTATGTGTCTACAGTATGTCTCCATCCTCTATGCTGAAGCTGGATCTGCGGCTGGAGTCGACTGAGGCTTCAGGGGACATCGCAGAGAGCAGTGGGTCTCCGCCCATGGGGGACAAAGGCTCATCCATCATCAGGAAGCCCAGCTCGCCTCTCCTCCCCTGGACGTCCAGTCCGCCCAGGTCTCCTAGCCCAGACATACCGTCTGAGAAGCCAGGTATCCCATCACACAAGTCCAGCGACTGGGTAAAGTCAAAGGGCTGGGAGCTGCCTACAGACGGGAACTGGATGGGTTGCTGGGGCTGCATGTGGTGGGGGAATGGTGGCAGCTGCCCGGGCTGATGCTGAGCCTGGCCCTGGTGGTGGAGGTGGGGTTGCGGGAGGAAGTGGTGCTGCTGTGCCTGGTTCTGAGCCTGGTTCTGGGTTAAGTGCTGGGGCTGGTGGTGGGCTTGTACCTGGGGGTGAGAGAGGTTCTCCTCTGGGCTGGTCTCTTGTTTTATATAAGGAGCCATCAGGTCAGTTGGATTCAGGCCAGAGGGGGAGTTGCTGGGCAGGCCATGCAGTCGAGCCTGCATCTCCAACTCCTGTAGAAAGTGGACAGAGGTCAACATCGTCAGTCTCAATGTATTTGCTGTGATTGTGTTTTTCTGTGCGTGTGTGTGTGTGGGTGGCTTACCTGTATGCGTAGCATCAGCTGTTTGTTGGCCATCTCCATCCTTTTGAAGTTGTTCTCCACCTCTCTGGTCCTCTGTACATCCTTCTGCATGCGTTTGATGTACTCTACAGACGCCCGCAATATAGTGCCTTTGTTCCAGCGCACATCACTATGCACACAGTAAAGTACACAGGCAATTTCCATAGGTAAGTACACTGGTAGTAACTGATTTAATTGAAATACCACACTGAAAACACAGCATAGTAAAGCAACTCACAGGTCATTGGTTTTTGGGATCATTGTGCCCAGCTCTTTGATACGATCATTGATGTTGAATCTCCTCCTCCTTTCAACTATTGAAGAGGAAATAAAAGACGAAGGGGAGATAAAATAGGATGAGACAAGGAAAAGACATGATGAGGACAATATTCATACTCATAGTTCAAGGCATAAAAGACAGAACAAAAAATAACTTGTTTATGGCAGATTGTGGTCTTTGGAATTCCAAAAGTCAATTCTCAAGCTGTATAGCATTTACACACACAGCAAAATTGAGACAGAAAGGGTTTAATTCTGCAGCTGATGGGTTGGCATTGAAGTGCACACTGGATATACACAGTTAAGGACAAAAAGGGACAAACATTTAGGCACACAGAGACACAAACGCACACACACACACACAGTCACAGGTAATTACACTTAAGTGCAAGAACAGCAGAAATGAGCAAGTTAACCATCCACCCACTAGTTGCACTATGTCAGCTAAATCAGCACAAGGTTGTATAAAACTGTTTTTGCAAGAGACAGATTTTGTGTGTGGGTGGGTTTTACTAATGTTGTTGGGACATAAACCTGTTTACACAGTCACAATGTGGGGACTTGCCTTCCTGGAGACAAAATGCAAGTTCCCATAACGTAAATCATTACATTTTAGGCTAAAAACTTGGTTTGTTAACTTGGTTACATTTAGGCAAGTAGTGGTTAGAGTTAGGGTCAGTCTCCAGGGAATGATCATAAGTCTATGTAATGTCCCCGAAAGATATGGAAACACAGCTGTGTGTGTGTGTTGTGTGAGAGGTACATCCACTGGGTAAAGAGCTTGCTGAAGGAAAAACTTACTCAGATTGTGGTTGTCTTTCTTCTGTCTCTCCTTGGCCATCGCACGAGCTTCTGCATCTTTGCAATAACAAAAAGTGATTAACTAAGGGCTGAAACTGTGCCGTGTCTCAACAGAAGCAGTTTTTTAGTGGTGTCAACAAATGCCACAACAAAAATTACAGGACAAATTATGAAGTAATTTTTTTACATTCACTCGATGACAAACAGTCCTGCATATGACTTAGTATCATGTTGATAGTTTGACTGAGTTTAGTTTCCTTACTATCAAAAAATTGACTACAAACTGCAAAACTTTCGCACCTGACAGTTCTCGTTTGATGGTCAGGTTGGCAGGACAGGAGTTACTGGTCATAGCAATGCCTGGCCCCTTCATCCCAGGACCTGTATACACATCCAAGTGACTGCTAGACAGGGGGAGCTAGGAAGGACACACACACACACACACACACACACACACACACACAACAAATACATACATTTAGTAAACCTACAATCTATACATTAATTTTACTTTTTAAAGAATCACTTTAGTATGTCAGCTCTAGACAATGGCAGTTCACAGATCTCTGTGATACAAATGAAGCAGAGTGAGAAAGCAGTTATGTATGCCTCTATACAATGAAAGCTGTTTCATCTGAGACCACAGTAGAGAGTGAAGAAAGCCATATGAAAGCTTTGATTGAACAGCCTGGAATTACGAATTAAACTCCTCAAAAGCACTCAGATGTTCAAAAAGTTTTTTGCTCTAGTTCTATTTAACACCTATGCAATCAACACAATGGCAACAATGCCAGTTCCAAAGTCCGCAATTTAACATGATGTCACATTACATAAGAATAAGCTCCTCTTGTGATTTAATTATAATTTGAGAGGACTTAAATTTGAACCTATCAAATTTAAAAAAGTAATTAAAAGTAATGCTAAATCAAACTCCGGTCACACTGGTATTAAAACAAGATTATATCCCTATGTTTCCTAGATTACTCTTTTACAGCTTTATACACCTTGGTAAGTATCTTTATAAAGTCAGTGTTCATTTTTAGCATGCTGTAAAGTACAGATAGTAGAAGATAATGCAATAATATCACACCTAAGAACAGCCTGCCAAACACACAGCAATGATTGACTATCATCCTATCTATCTTATCTCTCTTTATGGCTTGATTCGCTCCTCTGCTTTCTGCAGCTCCTCAACTCACAATTGTGGAGTGGTCTTCTAACTCCTGAACTTTAGACGTTGCAAAACAGGTTCGATTTAGTTATGTATGGACTCCTAAAAAGACGTGATTTCTTTTTAATTGTACTATATAGCTTGATTGCAATGGACTTTTTCATGCCTTGTTACAAATTGTGTCATACTCCCTGAAGCGAGGGCAAATGTGCCACTGCTAATGAGGCCTGAACAATAAAGAATTTAAAGGAAAAGATACCTTATCTGCTGGCTACTGTGTGAGCTGTGAGATCAAACACATTCACACGCATAAATACACACACACACAGAGACAGACCTCCACAGGTTCATGTCTGTATGTAAACAATATGCTCTGCTAAAAATCTCACAAAAGATGTGAAGAATGCGGAGAGGGAGTATAAATCCTCACTAGTAAGAAGGAAATTCTATTGTTTTGGTTTAAAAAAAATATCTAATATAATAAAAACAGATTATAATGCCCGACTCTGCTATGATTGTTTCATGTTTTCTGCTGCTGGTATAAAACTGAATAAAACAGTTTCAAATAAACTCTGAAAATAAACTCCAATTTCCAGCCTCCTCTATGCTTCTGCACAGACCTCCCATGTCCCGGCCAGGAAGCCTACCTCTCACCATGCCAGACTCCAGTAAAAACCCATCTAACTCAATTGAACAAGCAAGCGTGACTGGGACTCAGTGTGGCTCAGTGTAACCATCCATACACGCACAGACACTCACACACACACTTAAGAGTCGAACTGTTCACTTGTGCCTGGTATTCAGTGGTGCTTTTACTAAACTTTGAGATTCCAAGAATTCCATGGAGTTTGCCGCTTTAATCCCCATCAGGATTAGCAGGTGAGTTTTACTCACTGGTCTGTCAGTTGGGAATAAGGCTCTGAGTTTTGTTTCCAGTGTATTGTAACACAAAACACTTTACACGGTGCATATTGATCTGTGCTTTGATTTTTGTCTCTCAGTTCATTTCTTGTGCTGCCTTGACACACACACTGATCATCCTCAGGGTTGATCAATTGCCTAATCTAATCAATCGGTGTGATGTTACAAGTACACATACTGACACACACACACACACAAACACACATGCAGACACACGTACATTGATTAAACCAATCAACCACAGAGGACATACTATCAGATAAAGCTAAAGGAGGCTGTCTGGGTTTCCCTCTCTCTGTCTCTCTCACACACACACACACACAGAGCTGTGAAGCAGTGAGTCAGATAGATGACCACACAATGAGCTGAGCCTGCACTAGTTGAGACCAGCTAATATTCATACACCACTTGCATGGTGAACCCCAACATGACGCTCAACATCAATTCGAAGAGTGCAAGAATTTTGATTCCAGTCCTGCAGAACCGCCCATCACATGCACAAACAAAAAATTAGTTCTAAAAAGAAAAACCTCACCCACCCCTCCACCCCTGCAGTGGCTCATTTTATAATCAGTGACCCGTGGCTGGGAGTTAGAGCTGTCACTGCATCCGTCAAAAAACTGTGGTTCACTCAGAGCAAAACTCCTACAAAACTAGCCAAAGTCATATTAAATAGTCTGACAAACAACAGCGCTTCAGTGTCTTACCAGCTGAATTTGTTCTCCTTCAATAACTTCCACAATGGCATACGTCTTACTCATCTCCTTCATCCTTTACTCATTCCCTCACTAAGCCAGCGTTCTTTCTTCTTCTTCTCTCTCAGGCACCAGCAGCACACACACCTCTCTCTGGCACTGCCGCCCCTGTCCTGTGAGACTGACCCTGGCAGCACCGATCCCGTCTTTCTTCTACCTCCGCTCCCCACCAAACAAGAGTGAACTTTCCCCTAACTGGACTTTCAGCCTGTTTTCCCTTTGCACAAATTGCCCTCATCCCCCTTTCCCTCCTCCCCTCTTTTCCTCCCCCTCTCCTTCTCCACCTCTCTCTCTCTCCAAATGTCTTGTAAACAAGTTGAACTCTAACTGCTGGCAGTTTAATTGTTAATTTTTGAGTTTGTTCCCTCAAACACAAAGCACAGCACAGTCCTCGTCGGACATGTCTTCCCTACAGTTTCTAACTATGTCCAGCATGGTTTAAGGGATGGAATGTCTAGTGTTTAAGTCAATTATACACTTTCGCATGTGTGTATGTGAGTTTGTTTCTGTGTATATGAGTGCATAAAGACATAACTTATTGCCTCCTATGTGGACGTGCGGTAACAGGCTGACAACCAAGAGAGCAGGTTTAGAGAAAAACGGCTGCCTGCAACACTAAACTTTTGTTACACTCATTGCGGTTTAACAGGACTAACAACTGCATGAACACCATCACCATCCCTCATAACAGCAACAAAAACTAAGAACATTAACTGTAAATGTTAATACAGGAACAGTGACTATAGGAACTACTGAAAAGTCAGCGTCTGAGTATTGATGACTCGACATATCCAACCCTATGACTAATTTAGGTTAAATAATTATAGTGTGGCATTTTAAGAATTATGCATTTAAGATGTGTGACTCTTTTGGGACCAAGACCATGCATATGGTATGTTGCATTGCAATGTCTGAATACTTAATGTGTTCCTTATAAATGATCATACAAACATGACAAAGCAAAGAAAAGTCTACTTTAATGAGTCACTTTTTCCATTACTGAATCTTAGAACAATTCTTTTGCTTGAAACAAATAAAATTTGCTGCTAATTGGTCTGTTTATTATAGTTTACCTTTTCCAATAATTAAGTTATGATCTAAAATAAAGTCAATGACTCCGAACAGATTTCACACAAATAGCGGGAGTGCACTGGACACTTAAATCATCTCATGCTTTTGAAACACTATTTGTACTTTTTGAAGAATACTGCATGTTGCTTTTTCCTAAAGCAAAGTATCCATGTCAATTCAAGCTAATTTTCTATATACAGCTCACAAATCACAACTTGGCCTCAAAGGGCTTTGCAATCGGTACATACAATACCCTCTATCTTCAGACCTTCGGTTCAAATAAGGTAAAACTCCACCAAATAAACCCCTTTAACTTTCCTGAAACATGTCAGAAATATAAGGTAAAATCTAACCTAAAATATGTTACTGAAAAATAATTTATTTGGATGCAAAGTAAAAAAGAAAAATTAAAAAGACAATAAATATAAAGAATTCCTGAAATCACACATTGTTGGTGGGTTGTGTTCACTCACTGTGTTTGGCATCTGGACGGGGTCAATGTATGCCTGAATATCATCGTAATTGGACTGCATGCTGATGATGTCATCAATGACCTCATCCATCTGGAAAAAAAAACAGGGGAAGAGCGTTACTTGCGTAATTATGACAAGCTTAAAGACCTATTATGTCGAACTTTAAGATAAAAAATGCAACTAATCCACAAAGAAGACCCTACTCATATGTTTATTAAAGCACCTGAAACCTGACGGCATATAGGCCTCCAGGTAAACTCGCTTCCAGGTGCATGTCTCACTGAAGAGAGGACTTTAAAGATGACTTCTATGTTATGGAGGCTAACTGGTAAGACTATTGTCTCTCAGAGAGACTAAAAGAAGAGAGGTCGAGAGTTGGAGAAAGAGGAGGAGGAGAGTTGGTCAAAGTCTGCCAGGTTCAAAGGGCCTTACATTCTGCTGTGTCCCTGTCACTTGTTAAGCTGTAATTACTCTTGCAAGGCCATAATGGAGCATTTAAATTGCAATGATAGCCAGTCTCAGTTATTGCCAGTTAGTCAACACATTCATCTACTCACCTATTGTACGCACGACACATTAACACCAGTGCATTTACAAATGCTGCTCAAGCCAACCAAAGACCAATTAAATCATTACGATGCTTTCATAAAATGTGGCCATAATGCCACTTTGGGGGTAATATTCAATCTTTATAACTTTATATAGGAGTGTAATTAAGTCATATTTTAGGGATATTTGTTCAATCTGGCTCTGGTAAATTGTACTTTATAACATGACCTGGAATGAACGTTCATGGGTTTATGTTCATGCTACTGTCTGCCCACGCTTTTACCTCTTTTTCATGGCTGGAACCGATGTTGAGCATGGCCATGGGGCTGTTGGGAGCGCTGTTTCCAGACATGAGCTGCTCTGTGCGCATGTGTGGGGAGTGGAGGGGCGGGGGGGCAGACGCTGAACCCCCTGTAGGTCCCATGTTTGTTGGAGGAGAGGGAGGCACCAGCCCTGCTACTGCGTTGACCGTCTACAGAGAGAGAGAGAGAGAGAGAGAGAGAGAGAGAGAGAGAGAGAGAGAGAGAGAGAGAGAGGGTGATGATGGTGTCAATGGCTGTTGTATCGTATATACATGGAACGAGAGACAGACATAAACAGATATACAGTAGATAGTAAAGGCATCTAGAAAGGTACCTGTTTGGTGGCATAGGTGGTGGACAGGTATTCTTTCACCTGTTGCTTGAGAGACTGACGGATGTGGTAGTCTGTAGGATTCTCGAGGTGGGTCTGTACCTGTATTAGTGATGGACAGTAAAAGGATGTGATCAATTCTTAATTTAACATTAATCTTATTCTTTGTTGATCATATTTATGATTTCTTTTTGACCAATATCTGGTGGAAACACAGTATATTCAGGATTTATGGTGATAATTTAGTGTTGTTTAAAGACACAATCTGTGATCTAAATATAAACAAAAGAACTGAAAGCTGCTGTTACACCCAAACCTGATTGACATTTATATGGTCAAAAATGACAGAACTGGATTTTAATATGTTTGAGAGAAAAATATATTCTTATTGAAAATACATTTTCAAGTACCAGTTTAATCAGCATGCTTACATTACAACTTAAACTTGGAGCTGCAAAAATCTAAATAACGTGAGAGCAAAAAACTATCAAAAAATGTCCCATAAATTACTTTTACAATGAAAAAAATCAGTTTTTCTTGTAAGTACTCTTAATCAAGGGGAAAGGCTGCCATGTGTGGCTCTAAAATAAAACCTTAAAGCTAGATTATACCTCAGGTAAAAGATGCATTAGTTTAAAGAGATGCAGCAGAAGTCTAAGCCAGCAAAGACAGCACATTTTTATGTGACCATATCGGTATTTATTTATTTATGGTGGTTAAGAGTTTAACAGTGACGACACTTACTTCAATACGCATCCCAAAACACAGAGGGCTATCATCAGAATTACATTTTAATTAGTACATAAAAGTTTAGTGTGTTATATAATTCTATTAGCTAAGCATGGTTTAACACTAACATTTAAAACACACAACAGACAATACATTGAGCATGTGATGACATATGCCCCATAATCCGTGTCCCATAACACTGTGATGGCACTAGGACATAGTAGCATTAATTCACTAGTAAAGCCTACAGGAGTAACGCCACACTAAATCCTCTGGTGTGGCCACATAGAGCAAGGGGCTGGCCTCATTCCTTCACATCAAAGAGTAAAGCTCAGCAGAGTACAGGCCTGCTCCCCATTACTACAGAGAAAGAATCAACTCCTCAGCCCTCCAAACCCCCCTCTGTTTTATAACCAACGGCAGGATTATATCAAATGAACCAGAAACTTTTCAATAAATAGTTGTTTTTTACACTGTCATGCTACTTTGTGTACACATATGTTTTTTATAGCAAATCTTGGATGCACTTTGGATAAATACACATGATCAACTTTAAATGTGTCTGGGTCTCATGAGCCAGAGGATCAACTATTCATTCATTCATAACTATTTGGCGCATCTCTGTCAGCACAGATGAGGTCCAAAGAAACACAGTGCAGAAGCTGTGACAGGCTCTGTGAGACTGATGGCTCACCTTATCTGCAAAATGAAAGGAAAGACACTGACAACTCTAAACACCCACACACACATGCATGCACACAAAGTAAACTGTCAATACAGAAAATTGCCCCCTACAGTTACCAGTGCATACACACTGTACACATTTACAGTTCAAAATACCATAAAGCAACACAGACACCCACATAATGACGTATTGCACAAACCCATACACACACAAACGCACACCATCAAAGATAAGGAAACACAAGCATCTTAGGAATCGGGCAAAATGTCACTTCAGCGTTATCTGTCTCTGTTTGACTCAGACTATCTACATCACTCCTGTCTGTCCTATCACACAACATGTCAAACATCTCTTATCTGCTTGTCTTCCTCCCCCCTTCTGTCTCCCTACCTGCTTGCTGCTCCACCGCATTTTTCTCTCTCTGCCTTTTTTTTCAAATCTGTCCCTGATTTTCTCCCGTGTGGCAGTGCTGCTGTGTGAGAGGCCACAATGACCAGTGAAGTCTTAACCACCTCCGCTGCGCCCTGCTGTCCTGTCTCCTTCTCAGCAACATGTGAGTGGATTAATGGAAGTGCCACAGCCCCCTGTCCTTCTAAAACCCCCCTTAACCAACATATTTTCTCTCTTACGCCAATCCCCTCAATGAGGTCTGTTCAGCGCTTTGACTTAGTGGTGTGTTTGCATTTTGACCAGAAGTTAGTCACAGAGATTTTACTTCACACATTATGTATTTCCACAGACTGCATGGTGGTCTAATCCAAGTGTAAAAAAAGAGAGTATGTAGAAGGATGGAGGGAATTCTGTGTTCAATGAACAATGGATCAAACCATAAATTCCCAACCCTAGCTATTTTCCTTTTCCTGACAAAATACTCCTTAACAGTTCATTCTCATTAAGCCATTTCATTGATTGAAAAGCACAGATTGCAATCACAGACTTACCAGAAACAATCCTGTTCAATTAAGTGATTAGTACATCAATATAAAAATCTATTGTTCTATCATTTTTCAGGTCATTTATCAATCAAAAATGTCAAACATTGGCTGGTTCCAGCTTCTTAAAGGAGAGCATTTGCTGTTTTCATATTGTTGTAAATTCTAAATATCTTTGAATTTTCGATGTACAAGTCAACACCCTGGGCTCTGGGGAATTATGATAAGTTTTTGTGGATAACTAAGCAATTGATTTGATAAGAAAGCAGTTGGAAAGGAAAAAGAACATTAGTTGATAATGAAAATGATCATTTGGTGCAGTCTTACTGACCTTAAGAACCTCCACGGGGACCTGCATGCTTTGGTAATGCTGTGGGGTGCTAATGGCTGGGCTAGGTGCAGGTGGCCCAGCCATGCGATGCTGCATGTATTGCAGGGCTGCATTCTGCTGCTGCTGCTGCTGTAGCTGCTGCCTCTCACGCTGCTCCTCTTGCTGCAGCTGGTCTCGCATCAGCTGGACACACACACAAATCACAGGAATGCTCAATAAAGCATTGTGACCTATAAACTGACTGTGATGGGTGATGCCGCTTTTGGCTTTTCTCTGCTTGTCTGCTCACAAGAGTGGACACGAAGAGCTGGCAGCTTGTTAGCAGAGCACAACTGGTGACTCACACATCTATTAAGTCACCCTGTAAGAAAGGTATGTAGAGTAAATATAGTAAAATATGCAAGGGCCAAATAACATGGCCAAATTTATCAGTGGAAAGAAATGGTTGCTGCATGTAGATGCCCTTCAAATAGGTGACACTTCCAAAATGTCCAGCATCCATTTCATCAAACAACAATACAAACAGATTGTGAACACCATAGCCACCGAAAACTTGCATGTGCCGCATATTGCATGGTGGGGGGGTAGTCATGTTGTACCTGCATCCGCAGGCCAATGCGTGAGGCCATTGCTGGGGGGCGAGGGGGCAGGGGAGGGCGAGCCGACGTCAATGCACCGCAGTCCAGCCCGAGAGGTAGAGGAAGCTGTGGAGGACAATGGAATGGAGAAAAGGGTGAGAGACGGGTCAGAGGAAGGAAAGGGAAAAAACAAGCTGAAAACAGAGAAAGATAGTTGAAACCAAATTGCTGGTTAGATCTGAAGTTGGATCTGTTTTCTGCAAAAAGTAATCCTCTTTATTAAAAGGTCTGCAGGAATTCCTAAACAAAAAGTGCAACTGGGCCACGTCTTAGTGGTTAGATGCTCTTTATGTTATACTTGTCTTAGGTATTAGCTTTGTCTGTGTTTGTTTAACAGTGAAATCAGCTGTAGTTTGGGCATCCTCTTCCTTAGTTAAAGATAACAAACACAAAAGATAACCTTGGTTCAGGCTAATTATGACACCACTATGGCCAGTCAAGCTAAGCTAAATACATCCTGGACCTATCATTGTCACAGCAAAGAAAAAAAAAAAAAAAACTCAAAACTGTTTCTAAAATCTCTGAGTGTTCAGCCGCCTGTCAGCTCGGGGAACTTGGACTTTTCCACTGGTGCCACTCCACTAACAGGTATGCCTGAAACCTTTATCTTGATGCACCACTGGGCAAGAAAGCTATGTCTTCCACTCACATGCACTCTGTTCCTACTCAATCAAAGGCACCCAGTACATTTTTAAGTTGTTCAAAGATTCCTCAAAGGTTGTAATATTTCTAATCCTATTTACAGAGTGTATATGCCTTAAAACATTCACTGCTATAGTGTCTCTTTCTGTCTGTATGAGTCCTTGAATAACAGCCTCTAAAATAAATCATCATGTGCAGTGTACTCATGTGATGTCTGTTTTGTACATAAACATACGAAAAACAAGCCATAAGTCTTTTAATGTCTAGGCATCACAATCGTTTGCATTGTTTGACACATTAGTCAACAAAAGGTGTTTTTGATCTGCAAAAAAATCCCAGGTTCTTTAATGTATTCTTTAGAAACAATTAAGAATGTTGTCTGTATAAAATAAAGTGGACACCTTTTTTAAAAGTTATATCAAATAATACCAAATGAAGTAAACTAAGGATCTATTCAATCATTCATTTTACTATATGGCTATCTATTAATTCTCTTTGTCGGTGTGAGTTGGATTTAAGATCCATCCCACATGCCTCTGTTTTGATATTTGAATGGTCCTTTGTAAATCCAGTAATAATTCCCACAACTGCAGTAACCTGCAATCTTTTAAGGATTTCATGTTTTAAGTCAAGTAAGAAGAGGACAAAAAAGAAATAATCAAGGGGGCATGAATAAATGACAGTAACAGAGATTCAGGATGTAATTTAGCTTAACACCACTTAGTATGATTGACTGTGCATAGTATTGCACTGGGCCCTGTTTTGCAGGCTGAACAAACCAAAGCAAAACAAGCTGCATCTCCAGGCTAACATCTATAAACTCTCTGTGTAGGTCTGACTTCATCCATTAAGTGGTATCATGTCCACGCTCAGGGTTGAAAGAGGGCACTGGGATGAAGCCCCCGCGAACTCTCTCCCCCCAAAAAGGGTGAATTTGCGAGGTAGTTCCTTGATAATGGTGGAGGGGTCATGTGGGAGTCATGTGGTCTTGTTGTTCTTGAGTGATCATGTGAGCAGGATGACGATGGGGAACACCCATAAACCCTGTCCAACATCTCCTCCTCTTTTCTCTCACGCATACACACTCACAAACATGCATACATGCACACACGCAGTGGGGAGTCCCAGGACTGATAGTTCCCCTTCTGCAATGACTTGTGTTCATCCCCTGAATGACTAAGCTCGTCTGGACCGACAAAGGCGTGATGAAACCAACCAAGGGCCTGTTTTCTACCCTATTCTAATGTCTCTGCTGATGGTAATGTGTTGTGAGACAACTAGATACAGAAAAGCAGTGACGGGGACATCAGGGTATAAGCAACCAATCAGAATCGGACTCCTCCAGTCTCTCATCAGAAACACTGTCTGTATATGGTCATAAAGAGAGAAAGACAGAGAGAGAAAGACAGAGAGAGAGAGAAAAGCTCATTGTGCGTGAGGTACAATAAGAAGGGCAGCTCCTATTGAGGACTGAAGCCGCCTGTTGTCCGAAGTGTACATTTCAGCACCCGAAGGGGCACACACTGCCCGCTTTGTGCCCGTTGGATGGCCCACATGAAAAACACACACCCATGCAGAGAAACACATTGAAACACACACATTCCAACACAAACATGTACCAGAACTTGGACTCCAAAACTGACTAAAACACTCGTCCCCATTCGCAAAAAGTACAGAAGTAGAGACAGACTGATGCTGTTGGGACAATTTTTTTTTTCTGCTAACATCTGGAGCTGTGAGCGGTAGCCCCCTTTTGTCTCGTGTCCACTTGTCTCTTTCAAGGTGCTTTCTCACAATGACAAACAAACAAGTGTGTTTACACACATGCAAATGGTGGTGGAATGCTGCACAGTGTATTTATAGGGACTGACAAATGGGGTGATTACATCTCCAAACTCAATCGGCAAGGTAGGAATGCCAGCCACAGGAGGACGTGTGCTCTGTGCTTCCAGTGTCTGAGGATAGACTCGTATGCTGGACAGACAGTAAAGCCCCATGAGGCACATTTTTGATTTTAATAAAAACACCTCCACCAAATAGAGCATAGCCAACCATGTTATGTTCCACTGTACAGGTCCAATAAATGAATTCCTGTAGCTTTACGTGCTAAGCCCAAATAGCCTGGGAACCAGACAAATCTGCGAGCACATGTTTTATTTGCTCTGGCAGATATGTCTGGCCCCTCTCCATTCAAACTGATTTCTTCAGAACTGATATGTGCCGAGCCAATCACAACCGTTTATCTAATATGAGGCGGGTTTAATATGATGACTGACAGAGAGGGGCGCTGTTGAGGCATCTTTGTAAATAACCAAGATGGCAGCCGCCTATGCAGAACATTTCACGGCCGGCTACAGCGGCAGTATTAATCGAAACTGGATGGTTTGTTTTCTCTAAAAGAAGAAAAAACAACTGCACTTAAACTTTATGTTAAAAGAAATACGTGTTTGCTGTACTTCTGACAGGACACAGTTTCTTTGCTCTAAATGGTTGTCTGCGGCCGTTGATAACGCCCTCGGAAATCGAAAAATGAACTGAGAGGTGCCAGATTAATACTCATTTGCAAATTAGTCTGGTGATTCCACTCTAAAGCCCAAAGCCATAAGGTGTATAGTGTACATGCTATTTTAGCTGTCCTGAACTACAGAATTTCATCTTAACATGCTATAAAGAGTCAATAAAGAAATGCTACAGTGTTATTTTCTTTTTGTAGGGGAACACATATATGTGGCACTGGCACAGTTTGACATTATGTATGAGTAAAGAGGAGCCAAGTTCATCCGTTTTGGTTAGGCTCTACAAAATGAAACTGCTTACATCACCAAAAGTAGCAGCTTCAGTGTTTACATAACATAGCCTAACTTTCCAACACGTGTGATGTATCATATTGCCTTCAACTGTGACTAAGCCATAATACACAATACATACGTGGTGTGAGACATGACAGGATATCACTTCCTGATATCATATGGTGACACACTGCTACCAGGCAGCATGATCTCCCACATGGGCCTCCCCATTGCCTGGCATCCACTGGGGTAGGCAGGCATCAGTGACGCAGTACAAGCACACAGCGGCCATTGTGTGTCAAACGCTGTGATGTCACAGCCCCTTCACTTCAAACACTGAAAGCCAGTAGGAGGATGTAGAGCGGAGGAAGCCCGGGTCAGAGGTCAACTCTGGATTGTGCCACAGATTAGTCACAAACATACATGCCAACAATAAGCACACAATACACAGAGGTGTGCAAATCATAGAATACATTAAATATGCTGTGCACATTGTTATGAAAGCTGTAGTTCTTTCCTATACATACAGTACATGTGCAAAGTATAACACATACACATTCATAGACCCAGACACACAAGTACACACACATTGGGGGCAGTGTGGGGCCATGGCACCTGTGCTCAGAGACATGGTGTTAATTTGTGGAGTGTGTATTTTTAGAATTGACTGTGCCATGCCAAGAAAGGCTTTTAACAGCCAACATAGAGCAGTTGAGTGTGGGATGTGTTCATGCACACATACACTCAGGTGCTCTCTCACAACAAAGCACATGTGCATACACACGTATGCAGCCACAGCTGCTTAACAGAATACAAAGACAACTTACAGACATGTTGAAAAAGGCTGTGACACAAGTGCAAAGACAAAAATAAATGTCCTCTCTGTATAAGTATCACAGAGGTTCACAGCAAGTAAAAGCAGAAAAGATATCCCTCAAGGTCACACAAATGCTTGTACATCTTTTGACATGTCTGGCAAAACCGCACAAAATGAGTTTAACCTGGCCAGGCCATGCTCTGAGACACAAGCACATTAGAAATACCTCAATCATGACAGGGTAAAGACATGCAAGTTTAAGTCATTCTTGATGACTTGATGATTACAATTTTTGATACTTTGTTTGAAGTTAATCAACACTTAGTCTAACTTCCTGTTAATATCATAAAGGTTCCAAATGTGACACTGCACTGTGCACTTCACCAGCCTTTCCATCACTGCACAAACACTTGCGCACTCCTACAAACACACACACACACACACACGCCCTTTCCGCATTAAGCTATCTGTCTGCCTGCTCTAATGACTAAAATAACCCCCTCTGCTCTCTGTTCTCCTTTTCAGGAACACCCTGTTCCCCTGAGCCGTGTTGAGTTTTTTGGTTTTGTGTAAGTGCATGTGTGTTTGTGTATTAGCGCGCATCTGTGCATTTGTGTACGTAGGCAGGTTGGGGTGAGAGGGTAAGTGTGGACATGTATTCCGGTGTTTATGGGCTTTTGCGTACTCACATGTAAACATACCTACAGTATCAGTATTTTTAAAACACTGCTACCATACACACTCAACGAGTAAGGTTGGTAAGATTATGTGACAGGGCTGGCATGGCAAGTATGGGGTCCTTACCCCTTCCTCTTTGGTCTCACACACACACACACACACACACACACACACACAAACAGCTGTATCCCTTAGCGACAAAACACACCAATCTATTCCGCGTGGACAAGCAGACAGACAGACTGGCAGGCGGACGGACAGTCAGATCATTTTCAATCACTCAGGACTGGTATACTGTTGAGTCAATTGCTACTTTAGATATAAAAACAGTCCTGTTACCACCTCATATCTGTACTATTTACAACAGATACTAAGGATTTACAGCCTACAGGGGTTGTGTGTGCACACCGGAGTGGACAAGGACACTTTAAGATCCTAGAAAATAAAGAGTCTGATTTCTATTTAAGTCATCAAAGTCAGAATTGCCTGCTGTGTTAATGCTGGGCAGTGCCGAGATGACTGAATTGGCGTATTTCTACTGTGAAACATACATAGAAGCACTTCAATGCACAGAGACGGACACATAGACAAATTCAATTACCTGTTAAGGATGAAAAAGAGTTCACAAGGAGGAATACACTCTGCTTATGCTGCTGACTACATGTCTGGATGCTGGAGAAAGTGGATGGCAATCTGCAGGAGGAGAAACAGGCCAGAGAGAGATGCAGAAAGGCAAAGGAGGTGTGAAAGAAAAAAGAAACAAAGACAGACAGACAAAAACAAGGAAAAAAAGATGGTTGGTTATAAAATGTGAAAATGCACAAATGGATAGATGGAATGTATAACTGTAACATAAAAGATGTGATTGTGACTAGTGTGTTGAAAAGCAAGGAGGCAGTGGGGTGTTCAAGAGGGGGAAGCAGCAGGTGTGCTTGCGGAAGCAAGCAAAGCAACAGACCATGGCTAGACCTGAGTATAAACACGCACTGAATCATGTGAAGAGATAATACTCAACTGTTTGAAGGCTTCACTCTGTAATCAGTTGTTTAGTTCAGTTTTTTCACACAGTAAAATCGTTGCAGCTCTTTTGCAGCTGGTTCTACTTATTTATGGTGACAAGTTTGCCACAAGAGGTTTTTTTTTTTGGCACTATCCTATGTGGTTTTCAGCTGTTTTAACACCTCCATTTTTCAAATAAGTAGAGGTGCACACATGATCTTGCAGAAAGTTTCTTTAATACAAAGACTAACTCAGTTGTGCGCTCACAAAATATTCAAAACATTGCACCCGCTTCGTTTTGTTATACATTTTAGCATGGTTGGGGTTGGATGCATAAAAACTGCTAAAACGATCAGTGTCCTTAGATAGTTAGTACATTTGAGGTGAATAGAAACTTCTGTGTAATTTACGGGCACAAATTGCCCACTGTGTCTCCGAAAAATCCTTTAACATGAATTACTATAAACAAGTGTAATATTTCTGCTCAGTAACCAACTTCCTGAAGGTCATCTGAATGAAACACCATGGCTCATCAACATTGTGTGTGAATCACAATGCTCGTCACCTTCTAAACACAGTCTATATATAGCTGACCAGAGAGACCCTTGTCCAGAGTGAATCTGTCAACTCAGTGCTGCTTTCCTCAGGTCACTCTGCTTCACAGATCATAGAGAAGTGTGATGTGAAACAATCGAGGCAAAGACAACAATAGCTTATCAGCACAAACACACTTTCAGCCATAGTTAATCATTACTAATAAGTACAACACAATAAGATACAGGAAAGACAATAGACCAGCATCATCAATTATCACCACAATGCATCACTTCCCCTTTCCTTTCATCAGTTTTCACAACTCCTAGTTTTGTCAGTGGTGAAGCAACTTCCTCTGCAGGAAACCCAGGGAAAGAACAAGAGCTGTTGTCATACCACAGTTTTTAGGACTGAGGCGTGCTTCAGACGTGAATCTTTGCTCGTAGGGACTTGATATGGATGTTTAACTCATACAATACTTGAAAACTCAATACAGTAAATGCCGCCCAATCTCAAGTCAGTAAGGCTATTCCCTGTCTAACCAAACAGGTTACACACACGCATCATATATAGAATATGTAGTAACACTCAGATCATGAGATATGCAGTGCATTCAGTAAACCTGTTGTGGTGCAGGTGTAGTGCTAGTAACTTATGAACTAAGATAGCAGCACTCCAAAGACACAAAAGATCTCTCAACACTCAGTTTACCATTTTTGTTTCTTAAAACCAGTAAACATTAGAGAACTGGTGTATTTCACGCAGTAACTTTCATTGTCTTCCCACCAGACTGCCACACAATCAGTACCATCACTCTGACATTCTGCCTCCACTTAGCTGCACATAACAAACGATCATTACATGGCTTGACAATGCAGTGAGGACTCTGGCTCAGATTTCTGTTATGGAAAGGTCAAAATGCGATATGTTACAAGAGTTTAAAAAATAACCTGCATGTTACTAAAAACACTTTAAATAAAAAACTGTTCAAATTTAACAGCAAATCAGCATGAATGGAGCTCAGACTGACAGAGTCGTATCCAGCAAACAGGCAGAAACAGTGATACTGATAGATATATTGTAGTATGTATGAACTTATGATTCTTACCAGCAACTGTCCAACTATCCCAAAGACAACATAGTGTATCCAAGAGAAATCTGCTCCTCCACGTGTTAATACACACACTCACTGACAAAGACGGACAGTTGTTTGCTGGCTGGGCCTGGCCAACTAGTGCATTCATATGCCGGCTCACTGGTTGTAACGCCACTCCTCCCTCCACCGGCTGAGTTACAGTATGCTGAGTGACACTATTAGTCACCTTCTTCCCTCTCTCTAACCAGCTCAGCTTCCTATACCTCCTCCAATTCCTCCTCCTTGGCCTTGTCCTCCCCCTCCTCCCACTCTTGTCCTCTTCCCCTAAACTAGTCTGAATGCCGTAGTCTGGGGCAACAACAACGAGAGCCCTGTGTCCAGTAAACTCATCTCCCTCTCTCTTTATTTCGTTCTAACGTGGAACTCCTCCTTCAGTCCAGCCTCCTTCCTAAAGCAGTGTATAGCATTTACATACAGTGACACCTACACATGTGCGTGCATAAACATACACACTCTGGAAGAAATTCCTTATTATTTCTGCCAGGTCATTCTGTATGTGTTTTTCTGAGCTATAGGGAAGTGAATCAGCATATTTACTTCTTTAAATGCAGTCCCACACACGATCACCTTGCCACACACAAACCTGCATGCTTAGATGGCAATACGACTTAACAGATGCTGAGGACAGGAAATGACACATTTATTGTCATACAGTAGCTCACCTGTTATCATTCAGTATGTGTTGTCACACACCCATGCCTTATCATGAAATTAATTAATCATCATGGGAAAAAATGTTTCACAGCAATAAATTTGTTATAATTTACTGAAAGTCATGGTCACTGCATTGTTTCGAGATTATTTAATGGGTGTAGGAATTAAACCAAAAACCCCATTTCAAACCAGATGCGTTTTGAAAAATACGCACAGGTGGAGTGACCACAGGGCACTGAATCACAGCAGATAGAAAATGACTGACGCAGGACACCCACACACACACACACACACACACACACACACACACACACACACACAAGTGGTTAAATTCCATCTGCATCCGTTTAATGGTTACTGATGAAAAGTGTAAGCTCTCCTGTCAGTCCCATACAAACTGTACTAAAGTTAAGCTCTAGTTTGTTTACTTCTCAGTGACTGGTTATTCTGTACAAGCCATATTACAGGCTAGTGAGTTAAAATAAAACTTCCTCTGAAAAAGATTTGTTTACAAGAAACAGTAGTCCCGTTGTGAATCACTCCTCCTACTCTATTCCTCCATGCTTGTGCACTCAAGTTTATGTATGCACATACAAAAACGCATACAAGCACAGATTAGTGTCTCAACATTCTCGACTTTCTCTCAATCAAACAGATACACACAAGCACATCCTTCCAACAACAGACACACAGACAACAAGCTAAAGAAACAGGATGACGACTACTTGCTGACAGGACCATTAAAGAAGCCTTCTAGTGGTAATATCATGCATAATAGCAGAATATTTTCACTTCAGAACATGTGGAAATGCTGTACATGGAGAGGTCCAAAATTAAGAGGATGTTTGTTTTCTATGACCAATACGATAAAAGGTTCAGACGACAAAACCTTTCCAAAAAGTTTTTAATGAAACAATCAGCAATGTCTGGTTATTGTCCATCATTCCACTTGAAGTGACAGGACTTGTGAAGACACTTTCTACTGTTTTTGAGGCCAAAAACTGTACCTATCACTGAAGTAAGAACTTACTGTAAGCTGAACTCATTAAACTAGAATACAGACCAGCTTTAAAAATCAATCGGAAAATCAATCCGCATATGCCTTGGGTTGCCAAACACATGTCTGAAAACATACTGTAAAGGCCACATGCAGAATGCCCACGTGCAGCGGCTTGTTTGATGGATCCTGTGCGTGATGTGATGTGATGTGAGGTGTATTGCCGTGTTAATGAAACTCTGGTTAAATACAGTGACAGAAGAAAGGCCTGAGACAACCTACTAGCACCCCTCCATCCATACTCTCCTATATGCCCCCCATCCTGTCTCCCTGAATGCAGAAACACAAACATTGGTATCAAAGCGCCACTCAGCTAGTTGTGCCTATCACAACAGAGGAGAACACTGGCCAGCATGGTTCAGCAGTACCCGGCTGACAAGCATCCCTTGTTTGTACACAAAGCATTCAACAGTGGGCCAGCTCCAGTTCTCATAGTGCCCGCAGTGTATTTACTGGGCTATTTTTGTCCAGGGGCAGGACCCATCCAGGCCCTTGGCTTATTGGTTGGGAAAGCTGCGTTCCGGTCGAGTCTGGCCAATCATAAGGTGCATGCGTAGGGGGGAAATCATTGACCAAGACAGCCTTGTACTCTTTTGACAATGGCCTATGGAGGAGGCAGGACCCAAATACACACATGCACACACACACACACACACACCGAAACACACCATCCAAGACCCTCTTCTACTTGTCCGCCAGGCAAGTTTCCCGTCGTTTACTCCATTGGTCACCATGGTTACAAAGAGGTTGAAAACAAGCACAACATACATACAAGATCATCACTGTAGCTCAATTGAAAGTGTTGAACGACTGTTGATATGTCTGAGTGAAGTCTGACCCAGCTATGCTTACCTAGGGCTATCTCTCTGTTAAGTAGGACAAACAGTGCTGTCAATAAACCAGACAAGTTATAGCCCGGGTCGCAGGCGGTGGGTCTACAATTTAACCATTTAAACATGGATGTGCACATAACATTTTTCTAACATTTTGTCTGTTTGATAAATATCTGTATCACATATATACTCTGTATCTGAAGCTGTATGATATTGCTGAGTGAAATAATCAAACAAAGATGGAGATGCCATTTTTTATGGCTTCATATAAAATGTAAATATTATAGACATATTACGTATCATTTTATACACATTATCGTCTACATCGGATTTAAATATTTGGTATCTTTGGCATCTTTTCAAATAAAGTTACATATGTTAAAACAATCCTTGTTCACACTATGGTGAGTTTCCAAGTATGTATCCACCTGTGGGTCCAGCAAGAGGTTAGACCTGTTTTCTACTAAAATAATTTATGCTTACGAAAAAAACACTTCCTCATTCTGTAAGAATTACATCACATGACCTGAGGTGACCTGTTGTGTTCATGTGTATTAAGTCTGCTTTTGTGGTTTATTGACACAGCACCTGCCATCCCTGATGACATTAACCATATAGAAGGAATATTAATTTCTATTCCATGGATCGTTGTATTGTACCTCCATTATTTGACAAACTTTGCTAAAATAAATGGTCAATTTACATACACCTGATGTATTATATAAGCTGCTACGGCTGGATGTCCCAATCACAATGCATTAAGCCACAAGATGTTTCTCTTAAAAGCACCCTTTTCTGTCTCGAGCATACAAATGATCAGCTATTATAGCTATTAATACAGAGTAAACAAGAGCAGGGATTTATGAGTGTGTTTGTGTGTGATAAAGAGGGAGTAGTGCAATAACCAGACAACCAGCCGCACAGCATTTCTTTTTGCAGGGTGAGAGTCAACATGTACAGTGAGAAGGAATGGAATGCATTTGCGAGATGAGTTGTGAGATAACATACACACGAACACACAAAATTAATTTCACTACAGACGTCACAAAACCAAAACCTGATCTTTCACAAAACTTTCCACGCCTCCTCACTCTCGTTTTCCCTCTCTCTTACTCTCTTTCTCCTGCTTTGATCCTAAATGGGTAGACAAGCTGAAAACTAATTACCATTAGTATGAAGAATGTGGACGCCTTTGAGCCCTTCAGGCTTTCGAGAGAGAGAGAGAGAGAGAGAGAGAGAGAGAGAGAGAGAGAGAGCGAGAGAGAGAGAGAGGACAGAAACAATTGAAAACACGGGAAAAGTTGAAGGAGGGGTCAAGAGGATGATAATCAATAAGATAAGTTCACAAGAGAACTTCCTCTGTTAGCGTGTGTGTGCGCGCTCCCTTGTAAAACTATCTTTGTGAGAACCAGTTTGAGTTTTACATTTTTGGAAAGTGAGGACATTTCTGAGACACCTTCAATGTTCAGGTTCGGTAAGGGTTGGGGTCAGGCATTTAGTTTTGATGGTTAAGGTTAGGGTGATTGGCTATGGAATGCATTATGTCAATGAATGTCCTCACAAGTATAGCTGTACAAAACTATATATATGTGTGTGTGTGTGTGTGTGTGTGTGTGTGTGTGTGTGTGTGTGTGTGTGTGTGTGTGTGCGTGCCAGATCAGCATCCATGTCTTGTCCTCTGACCAAATATGGGGTGCAGACAAAGGAATGCTGCATCTCTATACACAGGCGCGCACACACACACACACACACACACACACACACACACAACCTTATACAGTATATCACTGAACTTCAACTACAGATGATTCTGCAGCAGACTTTGACTAACAGAGAGATTAAGGAGATTAACCAATAATCACGTCAATAAACCTGGGCAGAGTGCAGGGCTGTTATTCAGATTGCTGTGGTTTTCAGCGTTTCTAATCCCAGCAGATAAGAGCCCTTCTAAAATGAGAAGAGGGCCTGCCATCGATTGAAGTAGCATCCATTTAGTTCTTCAGCTGAGCAGTGATATCACACAGGTTTATATGAGTGATAATCTCCACTAAGACAATTTCACTCCTGATATAATGATGTTCAAGATTTATCAAGGTCAATTTACTTCTGTCACATCAGTACATGTATTCATTTAAGCAAGTCATCAAAGTAGCCCGGCCACTTAATCTAAACAGTATGTGTAACAGTAGCACGTTGATGCTGATTTTGAAAGTGCAAAAGGTTACATTTCTCCTTCTTCTTCCGCTTTTAATATAACTGCAGTTGGCAAAAGGGTGTTTTCCAACTATAACATATCTTTCTGTTAAAAAAACATAATAATGAAAATGATATAGGTTACTAAAAATTTAGTAAAATTGGATAATAAAAGCTACAGTTGGGTCCCTCAAAGACATCTTGTTTTGGAATAGTTCGTTCATCTTGCAACAGAAACATTGAAACTGAAACACCAGAGTAGTGCAGTACAAAGCACAGAGAAAGTTGGAAGTGACAAAAAGTTGTCAGCCAACAGCTTCGGGTAAAATTACATACCATCATATGGAGGAAACTTAGGTGATGTGGGACTTTAGAGAAATACGAAAGGGCAAAGCTATTCAGAATCTTGTAATCTAACAGAAAGGCAATTTTTGTGTCCTCATCACAAGTGGAAGGAAATATTGTATACTTCTGAATGATCAAGGGGAAACATGAAGGTCAATTTGGCAAGATGGAGCCTTGTGTAAATCGCAAGGAGGAAAAATTGTCCATCTTAACTAAAAAAAAATCGACCAAATATAAGGGTGAAAAGCAGTCTAAGGGCTATGGCATTAATACCAGTCAGCCATATGCTGAAGATGATCAATAAGTCAGGGTTTGCCAAATCAAAGGCAGATGTGACATCCAAAATTAGTATATTAGAACAGTCATGTCATAAGTCATCAGTGGGTCATTTAAAATCCTTATAAAAGCTAAACAGCTTTTATTACCATTAGTCCAAAACCACTGGCAATGGAAAGAATACTAGGAGTTACACAGTGCAAAACCTGTTTGAGGAGCCCAGAGGGCATAATATTAAGGGAGCAGGATGCAGAGTTCATACCAGAGCTAGTTAGTAAGAAAGAATGTTCAGGTGCAACAGACTTTTAAGGCCGTTAACACAGAAAGATTTTGTGCAGGGGTTAAATATAAGCAGAGAACGTCTTAAAAAGAGTCTTGAAATCTTAATTTTATCCTAAAGTTTTTTACAATTCAGATCAACAGCCACCATTTCTTGTAAGAAGTGAAACTGCAAGGGAAACAAGTGAGATTGCTTCATATTATTGATATGTTTTCCATGTTTTGAAGAAAAAACAAGCTTTAAAAGACAATTTCACTGAGATTTGACAACTTGTGAAGTGAACATTTTTTACAATAGTAAATATAACATAATGTAAGTTTGGGAACAGTAAATCTTCTGAAACATAGCTGAGATGAGTGATGAACATCTTTAAAAGGGGATAAAAATATTGCCATCTGCTGTGGGCCTCGCAGAGAGCTGTAACTACAGACCCCTGCAGTTCATACTAACAAGCAAACTGTCCAAAAGTACACAACAGGGCAGCTGTAGTCTGCGCTCAGAAATGCAGCTGAGACGCCATTTTTACAGAGAAAAGAAAGACTGTGTAACACCATCACTACTGTCTGTCAGTCAAAAGAGGATATGAAACAGTGGAGTGGAGATAAGATGAGGAAGTGGAGTCACACATTCAGCACATGCCCTAAAACGTCCCACCCACACTCACCTCTGATAGATCATGGGTCGTGTTGTCACATAGCACATGCCAAGCTGTCATTCCTGTGGTTTGAAAAGTCCAACCTTTAGTGACAAAGCTTTACAGTAATTTGTTTGGTCTTTCTGATGTAGTCTTGTTTCATTTTTAAGGGATATCCAGCACACCATAAATACAGTTCCTAATTCACCTTTTCCTGGTCTAGTCACGGTACGGAAGGAAAACTGTCCAGGTCATGGGAGATCTGTCCATATGGCAAATGGATGAAACTGTGTTTACACACACCTGATGCTCTTTCACACTAGAGTACGTTCACTGAGCCAAGTCAGTGTGCCTGTGTGCGTGCGCATGTGTTTGTGTGCACCGCTGCCTCTGTTTACTTGGAGAAAATGAACCCCATCCCCACAAGCGGACATGAGCCCAATGAGCCTGAAAATATGACCCACACACACACACACACACACACACTTTTCCATTCACACAGCACACAGGATGCAATGCTTGTGCCAATTTGCGCACTTTTGTGACAAGGTAATCAGATTGTATGTGTCACCAACACTTACAAACACAAGCCAGGGAAGAGAAATGCACCGATACAGCCAGTAGTTTGGTTAATTAGGATATTATTTAGAACAGTTCAGTCAATGTGGTCGCCTCTCCTGTGAGCTTTTAGTGCTTCAAACTCGACTCATTATTCTTTGCTGGCCATATGAGCAGGTTGCCACTGTGCTACTGGAGAGAATGCAATTAGTCTGTCAGGCGTCATCGCTGCTCTACATACTGGCCGGTCACCTCTGACCTTGCTGACAGTGACCTCACAGCTCAGTATGTAAACTAACCCCTGACCCTTTCGACTCTGTGCACTCCATAACCCCACTGACTCCTCTATGTGCATCCGTCCCATTCTCAATTGTGCTTCTACGCTGTACGCACTCTTTCTATTGGCAATGAGAGCAGGAGTGAGTGCAGTGCAGGTGAAAGACTGAACAGCTACACAGACACCTTGTATATATTTTTCTTCTTATAGAACTGGTTATTACGACCAACTTTTGCCTTTCTGTAAAAATTCTCTGATACAGTGTTGTGTCGCAGGCATCAGATTTGAGTTCAGAGACATTCTTAGGAACATTGTATAAACACGCCAAGAGGCACATGATAAAATTACAAGAGAATAATTCAATTAAATTGGTTTATTGACATGTGGTAGCACTGCATTAGTGTGATAGTTATAGCTAAACTGCATGCCAGTGGCGCTACGAAGTACATCTATATTTTTTTATCTGGATACACAACAGAAATTCATTCATGCATTCACAGAAATGTGAAAGGGGCAGATAAAGATGGTAAAAAAGAAGCCAGAAAAGTTTGTGTCTTCTCAGTAGTTTAGGTTTAACTGTGTGATGTTGTTTCACTAACTTACGAGCTACAATTTGGCATCAACGTTATGTGAAAAAGTACTCACTCCTGTAGTACGGCACAAAACACAAATCACAAACACGTTCACTGAGTGTTTTGTGTGTGTTCAAATACATAAATGCAGGTCTTATTTCCTCAGACCGGCAGCTGAACCTGCCCCCATGCATGTGAATGACCATCTGTGTGTCTTAGTAACAGTGCACAACAAAGAGGTGGAGGTTCTCGTGTCCTTCAGTAACACATCTCTATCCGGCTTTTAAACCACAACCAAAAACACACGTGTCACCAAGAAAACCCAAGTTGTCTGTGTGGTTGACTAACCTCAGTGATCCTGTTAAACTTCCCTGCAAAATTCATCATCATTAATGGAAGCGACTGAAGTCAAAGCAGAATTAAAGGGAACACCTTACTTTACAAACATATTTCTACCTACCAACAGTTAAAATTTCTACATTTAAAAGATTACTAATGCTGAAATATCACTCTATGTATAGTTTTTCTGTGGTTTCCCGTGGCTGCTCTTCCCTTAAACTCCACCTTCCCCAATCTATATCTCATAAATCATCATTTATCAGGATAGCTATGCTGTTTTTTCTATTTCTGGTAATTCTCTTTACAAGCTGTCATCACAATGTTTCGTAACACCACATTACTAATCATTATCTAATGGGAATTAATGTACTAAGAACGTACTAAGAACGAAACTAGACAAGAATGTAAGCAGAAGCCTGAAAAAAGTACTCGACAGTTACAAGCTATCAGACCTATTGAGACCATTCTGCTCTGACCTTTGAACTTTATTGTGATTCTGGAGAATGGTATGGATGATCACAGAGGCCAGGTGGAGAGGTCAGGGGTCGGGGACCAGGGTCTGAGACACGCAGGTCGGCCTACAGACTTCAGACAGACTAGCTGTGGGGGGTGGGGGGAGTCCTCAAAGCACTGCTTTCACTTTTCAATCGTCAAATCTACATTGATCAAGGCAAATAATTTAGTATTGCAAAAGTGATCAGGACTGCACCTAATATAATGATTTGTAGGTGGATTACTATCCGAACATCACACCTTTATGCAGCAACTTTTGGCCAAATAGTTTGTAATGTAAAGTAAGATAATACATGTAGTTCCTTCTAAAATCACAGCTAAATCCCAAGTATATGTTGAATGTCATTAATGGAAAAACATTGACATTGCATCACTGGATGGCAGCAGGCATAATAAATTCTACCCTCCACTCAACACGCACGCACACTAATAATAAACACACGGTATGTAAATAAAGCCTCCGCGGCAGAGGGGACAAAGGGGGCATAGATGGTCGGTGGTGCCTTCATTATTTTTGTGTTTGCACCATGCAGGACTTTCAAGCAAAGGGCTGGAATAGGCAGCAGAGTATTACGGTCTGTACAGTTTACTGTCACAGCTTATACATAGCAGCATGCCCCGGGGCTGAGGTGTTGTTACTGATACCAGCCTGGCTGCTGCTTATAAATGGCAAGAGGGGCAGCTCTCCGCAGAGACTCACCGATGACAGGAAAAGGGGGAAAGTGGTGCAATATGTTCTAACCCAGCGGGTCCCAAAGAAGTACCAATGTCCCTGTCAAAAAGATTTGAGAGTTTTATGCTATTTAATTCATACACTCAACTTTTATATTTTTATTATTCCTTTTTTTTTTTTTTTTAAATCCATGTACTCTTAAATATCTGAGACAGTAAACATGAAAATGGTTTAGTTGTGCTCATGAAGGTCTCAGTTTTTCTAACTATATTACACAGATTCATAATAACATTATCATGAGCTGGAGATCTTTACAAATGGTGCCCTGTGATTCGTGATGCTTGCAGCCTTGTATGTAAAGTTTAAGGATAAAGTCTGTCTGCAAGCATGCAGCTACACGTCTGATCTACAACACAGAAATAGTTAATTCACTATTTTTGCAACGATTTAGCAATGTCTCATTGAAAAAGACAAGACAGCGTTGCCTCTAATTTCCTAAGGACAAATAATACGTTGGCTACTTTTAATTTTTGACCTCAATATATCACAAGACCTTGCGTGTAAAGCGAGAAATACGCACTTGAACGTGCACTCGAGGGGTTCCCCGAGGCGGTGGGGTTGTGGCAGAAGTTGGATTTCAGTGGCGTTGGTGAAATATCACTTACCCGATCTGAAGGTCAGACGGAACAAGCGCTCAGGTTCAGGAAAAGCGCTCTGACACCAAACCTGCCAGGCTGGAGCAGCAGAGCAAGTCGCGTTCACAACAACAAAAAAAAAAAAAAGGGGGTTAAGAAAAACAAAACGAAAACTCTTCAAGAGCTTTGAGTTTCTGTGTATTTCCACAGCCTGCTGCTGCGCGTGGAAACCTGGCACTTCGGAGGCTAATTTGTTTTCGTTTTGACCGTCGAGATGTTGTCACAACTCGGAGCGTCTGCGATCACCTGTGCCGCCGCCAATGGTACGGCGCAGAGGGGGATTGTGGGAAATGTAGTTTTTTTTTTTGCCTCCCGTCTTCGACAGACTGTGCGGTATTTTGGGACGATGACGTGACGCCTGTTGACTGCCCGGAGTTTTAAGAGGTCCTCTAACTTTAGCCGGCCGACACTTGTAGGATCAACACTATAGTGTTTTACCGTCCGCCGCTGAGACGCTTCTCTCAGTCTACTTCTATATTGTGGCTTCAAGTTTTCATATTTCTGACACATTTAGTTTAGTCCCAATGAAGTGTCAGTGTGGGGATGCATGTGCTGTGCACACTATTTATGAAACCCTGTGCAATACTGTGATCCAGGTTTATTCAAGTTTTACTTTTTTATTTTTATTCGCCTAAAAAAATTTAAGATTTTAGTGGAGATCGTTTTAGTTTCTCGTAGTTTGAGATTGTATGTAATAGGTAGACTGCACAGGTGTTTCTCATGTTGTGTGAGACGTTTTTAACCACAGGATGTAGCACCCAGTGTGACCACGAGATGGAAGCAAAATCGAAAGTAATATACTGTGCATAAATATTTTAGGACAGAAGACTGGAGGCCTTTTGAATGGGCAGTTTCGGTTTTTATTTCAGTGCAGTAAGTTTATTTATCAATGCAACTCTGGTTTGATAAAACTAGACCAACCACTAAAACAATCAACTGCTGATAAACAGAACATCCAGCTGTCTTCTGCTATGGAATAAACTGTATGTGGTTAATATAATGTTTGTTTGTTCGTTCAAAATTTACCTATAAATGAAAATTCAGGTTAATTGATTTTGACTGTGACTGATGGATGGATAAATCAACATCAATGGTAGCATAATCGAGCATGTGATTTGTATGAATCTACTCACATTCAACACTCGTAAGACACACCACTTTAAACACATTGAGCCATTCACAGTTGAGACGGAGATTCCACAAGAGGCAGTAAGGGACACGTCTCACGTAGCCAGCAAGGAGACAATCCAGACGTTTTGAGACCAAAAAAATATATACACTGCCCAAATCAGCACATGAGTGGATGACGGCTGAGGTAAATCATCTCTTTGGCCCCTTCAGTACAGAGCAGTGTCAAGTAATGCTCACTTAATACTAAGTGAGGCTGCATTGAGTTAAATAGATCAAGAAAAAATCATGGTTTTAAAAGGATAATCATAATCTGTTGATGCAACATTGTCAAAATTCAAACCAACGCAAATTCAAAATATCTATATTTTAGAGTAACTTTTTAAGTGACTAATTAAAACAAGCCAAGGGAGGATGGTACAAATGTTCTACCCTGTCAATCGACGACTTTTAAAACTCTTCTAGAAAATGTGCACGCGCAGGCTCAACATGCAATGTTGTCAATGTAATAATGGCAGACTTGTGAATCTTTTTATGCAAATAGTTGCATAAGAGGTGAATGTACACACTCCTCTCTGCCATGTACGTAGGGCTGAGCAATTTATCAACTTTTATGTTCTATAACTATCACTGTACTCATATCACAACTTCTAAAATTCTTGATATCATCTGAAATTCAGATGATCAGCCCTACTTCTCCATGTTTTAAGAAAAGGGAAACTGAGGAACTGCTGAAGATGAGAAGTGTTGTGAAATATTCAAGGGACTCCCAATGTCACCATGTGGACATGGCAGATTTGTACACATAGATAAATAAGCCCAGTCTGCCTAGGAATAATATTCATACTGGACAATTCTGCAGTACGTGATTTTTACATCCAGTGACAACGCATGAAGAACTATGGTGTTTAAATAAAAACTACAAGTAGGGTAGTAGAGGTTGGGGTGGTGGATGGGCATGCAACATGGTTGATTTTGACACTGGAAGGTGGGGTTTGCATCCCATCTCAGGCCATTAAATGTTGGCTTGCTTTAACATCTAACAATGACAAAATGTGAATGGGATTAAACATAATCCAGAGTTCTGCAGAATCATCCAACATGGTATTTCTGTTTGGTGAGTGGGATGAGATAACAGCAGGGTTCTTGGTGTGACGTTCTGCTGTAGTAGAACCTGAAAAGGAAGGACTCCTATGTGTAGGGTGAGGAGGGGTACTGTGGATGCCACCAGTCCATGAGCTTCACACTGTGTACGGGATCCAACACCACCTGGATCCCGCCCTGATCCCCCCTCTTCTTCCCCCGCTGGGGCGGCGAGTCCTGGAACATTAGACGAACGCGGTGGTGGCGCATGTCTGTGCTAACGTTGATCGTGAACTATGAGGAAGACAGAGACAAAACAGTTTCGATTAGGAGAGGAGTTCAGGACACTAGGTGCACCAGCTCATTTTGACATTAGTTAATGATCAAAAATTGAATCTTAATTTTTTGTGCAGAAGATAATATAAGATAAAGCAGACTATTGGCAAAAGTAATACAAAATACATTAGTTAGTATATCTTCAAAAAACATGTTGCCATTTTTGTCATGATGTAAAAACAGTTTTAGTGAAGTATGTTAACTGTTAAAAATTTCCTTTTTGATAACCTATTACTATCAATACAGGTCAGCTATATAGTTAAATAGTTAAAAAGAACAGTCTGTGATTTCTATTATATGAAGTAGTAGCCAATATCCACCAAAACCCAAAAGTTACTAACCAGGGTGAGCGTCATGCCCATGACCACAGGGGTGAAGATGAAGTTGAGGGTGGTGACCTGAAGCACGTAGCAGTCAGAGTCTGGGTTCGTGTGGACATCTATGTATTGTCTGGGCATGTGCAAGGACTTGGCACAACCATTCTTAGCGTGTGCCTGCTGGGATAATCACAGAAATACACAAAAATAAACAAACAAAGAAGGCTATTACCTACTATATTAAAGGGTAAGAAATAGGGAAAGAAGTGTAGTAGGGTTGATTGGGTTTTAACCCTTTTTACCTGCTTTAAAAACTTAAAGTTAAACTCCCACAATGCATCTGGCCGAGTCCCTGGCACCTTTCTGACCCAGAACAGTAAACACTGCAACAGGAAACATTAAGCACATAAAATCAACATTTCCAAAGTTTATACAGACATGCATACATACATATGCTTCCTTGTTACTTTCTTGTTTTGAAAATAAAACTGGAAATCACAAAGCTGGTTATTAACAGGCTTGGTTAGCCCTGAGCATTCCTATTGAACCATACTGGGATTTGCATTAAAAAGACAGAGCTCTTAATTACAAGTCAATCACATGCAATACTAACCGATCAGAAAAACAAACAAAATGAAAACAACGGCACATCCATATAGTTAGGTGACTGACAGCACATCAGTTCATTTACCTTGGAGTTGAGCAGGGTTGTGGGCGTGGATTCTGGCAGGGAAGGAATTTTCGAGACACGCAAGTCGAATGGCTCATACAAATGGAAGAGGGAGCGAATCACACGGGCCCGTAAACAACACATCCTGTCAATACAGGCAGGCTGGAGACGAAACGGCAGGTCAGCATCAATCCTGTAGTGTCTGTGAAAGAGTGACAAAAGGTGGGAAGGAAAGAAATCGTGTTAATTACATAAAATGTTAGTTTACACCATTATTTTGCTAATTAATTGAACCACATTTAAGACATTTTATCATGTCATAAATCAGCAACTTTACACATATGATATTTTCCATTCCAAGGAACCCCTTTCAGAGTACCCTTCAAAGTTTTTTCTGGTTAACTTCCTAATAACTTAATTATTTCTCAATTTTTAGAGAGAAAATAGAAGCACCCCACTTTTCTGTTACATTATTTTCACCACTGAATGCATGCAACTGATCAATAAAACGGCCTCACCTTCTGTAGAGCCTGGTCCAAAACGCTGCAGTGCAAGTGACTGTCCAGGCATTCCTACAGATCAGAGCAAATCTGCACACATCCTCTGGCCGAATGTAAGAGGCGAGCACTAACCAAATATCCACTGGATACTCCCCACCATCACTGCTCTCACTGCTTTCTGTGAAGACAACACAATCATCACAATAAACACCCCGGTAAAGTTGTTTTCTGTTGTTGAGTGCTCCATCACTCCTCTTATGTGCATAATTTAAACAACTTATACCCTTTCTCCTCTTGTTTTTCTTCTTGCGGGCAACTTTGGTTTCATTTTCTCCGTCTTCTTCAGGGTCTACGTCATCACCGCTGTCCAAAGCGTCGGCTATGACACTCGCTGCAGACGAGAGGACCTCCTCTACAGCACCTTGAGATGCTTCCAAGCCGCAGAGTAATTTCACTGAAACACACAATGTTTAGTTAAGCACCTGAATCCCCCTTTCCATACAGGGTCAAGTGACACTGCAATCTCAAATCATTAACATGCAGAATCATCACAAGTTACCTTCTTTTTCAACTGCATTTGCAACAGCCTTTTTCACCCTCCCTGACTTCACAACGGCTGGGTCGGCATCAGCATAATCAGCAACGGTCACTAGCGGAAAAAAAAAACAGACATAACTTCTAATAATTACACTGTGTAAGTCATACTTCTTTAACACATGTCAGCAAAACCGGAAATGACAACTGACAGTACACACGCAACCCTTGTGTCACGTGACTTGACGTTACAGTCATCTACCTTTTGGCTTTAGTTAACACCAGAAAACAAACCCTGTAGCTGACTCTAGCAGGTCCTCACTTTTACTATAACATTTGAGTCCAATAAGTCACATTCGGCGTTGTAAAGTGAAAGGAGAAACAAGTTCAAGTCCAGTCGACGGTGGGGTGCTAACGAGAGGTCCGGCTAGCTAATGCAACGTTACCTGATTCCGAACAAACGTCGCCGGCCCGAAACTTCAGCCGTTTTCGGTTCCCTTTCTTGGGCATGTCGACACCAATGATCTGCGGACGCTTAGCGGGCCTGTGAGTGCTGCCATGTCTCTATGGCAAGCGGTGGTAGAGAGAAAGAAAGAAAAATGAGAGAGAATTTGAAAAGTGTTCCGCCAGGATCTTCAGCCATCATGGAATGACGTGACGTTGGAAGTATCGCGAGAGTATCGTTGTTGTTGTTTTTTTTCCTCCGCCGCTCTACCGCCACCTGCCGGCCAGCGGCAACATTTCAACGATTTCTCTCGATAAAGAAAGTTGAAAAGTGGGTCTGCACCGTTGTATTATCAGCCAATTAAGACTTGTGTTAAAATATCTGCATGTTAATGTTTTAATTAATTGACTGATGTATTTTTTTATTTTACTTAAAGTCTATGTTTTGGAGGAACAGTAACACACCCTGATGCAACTGAGCTGCTTTCCAGACTGCTTATGCCTAGATGTTCCCACTAGAAAGCATTTTATTTCTGGATTTAGTGTTAATATTGTGTATTACAAAATACTGGACTATGAGTGCTGTACTCACTTGATATTGTTTTTTATGCCACATAAAAAATAAAATCCGTATATGGTGCATTTGTGTGCATGTTGTAAATGTTGCTGGTTAGACTTAATTGCACATTAAGCTATTGCTTTATGAGCATTTTATGAATTGTGATTGTTTTGCACTGCTGAAGTTTTTTTTATTTATTTTTTTTCCCGAAAAGGCTCTGGCTGAAAGAGCGAAGATAAAGTGACACATAGAGATGGGGCACAGAAGGTCAGCTGTTATCTATCGTATCATATGGCCTCATATAACAACCTGTCTGTAAGTGAGGAGTCTATACAGGCATCAATCAGACATCTTTTATAGTTAGATGATTCATTCAATATAAATTAAATTTTAATTAATTTAAACTGAACCTTAAGGCTTTGAAGAAAGCAGTTGGTTGGAGATGGTTCCTGCGTCTTTTGTTTCATCTGCCAATCAACTTCTCACTTAACAGCATTGTCAGGAAGTGACTGAAAGTATAACACTTTGTCACTCTGCTTCTTGTAAGGTTGCTAATGCAAACCATTAAAGCTATAAGCTATATTGTGCCAGGTAGACTTAGATAATAACCATCACTCAGAGAAGGAAGATATTGGCAGAAATGGTCACTGACAATGTTATCAGATCCAAGAGTCATAATGCTAAAAGGATCCTCAGTGCTGTGTTCACTGACCTATGTAAGTATTTTGTAAAAGTGCTGCCGGCCACTACAGCATCCCAGAATGGCTGTTGACAACATTATTGTCAAGACCTTGAAAACTCAACTGCAGAGAACCACATCTCCTAGGGCAAATTCCTATGAAACTAAAGCGAAATTAGTTTTCAGGGAAATTTCTGCTGCAGTTTAAAGAAGACCAAAAAAGCAGAGGTGATGCTTCCACCTCTGGCCATGAGAAATTACTCCCCGACAATTAAGGAGTCAGCGCAGTGATTGTCTCATCTTCTTCAACTTTAGAGATGGGTCAGAGGAGATGTCAGGAGAAATCAGGTCTCTTTTCATTTGTGGCCGGAGCTTTCACCAAGCCCTTTACTATCTGCAGCTGTAGCTCCAGTGCTGTCTAGTATCTTATGACCACTATTCATTTGCACCAAAAAGGCATTTAGATCTAGTTTTGCTGTTTATTTTGACAATGCTATCAGAGAGTTGTAAATACTGAACTCAGATTTAAGCTGAACAAGAAGAAGTACATTTACTTTAAGTATCGTACTTAACTACAATGTTAAGCTGCACTATGCTTCAAAGATACGACTTTATTTGATCCCTTTTGTGATTTTCACAAGCTACATTTTATTTCTATTTATTTTTTAAACTAAATGCTCTAAGTACTTCTACCACTGACTGAGGTTTTCTGAATATATAAAACCTCAATTGAAGGTTAGATTGAGCCACTAGGTGGCGACAAATAGCCATCACTGTTTCTGCCACTTCACTAGTTTTCCTTGTAGCTTCTGTATCTATTGTAACTTTAGAGGTGATCTATAAATGGCTGAAGGCTTTTAAACTCAAAGCTGTGATTGTGTGTGATTATATCAATACATCTCGATTTACTTGTATTAAAAACACAAAGGTGATATACATTGATAGATTACATTTTTAAATGAAATCATCCATTCTATACAGGCACATACTGAGGAAATGAATACATGATTGAATTACTTTTGTGATATTTAATATTTGTAAGGGTTAAGGCCTATGTCATAATCAGGAGAACATTATCCGGTGGTGAAAATTGACTTCAGAATATAAACAATTTCTGGTTTTATTCAATCTGCCTTAAGTTAAGAATTTCCTCTATCATTCCATGACAATTCATATCAATTTTACTTTATTTTTTAATTGATTTTAATGTATGAATTACTCTTTGCACAACTTTTATCTTAATGACATCCGCTTTTACTTGTACAGCGGCCAAACCCCTGCAGAACAGTACAGTATCATTTAAATACAAATCTGATCACAGCGTGGTCAGTCATAAGTGTTCTCTTTAGTCATCACTTTCCCATGTAGGCTATTAATAATTTTCTCTTTACACTGAGCTGAGATTGTCTTCCAGTCACAATTCCACGGTTGATTCTTTTTACAGCTAACACAGTTCACAGTCAACTTTTAAAACGTCAACGTGAGCTAAGAGCAACATGGTTATGAATTAATTAGAAGATTATATTCATGCCTCATGGTAAATCAGTTAACATTTTCAAGTCCCTTGTTCTTCAAACTTTTACAGTATATTGTTCACACTTTCAAACTTATTTTGAACTGGCAAATAACACCTGTCACTGGGGTATGATTCACAGATGTGTTTTCTATGCAGCCAAGGCGCCTGTTTATGTCTTTAGATAGATTCATTGTTTTAACTATATTGTCAAAACCCCAATGTCTTACAAAAAGGAACTTGAAATAAAAAGCCCATCCCAGTGGGAGAGCCCTTTGAACTTGAAATTGTCCTATTTCTTTATATCATGCCCAGTAGTGAAATTACTTTGCTCCTTTCATCCACAGTTATATATATTAGATACAGGATGGATGGCCACCAAGCAAAGTAGTGAGAGTCCGAGTTAGTCGCTCAGAACAAGGAGAGGCCTGGTTCCCCTGCCTTTCTTTCTAACATTACTAATATTTCTAATCTTAAGATCCATGTCGGATCCTGCAGGGTGCGCTGCACGCTCTCGGCGCCCCTGCACGCCTCCGCGGCTCGGCTCAGCTGACGCCGCTGGGACGCGCATCGTGTCTCGGGAGCTGTGAGGTCATGGACGTGCTCAGCGGCGCTGATGTGAAAAGTTAATTACATTCTCACCAATCCCGGTTCAAGTCTTCGCTAAATGCGGAAACATCACACCCGTGCAGGGTTTAGATGATTATGCAATGCCATTAAAGACCGTGCGGCTGATTCCCAGCCCTCTGCGCTGCAGACGCGCTCATAGGCTGAACGCTGGGAGTCGGTCCCTTATTTCCAGAGCTGTAGCCTGGTAGTGACAACTGCAGATTCCCGTGTGTGTGTGCGTGTGTGTGTGTGTGTGTGTGGGAGGAGGAGTGAGCGTCGGCTCGGTGTCGGTGTGGAGAGATGGAAGCGGAGAGGGGCGGATGCAGATAAGACTCGCTCCCGCCGTCCCCAAGACTAAGGACGCAGATCACGCGTCTCCTCTCGGATATTTCCCTGTTTTGTTTTTTTTTTTTCTTTTGTCATTTTCTCCTGCCCGTGTACTATGTTCTCCGTCGTGCTCGCGGGCACCACCCCTCCAAACGCAGGCTGCCCGTCTGTCTCTGAGCTGTCAATCACATCACGCCGGGATTTCTACATGTGAGTGAATGGCGCGCCGGGCAGGGCGGATCTGCTCACGGGGTGAAAAGACGCCGGTTGATATGGATGAGAGGTCAACCATCATCTCATCATTTCAATCACACTGATTAGGTAAGGCGGTGTGAAGCTTGAGGATGCACGGGACATTTCATGCATTGGGAATAAGGCGCGTATCTAGGATCGCCCGGGCTGCTGCGGGGCGTTAATAGGCCCCTCAAATCAGTTACTGTAAGTCTTTTTTGTAACCAACGTATTTCCCCTTTCCCCATCCCGACAGCGACACTGTCCTGTAGCGTTGCCCACACCGCAGAGCGGGGAAGATGATGTGCGAGGTGATGCCGACCATCAGCGAGGGAGACTCGGCCGGTCCTCCCAGAGGAACCGGCAGCGTCCCGAACGGCTCGGACCAGGAGGCCAACTTCGAGCAGCTGATGGTCAACATGCTGGACGAGAGGGACAAGCTGCTGGAGTCCCTCAGGGAGACCCAGGAGACCCTCATCCAGTCCCAGACCAAGCTGCAGGGGGCGCTGCACGAGAGGGATGTGCTCCAGCGGCAGATCAACGCCGCGCTGCCCCAGGTGAGGAGCAGGGGGGCCTCTGGGGGGGGGGGGGGGGGGGGGGCTGTGGTGGGGGGTGAGATGGACAAGGTTTTGGTACAGTATGGCACTGATGTGGACAACTGTTGACCTGTAGGCCTGTGTGAGGGATAGTGGGCGGGTGATGATCCTCAGACCTGTGGTCTGCTGAGGCCCCAGAGCTCCAACACCTGAACTGCCTCCTGCCAATGCAATTTAAAATGTTGCTGAGTATTTGCACCAAGTGGCATTATACGCGTGTTAAAGTTGACCCTGCTTTATTGCCTAATCTTGACGCCCTGTCTTGAAAGGGTCACATGTAATTTTAAGACCTTCATTATTTCAGTTTTGTATTATATTATATTTTGTATATTGTATCAGGCTATATTTTTGTATTATTTATGTTCTATGTTAGCCTGGGAACCAGACAAATCTGCGAGGTCATGTTTTATTTGCTCTGGCAGACACGCAGGTAATGGCAGATAACTCTCATTTGTGAATTAGTCTGGCGATGCCAGGCTAGTTCTATGTTGCATTTTCCGAAAACAATCGGTTTTCCACTGAAATCTGCAAGGTAATGTTCTAGCATATAAAAAACACACAACACCAAGGGGGTTAATACGGGCTGTGCACCTCATTTTGCCCTGGGCCAACTGGCAAATTAATGCGGCCATGGTGTTACTGATTTGGAGCAAATTAAATGTCACTATTCCTTGCTTTTTTCTAAAAAATAATGCCAGTGGGTTGAAACATGGCAACGAATCTAAAATCGCACTGCTAAAGCTAAACCTGAAAAAGTTGAATATGATTGTTTAACTTAAAAGGAGGACGCCAGCGCAGTATTCCTTTAATAAGCTTGGATTTCCTAGGTTTACACCTCTGCCGGGGAACCCCTCTAACACTCCTGCATGTCCCGGGATATCACCATGAGAATAAGTGAAGATGATGGGGATATACACGCACATACCACTTCAAAAGCTCACAAGTGGCAGCGTGCCAAAAAGGAGGATCTAAATGTCTAGTAGGTAGAAAGGTAATGTAGTAGGTTGAAAGGTGAATAGGGGGTAGGAGGAAGGTTTTTAACTCACTAGAAGAATGTTGACTGACTAGAGGTTTGGGCCAGATGTTGAGAGCCCCGCTGGTCAGAGAGGAGAGCACGGTCCACATCTTTTTATCTGGATTGAAACAGCCTCACCTCTGTATGTGGTAATGTAAGTGAAAGGAGCTGATGGTATACTCTGATATCTTTGAGGTTAGATGCCCGTGTGTGTGTGTATTAGAGAGAAAGAGAGCTGAATAAGGGCTGTTCCAGCCACCGAGCATGACGACAATGAAGCCTCAGCACATAAAACTGTGTTACCCTCTGACCCTCTGGTCTAAATGCGTGGCATGATGTCACGGTACGGTGTGTGTCTGTGTGTGTGTGTGTGTGTGTCTCTCTGAGTGTGTGAGAGAGGAAGAGAGGAAGAGAGGGAGAGAGAGAGAGAGAGAGAGAACCATGCTGACGATGACAGCCTCACTGCAGCCTCTTGTGAAAGAAACATGGCCGCTTGCTAGTGTACATGGCCGTTGGCTGCTTGCTTCCACACATGCATACATGTCTATGTGTGTGTTTGTGTGTCAAAGAGAGAGAGCGAGAGAGAGACGAGAGAGTGGGAGGAGGTTGTCATGCTTGTTTTCTAATCCTGCTTGGTTCAGCGTAATGTTTTATTCTAGCAATAATACAAGTATTAGTTATACAGTCATAGACCTCAGGGACATTATGCAGACATTATGACTGGCGCACACATGCATAAGCTGCCTCCTGCTCTCCCTCTCTCTCTCTCTCTCACAGCACTAGTGATACACTCATGCACACACACATAGCAAACACGGCAGTGGTCATCTCCACACCAGCCACAGAGAGATGATGCAACGGACAGTACAGTACTGAAGCAATACTGAGAAATGAGAAAATCTCAGTTGGAATTGATTTCTACTCAGTTTTTCTTTGCTCAAATGAGGACTGAGGATAATCTGGCCCTGATGCGTCGGTGGGAATTACATCTTGTAATGATGAGGGGGAAGTGTGGAAAAAATAACATACTGTATCTGATATCCCAAGTTTGGGTGTGATGAATACATTAGAGCAATGTTGTAGCGGTTGGCGCTGCTGCTGACCTCACCATCCTATATGTGTCAGTGGTAATTAGGCTGAATCGCCGCTGCGCTCAACATGACCATAGTTGTTGTGTTTATGCCCTCGACTACAATACAATATCACAGCCATGGTTGCTCTTGCTGCCTTTGCTGTGTAGCCCTCGAGTACGCAGTGTGTACATGTGTGTTATAGGTTATGTGAGATGTATTTCTTTCAGTCCTCTCTGCTCCCAAGGTGTAGACTGATGTATGAGTGTTGGCACAGCAGGAGCAGCCTTTTTCGCCCAAATCCAACCACTCTTCTCTTTCCGTGTGCCTAACAAACATTTGTCATCTTCAACTACTAGGTGTGTGTGTGTGTGTGTATTTGTCTTTTGTTATGTCTTCTGATGGACTCCATGGGACTGGTCTGACCCAGAACTGTCAGATCTGTGTCTCTCCTCCACATATACAACACACTCAAACATGCACACACACACACGCACAAACACATACAAAAAAAGTGTGCGAGCGATTCAAAATTCAATGCTCTTCAATGTCGTCATTGTTAAAAATACATAAACCAGCATCACCTTGGAATCAGTGTTCAAATTTATGTTTGCCTCAGCAGCGTCATAAAAATGGGACGACATTGCCATTTTACCACACACACACACACACACACACACACAGACTAGGATGGATATGTTCATTAGCTACAGAGAATAGAGTTTCAGATTAACATGTCAGCCCATTACAGAGCAAAATGCTTCTAATACAGCCCTCAGAGATGGGTTAATCCATAGACAAATTAGGTTTTTCTCACACACAGAAACCCATGCACAAATGCTTGCACGCACCCGCATGCTTATATACAAACACGTGTACTCACATAATGCCTGCTCCTTTTGTGTGTGAGAAAAACTGTTCCGACGCTGTCTAATAGAATGAATTGTGAGGCGAACGCGTGTACATATGTGTGTATAACGTAGAGAGAGAGAACAGACAGTAGGTGAACACTGTGTCTCAAACAAGGGAGGTCACTGTTCTTCTTACATCACTATAGTTCTGTGTAATATATTTCTAATTTATTATCAGTTGTCGTACTATGCCTTGGAATGGTGCCATTGTTCATCACTCCAGTGATATAGTATTGTACCTATTTTAAATGGTGTCGAAATTAAAGAAATAGTTCAACATTTTGGGAAATAAGCATATGTGCTTTCTTGCCGAGAGATCGATACCACTCTCATGTCTGTGAGTTAAGTTCAGAGTTGGAGCCAGTAAGAAGTTAGTTCATCTTCGCATAAAGACAGGGAGCAAATGGCTAGCCTGGCTCTGTGTGTGTTTTTTGTTTAATCTGAACACAAACACAATTGACAATTTGTAGTTTTAGGGGGAGCTATATGAAGCTATTGATTGCCATGTTTATTATTACTAACCAGTTTATATGAACAACAGTTTAGGCTCCACTGGTTGCTTGGAACACAGAATATTCCTTAAAACCACGAATTGTAATTTTGGTCTGTTGGGGTAAGTGTTGGGCAAGTTACTTTCAAAATGTAATATATTACATATTACTAGTTACTTTCATTTAAAAGTAATAAGTTACTTTACAAAATTGCTGTCAGTATAGAGTAATGCGTTACACTACTTTTGCATTACTTTCACCAGTGGTCCTTGAGGTCCTTGGCCCCGCCAGATCAGTCACGGCTCTGGCGGGTGGCCGAGAAGACAATCAAACTTGACTATCTAAAGGAAGTAAAGGTCGTAACAAGGTTTCCGCAGGGAAACCTGCAGACTCCGGTGCGCGTCCGTGTTCCTCGTTTGGAGGCTGCGGCCGGCAGGTTGGCAGTTTCCCTTGAGCTCCAAACAGGCCTGGCCTCGCCCTGGCCGCCCTCAATGTGCTTCCCGGTATCCAACTCTCCTCTCTCCTCCGGAGGAAGGCGGAGGGATTAAAACCTAACCACCTTGATTTTGGGTGGTGCAGCGCTACTTGACATAGTAAATGGAATAATTATAGGAAATCCTATTGGTAACGCGTTGTATTTCTTTGTTACGGCTAAAAGTAATATATTACTGTAACGCAATACTATTGTAACGAGTTACCCCCAACACTGGTTGGGGTACAGATTAAGATACACTGTGTTAATTACTGAGTTTAAGGAGGTAGGTGTATTTTTGAATTGTCAGAGCCAGGCTAGCAGTTTCCCGGCACTACCTACTGAAAACAGAGACGTGATGGATTTCAATCTTCTTCTTGTACAGTCCAGCTTCTTTGAAACTTGATCCATAATATGGACTAAAATCAAGATATCTCTTGTCTGCAACTTTAATATAAAGCTTAAAAACTTATGTTTATGTATGATTTTCTCCACCGGCTTAATGGGCTGGTGACAGGACAATCCTCCACTCAAAACACCAAATATTTGTTGTTTAATTTTCTCTGTGAGATAACACCATATCAAAAGCCTCTAATCCGGACGTGCGTGCCTTTTTGGTGGGATGTGAGTTTCATGGTGTGTTTGAGGGAGTGTGAGCGCGTGTTGTCATGTTTGGACACCTGTTCCAGTCAGACACAACACTGGCTATTTTTGCCAGCATACAAATACACAGAGAGAAGGACACACTATACACACCTCGCTGCCCTTCCAAAACAACAACTGCCTCTCCTCCAAAATTCGAACCCCTCTGTCCACGCTGAAACATAATTACACAGACACACCCACACCCACACAGACACCCTGTTGTATGTTGTGTTGTTTACACGACCTTAACAAATACCACTGACCAGTCCTTTCACTTCTCATAGCAGTGATTGTTGCTCACCCATGTACAGACATAAACACAAATTCACACACACATAGCTTGCTCACATACATTCATTGAGCCTGTGTGTAACATGTGCCTCTGGGTTTATGTGTATGACCATCTCTCTCATCTCATCCTTCTTCCTGTCTCAGGTATCAGTATTTCCAGGTTGGTGTATCTTCTAGTTCCCTTGCATCTATTTCCTGTTTTTTGTTCTTTCTTCCTCCTTAGATTGTTCCTCCTTTCTTGTCTCTGACCTCTTTCTCTTTGTCTCTTTGTCTCCCTCCGTCTTTCACACTCTCTCTGTTTATCTAACTCATCAATAACCCAGTAGTCCATTATCTGGCCCTTCAGACAGTTTGTGTCCCCTCCTACTCCTGCAGCTGACCTTAACCCACAGCGCAGCACAGACTAGTATGGGAGGGAAGGTGACACAGATTGCTCACTTCTCTGCAAAGAACCCTGTGTCTGTATGACAACATAACAGTCGGGCACCCGTTAGTTCCTCATTTGATCTAAATGTAGATTTGGTTGAGTTAGACATATAATAAGATCTGGTGTGATATACCAGGATGAATTCTGTAGAATAAAAGACTGGTATTGAGGAGTAGTCTTGTTTTTGCTGACACACGGTGGTTTAACTTCTCACCTTGCTGCAGTGATGTACAAGTGTACCAGAGGGTGTGCCAGCACACTGTGACATCGCTGTTGGGTGTGGTTACAGATGCAGGAGACAGGACAGGTCAGGGCAGTAAAAACACTACCTTTCAGCCTGGACTTTGCTTTCCTCTTTGTCTCTCTCAAATAAAGCAGTAAAATACCCCAAAACATTATCTAAGATGTTTTCCCAGGGTTTAAATGTATAAATGTAGGCCTGACAAAGGACAAATAAATAGAGTTATGTTAATTATAGACCTTAATTAGCCCTTATATTGCAATGAATAAATATATGGGCTTAATACCTGCCTTTCTATTACATGTTTGGGTTGGCCAGTAGAGAGCAGGGTATTTCACACTACTTGAACCAAGGCCAGCAGAAGTGAGCCTTGCAGGCTTGGTACTCAGCTATCTTAGTTACTGTACTAGAGGTGTGTTTTGCTTACAGGTACAGTGTGAGAGGGAGAGCGTGTCAAAGCTAATATACCTTACACTGCAGAGGAAGAGATCCAAGGTCCCCCTGCATTGTGTTCGGAGGTGGCCTTAGCTTATCATGACACACACGCATTCAGCAAGGCACAAACGCTCTTGCTTACATCTGCACCCATCCACAAACAAACAGTAACACACACACACAGCCAGTGTTTTCCTAAATGTCAGCATGCGCTGTCTACATGTCGTCTTGAGTCTGTGTGTTTGTATGTGTGTGAGTGAGCATGCCCATGGCTAGTCTTGCTTATGCATGGATGGCTGAGGCAGCTTAGTGCACCATGATAGGAGAATATTGAGGAGAGTGGGCGAAGTCAGTTGAAAAATTGCCACATCTCATTGGTCTGCTACTGAAGTCCAAATCTTATGCTATGTGTTATGTAAGAACAAAATACTGGAATTTAGGTTGATGTGGAGGAAAGTGGAGCATGAAGTGAGCAGCTGAATGTCACCAAGAAACCCTGTAAGAAAAAAAGAGAGAGAGAGAGAGTCGGAGGGAAAGAATGAGACGAGCGAGAGGGAAGAAGAACATTGTTCTCACTGACTCAACCGAGAAGGGTGCCCCATTCACAATCTTACCCTAGTCTTAACTACATCAAACCTTTGCTTAACCCCTGTATATTTTGGGGAATTTTAAGCCTTTATTACAGACTGTGGAGAAACAATAGGAAGGTTTGGGGGTGCAACAAAGGTCCCCAATTTGCCCTAGTGATGTTGTGGTTCATGGTCAGCCTTTTAACCCCTAGGCCCATGGGGCGCTCCGACCACATCCAAACTAAACTTTTCCATCTCAAATTTTATTCAGAAACATAGCCATTTCTAAAGGAAAGCTACAAATACTTAGATCTTATTACATAGATAACATTGTATAAGTTGATCGCTGAGATCTGGGATGCGCTGACATTGCTAAAAAGAAGTTAGACACAGATTATCTAAACCACTATATTTGTAGGGAAAACTGTAAGCCAGTGCATTTGAAATGCCTATAATTATCCCTAATTTGACAGGAAAACTGTGATAGTTGTTTACAATGGAAAGTTTGGGTAATATTTTCATCCAGCATCTTTATTTTCTCTCTCAGTCTAGCTAACTAGGGGCCCCGACCGTTTTCTTGCCTCATCCGACTTTTTTGCAATTTTGCCACACTCCCAGATTTCAGCAACTTAATTGGCTAGTACAAAGTTTTATTACTCATTGAAAATGAAGGCCTTAACTAAAAAAATAAGATCCAAGTTGTAATAGATTATCCTTTAATCTCATGCCTTTGCCTAACCATCTGTTTTGATAGACCAGTGGGAGAACTTCTATCCATAACGGTGGTCAGATCCATAATTTCGCAAGAGAGAAAGAGACCAATTTAAATAACCCCAGAATGAGTGAGAAGTGAGTCTAATTAACAACCTAGCCACCTCCCAGCAGCTGACTGGCATCACACCTCTCTCATGTCTCTTTCTTATCTTCTCTTCCCCTCATGCTGCATCATGACAGCTTTACATCATCTGTCAGTCGCTTTTCCTCCACTCCTCCGCAGTTCACTCCACAATCCTCCCTCTTCTGCCTGAGTATGTTGTCCAGCCTTGATTCAAGCACACGCAAACACTCTGAACAGGTCAGACAGGCCCCTGGCAAGGGCTTGTGCACAGCTTTTGGGCCCCTGAGCACTAATAGATTATTAGTGTGCAAAGCGAGCTCCCCCACGCTGATCCTGCCACACCACGGCTTCAGCGCTCCATCTCTCAGTAGCATCCATCCTTCGCTCCTTCCATCCCTCTGCCAGTACCATCTGGCTCTCAGCACCAGGCACATTTAGCTCAGCCGGGCGCCAATTTGTCCCCCTGGCTGCCTGGGAGAGAGAAGGAGAGTGAGGGAAGCAAGACGAGGAGTGGGAAAGAGAGACAGATATATGGAGTAAGATTTAGCAAAGAGAGACAGACAGAGAGTAAGTCAGGAAAAAAAAAGCTGAATCAAGCGTACCTGACGGTCCCCAGCAGCGAGGGACATGCTCTGGTAATGGGCAGAATGAACCGTCACTGTGTGTGTGTGTGTGTGTGTGTGTGTGTGTGTGTGTGTGAGTTCCCTCTCCCTGGTAATAAGAGTAGAGTGATTGGAGTTGCAGGACCACCAGAGGGAAAGGCGAGAGTAATGACAGAGGGAGGCAGGAAAGGACAGAATGAGAAAGAGGAGGAGGAAGAGGAGGTGAGAAGAAGCTTTCCAGCCAGCAGGTAAGCCCACAGCGGCCCTGCCATGTCTAACAACTACACTATTGGAACTCTGTCAGTTCACTTTCCCTCCTGCAACTCGCTCAGAATAGAAGATAAGGTATCGGTGGGCAGGAGGGGGGTATGGATGTTTCTGAAACGTGTGGAAGTGTCTCAATGCCCAAGGTTATGAACTTCAAAGGTATACTACACAAACTGTAATCACCCACACGTGCAACGACGCAGAAGAAAAAACGCGAAAAAAACGCACACAGCCCCTCTCCCAAAAAAAACATGCTCACACACAAATGCACACACACACACACACACACACGCACACCCACCCACACCCACACACACAGTTGTAGGGGCAACATTTTCTAGACCCCAGTTTTTCCCAGCAAGAGACTTAAGCAGCAGCGGCAGAGGCGGCGACATCACAAGCTAAGTCCCCGACTGGACCCTTAAAGGGATTTAAAGAACTTCAAAATGCTTCATCTGCTCCATGAAATACAGCTTGTCAGTGTCTCACAACATAGCACACACCCCCTGCTGCTGACTGTCAATAACACCCACACGCGCACACGCTCGCACACACATAGATTTGAGAGAGCGTGGCGGTGCGAGTGAAATGCAGGATTTGGGAGAAGGACACAGTGGTAGGACAAATATTGCGGTATACAGCTACAGTAATGGCTCCCGTGAAGCATGTAGTGTTCTCTGTGGATATGCATGTTATGTGAATAGGCTTTATCTGTATTTGTTTAATAATTTGTGTTGAATTGGTTCCAGTGACATTTACCCATAGTAGCCTAATTTAGAGTTTATTTGTGAAGAAGAAATCAGTTTTCTTTATAAATTTGTTCTGGCCATCATTTCCATTTGTTATAAAACCATGTCACACACCAGTTAAGTTGTAGACACAGGGACCGGAGACACAGCTTTATAACGCAATTCATGGGGCATAGCAACATGAGAAAATTAGTGTCACCAAGTCTATTTTAACTGGCATTAACTGAGTTTTGGTCAACTCGGGTCAGTACAAGCTGTAAACACAACATTGACAAGTTATAAAAGTTGATATGGCTCATGTGTTTTAACTAAAACAGTTATTTTTACAAATTCCGCAGATTCGTAGCAACATCAGCATCAAACTTAGCACTAAACATTTGGAACTCATGTTTCTTTCTATCCAACAAAAATAAGTCCAATAGTAACTCTTCTTTTAGCTCTGTTTTGCTCTGTCGACTTCTGAGAAAATGTCTCTTTACCACCTGAATGCTTCACAATGTTCACCAACTAGTCACTAACTTTGTCTGCTTTGGTGCTGGGCAGGTAGCGTTCAAAATCGCAGGTTCTAAAACCAAAACACCAAAACTAGTAAAAAAAATGCTCAAATGCTCTGTAGAGCAGAGATAGAAAGATATTGATCAGTGCAGCTTTAACCCTCTTATTATTGCCAGTAGTGAAAAAAGAAGTCAAGTGCTGGTAACCAGGAAGTAGCTCTGCAATGCAATGACGTTCACTTCCGTTTTCACTTCCAAGTAAGTGGTCTTTGACCTGATATCAGACAGAATTATCAACTCGTTACACTCCATTTCAATCTTCAGTCTGACATTGCCTCTAACTGATTTCCGTGGGGGAGGGGGATTCCATTTTCCCTAACAAATCACTAGAGACCAACCTATCTGCTATATCTAACGTCAGCTTGGGTCCGCACCGTTGCCATGCCGGCGTACACCTGTGGTGCGGCGAGTAGGTGGAGTCGCACACCATTTGTGGTTCAGCCGCGAGAGCTGCGCTTACGTCACGACAACCACATGGCCCATAAACACAAACAAGTCGAGGGAGATTCATAAGACGATGGCTTATTAATGCCACTGGCTGACAGATTATACTCCATTTAAACAGTTTTCCCACATCTGGCTGTTACATTTTAAGTGACGCACCAGCTCACTGAAATTGAGCCGACCCCTTGACAACGATCGACAACAGCTTGACAAGCGTAAAATGTTCACGTAAATGATAAAAAAAAACATGGCAGACACCTTTAAAAAGGGACTAAGGCTGTAAACCATAGAATATGATCATTCCCACATACAGCACTCAGTTAGTTTCTCTTTGAGAACAGATGCCAGAGGTGTTGATTTCTTACGTATAAGAAAATGGTTCAAGTGATAAATAGCCCACAGCGAGTCAGCACTTCCCGGTATTTGTAAGTGTCCAACTGGGCTGATACATCATGCACACGCACAGCCAGACATGAACACGTGCATAAACACCCACAGAACACCCGGACTCGGATGTGTCTCACAGAGAAAGATGTATGTGCTGATGTAAAAGAGATGTTAGCCAGCTCACAGCGCTATCATGGCTGGCCACACACCAAAATACACTGTGTTCTGAGGATATGCTTTGATAAATACACAATGACATACACCAACTTTACACTACTGCATGCACCCTATCTGAGGCTGATTTAAACAGCATGTGTTCACGAAGTACATACTGGAGAAAACGAATGAGATATTTTCGGTTCACGTTCCACAGAAAGCTCTCAGATTGCCTTGTCTCTGTATTAAATCACGACCATTTTATTCAGCACCACCTACAACTTCCCTTAGTTCTCAGCTACAGTCTGTTATTCATTTACTTCCAACTCCATTCACAGACATGTGGGTTGGTGCAGACACTCAAAAGTGTGTGCACAGTTTTATACGCACACACATATACAAGCTCTGTCCTTGTTTCTCTGAGTTTGCGGTGAAGTTGTTCTTCTTTTTATCATCTTTGGTTTAATTTCTATGTCTCCTTGTTTTCCGTAAAGGACCTGTTGCTTAAAATCAGTCTTTGAACACATTTGAGTTGACTCGGGGAAGATCCAATATCCATATTAATATTACCCACACACTGATCTGTTCTCTCTCTTCAAAGTCTCACTCCCCTCCCTTTTCTCTCTCTCTCACTCTCACTGACTCTCTATCTCTCTTGCTCCCCCGCTCTCCGTCTTATCAGTGCTGATGGCTTTAAGCGTGTGTGCTGAGAGGTCTATTAGTTAGCTATCGTTCTGTCAGATAATGCTTCATATCTCTCAGCTAGTTCACTGTACTTATAGCTTTGCTCTGCCTGCATGAGGTATATCAGATTGGGGCACAAACCTCAACACATTTTAAAAATATATATACTTTTGGGTGAAGGATTGATTTCAGTCTCACGGTGGTTGCCTGAAGAAGCAATGCTGCATGAATCTCAAAATGTTGTTTTATTAAGGGGGGTTTATTAACATACCATATCAAGTGGAAGTGTATATGTGTGTATATGTCCTTTAGCAATTGCGTGTGTGCACTGAATTGACCTAAATCAGCTCATTAAACTAGGAGGTCTGGTGAGTCTTCACATCTCAGTAGTAGCCTGAGAACATTTATGTTTAAATGAGGGTATGCTTGATACGTGCATGTATGTGTGTGTATGCATGTGCATCCACATGTCACTGTTTCAACGGTACCAAGGAAACATTTATTTTGTGATTGCATTGCAAAGTCCATGTAGTACATCTAATTACAATGCTAATAGCCTGCACTGCTCCCACATATTGTAATTGTATGAATAACTGATACACACACACTCCCTGTCATCTCCATGGCCAGCTCTGTCTGTCGATGATGAAGGTCAGTAAGCATTGTGGTGCCCCATTAGAATAATGGGGGCTGTGACGTGGCCTGCCCCAGTGCAAGAGGAACATCATTCACACTTAGCTGCTTTCCTGTCTCTCCGTTGCCGTATGCCCTGCACCGTCTCTTCTTGCCCTTAATTCCACACTGCAATAGCCCTTTCATTTACTCATGTTAACTTTCACCCACTTCCTCTCTCTAACACACACAGACTTAAAATACACAAACACCGACTCTTTGTGTCAGTGACATCAGATGCCTCTTAGATGTTTTTGAACACTTTGAATTTGGTTTAAAACTCAAGTAAATTCCCAACAGTAGAAAACATGAACAAAGAATATAAGTGCACTGAGAAATGCTTGTGACTATTTAATTGGAAATGGCCTGCGGTATATGCGGTTGGAAATGGCCTAGATCTGGATAACTATAATTAGGCACCTGTAGTCAACAGCATGCTGTTTGACTTAAGACTGATGGCAGCTCTGTCTGTTTGCTATTGACATACAGCACACTGGGTCTGCCAGGAGTTCTTTTCAGTTTCTAGATGCCTTTTAATACTGTAGTGTGCCCTACACTGCTCAAAGAGACAACGTTTCTTGGCTGTCTTTGTAAGACAAACAGTGCTAGGAAGCATGGCCACCCTGAATTGTAGAAAATGTTTACTCTTTTCACAAATAAGCTTCATAATTTCAGTGCAATTGCAGTTGAAGTAATACCCAGCTCCAACTCCTGGTTGTTCATAAAACAATGCTACTATCTTAAATACTGAATTTTTTTTCCAGTTCTGTTCTACCTTATTGTTTCTTCATTTCATGTTACTACTTTTAGTAATTCAGTTTGACACATTTGACTAACATTGTACTGTATATAATAGGGAAGATTGTGCTTGTTGATGAGACTTGCACTACCTATTTCTAAATAGTCTAAATCAGTGGATTTTGGTTTGATGCTTGATATTCCATGTCGTCTCTGTAGTGAGCCAGTCTCACATTGCAACAAACAACACTGCATAACCTTGGCATAATAATGAATTTATGCACTTTATCTCCTGCTTCCCAGATGTGACAGCTGTGAGTTAACACATTTTAAAATTTCATAGGGGAAACATAAAAATAAAATTACATTTTTAATTGCAACCACTGTGTACAATAGTGTGGTAACAAGTGGAGGAGAGGGCGTGCACTCATCCCCTCAAGTTTCGTGAAGGCTGCTAAAAGCCCCCATGGCAAGCTGTTTTAATTTTGACACCATTAAGCGTGTGTCCTATTGCAAATTAGAGGAATGAGGAAAGACAATTGTGAATGAGACATGGACTGAGACAGAGAGGAAGTGCCCGTAGTTGAGTTACATAAAGGTCATATGAAGCTTCTCAGCTTGCATCAGACAGTGCCATCTCTCCTCCCATCCCCCCCTTCTTTACTTCCGCTGCCATCGTCCAATATTCCTCTCCATCCTGTGCCTATCCAGTTTCAGTCACATCCTTTTGTCATTGTGATCTGTTCATTTTTGCCATCTCCTATCTGATCCTCTGTTTCCTCTCTCCACGTCTCGTTCTCTCAGCCCTCTCTCGGCTCTCTCAGCCAATGCTGGCATGTCAGCATCTTGAGTCAGCAACGTCGTCTTTTCTCGTCTCTTTTCTTCTCTTCTCTTTTCTCGCTCTCACTCGCTCTCTTCTGCTATCTTGCGTGAGCCGAGTACTGGGGGTGGGGGGCACCCTGGAGGGAGCGTACACTCAAGCACACACAGTCACACACACTCAGGCACCCACAGATCTGTGCTTTAATTGGTCCAGAATGGCTGTGGACCTCTGCCAGGGCGGTGGGTGCATTGTAGCATGCACCCCACACATGCACACACATAGAGATATACACACACCAACTTCTCTTTTTATAGTGAAAGACTAATATTTGATATTTCTTTCCTGTTCTCGCTGTTTTAAAAGCACATTGTCATCTGTTGTTCTGTAACTCTATACTGTTTCCATGGTTGCCAAATTACAGTAATATAACTCCATGCACATAAACATCTCAACATATTGAAGAGCGAGGGTAAGTGATAATAAGAGATAACAGCAAGCAGGATGTACAGAAACAGTGATACAATATTTAATGAAGACCTTTTAGGTTGCTTTTTTGATTGTTGCAATATCAATATCATCATGTGATCAAGGATATATTTAACGCAGGCACTGTTCTGATCCATCAGTGAGGTTTAATATTCCTGCAGTTTTAACAAGCCATCCATCTTTACAGCCAGTTACAGATTAACAGTTAATGCAGCACAACTGCACTTGCTCTTGACTGGCAAACCTCCATAAACAGCTGCTTAAATCCTTCCAATCTGGCTGATTCAGAGCATTTGAACTGACACACCCTGGGGAAGGCCTCCACAGTTCTGCAAGCAAGAGTATATTCTTTATTTTCATTCATGAAAATAAGCTAATAGCTAAGCATTAAATGCTGATGTCATTGCTTCCAATGTCAAATAAAGAGGATTTATTGTTACTGCAAGATCATCTGAATTCGTCATCGGGTTATTTTTATTCCTGTCATTTGCGAAATCACTTCTCCTTCCCTCCCCGTTACAAATTACATTTCATACCTGCGGTGCATCATTGTTACCACACACACGTTCACACTTACGCACGCAAACATAAAGACTACACGCAACACCCCGGTGGGAATACACCACAGATCCTGTTGGCGCTTGTTTAATGCTGACCCGATGTAATATATGACCGTCCCTCCAGTGTTCCCCCTCACCCTGAGGGCACGGCACCAACGAGTCCCACAATCACCCACATACAGTTCATTTACACACAACATATACTGTATATTCATCAATATCCTGCAGTCCATCTGTCCTTTTACCTACTCATCGTCATTGCTCTCGACCCCGCAGAGTCCATATATGCTTGGTGTGTGTGTGTGTGTGTTCACGTGCAGACTCAGGGTTTTTCTCTCTCCTCCTCACCTCTCAAAGCCCTGCAAAATTCAGTCTCCATGGGAACGGGGTGGGGGTGGGGGGATGATGTTGACTTCCTGACACCTTCTGTCCTGTGGGACACCAACTGTCAGTTGTTTGTGTTTCTGTGCGCCTTTGTGCATGTGAATGCTTTTTTTCTCATACGTGATTAATATGATGTATAAACTTGCCCTGCATGAGTCGTAAAATCTTAATACCAGGTGTAGCTACAGATGAAAGATAACATTTTGAATACAAGTTATCTCAAACTGTGAAGGGTATTTGTGTGTGTGTGTGAGTGTGTGTGTGTCTGTGTGTATGTGTGTGTGTGTGTGTGTTTATTTGTTGGCATGTGAAGCTTCAACCTTGATGGCTGCTTCTAATCGGCTGCCAAAGCCGAGCGGCTCAGTGTGTTAGTGGGTCTGGCTGAAGGACTGTGTGGAGGAATCCCCTGTTCATTGGGACAAAAGCAGTGATGGACCAGGAGAGAGAAAACAGGAAGAAGCAAGCGTTGTTGCGTTCTTTGTGTGGGTTCATTCTAAACAGAGGAAGTGGAGTTGGATAGGGCTGAAATTATAAGACAAGACATTATGGTGATAATCCATCATTAAAGTAATTTTTTTGGACAGTAATGGCAAAAATTTGTTTGTTTTGTTGGTTTTCTTAGTTTTCTATGCCGGTAAACTGAATATCACTGAGTTTTGGGCATTTGATAAGACAAAACATGCAATTTAAATGTTAACTTGGAATGTGATGGCCATTTTTCTCTATTTTCAGACATTTTATAGACAAAACAATTGGCCGATTAATTGAGAAAATGATAAGCAATGATAATCGCTTAATAAACCATGAGTGCTCAGTCTAACTGATAGAGAAAGAGAAACGACACAACAGTTGGAGAAATTGCAGCTGGGGGCGAAGATGCAGCTGGGGGGGAAGGTGCAGCTGAGGAGGAGCTGGTACAGAAAAAAAGATGCCATGTCAGAGGTGTGGGTGCACTTTCAGTAACAATGATACAAAAATGAAATGGAGCTAAATGTAAATACTTTCGCTTCAATAGGAAACAAGGACATTTGATCCACCGCCTGAAACACAATCATGTCATGCAATATGACGAGTGCATGGCCCAAAAAAGAAATAACAATGAAAGCATTTGAAACCATTATGGCCTTTATTGGCTATTTAGTAGATAGTGCAGATAACCAGGAAACAAGGAGAGACTGAACGATTTCTAAACTACTGAAAATGTGCATTTACAGTACTCGTTCACTGTGAGGACAGAGCATCCTATGCACAGGTGTATTTAAAGATAGTGTTTTATATACTATAACAGAGCTAAATGTGACTTTATTAGGGTTATAATTGACCATTATTTTCATCATCAATTCATTTGTATATAATTTTCTCAATTAATCCAAGTCCGAGTTCAAGGTGATGTTTCAGATGTCTTGTTTAGTCATACATAACAGTTCAAACCCCAAAGAAATTAAATTTCCATTCGTAGAACACTAAGAAAACCAGCAAATATTCACATTTAAGAAGTCGGAACAGTGGCTTTTTGGCCCTTTAGCTTAAATAGTGACCTAATGATGATCAAAATAGTTGCCCATTCATTTTTGTCTATTGACTTATTGTTTATTTGATTCATAGTTTCAGTTCTGCAAGTAATCAAGATATGGTTTTCAGATTTGATCTACCTTTTGCTCATCTTCCAACTATCCAAATGGACATCAGGGGAAAGAGGGTGGGGTCATAGGTCACAGAGCAAACATGTCTAGTGAAGATGGTGGAGAAATAAAGGAATATGATGAAGAAAGGAATGACAGGATGAATGAGAAGAAGAAAAAATGTAGGAATGTAGGAAATTTAGGAAATGAAAAGGAAGTACGAAAAAGGAAGGGAATATAGAAGTTTGAAGATGTTAGTGTTTGAGCTGCTGGATTCATTAAACAGCCGTGGGCTCTGCATCCCTACCTACCACACCCCAGCGTTGCCATGGTTATTAGGCCTTGGCAGCACAGCTGTGTGTGTGTGTGTGTGTGTGTTGGTTAGAGGTGTGCCAGGATGACATCATACAGTAGCTCGCTGAGAAGGTCTACTGCAGGCACATGGCATCTACAATATTTATAGAGTCCCAGAACAGATGAGCTCACTCAGTCACTCAGTGTGACTGGCTCCACTTCACACACACACACACACACACACACACTCACACACATAAAGAGCAAAGAAGTGGCAGAGAAGTTACGCACGCAATCCGTGCCACACCCACTCACATAAATATTTCCTCACCTCTCCTCCATTTTTTCACCCACTGGCCTTGAAGAGTGCGCTGCATACAAGTTGACCATTCAGACATCACAGTGCATGCAGCAGTTATTAAACTACAGTCAGAACGACCCTGATGCAGTTCAGGATTATTGTTAGTATTGAAATGTGAGAAAAACACACACAGACACACTGTGACATAAAAAGCGCCTGTATTCTCAGTGAAAATGAGCTGCCACTGTATGAATAATAAGGAAAGGGCATGGTACTTTATGAGGGATTAAACTGGTGGAAAAATAAATGACTGCTACAGTAACTGCACACACAACAACACAATATAGGCACAGACACACACACTAAATGACCCCATTCCCCCCCAAACATGTGCATATTACACACACAGGATTTAAATCCTCATATCCCAAAATAAACAAAATCATTTCTTGGTAGAGCAAATACTGTACATCACTGTAACAGCAAAGTATGATTGAGAGTGACCACTGTGTGTGTGTGTGTGTGTGTGTGTGTGTGTGTGTGTGTGTGTGTGTGTGTACGAGCGAGCGACTGAGTGAATGGGCATGTGAGTTTGAGTTACAAGGCTGGAGAGCTCCAGAAAGAAAAATCACATTTCATAAATAAATCATCCATGGTCTTGTGATAGATGTTCACACACACACACACACACACACACACACACACACACACACACACACACACCACACACATTAAAGGCTGCAATGCTTCATACCACGGCCATCATAGTACAGACCAGATTAGAGGCGAATCATTTTTAAAGAGCTGTGTGCTTCTGCTGCTCCCTCTATGTGTGTGTGTGTGTGTGTGTGTGTGTGTGTGTGGGTGTGTGTGTGTATTCATGCTCCTAAGCCGGTGGCATAGCCTTATGTGTCCTGTTGTCCAGATCACTATAGAAAAACGACTATAGCGTCCACCAAAGAGTTTACCCTCTAACACATAATAAAGTTTGAGCACAAAATGTTCACAGCATTATATTCCATATGTTTGATATGTGTATCTGAATAAACACCCTGTAGACCCTGTAGAAAGTGACTGTTGTACACTACATGGGGCCAGTGCATCATATCTGTGTGTGTGTGTGTGTGTGTGTGTGTGTGTGTGTGTGTGCGTGTGTGTGTTTTCTGAGCTATGAAAAGAAAAGCTGAGTATTTTAGGAACCTGCGTGAGAGAAAGTCTTTCGTGCTACATTCTCTGTCCTCCTCTCTCTCACTCTCGCTCCGTTTTCTCCCTCTGCCACCATCACACACTGACACTCCCGAAAGCTGTGAAGTTGAATGAGCAGTTTTATATACGTTTTCTCCGGCTGGACGAGGATTTGAGATGAGGAGGAACCCACAGTGGAATTGATGAGTGATGAAATGTAGTGGGCAAAAAGAGGGACATTCATTTATAAATAGAAAGAAAAGGTATAATGCAGGTTATTTTGCAGTGGACAGTCAAATCAATTGTAACTAACCAGCCCGCTACTCACAAACAACCATCACATACAGAAGAGCAGAGTGCTTTGTGGTGTGAAGCTTTAAAGCTTTAAACTTTGGTGAGCGGTGGACACTTCCATCCTTTAACCTAGAAGAAGGTACTGTAGAAGAGACCTTGTTGAATTAATTTGTTGCTGATGGTGATAGTGGTTTTATATTCAGCCCCACATTCCTTGTTTCCATCCATGTGTTTTCCAGTCTAAGAAGGACAGACGCTGTGGGAGAAGGACAGGACAGCAGTGTGACGCATCACTTTCAGGCACCATGCGAGCTGCCTGTCGTGCCTCTGTCATTACAGTTACAGTTATTGTAGACTTACTGTAGACCAACACACACACACACACACACTCACAGTGGTGTAGAGTTACATCCTGCCACTGCAGTTTGCACTCTGTGAAGGGCAAGAGCAGCGTTTGTGACCTCCACAAACATGCACAAACACATAACACCTAGGCTACTCATTACTCACAGCCATATTTAGCAACATGAATGATTTGGGAAGAGAAGAGATTATTGAAAATTATGCTGATGTACCCTTGAAGCAGTTTATTTACTCTGAATATGAAGATTAATATTAATACAGATTTGTTTGATGCATCTCCTGCTTTCCTCTAGAACCATGATACACTTTCATCTGCAAAACGGAGCAGCTGGGGTGGACTGAGTGTGTGTATGCGGTCTCTGGAGTATATGTGTTTGTGTATAGTTGGGGTTTATATATTAATATAACCAGCCAGACTTGACGGAAACTGTGTATGTGTATCATAAATTGGTGAAGCATTGTTTTTATGTCTTTTATGACTTGTTTTTATTCTGAATAAACAGAATATGCTTAACCTTTTTTTTTTATGAAGATGTGAGTAATAAAGTGAGTCAAATATCTTTACATGGATAGAATGAGAGGAACATTTCCCCATATCTAGAACAGACTAGTTGGAGCTGCATGTAGAGTTCAGATGTGAATGTGTATACAAACAGTGTCTGTTGTTTGCAATGATTGTGTGCATTGTGGTAGTAGTAGGCTTCCCTCTGGGCTGGCCAGGAGCTTGAGGAGGACACAGTGAAGGAGAGATGGAGGGAGGTAAGCCGTCCGCTCCGACTGAGTGATGAGGACAGCAGGAGAGAGAGACAGAGCTGACACAGGGGCTTTAGACAGGGGCAGAAGGGAGGAGGTGACAGAGGAGACTGAAAAAGAAGTAAGGAGAGCAGGAGGAGGAGGAGGAACAGGAGAATTAAGTGATGAGGAAGGAGGTAACCTAGAAGGACGGCTAAATCTTCCCAGAGTGATGATTGTGTCTGATATCTGGATAGCATAGGGAAGCAGTGATGTGTGTATATCTAAAGGCATAGTTTCTACACAATGTCTTCTGTTCATCCCTCATAATCAAGATAAAATGCCAATTTTTCCATCTCTGTAACTTTAATTTTAACAGTGCACTCACAGCTTTGTGAGCAGCAGCAACACACTTGAGGACTTATTTGCCCTGGGTTTCGCCTCTCAGGATACATATTGCATTTTCCATGAAATTGTGTACAGACATTCATGGTTTTGGTGATCTGACTTTTTCTTAAGTGCCACCATGACGTTGTCATTTTTGGTTGGATGCACTGCCATGAAATTTGGTATTGATTTTGTCCAATACTTTGTTTTATGATCAAATTCATGTACCTGCAAAACTAATGACACTCCGATCAGCCTCAGCTGTACTTGTGTTTACTGCCAATTGGCAAATGTTGTCATTCCCACGTTGTCACCGTACACATGTTAGCCTGTAGCTCAAAGCACCACTGTACAGCCTCAAAGAGGCTAAAGACTCTCAACCTTATCAAGCAAAAATGCTAAACTTGTTCGAGCTTCTCAAATAAGAAGATTTTGAGCTGTCCTTTGTCTTATGTGATTATAAAGTAAGTAGGCATATTCTTTTGATTCTGTCAGAAAAAAACAAGAAAATTGAAAAAAGACAGTGTTCCTGAGACATAAATTAAGTTTTGGTGACCACAACATTTAGTCTTTACATGTGGTATTTTTTTATTTTATTTTATGTGATTTGTGGTTTCTGGTTAAAGATCCAATACAGCCTTATCTCAGTCTCAGTTCTCTATCAGTGACCCTAAATGCAGTTTTCAGTAGGGTTAGGGTTAGGAACAATGTGACCAATCTTGGAATCCATTTGCTATCCCGTCACGACGATTTAGCCTCTGGGAGCAAAGGGCAATATTTCGGGGCCTCCGGATAACAGATCACTTATCACAAGTTTGTCACTTGCCTACATATTCTGCATTCATATGCAAATATCTGTTCATAGAGATTAGTGTATTCCATTAATAATACAGAAATTATTTCAGCATTCAGCGTGCATGCGTTACTCTCTTCCTAAACCAAACCTACACACTTTGTATTTGTGAATTTTTTTGTTGTTGTTTATTGTATGTGTAAGTGGAGGTGGTGGGATGGGGGGGGTCCCCTCTGCTCCATGTTATGTTATGATGTAAAATGGCTGCTCTCCGTCAAGGGAAGGTTCAGCTGAGATTAGCAACGCTTGAGAAAAATAGGGAAGAGAGGAAGAGCAAAGGAGGAAAAAGGATGAGAAGAGCAAGCATGGAGGAGCTGGAGTGGATAGAGTGTGAAAGAAGTAATCAAGTGTAGTTACTGTAGGCAGAGGCAAGAGGAGAGAGACTGAGGTAGCAAGAGTGAGAAACAGAGAAAAAACTGTGAGAGGCTGTCAGATAACAAAAACAGTCAGAGGTCTCCCACTTCTGTGAATTCTGCTGCAGAAAATGCTGTTTCAAATGTGTCAAGTTTATGATGTTTTTGTCAGTTCTGCTGATGTGCATGTGGACTTTGTGGTGTGTTTTTGTGTTTGTGCGTTCATTGCTTATTTAAATGTTTTTTTTTTTGTTTTTTTTTTCTGTCTCTGACAATAAATCTCAGATTCTTCCAAGTTTGGCTCCCACTGATGTCAAAGATGAGAAGTTATCACCATACATTAATTTTCCATCCTCTTAATCATAGACCTAAAATGTGTGCATGTGCAATCAGTCAAACTCATTTCGGAGCTTCTTCTCTTTGGAAACCTGCATATTTTGCCTGTTTCTGTGCAAAAATGTAAATGTGATGCGTTGGTTTGCTATGTTGTTTGAGTACCTTGTGCTGCCAGTAGGGGTCTCTGTCCTACCACTAACCCAGATGGCGGCAGTGACCGGTGTGTCTGGCTACTCAGTGGAGGCTCAAGAGCCTGCAGTGAGCTGCTGTCAGTTAATGGTGGAAGGCTACACAATCAGTAAGCAATGTTTTAATGTCTGGGGCCTGTCTCACTGATTCATCTTCTGATCTCTCACTCTCTCTCTCTCCTGTGAACCCTGTTTCCTTGACAACCAGGTGCAAGCAAGTAGACCTATGCAACAGTAGCCCTCTGTCTTTTTTCTACATTTATGCATTGCCACTCCCAATGGTTATGATATTGAATGAGCGTTTTAATATGTTTTTTACTGACTGAACGTAGAGCGTAGAATCAGTGAGTAGGTGAGCCCAGTGAGTGATGAAGCACAGCAGAATAGAGGGATTAATGAATGAGTAAAGAGGGGGGAAATGCAGAATGAAATTAATGAACAGTCAAATCAGTAGCTAATTAGACACTGCTCATATTTTAATCATAGAGACACTCTACTGTAAAACGCTTCCATCTAAACTGTTTTACATTGATTATTAGCCAAGTATGTTGTCACATAAAGGATTTTTACTGCAGTTCTGCTTAGAACTTCATATAATTACACACAGTGCAGAGAGCATTTTACATGATGATATGATACAGTCTGGGAACCATACGAATCTGCAAGGTCATGTTTTATTTGCTCCGGCAGATATGTCTGGTCCCCTTCCCATTCAGACAGATTTCTACCCGACATCGGTGGTGTCGGGCCAATCACAACCATTTATCTAATATGGGGCAGGTTTGATACGATGACTGACAGAGGAGCACCGTTGAGGCATTTTTCTAAATGACCAAGATGGCTGCGGCCCATGTGAAACATTCTGTTGAATCTGCTTTCGTGTCAGTATTAAAAGGACAGGACTGTATATTTTTTCCAAAAGAAGATCAAACAACTCCACTTAAAGCTTTTGTCGAAGATGTGTTTGTCGTACTTACGACGTTTGGTTGCTCTGTCTGGTTGTCTGCGTCCTTTGATAACGCCACTTGGAATATTGAAAATGAACTTACAGGTTCCAGACTTATACGCATTAGGGAATTAGTCTGGTGATGCCAGGCTAGATACAGACATACAGCTAAAGAAAGGTCAAACAAACAGTATATACAGTTTGTTTAGTGTGCTACATTTTTCTATATTTCAATAATCCGGCGTGCTCCAAGTTTGTGGTGATGCTCAAGTGTGTCACGGCACCAAAATCACGAGTCAAATTACATCCATTTTAGTGCAGAAACACTAACAATATGATGATAAAATACACTCAATATTCTTTACTATATAAGTGCACTGGAAAGTGTTTCAGACAGTCCTACTGAGAGAGGAGGGACGAAACAGGCTGCCATTTATAAATAGAAAGAATCAGCACGCACAATGTCATGCTGAAGGAAAATGGGTCTCTTGAATTTGTGTTGAGTAAGCAGTGACTGGAGTTTTTATGAGGAGGAAATAGAGCATTTAATTTCATGCTAATTCTTGGCATTAGTTCCAAATATGACTTAAAAACTCCCTCTGAGTGCCTGAACTTCCATGTGCCTGTGCATGTACGTGTGTGTGTGTGTGTGTGTGTGTGTGTGTGTGTGTGTGTGTGAGCTATAGAGAACAGGTGGCCTGAGCCCCCAGCAGTCCTTGTCTAAACCCTGCCTCTTCCTTCCCCCATCAGCTGATCACTACAAGCCGCTCTGTCTCCTTCTCCTCCTCCATCCGTCCTCAGCGTTTCTGTCTCATTCTGTCTCTCTCTCTCTGATCAAAATCATCCATGTTTACCTCAACCCCTGCTCTCCCCCTTTTCTTCTGCCTGTCCCTGTTTACCCATGTCCCAGCCCTCTCTCCTCTCTCTCTCTCTCTCTCTCCTTACCCCTCTTCCCTGCTGCCTCCCGTCCCGGCTGTAGTTATAACAGGCTGTCTAGCGGAGTGATATTGTCTTGGTGGAGGGCTGAGGGAGCAGCACAGGAATCTCATTTAGCCCTGCTACACTCAGTGTCGACCACGACTAGCCCTCTTTTCCATCTTCATTGCCCTCTCTTCCTATCACTCCTCATCCTCTCTGCACTTTTGTGTCTCTCTTTTTATGGGTGGTCTGGTTGAGGGATCTGATATGTTTAGCCTTCACCATGAACCCAACAGTGAAGATCCACCTTCAGAATGGGACCCACTTTAACACCTACATGTACCAGGTAGGGACTCAGCAACCGTACAGTTTGTGGATGTTACCGGTGAAGGATTGTCTCCAGCTCAAAAAGCTCTCTCTGTGGTCTCCACGTGTCCTTGGCTGAGTATTGATTTCAGTGCTGATGGCTCTTTTCTAGGTCTGAGATATGGCCTCTTCTTCACCTCTTTCTCCCCTCCTCCTCCATCCTCCCTCCTTTTCACCACCATGCCTCCATCAAGCAGCGAAGAATGATTAATGCTTTGCAGTGATGCAAATTGTAAATCGGTTTAGAAATGTGGGCACACCCCCTCCACTAAGGCTTTTCACTGATTGATGTGGCTAGTTGCATGTTTCCAACCTCCAATTGTCCGAGAAATTAAATGAGATAAATATCTGTCATGCACTGATGGGGAATTCTCTCTTTTTCTGTGACTGCCGTGTTTCCTCGGTTTACCCTATGTTTATTACAGCATGCATGGAAGAGACTGACTCTACTGATGCACAACGAAAACTCTTTGTGTTTCTCCTTTCATCCGAAAAGAGTATTCCCCTCTCTTCCTTCCTCTCTTTCTTTGTCCCTGTTTCTGGTGCAGGTTTTCCTTTAATGAAGAAAAACTAGGATACATGAATGGGTGCTATTCTGGGTTCAGGCCTTCAATGGGCACAGAGGAGGAGAGAAAGTTGGAAAACTTGCAAGGATCTGACACCTTTGTTTGCTGAACCATAAGAAAGGGATATTTTGAAAAGCAAAAAGACACAGACATAGTTGATGTGTCAGCTATGCACTCTTCACTGTAAAAATGCTTTTGCTGCGTCAATCAACTTTATGGCCATTAATCAGGGTATTGAATGACTTTTGATATGCATGTTTACTGGGTCTCTGCCAGGTTTAATTTAAATCCCTCCCCAACTGGTTAGAACTCTTCGAGATTCACTTATGCTTGGGATTTCACATAGAAATCCCCTTTTCCAAGGTGTTCAGAGTGAGATTTACTGAGTTGTATTTACACCGAGCACATTTGCTGTTGTGTTATCTGTGTTTCTGAAGTGAATCCAGAGCTGGCACAGCTTCAGTCAGTCTTGGCATTATCCCTAATGTGCTTCACTTAGGCTGATTTGCTCATGACTCACAACGATTATGCAGAAGCCTAATTTTACTACATCTGTCTAAGCCATGAAGAATAATCAAACGTGTTCGCTTTTTTATTTACTTTTCCATGTTCTGCATTCTGAAGGGAAGCTTTTGGAAAAGTTTTCAGTGAGAGTTGTCCCTCCAGAGCGCCAGCCAGGGAGATCTGTCAAGTTCTGCAGTCAGCTGCTTCACTCCCCGGCCTCAAGAGCTGTCACAGCATCATACAAAGGAAATGTCTCTCAGCAGCTTCTTGCATGTTTGTGTTTCAGTGTGTGTGCCTGCATGGATGTGCGCGTGCACACGTCTGCGTTCGCCTGATGAAACGTTCATGCAAAGTTTGTATGCTAGTCAAACACTTCACTTTCCTAATGAGCTGTTACCATGCCGACGGCCGCAGTGTGTGGGGTGGCGTCATGGCAACAGATTACTCACTGCATACTTAGGGCCAACACCCAGGCAAGGTGTTGTGTAGTGGTGTGCGTCACGGTTTTTGTGTACGTGTCTTTGTGTGTGCTAACTAAGATTTGTCAGAGGAAGGTCGAGTCCACCTCTCTGCTGTTTGCCACCTCGCTCTCTCTCTGCAGTGGGGAAGAGTTACAGAGCTGTGATATCTGAGTCTCCCTGGGGACTCACTCATTCTCTAGTCCCCGTCATTGCATTCATCTTCAGTGTGGCACCCCGAAGAGAATTACCACGATTTACATCAGAGTTAATTTAGTGTCTTTTATTGCGCGCAAGTGAAAGGAGCTCAGTCATTATAGACAATCTCTGATGAGGTATCTCCTTCTTCCCTGCTTCTCCACCGCAAATGATCATTTCTTCGGGGTTTACTGGTGAAGTTTGATCTCTTGATTCCTACAGAATCGCTCAAACAAACGCTTTCTACCTTGGTTTCTAGGTGTCTTTACAATACAGTGACTCAGTTAATTCAGTCAGACTTTGCTGAGATACTTGAGTGTCATTATTGCTGAATGACAGAAGGAAAAACAAGAAAAGCTAAACTGACCAAGTGATTGCACTGAGGCGGTGCTAACGTCTGTGTTCAAGAAATATGCAGAATTCAAATTCTCAAGTTTTGCTGGGTTGTCATAGTCATACCTCTTTATTCAGGATGTGTTCCTATTTCTAGTGATGCAAAATACTTAGGCTGTAAACATCCTCAGATTACCATAAATGATCATCACATGCCACAAACCTACCCTGTGAATCATACAATGTGTGAATGAGTTAATAGTCATGTTAACAGTTTCCATCGCTTTCCTCTCTTGCTTAGTCACATATTTAGCTCTTTTCCTCTCCTCCCACTAACTGACACTCGCAGAGACGATGCCCCGCCTCAGTGTAGTCAGGCTTTGGCGGACATCGATTTATATTTGCTTTGGCTTCTGTCTCCTGTCTTGTTAATCTACCCACACATTGCAGAAAATGCCATAAAGTGAGAGGCTGTGTGTTGCTCGGTGCATTAATTCCTTTAAAGGAATGCTCAACTGTATCTGTAATCTTTGATATACCTGTAGTTTTTATGCAGTTATTGTGCAGTAACACATCATGTCATGGCACAATCAGGAGGATATTCTATCTACTCTTTCTCTTTTTTTTTTGTAGGTCCCTATCTGAGAGGGCTGTCCTATAAAAGAGACGATGATCACAGTTTTTTAGCAACGCTTTGAATTGTAGGGATTCTTTGATTGATTTACTCATATATAAACAATTATAGTAAGGATGCGAAACTGGGCATTTCACAGTGATCATGTAATTAAGTGACTCAGTATAGTCATTAAGAGAGCTACTTCATTATTTGTGCAGTCTTTAAGAGAAGTAATTGTAGTTTTATGAGAGTAGCTACTGTTGTAGTTAATGTAAAAATGCAATCACAATGATTTAATTGAGATTGAGATTTCTTTTGCAAGAGTAACATGAGTAGAGCAGAAGAAATAAGAACGGACATAAGACAGACAACAAAATTAGCAGTTTTAACTTGTTGAAATAATTAGGCAGCTTCAGTAGGATACATCTTGAGGAATTTAGAATGATAGTGCTCTTTCCATTTCTGCACGCCACACTGAAGCTTTCAGTAGTCCTGTGAATACTGTTGGCAGTGGGCTGATAAATAAAGGACCAGTGTCTTCAAAATACTCACAGTCAGTTTCCTAACAGTTTTACTGCTGAATAACAAACAGGAAATAATTGGCAGACCGTCATTTGTGATGACTGCTAAAGCACCTGTCTCCCATGTACCGTCACATCAACATACACACACACACAAATTCACTTACTTACTGACTTACTTCAATATTTGCATCATGTGTTCATTCTTATTTTCTAGGCAGTGCATTATATTAATTTTAGTGTTTGTATTACAAGTCCAACATACATATATGCACTACTGTATGTATATGCTCTTAGATTTCCCACAAGGAAAACAAAAATGTACAACATTAAAGCAGGTACACTAGCTTTCGCTAAAAATCCCTAAATTCAGTGCTTTGCCTTCGCTTCTGATTGAATGATATTGTAGATATCCAAACACTCAGTTTACTGCTGATTATAGCATAGACTGTTCCTTCATATTCTTTATCATGTAGGTGAATAGTAAATGAGGGGGCGATTTCAGGCATAGTTCAGGTGTGGAGTGTGGGTTAACGCTCCACAGGGCTGACCTCTGAGCACAGAAGAGTGTACAGAAAGATAAGCACACTCACAATAAATATAATATTTCGGAATGCATGTGTGTGTGTGTGTGTGTGTGTGTGTGTGTGTGTGTGTGTGTAAGAGACTTTTTTTTTTATCCAACTGCACTCCAATCTCTCACCCTCTCTCTCTCTTTCTCTGCACACACACACACAGCATTTTTTTTTCATCCTTTAATCCCAAACTGCTTAAGGAAGCGAAGGGGAGAAATCCCTTTACAATGTCTGGGCTCAGCAGTGTTTGGTAACCACTTGCTATCTCACATTGTGGTTGGAGGCAGAGGAACGGCGTTCCTTCAGGCGCCCAGAACCTTCTCTCCGCTCTATATGATATGCTCTCTGACAGATGTCGAGGTTGTGTTGTCAAAGAACTGTGTCTGTATCTGACTGTTATGTGAAGTTGAATAAACATCCTGGGATTTTTCAAAGCTCACATGGTTTTGGGGGGTTAGGATTGTAGAGTGCACACAGTGATAGTGTGTGTGTGGAAAAGAACAAAAGCAAAAGCAATAGAAGCTGCCAGAGGGAAGGCGTTAGACAGACCTTCATGAGAAATTAAATAGAAAAGTTTTTTTGTCTAGACAGTGAAGTGTTATATTTTATATATAACTCTTGTCTGTTCTGTTATTTAATATTACTAACAAAGGTTATGTATTCATACCTTTATCTATTCTTAGTTATTTGTCAGCGCATATTTCTCACATCTGTTTTGTTTTGTTTTTGAGTGTTGAAGCAGTTTGAGGGGAGATGCAGAGAGCTCCTAAAAGGCAGAGGGATGAAAAGATGAAGTAGAGAGCGCGAGAGGTGGCCTGTTGAGCCTTTTTGCCGTGATTGAAAGAGACAGTGAGCTCTAACATCTGTTGGTGGATTTGGGCTGAGCTCCTGTCTATTGGTTCGCCCCTGTGGAATAAAGGAAAGTAAAGTGAACACGCTGACCCATTTTCCCCCTTTTCCTCCTGATGCTCCTTCCCTCTCTCTTCCCTCTCCAGCCGCTCCCTCCCACTCCACTCACTTTTGATGCGCAGGGTTAACTGCAATGTTGTTTTTATATACCATCTATAGTGACTAAGCACAGGCAAGCACATTTAGAGACACATTTGTGTGATGACATTCAAATTGCTCCTCTGACTTGATTTCAAGCCTTGAGAGGTTTAGACACAGATGCCTCTAGTGTCATGCATGTGTGAGACATTATGTGCAAAGCCAGCGCCAGGCCTATTGATTGATTACTGAACAGGTCAACCAGCACTAGGGGTCAGAGGGCCCCCAGAGCCAGAGAGTCTGAGGGGGCAGGTATTATAGCTTCTCTTTTGAAAGCCAGAGATCTCTGTCAAAGGCAGGGATGTCTAGATCACATTGTCTCCTGTTTGACTTCTTTATATTAACCTACATTTAGGTTTTTATCCTACAAAGTACAACTACACAGTGCATATTTATGGTAATCAATAGACAGTCTCTGCGTCCTACTTTGCATATGACAGGCGAGAAGAGGGAATATTCATAACACAGCCACATCAGGATCGGCACACCCAGCTGAATGGTGCGGACCAGCGCAAATGGGAGACTCTGTCAAGACCACAACGTTATTGGTCGTTACCACCAGTTTACCACTGTGAAATCAAAGACATTGATGTGTCAGACCTCTCTTCTTGATAGGCCCAGACGGGTGTCAGGAGTATTGACAGGTGTACTGCTGTTCTGGCACTTTCACCCAGCAACATGAACATTCCCGAATTCAGCTTTAGTCATGCCCAGTGTTGGGGTCACCAGTGAGAAACGTGAGACCAAGAGTGCAGTGTAATGGCCGCAGGGAGTTCCAGGACTTTAAAAATGCTGTCTGTGTGTGTGTGTTTGGGACAAGCAGAGAGAGAATAAGCCTCTGGGTATTGGTTTGGACTAAAGCCAAGCTTACAGGAAATGCCAACAAAGCAGCAAGAGATGTTAAAACAACATGCACACACTCACACAAACAGATTCACACATACACATGCGTACACACAGATGTACACACTCCAGTAAACAAACAGCCACCCCATCTCTGCTCCAGTGTGATCAAACCACAGAAAATATTAGAAATCAACTTCCAGCAGAAACTGTGTGAGTCACTGGCTCGTTTTCAGTTGCACACTGTAACAGCAGCACCGATAGCTTCTCATCTTGTGTAAATTTAATCGATGGCAGACCGAATAACAGACAATCATATGGGCAAGTGGATTTAGTATGGGGTTACGAGACTGGGAAACGCCTTCTGACATAAGAATTGGCTGTTTGGATAGCCCTAAGACAGATCTTGAAATATAACTTGTACAAGAAGGACAATAGCAGGGACTGACATTTCACCTCTTTTTTTCCACTGATATGAAGTGTGAGAGGATCCATTTACACTGCTATGATTTATCTGAGCAGAATGTGGAGACCTTATAATCTCAGACCAGAGCAGGTGAAGCTTATCACTTTCAGCAAAAGACATCTGACATCGTCAAGATTTATAAAACTCTTTTTTAATGTTTTAAATGTTGTCTTGCAGTGCTGGATGACTAGGGTGTATCTTACTGCATCAAGTTGATATATATCAGATACTCAACCAGGTACAATATGTTCAGTCCCAAAAAAGCTGCATATTACTACATTGGTAAATATTTTTATTGCATGTAGCTGACCATTTTAAGATCAATTGTTTTTTGCAAGAACTATGTCATGTCTCCACAAACCTTTGACCGCTGTGATTTTAAAGGACTAGTTTGACCCGAAATGAAAAAGTGCCAGGTAAAATGCCATTAAAGTTTATATACTGTAAAAACCAAACACACAGCAGAATACTGCTGCAGTTCCATCATAGCGTTCTCCCAAACTATTAAAGTTAATGGAGCCATCTCTTTACAGCTCCAAAAGAGCATAAAATGTCCATCAAATTTGCAATATATGGTTGTTTGTGGAGCTGTGAAAAGGTGGTGCTGCTACTAGACGGCTGTGATGGCACTACATGAAGTAACACACTGCACACTCACTACACTACAGTAATGAAAAGTATTGTTCATGTATGTACCATAACAATAATGCGCCCTGTTTTTGTTTTTTATGCTAAGCTAAGGTAACCTGCTGCTGGCTGTAGTTTCATATTTGGCGTACAGACTTGAGAGTGGTATCCATCTTCTCATCTTAAAGCTTGGCAATATTTTAATATACATAGTTCCCAAAATGACGTACTCCCTTGAGTTAAACCAGGGAGCCTGAATCTGTCTAAAGGTAACAACATTTTACTACCAGCACCTCTAAATATCACTTATTAAACAATCAAGGTTTAATGTGTTAATTAGTTGTCTTTAGATGTGTCGGTAGCAGGATTGTGTTACCTTTTGACAGAGCCAGGCAAGCTGTTTCCAGTCTTTATGCTAAGCTCAGCTGGCTGTAGATGGTACAGATATGAGAGTGGGATCGATCTTCTCATCTAATTCTCGACTATAAAAGCAAATAAGTGTGTTTCCCAAAATGTCAAACTATTCTTTTATTTAGTGTAATTCTCATGGGGATATATTGGGCTACATAATGACTTGTAATGTTGTGGTCAACTAAACCTTCAAATGTTAGGAAGTGTGTCCTTGCTCCATAAGGCCTCAAAGTCTATTTTATTCATGCTATTAAACACAATAAAACTACTCAATGTTATCTTGTTATAACATTTTTCAGAACTGCATCTGTAGGCCTGCTGTACCCGTTTGTACAAAATGACTGAACGCCAGCCTGAAAATTGCTTTAAACATGCCATTGCTGACCGACTGAGCGGATCCCAACTAACCAGAAACCACTGTGGTCCAACTTCAAGTCATTCATCAGTCGAGTTTTTCAAATGTGTCTATAAAGGACGTCTGGAGCGCTGCAAGTGCTTAAAAGCTTCAGTGAAGTGCATAGCCATGTGTCAGCATTGAGGAGCATGAAGACTGAACATCAATAAATCAAATGGCTCTCAAGTGAAATACACTTTTCTCACACAGTTAAGAATTCATTTGGAATAATCAATAATCTATTCTCACCTTTATAATGAAAAGTCCTAGTATCATCATCATGTCAGAGATAGTAAAATGACAGTGTTTTCCCTAAATTGTATTTGGTTTTTGGACAATATAATGAAATTTGTCATGACATTGTGATCACAGTTATTCAGACATTCTTTTCAACCTATGTTCAGTGCTGCAGATGGGAATGAAACCTAATTTGTTGGTGATGGGAAAATAGCCACAGACAATTGATGTATATGATTTTTTTCTGCTACGGTTAGGCTACATCACGCTAATGGATTTAGCATATTCTTGTGTCATTTCAGCTGGATTGTTGTCATTTAATCATAATTAATACATTGTGCATGTGTCTCAGCACCAGTAAAAGTCAAAAACCTTAATTTTGGCAGTTTGGCATTCTGGCAGTCGCTGTGGTGGGCAGAGTGGCACAGCTGAGGTTGTACTTAAGCAGATCAGATAGCACAGGGCCATTTTTTGTCGTTTCCACTTACTCGGACCACCTCTTATCGCAGGTGCACAGAAGACATTTCCCAGACAGCATCCCTCGGACAACAAGTTTTCTTTTTTTTTAAAGCCAGCCTGAACTGCCCTTTATTTTTATATTTAAGTCTGCCCTCACTTCACCTGCTGATAAGGTACTAGCAAAGTACTCATCCTGTGCTGTTCTGCACCAGGAGTGTGCTTGTGCCACAAAAATGGCAAAGACTGGTCAGCCAGGCCCACGTGTGTCTGCACCCTGAGATATGTGCTCATTTTCATCAAAGTAGAGCCCATTATGTTGATCAGTGATACAGTATCAACCTCTGTATGGGTGTTGTGTGTGTGTGGTGTAGGAGTTTGCCACCCTGACGAAGGAGCTGAACATATGCCGGGAGCAGCTGCTGGAGAAAGAAGAGGAAATATCTGAGCTGAAAGCTGAAAGGAACAACACCAGGGTATGTGTGTGTGTGTGTGTGTGCTGGTGATGCTGATGAAAACAAACAATGTTTCTAAAATTGAAATTAGTATTCTCTTTGGTCATGCATGCATTCATGTGTGTGTGTGTGTGTGTGTGTGTGTGTGTGTGGGTGTGTGTGTGTGTGTGTGTGTGTGTGTGTGCACGCTGTAGCTGCTGTTGGAGCACCTGGAGTGTCTGGTGTCTCGTCACGAACGCAGTCTGAGGATGACAGTGGTGAAGAGACAGGCACCCCCCCCATCTGGAGTCTCCAGTGAGGTGGAGGTCCTCAAAGCCCTGAAGTCGCTGTTCGAACACCACAAGGCTCTGGATGAAAAGGTGGACACACATAAACACACACACACACACACCCACACACACACACACACACACACACACACACACACACGCACACACACATACACACGTAAGGGCTGCGGTCTCTTCCAATAAATACATGCAGGGGAAACAATTGCCTCAGGACAAGATATTTCCATCAGTCCTGTCACACACTTTGTTGGTCTTTTTAACCAGAGCTACTGTCTTCCCTCACTAATTAATTCTGATCAATTTAGTTCTGCTGGTTGTTTTCTCACTTGTTTTCAAGCTGTTAATGAACCTCAGCACTTCCTGAGTTTCAGTGTAAAACTTCTTAAATTGATGCTAAAAAGGCTTCTAATGCAAAGCAGATGGAGGAAGTCTTGAGTTTGAATTAAAAGCAAACAGTAGCAACAGCACATTTAGACAGAAAGGGAGAAGATGAAAAACAGGGAGCAATTCCTAATAAAAAAAACCTAGAGGGAAATTAAAAATAATAAAACTGCTTCTTTGTGTTGTTAAGGTTAATTACTATATGCCATATTTGCATAATTAAAAACATGAGACCTAACAAATCTCTCTATTTACAGAATACAGTGAACTGTGTTTCTAAATCATATTTGCTTTGTCCTCATGTTTCTGGATTTGTCTTGATGTGTGTGTTCTTGGTGTGTTTGTCAGGTACGTGAGAGGCTCCGTGTGGCTCTGGAGAGGGTGGCCACCCTGGAGGGACAGCTAGCAGCTAGCACACAAGAGGTGAGGTGTGTGAGTGTGTGTGTATGTGTCTAGTTGTGTGGTTATTGGTGAGTGAAACATCTGTTCGGTCCCTTGAAGACATCTGTTGAAGCCTCCAGTCTGATCTGATATATGCTTCAAGTGTCACGCTGGGTGAGAGACTCTGTCTTCTCAGCCCTCTGTTCATACACACACACATACACACACACACACAGACTCACCCTCTGTACTCTTCTATTTAAAAATGTTATTAAAGAAATAATTGTAAAGAGAAAATTATGCTAAATATTCACAGCAGGATCAGTAAAAGCAGAATCCCAGTGGGTATATAAGATTTAAAGTTAAAGATTGTTAAGTTGCACACAGTTTCATAAGAGGAGAAGACCCTCACTGAAGCGACCCCTCCCTCCTCTATTCTGAGCATAATTCCTATTTGTAGTTATGTAAAATATGGTAGAGCATGCTGGCAGCATGAGAGCCAGGCCTTAAGGAGGCTGAGTTTTGTTTTTAGATCTACTGAGGGAAAAGAAAAGATATTAAATGTGTGAGTTTGCTCATTGTTCTTTTTTTTTTTTTTTTTTTTTTTTCTTTTTAATTTACATTACAGTTGAACATGGTGAGACAAAGGAAGGACAGTGACTCAGTGGAGCGAACAGATGGATCCAAACCTACATGGAAGGTCTTCCTGGCTGTGTGATTGTTTTTCTGCTCTGTGCTTTATCTTATGTCTGCCTATGGTATTTGTCTGTCTGGCCTGTCGGATCGCTGTCTTTGTATCTTGTTTCTGTTTTTCTTCCACACATGTACACACACACACGCACACGATAGGTTAATGGAACTATGTGTAGCACGAATCCTCCTTTAGCTTTCTGATCAAAATGATATCAATAAAACTCTTGCTCGCTATTCAAGCCCTGTCCTGCATGGTTTGAGGCCAGCCCCAAAATGAGCACACATTATGTAACTGTGTCTGGGTCCATCCACAGCAGAGCCTATTTGTATCTGGATAGAACTCTCCTTCCTCTGTACGGGACCGCAGCCGAGGAGGAGCAGTACCAGATCTATTTACTTTGGTTCCTATTTCTTTGGCTTAAGGATAGTGTTAATATACAGTAGTTTTATTAAAGGAATACTATATAATACTATATATATCAATAACTTACCAGTAATAAGGGATGAGAGCAAGGAAAAGACAGTATCAAAGCATGGCCGCAGAGAGTGAGGGACAAAAGATTAGGAGAGAATTGCTATTGAGTGCGGTCATTAGGAGAAAGAAAGTCTAACTTAGATGTCTCAGAGTGTGAACTGTGCAAACACACACTCTGTCAGGACATTTATCCATGACAGCCGCTGCCCTGCTGACAGTCACCGCCCCCAGATGTTGCAACCAGCACCCTTTAGGGGATATTTAATTCAAAACACCATCAAATTATCATGAGCACATGTACTTTTTCAGCAGGGACTATGACCAAGAGCATCTTAGGGCCATGTACCTGCTGATTGCTACACATTGTCAGTCAGTGTCGGTCTGTACAATGCTATTTCCAAAGTCCCAGGGAGTAAATCTAATGAGTTTATATGGCTAAACTGGAATTATGCACAATTGCACAAATCACCAGGTGTGTTTTATTACACAGCTCCAGACCATTTAGCCCTATTTCCCCCAGTGTTTCATGGTATGTTTATGTTTCTGGAAGGTATTCATGAGCAGGCAAAATTGGAACATGGGGGAGCAGAGGGGGTCCTACTAACTTTGGCTGCCCACTGTGTTGCCTGTCTGAATATGTGTCCCTGAAGGTTTGTTTAATTAAGGCCCTGGAATTAACTGCACTTTGAGCTACGAAGAGAAGAGAAACAACATCAAAACAACAACATGGCAGCCTAAACTCACACAACCCACTCTCCTATGCATAACACTCTACACTTTTTTATCTGGGTCATCCAACTTTTCAGTTCTACAACAACTCTCAATACCCTCCACCCATGCACATTTCTATGTGTCTCAGTCCTAAAGTATATTGTATGTATCATATACTGTATATCCACTAATTTTGTGTGTCCACCTTACAGAGACTGCCCAACGGCTCCATAGACGCCAACGATGACGGCAGCCGGGCGTCTGAGCTTCAGGAGCTGCTGGATCGGACCAATAAGGAGCTGGCCCAGAGCCGTGAGCACTCTGCCACTCTCAACGCCCGCATGACAGAGCTAGAGGCTGAGCTCACAAATGCACGCCGAGAACTGAGCCGCAGCGAGGAGCTGTCAATCAAACAACAGAGGGAACAGAGAGAGGTGAGAGTAAAGGAAGTGCTTTTGTTCTGGGAGCAAGCACTGAGACCAGCAGGCTACAAAAACTTGGAGGTTTTTAAGTAAAAAGCTAAAAATATATATTATTCTACTGTTTTGTGGAAAAAAACAGGGATTTATATTAATACATTACTATATCATTATTTTAAAAAATACGCCATTGTTTCCCATGCCATTGAAAGTTCACACTCCTACAGAGAAACTGTGAATGATAGCAGATGGCTAAGACTAGATGAACATGTGCAATATTGTTTTGTATTATTGTGTTTTACACAAGCAAGGACATACTAGATTATTTTTAAAGTAAAACATTTGAAAAGGGGTTTCCTAAAACACAGTCAGTCAACTTTTGAGTTAAATTCTGTTGATTGTAACTGGAGTTACTGCAATTACTGCAGGTGACAACATTACATGATGACAACACATTTTGCTTTTCATTTCACAATACATTACAAAATTATGAAATAAATAAATATCTTGTAAACTAACTGCAAAAATACAATATACTATAAAGGTTTGTATAGATAATGTATATTAAATGATAAAATCGGGTACGTTGGCCATACTAAATACACTGGTTATGGCCTCACCATGCACATTGTTGTACACTTTTCTTTCATGATTTTCCTGTTGTTGTTGTTGTTGTGTCTCTGCACCCACAGAGAGAGGATATGGAGGAGAGGATAACAACGTTAGAGAAACGCTACCTGGCTGCTCAGCGGGAGACCACACACATTCACGACCTCAATGATAAACTGGAGAATGAACTGGCCACCAAGGACTCCCTGCACCGACAAGTACACAGCAACACTAACTATAACGGGGTTGAAAAGATGGCAGTGTGCATGATAAAGCGTTTTACTGGCTGAGCAAATTATCATTCAAAATAGTAAATTGTAATGCAGAGATAATTGAAAAAAGTTAACATGGAATGGATTATAGCTGCCTTTGTTATGTTAAACGAAGATAAGCAATTCCACAGATACCTGATTGGAATTGAAACACAGTGTCTGAAAAACAACAAAACCAACAACACAGCGAACTGCTCTGTCACAAATTAGTTAATGAAGCCTGACATACGGACTAAATCAATTTTTATTAATGTGCTGTGTCATTATTCTGCTATGCTCAGGCTTCCTTGGATGTGTTACAATCCTAATGTGTTAAGTCACACCAAAAATGGCACGTTTGTCTTGATGCAAGGTGACATATGTCTAATGTGCTCTCTGTGCAACATTTTAATATTTCATGCCTCAACAATGTTTGAGAGTGTTTCAATAGTGTAGATCAGGGTGAATGTGAGTTCAGCTCCACATAAGGGAATACCAGCAACATCCTCCACTCGTGCCCGTGTGTCGTGTCCTTGCTACTCGCTGGCTGCACTACGCTGATGGCACTAATGTCCCTCTTCGTTTTTCGTGTGTGTGTGTGTGTGTGTGTGTGTGTGTCAGAGCGAGGAGAAGGTGCGCCAGCTGCAGGAGATGCTGGAGATGGCAGAGCAGAGGCTTGCTCAGACCATGAGGAAGGCTGAGACACTGCCAGAGGTGGAAGCTGAACTGGCACAGAGAGTGGCAGCACTTTCAAAGGTAACACACTAACACACACCAACACACAGCTGTAGAAAACAAAGCAAAGGATACTGATGCAATAAAATGAGGATTGGTGATTTACAGATCCAAAACATAGAAGCTGATATGCATATAAACACAGTTACAGAGCTTATAGATAGTGGCAGTTGTACTTATATGAAATTGTCTCCCCCTGCAGGCTGAGGAGCGCCATGGCAACGTGGAAGAGCGGCTCAGACAGCTGGAGTCACAACTGGAGGAGAAGAACCAAGAGCTAGGAAGGGTGTGTGTGCATGTGCATGTGTGTGTGTGTGTGTGCACCAGCCCTGCAGGGTTTCTCTGACCTCTCACTATGGTGTGTATATGTGTGTGTGTGTGTGTGTGTGTGTGTGTGTGTGGGCTGATGCTTCACATTAGTTGGACGCCTTGACTCTTGGCTCTGTGCTCCCTCATGCATACACGTACATACACAAACACACAGGACAGACACACATATGAAGAGCTCTCCATTTTTCCAGTGCATTGTTGCATGAATTTGAACCAAATCCACATATCTTGCTGCAACACATTCCCCCTCTCCCCCTCTATAAGACTGATTGGCTGCTATCTTTAGACTCTGAATAATTCACGCAAGGCTAATTTCTCTCTCTCTCTCTGTGTTCTCATGACTATATTTAGTTAAAGGGGCTCTCTGAGGATGCAGATTTGTGTTTGTGTCTGTGTGTGTTAATTTACTTTAATGAAATTATTGTTGAATACATATTAAACACAGCACTCCCCATTTAAGAGAGAGCATTTAACCCTTTTACATCATCACATAATTTACTGTAATTAAATCATTATGCAGCTGAAGGCCATTGTTGGCCAAGAAGACCTATATCTGGCAGCTGGTGATCTTGGGCTAAATACACACTACATCCTTTAATCCATGCAGAGATGCTTGATTAGCTGCATAAATACACCCAAATGGAGTCTGTGTCAAAGAGAAAATGTGATGATGTCATTCCCCCCCGTCTGCTTCTCTCTCCGCTGATCAGGCTCGTCAGAGAGAGAAAATGAATGAGGAGCACAACAAGCGTTTGTCTGACACCGTGGATCGTCTACTCACTGAGTCAAATGAAAGACTGCAGCTCCATTTGAAAGAACGCATGGCTGCCCTGGAGGACAAGGCAAGGCCTGTACACACACACATTCATCTAAGCAGCAGCTCATAATGCTGTTGTTATTGCCTCACAGAACAAATGAATATACAGTATAGCACATCTTTTACTTGGACCACAGATTTGTTTTGACAAGGTCTTGTGATTTTTTTTGTCTAGAACTCCCTCATCCAGGACCTCGAGAACTGCCAGAAACAGCTTGAAGAATTCCACCACACCAGGGTCAGTAAGACTTAAATGAATCACCTAGTCACTGAAGTCTACCCTTGAAGTGTTTATAAAATATAAGGCATGATTATAAAGTACGCTTCCAAATAGTAGACACATTGAGTAGCCGACATTTGCTTAATTCAACTGGCTATAACTTTTAAATAATGCTTCCCCCTATAGAAATAGTTAAACATTTTGGGAAATATGTGTATTTCCTTTTCTTGCTGAAAATGTTATGAAAAGATTGATAACCGCGCTCATGTCTGTATGCTAAACATGAAGCTACAGCAAGCAGCCGATTAATAAGCTTTGCATAAAGACTGGAAAGAGCCAGCCTGGCTCTGTCCCAAAGTCACAAAATCCGCAAAAATAAATGTAATGTATGTGCTTTTACTAACTAAAATGTGAATGCTGAACTTTTATTCTCTAGTATAACAGTATAGGTATTGCTACTATTAGTTAAGTAAACAATCTGAATACAATACCTTTAATGCCCCTCTCTCCCTCAGGAACGGCTGATTGGAGAGATTGAGAAGTTGAGAAATGAGATCGACCATTTGAAACGCCGCAGTGGGGTGTTTGGAGATGGAACTCACCCTCGGTACACACAGACATACACCTCCTCCGCACACATATACACACCCTCTAACATAGTGCTGTATACATTATTGATGGTAAACTGTTCTGCGCATATGATCTCAGGTCTCACCTGGGTAGCTCCAGCGACCTTCGCTTCTCTGTGGTGGAGGGCCAAGACGTCCACTACAGCACAACTGTGATCAGGCGGGCACAGAAGGGCAGGCTGTCAGCGCTACGAGACGACCCAAACAAGGTGCTAATAATGTCTATATCAGGCCAAAACAACCCCACAGGTCCTCACTTACACATACACTGAGCCGGATGGCCAACTTACAGATCACAAGGTCATGTGTCAACTATTCTTCTAACCACATACAGCTCCTTTATTCAAGTTCATGGCTGCTTTGCTAATAAGTGTCAGTGTGTGGCTGATGTATGATGATCTTCATGTCTAACTTTCCATTCTCTACTAACCTCTCTGTCTCTCTGTCTCTCTTTCACCTGCTGCCATGGACATGCTGTTTGATGTAAGTTCCCTGTTCATCCATTTCTTCTCATAACTGGCCACATACTTCCACAAATGTCATATTGTATTTTTACATGTATGCGTTTAAATCAGAATTAATGCATATAGTACATTTATTTATGATCAAAATCTGATCAGTGTGTGTTGTATGTAACATTAATGTGTCTGCATATGTTAAAGCTCATGTGTGTTTGTTGTGTCCAGGTGTGTGCGGTGATTGAACAGGACTACCCATCTCTGCGTGGGAGTGTCAGCCACCTCCTCGGCAGCGACATCGAGGCAGAGTCAGACCTGGAGGATGATGTTAGCTCGGCCCTGCTTTCCCCCAGCGGCCAATCAGACGCTCAGACTCTCGCTCTCATGCTGCAGGAGCAGCTTGACGCTATCAATGAAGAGATAAGGTGCCAAATCACAGGCACATTAGATTACAGCACATGACAGTTTCATGATCCCCATGGGGAAATTGGGTCAGTTCGGCAGCAAGAAACAGGATACAGATAAGAGGAGAACAAAGTGTTAAAGATAATACAACAAAAATATTACAAGAAAACTGACGTTTTGAAGATACTAACAAGTAAAGGTGCTGCTGCTTCATCTTGTTAATGCAATGCATGAAGGCCTGTGGCCAGACAGGATGCACCAGAATTGATAGTGGCATGAGATAGAGAGATGATAACATGTAGATAAGACTCCCCACTTTTCAGTTCTGTTTCCTGCTGGAAGGGGACGCTGTTTATTGCAGTTTACAGTAAACAAGGTCGCCTTGTGACACCTCAGAATATGCTTCTGGAGATGAGATGCAAAATAGATGCTGATTATGCTGCAGAAGAGCCAGACTCCCTCGAAGAAATTAAAACAATGTCTGTACTACAAATGCTATTTTTATTATCCAATATTTGCCAGGATTTTTGCATTATTAAATGTTTTAGACAGTTGTAAATCTAATCTAATCTAATGCTATTTCTAAATAAATGAATGTTGATTATTTCCCAGATTCATTGAATAAATAATAAATGATAAAAACTTGTTTTAAAAAAAGTAAGAAATCAAAACTTTAATTTTTTTATTTTGGCTTTTTTTAAGGATTTTTATTATGGATTATACTTAATTCCCAATATTATCACGGAAATATAAGATGTGTATTGTTAATTATTGGATGATACTGTATGTTCAGTATTCAATGATAACTGCGTATCTGTGCATGTTTGTGCGTGTGCAGGATGATCCAGGTGGAGAGAGAGTCAGCAGACCTCCGCTCTGACGAGATCGAGTCTCGCGTGAACAGTGGCAGCATGGACGGACTCAACGTGACGCTTCGACCCCGGGCCCTGCCCACCTCCGCCACCGCACAGTCCCTGGCATCATCCTCCTCCCCGCCCACCAGTGGCCACTCCACACCTAAACACCACTCACGCAACGCCAGCCACCATCTAGGCATCATGACTCTGGTCAGAGAGCACACACACTCTATCTGTCACACACACACAAACAGCAGTATGGTCATTGTAAACCGCTGTATCTCTAACTGTGTGTTGTTCTGTTTGATAGCCAAGCGACTTGAGGAAACACCGCAGGAAAGTTGCAGTAAGTTTGCAAACACAACTAAAATTGTACGGACTTTTTGTCCAACTGTGGCTTATGTGACTGAGCCAAGTTGCTTTTGTGACTCTTGCAGTCTCCAGTGGAAGTGGACAAAGCTACTATCAAATGTGAGACATCGCCTCCCTCGTCCCCCCGCAGTTTACGGCTGGAAACCAATTTCGCCCAGTTCACAGGCAGTCTAGAGGATGGCCGAGGGTAAATACACACACACACACGCACACACACACAAGTAGATCTTTAATATAGTGAAGATTATAGTGGCTGAAACAGACTCTTAATCATGAAACTTGAATGAAACACATGCAAACAGTTGCTCACCGTGCTCATTTATAGTTGACATATATCATACTATAGATTTTAGTGTAACAAAATATGCTCTGTTTTAACTGTGCAGCAAGCAAAAGAAAGGCATCAAGTCATCTATTGGTCGATTGTTTGGGAAGAAGGAGAAGGGTCGAATGGAGCAGACTGTAGGCAGGGATGGACAGCCGTTACCAGCCTTAACAGGTATACTGCATATCCCACACTGAAGGAGACTGTGTGAGATTGTGTGTGATTTGATTGTGTGACAGAGATATAAATGGACACCTTTTGCTGTATTTCAGACTTTGAAATGGGCATCGGTGACTCTATGACTCTGGGAAAACTGGGCACACAGGCTGAGAGGGACCGCAGGATGAAGAAAAAGTAAAATCATCTCTGACTTTGTGTATTTTTTTTCTTGTTCTTGTTTATATATATATATATATATTCACTGAGCCTTTTCTCTGGTAATTCTTACTTCCTTCTATCTCTCTTTGTCCTCATAAGACACGAACTTCTGGAAGATGCAAGAAAAAGAGGTCTGCCTTTTGCCCAGTGGGACGGGCCTACTGTTGTCTCCTGGCTAGAGGTGCGCCCCTAATCTACTTTTAAATCTACAAACCTTACAGTTTCACAAGACCTCCCTCTCTCTTGCTCGCTTTATGTCAGGCTGCTACTGCATCTAATGGAATACAGTGATATCAAACACTAGAAGGAACTGCACCCCTTTCCCCTTTTATCTGACCTTTTATGGCAACAATGGTGGTGATGTTGAATATCTTGATGACTCTCACCAGCTGTGGGTGGGTATGCCGGCGTGGTATGTGGCAGCGTGTCGTGCCAACGTGAAGAGCGGAGCCATCATGTCCGCTCTGTCAGACACAGAGATCCAGCGGGAGATTGGCATCAGCAACCCTCTGCACCGCCTCAAACTCCGCTTGGCCATCCAGGAGATGGTCTCCCTCACCAGCCCGTCTGCACCGCTTACCTCCAGAACGGTAAATTGATACAACAAATACACCTCCATGATAACCCTTTCTTCATGCATGTAAATGTGCATACACAAATAGCAAATAAATGAGCACATGAACCCACAGAAAAACTGAATCCAGGACTGTGAATATGAACACCTTACCCTACACAAATCACTCAAAACATCCACCACTAGTAGGCTTAACCTATACTTTGCAGCATGGGGTGATGACTCCTTACTCTTTTTGTTCTGACCTCTATAGAGGTTTGGTCTATGCCTTCGACTGGGGTTGACTTGTCCTTTTCTGCTGCCATAAATTGCATGGGGTTCTGTGGGAAAACGACACACAAATAGTGCCAGATATAGCTACAAGCTACCTGCCTGAAATACACTCCCTCCCTTGGCATCACTCAACACAATGTTTGTCTGTGTGTGTGTGTGCGTGTGTGTGTGTGTGTGTGTGTGTTTGTCTGCGTCTATGCGCGGTGGGGTTGGTTATGTGTGAAAATATACACATGAGCGCATTCTTGGGTGTGTTTTTGTGTGTGAATGCGTTCTTGTGTACGTGTGTTTGTGTTTGTGTGTGTGTGTGTGTGTGTGTTCGGGTGTGTTTTTGTCCTCTGAGCAGTCCTCCGGAAATGTGTGGGTGACTCATGAAGAGATGGAGAACCTGGCTTCCTCCACTAAAGCGGTCAGTACCATATGGGTGCTCCCCTCCCCTTTCCCACCACCAAACACTTTCACTGTCCCCACCGCGACACACATATGTCATCTCCCGGAAGACCCCTCTACGTACCCGCTACATCACACACTAACGCATTTTTGTGCTCGTGCTGGTATTTGTATGTGGGTGTTGGATGTAACTGATATAACCTGTGGTCATATGGTCTGTGTCTCCATGAAAAGTTTGAGTGTTGGAGATGTGTAACTGCAGTTAACTGATACGATTGAAGGTTAACTGCAGAGTAAGAGCTTTGTGTGTGTGGGTGTGTGAGTGTGTGTGGGTGTGTGTGCCTGAATGTGCAATGTGTGTGTCTTTGGTCATTCTCTGTCTCTCTAACCTTGTATATTGTCTCTACCACGCTGCCACTCAGGAGAATGAGGAGGGCAGCTGGGCACAGGTGAGGTTGCCGATCTGCAGACATCTGTCTGCACACACTCTGAAACTGTGCCCACGCTCTTCACCAACACAAACACACATACGTGTATTTGAATAAGAGAGGGCGGCCAATTCACCTTCAGTATTATGTTCTGACACAGAGGCAAAAAACGTTCTACAAGGAAATAGAATAACTGGGACATGTAGCTGCTGAGTCTATCAAGTATCATTTTTTAATGCTTTGAGCACCACAAACTATATTCCCTTCACCTCCATGTACTGGAGTGTCAACGATAAACTCAGATAAAACTGTCTGTATGGCTGTGGGATCGGGACATATCTCTCCCTATCCTGCTAGCCTTTTTGCTGGGTGGGATAACTAACAGCTTTGTCATTTTAACAGGCCCTTATCACAGCAGACATTTTGACCTTGACCCTGAAACCTAAGCAGCTGAATGGAATTCAAACATCACTGATTTTATTATTCACACCTGTGTTTTTCCTATTGTGATGTGGCTAAATGTCTTGTGTGGAAAACGGCTACTGGTACATGAGGTTTGGTGACCATGAAGTCCAAGCATAATTCTGTTTGTCTTAAAATAAGATACAATAAAAAATTTTAAAAATAAATAATAAAATACAGACAGAAAACCCAGAGGGACACGTTTCAGCTTTCTAAAAGTAATTATAAGTGTGTTTTTCACATGTGTTTTTTTTTTTTTTAATTGTCTTAGAAAGCACATGTGTATCTAATAGCATTAATGATGGCTCAGTTCCATTTACATGTCCCAGTAAGTATTGACAGTGAACCAGCATGCACAATACCAGAGAAATGGACCCTGAATAGAATGCAGCCATTTTTAATGTTATTAGTAACACCTGTGCTTTTGCTGATGTGACGTGTCAAGATGTCTGCTGGAAAAAAGGCCGGTTGTACTTTCTGACCCATAGTGCAATTGTATCCAAAAAACACTACTGTTTCTTCATATACAACAGTCCCACATCCACGTACACATGTACAGCATATGATCCTGAAACACAGAGCAGTCTCTCTCTTTTCTGTTGCACAAATTACTAACACTGTGTCCTCGTCTCCGTGTAGACTCTGGCATATGGCGACATGAATCATGAGTGGATAGGAAATGAGTGGCTGCCCAGCCTCGGCCTGCCTCAGTACCGGTCCTATTTCATGGAGTGTCTTGTGGACGCACGCATGCTGGACCACTTGACCAAGAAGGACCTGAGGAGCCACCTCAAGATGGTGGACAGCTTCCATAGGTCTGTAGCTCAGTTTAGCTGCTGTTCGATCGGCCTCCCCTTCCTCCTGCTAATCGGATACATCATCTATGAAGATGAGAAGGCTGATGATGGATCTGTGCTTGTGCTTTTGTGTGTGTGTGTGTGTGTGTGTGTGTGTGTGTGAGCTTGTTTGTTCCATCATGTCTGTGTGTATGTGTGCGTGTATGTTGCTGTGTGTGTTTGTGTGTGTGTGTACCAGGGCTAGTCTGCAGTATGGGATTATGTGCTTGAAGAGACTCAATTATGACAGGAAAGACCTGGAGCGCCGGAGAGAGGACAGCCAACACGACATGAAAGGTACACTTTAATACACACGCAGTGACAAAAAAGCAAGCGCACACACACACGTTCAAACACTAGTTCACAAGAGCGCACACATCCACAGTCTTGTCAGGCCAGCGTACCACCTAGTGGTTGTGCCTGATATTGTCAATTTGGCCTGAGCATTGAAACAGCTGCACCCTGACTGTCAAAAAGCCAACTGAAGCAGGCCTTCAATCTTATGATCCAAAGCTCCACATACCGAGAGTAGTCCACACACACACACACACACACACACACACGCTTATATCCAGCCAGCTCTCTCGCCCTTTTGACCTTGAGTTCTGCACATGAACTTGACTCAGCTGCCATGTCAAATCACAATCCTGCCCTGTTTACACGCACGCACACACACACAAACACGCGCACGCACACCGCCTGTTCCAACTTGGAAAGCTGGCTGACAGCTGTGCTTAAAATGAACAAAGGGAGTGTGCCAGTGAGTTGACACTATGTGGACATGCACATTAGCTCTCTATCTCTTTCTCCTTCCCTCTCTTTCGAGCTCTCCTACCCTAAATCAAGTTGCTCGTATTTGATATTAATGATATGTGCTGACACCCTATATGACATTGTGCTACAGTATCATGACTTTCTTTTACTTCAGATGTGGTGGTGTGGACCAACGAGCAGGTGATCCACTGGGTCCTGTCCATTGGTTTGAGGGAGTATAGTGGCAACCTGTTGGAGAGCGGCGTCCACGGAGCGCTCATCTCCCTGGACGAGACCTTCGACTACAGCAGCTTAGCTCTCATCCTGCAGATCCCTATGCAGAACACACAGGTGGTTATTAAGGAAAACACTGAAACACACAATCAGAATATATTGACAGAACTGATTTGAATGGGAGAAAGTGTGTATCAAATGTTGTATGATCTGATTTTCAAGGGCATCCATTGAATAGTCTGTATTATTATTGAACTATCTGTATAGAATATTGACTAAAAAACATACATTTGTAGAAATACAATTTGTTTTATTTTGTATCATTTGACCTTTCTGCAACCAGTCCATCTTCCAACAGTCACAGTTCTTGAGGTTTTTATGAGATTGGTTGATTTACTTTTAGTGCAGTGGTTTGAGTGCAGTCAGCATTTCCTTTTTCTGCTGGCTACATGGTGCCAACACTTACCCCTGCTTCAGATTCTGCATCAGTTGTTCTCTGATCAGAAGGCCCCTGTTGTTCTCAGTTAGAAATCCACTTGAAAGAATTTCCTGGCCACAGGCTTCACTTCAGATTACTGGCCCACAGTTTCATATTCACAGGTGAACAAAAAGATGAAGGGTTACTCCTATTCATCAGAGGTATTTCAAGAGCTTTCATTGACATTTTGCCATCAACTCCTTTAAATTCTGACCCTGGTTAGTTACCCCCCTGCTTCCCTCTATGTCCTGCTCACAGAGATTGTGTGTGCTGTTTTTCAGGCACGGCAAGTTCTGGAGAGGGAGTTCAACAACCTGTTAGCCTTGGGGACCGACCGTCGACTAGAGGAGGTGACCTCTCAAGCTGCTGCTTTGATCAAATACAATATTGCTGCCAAAGGGCCAATTGTCTGACCTCGCTTTTCTCCCTGTCCCTGCAGAGTGGTGATGACAAGTCCTTTCGACGCTCTCCATCGTGGCGCAAGAGGTTTCGGGCGCGCGAGGGGGGGGCAGGGCTGGGCATGATGGCGGGCTCCATGGAAACGCTGCCTGCCGGCTTCCGCATGCCCTCCATGTCCATGCCGCCCTCTGTGAATTTGATGCCCAAGAAACAGCTGCAGCCTGAAGGTGTGTTATAGTACTAACTAAACTCCAAAAGCATTTTTCTGTGTGTATCTATGTGCTTTCTGCTTGTCCTGACTGACTAACTGCACGCTGTGTCCTCTCTGTCCTGCTGCGCCCGAACCCCTCCGTGCCACGTCCTCTCAAGCTCCCCCCCCGGCGCCCCCGAGACTCGACCCCTCGGCCGTGCGGACCTATTCATGCTAACTTCTCTCTGCTTACTAACAGGAGCGCTTACTCTGACAGGTAAGCTGACCAAAACCTGTCCTGAACCTGCTGAACTCACGGGTCAGTGCGCTTTTCAACCAGCGTTGCCCAGCTGTGTGGCATGAGGCCGGAATGTGGCACTAACTTTACAGCACCAGGCTTAAGTAATCATATGTGTATCTGGCTGATTTGAGCCTTTGAGCTAGAAAACTGTATATTTTTGGGGCATTTATGGGCTTTCACCAATTTCAATCTCAAAGCAAAACTAAGTAGACACAAATTCGGTCTTTCTCTTACTTCCTTTCTCGCTTTTTTCTCTCTCTTCCAGTGCATTCTCATTACCTATACGGACACATGCTTGCGGCCTTTTGAGAGTGATATGCCAAATCTGGAGAGGGAGTCCTGGGTGCCACTGGGAAGGGTATCCACCCTTTCGTTGCCCAGCCTCACCTCCCATCTTTCACCTCTCACCTCTCCTTCGGACACGTGCAATACAGAGGCCAACTCTGACCTTTGAACTCCGAGAGTGCTCATTGGCTGCGCTCGCTGCTGTAAAGGAGACTCGTCCCTGTCTCTCCCAGTTTACCCCAGTGCTCCCAGTAGCCTTGTTGTTGTGGTGTTGTGCTCCTGCTCCCCTGGTCTCAGCTGTGGGTTCTTGTCCTGGTTCTAATCCCTCAACATGGCCAAGTCCAAACCAATCTTCCTGTGTCATTGCGCCCTAGGCAACACAGAAGTTGGTTAGTGTAAAAAAGATTTTAAAGTGATGGTGATGAGTCGTTGATTTGGACTTGGGAATGATGAATACTTGTATAAATGGCAGATCCCACTGCACATTGCCCCTCTACCGGTTATGCAAGGTATTACTCATTTATCGTCTCTGTACATAAAATGGATGACTTATGTTTTTTATAGAAATATTATATATATATAAATATATATATTGGAAATATATATGGAAAATAGTATAATATCATTGCTGTATGAAACCCAATGCCCTGTATTCGATAGTGACTGTTCTCTCTCTCTTTCTCTTTCTTTCTCTTTCTCTCTGTCGGACCTTTGTGTGTCTTTTGCTGTATGCTGTAAGTGTGTGAATCGTTAGTGGGAGGGTCTCACTAAAGAGGGGGTGTGTTTCTACAAGGACTCTTCACAGGTTCATGGGTCCAATTTCAGACTTCTCTCTTTGCCTCTTCTCCTGTTCTTTCCTTCCCCCCCCCCCCTCCTCCTCTTTTGACACTATGTAGCTGTTACCTCTCCTTTCTTCGCCTCTCTCGCCTTCAGTATGACACTATGTAGCCTAGAATAGAGAGAATCCTTTAATATGAAGAGTGTGTGTGCGCGCGCGCGTGAGTGTGTGAGCGAGCAAATGAGTCTCTCTGCTCGGGACTTGTAGAGTTGTGTGTGAAAGGCCGACCCCAGCCATGTGACCATGACGTTTCTCTGTGGATGGGTAGTGTGAACACTGTAGCTCCTCTCTGTTGATTCCTTACTTTCTCTCAAATCAAACTGTAAACTGCTGCTCAACATCAGCCGATGATATACACGTAAAACTGCTCAAAGTGACGGACTGGTTTGATCCTGCTCCGTCACCTCCCATTTAGTTGCCATGGAGACGTGCCAGTGAGCAGCCAGTACTCTTGGCTGACCAACTCCTCATCCAATGAGAACACAGCATACGAACCAGTGAAGTGCTGGATGGGTGTACAATCTTTTATTTTCTATTATTTTACAGTTTTTCCAAGGTGTCTAAAAGGTGTAATGTGCTATGTGGCAGCTATGAGTACTGTGTCTTTATTCCAGGTGTGAAACAATGCTGACAAATCAAGATTTTATTATTTGGCTATTTAAAAAAGTGAACTGTATTTATGACACTATATAGACATAAGTAAAGCTGTTTTTTAAAGATTTGGATGTTGTGTTCCTTTTGAGGTTATTGCAATCCAAGTGTCTCATTGGTTGTTACAGACAATAACAAAAAAGGTATTGAAAATGGTCTTTATTGCAAGAATTGGACAGAAAATATCACTTTTTGGAAACATCTACAAATACACAACAATCTTAGTTATAAAAGTCAAAAATAAGTTAGCAAAAAAATAAAAAATAAAATGGCAAAACCACTCTGTAGAAAAAGGGAACGTATTTACATCACTAGCATTCATAACCAGTTTAAATTAAGCAGATCTTGGTCAAAACTGCCATGGTACATGTTGGCCCCACAAATAAACTCATGTTTTTTTAAGCATAAAAACACACACGTAAAGAATGAAAGATCAGGGAAAGGTTTCGAAAAGAGGAAAAACTTAAATTAAGTAAGGAGAAAACCAGGCTTTATAATTCCTCTGTGGCTCTATCAGACTGGAGGCAAGCCAACAGAAGAGCCACTCTAGTAACTAGGGTTCATGCAGCAGAGTCCTTGAATCTCTAGTTAGACTAAGCTCCTGTGGCTCTGACAGGTCTGGACTGTGGGATAAGGCAGGGAATAAAGGGAATAAGGCCTCATTGTCAACAGGAGGAATTCAGTTTGACCAGCAGACACATTGATCAGCAGAGTTACAATTCAAATAAATCACTACTTTTGAATTTTAGCATAAGACACTCAAATCAGTAGAGCTGAAGAATAAATTAAATTAGAATTTAGGACCGGTCGTCAGAATGCTTCGCCAATTGTCATTTTCCTTTTTGTCTGTGGCTCTCGGTGCACCTATGGGTCCGCCGTGTGGAGGGTCTATTTGGGAATGTCCATAGGAAAGGCCACAGCTGCGTCTGCTGCAGTGATGCTGTCGACGATGGAGGTCAGGGCGCGCATGTTCCCCTGCTCGGGAGAGTCAGCAGCACTCAGGAGATCTGCAAAGAGACCCAGTCACACAGTTCAGCGCCTGAGCGAGGGTGCACTGATCCGTTTGTGTTGTCTAATGAGTCCGTGCGTGAACTGTACTCACCCTCGCTGCTGTAGCTCTGCGTGCACTGCTCGGGAGTGCTGCTCCACTCCGGGCTGCTGCAGCAGGTGCTGCCCGAACTGGGCTCGCTTGACGACGACACCTGTTACCATGGAGAGGCACACACAGAAGTTGCTGTCAGTCACTCTGTGTTATGACATGGCACACTTCGCCCCACGCAGAAACACAGCACACACTGCAGCACAGTGTAATGCCACACACACACACACACACACACACCACCACCACCAATGCAGCGTCAGAGGCTAATTTACATGATGAACACTGTCTCAACAAGGGAGACAAGACTTTTCCATCAGAAAATACTGCTGAATATAAAATAGATCTTGTAACAAACCATTTGACAGAGACATTGATAAAGTCTGTTTTTCCTACATTTTGGCACCTGTCTGATCAGTTTGTTATTGTCGTCTCTTTGAACCTCTAAATAGGTGAAATCTTTCTGTATTCTGATGCATTACAACTGAAAAATAATTCCATTACAATGAAATGTATCCCTTCCTACTATACCTAAATGCATTGACAGATACACCAGCCTATCTCCCCAATCAAAATTTCAAAGCTTGGCCACAGTGATCAGTTCTGAAGCAGGCTTTAGAGTCTGTCACACATTGTCAAGAACACTTGTCCAATTTGTGCCTATCATGTGTCTCTCTTTCTCTACTTCACAATCCATCTTTGTCTTAACATCTTCCGCTTCTTTACAACTAGTGCATTACGTCTTTTCACTGCCTGCTCCTTCTGTGTGGCTTTTGGTTAAATATGTGACCTTCTGCTTATCCTCATCCCTCCTCTGTCCTACTCACTCTGGGTTGGGCCGGGCTGGGTCGGTAGTGCAGTCCCTGCTGTCCCGTCTCAGTGTCCTGCTGGTTGAGGGAAGACACCAGGGCCTGCAGCCTTTCGATATACTGGATGGCACTCCGCAAGATCTCCACCTTGGGCAGCCTCTGGTTTGGGTTCATCAGGGTGCTCCTCTTCAGAGCATCGAAGGCCTCGTTCACCTTCTTCAGACGCCTCTTCTCCCTGAGCGTGGCCGCTCTCCGACGGTCCATGGTAACGGTCTTCCTTTTGCACAGCTTACAGGCCCAGGGCAGGCACTGACCCGGGCAGTGGGGCTCGGAGTGAGGTGACAGGCTGGATGGAGAGGCTTTGTCCTCTGTTCCTGTCACCCCGACTCCAACACCCCCAGACAGACTCCCACACAAGCCCATCATGGAGTTCCTATCCTGGTAGGTGTTTTGGTCGTACGCCCCAGGTAGGCGAGAAGGGAAGTAGCTGTCCCCTCCCTCGTAGAAGCGCTGGTCAGGGAAGAAGTAAGGGTTGGTCTCAAAAAGCTCCATACTGGACGCTGTGGTCTGAAAGGGGACAAAGACTCCTGCTTCCCCCTGGAACTGCTCTACTGTATGTGGTCTTCGGTCCTGCGCCGGGAGCGTGTACGTGTGTGCCTGTCTTCGTCCCGGGCCTGAGTTTGTGATGAGTGGAAGACGTGTGGAGAACAACTGGTGTGGAGCAACTGTAGGCTGGCATTTAAACCCCTCTGCCTGCTGCAGGATCACAGGGTTAAATTTAGCACGAGCCCCAAGAAACCTGACCAGACGTTTAGCTGTTGCTGCACATCTACACTTCACATCTCTGTTGGGCCCTGCTCTCTAGGGCTTTATGGCCCATTTGTGTGTGTGTGTGTGTGTGTGTGTGTGTGTGTGTGTGTGTGTGTGTGCCCTTGTGCGTGTCTTAAGAGGCCAGGATATGATCAAGTTGCCGTGGAAATGATAGAGATAACCTCGGATCAAAGATGTCCCCCTTAATGAGCTAATCCCTGACTCGCGTCTCCCTCTATGACACCATACATGAAGTCCCCTGCCATGGGGGTGGAGGAGGGGGACGGGCCGTAGTGGCAGTCTGGGCACAGCTGTCACTTCTACTAGGAGTCAATGATACGCAATGACAAGAAGTTGTTTGGCTCCTAGTTCTAGATGGCAAGGAAATTAGTCCAGAGATTGTTGTTTACTCAAAACTAGGTCACAGATAAACACTTGCTGTGACCGAAGGTTGAGAAAGACCAACTAGGTCGATACCAAATACGTAAAGGCTTAGGCGACAGAAACGCTCACGTCATTGTTGGGTTTTGGTTTGACGTGACCACATTCATTTCTGCTGACTTTCCTTCTGAGATGATTGCACAGTGTGATGCAAGTGACATTCTGAGCTATACTAGACTCAAGAGTCAGACAGCCCTGTGCAGGAGTGGACAGAGTATAGTACAGTAAGTCGAGAACCAAGTTGACACTGGCTCCTGTTACTCTCCGAAGTCAAGGGGACAATAATCAGACGACCACGCAGAGGTATGGCCTTCGTTGTCCTGACCTCTCCCAGTCAGTCGTGGTGCCACCGGGTGTTAATCCTTCCAGGACATGTCTCACCTAATAGCTCACCAGCTAATTCGGACTGGCTTCCGCTAACATGGACAAACAGCCAAAACACACACTTCTGTCAGCAGGGAATGTCCTGGAATGACATAGTGTGAGATGTGTTACATGTTTGTGTGTGTGTTATATCACTACCATAGGTTCGTCACAGAAATACACATATCCGGCAGGAAATGTTTGCCAGAGACTGGGGAGTTGCTCTGCTTTGTGGCAACACTGCATAATATGTGCAGGGGCCTACTGGTGTCTGGTGCATGTCACATGCTGTCCTTTCTCTTTCTCTGAATGTCTTCACTTTCACCTTTCGAGACTATGAAGAGTTACAAACAAGCTTTGAAAAAATCCACCATAACATATCAATATAGGTTTATATTTATTATTTTTCTCATGAGAAGACAACATTCTTGGGTGAGTTTTCTGGGGATTTTTTTTGCCCAAAATCAACAAAAGGCAGTAAAAAAGTATTAAAGATTATTTAAGATAATTCAAATGGAGCATAAAAATACATTTAAAGCTATATAATTTCCCTTTAACCTCCACTTACATGATAAAATAAATTCAAACCTTATTTATTTAACTCCATTTATCTTTTACTTTTCCAATTTCCAACTTTTCCTAACACCGCCTAGAGTGGAATTGAGAGGACTGTGTGGCAGGTTAGTTCACCTTAAAACTGTGAAAGCTGAGCACACTGAGCACCAGCCTTTACAGACAGCTATACCCAACTACAGCCTTTTGCCATAAACCAGTGCCAGCGGGGATAGTACTTCGTGCTGGTGTTAGTCAGCCATATACTGTATACTGCTGTAGCATCATTTACAGGAATAACATAATAATAATAAAATAACATTTTATATGGCATTTTTAGTTTTGGTTAAAACAATGTCTTTTTAAATGTAACTGTTAAATTAGAAGATAGCCTTTAAGTATGGAGGTTTTTTTTGGAAATGTTTTTCTTGATTACCTCTGGCAGCTCTTAACCAGAGTAGGCTTCTACTTCCCAGTCACTTGTTGCTATTTCATACACTGTGTACAGCACACTGCTCAGTTTTTTCAGTTCTTTGTAAGACGGACTCTCAGTCCTCAGAGTAATGATACCTTTTCACTTTTGCGGACTGATATGTTTGCCTCACATGACGAGAATATTGGACTGTTTGAACACTCAAAGCACATTGTTTTAAAGAGCATATTAATAAGTGGTGTTATGGCTGACATTTTGACATGTCATAATAGAAAAGGCGCAGGTGTAATTGATAACAATAATAAGTGTGTTTCATTGAAGTGTATCAGTTCCAGGGTCGTGGTGTGGTGCACGCTGGCTCAAGGGGAAAGTTTACTGGCTCATCTAGCAGAACAGAGTTTAATCATCGTAATTAATTACACTTGTGCTTTTCCTGCTATTACAGGTTTAAAGAGAAAAGCCTTTTAGAGAGCTCCACATCTTAAAGGGACTCTTAATTAGTGCTTTATTAATAGCAGGGGCGCGGAAAGCCTAAATATATGTAAAAACACACAAAATCTGCAAACAAGCACGACTAGGCTATAGGCTATTTGCAAGAAGTCACAACATTTCTCAATTCACTATTCTCTACTTATGTTTCCTATTTTTACCTAGTCTTATACCATTTTATGTACTTCAGCTATTCTTAACTCTTACCAATGAAATTACAATTACATTTAGACTAGAATTATGGGTTGTTTAAAATATTTTGCCTGTCAGTGGTAAGTGAAACTATCCCACTCAATATAAGATGAAATAACTTGTTGATACAGACAGAGGATTCAGCTCTGGGAGTGTGGTCTGGACGGTGGATTGTGGTCTAGCCCTGGGTTTTGGGCTCGGGTTTGGGGTTGAGGCAGAGTGCAGAGTTGAGGCTTGGCGCAGGGCTGCAGTGGCCTGTCAGGTTAGTCTGTGATGGATAGTCACTGATGGTGGAGCGAGTACAAAGACGCCTGTGTTGCTCTCAGGGGTACAGCAGGGAGGGGGTCTGCAGTGTGTCCGAGTCACTCATAGCCCTCTGTCATCTTAACCCATTGTCAGCAGAACTAGAGAACTTGTATAAGTGTGTGTGTGTGTGTGTGTGTGTGTGTAGTTTCAGGAACACACTTCTGTCTTGTTTGAGGAACAAGTCCCCTCTCAGCATTTTGAAGTGAACACTTGAGATGCTGTAAACAAGAGGAGATCGGCTGTTTATTTACTGTTTAGTGTCGTAACTGTACAGTACCTGCACTGTAAATACTTTATCTTCCATCCTAATTTCAGTTAGAATAAACCCAGTCAAACTAGACTAACAAAATTCTGTCAGAAGAAAAATGGCAATTGGGATTATGACTGGATTTAATTTACATGTATCTTTTTGTACCTATTCACCCACATGTAAGAGGTAACACAAAATAAAATATAATTTAATATCTATAATCACATTTGATTTTATTCTAAAGAGCATATAGAGTAAATTGATTTGATAATTAAAAAAAAGGAGTAGTATATTCATTATACATTTGTATATGTGTGCAAGTATGTATGGGTCCCCGTGTGTGTGTTTATGTATGTATGTTTGAAAGTTTGTGTGTGTGTGTGTGTGTGTGTGTGTGTGTGTGTATAGCAGGGATTGCCCTGTCACTGGCAACACTGGTCCACTTCTCCTCAGTGACAAGCAGCAGCACATTGTGGGACAGCTGAGCAGGGGGGAGGAGGGAGGAGGGATCAGTCCTCCTCACCCCAGGTTAGCCTCAAGATCATCACTGACCTGGAGAACTGTCATCTGAGCGCGGTCGGGAAATCTCGGATATGTAAGAGGAGAATAACATAACAGTGAAGGAGTGTTGATTAAAGGTGGATAAACAAGGACCTTTATCCAGTGAAATACAATATAATATACAACATAAAACAACTACAAAAATAGACTACATTCAATGGAATACATGTGTGTTTTGTGATGCTTTATTTTACAGGTCCTCCAATTGTCTTGAAAGTTGCCATGAAATAACTTTATAAGTTTGTACAATTGATAAGGAGACAGTGTTTTAAGACAGTTTTTTGAGTTTGGTTAGTTGTGTTAAGTTTATACGCAGTGGTGGTTTTCCAGAGAAATGTCCTAAAGCTACATTGCTGGAGAAGCTGAGAGTGATTTATTCAAACCCAAGTAAACACTAATTTATCATCTGAAACCTTATTACTCATAATTGTTCAAACTGAAATGAAAGGACTCTATGTCAGCAAGCAAATATTTGGAAGTAATTAATTGGAAGTGTACCAATTGAACACTGTCAACATTTTCCCTCAAATTAGAACCAAACGTAGTTCTTCAAAGGTTAATTTATGATTCACTGTAAATAAAAAAAATATCAGTTCCTTTCTAGCAAACTATTGAGAAACAGCTTCTTTTTATTATTTTGCCTTAAACACCAATTTTTATAAAAATGTAATTGTTCATTAATACTTAATGCATTTAATTGACATCATTAAGGTAGGTTCTGTCAATAAAAACCTGGTCAACCTCTATTACATTTTTAAACAGTGGGCAAGTTTAAGTGGGGTTACTCTCTGCTACATTCCTACATATATGGTGAATTTGGTTGTGGCAGGAGCAACATGAACATGGGATACAGGTTTAAGAGAATGTACAGTTAATGAAAAACTGTCCAATTTCTTTGTTTAAACTGGAATAATTCTGTATCACTCCTGGTGTGCAGTGTTGTGTTTGGATTCTAGACTCATGCAACAACGTTGTGGACTGGTTAAGTGCCTTTTGGAAAGGACATGGTCACCATAGTGACAGCAACAGATGCCAAAGTGTGTGGCCATGATAACTGCACATCCATTACAGAACCTTTTGAAATCAGCTTTTCATACTGCACAATGCAGAGCTCTCTTCTTTCAGATTATGGTGATTTTATACTGAGTACACAACATTAATAGTGAAAGATGACAAAGCAGTGTACTCCTCCCAGACGATCATCAGTACAACAGAATGAAAGCAAATCAATCACCCAGCTACTCTGAAGCAAATGAATGGACGCAGTCAGATCTGATTACTACTCAACTATGCTCCACTATTTCTGTTGAGTAATGAAGCTTACATAAACTGCAGTGCCATACCGTTTGACTGATGTTTAAAGGTGATGTGACACTACTACGGCCCAGCTAATCGTCGGGAGAATACTCCCATTCATTCCTGTTCAGAATGAAGTGGCCCCACCTGTGTTTTCACAAGGCTCTGGAGGCCTGGAGAAAGCTTTCTAAGTCAGGGGGGAAACAGTAGTTCTGTAGCCCAGCCATGCTGCTGCTCACTGGGGCTTTTATCGCAGAGTAATCCCCTACAACAAACAGAATGGCCGGCATGTGCATATGCAGCTGTCGCAGTCTTAGTGCAAGTGGTGTCATGTTAAATCACAGGAATGGACTGAGCCCCTGAGCCATCCGCTGCCCTTCCCTTCCCTGGCATCCTACTCACTGCGAGGCTCCAGCACACATGGACAAACAACCATACATCCTCATACCTACATACATAACCCACTTCCCACTAACATACTTTGCAGCACATGGAAGCCCTAAAGTTATTCACTGTGAATAACCCCTGCTCCACTGCTACAAACAACCAGATTATTTACATGACACAGTATATTCCAATAATGCCACATGTTGCATGATCACTCAAAATAGGCATCACAGGCCATTAAACAAACAGCATCCATCTTTTTAGGACTGCCAATTTGACTTTAGTTAATCAGAAAGGTATCTGACAGGGTAAAGCTAGGCCCTCATAAAATCCATCCAGTTTAATATGAAGGCAATTTACACCTTGACGTTGCCCAAGTGTAAACAGCAATCAGCATAGCTCCTCTAGGAGACACGGCTGAGTCCTGTCTGAGGCCAGTGATGTGTATACGACTGCGGTGTTGTGAGATTTGAGTGGATGGCTATGCGGAAACTATGCCCTGATACCAGTCAGCCCAGCTTTTCAGTATCATCTTCCATATTTTGCCTCGCACTGTGGGTACAACGCTAGACAAGCTCTGTTATGTTTCTCCTCTAATCTCATCTACTATTGCTCATTCTGCTCTTATTTTGAAATTCTCTCTGTCTTTATGACTTTTTCCTATCCCTATCTTTGTTTTTCTCTGGTTCCACTGACCTTCTCCCATGTCACCAGTGGGACAAATTTAGCGGCCTGGTTTCTGGAGCGACCAAATAGTCGGACACAACAGAGGGAAAGTGTTTGTGGTGTGTGTGTGTGTGTGTCTGCACAGAGGTAAGAAAGGTCCTGGCCACACAGATACAGTTACACATATCCAGACACACAACCAGAAGAAAGCAAAGGAGGGGAAACAGGCTGAGGCCCGCTATCCTGGCGGTATGTAGACATAGGACACAGGAGGAGAGTGACACAGAAATACTGTGTATTTATAAAGGTGCTTCAAATACAAAAGAACAAAGAAACTGATTAAACTCAGTAGGAGCAATAAAATGATAAAAATGGTCAAAGGCATGGGGGCAATGTTCAACACAGAGCTTCCATCCTAACTATTTTCCCTCTAGGAAGCATTGCATACGCCATAGGGGATAAAGGGAGAATGTGTTAAGTTATTCTGGGATGTTGGGATGGAGGCGCTGTCGCCATGGAAACTTGCAGATCCCCTACCACTCCCTGGGCCGTGCCATTCTGGAGCTGCCAAGCTCTGGGTGCCATTTCACCAGGGGTGTTATGCCATTCTTCGTCTCTACGTTCTGTGACGTGCCAGACGCCACGGACAAAGCAGTATGCCATTCTTGAATTAGACGCACAGTGAGGGAAAGCATTTTAGTATGGCTGTTAGGAGCATTTAATACTGTGGTGTAAATCACAGGGAGGACAGCAACACCTACCTATCCTCCATGCTGCGTGATGTTTGCCTGTGGTGGAATCTAACTAAGTACTTTAAGTACTATAGTTGGGTATAAATAAAAGAAAATTGTCCTTTTAGTATTTCAATTTTACAATACTTTATATTTCAAAATGATAAATGTTGTACTTTTTACTCACCTACAATTATTTGACAGTTATAGTTCATAGATTAAGATTTTACATCAGATCATGTGAACAGTTTTACATTTTAAGATTAAACTACTCAACAGTGTATTCAATTAGAGTTTGATGGACATTTGTTACTCTTTTGTGACTAAACAAACTAAACAACTCATCAATTAATTGAGAAAATAATCAGCAGATTAATTCATAATGAAAATAATCATTTGCAGCTTCTTAAAAGTAATTAAAAAATAACCAACTATAACAGTAAAATGCTATGTACTTATTAATGCATGAGGAATAATAATCTAATGATTTAATTTTGATTTTAGTACTACATTTGATACTTTAAGTACATTTTCCTGATAATACTGAAGTACTTTTACTCAGGTAGATATGAGTATTTTTACAGTGTGGTACCATTTTTGTTTGAAAGCAAGTAAAATATGACTAAAACTACTGCTTCAAAGAACTAACTAATAATAAAATTATTATGCTTTCACTTAAATGAAAGCACTCATATTTATAGGAAATGTCTATTTAAGATATTCTGTGGGTTTTAGTGAACCCTTGGGTGCATGTTTCAGATGCTGGACAGCTTCACATGGGACTCTGCACACTCTGAGAATATTCCCTAATGAGTAATCACCATCTAAATAACACCCTGGGGTAACATAGCTGAAGTAAGTCAGACGGCAGCAGTACTGCGGCAACACTTAGAGGGTAGGGTGTCTGTCCCACTTCTGGACGAGAGGACAAAGACAAGGCGGACACAAGGAAATAGAACAGTGAGTAAGCAGTGGAGATGCAGGTGCTGGAGCCCAGTCAAGAAGGAGAGGACACATGACAGCTGGCCTGTCATACAATGACTTATTCTTCAGCCAAAACACACACACACACACACACACACACACCACACCCACACATAGCTCTCTTCACCAGTGGGTACTGTACATCAACCTCCCCTGTGCTCAGAAAGTGAACTTAATGAAATAAGTAACTCCCAACTCTTCATTGCTTTACAAAACAACTTATTTTATTCCATGACAAGTAGAAAAAAGAACAATATTAGTACCATGTTTGAGCATATTATAGTTTTAACATTAATAGTTGCAACAATTAAGCCATGTCATTCTGAACCAGTATCATTAGAATCAATGTAATGTATTAAAGTAATGCACTAAGCCATTTTTATGAGGTCTGTATCTAGAGGAAGTTTGTTTCTCTCGAACAATGACGCAGATAAATACAACAGGCTACATTAATCTTTTAAATAGCTAATATAGCTCTCACACGAGCTCAGTGCTGGCTCTAGTCACAACAGGAGGCATGCTCTATATATGCGTTACATGTTATTACTGGTACTGTACAATTTCTGTGGGCACCACACACAATATTGAGACTTCTCCCCACCTGCTGGCAGAAAGATTAAGCGCAAGTATAGAGCAGATCAAAGAACTATGAAATTCCCTCTACGAGTTAAATGCTTACTGTCACTGGATATCTTACGTGTGAGCATTATAGAGCATACTGTATTTGATGACAGCTCACACACACACACACACACACACACACACACACACACACACACACACACACACACACACACACACACACACACACACTCACTCGCAATACAATCTTCAAATAACGCAGAACAAAATCAAAATAAAATCTATAATATACAAATTAAGAGTCATTACATGGCAGTGTAACGCTTAAATCAAACCCCCAACTCCAAATAAGTACTACGCAGTCATTTTCACTGAGGGTACATTTGGTAACTTAGCCTGTTTCCTTAAAGACTTTCTGTACATCTTCCAGAAAATATTTTTAGTTGTAAATTACACATTAGAACTCTATAAGAAATGCCGCCTATTTATGCTTCATTACAGGTGGTCATCTAAACAATTAAAACAGATTCATAAATAAATTAAACACAAAATATACAGAAATTGCTCATTTGTCATAGGTGTAAAGTACCCCTTTCTGATGAGAACATTTAAACATTAACCAACAATTATGTGACATTACTTACTGCAGGCATAACTGTTATCAGAAGCTTGGCAATTGTAAATATTGAATACATATTGATATCAAATTACTACCCGAGAGAAAACTACAGTAAATACTTCAGCTGTGCATTCTCAAGCAGGTTAAATTCAATTTTGCATTTTAAAATACTATGTTGTGAGAAACAGGACTTAAACCACCACATTTGTACTTTCCAGTACATTCACTTATGCTGAGAGAACACATTTAAAAAAAAAAATAAAAAAAAAGTAAAGTTTAGGAGGATACTTTGATGGAGCTGCAGCTGTTGACAACAAAATCATAAGTTTAAGACTTTGTTTCCTGTTCTTCCTTCAATCTTGTCTTCAAAACTCAAATCTCAGAGCCACACTACCTAAGAGGACACAAAAAGGGTAAAAAAAAAAAGGAAAAAAAAATAGAGAACAAAATGGCCTAGAAGATGCTTTAAAAAAAAGTACTTACATACCTGAACTAATTTCCACTTTTGTCCAGATGATGTATGAAGTGAATCTATGTAGAAAGAAACTCAAACAAAACTAACAGAACTACGGCAAGCAATACTAGTTTTTAAATGGCACCATTCAACAAATGCAATGCAAAAACCAATGAGGAAATTCACATAGCCTGAAAAAACCAAGCCTTCATGACATCAAATATTAGCTCACACAAACTGTGCACTCCCATGTGATCTTCTAATAAATAAATAAATACTTCTGTATCTGTATGTTCCATTCTTAAATGTGGCACCGAAACAAACATTTGGTATGACAAACTCTTGTGGTTCATCTAACAATACTTCAGAGGCAGTGCGATGCAAAATAAACCATGCAACCAAGAACAAGCCTCACCAAGTGCTATACTTTGTGTATATCTGTGTAGACTGTAATGGCAAGGTGCAAGTTTTGTCTGTGTATCTACTAATAAAGTGTGTAAAGATTGCATGCATGTATGGTCGAATGTGTTTAAAGATGTGTGTTGTAGTTTTTGCTGTTTAGGTCCCCAGAACCTGACGGATGTCTGCGTGTGCTACTTAGAGGATGAATATCTTAATAACTTTTTGAATGATCTTCCCACATCCTGGACAAGGAGCCTGGAACTTGTGTAGCCTCCTTGCACATGGGAAACAGGTTAGCAGGTGAGCAGTACGTCCGTGTATTATATTTCCATTGCGCGGTCGCACTCGACAGAGCTTGCAAGGCTCCAACAGTGCCTCAGGCCTAACTTCTTCCACCTCCATGCCCAAATTTTCCTGACTCTCCCCTCCAGAGAGCTGCTCATGCTTGTGGAAGCTGGAGGGCCAAGGCCCCTTGCCTTTCCCTGTAGCCATAATGGGCAGCGGCCGGTCAGCTGTGGAGAGGGAGGGCAGGATGACAGGGTCAGACACTGTCCTGCTGCAGTCTGGGACATCAATACCTGTGTCGCTGTCGTCGTCGTCGTCATTGGTGGTGAGAGAGCTGCATGCTGGGATGTCAGGAACAGAAAGGGAATGGGCGAGCCGGGGGACATCTTTGTACCAGTTCTTACGTAGAGCCCAGCAGCGAACACAGTATCTCTGGAGAGGCGTGTTATACTTCTTGCACTCTGTGCACTGCCACGCATCCTGAGGGATAAGGTGGACACAAAGTTTTAATCTACAACAACCTAAAACTACAACATACAGTAAGAAACCCCCCCGCAGATGATACAAACCTGTGTGGAGATCTCTGTATCAGTGTCATCGCTCAAACACTGCGAGTCTTCATCTGGCTCCTCCTGCATCTGGATTAATATACAAGACGTTTGATCAAACATCTCATAACATTATCCTCACTCAACGGTAAACACATTTATTTCTCTTACCAAAAAAATATATCAATAAATTATTGATAAATGTATTGGTTGTTATGAGCATGACTGAAACCAATTAAGACAAAGTCCTAAACAAACTCCTACCTCTCTATCTGCTTTTTCCTCCTTCCCTACTCCATCATCATCCTCAGGTGGAGCCTCCCCTTCTCCTCCGCTCCCTTCCTCCAGTGCAGCCTCTTTCATCTCCACGCTCACCTGTTCACTTTCGCCCTCCGTCAGGAACCAAAGGTCGTCGGTGGTGTCCGACACGATGGCCGTGTCCTCCTCCTGTGCAGGAGACAGCTGACACATCAGTCAGACCACCACTGTTACACTCCAATTTATGCTATTTGCCAACAAGTAATTGTGTCCAATTAATGTGTTTTTCACACCCAAACCAGCTGTTCCTGATGTTATTAGATTAACTTTCTAACACATGAGGTTTCTTACTTGGTTTGTGTGGATGTCAGTGGAGCCATTGCTCCTGCGGCTGTAGTTACTACGGAGATTACCCAGAAACCACCAGGGCAGGCCAGAGAGATCCCATTCGTCCAGAGTAACATCCAGTTTGGGCCGTTTGCAGGCTGACCGTGGCAGGCCTTCAAGGGAGTCTGGAGAGGTTTTGAACAGTTAAATCCAACCCTTTGAGCAGGTCTTGTCTTGAGCATACTGCTGGGCATATAACAGACAGTTCGCTTACCATCATCTGGCTCTCGAGGTCGTCTCTGGGAGGGGGTCTGCAGGAGAGGCCCATCACTACCAGCCTCCAGCCCTGCTTTGACCACACCTACACACATCTACAGCGGGGGGAAGGACAAAAATTAGAACACAGAGCCGTAACTGGGTACTTGGAGGACTCGCAACTCCTTTTCAAGATGGCCTCTGGGTATGGGGAGGTGGTTCAGGGAACAAGGGGGCTGGGCAATTAGGGTACGGGCCAGTGGGGAGGGAGGTCAAAACAAATTTAGGATAAATAGGGGCACTGAAACTCTGCAGAGGGTTTAAAAAAAAGAAAAAAGAAAAAGAGAGAAAGAGAGCAGGTAGGAAAGCCAGCGTACTAATTAACAGTGACGAAACTAGTGAGTCAAAGTGCCAAAAGAGGTTTAATTCGTAGTGTGTGCAAACTAAATCATAGGATTTAAGTAATGACTTAATATATGATCCATAGATACTGTGCCATACAAATAGTCTTGTACAGTATATATCTATGGAAAAGCGTTCACAATTATAACGTGTTTTAGCACGAGAAAGGAAACAGAAGAAAAAAAATATTAAAAGGGCATCTAAAGTCTACCATTACTTACAATTAATCACAGTTGATAAAGTACTTTTGGAAAACAAACTGTATGATCAAATCTTAAATTTGATAGCACTCTGGAGTGGATTTAACACATGCAGCAATTGGAATTAACTCTTTTTATTCATAGTGCGAGTGAAGACAGACAAAAATCTGACTGTAGTTCAACAATGTTGAGACAAAGATACAAGTGGGCACTGAATAGGTGCTTCAGGGTGGATTTTGGAGGGAATGTGAAAGAAGGGTGTAGGAACACGGGGATGGGTGAAGAGGCTTAGGGTTATTGTTAGGCCTGTGGCTGGATCAGGAGCTGTGATCCTCCAGTTCGGAGCAGAGAAGAGAACTCTGAGACAGACAGAGAGAGTGACTCTGCCCCCCCATCCAGAGGGTGGTGCTGGTGGCTCACAAAAGAGTGCTGAAAAATACCACCAGACCAAACCAAGGATGGGGTTGTACAGAGACGGTGCCACTCTGTACAAATGCACACCAACGAAGACAGCAGCCCTTACCTCCCCTCCTCATTACACACAAGCAGACAGCAGCTCACTATATACTGATTTGGTGCTACACTAAGACCAGATCAGTGCATATTAGGCATTGTGGCAAAAAGATAATTTATTTTAGAAGCTTAAGCCTCTCAGTCCAGTCCATTTGGATTCACAAGTGTTGTGTGTAGTGAGGTGAGAAGGATGGGGGGCTCTGTTGCTCCTGAGCACCATGCTTCGGCTTTACCTGACCACGATCCTCCACTCCGCCCTCTACACACTCACGGCCCACAGAAAGATTCTCTGCAGCGTCTGCATTTCAGATGAGACACAGTAACAGAAAAAGGACACCCCCACCCTTTAATTATAGCATAACACACTCTCTTACTAAGGCCTTCTTCTGTGGCTTTGTAGGACAACCTGGAAAATTGTGTTCTTCTGGTCCCCGCATCCCCAACAGATGCACAAACTATCATAAGCACTCGCTATGTATGTAACAAGAAAACTGATTTTAGAATATACAGAGGGAATATGATAGTAAGATAGTCACCATATTCCCAGGGATCTTCATTTCAAAACATACCATGTTAAAGATGCAAATCAAATATCGAATTCATCGAACACAAAGGGAAGAGGAAAAAGACAATTGAATTTCATGTCATCACAAAAGTAAAATGTACCAACTGTACAAAATATATTCATACATTGCTTGTTCTTTGACGATGCCCCCACGTTAGAAACATTATTTCACATAAAGAAGGTATATAGTATTAAATGAATGAGTCACTTACCAGAACAACCAAGCACAACTAAGTATTTCTTGAGCATTTCATACACCGGGCTGTAAAATGAGAACATAAGAGTTTAGAATGGACTTCCTTATTGCAGATGTATACGTTTAGATTACATTACTGAGCGTTGACCATCAATTTCTGGTGTGGGTGAATACCTCGGGTTTTTGACAGAGAAGCTCTCCACCTCCAGCAGCTCTCCCAAAGGGTCATCCTGGCAGTGGACTATGTGCTGCCTCTGTTTGTCATACAGCTGCTTCCCCATGATGTACTGACCCAGGTAGTGCATCACCTACAGAAAACACTGAATATCAGATATCACCAGGCACCTAGAGGGTATATTTTACCTCTTTTTCAAGGACTACTGAACGCTTGGACGGCACCTTCTCGGGCGTCTTGTTACTAGCCAGTAAACATATCTGACACTTCACCTGACAGCTCACCTCTTTGAGAGTGAAGACTTCTTCCTGGGCTCCGGCAACACGCAGAATCTGCAGTAGAGGGGCTTTTGGTTGCACCTGGGGGGGTAGCAACAAATATGAATTACACATGTGATGTCTGATAATTGTACAGGGAAAGTAGCTGACATAGTTTTTGTTTAATCCTTGCCTGATTTCCCTCTCCGGGTAGTGTCCTGCATGACGAACCTGATGCCGGAGGCTGGACTGATAGGGAGCTCATAGTAAACGAACAAAGTCTGAAACCCAAAATTACAACAAGTTAAGATAAACCAGCCTTCAAATACCCGATCAATATGATCACGTAATATACCAACGCCCACCAGCCCAAAACTACGGAACATTGTTAAAATTAATGGCAGCACCTGCGACGGACAAAACCATGTTAAATGTCGGTTAAATGTGCGTTAAAGCTGAGCAGACTGCGCCAAAATAAGCCCGCAGACAGCTGCCTGGATGGAGCCGTTACACCGCTCCTCCATTACTCTTTCTCTCCTGCGGCAGCACAGATAACCAGGCCTGACGTCGTGGAGGGGGAAAAACCCGAGCCGGCGCCGCGTTTAATAAACAAATAGTAGTAGCTCGTCCACACAAAGCGCGACTGCGACCATTTCCAGCTGCCGGCCTGAGAGCTGGGAAACGCTGGCAGCTGACAAACCCGCCATCGTTACTGGCAAACGTGTTAGCCGCCGCTAACCAGCGATTTCCTGAACGCGTCCGCGGAAAACGAGCTCACCGTGATGAGTTGACATTACTTCACAGCCGCTACATTGTTCCGCACGCACTGTTGCCTTAACACACGGCCGACATCTTGTAAATACGTGTGTGTATTTATGTATAAAACTAGTAAATTGTTAGGTTTCAACACCAGCTAACTAACCGCTATGCTCACTTAGCTGAACTACAGATTCAAAACGATGAATATGGCGACACCACTTCCGGATTCACGGCTACGTAACGTCATAGGCCAACAGCGTGGCGCCCCCTGCTGGTCGACGCACGGCACGTCAGGCGGCGTCGACCTGCAGGGACACGGGTGTCTGTGCTGAGAGCATGAATGCAGGTTAATGAGTGGTTCCCAGAGCATTAACAGAGGTGGGAAGTGAGCAACTATAACTTCTAATAAGGTTTATAGAGTTGTAACTAATGGCTTTATTGTTGGTGAGTAAATAATTCATATTTAATGAATGGTTATTGATTCATAAGAAAACAAATGTTGGCTGCTGGGTTGTGAAGGTTACCTTGCAGGTGTTTACAGATTTGTATTTGGTAATAATGCAGTTATAAATGTCAGTAATGCATTTATAAATGCTAAATATGTTGTTAATAAATACATTTGTGTGGTCATATGGTCCAATCAGTCAAAGAGATTTTGTTCACAGCCTGTCAGCCACAACTTCTTAGAAATGGCCTGTAGCTGATCTATAAAGCATTAATTAATTATTTATTAACTATTAATAAAGCCAGTAATGACAACGTTCTCCATAAATATTTCACAACAGTAATATAACTCAGTATCTTCAGTAAGTCACTAATGCAAATATTTGTAATCTACCTGTTTTTAGTTTTAGTTTTAGTTTATAGTGAATGTTTCAACATTGCTTTGGCGTTACTCCATCGTGTTGTGACTGCAGGAAGGAGGGCTTTGTGTCCTTGTACATGCTTTTACATATTAAATATTATTTGTAAAAAAATTGTGCATCAACAAAACCTAAACACAACTGAACTGATGTGAAAGAGTGTTATTCCATTCAATAAATGCAATAAAACATCTGTGCTACAGAATAGTTTAATTCAGAAACACTCATCTCTGATATCCTAGCAAACAGTCAAAAAAACAGGATGGAATCACAACTCATGGCCTTAATACTTTACAAACATTATACGTACAAGAAGGCACAAATGCAACTTTTTCACAGATCTGTAGATACAGTGCAAAAATAAATCATTGAATCCAGTAAATAGCTGGGCTTGTTCTTACTGAGAGTTGTGTAAATAAAGAAGCATCAAGCATATGAATTTCATCTCTGACATTGTCCACCCAACAGTCCTTGAGAATATGCCTCTGTATTAGGCCAGCTTATTACTATAGCTTATTCGCTGGGTTATTATTGACGCTGCTAGAAAAAACAAGCATTGGCCATCAAACCTGCACATTTAAAAAAAGGCAGTTCTTAAATTGCAGATAACAGAAATAGAGCCAGCCAACATCTCATCTAAATAACTCATATAACAGAAGAAGTGTCTATTGGGAAAAAGATGCAACTCCATTAATTTAATACAGTTTATGGTCTTTATGGCCACCAGACACATCTGATATATTAGTTCTGTTATTGGGGATATTCTGCAACATCTGTGAAATTATTGAATTTGGATGCATCAATATTTCAAAAGACTATTAATATTGGCTAATGGTAGCTTTAAAAAAGCAGTATCTGTTTAATTCTGAAAATGTTTGTACTGCTAATATCGACCAGCATTTTGTCACTGTTTTTCTGCTGTCATATTAGTAAGAGACACAAGCCAGCATGGTCTCTAAAAAACACATGATTATCTTGATGATTATACCTGCAGCTGCATTAACACCATTAGACAAATGCATATTGGTATTGGTTGATATGTGGAAACTGTCAGCCAAATACAAAATCTAAAAAAAAAAAACACTAACACACACCACAACAGCACCAATATGTGGTGCATCCTGTTACGCAAAAATATCAGAAGGTTCAAGTAAAGGGTTTGGGTTAGCATTACTTTCATACTCATTCAATGCTCGGCTAAGGTTAGGTTTCACCTCTACAACCTCACCTCTAAAATTAGTAAACTAAACAATAAAAGTGCTTTGGCAATAATTCAAGTCTTTCATTTTCACCACACATACAGGGGAGTAGAAGATAATGTTTGTATGAAGCTGCACTGTATAAAAAATTTGTTTACATTTCACAACAATAGCAGACCCCTTTAACATCTATTCCAAAAGTTTTACTAGGCACTAAAAAGAGAACAGTTTATTTTTTGGTGACTTTTGTCTAAAATAAGCACTACTAATTTGGCTTTTACTATTAACTTTTTTATTTTCAACAGCAACTATCTAAAAGGTATTTGTACAAATGTTTATGTTCTGGTTACTATTGCATTTTAGTCTGACTTGTCCTGCAATTTCAATAATTCAAATAATGAAAACATGAATAGTAATATTTTACTATTAAAATATTTCAAACTATTATATTTGACCTTTTATAAGTAAAAGTGACATGAAATAAAATAGGACAGTCTTTGTTATATAAAAAGCCATTATAGTGAAATACTGAAAATATCTGGAGTGCACCACGTGATGGGATTCTATTAAAATGCTGGTCAATTTTTACTTTATCTTTGATTAGTGGTGTTTCTGCTTTCATCATACAAAGTCTAGTGACCAGTAACATTAAAGGAGCCACTACTGCTATAAGTTATTGATGTTAAAAGGAAACCTGCTCATTTCTAAAAAACTTAAAAGTAGTCTTTAAAAACATGAAAATGTCTAATTTTAATGACTGGTGAAACTGACTAAATGAATGCTAAAATGGCCGCCATGCCCAACAGGACTGTATCTTGCAAATTTCTAAATTTACTGAGTACAAAAACTACTTAATTGACAGCAGACATAACCTCTGAGCTAAAATACTGATTATTATTTTCTGTGCTCTGTTGCTTGGCTGTTCCCGAACTCTTTATACATTTTTCTGTGAGCCTTTGTATCCAAGTCGTAGCCTCTGTATCGTGCTTCTACAGTGCATCACAATATAAAAGACCATCTTTTCTCAGGGCAGCATGAAAGGAAACATACAGAGCACATATTCAGACTCAGTGGCCTTTACAGAACTCTTTGTGACAGAAACAACAAAAGCTCTCCAGGGACCCCAGAGGCTTTCTTCTGTTCTGCTCTGGGTTTGTCCCCCTCCCTAAACCACCGGTTCGCCTTTTTTGTTGGGAGGAAGCACTGTGAGTTGCTGCTGAGTCCTCCAGCCACCAGGGGATAGGGTGAAGTGAGAAGAAGATGTTAATCAGCGTGTGGGAGCAACAGGAGAGCCCAAACATCATGAAAGACTGCGTTAAATTTAGTCTTGAAGAGCCTTTGAGTGGGGAGAAATGTCCACCTTATTCTAAGAGGTCCTGTGGGGAGACACAAACGACGCAAATAAGTTAATAGATAATCACAGTTGAACTAAAAATAGGGCCTTTTATACAGTATCAGATACCTGATCTGAGTCTTCGTTGTATTGTGCTTTTCCAGTCTCCATGTAGTGAGTGTCAATATCATCGACTCCTTCTATTTTATTAGCCTCAACGTGTTCCCTCATAACAGAGTATCGGTGCACGAGGAACCTGATGAGACGCACGTGCGTTTAGAAACAGAGTTGACATACATTATGTACACTGTGTATTTGTGCGTATTGAGTGTGTGTGGAAAGATATAATATAGTTAACTGACCGTCCTCCACAGACATATTTCTTAACCAGCCAAACGCCTGCAGCAGCACTGGTCAGAAGGATCGCTATGACAACCATCACTATGACAGCAGTGTTCGGTGAACTGTTTTCAGTCTGTTGGAGGTACAGAAACAACAAGGGGTGAAAGTGCAAATAAATGACATGCCTTTGAAAATACACTGTATCATTGACACGACAAAAGATTGACCAGATTTTGCGTCTCTCAGCTGTAAATGTGCTCACATTAGGTTTGGTATCATTACTTAAAAATATACAGTAACTGAGACCATCCTGCTGAATGCTGACACACCGTATCACTGTCATCAGGACCTGTAACACTGCAGGTTTCACACAATCCCATGTGCACCAATTGCTGTAAATTCTACTTCATTGGCTATTGACCATCCCTGTTTTTGAATAAATCCCTAGGTGCGACTGTATGCCTGAGGACATTAGGTTGTAAAAAAATTAAATAAAAATGAACCCATGAAACAAATAAAAATGCCATATTTCTATCTTTTAGTCACGTCTTCTTTTTCAATAGTTTAACGGCATCCAGCTGGAGAATTAGTGCCGCCAACTGTTTCTCTTAATGCCCCCAACTCCTTATATTTGCATAGATACAGTGGACGGAAACATCAATTTTCACTTTCTTTTGCAGATTTTCCAGAAATTCAGTTAAATTGCGCTATGTGTGGTTATAAACTGCTACTAGAAAAACCCATTCACATAGTCAGTGCTGACCATGACGAAGATCAGAGGTTCCCCTATTGATTTTCAGGATGTCCTAATATGCAGTTAACCAGGTAGATAATGTTCTACCCTGCAGCTAGTCCACCCAGTCTCTTTCTCAGAAGGAGCAGAACTGACCAGAGAATTTGGGTAAAGGGCGTTGCTGGTGCAAATCCGCCTCAGATCTGTCTCCTTCCTGTCTGGCTGGAAACCTCCTTCACACTGGTCTCCGGGAATCTTCCGGTAGCTTATATGTAAGAAGAGCCGGGGAGACATGAAAGGCAAGACACAGAAAAGGAAACACAGGTCAGGACAAGGCAGCTGGTAAACTAAAGATAAGATTCATAAAGCTGCTGAACTGACTAAGCCTGTGATTATGTTGTGTTATGTGCCTGTTATGCTTTTTTTGCTGTTCATATAACCCATAACCTTCACCATAGGCAAGATTTGTATATAATTACAATTTCTATATTTTGTAAAAGTTTGAGTTTCTTTCCTCCTTTACAACAGCAGAGAAAAGAGAAAGAAAAGATCCGAGATAAAGACAGGCGTCCTCACCCACTGGTCTGTAGCTGTTCGGTGGTCCCATTTAAACAGAACTCCAGAGGATGGCCCTTCATCTCCTCCTGCTCCACACACTCAGACTTGTTCTCTGGTCGGTAATATCCAAAGTCACTGTGAGACAAAGCAGAAGCTCACATGGCATTCTTAATAAATTTACTGAGACTAACTGTGTAAATGTGTTCTCATGTAAAAAAAAAAAGCCCAGTCTTTAGTCTCATGGTTACACTAAATGCAGGATAAAAGTAGACTTTATCTATTTTGTTATTTCATAAAAATATACCAGTGATAATCATCCACTGTGCAAGGACAGGGGGACAGCTTCTTAGTGACAGCATAGTCCCTCCCGTTCCAGCAGACAGAGTCTTTCCTCAGGCGTAAGAAGGTCTCCTTATAGCCCAGCAGGCAGCCATCATGAGATCCACTGGGGTCTGCAGAGTGAGCAAGCCACTGTACATAGTCCCCTTCAGTACCTGCACATACATATATACACACAGATATATACACATGAGTACTTCCCGTTACACCAACCAGTCATCGCCCATATTCACTCACATACTCACAGTCTCTGGTGAGGAGCTTCCTGAAGTCTATGGTGATCACGACCCATTTACTGAAGTCGTTCCTGTAGCCCCAGAGGCTGACGTTCATGGAGCGAGAGCCGGGCTCGTTGTCCATCCCGCTGAAGTGAAGTGGGTCGCTGGTGAAGTTATACGTATGCCAGCATTGCCCCTCATCTGTTGAAAACCTGGGGGGGTGGGGATACCATAAAGCAAAAAATAAAAATAAAAAACTTTCAAACTGACAAATGATTAAAAAAAATAAAAATAAAAACAATACTGCATAAACAAATCGTCTAGTATACTCAGTTATATTCACTTGATCTGGTTGACAGGTAGGTTGGTGTGCTCCACGGCCACCAGTAGCCCTCCAGAGTCCAGTATAGCATAATGATGGGGGCCCCTGAGGGCCAACAGCCACGTGTAGCCCCCATCATCAGACACATACACGTCAGGAGAGAGAGCTGACTCTGCTTCTCCAACGCTGCCTGGAGAAACAGAGGTCGATGGTGTTTATTAACCATGGCCAGTCAGGTTCTTTAGTCCTTTAACCATGAAGTAAGAAATGATTCTGGGTAAAGAGGTGGTTGTGTGTTTTTTTTTACCATGGGCCAGAATGAGGCCCGCAGCATTGGGCTGCGAGAGAGGCAGCATGGGGACGTTCATCTTCATGGTGGTGCTGTAGGAGGCGTGGATGTGAAGTCTGCACTGTAAAGACAAAACAATTAGGGTAATGTTGGTACTTAGTCACATGGTCACTGCAGACTCATACTGTCCAATGTTGATGTTAATAATAATAATAATAAAATACTAATAATACAATTACTAAAACAACCTCCTCACAAACAAAAAACACTCCAGACATAAAGAAATACATGCACATCACAATAAAAATGTATGTATTTAAAAATACAGTACATAAATTTATGTGTGTCTCACTCTGTTAGGCCTGTTGGTAGAGGTCTCAGTGTCACAGTGACTGTTCTGTGGTCTGCGCAGCGTCTGCCATTTCGCTCCTTGGTCAAAGGTGATCACCGTCTCCACTGCACCATCTGCAAAAAGAACAAACTGAAAATGCTTTACACTTCTTCGAACAATCTTTCAAAACATTTCATGAGTTTTCTAGACTGATGTCCTGACTTCTACGCAGCAATTGGTTCTTGTTCATGTCACTAGGGTAAAAAAAATCAATCTGAAATTATACTGAGATAGATTATCAATCACAGTGAACGTTTAGTCTGCTTTATTTTTGTTAAAGATACAGCTATTAGCAGAGAATGTTTAAGAAAGTGTTTCTTAATGATGCATTCAAAGATATTCTGAATGTCAAAAAAAAAAATGCATTCAAGAAAACCAAAAACAGCCATAATGGAAAGTACACTGTGGATTTGGTAGTTTGTTGAAATAAAAAGTAAAAAAAAAGCTGTACATTAAGCACACAGTGTGCTGACCCACCCTCTGAGAGCACACTGGTCATGTAGACGCCCCTGAGTGAAGTAATGGCGGTGAAGTCAGTGTCACTTCCTGTGGTCGTGTAAAGATGGCGCTCCAGAGACTTGGAGAACACGGCTCCTCTGTCATCTGACACATAGATGGTTCCAACACCGGAGTCTGGTCAACACAGCACACACACACACACACACACCACATGGGTTTGGTTTATACAATGTGTGTAACGGCCCCAGGGCCTGTGCTTCCCCTGTTTGGTATTAGTCATAACAAATGAATACTGATCCCAGTACAGAAGCTTTCGGCAGCATCAGCCTGAAGGTTGTTTCATATTATCAACGTTATATGCAATCAGTAGTGTCATCTGTAACTACAAACATTGTCAATCATCATCATCCTTCACATCAATCATCACTATCAGCATCCTCACTGGTTCTGACCTCCTGGGTCATCCACGTGCATGAATATCATGTCCTGATTGGCTGTCAGGATGGAGTAGAACTGCTCGTGGTTGACTGTAGGAAGCTGAGCCATGTTCCACACCTCACCTCCGTCCACTGACACGTGGATCATACGCTCTGTACCCTAACACAGACAAACAAACTTAACAGTTAGAAGAACATTTTTATGAATGTATGTAATGAAAATGCGATAACTGCCCCTTTAGAGCTTTATAATATAGGCAAAAATTGTGGAAGTATGGATCTGCTATGCATTCAGATTTTCTTTTTTAGAATGTGGTCACAGTGTACTGATTGCACTCATGCCTGGCTGAGATTTGATCACAATATGAGCCAGACCACCTCCAGATGTGGCCTGGCTGATCCGATCACATTCCCATCACAATGCATGCTGCATGCATTAACATGTGTTTTTCCTTATCCAGATAGGGTTTCCAGATACAGATCGCATGCTAATGCCAGGTATAAATGGAGTCAAAAACTATTTGGATCGTTTGGCACCACTTGGAGTAAGTGAGCAAATATGTTTTTTGCAATTTGGGTGAAGTGACCCTTCGTAAAATGCACAGAGTGAGGTAACATTTGTACAAAAATGTTACTGGGTGTAAATGTATTGTTACCATTTGTGTCTATAAAGAAACATTACACATATATAGAAATACAGTATGCATCAGAAAAACAGTGCAAGGCAGATTCACAGAAACATGCACATTCTTGGAAGCAAGTAAGGCGAAGAAGCAAACAGATGCACGGACACACAAACACATACCGTGCCAGTCATGATGGAGGCAAAAACAAAGCGCCCTCCCAGTACAAAGGAGTAAACTCTGGTTGCGATTGTGTGGGAACTTCGACCATAGTCTGCTGTCTTCTTTAACTCCAACATTCCTCTATCATCTAACAGAAAGAAAGTGCAGTTACTAGATGTATTGCAGTGTATTTTACACACACACACACACAAACACACGTATATGGTCTTCACTTACTACATACATTTTATATATATTGTCTTCACTTACTGCATGATCCATTGTAGTTTGTTGTAAAGTAGATGCTGTTTTTTGGCCCCCTGTGTGTGAGAAAAAGAAACAGTGAAGGAAGGAATTTGGAAAAAGGAAAGATCCAATTGTGCTCACAGTTTTTTAACATCTGAAAGTTGTCTGAGTTCAAAATCCACTTTTGGAATTTGTAGAGATCACAGATTATGGTTGCGGTTTCTTCTGAGTGCTGTGTGAGCGAGGCGCACACAGACCCCCGGGCTGCACTCCAAGCCCTCTCTGGTTTTGTTCCCTGCCAAAGGGGACGAAGGTTTTCACACTGCAAAGATTCTGCTGGTTCAAGGACTGTGGGCTGAATAAGAATGCCGTTGCTGACTCATGATTCACTCTGACAGCAGCCTCAGCTCCCTCGCTCTGCAGTCAATTTAGGTTGGGGCCTAAATGACAGCTGTGGTCACGCAGAGCTATCACAATGTTCCCACAATGCAGCGCTAACGACCGCAGGCTGACACCACAGCCCCACGTGAACTCTGGTGTCCAAATGAAACCAGAGTCAGGAGGGTGATCCAAACTGTGGGGAGAAAGACAGCTGGAATAACAACAAAGAACTAGGAACACGCAAACACGCAGTTATCCCAAAGATCAATGATGCACATGTAGGCTGTGCGAAAACAAACATGGACAAAGCTTTGTCACACCGCAACGGTTCACACTTCAGTGTTTAATGATCCGCTTTTCACTCTCAACAATCACACACACCGTGACTAATGTAATGTGGATCTGAAATGTGTTTAATGTGTGCTGTGTTGCTGCTCAGGCTCTGTGCCACTGGCTGGCCAATCTATTATCTATTATGGGACTGTACTAAAGTCATTAGAAGGGGAGGTAGGGTCCGAGAAGGAAAGGGTGATGAATTTCTGAGCGTAGTCTGAATTTTTGGGCAAAAACAGATATATATTTAATTTCCCCCTTTTCTTGCTAGATTTACTGTTGTACTGACCTACTACTGTGTGTGCGCCATGGATCATAAAGATGGGTTTTGCCATATGTAGAGTACAGCAATCATGTTTCTGGATCAGGGCTTAATTTTGTAGTAACTTATGGGACCACCATGTTGGTTTTGAGAAACAGTAGATGCGGATCTTTATAGGTACAGATTACCATTTTTTTTTTTTGTTCGTCATGCCCTCTGTTACATATTTAGTATCTAACAAGAACCCACATGCCTTGCGTGTATTTATATTGTATTACAAAACTGACAGATGATATAGGGGGCAATTCTCACCATCTGACCAAACAAACACTGTCATGGATCTTCCTCCAGGTGGCACCAAAGTCCTCAGACAGCCACAGGTCCCACTGGAGGGAAAAGGCTTAGTCAGTAAAAAAAAGTGTTCACTGACTTTCAGTTAACCCTAATTAAGAATTTAGTATTTTGAAATGGAAGCTTAAATCTGCTGAGGTTTCCTTTGGTCTAAAGCATGAATGCTGCTACCGTGATGCTGAGCGTCAGAAGTACGTTGCAGTCTCCGGGGTTGTACAGCATCTGAATCAGGGGCTCAAACGGCAGGTCAGTTGAAACAAAGGTCATGCCGAAGTCCTGTGAGCGAAACAGCCTGAACTGTCCGATTTCTGACACATCACCAGTGAGCATCACCTGAAACCAGACAAAGAGAGGAGCTGTAAGGGAATATCCTTCATATTCTTCAACAGTAGAGTAGAGCTTTATGATTTACTGAGTTATTATGAGGCAATGGTATGTACTTTTATATAAACAGACCACGAAACATACAAATGTACATAATGAAAGGTATAAGCGGGGTCTGTGTGGGAAAGGTCTGCATCTTCAGCACTTAAAATAACTAAGAATAACACGCTTTTGCTTTCCCGAAACGGCTCACCTTGCCAGAGTGGTCAGGGCTGATGGCGATGCCAAACTCAGTCTGGATGAATGTGTGGTTGATCAGGTGAGTCACATCTTTGAACGTCTTCCCATAGTCTTCACTGACACAGTGACAAAGTTGCAGTTAGACCCTCAGACCACAGCTATGACAAATAATGTACTGCTCCATTTCTGCCTAGTGTGCCATCAACCATCAGGCATGCCTCACCTCCTGTAGAGGTTCGACTGGCCAAAACGCATCATGAACAACGGCACCTGAAACGTCGTCAAGACCAGCAGCACCTGGGAGAAGAGGGCAGGAATTACAACAACAATCCATACAACATCTTGGACTCTTTTTAAATTTACAGTCATATATTTTCACCCACATAGACAAACTCACCCCTGATCCATCTCCCACCCAGGCCAGTGACAGCGAACCCATATTCCTCACTTTGAAGGTGAACTGAAATCAAAGAAAAGAAGCAAAGAAAAGTTTTTAGAAAACAAATAATAAGTAATTCCAGAAAAATGTTTCTTGACTATCACTGTGAAGGATTATTTGAAATATTTCTGAGTTTTATGTGATTTTGCTGGCTTAATACTGTGTCAGGAAATCAACTGAACAGCACCAAAGACACACACAGCGAAAAGTCCAGAGTTTAACACATACAAAACACAAAGAGAGTTTGTGTGTGTGCGTTTCCGTCACTGGCCGAGCACTGCACACGGCAGCCGAGAGGACAGAATGAATTGTCCTTACTGTCCAAAGTAACTCGGCCATTTAGATGCACTCTGCGTGTGTGACCTACATTCCTGCCGAAAAGACAAAGCTAGGGCCAGAGAACAAGCCAATTACTGATGTCCCGAGCACAGCAGGAACACTCATCCACTCACACACATACAGTAAATGTGGACTGAGAGTATTCAGTTCTGACAATTAACTAAATACAAATTTTTTGTTTTTTCTTACTTATTTCTCAGGCTATGGAAGACTTAAAAATTCAGAATGAAATAATTAAAAAAAAACTCATAACTAATATTACATAATATTAGAGGTAGTGATTAGAAAAAGTTTAGACCTGAACTTTTATTTCACAAGTGCACTGACTGCAAACAACATTCAAGTCTATTCATCCGGAGTGACATTCAAGTGTTTGGTCATTTGAGCAACAAATTTAGCCACAGCTCACATTGTTTGGAGTCTGAGAAATATTTCTCCCCTCCTCTCTTTTGCTGGCGAGGCAGAGATGTTTACAAGGTGAGCCCAGCCCTGGAGAGTCTGCACACAGCTCCATAAAGCCCCAGGAGACGGCCAGGTCTGCCTGCTGGAAACTCCTTGTAAATAGGTCCAGTGGAAACTGGCCTGCCCCGGCTGTCCAAGAGCGTGAACACAACTTTCCATCTTTCCCCTCTACATTAATCTTTTCTTCACCCTCGCTGCACCTCTTGATCACTCGGGTTACTTCTCCTCCCTTCCTTTGCAGTCATGTGTGTTTAATCTGTTGTTGGTTAAAAAATGTAAAACATGACATGTCCTCCCGGCAGTCTCATACCATTAAACCACAGTGTTTAGGCTTCAAATCTGTCCAAGAAGCATTGTTACATCTCTCCCCCCGTTTTTTGGGGGGGAGAGATGTAACAACAACAACATCAAGTTTCACACACAAGACTAATCGACATTTGTCACCAGAACTGTCAGTGGTCAATGTCATTGTGGTGTGGTGGTAACTAAGAAGTGGGTAAACTATCAATATGTACGTGCCCTTCCATCTAAACATGCACACTGGTGTAAAAACCATTCGCAAAACTGGTGACGTGTAATAGTGTTAAGTTACAATAATTAATCACACACAGCAACAGTGTGACAGGTGGCTTTCTAAACGATGAAAACACCAGTTTTATGTAATTAACCAAAGCCATTTCCTGGTCATAACCCGGTTATCTGTGCTTTACTCATAATATGTATCTTTAAGGTTGTAACTGGATTTTTAGAACATGTTCGTTATGTCAATGAATTGTGTTGCTGTTTTGTCAGTAATAAGTACACGGAAAGTTAAGATTTCTACTAAACCCACTAACTACTAAAGATTTAAATTATTTTCAACACACTGAATATACATATACAAAGAGCGGTCATGGTCACTGCAGGTCAACAGGTTTCATGCTGTGTTTCTGCCTGTTGCTTGTTCCCCTGTGTTGAATTTAACCAGCGGGGTGTTTTCCACATCTGCTCCTCTGAAACCCTGACTAGACAAACGCTGACTAGACCGGCTACAGTTCACCGGGACTGAAACCCAAACGATCAAGAATTGCATTATAAAGCAGGTCAGTTGAGAAAGCTCTGTCTGAGTAAAAACTGCTGTTTTACCAAACTGGTAAAGGGTTAAAGCCGGATCATGTGGCAGGGACAGGAAAAGGGAGTCAGTGTAAAGCTGAAGATGATTCAGTCCTGTTCTGTGATGGGGAAAACAGAGTGGCAGAGGGAGACGGTGAAGAGAAGACGCTTATTAGTCAGCAAAAAAAAAAAAAAAAAATCTAGAGATAAGTGTCTGTCCTGACTGGAAGTGGCCTCACAAACCAGACATGACCTCATGCTGTATCCCGTGTTGAATTTAAGGGTTTGCGTCTGCTCTGAAAAGGCACCAACGCACGAAACTCTGGCATTCAAGGTGTGTGAGTGCATTCGACTCTCACGAGTGAGCAACAATGCTGCACAAGTGAGTGTCACACACGCTGCAGTACATGAACTGACACACACACACACACACACATATCCCTTCAGGCTCAGTAATACACAGCGTTGGTGGGTGGGAGCACAGTGAAGTCCTCTCTCAGAGGTCAGGCGCCAACACAATGAGCTCCTTATTCCCTCTGCTCGGGGTTTTAACCTTTCTGCTTCAGCCCTGTTTACACACATTAAACTTCACAAGAGGAGGTCAAACACTCTGGGCTCTGATCTAACACATGAAGCTTGTGCAGACCAATCCTCTGAGGCTGGGCTACGTTTTGCCGGCCGAGAAGTAAGCTGGGCTGTATTAATGTCCGTTCCATTATCATTAATGCTCAAGAAAAGCTGAGAAGACAACTAACCACGGGGACTATTTTTTGATTTGGTGGTTAAACGGCTCTGGGGATGGCGACGACGCTCTGTCGGTCCACCACTTCAGTCCAGACTCAAATATCCCAACTATCGGATGGATTGTCATGAAAGTTTGTGCAGACATTCATGGTGCCCAGAGGACGAACCTTAATGACTTCGGGTGATCCCCTGACTTTTCCTGTAGCGCCACCACGAGGTTCACATTTGTGGTTTTAGTGAAATGTCCCAACAACTATTGGATGGATATTGAACGGACCATGAAATGTGGTTCGGACATTCGTGTTCCCACCAGGATGAATTGTAAAAACTTTGGTGATTCCCTAACATTTCATCTACGTTAACACGCTGAACTACGAAGGTGAACATGCTGAACATTATGCCTGCTACCTCCAGCACACCACATGCAGTATGTAAGCCTCTTAACATCAGCATTTAGCTCAAAGCACCACTGTGCACAAGTTCAGCCTCACAGAGCCACGAGCATAACTGTAACCTTTAAGTCTTGTTCACTCTTTTCTGATATGCCAAACAATTAGTTGATTAATCAAGAAAATAGTTGGTTGTTCTTTCCACACATTAGAGAAGGTGGGACCAGCAAAGTCTGGGCAGTTTTGCTTGATGGATGACTTAAACGTCAGACGTTTATTTTCTGCGCGCTTCTTCGCCTGTTGCAGTCAAATGCAGGCACAGACTGTACACATACTTGATCATTTCTCCACCTTCTATGACTGAATATGGGAAATTTCACTACCTCTGAGTCTACAAGTGCCTCTTTATTTTTCACTGGGTTGTTGATCTCATCGGATGTCGCTCCCTGTACATCAACAAACCCATACTTTCCATAACTCTCTCTCTCTCTCTCTCTCTCTCTCTCTCTCTCTCTCTGTCCTTCTCTCTCTCTCTCTCTCCCCATGTGGAACATCAAGTCTGCTGCTTTCCTTGGTGCTCCAACAGCTGGCTGCGACCCAGTTACGCTTCACCCTGAAAACAGAACATGTTTTTTTTCTCTACGTGTTTTTGGCCCGGAGGGGACAGAGGACGGGATGGAGGGAAAAAAAGAAAGAAAAAAGAAACAGCATGCTGGTTTTTAAACGAGACTAAATGAACCTTACACAAACAAACAAAAAAAAAGAGAGAAAATGAGTGCAAAGCTTTGGCTGGCTGACCATCGGGCCTAAAATAGCATAAAAAAGAAGCGTAGGAGTAGGTTTGACTCGTCTGATCTGCTCATTTAGATGCTCACACGACCTTGTGTGTTCGAGCCCCGCAGCCATGATAGCAGAAACCTCAGACTGAAGTCCACACTGGCACTCAGATCAAGTCCAGCAGGAAAAAAAAAAAAAAGAAACGCGGGGAATGTTTGAGAGGGAGAAAGGCCCAGAGGAGTCTGCTCTCTGTGAGCACGCCGAATCGTTTTCATGGTCAAAAGCTAGTCCAGGTGTCTGAGCCACAGAAGTGATGTAACGTCCACTTCTTCCATCACACACACACACACACACACACACACACACACACAGCAGGAAGACTGTCCTGTGGAGGCTCTGTAGCTTTGGACCAAGTTGTTATTCTTGAACATTCCTCTGGACATCTGGGTTGTTCTTGTTGTGCTTCCTATTACAACATGTTCAGTACTAGAATAGCAGAAAGTGTCGTTCGGGCTGAATCGGGGGGTTAAGATGAGATCACGGATACCGCATGCAAGAGAAACACCAAGAGCTGCTGACTCTCCGTCCCGTTACCGGACTGGAACAACAACACTGGATGTTTATGAACCCGCAGTCAGTAGGCCTAATGGATTTGACCTGGACTGACCACCTACATTAATTCAGATCCATGTAACAGACAGAGATGAAACAATATGTAGATCGTCAGATTATTTTCAGGCAAAATATTTTCCAGTTCAACCTTCTCCAATATTTGTTTATTTTCTGTTTTGTATAATTGTAAATTGGATTAGAGCTGAAACAATTAGCTGAATAATGGATTAGTCGAGCAACAGAAAATTAATGGTCAATATTTTGATAATCAATTAATCATTTTTTGAGCAAAAATCACAAATATTCTCTGGTTTCAGCTTCTCTCATGAGGATTTGCAGTTTTTCTTTGTCACATATGACAGTATATGGAATTTCTTCAGGTTGTGTTGTTTTTTAGACAAAAAAAGCAAATTCAACACGTTGCCATGGGCTTGGAGAAATTGTAAATGTTCTCACTATATTTTTGCATTTTAAAGACTCAACAGTTTAGAAGAACTCAAGAAGAAGTTAAATGTAAATCTATTAATTAATCAGTCAATTAAAGACAATCAATGAAAAGCAGAAAGTTCTCACATTTGAGAAGCTTGCACAATCCAATGTTCAAAATATAAGAATAAATGCATCTTTCATTCCTGCAGGACGCACTTCAGATTGCAGAGAGCTGTCACATCCTCAGTGCAGAGGCCTTCACCTGGCTGCAGCTCGTCTTATCTGCATCTGTCTGAGTTGTTTACAGTCGGGACGTTACGAGCAGCTCCATGTGCTGAGCGAGTCAACTCCAGCTGCAGCAAACACAGAGACTCCCTCAGCTACGCTTTAATGGTTAAAAGAAACCCGAGGAAGTCACTCACAGAATGGGTGTTGTTCTGCAGGGCTGCCTCCGCTCCGGACAGACCTGTGCACGTCTGTTCATTCAGTCCTGCGCTGCGTTTCGAGACCTCCGACTTCTCTAAACCGCGTCGCTCCTCATCACTGCCAAACTCCCCCTGCAGCCTCTTCAAACCTGACAACTTCTCTCCCCCGAGGAAACCCGCGCCCAGCGCAGAGGAAAACAGCCCGAGCGCCAAAACGCAAGATACGGAGACCATGTTTGCGACAAAAAAAAAAAAAACAAGGCTGCTCAACTTCGGACTCGGTGAGCAAACTCCTCTGTCCCACCGCTGGGCTCCACATGCCCCCCTCATCCCCAAATGCATCTTCAGTGACGGCCCATCCGCCCTGGCAGGGGATTGGTTAGGACCAGAATAACCTGCGATCTCATTGGACGGCGGGAATCTTCCGCAGCCGAGGGGGTCGGACATTTTCCGGGGTTGTTCCGCCCCCTGGTGGAAAGACTGCGCAAAGACCAGGGGAACTTTTCTTTTTTTTTTCTACATGGAGAATTTATTCTTTGAATTTGTTAATGATTCCAAGAAACGCAAGAAAAACCACAACAAACAGTCTGAAGGACGGGATTTTCCCCAGAACAAGATTTATTTCCTGTTCACTTCTAAGAAAAACTTTCTTCTAACATTTTAGTCATTATTTTAGCAGTTCATGATTATTGCCCTGAAACTGACAGCAATTATCAACAATATTACTGATCACCTCTAAGATCATAATATATTATGTTGTTAGTTAATTAAAATAGTCCAAAAGGAAACATAAAGCTTAATTACTTTAACCTCAAATTAGTTGGTTAAAAACCATCAATCTTTATTAAAAAATATATTTTTTTGTCCATTTCAAATGAAATGGAATATTTGTCATTTTGTGTATATTTATAAATGATCCTCTTTATTTTAAGACCAAAAACAAAAGAAAAAGGAGTTGAAAAATAAAATGAGTGAAGGACACAATGTAAAATAAATAAAATAATTTAATCAACTGATTGGCTGTAAAATCAATAAAATATTTGCAGTAGCTTGGAATTCAAACCGTGTGTTAGCAGTGATAAAGACAAACTGAATGTAAATATTTGCTACTTACTTTTTTAATATTAATGGGGTCCTGTTTTGTCTTTGTTAGAGTGACAGAAACAAGGGGAGAAAGAGAATGGGGGGTGACTTGCAAAGAGTACGTTGCAATTACATGTTTTTTACAAATGTTTTTGTTTCTGATAAATGGTTAAAAACATCTTTTTTGGTAGTGGACGAACTTTCAGACCCCACTGTTAAAACCAAATATTTTCTTTTTACCATGACATTGCTCTGTAATGTGATTCTGCCACTGCAATGTGATGCACAAGAGTTAACAAAGTACAATACTTAGTCTAGTTTAAGTGCCCAGCTTTTAACTCAAGAAAAGAAGGAACAAAAGAGTCAGAAGACTTACTGAATACAACAGTTTAATTGTAGTACTGATTCGTAACAAAAAATACCCCCCCACCCCTACTGTTTTCCTGCCGCTCAGTTGTAAGCGCTGGTCAGACTCTGTTTAGAGTTGTACAGATACTGAGAGACAAGAAGTAAATTAGCACATTATAAAGAAAAACCTCTTATGCAATCCAAAAAAATTCTGAATGCATCAAGGAGAATGTGCTGATGGAAAGTTGTGGTTGTGTTGTGACATTCAGCCCAGGTGTACTTCCACGTCCTCTCCTGCCCAGAACTCAAACCAAGACTTTCAAGTCTTTTCTGCTCTAGATGTCCTTGATTACGTCCTCCAGCTCCTCTTTGGAATACATGTGGAAGGTCTTCCCGGGCTCTACTGTTGCCAGCTACAGGAGAGACACAGATTAGAAAGTCTGCATGAAACCAGGGGATTTAAACTCTGACACTCCTGTGAAAACTTAAAACTTTAGTGTTTTTTCAAACAAAAGTCAAAATAAAACAGCTGATGTGATTTGGACTGGATATTTATACTGATGTGGTTTCAACTAGACATTTTCAGACAAATCCAACTTTCAAATGTCTACAAACACCCTGCTGTAGAAGAAACCGGGCGAGAAATGAGGAACAAACCTCAATGTTGGTGGCGTTGAGCTTCTCCTCCATCACCTGCTTCAGAATGGTGAGAGACGACTTGATGGCTTCTTTTAATGTCATGGACTGTCAGTTACCCAGAGAGAGAGGGACAAACAGAAAAGATGCAACTCGTCAATCCAGTGATTTGCATGTCCTTCCTTTACTTTCTACAACTTGTGCCTATATGGGTTGAAAGAATTCTGGCATGTGGTCGGTACCTTGTGGTAGACCTCTTGCAGAGAACTTTGTGCTCCCTCAGACGCTGAGCCGATGGCCCGAGCATCACACTGCACAAAGGTTCCTGATGGATCCATGTGGTACCTGCATTCACAAACAAATAACAGTCAAGTCTCTATGAAGTCAGAATCAAAGCTGAACATGCTTGTTTAAAATTTCACGTTAAAAGATGCGCAAATAGTTATCCCTACGTACAGCTGAGGTCCTTTTTCATCAACTCCCCCGAACAGAAGTGCTACACCAAATGGTCGACTCTGTACAGATGACAGCACAGAAGGGCAGAGCGGAGAGAGGAGAATACAGGTTATACTAGTCTACTCGAACACCATTAAAAAATTATCTTATGTCGTTTTCAAAAAAGAAAAAAAAAAAAAAAAGAAAAAAAGATGAAGAAATCCAGATGAGCTAAGTGACTGACCATGGCACCGGGATCAGCGTCCTCCTCTCCAAACTGCAGCGCCAGGTTGGACACAGCCTGAGTCACACTCTCCACAGTCATTGTCTCATTGTAAGTGAACCAGTGGTTCTGAGGAGGAATATATGCAGGTTATTCGCGGTGTCAAAAACAAGGGTCAGTGAACTGCTTATATTACATGTGCTCAGCATTCATACCTGTGTTTCCACTCTTGCTTTGTCGATTAGAGTCTTGGCATCAGCTATCAAGCCACTCATGGCGCAACCTTTGAGGAAGAAAGAAAGAAAATTAAAAAACCTCAAGTCCTGCTCATGCTGTAGCCTAAAGCAACAGTCCACATGGTCAAAATGGGAGAAATGTAATGCCATTCCATGTTATCTGGGAAACATTATTGTGCAAGACATAAGGGTGTGTAATCATTGCCCCTGATCAAACGTTGAAGTCACATGCAATACTGAAACAGCATCCTATCAATTAAACAACATCACAAAGGATTCTTTTCATGGAGTGGCTGCCAGAAAAGGCCTTTGATCCAGCCCAAAAGCTCCCTGAACTCCATTTTATTCCTACTTTTTATCATTACTTTTGAATTAGCACTTTGTTGCTTGCTCTTTTTTTATTTTTTTTATAAATATCCCCTATTTGTTCCTTTATTTTTGGCAATTAAATTTTTACCCTACTTTTCACCCATTCTTTCACTCAGTGTAACATGCATTGCATTTTTAATGTACAACCCAATTTACCCAATCTGACTGGTTATCTACTTTATGATTGCAAAGGTCAGCAAATTACATTCTCAAGTTAATATACAGTAAATACTCAAGCACTTGTCTTCAGTCAGCATCCAAATTATTAGTAAATCTGTGTCTGATAGCTGACGTTCAGTTTGTCTTCCTACTTACCGATGTGACTGTCAATCTCCACGATCTTTTCAATGCTGTTGGGCTCCATCAGTGGAGAGGTGATCCTCTTCTCCACGGCCAGACACACCCCCTCTGATGTCTGGATACCGATGGCGGTGGAGCCCAACTGGGAAAAGCAAGAACAGACCAAAGAAAACTTGTGAGCTTCAAAGTGGACACTTGTTTTCAAGTTTAGTATAAATTAGCACACAGAAGAAGACTATTAGTCAACTGAAGTGATTCAGCATGTTATACTCACTTTGATGGCCTCTATGGCATATTCAACCTGGAACAATCTTCCTTCAGGAGAGAATGTGTTCACACCTCTAGAAGACAAATGTGAAAAATGACAGTTAAGAATAACGGTTATCAATTCAACGTCGCTGGAAAAAAATGTGTACTCTCAAAAAATATACGTATTTTGCAATATGTTGGGTTTGTGTCTATTTGAAGTGGTGTAAGAAGTACTCAGATATTTGTTACAAGTCAAACTCCTGAACTCAAAATGTTACTAAAGTAAAAGTGCAAAAGTATTAACCTCAAATTATACTTAAAGTACAAAAAGTAAAAGTACTCATTATGCAAAATGGTTATAATACTGGATTATAATTATTGAAGCATTAATGTCTTCATCACTATAATGTTGCTGGGTAGTTTAATCTATAATGATACATAGTTTAGTAGTTGATTATATTTTGTTTTAATACTCTGAATCTGCAAAGTTTCAACTACAGGTATCAAATACCTGTAGTGAAGTAAAAAGCACATTATTTCCCTCTGAAATGTAGTGGAGTAGAAGTAGAAAGCAGCACGAAACAGGAATACTCAAGTAAAGTGCAAGTACCTCAAAACTGTACATAAGTACAGTACTAGCAAATGTACTTTCCACCGCTGTTTTTTTTTAATGTGTGTTTTAAAAAGTAGACCTGTTTTAGGTGCATATCTTGACTAAAATAATCATTAACAACACAGCTGAATCTCACCTAGATTTCCTAGTTAAATAACGGGAAAAAATAATTAAATATTTAGCGATACCGAAAGTGAAAGCAAACTAACTTGTTGCGGGGTGACTCGCTGCCAGCTAACAACCTGCGACAGCAGCCACAAAGTGACAACAAGGGCTGGAAATAAAAGCACTTCCAGAGTTCCCTGAGCAGTCAAAATCTAAATGTTCCTGCAGAGACAACTTCTTAACACAACTGTGCTCTCCTCAGTTTCGCTCCTTCCCGACGAGAAGCGGGTCAATAAATGACAAAGCAGTTTGTGTTGCACCTACCTGTCATACTCCGATCTTGTCAGAAACATCTTTTAAAGTTTAACGCAGGACCTGCAACAAAAAGGAGAACACTGGTTAACACAAGGGCTATTTAAAAACACGAGCGAAAGCAATCACAGAGGAGTAAGGACGAGTCTTCGCTCCGAGTTTTCCGCGACATTAGCCAGCTAAGGTTAGCTGCGGCGCCGAGCGGGCGTGCTAGCTAACGGACGCGACCAGAAACAGAAACAACGACGGAAATAAAAACCTCCGGGAGTCAAACATCTACATCCAGACACCGTCACTGCGTTTAACGGGACGTGTGTGGACAATTCCGCGAGATACTTCTCCAATAAACGCACTTGTTAGACTCGTTTACCTCCAGTCACAAACCCTTGAATGAGTTCGCTTGTTTCAGGGGGGAAGCGTCCGGGGTGTGACGTCCAAAACGCGCCGGTCGAAAACAAATCGGAAATGAAGGTTCCGCGTGTGCGTCGCCACAAAGTCTCTGCGTTTAATTAAAATATCAGTTTGTTGGCAACGAGGAGAAGTTATACTGTCTGCTATAAATAACTTGATACGGGCATGAAATACACTTAAAAAAATAAAATAAATAACGTTTTACAAAATATGGCAGGTTATTATGGTGTAAATAGATAAAATAATAAAAGAAAAGATTGATTGTGATTTTCTGATTTTCTCCGGAAAACACCGGGCAATATTTGCCAATTTCGTGGGGATTAAAAAACCTGCCCAGACATCGTAGCTGGGGTTTAATATAAATTATGAAGAGCATGGACAGTCCTAGAATTCAATTAGCATTTTTATCTGCAATAGTTAATAATATAAAAACAAAAACACATTTCGTGCAGCAGACGTATTAAATGTCCTGCCGAAGTCCCATATGGTCTAGCGGTTAGGATTCCTGGTTTTCACCCAGGCGGCCCGGGTTCGACTCCCGGTATGGGAACTAGCTTTTGAAGTAAGAGTGCGATAAGATCGGAATCCGTCACATAGAAACAGCAAATAAGACCCGCGTCCTGTAACACACGCAGCACTGTCTCCTCTATCAGCTGAACACATGAGGAAAATACCCAATGGACAGCTTCAGCAGTTTATCATCCCCTGTTGCTACCATCAATCCTAATCTGTATCACAGTGCAAAATTATTTATATATATATATATAATATTACTGATCCAATCCCTAATTCTGCATGTCATAGCAGGGAATCAGCCACTGAGGGTCGCCTCTGAGCTGAGCAAAGGGAGGTACCAGCGGGAGCAGTGGCACTTTAAAATGGTTTTATATGTGGAGAGGTTACATGTGATGAGGATTCATGAGGATGATTAAGGACACATAGCGTATGGTTGTTAAAGGTTTGTTCTATCGACATCGTCACATGCAGAGATTAAGTGGTGAAAAAAGGATTCAGATACTTTAATACCCCAATTTACTAATTTTCAATTTACTACTGAATTATCAGTAAAGTAAAAGTCTTCAAGATGTATATTAGGGTATATTATTTCATATTTGTACCCTTGCTCACATTTTCTTTGATTCTGATTCAATCTTTCGAAGTTAGTTTTCACTATCTTTTAAAGTTTAAATGTTTGTCAAGCAAAATGACTCATGTATGAACTGTGCAATGTGAATAAATGTAATCTTAGGCCTATCTGTATAGGCTTATTATTATTAATCAGATTTTTTAAGTTTTCACATACAAGGAATTTTCTGTGGTGTATTGGTGCAATTACCAGAGAAATAAGAACGTAGAAGTAAAATAAACAAATAGTGCCAAGGTCAAGAAAAATAAATATAAAATGTAGAATAGAAATATTTACAATACAGAATGTGAAAAAATATTATCCCAATTTTTGCTATATGTCAGTTTTTAAAACGAAAAGACTGTAGCCTACCGTTTGTGAAAGAATGCGCAAAATATTGGCAGGAAATGTGCAAGGATTAAGAGTATGAGGTGTAAAGAATATGTTCACTGTGCAAAGTTTAAAGATGTCCAAAGATGTGCGGTAATGTAACGCATAGTAACGGATGTGGAGACCAGTAAACTATTATTATTAATGCTCTTTTAATGCTGATTTTAGCATTAAAATCGTCATATAGGTTTTGGATGAAACTTTTAATCTGAAAAGCAGCCTCACTAATCAAAGCACAGGGAAACTTACAGTACAGTAATAATCCGGCCTATCACTATTTATAATTCAAACTGATGTGCTGTGTTGTGTTCCTGTTATAAGTGAAACTGTGAGTTTTGTGAGGAGGGGGGATGTTGATGCAGGCCGGTGGTGTCGGGTTTCATTTCCCGGGAGGGATCAGCTCAGTTCGGTCCCGTTTTGGTTCTGTGCTGCCTGGTTCTTCTTCAAACTCTCCAATCTGACCAAAGCAGGTCCTGCTGCTGCTGCTGCTGCTGCTGCGGATGGATACACAGTCCGTGTTTTCTTGCCCCCAGGTCCGTCTGCCAGGTGTACGGCCGTGACAAGCCTCCGTGTTATTATTAACTTTGTCAGCATGAAGACCGAGAGGGAGGACATCATTTTCCAAGCTCTCCTCTTGATCCACAGTAAGTAGGCTGGAGTTAGAGCAGCATTGTTTTACATTATCTCAGGTGCACGGTAGGCATAGGCCTGCATAACTGAGCAGCATTATTATTTGACCCTCTGATGCACAACATGGGTCATAAGTGGCCAGAGCAATGGTTTTCTATTATATCTTTGCAGGTAATGCATTATATTACTCAGTATTTAATGAATTCCTCAACTTATTCGTCACAAACACTGTTGTTTTACAATGTTATTTTGCATTAAAAATATTTTTTTGTATCACCACCCCATGCAAAAATGCACAACCAGGGTCAAAAATATATGTAAGCCTGTATGTATTCTTAATGGAATTTAATGGGATAGGATTTGTTTACACATTTGCAATTAGGGACATATTTTATTGTGGACCACCATCAAGGGCAAAGTCTGCCTTATCATAACTCTTGTGACACATGGGAGTTTTATTGTACTTTTCACCTCAGACCATTGTGGGGACCTTTCCTTAGAACAAGCCAGACACTGATACCATCCCAGTCTGTGGAGGTGTATAGCTCTGAATATGGATTCAGCAAAACATGGCTGTGGTCAGTTACGTGCCAAAGAAGGGAGAGTCTGTCGTCCTCCTGCGCAGCTGCATGATGACAAAGTGGTGGTTGATAGAGTGAAGAAAAAGTTAGAAATAATCCAAAATGACAACAGAACAAAAGGAGGATTTGGATCAGATGGTGCGCACCTACACATGCAAAAGGGAGGTGAGGAGATGGCCCACGGTGCCAAGGAGCCACAAACAAACTGTGGTAGTTTGTTCTGAGTGAATGCACTGACAGAAAGTGCAAAGAAGTGCAGGTGGATGTTGACACTTTGAAGTTCAGAGGTTTTTTAAATTATTATTGTTCATGACAGTTATGTGATGTGATGTAGTGATGCAAGTCCCAAATTAATCAGGTATCAATTGTTTTTTTTGTATAGTCAGAATTGCTGCAAAAACAATAAAGTAAGATAATGTTTAGTCCATCTTAAGAAAAACAAAATATTCTGTTGACTTTCATCCTGTCTACAGGTGTTTTTTCTCTACATGGTAAGACAGAAAAAAATGTATAATGATTAAGAATGACTAATAATATAAACAAAATAATTATTTCTTAAAAATCCTGGGTGATGACGTAATTTTGTTAAAAAGACATTACAAAGAAACATTCAGCTATGCAGGCTTTCAAATAATATTGAAAATTAACACCCATGTTGTGTATCTGAGGGGTAAAACAGTAGCCTATTAAGGCCAAACTCTGCACCAGTACTCGGGTAAATTAAATTAAAATGTAACTCTTAACTCTCCAGTATTTTCCTTATTTTGAAAATATTAAGCTTCATATTTTGAGACTTTGAAGTTACCTATCTTATTTTTGTGTCAGTTTTCTGATATGTAAGAGACATAAATTATTGATCTGAATATTTTCAGAAGAATATTAAAGCCAGACTCGATGCTTCCCACTCGCACACAGACACATTCCTGTCGGATGAGCTTCACTGACTCAGTGTCCAAAGCATCAAGACAGTCATTCACTTAACTGCACATTATGAATATTAGTCAAAGAGTTGACTTTCCACTATTGTTTTCAGTTAGGCATATTGCGTTTGCTGAAGTAACCTGATTGATTTCATTTGCTACTTGAATAATTGTGTCAATTGAACCCACTTCAGTTGTAGTTTAATCTGAAATTAAAGAGCTTTCTTCCCAACAGGAGTTAGACTTTATTTTAACACAGCATACAGTGGCAGTCTGACAGGCTCTGTTTAAGTGATTATCCTGTTCACTTTTCCTACTGTTTCTATTTCAGTCCCTGTGGCCTGCCTCTTCACTGCAGGTATGTTTCTCTTTGTGTGTGTGTGAGTGTGTGTGTGTGTGTGTACAGTTGTAATTCATATCAACACATTTCTATTGAGGGACTCAGTCAACCCTGAATGTCTCAGTGTGTACGCTCTCCACCCTCTCTGTCCCTCAGTGTCTGGTCAGTCCGACAGCAGCAGCAGTGTGGTGGTGGCGGGGTATAATGTGAGCGCCCCCGCCGGGTCGAGGGTGGTGCTGCAGTGTGTGAGCGGCCGCATGGTGTGGACCAGGGACAGCGTGCGGGACAGACAGAGGGTGGTCCACTGGGACCTGTACCGGGCCCATCCAGACTACGCCATGGAGAGGGTGATGGACATGTTCTCTGCGGGGGACCAGAGGATCTATAACTCCTACAACCTGGGCAGGGTCGGCCTCAGCCCAAAAGCCTTCCGGGATGGAAACTTCTCCCTGGTCATCAAAGGTTACACTCACAGCCTTTGACCGTCTGATTCATTACAGATTTGCTTTCCTGTTATTTTCAAAACTGATCTCTTATACTTGTCAGCCATTTTCAAGCCATGCAATTAACTTAGGATCCATTTATTGACCCACCAGCCAGCCAACCATCACTTTTCTGTTCATACCAATGAGATAAAATTAGCTTGTGACAAGTTATCCATCAGTCACAGTAACACAGCTGAAAAGATGTCCGTTTAGGGTTTCCCCAAGGAAAAGTTTCAGCAGCCAGATCTTAATGCATCCCACCTCATGATCATTTTAGTCAGACAGCCTCCATAATAGTCATCTTTAAATCTTATATTTCATAAAAGTGTGTTATTTTTATGCAGTCAACAGAGGTGGTCTTTTGTTTTAGACGAGGTGGCCCTCCTCTGTCGTGAAACATCTGGGAAAACTGCTGTCTTGTTGGTGCATTCAAGTGCTTGTGGGAATCTCCAACATTCACAAGTTTTGATTCAATAATTCAGATGATAAAGATTATTTTCTTAACATCTGTGCCTACTTGTTGATCATCTGCAATTTTTTGATTTTGATTTTCCGACCGCTGAACTCAGAAAATGGAAATTATATCTGAGCAGTCAGAGCATCACAAGCACCTGACTGCACCAATAAGAAGGATTTTTTTAAATAAAAATGTGTATTTTTAACAAATAAACTGATAAAGGTGAAATACTGTTTTCTGCCATGTAGTCACCTCAAAAGTTGAAAGTTTCTGCAAACTGATTTTCATACTTTGTACCAAAGTGAATTGAACTGAAACCCAACACTGCCTAAAATACAGGATGAAAATGTATGGCATGCTGTTTTTGTTTCTGCATGTGATGACAGACGTGACGATGAATGACAGAGGCCTGTACTCTTGCAACCTCCACCATCTCTACTGCCACCTGTACGAGACCGTCAGAGTGCAGCTCAACATCACTAAATCACGTATGTACCAACCATCAGCATCCTCACACACATGGCAACTTTAAAGCGTTTGTAAAAAAAAGTTTGTCTTTTTTTGCACATTTACCTTAAAGGTCGTAAAGAGCAGCGCTACTGGGACGGGCAAAAGGCGGTGTATGTGGTGCTGCTCGGCAGTACCGTGGTGCTGCCGTGCATCAACCGCCGGAATGTGTGGACAGACTGGAGCAACGAGGAGGAGGACCAGCAGGTGTGTGGAGTGCATGAGCTTGTTTGCAGGTTTTTCTTCGGACGATCAGTCTCAGGTCAGATTTACTTTTAATTTAAAGGGATTAGGTGATATTGACCAGAAAAATGTGACTCCTTCCTTACCTCGGTGGCGTCCAGGTGGTCCACTGGGACCGTCAGTCGGCAGGGGTCCGCCACGATCGCGCTGACCGGCTGGTGGACCTGTACGCCTCGGGGGAGCAGCGTAGCTACGGACCGCTCTTCCTCCAGAAGAAGATGAACATCAGCAACCAAGCCTTCTCAGAGGGAGACTTCTCACTTGCCATATCTGATCTGCAGGTGTGTGTGTGTGTGTGTGTGTGTGTGTGTGTGTGTGTGTGTGTGTGTAAAGGAGAGTAACTTAACAGAAAACACCACAGGAGCCATAGTTTTAGTACACATAGTAAAATATATACTGCTATGGCAAGAGCTACACTCCCCACTGGGGTCACCTTTACTCTAAATGTGTGTTCCCAAAAAAATGTGTTTGCAAACATGTGTTTGCAGAACATGTGGAGCTTTCGTTAGTAGTGCAGCTATGTCAAGTCAAACATTATTGCTCTGTTGGGAAAATGAGGTTGGCAGCCACAGTAAGTTGAGCAATCACTCCATTCTTAAAAAACCACAGTGACTTAACAAACAATACAAGATCTGTCCTAAAGTACTTCCTACCAGTCCAGATCTGTGCCATTTGTAGTAAAAGCAAGCAGAGAAAACTTAAGTCATATTTTAGGAATCTTAAGGGGTCCTTGTGTTTTTTGATAAATCAGAACATTTGGGTTAAATCCGGGGCTTAACGACCCCACTGTGGAACGGGGCCAGTTTTCCAGTCAGCTACAGGCAACACTCAGCTGACCGTCAGACCAATTTTGTTCCTGTTTTATGTTTAAACATTATTTAAACATAAATTAGCTCTTACATAATGTGTTATCCTCTTACATAACACAAAATCTATAGATAGATAATTTAAAGTTTTCTGGTGTATCATTTTTTCAAATGATCCCATGATCCCAAATAAGTATTACTTCTACACAAGAGTGGTATTTTTGGACAAAATATAGATATCTATAGATATCTAACTCAATTAATTTGCACATTTGTATGTTTCTCAAGAGAATAATAATAGACTTGTTTTACTCCATTACCGAGTAAAACGTCTTCAGGCTGATGAAGTGCATGAAAAGCTATATGAATGTGAACATGTAATATGTTTATCAATAGGTCAAACTTTTGTCTTTTGTAGTGATTTTTCAATTAAAAATGTTTAAAATCACTAATACTGATGCAAACAAATATTTAACAGCACCAGAAACCTTTAATAACTTGGATTTAGTTGCTGTCCTGTGTTAGCATGCACATTAAGATCAATCCGTTCTCGCGGTCTTGAATGTGGTTTTTTTTCATCTGAAGGCACACGCAGTAATAACGCATGTGTGTGTTTGACTGTCTGCACTCACCACACAGCCCACAGACCAGGGGATGTATTCCTGCCACCTCCACCATCACTACTGTGGTCTACATGAGAGAAGAGAGTTTCAGGTCACAGTGGAAGCACCAGTGATTCAGACCACCCTGCCAGCCAAAGCACTGCCCAGTGAAGACAAAGGTGACACACACACACACACACACACACACACAAATACATCCACAAACACACATACACACACACACACACACACAATCTCCCTTCCTGCTCTAGTCATATGTCAGTGTGAATGCCTTAGCAGAGAGGATGTTTTATGGCTTAGTGGATTTGAACTATCATGTGTACAATTAGGAGAAAAAAAACTCCACACGCACATCTGTTCTTCCCTTCACTCTTCCCCCTCTGTGCCTTTTCATTTTGTCCTCATTCATCCTCACCCTGTTTGGTCTGTGCCTCAGACTCTCCAAAGAGCTAAGTAACAGCAGAGGAAGAAGAGATGAGAGGGGCGGGGGGGGGGGGCGGGGGGGACGCGACCATATTTCTGAAGTTTTCTGTTTGTTTCACGAGAAGAGTTTCTTGCACTGTCAGCTCGTCTGAGGCCAGACCCCTCAAACCACACACGCACCCCCTCGCAACCCAGTCCTCCAAACCTCGCCCTCATCGCCTTTCACCTTCTTCTCAACCCGCCGCCCTCCACTTCTTCATCGTTATGGCACGGCTCCACACACTTTTGGTGTGTTTGTAGTTGTATATGTTGTGCTTTCGGGGTCTGTTTTTGTCTTCAGACACAACATCCAGTTCATTTTTTGCTCGTTCCTCTCCGTTTCTCCTCTCTCAAAAGTTTGGTTCACATTTCTCAGTGCTTTGACCTGCCTAACAAATCCTTTCTCTGACTGCATATTAGAAAGAGGAAAAGAAAAGAGAGGAAGAGGAGAGGACTGGCATGTTGGCATGCCAGCTGCCTACCTCAAATTCTTGGAGAATGAGAGAGTTTCTGGTGCATGTGTCTGCGTTTCCAATAGGTAACTGAAGCAAAGCCGATAATGGCAGATGTATCAATGTGGGAAAATCATTGAGAGAGGTTTAGAAAGGAGAAATGCCTGTGGCCAAGTCCATCTCTGTGTATGTGTATGTGTGTGTGTGTGTGGGTGTGTGTGAGAAAGAGCGTGCCAAGTTCCGATCTCATTTCAGTGGAATCTCTCGGATACAGTCTTCGGACTGAAGTCCAGCTCTGCCCACACAATTAATCCTTCCCTCCCCGAGCTGTAATAATACAGTAGGGTTGCACCATGGGAATTTCACTAGTCAGTGACAAGATGCGTTACTGTTTTATCTCCAAAGCAGGAGTGAGTTTGCCCAGCTTCTATCTCTGTGCTCTCAGACATTAGAAGCCCACTGCAGTATTTTGTCTTCTGATCTGCTCTCGTTTTGCCCTCTCTGACTGTCTGCTGCCCTGTTGACTTTGGCTCTCTCCTGACATTCTGGAGACATTCTTCACCCCACCTTCGTCTTCCTTCTGTCCCGCCTTCCTTCTGTTTTTTTCCCAGCCTTTGAGGATCCCACATGCTCCGGTTTGTTTATTTCATAATTGTTTAATTTATAATCATCCCATTCCTTTGACTCGCCCTTTTTCTCGGCTTTTCTCACCTTCTTTTTGCCTTTCCTTGTAAAGCGAAGAGAACTTTCTTTTTGTTTATGGAGGAAGAACAGGAAGTTTGCTTCATCTGCACGGCAGCTGGCAACACAAAGGGGACAGACAGACTATAGACACATACAGAAGGAGAGAGAGAAGGACGGGGGCTGTTGATAAAATAGGGAAGAAGAGATGTAGGTCACCCCTCCCGCTCTCCCATCAGGGTTATTTCCAAGTGCAGTTGGGGCAGGGAGAGGACTGGGCAGCCAGTCTAAACACCAACACATATGTTCCCATCAGGGTACGAGTCAGGAGAAAAGGGCTTAAAACTAAATAAAAGGTTTAGAGGATCTGTAACATTAACAAACATGCTGTTTTCATGTACACTGCAGCTGTGTATGATCTGGAAGCTTGTGTTCGGGATCGCTGGGCAAGGTCTTTTCTAGCTTCATTTTGCGAGGCAGGCCTCTGGAGAAACATCTCACCGTCCCCTTCCTCTCCCTTGGCTCTCCTCCTCTGTTCCACCCCGCTCTGTCCTTCCTTCAATCCTCTTCCTTTCCTCACTTTTCTGTGTTTTACTGCCAGGAAAAGTAAATCACAGCGTGACTTTCTGTCTGGATCTCATTTTGGCTCAAATATGTTGAGTCTGAGGTCCGCTGCTGCTTCTTGCCTTGCACTTTTTTTAATGAGGAAAAATGAAACCAGGCTTTCCCTCCTCCTCTGCCTCTCAACACTCTGCAGAACCGCGCATATTACCTAACACCCACCGGCTAATTATTTCTCACTGCCCTGGAAATGTGTTCAGCATTTTTTTTAACAGCTAGGAAATGTCATCGCATGTAAAAAAAGAAGAAAAGGAACACAATTTGCAAGGTGTTAGAGCTTACGTGGCATCACACACACGTGTAACAACAAATGCGCACACACATGCAGCCACATGCACAGACCACAGGCTGAAAATGATTTTCGTTGGGCTTGGAGAGAAATCTCTGCCGCTGAGCTCATAGGTTAGTCTCCTAGCATTAGATGTAGTGTGCCACTGCAAACACACATCCCCGGGCGCAAAGACAAGATTAATTTTAGCAGAAATGGAGTTCAAAAGTCCAGTTCTTTAGTGTGTTCAGCGTCCAAAGCAAACCGGTTACAAAAATGAGGTTATGAAAGTCAGTCGAAGTGTTACAAAACAGATATATGATTCTTATTCACACATTGAAAGAGATAATATTTTCCTTCTTTAAATGATGCGTTTGCTGAATAAACCTCATGGGGGCGGTACAGGAAAAGCTGGGGGATAGTAATTAGAAATGTATCATCAGGCAACCATGAACGTCTGGACCAATCCACAGAGGAGATGTGATATTCCACAGGATAATTGAAAACTCTGGCCTGCAGTGTCACCAAAGTCAGTAGGATTTCTCTTCTGGACGCCATGAATATCTCCACCAAATTTCATGGCAATCCATATAACAGGAGAGATGTGGAGAATGTGGAGATATTTCAGTCTGGACCAAGGTGGTGACCAACATTGCCATCTCTACAGCCACGCTGCTGGTGTGGCTAAAAGTGTATTCATGACTGTGAAAGAGAATTCAAAACCTCTCGGAAGGAAATTTATACAGTAGATTAAAAAAAAAAAAAAAAAAAAATGCACAAATTTAGGTTTAGTACTGCTCATAATAAAGCCTTGGACAGAGTTTTGTTTGTCTTACGCTATTAAGTTAAAGTGCTGCAAATCTGCAAAGCCACAGAAAGTGTGTGAGGGGAGAGAGATGCCGCAAGTGAGAGCTATGCAAGGTCTGGACTTGTTTATTACATTTGTAAACCTCAAGATGACACATTGGTCTGTTTGTGAGAGAGAAGATGAAGAACAGAGGGACTAAATGCTGACTGTTGCGATCTCTGTACTACTCAGACACCACTAAGGCTGAATCACCGCGAGTCATCAACGTCATTCTGCCCGACCAGCGACACCACTTTCTCCTGCCGCTGGGCTACGTCCTCACCTCCTTCCTGCTCCTGGCATTCATTATCCTCATCATCATCCTCATCACACGCAGGCGAAGAACCAAAGGTCTGGCCTGCGATGCCTCAGTCTGACTGTAGGGGATTTACATTTACAATTTCTATATTTCTGAATCTCATCTAGTTTTTCTTGTGTTTTCAGAGTTTTATCCGCAGGCATCCATGAGGTGAGCGAGAACACACACACACACACACACACACACACACACACACTGTCTTACCCTTAGACACGCACCAAAACGTCTCTTTCTTCCTGTGACAGGTCCAGCAGAAGTCACAGCAGCTCAGAAGAGTTCGAGATGGACGTTGCTGAAGTGAATGTGTGCAGCCGGGAGGAGAGAAGATTTGGTGAGTTGGAAGAAAGAGTTGAGCGTAAATTGATAGTTTCTTTTGGCTCGACTGTGTCTGTACTTTGACTTTCTCCTGTGTGATTTCAGACTACAAGAACAACCTGCTGAAAGAGAAGGTCCACGTGAACACTCAGCCTAAAGTCATCGATCTCGACGAAGGTAACGCACACACGTGCAAAGTCAGCTGTCGTGAATTTCCACACTTTCATTCTCCTTAACCTCAATGTGTCGTTGCTTCTTGCAGAGATGCAGAAATTTTCTAAGTGAGGAATTGACAAATAAAGAGTGAAACTGGAGTCACTGGCTGGTCCAGAGGCTGCGCTCCAAACTTAACACTGCCTTCTGTTCTGGCAGGAGTGACGGCAAGAGAGTAAATGTTGTGAAATGCAGAAAACCAGTAAAAAAAAATAAATAAAAACAGCTCACATTGAGGCCTCATGTTTTCAAATTGTCAGCATTAGAGACAAAGAAAAACTGATTTTGTTTTCTTTCATCATACTTGTTCAAACTAAAGAGACTGGACTTGGACCACTGTGCACGGCACAATAGCGCCACCCAGAGGGGAGTCTTAACCAAACCTTGACTGTTAAATAAAGAAGCGATGTGTGCATAAAGTTGACTCGGTTGTGATTGATTGAATTTGAATTATCAGTTATTGCAGCTCTGATCATTGTTCCTTGTAAAAAAAAAAAAAAAAACAGTCAGAAACTTATTGTTGTTTTCATTATCACTTTGTTCTTCTGTGTTTTACTCACATATCCATCTCAGCTTAACTGACTGGACTGAAGCACCACTGAAACACTATCAGCATGTACTGCTTCCTGTAGGCTGTGGTGAACTGTACGCTAACTGACCAATGAAGCCGTGTATGTAAAAAAAAAAAAAAAAAATGTTGATGCTCAGACTGTATTTTTTTGTGGTATGTTCCTTTTTTACATGTATCAAAATTTTTATGTTTAATGCCAACGTGATTGGTTCAAGGAGGTACCTTGTCTCTTTGTACTGAAATTACTTTGTAAATATCAAACAATGTTATTACTCCTTAACTGAATACGGACATACGGAAATGTTTGGTTATAGACATTTTCCACAGCAGACATTTTGACTTGTCATACTAGGAAATGCACAGGTGGTACTAGTAACACTAACAATGGCTCTGATTCAGGAGAGACAGCGTGAACAGTAGCAGGACCCTGAAACTGAAGCAGCTAAATGGAATTCAGCCATCATTCATTTGACTATTAAAACCTGTGTTTTCCCTACTGTGACAAGTCAAAATGTCTGCTGTGATAAACGCAGTGGTTCCCAAACTATTTTAAATTTCTTCTACTTGCACGATTAAGTGTGAAGCTCACTACCAACTCTTAAAAAGCTTACTTCTGTTGTGCCCTCTGCTTTATTTTTAGTTATCTAATTTGCCATTAATCTTCATTTGGCATGCTCGTTGATGCTTCACGTCAAGGTAACTACTGTAGTACTGTACTGCTAATCCAATAAAAGATTTACATGAACTATAAGGATTTGTTATCAATACTGCAGGAGCACTACACTGTAGGAGTGAATAAACCAGTTTGGTGCAGCTGAGCCTGTTTGTGTTATGACCTCATGAGTCCCAACACCCAAACACAACCGATTTAGACATTTCTTCAATTCTTTAATATTTCTTTCTATGAATACAATTGTGTCTGTATTTTTTATTCTAATTTAAAAGCTGCAAAATAATTTTGGTAGAAAAATACAGATTCCTTTTTTTTGTGGTTTGTTTTGCCTAAAAACATTTGTTTATTTTGTTTGTATATATTGAGTTTACAAATGGTCATAAGCCATGTGATTTTATAGTAAGTAAACTCCTGATCAGGGCCCCAAAGATTAAAATATGACAAACACATGACTTTGGCGCCCTCATTGGAAGTTACTGCCCTGCTTGTAGTGTCAAGTATCTACACACTTTGTTGCTGATGTCTATTTTTTTTTTAATGCCTTATGTTAAGCTTGCGCCCACTAGTACTGTAGCACTGATGTGTGTATAAGTTGTACAACTTCATCCATGATATGAGCATGGCTAGTATTGTATTGTACTTAACAGTCACGCCAAAGTTAGGTCATAGTTCATTTATTCATTCCTTTGTGTCACAAACAGTCCCTGAATTCAAGACAAATGGCTTTTTATACACTTTGTGAAGTCTGTTTTGTGTACTTTTTCTATAAAATACATGGTACTGTAATATACTTTCGATCTAAAAACGGTAGAAAACTCTGGTCTGTCTTGCACTGTTGGACAACTGTATCGAAGGAAGCAGCTCTCAATCTGTCAGCGCACACACACATTCAAAGATTCACCTCAATCTGAATCCAGTACGAGATAAAGTGTGACAACATTCACAGAACTACAATGGGTTCGTCAATTCCTGTCTCTGTCACACACACACACACACACACACACACACACACACACACACACACACACACACACACACAAACACAGAGTCTAACAGGGAATTAATTCAGTAAATACACCCAGGATCAGAGAACATTTGGGGCCACGCTGTGTCAGTTCTGTTTACAATTATAAAGGGCTTGCTACAAGAGGGTTCGGACATCGGGGTGGACTTGTGCTGAAGAACTAAATTCAACTTGAATTCATCAACGCGTTTGCTGTTGTTAGTGAGTCAGAGTAACATAAAAACTGATCTGGACAAGAGGAAACCAACCTACGGAATAAGAGAATACACTCCAATAAACAATTAACTTCACGATCAGAATCTGAACATTGAAAACAGAAAGCAGCAAATGTGTATTTGTCTTAGTGTCCATCAAAAAGAATGTACCATGTGTCAACCACGGTAAGTTACTATGTAGCTGAAGGAGTTGATGTGGTACACATACTGTACAAACACTACTCCATGTCTCTGGAGAAGAGTCTGGCGTGTGTTCTGATACTCAAACTGGGCCAGCACCGTCTTTGTCCTGTCACCTAACCACACTCATCCTACGGACCGGGTGTGTGTACACAGTGCTCATGTTCAGGGGCAGCAGCCATGGGACCCTCTTTTTTACATTGAGTGTCAAGTGGCCCACTATGCCAAAGGATCTGGTCAGTCTTAAATACAAACTAAACCCCTAAAGGGGCCTATAAACACAAAAAGTAGAGAGGTATAATATTTATGGTCAATAAAGGCAGTCACATTAGGCTGACTAAGAGAAAATGACAGTAAAAAGTCCCGTCGCTCTCGTCTCCTCTGTTTCTTAGGGCCTGGTCCAGCCTTTACAAAAAAAATTTAAACTTCAATCTAAAGCATAGCGACCGTCTCTTCCGTATTGGTCAGAAGAGATGCATTGTGGGAGTTGTCGAGGTCTCTGGCAGGGCTGGTTCACTGTGAGCTGGGTGGTTGGTAGTTTTGGCTTCCCGGTCTCTCAAGTGTCCGCCACTGGTCCAATGGGCTCCTGCTGAGGGCTCTCCAGAGGAGACGAGCTGTCGGGGGCAGGAGGGTGAGGGGAGTGGGCGACCCCTGCGCCTGCACTGCAGCTCACACAACCCTGTGAGACACAAATACACATTCAACATGTGTTCAAGTGAGCAGAAAGATGAGTATGTTTGTGGTGAGAGTGTGTGACTGGAGATCCCCACCGGTGTGTCTATCTCCTGTGGGATAGTGTGCTGTTGGATCCAGGGATGGACCTCAGCCAGCTCCTGTCTCTGCTCCTGGCTGAACCAGGGCTGGAGGGGCTGAAGCACCCTTAGTTTCTCCCTGTCTTCTGCCAAAACCTCAGTCTGGTCCCTGGAGGAGAGGATGCAAGGCAATGACGAAGAGTTAAATGACACAGGAATGTTGTAGAGAGAGAGAAAAAAAGCATCTTACATACATTTTACATATATAAAACAATATTTTTCTGGAAATGACATTTAAAAAGTAGTGACTGCCTTACATTCAAGGATTAGACAAAGTCATTGCACAATAAAATCAGCAGAGGGCTCCACACCTCTATGACTAAAGTTCACCTTTGCCTTAAGCAGCTACCCTCCCTAGACGACAAGTCCAGTGCCAGGGATGACGGATGAAGAAAAGAGTAACTCAACAGTTTGCCATGTTAAAACCAGGTTTGAGAAGTAGCTAATGATGCCAATCAAAGGAAAAAGGTAACAGAAAAGGCAGAGTCATTAAACAACTGTCAATCAGCCATACATTGTCACAGAATGTCATTGAAATGATGGCAAATCCAGAAAGACAGTCTTAAAAATGCCGATCCTTCTGCGGACCCAAAACCAGCTGCTTCACAGAGCTTGACCTCACAAGTTTAAAAGGTTTCAAGCTTCAAAAGACCTCGACAAAAGAGACTGAAAAAACATGACAAAGGAATGCATTTTACCAGAGCCATTCGGATTTTGAAGTCACCAAACATGCTGAACCTCTTTGAGATTATAAAATGAAATGAGATATTTATGTACGACAATACATTTAAAAGATGCTAAATAGGGTATATTTGCTAAGTTTATCTAGAAAAGGTTTTTGTTGTGTTCTGAAATGTTTACAATGACAATCTTCACTTCACGCTAAAACGGTGACTGAAAGTTGAAACTGAAAACAAAAAAAGAGTGGAGGGGAAGGTTTGTGGGGACCCTCTCCCTTCCAGACAGATTTCCACCCGAACTGGAGTGTGTCGAGCCAATCACAACCGTTTATCTAATATGGGGCGGGTTTAATACGATGACTGACAGAGAGGAGCGCGGTTGAAGCATTTTCGACCATTGCTGACCAAAGTTTTGACATGACGGACATTTTATTTTTGTTCATCGTGTGTGGAATGGAAATGGTCAGAGTGGTGTTGTGCGTATACCTGGTGGGGATCTGGTACGTCATCATGACCTGATCAGGAGTGTGTTGGATCATGCCCCACAGTGAGTTCTCCACCCGAATGTCAAAGCTGTGTTGGTGCTCTGCTGGTGCCTCCTGGCTCTTGCGGGCTTTGCGTGATGTGTCTGATGAATCGTTGCTGGCAAAGTATTTGCTGCTGTTGCTGCTGCCTGTAAGCCAAAGAGAGCTCTGCATCAGTCACTTCAGCCTACCATTAAGTGAACTGTGTATCCTCCTGTCCTCAACTGCATTGTTTAATTTGATTATTTTACTTTGCAATGTGCTGTAAGATTTAGAAACACACTGTATTTGGGATATATTGGGAAATATTATCCCCCAGCTATAGATACAGAATGTGTGAATCATTTTCAGTTTCAACTATGAATGTGTTTCACAAATATTGACAAGTAACAGGACAGTGTTTGTTTATGTGTGTATTGCATGTATGTGGGTTTTCCCCCTTACCGGTGTGTGAGGTGGAGGTTCCATTGGAGCCAGATCCTGATCCAGATCCCAGGGAGCCTCCGGACTCCCCTGACCCAGACCCTGAGGCATTGGAGCCGGTCCCTGACCTGGCATCCTCCTGCAGCAGCAGGTCAAGCAGCTCACTGGATGTAGACTGGGTATCATGGTTCCCTGACTCACTGGGGTTATCACCCTGTTCAAGGCAAAGGTTAAACAGAGTTAAATAATTAAACCAAGTACTGTGTAATGCTGACCGATTAATTGTATCTCTTCGTCATCGTGATATAAACGTGCAATAAACACACTGCAAAAGCCTGACACGCAATGAATAAGAAAATGACCCAGCCGTAGCTACGGATGATCCGCAAGACCTCAGTTGTTTTAAATTGCAATGTTTGATTTATATGTATTTAATTATTTTAGTTGTTTTCCTACCAGATTTTAATTTTTATTTCAACACTGTATGGTTGTAAGAAAATATTTTAAAGGGAGCAGAAGAAATTAAACTTTAAATTTCTTCTAGTTATAATGGCTTGTTTGAATTAATGTTTTATTTAATTGGTTGGTTATTCATGTGCAATTTGATCAATGAAAACCTGTTTGAAATAATTTATTTAAATTCCTTATTCACTGGGCATAGACTATTCAATGCTTTGGATCTATGTTAGCAGTGTACCTATGAAAGCAGAAAGACATAGGAACACTTCAATATTTGTTTATTTATCGCAAGTTATATCGCCATCGCAATATTGAACAATGTTATCACACACTGCAGATTTTCCTCATATTGTGCAGGCATAGTACAGTGTGATGCAACTTGATACAATTGGAAGGCTATGTACTGTATACTAACATATACTGGGTATGTATGATAATATATATTTACTCAGAGATTTATAGGAGTTGTATTTGTTTAATACTTGAAAACTGACCTCATTGGCATGTTGTTCGTGCAGGCTCTCGGCGTGGTTGTGCCCGGTGCTGCTCTGCCCTTCACTCGGCTTTGGGAGCTCCTCCTGCAGCAAGTTCAGCTGCAGCGGAGAACTCGAGCGAGAGCTGGAGAATAAAGCCCGAGGCTCAGCTGCCTCCTCCTCTTCCCCCACAGAGGAGCTGGCTCTGGGTGAGCAGAGCAGAGGGCCCAGGGAGGTCTGAGTGTGGGGGCCAGGGTGGACTTGGAACTGGGGCTGAGGGAAGGGGGCACTGGCGGGGGCAAAACCTGTCATGGTGATGGGTGCCTGAGGCAGCATGGATGGAGCAGATGGTGGGTAAATGGACGGGAAACCTGGAGTGAAAGTTGGGTAGTTGGGCAGAATGACAGCCATGACCGGAGTCATGTAAGGGCTGATGCTCTGGGCTTGAGCCATGGGCTGCAGGTTGTTATAGTTCTGGATATTCTGCAGACTCTGAAAAGGATCCATCTGGATTTGTTGCATGCCTGCCAGGCTCTGAGCAGGCTGCATGATGTTGAAGTTGTAGCTGAGCGGGGTTTGCTCAGGAGGCTGCAGCACCAAAGGGGTCACTCCAGGGGGCAGATGTTGTGTTCTTGGCGGCTGCTCTGGGCCAGGCTGGGACGCCATCATGGGAAAGAATGGCGCCTGGAGTTGGGATGTTTGGCTGTAGGGCGCCCCCATCTGGGGCTGGGAGGACTCTGAGGATGGCCAGGAGGAGATGGGGACACGGCGAGGAGGGCCGGGTGGGGAAGCGTAGCTGTCTGAGGAACCCTGGGGTTTTGGGCGTTTGTGTCTGGGCTTCCCTCTCCGAGAGCGGTTCCACCCACCACTCAATGGACGTAGATAGTCACCTGTGGTGAGATGGACACAGGCTGTAAAAAAAAGTTTGATCGAAGGTGTTGAAGTGTCCTTTGTACATCATACGTACATTTGTACAAGTAAATACATACCTGGGTGGTGGGAGTGAGCCATAGAGCTGTTGTCCAGCTGCAGATAGGAGCTGTAGGGGCTCTGGAGAATGCGATGGCGGAATCGATCCACATACTCTTGCTCCTCCTTCTGGGTGTGAGCTGACAGCACCTCCTTGGTGAGACCTATAAACCTTGGTTCCTCTGTGGCGGTGCTCGGGGCGGGACGGACAGTGGTCGGAGCAGTGTCAGTAGGCTCACTGCCCATTGGGGCATCCTCAAGGGCCGTGGCCTCTGTAGGAGAACATTGAAGAAAGAACATGTTCAGTTTACAGGCCTTTTCTCTCTAAAAATTGCTAATTAAAGATCAAAATGTGAGATCTACAGAACAATTACAAAAGAGCATCTTAGTGACTCCCATGATCGGACACACACGGATGTAAGGTTATGATTATGTACCTGATTCAGGCTGTGGCACATGGACGATGGTGCTGCTGTACGAACACTGGCTGGTGACAGAGACTACACTCATGGCCTTAGTGGACATTGTGATGTCTGTCAGAGGCGCTCCAACAACTGCTGCTGCTGTAGGAGCCACTGACACCCCACTGTCCAACACTACCACTGAAAAAAATGTCGATAAACGAGAGGAATAACAGTTAAAAAAAATTATAACCGAGTAGTAAATTGTGTGTTGTATGCGGTGTGTTTACCATCTGAGCTGGCCTGAGCTGTGTCAGTGGCTCCAGTAGGCTTGTCGTCTTCTGAGTTAGAGGATGAGGAAGAAGAGGTGGTCAGGGAATGAGAATCACTCTTCCGTTTGAGGGCTGGACCTGTAAAGCTCTCCAAATATCTGGAACAGGCACACACACACAATTAAAAGTGTGACAGGAATTAGGTCCTTTAACACATAATAAACTGAAATGAACAAATAGTGCCATGATGGCCACCACACACCTAATGATGTTGTCCACACAGTTGATCTGCTGATAGGAGGGAATGTGTGTTGGCTTCCTGCCTTCCTCATGATCTCGGACCTCAGGGTTGGAGGCTCGAGGGGGCACACGTGCTGGTGGAATAAAGGTTAATTTTAGACAATATTAAAATATTTGCACATCTTAATACAGTATGTTTTTGGATGACTTGTATTTGATTTATTGTGTGTGGAGCTGCATTACCTGGAGCAGGTTTTCCAAGAACATCAATTTTGCGGCTGGAATCCAGATATGCCTGCTGGCCCCAACTCTTCACTCTATTCACATCAGCACAGATCTGCTGCAAAGTCATCTGCAATAACACACATACAATGTATCGGCATGATTAACCTTGGCAGCAGGGTTAGCACTGGCTTCCTGGCCTCTCATGTCACTGTGATATCTCACCGGTTCCCGGTGTGAGTCTTCCCACAGGTTACCATTGCTGTCACTTGACGAAGCTACGCTGATGTAGTGCTCATGAGAGCCGTTACTGCCCAAACTGCCGTAACCACTGGACCCATTGTTGTGGACCGGCTGTAGAGAAGAGACACAAACAAGTGAAGGTACTAGAGAAACTCTGACACACAAACAGGAAGAAAAACTAAAGATAAAGTAAGAGATCTGTATGTGTGTATGTGTGTGTGTGTGTGTGTGTGTGTTAGAAGGGGTGTACACCTATGGACATGTATGTGGTCTAGGACTGCAACTTGCTTTCCCTATCAATTAATCTAACAATTATTAAGGCAGGACATAAAAAGTGTCAAAAAAGACCAACAGCCATAACATTCTCAGAGCCCAAGTTTGTTCTTGTGATTTATAACTTAGTTTAGCAACCAAAACAAAAAACACCCCAAAGGATAATTTCATATTGATATGAAACAGATACAGGCAACCTAAATGCAGTATGTATTGGTTTAACCTAATCTGATCTTTTCTCTTGATAAATTATGCTAAATATTTGAATGATACTTTGAAATAGTGACCTGCAGGAAAAGCTTATAGATCTTCGCTTGCAGATCTTTTATTTCCTCATGGGTGACGGAGAAACTGTCCTTCGTCCGAGCTGCAAACACATCCTCATTCAGTGGACTCCTGGTCACAAAAGACGACAGCACAGTGATGTCAACTATACTGTGATGTCATTTTAGCACTTTCAAAATAAAAGAGGTGGATTACAGGACAGGCCATTGAAATACCAAACACTCCACCAGAGCACACAGTCTGTTGGGTGGTTCTGAGTTTGTGCTGTTGCTACTTACGTCCTGACTTTATGCCGTCCAATGATGAACGCCACCTTGCGGCTCCAGGGATTGATGAAGCTGGACCAGCTGGTGTCCAAGGTGACGTGGTCTCCATTCTGACAGCGCAGACGCACCGGAGAGTGCTCGAATGGAGACTGGCCAGCATACTTCAGCACTACACATGCCATGAAGAGTGAAAAAACAACAAGAAAGGGGTGAAGATGTAGTACACTGTATGACTGATAGGTCACTATAAACAACACTGGGTGAAACCTTGTGTGGATCCCAATTAGGGGTGCAACTATTTAGTTTTTTCCATAAATGATTAATTGTTTAGTATGTTCAATGTCAAAATCATTGATGAATTCTCGTCTCAATAGACTAATATGGTCTAAATTTAAACCTTTACCCTCCCTGAACACTTACCTTTCCTGTGCATAGACAGCATGAGGGGGCGGTCGTCTGGGTGAATGCACGTCAGCAACGACGTGCCAATCAGATCCTGAGGAAGGTATCCTAGCAACGGCACAGCCCTGTGGATAGTGAGCATTAAATTAGCTTTATTAATACACTGAAGAAGAAGAAGCTAAATTTAAACGATTGTGCACATGCTTATGTGTGCATTGACCTGTCATCCACTTCCAGGAACACACAGCCAGGGGAGTGTGTGGTGGTGAAGATGCGCTTGTCCAAGGGAATACGAGGTGCTGAGCAAATAATATCAATGTCAGGGATATGTCAATGGATCATTCTTAAGATTTTTTTGACAGCATAGATGTCTTCTATTAGAAATTAGCAAAAGTTTTATGTCCAAACACAAAGGCAAAAGGGTAATTAAATAAACTTTTTACAATTCACTACGCAAGGATGTTGTGTGCAGTTTGCGGTGCTAATAATTGTACCCTCATATCCAGAGATGATGCGTTCAGCCAGTGCCAGGCAGCATGGCACCTCCTCCATCCCACTGCTTTCTTTCCCACTACTTTCAGTCTCCTGCACTTTCAGCAGGTAGGGTGTTATGCGAAACGGGTTGTAACGCATCTCACCCTCGCGGTCCTTCCCACCCCTAAACCATAAATTGACATTTTTATTTCTCCTGTGATATGTGATGTAAACTTAAGCCATTTTACTCAACTAATATTAAACACTGCAAATGGTGTTTTAACAAATGCAGACTAAAGCCATATCTACACCTTTGTTCTACAAAAGTAATCTCTCTGTTACAACTATATATGCTAATTGGTTCTATCTTTAGCTGTATGGCTCACAAAGTCCCAATGGGCTCGGCAGGATGTATGAGGAGCTTTAAAAAGTGACTTTCAGCTGTGCTTTACTGATATCTATTGGTAAAGGTTGGTCATTTGGGGTCTTTTCAGATAATGTTCTGCAAAAATCTGTGGAATTCTCATTTTTCTGGGCACATCTGATTTGCCCAGAGATTAAGATCTTCAATACAATGAAAATACAATACGTATACTGACCTCATTCTGCAGAAGAAAGACTTGACCTGGGCACAGTCAAACAGAACCCCCGCTACAGAGACAAAGAGGAGAGAAAAGTTAATTATCTGTTAGTTCTTTTATTCCTTTCAGTTATCTGCAATGGCTCACAGTGATGTATGTACTAACAAACTCAAATTAAGACAGAAAATATTTATTACATATATCACTGAGGTAAAGTCAAATATACAGTAAATCTAAAACATAACTCAACTCACCACTAACATAAACTAAAAGCTAAAGCTATCTAATATAAGATTAAATTAAACTGAAATTAAATAAAAAATTAAAACCATTTAAATACAAAAGATATATATACAAAATACAATAAATGTGGTCCAAACACACCTGTGTGCGAGTTGCTCCAGGGAGGCAGATGCGGCTGAGCCGTGTGCGAGTAAAACACATTAACATCTTGGTGGAACAGCAGCTCCACAAACTTGGTCGACTCCAGGAACTTCCTCTTACAGCACAGGATGCTGGGAGCCTGCTCCGACGCGTAGAGCACGCGGCCGCTCGACAGGGAGAAAACCACCACGAAGGAGTCCTACACACAGACACAGAAAGACGTACGCACGCACATGTAGGAAGACACAAGCACACAAGCGAGCCAAGTCACAGACACACACAAATATAAACAAATTAAATGTGCACGTATGTATGAAAGTGTGTTTGCTCCTTTAAGACTGTCCATAGCAGTGATGGAGCCTTGACTCATTATCAAGATACAATACAACAAATCCTCTATTGCTAATATCTTGCCATGATTCTCAGATATATGTGTTCAGTGATAAATGTATGCAGCAATTAAGGCAAAAAAGTGACAATAGCATCAGTTACTGTGAGATGTGTATGTACTGTGAGTGTGTGTGTGTGTGTGTGTGTGTGTGTGTGTGTGTGTGTGAGTGAGTGAGTGCGTGAGTGTGTGTGAGAGTGTGTGTGTATACCGTGTTTTTAAGGGTGTGTTCAGAGGTGACTCTCTCCAACTGTTCCAGGGTGCAAACAGTGGCATCTCTCCTCTCATCCTGGCCATTTCGCATCAGCAGTTTGTAGTATTCGCTGTTGGCTACAGAGGTCAACACAAACACAAATGTTGCATTGAAACAAGACCAAATAATATCAGGCTTGTTGGAGAAAAAGTGGTGGTAGGAAAAAGTGGTTTTTGACTACTCTGATATCAATATAAAAAAACAAGAGTTACTAAGACTAACAGAGGTTTCCAGTTGTCTGTTTAACCAGGTTACCTTGCACTTGTTTCACACAGTTGAGCGCATATTGTAAGGCCTCCACCGTGCTGGCTTTGCTGCGACTGCGTTTCTCTGATGGAAGCCTCTTCTTCATTTCAGCCACTGTGACCATTACCTCTCTGTGGGCCTGCCCTTTGCCACCATCTGCATTCTCGCTGCTACACAAACATTCGGAGAGTTTCACTTAATAAAATGCGGTTGCAAATAGAATAAGATAAAAAGAGAGAATTGAAACAGGTTTCAAGTTTTCTGGGAGTTTGTTGCAGATCCGTGGTCTATAAAAGGTAAAGGCTGCTTCTCGTGTTTAGTTTTGACTCGGGGGACAGTAAGCGGACCTGTCCCAGATGATCTGAGAGGTCTGGACGGTTCATTACGGAGCAGCAGGTCAGAAATAAACCATTCGATGCTTTATAAACCGACAGTAGTGTTTTAAAATCACAGTCTACAGACAAACTTTCTGGTTCAATTTTGAACCTCCTTACTTGCCATAGCCATGTGTACTCGTGGTTTTTTCTATGTAATTAGCAACATTGTGTGCACGCTGAATCATTTGTACCTCCGAAATAAATGGTTACTACAGTAATTTGGCTAAACTCTTGACTTGTTTACAACCTGTATGATCATCTGAGTGTTTTGCTCCATTGGAACTATTTTCAGCAAAAACTTTGCCTTCTCAGATATTACTTTGGTGAGTACAATGTTATAACAGACAGGCCAAAGCTACCAAAATAAAACTTGTTGTGAAGTGTTGGCAAAAGATGTCAAATGTTCACAGGGATGAATTATTTATGTTAGGCAAGTTTCAAAATACTGCAAGTTGATATTCACAAATGCATTTTAAATCATTGTGGTATGATGTGAATAAATGCCATTAAGTCAAGGCACACAAGATCAGGCAAATACCTCTTGGTTGAAGCTGAGGTGAATCCTGTTGCACTACCAGGGCTGAGATTGGTTGAGGAAGAGAGGTCATGTGATCCGCTTGTCATCTCCTCATCTTCCTGCCCCACTTCTCCACCTGAAGCTCCGTTCTCCTCCCCCCCGAGGCTCTCTGACTGCACCCCTCTGTCCTGCTGCCCTGACGACACCCTCTCCTCCCCTCCAGCTGACAGTAAGGCAGGCTCCTCCCCATCTGGACCGCTGTCACCTCCAGGCATCTCCGCGCTTTGGTCAAACATCAATATTAATTTGTCCAATTACAGTGGTAAGTAGGGGTCTTCATTTGTTTGAAAAGGGGAATGGGTTCCATGTGGTGACGTCAAATGAGTGTTCATTCAAACAGCTCTGAACGTTGGGTGTAAGGATCTGCCTTGAGCACTGTAAGATAAAGGAAATAACAGGGAGATGATTAGAAACATGGAACATGGAGGAACAAGCAGCTGGTGGTGACCAACCAGCTATTTTTCTTAGATGATTTTGTAGCTGTGGGACACAAATGTACAAATGTATCTATAGGTGTACGGATGCATTAAAATATATTAACATATCAAAATTAAAACACATTTTTAAAAAGAAGAATATACACTCCTTCCTAGAACTTAAGATAGGGACACTAGAGCCTCAGGGCTTGGGACACACAGCAATAGTACTGTCCTCTATCGTTTCCCAATTTAAGGCGTGAGGTTGACTGTTTGTTCAAAACAGTAGCGAACAGAGTGTGAGTTTGTGGAAAATGGAAAGCAGCAGGCTTAACAGGTATCACCATACATGCTGAGCAACTGGCATGCTTGTTTTGTGCTATGAGACAGTAAAATGTTACTTGTTATACCTTTAAATGTAATTTGCATTGATCATTTTGTTAATGGGCTTAACTGCCATTTAAATTTCTTGCTAAGACTTTAAGTTGTTGGGATAAGGCAGCAGCTTGCTTATCTTAAACATAACTCCATTTTGTTTTTTTAACCAATGAATGTATACATCTAAATGTGCTCCCCCGGTCTCCTTGTGTTCTACCCCATGAACACACACTTGTGCGAGGTCGCACTTCCACTATACATACTATATACTACATACCATCTGTATACAGTATGTACTATATACTAGAGCCAATAAACCAGTATTCACAATTTATCTTCTTTTTTTTTTTTTTATTGTGGGCCAGTAGTGTCAACAGCATACCCAAAAATCTATTGTTTCTTATTATGCATACTGAATGTTTTGAATATAATTATACATTATAAAAATAATATAATTTTTCCAGTGTGAACACACTGAATATTCAAATATTTCTTAGAATCAGCATGTAGTATGAAACTGGCACACAGCTATGATGCATATGTATCATTTCATAGCGGGAACAGCCACAGGTGTATTTAATAACATTAAAATTTCAGGCTTTAACTGGGTCACTTAATGAAACAGAGCCATAATTAATGTAAATAGTTACACCTGTGCTTTTCCTGCTATGATATGTCAAAATGATATGTCTGCCATGACAAATGTCGATTGAGGCAGGGAAAAACCCAAATTAAAATGCCTAAAAGCAAAAGCTTCAAGTGTAAAAGCAAAAAAAAAAATACAAAAAAACCTGTTGCTGTCTTCTTGTGACACTAGGCGTATTATTGCCAAATACAAACAAATAAAATGTTCTATGCAGTAAGACCATATTTTCCTGTTTCTTAAATGTGAACAAACACAATCTGTCTTGTTATCTAACACTATTAGACTATCTGACCATCACATTGACTCACTGCTTTCTGACTCACTCCCATCATCTACGCTTTACACATATGGGCACATTTCATTAATCAATACGGCAAACTCCAGGTACAACTCTGCCAAATACCAGCTTTTACACATCACTAATAACTCAATAATAATGTGTTTTCCTCATCTTTCCTCCAAGTCAAATGCAGCTCAAATGCCATGTAGGTACTCAGAAATGACACATCTTATTAATGTTTACAGATAAAGGTTAACCCATCCAACATGGGTTTAAATTCACACACTGTATTTATATTTCATTTTATTTGTTTTTAATGATATTCTTTTCAGAAATCAAACTCAACATAATCAAACACTACAAAAGAAAACAGGTTATCTACCTTGTCCAGTAATCTGCCTTTTGCAAGCTCAGTTATAAACAAACAAATTGAGCTGCCACCACATACACAAAGAAGTGAGACAAGACGAGCGAGACACAGGGACAGAGGGAGACACACTGAGAAATACAAGCAGGAGCCAGTGAAAATATCCTGCGTCGTTCAACTGATCGTCACTGCAGGATTACATAACCAGCTTGCTCCATTCGGAAGCAAGCTGCTTGCTCAATTTGGGACGTATAAGCTATCCTCTGATTATGCCTGTACTGTGTGTGTACAATGTACAGACTCAAACCTGTGATGTAGGTATGATGCATTGGCCTTGCCTTACTTGTACAGTACACAAACAGGCCTGATAAAAATGCACTGAGGTCAAGTTGCTGGGCCAGGTTAGTAATCTCTACCCCACCCCCACCCACCCCACTTCTCTGAGGGGAAAGGTGTTCATGTTTTCTGACACCATTAATGGTTTGTATAAATCATTAATGTTTGTATAAATAGCAGTAAAACTGTTTCATATTTATAATTCTGAAAAGTTGAGAAACACAAAATGTGCACAGTTAAACTGTCAGATTTCATGTGTATATAGATACCATTTATTTGGTCAAAAATAAAATAAAATTACTGCATAAGGCTTTAAACAAAAAACTTTGAACGGAGCAGGACTGCGCTTTATCCTGCATGTAAGAGTAGAATTTACATGACTTTTGAGGTGACAAACATAACCAATTTGGCTTTACTAAGCTTCAGGGCTTGGCGATTTGGCCAAAAACAATGTTAATGAGGATATTTTCCAATACTGATGTGTTCACAATTCAACAACATCACAGATAAATTAAATAAACTGTGTTTCAAAGCAATGACCTGTGTTCCACTGTTCTTTATGATTTCCATGAGACCAAACATACCAACAAAAACTTCAGTAACTATTTTTGTTTTTATTCACTGCTGGCTCAGAATTTGGACAACAGAATTATGTGATGATAATATGATAAGGTTATATCATCACAATATAATTTTTCTGAAAATGAATCAATGATATTATTAAATTATTGCCCAGCATTACAAGGTTTGTGGTCAAATATGGCACTGCAGGCTAAATAGGAATTTACATCACCTATTGCTACACTAAAATGCCTCGTAAAAACTGTGCCCAACACATAATATATTGTAAATCCTGTGTTGCAGATGAAAAGTAATTAAGGGGCTGATCCTGTTATCTCAAAGAGCTTCTCAGACACACTGGTGGAATGAAACCCTGCTGAGCCACTGCCAGAAAAACATACCAAATTCCTGCCAATACAGAAATAAAAGCCTGGCAGGATATACATCCCCAGGCCCACAACACGTGGTTATGAAATCACAATATTATATAATGCTCTACATCTTATGTTTAACATTTATTTCATCAGGGAAAATATATTAATTTTTTTTGTGAAAATGGGCTGACAACAAGTTAAATATGGGTTTGAGGTACATTCAGCCAAGTAGTATAGTGAACTTGTAGAAACACTTGTATATAGGTCACCTCAAAAACCAAGATTATCACCACAACTAAATGAACATACACAAATAGAGCTGATGTGAAAAAGAATGAGAAAGTCAGCACTGATACCTGTGTTTTTATCCTGTCATCCACTGGAAAAAGAAAAAACTGACCTCGATAACAGCCCACAACCCGTTTCCACTCAAAACAAACCTGACACTTCACGGTTCACAACCCCCCTCCACACATGAACCCAGTAACCTCAATAACCCCAGCAACCAAGCAGAGACAGCTCCTGCTCTACAGCCATTGAGACATTATTAAAATGACACTGTTGTTTGTATATTGCCACACATCTGGGCTGCAAGTAACAAACTGTGGCACAATGTAACGCGAACACAGAAAGAAGCCATTAGTAAATCCTGGCACCAGCGCGACTTGTCAGGCCAGCAGGGATTTAATACGATAACGTAACTACATGTTTAGTGTATGAGCTAATATGATCATTTGACTTTGTATTCACGCAGAGCAACACTATCTGCAGTTTGGTATTAACTAACCACCTCGCTAAAAGCAGCCCGCTGACTGACGGCGGACATGTTATTTAGCTGCTCACATCAACGTGAGCAGCGACTACAGACCACAGCTTACAGCCAAGTCACACTTCACCGTCTCGAAGGGATGTGAAGCACAGACTCACACGCTCACAAGAGTTCACCAGGACTAGAGAATAACAAAACAACGATTTCGTTTCTCTTGTTTACATCGTCTCCGTTGTCGGCGCCGTGGGCGAGGTAACGTTAGTTAGCCAACTCGCTAACGACCCCTACAAGCTATTGTCTTCTGGTGGAATATTTACCTTTTTATTTTTGGGGGTCCACGTGTGTCTCAGCTTCAATGTCCGGAGATTAAAACTGTATAAAAATGGTCACCGGGGCCGTGTAATAAGTATTAATTTTAAATTAAGTCTAAGTCACGTAGCTTAACCGTCATTTGCACCAGAGACACACTCGTGCAACGTGAGTCCGGCGCGCTATGGCTCCGCCCACTCCGCGGTGATTGGACAGAGGAAATTTGCATCTGCCGTGATTGGCTGTGGCGTCGGGCAGTGGGCGTGTCCGAGCGCAGCTGTCTGTCAGGGGCTTGCTGGCGGTTCACGTGGACCTCCATGTTACACAACAGAGGGACAACAAGCCCGGTGTCTGCGCACGCACCGACTCCACCTCCCCCCCTCCCTCCCTCCATCCATCCATCCATCCCTCCACCTCCCTCTATCCATCCATCCACCCCTCCACCCTCCATCCATCCACCCTCCCTCCCTCCCTCCATCCATCCATCCCTCCACCCTCCCTCCATCCATCCACCCTCCCTCCCTCCCTCCATCCCTCCTTCCCTCCCTTCCTTCCCAATACTGGATGAACTAAAATGAACTATAAAGTTTACACATCTTGTTGCCTTTAACAAGAGGTTTTGACTTTGAAGAGTCAAAACCTCTTGAAGAGTCAGTTATCTTGACATATTAACAATGTTTTTTTTTTTATTTTTAAGAATCACCAGGAGATGGGCGTAATTAAGTAGGCTAATTAATCATTTCAGTCATTTTTAAAACCAAGAACACTAAAACCTCACTGGTGTCATCCTCTAAAATGCTGGTTAGCCTTGCCCTGTGATAGTTCAGTTAGTATCTTCCTATACCCCAAATATTTTGAGATTTTCTAAACCAAAGTATTAATTACTTGACAGTTTCAAAATAATGGTTTGCTGTTATGTTTTTGACATGCATAGTAATAATGCAGTGCTCAGTAAAAGGCTTTAGGTTCACCATGTGGTATTTGTGGGGCCACATAGAGGGCCTATCCGGCCCTGAGTGCAGGCATTACACAAATGCTTTTTGATGAATACTAAATGTACTAATAGAGAGACAAAAGCAAAGTTAAGAAAACCAATGAGGAAGTATGACTATATCAGACTTTAACAGACAAGTCTCTCAACTGCTGTTGAGAAGACTAACCGCTGACATTTATTCCGTCACAGATCAGAAAAAAAACAAATCAGATGAGGTTTTAAGTTAAATCTGTTTTATTCAAGCAAAAGGCATTTAGAGCAAAAGAGTAGAACTGCACTTACTTCAAAATGCATTCCTAGTAAGTAGACATAGACAAGGCTTGGAAGTTACTGGGTCTCAAATTTCTGTTGTACAGGAGAGGATGATGAAACCTCCGTACATCTGGGATTAAAGCCCGGCTTGTAAACGCATTTACAGTGGCCTTCAATTTATTTTTACATATTTTGACTATCACAATTTCCTTAATGGCTACAGTTTGGCTATATATAATAAAAATGTCTAAAGAGCCTATTCTTGTGTTAGTGTTCATTGGAATTACCATAGTGTCACACATGCACTAATGTGCGGTGTCTTTAAAACTACTGAAAAAATTCAACATCAACAGTTCTACTTTCAGAAATCGAATTCCAGACAGAATGAAATTAATGTACAGTTACCCCAAATTGTTTGTCTCTTTAAATACAGACATAAAGAGTATATATATATCACACTGTCATTGCCCAACAAAGTTTTCCTCAGCAGTAGTGAGCACCTACACAAAAAATGCTATATAGTCTCCCTACGGTTAGTTCTACATATAATAGATTGCAAACAAAAGCTATTGTTAGAGAAATAATAAAACCAAAATATCACACGTGAGAAATACTTTGCATTGATCAGATGGTGTATGTGATGAAACAGAATACTTTATTAAAGGTTAATAATCTCAAATGAATGATCAAGCAGCCCAGTATTTGTTTGGACAGTCATAACATTCAGATGGCACAAACGTTTTACTGGCTGGTACACATGAAAATAAGGCGCGGCTGTATTTTGGCTGTTCTCCATTGGAGAAACCTATTAAGGCATCTGCCAAACTCCATTTTCTTACTTTGTTTTGCTTGAATATTTCACACAAAGGCAAAATTTCTGGCACGTACTTGAGATGTGATTGAGAAAATTCACGACTTTTAACCCAGTGTAGCACTTTTTTTTTTTTTTTTTTTTAAAACTTTGTGGCAGTTTCTGGAGCCTTGCCTAGCTGTGAGGCTGTTTGTCTTAGCATATAGGCACTTATCTAAACACAACAGACTTCTACCTGAAAAGAAGGAAGGACAAGGGCAGGTATGATCAGGTGGTTCAACGGTGTGTTACTGGTTAGCCTTTTGTTGTCAGGTGTTCAATGAAATTATTAGCTTTATTCAATCCAAAATTAAATGTTTTTCACAGAGAAATCAATTAGCACTCAAACGTGTGCATAAATAAAATAAGGCATCGGATCCCACCATTCCCCCGTCAACTGCAACCATTCATAAAATGCCAGACAAGCACGTTCTCAAAATATTAGGAGAAAAATCTAAATATTGGTGTAACATGTACAAACATGTATGTGATAGAAAGGGGTATCTCATCTAATACGCAGAGTTACTGTTACAATGTAAACTAAAACAGAACCGCATATCTTCAAAGGCACTTCTCTTAGCCTGGCACACAAAATCATGGCTATTAATAAAACATTAAAAAAGTAAATATAAGTTGAGGAGATTTTACAACAGTATTCTTCATTTCTAGACCAGAGGTTGGTGTGTGTGTGTGCTTTGTCATACAGTTGAAGATGATTAATTTATACTTTTTTATTAAATAGGTTTTAGCTAAGTGTTTTTTAATGAACTTGTATCTGTGTGAATGTTTCAGTGTTCTTTGGCAAGCGGCATGGTTCTCTAATACAAGTTTGGTGATGTCTGGTGTGGTGTAGTAATGCAGGATAAAACTCTGGTATTATCACAATCCTTTACTCAGGCACATGTGCAAACACTCACACACACACGCACACACGCACACACACACACGCACGCACGCACGCACGCACGCACGCACGCACGCACACACACACACCAAACCAGGACAAGGAATGAAGACCCCCTGAAGGAGGGGAACAATGTTGCGGAGCTCAGTAGCCAGTAATCATGTGATGTCTTCCTCTGAGAGATTAATTGTACACGTTGCTCCTCTCCTCTTCTTCATTGTTTCCTCCACTCCTCCTCCTCCTCCTCTTGTTGCCATTTTTTTACGAGTAACTCCAAACTGTGAATGAAGTGGATAGGATTTTCTTTAGATGAAAAGCTTGTATAAACTAATTGGTTTTATCAAGAAATGTCCGCAAATGTAATGACAAGCTTTTCTAAGCACAGACTTGATACTCACTAATAATGATGATGATGATTATCACTATGACAGCTATCAGGATGGCCCACATCTGCAAGGGATAAAGGTACAGCAAATTCAGTCTATTTGTTGAAAGAAAACACAACATAATTTGTAAGACTTCTTCTTTTTGTTTAACAATACGATTTTTTTTTAAATGTCTGTTTCACTTCAGTTCACTATTATAAGTAGTACATGTATATAATGTATGCTATGCAGTCAAACAATGTATCTTTTATGTTGCCAAAATTAAATTATTAATTGAATGAACATAAAAAACCATGTAAGGGCGAGGCTTTCTCAAGACAAATATAATCCAGACCACTTACAGCCACTTCTAGTATGGAGTTCATTTAAGATCAGTTCAAGTTATTTTATTTGAAGTGGGGAAAAGGGTGTGGTTTTCTTTTGGACCAAACTTTGTTTAGGTACCTTGCAGTTCTTCCACCAGTACTTCCTTTTCAGTTTAGCAGCACTGGTCTCGAACTGGGAGGCTCCAGCCTGCAGTGCATCTGCTCGGTCATCCAGTTCAGACAGCTTCTGGTCACGTTCCAGGACTTTGTCCACATTAACACGCATAATATCCACCACCTACTCACACACAGACAAAAATAAAACACTTGGTTTAATGTCAGTACTATTTAAAACCCTGTCACTTGGTGCACTGAACTTGAATTATGGGTAATCCTGACTAGACCTTGTAGAAGATCAACCAAACGCCGCCTTAATTAGCCTTTAGAATTAATAGGGCACAGAACAAAACCACCATTCAAGAGAGATCACAGCTTACAGGGAAGCATGTGCGAACACACAGTATCACAGAACACACATAACCCATATGTTCCACTGATCCACAAACCCCACTATTGCCCCTCCTCTCAGACAGAGCAGCAGGGTGGAGAAGAGTGTGTAGGCCCATGCGGGTCTTACATAACGATAAAGACAGCGATTATGTAAACTTCTGGCAGCCAATCGGAGGCTTTGTGTGACACACTGCAGTTAGAGTTCTGTGTAGGAGGAGCTAACCCCAAGGAGGCCACAACTGAGAAGGAAAGGGAGAACAGTAAAGGGTATTAAAAGTGAAACGACAGGTGGAGCGGCTTGACTTGGCAGCCATCTTTTCCTGGTAACCTCAGGGACATGGGTTTGAATATAATTTTCAAAAAATTGGAGAGGGAAGGGCTTTCACTGAATGTTCTCTGTCATGTGAAATGACATGCGGAGGTAGAGTGCTACACAGCTACTGATCCACATTGTGGTGATTCATGACACTGTTGCCAAGGGTTATGCAAGTTTCTGCTCGACACAGACGTCAAGGAAGAACGGAGTCACACAGAGTGTGTGTGTGTGTGTGTGTGTGTGTGTGGAGGGGGGGTTTCATTGATGAGAGTGGGCCAGGTGAGAAAATGTGCCCCTGAATTTGAAAAAAGTTATATAGATAATCATGCAAATGAAGAATAATAAGTCTAGTGACTTCATAAATAACGTGATTGATTTACACATGAATAAAATGATCTCTTACGTGGGAGCTTTCTGTAAAATTGATTAAGTCAAGAATCAAGAATTTGTGTATTCCTAATGGTAGGACATACATAAATTAAGATTATTATAAATACATTGCTGGGATTATTATCAATATCACTCATTGTGAAGTTGTGCTGCTTTAACTGGACCTTGTAAATCAATAATCCGAGATATATCATACCTCATCCACCTGCGCCTGGGTCTGCTGCAGACGCCTGTTGCCTGACGCTGCGCCAGAACCTTCTGGACCTTGGGCTGACCTGGTGAAATGATGAAAATGAAGGGTATATATCAGCCTTCTGGCTAGGTTTTCACAAAAAATTATTTTGCAGATCATGTCACTGAATCTGCACCTAAAATGTTAAGACACATATGACTAATAAAATGTTGGCAGTAAGTGGAAACATACAGCCCAATCAATTATCACACTTTGTCTGCAGTCTAACCCATACCAACCCAGACCTTACGCAGGCTGTCTGGGTAAACTGTCACTCTACAAATTCATTTAAAAAAAACAAAAAATAAAACACAAGCAACCATGGGTATTGTTGCCAGTAGCTTTTTTTCCCTGTTTTTGCCATTTTGTTACAAATAATTACAAATTTATACATTAGAATTCAGTATCAAGTATAAAAGTAGAAGTATAAAATCTCTCAAAAGAAACAGAGCCAAAATTAGGGCAATATTTTCCTTTAAGATTTGCTGCAGCTTTAATGCTTCATATGAATACTTCATAAACAGTCAAATAATCGACAATACATAGCTGAAAGGTGAGATACATGGAAAAAATGAACAGCTGTGCAATGTGAACATAACGTCATGCATCCAGCCCGTGTCAAACTGCAAGCAGGCCCCTGAAATCTTATTGTTTATAATAATTTGGGAAGATTGTTCTTAACAATGACAAAAATATTAACCATGGAAACTGGAACAAGGAAATTATACTTTTTACTTTATGATTATTACTTGATTATTAATTTAGGATTTCTAGATTTGATATGCATTCCTTGTCCCTGCAGCCCTTTTTAAAGTGGTTAGCTACTGCCACCGTCTGACTTGAGACAGCATTGCACTGCATGACCACACTTATCTTGATTAAGACAACAGGTAACTGAAATTGGGAGGATGCCTTAAAGGTGTTTACATCAAATCGTAGGGATTATACAGGATTTCTTATGACTCACTTTACAGCGTATGCTCAGACTCAGCCCACATTAGAAGACAGTAGGTGGATCACTCTTTTCCTTTACACGCAAAACAGTTATTGCACACAGCACGCGGACACACCCATCCATACTAAAAGGCAAACACAAACCCACAAAACATCTACCATGTTCAAAAAATCCCACAAGCTCCCAAATGCCTTTTAGATAAAAAAAAGATTCATATTAAATGAAGACAAGTAACAAAAGTGAGAGATGAAGGTTACAGTGAAAATTGATCTGTCTGCATTTAACTGCAGACCAGATCTGCACCAAATCTTCCCCTAGACTACACCTACCCTGACCTTCTGACCTCGGTACCGTTAACAAAGCAAAACCCCTCCAGCCTCTTAATTCCCCTGGTATTACAAAGAGGGCCCTTATGAGTTTAAAGATCACACCAATAAGAAAAAAAATATGCTGTTGTTATACATAATGTGTATTTGTTTCCAAAACATAATAGTCACTGGGTACTGATGGATGAGGAAGCAGTAACAAAGGAAGCATTACCGTATATTCTAGGTAATTACTTCCTCCACTTTTGGTGGCGCAGGTTGGACTGCAGCTGCACCTCTGCCACAGAACACACGCAGCTTTTAACTCGTTGCTATGGCTCTACAGCTGCACACAGACTACAATACTTCATAAGCACACATCCACAGTGTTTGTGTAATTACTCTCACTGCCAGAAGGGGGAAACAAAAGTTCTGTATGTCAGCTTTAAAAAGCAGGTTTAAAAAATTATCAAAAAAGCTCAAAAATCGATAAATACCAAATAACTTTTAGTCATATAATGCTATAGTGCTGCTCAAAACAAACAACCCAACAGTATGTTTTTCCTGCTGGGCCAGAGAAAACATATTAAGGGCAGGTAAAACTCTGACTTGGGCGTCTAAAGTCTAATTGGGCGAGTAGAAAATATGTAAATGTTAAGCATCTTACATCTAGACATTAGGGCTGCAACAAATGATTAACGTGATGATTATTTTCTCGATTAAGCTTTTGGTCAATAGAATGTCAGGAAATAGCGTGACGCCTCAAAATGTCTTGATTTGTCAAACCAACAGCTCAAAACCCAAAGATATTTTGTTTACTATCATTTAAGACTACGTAAAATGTTTAAATAAAATCACATTTGAGAAGCTGAAACCTGTGACTATTCTGTGCTTTTTACCCCAATAATTATTTTAAATGATTAATCAATTCTCAATGGTTCAAGATACATTTTCTGTCAGTCAATCAGTTAATACACCTGATACATAACTTTTGCTGCAATGTCACTGTATAAATGCACCCTTTCAACTTTTTTCTGTACAATTTCTATTCTTTATGAATGACCATATCTTCTACTGACCTTTTACACAGCAAACATTCAGACATATTAGTCATAGCACAAAAAGCACAGATGTAATTAACATGAATGATGACTACCCTCCATTTAAGTGGCCCAGTAGGTAATGCCAGATGAGTCAGCTTGCACTTTAACAAGGCCCTTAGACTGACCCACATAAATGGACAGCAATCATTTATTTAAAAATTACACCTGTGCTTCTCCCCTATTGACAAAATGTCTGCCGTGTAAAAGGCCTATTGACTGCTACTCTGGTTCCAATGAGGCTTGTTAGCAGATTCTTGATATATCTGCAAGGTTAAGTTAAATTAAGACATATTTGAATTTCTCCACTTAAAATATTGTTGTAAATACTCATTGTAAATACAGCAGGATGTAAAACTAACTATCCACAGCAATTGTTACAGGAGTCAGTTTCTCTGTTTATTTGTTTCTGAAAATGCCACATGAATGGTTTCACTGTACATGCAGCTTCTCTACTGCACTGTAGAAGTGAAACATTTTTTGTAAAGCATAAAGAATTAGGTGGTTAAGTGTGTCATGTGTCCTGTACTGTGACTGTATTGTGCCTACTGAACCTATAGCTGACTGCATCACCTGAGGCTGAGCAGTGTCAAACACTCTGACTTTACAGAATAATCATGATGAATAACAACCCCGATTAAATAATCAACGCTATCCTGATGAAATAAAACCATGTCTGTAACACTCTCCATAAAATCTAATCAAAACACTCTACTCTCTTACTCTATGACAGAAAGGGCACGCAAAATCCGGGTTGCAAATAGGACAGCAGCTAAGAACAAAAATAAACTCTGGAAAACGCCCTCTGACTTATCATTAAGACATTGTGTACAGTGCCTCTTGAATATTTTATACCTGGAACTATTTTTTTTTTTAGCAAGGGTTAACGTCATACAAGTCTAGGGCTATACAATAACTTTGGAACATGAGATTTTTGTTTTGCACTTGTGCACCACATTCATATTGTTTGTACAGACTTCCTGTGTGAGTGTGAGTGTGTGAGTGAGAGTGTGTGAGTGTGTGTGTGTGTGTGGTAGGTGGGGGGGAGGAGGGGTGACAGTGGATAAAAGGATGGGGGAGGTTCATGGAGTAGGAAAACAAGAGATTTATTACAGAAATGTGGCTTGCGTAGCACGACCAAAGTTCGATAAACAATGAATAATAAAACTATAATATCACTCAGTCCCACTCACACCACTTCAATTGCCCACTAATATATTCAATTATTGACTACAAACGAAGGGTAAGTTAGCCCTCGGTACATTTCCTGTTTTATATTGACATGTTGCCACTACTGGCGCTTTGCTCAAACTCCAGTGCTTTTGTAATCACAGCTGCGATATTTACAACCACAGCCGGTTAAACTACGGACTGTGTCCGTACACGTAGGTAGTCACCGGGGAACCGACAACCGGGAACCGACGGGAAAGCTACTTTAGCTTGTGACCGTAGACGGCAAAGCTGGACAAACCCAACTGTCCGCCACCGTACGAGCCTTCGGCGTTTGTTTCCCCTTTAGTCGTCTAACAAATGGACGTGGACATGTTTTTATTCGGGCAGAGTTACCGACTGAACGCTGCGACGGCTTCACCTCGGAAACTAACCTAGCACTTGTTGCGTGTTAGCAGCAAACTTTTGGGCGTTGCATTTTTTTTTTTTTTTTTTACCGTGATCCTGTTTCGCCTTCTTACCCGGAAGGCCTGTGTGTCAGACACGTTTGACAGAGTTAACATCAGCTTTTTTTTCCTAAAAAATAAAAAAAGGTTTGGTAGGAGCGCAGTAGACTTACATTGTGAAGTGAAGTTTCTTTGTACGACTCCGCCGCTGTTTCTTCTCCGCTGCTCGAGTCGTAACAGTCACTGCCGTCGGTTGTTACGCTGCCTTCCCGTGCTGTGGGAAATGGGACATTTGAAACGTGTGCAAACGACGGATAATTAATGTACTGGACAAAACCAGGAAAGCTGGAGTTTTATTTTATATTCGATACAACAAGATTGGATGGAAGATGAGAATTAATATTAAGATACTGTAGTGTAAGGAATACCTTTTAGCACAATTAATATATAGAACTTAAAATAAAAAGCCAATTTTTCTTTTTATTATTCCTTATTCACTGTGTTATAAGGCCTAAAGTGACTCTGTGCTACTTGATTCCCCCAAATAAAATATAATTTAAAAAGTCATATTATGTGATACATTTAGTAATTGGATTAGAAAGCTCGTTTTTACTACTTGCAGTGTAAAGTGCGATCTTACGAGGATCACTTGAAGGCAACATTAAAGGGACAGTAGCCGGTCCTCTCCGCATAGCTACAATTATAAACGCATTGCATTAGATTATAACATTAAAGCGAGTCCACACTTGTATGTATGGCGAGATATTACGTTAGTCATTAAAATAGAAGAGTAACGTTTCAAATCTGTGTCTTTTCATGACACAGGTCATCTGTCCAGTAGATATGCGAGGAGAAAGCGACCAGCAAAGCCCGTGATCAGCATGTGACATTTGGGAACTAAAACTTTACGTTGTTGGTTTTTCTAAGTTTGGAGAAGTCCCTGCACATGTATTTCACAACTTCAACTGAACAATATTTTGTTATTGGAGTAGATAAATTAAGTTAAATTATTTCTGTAGATTTAATTCTTCAAATGTGAAAGCAAAACTGCTGGAACATGTGTTGATTGTGTGCAGTGCTCTCTACAGACTGACTTATAAATAGAAACCACTCGGGAAACGATTACATTCTTTGCTTGAGAGAACATCCAGAGTTCGCAGTATATGAATATGAGGTATATTAATTAAATGCTGCAGGCTACAAGTCAGGATATGAATGTGCTATTTTCAGTCAGTCAGTTGTTTCCTCCTAAAGCGATTAACCATAAAGCGTACAAGACACACATGTCCAAATTGCAAAACAAAGGGCTACACACAGGCTTGTCCACAGCCCCAGATATCACAAACCACCAGAAGTTAAATGATATTTAGTTTGTGGAAAATTGGGAGAATAAACATGCTTCATAAGATACAGACAAGTAACAATAAAGATCAACCTGATAAATGGGCTGAGAAACATAACATAGAGGTCACTGATGGTTTGATGAGTATGAAAATGAAAATGATGTGAATCATACAGTAGGCCGGGGCCTTCATAGTAACCAGATCTCAACCCAAATGAACACCCATGAAGACAGCATCATCAAAGCAGGGAAAGAGGGAATATCTTTTGAAAGAACAGTGTTCATTGAAGCTGTTCTGGTGGCTCATGATAGCGCACCATCTTACAAACATGTTACATATTTTACAGTAGTGTTCCTTTAATCTGTATCTGTCATTTGCTACAAAATGAGACAAAACATGCATGTAATATACTTTTATTAAAATGCTCCATGTTGAAAATGGTTAATTTGCACTTAACATGTGTACATAAGATTCATGGTAGGTCAAATATATAGTATTTTTTAAACCTCAGTTATAATATACTATGGAATTAACCTAATATTGATGTACTCTTGAGCAAATAAGAAATGCATATCTTGGTTATATGTGTATTCTGAATCACAAAATATTCTCAATTCTATTTTCTAACATACTGGAGACCTACTTTTACTATTTCCAGCTAATGTGTCCAACTCAGTAACAAGTCACAGTTACTGAGTTGTAACAAGTAACAATATCAAGTGCTAAGTTTAAAATGATAACATCTGGAGGTAAAAAATAAGGAATGTTCTTCATCACCCTTCTTAATATTTTAACTTAAAGAAAGGAAATTATGCATGCAAATTAATCCTCAAAACAAACCATATTAATTATATAATCCCTTGATCAGAGGTCCAACAGTTGCAGTGATTATACTTTCTATTTTATATTTACAACGTATTGCTAGTTGGCCATGACCCAGCAACAACATTGTCTTCTGGTGCTCTCCCTCTTGGCTACATCCCAGATCCTTCGTCCACCACAGCTCCCCCTCCAGGACTCTGCTACAAGACAAAAGTGTTTTTAGGCTATATTCATAAACCTCTGGTGTAATGTGACTTTTATTTATTTAAAAACAACATAATGAAGTTAATTCACCACCAAACTATTACAACTTACATAGTGTATTTCTTTCTGAGCATCGACTCCATTATACAGCAGGCTGGAATTCTCCTCCTAGAAATAAATTGTTTTATTTATTTCAAACTTAGTACATAATAAACAACTACTTGGCTCTACTAGGCTCTGATTGCTAATAGTATCCATGAGGCGTGCGTTTCAGCAAAGTTCTCTCTTAAAAATGGTTTATGGCACGGCTTGATTCACAGCAAAGAAACAACATGTACCTAAATGTCCTGCAACATGATAGAAATCCTAGTTGATCACATTCCACCTCTCTGCTGGCTTTTATGCTGGTCATCTGATATTTGCAGCAGGTGCACTAAGTAACAAAGTCGATGTTAATGGCCTGCCTTCACTCTGTGTTCAGACTGCAAGCCTGGTATGTAGAAACACAGTAATGGTAAACGCCTCAGTGACTTGCTTGATTGAGTTACATCTTATCCCTGTCGAACAGAGGAGTGCTTCTCAACTCTTTGGTCCAGGTTTTGGACGTGGTCTTAATTCATGATGTTTAGTTTCATGTGGATAGAATCTCCCTCTGTGCAGAGACCCGGCTGCCCGAACAGACTGATGGCCCACTTTTATTTTGAAACCTTCCTGTTGACATTATCTGTAGTTACTGACATTTACGCTTGTTTGGAAAAATGTGAACTCTGAGAGGAATTCTGAGTGAAAATTTTAAGTCTGAATACATTATAAAATAATTAAACTTGTGGTTTGAAATGTACATTTAGTACTGTTTATTACTGAAAAGTTTGACCTGATTTAGAGAAGAATGTTGATTGATCGTAAATTAATAGCAAGAAAAAAAGTATTACAATGAAGTACATTTTAAAGACATAAATGATTGTGTTGCTACCAAACTTAAAAACAAATGAAGACAAATTTGGTGTGAAATTAGTCTTTTTGGCATTTTTGACAGTTTGTCAAAAAAACATCTGTAATTCCTGGCTATCAAAATCTGTGAAATCTATTTTCAGGTACATGTTTGCTGCAAGGAATTCTCTATTGGCATCAAATGTGAAAAGAAGTACAATTGATGGAGAACTTACATATCCTACATCTGCTTCTATCTGTTCTCCAGCCTCGCTGACCTCTGTGCTGCAGCCTCCGGGAAAACACTCTGATGCACGCTTCTCTCGTACTTTTTGGAGGAAGTCCGTCGCTGTTGATTTTCTCAGCAGTGCTGCCACATAAACAGGTGACATAGATGCATTAATTAGCCTATAGCCGAAAGGTTGAAATATCAGTCATGCTGTGTCATAAAAACATCTCACCTCCCTCGCAGATGTAGGGGATCATGAACATCACAGTCAGAAGTGTTGCAGCCATGTCCTCACGCAGACTCTCACGCATTTGAGTGTTCTGCCCCCTTGCAGCTCCTGGCACTTTGAAATCCTGAGAAATCCCCACGCCCACCACCGTCCCAGCAGCATTCCCAAGGGGACAACAGGCATCGGATGGTTTTGTACTGAGCGGTGGGGAGGGAACAAATGTGTGAGTGTGTGGAGAGCACATTGTAACTATCAGTACTGTGTTTTTAAGGTCATAGTGATAAGAACAATGTTTGCGTGTCTATTTGTGTTTGTGGAAAGTCCTTAGAGCTTCTGGTTTGGCAAGAGTTTCGACATTTTGAAGGTCTACTTAAAATTTAGACTTTGTCTTTGCTGTGATGAATAACTTTCCTTGCAGTATGATGGGTTATGATTTACCACGACTCACTGATAGGGTGTCTGAAAAACTGTAACTGTCACTGTAGCATTCCCTCGGGTGACATCTGTACTCAGGCCTTGTGTTACATGTTCTGCAAGTCATGTCTTCTATGGGATAGTTCAATTGAGTGAAGAGAAACAGAAATAAGTGAGTACATTGGAAAGGATCGGCAGCAAGGCATCATTATAATGACCAGGGAGACCAACTGTACTGTAACACTGCTGCCACCTAGAGGTGTTTCAAATGTACTATATCTGCATTGGATCCAGTTTTGCAGTAACCCACACAGTATGTCATGACATTGACAACTGATGTATTCAAACATACATGATATTAAATTCCTGTTCAGCCTAGTGGGTCAAAATATGTCCCTAGATTGATTATTCATTTTTCCATCATTAAGACATGATGTATTAATATGAGAAATTTGTCCTGAGTGTTTTTTTTTACCGAAAAAACTCGAGCCAGCCAGGAGTCGAACCTAGAATCTTCTGATCCGTAGTCAGACGCGTTATCCATTGCGCCACTGGCCCTACATTAACATTAAAAAATACAGTATTGAGTGAGTCACAGATTTACTGTATCAACCCTAGAATGACAGCGCAACCCCACAGTGTACATACTCCTAGGACAGTTAGATACTTTAAAAGTAGTGGACAAGTGTTGCTAATGATGTATGATTACTGAATTGTTTGTAATTCAGTTATTCAGTTTGCTATTTATGGTTAACCTTGTCACCCCTAAAAAAGGAAAACCCTTTTACTTTAACGGACTGTCCGTTACGTTTGACACGGTTCATAACGTGACAGCAATGATACCTGCATCGTCCAACCTGTGAAAACTCGAGCCAGCCAGGAGTCGAACCTAGAATCTTCTGATCCGTAGTCAGACGCGTTATCCATTGCGCCACTGGCCCGACAGATGCGATAAGGAGACCACATCTGTCGGGGCAGTACCGTAACGATCGTTTCCTCCAAATTGTAGTTAAGATTTTGGTCCTGTTTGAGTGGCAGAGGCAAAAGGAACAAAAAGGGCATCAGCTGCATGCGGTGGGGCATCAGTGCAATGAATTTATGGTGAGACAATTCCAAACCCTGGTTAAGATTAAAAATATTTTATTATGTGACTCAGATTGGAAGTATAACGACTACACACAAGGGAACTATGAACTATTTATCCATTTAAATGCTCTGCACCCCGTTGTCTCCGCTGGAAGGGCAAGTTTTATCACGTTTTGAGTCCACCGGTGACCTGAGAGGAACCTCTCTGACACACTGCACAGAGTTAGAGAGTTAAACATTTCTGTACTGTAGAGGAGCAATTTATGATTACTGCACTGTGAGTCCCCATCTGTCAGTGGATCACACACTTCCTGACAGAGAGGAGGCAGCAGGTGAGGCTGGGGGGGGGGGAATCACATCCAGCCCCCGGACAAAAGTGACAGTGATGTTGGGAGGGAAATGCCGACCAGGTGTCAGCCTTGTGTTCTTCTTGCGTTATCCTGTCACCTATCGGTCAGATGAGAGCCAATCGCGTTGCTTATCGCTGCCAAAAAAATTCAAATCAGATCCCGCCCCCAGAATTTCGAAAACCAATCACCTTCCGTTGCGCCTTTCACGATTCGACCAATCATAATCCTCCGAGGCTGCAACCTTGTTCTCTGACTCTGACATCTTTTGCTTTATTTTTTGGTAAGTTCATTGCCATTATACCGTCTCGAAGTTTTTAGTATTATAATAATAAGTTAAATTATTGAAAATATGTGATCTACCTACAGTCGTAGCAATTCAGCAAGTTAGCAGGATAATTATAAAGATGTCAATTGCACTTAACCTAACATTAGCTGACTAATTTTCAAACAAATGTCAACAATTCTCCTTTCATAACCAGCTAGCTGTCTGATATATAACTAGGCTTTATTTTAGGCTGCTGATCTGAGATATATATATTCCTCTATATTTTCTATATATTTCTCTATTAGATTGTATCTTTACTTGTTGGGGTGTGATATGCATGTCTCCCCTCCCAATGAAATTCCTTGAGATAGGTCTATCACTAATATGGTGTGTGTATTTGTATGTATGTATTATCCCTCCCACACAGAACCGACCTGAGGATCACAGTTTTCCTCACAGACTGTCTGGTTTCCATCAGAGTCAGCTGATCAACATGTAGGCCTACCCAACCCCCAGCTGCACATAATGCCTGACGGAGCCGGGAGTGTGCCACAGGAATACTTTTAAACTATAATCGATTAACAGTGAATTTGCCAGGAAAAAAAATATGTAAAGGCAAGTATGCTGCTACCTCACCTACCGACCCTGTGGTGTTGCATGCCCTCACTAGAGGGCGCCACTGATCTTTCCCACATTTTTATTCTAACCGTAGTCATTTACTGTTTGACTTCAAGACGTTTTTAGTTGCATTAAACGCCACCTTATGGGCCTCTCAGTACCTATAACCTGGTGGATTTGTTGTCATTTTGCAGAACGTTTTGCTCTGGCAATTTCTCACGCGGGCCTGAATGCACACTCTTTATCTGCTCGCCCTGGTCTCATTTCAAAGGTGAGAGGCGAAGTCTTTCCAGGGGATGCTGGTGTGAATGGGCTGATCCACTGATCGCAGGTACCGTGGCTGGAGGAGGGAGCAAGGAGCGCAGAGAGCCGAGAGGTACACCAGGTCCGGGGCCACTCTGCTGCCTAAAACCTTTGTTTAAATTGACTTGCTGCGAATATAAGTTGAGTCAGCGTCGCTGGAAATATGTGCACGGCGTGAGAGCCCTGAAGTTTCTTTTTTTTCTCCTCCTTTCGTGATTTCATCCATCAGCAGCGTCGGTGCGCCCGAGTGACCCGCGGTCGTCTCCCCTCCGCCGGATCATGTGGATTATTCTGGCGTTTATCCTGGCAGCGGCCGGTCCCGGTGGGAGCCGGGGGTGTCAGCTGCCCCACGACTGGAGACCGCAGACGGAAGCGTGCCGTGCCGAGCTGGCGGAGATCATAGTGTTCGCCAAGGTGCTGGCACTGCACGAGGAGTCCTACAGTGTGTACAACTACCTGCCGTGGGAGCACAGCACCGACCTGTTCTTCTCCGCGGAGATCGAGCTGCTGTGCGACCAGGCGTGGGGCAGCATGCTGGAGGTGCCCGCCGGCTCCAGGTTCAATGTCACCGGCCTGGGCTACTTCCCCTGCTTCTCCTACAGTGTCACCAAGAACAACAACTACTACTTCTTTCTGAGGTGAGAAGCCCCAAGGGTTCCCTGACTGATGGAATCGATCCTGAAAGTGGTTTTCTGTCATGTGTTTTTTTTATTTGGTCCCTACAGAAAGAGTGGCGATTCAGTCAGTCCTCATAACAAACAACTTTATGCATCAGATAATAAAGTTAGAGAAAACATTTTTTAATAAGAATTTCCAACAACAAAAACAACTTTTAGGCTGTATCATCATATATCATGTCACATACATTTGTGCCCTGTTATAAATATTCAAGCATATGAATATAGTATTTTGATATTTAAAAGTTAGTCCATGTGACTGTTGCCCAGAGATGACCGAGTGTGTTTTGCAGCTAGAATAAACCTCTCTTTGCTATTCCAGATCAGTTTGCACATGCAAAACACACATGTTCAGTGTAAGAGAAAAGGTAAAGATTGAAAAATGTTGCAGAAGTGTGGGTGTTTGAGAATAAGGCATCAGCTTTGTCACGTTTCCTGCACACTTGCGATATCCAGTGAGTGTAGTTCATTCACCATATCCCTCCAAACTGGAAAGTCAATGTAAAGCACCTTAAATGTGAACATGAAAGACCAGGAACTAAAATGTTAACTTACAGTAGTTTAATTAATTTGGGATTAAACCATGAAGTCAAAGACTGTGTTGTCAAGGACCTCAGTCTGTCTCCAAGTCTCACAATGAGACACTTGAATAACGTCATTGTTGGGTCCACTATCTGTCGCTCTGAGCTTGGGACCTCTCTGACACAGTGTATACATCTATGAGGGTTCAATATTTAAAATGGAGGAGAAAAGACTCATCTATTAACAATTGGAGAATCTCTAAAAAGGCAATTAGTAATCATCTTTACAGATTTTCAGTGATTGGTATTGAGTAACTCAAACATGCTGAGCAAAATCCACATCCAGTATAGATGTAATACAATTTATTTTTAGAAATGTCTTTCTAAAAGTGAACAGTTGAATGGTGAAAAATAAGGGAAAGAATCATACTGAGATGAACCGGGGACGTTGCCATCTATAGTATATTGATGTGTCTTAACTGCTAGTCCACCAGGACAGGAGTATAATATATAATCCATCGATTGAACCTCACCTCCTCTTTGTGCCTGACCCGTCTCTTCAGTGCAACTCCTCAGACCTGTGCAGAGATCTTCCATGAAAGGAAGTAAAGACTGTCAGGGTTCAATCAACCGTCGGCCAGTAAGGAAACATTTGCAGTCAAAAGCAGAGGATTGGCGCCATCCTCACGTATTCTCTTTTAATCAGTATCCGTCCATGTAATTCCATATTGTTTCCAGGTTAATAATACATTTAATAACCTGCCAAACTTTCCACTCAGATTTCAAAAACGTATGTGGCAGGTTAATTCTTAAATGTCTGTGTTGGACAGAAACAACACTGTTACTCAGGAAACGTCTATTGCATTCCAGCCAGTGTAATTACGGAGCCAGACATTTCCCAACAGCTTGAAGGTAAACCTACAAAGAATTTTCACTCAGGAGAGTTATCAGCACGCCAGTAGTCGGTAGTCGGACCACCTTTTGTCCTTCCCGATGAAGGGAACGTGTGCTGACAGGCCTTCACGAAATTTCTTCATATTCTGCTTTTTTCTTTCAAACAGATGAAGAGTTAGATATTCAGAGGGGGGCACTGAAAAGCATTCCTGAAGTTTAATGTTTGGCTGTCCCACATCAGGGTCTGCAGCAGGGCCAACTACAATAGTATTCTTTATAGCATATGTTACACATCATATGCACTGAATCACTATCACATGTGTGACTGTGTATGATGACCGCTGAAAGACTTTTAAGATGATTTCCCTGGTTTTAGTTAATCACACCTCCAGGGATTACTTTGCTGTCCCCCTGTTGTGATGGTGAAAACATCCGGATGTTATTCCTGTAATCAGCCAGGCGACCACCATTGGAAACTTCCTGAAGCTATGGTCACAACAGAGCTCTGTTTAGATGCAGACCTGGTGATAATTAAGAAGCAATGATTGCTCCAGTAAACCACAGTGATCTTTTGTCAGTGTTTACCAGGGATATAATGGAGATGAACCCCCCCGAAAATGCTCACCCACATTTTCCTTTGCAAAAGACTTTAGCCCACAAAGGATTTAGACCTATGGGAAACAAATGTAGTTCAGATGGGTATTGGCTACCAAGGATTTGCAACATAATTGTCAAGTGCTCCTGAGGCCTGTAACTGACTTTGCTCTAATTGCATGCTAATTACAACAGAGATCATTACAGTTTTTGTTCTAAAATAATGTTTGTGCCAGAGATCTGTGCACCCTAGTTGCTTTTTTGCCAAGAGATAGGTGAAAAGATTGACACCTCTCTCATATCTGTCCGTTAAATATAACTGGAAACACGGGGAAACAGCTAGCCTGCCTCTGGATTAAACAAACAGGACATAACGTGTTAATGAGTGAGCTTTAGAGGGGCTGGTAGGTTACTGCACAGATATTGAAGTGGTTTCGATCTTCTCATCTCTCAGCAAAAAAGCAAAGCACTGTTTTTCACCAAATATCAAACTATTCCTTCAATTTATCATTGAGCTACTTCTATTTAAACTCATAGACATGTCACAGTCCTTTTCCATGGATCTTTAATGCTTATAAGTACGTTTCATAATAAAAAATGCTGTTTGCTTTTACCTGGTGTGTTACTACAGAGTAAATGCCAACTCTCATGAAAACTGAAAGAAATGAGATATGGCCAAACAAAGTGTCTTTGCATGTCCTGTTCTGTGGCATTCTTTCTGACGTGAGACTCCCCTTCATAAACCCAAAGCAGATCAGTGTAGAGTTTCAAAGGAGTGTTGTTGTCCCAGACGCTGTATGAACAAGCCAAAACTGAGAAGTTCTCATTGCAGTCTCCAGTGGTCATCTATTTTCCTGTTGTAAAATCCCCACCAACATTGTCTCAGACCAAAATAGTCGTTCCAATCAATCATGAATATAAGCTCCCAGGACAGGACAAATCAGAGCCTTGCATGGAGAAAAATGCAGCAGAGGATTTCCCTCAGGACCTTTAAATGAGACGGATTGAGTGTTCTGCTTGAGCCATTTGTTTGCTGTAAAAACATTAGCCTATATCTCTCTACTTTTCTGTCAAAAGAAAACAACCGAATACTAAACCTTAAAGTTCATGAAACTCCTACATAAACTTTCACTCAAAAATAAGTTTTTGTAATATGTTGAGGTGTGCATGTGCTGCATTTGGGCTGCATTTGTGCTGTGTAACATTTGTGTTCCATTTAGTTTAATGATTTCTATCATTGTAGAGTCCAAACAAGTGCTGCTTATATCTGACCTTTGACCTCCTCTGTTGAACGAAAACATCATCTTTCTTTGTGCTCTCTCAACATGCCCACATACTCACACACACACAGTCTCTGATAGGGACAACCAAAATTTTGATGTCCCTCGAGGGATACAAGATGGAATCCAGATGCATGGAAACACGCTGCTTCAAGACTTCCTCTCTCACACACTTTCACATTGTTGGAGAACACATGAAACATACACAGTAAATCTCTTTGGCTTGTAATTTTCTGGCTTGACTCATCCACATAATTCTTGAATTTGCATAAAAATAGATCAGGGTCTGTAAACAATTCTTCAGATATGTTTTTTTGTTTTTCAAATATTTCTTACTTTAACTATTGACATGCATCTGTCAAATTTATAGGATAAATTGGTAAATTTGCCATTCGCTTTATTTGAAATGAACCCCTGACGACATTAAGATGAAGTATTACATAATTTCTTGTTGCTCAAATTTCACAACTTTTGTTTGCATGCATCTGCTTCTGTTTTTACTTTTGACTATGCATACATTTTAGCCTTCACAACTGTATTATACAATCTTTTACGTTTCTGCCTTGCAGGATGGATGAGAACTACAATATTGTCCCTCATGGAGTGAACTTCCAGGACCCCATCTTCCCCGACACCGCAGAGATCCACCGCATGTTTTCCAGCCTTTTCCAGTTTTCCAACTGCACGCCTGGTACTCAGGTCCACACCTACACGCCGGAGTGGGAGGCTCAGGAGGACAGCCGGGTATGTAGCTCATCAGAACCACCACCATTAACCAGTTATTAGTGCTGACAAAAAGTTTCCCTCTTATGAACTATGAACTCTTTCTAACACTCAGTTAGTGATAAGGACATTTTGATTCAGCTGTTGTGTGTACATGGAGGCTACACAAATGATTTGGAAAAAGAGGGGAATGAGCACCAACAGCCTAAAGTATTGTGGTGCACACATAAAGGATTCAGTATTACATCCTGTTGTTTTCAAAGGAATACTATGAAGAAGCTGGAAAGTTAAACATGTTCTTAATGCATGGGAAACCAAACACACATTTCCTGAGGTTTTGGCAATACAAAGAACTCACTATGTTTAAAGGAAAAATTTCCTTTAAAAAACATTGTTTTTGCCAGCTCTTTGCCAAACCATTTTGTTGTTTAATGGAGTATTTTCTTATGCCCAAAGATGAGAGCCCTAACGAGAAGTGAGTGATATCATGTGGAGACATGTCCAGTGCAACTACGATGGTCTTTGATAGCTCAAAAAACACCTAAGTCAGGTTTGGGTGTCAGTCCCTCTGAAACAAACACCACGTGCGGTTTTACGAGGATATTCATCACAGAAGAAACAATAACATCTGCAGACTAGAACACAAGTGCAGCCACTAGATATGAGGACTATTGAGTAAAGAGGATAACTTAGATAATTACTGGACTGGAAAAACTAACTCTCATCTATTGACATAGTCAAGGTAACAATTTCATGTCCATCCTCTGGGGACGCTGAAAGGACATTTTGGAAATGTGGAAAAATCACAAACTAAAGTAAAACCAGGGAAAGTGGATACATCATAAAAGTAAATTACAACTCTTAATCACAAAATTGCTCCTGGAATACACAGAGTGATGCAGTTTGATGACAGTTTGAGAGTATCAAAAGGTCACTACTCTTTTTAATGCTCATGACAGACGCACTGATGCACATCAGATTTCAAAATGACCTCAATTAATATGCTTCAGCTCCACTTCACGCTTTGCTGTCACTGTTTAATTGATGAAGGCAAGTTTTTACCATTGGCAAACGCTAACACCTGGTGCTCCCTGACTCTGTAAGTGTCCTGCATCTCGTCTCGGGGTTCATGTGTCAGTATATAAATGGTTTCCAGTCACTCACCACTGCTTTATCCCCTTTAATGAATCTAAACCTTTGGCATAATCCCCCTGATTTAGGTCAGTCTTCTTCTGTCTGTTTCCAATCATTTGCTAACTACTCATAAAAGCAAAAATCTGGGTAAAGAGAATGAAAACATGGTTTGTATTTCCATTAACTGAAAACATTTGGGTCAGGCCTGTGATTATAATTACAGAGTGACATTTAGATATCAGTACTGCTCTCTTACATCATTCTCATGATTAGATTTTCTCCCTAGCAAAATAAAAACAGACTATTTTCCTGGTGCTGCGCAACCGTTGTTTGGACAACTGACCTAAACAGACATCAGAACAGATAACAGAATAATCCAGTGTCAAACTAAGTACATTTAATGGCATGTAGTCATCTTGAGATTTAACACCAAACATTATCAGCAATAAAAACATTATTTTAACCAGCAGGGTTTTTCCCACAGTTTTATGGTCCGAAGACTTAAGCAGACATATTATCTTTGAAGGCCTAAAAACACTGTCCCAACTTACTAACACAAAACGAATTGCTGCTCACAAGATTTACACTTCAGTTAACAATGATTTAACGAAACATTTAGTTGTACTCAAGATGTGCAGACACCCGCCTGTTCTTTCTTAGGAAGGTTTCGAACATGCCCCCTCTGAGATGGGAAATGACACATAAAGAAGGCCTCGGCCCTGTCCATGTTGCACTTGAGGCATCAGAGTTGATAAAATCCTGCTGCGTGCTGAAGGTGTGCCGCGTGGATCCATTTTGGGGCCTATCAAATACTCTGGATCTGGAGTTTGCAAGACGTGGGCTGGGAGGGTCTAATAAAAGCGCTTTGTGGGAAAGAGTTGCATTATGGGAAATGAAGGATCCAGTGTTTTTGGAGCCTAAACCATACCATTCAGTTATCTCAGTTTGGGCTTGGAAACTAAAGTGTTTAATGCAAATTAAACAAAATTAATGTTTTTGAGATCCAGAGATATAGATAACGATAGTTTGCATATGTCCAGTCACATATCTGGCTTGATGGCAAATTTACATTTACATATCACATAGACAATCTTGTTGGTTAACTTTGACAGAAGCTTGACTTTTTGTACAGAAACAAAACAAGCTTCTCCATCAGCTGTAGGAGGATTGTTGAAGCTGTTTCCTCTCAGAACATACAATTATATGTTACTGTTCTACATCCTTAATAAGCCCTTGGAAGTTTATGACTGGAGGTAATTTAAATATTCACTGCTGGATTGTATATGATAAACACATGTAAAATTGATTTGCCGTACCTGATTGAGAGATGTAATAACCACTGGTATATATATTTATCTACAAAACCCTTGTTGGAAAATCGCCATTTCATATCTCATCTCTGCTTCATACTTAACCTGCCCCAATGATTGGTTAATGCTTATGAAACAATATATCAGAACTAATGTAGGGAAGACTCTTTTTCCTGTTAGTGCAGTGGTCTCATGGAATAATTTATATAAACTCTCATACCACTCTATGAGACGTCAAAACCATTCTCAATAATAATCATTTACCTGCCTAAAACTGCTGATAAAGCCTGTATCCTCTTTTTTTCTGTTGATTATTCTGTCTTGTCTAGACTCTGTTGTTATTAATTTGTTTCTCAATGTAATTAGCTTACGTTACATGCTCTTTTACTCGATTTACTTCTTTATCAGACCCTTTCCCAGATATCTGGTACAAGAAAGTGTTTATTATTACCAGTGCCTTTACATTGCATGGGTGTAATACAACTGTACTTTTTTTGTCTCCTGGTTTGTATGTCCATGTCACATTGATAAAGCCCAAAAGCTTATCATTAAAACATGTCTTCCACTCAGAGGCAGGTATATATTTTATGTCTGTGTCTTCAAGGGCAATTACCTATTTAGTGTTTGTCCACACTGCAGCTCAGCCTGAAACAACTCCTGGGTGCACAGAACAGTGATGTGCCATTTTACACCCTCTGCTCTACATAACTTGATAGTTCTGCTTCTGAACTTCTTCCTGTGTATTATAAAGTTTCATACTCCTTTCAACTCCCTTATGGGACATAAGTAAGAGCACATGGGAAAACTCTACAGCTAATATTACAGCGAGTAATGTACTAACCAGTGATGTGGGGCGGGCAGCCAGCAGCACATTTTTAACATTTCCTCAAAACCCTCAGCGGTTGTTATCTGATGGCAGGGAATATACATCAGTGTTTCACGCTGGTCCATGTGGAAGCATTAGGATCTGTGAAGGAAATCCACACTCAGGCAGACAGGCATGCAGTCACAGCCAGCTGGAGCTAATTTTTTCACCGAGAAAAGGTCTGGGGCCTTTGGATCATCTGTCCCAGGTTCGCAGGCATGTTGGGTTTCAATCTCGCAGTGGTGTCTCACTGAAACACATGGAGCATGTTGTGTAACCATTTTATTTACCTCAGATTTATCTTGGTCCCTACCTGGAGCTACAGTGTGTGTTGTTTTTGGTTTTTATAAATCTGCTGGCACATGAAGAGCAGCGCATAAAGTACATACAGACTCTTAAAAGTCTTTAGATACATTTCCATAAACGATTCCACAGCAAGAAAGGTATAATTTCAAAATAATTAATGACTAATTTCTAGGCTGTACCCCCTTCCCCATTTATTTTTTCTTTTTAGGCTACAAGCAGCCAAAAACTTTCGTTTTTAACTCACTCATACACAAATGATGGAATATGCTGAAAGACTTACGAGCTGTTGGCACTGGTTGTCAGCCCAAAGAGCATGCCAGAAGTGTTCTCATTTGACTTATCCAAAGGAAATCCAGTATCAAAAACAGCAGATCTGTCAGGAGCTACGTCATAAATGTAACAAAAATATATTAAATCTGACATTAGTATTTAGTATGAGCCGTTATGGAATAAAACTCTATTCAAAAGGCAGTGCAAGATAAAAAATCTGTTGGAAAGTCTTGCAGAATATAAGCTGATACTGACCTTTCTTCATGCAAGTAACGTGAAAGTAATTGATGAATAATTTGACAGATCAGTGTTTAAATGGGTCACAGTTAATCACATTTTTCCATGAAGTGCACTGAATCAAACACTTTCCTGATATTTCAAATGTATTTACTGTAAAAATTGTAATAAACAAACATACCTTTTTCTCTTCACAGTTGTTGTGCTCCGCAGTGCAGAAGGCTCTGTTCGAGGAGGAGGAGAGGGTCAGGACTCTCTCCCAGCAGGTGCGTTCCTTGGAGAAAGCCAACGACCACCTGAAGGAAAAGGTGAAGACCATGAAGCGTCTGCTACGCCAGGCCCAACGAGAGGCAACAAAGGAGCAACAGACCCTCAGCCTCAAACAGCTCTACGATTCAAAGACACCCCAAACTCACCCCGATCAGGACACTACCCAGGACCAGAGGAGCCCGCCACTTAAAAAGGTCCACTCCAGGAATCTAAAAAACTAGTTTTGTCTTTAGTTGTGTGTAATCCAAATTTTGCTTCGTACAACGCATCAACTGCAAAACAAATGAGAGGATTGTGTGTGAAAAGCTGGAGGAAGAGACAAAAACAGCAGCAACAATTAGCCGTAGTGATCAATTTAGAGTAACCAAATGGACATTCTCTGCGTTTTCATCCTAACTAATATGTTTTTTTCTAAAGGAAAATGAAACACATGCACAAATGAATTTGGTCTTTCTGTTGGTCTAACAAAACATTATTGTGTCAGGTACAGGTAAAATTGACCTGTGCCATTGAGACTATCAACTACAAAGAGACTATTCATGTCTATTTACATCCTTATCCGTATACCTCTGTAAGAACTGTGTGTGTGTGTGTGTGTGTGTGTGTGTGTGTGTGTGTGTGTGTGTGTGTGTGTTGGGATGGCAGGCCTTTCACTTGTCCTATTTTGTGTCCCTCAATGAACTAAAGTGAAGGATTAACTGTCTCTGAGATAAAGGATTTAAATGGTTTCACAGGAGTAAGAGATTTTCATCTAAATCTCCTTAACTCTTATTTCACCCCATTAGTCCAATACGATCGTCTCTCTGGATGACTGTTGCTGTTGTCTGTCTGAACCCCCAACTTTTACCTTTGGCTTTTGTTGGTTTAATTCAGCGGCAGCACAAACGTTTTCCAAACATTTGACAGAGCTCATAGCTGGCTGATGCACTGTTGAACAATATGTGGACAATGTTAAAGCACTGAAAATTGAATATCTGTTTTTTTTTTTTGTGCTGGCCACATTATGCATTGAATAAATATTAGAATTAGTTACGTTTCTTGCTTCAGAAATAGTATTGTCAAACTGCTCCAAATCAACCTCTGTCTTCTGAGAGTCCACATGTGGAATGGTAATGGTAATATGTATTTCTGTCCTGTATGTGGAAATACATAATGCTCTGACTGTGTATATGAGTGTATAGTTACAGAGGAGCAGCTGTGCCAAAGTTTAAAAGCTGCACCACCAAATGTTCAGTCACATCATTCTTTTCTAACTTTGCCTGCTTTTCATTGACTTGTTTGATCTATTTATACCCGAGAAACTATCCCAAAGTGTAGCGATTCTTGATTCATTCTTTTCCAAGTTCTTCTTTATGAAAATTGTACTGGATGAAAGCGTGATTTTTATATTTCAAACAGGGTGCTGAGCACTCATTAAGTCCAGCCAGTGAGCCTGGCTACAGGATTTCTGTGTCAGAAATCAAAGTTGGCTTTTGTTACTTTTTGGTACTTTCTGTTTTTTCTTTTCTTATTTTTTGCTTTCTGTAAAATATAAACATCTGGTTTGCTTTGCCAATAGCATAATCATTTGTGTAACAGTTATTGTAGTTTTGTTTTTTATATAAATAAATGAACTTTTACAAAGCTTCTGATGTGGTTGTTTTTAGTTGTTGTTACAGTTTCATATTCATAACATGCATATGCATCGATGTTACTTTTTTGTGGACTTACTAAAGAATAATATAAAAAGTAATACATCCACAGATTATAGCCTCCCTGCGAGTTACAAAACAGTTCCTAATATGCAGTCATCATAACATCTGAATCTACGGCGCTTTTAACGTATAAATCAAACAATAAAAAACAATATTGTGTAAAGTTGTAAAAGTAACTTTTCCAGACAATAAGCTACAAAAAACTAGTTTAATGTAACAATTTGAACCAGTTTCCTGGCATGTGTGCACACAGCAGTTGTGCGTAAGTAAGTAGTATGTTCTAAAATAATTTTCAACTGCGGCATCAATATTCTAAAATAAATGTGTCTAGCCAAACAACAGAACAAAGCAGCTACTGAGAGAGGGGTAATGAATTCAAGTGAAAGCTTCAAATCTCAATTGTAATGTTTCCTACTTTCCATGTATTCAAGTCAGAAATGATAAATGCTTTCTGGCATGCCCGGTATGTTTAGTGTGATACAGTTCTAATAAATCAAAGATTTTCAAAGAACTGGCATAAATTCAAAAGCAAGATAAATCCTAAAAATAAATTGGCCCTATTTTGACCTCCTCCCCTCAATCTTTTGTCCAGTTTATGTCCGGTGCGCTTTCAGAGAGAACACAGGACCATTTCAGACGCAAAGTCATCTTGGCAGAAAATATTTTCAACACAATTTCCAGGAGAGCTGAACCAAATTTCTTCCATATGGTGCTGTTGCATAAAACCAAGGGAATGAGAAGCAGGGTTTGCATAGCAAGAGGGGAAACAAGGAACGGACACATTTCAAATACGTTTTATGTCAGGAACTCTCTTGCAGGATTGTTCTGCAGTAAAGCTGGATATGAAGGGGACATTTACAAGTTTCCTTCTCGCATATTGTTTGACCTCTCATGCAAAGAGGGCAGTGAAGACATCCACGCTCCTCTTCTTGTCTCCTTGTTAGTTCTTTTGTCTCCCAGGGAAACCTTTGCATCAGACAACCTTTGCCTGCAGCCAACTGTCAAAAATCTCATGGACCGGGGCCAGAGATGATATACACACACTGCTTTCTCAACATAAACCACCGTGCACAGCCAAGCTGCAAAACAGATGTGAGGCAACAGGACTGCACACTGGTGGTCCCGTCCAGAAGACCTGGCTATCTGTGGACATGGTTTATTTATCTTCCCTTGTTTTATGTTTTCAAATGCTGTTACTTTCTCTGGCTGCTCTGGTTTCATCTTTTTTTGGTATTGATAATCCCACAGCATCTGATTGGTTAATACAGTTAATACAGTCCACTTTTTCCTTTTTTCCCCCTTTCTGTTCATATTTTCTCAAGCAGCTACACTTAGTCTTTCACTCTGTCTGTCAGTCATCGCTCCACATGAAGAAATCCAGAGAGGTTCCTTACTTTGAACTTTCTGACCTGCCATTGGCTCCATTTTTGTAGGTAATTACTTGGGTCTGCACTTAGAGAGCCAGAGTTTCCTTTTAAGAAAAGAAGACCGGCTCTTTGTGTTTTGAATTAGTCACCCCTATTACATTAAAACAAGAGTCTACAGCCATGCAGGGCTGCACAATGATGCAGAGTAGCAGAGCTAATGATTCTGCTTGCTATTACTTATATTTTACTATAATATTATTTACTTTTTTTCTTTTTAATATTGTTTATAATGTTCATTTTCCAACTGGGACTAGTAAAATACTTCAGTAACTTTGTTTTGTTTATGTGTTTTATGTATGTTTTGTATGTATTTTCAGAAGCTTCTTACCACAAAGTTGGCCGTTTGATCATTCTTTTGCCAAAAAGTGACGGTTTGTGCCTCATTCATTACACAACGGAAGAGAGAGTACACAGCTGCTACACTCCATGCTCACAATGACAATGCTAACATGCTGCTGTTTAGCAAGTTTATCATGTTCACCATCATAGTTTAGTGTGCAATCCATCTAATATTCGTTGACATATTTCAGTCTTGGACTAAATTGATGGACTGACTGACCAACCCTAGAGCCATGCTGCTTGCATGGCTAAGAAATGAGACGTGCAACGTAATAACCATACAGTCTTTGGTAATAGACAAGACAAGAATCTGCAATTCAGATCAAACATTACAAGAAATTTGATATTATGTTGCACCCCGAGTGCAAGTCAGCGATATCCTTCCTATTTCTCAGTTTGCACGTCTTCTGCTTCACAAAGTGAATGTTACCCTGCACCTCTGCGAACATGGCTTCGATTTGAGTGGAAACGTTTCCCTCATCATCTCTTTACACTTGACCAGCTGTACTCTGGCAAGGAGGAGGTGATTTTTCATTGTTGCCTGTCCACGTCTGTTTCAATAAGGATGACTGATGTGTGTGTGTGATTTTCCTAAGAGACCTCTACCGTTCCAGTCTAACTAAAATCACAATACCGTGCTTTTAGCCTCAGCCCTGTACTATAAGCTCAATCTTGAGACCCCCAGAGAGAGAGAGGGAAATGCAGCACAAGTATCTTGGCAAGCCAAAAAGAGTGAGCTCAGCATTTTACTTTAAGGCCACAATAATGACCATAACACCATATTAAATTCCACGGCCTGGTTATGGCAAGCAAAAAGGCCATGGTTCACACTTGGGAATTTTGGATTTCACTGTTGTTTTTTCACTCTGGGAAACAATTTCTCATGTCCTGAGTTCCTGACTAAAGGCCATGACACAAAGTGTATTTCAGGCTGGGAATCACTTCAGGAGTACGAAGTGTGTATGCATTTGGTTGTGTTCTTCTGTCTCATCTCTGTAGTCGTGGGTAACACACCCATTTGGTTAAAGGTAGACTGCTGTTTTGACCTTCACAAACGACCTACTTCTTTCCCCTCCCTCGTCCTCCTCTTCCCTTCCCCACTTTCTTTCTGCCTCCATCCTTCACTTGTAATCATTCTTCCCTTCGTCTGGGTCCACAAGACAAGCAGGAGGAATTTGACTTCATGTGTTTGTTGTTAGTGCTGTATTTATAGCTGTTTTTATATCTAACAGTTAGACTTTGGGATGTTAGTTTTATGTTGCTATATTTTCCACCCCGCATGTTTACAGCGTCTTTGAGTGATTGTTCAGGATTGTGTTTGCATCTGAAGATATTGCATAGTTTTAAGACAAGAGTATCATGCTGTGGGTTGACTGTTGTTCTTTGTAAATCCAGCAGTTGTATGGTTTACTGGTGATGGATGTTACTTTTTTGAGAAACACCGAGGTGTTGCGTGCATCAAGTATCATTGGCTGTGTCAAAGCTGAACGGTGGTGAGGTTCGGAGGTGGAGCTGACAGGGAGACCAGAAGAGTCTGAGCATCAGATGGAAGGAGAGGAGGTCTGTGTGCCAGAGGTGGAGATGGATCCTGCAGTGTGGTGATGAAAGGTCATTGTGAACGGTCTTGGAATCCATCAGTGACGCTCAGTCGCTCATGGAGAGTAAAAGGGTTACAAAATATCCGACAAATGTAAATCTGTATTGTATTCAAATATTCACAAACGCTGACTAACCTAAGTCCCACTGATTTTTAACCAGTGGAATCTAATTACACAACCAGATAATAAAAAGTAGATGTTAGCTAAAGACATGTTGCCTATTGACAGCTCGCTATAAATCACTATGAAACTAAATTCCTTTTTATCTGAAAATTTCCTTCATGTTGACGAAATTTAGTGTATTTTAAAGTATGTTTAATGGATTACATTTAAGTTAAGAGGTAAAACCCCTAAAAACTGACCAAAAACCACCCCTTAATGTACCTTAAACAGCCTTCAATTTCATCCAAGGTTGCTGATTATTATGGTCTTTTCTTTTTAAAGGTTCTATAAATCATAAATGTTTTTGCTGGTTTTATTGAGAATGGGAAGGATCTCTGTTTGTATAAAGAGTGCCCAGCCAAGACATTTAAACAGGGCAATTTCAAGCTTTTACTACGGACAAGAATAAAAATCTGTGAAAATGTGAACAGAAACAGAAATACTCCTGAAAGTAGCTGCTGTGTTGGACTGGTGAACTGGTCAGGGTAAACAAATGAAGGAATGAAACTGGGTTATTAGGAAATTGTTAACATTAACCCACATTTCACATAGTTCTCTGATGGCATCCCCAGCCTCTTTGACCTCAACTGTGACCTCAGACGACCCAGAATTCCCCTCTGTATCCTGTCTGACGTCTGATTTGATCCATTGTCCCGACAGAATCAGTCAAATCCCATTCTAGGTGTGTAAAGGTGAGGAGACAACCCTTTCTTTTTTCCTCTCCATCTGTGCTGCTCTTTTCATGTTCTCTACTTGACACTGTGTTTCCGTTTCATCTGCCGTAGTCGGGGACTGTGTTGTCTGATGGTCGGGGTAAACTCCCAGCGCAGGCCAGTATCAGATGTATTACTAATGCAAGTAACATTGATGTCAAGTTTCTGGCGATGTTTGACCCTAATTGCAGGCTGAATTTTCCCAAAAGTGGAAAATTAGTGGCTCTCCTTATTCTGCCAGATACTCTCCATCCTGCTCTCCATCCTGTTTGTTATTGCCAATTGTGGTTTGCACATGCAGGACTTTGAGGGTCTGCAACTTTTCATAAACTGCCGGGCTTTGACTTCAGAAACCAAAGGAGAAACTGTGTTGCAAAACTCTTTCAAATCATGTCTCCTACTTAGATCTCCTAAAATGAGTCATTCACTGTGAGCGAATTGTTCACAAACTGCAGGTCACTCATCTAGGGCAAGAAGAGGAGGGTGATCTCACTGTATAGTTTAGTCAATGGCCCTCCGCTGTGCTCCAGCCCCTCAGGGACACAGACTTGCTCAAACTCAAACAACCTGGTTTTACTCCTAAAATAATGTGAGGCCACAGTACTGAGGAGAAATCGAACTGGAAAATGTTCTTACATTAATGATTTGTGTCTGTTTTTCCATGTTTTGGTCCAAAGAAAACATTTTGCCAAGATGCTCTGAGCTATATGATGCTGCATCCAAAACAAATGCACAACTGAGATACAAGGAAAAGTGATTGGATAAAGAGGGAAAATTAGTGTGTGTGTGTGTGTGTGTGTGTGTGTGTGTGTGTGTGTGTGTGTATTTATTTGATATTTTGTTCATAAAGCCACTCTAAATCTATCCACACAACTATTTGTTAGTTAAGCTTCCAAGCTGCATGCCGCATTGTGTATGTGTGTGTTTTGGCCTGTGCAACACACAGTCAGATATGATGTGTGTGTGTGTGTGTGTGTGTGTGTGTGTGTGTGTGCATATGTGAGGGAGAGTTTAGTCTTGTTAAAAAGAAAATCAAAGCTGGATCACTTAACACATTTTTTAAAGCCTCTGCAAAACCTCAAATTCTTTTTATGTTTTTTACAATCAAAACACACACAAATGTCTAATTCTTACATTCCTACATGTCATATTGCATTATACACTGTTTGTACAGTTACCGCGTGATGGGATTACATTTTGGATGTCCTCTTGTGTGTCATATGAAAATAAACAGCATATCTAACTGGACATGGCGTGTCATTGAATTTGTTGTTACCTCCATCCAGGAGGTTATGTTTTCATTTGTCTGTTTCCACTCAGATTTTGATTAAATTTGCTGTTCAGTTCAGCCATTGGCCAAAGAAGAACTGATTTGATTTTGGTGCAGATCCATTAAAAATAAATAAAGTAAATCATGCCTAAATGCCTAACATTTACATTATAAATAACTTTTTGCATGGATTCGCTCATAACTGTAACTCACCATATTGAACATAACAAGAACATTATTCTTTGTTTCACATAAAGTGGCACACTTATTTAGTGGATTGTGCAATTGCAACCATATGTGCAATCATGCACATATGACCTGCGTGCAGTACATAAAAGTGGCATTTCCCACACTAGAAAAAACATTGCCAGAGATTATAATACGCATAGCAGTTACCTTTCCCTCCAAAAGATAACGAGCAAAAGAAATTAGTAGTATATAAACCCAATTTTTAGGAGACAGGGTTGATATATCACAGATCCCAACTGTTTCATTTTTAGTCACCACTACAGAACTATTATGAATTTATATGGCTCACTGAGTCTGACTCACTTGAAATGTTACTCAATTAATCCTTGTACAAACCATCATTTTTAATCTCCAAAATTATGTTTTGGATGCCAGTTTTCCATTCCCTCAAAATTTCCCAAACGGCCTCATAGAGGAACACCAGTTCATAACTGATTTACCAGATATCTACTTGAATAGTTAAGGATTTTTGACTGGAAAAGAGTGGAGAAAGAGTGGAAAGCTCTAGTAAAACTAGTAAAAACTCACCATACCTGCTACAGCACTCATGTTGAAGGACAACATCGACATTATGGGCACATAAACTTCCCTGAGAGCACTGACAGATAGAAGCACAATAGATTTCTGCTGACAGACGTGGGGGCAGTGTGTGCGCTCGCTCTTTCACTGTGCACACAACACATCATTTTAAAACCTTTACTCAACACTTTGACATAAGGTGAAACAGGTAACCTTGAATAATGAAGGGTTATAAAGAGTTTTCTGATTTGAGAATATTTTGACCTGAAAGATGCCATTATAAACCCACTACAGTCATTTGCAATGACCTGCAGCATCTTATCAATTATCTTCATATAACTTTATGCCAGGTACAGTAGGTCACATTGGATGGGAGTGATAAAGACTACTGGACTTGAGGGATGGCAGCGCTGGTTACAATCTCACTAACAGTGTGTTTGGCTTTCATGGTCGCCAGGAGATGATCCTACTGACTCTGGGGATGAATTGTAATAACTTTGGTGATCCTCAAATTTTTCCTCTAGCACCACAATGTGGTTGATATTTGTGGTTTTATGTGAAATGTCTAAACAACTATTGGATGAATTAAATTTCGAATTAGTCCAATACTTTGGTTCATGACCAAAGACCTGCATGACATTCCCATCAGCCTCAGCTTTGTGCTTAGTGCTGATTAGCAAATATTAGCAGGTTAAACTAAGATGGTGAACATGGTTAACGTACCTGTCTGACAATATCATACAATAGATGTGAAATGCGTAAAAAAAGTAAACATTCCTCGGATCAGAAGATTTAAGCAGCTCCTTACCCCGCTCAAGTTCCTATGAATCTTTGAATACACTCGTAGCACTGCTTGCATCCAGCATTCACAGCAGGTGTGCTAGTGATTTTGTGCCTTGTTGATGTGACACCAACCACTCAATAAATCTTCGCAGACTTCCAAATCAGCATTTTGTTTTCAATGCTCTTTAAAGGTTTAAATTACTGACAGTGCTCCGATAAATCAAGTGTGGTTCACTTCTGGCTCACCGAGTCTCTAGTTCACATTCCATGCAAATATCGGCAGCAGCACTCCAAAGTCCTGCTGGGAGGAGGACTCCGCTAAGCACAATCTTCATCAATGTGCTCTCATATTGTGTGAGAAATTAAACCCAGGCATAAATATGTGTTTGTTAACATGTATGCTCACTGTCCCCTTGTCCCATCCTTGATTTCTACTAGTTGTTCTGTTCTACACGGTGCCAAGTTTCACCCTCTGCCTTGTTTCACTTTGTTTTTTTCCACTCTTCCACATCTAAACACCGCCTGCCTCTTTCAGCACTCTGTACCTTGTGAGCCATGCAATTTCTCTCCCATTATTTTGAATCAGTCCCTTGTTCTTGGTTCGACCACATCATTTTCACTCCGTCTACTGTCTCCTGGATGAGGTCGACCACCAGACTCTCGCTCTGCTCTCCGGTCTCCTCCAGTGCAAAAAACTCCAGCAGCCAAACCACAAGCCTCAATTACCCAGCATTCTTTGGAGAGGACGAAAGAGGCCTCATCTAGCAGACTATGAAATTAACATTCATGACAAACCTCTCAAGCCACAAAACTATTTCATAAGAGCAACAGTTGCAGAATTTGACAATTGATCACTCCTTTTGTATTATTCTAACTTTTCTTGCAGGTTTCCGCTGATGGATGAGAGTAACTTTTAGAAAAGTTGTCTTGATGATATGATGGTTCTAATCTGAATTTACATTATTTTAACATATAAAAATGTTTTTATGCCATAGAAATATATAATGTCAAAGAAAACAGCAGGTTAAATGTGCGGTTCTAACAAAACATCTAAAAACCAAACTTTCAGTTACACAGCTAAATGAATCCAGTTAAAGCTAGCTGGTGATATAGACATACAGACAGATATGAAACCCAGTCATGAAGTTAAAAACAAACTAGTCCTGCTAACAAGCAGGTTCATTTATTCGGTTCATTTAAAAGTAATTATTAATGTTATATAGAAAGCTGAGAGGGCGCATTTTCTTTGTTGATACTGTGTTTTCCTTATCGTTATTCATTATACTTCTTATATATAGTTTTTTTTTGTTGTGGAATAATAATAATAATAATATGATATTAAGGCATAAAGCCAGGCTTTACATGAAATCTATCTGTTAGGGTAGCATTGGTTGGCACTATTTCCTGCTTGTACAAATAATACATTTGCTTGAAATCATTGTCTCCCAGAAATTAGAAGCACTGTGATTAATTGTTTAGGCATATATTGTTAAATTTGTGCATGGCATTAAATATAAGCTTACAAACTGTCTTAATTTCTTTTACAAACAGACTCAGATTCATAATGCATAGACAGGGATTTTAATGTATGTTTCACTTACAAATCTGTTCCAAACACAGGTCACTGGCTTTCACACTGAACAGTAGTCACTTTTCAACAACCCATGATGCCTTGCATCTGTGTATACAGTAGGTACTGTAGCCTAAAACAGCAGTTCTCAAAAGGCAACATAGTTATGGTACAAATACTCATTTGAACAACAAGTCTTATCACACATTGGTCATCCTGTACAAGTGGTTTATGAGCAATCAAAGGAGAAACCTTCACACAAATCATCTCCGTCCTTTAGGGCTGATGCACTGTAAAACCCACGACTGAAATGTATGTGCTGTAAAAATAATACTTTTTTATGCAAAAGCTGTGGCAATTTATCTTAACACCCTGTACTCAGGCACTGTTCAGGGCAAGTTTACTCCTGGTATTTTCCTACCAAGGTGGTTGAGTGGTGAGGTAATGGGATACTACTTGATTATGCATTTCATCGCTTGTTTCATTGCACTGGAATGTAAAAATCTTTAGTTTTCCATTTCCAGGTTTTTTGCCTCTGCAAAGAACAAAACATGAACAAAACATGAACAAAACATGAAAAACACATTCACGTTTTGTTTTGTTTTGTTTGTTTGATCCTCATTCACAGTGTGCAATTGTCTCTAGATTTTGCATTGAAAAAAAATGTTTCAGGATTTGTGGGAAACATTTTAATTTGAGTGGATTGAGTGTGCTGAACCAAAATAAGGAGCTAGAGTATGTAAAAAACTTTGTATATTAATTCAAATGAATCATCATCAGTAGGAAAAGTACAGGAGCTAAATCACACTGCATCGGTTTAATGACAGCGTTTGTGGCAACATGTCAAATTAGAAGAGTTGTTTTCATTATCAGATTAACTGTGTCTACTGTCAGTCTGCCAACATCAATAAGGCTGAGGCTGCGCCCCCCCCCCGTCAGCCTTCCTGTGCTTGTCTGGGTCTTCCTCTGTCACATTAATTCATGAGATACAAACAATTCACACTGATAACCCCAGAAAATAATCACTCTTTTAACTATGCTTTACAGTTTGGAGACCAATTACATTACTGTCCAAATACACTAAAATGCCTACCCCCCCCCCCCCCCCAAAAAAAAAAAAATAATAATGCAGAAAGAAGCTCAAAATACTTTTTGAAGCAGCACATTGAACTTGCTCTAACCTGTTGACACATTATTACAGCTTTTGTTGCTCTTTACTCATCATCTGGCAAAATGTCTCCTTTTACCAACACTCATCTCATGGCAACTGTTAGATTATCACAAGGAGTGAACACACTATTCATTGCTGATCATGGAATTCAAACATTTCAAGCCACATCATGCAAACATAATCAGTACCAAATGTCTATACTGTTGTATCAGAGAAAGATGAAACATTTAAAAGGAAATGGTAGGATATGATGGAGCGATCAGAGGATGGATAAAGCTTATGTTGGTGGAAGATCTCAGCACTTTCACTGCCTTTGTGGATAACTGTGATCCAGGACGGTCCCTCAGTTCCTGACTGTTACAGGCCCCCCCAATGAAGTACAAAAGATTCAAACAAATGTGCTTTAAGCTTCTCTTCATCTGATACTCCACACCATTCTCCTCTGAAAAAATTACAGCGCAAGATTCTCTATAAAATCCAATAAAACAACTAACACTGCTATGTGTTTGTCAATGCATGTTTTTAAAAAGAGTCTGATGAATGAAAAATTAAATACAGAGTATGTACTCTTCATGCACACACAAACATGAAAAGCACTGATGGATGTACAGTAAAGATGAAGTGAGTCAATCTGATGCATATTCACATTCTTTAATCCAGGTTGCATGTGGAGGAAATGCACCTGTAAAAGAAGAAAAGGATTGTAGCGATGGTACGATTACAGTACATGGTGACAGATGCATATCAAATTTTGGTTGCAGTTTTTTTTTGTTTGTTTTTTTTGCATTCACTCAACCTACTTAATCTTACTAAATCAGCCTAGTCTTGCGGATGGTTTAGCACACTGATGCTTTTTCAAGTTTGCAAAAACAAGTTCTTTTGCACAAAATATATTGTAGGATTTATATTGAACGCAGTTCTTCAATGTGTCATTAGGGGAGCTGGCAAACAACTATAAAATATTTCTGAAAAACATTTATCTGAGGGTTTTTTCTAAAATAAATGAGGCTCCTGGTGAAGCCCTCCAGAAAGGTTTTAAGAATATTTTGGTTAATGTTATTTCCATTTAGAGTAGAACAAAATACACTTTACCATAGTGGCCGTGTACAGTACGTGTACAGACCTCCCTTCTGAAGTTACAGTACTTAACTTTGACACAAAAAAGCGTAAAGCTGCATTTTAAAGCTGAAAATGTGATACATATAAATAGGAAGTTGCTGCAAGAACTCTGCAGAAAGAGACAAAACATGTCAGAAGCTACGTGAAAATAAACCCATCATACTGTATGTCCAAAAGGCACCTTAGACAAAGATATATCCCTGTGCTCGAGTGTTTAAAGAGGTTTGGGGTTAAAAAAAGAGAGAAGGGAGAAGCCTTTTCCTCTCAAAAAGCCTTACCACTGCATGGAAACACTACATTGCCACAAGAGAGGCTACATCGATGGAGTTTTCATTGCATAAACTATTCTGTTACTGATTGTCTAGAAGCACGACTTGAGGACAGAATGCTGATCTGTTAAATTACAAGATTTGACTCAATTTCATTTCAAATACGGCAACATATCAAAATGCTCTATGCCTTTCCACCTTAAACTTTGCACACAAGACTCCATCATTTGCATCTTACTGCAATGCTGCATTTCTGCAACAGGGTACATTTCTAAGATAACAAAACATGCATGGGGGGAAACTCTCTCCTGATCATGCAGATATTGTTTTTAGTCAGTAGAAGGTTGAAAAGACAACACAAAAATATATAAAACAATAAAACAAACAAAGAGACAGGTTAAATCAAAAAATCATGAGTAAAAACAGTGTCCAACAAGCTCTGTCCTGCTTCGGCAAAAACAATCCCCCTGACATGCTGGTGGAGGAGGTTATCTTCCCCTCCTTCCTATGTATCCTCTCCCCATTTCAACTCATCCTAAACTACCAGCCCAGTCTGTAAAAGTGATCCTCTCTGGTGCATCATCATTATCATCAAGTCTCCCTCCTCCTCTCATCCCATTTTATGTCTTCCTTCGCAGGCTGGACAGGCTCGCTCCCCCTGCAGGCAAGAGGTTGGAATGACGCTGTATTCCTAACCAGATAAGGGGGGAGATGGTTGCCTCTGGTTCCACCAAGGGGGTTAAAATTGGAAAGTCACTGGGATTGATTAGACAGATAAGTGGAGCAGGTGCAGGGATCACACCCTGCTGGTCGGGTGGCAGCGGTAGGTGCAGTTGGACAGGGAGTCAGCTCCGCCGTCGACGTTCTGGGAGCAACCTCCTTCACAACAAGCTTCTGAGGGAGAGAGAGGACAATCTATCAGCACTATCTGACATTAAAGGCAGTAAATACATTACACTAGAAAAGACAACATCTGCAATCCACACACTGTCCCCTCAGAGTGGCTAAATGTTTGCTTATTTACTGCTGTATTTACGGTCTTTGTAAATGTGTGCGTGAGATGAACAAATAACTCAGAGGGAATCAAGCAACACCAGAAACTGAACCACAGAAGGCACCTGCATCTTCCTCTGGCATCAGCATGTGAGTTCGGCACGGACTGGGCAGGGTGGGGTTGGGTCCCTCGTTACTGGTGCCCAGCTGGAGACGCCTCATGTGACGAACCACTGCTGTGGCATTGAATGCTTGCTGCAGAGCAAAAGACACAAATGCAATATAACCTATAACGCTATACTCACAAAAGGGTGCACGTGCAAAAATTCTCAGACTTTTCATTTTAGTCGTTTAGTTGGCCTGAAGAGTTAAACTGTACAGTATGTGGTTAGAAAAGATAAAAGATTAAGGAAAACCTTAAAAAATAAAGAATTTAGGGTGGAACGGTTTTGTCTTTTTGTATTTCCAACACTGGTGATCATCTGTGACCCCATGGATTCATCCTACTGTCCCACAGCAGTCTCGAAATCTTTAACGTTTCTAACAATTCAAACAAGAACCATTCCTAAAAGCTATACTATAGAGTGATTCCTGAAGTTCAGACCAAGACCAGACTTTTTATTGTAGTTAAACTGTATTATCTTTGTGTATACTAAAAGGGAAATAAACCACAGGGCATTAATCAAGTCATGTGAGACAATCAAAGTGCATCTGAGATAAACAGGAAGTCTGACTTACCTTCCACTTGCTCTTAGCAAAATTCTTCTTGATCTGAGCACTGACAGACTCATGGATGTTCTTGTCCAGGGCGGTATCCCCAGCAATCCTGACAAACACAGGGGTAAGAAAACATAAGAGTGTGTATGTCTAACTTCATAAGCACCAAGGGTTGCACAATATTTTCAATCTGGATAAGTTAAAACAAGTAAATCACTGAAGTTAGTCTATCAAGGTTTTCACAGAAATCAATGTGAGTGCGTTGCAGTAGAGAAGTATGGCACCAGTACCAGGGGTGCTGCAGAGCCTGGTCACAGGTGTAACGTAGGTTTGGGTCTTTCTGCATCAGCTGGACTATAAAGTCTTTGGCTACAGTGAAAAAGAAAGGTTAAAAAAGTAAATATTACAAAAGTCACCAGTTGCAAAAAAAATGGTGCAGTCTATTTATTCATGAAGGCCCATGCTACAACATCAGGTTAAAACTGGAATGTTACTGATGTAATAATATTTGTGTGTCTAAATGCCGTAAACAAGATAAAACAAATCCTGATGTAAATCACATATGTCAGAAAATTGGTGGCTGCATCGATTGTACAATTTGTTCTAAATGCTGGAGAGATCAGAGCAGGGAAACAGGGACCTGGTCCAAGATCCAGGACTGGGAAAAAAATCAACATGGGATCATTGCCTTGGCTTGCGGGCTCAACACCTGCAAGGTGAAAGGCAGGGATCGGATAAAATATTTACTGGCTTAGAAAACTTGAGACATCACGCTCTCTGTACGAGAAAGAACTTGACTGGCTCTGGAAACACACTCAAGATAAGAGGTGGTCTCTGTGTTGTACTCTGGACTTGAAGGGGAGAAGTGTCAGGTGGATGAGTGGATACTACATATTTAATCTTTTCAAAAGAGAAAGTGCAGGAGAGGACTTGTATTTAAAACTAATTTTATGTGAAGTGTTTTAATCCTTTGATGGCTTTTACTTAATTGTTCTACAAAATGCCAGCACATGCCCAGTGAGAAAAAAAACGTCATCCCTGAACAAAGTTCTAATTTCAGATGAAGTCATTTTGTTGCATATATAAAAATGTTTTCCATTGTTTTTTCTGACATTTGAGCAATTTAGTATTCAATGTCATTTTCAGGGATGTTTTCACGACTGGAAAACATTAAAGAATGCCAGGTTCTTTCATAGTTTTTCCATGACATGTGTGGGCTCTGGAGTAAAAGCCTAACCTATGATCACAAGCTTGGGTTGTGACTGAGAGAATGACATCACCGATATATGCAACAAAAATGAAATGTATCCCATGGAGTGGCTGACCTCACTAAAATAGAGCTAAAGGATTTTAGTTAGGTTGATTTAACTTTGGAGATATTTGACAGAACCAATTCGAAAGAATCTACGGGGGAAACACAGGACAGTTTCTAAGCTGACCTGAGGTCAGGGGAGTTGTTGACAAAACAGATGTTTTGGCTGCTTTTGTCATTGTGTATGCCCTAGATTATGCACCTCTAAAGAGCTTAATAAAAACCTTGGAGACCTACACATGTTAAGCGGTATATACATGTTTGCTGTGTCTCTATGAAAAATCTACATCATGCCTTCATGAGAGGACTGAAGAAACTGTACCTGAATCAGAGATATCGTCCCAGTAAGGAGAATCAAACTCGTATTCTGCCTTCAGGATCTGTTCGAACAGTTTGGCATCATTCTCGTCGTAGAACGGAGGGTAACCACACAACCTGAGACAAACAGGAAAGCACAGACGTCATGTTTCCTCACAGACGTGCAGGAGCTTTCCTACTACGAGCCTCCCAGGAGGTTAAAATTAATATTCCTGAAAGCATTCAGCAGTTTCAAAGCAAAACATCTACATATTCATGTTCATACTGTGTTAGGCTAGGTTCATGTCTTAAAAAGTGTACTCACAGAATATAGGCTATGACGCCAATAGACCAGCAGTCCACTGCTTTACTATAGGGTTTCTGAGCCAACACCTCAGGAGCTGAAACAACAAAACAAGGCAATACAAGTATATTAGCTAAAACAGATGTTTAACCATGTTTGACGCACGTTCAACACTATTTGTACGTTAACTGTAAAAATCAAAGTTGTCCATTTTGTAGTTGAGCCTGTGGTTTTGAGTATGACCATTGTTGCAAAAGTAGAGTACAGATAAAACTAGATTTCAAATGACACACATTTACATCACACTACCAGGCGGATATTGGCCCTGTGCTGTACTATTGCATAGTGCAGTGTTTCCTGTAATGTAAAACTGATTAATTACAGTAGAAGCAGATTTTCTAATTTAAGACAGTGGCTGAAGTCTTTACCAACGTATCCAGGTGTTCCACATGCTGTCGACATCACGCTGCCAGAGCCCTCAATTTTGGACAGACCAAAGTCACTGATCATGATCTTGGAGTCTTCATCCATGCTGTAGTACAGCAGATTCTCCGGCTGCGATGCGGAACCAAAACCAGAAATGTTATTCAAGTACCATAATACAAATCATGAAAAGTTTTTACTTGACACAAATGCACAAACACACCTCCACCACGACATGCACACAGTAATTACTAATCTCAATAAAAGGATTATATGCTTGTAAAAAAGGGATTACCCTAAAGTCAACTTTTGTTTACTGTCAGCAAACCCATACTATAATGAGAAAGTGCAGATACTTAAAAGACATGTCCACTTTGAGGGAAAACAGGGTTTTTTGTGAGTTCTGCCATATTTTGGTTACCTATGCATGGTGAGTACATATTCTTTAGTATGGCTCAAATTAAAAATTCACAGTGACACTCATATGTAGGCTAACTTTTCCATCATATCTCTGACCCCGGACTGACCTTGAGGTCACGGTGCACAATGCCCATGTCGTGGAGGTATTTGACGGCATCCAGAATCTGCTGAATGAGCTTACTGGCATCTTTCTCTGTGTAGAAACCCTTCTCTATGATACGATCGAAGAGTTCCCCGCCAGACACCCTGGATAAAGTGAAGTTTGTTAAATAAAAAGAACAGAAGGAGGAAGGAAGCCATTGATTGGCCAAGGCGGCTTAAAATTTGAGTTGTTGACGGTTGCAACAGAGGAACAGTGAGATAAAGTATGAAAGTATTAGTATTGGTGTGAACATATTATTCTGAAAATATTTTTGAACAAGACAGACATAAGAAAGCACATGAGGGAAGTATATCAACAAAATAAATATCACTGCTAAAATACTACTTATGAAACATACTGCAGTTAAATGTCATGTACCAAACAAATGCATGGATATATAAAGACAAAAGTATTTTATTGTGGGAGTCAAATAGTTGTGAATGACACCACATACAGTGTGATGACGTCTGCTTGATATTAGACTTAGAAACCACTAGATGGAGACTTCACTCTGTCTATACAAAATCTGCAGCAGTTTGTTTGAGCCTCCAATATTAAAACACACATAGCTGGAAGGCAAGCTGGAAAGATGAAGAAGAAAAACACAAAATGAAGGAACGAAGCGAAACTTTAAAAAAAATTAAAAACTGCGGGAGTCTGATCTTGAACGTCCATGTGTTTGTAAACTGACTTGCCCTCTGTCTGTAGTAACTCAAGGGGGACACCTTGTCGATCTACTGCCTTCAGTTTCCTCATAGTACATTTTTACATCTCCTTGCAATATTTACTTTGACGTTATTAGACCAAATTAAGGATAAAATTGAATACGTAGATCCATTACTGTTGCGGAGTGTGCAACCATGAATCAGAGCGAACACAAAATGCATTGCATGGCATACAAAAACTATATTGAGGGTAACATAAACACACTCCATAAGATAATTTCCCACTAGTCCTTCCTTTGATTGATTCCTCCCCCTGCCCCTGACTTTTATTCCTCTGATTTGCCATTGACTATGATAAATGAATAAATGATTTATATTTTCAGGAGCCTCTCGGTTAACAGAGCTCCTGATCCTGATCTGTCCTCTTCTTTACCTCGTTCTCTCTCTCTCTCTCTCTGACATTTCGGTAGTTGAGGTGGGTGGGAGGCTGACAGGCTGCAGGTGTGACGGCGAACGCCCCACTGGTGTTCATGAGTAGGCAGAGTACAGTGTTTGCTTTTGTTTGTGCGTGTGTGTGTGTGTTCATGCACATGTGAGTGTGTTACGGAGTGAAATTAATGGCATGTGACATGCAGTGTGTGGGAGATAACACAAGTAGCGAGTTTGAAACACACATCACACAAAAAAGCAAATCACACAAACCCACACACGTGAATACTCACAGTTGCATGACAAGGTAGAGGTGTGATTTACTTTCAAATATTTCTTCCAGAGATACAATGTTGGCGTGCTTAATCCTGTGAAGAAGGAGAGAAAAGACATTAAGAAGAAATTAAGTTAATTTTATTATTTTTCTTATAATACAATACAATAATCATTTTTATTTTATAATCCCCCTCGGTGTCATGAAAATTCCTTTTTTGGAGTTTAAAATATTTCCCAAAAAGCAGAGTTGGGACATTCAGTGTATGTACCAGTTACAAAGCTTCATCCAACAGTCACATCTACTTCGTACTGACAGTAGAGAAGGCTACACTGTGTGCTGGCATGAAACTCCCTAATTGGCTAAACTCTGTGCTCTGCTGCCCCTTAAGACCCGTGGGTGCAGGGACAGGGGTGAGAAAATGACTCACCGTGTCTATCACTATTGTACTTCTCTGCCTGATCTGTGTGTACTGGTACCATACCTGTATTACACTAGGTACACCTGTACAATCTAATGCAATCCAATATAACTGTTCGGTCATAAAGTCTATTTTTATGATGTCTTTGATGTTCAGTTTTGCTGACACTGTCATAGAGGTGTTCATTAAATTATATGGTTTAGCACTGAGGTCATAGTTAGTGATGGTGTTGCACTGCACTGCATTATATTGAGGTGTTTCTAACATTCTGCCCCCTTCATGTATGTAAAAAGGGAGGGTAGAAGATTAGAAACACCTCTCAACACATTATAAACACTGAAAAGATAGATGTTATGGCATTGCTGTTGTATTTAATGACTTGAGATTGCACTGGTGTTTCAATATAGTTTTGTTTATTTAACATCAACAGTTTTTTACTTACTTAAAGGGACGGATGCATAATGAGCAGCTTATTTGTGTTTCTGCAGGAAGCATTTTCTGATGTTTGCTCTTCACAGGAGGACTTTGTTTATTGTAAACTACGGTGACTCGAGTGTCTTTTTGCACCAGGATATATAAGATTCTAATGTTTGCTCAAACCCATCTTCTCCTTTATTTAAAAAAAAAAAAAAAAAATTATTTATTTAATGGTTATTTCACCTTCCACCACAATATATGCAGGGTTGGGTATTAAATGTCACTACTTTTTTGGTATCAACAAAGTGTTCATAGGATTGATTCATTGCGTTAATGTGACTGTGTCTTCCATTCGGTAGTTCCTGATTAAAGTAAATATTTTGCCAATTTTAGATATCAATATATTATTGAGATATCAATATATTATTGAGACAAATGTATTGTATTTCTGGTCGCATTAAGAAGAGTGGTCAGTGGAATAGTGTTAAATCGTTCGAGAGTGACCGGCATGGATGTGAGCCATGCAGCTCGTGCGCTGCATGTGTGTCCCCATGTGCATGTAAGATACAAACAAAACAAGGACCCACTCATAAAAATATTGCTCCACAGGGCTACTGATGGTCAAAAACTACAGTGGGAGCCTTTAACTCAAACTTTCATACTTTTCAGATTTGTTCTTTGGCCCCTCATCAAGTGTGTTTGTGTGTAACCTATTCATTGAATTTATCTATCTGAGGCCACGTGTGTGCGCTGTACTGGAGGTACAGTGACTGTGTCTGTGTCAGCCTGAGCTCATGCTGGATTACAGCAACGACTCTTATCCAGATTGTAACACTGCATGGACACCTTCATTCATCTGCTTAGCTCAGTATGGAAGGAGAGATGGACCCAGTGAAGGATGGATTAAACCTGCAGAGTGAGCAGACACGTGTGAACCTGCGTGAGCTTGAGCGTGCACTTTCACACACAATTACAGAAGGTCAAATACACGCAGTAGAGCAGTGCTGCAGTGCTGCGGTGCTGCATTCAACTTGAATGTCTGTGCAGGTGTGTTTGTGTTTGTGTGGGTGATGGCCTCATGGTGGACACCGGTCATGGTGATTGTCAGAGAGCTGAAACGTCTATTGAGGGCCGGTGAGTCATCTGCTGACCCCTGTCAGCAACCGTAGGTCTCAGAGGGCATCAGAACATAGAAGTCAGCAAATTAGAGAACGGAGGGGCCAGCTCTGCAGCCAGTAATGACTACATCTGACATCTGAGACTGGCAGATATACTGATTCTTAAATCCATACTCTGTTGAGCTTCTAAACAAAAATTATGATGCTTACTTTATTTAAGGAACTTTTAGAAATAGTGAGGTGATACACAGCATAAGGTCCTCTGGCATCACTCTTATTGTTCTTTTAGTTTTTTTGTATTTTATTTGTTTTTCTCACAGCTGTGACACTATTTTTTTAACATCTTTTTCCAGAGCACTGATGGCCACGGATGAATGGATGCTTCTCACAACGTCTACGGGATCTTCAAATTCCAATGGTGTGAGGAGTGTTGTCTGAAATATCTTCTGTTTCTGTGGAGTGTTTCTTCACAGAAACCGTCTCTACAGTTCACAGACAGTTCCTTTCTCGACAGGAGGGATTTATTCATTGAAGTGAAGGGAATAACAATTCTCCAAAAGAGTTGTACCTCCGTTACTGATTTTAGAAACTGTGTTTCTGGTTTACATGATGTATTAAAATTCAGGTTAATGCAGAAAGCTGTCATTCCATTACTTACGTGCATGTAAATGTACAGTGTACATAACATAGGCTAACATTTACAGGATATTAAGTAATGAATGCCCTGTGTCGCAGAATTACATGACTCACTTGACTCTCTGTGTGTGCCGCAACTCACTCAGTAAAAGGGGACATTTGGTGTTTTTCAGGCCCAGAAAATTAAGAGCAATGAGCAGGTGGCCAGAAACACACACTTATTTGGAGTCCAGTATTAACTGAGATTGGATCCATTTGACATTTCCAGCTCAATACATGTTTCAGGCATGCTTTACAGCCACGTTAAGTCTTTTCAGATATTCAACAAAGCCTCCAGAGTAACTTCACACTAACTCATCTGACTGGCACGGCTACAAATGACTTGGCAGACTGTGAATAGTTACTGTATTTGCTCTCATGTGTTTGAGTAAATATTTGGTCTAGATAAAATGGCTATATTAGTGATGTATCAAACTACCACTAGGCTGGGCAGCCATATTACAAACAGGGATTAAAACAGATATGAGTTGACTGAGTGTTACAATGTGGATCATCTGGCTCTGCACCGTCTTCTTTTAAAATAGTTCACATCAAAACACTGTTACAAATGTTTTACACATTAAATAAACACTGATACATTTACGGTGGGAGCCATAACAAGTCATTGATGAAAAGTCCAGATAAAAGGTCTGGCAGAAGTAGAGTTTGCCATGTAATGTTCTGCCACCCTTTGAGTCTCAGAATAACATTTTGTGTGCCAACCGTCTCCTCCATTCAGAAAAAGATAATTCTCTGTGGGTTTATCACTGTGAGCCAAGCCTTTAACAGTACGTGATCATTGGGTCCATTGTTATTATGAAAATATTGATTAGTGCAGCTTAAATGAAATTTGTAGCGTACTTTTTTATAATACTCAGTCAGACCTTGTCCCTGTGCTCCGTTTACCGAGGGTGAGTTGAGGATGACGTGTTAAAATGAGTAATGAAACCTTTGTATGAGTCCAAACAAACTTCAGACAGCAAGTCAATCATGATCTTCAGGCCAAGTTTAACTCAGTTTACCCCATTTGCCAAATTTATAAGCAAACTGCAAACTAACCCCCACCACTCTCATTCCACCATCCTCACCTCAGGAGGGATCATAGCTGAGTTGTGTCTACTGTAACCCAGGCAACAAGAGCTCTAAAAATAACTTGGGACCCAATGTAGATCAGCCATTTTCACCGTGGCCTGTAATTCCCTACATCTAAAGAGACGTACATTTGAACCACTCCACAATTACAGGGACTGTTCTTGTCTCTTGCCTTTGTCTTATACATAATAAAACACTGTATCTCCTGCACAGATAGAGAGAAAACTTGGGCATATGACTCCATATTACAAGCAAAACCATTTATATTTGCAACATGATAAGTCTACAAACGAGGGTTATGGTAGATTTTTTAGGTATTTTTAGGGCAGATTATAAAACAATTTGTATAACACTGTGATCTTCAAAAGCTAATTTAAGTTTTATTGTACTAAATACGTTCACTGATATGCAATATGTATTGTGTTTATTGTTGTGTGTGCTTAAGTTTGAGGGGCAGTGAATGCTATTGTGTTGAACATAATGATAAATGAAAAATGACACGTAAAAAAACACTAGTGCAGTATCTCTTTTCCAGAAGCTGCTGGTCTGGTTAATCCACAGCACATGTTGTCAACAGGTTTCATCGGGACTATTTCTTCAAAAAGTAGTTTCGTGAAAACGAGGTCAGTGGTTTTTCTAGATTAACCAGAAATGCAAGCTGCTGTTCAGTTGTTTCAAAGGCCATTTAAGGACCATGTAGGAAATTCTATTCACCTTTTTCATACTGCACTGGGCAAATAAAACCAAAACTATCTGGATGACTAGATAACAATAGAGGTTAGTGAGAAAATATGTTTTCTTTTTCCTCAGTTAATTTGGTTGAACTGGTTGAACTAAGGATAAAAGTCTCAAGTGACAGTAGAAATGTTCAATAAGACGCATATTATAAGCATCATAGTTATTGGTGTATATTACTAAAGTATTTTTCATATACAACAAATATGATATCCATTAATGGAGATACAGTGATGAAAAATTGACCATCTTGAATCTTGTGGCTTATAATTCAGATGCAGGCTAATGCTGCACAAATATCTAATGGTTTGTGATTACAATAATTAGTCCACTTACTTGTGCAGGACTGCTATCTCATTTTCAATGCTGTTTTCCTTGCCCTCTAATGCCTTCTTGGGGATGCACTTGATAGCCACCAATTTCTGGGTCCTCTTCTCCTCGGCCAGGACCACCTCAGAGAAAGCTCCCCTGAAACACAAACACACAGGACGGTCTGTCAGCCCCCCATCCATTTATCTCTGGGTGTTTAGGTAGAGCTCTTCAGTAGAAAAAATAAAGGAAACTCCTACTTTGATGTTACATTGGCCTAACCTTTGTGAAAACTTGGCTACTTAAAAGTAAGTGCTGGTAGAAATTTTAGCCTGCTGATGCCAGATTCTGTTTATTTTTAACTTCAGCCTCCTCCTGAAGTCTTTGGATTTCTACTGAGTCAAGTTTTGGAGAGAAAACAACTTGGTGGGATGATCTGAAAGCACCAATATCAAATGCTGAGGTTTATCTTGGTGACCAATTTTGATACTGGACCAAATTAAACATAAAGTTTGACCCATGTGATGTCAATCAATCAATAGGACCACAGTGTTTATTATCATTCAGTGGAACATCAAGTACAGTAACAGGACTTTGTCTTTCTTCCAACATGCTTTACTGATGTGAAAGTTAATAATAATACTGCAAAATTGTTAAGTTAATTGATATGTTATGATAGATTTGTATCTATGTGTGTGTTTGAACCAGTGTTTGGATCCCACACAGTGTAGTTCAGTAGTTTATATGAAGGTATGTGTATGTGATTCAAACATATATTAACTATTAACTTAACAGAGCTCCATGCATTTTTAAATTTTATCATATTAGTGGACTGTTAGTTGACAGTAACAACATCACTTTATCTATGATACACCAGGTATTTTAATATATTTTAAGCCTTTTAGTACTGTATGTCATCATATGTGTACGGACTGCACAACATTTTTACACTACGTTGTGACATTAAGTACACACAGTTACTAGATGGGCTTCTACAATAAACTTCTACAATAAACAACTACATTTCTTTGTCTTTTCTGTTTTCTCTCTCTGTGTTTCCCTACCAACTAAAGTCAATAATGGAAAACAAGTAAAGCAACGGAACTCAAACTAGCAAAAAAAAAAAAGTTTTGCATTTTCCCATGACCCATTTAACAGTAGAGGCAGACATAGTCAAGACCTCTGGTGTTTTGGCTGAGGCCCAAAGATTTTTGACTGAGATCCAAAACTGTATAATTACTATATGGAATCCTGACCCCAAATTATAGGTTTCAACTGAACATTAAACTAGTAGGATTAGTAATACAACTGCAATGAGGCTAATTGATTTAATTATTAGTGAAACAAGAGCAAAGTGTGAAAGAAATGCTGCAGGATAAGAGCCTACACTACTGCCACAGTAACTTACATGTTGTCTAATGTTCCGTGTGACAAACATATTTCTCCAAAATAATACAAGTTACAGATGATTTAATGGTGAATAATGTCTATTTTAGAGGCATACAGGGCATGAAGGAACACTCAAGTGTACAAACAGGCATTCCAGTCACTGGGCCCAATGCAAAACATCTGAGTATCCTACAAACGAGAGGAAGATGGTTGTGTCATTGCACAGTTGGCCATGTGATGGATCAAAATAATGTGAATTGGCTGATGTCAGGCATCCGGATTTGTTTTGGTTTTCCCTATTATTAAGTGCCAAGTTGGATATATCTGAGCTTTCAGAAAAATCCCAGTCTTAATTATGGCTTGGATGTTAATATAAATGCTATTTGTATTCACCATAACTAAGATACAACATGACAGGGTTTTCAGTCTTATAGACTACAAACATGGCAGGAGTGTCACACAAACCATTAAAAAAAATAAAACTTATTTTTAATTTTTCACCTCATCTAAAGAGAACAACTTTCATGGGTGAGTGTGTTTGCATTTTTAGAGGGGAGGTTTTACGCATCACATCTTCCTCATACTTTCCTCTGCTGCCACGCAGTCATTCACTTTACATCAACTCATGGTGAACAAATGCATTTTTGTTTTGAAACAGGCTATTATCTAATCATTTAACTAACACTGCTGCAAATAGAAGTATCAGCATGTTCAAACATGTCTATTTCTGCCCAGATGTACAAATTTCCCCTGAAGTTATGTCATTAAAACAAAGCTTGTGTGTGTGTGTGTGTGTGTGTGTGTGTGTGTGTGTGTGTGTGTGTGGTGGTGGTGGTGGTGCAGCGAATGTCAGTTGTCAGTTTGCTGTCAGTCTGTGCCTTACAGTATCTCTTCAGCCACATATAGCTGCATGTGTGGGCAGAGAGGAACCATTACTGTCCAGTCACTAGGTTTGCAGATACTGTATCAGACTGCACGGTTCCATGCCACAGTGACCAGAAAAGGAAGTGCATGACCTACAGACCACACCCTCTCTATGAACAATGTCCTTTTCTGCTGCACAAAAAAAAACATGCTTACAATTACATTTACAAATTCCATACAAAGCAGAACCTCCCGTAATGTGTAAGAAACACTCCAATGTACTTTGCTTTTATGGTTTTATTTTCCCAATAACTCAAACTTGGAGGTTCTTCCTAAAGTAGCTTTAACCGGTGGTTACATAACAGTTATAGTGGGCTACAACTCATTGCTTGACTGAATGAATGACTGAATTCCTAATTTGGATAAATTCAAATGTGTTATTTTATTATCTCGGCAACTACAATACGTGAACCTGAATACTGTGACATTGTTGATGCTTTAATCTACAGTGTGTTTGACTGTTTATATGCAAATTGTATTTGTTCTGAAACTGTGTTACTCAGCTCTAAACTGGAAGATTTCTTCTCCTCAGGCAGACCCTCTGGGACCTTGAACGGGAAAATGCCTCGCAACTTTACGACTTGCAAAAGTTTACCTTAGTGTATACAGCATAAAGTTGCTATTTGTGCACTTGAGACTGCTGTATTTAAACTGACTTCCTAACCAAACAACTAAAGTGATGTGCATACCTCCTCACTTGAACTTTGTACATTTTAGCGCTATCACATCATGATAGTGATTCTTGAAGTTTTCTGGTGCTGCATAATTTTGTATTTTGTTGGGAAAAGCAGCCTTTTTATATATAATATCTATGAAATACCAATATATGACTCCCATGACCCCAGCTGCACCCTTGGGGTCCCAACCCCCAGGTTGAGAAAAACTCAAGCCAAGTCTAAAAGGTATCATAGCAAAGTATGTAGAACAAATGATTGCTATAGCAAAAGGTACACTAATTAAATGAGTAGTAAATACTACTATTTAACTAAACAATATTCAAAAAGTATATTTAATATCTGGTTCTCTGGTGTTATTGAACTCAAAGGTAACAGAACACTGAACCCATTTCCTGATCAAAGTAACGATTATCCTGGGAGTGAGGCCTTGTGGTTACATCTCAACAAGTAAAACTGTCACAGAAAGGCCATTAGCTTTGGCAGAAATCCAGCTGTGTGGAGGAGGTTTCAGTGCTGCAAATTCCTGTCTAGCATCTGGAGGATTTAGTTGACATTCTCCATGCACCCACTGACAATCCATGGGGCTCTGGGGAAGTGTCATACAGTGGTTCACACAAACATTGGGGAAAATCTGAGAACACTAATGTGTCTATGGCTGTGGATAGTCCAGTTGTCTGTTCCTTATTATTTTGCAAACAAATCCCCATACGTTGCACATATTTGTCTTGTGAAATAATGTCATACTGCAGCACAATTGTCCCATTTTTAATTGTTTAAGATACACTTATTTCAAATGTTTATAAGTGATATTATAAGTGATGAAGTTGGTTGAACGTCATTGCTTGCACTTGCAAATTAAGTGAAACGACAATCCTCGTTCAGCTGGACTGCAGAATTAGCCTGTGCAAAACTGTTTTTCAGGAACAGAAGCCTTTTACCCCTGACTTCCTCTCACTAAATGGCACTGGCCATTGCTGTCATGTAGTTCCAGTAAATAGTTCCTTCTTTCTGAATTTCTGTAAACTGTAGGATAACATTCTGCCAGTAACACTTGCCTACAATTACAACTTACTGTTGTATTATCTAAGTGATACATTCTGAGATTAGAGGGATTTTCACTAGCACTGATGAAGAGGAGGAAGATGCTATCACACTTAAACTCTGTCCCGGCTCTCGTTGGCAGCATAGGCTCACTCATCCACGTGCCTTAAAGAAAGAAAGACAGGGAAAAAAATACCTTCTAGTGGAGAGAAAGAAAATGTTGTTTGCCCTGCAACTGACAGAAAATATGAAGAGCATAACTGTGATTAATATTTGATGAGTACTGAGTAGGGTGGCGAGTTTCCTGAGAGCTTAATCCTAGCAAAGGTTTCAACTGGATTATAATGTAAACAACTGTGTTTACTGAGCTGTTCCTGTTCCTAACAGGACATTCTTATCACCACCATGGGAAGAGTATGTGGATCCAGGAAGAAGATACACACACAAACACACACACACACACACACACACACACACGTTACAATAGCCACTACACCCTCAATAAAGACACACTTGCTGCCACTATCCAAATAGTAGGGTGGGTGTGTTCTCAGAAATTCACTGTGCAAATTCTTTACACAAGAGTTTAAATATAAAGAAATATAGACTCAAAACAAAGTAAATATTTACATGCCTATGAAAAGACATATATTCAAGTGATCGACATTGTGCTATTGTACACAAATCCCATATCCAAACACTTTGTATCCTGGATAAGACGCCTTTTTACTTTCACTGCTCAAAAAGTTCAAATATTAGCATAGTTCTTTCACTCAGTTAATCTCTTTATTATATCACTATTTTCTGTCACTCAGTAAGCTGCTTGCTTAAAATACAGACTTGATGTTGCTTAGTTTCTGTCACTACAAGCAACCTTTTCATGTGTGTATCCCACGATGCCTCACTCAGTGCATCAAAGGAATTTAAAACCACGGAATTAGGTCCTCAAATGCCATCATGCATGCGTTTGTGCTCCCTCCCATAAAACAAACACACGGGCACATAATATAAAACAGACTACTATAAGAGGCTGCAGTTACATCCACACAGAAATGGCGAGCTGAACTCTATACCATAACCATAAACATATTAACTATTACTGAGACACTTTTACATCCAATAATCACAAGAAAAAAAGAATTTGCATTGCCTTTTCCTTTGTTCCCATCTGCTGTGTTACACAGGAGTCTGTGACAATGGGTTGCAAAAGTAAACTCAAATACAAAGTACATATTTTTAATATATAACATTTGGATTGTAAAATGCACAAAAAGCTTTCCTCGTATGCTGTGGTGTTTTGAGAATACAGACTTTCCTTGACTATATGCCATGTATTTTTCCTTATATATCCCACATTTCTGAAACTCCAACCGATTGCGCCATCTTTCCTGCTGAGAAGTTGGTCAAGAAGATTTGTAAACAGATGACAAAATGCTAACTGCGGAAAGGTCAGAGAGACATAGGGAAGGACCATCTGGTCCAATCAGAGCTGAGAGACACCCAACTGTGATACTGGCCCTGAAACATAAAAAGACCATCTTTGCTCTGTGGGCCCGCCAACAACACGAGTATCCACAAAATCAAACCACAATTGCTCTCCTTATCTGAGAACTAACACAGTGCATAACAACTTAGTGAAAGCAAGCACAATTTAAATTCTAGATGCGTTCTTCTAAAATATTGAGTGGAGATTTATAAGTGTAAGAGAATGCTAATTTCATTAGTGAAAAGTGAGGCCTTCAAGCTGCTATAATCAATATTGTTATATTAACAATGGATTAAATTACTGTGTGTAATGTAAAAAAGGGTCCCTCGTAGTGATAAAGCCACAGAGAATTATTAGCGCTTTAGTGTCTTTCAGCTCATTGTTTTGGTTTTATGGCCTGAAACCTTACTGTTTCTGTTCACTCTCATCACTCTAATCAACACAGTTTACAAATGCAGAAAGTAAAAAAACAAAGAAAAACAACAACAAAAAAAAAAAACAACTCTACCTTCCCAGCACCAAACAGCAGAGAAAGTTAGCTACTAGCTATATTATTTATTTGTTTTGTATTTCCCTCAGGAGCAGTTAATGCAGGTTTAAGGTTGAATAATTTTATCGATTTATTATTAAGTCTACTATATCTCCTGCGGTTTGGGGGCTATTGTTTGGTGTGTTTTTGCTACAGTGTGGGAAGCAAGATATTTAATTTCTTTTAATTTATTATTAAAAATATAACACTTAACAGTGGCTGGTTGTCCACAAATTCTAGCCAGGTTGTTAGGTCAGTAAGAAATAAAAAAGACAATATGTCAGCATTGCTTTTTTTATCTCTCAAACTATGTGCTGATGAGGGAACCTTACAGTGGGGCTGAAGCACTTTGAGCATATGCGTGAATCCCACGTTTTTCTCTGCGTAAAGTCACATATGTGTAATAATAAAGATTCCTGCGCTTTTTATTTTTGCTTTCGTTGTACTGAACTGAGAATGTTTGATGAATACATGTACCGTCACACCCCAAATATCACAGCTGTAATAAAAAAGGGATTAATTTAGTTTATGTTTAACTGATAGCAAATATAATCTGCTGGTATCATCTTGTTTTGTTCACTCTCATTTTAATAATCCCTTAATATGAGCGTTGCCATGGTGCTGCTATGTTTGACTCACTGCTAGTAACTGTGTCCTTTGGCTGAAGACCTCAGTACACTCCACACTATGACTCACAGAAAGGAAATCTCATGACCATAGTAAGAATAGGAGCAATATAGAGATGCACTGGCAGGAGTAAAGTGACCAATCATATACAAAGACTATATATTGCCCCCACATATGCTTGTGTACTGTTATCAGTTCCAGTGGGCAGCAGTCAGACATCAAACATTTCTGTAAATCTGAATGTTGGAATGACAAACAATTTACACTGGGACATCTGGTGTGTACATCAGATAACATGAACCATGAATAAACAACGTATTTTCACATCTTATATAGTGCTTAACATTTGTGAATAAGCGTAGAACAATGTTTTGACTTTGTTAATGGCCAGTGTGGGACGTACATTGTGGTTGTGTGACGGGATCTTATACATTGCAAGATTACGTTTGAAGTGTCCTGATTGCTCAGGATAGTTCCAAGTATGTATATATAACTACAAGTAGAAAGAAGCTCTTCTACACAGAAAATTATAATCTATTCGTATCCTCACACAGATTCTTAGCCACATTTAGCTCACTGTTTTGGTTTTATGATCTGATAAACCCACTGTGTGCCAAACACCGAAGACGGACCTACTTAGCAAGAAGCTGCTAAAGAATGTCGGACATCTAGCGAACTAAACACAAATATTTTGCTCAGGAGTTTGTGGAGATAAAAATGCAACTAAAACAAAGGAAGATTGTACTTCAAATTTGTCAGAAACATGACTCCGACAGAAGGATAATGTTGCTCTGTGGTGGTTTGTGTGCTAACACATCAGCCATTTAGTGGTCTAAACTAAAGTATTACGTAAGTGCTTTATTTTCCATGTAAGAGAAGAAGAGATCCAACTTCCCACTGTTAAAAGTCCACTCACTGAAAGGGATTGCTTTGAAACACACACATGAAAAAACAATATCCCTAATCAAATCATATAGACAATCGTAATTAGGCTGCAAAGCAAAGAATATTCTTCCCTAAAGACCAGAGATGAAAAGCAGAAGGAAAGTCTTCTCAACCCAGTTTGCTGATATGTGGACAGCTTGTCCTGATGGGGAATATGGGCAATAAAGGATTATAACAATGGAGAAAGACTGTGGGAAGATGTACATGACAAGCCTGCAAGTGTATTTAAAAATGTTAGGGGGGATATATTGCTGTGAGCAGATGGAGATGCATAAGTGGGCCAGACAGTGGGAATATATGTGTGTGTGTGTATGTGTGTGTGTGTGTGTGTGTGTGTGTGTGTGTGTGTGTAGTGTATTCCAGGAACAGCAGGCTCTTCCATGCTGAGCTGTGCTGTGCTGAGACGCAGGCTTCTGTTCGAATTAGGTCAGGGCAGGGCTGAAGGGCTGAGGGTGCCATAAGCAGGGATGGATTTTCAGGATTGGGTTGGAGTTGGAAATGGTCCCAAGTTGTCATTTTTCACAAGAAGGGTTAAACTGTCATTGCTATGAATGCTGGAGCAGTTTAGTCTCGAATCAGTAGCTGACTTGATTTATATTTCTGTAATGTGCCTTATATGCTTGATAACTTACCTTAAAGGCTAGCAGGAGGGTATCTGCACACCCTTTGAGGAGAAAATAGCATATTGTCTGAGCACTCATTTTAAAAAAGATGCAGAGAGAAGACATGAGAAAAAATGAGAAGACAGATGAGGAGGGAGAAACAGGGTAGCGTGCCACAAGCCTTACTCATAACTCCTGTATGATCTTATCAGTGGCTGAGACAGAATTACAAGGGCGGACAAAGTAACAAGTTGTCCTGTGCTTTGAAGTCCCGTACAGGAGCAAGGGACTTTGTAATGAAGGAAGGTCTTAGCTTGATCTCATCTTACAACTTAGACACAATAAAACCTAATGACAAAAGAAAAGCTACGAAAGGCAAAGTAAGGAAAAGAAAAGTAATTCACTTTTCTCCAGAAAGGCCAGTGGTGTGCATGTGGGACAACGGAGACATGATTAGGGGAAGATAAAGACAAGTGAACTTGTGAAAAGAGATATAACGGGAATACAAAGGGATAAATCTGATTAGTAGTAAATGATGGGGAGAGAGGGAGAGCTAGGACAGAGAAAGAAAAAAAGAAGCACAGAGAGACAGAGATGAAAAATAGATGAAGTGTGACAGCTCTCATGCTGGGAGACTCATCTGCTCCATAAAGGTGGCTGTTTCCTTTTGTCTGAACTACTTTGTTAATCACCATTTTGAATTCATTTGATTCTGACTCACCATACAAACACTGAATAATAAAGAAGCGACAAAGATAGTACCTGAAAAGTCCCCCATTTCTGGGCTCCTCGCTGTGTTTACACCTCAACTAAATTTTAGAATTGCATGCTGACATTAAAGTACGGTGGTCACGGGCTGCTTTGCCTACTCACTATCTGGAAATCAGGAAGATAAACACCACAGCACTGAAGCAAATGAAGTTTAACAATAGAGTCATTAAAGTAAGTCTGGTATATATTATTGGTGTCATGCAATGGTTGCGAAAATAGTAGTTATATAGTAGTTTATAATGTTATTGGTATGAAGGTTGATTAAAAATAATGAACAATACATTGTGCATTTTGCTTTGTGGAGGATTGTTTGTTAATACTAATGCATAAGTATGCATTTCCATTAATTTTGGCTATAATAAGCTGTTTTTGTTTAAATGTGACTGAATGGACAACTTTCATATATAACATTAAACTTAATGACCTCTACTGAGATGAAGCTGCACACTGACTTGTACTCATCTCCTGTAGTGACTCCAACACTACAGTGGAACAGTATTAATACAGCAAATGAAATACACAGAATGTATTACATTTGTCCTTTAAATATCTATGTTATATTAGGTGACTGATTAGGTGCTATTGTGTCTAGCACTTCAGTGTATTAATGGTAACATCTATCATGAAAGCTTCATGGCCTTAAATACTCTGAAAGGAGAATAAAACATTGGCAATTAAGAACAGAATTTGCACTGTATTGTTTTCTAATAATCTACAACTATTCTGTCCTTTTAACTTCGGTGACATAAAGATATATATATATACACACAATGCAAAACCTGGAGCTGTCCCACAAGTTCAATGAGTTTCACTTTTTTTTTTCATGGTGTGTATAAAATAACTGATTATGTCATAATTTAATTCAAGTGCATTTGACACTAAGGCTGAGTCAAAGCCTCACCTCCTGTCACACAACTCACAGTCATTCACAAATGCATCTGAAAGCACAAGTGAACACACAAACACACACACCCCGATGAGTGTCGAGCTATTGAACTCTTTCCACTTAGAAGCAGAGAGCCCTCAGACAAAGTGGTAAATCAGCATTAAAACCCATGTAATGTAGCTGAGAGGCACTAATGTGAGGGAACAAGTGGAGCAAAAGGTTTCTCTTTTGACTACCAGATTATGTCCCAGTCCAGACTATAATTTGTGTATCACAAAACAACAAAATCTGTGTGGATATATAAGATATAATATATGAAACATCAGTAATTCTGACACATTTAAAGCATCAACAATAAAAAACACCTATTCAAACATAGCTTGAGTATACTTGTCTAATGAACATGTCAAGCACTTAAACCATAGGTGTTTCATCTTTGTGGTCTTTTATTTACTAAATATGGATAAAAAGGCACTGAGAATGATAAGCTCACTTGGAGTCGTGATGCATAAAAAAATGCCAGAGAAAGGTTTAATGAGATATCTTCTGTCTGTCAAATTAAAAATAACAGGCCGGGGGTGAGAGGGCTCCTTGTTTTGTAAAACGAGGACGTGTGATGAATGGGTGCTATTTGTTTATTCAGAGAGGTGGAGAGAAGGAAGGTCATCATGAAGACGAAAGACATACAGAACAACTGTGAACCGTCTATAACAAGCATATGTGCTCATGAACATACACAACAGTGCAGAAAAAACAACTATAACCAAAACACGTGTTGTTGTTTCCCTTTCCCTCTCTCTGTCTCTCCCATACACTCTTCCCAAATCAATTGTGGCCAGTAGCTGATTAGAAGAGGGCAGGGGCTACTGGGTCACCGTTCGACAGGAGTGACAGGGACAGGCGAGGGACAATCCATCAGCCCTAATGATTTTAGATGATTACACCACGCTCCCCCACTCTTACCCTCCACTTCCTCCCATGAGCCGTCCCTGTGTTTTGCAATGTATTTTAGGCAGAAATTCCTGAGAATTTCCCCTTGCTGCACTCACGGTCTGCTTTTGCAGTTTGTCATCAACTGAAGAACCTCAAAGCCGTTGGCTGAGTGTTGTAAGGATGAAAAAAACAAACAGCAACAACAACAAAAAAAAAAAACAGAGCTGCTGTTTGCTGTATTGAATTTAATATACTTTATAATACTGTAATCTACATTTTATTACATCAATACTACAGGACATACAGATTCAGAATAATATTTATTCTTATAGACTACATCTATCATTAGCCTGGTGTAATGGTAATAGGACAGAGAGGAGGCTAAAAATGTCCTGCTGTCACACAATAGAGTTTCAGCATTTATACAGAAAATATCAACATAAATTTTCCAAATATGGGACCTGTGAATCTATAACCAGGTTTGAATGATAACATACTGAACAACATATGCTGGAGAGTGCGTATGGTGAGTGCGGTGTGGTGAGACCACATTTGAAATAAAGCCAAGTGAAGTGCCAGTGAAGCCAAGGGAATCCAAGCAAGAAGATCTGGATGGGTGGGTTTGTGTATATGTGTGTGTGTACATTACATGGTACAAAAAGGGTTTCCTTAGATCTTTGGTAGTGCAGGTAATTGTGACATTGTAATTTTTAATGTTACCAACAATTTAACAGTAAGTGTGCATTTTTATTTGACTGTATACTATGTGCTACTGACAATCACTCAGAAGAGGATCAATGGTTCGGCTTTATGCGTAGTTGTGTGTTCTGATCCTTGTATAATGAAAGCTTAAATTTCAGCTGAAAATCAAAGGGCTGCAGGACACACTGGGATTCCTGTTCCAGAACTAACACAGCAGGAAACCGTTACAGAGCAGGGACAGGGAGTCAAAATGGAGCTGGATTTCTGACAGCAGGAATGTGGTTCTGGGCTGGGTTTGACAGAGAAAGACAGAGAGAGAGAGAGAGAAAGGGGGCTAAAGAGGATTTGAGTTGATTGCAGTGGCAGTGCCGTTGTCTGTATGTGCATTATTAATTCCCATCTGTTTTGATTACAAAAACATGTGGCGGCAGCTGGGGATTCACAGTACAAATCTGTACATGCCACTGGTGTGCTTTCTAAAATCCCTGTATCATTATCATTTGTGTCACTAAAGACAGACATTTGAACGAAAAATCAAATGTAAGATCTATGTGTTTGTCATGGTGTATTTGTCATAACATGCACAATAAACATATTTATTACATTTAAACATAGATACAAAAGATATACGGTGCATTATTCTTTATTTAATAATCACTTTTTTTGTGTTGGTTCAGGACAGGACAGGTTAATTGATGGGCTTTTTTGTTTGAGACATGATGGAAACTTGATGTGGTGATGAAGTGATTTGTAGCCCCTACAGTACATCTCCTTCACGATCAATATATGAATGAAGGAGGCTCCAGAAACATGAACACATTTATAGAGAAATGTCTGTATGTGCATACTTTTTTCTGTGTTTTCTTGTAAAAGAGAGAATGAGTTTATCTCTTGCACAATGCACACATATGCACCCGGTGGTGGATTATTAATAGCAAATCAAAAAACTTTGTTTCCATAGTGACTGTTTGAGTCCATTATGGAAAGTGTTTCCTGTTGTTACCAAGACAACAATCCAGCAATGGCAAATGAATGTGGCACACAGCTGAGTGATGCGGTGAGCTGGTGATCTCTCCATAAACAAGCTCAGCATCAAACTGGGGGCAGGTGGAGAACTGGAGCGAGGACAACGAGAGGGTTGAAAGGAAGGGAAAACATTTTCATGTATGCACCCATCAGTTGAGCTTATACACTGCAGAACTTCAATTTGGCTTGATTGCTATATTTCCCTGCACATAAAATCCCACTTTGTCTATGTACATAGGGTTTTAGCAAAATAATCTCAACATTTCAACTTAACTTGTAAGTAACTAACACAATTACAGATACTGCCATAAAGTCCACATTTGGTTGAATACAATCTAACGTTGTCAGTCACTCTAAATTTCAGTTGTCTCTATTAAGTTCCTTGAACTGATGACTGATGTTACTCTTTCTGATGCAGTTTGTCTGTGTTTAGCACATAAACATTGAGTCTGTTCAACTTAAACCTAAGTAAATAGTTAGTAATTGATCAACGCTCCTGCAAATTTGGCTACAGATTATTCTGGTGGGATTTTGCCCTTTGTTAGAGTGTTTACATTAGAGATACAGTAAGATGACAGGAAAGAGGGTAAATGGCCATCACGTTGTTATGCATGTCTTTTGTGGCAATGTTTGAAGCTGTGGTTAAGTTACTTCAGATTTTCCTTTTCATTAAGTGCTTACAATATTTTTCTACTGTCTCTGTGTCAGTGACTGAAGAGGCTAAGGATGGTTTTATAAACTCACAAAACAAGCTTATTCAGTTAATGTACACACAGCACAACACACACACACAACTTAATCCTGGACGAACAAGGATGTGGGTATATGTAAAAGCAGCTTCAAGTGAGACACCTTGGATAAACATCCTGTCTTGTGACACTTAGCATCCATGATGAAGGATCATAAAACAAAGAGTAGTAGGATTAAAAGTTACATTTAACCGCTGTGCACTCTGAGAGCAATTTGTTCCTCGAGAACAAACTAGGGTCCAAATTCCTCCTGCCAATTTGGGAAAGCCGGACAACCGTTTCACTGTGGGATGGATAGCAGGAGCATTTAGACAGGAGGACCGAGTCAACCCCAGGAGGAGCTCGAGAGGACAGAAATGGTCCTGTCTTGGTGATGGAATATGCTCTATTGTTGCGAGTGCCAAATTACATTTGGGTTTGGACATGTGCACTGTATAGCTACCAGCAGGGTGTTCCTGCTCACTTGCATAAATATAGAATACACTGCCATATAAGTCGGGCTTCAGAGTTGCAGCAAATTAGTTACAAATGAGACTACAAATGACAAGCAGTAGCCATGCCATGATGCACTCCAAAAACCAAGCATGACCATTTTGAGACAAATGGATAACACACACACGCACACACGCAAACGGACACACACGCACACGTGTGAACACATGAACATAATGTCCTCAAAAGTTAAGAGGTTTAAGAAGGATTCCAATGCACCAAGAAAAGTAGAACAGCAAATAAGGAGACAAAAACACATACAGAACTTCCCAACAGTATTCCACAGTCTGATGCCCTACTCAGAAAGTACTGCTGATATGGGATTTAACCTGGCAATGTCTTTTAGACATTTAGATAAGGGGTCTTTGCTAATGCATTGTCACCTGGGTGGGAAATCATTACAGCCACCAGGCAGATGTACTTTCTTTACATAGACACAGGTGTACATTAAGATTGCCACAGCAAAAACATCTTGTCCTCAAAATAAAAATAAAACCCATGCCTCACAGTGAAAAAGCAGTCCCACCCTCTCTCCAAATGTCTCACACTCACCAGCTATGCCAACATAAACACACAATATAACTCATGTCTGTAAATTACATCTACATCCTTTTACATGTAGTTAATATTATACCATGGAAATCGATAAAAGTGTTTTTGCGGATATTCAACCATAGAGTTTGCCTAGGGATGCCTGATGCCTGAGCACTAGTTCAACAGCGTCAGTCAGGTTAAATTTCATAGTGAAACAATGCAAAGGGGGAGGTGTTGTCATCATTTCCTTGTTTTTTGTCCATTTACACATTTTCTTAAGGTGCATTGTGTTGATATCCCTCTGCTACTTATTGTTGAATAGGTAGTTCTAGTGTATTGTGTCTTTGTAAAGTCCTTTGAGAGTTATCACCTGCGCAAAAAGCAGCCCAGTAATAACTCCCATCTTTGTGAAGTGTATCATGTCTAGTTTTCATGTCTCAACTCCGTGGTAATAAATGAGGCTGTTTATTTTGTGGTGCTGTTTCTTGTGAACTGCATTTCCTTAAGAGGTGTTATATAATGTTCTGTCTACACTCATGTACATGCAGAGAGCAGAATTTCTTTCAGTGTAATGCTTTGTGGCTGGTTTGTTGACACAGTGTCAGAGAGGTAAATCAACAAGGTTTTTCTTGACACAGTGTCAACAAAAGTGAACATTATAAGCTTCACAAAGACATAGTGCAGTGTGTATCTATTACTGAAAATTGACTGCAGAGGTTATTGTATTAAACTGCATTAGATTACACACACTGACTGCTCCCAAAAAAATCCTGTTTACTTGATGGAAAATGTCTTTTTGATTACACAGAAAAATGACATTTAGAGTTCTGGTGAAAGAAAAGTGTTACCTGGTCTATAATGGAGCTCAGGACACATCCTGCAGACACTTCCTGTTCAATGAATTTCAACTAAATCACAAAAATAGCTGTTTGTGTCAACACTGCAATAAGAGGTGGTCCGAACAGCCAAAAATGCAGGTGCAGTTTCATGCCAAAGCAAATACCTAATTGCACTGCACCACCTGATTTGCATTAATACGATCTGCTCCTACTTTGGCATAATCTGATTTGTTTTGAGGCATGAAATTACCAAACAGGTAAAGGTGCAAAAAACATGGCCTGAGAAAAACGACATTGCTGCTACTGCTGGCTTTGCACTGACACAGTTAGCAAATACCTGGCCACATGCGTGTGCTTGCTTGCACCACATCAGGTCAGCATTAGAGCCTGTTATGTCTGATTGAGCATCAAGCTGTTTATCTTGGAAAACTAACAGGAGCAGCCCAGCATGACTATACTGATAGCAGTGACACATTTACAAAATACAGTAAAGCCTAGTTGCACAGTAATAAATTCATGGACAATTACTCCTTACCAAATAAGGTCTGCCCTGTCATTACGCAGCAATTATTATCTTCCCAAAAATTCGCTCCATACAAAAGGGTTGGGATCAGAAACAAAAACAAATGCTAATTTTCTGTCTTTTGTCCATTCGAGAAAACAGTTAATAAATATGCATCAAATGCATCATTACAAATGTAAAAACACCCTTTATTCAAATTGTGGCAATGGTTCCCAGAGTGTGAAAAAGCCATCGTACGAAGCAGAAACACAAGGTTTTTTTGCCGCTGGCACTGACACACTTACGTTCCCAGGATCTCTTTGAAGTCATACTGATCCTTCACATCCGTGGTCTTCTTTTTCCAGGCATGGCAATCGTCACCCAGTGGCATTTTCTTGTTGTTACGGTCAGAAACAATACTAGTGAAGAAAAGGGGATAAGGAGGAAACGCTCATTAATACCAACAGTATAACTGCCTCCATCTCCATGAATACAATAGTGCTCACCTTTCCTCATATGGTTGATTGTACAGATGTGAGTATAAAATAATTTAGATTTGCTTTACAAGTTTGCCACTTGTGATGGCAAACTAAGAGTATAGTACAATTAAATGATACCAGAAGGATAACATCTATTTCACAGGTTCAGGCAAGGAACTGTTCTAAACTTACCAGTTACGATGTTACACAAACAGACTGTTGCTAAATTTGGTCAGTCTGTTACAGAGACAATTGCGTGTGTCTCGGGTGACTAAAGAATGCGGTAAATCCTGCTTCCTCTTTATCATAGTTTTTTACACACCAAACATATCGCATATTGCGTAACACAGGTATTGAACCCGGGCTCAGGCTGCATTTCGTCCATTATGCTGAAACACTCTTCTTGCGAGTCCTGCATCTGCAGCTTCCGGGTGGTTGTGTTTCAGCGACATTCAAAGTGGCTGCGGCAATGTTGTGGTCACTTTGAAGGTTCAACATAGCAGAGGATCTGGTCTAGCTGTATTAAATGTATTTTATTAATCATTAGTTAATCATGTTCAAGTATCTTTACACTCTTTTACAAGAGTGGAATTTATGGCAGAGATGGCCAAAAGTCATGGCCGACATCTACGAGGTTAATAATTAAAATATAGTTTCACTCTACTAACCCGATTGTTGCTGACCCAGGTCACATAACTCAAGTTGACAAGTTCCAACGAACAGCGGGCAGGTGCTTACTTTGGTGTAACAATAGTATTGTCAAATGCACAATGGTATGACTTTAAGATCTGTCTGGAGAAGCACGCCGTTCAGAGGCTCAGGGGCTTATCTGTCTATGAAATGTCAGCTTATCTGTAACAAGAGTGCAACTTTACAGTAGTCACATGAGTGAAATGCTCAAGTTTTAGGTGAGGTGATGGAAATTAGCGTCACGCAAACTGGGCCAAATCCAATATCATGCCAAACAATATTAATTCTTTAGTTCTCACTTTCGTCTCATATTTTTTAGAAGCAGTTAACATTCAGATGTTTGTCCTCTGCATACTCTCAGGAGTGGGAGTGATCACAGAGGACCCTGCTGTCACATCTATCATCATTTAAACCCAGAAAGTGCCTATAACTCAAGACCTGGAAGACTAAAATAGCCCTGTTCATATCTGCATGCCTCACTCCTCCTCTGTTCCTGCTGCCTGCCTGGCAACTTCACAGTCTGTCTATATGAGATGATGTAACATATTGTTCTGGATTGTACGAGAGCCATTTTGTTAAATACAATATAATAGCACAGTTAGTCATTTCCTAACTATCATTTCAGAGTCTCAGGCTCATTTTAAATGCTGAACTGTGTGTGAGAGTGGCATTAAACGATAGATAGGGGAATGCTTACAACTGCTGTTATCTCAGAATAAACGTTAATAGGACATGGCCTCTTCTAGCTGGACACACACACACACACACACACACACACACACACACACACACACACACACAGACGTGGTAGCCCTCTCGCTGCCTTCCCTAATGTCAGAAGTCAGCTTCATACCTGTTGCCATGGAAACCTAAAGGAGCTGCTAAAGTATCTGTGAGTCTAAATTGCTTTAGTGTCTAACGGCAAGTGGCAGTTCAGGTGGAAATCAGCCTGGTCACTTCGATGGCTGGCTGCTGTGTGTTATGTTTAATTAAAAAAAAATAAAACAACACACAAACGCATTTGGTGTGTGGTTATTGGATATGGACAAGAAGGATATATCACAACACAAGAACAGGGCTCAACACTAACTTTTAAAAGTGCCGGTTTCAGCTTGTGGTTGCCGAAACTGAAAATATAGTTGGCAGTTACTTTATATTTTGATACAATGCAGTTATTTGTCAACCTAGAAATGAAAATGTGACGTAAAAGAATGTTTAAAAGCTTTATTACTTACAAGAAGAGAGGGAGAGACTCCAACACTTTTTGCAGAAGATCCGAAGCCGAATTTATTTCAAAATAAAAGCGTATTTTAAAGATATGAATCGATGTTTTCACTTTGCATCAGTCATATGGATCGTTAATCACTGAAACGATTTGACCATTTTCATTTCATGATTAAATTTGCATCTGATATATAAACGTCCTAAACAATGTAACCAAAAGTACTAGGAACAAAGCTTGCGGTTGAAGATTTACACTGATATCTGTGTAATTCATAATTTCCTCCGCTGCATTTTGCATACCATTTAAAGAGGAAATATATCTAAAATAGGCATGAAAAAGCAGCATGCAAAGTAATGTGCTTGGGGGAACCAGAAAGAGGAAGTCTAGTCAAATGTGTGTAAACACTATCATGTCGGTAAATCTACCATACTGGGGCCTCTGTTGCTGGAGACAGTAAAAACTACTGTAGGGGACAAACAAACAATACATCGTAGACTGTAACTCTATTCCTGAGTACATCTTCAACTTGACACCAGTCTCTTTCGGTGGTAAAGGATCCATTACCGAGCATGATTATTTTTTCTTATTTATTCATTGAAAAATGATCTGGAGTAGGTCAATGTGTACTAATCAGAAAATACACAAGAATACGGGACCGTTACTGTGCAAAGAATATGCTTGTTTGTTGTTGTTCTGTTCATGTTCTGGCATGTTGAGAGTCTTCAGGCTTAACCGATTAACTGGTAAGATATAGAAATATTTTGTGATAACTTTGCAAATAATAATTTATTAATTATTCATTAATTACAATTAATAGCCTCTTAAATGTGAAGATTTGCTTGCTTTTTTCTATTTCAAATCTTGACTACTTATCAAAAAAGGCGATTTTTAGACACTATTTTAGGCTCTGGTAAACTGTGATGAATGAAAAGTAATAGTTGCAGCTCTAACCTTATCTCCTGAACAGCATTATTTAGGCAGGACATCACTGTTGTTCTGTTTTAAGAGTAGTAACCTTTAGGTTAAAAATAACTGCAGAAGCACAAGACTGTTTTGAGGACACTGACACCAGAGAAAGAGTGAAAACACCTCTCACATACTGCTTGTTTGTAACATCTCACCTTGCTCATATGGAGATTTATGGAGATTCATGTTAATAAATGCACTGAGAATGGGTAATATTGAACATCAAAGTCATCTAAACATCAAAGTCATTTAAAATCTATGAATGCATCAACCTTTGCTTGTCACTGGTTGTGTTCATTTTAGAAATCTACAGGTAGCAACTGTAATCCCAGGAAATACCAACATGCACCTAAATCTCCTTTATAACCCGTGGATTTCCCTACAGTGGCACAAGCATCTTGATATGTTTTACATTAGGCCTTTAAATAACTTCACATTAAATTTCAAACAACACATTTCAAGCAACTGGAGATTTAAGGACATTGTCAAAGCTCAGCAAGGGGGTCTGTTTATCAAACAGGCAAATATAAACAGCAGAGTAGAGTTCAAGTTTAAGACACGCAGGGGCAAGATAGGGGCAAGTTTTTAAAATGTGGGAGAGTAGAGGAGAGACACATGCAGGTATCGTATGAGCATGTAGAAGGCCTAAAAAACAGCCCCTCCATGTCCACGGATGACATGACTGTTGGCCAGTGGGTCAAGATAAGCTGCTCAAAACCCAAGAAGCAACAGGATTGAAGAGGCTTGATATAGGGAGATGCACAATACCATAACCACATTCCCTGAGGAGTATGTCACATGCAGCATTCACCCCTTTAAGGTTTACACAGAAGAGAATCGCTGTACTCACTGGTTTCCCATTCCTGTGATGTGCAGTGGACAGAAGAAACACACACACACATACACACGACCACAGTTAAATGTGACGGATTGACATGTAGTTAGGGGTGTTTGAGCGTGGAATACAACTTGCAGCTGTGTTAAAACTTTTGGCAAAACTTGTATACACACGCGCATACATACAGAATCACACGTACAAACAGAAAAAACTTGTATTAAAACCAGATATCTGAAGCTTGAAGCTCTTGAACACATCTGGACAAATCCACTTGTTTTCTCTAAACGAGGTGGCTCGTGTCTTTACAAAAGTGTTGATAACAAACTACCACACTCACAAGTTGGTTCTCTTTTGTCTTCAAATATTGATTTTGGCTCGCCTTTACTACTGTCATTTCATATCTAAGCAGACAATGTCTGGCACAACTCCAAACTGCATTCCTGTTAAAGCACCTTAACTTCACAGGAAGCCAAACAGTTTTTGAAGTGATTTGATTTTACTACTTTTTTTCTGGGCTGTGTTAGGTCAGGCACATAGCTACATCTGTGATCTTTTAATGCTTTCAGAGCTGCAGAAGGCAGGACCTTTTGAAATCTAAGATCTGGCCTAGACCAAAGCTGAGTAATCTTTTTCACATCCAGCTGCATGAGTTTTGGATCACATTTCATACAGTATCATGCATTTTTGGGGAAAACCCGTTCCTAACTCCCAACATTTGTTTCTGTTTACCATAATGGCTTTAGTGTCTCTTTAGAAATCTGGGGTTTCTCAGGAATTTGTAGACAAGTAGAAAGATGCACATGGACCAGAGTGAATACAGCTCAAAGAAGCTGGAGCCAGCACATCAAAGTCCATTAAATAATTAGTAAAAATGATTCATTTGGTCAAATGGTTTTACCGGTGCAGTGGTGGGTGAATGGTTTTCCTGTATGACACATTGGAGGTTAGGGTTAGAAAGGCCTTCTGGCAGGAAGCCTTCATGGGCTGCATACCAAGTGCTACATATTTAAAAGCATAAACACAGAGAGAGCAGCAATAGTGGAAGAAGACATTCAAATATTTCAGTTTAGTGATACCACAGTGTAGAAATACCCTGTTACAAGTAAAAGTCCTGGACTCAAAAATTTGACTTAAGTAAAAGTACAAAAGTATAAGGATCAAAATATACTTAAAGTAAAAGCACTCATTTTGCAGAATGGCCCATTTCAGAATAAGGTATATAATATTATTATGCATTAGTGATGCTTTATTATCTACAATAACGTTAATGTTGCAGCTGGTAAAGGTGGAGCTTTATTTTCACTATATAAATGGCCCTAACCAAGGGGTCAATTTTATACATAATAATACATCATAATTTATTTGTTGATTGCATTGTATATCGTTTATCTGAATCTGCAAAGTAACTAGTAGCTTGATTTATCAAATAAGTAAAAAGTACAATATCTGCCTCTGAAACGTAGTGGAGTAGAAGTTTAAAGTAGCATAAAATGGCGAAACTCAAGTAAAGTAAAAGTACTTCAAAATGAATTAACTTAAGTACGGTAAGTAGATGTAGCCCAATTAGTTACACTGGAGAGCAGTTAAGAGGCAGTTTGTGCTTATCAACTTGTTACCTCTGTCAGCATTAAGGAAACTATCCAGCTAATCTACACCATCTTTCCCGCAACAACAACATGTCTATCTGAAACTGCATGGCCCTCTATCAATCACCCACATGCACCCATTGGCTGACTGGCAAACACAGAGAGATTTACTAACAGCAGTCTGATTGGTCAGCTGGTGTCCATGACGCACAACAAATCTCCTCTCAAAGTGAGCTTATTAATTGATAAGCAGACTTCTCCTTACATGATCCCAGAGAGAGGAGAGGTGAGGAGGTGTTGAGAGAGAGACAGAGAGACAGAGAGAGAGAGAGAGAGAGAGAGACATTTTTCTATTTTATTCTAAGTTAATTTTACGTATATGTATATATTTCTAACAGCACTGTCAGAATTTTTCTATGTGACTTGTTGTTTTTACACTTGCTTTGGCAATGTAAACGTCTGTTCTACCATGCCAACAAAGCTCCTCTGAATTGAAACTGAGTTGAGAGAGAGAAACAGAAAGAGAGAAGGAAGAAATGAAAAGGAAGGAAATAAGAGAAAGGGGTAAAAATACTTCAGGCAGTGTTTACTAAGCAATTCATCATAACACCAGTTATTATTAGATGGACAAACAGAGCAGTTATTGCCTCTTCACTTCAGTCCCTCGAATATTTCCTGCCGGTATCTGATCTTAGAAACTGCAGCTTCAGTTACACGGAGCCGCTCTTGATGTGACTGAGAGAACATCTGCATGACCCGACTGTCACCTCCAGCCCTCCCCCCCTGCAGGCCAACCACTTGCACTTTGCAAAGTCATTAAATCTCCCTCTGAACGGAAAGAAAAGCGAATTTAAAGCGCCCGTCTGCAAACTGATAAACCTCCCCCCCCCCTCTCTCCGCCTCTGACGAGAAACAAACCTCCAACATCTCTCCCGGATCAAAGTTTGAGCCATGACAGCGCGGCAGCAGTCGCTCCTACCTGAAATGTGACAGTCGCAGAGGTCCGGCGGCCCGTGTCTCGCGTCCAATATCCGTCCGTCCGTGTGCGTCTCCGGCTCGGAGCGCAGCGCCTGGCAACCTCCGCAGCGGCGCCCCTCCTGACGTCACCTGAGGGCAGGACGGGGAACGGACCAATCGGCGGCCGAGCTGCGGCGCACAGGTAAACAGCTCCGCCACGGCATTGGTCCGCTCCCTGCACACGTGACTCCCGCGCCGCACACACGGTGAAAAGGTGCGTGGGTGTCGGCGTGCAGGTTTGACGGTGGTTCTAATAGATTAAAAAGAAAACAGGACAAAAAAGCTGCACAAAGATGGGTAAAAGTAAACACGCAACTATTATGTCTATACAAGTAGGTGGTGTTTTATTGTAAACGAACACAAATAGTGCAAAGAAATAAATATTGAATGGATATTAAAGGCGGTGGTGATGACAATCGTTGAAAGTTGCAAACTCAGTCGTCGTTGGTATCAGATTCAGGTTTATTGCCAAGTAAGTTTTTCACATACAAGGAATTTGCTTTGGTTTATTGGTGCATAACAATAGTTATAGAAGCCTATATAATAGTAGTCACAGTGACAATGGTAATGGACTTGTAGGTATTATATCTCTTGTAGGTATTATATCTATCTTATATGCTTCAATTTCATGCGCAACTCGTTGTCTATATTGCATGTTTCGTTTGATTTCATTTCACTTTCTTATGTTTCATTTGTTTGTTTTCGTGTATGTCTTGGTTATCTGTGCTTGATGTATATGTGTTATACCTTCGGACAAGTCAGTGAGTTGTTTGAACATTGTTTTATAACAGAATAAAACCAATACCCATTCAATTAATTTAGTTTCGACTTTGCTTCAAAATACAGCCAGTCATAAAGCGCACACAGCTGACTTCTCCACGTCCATCACCTGCCAGGTGCGCACCGCCTAGACTCAGCTTGTGTTGGTCTGGTGCTCCATCTAGTGGATTGCATGGCCCCAAACAGGCAAGTTGAAGTTCACGGCAAGTCTACAGAAACGATCTGCCCGAAATTAAATTTAGTGCAGTAATCAAGACATAGCCATGGGCGTTGCGCAGCAATTCAGATGCACTTTTAGGCCAAGTAAACTTTTCGGTAATTTTTATGGCATTTAAATATTTATGTTTGGCTATTATATTATATTCTATTTTATAAAATGGATTTATAGAGAATTGTGCCTGTGGCAGCCAGTGTTTACTATAGTGACCATTAGGCCTGCATAAGATGTTTTCCTTTTTCATGGCAGACATTACTGACAGCTCATGGAAAAAAGAGCAGCTGTAGCTCATAACTTGAATAATGAAATCATTAATTTACGTGTACCAAATCCAGGACCTGCTATAGTGTGTACTGGGCTGGCAACAGAGCATGATTAAAATTATTAATAACACCTGTGTTATTTTTACACCGAGGCATCTCCCCCCCTCCCCTTTATCAACAATTTTGCATTGCAAATAGGAAGACAAATTGCTTCTATCATAAAGGCAGAAAAATGGGAGATTTACCTTTTAAACTTTTTTTACATTTGTAAATCTTAAAGAATCTTTCACGTAAAAGCCTCTCGCTGTCCTGCAGTTGCGCCCGTGTCCACACGCCGCCGCCGGGTGTCGCTGTGGCGGAGCCGCAGCCGTGTTTCGCTTCCGGTCGGGACCCTCTCCGCGTCGTCAGCAGCGAGCTGCCAGTTGCCTAGTGACGAAAAACTATCGACCGCTGCTCATTTCCTGCGTTTTCAAAATCTCATCGCTGGCACTCACTGCGCTGACCAAGTGCCAAGTTTTCCCCAAACAGATGTCACATGTTCGTCTCGTCTCTGCCGCTGGAGTATGGGACGAGATAACACCGCGGCTCAGGCTGGGAGCGTCCCGTAACGTTTCAGGTCGCGACTGTGAAGAATGATGAGTAATTATATTTTCATCAGGGTCGTCGGGAAAGGCAGCTACGGGGAGGTGAACTTGGTGAAACACAAAACGGACCGAAAACAGGTGAGAAACGAACAGTGTGTGCGGGGTTCAGTACAGCCCACATCAGTTAAAATAAGCAGCGTATATCGTTAGCACTTGTTGTCGCTTGTAGTTTTATAATCTCCGGAGCTGTGGATGGAGTAGCCTAAAGTTAGCTGAAGTCGGCTAAATCCTCACTGATTTGTTTACGCTCTTTTACATTATGTTTCAGATGTATAAAAGCGAACATAATAATGTTAACACATAACGAAGACATAACGAGACAAAGTCATACGTTAGTAAAGATGGTGTGTTTTTTATTATTTACTGAGCAATAACACTCAGTTTGACACTTGATAAAAGTTTTTTTCTTGGTCCCTAAAGAGAGAGACAACAGGGACAATTTGATTTAACTTATTCAATCTTAAGCAGCTGTGGCTGCATAGAGGAAGTTTTGTAGTTTGAACTTAAGCCACAACACAACAAACCTTATTTCAGCATTTGTGGATCACAGACATTGACAAGATTTGTGAATCCCTGGTCTACATCAGCCATTAACTTTTGCTTGGGACTGATTTGTAAATGTGAATGTAGGTTGGAAATGCTTTGGTCTCTCCATCTTATTGTGACATTACATGTTAGATTCTTAGTTCATGTTCACAATTTTAGAATGACAAACATTGTATGTTTTCCTACACTTCCAATTCAGGGAGAGTGATTGTGCATTTTTCTTTTTGACCCCCCAGTATGTCATTAAGAAACTGAATTTAACCACCTCCTCCAAGCGGGAACGGCGTGCTGCCGAGCAAGAGGCGCAGCTTCTGTCCAGGCTGAAACATCCTAACATTGTGACGTACAGAGAGTCTTGGGAAGGAGATGACTGCCAGCTGTACATTGTGATGGGTTTCTGTGAAGGCGGTGACCTTTATCATCGACTCAAACAGCAAAAGGGCGAACTCTTACCAGAGAGGCAGGTGGTGGAGTGGTTTGTCCAGATAGCCATGGCACTCCAGGTATGTTGTGAGGTCAGACATCATTTATTTTCTTTAAAAGAGTACGGGATGTAACTGTTGTGATTTTGTTTTGCAGTACCTGCATGAGAGGAACATTCTTCACCGGGACCTTAAAACACAGAACATCTTCCTGACGAAGACCAACATCATCAAAGTTGGGGACCTTGGCATCGCACGAGTATTGGAGAACCAGAATGATATGGCCAGTACACTCATAGGGACCCCTTACTACATGAGTCCAGAGCTCTTCTCTAATAAACCCTATAACCACAAGGTAATTTGTTTGTCTGCTCTTATTCTATGTAGTTTATTTATAAAGGGTCACAGGAACTGCTTTATAAATTTATGGTATTTTTTCTCTAGTCAGATGTGTGGGCCCTGGGTTGCTGTGTGTATGAAATGTCGACACTGAAACATGCATTCAATGCCAAGGACATGAACTCACTGGTCTATCGCATTGTAGGAGGAAAGGTGGGTTTTATCTTTTTACACATATGTTAATAGACATTCTTTTAAGGTCTAGTCTAAATGGTTTTATTTTTTAGTATTTTTTAGTATTTAGTATTTATGCTTTTCCAGGTGACAGCAATATCATTCAGTTATTGATCCGGGTCTGAAGTATGTTTGTCATTTCCTGAGAGTTTAGGGACATTTCTTTTTAGTTCCATGAAGACACTTAAATTGTTAGTCTTCTCCTTGTCCCAAGTAACCATATTTGAAAAAGATGTTATTTTGTTGATTGGTAACTTTAGCCATCTGTAATCTAGTTAATACTGTACGGTATTTTTCTGAACCCTGATGATTTAGAAATATAATTTATGGCAGAATAGTTTCACAATGATTTATAACATTTTTCTGTGATTTTTCTTACCAGCTGCCACAGATGCCCAATAAATATGATCCCCAGCTGGGAGAACTGATCAAGAGCATGCTGTGTAAGAGACCTGAAGACAGGCCGGATGTCAAACTTATCCTCCGGCAGCCCTACATCAAACGACAAATCGCCATGTTCCTTGAAGCAACTAAAGAGTAGGTGGCGCTCACAGCAGACCGCCATGCTGTTATTTTTAATTTCTTTAGAGCTATTTATTTCATGCCAAATCCTCACCCAATGCTTTTTTGTTTATCTTTTGCTTTAATTTCTTTCTCTGTATACTTCAGTTCTACAGTCAGATATTCATTTCTGTTCTGTTTTTGTTGCTCCTCTGCCACAGTGAGCTGCTTGCACTTAATAAAATGCTAAATCCTTTTTCGTGTTGTTGTTGTTGTTGGTGTTTATGTTGATTTTGGTTCTTACCAGAAAAACTGCCAAGTCAAGAAAGAAAGCTGTGGGTGGCAGTGGTGATTGTAGAGCCAACAGTGCTTCGTCTGTGGTGTCATCTCAGCCAAAACCTGAGAGAAGTCCTCAGCCTGAACCTCTAGCCAGGGTGAAACGGGTGAGTGACTGGAGAACACGACAATCTCTTTTTGCTTTCTCAGAGTAAGTACTTCTACTTAGTCACAGTAAGCAGTTGTTGGAGTATTTTTTCTGTGAGCCTTTTATTTTGACACAGAATCAATACAAGATGTTTAACGATCTTACAGCATTATCTTTAGATTCAAACATGCATGACATTGCATCCAGGTTTTCCAAATCACCATAACCGATCCTGAATAAGTTACATTATTGTATATTTATTCTGAATATGTGTGTAGATTTATCTTGGTCAAAAACAGTCCAGTGGATTGCTACGATTACTATACAGTGGAAGCTGTTTACCCAAGCTTCTTCAGTTCTGATGTCAGGCAGGAAATCATCAGTGTTGATTATGTTTCTTTTCTTTTTTCATCCTCAGAAAGAAGAGAAATCACAACAACGTAAAGTTCAGAATGGCTTCACCGACTGCATTCCAGCCCAAACACCTCTGTCACCCAAACCCTCCTCACCTGATGCTCTTAAAGCCAGCATTGCATCCCTGGCAACCATCAGCAACATTAATATTGATATCCAACTGCAGGACGTTGAGGACATGGTGAAGAGACAGGTGCAGAGGCCCCAGTCTGTTGTGTCACACCACCGAGTAGATAATGAACCTGTGACCCACAGTGTATACAAAGACAGCAAGGGAAGAGGGAAATCAGATCCTTCTCCCCCTCCTTCCCCTGTTAAACCCCCTCTGAAGTCTGTATCAGGTGTTGGCAGGAGGGGAGGAGACGAGAGGAGGGCGTCCAATGGATTGTTAGACATTCATCCACAGGCCACGCCAAACCCTGGGGATACATTTTCTGTCTGTGGGGAGAAGCAGATGTCAGATGATAAGGATGATACCATGGAGTTACTTAAGGAGGCTGAGATGCAGAACCAACAACTAGAAGTGGAGAAAGAGGCTGCTTTTTCTATCCCTGACAGGAGATCTGCACACAAACCCAATATAGAAAATCCGGATTTGGAAGTGAATGTAGACAATAAAAATGACACCGTTACCCTTCTCAAGGGAGCTCCGACACAACATCATACCTCAGACATCCAAGTAAGTGCTCCTAGAAATACAGCAGTATTTTTCCTGTTTTTTTTTTTTCGAAGTATTTGTTTACGTGTGCTAATTTATGTTGTTGTAGGAAAACCTAGAATCTACTGAAAAGTTGTTAGAGCCGTTCCCTCCAACACTGGTGAGCATTAAAATTCTTGCGCTTATTCTGTGAACTCTTGCCAGCATAAAGCCCACAAGCTGACTGTGTAACACTGCTAACATCCAATGGCACAAAGTGCAGGAAGTATTTCTTGTATTATGGAAAGATTTTTGCCACTGTGGAAAACATGTAATTGTGTCTGTTCAGGAGCCTGTTCAGGAGGAACCTGCCTTGCCAGCCAGTAAGCCGGGTTTGACCACTCCATGCCAAACCCCCCTGTGCTTTTCACCAGAATCTTCAATATCACAGCAGCACAGAGGGAGGGACATAAGACGGACACATGGGGATCAGGACAAGGTAAAGACACAGTCACTGAGGTTGATTGAATTAATCTGTTTTACATTTTTAATATATCTTAACTTTTATTTATCTTTTTGTGCCTGCTGTTGGGTCAAGGTGGCTGCTCCTAGACCTTTACCTCCACCTCCTGTTGAGAGCATATCTGTAGAGGGGAGGAAGAGGAGCAGGAGAAACACAGAGAGCAAGAAAGCTAGTGTGGCTACAACCTCCACATCAGTTAGTTCCTCTAAGGACGGATTCTTACCACTGCCACAGGTGACAATACTCCTCCACCAACCCAGGCTGTATACAGCCACATTACTGCAAAGAATATCCATTCTGCCTAAGATATATTTTTATATGTCTGCAACCTTAAAATGTTTCAGAATTTGTTTGTATTTATTTTTCACTAAGTGTAAATCATTTGAGGCCACAGTTTGATTAAAAGAGTATAAATATATATATATAAAATGTAGTTTCTGTCCTAATTCTTTTTATGCTCATGGCTAATGGTTTCGGTATATTAGTAGCAAGGCATCCACAGAATAATTGCAATGCAGTGTATCAATCACAAAAAAATTATTTTCAGGATCGTCCTCTATCTGCCAGAGAGAGGAGACGACTGAGGCAGTCGCAGGAGAGTCCCAGCCAACCAGGTACTTGCTTTCTTTTACTAAATTAAACCATAATGTTATAGTTGAATGTAAAACAAAAAAACAGTAACATTTAAGTTATAGGAGGTTTAAATTAAAAAAGAATAGTTGGTTGTTTACTTTTTTCTTTGATTACTTTTCTGCTCTTTCCACAGGTGTTAATGTTTTAAGAAGGGCATCTTATGATGTCACTTCCACCAAGGATGAACACTACTATGCCCCAGTTACCAGATCTGTTTCAGACACTGGCACTGAGACCAACAGTAAGGTATGACACCCCATTATCGTGACATTCAACTGTACTTCGTACAGTCGTTAAAAGGGATTTGCACTTGTTGAATGTCTACTGGTGTGACAAAAAAGAAAAAAAGAAAAAGCTTGATGTGCCTTGTGAGGCTAATCTGATAATGTTACAGTGAATTAATAACAAAAGTCTGTGTCAAAACTTGTGTCACAACAGTGGGATGTGTTTCGTTACAGCAGTATAAGCAGCAGGAGCGAAGGTCAGATGAAGATGAGTGCAGCTCATCCACAAGTTCCACAGAACGTTCAGAGGGAGACTGCAGGGAAAGGTGAGAGTGTACAAGACAGGGGAAAATACGAGTGCAACACACCTCAACTCAAATAAAGTCACCATACTGCTTTTGTTTGATTTGACTGAATTTGCTGTATAATCCCTGATTCATGGGCCATATGCAGGAAGACTGAATTCAGCGACATGCAGGATTTAGTCCATATGATGACCCAAACTTTGAGAATGGATATTGGAGACGGTGTGAGTGAGGTGGAGAAAGGTCGATTTGGCTCTACTGCCCTGCCAGAGTTTAAACTGAACAGGAAGTACAGGGACACCCTGGTGCTACATGGGAAGGCTCGAGAGGAAGCAGAAAACCTGTCACTCGGTGAAATACCAATAGGTAAGATACTTTCATCAAACTCTATTGGTGTTTAGTCTGCCATTCTGGAGCTTCCTTGTGTTTAACCATCTTGTCTCTCCAAAAGGGTCCACGTCCGGTCCAGCCAAGATAAGGAGGGCCATAGAACACCTGAGGACAGATGTGGTGAAGGGCCTGGGGGTCAAGCTGCTGGACAGAGTCCTGGAAATCATGGAGGAGGAGGATGACACCAAGCGAGAAGTATGATTATAAAGAAGTAAAACACATAACACCAAATCATATATACTGTGCCCATGGTATAACTGCTAAAAACCTTCAGTAATATTTGTTTAATTTGTGCACAATAGTTTGCAAATGCTTAGGGATATTATGGTTTCCTTAAATTAAATACATTGTGCACTTCTATACCAAGAAGAATAATAGAAGTTCCATACAGAAATGGCTGTGATTTTCTAATTTATTGGTTAGGTTAATGCATTGATTGAATATTTTCTTCATGTTGTAGTTCTGACATAGAGAGATACCAAGTCCGACTTCTTACTTCAAAATAATAAGTTAACTTTAAGATCACACCTTTGTGAATAGATTAACCTGCCCATGCAGTGTAATCAATTTGTCTTCAAAGTTCAAAACCCAGTTTGTGTAGAGTTAACTCAACTCTCCCTGGTTCCCAAAATGATCACAGTTTGCATCCCTTTTTCCACACTGCAGCTGTGCCTTCGTGACCAGATGGGGGATGAGAAATACCAAGCTTACGCTGTGATGGTCAGGCAGCTGAAATTCTTTGAGGATATTGCCTTCAAGGTTTAGAGAAAAACGCTGTATATGAAAGGACCATTTCCATGACACCACTTGTGAGATGTTCATGTTCCCAAGAATCAAGCATCTTGACAGATCTTGCATATCAGGAGACTAAGTCTTTGGGAGGAATGTTTCCGTTTTCAAGAAGAAACTTGGACTGAAGTGAAAACCGGTAAATATGTTCACAAAGATACATTTGTTTCCTGCCGAAGGACCACCTGCTTGTGTTGCATTACCACTTTCTTCCTCCTACCTACATGCAAATGATAATTTATGCTTGCAGGTTATGTCATGGAATTGACACAACGCAGCTGCCCTTGTGAGAGCAATCTTATGTAAATTATTTTGTAAAGTTTTTTTTTTTCACCTCTTTCTTCATACTGAAATAGTAATTAATCCTGTCATTTTCAGGATGCCTATTCAAAGATTTTGAGTCATGTTAAAACACTCATCTTTGTACTTTCTGTAGTGGATACTCATTTGTTTATTTATAATGCAGGACAGAATTTCAGTAATTGTTTTACCTATGTTGTATCTTTTGAACACACTAGATCTGATTCTGCTGCTGTCTTTTATTTTCTTAAACACAAAATAATGTAATGTAGATGCATTGTAGATATTAACATTTGAATTATTTCTAATAAATCCTAAATGCGTTTTTTTGTGTACATCAATTTTCCATAATGTTGAGAACCACAACAAAAGTTCAAAATAAGAAATAAAGAAAGACATCTTTGTGCACAATAACATGCTCAATAAATCCTGCAGAAAACAATTCTTAGTAGAAATGAAACATCTCATACATAAAACATTGACCGTATCAGATGTTTATTATTTGGACAAACAAGTATTTCATTATGGAATGATTAACACTGTAACAAGGTTTTCTTCCCAAATGTGAAATGAGACAAATGACTAACTAATTTCCAATATAAAAGGATGTATCAACAGCCGGGCAGAGTTCATTATTGAGTTATTTGTGCTTCTTCTTCTTGAGGCTTTCCTGAGGTTTTTGGCTGGACTCCCCGCTGGTCTCTGGTATAATTGGCTGCCAGGACAGAGGACTCTGTCTGTACATAGGCCACGGAGGCAGGGTCAACTACAGTCATGGACAGAAACACAAACCTTTAAATGGTGTACAACCACAAAACAGCCAACAATGTGAAAGAATGTTCTGTACTTGTGCCAATCTATGGCGTTGTCTTGTGTTAACAGAAGTGTACAAGCAGAAATCTCAATTAATTATATTGGATGCACAACGTATCTATATATTGTTACTTCCCCCAAAAATAAAGCAGACGACACTTACCACACAGGACACAGCAAAACCGGCCAAGACTATGTACACTGTCCACCCAAACTGTTCAATGATCAGACCATAGACGAATCCAATCACCTGGAAGGACAATACAAACGATATTAGTGAACCTGACTACAGGTAAAAACTCAATGGCATTCAAGGGAGGCTAGTTTGCATGTATCTTGGTTAGTTACCGCTGAGATGAGTATTATGCCTTGGAAAATCTGTTCCGCCAGCTTCTGGCCTTTATAATCCTGCAACACAAGGGACGGGGGTTGGGGAGGAAACATCATTTAGACAACATTAACACAAAAAACAGTTCACGATGGGGTGAGCAGGGTAGTGAGTTGAGTTGAGCTGGTGAAACTTGTGGTGTCGCCTGATAGTTTTGTTTAACGTTACACGGGTCTTGGGAGCAAGTTAAATATATCGCAAAGTAACGAAATATGAACTAACGACTGGTGGCTCAGATTAACTTCGTATTTGAAATGTGCGACTCTGCTGCATGACAACGTTAGCTAGCAGCTGTTACCAACGCAGCGTTAATCTTAGGAATTAACGATCGCTTGATATTAAAGCGTAACTACACACATCGAATAAACTAATTATCTCTCACCATGTGCGTGGGGATGGACTTGAAAATAGACAGCATCTTTCCGCTTAAAATGAACAACGAGCATAAACGGATTTTTCGCTCAAACCGAAGCAGTTCCACTTCCGGTTTGAAACAGATACGTCGTGCTCTGAAGGACCCACCCGGAAGTGTTTTAGCTGGTGCCAGCCGCGCAGGTTCGCAGGTTCACGGATCTATAAATCACAGTGATCGGCTAAAGTCGCTGCCTGTTGTTGCCAAATGTGGTTTGGTGTCAGTGGAAATCTTTGGCTGCCTACATGACTGCCCGTTAATATATCTAGCTACTTTTATCTATTATATTTTAAGCACACATTTTTTTTACACAGTGTCTTCACTCATTTATCATATTTACGTACTGAAATATAATTATAATTTTTTTATATACTGTAAAGCAAGCAAGTGTTATTTTACAATCAGGCAAACGCACGGGCACCTATTACTACGTGCAATTGTGATAGAGGATAACTTGTTGATGTTGAGGTGGCAGTTTGGCTCTAGCGTAAATTACTTTTGCTGTCCTGCCTGGTTTCTGTTTGGAGCTGACTTCACCTGCGCTGAACATATTTTGAATTTAAGCATATAAACGCGCCGTTTACAGCCGACAGCTTTCTGACAGTCCGCCGTTGTGTGTTTGTGCGGTGCAGCAGCAATTGGGGTTCACCTCAGTCCACGTTAGCAAGCCAGCTAAAACATCTTGGGCTGCACACAGGTCAATTTAGAGATTTTTTTTTTATATTTCTTTATTTTTCATCAGGCGTGCTGGAGGGGCGGATGAGGCCGTTGCCATGACACTGAGGAGAGGTGAGTCAGTTTGGATGAAGCGTTTGCTTGTTTGCATCTCTGAAATCTGTCAGTGATTGAGTCTAGATAGAACAGTGTGAAAGGAAAACAATGAATTGAAAGTAATAGTGGATTAATTTTGGATGCCATTTACATCCACTTATTATACATTGTTTCCCAAATAGCTTGTGGCTTTCACAGTTTCCACACTCACACTATTGCCCTGTGTACCTCTATTATTAGCTATAATTAATACCATCTCTTCATTGTTTCTTACAGTAAACGTGGTCATCCTTGTGCTGCTGGCTGTGGCCTTCCTGATCATAGTTCAACGAAATCTCCTCAACCTCAGTGACTTTTTACACAAAGAAAACCCAGGTATGTTTATGTTTGTGCTGGGGAAGCATGCCGTGTGTCAGCTGCTCTGTGCCTCAGAATATCTAGTTCACAGTTATTGTGAACATCTCATCAGACGAATTCAGCGCATTAAAATGAAACCATGGAAGCAATTTGTGAAATCCCAAATATGTCTTTTTTTTACAGATGCGGGGATGATTCTTCCCTTCGAATCCGAGTTGTCGCCAGACCTCAAACTAGAGTCAGTGAGGAAAGGAGAGGAGATCCCCGTCCTCATCACTGCTGCTGAGGAAAGACTGGGCGCTGCTGTCGCTGCCATGAACAGTGTCTACCAGAACAGTAAAGCCAATGTCGTCTTCACCATAGTGACCCTGAATAACACAGTGGATCACCTCAAGTAAGACAATGAAGCCTCCCGGTCTGTTTGTGAAATGGGAATTTATGAAATGTTAATCGTATTTGATTTAATTAACCATTGTCTGACATATTCTGTTCTCCTTGCTTTTACCAACAGAGTGTGGCTTAGTAAGACAAAGCTGAAAAACATAAAATGTAAGATAGTTATATTCAAGCCTGAGCTCCTCAATGGGAAGATATCTAAAGATTCTCAGGCGCTGGAGGCTGCAAATCCGGTAAGACAACTGAATGTTTAATAACTGTCCCAGAATAGATATTCATGCTACTGTCTACTTATGTTCTCGCCAACTTTGTCATAATGGTCTATTTTTCAGCTGACTTTTGCCAGGTTTTATTTACCTGTATATATTCCCGAGGCGGAGAAAGCTATCTATTTGGATGATGATATCATTGTACAAGGTAAGGTGCCACCATAAAGGAAGAGAATTACCATGGCCATAAGTTTAATGAAAATGTTCATTTAGAAAATGTTTTCCATGCTCCATTTCACTCATTAACTCCCAATGCATGTTCGGTTGGATCTCAGGGGACATTAAGGAGCTTTATGAAACTAACCTCAAACCAGGACACGCAGCTGCCTTTTCAGATGACTGTGATTCAGCATCTGCTAAGGGCATCATTCGAGGGGCAGGAAATCAGGTGGGCAAATCTTGCATGAGCGTCATAATGTGAAACGTTTCTTTGTGAATGTGGTGGCACTTGATTAAATAATGAATCTTTTCTAATAGAATAACTACATAGGTTTCCTGGACTTCAAGAAGGAGGCTATCAAGAAGCTGGGGATGAGGGCCAACACGTGCTCCTTCAACCCCGGCGTCATTATCGCCAACCTGACTGAGTGGAGGAACCAGAACATCACCCAGCAGCTGGAGAACTGGATGGAGCTCAACGCACAGTATGTTACTCACACTGGTGAAAAAATGGGTTGATATGGATCAGTCTTTCCTGCAAAATAAACACAAACTGAAGGCAAAAATATGTGTTTTTTGCCCTGTCTTAGATTAATTGAAGAAAAGTGTAACCTTGCGGACTCTTTCTTCTCGTATTTAGCTGATTTTGTTGGTTTCCGCAGGGAGGATCTGTACAGTAAGACGCTGGCAGAGAGTATCACCACCCCCCCACTCCTCATTGTTTTCTACAAACGACACTCCTCCATCGACCCCATGTGGCACACCAGGCACCTTGGTAAGTTCTAGTTAGTTAATGAAAGGAAACTGGGATAAATTCAGAGTTTAAGAACAAACCGATTTTACACGTGGACAGTCCTGAACAATTAATTATTGTTTTGGTGACATATTTCTTTAATTACCATATCAGAAGCTAATTGAATGTGTGCAATAAAATGGACAGTGTGATGTACATCTAAATTATCGTGATGTTTTTCAGGTACCACGGGTGCTGGAAACCGCTACTCCCTACAGTTTGTGAAAGCTGCCAAACTCCTCCACTGGAATGGACACTATAAGCCCTGGGGGAGAACATCCTCCTTTTCTGACGTGTGGGACAAGTGGTTCATTCCAGACCCCACTGGAAAATTTCATCCGGTGCGAAGACACGCAGGGGACAACTAGAGTGAAAGATTGGTTTGCAGGAACTTTCGACCAGCCAAGCCGGCCTTGTCCCAGCAGGACCACGCCTCGCGATATCTCAGGAACTAAGTATGGCCTTTTCACTTGCCAGCTCTGTACTTGAGTTCTGTGACCCTCCGTACATGTAGACCTGTGTATTCTCATGTTTCCTTTAACACACAGAATTATCGTTTTTTCTATACCCACTGCGTCTTATTATTGCTTGGAACACACACATTTCACATTTTTTAAGTCCAGAAACTCAGTGCCCTTGAGATTGCTTTGACTCGCGCTTCTCAAAATGTTGATAAACTGTTGAAAGCAGATTGTTTCACTAAAGAGATGTAGACTGTTTTCCTCCCAATAACAAGATCAGCTTTTCTTCCTGATCATGGTAAGAGACGTGTTGCATTTGAAGGGGATTGACCTTTTTATAGACAAGTATGCATGAGTCCCAGTCAGCGGTCATGAGATACCTTGTGACAACATGCCAAGTCAACAATGTAGAAACCTAAGCCATTGTCAAAATAATGATGGCCTGAGTAGGTATGTTTACATGCAGCTTAATACACTAGTTTATTTTATTTGCATATAAAAGGAGTTACCTCAGCTATAATGGCATAGCACAGTCACCCCCCTCAGTTTATAACTGGTTCAAACACGTTCCCCTCGAGAGTTGTCAGTTCAGTCTGAATTGTATCATATTAGCCATACATACGCCTCGTGTTACCTGAATTCAATACCTCCTGAGGAAAAATATTTTCTTATACTTAATTGCACATTGGCATATTTTAACAGTGCTCTGTGCTTAGTTTGATTTGGCCCATGTTTCAATTAACTGTCATAAATGAACACTAATTCTTAACTGTACTGCCTCTCATGTTGAACTGTTAAGTGTTGTTTTTAATGACTATTTGCAGACCACTACGCAAACTGCACCTCTGCAGAAACTGAACATGTTTGCACAAAATTCTCATGCTTTATCCCTGTCAGGAATTGTATACACATTGAAAAGCATTCCTTGCTGGTGTAAATATTTGTCATTTTGTATGGACATGAAATTAAATTTTATCATTTAAAATCATGTGATTTTATTTTCCAATTATCTGTAGTGAACCTGGTATTTTTCTAGATTTGCCATTTCAATGATTGTGTTTTTTCCTTTAAAAATGGATGTAAAATAATAAAGAGCCACAAGCAAAGAAACTGCAGTTAAAATGTTACTACAGCATGAAGTGTAAAATGATGGCTTACAGTAAGGAGGACAGTAGAGGGCCATTAAAAAACATTTACAATCTGTAGAGGGTTTATTACATTTATAGTACGTCTATATACAGTATATTCTGCATGAACACAATATTACAAATGACCTCTGGACATTTAAAACCAGCAATCTTTCCCTAACATCTGGGAGAAGAAGTCAGTGGATATACACACACATATAAGCACTTAAAGTCCATTTCCTGGGTGGGATTCGTCCTTGACAAACAAAATTCAATGGAATTATCAACTGAAAAATGTTTAGTCTACGATGCAGGTTAGTCCTTGTGTGGAAACTGTCCCACTGCAGATTCAAAGTTTGAAGGAAGGGCACAAACACCAACAATTAGCCTGAAAGCACTCAACTAGGCAACGCCTTTCAAACTGATTCTGAATCAGCCAAGGCTCCTTGACAGTGATTCTGTACGTCAGCATGTTCATGTATGTTGACAAATGCGGGTCTGCATGTCCCCCAGACCACAGGAGCACAGGCACTACGGTGACGGCAAACTTCATTTAAAGTCTGTGCTGAAGTCATAGGCGTCATCGGTTGAAGCTGTGGAGCGGCTGATGTCCATGGGGACAGACTGGAACTGCACGTTGCCTGGTTTTTCTGGAAGAAAAATAAGGTTTGTAAGATGTAAAAATAAGGCCTAACAGGTGTAGACTTTAGTAATAAAGAAGTTAAAAACGATCTAGTTTTAACTATTTACTATTGAGTGGCGCCGTCTGTGGTGTTTCTGGTTCTTCTGTTTTATTTTCATCCTCAGTGGTTTGTTCAGGCTGCAAGAAGAGCAGATGTTTCAACAATCCTCAAAATACACAGATTCCAATAATAACATTTTTTCCAGCCAGCAGGATCAGAGTTGGATTAGAAGTCTTCATAAACAAATCAAGACTTGAATTTTTGTCCTCATTTCCAGGAGAATTGGGCTGCTAGCATTATTTGAAGCAGCTGAATTGTCTGGCAGGTTTCCAAAAAAACTATTAAAATGATCATCTATAAGTTACCTCATTATTCTCATCATTCTGCTCTGCTTCTCTCTCTGCGGGCGCAGCAGCAGCAGGTCTTTCAGAGACGTCGCTGACGCTCAGCAGGCCTGCAGTCGGGCCTTTAGAGATGAAGCTTATACTGCTGGCCTGGTTTGGGAATTTAACACCTTAAAAAAAAAAAAAAAAAAAAAAAAAAAAAGGACAAGTTGTTGTCAGCAACACAGACAGAAGTGTCAACATTATTTTAGTAGCTACAGCACACTGACAAGTTTCGAGTCTGAAAGCCCACTAGGGGCCCCCAAGAGGCCATGTTGCTCTTTACACCCGATGAAAAAGTCAGTAGATACAGTTGATTGACCCTCAGTGCTACTTTAAAAAGAATCAAAATAAACCAGTACCATTCAGAGTTTCCTTGTTGCCCGTTTTCAGTTTGTCCAGATCCCAGCCGCTCTGCATCTCAGTGACCACAGCATCGGACATGCAGGCCGGGAGGCAGTGGTTCTCCTGCACGTTACAGAAGTAACTCATCTTGGCTCTGAGGAGACATCAAACCAGAGACACTTGTGTGAGATCAAGTAAGACATAGCACTCCTTACACTAATTAACAAATGTACATATTTGCAGTTATCCTGGCACAGTGTTGGGATCAGAGTTGGATTAGAAGTCTTCATAATGAAATCCAGAATTGCGTTTTTGTCCTCATTTCCACACTGATGCACTACAGACACCCTCCCATTCCTAATCCTGTGGGAAAATACAGACACTCACCCTGTCCAATCAGCAAGGAAAGCTGTGGCTGCCTGCTCCATGTTGGGGACTCCACCCTTTTGCAGATATCCACGCTTTTTGGCAAAGAAGGATAAAAACTCCAGGGAGTTTCTGAAGTCTGGGACATTATACTGCAGCATGATCTGAAACAGCGAGAGCACATGACCTGAAATTATTAAACATCACTTTAATTTACGAAGAACCCCCCAAAATCCATCCAACCACTTCACACATTACTCGACACTGCCTTCCTGTGATGGGAACTCCTCCTACCTGGGCCTTGTCACACTGCTTGAGCAGAGTCCTGACAGCCTCCAGCACGCTCTCCTGGCCCTCCTCCACCTGCAGGCTCCTCAGAGCCATAGACGCTGGTGGGTTGGACGGCGACGCCACAACTCCCGGGCTGTCTATAAGCTTCACGTTCTTCAAGATGTGCACCTCCTGCATGGATCTGAGGGGGTGGTAACAGGGTAACATTTAACAATAAGGATAAGTTACAAATAAGAATGCCTGAGAAACATTGATATGTTAATTACAACTTTGTACAATTTGCACATTACCCGACCGTAATGTGCACAATGTGTCCAATTTGCAATTCTGCTAAATATGCACTGTGATTCAGTTCCCAGAGATAATTGCAGCCCAGCTATAATTGTGTTTAATGCAAGAGATTTTATGCTTATTTGTCACTCACTTTGTGATGCCTCTCTTGACACCAGCATTACATGCAAGGATCCCCTTCATACTGTTGATGAGACTGCTCTTCCCCACATTAGGAAAACCTGAGGGTAAAAAGGAGGTTGCATCAGGGATGAATCAATACAGTATATCTATACCACAGACCTGCATAAGGATTTCACAATACAATGTCACTTTGTCAAAGGAAAACAAAATGCAGTTTAATCAGAATGGGGTTTATTGCCATGTAGGTTTTCGCTGTGGTGTATTGGTTGGTAACAAGTACAGGGAATAGGCTGTGCTTACCAACTACACCCACTCTGAGTGAAGCTTCGTTCTGCCTTTTATCAGCCAAACTTGCAAGGAGCTCAGTGAGACAACTGCTTCCAAAGCAGGCTGCTCGTCTGGATCGGTCCAGGACTTCATTAGAGGCCACTATCCTCCTCTTCCTGGCATGCTAATGAAGACAGAACCAGTCAAGTATAATTACTTGTAAGTTCCTTCCACAAATAAACACCAGGTTTACATTTTAAATCCCACTGTCTGAATAATGCAACATGCACATATTGGAAACATTTTTTTAAATAAACAGTTTGGGTTTTGTTCACAAACACACACGTCAGCTCTGCTTGTGACAGAGCCACTTCATAGTGCGGTTTGTTTGTTACTCTTGGAGGTTATAACCAGTTATAACAGCACGACACAAGCTGCTCAACCTTCTCAGTCCTCCATATCAAAACGAGGTTTAATCACAATATTATCGGTAGTTTGTTCTTAGTGATAAATCAATCCAAAATGTGGGAGAGGAAGAGTGATAAACACTTCACTTTCTGGCTCAAGTTGAAACCCTTTAACCTTCTTCAGTTACTGATACTTGACCCCTCAACTATTTGCATTGCAATTAATATAAATTCTGACAATGGAAATTCAAATTATATTGCAAAAAGCTAGATGGGGGTGAGCATGTATTAGTCAAAACAGGGAATTAGAAACCTTTAGCTCAAGAGTTTGTAGTTGGAACAAAAGTTGGTAAATGCGTCCTATAGCTGACATGATAAAAAAATCTTTAGTTTCTGATCACTGATGTGTGAAGTGCACCTCCTACCACTGTTTTGTCCTGGATCTGTGTTGAAGCTTTGAACGCCACGACTGGACACTCCAGTTGTAAACACTGTATCCACCTCTCCACATTTTCCTTTGGTACCAGATCTGCAACCCAGAAAATCAAACACATCCACACTCTGAGTCCAGACAGACCACGAACCTGCTCATCCCTGTGTGTGTACTTGACTACAAATTAACATGGCAGCGTCTCATGTCCATTTACCTATTTTGTTCAAAACAAAGAGCAGTTTCTTGTTGCCTTCCCTCTGCAGCACCGCCTCCTCCAGCTGTGGACACCTGCACCCCAGTGGATCACGAGCATCAAGTACTTCTATCACTACATCAGATGCATCAATTACCTGAAAGAGTAGAGCGGGAGGTCAGGTTAAAGGTTATCGGATGAGCCATTAATTTCTACAGTAAAACACTGACTGGGATTAGGTTCTTTTACCTTGTTTAATTCAGAGCAAAGGTACTGTTTTGAGCTCTTGTCCGGGGCCGCCTGTTTCCCTGAAAGCTTTCCAACCTCATCCTACGGAAACAAGAACACCATAACTTAAAGTAAATAAGCAGTAGGTTGATAACAGTCTGAACTGATGGATCCCTTTAGTGTTCGCCTCTTACCTGCCGAGCCTTCTTGGCCTTGGGTTCTGTTTCTTTACTTGCAGCCTCCTTCTCCTTATTCCTGTTCTGGGCTCGCTCTGCTTTTTTAGCTTGTCTCTTTCTTTCTTTTTCTTCTTCAATCTGTGAGACAAGACCAAAAAAAAAAAAAATTCAGTGAGTAGTGCTTCAGTGGTGTGTGTGTGTGTGTATATATATATATATATATATATATATATATATATATATATATATATATATATAAAACTCAACACACGGACACTTAAAAACACCGTCCAGTCCTGTTCCGCGAAGCATTTTAAGGCTTAAACGATCTTAGACTTAAAATGGGACTAATCATTTTAGTCTTAAACTTGGCGGACTGGGATCACAAAGTGATCATTAATCAGTGCATTAATCCAAAAGCCAGTTGTTGTGATAAACTGTATTAGGAAAAAAAGCAAATGGACCTGTAGCCTCCTCTGCTCGGCCTCCCTGAGCACCTCCTCTTTGAAGGGAGCACTGCTGGGCACACCGATGTCCTTCTTCACTCGTTTGCTCACGCCTTTCTTCTTGGCCTCTTTTCTCAACTTTCTGGTGTGCTCCCGGACCTAAACGCAGGAGACCGAGAATGTAATAACTCTCATTTCTGGCGGACATTAGAAAAAAATTGAATTGAAAAAAAATTAGAGAAGCAATGGCATCTCGGTCACACAGGCCTCGTCGTCCAAAAGGCTGTGAGCTTTTATCTTTAAAAGAAGTGAGACTCTTACCTTTTTCTGTATTTTATAACGTTTGGAGCACGACAGCCGCTTACTTGCTTTCCTTAACTCTGAAGAGAAAAGAGAAAAATGAAACAGTTCAGCGTGGGTCGAACACGAGAGCTGAAAAACGAAGATAATGCAGACAGACCAAAGATGGCTGCTCAACTACAGTCTAACTGGGTGGATTAACCGAACAATAAAACCTTAAAGAGTTGTTTCTTTTTATTTACAGGCTCGTATATTACTGAGACATCGCCGTCGGACTTCACTTACTTGGTCGTTTCATCGTGGAGCTGCCGATGTGACTGCGCTGCTCTCACACGTGGAGGACTGCGCGAGGTTGAGGCTTTGTCACTTCCGCTTTTGTCAGCGCGTGTTTGGTTTCGCCACCTGCTGGCCGGGAGGACTCAATGCGCCGCCAACAAAAAAATACAATAAAGATGAGCTCAAATAAACCCCAGGAGCAGCACAAGAACAGAAATAAGTACAGATCAGTACAGAAAGTGAAATAAATAAATAAATAAATAAGATAGAGAGCAAGAGAGAGAGATAAAACTAAAATAAAAATAGAATACAAAATAGAAACTATCCAAGACATCTTGAGACCAAATTACAAAATGACAAAAAACAATGAATAAATAAAATAAAATAAAATAAAATAAAAAAAATCCCATGTGCGCTTTGTGGCATGCGCCTTTCTTTTGGGCAAATGTAATGCAGATGTAGTGTAAATGTTTGGATAAAAAATTTGGGGAGTGGCAGAGTTGAAACAAGGTGTTTCTGAACGGATGCCAGTCCGACTGTTTCTCACCGCCCGACAGGCAGAAGTTCAGATGTGGCTAGGGCGCCAAGAAATGACCGTTTGATACATTCGATATGCCGTATGAAAACTGTTGATTTTAGCCCCCAAGTTGCCATGGCAACCTGCACAGAACAGTTGACTTAAGTGGAAGGTTACTGTGGAAACTTGGAGGGCGAAAATCAATAGTTTTCACTCACCACATGTGTCCAAAGTAGACAAGCACGTAGGCCATCTGCTCATGAAGAGGGTTTGAGGAAAAAAGAGAAAACACAAGACATGATTGACCCAGAAGACGTCATAGTGTGCCAGAGGTAAGTTAATGAAATCAAGAGTACATTCATGGGAGGTTTAGAGTTGTTTCAGCCTGTGTGCAGCTTTTAAATTATCAGAACAATTAATATTTGTTTTTGGATTTAATCTGGACTGAATTAAACTGATAACTGGGAAATCCCAAAGTGGAGTATTTTTGTCAATTTACTTTATAAACTAAACTGAATCATACGGAACTGGACTGAACTGTAAAGAACTTTTTCTCTTTTCAATTTGCTCTAATATAACCTTTTGGAAACTGAAATGATGGTGTGGCTGAGTTTATTTAAATTGAGTGTTTTATTCCACTGCTTTGTAATAGATTATAAAAATGTAACCAGGGGTCAAGTGTATTCGGGATGCATGTATTATACATATATATTATATATATAGGGGTCTGACTCAAACCTTTGACTGGTTTAAACTTGGTCAAACCACTACAGGGTTTCTGATGTAGTGAAGATTTTAGAGGGAGGGGGAGTTATGAAAATTATGTAACATGCAGTCCAATCCAAGTGGAATATGCAGACATTTTAGGAGATGGGAATGTATTTTTTATGTAAAAGGAAATGCTATTTATGGGAACTTTTGAACCAATAAACTGGGCAAATATAGCGTATATTAAGGTCCCATCAGTTCTGCAGGAGGAGTAGTTTCACAGGCTGGTGGGTGGACTACAGATTAAAGTGTATTTATATAGATTATAAGAAGATGATAATGGTGAAGATATGAGAAGATACAAGTGTTTTGTCAAATTCATGAAGACCTGTTTATATTTGAAATTAAGTATTTACCTGACAGTGTTCTTTTATAACCTCTTGTTTACAGTCAAATCTACTGATCCCTCTTCTTTTTTCTCACTTAGTTCCGTTGAATATCCCGATGAGGAGCCAGCAAATGTTCAAGATGTTCAAGACGAAATAAGTCGAGGAGAGACCCAAAATAACTGCAGAAAAAGACTGCAGTCCAGTTGGAAAGCTGTTTTGTTTGCAGTTTTGATGATGCTGAATTGTGGTGTGACCGGTTTCCTCTTCGGTCAGATAAACAAACAGCAAAGCCTGACGGCGGAATTGTGCCACATGGCAGAGGAGATAGTAACCGTGAGGAATAACATCAAGAAGTTGCAGATAGAATTGCACCAAATGGCAGAGGAGAAAGTAACTGCGATGAATAACACCAAGAAGTTGCAGATAGAATTGCACCACAAGGAAGAGGAGATACTAACTGCGAGAAATACCACCAAGAAGTTGCAGATAGAATTGCACCACAAGGAAGAAGAGCTAGTAACTGTGAGGAATAACACCAAAAAGTGTCAGATAGAATTGCACCAAATGGCAGAAGAGAAAGTAACTGCGATGAATAACACCAAGAAGTTGCAGATAGAATTGCACCACAAGGAAGAAGAGATAGTAACTTTAAGGAATAACACCAAGACGTTGCAAATCGAATTGCACCAGATGGCAGAGGAAAAAATAACTGCGATGAATAACACCAAAAAGCTGCAAATTGAATTGCACTGCAACAAAGAGGAGATACTAACTGCGAGGAATACCTCCAAGAAGTTGCAAATCAAATTGCACCACAAGGAAGAGGAGATACTAACTGCGAGAAATAACACCAAGAAGTTGCAAATAGAATTGCACCACAAGGAAGAGGACCTATTAACTGTGAGGAATACTACCAAGAAGTTGCAGATAGAATTGCACCAAATGGCAGAGGAGAAAGTAACTGCGATGAATAACACCAAGAAGTTGCAGATAGAATTGCACCACAAGGAAGAGGACCTATTAACTGCGAGGAATACTACCAACAAGTTGCAAATAGAATTGCACCACAAGGAAGAAGAGATAGTAACTTTAAGGAATAACACCAAGACGTTGCAAATCGAATTGCACCAGATGGCAGAGGAAAAAGTAACTGCGATGAATAACACCAAAAAGCTGCAAATTGAATTGCACCGCAACAAAGAGGAGATACTAACTGCGAGAAATAACACCAAGAAGTTGCAAATAGAATTGCACCGCAAAGAAGAGGAGCTACTAACTGCAAAAAATACCACCAAGAAGTTGCAGATAGAATTGCACCACAAGGAAGAGGAGATACTAACAGCAAGGAATACCACCAAGAAGTTGCTGATAGAATTGCACCAAATGGCAGAGGAGAAAGCAACTGCGATGAATAACACCAAAAAGCTGCAAATTGAATTGCACTGCAACAAAGAGGAGATACTAACTGCGAGGAATACCTCCAAGAAGTTGCAGATAGAATTGCACCACATGGCAGAGGAGATAATAACTGCAAGGAATACTACCAAGAAGTTGCAAATAGAATTGCACCACAAGGAAGAGGAGATACTAACTGTGAAGAATAACACCAAGAAGTTGCAAATAGAATTGCACCACAAGGAAAAGGAAATACTAACTGCGAGGAATAACATCAAGAAGTTGCAGATAGAATTGCACCAAATGGCAGAGGGGAAAGTACCTGCGATGAATAACACCAAGAAGTTGCAAATAGAATTGCACCACATGGCAGAGGAGATATTAACTGCGAGAAACACCACAAAGAAGTTGCAAATAGAATTGCACCACAAGGAAGAAGAGCTAGTAACTGCGAGGAATACTACCAAGAAGTTGCAAATCAAATTGCACCACAAGGAAGAGGAGATACTAACTGCGAGAAACACCACAAAGAAGTTGCAAATAGAATTGCACCACAAGGAACAAGAGCTAGTAACTGCGAGGAATAACACCAAGAAGTTGCAAATAGAATTGCACCAGAAGGAAAAGGACCTATTAACTGTGAGGAATACTACCAAGAAGTTGCAAATAGAATTGCACCACAAGGAAGAGGAGATACTAACTGCGAGAAACACAACAAAGAAATTGCAAATAGAATTGCACCACATGGCAGAGGAGATATTAACTGCGAGAAACACCACAGAGAAGTTGCAAATAGAATTGCACCACAAGGAAGAAGAGCTAGTAACTGCGAGGAATAACACCAAGACATTGCTGATAGAATTGCACCACAAGGAAGAGGACCTATTAACTGTGAGGAATACTACCAACAAGTTGCAAATAGAATTGCACCACAAGGAAGAAGAGATAGTAACTTTAAGGAATAACACCAAGACGTTGCAAATCGAATTGCACCAGATGGCAGAGGAAAAAGTAACTGCGATGAATAACACCAAAAAGCTGCAAATTGAATTGCACCGCAACAAAGAGGAGATACTAACTGCGAGAAATAACACCAAGAAGTTGCAAATAGAATTGCACCGCAAAGAAGAGGAGCTACTAACTGCAAAAAATACCACCAAGAAGTTGCAGATAGAATTGCACCACAAGGAAGAGGAGATACTAACAGCAAGGAATACCACCAAGAAGTTGCTGATAGAATTGCACCAAATGGCAGAGGAGAAAGCAACTGCGATGAATAACACCAAAAAGCTGCAAATTGAATTGCACTGCAACAAAGAGGAGATACTAACTGCGAGGAATACCTCCAAGAAGTTGCAGATAGAATTGCACCACATGGCAGAGGAGATAATAACTGCAAGGAATACTACCAAGAAGTTGCAAATAGAATTGCACCACAAGGAAGAGGAGATACTAACTGTGAAGAATAACACCAAGAAGTTGCAAATAGAATTGCACCACAAGGAAAAGGAAATACTAACTGCGAGGAATAACATCAAGAAGTTGCAGATAGAATTGCACCAAATGGCAGAGGGGAAAGTACCTGCGATGAATAACACCAAGAAGTTGCAAATAGAATTGCACCACATGGCAGAGGAGATATTAACTGCGAGAAACACCACAAAGAAGTTGCAAATAGAATTGCACCACAAGGAAGAAGAGCTAGTAACTGCGAGGAATACTACCAAGAAGTTGCAAATCAAATTGCACCACAAGGAAGAGGAGATACTAACTGCGAGAAACACCACAAAGAAGTTGCAAATAGAATTGCACCACAAGGAACAAGAGCTAGTAACTGCGAGGAATAACACCAAGAAGTTGCAAATAGAATTGCACCAGAAGGAAAAGGACCTATTAACTGTGAGGAATACTACCAAGAAGTTGCAAATAGAATTGCACCACAAGGAAGAGGAGATACTAACTGCGAGAAACACAACAAAGAAATTGCAAATAGAATTGCACCACATGGCAGAGGAGATATTAACTGCGAGAAACACCACAGAGAAGTTGCAAATAGAATTGCACCACAAGGAAGAAGAGCTAGTAACTGCGAGGAATAACACCAAGACATTGCTGATAGAATTGCACCACAAGGAAGAGGACCTATTAACTGTGAGGAATACTACCAACAAGTTGCAAATAGAATTGCACCACAAGGAAGAAGAGATAGTAACTTTAAGGAATAACACCAAGACGTTGCAAATTGAATTGCACCAAATGGCAGAGGAAAAAGTAACTGCAATGAATAACACCAAAAAGCTGCAAATTGAATTGCACTGCAACAAAGAGGAGATACTAACTGCGAGGAATACCTCCAAGAAGTTGCAAATAGAATTGCACCACAAGGAAGAGGAGATACTAACTGTGAAGAATTACACCAAGAAGTTGCAAATAGAATTGCACCACAAGGAAAAAGAAATACTAACTGCGAGGAATAACATCAAGAAGTTGCAGATAGAATTGCACCAAATGGCAGAGGGGAAAGTACCTGCGATGAATAACACCAAGAAGTTGCAAATAGAATTGCACCACATGGCAGAGGAGATATTAACTGCGAGAAACACCACAAAGAAGTTGCAAATAGAATTGCACCACAAGGAAGAAGAGCTAGTAACTGCGAGGAATAACACCAAGAAGTTGCAGATAGAATTGCACCACAAGGAAGAGGAGATACTAACTGCGAGAAACACAACAAAGAAATTGCAAATAGAATTGCACCGCAAGGAAGAGGAGATACTAACTGTGAGGAATAACACCAAGAAGTTGCAGATAGAATTGCACCTAATGACAGAGGGTAAAGTGACTGCAATGAATAAGGCTAAGAAGATGCAAATAGAATTGCACCACAAGGAAGAGGAGATAGAAACTGCAAGGAATTACACCAAGAAGCTGCAAATAGAATTGCACCACAAGGAAGAGGAAATACTCACTGTGAGGAATAACATCAAGAAGTTGCAGATAGAATTGCACCAAATGGCAGAGGAGAAAGTACCTGCGATGAATAACACCAAGAAGTTGCAGATAAAATTGCTCCACATGGCAGAGGAGATACTAACTGCGAGAAACACCACAAAGAAGTTGCAAATAGAATTGCACCACAAGGAAGAAGAGCTAGTAACTGTGAGGAATAACACCAAAAAGTGTCAGATAGAATTGCACCAAATGGCAGAAGAGAAAGTAACTGCGATGAATAACACCAAAAAGTTGCAAATAGAATTGCACCAAATGGCAGAGGATAAAGTGACTGCGATGAATAACACCAAGAAGTTGCAAATAGAATTGCACCGCAAAGAAGAGGAGCTACTAACTGCGAGGAATAACACCAAGAAGTTGCAAATAGAAAGGCACCAAATGGCAGAGGATAAAGTAACTGCGATGAATAACACCAAGAAGTTGCAAATAGAATTGCACCGCAAAGAAGAGGAGCTACTAACTGCGATGAATAACACCAAAAAGTTGCAAATAGAATTGCACCAAATGGCAGAGGATAAAGTGACTGCAATGAATAACACCAAGAAGTTGCAAATAGAATTGCACCAAATGGCAGAGGATAAAGTGACTGCGATGAATAACACCAAGAAGTTGCAAATAGAATTGCACCAAATGGCAGAGGATAAAGTGACTGCGATGAATAACACCAAGAAGTTGCAAATAGAATTGCAACGCAAAGAAGAGGAGCTACTAACTTCGGTGAATAACACAAAGAAGTTGCAAATAGAATTGCACCACAAGGAAGAGGAGATACTAACTGCAAGGAATACTACCAAGAAGTTGCAAATAGAATTGCACCACAAGGAAGAGGAGATACTAACTGCGAGAAACACATCAAAGAAATTGCTATTAGAATTGCACCAAATGGCAGAGGAGAAAGTAACTGCGATGAATAACACCAAAAAGTTGCAAATAGAATTGCACCAAATGGCAGGGGATAAAGTGACTGCGATGAATAACACCAAGAAGTTGCAAATAGAATTGCACCGCAAAGAAGAGGAGCTACTAACTGCAAGGAATACTACCAAGAAGTTGCAAATAGAATTGCACCACAAGGAAGAGGAGATACTAACTGCGAGAAACACATCAAAGAAATTGCAATTAGAATTGCACCAAATGGCAGAGGATAAAGTGACTGCGATGAATAACACCAAGAAGTTGCAAATAGAATTGCACCGCAAAGAAGAGGAGCTACTAACTGCGAGGAATAACATCAAGAAGTTGCAGATAGAGTTGCACCAAATGGCAGAGGGGAAAGTACCTGCGATGAATAACACCAAGAAGTTGCAAATAGATTTGCACCACATGGCAGAGGAGATATTAACTGCGAGAAACACCACAAAGAAGTTGCAAATAGAATTGCACCACAAGGAAGAAGAGCTAGTAACTGCGAGGAATATTACCAAGAAGTTGCAAATCAAATTGCACCACAAGGAAGAGGAGATACTAACTGCGAGAAACACCACAAAGAAGTTGCAAATAGAATTGCACCACAAGGAAGAAGAGCTAGTAACTGCGAGGAATAACACCAAGAAGTTGCAGATAGAATTGCACCACAAGGAAGAGGAGATACTAACTGCGAGAAACACAACAAAGAAATTGCAAATAGAATTGCACCGCAAGGAAGAGGAGATACTAACTGTGAGGAATAACACCAAGAAGTTGCAGATAGAATTGCACCTAATGACAGAGGGTAAAGTGACTGCAATGAATAAGGCTAAGAAGATGCAAATAGAATTGCACCACAAGGAAGAGGAGATAGAAACTGCAAGGAATTACACCAAGAAGCTGCAAATAGAATTGCACCACAAGGAAGAGGAAATACTCATTGTGAGGAATAACATCAAGAAGTTGCAGATAGAATTGCACCAAATGGCAGAGGAGAAAGTACCTGCGATGAATAACACCAAGAAGTTGCAGATAAAATTGCTCCACATGGCAGAGGAGATACTAACTGCGAGAAACACCACAAAGAAGTTGCAAATAGAATTGCACCACAAGGAAGAAGAGCTAGTAACTGTGAGGAATAACACCAAAAAGTGTCAGATAGAATTGCACCAAATGGCAGAAGAGAAGGTAACTGCGATGAATAACACCAAAAAGTTGCAAATAGAATTGCACCAAATGGCAGAGGATAAAGTGACTGCGATGAATAACACCAAGAAGTTGCAAATAGAATTGCACCGCAAAGAAGAGGAGCTACTAACTGCGATGAATAACACCAAAAAGTTGCAAATAGAATTGCACCAAATGGCAGAGGATAAAGTGACTGCGATGAATAACACCAAGAAGTTGCAAATAGAATTGCACCGCAAAGAAGAGGAGCTACTAACTGCGATGAATAACACCAAAAAGTTGCAAATAGAATTGCACCAAATGGCAGAGGATAAAGTGACTGCGATGAATAACACCAAGAAGTTGCAAATAGAATTGCACCGCAAAGAAGAGGAGCTACTAACTTCGGTGAATAACACAAAGAAGTTGCAAATAGAATTGCACCACAAGGAAGAGGAGATACTAACTGCAAGGAATACTACCAAGAAGTTGCAGATAGAATTGCACCACAAGGAAGAGGAGATACTAACTGCGAGAAACACATCAAAGAAATTGCAATTAGAATTGCACCAAATGGCAGAGGAGAAAGTAACTGCGATGAATAACACCAAAAAGTTGCAAATAGAATTGCACCAAATGGCAGAGGATAAAGTGACTGCGATGAATAACACCAAGAAGTTGCAAATAGAATTGCACTGCAAAGAAGAGGAGCTACTAACTGCGAGGAATAACACCAAGAAGTTGCAAATAGAATTGCACCAAATGGCAGAGGATAAAGTGACTGCGATGAATAACACCAAGAAGTTGCAAATAGAATTGCACCGCAAAGAAGAGGAGCTACTAACTGCGATGAATAACACCAAAAAGTTGCAAATAGAATTGCACCAAATGGCAGAGGATAAAGTGACTGCGATGAATTACACCAAGAAGTTGCAAATAGAATTGCACCGCAAAGAAGAGGAGCTACTAACTTCGGTGAATAACACAAAGAAGTTGCAAATAGAATTGCACCACAAGGAAGAGGAGATACTAACTGCGAGAAACACATCAAAGAAATTGCAATTAGAATTGCACCAAATGGCAGAGGAGAAAGTAACTGCGATGAATAACACCAAGAAGTTGCAAATAGAATTGCACCACAAGGAAGAAGAGCTAGTAACTGTGAGGAATAACACCAAAAAGTGTCAGATAGAATTGCACCAAATGGCAGAAGAGAAAGTAACTGCGATGAATAACACCAAAAAGTTGCAAATAGAATTGCACCAAATGGCAGAGGATAAAGTGACTGCGATGAATAACACCAAGAAGTTGCAAATAGAATTGCACCAAATGGCAGAGGATAAAGTGACTGCGATGAATAACACCAAGAAGTTGCAAATAGAATTGCACCGCAAAGAAGAGGAGCTACTAACTGCGATGAATAACACCAAAAAGTTGCAAATAGAATTGCACCAAATGGCAGAGGATAAAGTGACTGCGATGAATAACACCAAGAAGTTGCAAATAGAATTGCACCAAATGGCAGAGGATAAAGTGACTGCGATGAATAACACCAAGAAGTTGCAAATAGAATTGCACCGCAAAGAAGAGGAGCTACTAACTGCGATGAATAACACCAAAAAGTTGCAAATAGAATTGCACCAAATGGCAGAGGATAAAGTGACTGCGATGAATAACACCAAGAAGTTGCAAATAGAATTGCACCAAATGGCAGAGGATAAAGTGACTGCGATGAATAACACCAAAAAGTTGCAAATAGAATTGCACCAAATGGCAGAGGAGATACTAACTGCAAGGAATACTACCAATAAGTTGCAGATAGAATTGCACCACAAGGAAGAGGAGATACTAACTGCGAGAAACACATCAAAGAAATTGCAATTAGAATTGCACCAAATGGCAGAGGAGAAAGTAACTGCGATGAATAACACCAAGAAGTTGCAAATAGAATTGCACCAAATGGCAGAGGAGATAATAACTGCAAGGAATAACACCAAGAATTTGCAGATAGAACTGCATCAAATGACAGAGGATAAAGTGACTGCAATGAATAAGGCCAAGAAGATGCAAATAGAATTGCACCACAAGGAAGAGGAGATACTAACTGTGAGGAACAACACCAAGAAGCTGCAAATAGAATTGCACCACATGTCAGAGGAGATAGAAACTGCAAGGAATTACACCAAGAAGCTGCAAATAGAATTGCACCACAAGGAAGAGGACCTATTAACTGCGAGGAATACTACCAACAAGTTGCAAATACAATTGCACCACAAGGAAGAGGAGATACTAACTGCAAGGAATAACATCAAGAAGTTGCAAATAGAATTGCACGAAATGGCAGAGGAGATAATAACTGTGAGAAACACCACAAAGAAGTTGCAAATAGAATTGCACCACAAGGAAGAAGAGCTAGTAACTGTGAGGAATAACACCAAAAAGTTGCAGATAGAATTGCACCAAATGGCAGAGGATAAAGTGACTGCGATGAATAAGACCAAGAAGTTGCAGATAGAATTGCACCACATGGCAGAGGAAATAGTAACTGCAAGGAATTACACCAAGAAGTTGCAAATAGAATTGCATCACAAGGAGGAGGAGATACTTACTGCGAGGAATACCACCAAGAAGTTGCAAATAGAATTGCACCACATGGCAGAGGAGAAAGTAACTGCGATGAATAACACCAAGAAGTTGCAGATAGAATTGCACCACAAGGAAGAGGAGATACTAAGTGCAAGGAATAACATCAAAAAGTTGCAGATAGAATTGCACCAAATGGCAGAGGAGAAAGTAACTGCGATGAATAACACCAACAAGTTGCAGATAGAATTGCACCGCAAGGAAGAAGAGATAGTAACTTTAAGGAATAACACCAAGAAGCTGCAAATAGAATTGCACCAAATGGCAGAGGAGAAAGTAACTGCAATGCATAACACCAAGAAGTTGCAGATCGAATTGCACCGCAAGGAAGAGGAGATAGTAACTGTGAGGAACAACACCAACAAGTTGCAGATTGAATTGCACCAAATGGCAGAGCAGAAAGTAACTGCGATGAATAATTACAAGAAGCTGCAAATAGAATTGCACCACAAGGAAGAGGAGATAGTAGCCGCGAGGAATAGCAACAAGAAGTTACAGATAGAATTACACCACAAGGAAGAGGAGATAGTAACTGCGAGGTATAACACCAAGCTGCAAATAACACAGTTGCAAGTGGAGAACAAAGAGCTGAACGTGCTTCTAAATTCAACCCTTGAAAACTGCATCCTGGTGGAGAAGGACTACAGACAACTGAGCCTGCTTTACAGCAAATCGCAGCAGGTCATATCCATGAAGTCTACAGAAAGCAAACAGTTGCACATGCTGTTAAACAGTGAACGTCAAACCTCAATGCAGCTTGAGGCAGAAAATCAACTACAGCGTTCAGTCCTGTTCTCTGACCACCTGTCCTTCCTCTGGAGATTGTGCAACAAAAAGACCCTGCAGTGTTCACGCTGCATGTCTGGCTGGACCGAACACGCTTCCCGCTGCTTCTTCCTGTCCCGAGATCCAGAGAAGTGGGAAGTTGCTCGCAAGGTGTGTAATGACAAAGGGGGTGACCTGGCTGTTGTCCTGAACGCCGAGGACCAGGCGTTCTTGACCAACATGACTTTCCAGTATGTACAGCAGCACCCTAAAGAAAACTTCCATTCAGCGTGGATCGGGCTGCAGGACCTGGTGAAGGAGGGCAGCCACATGTGGGTCACTGGCCGTAGAATCAAATATCCTGTCGTCTACTGGAAGACTAACGAGCCCAACAATGCCATAGCCTCCTGGGACATGGACAAGGCAGGACAGGACTGTGTGGCCATTGTCCCGCCAAGAAAAATTGGACAGAAGAACTGGTTAAAGTCATGGGACGACATTGTTTGTGGTGGCAAGCGGCACTTTCTGTGTGAGACCAAGGCTTTCAGTCTGTCTTGACTGCCATCAGTGTTACTGAATTGACTGACCTATATGTATCATACCCTTTTTTAATATCTTAAGTTGTACATAATGTTTTTATTGTTTTTATTATCATATTCATATTTTACTATTTGAATTTAATAAAATGAAGAGCTTTATAATTCAGATCAGTTACTTTGGAGAGTCACCTTTGTTATACAAAATGCCATCATCAAATAAATTCTGATGTATTATAGCTGTATATAAAGTAGTTACAATTAGTTACAATTTTGATCCATTTTGTGTCTCTCAGCAATAGCCATTCAAGGTAATTGCGTTCTCTAATGGCCTCATTAATTACATTTTCCTGTCAGTCAATCTAACATATTAAAACAATATAGTATAATATGGTTAATTATATGCGATATGTGAGATAGTTAATTTTGATGTGTTTAAGTTTGCTAACTTTGTCTCAAAAGCCTGGAAAAGAAGACTAGATTATTTCATTAACATTTATTAAAACATTTCCAGGATACAGTAAATGTTTCTGTCAGTGATTTATGTCAGTGATGATTTGACTGTGAGGGACACTTTAGTGGTTTTTCTATTTATTTACTTTATTTGTTGCACAGCACTCTGGCCCTGGTTTGTTAGAATTCATGGTGTCTTTTAAGGCCATGCAGGCTGGGCATTGTAATATGCATGACACAATAATAAAAATGTAATTCATTCATTCAGCATAATATATAGTATAGTACCGCAGTATGGCATAGTATAAAGTATAACATGTAGAACATAATATATGATATAGTACAGCAAGGGCCTATAACACAGAATGGAATATCAAATATAACATGGTAAAATATTGGTATAGTAGAGTATATAACAAAATATATCAGCAAATATGTCAAAGTATAATAATCAGTCAAACAGTCCAACAGAAAGACAATGGAGGGGCAGAGTGGCATGAGTGTATCAGGTGCTCAGAAACTATTTGGGACTTGTCCCGTTTACTTCTCACATCTCAATACCTATTTACATGTCTGATGCATTTTGAATTTATGACAAGGTAAATAAGAACATAACATAATTGAAGTAAAACATACTGAGATCCTGATGAATTTTATGCAAGCGTGTGTTTGTGTGTGATAAGATATGTATGATGGCATTATTTAAATGTGTGAGATTTTTATGCCTGTGAGAATCATTTGCGGCCACATGAAATAGTTCCCATAATTAAGACACAGACTAGGCTGGTAGGCCTATAAAACACAGTGCCACTCTCACAACATTAATGTATTCACTGTGACTCTCTATCACCGTGTTTTTTTTACACATTTTTATTTTTATTTTTTAAAACAATTGTATTTTTGTTCCCCCCTCTGTGAAGCACTTTGGGCTGCATTTCCTGTATGAAAGGTGCTGTACAAATAAAGTTGAGTTGACTATTATGTGGTAGCAGGTGTTACACCACATTCTGTGACCCGTCGGATTCTGTGACCTGATAAGTGTTTACCCCAGTTTATCCTGAACTAACCCAAAACCAGGCCGGAATATAACCTAAACTAAACTAAGACTGAGACTGAAGGGGTCGCAGAAAATCCTAGGGGGGGAGGGAGAAGTAGACGAAGAAGAAGAAGTAGAAGAAGAAGAAGTAGTAGAAGAAGAAGAAGAAGAAGAAGAAGAAACAAGTCCGGGTCACGTGATTGGGTCGAGCATCTTTTTTTTTTTTTTTTTTTTTTGGTCCATTTTGGATGATAGCAAGAGCTCCGCGCAACCCGAGGAAGGAAGGAAGGAAGGAAGGGAAGGGAAGAAGAAAAAAAAAAATGACCAAACTGCAGTTTTTGAACGTGTTTCTGACTGAGCGTCTCATGCTCGCCGCGCAGGAGATCTACAAATCCGTCGAGGACACGATCCTGGAGTACCAGGAGGAGATCGCCATCCGGGAGCGGGAGAACGACCACCTGAGACGCAGGCTGCGGGACGCCGGGATTGAGATATGGCCAGGTTAGCTCCGCTGAAAGCTAACGGGGTAACGGCAGTTGCGCCCCTTTTTTTTTTTTTTTTTTTTTTTGGTCCTCTCATTAGTTTTGGCAGTGAAATGAAAAAAAAATTAAAAAAAAACGACCGCGTACAACAGGGCGAGATGTGACGGTTTATTATTTTTTTTTTAATGTCGCGTTAACTCGAGCTAGTTGACGTTAGCAGCCTTTGTTCGTTAGCAGCTACGTTAGCGTCGCGCCTCCGTCTTCGTCTGGAGACAAACTCACGGTTTTTTTTTTTTGTTTTTGTTTTTTTTCGCTTTTGACATCCGAGGGACAGGTGGACACCGACTGGAAGCGCGCACGCTGCTCGTTCGTTGTGTGTTTGTGTAAAAATAGTGAAGAAACTCTCCACACAGACGTCTCCCCATGGCTGACATGTCTGCTAAAGCGCTGGGCTTTATTTACTACGAGTGTAAACACGACCTGCTCTCTTAACTTCAGTCCATCTGTAGAGATTTTCTACGCACTTCACACTTTTTATTTGACATTAGTCTCTTTTTTTTTTTTTTAGTGCGTTAGCAGTGTCAAATATGCCAGTTACATCCGCTGTGAATGAACGTAAACACAACACTTAAAGGTCCAACGGAGTGAATACTTTATGTAAGCAAAACATTGTTGACTGTTTTTATACCCGATCGAAATGCATTTCACACGTGTTTATTGTGTTGGAAGTTATTTTGTAACTAAATTGATTATTAAAGAAGATGTGTCTGTATTTTGGGTGAGTTACCTCCTCTGCTGCACAGCCTCCTGGAGTAAAAACACTAGTACTGTACTGTGTGTTGACCAGCTCAGTTAGACATGTGGTGTATCACCAAAGTTTAGATATTTCTATTCTGTTAGTTTCAGTCAACAAGACTTTAATGGGAAAAGTCTGGTAAATGGGTTTTTTAACAGAAGAAAAACATTTTCCATGTGCTCTTGTGGCTCTGGCATAGTTTTACAGTCTCTTCCTGATGTGTTTAGTCAAGTCAGTTTTGATATTTAAATACAACTTTCATAAGTAAACTATGAAATTCTGTGGACAACTATTGTGCACTATGCCATGGACACAGTTGTGTTGTAGTTCATATTTTAATCCGAGTCTCTTCCTCCTGTTTCTCAGATCGTCCGTCCATGGCGCTGCTGGACGAGGAGGATGGTGAACATCCACGGCGCGAGTGGAGTCCCAGCATGGGGCACGAAGAGCGTATCCCTGTTCAGATTAAGGATAAAAGAGATCTCAGGGCCAACCAAGGAGACGATCAGCTTCATGGCCATGGCTCTTGCAGCACGCCGGAGAACATGTTCACTCCCCCGCGTGTTGGAAATGAATATCCCCAAGACGCCCCCCACACATCCAACCTCCCTCAGAGTCAAGGCGTGGAGAACAGGGAGAGGGATCCTGGATCTCGAGGCCCCTCGAGGCATGTGAAGGTAGAGAGTGGAGGAGGCCACAGAGGCTCCACTTCGTCCAACAGTGGCGCCCAGCCCCTCGCGCCAGTCAACCCAAACTGCTCTAATGAAAACAATATTGACATAATTGGGGTGGAGAATGGAGGACAAATGGTTGGCGCTAAGGGAAATGGAACTGGAGCTAACAGAGGACAAGCGTCTCACGTGCGCAACCAAGGAGCCAACGCCGTGGACTGCCCCCATCAAAAATCCCCCCTACAAGGCCACATGTCGTCCTTTTGCTGCAAGGTTTGCGGTGAGGCGTTTAGTCACGTCGGCCACCTGCACGTGCACGTACAAGTGCACACGCGAGAAAAACCTTACCGCTGTGGAGTATGCGGGAAATGCTGCAGCTCCTCGGGCAGACTCCAGGAGCACCAGCGTAGCCACACGGGAGAAAAACCGTTCCGCTGCCAGATTTGTGGAAAGGGCTTCACGCAGATGGCTCACTTGAAGGTACACATGAGGATCCATACCGGGGAGAAGCCATACAGTTGTCCTGTGTGCGGCAAATGCTTCAGCCGTTCTGACAAAATCAAAAGGCATCTCCAGACCCATAGCCGTGAGGGAACATATTTCTCAGGGCAATGATGCAAGTGTGTTGTTAAACCACCCGGGTTGTGAATCATATTGATGTGGGAAACCCCTACAAAAAGCTAAAATTGCTGCCATGACGACAAGGCTTTTTTTCTACTTTCCAAGAACTAGGGATTCTGCAACTGTTAGTCAAAGTTTCTTATCTAACCTAATACTGCTCACGCCATAGTCCCTCAATAGAATTTGTATTAGCCAGTTTAGTATGTAATTTACTTAATTTTTCACTTGTCACTGAGTATTAAATCTCTAAGACACAATTTGAGTTATTAGCTAGCCTTTCTGAATTATCTAGCCTTTCCGTAGTCATATAATTAGCATGATGAAGTCTTCCACACATGCCTTGAAACTGAGATGCATTAAGAAATGCAACAATGTTCAGCGCGGTCACAGTTTCTTATCAACCAGTCACTTCATATCCATAAGTTTACACTTGAGTTGAAAATCTGCAGACTTGACATCTATCTTGTAATCATTATTTTAAGACCTTAAATTAATAGTCCGTATGCGTGAAATTATCTCAATTTCCTCAGTTAACTAGAAAATTGATGGCCTGACAAATGAAGCCTGTCCCCTCTGGCGTATTCTAACACTGCCAGTAATTTTTTGTTTTTTCATGTAGCAATTAAAAAACTGAAACAAGATTTAGGCAAACAGAAAGCCACTAAAATGCCTCCGTAAACTGTAGACATGACTGATTTACAAGGATAAGTTTGACCCGGCACTTATCTCCATTTTAGTCATTTTAACTTCCTTTTTCTTCCGAGAGCTGTTACATTGTTGCAGAGCTAAATACTGCCATCTCACATTGTCAGTACTTCATGTTGCCATTGAAATATGGACAAATCTATTGTGAGACTGCTCCACTATTTTGTGAAATAATGTGATAGTCTGTAAAATACCACTAGTCACGATCTACCATGCATTTAGGAATTTTGTGGTGTCTTTTTTTTATTTTTTATGACATGCACTATTACATCTGTCTAAGACGATGCAGAAATTCACTCAACAATAGGGCCGTACAGTATTAGCTGAACCTACCTGTGGTTTTTCAGGGGTCTCAGTCTGCAGAAATGTATGTTCACCTGTTTTTCCACCACAATGGTCATTCACATGTGAGGTATTTTTGGAGTGGCCTCAGTTGTGGTTGATTTTCAGAAGTGATGGTTGGTTTTATCATGGAATCAGGTGCTTCCTCTGCCCATCTTGGAGTGACCCCCCTGAACAGCAGACCCTACAGTTACCTTTCTCCTCTCAGGACTAATGCTGCATTCATAACATAAGGGCATAGCAGAAATACTAATGTCTGACTTGAAACAGCTATTCTAAAAGTCAGAAACTCAGGGTTTGTGAGTTTTCCCATGGAATCTGGCCCTGCTTGTTGCAGGAATAAACATGACAATAACAATTTAAAAACATAACAATTTGCCTATGAATGTCCTTCAAGAAGATGAACTAAATAAACGACGATCCCGTCAGAGTGTGTCAGAGCTCAGGTGTCGCTCTGAGATGCACACCAGTGACCCCTCCATGTGTGATGAATGCAGCATGAGACAACTACAGCACGTCCTCACAACTGACCAGCAGCCCTACACTCAGTCTTCTCTGGGACACCTTTGCTCCCCCTGCACACACACTCTACTGTACAGTGTTGTATCATTGCGTATTAAATGTTATTTTTTAATAAAGTAGTAATTGAGTATCCATTGTAATTGCCCTGTATTCTGTGTGAACAAAGCTAAGAATCTAACATGAAATGGTGCTGATGATCAGTGCTGCTCTACTGTTATACAGAGGTTAACCTCCCGTCACTTCTGGGGCATCTCTCTGTATACAGACTAAACTCATGTTATCTCAAATGTTCATTAGCAGTGTTTAAAAAAAACAGTTCAGTTTTAAGTGGACAATAAAAATGAGCCTTTTTTCAGATTGAACTTGAACGTAAATGTCTGCTAAATTAGACAACCTTTCAAAAACCGAGTGTAGACCTTTCTCTCTTCTCTTTCATTTAAGAAAAACATTAACGATGCCTCAGTATTCAAGTGTCCCAGTAGTGTGACAGTGAGCCACCGTAAGTGTGATTTTTGGCCAGCAAGCATTTTGACAAGCAATATTTTAAAAAGAAAAGAAAATGAGTGGTTCAAAATAAAGGGTCCACTCTTGTATTTTGTAGTAACAGATTTGCAACACCTGGTGGCGTACTTTCCATTTCAATGTTTTCCATGAGTATCTTGACAGTACATTTAAAATTGCCACCTGCCATGTTCTATATTTCTTCATGTTTTTATCTGAGTGATTGATTAAATGCAATCAGTGCATCTCCAACTACGTTTATACCTCAAATTAAAAGCAAATAAAGTAATTAAAGGAACAAGTGGAAACTGGAATTTGCCATTGCCATCGAGATCATATAGTTTTGTAGTGGGTTCAGTTCTTCTACACATTATGAATTCACAGACAACTGCTAATTTAGAAGTATTTAGTTATATCAACGTTGTGCTGGACCATGTATTTACACATGACAGCCTGCAAGCTTAATATTTTTGAAAAGAGTCAGTAAGCGATAGACAGTCACTGAAACCCCTGACAAGGTTTTTGCACCAGTTAATCATTTAGAACAGCTACAATTTGTTTCCAATGACATCTTCATGATATATGAGATGTGACATCTTGAGATGTGAAGGAATACTCACTCATTCCTGTGAAATTTTTTATCACAGTCACACTGTATTGTGTTTCAATGTGGACGATAAAGGCATGTCTGCCAGCAGCCATGCATACTGAGAATAATTACAAAATCAAGGAGACCTTACAGATCAAACTTGGATACTGGGATTTGCAGTGAGATGCCACATCTCCTGGAGGTGCAGGCAGGCAGGAAACGATGGATGCGCGCAGCAGGAAAGGCCAGGAGGTCCAATCATACGAAGCCAGGAGACCGAGGAAGATTTTTCATAACATTTCATTATGAATTCCAGGAGCTGCCAAACAGGCTATTTAGGTAAACTTCCGTTTTAAGGCAGATCAGTCTAGTTACTAAAAGGCAATCCAAAGTAACAAGCAAGCTAAGTACTCTGTTATTGAATGATTACACTACCCAATCACAGGCAATCAAATCAGAACCCTGCAGTGTAATCAGCCCTCAAAATCAGATGAAGGCTTGTGTAAACGGATTCATGTGATATGAATTTAATTACCATGCAGCTACTGAGCTGATATTTTATACCATAGCTGATGTCTGTTGATACACCTTTACAATTACTTCTTAGCCTACTTTTTGACAGACACTTTTATCCAAGATAATTCTAGGTTTCCATTTCACATTTTGATCAATCACCATGTCCTTAATATCTAAAAATAGTGACGAGCATCAATATTTTATGAGCTATAGAGCTCTCAATGTCTGACAGCTGTCGATTGATTGAGTGAGTGGTGACACGAGTGTTCTCCAGGGATTCTTTCAAATGTTGATGGATCTCCAGTTTAAGCATTCATTGACGATGGCAGTTAATAACCCATGAGGCATAAATATTAAGTTTCATGTGGTTTGTAGTCAGTAGTTGCATGTAGATTAGAAGCGAAGTGTATTGGAGATAAATATCAGTCGAAGGGGTGTGTTCAATGGGGCTGTGAACACAACTGATCTCTTGTTTTTCACAATGAGGAAGATCATTTGTGTCTACATCACATTTGTAAGCAGATCTCTGATCGTAGATGAATATATTTCAGCCACAGGACAGTAATTCATAACTCAATCTCATCTTTAGCAAATGAAGAAACAAAATAAATACATAGATTGTGATTTCAGTCACAGATCCACTGGACCTCCGCTGCAAAACCTGAAGCTTGGACACAACACCTACTGTGCCTGATATGTAGTGTGGTGCTCTGTCCCTGTTTTTTGCCTCTAGTTTGTTTTTGAAAGTCAGCTCTGTGTGTCAGTTTTCTGGACATCTATTGACTTTTCTTTCACTCCATGGGAGCAGCATTCATCTCTTCAGAGCGGCCTGCAGGGAGCCTGTACATTATTTTTCTGTGGCCCTGCACTGCGGGCAGCCACTACAGGCCTGTCCAGGAGGCCAGAGTTTCTATTAACCCATGCTGTGCTTTTATTTACTGAGAACACTGTGTATGTAAAACTTCATAGTTTATTATGACAACAAAGAGAATTAATTCAATTTTATGATCAGGTTTATGGCCAATTTCCATCCTGTGTCAATTTCAATAAATTACCTCAAGTCATTTACTCTATTTCCCTTCACGTAAACAGTTTTTAGTTTGATAGATTACTGAGAGGAAGCAGTGTGTGCACGGAGTTTCATTTTTTTTAGCACACACATCATGAACACATTTAAATGTCAAACAGCCTTAATGGTTTAGTTTTACAGACATTTTGGGGAACATGCATATTAACTTTCTTACCGTGAGGTTGCCACGCAACCAGCGGAAGTCACTGCGTGTGGCCCAGAATAGTGTGGCACACAACCCTGTGTAAAACTACAGCTTGTTGCTTTTACACTTCTGTTGTGTACGGATTAAACAAATGAGATTTAACATGTTAATTAGTGAGCTGTAGAGGTGATGGTAGACAAATGTTATTACTTTAGGACACCTTCACCCCGTTTCTCCTCTTTGTGCAAGTTAAACGTGTTGTGGAGTTTTCTTGTAAAAAAGACAAAACAAAAATGTACATTCAACAAACATGTTTCTCACCAAAAGTCATTGTGTGTATCCTTGAGGTTTAGAAAATGTGATGATGGCATTTCCTTCCTCATAACACATTTGCAAAGCCAATTTGTCGTAAAAGTTTGAATCCTACGTTGTACGTCAAATAGAAAAATTGCTCCACAGCGCTACTAAAGGTCAGAAACTCCAAAGGCTGTAGCTTCAGATTTACAATACAGACATGAGAGTGGTATCAATCTGCTCTTCTAACTCGTGGCAAGAAAGCTAGAGTGAGATGTCAAGAAGAATGTTTACAGAAAGAGCTCTCTGAGAAATGACAGATAGCAGGCTGCTGCTTGTGATTTCCACTCAAACCAACAGATGACTGATTGAGAGTTTTCAGTTTAATTTTCCCCCTGACAGATTCGGGTTAGCCTTGAAAACAGTTTGAATAGTTGGAACAGACGTAAAAAAAGTGCCTCAAAGTTGCCAGAATATTTCGATCAGAAAAATTCACCACTACATTATTGTTTAGCATTATTGTTAACATTAAAAAAATACCTCTCTGCTGTGTATGTAATGCCATGATAGAATGTACATGTTCAGGCTCTTTCAGATTGACATATTGATTTGTTTATTAATTTGTTTTGCAGCAACTGTAACTAATCCTGAGGATGAGTTATTTCCTTGTGAAAATAAACTCTAATTGATCCAGCAGTAGTAGTGGCACATACAATATCTCTGGGGATGTTTTCATTTTACAGCTATCTCAACACTCTCAAACACACACACACATCAGCTGAAAAATATAATAATATGTGATTAATTTCTCACACCTCACATATCCTGCAGCTTCTGTCTGACCGCTCTATGACGCATCGATCTGTTCTTCACAGAGATGAGACAGCAGGATTACGCCTCCATCTGTGTGATCCCTGTTTTATCTCAAGATTCAACTTCGCCTCTGGAGGACTGTGGAAATGAAAGCATATATTGAATGTCGGCAGGAGCCTAAGTGATTTGAGGGCCAGCCAGAAAGATGTGGCTGCATAAATAATGCTTCCTCAATATCTACTAGTGTGTAGTCAATAAGTCAGTAATGTGGTTTCAGTGTACTAGATTTGTACATACTGCGAGTGATTTAACAGAATGATGATAACTGTATATGTTATAAATTAATTTCATGATTTAGGAAACTATATGTTTGGTGGATGGATTTAGATTTCCTTTTTAAAAATTTACCTTAAAACTAACTTTTCTGAAAACTAATTTAAGTGCCACAGCAAACCTTGGACTGCTGGTTTGCACACAAATTATTCCTATGAGCTCTATGCAATGAGGTATACAGATTTTATATATGTATATATAATATGTATATATTACCTTTTTTATTGGTCTTGTCTTGAGGTGCATTACTTACTGTGAAGGAATTTTCCTTCTTGTATGTTAAATTTCCCTCTTGTAGGTTAAAGGTAACTTAAGACAGTGCTTCACAGGTCAGGTCAACTGCCTGTCTCTGTTCACCTGTCTCACTCTGTGTGCCTGACAAGGCTGAGTTGGCTCTGGCATCTGGTAGACCAAGGTCTGCTAGATATCTTCTGTTTTCAGGATTAGACACAACAGGCTGGAGCCTGGTTGTTGACGCTGGATAAGAGAGACTGTAGAGAGGCTATGCTGTTGCTAGGACAGCAATGGTTGACGTCTTTCCTTGTTTGGATCTGATATCCAATAGAGTCCTCACACATGACAGACTGAGTTAGGAACAACCCTATTTGGATATAGCGGAACTTATCAGTTTTGGGGAGGGTTAAATACTGAGCTTCAGGACACCATCTTCAAGTTTGGGTAGCAGTACGCTATGATTCACACGTGGTGTTTCCCTTTTCTCCTCGATCGAGCTTCAATAAATATTCCTGTGTAAGACATCCAGGTCTCCTGAAACTTCTTGTTAGAGTGAACCAGCTCTAAGATTTCCCTCACACTTACGACTTACCTTTCATTAATTGATCCAACTGTGTTTATTGTTTCACTATAGGTGGATGTTGTAGAAATGTCTGTGATAAAGTGAATTCAAAAAAGCAGTTGCCTTTCAGAGTTTTATTGCAATATTCAGTCAAACGTTTGCAAATGGATTCACCATTTACCGGCTGAGCGAATGCTGGGTACAGGTTCAGGCACCATATTTGCACATGAAGTCTCATGCGTAACAGGCTAACAATGGACCTTTATGGATACACAGGGGCTCAGAACCACAGCTTTTCATTCATAACTCCATCTATCCTCCTTTCCTCAGGGAGTCTTCCTCTCTGCCTCTGTCTGCTGAGAATTATAAGTTGAACCCCATAGCGGCAGTTGAACACGTTAAAGTATCACCCTGTGTTAATATAGAAAAGACAGTATAGCAGAGAGAGTGCTCATAATCATAAAACATTAATTTCAAAACAATAAAAACACAATAAGCATTTCCATAACAGCAGGTTTCTATACTATAGTCATCATGTCATCTTGTAATGTGTAGTTTTAGTTAGTTTAGTTTTGTGTTAGTGATACATATTGTATCGGTAGTATGCCTTAAACCTGTAAGAACTGTTTTTTTTAGCTGTGAACACAATAGACTCTGATGTGTCATTTTTCAACATGATATCACAAAGTTGTCAGCAAACAGCTGGTTAATTAAACATCCAGCAGATACAGAGCAACATTATCATTCATTTGGAGTTGTGTTTTTCTGTCACCTGATGAATCTAAACCCCATATTCCCTCTCCTTTTAGCTCTGTGTGTGGTCTCTACCAAATCCTGAGGGAAATATCTGGCACTTTACCTACTAAATGCTCCACTGTGTTCATCAGCCAGTCTGCCGTTTGATGCTGGGCAGATAGAGTACAGTGGGTTTTTAGAGCTATTTCCCTGAAAACAGCTGCCTGCTGCAGCCAAAAACTGTGAGAGTGGTGAGTGTGAATCAAAACAGTAAAGTTGTGGCCCAGACAGCTAAACAATGAACTGAAAGACACTGAAACACTTCAGAGAACTGCAGAATCTGGAAATAATTTCCTGTGGGTTTCTCACTATGAGTGACCCCCCATTTGAACTGACATTATAAAAGACTGTTGTATTACATGAAAACCAGTTAATAATTTCACTGTTGTTGGAGCTGCTTTTTAGTTCACAGGACACCATGTGTAAACACAGTAACTGCACATTCAAATGTATTGTGTTCTCCTTTTTTTTAAATACCAGAATGTCACCAGTGCGTAATTCCTTTACAGTTACTGGAAGCTGAGATAAGGTGGCAAAAATAGACTGTTCACATGACTGTTTTCTCCACTAGAAGGGCGCCCTAGAGGGGACTTGATCAGACTTCCCTGGATATTGGGCCACCGTAGAGGGCACTTTATCATGTTTTATCTACCTTAGGAGCATCCAAGAAGGCACTTTTGCTGTGTGTTTTTTTTTTCAAACATGGGGGCTCCAGGATGAGTCCCCTCCCTGAGTGTATACAAGTGTATAAAATCAGTTCTTGAACCTAACAGATTAAAACTCAAGGACTGATTATTAAGTAGTCCTTCCTTCCTTTCAATTTTGACCTCATAAGTCACTGAGGCCAAAGTCTCTCGTGCTATAAAGAGTTGTGGCTTTACACTAATATGATTTGCCATGTGGACTAATTACTATATATAATCTCTTGGAAAATCCATAATAAGCATTGCAGGAACTTAATTTGTCCATAATAGGATTAAAGACCTCAGTCACAAATACCATCAACAGTACACTTTTGTTTCTTCCTCTTACTTCCAGCTTTAGAAAGAGCTGGAGGGAAAAGCTTGGATATAAAATGCTACCACAAATTGAGTTGTTCAAAAGAGAAAGAAAGAATGGAAGTTTGAGAATATCTGTGGAAGAAAAAAAAAAAAAAGAGGTATTTGGAGAGTTACTGTTGTGCAGGAGTGACATATTTTGCAATAAATCCTTGGTATCAGTATAAAACTGGGGCTCCTAGGTTTGGTAGATTAAAGCTGCATCGGCGCTTGAGTTTACCTTAACTGGTCTGACAGAGGTGTTCCTTAAAGAACATAGAAAAACAACACAGGGAACAGGATTCTGGCTTCTAATGCACATCTGTGCATCCCACACCCTGAATTCAATCAAAATATCTAGAACAACTACATCAGGGATTCAAGAGAGGAAGGCAGCATCAATAATCTATGCCACCTGCACCCATTCTGCATTTTCAGTGATCATGTCTGATCGCATCTGCACAGGCAAATATCTAGTTTTTCAATCAACTGTCCAACAGATCAGATGCACTCATGCATTTAATACCATGAGGAAAATAATAATATAATTTTCTTTGGTGTACAGCTAACGTAGCTAAAGTAAAATTAAATTTGGGGCCCCATCCTAACATCCTCCTGCCACTGCTCTTCCCCCTCTTTTTCCATTTAACCTTATCTCTACCACTTTTCTTACATAATAATATATTTTTTATTCATATCCTCTCCACCTCTCCTCACCCCCCCCCCCCCCCCCCCCCCCCCCCCCCCTTTCCATCCATCACTTCCTCCTCCACTCTCACACTCTCTCGCAGCCTGGCCATCTCTCGACCCTGCCATCATATTTCACAGTGGTCATTTAATGTTGATGTCAGCCTACGTGCACATGCACTGTCTGAGCCCATAAGTCTCCAGGATCACAGGCGTAGTGATATTTCCGATCCCCCTATCCAGGCAAACAGGGAAATCTGTGTGTTTTTCCACCTACTGGCAGTGATCGCCTGTAAGTGGCTGAATGAATCAACCCAGCAGAGTTTTATGATGCTGTGTGGGATAGTAAATCACCACGGAGGTGACACACATGTTGTTGGCCCTCCTTAGAATCACCTGCAGTTTGACAAAACAGATTAAACACTCCAGAGGCTTGCTGGTTATATCAGAAAGAGCAAGAAAAAAACTATAAAGAACTAATTTCAGATATAAAGAGGCCTAAATTATATTTCACATACCAAGGAACCTTGGTATAATTGACTGTTCGCTAAACCCTGACCCCAAATAGTGGTTGTCAAAACGTATCTTAGCAACTGTAAGATGGCATGACAGGCTTCTCGAGCTTCAGGTTTCTCCACATGTTGAAGCAGTGCACATGGGGCTCTAATAAGAGTGATGCTCTGCATCCAAAGGGTGTGAAAAGTGGTGTCTTTTTTCATACATTTTAACTAAAAACAATAGAAAAGTGTAAAGAATGGATTATTTAGAGGTGCATCCAATGTCAAGGAGCATACAATAGTCTTTATATCCTGAAATAGAAAGCTTGACAGGCATAGCAGCAGCAATTAAGGCAGAAGGGCTCATTTTATTCCATATTTTTTTGCTTTAAATGTCATCATTTAATTAGGCCTATTGTTCCTTACTAGAAACTATTACCAGGACCTGTTTCGGTGCTCTTTGCCTCCTGTCTACCACTCGTTGGTTATGTATTCATACACGGCATCATATGCTGTTTTTACAAGATCTTTTTATGGCCTTTCTGCTTCACTGGACAGTTTTAAGTGGAGAATGACGCGAGGGATGGGAGTGAGGGATGGGCGGGTGACATGCAACATATAAGTCACATACAGAAGCCAATTTTTGGTCTGCAGTAACACCCCTCTCTCTGAATTGTTTGCTTGTATAGTTCTGGTCTAGGGTCACTAGGAATATCCCTTTTAACCAAAATTCCTATTTGGATACTGGATATTGTTTATCAAGCAATTTTGTGTGTTACTTTTTCCAGAAATGTTGAATTTGGCCTCAGTTTATTGTTTAGTTTAGTTTCAGTCAGAACAAGCACATTTCTGGGCAAGTACGCACTTAAAAACACATGTTTTATGTCCCAACTTGTAAAAATGAATAGAATAGCGCTACGTGGTGCTTTGGGGTCTAGAGGTTTAATAACTGCAATAACCTTTATAAACAAGATAATTTTCCCATGGAAAATTGTTACCAAGTTATTCTGAAGTTACGGTAGGTAGATACATCACTGTAAAGTTACTGAAATACCAGAATTACTATAATACTGCCTACTTTTAGTCCGGCTACTACTTTGTGTTGACAGAAAGAGGGAGAGAAAGGGGGCAAGAGAACCAGAGAGAAAGCAAATGAGAGGGTGAGGGAGTCTTGGTTCAGTGGACACTGAGTTTAGTGGGCCTCATTAGAGATAAAGCTTCATAATAGAGGACACTCACTAACAACCCCGGTGCTTTGACCCCAGTAGGGCGACGGGGTTCAGAGAGGATAGGCTTGGATGAATACATCAAGGATTAGGAGTGCCCCACTTGGGTCCCTGGAGCTCCACTGCTGTTATTTATCCGGATGACAAAATTACCCTAAAAATCAATAACATTAATAGACTAACCCATTAAACGAACTGGCTGAGCTCCAGAAAAGGATAAAGAATTTTAGGCACGCAATAAGTGATTTACGGCACTCTTTCTCTTCCTGCCCAAAGCTGGGTACTTATAAACTATTGAAATCTGAATGATGTTTTGAAAGCAATACACATAACTTTAACAGTTTCAAGCCAAAAGAGAGAGCCATGTGCAGTTATTTCATTACTTTTGCCACCAAGAAAATTTAAATGAAATTGAGGATACTAGCTATCTTAAAAACTGTATCTGGGAAGTTTCTGTCTTTTAGAAGCTCATCTCTCTTTTGGAATATGGAGCCATTCATTTAAGGTAACTTTTTTGGAACAATTTTCTTAGAGACTGCAGGTTTTGCCACTGATGTCCTTTAGTCAAGCTTGCAGGGAGGGTTAAATGCAAGTCATACGTCTGGGGAGCATGAATGCAATTAGACGCTGCTAAGAAATATTTTCCAAGCATGCAGATAAGATCAATAAGCTCTACGTGACTGTATCATCAGAGCTCTCCCTCTCCCACTCTTGATCAAAACAACCATCTCTCTTTCCTTCTCATCTCAATGCAATTTCAAGGTGCGCTGCATCATTTCCAGGTACACAAATGCCTCATACTTTATTATACATATATATATATATATATATATATACATACATTTATAGAATTATAAGTATATTATAAGTATATATATATAATTCTATCGATTTATTTTTAAATGATTAACTCACCCACAACAAGTTATTAATGACCAACATGACAGGGTCCACAGATAACCTGAGAGGATAATTCATGATATGTTTTTATTTAATGTATTTCTAATTGATCAGTTGGTACAAGGAATATTTTCTCATTGCTTAAGATAAATGTTTTTTTTTGTTGTATAATAAGTACATTTAATTGATTAAGCAATGAGAGGACCTATGAGTAAAACAGATAAACCTCTCAGATAAGTATTTCTTAAGAATGTAAAGGACCCACCAAATCCAAAATGTGACAAAAAAAACCTGTCAAGGCACATTATAAACTTTTTTATAAATAACACACAGGGAAATCGTGACAAGCTGACAAAGTAAAACAATCTTGTTAACATTGTAAGTTTGATCAAATCAATACAAATCTCCCTCGGCGTATCCTCAGAGGTAATTCTAAATTTAGTCCAGTCAGTCACTGAGATGGGTCGATCAAAATGTCAGCGTGAAACACAGGAGCGAGCTGAAGCAGAGACACGGAGGCCTTTGAGTCTGTGAGCGTCTCGGCTCGGTTCCTTGGCGAGCAGCAGTCAGTCGTGGCCGTGTGTTTCTGCATGAATGCTCAGGCTGTTCTTTGAGGCAGTGACGTATCAAACAAATGTCAGAGCACTGACCACCACATTTACAGAGGTAACACTGCTGGAGCCCACAGCTGTCCAAACCAACAGCATTTCAGCTCTCTCTTTTCACTGTATAAGATCCCACTTCTCTTTCTTGTGCTTAAAACTACATATGGTGAAATGTAAATCTCTGGAGAGACACAATATGAAAAAGTGAAGAAGTGCTTACCATATTCTACTGGATTCACGAGCACTTACATTTTTTTTATTTCCAATTAGACAAATGCAATTTTTTAAATAAACTTTAATTTCAGATAAGGCCCTTTTCTGTGAAAGAATATAGATAAACTGTTGTATTTCTTTCTCCAATCAAGCTTCAAATAGGTATAAAGGTCACCTGGATGGATGTTAAATGTACTTTGTTGTATTTTCCAGTTTTCCAAACCTGCAATCTATGAAACCCTGCAGTGCTGACATTTGTCGCTGCAAAAGCGTTGTATCACAGAGACAATGACCTACCTGGGGAGGGAAGGACACAGACAATTTGAAGACATTTAGTGTCACTGTCATATAATGTTAATCAGTGAAATGCTGCAGATATCATTTGTGGAATTCAGCGACCCAAGTAGCCAAAATATTCTGCAGGGATAACAGACAATAACCCCCCGTGGCTGCACACAGATCGGAATAAAGCAGACATAGAGCTTCCTGATGGTTTGACACAACATAACAATCATAACACGCTAAGATCAAAATGACATTCACAGTAGAAAGCCTCTCTGGATAATGGAGACAAATCAGAGCAGGAGGAAGTAATGGGAAGCTCCAATAACATAATTTAAAGCACCAACCAGCCATTATAAGGACTAATCCATGCCTTTAAAAAAGTAGATTTACACTTTGGGAACTACGCTTCTTCGCTTTGTTGCCGAGAGTTAGACCGGAAGAATGATACCACTCTCATGTCGGTACGCTGAATATGAAGCTACAGCCAGGAGACATTTAGTTAAAGCTTGGCTTAAGGACTGGAGATGAAACAGCTTGTACAAAGATATAAAAAAAACACCTACGTACAATTTGTCATTCTTACACTTCTAAACAAACAAGATATAATGTGTTAATTAGTGAGATTTCGAGGTGCTGGTAGGCTAGCTGTTTCCCCCTGTTTCCAGTCCAGCAAGCTGCTAGAAGACATTATGGCAGCAGAATGTCAACATGCCAAAAATCCACTTAGTTTAGACGGGCTCTTGGCATGAGTTTAAGTGACCTTTAAAATATCAAAATAACAGAAGGCCTTTTAACCACCACCAACATATACGTATGCGATGGTCGGCAACGAGAGAGTGACATACTGTACGTGTTCTTTAATCTCAGGATATGGTATTACTTTATTATTCCTAATGTTATTGTCTAAACCTGTGAGGCTATATCAACCTAGTTTGAACCTGGTAACACTTTATTTGAGTCAATAAATTCTGTTGCCAAGTATGCAAATTGCTCCGTCTATTTTACAGGAAATAATAAAGCTGTGACTCTATTGGTGTTTGGACCCAAAAGTAAGGGCTAAAAATAATAAATGACATCCACATATACTACAGATATACAGTACGTGGAGGTCATTTTAACAGTTCAGTTAGGAGAGGCACTGTTCTGTTCCAGCACAGCTGTGTGTAGCATTACAATGAGCTTTGGCTCTCAGTATGTCTGAGTCGATACTGCAGCCACAGGATAAGAAATACAACAAAAAAAGGGGAGTCAGGTGAGATAAGATGTTATTTATTTTTTATTCACACAAATAAAATCTGCAATGACAAATTAACCAATTAAAAAATAATTGCTTGGGATGGATACACTTTCTCTTTTTTTCACTGACAAAAAGATTTTGATAAATTGCCTTAATTAAAGCTTGTTTCGGTTCAGTGATCATCTCACTCTGCGGGATTCATGTGTGCTACCAGCTCTGACAGGGTTTTGATGGTCGGCGGACACGGCTGGAGAATGAAGCACATGTTGGACAGCAACTGTTTTAGTGAAAAGCCATAACAAAGCCTCTAAACAATCTGCTGACAGTGTGGGCCCAGTCTGAGCGTGGCGGGCGTTTGCAATTTACAATTAATCTCACAACATGGCGACTCAAGACAGTGTGTTGATGCAGTTGCCTCTTAGGTAAGCAGTTTTCTTAATGAAACTGACCCTCTGCAAAATTGCTATTTTTGCCAATTGCCCACTATTTCCTCTGCATGAGCTAAAGCAGTTCTAATATTATGCAAATTTATGGGACTAGTTACATTTCAGTTTTTATGTGGATGAAACAAATGAGCTATTGTTCCCCCTGTCTTTATGCTAAGCTAACTATCTCTTGACTCCAGCTTCATAGCTCCCAAAATGTCAAACTACTCTTTTAAAGTCAGAAAATACAAAGCCACACACAAAAACAGTTTTGTGAGGTTCCTTTTGATGAATAATGTTCAACTATTTTCACTTTGAAGTCACAAGTCTCTACAGGCACCTAAACTTCTGATCCTATTTTTTCCACAATGGCTCACTTTCCAGCAGGTCCCCTTTAAAGTCAAATATTATTTGATTTCAATATATATAAGTCTCGATTCCACCCAGAATATTAACATTTGTGGTATGTTCTGGGCTAAAAATCTGTCAGTGAAAGAAAGAGAGGAGATAAATGAACAGCTCCAAAAAGTAAAAGGTTCGGATTTGAGCACAGCATTTCCAATGATCAAAGTAACACTTTCACATTGTTTCACATGTACTAAAAAAGTATAATAAATTGAGGTTGAGCATATTAAAGGTGAAAAAATACAACATCTATTCCATGCAACAATATCATTTGGAGGGCAATATAATACCAAAGGCTTTTTGGTGGGTGCCTAATTCATTTAGATTCTGGCAGCCCCTCAGTTGATTCATCTAAAGATGCTGTGCACATAATGACCTTGTGAGGTGTGATTGAGTAGAGATATTGTCATGCAGAGAGAGATTTTGTTTGTGCTACATTTTTATTTGCATACGTTTCTGATTAAAATGAAAAGTCGTTGATATTTATTCAAGCAACAGAGAAGCAAAGAATTGTCTCGGAGAATCAGAAGCTTGTAGCCCTTGAGTGTCCATTTTATCGATTTTTTAAAATAATACTTGTGTTTCTTGCCTTTGACCAGTTTAACGTCTCTCTGCAATTGATGTTGTATCAGGAGAACTTAAAAGAGCAATCTTGTGTAGTATCTTGTTTTTCTTGCCTTCTTGAGACCTTCTCTGGTAACAAAGTGATTTTTGAATACCTCTCCAATCAGTCTGTGAGTTAAATAATTTTAAACAGCCAAGTGTTTTTTCTATTTGTGATAGTCTCAGTAATCATGTCTGTTGTCAGATGTTACAATGTTGCAGTCATTTTCTCAGTTTAATGGACATGCTTCAAGAAAAACAGGCTTAACTTTATGTTTTTTTTTCATAGAGGGAGAGAGATGAGACATGAAGGAGAAAGGTCGCAGCAGGATTTCACGCTAAGCCAAGAGGCCACACCACTGAGAGGGAACGATTTTCTGATTTGGTCTTAGGGTGAAGAAAATAGCTATTTTTAGCCTTAACTGAATCTAATAGCAGCATAAGATAAGAAAGCTTTCGGTTTCATCTCTTGTTATTACAGTGAAAAACTACAGATTAGAAAATAATTCATTTTTGAAGTAGCTGAATTACTTGTTTGTTTTGTTTTTTGGGGGGCAAAACTGTCTGCTGGATGTTATAAATGCTGCAACTTTAACACAATGCTCATGTTAATTTTAAACTACAACACAAATCACAATGCCAAGAATGTTAATTTGCTTAATTGCGTGTAAATAATCGAATTCTTGGAAAAAAAGCAATCAGTTTCTATAATTTTAATTTGAATGTCCACACTTTAAATCTTACTCGCAGACGTCTTGGACTGGAACTTTAAAACCTTGTGGCTGACATTTTGGAGATTAAGACTTTGGAGAGCTCACTGACAAAATCAATCAGAATATAAATCTATTTACATTTTACCACTAACGCCCAACATCCTTTAATGTGAGCAAAACCATTTCCCAGGGGACTCATCTCAATGATAGATGAACAGTGCCAAGGTAAACCACAGACTCATAGCTCACTGTGGGTGAGAGAGAGAGGACAGAGTGCTGCAGAATTTATCCAGAAATCTCACATCTATTTGAGGAATGCAATAGCATAAACTCTGCATGGCAGGGAAGGAATAATTCTTGCTTTATTACAATGCTTGGTCACACCAGTGTTTATAAAAGAGGGAAAGAGTGCCTGCTTTTTTAAAATCATTGTTGAGGTCAAATGGTTGCTCTGGCCTCATGAACTGTGAGCTCAGTGCTATGAACACATGCACACACTCAAAGGGATCCTAAGCCTCTTTTGTGGCATGACTCAACTTTAAATCCTGATGCTTTAATAGTGCATTTCTTGTCTGTCATAAGCATGGAATCACCTTTAGATATGATATTATGATTGTTGAGATTAGTCAGTAATGAATGCACAAGCTATGGAGTTTAATTACAAATAAGAAATTCCAAAAACACTTTTTAATCTGCATTGAGGATAGCACAAGAGAAAGCTAGAAGGGCCAAATGGATGGATTTAACATACAACTACTATTACTACTATTTTATGTGTGGCTACAGTTATTGTAATTTTAAGATGTTGAAGTAATGACTGGAGATATTGAAATATCAAAGCTGAAAATTAGGACTTGAAATCCAAAGCTAGCAGCCAGAACAAACATTTTGCTCAATACTCATTTATGTTCACTTTTTAAAAAGTTCACCATCTGCGCTGGTTCTTTGGAGCAAACATCCTCTGCCTATCCACAAAGCAGACATGGAGAATTTAAATCCCTCTGCAATCCAAACATTGCTCTTATCCCCAGGTCCTGGATTGCAAAAAAAGAAAAAGAAAAAGAAAAAAAAAAACCCTGTAACAATCACAGCTATACTATTGACCAGAAGCAGATGCTGAAGCCTTTTAATTTTCCAGGACACAGCACAGGAGCAAACCTCATATTTGCTACAACTACAAACAAGAAACAGGCTGGCAGGTGTCAGAGAGCCTTTTCAAAGCCCAGCAGGGCCGGCTGATTGGCCAAGGCCACTTTCCCTTCCCAATGAGCCGAACACAGATGATGTAATGGGCATTATCAAAGCCAGCTTTGTTATAGCACTTCTGTGTTTTTTTTCCTCTATCATCTTAATTGGGGTACAGAGATATATGCTGGGCAAGTTGCCAGTTCATCACACTTACTCACACCCACAGTAATAGTTATTGGCTTATGTAATGATTATGTGCCTCCACATATTTTACACTTTTTTTGGGAGGGAAAAGAAAGTTAGCTGGTTAGTGTGTGCGTGTGCATGCATGTGCATGCACGTGTGTGTGTGTGTGTGTGTGTGTGTGTGTTGCCCTGAACGGCTGTGGCAACATACTGATTCTCCAAGTGAAATGTGTTTTAGGCTGATTGCTTGGCACAGACCATAGATGATACCAACAAAATGCAGATGCAGTCTGACTTTGGGTTATTTTTGGTGAATGCTAGAGAAACTGCAAAGTTTGAAATATTTAAAGGTCTGGCACTAGTAATCTGAAGTAGAGATTCGGTGTTTGCTAATCACATCAGTGACAGACATATCTGAGCCCTCTGACAGCACAATGCTAACAGCCCAACTGTCACATTAAATCCTGCTACCAGCAACTGCTGTCCAGATACTTATTTGTAAGCAGCCTGTGAAATCTTTGGCTTAGCAACAATCGCCCGCATGACATTGATGGTGATGATACGACATCCCAACTGCTGTGAGACATCTTACTAGAAAATATGTCCAATACAGACCGGCTGCAGATAGTTTGCCAGGTCCTGCTGAGCCCATCAGAGTATTATTATTATGCAGCCCGCTTCCTCCATCAGAGGTTCATTACCTCCACATGTTTGTTGGCTTGTTGTTAACAAGCCATGTGGGACTGAGATGGTGTAGGCTGATGGACGGGTCACCAGAAGTGCACAGTGGTCAGGGAGACAAACAACGAAGAGAGGACACACACCCAAAGGCCCGTCGTTCTCACCAGGAGAGGAGCTGACAGGTGAGGGCTCAGCTGGCAGTCTGTGGCTGACGAATGCTCGGTTCAGTCAGAGTGGCTGTGAAAGAGACGGACGTAGGCTCTATGCAACATTTTCACATGGAATGATCTCCATACGAGCAAATCTGTTTAATTTTTAATACAAACAACATACACAATAAATGTATCTGTATACAACTTTTAAAGTTTCACACCAAATCAGATAATATAGCTTAAAGTAATTATAAAAGCTGGAGACAGTAGTCACGATTTTATGTGTCAATTTAGACAATAACAAGTAACAGAATAGGAGACAAAACAAATTATAAGGACATATTTCAATAAATACAATTAGTATAAGCTTAGATAAAGAGAAAATAAAATAACTTGAACATGTAGTTAAGTTAAATAACTTACACGGTACAACAAAGAAAGATGAATTTTTAAAAGGTTTTAAAAAAAATCTGCCACTAATCTCTTCCTTAATATTTAACATGGATGTGTTTCTGATATAATCTAAGTATTTGAATAATGATAATGAGCAGATATGTGTATTTACATTTCTTATCTTCTCAGGTGGTATCCACCAGATGAGTGAAAACAAATTTAAAGGGATTTAAAGATCACCTTTCCACAGACTGTTGATCCGAAGCATTAGCTTCACGGCCCAGAGAGACCACCGGTGAATGTCACTAAGAAGTCAAACTGACTTCACTCTTGCTACAAATAGGTTTATTTTTTCAAGATATTCCAATGTTAGAAATGTGAATGAATTAACTAGTTTAATTACACTGGCAAACAACTAACTGTGAAGCTTGATGCTGCTGTTCGTAATAAGTCCCAGCTCCTGGCCACTGGCCAGCTGCTCTTTCCTAAATCAGCAACTATCTGGTAATGATGTTACAGTACCTCAGCTTCCACCAAGGCCACCTGTCTCCTCAAAACACAGCGGGCAAAACAAATTAGTAGTATATGTGGAGACAGGGTTGACAAAGGAAGCCTGAGGTCCATAAAGACGTGAGATAAACACACACTGAGACAATTTACTCCTTCAGAAAACGAAAAAAAAAAATGCAAGTGAAAAGCTAGTGTTTATTCATTAGGGATCTGCTTAAAGAGTCCTGCTCTAAAACGCATAATTAGAATGTTGTTTACCAGAATCTGAGACATGAAACAACCTGTATCCTGAGTGGGTATAATGAGAATGAAATGTGGTGATGAACAAATACTCACGTATGAAATGTATTGTTGAAAATACCAAATAGATATTTGCAACTAAATATATTCCAACACATATTTAGACAGTGCAGTAAGAATGTGTTTCTGTATTATTGCTTAAAATGGTTTGATGAACAAAGCATGAGAAAAGCAGCGTGGAACACACACATGAACACACTCCTCATTATTTTACTGTCCTTACCTTCTGTGTTGAAGTTGCACCTAATAGTCCTGGTGTTTATTTGCTTAATACACATTATCTAAAGTATAAATATCAAGATTTCAAGACATTGGCCAAGTCTCCCTTGAAAAATAAATTCCTAATCTCAGTGGCACTCTCCTGGTTAAAAAGAAGAAAAAAAGAAAATTCTCTATCAATCTAGTTAATTCTTTACACAGCATGCGGTCAATATTAATACTGCAGCAGTTTTAATAGACAAAGGGGAATAAATGCAAGCATTTAGAGTCAGAGCTTTCACTTATTCAATTAAATATCTTAACATCTAAAAGATGCTTTGGCACAGACATTTGTACAGACATTCATGGTTCCCAGATGATGCCCTACTGACTTTGGTGATCCTCTGACTTTTCCTTTAGCGCCAACATGAGTTTGACATTGATTGTTTTGAATGAAATATCTATTGGATGGATCGCCATGAAATTTGGCACACAGCCATCAACAGATCAAATTTTTAATTTGCCCGATTGCATGCCAAGATGGTTAACAAGGTAAGGCAATGTAATTATTCCTGCTAAACATCAACATCTTTGCATTGTCATTAGCCAGGTTTCCATCCAAATGTATTGCAAATTTTAAATAAAGAAACGCAATTGAATGCTTGTTAATTTATTTCAAATTTTGCTGTTCCCATCAACCTTTTCTAATGCAAAACTTAAAAATGCGCATAAAAATGTGTTGAAGGGAACACGACTATTGTGAGCATGTTGGCACACTGATCTATCACCATCAATCAGCCTTTAGCTCAAAGCACCACTGTGCCTCACAGAGCACCTTAGACTCATGGTCAGCCAAATTAGAGGGACAGAAGAAAAGTTCAGTGGAGTCTTTTGCTTTAAAAAATTGGATTTGTTCTTTAATTACTTCTGCTTTTGAAGCCTTCAAGACCTAAATACATTGTCGGTGGGTGTATAAATCTATGTTGAACTTACTGTATTTCTCCATGATACTTTTTAGTGTATCTGATGTATCTGATGTATCATTAACTAGTGTTCTGGTGTTATCTTGAAGATTTTATTACAAACATTCTTCAGAAGCTCTGGTATTTGTGTGTCAACATAACACAAGTCAACAGCATGCAGAATTGATTCCAAAATGAATAAAAACTAATTAAATTCCATCAAAAGGGTTGAAATGCAAAAGTGAACTCTGTTGGAGTTCTGGGAAATTGGGATATAATATAATCCCAAACAATCCAAAACCATTCAGGACTTCTGTATCTAATCTCAAGAGTCCACTGATTGTGTAAGATTTATGCAATACATCTTCTCTAAAATAAACTAATCTATTATTTATTAAGCCTTGTTAAGTATAAGTCTTATTGGAATTGTTTTGGTTATGTTTGATTTACTGTAGAGAAAATAAAAGCCGGCACATCTTAACATCTAACAGAAATTGTAAAAAATATTGTTTCCTCATCTCTGTTTGCCAAAAATGTAATAAAAAAACAACCATCAAAATACAACCACAGTGGAGCTGTAGACATCTTACAAGATCTTTCTTTAGAGCTTCATTTGAAATGCTCATATCTGATTCTCTCTCTGATGTCTCTCAAATTGAACACTCAAACTTGAAAGATAGTAAAATCATCTCAGTAATACTTAACCAGTGTTTCCCCAATCAGCCATACAAAGAAAAACTGTTTTATCCTCAGCAAAACTCAGAGGAGAAAATACTGTGCAGTTAGTTCCATGTATGGACATTAAATTGATTGTTGGTTCCAAATGCAGACAACAACACATTTCTTCAGCAGTGAATACAAATGAGGATCGTGGGAGAGGAGCATGCATGGCTGGGACATTGTTTCAGAAGAGTGATATGAGCCCTACCTACCTCTGGCCAAGATTGCTGCAGCTCAAATAAATACCATTCCTTTTCATCTCTTCTCAAGTCTTATAAATGTATTCTGTTGAAGCAGTTGCAGAACAAAAACAAACTGATTTCAGCACTGTTACTGTAGATACAACTTTAAAAGGTTAAAATTGATGCCGTGAAGGTTGAGATATCCTAATTTCTTCTAGTATGGGTCAAGCTCTAATAGAACACCTCTGACTATAATGCAATCCAGTCCAACACTACCACTAACTAATGCCTCAATGCTAAAAACATACAATTTAACTAAAACCTTTATGACAGTGTCAACAACAACTGAACATTATAGGCATCATATGTGGATCATATGGCAGAACAGTTGTATTGGATTGCATTAGATTGCACAGGCAGACCTAATAAAGTGGCCACTGAGTCTGTAATACAACTGTTTACACAGGCTGTGTAGTACTCCCAATGGATGTTAAAATTAGTAGAATGTCCCTTTAAAATTAAAAAAATACATGCTAAATATAAAATACAGCTTTACTCTGAGGTATCACCACCCAAGAATGTTTCATCTATTTCATTTTCCACTTCATGCATCGCTGAATGTTTTGCTCTGCTTCCAACACTTGAGCACGCACTTGCCATGTCAATGCTTTATGTGCTATAACTGTAATAAAAATTAAGTCTTTGTGTATGTGTGTAAAGAATTAATTTAAACTGATTGAGTTTTTTAATTATTGTAGCACTGCAGTCTTTATATGCAGTACAAGGACCAATAGGCATTTGTTGTCAATGATCCCTTCACTGACCATGTGCCCTGAAGCAATTTGGTGATATGGTGTAATGGACTGATACAGTACAAGCTATTTGTTGTATGGCAGTCGGACTTGGTATTTTCTCACAGAGGTCGGCCAAAACAAAGTTAGTTCCAACAGAAATTCCAGACCACAAGTGGGCGGAAACATAACTTAGTACAGTATGTTAACACAGCCACAAGAGGCTAAAATGTGTCCCTCTGGAAAACTCTATTCTCTACTCTATTACTCTGGAACCTCTCAGTTCATTTTTGATTTCCAAAGGGCGTTATTGACAGGTGGAGACAACCAATCAGAGTGATGAAACGCCATCCTGTTGGATGGTACGTCCTGTCAGAAGTTCGGCAAACAGATATTTCTTATCAATGAAAAGTTTAAGTGCAGTTGTTTGTTCTGCTTTTAGAGACAATTTACCATCAAGTCCGTTTAATGCTGCTGCTGCAACCGGCCGCTAAATGTTCCGTATCGGCAGCGTCATCTTAGATATTTACAAAGATACCTGAACGGCGCTCGTCTCTGTCAGTCATCGTATTAAACCCGGCTTGTACTAGATAAACGCTTGTGATTGGTTAGCCCGATAAAACAGCAGAGAAATCAGTTTGAATGGGAGAGGGGCCAGACGTATCTGCCATAGAAAATGAAACATGAATTTGCAGATTCGTGTGGTTCCCATGATACACAAAACAACACAACAATCAAAAACATACCCATTTCGCTATAAACACATCAACTGTAGGAAACCCACATTAAGATTTACTATCAGATACAAAGAGAAATAATATATTTTAATTTTATAAACACTTTCAGGGTCATTAACACCAAGGTAATGCATTTTTTTTTAAATGAATCATTTATTAATTAGAATTTGACATGAAGAGTTTTGTGTAGGCTAAAATAAACATACATATATATATTTAACATGCAAATGACAAACTGCATTTATTACAGACATGATGGCACAGACCCATGCTGAGACATCTTACATATGGCTAGATGATAGATTATACAAAACACCTTGTGCATTGCTATGCTAAGAAATGGTCATGTTGAATACTAGACTAAAGCCCTAGGGCCTTTACAACGTTCAGGACTCAGTGTATGGTAATTATTAGTCTCAAGACGGGATAGAACAATCTGTTAGAAGGCTTCACAAAGACTGATGTGAGACAGATGGTGTTTCAGTGTGGGAACAGTGACTGGGTGATTAAAAAAAATTCTATGGGTTTATACCGAAGACAAAGTTGTGAAAGATCACTGTGAAACTAGGAAATAGTCATGTGGTGTGGTGTGCCTCAGCTTTGCAAAGCATACATCCAGCTTCCTCAAATATCTACAAAAGCAAACAGTTACGTGAATAGTAACATAAAAGTCTTAACCACACTCATGTCAGTATAAGGAGGGTTGTAAACTTAGCTTTCAGCCTTCTTCAGTTTTATTGCAAATGAATGATAATAGAAGATATAGTCTTTGGCGGTTAAACCCCACCAATATGACCAAGAAATATTTGAAGGGGGATATGCATGATAGGAATATCCCCTGATGGAGTCTAGACACTGGTGGTAGTGATGAAGGAATGAAGAGTAATGCTGAGACTGGATGAATGAGAGTAGACTTCTGATGAGCACGGACCAGCTTTAAATTTTGACAGCTATGAGATGAGGTACAAGGCAAGAGTATGAGGGGTTTAGTGAGAGAGTGAAAATGGCACAATCAGCTGATGAGATTGAAGCGGGAAGAGAGAGCGCGTAAATGGACAGTCTTTCCGGTTGAACTTTTGCTATAGCTTCTATGGCTCCTATAACCCCCAACCAAACAAAAGCTTTACAGAATTAAGTTCATCGCCAATTTTTCACAAATCGATCAGAATAAACCAGAATATCTTCACCTCCTACAAAATTAATTATCAGTTGACTTGATCAATTCCAACACTTATAATGTAACACTGATTCCAGCCTTCACAGTATAATTTCAAAACAGCCTTAAAGAACCTTAACATATTTTAACACTCAAACGAATCTATGCAGTAATGTAAAGATTGACTGTAAAGCGACACTCCACTTTATACACTCAAGATCGGTTTAATAGTCAGGGTGAGTACTACTTGTTACGCCTGTAAAAGCTAGGTTGAAATATAAATGAAGGCTTGGTATGGAGCTTCTGTAGTTTTATAAAATAACCCTGATGACATCATCAGGAGTTTGAGAGACAGTGTTTAGTTGCAAATTTCCAAAATGTATGATCTAGTGTTCCTGGAAAAATATTGATCATTCTTTTTTAAATGTGACTCTCTTAATACTAAATACCTCTTTAAGTACCCCTTTAAAAGATTGTTACTGTAAGTGGACCAAAGTAATTTACATACAAACAGAAAATTGTATATGCTTCTCTTATTTGCATATTTAGTTGTTCCTGTCTTGCGTTATGGTGTTGAATGAAATTAGTGACACTTCATGTCATTTAATTGTTTAACTTCTGTATGTGGAAGTATAAGAGAGCTTCTGCTATTTGTAATCCACATTCTGTCAAGTTTTCTGTTGTACCTAATCTAGTTTCCATTTGGTTGTTTATTTGTTTGCTTAGAGGTTAATACATTTCTTATTGAAAAAGATGTTTGTTCTCTTTCTTACCTTAGCCTGTACTCTTTTAAAGCTTTATTTAGACTACAGTACAAGTGAAAATTCGATACTGTGATCTCCAGTCCTGCAATTTAAGAAACAGTCTTATAAGAATAAGATATTAATTAGATAATAATAAGAAGCGACAGCTCATATTCTGTTGCATCCTGTAGCTCAGCATGAGCATGTAATATGAGGCTCCTCGCAGCAGTGAAGTGTCTGAACAATTCTCTCCATTTATGCAGGGCTGGAAAGGGTTGATGAGGAGCAGCACGTTCTCTCCCTAAATTATCATGCTTCAACAGTCACCACACAGCTTCAACACAATGAACCTCAATGCAAGCTGGGAAACATTCAGCGGGCCTGTGAAGGTTCATTACTTGGAAACAAGTTGGTTTCAGATAAAATATTGTTTTGATTTGCAGTGCATAGAAAACTATCAACTGTTAGAAATTATACACTGTAGTTAGTAGAACCAAAACAGTCAATATTACAAATGTTTTACTTAAAAAAGAAGATGATACTGAAATATTTATACTTGTTCACTAAAATGAATGGTTAGGACTTAAAGTGACATTATTGTGATTAAATTCAGCTCTCCCAGCAGTTCCCAACGTAGAGGTCAGGCCACTCCAAAGGGTCTCAATATAAATCTGAAGGATCGTGACATGATTAATGGACTAGTGAAGAAGAGAAAAACAACAACTAATTATACTACACAAAAGCGTAGACTTTTAGATGGCTAACTCATCATGATTTACACTATCAAAGTAAATCAGAAATTAGAATAGCTTGAGCACAGATAAGCATCATTATTAACAGAACTGACAATGGACTGTTGTTTATAATAAATAATATCTTGTGTCTTCCCCACCCCTGTATTTCCTGCACCTCCCTGTCAGTCTCCCTGGTTTGTGTGTGTGGTGGACGTGGCACTCCTCTCTCTCCCAGTCCCTGATTGCTCTCCAGCCAGCACACCTGAGATCCATCTACTCATCTACGCTGCAGTATTTAAACCCCTGGTTCTTCACCTCTCTTTGCCAGATGGTCCTTTCAGCCTCAGTGGTTAGAGCATGTCCCTGGCTCCTTGAGTTGTGTATTCTTGCTTATCTAACCCTGTGTCCTTGTGCTACAGAAATATACCTACTGGCCTGGCTGCCTACCTGCCTCCTCATTCCTGCTTTACCACACTGACAGTTTCCCTGTCTCTCTGCATTTGCCTGTCGGACATTCCCCATCCATCGCCATGCCCTGGAAATCATGACAGTAAACCTTTTACTCATTAACACTCAGAGTCTGTGTTCTGCGCTTGGGACCCACCTGTTTTCGTAACATGAATGACATTTCCTACATGATTTCTGCCTCCTTTACACAGACCCTGTGGTCAAGTACAGCCTTTGTAAAACAAACTGTTTGATTGCAACATGAACGTTAATGAGTAAAAATGCTGTATTACAGATGTGAATCATGTAAATGCATGAAATGTTATGAGGCTAACACAGTGAAGTAATAACCTGGCCTCACCAATTTCAATGTTTATGGACCTTTTGGGCCTCCATACTTGCATTAAGATCACACTAATCATCAGTCCAATGAAATTACCCTCTACTCAGCATGTGATGTCAATCATGGATCCCTTTTGGGTTGTAAATAAATATTGAACAGAGTGATCGTAGACTGTTAACAGTGTATGAGAGCAACACTGCTTTTAGTCTGGTAGTGTAATGCTATAACAAATTGCAGCATCGCACATTAAATAATAAACTTTTCCATTTCCAAATAAAATGCCTCACTGTTTCATGTAGATGTCGACCTTAGCTTGCACCGAAACTGCAAATGCATTGATGAATTTGTCAGTTTCATGGGCTTTATTTGAAGTAAATGACAGACGGAGCAAATATTTACAGAGATTTGTGATAGAATCACTGCAAATTTACTCTGCCTGAAGAAAAGACTTGTGGTCTGCTCCAAGCACAGAGTCTCCTGATTCAGTCAGATGTGAAGAACTGATTCAGTTCCTCTGTGATATGATTTCACAGCTGCATACAGCCTGTGCTCTCTTACTGCCTACCTGCACCTGTTGGCTCAGCAGTGGGGAAACAGACTGGAGCTGACAGTCTGCAGCTTAAGTGGGCCATTGTGACAAATAGTCCTCACCTTGACGTGTCTTAATTAAGACAGCTTCCAGATACTGCGTGATACTTGTGGGATTACTGTAGATCCCTGTTTCTGTCGTAGAGTTTGGACCCCATTGTTACCCCGTGCAGTGCTGATGTAGATGCACATATGTGTGTAGAAGAGACTGGTTTCTTTGTTCCTGGAAAAAAATAATCTGGGTAATTCTCCAGTGACTTCTTTTTATCTAATAAAGATTGTTTTTGTGTCCTTGAGAGAGGTATAGTTCCTTCGAAGAGACTGCTCTTGTCATGATAATTCTCCTGTGACTGATTGCAGATGGTCGGCAGGCTCTGTGAATCACATGAAAATCATGGTCGTGTATCATAAATATTAGTTTGCTCGAGCAAAGATAAGATCTTGCATGTCTGAGAAAGTAATGGCCGCGCAAAGTAAGTCTACACTGTCTTTGTGCACTCACACACATGCACTTTGTCCCCCACTCATCTTCTCCAGAAGTGGGACGTACGGTAAAAGGAGGGATGGCAGAAACACAATGTTTATGTATATGTATATTCACACTAAGATAAAACACCAAACATAGCAACATTTGGAGTTTGGACCATCATTCAGGTATTTTGAGCGAATCTGCTCAACATAGAAAACCTCATTAAAAGAGTCATATAGATGGAGACCACTGATACAGCTGCCTGGAAGACCCAGTTGGATACTGACACAGTTTATAAGGAAATGTTTGGATTTAATCTTCAGCTACTTTTTTCCATTTTTATTTTTAAATGTCAGATATGGCTGTTTTTTTGTATATACATAAAGAAAATTTAGAAACATTCAACCAATAAAAAGGCACAACATGAATATGAGCCCAAACTGATTTATTACCAGTCATCATCTCACAACTTTCAAATATGCAAACATATCATGCTTCAAGTGCTGATGTGAACTTATCCAAGATTACTTTACTTTGTTCATGACTCCTAGATATATAAATCATACCAGAACTGGAGACAGAGAGTACTAGCCTGGGAACCAGACGAATCTGCGAGCTTATGTTTCATTTGCTTTGGCAGATACGTCTGGCCCTTCTCCCATTCAAACTGATTTCCTTGGTACTGGCAGCGCCGTGGTGTTGGGCGAACCAATCACAACCGTTTATCTAGGATGAAGTGGGTTTAATGTGATGACCGACAGAGAGGGAAGCCGTTGAGGTATCTAATAAATAACCAAGATGGCTGTGGAACGTCCCCAGCCGGCTACAGCAGCAGTATTAAGCGGCCTGGATGGTAAATTTTCTCTAAAAGAAAAACAAACAACTGCACTGAAACTTAGATGAGAAATATGTGTTTGCTAAACTTCTGACAGGACGTACCGTACAACAGGATAGTGTTTCTTCACTCTGATTGGTTGTCACCGCCTGTTGATAACGCCCCTTTTTTTAAATTAATAAATGGAGAGGTTTGAGACTAAAACGAAATTGTGAATTAGTCTGGTGATGCCAGGCTAGCAAAGTACTGATCTATTAAAAGATTAAGCGGTATGAAAATCAAAGAACACGAGTATGATGCAATGTGAAGATTTATGTAAATATTATAATGTGATACTAAATTTAAAACTTTGAAACTTTGCTTTTTCTTGTGAATAAATTCATGCTCAGCTGTTGTAAGTTATTAGTGCTGTAACAGTCTGTTTAATTATTGGGTTATTCCAAGTCAGTTTAACAGTTGTTATACAGCACTGAACTTCATCAGAAATCAAATAATAAATGTAATACTGTACACAAAGAAGAAAATCAAGACACATTGCTTCATTAAATTGCAAAAGTTTAAAAACCTTTATAGGTTTCAATTAGTAATGTGAGACATCCGGGTTTTATCATAATACCTAAAACCACCACTGAACATTAAAACACTACAAAAACAAAAAAAAAAAATGAAAGAAAAAAGAGTAGACAGTAGACAGGTTGTAATGAGCCCATATGAGGCTTTTTTAACCACCAAAGTGGTGGAGATGATCTTGTAGACTTGATGAAGGTCAGAGCGCAGTCAGGGACAGATGAAAGATTGAGACAGACATGAATCATTCTCAAGGGAAAGACCTTCGCTGTAGTCAAGGCAAGATAAAAAGACCTCGACATTGATCATTTAGTATCTCTCTCAGGTTGTCACAGTGTCAATTTGTATTTTTACCACTCCGACTGGAGAAGTTTGTCCAAAGTGTGTCCGAATTGTAATCAAATACAATGGAGATGAAGGCACTGCATGTACTGTATGTGTGAACAGTATCCCTGTGTGCTTTCTATGCGTATAAAGCCAACGTGCCTTTATGCAACTTGTTTACGAGTCTCATTTGCATCTATATAGGTTTGTTTGTGTGCATCTGTTGTGCAGCTGAATCCTGCTGTGTTCCACTGATACCGAGCTGATGTTGTCCACTATGATTTATTTTTCTCCCTCCAAAACAAAGCATATGTGACCATGTGCATCCTCTCTGTGTGGACAGGATGAGTGTCAAAGCTTCACAGGTTCATGCTTTTTTTTACCCACTCTTTATTTCAGCCTGTATCAAGAGTCATACTGAGGAAAAGCATCGGGGATATACAGGTGCACTAAGTTGATGTGTCTTTGACAATGGCTACAAGAGGCATCTGTCATAGGAATTAATGTTTGATATTCTCATCTGGGACTCAATGTGCCCACACCCACAGAGGGGGGAGCTTTCAGTCACTCATGGGACTTTGCAGAAAGATATTTTTAATAATAAACTGAACTCCCTGTGTGACTGCAAGCACATCCAAACCGATTATTACACAAGAATACCAATACCTCAAGGAAAATAAACGTTTGCCTGTCTTGAGCCAACTAAATCATGTCCAAATAAAGGGGTTAAATCCTGATAGAGTGGCTGGTGACGCAAATATCAAAATGATTCATTTTCTGTTAATCCGAGCTTTGAGAGCCCGCTTGTGACTCATTCAGTATCCCGGGTCGGTCCTGTCCCTCCGCTTGCAGGACGGCAGGGGCCACTTCATTCTCGGAATCACCGACTCGAGACCGGATGGAGACCAAGTTCTGCGTCTGGCGCGCACCTCGATGTCCAGGACCACATCCTCAAGTAATTCAGAGCAACAGACACTACCTCTGCCTCTGCGGGGACATAAAACATGCCAACCCCGAGTCTGGGTGTCTCAGTCGGTGGCCACAAACTCAAACAGGGAACTCCCTCGACGCGTCCGGGCTGTTTCTCCGCTGAGCGCACCCTCCGCCGGCAACCATGAACGTGTCTTCGGGTCTGGCTCCCTCCAAAGCCCTCTACATCGGGATGGAGGCGGTGATCGCCGTGTCGTCGGTCATCGGCAACGTGATGGTGGTCTGGGCCGTGCGCATTAACCGGTCCCTGAGAGACACCACGTTTTGCTTCATCGTCTCGCTGGCCTTGGCTGACATTGCGGTCGGGGCTCTGGTCATCCCCCTCGCCATAACCATGAGCATCGGACTGAAGACGCACTTCTACAGCTGCCTGCTGGGCGCCTGCACGGTGCTCGTCCTGACGCAAAGTTCAATCCTGGCGCTGCTGGCCATCGCCATCGACCGCTATCTGAGAGTCAAGATACCCATGAGGTAGGCACAAAGGTGAATTCTGCTAGTTTTCAGCAATCTCATTCACAGAAGTCTTTGTGTCTGGACCGCTGCTTGGACCAAGGGCACCCCCCCACCAAAGCGGTCGTTACAGTGTCCTGCAGGATTTTAATTTCAGCTCCGGCCAGAAATGACTGTAATATGTAGTGTAAAGGTGTGCCACCTCGTTTTAATTAGTTGACAGTGGCATTAATGTGGGGATGCATGAATCTGCTTTGACATCTCTCTGAGATCTCCACTGGAAACCAGTGCATCAGTGATGAAGTCAGGGATTTTTTTAAAGGTATGCCGTACTATTACCTGGTTTTAATATACATTCAAATTATATTCAGACTTATTTATTTATTTTTCAGCCACTTTCATTACATATTTTTACCCAAAACACAAGATTTAAACTGGAACAAAGCGGTAGAGGGAAGATACAATAACAAACACTTATATCAACTGCCCTCTACTCAAAATAAACAATGAACACAAACATACATGGTCTGACTCTGCTAGTACTTTGATTCTGTTGACTAGATTCTTTGATTGTTACATTTTTTTCTCTAAGACTAAGTAGGCTGCAGGACTGTTTTTAGATGATTTTTTTGAAAAATCTGAACATTTATTTCAGCTTCAAACATATTTGTACCACACATGGAAGTTGTATAGCTATCTATCCATCTATCTATCTATCGATCGATCGATAGATAGATAGATGGATAGATGCAGATATATAGATGAATGAAGATTATCTTGGTGTACGAAAAAGTACACCAAGACGCTCGTGGTCCAAATAAAGATCAAGGCTCTTTTGACACTTTTAAAGCTGTTGAATTTCACATCTGTGGGGGAGTCGTTTAGGCTGTTTTCCAGCTTGAGCTAAATGTAGAAAAACCATGTGGAAGTCACACATGTTGTACTTTTTTATTTATTACTTCTAATCTGGTTAGTTAACAACTAACTTGATGGTAAACTGTATAACTGTAGTTTAGCATCACTTTGCCCTCGTCTTGCCTCACCAATAATTCTACAGAAAACTAAAGTTTCCACTTTAAATGAACTAATTTAACAATAAGCCTGGATGAGCCTTGCAGAGAATGCATGATTGGTCAATAGGCTCATGGTGGCTGGTTGATGGATTGCATAATTTCTCAAACTGGCAACCAACACACACATAGAAACATGCACACGCACTACACTCAGAGGACATTAACACCGTTTGCAGTGACACTACACAGCAACAATATAACAAAGTATTCTCTCAGTGTTATAGTTTTAACTGTTATTTATCAGTGTACTGTCAGGCCCTGACAGTACAAGGTGATGGACAGGAAATATCTCACAACAAACAGGATAACTTCAAGTAAAAATATTGTATTGTAATGATAAGAATCCTTAAAAAATAGTTTAAATCATACTCTGTATCAGGTCATACAGTATTACTCCTGTGGTCATGTGGTTACCAACAAATAAATTAAAAAAAAGAAAAGAAGAAGCATATTTAATAGACTCACAAATCTGAGAAAATTTATTTCCATCTCACTGCTGATCCATTTTAGCCAGATACTCCCATCTGGACACGGTCAGATTTCAAACACCAATGAATTTTATTTTACCACCTCCTGGTAAGTGATAACATGAGTCCCCCTCCCTGAACCACCCCTGGGACTCTAGAGGGACACAATTTAACAAGCACTGATTGCTTTTTATAGCGGAGGTGGTTTGGAAGGACACTGTCATGATAAGGGCAGTGTGTCTGAGATTTTAAAATGTTCCAAGAATTGCTAGTGTGCTTAGCTGGAGGATAGGATTTGTAGGTGGAAGAAGAGGATGGAAATACCATAAGAAAATAGAAAAAGATGGTGGAGGAGTCGAATCCAGACTGTAATATTTTGGCAGACAAATAGCTGATCTGTATGCAGACGGACAGCCGAGCTCTGCAAGCAGCTGTACTGAGTGAAAACTTACTCCAGACAGTGTATCTTTAAAACGTATTCTTACATATGTCTTGTGTTGTGTCTCACCCTGGCTTAACTCCTGAGTGTGTGTGTGTTTTAAGTGACAGAGAGTGAAAGGCAAGGAAAGCTGAGAATGAGCACATGAAGGGGAAAAAAACAAAACAAAATGACCATGAGTTTGGCTCTGGCACATATCTGAGTGTGTATTTCTGTGTTTGTGTTAGTGTTAGGGAGGTTAGCCAGGGAGTAGGCAGGATAAGAAGAGAGAAAAAATGTGTTTCACATGTGCAAGAAAGTGGGAGTGTGAAAGTAAGAATGAGTTCCTGAGAATATTTACACACCCCTTTCGTCTGATTGAATCAACACTTACTCTTTAGAAATAAATCTGGATTTATAAAAAATCAAGAGCCCAGTCTACCACAGGAATTTTTCATGTCCGTTTGTTAGTGACTAATTCATGGACCTGCCCAATGACAGACCACTGTGTGGGAGAGACAGGACAAGTAATATCCTATTGAGAAGGCAGTTATGTTAGGCAACAACACCCACAGATGTCTTGCTTTTGTCTGCTTGATGTTTGATTTGTTTCTAGGAACACAGCAGTGGTTTCCTGAAAAAGAAGATCAAACAGAAACTATGTTACCTGCTGCCAAGCCACACAAAAAGAAGTGGGAATTACAGGACAACATATCTGGAACTGTTTAATATAACACAGTCCAATTTAACAACCCCACATACTTCAACTTTAAAGCAAAACTATGTAACTTTTGAAAGAAGAAATAACACATTTTTCCTTTGACAAATAAAACTTTTATTTTACAGACAATAAAACGCAGCACTGCTCAACTCAACACACTCCAGGGTTTTTACTGCCACACCTTCATTTGGTCTGGGATGACCAGTAGCTTATGGTTACAAAGCTAACAGACATTACTAATCCAGTTTGTTGACTTTGTGACTGTTCTTCTTCATTAATGCAAAGCATATAAGGTGAAAGCACATACATTGGTAGTAAAAGCACTTTCTGATTGAAAGTCATTTTGCAAAACTAGTATAATGGAAAATAAAACATGGCACGCACACAGTCATGCCTTGTCTGTCCACCTTATCCTCTCCCTTGTTGCCATAGCTACAAGCGAGTGGTGACCCCCCGGCGAGCTGGCACGGCCGTGTTATTGTGTTGGCTGGTGTCCATCATAGTGGGCCTTACGCCCATGTTGGGCTGGAATAACCTGCAGCGTCTCCGTGACAATGGCTCCCTGAACACTAGTGACTTCTTGGTAGTCTGTGAGTTTGAGACAGTCATCAGCATGGACTACATGGTCTACTTCAACTTCTTTGGCTGGGTGCTGCCCCCTCTGCTCCTCATGCTGGCCATCTATGTCGAGATTTTCTACATGATCCACAAGCAGCTCAACAAGAAGGTGAGGACAAATCTGTCCACTTTATTTGATATACAACAATCAAAAGACAATTATTTTGCTTTTTAAACAGACTTGATATGAACTGATAAAATTAAAGCTAAATTTATACACTGACGATCTTCTCCTCTATCTCTGTGTAGGTGACCGCTAGCCACACAGACCCAAGTCGATACTTTGGAAAAGAGCTAAAGCTGGCCAAGTCGCTCGCCCTTGTTCTTTTCCTCTTCGCAGTCAGCTGGCTCCCTCTTCACATCCTCAACTGCATCACCCTCTTTTTCCCTAAATGTGATAAGACAATATACCTCATTTACATCGCCATCATCCTCACCCACGGCAACTCGGCTGTCAACCCCATTGTTTACGCTTTCCGCATCAAGAAATTCCGTACAGCATTTCGGAAAATCTGGAAACTCTACGTGCGTTGTCAGGATCCAGTCGGTCGGCTTCCTCAAAGAGGGAGCCAGAGAGGACAGAGTCATGAAAGGAGGCTGAGGCAAAATGATGATGATGACGATGATGTGTGACCTTTGGCAACTAATTGGAATGCTGTGTACCTGTTAAGTTGCAGAATGGAAACGACTCTGGCTTTAATTTCATGCTCAAGGGATTACCTTGACAGTCAAAACGGTTTTAATGGCATTGAAGGATGTCCGAGGGATGAAAAAATTGAGGGAATTCCATCATGGATTGACTGATTTTCTCCATCCAACACAATCTAAGAGGACAGGATGAGAAATCAGCATGGAGACGGGATAACTATTCTAAATCAGACTTTGATTAAAATAAGACTGATAATATTTATTTCTCCTCTGTTTGACAAAATGGTGAAGATGTTGTATGGGATAAGGGGCTTCTCATCAGTTTCAACACCAACCCATTGAGCTTGAATCAGCAAGTGTATATCTGTAGCACACATGGTACAACAGTAGTGTGCGCTGTATTGAATTTTTGACTGAACTAAAACTCATGTCCCTTTTTATGTGAATGATCCCAAATAGTTAAGCATTGTATTATGTGCTACATTTACATGCTTAGTTCGGAAGCCTTAAGGATCGAAAATGTAATGAAGAGGAACTAAAACATTGTGCTAAAAGGAAGAAACTGGTAAACCAGTGATGGGCAAGCAGGAAGTTGGCACAAACAGCTTGATGCTTTGAGGTGGACCAGGATTTAGAAAAAAACGCGATTTACTGTATGCTTGATGCAGTGGACGGTTTACCAACTGTGCTCATGTCAGTTATGCAGTAACTCATCATACTCATGGCCTTTACAGATGTGTGGCACAATCCAGGGCATGTGAAAGTTACATTTTTGTTTTTTTTTCACATTTCTGAGACCATTTCTCTGACAGAATGACTAATACTAGCTAATAGTCGTAGCTGAAAATAGCATCCATGCTAAAAGAAAAATTACTTGATGGTCCTCATTAAATGTTTGTAGATATCGACAATGGTACCCAATGGTTACCTTTAGTAACTATATAACTGTAGCTACATGAGTTTTTTTTTTACTGTGAATCTAAAGGATGTTGAAGCTCCTCCATTTGATTTAATAGTTTAAACCCTATAATGTATCTCTACTGTAATCTCTCTCTTATTCTCTCAAAATCTTTAATCTTGAATATGTCACCAGGCCATTTCCACTACACGCAGGTGTTTTCAGTTACATTTTCAAATTTTTTCCAATGATGCCTTGTGACGAAATAGGCATACCAATGTAGCATCATCACAACCTACCTGTAATTTTTTTACAGGGCTGACTTTACTGGTGTTGCCCCTTAAAAATGAGTAAGATTTGACATTAAAGATACATGTTGAGACGGGACTGCTGATTCTTATAATATGTACTGTATATAACTAATATATGTATAAATTATAATGGAAGCTACTGTATAAAACTCACCTCGCTGAGCAAACAGCTGTTTATCTCTGACATGTCCTCTTACAGCTGTTGATTGAGTGAGTGGATTGGGAAATCCACCCTCCAAGTGTCTCATCATTATTTTTTATGACGTATTTAAATGGAAAGAAAGAAGGTAAGCAAAAAAGTTTAACAGCATATGGTGAACCTTGATTTAAATTCATAATGCTGTATGTGCATTAGCAGACGGAAGCATTAAAATTTATATTTTGAGCCTAAGGTGGGAGGTCACACAGATTGATCTTCTGTCACTCGGCAGAAAGCGGGCTCATGTGCGAATAAGTGAGGAGGTTATGATTGTGTAGGAGTCCGGGGGTGAGGTGGGACAGGGTGGAAGGATTATTCTGTGAATACAAGTGAACAAGAAGGCGAGAGTGCAGCTAAGGAGGTCAACATCAAGTCCACCCTGATACTTTAGCATCCAATAAACAGGCCTGTTAATGTGACCCTGTTGATCACACAGACACACACACATACGCACACACACAAACACAAACACACACACACGCGTGCACACACACACACACACACTTGTCACATGAATATTTCCAATCCTGCTTTTATGTTTCCATGTGATTCTTTTCTAACTTTGTACTCATGTGAAATCATTTTAAAGCCACTGTGTGTAGAATTTTATGTCATACAAAATATGTTCAAGGAAATTGGTGCAAAGTTGTGTGTTGCTTTCAGCCCATTCATTCTGTGTCCTGGGGTCAGGCCATTATATGCATGAAAGATGTGGATGGGGGATTTACACATTTTCTAACAGTGTCTTTTTTTACTGCTTGTGGCGGCAAAGTCATTATTTCTACAAATAGTGGCTTTAAGTTTTGAATTGTTTACCTTAACAGAACCAGTGTGATAACTTAAACATGATTTGTGCAATAATGTAAGATGTACATTAACAATATCAAAAGAAAATCTATAGCTTGGACATTGTACACGTAGACCCTTTAATCAGAATCAAATGCTAGAGGCCCAGAGTACATGTCAATATGGTGAGCTGTTTAAGCAAATAATTGTTAAGGAATGAGTGAATAAATACGTCAATAGGTGGAGCCAAAACACAGAAAGCAAACTCTTAGTCTTGGCTGAATGTGTTCAATGCAGTTGGTGTTAACTGCTAGAAAGTATACTTACATCAAACACAAATGAAATGTTAACAAATAAAGTTGCTTTCATTACAGACATTGACTCCAAAGAATTTCATGGTTATCAAATAGTTTTGGTTTTCAGAGAAGTTCTTTGCAGGTTGGAACACGTCATCATTTTCTCGAGATTCTGTTGAATTCAGACACTCATCCAGACAAGTCGAGTCAAGTTTATTTAAATAGCCTGAAATCACAGGTTTGTCTAGTATGACATAATGTTTGATACAAACACATAAGTCAGAGTCCAATATTAAATAATTTTACATTTGATTTTATAAATGGAAAAATCAAAGGGATGTTTCTTTGACTTAAATAGTTTTTCAGTTCAACCAGAGGAACATTGTGGAGTGAACTTAAATTGAACAGACCTCTTGCCAACTACAGGTGTCAGTGATAAAATCATTGCTGCACTGCATTGCATTACTACATGGAACAAAGCCATCATTCATGCTATTACCTCCGAATGTGATTTTCCTGCTATGACAAGTCAAAATATCTGTGAAAAAGGTGAAAGAAGCTCATTCATTAATAATGAAACAACTCACGGTTTTAAATGGAAATGCAGACTGAAGGGCATGCACAGTGCCTGTTGGAAATATCCACTCTGTTATTAAAGAGTGGATTCTAGGTCTTTCTGGAAAAAGATAATTTTCCCCTTCATCCTGTAAATTTGTGGACCTGCATGTGGGTCCAGGATTCCCCCGTCATGTCTCACAGAGTTTATGTGGAGTTGGTGCAGACTGCCAAACAGTATATATTACTTTAAATCAAATAATTACACTACAAGCAAATTTATGTACCTTCAGATTATTAGTTCTGTGAAGAAAGTATTAGGTGTGTGTTGTGTCAAGACTGTCAGAAAGAATTTCTCACATATTTATGAGCGATCTTGACTTTCCAACTTCCTCACAGAGGTGAAAATCTACAGTCAAATGCCTTTACATGCCAGTGTGAACTGCAGCCAGAGAGCTGCAGGCTCTGTGAGGCAACACTGAACAACAGAAAAAAAAAAAACTCTGCAAACGGCATACAAAAGTTAGTCTGAGCTATGTAGTTTGGTTCTTCTTTTTGTCCCTTACGATCACAAACTTCCCGCTCCATGTACGTGATGTTGCTTAGGCTGGTTTAAAATATGGGTGGCATATTTTACCCTGGCATCTAGTGATTGAAAGTGTTCAGGGCTGCACTCTGCTGGTTACTGCCCAGTAGTGAAACAACATGAGGCAACATGGCTGAGGAAAGCTTAAATCTTAAAGCAAGATAACATTTATCCTTATAGTTATATAGTTCATGTCTGTGTACTACTTTGTGTAGAAGAAAATAATGCAAAAACATCCTCATCTAATCTTATTTGTGTAACTACTTGATGAAAGCTTATAGAGAGTCTTAGATAGTTCCTGTCATTCAACCAGTTAGCATATGTTTCTTGTGATCCAGTATTGGAGAATATAGATTTAATGGATAGGTAACATATGTAGACTGTCAGTGGTCAGTCTCAGATAAAAACATATCTACTTACAGTAATTTAATCTTTACAGGCCCAAGAATATTTTAAACAGATTTATAGATTTACAGATTTAACAGATTTTTAGGGTTATAGTAAAAGAGCGACCTTTCCCAAATTAATTTGTCAGGCATTATGTTTCTCATACTTCTAGTCATCTGCTGGCTTTATTTTACTTTTTATCTTTATATCCTCTGAATTTAATGTTTCCAGTCTATCCATCTAATAAAAATGTTATTCTTGAAAGCATTCATGAACAATGTTCACTGCTTCTATTAATCTTTGAGATTAAGAGGCAAATTCTAGAGGCAGTACTACGGCAGTACTACGGAAACATGTTGAGCCACAAGTTCAATAAGCACAAGAGACAAAGCTTGTTGGAGCACTGTGTGAACTGCATATGGGAAAATATTCAGTACAGTGTATTTGGTCCATCTCTCAAAATCATAAGAAGAATCACAAAAATGAGATGGAGTTGATATTCCACGCTGAGTGCTGACATATTCCTCTCTTTAATATATAACCTCTAAGCTGTATTTTTAGGTATAAGAACTGAATACAAGAAAGTCTTTGATATAAAGATACTGCATTAGTGAGCTTCTCTGAGTGCTTTAATTTCTTTAATTTATTTTTTAAATTTAGTATGACATGCATTTATTAATGAGACCAGCATGAAAACTAGGAGCTGGGGTAAATGAGTGATCAATGTTCTTCCCACCACTCTAAAATAGTCCTTTGCCATAGCTTCCCCAAACTCCTCCCATACCTGGGTTTTGGTTAAATCCAATATGAAGAGGTGTGTCACATTTGTCCAGTTTAGTGATACATTTTGGTATTGATTTAGGTTCACTGATGTGTCACATTATGGAGGCTATTAACAACAAATCATTAATTTTAGATCTATAAGATATATTTAAAAAAAAAAGTGAAACCTAGTGTGAAGAGATGTACCCTATTTGTCCAATGTAGTATTTATTTCTGGTATTGATTTGTAGTCACATTACATGGAAGCTATTGAAAAAAATGCCACTTTTGTATTAAAATATTTATGTAAAATAATTAAATGACCTATTAACAATCAAAACAAGTGTTACATGAAACAAATTTAGATTTTTTTATTGATTTTTTTTTTTATCATAAATTGACTGTCAAATATTTAACTTTAAATTAACGTCACTGTGGTGTGTCACCATAATTGTGGAATGTTTGTATGAAATTTTACTTATTGCCGTTTTGTTTTATTTATAAAATCCTAAAACATATATAAAATAATCTTGTGTCATTTAATAATACGGAAACCATTTTTATAGTTTGAATTTTTTTTATTGAAATCATTAAAAAATGTCCCTTTTAATCAAGTTCAATCAATTATTGACTATTATCAATCAATTCAATTCATGTAAACATTTTACAACAAGTCGAAAACCTAAAACATAAATATAACTATATATGACTAGGGTTTGTTAAGAAATACCAGAATACCCGTATATTTTTTGGAAAAATTAGTGACAGAAAAAACATTCAAGTACTTGAAATCACAGCTTGATTGAGCTCCCGAAAAAGACACATCCTGACCAAATACACATAGTTTAGATATATATGGCAGTGTGGGTATTATGGGTTTAACGGTTTCACTGATGCAACTTATCATCTCATTAAGAACTTTTCTGGCACTGTCAATTGTATATATGTAGGCAAGCAAAAAGAGACATATCAGCAAAATGAAACAACTTAAAATTAATATAAAATGTATGTTTAGTTTAGTAACGATGCAGAAGCCCATCAGAATAACCCACGTCTGAAATAAACATAGAGAATCAGAACCTACACCACTGATCACTCAGAAAACTTCTCTGAAGACATTCAAGAATTTGTGATAACAATGCGAGCAGTGACATGGTGGATAATGCATCCAGTAGTATCATGATATTAAGTGTCTATTGATGAAAAAACATTAAATTTATGAGAATGAAAGTGACTTATCTAAATCATTGTTTGTTGGCTCTATAACTACCTGCTTGTGACAACAGTTAATTCATGTTATTTATCAACCAATACGTAGAGTGCAAGTCAGCAGGAAGTGAAACTTATTTCTCTTAATAGTAGCTGCAATCCATTTAATCAACTTCCGTTAACTGTCTTAAAGCAACACGACTACGTTAACTGTGACTTGCACCTGCATTACTGGAACATGGAGTAAGTGCCAGATTGTCTAAAACAGAAATTACGTGTGAAAGCTCTTTGAAATTCTGATGAACAGGTTTAGTGTGTGATCAGATGTGTGATAACAGAACCCAGAACAGACAGATTACCGACTGATACAGTGGCTCCACAAGGTTGTTTGGTGAAATATGATTGTTCAAGGAGGAGCACGTCAGTACAGAGAGGCTGATTTGGCAGGATTCAGTCTGAAACGTTCACTTTATCCTGAAATAAAACAGAAAATTACAAATTGTCACAAAACTCAAAAGTCACTCAGAATGAAACTGAACATGCGGCTGAAAACATAACAACAATGTAAGTAACACACAGCATTCAGTGGTTTTATAATACTATAAGACAGAAATTTACAAGAAAGTCCCTAGTGACAATCATTTTATCTATGGTTGTGACAAATGGAGGATTATAGTAGAAATACGGCATTCACCTCACAAAGTATATGAGCCAGCTCTAATGTTTTTTACGCCTGGACGAACGTCAATCTGAAGCGGCCAAAGAAGCTGAAGTTTAATCTATCAAAATAGATTACGAACTTCCAGCATGATTTACAAATTCATCCAAGACAACAGCATTTAAACTATAATAAGCTTGTCGGCTACTTCCTGTTAAGTTAAAGTAGTAAGGTTTAGTCAAATCTGACTGATGCAGCAGGTTAAATAAGTTCAGTATGGTTTCATTTCAGAAGAATTCAACTGCAGGGTAACATCAAGGAAGTGGTATAATGACTTCCTGGGTAAGCAGGGTGGCACAGGGTCATGATGAAGTATTGCTTCAGACCTAAAATGTCCACCCAGTCTTGGTGGTTTGGCAAAAAAATGGAAGAGGAAACACGATGACTAAATAATGTTTTCTTGGAAAATGAGGTAGGGTAATAAAAAGAAAATGAAAGTCAACTTGCTGTACATGACATGTACTATGGTAACTTCTTGCACTGAAATCATTTAGCTTGTGTAAGTAGTTGCAATGTTTGCAAATAGATGTCATAAATTTAACACTCATCAGGTGCAAAGGTCTGATGCAGCAGTTAAAAACCTTGACCCTTGCAACAATTAACATCTTATCTTATCAGAAAAATCTTGAGTCTCCTCTACATTTTATATTGTAGTTTTCCAGCTTTCCTAGCCTGTGCAGGAGATTGCAAAATAAAAATTAAGAAAAACCTTCTTACCCATCCACCTTGCTGGGCCACCCATGGGCCCACACGCCTGGTGAGGAAGGCAGTCATGGCACTCTGGACTTTGTTTTTCAGCTCTGGGGAGGATTTCTTGACATAAAGCCCAAAGGCCACTGAGGCCTTGATCAGCTGCATCTCTGGAGCCACTTCAGCCCTCTGAGAGACAGGATTTTTACACAAGGCCTCCACGCCTTGGATGAATGCTGCATCTACGACCTGGGGAGACGTGAAAAATCATAAATTCAATAAAAAAAAAAACATCATAGTAGAAATAAAGGTGGGCCCAGACTACACCTATAACTCTCCAGTCAACCTTCTTTCAAAGTTTGGAAATGGAAAAACACATCCTGACCTAATTTTGGACCTATTTCCAAAATTGTTGTGTTCTCTTTTACAACTGTGTGCTGGTTTGCTTGAGCTAGTGGTGATCGAGTCAATTTGGAATGAGATTTTCTTGTGAGTTCTCACGCATTTCACCACAAATCTTACAAGAATCTAAGATGCAACAGACATGAACTTCATCTTGACCATCATTGATTCAAGATATAAAAGATATACATTTTTAGCTGCATTTTTCAAGGGTTAAAACCGATATGAACCAAGATACAAAATACATGACGGTATCTTTATGCCACTTTGGATAATGAGACACTTTTTTAAATTATAAATATGATATAACAATCCTCTGAGTGTAAAGCATTTCCCATGTGTGTGTACCTCCTGTGCTGCCGCTTTCTTCATATCAGTCAGTACAGACTTAAATATCATGTCTTCATTCAGGGCATCGGCAACACTTCTCAGTTTATCAGCTATCAACACAGGGTCAAAGTTGTCTGGAAACCACAAACAAACAGAGAATGACACATAAGGTGAAATCTTATGTCAGTGTCAGTGACAGCAGACTAACCCGCAGGCTGTGGGGGTTTTCTCAGCCCACATCATTGTCAGAAACAACAGGAACAAGCAGCTGTGGTTAACAGCGACCTGCCCGGTCTGTGGCCTGCAACAGTAAACCTCACATATTCAAGGGGTTCAAAAACAAAATAAAATGAGCATAAAATGTGGGACAAACATCACTTCCGGTGACAACACCTGCCCTATGTACAGTGCATTTCTCCTCTAACGCTACAATGTCTCATATATGTTGCAGTCTATCGCCTCTCGGACACTTTGTAGCCTGCAGAAAATGAAAGTAAACCTGCTGTAGACATCTCTCTCTCTCTATCCCTCCATCTCTCTCACACACACTATCTCCTTATATAATTCCCAAAAAAAACCGAACCAACCTAGACCGTCAGCCTCCACAGATCCCTCGGGACTCGCATCTAACTGACGACAATTCACCTCGTCCTCGTCCTCGAGCAGACATTTGATGATTTGACTCGTCTGCCACTCGACGTTGACTTCTGTCGGAGCCATTGTTTCTGATTAACATCCGACTCAGTGCGCAGCTGCAAGACGAGGCACGGTTACACCCTAACTTCCGGTCTGCAGGCTCCACCTGTAGTTACTAAAGGTCAAACACATTTACTTTACTTTAAGTACTGCGGTTAAACACATATTTACTTTAAGTACTGCGGTTAAACACATATTTGAGGTACTTGTGCTTTACTCGACTGTTTATATTTTATGCTACTTTACACATCTCCTCCACTACATTTATTTCCCAGCTTTTGTACTTACATTTCAGAGAACATTCAAGAGTTTATACTGTTGCCTATAACAAACGTTGATCAAATATAATGCACTGTTATAGAAAAACTACCAAACAGTATAAAAAGTTATATAAAATTACATTAAAAAAATTAAAATTATATAAAATTACCTCCACTCTTACCTCCACTTACAACAACTTGACGTTTCTTGCATGTTATTGCATCACTAATATCCCAGTAATGTATGAATAATATTGCACAAAATAGTATTTTAACTTTTGATACTTAAATTGTTTTGCTTCTGGCACTTTTACTTAGGTCAGATTTTGAATGTGTGACTTTTACTTGTAACAAAGTATTTTTATAATTTGGTAGCCTATTGATACTTTTACTGTTTTAAGTCAAACATCTCAGTACTTCTTTCACCACTGACTGTAATTCATTCCTCCAAAACTGGCAATACAACTATGATTTCAACTTCAACCAATAATAGATTTTTCAATTAGGATCTAAAAAGAAAAGGTCATGGGACAGCAAAATAGAACTTCAGTCCGGACCACTTTGTCAAAGAAACTTGATCTACATGGAGTAAGATATATTTGCAGTAAGATGTATTGTTCTACACAGAAGTGACAAAAATCTAATCGATATGTGACTTAAAGTGTGTTGAATTGATCTTGAAACCGAGCTCTTCCAGGTGCAGACAAGATATGCAAACAGCAGGGCTGCCAACTCCCAAGCTTTTCGCACAATGCAGTTGTACATGTCTGAACATCACTCTTTTTTTCCACAATTAAGCAACAATATTGGTCCATTAACCTTATGGAGAGCTTTAGCGGCACACATGAAGAGACCTCTCCAAAGTCACCAAACGCCTTTCAGGTCTGTTGAGTTTTGCCTCATTCACTTTGCTCAACAATTTCACATCTATTACAATAAATCACACACGGAGCAGGGTATGATTTGTTAGTATTCCCAACCAGAAGTTCTGAATACATGAGGAGCTTACAATGAGTTGTTTATAAAGCCACCAGCACAACTGCAAATAATTGTGTATGCATATCTCTCTCCTATTATTTGTTAAATGTAAATGTCATGCATGCACATGGGTTGCTGTGCAATCTGTAATTTCCTTTGGGGCAATAAAGCTTGCTGGTTTTTATTTTAGCCATCTAATTAGAGACTGATATACTCTAAAATTCCTTTGTATGGGTTCATTTTGTTGGTTGAATTACTGTGAAGATGGCAAGACATAATCTTTGAAAGACAGAAACAGTGGTTCACAGTCAGGGTGACAGCCTCTGGGATGCAATAAACTGAATCAGACTCTCATATGCTAATGTAATTTTTGTTGCTCACATCAGGGACCTCCAGTCCTTGCAGAGCACTGGCAGCATGAATAATTTTCTGAAAGCCCGGCTAGCGATGGAAATAAATCAGGACTCACTTGACTATTTCTAAATTTGACTTGCTTCTTTTGAATACATTTGGACAACAGTTTGACCAAGATTTGACCACTGATCACCTGAGGGATGGTCTAACAAACAGTGTTACACTAGCTGTTTAAGTGTATATGTTATCTCCAGAAGATGGCGACATTCACCTACATTCACTATTTCTTTGCAGAGCGCTGCCCCACCCTGGTTCACACAAACATACACGCAAGCACACACACACACACACACACACACATTGTCTTGACACATTGACTGAACATAAATTGAGGTTGTTTGCCAAAATAATTAAATGCTTCTCCGCAGCATCGACATTATTTACATCTCTAATTACGGCAGTTGTCTGCTGGTCGTCATGCATATATGTAGAACCTGGTGTAGCTGCATTATCAGAACACAATACCACAAAATGCATACACACCATCAAACGGATGAAAATCACAGGGTATTTTTGCATCTCGATCCCAAACTGAACCGACTATGCACATGCATGTGTGTTTTTGCCTTCATGCAGTGACCTGCAGTGTAAGACAATGTAAGACAAAATTTAAAGGATAAAGCGTTGATACTGATTAAAATCATCTCTTGCTGCATCTCTGTCAACAGTTATAAGTCTAAAACTAAGATTAAAGATAACCCAGATTGTGAACTGTGTCACCAGCCAATTTAACAATTAAAAGTAAAACTGAACTATCATTATTTTAATTTTTTATGTACTATTTGTACCACTAGCCAAGCCAAATAGCACCTACTTTTGCAACAGCTTTGTGGCTCAGGTTCCGTCCCATCTATAGGTTCCTATCAGTTCATATATTTTCACACTAATTTGCATTCCTCTCGCCAATCGCCAATCACTAATCAGCATGTGCTTTGTTAACCTTCCTCCACCTGTAGAACTCTGCATCCCACTTGACACTGGTGTACATCAAACTATCACCTTTCCCTCCACTCAGAATCAATTTGATTAAGGCCAAATTGAGAGGTTATGTTATAGAGCACTTATGTATGGTGTTTAACTGAATATGCATTAACCCCACAATCTAATCTGCATTTTATTAAAAAGGAATTAAGTATGTCTTGTTTTCAGACTACTTTAGCACTGCCTTGTTTGTGAGCACAGACAGAGAAGATGAAAACATGTTTCATCCACACATTGTACTCTAGGGTGTCAGAGGATGAAATGAAAATTGGGTTGCCCAGTCATGCAATTCCATCTCTTCAGGAAAAAATAAAGTCTTGATGATGAATTGTGCACCGGGACAATCAGCAAGGATGTCACAGTCACTTCTGTGCTGTCTGACACACTAAAGTCTGTGTGACAGCATACACACACAACTTTGGGTTTCCACAAGCCCCAGATGAAATAAACATCATCAGAGCTCATTTACTTCTCTATAACAGGATTACCAAACGTTAGAACCCTGGTTAACATGCAAATATGTAAGATTAAGTGTCATAAACTACATTATAAATATAAAGATCACAGGATATTCAGTTATTTGATTTGCTTGTTTGTGACTTTATAGCACCAGCACACAGATTTTTAAGCCTCTTTATATGTGCACATTTTCAGAAAACTTTAACAAGAAGAAATATGCTAGAGTAACGAAAAGCGCCTCAGTTATGAAGTGTTATGATTAAACCAGCTAAAAGTTAAATGCAATGTGGGGAACTTATTTTAAAACCTCATTGTTATGATAGATGATGTGAATGTGGTTGACTTATAACATATACAAAACGAATAATGTTGAGGTGATTATTTAATCATCTTCCAACATTTGTAGCATTCAAAACATTTCAAGGTAAAAATTAAAAAAAAATATTCATAGATTATAAAATGCAGTGGGCAGAATTCTTTCAAAAATATTTTTCTGCCACTGCAGTAGGAAAATAAAAGAATGTGAAAGGACTTAGATTAATCACCCAATAGATATAATTGTGAAGGCACAGTACAATAAGTACAAAATCAAAGAGTACAGAGTCTTTCTGTGGGATCCTCTCTGCTGACATAATAATTAATGCTGTGATTCTAGGCAGAGGTAATGGGGATGAGGCTCAACTGAGAAGCTAGTAGGTCAGCAAACGAATCAAAAGAGCCGGGTAGGCAGTGACTAATCGAAGAAGAAGGAGAAGAAGAAGAAGAAGAAGGTCAAACACTCTTAGACTTTGACAACTCACTACCCATTGAGCCAAAAATAACACCAATAATAATGACATTGATAACTACAGCCCAAGTGGCAATGTTTGCATTGATTTGGAACTAATAAATCAATAAATACGCAGAGTCCTCAGTACTCAGTGGACTATAATGTTAAAATGGGAGTGCCTTTGCTGTGGTAACGACATGGGACATGACCCTGTGTGGACCCATGTAGATGGTGGGAGCGCTGCAGCCAGCAGCATCCATTTGTTTTCTGGGTACGTGACTGCCTCTAGTCAAGAGGCAGCCACATTTCTGTTGCTTTTGAAACCGTATAGAGAGGAGAAACCACAGAAGAGAGGGTTCAATTCTTTTCAGCTTAGGGATACTCTCCTCTGGCTCTTTGTAATGAAACACCTAATCAATAGTTGTAAGTGTTGTTGTTTTTCCCACAATGCTGGTACTGGTAAAAGTTCCCAGCACTCACTCTTGCATTATTCCACCTCACTTCACCTTTGTGCTGGTGATCTTTCATGTTTTCACAAAGCATGTGGTCCTGGTTTATCTGAATCTGAATCTGAATCTATTTTGTCCACTTCCCCTTTCTGTTATCTACTGTGAGTGAAGCCTGCTGAGCCACGTTTAGAGCTGCTGCTAAACTCCATACTTCACTTGCTGTAACATATATCAAACGCACCTTATGCAATGAGGCGGGCTGTTCGAGCTGCAACTCTGATGCTCAGTTATGTTGAGGAGGAATGATCACAATTGTGCTGCTCCTTTACTGGGGTTAGACTGGGTTTGGCCTCACATCCAGACAGAATCTGGAGTTTCCTGTTTGTGCTGTCGGGACTTTGAAACCATGACAGCTCTTCCCAAAGGAGTTACCTTCTGCTCAGATACCTCGGATCATTGCTTTTGTGTTGGTCTTTGTGAGGTTTGTGTGCTTGGCAATATGAGGCTGTTGGCTGTTCATCTGCTTGTGAAATCTTCGCTCACACTGTTGCTGCCTGCCCATGTGCTGTACTTTGAATAGGTATGTTTGTGCTATCGCATGAGTTTATTTGTCTTTGGAGGTGGTTGTTTGACACATTTCTGTTATTATAATGCATCATTGTGGTGCTACAATGCTGTTAATTAACCTAATGGTGAGATATTCATGTTTTATTATTGAGTTATGGGCTGAATTGATTTCCCATTAGGTTGTTGCCTTTGTTTTTGGGAATGTTCTTTAAGCTCACTGCAAACTCAGTTTGCTGGTTAATATTGAACATTGGCTTTAGGGATGTTAATGATTTTTTTGCACACAGCTGATTTACATAATTATTTCCATGTGATATTGGCTTTACGGGAAGCTCAAATTTCTGTCCCTCATTTTCTCCACACACTTTACTCTCAGCTTAGAAAATTTTACAACTCAAAGTGGGTCAACGAGTCAGTTCACTTTACTATTAATATCATAAACAGATATACTGTTAACTGCTGAGTGCTGATGGTAATAATGGTTATCTGCTTATTCCACTGCATACCAGTTCAAAAGAAAAGATTATCTGCTCCAAGCCATGCCTTTTTGTTGAGCATGAAAATTCTTGCCTATTTGTATTCTGTATATTAAGGAAATTACTATCTGCCGCATACAGTATCTGACATGTTCTTAGCATGCTGCTGCATATCAAGTTGATTGCTGGGCTTAGATAATCCATCTCAGTTCATTAGATGGTGTATTTCATTAGTTGTTAGAGGTGCTTTGTTGAGATTGACCACACTGTGGCTAATGTCTGACCCACTCAATTCCATATAATAGCTGGTGTTGAGCTCTGTATCTAATGTGGTTTATTTTTGTCACTCCCTAATCTCTGCTGTGCTGAGCTGAGCTTGTTGTTTTGGCCTGGAAAAAAACTCTGACAACTCTGTACATATTCTATGTGTATTGGCTGATCTGAAATAATAATAATGTTTGGAGTTAGCTAAATGTTACTACAACCTATAACCACATATTGTATCATTGTATTACTTTTTTATATCGTTATTGTTGGTGCTTTAGATGGGTGGAAGGATGACAGAACTATATTTTGTTAAAAATGTTGGTCTCAGTTTTGGGGATTTTAACTGACTATGTTCATATCCTTTACAAGGCCCTTTTTATTTTGGATCCCGAATTACTGAACACATAGTGGACTATGACTGACAGCGAGGTTACATCTACTTGATTACTTATCCTTGCTAATAAAGATTGCGGCTCATATTTTACTTGTGTATTCTGGTTTGTTGATTCTCTGGGGGAAACATACGTGGACTTTCAAGTACATTAATTAATTCTCAAGGAATATACACTTAGTTCTTGTCACTACTTGTTTGCTGCTGCTCTAACTAATTGCCCTCTTCTCATCACAGTTCTCCCTTCCTGTCCTTTTTATATACCCTACTGTGTAGACCTCCATACAATTGAATGGAAAGCTAGGGAATTATAAATTGGCCTAATGACCACTTAGGATACTGTCTGGCTTTGTACTTTTAATTCACAGTGGTGCTGATGAATTGAACATAGTAACCATAAAATTAGATAGTTTGTTGAATTACGAACATATTCTTCTGTTCTCTGAAATGTATGAAGTCACTGTATTTTTGGAAAAGAACTTGGCTACAGTGGTCCAGCTGAATATATCTACAGACACTGTGACCTCTGTGTGTCACCTCACATGTATTATGTTGTTTATGATATCCAGTCCCACATGGATTAGTAGACCGAATGGGAAGGAGTTGGGGGTATGGGGGACGAAAGCTGCTGCCCTTTTTGTCTTGGTGCAAGTGCCCTTTTCAAATGGCAAATCAAAACATATTTCCTTATTTGTTGGCTGTATGTGTCATCTACCTGATATAGAAGAAATGTCATCGATAATGCTAATTTAGCCAAATCTTCTTTGTCTTATTTGATATTCAAACTCTGGTTTTAATCTTTCTTATCATGAGTTCAGTTTCTGTCAACACACCACATAAGAGGACTATTAAATCAAATTTGAGTCAAAATTATTAAAATAAACTTATTTATATACTCTCGTACCATGACTGGACAAAGACGCATTCAGACAAAGGTCACCAGTTAATCTGGAAACCAGCTGGACTGTTGCTCTGGAAAGTTGAACACATAAATCAACTTTTTTGCCTTGTTGCAGCATTCCCTGTCAAGGGTGATATCCAAAACTTTCACAAACTACGAATCCAGTTGCACCTTGCATGTGGGTCTACCCTGAGGTCCTATCAATGTAGGTCATGCTACGCTCTTTCAAAGGTTGCACATCCGTAGGTGTCTAAATCACCTCAGCTGGCTTGTCTTATTGTGAGAGGAGCAGCTGCATGAAACTCCTGAACTCCTCACTTTATATCTCACAGAGTGTAGCTAGTTCCCCTGCAGTGGAGCCTGACCTTGCATCTACAGTTTCTTTCACTAACCAGAGGCTGTAGCCATAGGGACTAAACTTGAAAGTTTGCAGCAGCTTCCGTCATTGTCAGTGGACAGAACCATAGACTGTGAGGTTGCACTGAATGTAGTAATTCATTCATTTTTATGCATCCTTGAACTCCTTTTTAAATAGGCAGAATATAGACCATAAAGACTGAGGAAGACAGAGAGGAATTGGACCCAAACAAAACTTCTTCTTATAGTCTGTGATGGGCAGGTGTGATACTAATAACACACTGACAACAAAGTAGACAATCTAACACATGACTGTGACTGTCTATGCTAGAACATCCATCTATCCATCCATTTTCTAAACCTCTTGGGGCTGAATGTCACTGATGATATCTAGAGGACAGATGTGTGAAAAAAGGGGCCATAAAGACAAACACAAGAAAGACATACTGAGACACAAGAGAGAAATGGAGGTAGAAGATGCAGATGGAGCAGGTGTTGTCATGACATGAATTGCGTATGACAAAGGTCCACAGCAGATTTGAGTCCATACAAACTGCCCTGAGCCAGACTGGGGCAGCAAACAAGTTGTTTTTAGCAAAAAACTTTTTAGTACTCTCTCTGGATAATGAAAGCTTCATGTCACTTCATGTAATGAGGTAAACAGCTTAATGAGGCTGCTGTTTTACTCACAGTTGTGGCTGTAGTCTTATTCTTATTAACTAGTGAATAGTATTTATTTTTAATCAGTTTGGTAAAACAAATTACATGCAACACTTATCAGCTCACTTTGCTGAAAGTAAAACTGTCAAGGCAACATTTCAACATTTCAGAAATGCAATGCTGTACCAGGTTAAGTAGTAAAAGCAACAAAGTAGAAAAAAAATAAATAGAAAAGAAAGAATCAATAGCACACAGGGCATAATTGACCACTATGAGTGTTTATATGGAATTGGAGCCTGTAAAGCCTGTCAGAAACTATTTAAAGCGGTTGTTATTGGACAGGTAATCAATAATATGGCTGGCCTCAATACATTCGGGTATAAATGAACATTTTTTAAAAAGAAGTTTGACAACAGTTAGACCTAGAAATGTCTGCCCAGCTGAAGATTTGTTTTTACTCATTGGCTGAGACATTTGTAGGGTGACATTTCTGAATGACTTTATATCCACAGTGATGTGAGGTTTTGGCAGCTGAGAGTGTGTTTAGGGCTTAGTTAACGTGCTCAGTCCTTAATTCAGCTGAACATCTCTGATGTTAGCCACTCATCTGAGGACTCCGGTGACTGCCAAGTCATATAACCACTTTTTTTGGCAGTAGTCAGATAATTGTTAACATCCCAGCTTCTGCCATCACCATCTCATTTGTGGGAGACTGTAGACACAACAGCAGCCCCTGAGTATGGCCACAAAACAGCTGCAGAAAGGTTAAAGGCCAACATACAGTCCTGTTCTAAAGCACAAGTGTTGTTTGATGCCCACCACGCGTTAGACAACATGGTAAGGCCAAAGAGTGAATCTTGGTAAAACTAAAATAGGTGTGGCATGAGGTGACAACTTCTGTGAAACATTTTAGTGGCCTCAGTAGAGGCGGTGGGGGAAAAACCTTGTAGATGAATTTGACATTAGCAGGTGCCTTGATAACAGTTTAGAATGTGACATATGCATGTCCCAAAAGTGTGTTAAGTATTCACCTTAAAACAAGAGTTTGACATTTTGCAAAACAAGCTTATTTTCCTTCTTGCAGAGAGTTAGATGAGAAGATTGATACCACTCTCATATCTGCCCGTTAAATAAAAGGCTACAGGCAGCAGCCCATTAGCTGAGTTTAGACTGGAAACAGGGGAAACAGCAAGCCTGGCTCTGTCCAAATATAACAAAATCTGCCTACTAACACCACTAAAGCTCACTAATTAACACGTTATATCTTGTATGTGTCATCTTTACAAAAACCAAAATGCAAAAACTATATTATGTCCTTTTTCTTGGCTGAGAGCCGTGACTTCCCAAAGTCTAGTCAGTTTTTTCTTTTCTTAAGGAAGGTTTAAATGAACAAGCTATGTTAAGTAGTCTTTGTGCTAAGCCTGGGTAACCAGCGGCAAGAGAGGAAAAAAGCTTATTTTCCAAAATGTTGAACACTCCTGTCTGTGACCACCCTCTGTGTGGTTTTATATACAAACCTAACAGTACAAACGAACATGTATTGCAGATGCAATACATTTAATATGAACTTTGTGCTAGACATGTAATTTGGTGGCATTATATTTCATAAAAAAGCATATTTTGGTAATGTAAAGTAGTTGCCTATCAGTTTTATTTTTTTTGTTCCTGAAATGTTGCTGTTTAAGAACTACTCATACAACATTTATTGTGCAGGTAAGTGCACATACTTTTTGACAAGCATACCATTTTTAGCCAACCGTTATTTGGTAACCTTTCATGCTCATTAGTATCAGTCTAACTAAATGATTCTCTCGCCCTGTGAATGATATGGTACAGTAACTTCTCAAGTACAAAAAAAGTCCATCCAAAAACTTTGAAAATGACTCTTTTCCCTACCTTGTTATATCTACTTGACCCAGAAACTAAATATACTCCTGAAATCTCTGGAGTGTGTTTAAGTGAATCCCTTCCAGAGAGTTGAAATGCGGGCAGGAAAACCCAGTTAAATACCACGCTTTCAGAAGTAAGATGAATGGATGTTTGGTGAGAAAAAGTTTTTGAGATGACTGTTTGATGATCATTGTTTACATTATAATAAGGCATTTTTCAGTGGAGCATACACCACTTGCTATGTTGCGAGCAGCAGCACTCTGCTGCTGAGAGAGGCTATTGTCAGCTGAAGTGAATGTACATTTTAAATTCAATTTTGGGTTTGATTCAGTTTTATGACAGCTGTCACCCCCGCCACCCCCACCACAGACTGCTGAGACAAGACATGTACATAGAACATAACGCAAGCTGAATAATTTAAGAGGGACGACTTGTGTGAGCTGGAAACTGAGGACATTTTTAAGTTTCCTCCTCCTCTACTCAGTCTGCATTACAGTCTTCAAAGGCAAGTGGTAGTTAAGGGAAGAGCGATGGTAAACAATGCCATTAAGTGTCATAAGATATTTGCTTTTTCCAAAGGGTGCCTTTGTTTTCTTTCTTAAAAGGAACTCCAATTACCACATTTTTAGACTTAATGGGCCATATGAATGTGTGTGTCTTTGCTTCCCTTTTCTGATTGTAACAACCTATTAGGACTTAAAAGAAAAAAGTCACATCTGCACTGCCTGCCTTATTATCTACCCCTTATTCTGATGGAGATGCTAAAATCAAGAACATGGTTCTTATTTAACGCAAAATATCTTGAATTTTGTACTCAGTAGTTTCTACTTAAGAACAATAAGAGGCAGACAAAGTTGGTTAAAAGTGTGTGTGTTAAAAAACATGTAGTATCATTGTGGGCTAAAAAGAGAGGTGTTTTAATTCTCAGTGGATATCAGTAAGTAAACATTTTTATCCATATAAATAGATTTTTATATTCTTCTGTAATTTAAAGATGATATCCAAAATTCATTATGAATTATCCCTTGAATAGAAAACTGCTAAAATATAGATTAAAACCAACTTTATCAAGCAACAAATTAGACTTTGGTAGCTAAATTGATACCCCCTTGTAATATTACATTCCTACATGGTGATTTACCCCCTTTTTGCTCATTAAAGCTAGTCTGAGTTTTTTCCCTTTGTTTGGATACATTTCAAGGAGAGAAATTTGACTTAATTCGAACTCTGAAAAAGGCGTACACGAATTCTTATATCTTTTTTTAATTAATTGCAAGCACATCATCATATAGTAAGAGTACAATAAACTGACCCCCTTTGTGGAAATTCAACTGCATTGATAATAAACATATGGTCTTATCATGCAACACACAGGCAGGATTTTGTATCCTGCAGTTCGTTTTTAATTTGTAGGAATATCAATGTGAATATGAATGACGTGAATGTTTATGAGGAGTTTCCCTCAGACAGCCTGCACCGTTGCTGCTATTCAGTAACAAGATAGGACACTGACCACTGACAACAAAGAAAAAACGCTCCGAGAACTTTTATAAAAGTAGTCATTTTTTAATTAATTTTCAGTTAAGGCAATCCAATACAAAGCATTTCACAACCCACCATATGACAATAATCATGTACAACAAAAACCCATTTAAAGGAACGTAGGGAGTCATGCAAATCAGAAAACTAAGGAGATAGAAACAACAAAGACAAATTGCAGGATTAAAAAAATGAATTAAGAAAAGTGTTAACTGTAACATGCTAATTAGCTACAGTCTTTAACCACTGGTGAGACAAGAAATGTTTGGAGAACCAGGCACAAGAGAGAAGAGATAGCAAACAGTCCACAGATCTTACTGCCATGTTTGGCACTGACATGCATGTAATCTGGTTGAGCTGGTTCCTATTTTACAGATGGCGGAACTGTGTGTACCCCAGGAAAACATGCAATCGATCCATCATAACAATAAATCAGGGCTTTCAGAGGAGAAGAGGTCACCGCAATGACATAAAGGACGGGAGCAATGGCTTGTCATACAAACTCCAAAAATAAATAAATATCTTCAAAACAGTTATATTCCAAAAAATATATCAAACATATACAATAAGCACTCCTTTATATGGTAAAGTGCAGTTTGGATCTATATGCAAACCGGCTGTTATACACTTTATATTTTAATATAAGTCCACTACAGTATCTTTTCACTGTTAACAGTTTCCTCAGAGATCTGCAAGTGTATTGCTGTTTGCCATTTTGACTACCATTAACTGTTTTCCTCTCCTCACCTGAGATCCATATTTATCTACCTGAACTGCTTTTCAATACAGGACTAAATGAGATGGGGTGACTGCCTTTCACATTATTAAGGCCTTTAGTTGCTACATTAGACATTTGAATAGAACCTTTTCGGCTCAGATTAATTCTGCTTCGGCATCACTTTGTTGAAGGAAAGGACGCCTCTTACAGTCTATCATACTCATTGTAGCATTGTTTTTGTGTTTGAGATGAGGGGCGCATGAAGTGAAACTGAAATAATTATACTATAAGAGAAGAACAATAGCTGTGGTGACAAAGATGGAAAATGTAAAAGTAAGATTTAGAGTCAGTTTATGTCTATGTAAAGCTAACAAAAGACACAAACAAGATACAGCCAGACTGGCGGCTTTGAAATAAAGGCCAACATCTACATGCTAACTTACTGATGTTGAACAATGTAATGTTTACAATGTTCAATATTTAATTTCAGCATGTTGGCATGTGACATTTGCAAATTAGAAAGTACAGCTGAGGCTGACGAGAATGCCATTTGTTTTGTAGGGATTTGGTCCTCAATTAAAGTGTTGAAGGTTTGAAGGTTTGACCTGACTACAGGAAAAGTAAGGGAATCACCAAAGTCTTTAGGGTACATCCTCTGGGGACTATGATGTATGTACCCAAATTTCATGACAATCCATCCAGTTGCTGTGGAGACATTTGAGTCTGGATCAAAGGGATGGACCGTCCGACATTACCATCCCTTCAGCTCCACTCTTAGCGTGGCAAAAAATTCAATAAACCAAGTAAATGAAGGATCTACGTGCCATGGACATACTTTTTTATGCCTAAACATTTAGCCTTCCTCCACCTACTCCATGATGTTTATTTAGCGTGTGCTGTTCCTTTGAGTACAAAGCCTAAAGTAGAAAGGCTAAAATGTAGCTTGTGTCACTGTCAACAACGAGAAACAAAACAAACATTGTTTCTGCAACTTACTTACAGAAATACTATGTGGTTTGTCAGATGACAGGCATGATGGGAGAGATAACGAGACTTGAGTGTCACATTGTAATCTGTACCTTTATCAAGAACTCTCCTCTCCTTGTGGCTGTTATAATCCTACTTATGTACCCTGCGTGCTTACTGATCAAAACAACCCTACATGTATTTACTGTATGATCTCTGCATTTTTGTAAGGCAACACATCATAGGACTGTCAGGGGTTGTTGTTGCGTCATTGTGCAAGGATGCATCTTAAATTACAAGCCTTGTTACTGATGCGGTAAAATTGGATTTGCTATGTGGAAGCCAGTTTGTTTTTGTTTCTTCATACTAAACTGACGTCACAGATGGTAGGAGGCTACAGAAAGCCAAACTAAGATTAGCACGAAAGGATCCCTCTTCACCCTGTGGTATAGACGCATTGTAAATGTGTTTACACATGAAAGAATTACTTATGTACTGAATGTAATGAACATAAATCCTGAGGCTCAGGAGACCACTTATGAACTGTCTCCCACCGGAGACTTGTAACACACTGTGGCAAAGGCCTGTATGAAATATAAATCTCCAGGGAGGAACACTGGCTGTGATCGCACCGACTTACAGTGTGAAGTCTATGACAACGGAGGTTATGTGGCTGCTGATGCGTGGCCGCTTGGGGCTTATGGATTTCCACTGACATGGCAGTGTCTGGGATGCAGAGGCGGTGTGTTTGGGATCGTATCAGGGCCAGATTAACCCTCTATTGAATCCTGGGGCACAAATTAGATATGGGCCAAAATTAAACACTGCGCCTCTCCAGTTGACCCATATTAGTTTGCAACTGCGTGCATTGGAGTGCCCTTACCCCCATGCTGTGTCAGTTAGTGATATTTATATAAAATACCCATTTATTTGATTAACAAGTAGACAAGTCTTAGGTAATAATAATTGCTTTAACAATTTTACTTTCTGTGTATATTGTGCTTTAGTGGTGTATATTATCAAAAGTAATGTGGAGGAGTTGCCTGCTTTGCCAGGTTGGTAATCCAGCTATAATATTATTTATTACATGTTTTGTCCTTTATTTGTCCTGTTTCATGTTCTGTCTTTTACTTCTGTGGTAATGTATTTTGTATTTACTGTAAACCAATTCACTGTTTTGTGGATTACAAAAAGAAAAAGAAAAAAGGGGTTACGATGAATAAATTAATGTTCTTCTTGTGCAACATCTTCCTTTGTGATGGGAATTTATCCTTGGTTTGTATTGCTGCTGCAGTACAAATATATTTGACTTGCATGAATACACTAGGTACTTTCTTCAGAAACAATGAATAGCAGCACTCTAAAGGATTAAATATGATTAACCCGGTAGCATCGTCATAATCTTGTCCTTGGTGTAGACACAGGTTGTCTTGTGCTTATTATATGCAATCACTTTTAAAATAATTGGTGACCACTTCAAAATAGATAAAGTTTATGACAGATCTAACAAATGTCCATGCCACTCTGAATAACATTCGAGAATAAATATACTTGGATATGGGGAATTCAGTTCTCATACAACATGCTCTTATAAACATTTACCTAATAAAGAAGAGAAGATGTGACTCCTCATGGTATGAAAAGCCTGATTAATGTTGAACATAACAAACTGTAAACTACACACCTGTAGTCTTTCATCCATCTTAACTGATGCATTAGCAGATATGGAGATAATCCCCAGATATAAAAACTAATTCCAGAAGGGAAAAAGTGCCTAAAAAATATTACTGTATTAGGCCACACCAATGACTTACGAGCAAGGCTTAGGTCAAAGTTCACATGTCCTGATACACTTAGAGAAACAACCACAGACAGGCACAAGTTTTAACCACAACATGACCTTTTTCAACCAACCTGCTTTCAAATCAGATGTGAAACAGTCACTGCCAGTGTCACCAACAAGTCCTGGAGAGTTTGCAGCCTCTCTTTAAGAGAAATCAGCCAAAGAAATATATTACAGAAAACTCAAAAAACCTAAATGCTGCTCCAAATGTCACTGGGAGGATACGGCACAAAATTCAACACCCATTTCCTGCTGCGTCAGCTTCTGTTTGCACCAAAAAACAGGAGGCGCAGATTTCCCACTGGACTCTGAGTTGTTGCTGCATGCTGTCAGTCCTCAGTGAAAAGCCAAGAAGAGGGCGTCAGATTTGTGTGTGGTGGTGTGTGTGTCCGGGCGGTGTGTAGGGAGGTGGCGCTGGGTTGGGTTTGATTCCCCGGCTCTTCATGTAAGAGATGAACTGGTCGGGGATCTCTGCTAGTACGTCTTTAGCGAGTCGGGCCATGCTTAACACATGATTGCCTGTCCGGTCCATATAATCTCTGAAGGGAACAAACTGAGGAAAAAGAGAAGAAAGTGTAACATCAATGCGCTTACATACAGTAGTAACTTAAAGTTCATGTGGATAAGGAATGTTGTGATTTGACAAGTAAATCCGAAATATTAACCTTTTTCATTTTGGACAGGGCTTGACCACACATGGTTTCCTCTGTCTAATATAATACCATCTAGGTTTTATGGGATCTTTTAGGCATCTAGCTTTTGAACTATTGTTGTAGTGATTCATGAAAAGCTCTAAATATCATTTGACAATGTACTCAAGTAGGTTTTGGGAACAGGGTGGTACACTGAATGGAGAAATCCAGAGGGCTCATGTTTAAGCCCCGTTGTTAGTCAACATTTGCCAGATCCTGCAAGCTTTAGGATGTTGATCTGTCACTAATCCTGTGCTCTGGCTTCCCTCAGGAGTGAGAGGAAATAAATAAGCCTAAGTATAAAGATAAGTTTTTCCACTAGAGTTTGATGAAAGTACATTGGATTTTTCTGTCTTTTGTATTATTTGTCATAGCACATCAAGGTTTCCCCAGGGAAATTGTTTAGCAGAGGTGGTAAGCCAAACCTGTGATCAATGTAGTACAGTACATCATGGCCAAAACAATAGCCATTAAATACTGTAAATTGCATTTGGTTTTGCCTCACCTCCACTATAAATCACTTTGGGAAACCCGGCCCATTTCCCCCATTCAGTCACTTAACTATTCAGTTTGACACTACAAAAACACAGAGATTAAAAAACCCTCACAGTTCTGTGAATAAGACACACAAGGTTTACTAGAGTGACATATAATATCACATTTTTTTGTGTGCTTGTCTCTATGAGAATCCATAGGAACCACACAGATGTCCTAGTCTGTGAGCGCTGCCAGTGCCAACAGATGGTGTTTTGTCAGAAACTAGACAGTTTAATGTACCAGCACAACTGTTGTAACAGCATGAATGTACAACACAAATGCAAAAATATGACACAGTATGTATTGTAAATCATTAGAACCACTATTAATAAACCTATATAAACCTATTATAAACCTGTGTATAGTGACCGAGGAAAAGTCTGTATAAGCCCACGTTTGATAAATGTTTACTGACAGTACTGTCTGGATTTCTGAGTTATTCCTTAAATGCTGTGAACTTGGACCCCACACTTATTTTCCAGTTCCCGCTCTCAATATCCACAGTGAAAACAGTCAAAGTTTCTCTCATGCTGAAAAGGTCAGTCACCTGAACAATGTCTCTCTCTGCCAGTTTCCCCCGGGATGAGATCCTGATGTCATCACCATCCAGCTCCACCATAGCTGGAAGACACAAGTTCACACACACATGCATGCATGCATACACACCCACTCACAGTGTGAATACTGAGCAAAGCTGCCTTCAGGACAGAGACAAGATTGAGACACTACTGATGTAAAGGTTTAGTTATCATACATCATATTAATTCCATATATTTTGGCTTTAATGTCAGTAAAGGAGAGAAGATGTTGAGCTGTACAGCTTTAATCCATCTTTAGTGCACGTCTAATCAACTAATAAGTCCTTTATTATAGTCTCTTTGCAATTAAGAATCATCTGCACTAAACACTGCAAACCCAGCAATTAACCTCAGCAATTTCTTCTACAATTATGTCTGCATCCACCTACGCTTCCCCTTCTCCACTGACTGAAATGAGTTTGTACAGTAATTTTCTCTCTGGTTGTTCTCTGTATTAGTGCCAGAGAGGTTAGGGCTGGCTGTAACAGTAATAGACTGTGAGTTGCCTGAATTGAAATGTCGATTATTGGCTCATGTTTCTCTGTTTAACTGACTTGATGAATGTAGATGGTATAAACACATCAGACTATAACACCGCTGAAGTTTAAGATGTTTTCTTTGCTTTTACATCTTGTTTGTGGCTGCCATATAAAATGACCAGAATATTTAATAATTCCATTAATTCAGTTACAAAATGTAAGGCACCGTACCGTCAAACTCAGCCTGACCCACGCCAACTATGATGATGGACATAGGAAGCTTGGCACCCTGCAGAGAAATAAAAAAAGAACAAGTGAAAAAAATTGGGTTTTTATCTTAACAAACAGGATGCACATGTACACATTTATTTTATTCACAAGGAAGAGAAAAGCTTGTCCACACAACCACAGACCTGAAACATTTATACTGTATCAGACATTAGAGCAGTTACATGCTCACCCACGTAGGTTACAACTGCAATAATGTTCTGCATCACCTTTTAACTAGCTGAGTGACCTTTAAGTAGGACAAGCCCTCCAGAGGAAAAAAAGACAGCGAGTTAAAGACAAGAAGTCAGAAAGAGGGCGAAACATGGAGATGCTTCAATATAAACTTTTTTTGTCACTGCTTTTATTATCCCAGATATTTTATGTCCCTGAATCCAATTTTCTGTCGGATAAATGCTCCCCGGCTCTTATCTTGGGATGACACTTTGGGTTTGCCCACTGAATGCTGGTTATCAGGCTGTGGGGTGGAGATCAAACTCTCTGACAGCACTAACAACATCCCCTGACATACTGGGCCAGCCGGTCAGTAGTTTCAGTACTTAAGCTATTTTGATAGCTAAAAAACAATCACATGTATCTCCAGAATTCGAAGCCTGAAAAGCGAAAAGCTGACCTGCAAAAAGGTTACGGCTTAAAGGAGGCATTTGTTCACAAGGAGGGAAAAAAAAGATGTATCTGCTGGCAGACACCTTGGGTGCTTTTCATTAAGGTAACTTACGCGAGGAAGCACAGGGGTATCCTTGAGTCTCTTCCTCGCTTCCTCTCTTTCTCACATCCTCACTGGGAGGAGTTAGGAAGCGAGTGAAGGAAGCAAGGAGACAAGTTAGCTTAATGAAAAGCACCCCTTGATAAGCTCTTGCATGGCAGGTGTGGCATGGTGGCATTTGTGAGCTGGGAGAGGAGGGACAGGGAGGAGGCGCCAACCAGTACAGCGACCATCCTCAGTCACCCGCCCAGCCACTCCCAAGCCACAGCTCAAGTCAGATAACACTGCTGTCAGTCTCTCTATGGTGGAGGTTTACTGTCTCTATACAAAAGCAAGATCTAGTGACACAACAGTTAAACATACCCACATTTATGAAACATGTACGGCTGAGAAAATATTTTGATGTTGTGGTATACTGACTTTCAATGGAACTGCGTTGTGATGATGTGGTCCTACCATTTTATCGTTAACAAAATCTGATGCCAATCCATCTAGTAGATGTTAAGATATAAGATGAATGAATTGAGCAAAAGTACTACATGAAAAGTCAGGAATCAACAAAGTCAGTAGGAGTCACCTTCTGGGGTAAAAGATTTCATGGCAACCCATCCAATATTTTGAGATATCCAATCCAATCAACACAGCTTTTTTCATTCTCTTAGAAAGATTTTTAATTAATAAAATCAAAATGTTTTGTCTGACTCTTATTATATGCGACTAAAGTGATTTTATTTACATTCTGTTTGAGTGACAGTGACTGCGTTGTGCTCTGAAAGGCCATGTTAGTGTCTGTTGTTGTAAGTTCCAGATAGATAGCAACTCAATGCAAAAGCCGCTATTATGTGTAATGAGTTCTCTGCAGTCACATATTTTTACAAAGCAGTTATAACAAGTGCAGTTTTATCTCTGGTACGAGACAAATGTAGTGTGGCAAATCAGGCAACCTCTTTTGCCACAGGGATGAGAGCACTTTCTGTCGACACCACCTCAGCCGCGGCACATCAACGCGATTATCAGTGTTCAACACAACTCCTGTCAGTGCCTGTCCTCCCACGCACATGCACACAAACACACACGCTTGCAGACATACATACGTGTGTGTGTGTAACACACATCACAACATCAAATGCCACCAAAAATAACCTGGCAATCCACCATGCCCCACTTTTGCCATCCTCCTGTCACCCTGACTGGCAGCCGAGATCCAGTCTAATGAGCCAAGCACAACAAAGCGTCAATCAACACTCATTACTCCAACAACTCACTTTGAGTGTGCAGCTTCAATCCAAATGTCATGCATGAGGATGCTTTGATGAGTGTGTGTATGTTCTTGCATAGGTGGGCGTGCACGTGCACACACAGGTTTATGGATATATGTTTGGAGAAGTGACTGTACTGTCAGTAGAAGGGGTCAACTGAGTCACTAAACCATGTCTCATCGGCTGTCTCAGAGCTCAGCTCAGAGAAAAGCTCAAGGCAGCAGATTGAGGACACTTAAAAACCAGCTACCACTGAGTGCAGATATTAATGGTTAACTGGCATTAAGAGTAGCACATCCAGTTGTTAGAATAGGAATAGAACATTTGGAACAATCATCAGCTGTCATATACAGTCGTCTATCCATTGTCTGTCCTTCAAATGTTGACAGACCGACCTGTGCTGAAAAGGATTTCATGTGAATAAAAGTTTTTATTCACATTAAAAGCTTTTAATGTTTCAGAATACTTGTTAATGCTGTCCTATACTTCACAATCCAAGCGTACATTAAATTGATAGATTATCATAATAATTAGTATGACTTCAGTTTCTGCACTGCTTCAATTATCTAAAATTAGTAACTTTAATCTTGAATATGTTTAATCACATTCCCGTCACAACAAGATAACACTCAGAGATCACATACCTCTGCCTATACTACGGCACAGTTATTTTGATTTGTTATGAATATGACAGAAAATGTCAAAACAAATTAAAATAAAATGACATCTGCAACTACAGCGTCCTACCAAATGCATGTAACGTAAAGGGACAGCTTCAAAATACACATTAATTCTTGTTCCATAGCCTCACTTTCCACCCAAATTTGGATACCCTGCTAATTAATGGGACAAAAACAGACAAATAAACAAAAAACATCACATGGTGGAAGTTCAACCTTCGTTAAGCAGTAATTGCCAATTAAGGTTCTGTATTTAGGCACACATGTCCAGAGGGTCACATCGCTTTTACCTCATCCTGAAAGCCTGTTCTCTTGTAACGTTAGAAGTGCAAAATAATGTTTGAGCTAAGCAGCCAAGCAGGGTTATGCTAGAATGAAACAACAGCCTGAGCTTGCATTTGTTTTTATTGTGTTTTTAATACTTGGAGTAATAAGCTCTATACTGCAACACAAAAACAATGCTGTTTTTTTTTTTTGTCTTCTACTGAGATCACAATGGATCTTCAGGGGGAGGATGCTGACATTACTTTAGCCTCAGTCTTTTTGCATGATGCCATGTAGCTATCAAGTGCATTTAAATATGATTTTTAAAAGATTTTAAAACAAAACAGCAAGAAACATTAAAAAGTCAGACTTTTCAGCCAATTTATGGAGCAAATTAGCTTAATGAGCAAGCTGACCACAACTGAGCAAATCTGCCAGTAAGCATAGCTGGCAAAATCAACGAGTGCTGGTTATAAATAAGAAGCTGCTTGACTACCTCTGTCTGAAATCAATGACTCATTTGTTCAAAAATAATTGAGAATTTCTATGATAAATCTGCTACCATTGTCACTGTAAACTGCACATGTGCCGCGCGAGAATGAAAAGCTTGACAGGCGTAGCAAGAAATGCAAATGGTCAATTATCGTGTTATATGCTCAGCTTTATTATCTTGAGGAAAGTGAAAATATAGAGTCATGACAGGATTGTGACTCACGTGAGAACTGTTTTGAGCACACTAAATAGTTTATAGCAGGTATCACACTAACTCTTAAACAAAAAAGTCCTGCATCCAGTACAAAGTGAATGGAAGTACAATGGTTGTGAAGTGAAGTACTTTTGTCGCGTCCTGGCACTGATAAAGAGATGAAGCACAAAGCACTGACACATAACAAGTACAAGATGAGAAAGGAAAGAAATGAAAGGCAGCAGAGAGATTTTGTTATAGATAAAATGTGGTGACAGAAGTTTGGAGAGAGCAGATGAAGACAAAGTTGTTTAGATCTTTGAGGGGGACATAGATGGGGAGAGACAGCAAAAGTCTTTGTATTTGGGAGTGGGGGAGTCTCACGGCTCCACAGAGAGAAAGACAACGAGGCAGCAGAGGGACCCAAGCCGAGAGCAGAGGATGGGGATGCTGAGCGATTGACAGGTGGATTTCTGTAGTATGGCAGAAATCTCTTGTGACTGATTGTTCAACCACATGGGTCTATATTACTGAAACACACAAAAACAACCGCATGCATAGATGCAAACCCACTCCAGATGTTCCCACTCAGCATAAAGAGAGTTGTGCACATTCCGGCTTCCTCTCACTCTGTTTCTCACTCTTTCTTGAAGATACCTTCCAGCATGAATAAGTATGAGGAAAGACTTATATAACCTCAGCAGTGTGTCCTCCCTCACCCAGGATCCGTGGAGAGCAAGAGGGGAAAGCAGTGGAAGCAGCAAGCGTCAGTAGACAGTCAGAGTGGAGGCAGTGAGATAGAGCAGCAGGCAAGATCTTAAAAGGAAGGTGTGGCTGTTCTAATGTTTTGACTAACAGTCGCAAATTCCCTTTAAATCCAGTCTGCTGGGTGTTCTGTGCCTGCGGCGGGCTGAGTAGGAGGAGGAAGAGGAAGGGAGAAAAGAGGAAGAGGAAAGGAAAGGAAGCCAGCAACTTGCTATTTAAAGCTGGGAGAAAGAAGGAGTTAGGACAAGTTTTGGGGAAGGCTCAGAGGAATAAAGCACAATGTTGAGTTGTTTACTTACTGAGGCAGTTACATCCATTCAGATGCTATATTTCATAAATATGTTCACTACAATTGTAATGGGCAATTGTGTTCTTTTGGGGGAGTAAGAATGGAACACATTTGTACCTTTAAATATAATAGATTCATTCACAGCATCTGTACATTTTTCAGAACAAGAAACATAATATGGGTGTTGAGCTACTTTGGTGTAGTTGTCAGGTAAATCATTAGTCTATATATGGATTTTGAGAGTACTCCACGCATTGTAAAAGTTTTGAAACAAGCAATTACAGCACAAAAATGTCATTTATGTAAAGCGATTATGCCCATAATTTTGCTTTACAGATTTCAGAGCAACTGCCACTGCTATGCTGTGATTGACAACCACAATGAGCATCTGGGCTTCATATTTCTTGTCTGAGAGGGATATTAGAGCTGATCAGAGACAAGTATCCACCTGCTTTGACAAAAATTATTACTAATGCTGAAACAAATAGTTGCGACAGCCTGACATTAAATCTGCATCTATATTGATGAACAACTAATCATTTAAGTAATAATGTGTATGAAGCAATGTTGGTTTCAGCTCATCAAATGTGAGGATTTTGAGATTTTCTTTCTATGGCTACTTTTCTTCTCTGTACCAAGCAAACTGGCTGCTGCCTGTAGCTTCATATTTATCTTACTGACATAAAAGTGGTATCAACCTTCTCATCTAACTTTTGGCAAAAATAGAAAGAATGAGCGTATTTCCACAAAATATTGAACTACTACTTTAAACCTTTCATTACACAGCAACATTCACTTCAAAAGCATTTCCTTCTACTTCATACTAGATGAAACTGGGCATGTTTCTTATGTAGTGCAGTAAAGTACTGTGTCTCCCCCCTTTCCCCCTCTTACATTTACAATGGCCTCTTTGGTCTGAGCCATGTCTGAAATGACGCCATCTGTGATGATGAGGAGCACAAAGTACTGAGAGCCGTCCTGCACTGCTGCAGCATACCTGCGTACACATACATGCACAAATAGAGACAGAAATGAGAAGAGGCTGTACAATCTATTTAATACAAGAACAAATCTGACTTGAGGATTTATTGATGTAGAAAATAAATCCATGGCAATACGTGTCTTATTGTGCACTCACCACAGGAAAATTTAATAAAAATGTTCTTTGTCAGTGCTGCAGTTCAGCTAACACACAAATGCCTCATGAATACACATTGATTAATCAGCCCAAACAATCAAGTTTAAAACAAAGCTGCTTTACACTGTTTGATTCACAGATTAACACCTTTGTCTAAATCTCTACCAACATGAGCTCATCTATTCAAATGGTAAATATCAATGGTTGTGTATCCTCAGAGCTATGGCTCTGCAGTTTAAAAAGTGTGAATCCCTTTTTATCAGAATGACATTTTTAATTACAACAGAGCATTGTCAAATCAGATGGAAAATCGTTTGGATATGGCAAAACAAATGAGACGACGATGGAAGCAGGAAGTAAGAGGTGGAGGTGGGTGTCGGGGGCACACGGATCCACTCGGATCACGTGACAGTTTGCATAAGTTTTTATTTGTTGTTACTTATGAGTAATATGTCAGTATATGTAAATGGGTACAGGCCTATTTATCATTTATTCAATCAGCTAAATCCGCCACTCCTTTGATAGAGGTCAGCCGAGCTAAATTCATACTCAGGCATGATGCATCCTGTTTGTTCTGTCTGGCAGGCAGCAGGACAGATGTTGTACGGTATCAGAAAATCAAAGCCAACTGAGGCCAGCAGTCAAACATGTTGATGTAAATGCTATTTTGATAACTGGAATCTTATAGATGATCATAATCTTGATAATGTGTATGCTAACATTGTGGCAACATTGGAAAAGCATTGAACAAGACCTCCTGCTCTTTAAATATAAAAACTTTTAAAATATGTTTATGATAAAAATCTGTGCAGGAATTACAGTTTTTTATCATTGTGCTTTTAGTATTTGAATGGAAATATGAATAATGTAAAAATCATGATGAATCACAAGATGAAAAAGATGAAACATCCATGGGGATGAAACAAAAATGAAACCATCACACAATAAATATCCAAACCTTTATTTTGAATTCCTGCTTTAGATAAATTAATATACACAAAAGCACCAGTGAAAATAGATGCTAGCAATACTCTACTTGTTTCTTACTTATTGTTTATTCAAATAGCAGCTTTTTGTCCTCTCGTCCTTTGTCCACTTGCCACTTCCATAGGAGTAAAAAAGCAGAAGCTATTCATCAGCTGCATTGTTCCCTCACCTGGCAACATGGTTCACCACAGGAGCAAAGTTAGTTGGACCGTACAGCTGCACTGTCTTCAGACTCTGGTGGTACGCCTCTAGGATGCCCTCAATACCATTGCAGTACGGATTTTCAATGTTTCCATTCTGAAAAGGAGAGAAACAGTGAAAATCAATTTTATGGACTTTACAAGATCTTTATCACAGCACACAGGTTTCATTAGATGTAATTTACTAGTTACTTATTACCAGGTCATGCACAACATCCATAAATTAGAATAAACAGAATAAATTAGAAAGAAAATTCAGCATGAAATAGCCCTGAAACAATAAATAAAAATCCATTGAACTGTTTAATCGGAGGTGAAATAAGGAGAGGATGACTTCACCAGTGGAAACTCATGTGACACCCGTCCATCAGGGGGCAGTTTGGCTCCAAAGCCCAGAGCGGGGAACATCTTGTCACTGTCGTAGTCCTGAATAATCTCTCCAACAGCCTTCAGGGCCATGGCGTAGGCATTCAGCTGGTAGGGGTTCATGTAGTGCAGCGAAGTGGATTGGGAGGGGTTACCTATTGAACAATCAATCAATGTCGAGGTCATTGTGGGTAATGAGGCACAAAGAAGTCCTTTCTAGGATGCAATATGCAGTTTTTGTGCACCTCTCTTTTCAATGACATTACATTAAAAAACAATTTTGTTTTCTGCAGCCATGGATCACATTAACATGATTCCTGCCAGGTAAAGCTTTCATGTCCAGGCTTAAGAGATGATGAATCATTAGCAAACAGTGGGAGGAAAGCCATTGTGAAAATTGAATACCTCCAAATGACAAATTAATTGAGCATTTAGAGCACTTGTCAATAACTGTGACCTTCTCAAATATCCCCCATGTAATAACGCACCATGAAGTCAGTCAGTACCCTATTAAGTATGGATCTGTAAAGAGAACAGCCCAGTTCGGATATTTTGGATGTGTTTCACAAAATATTGTCATAGCACCCAGTGAGGTTGTAGGTGGCATGTGTTCATCATTTGATTAGTTGCACCTGCTATCTGATGGCAGAAATCCGGCTGCCTGGTCAGGCCGTGTACTCACAACACAAGTGATCGTATCTGGAGTCCAGAGTGGAACAACAAATTATGTGTCACCTTGACCAACACCACTGTGGAAAAATCTCAACAGTTTGGGGAAATTGGCTGTTCACTAAGCCCTCCCTTAGTTACTGTCAAGACGCCTGTCAAGCTTTCTGTTCTGGCACAGCACATATGCAGTTTATTGACGTTATGCATTTCCATACTCCATAATTGAGTCTTTTCACTTCCTGTCCACAGTTGGTATGTGTCGAGTTATGTAATCACTTCACCCATCTGACACACATCAACCTCGTTTTAAATAGGGGCGCTAATTGGTTGGTCATCCTACTGTTATAATAGTCATGGTGATCCGCCAGAATTTGTGTTTTATTGTGTGGTTATAACAATAGGATATCATAGCAGAAGTTGTCTGAGTGGCCATTCAAAACGTATGTTAATATAACATTTCTTCATCCAACAACAGTGCACAGAATGGAAATTTGGTTAGTTTCACTATTACACACAGTCCAGTTTTCCATGACATGGGCTTATTATTGTACAACAACCTGAATATTGATATTATTAATAAAATTTATATTACATATCGCACAGTTGGGTGAAACTTTGTATTCATAATTCATATTTAGAAATCAGCTTCTAGGCCAACAAAGCAAATATTAGCTGGCTTAGTGATTGTTTGTGGCAACTGCATGTTAGTTAAGAACAATTTGAGCCTAAAGCTTCATGACCCGGGCAAAAATTCATCATCTTCACCGTAATCCCTGGTACAGAAGCATCAAGGACTAGCTACCACAAAGTGAGGAGACACTACACAGTGGATGTGCTATACAAGAACTAGTAACCTGTAACCCCACAAATTGTATTTTAGCTAATGAAATGCTTCTTGGCCTTGAAAGTAACACTGGTTGTTACTACTTTAGGTAGTGATCTAGTGAGCCAGACCCTCTAACATTTGCAGTTTATGTTAGAGCCGTAAACACACAGTTTAATCCACTCCTTACACTTTTGCTCTTGTTTTTTTTTTTTTTTTGTGTGCTTTTTGTGTATAGAGTATTTCTCCTACTACAGCCCCATGTACACATTTTCAAAATCTGGAAAAATCAGTGGCTAGACCAATCTGCCGTGCTTAGTTACGGTTGGTAAGCTATGATTGAACAATAGCTGTCCAGGGGGCAGAGTTTAGCAACAGTCAATAGGGAAACAGGAAATTCAAATTTTCCTCTAATAACTGTGATACACACTTCCTGGCAGATAAATCTTTTAGAGCGTTGTGTTCAAGCATAATTAATTGCATAAGTAGTGTAATTAGATTTAAGTGTGGTCCTTTCACACACCGCAAAGTCTTTATGCCAAGCTGAGGATTTTTACCCCATTTGCTTTATTCAATTTTTGCTAAAATGCCTGCTATAACCTTTATTTAGAGTGTATCGACAGCATTTAAGAGCTATCCAGGGAAGGCTATTATAGGTGACAATGTGTGTACAGTATGTGTGTCACATGGCGCTGTCTGCTTGTATGTGTGTTTGTGTGATTGATTCTGAAATTGGACATGCCACATTCAAAGAGCACTACTATCTGTTCTTGTGTGTCCCCCCCCACACACACACACCCACACACACCCACACACACAGACACACACACACACCCTCACACACACACACTCACCATTAGATGCTGTGAAATCGATGGCCACAGTGAAATTGATCTGTGTCCTAGAAGGAGGATGGAGAAGGGGACATGGAAAAAAGATCAACGACAAAGACCAGCCACAATAACGACATGCCAGGCCTCATTAAATTCCAGCGCACCTATTCGCACACACATTTTCTGATACGAAATGATACCTAAAACAAAACACAACATATGACAATTATTACCTACAATCCTGCATTTATCTGACTTTCAGATCCATGAGGAAGAGTAGCAGGAGGTGGCAAGGACCCTTTGAGACACTGCGCTGGGTAACAAGCAATTAGACTGATGGCGCACTTAAGAGCAAATCATAATCCAATTTTCCCTGCTGATGAAGCACTCCTCTCTTCATGCTAATTTACAACAATGAGATGAGGCCTTCGGGGGCCCGAACGACAGCCTCTCATTATCTCCTATGTGAGAGCCACCAGAGAGGAGGGCAAAAGAATGATACAGTAATAAAATAAACGTGTTAAAGATTCACATTAACCTTTGAGTTTGGGCTAGGGACAAAGAATATGCCACAGTCTGACTCTGCTAACCTTATATTAATTAAACTTGATTATATAATTCATGAGGATTCTTGACTGTATTACTATCTCAGCATGGGAAGGCAGGTTTGCAAGTTGTACATCTGCACCAGGAAATTGGGTTGTTTTTCACACTTTCAGACATTCTTTTAGATTTTAGAGGTGGATTCCCTGCCCACTCTGTGTATGCATGTGTGTTTAAGTGTGTGTGAGCCTTTGAGTTAAAGGTCAGTATAAAAACAAAAAAGCTCAGAGTCTTGTCACTCTGTTGAGCCCTTGTAGAATGAGCCCCCTTGACACTTCAAAAATGACACTGCAGTCTTGTTATGAAGTAGTTTAAGTCTTTGCTTTCTTTCTTTCTTTCTTTCTTTCCTAACATCTTATCTTTTCCTTCTTCCTGCTGCTTTCTAACACAGCTACAGTACAGCAACAGTTATAATGCTTTTCACTGTGGGCGAATATCAACTCTCACATGCTTTGCTTTTCCTGTTCTACCTTTTACCTCTAACAAGACTGCTTCATCCTAATTCAAGTTCTGGAGTGGTAAAAGCTAATGTTCAAATTATTAACCTGACATCAGTGCACTGAACTATAATCAATGTAGAGAGATGGCCCCTATCATTACATTTGCAAGCATATTATGTCCTCTCATTTTTTACTCCTGTCCCAGTCCTTGGACAGCGGGGAATATCAACAGTCTGACACTTGAGTCTACACTGAGGTGAAATGAAATACTCAAAATACTTTTGAGTTATTTAAATAGCCAAATCATACTTGTCCTTTTATGATTAAAGTGGTTGTCAAATAAGACATAAAAGCTGCCAGAGTTCGCTTTGCAACATGATGAAAGCTGTAACTCCAAATATTACAGAAAAGTTCTTTAACAACTAGTGCAGACAAAATGTGCACATGGGGTTGTTACTCCCATTTTCATGTGGCAAAGAGGTTGGACAGTTTAAGTGACACACTTTCCTAACTTCCATCCATTTTCTAAAAAGCAAGCTTGGCACTTGCAACAACCAACTCTCTAACGTGACATTTAGTAAGTGCCAGAGTAATGTTAGGGGCCGAATGATGAGAATTATATTTTTGAAGTGAGGCCAATAAAACTTTAAGGTTATTGTTTCATAGATCAGCCAAAGCCAGGAACTGTCAGTGAAATCTGTCACACTTGTCAACTCTGCCACAGCCCATAAAACCCATGACAGCCTACCCGCTGTGATAAGACAGTGGAGATCAAAGCACAGCTCAAACTGCCTGAAAGGCACACCTCACCTGAGACATACTTGATATTCACATGTTACCTCCAGCTCTAAAACTAAACTGAGGTCAAAGGCTTGGTACCCACTGTAAGTTCGGCCTTAGCTAGCTCATGTTATACATATTTGGCCTTTAAATACTACAGACAGCACCTGCTGTGAACTTTTTCTACAGATATATATATATAATTCTCATTAGAAGTAATTTACTATCCAAAAGACTTTCTATAATAACTGTGCATAGCCACCATTGCTATCAGTGATTAATCAGAATTATCCTTTTAAAGCTGCTATAAGCAATATTATTATATTAACGATTGTGACTGTGAAAAGGGGTCACTTGTAATGACAAACCCACTTATCAATTATCACCGAACTCTGTGTTTTAGCATATTTAATCTCATTGCTTAGGTTTTATGGCCCACAACTTTGTTTGGTTCAGTCTAACTGCTCTCATCTGCGTTTCCAGACGATGAACCCACTGTTTATTGTATTAATAAAACCATCACAACTATTTAAGATGTCCTATAGCTCTGCCCTTCAATTCAAACAGCATTTCTCTCCTTTACTGAATATACTGAATATCCCAAATTATGTTTGAATTGATTCTATTGGTTTACACTTGAGAATTAAATCTCACTGTTTTAAGTGTTTTAATAGAAGTTGCAATTAAGTAAGGAGGTTAAGAGGGCGTTTCATGGTGTCTTTAAGTGTGCAAACATTCCCACTCACCCTCCTTTGATGTAATCCAGGAATGTGAACTCTGACTCCACTGAGAACGAAAGCAGGGTCACCTGGAATTAATGACAAGGAGAAACATTTAATTAAACACAGGGTAATGAATACAGAAAACATCCACATCGTTATACGGTTCAGCACTTAACACTCACTTTGGTAAAAGATGTGAGCCAGCTGGTTCTGAGTTTACATTGCCAGAGGACAAGTTTGAAAAGTGGATGAGATGCATTTGTATGCATCCCTTGCACATGCCCACACTGCTGGGTAAATTGTGTGAAAATTGGTGTCTCCATTGGTCGTTGGTGTCGCCCACTCTGATCTCTCAGATCTTACGTCCTTCAATTTCTGCAGTGCCTTCATCTTTCATTTTATCCCACTTACATACTTAACTGCCACCAAAGTACCATGTACTGTAGTATATAATGCACAGTGTGTTCAGGTAATGCATATACACAAAGTTTTAAATATTAAGTTAATTAACTATTGTTTTGGATGAATTTCAAATCTACAACTAACTCTACAAAGCTTACTGTTTTTGCTTTTTACCAGATGTTTTAGTTTATTGGTGTGTGATTTGAGAATTAATGAGGAAATCTATTACTTGTGCTTTGTGCAACATAGAAAGCATAGATTGGTAATCTTCTTCCAAGGTGCCAACACTTCCATGATAATTAAAGAGGGAATCATTCAAAAGAGGAGAAGTAGGTGTGGATCAGAAACGAGACACAGTGACAGTCCTTGTTTGCTGCTGGAGCCATACTCACTGTTCCAGAGTTGACATATTTCTTTTTCTTCATTTTCTTCTTGGTATTAATCACCTAAATAAACAACAAGAGGTACAGGTGATTTAGCCAAAACTTAAAATTAATATTTTGGCTTTAAAGTAAAATAATAATATATCAATACATAAATATTTCATATAAAATAAAGAAGGTACTATTCCCATACACATACATATTTGTATATAAAATACACATTGCTATACTGTATGTACACATACTGTATACTGGTGTGTAAACCAGATGTAATGAAAACATGTATGTGGGTGGCATGAGAAGTGCATGCCATCATATAGATGTAACAGGGAGTTTGTCCATGCAAGTGACAGAAGAGAAGTTAAGGAATGCAGGTAGGAAGCTGAGAAAGGATGTGTGTGCAGGAAGTTACTGATGGGTATTAGGGGAAAGCGTAGCTCATGTACGATCACTTGTATACGTTTACTATAGAAACACTTCAGCTTGAGTATCTCATACACGTCAATCACACTATTAGAGGGGACTGGATTGGAAATTCAGACACACTGTGGCTACAAAGAATCGATGGGTGAGACAGGCTTAGGCTGAAGACTAACATTTACCAGTATTCTACCGGCTCCAGAACAAGAGGGAAATGTCAATTCAGAGACCAAAGATGTCTCAGCTCATTACCTTGTTTCTCTATGGCTGCTAGGCATGAAAGTGACAGCCCCTAATTTAACATGGAGGGATGGCAATTTGTCTGACATACTGAACAATCTGCTGATGCAAAAACTAAAGGGCCTTTCAGTCTCACTAGGAGGTAGAGAGGAATCAAGAGTAGCGTATAATGGAGCTGACATCCAAAAGACAGGTATTTGTCCTTTGGCTGAAGGCCACCAAACGGCAGGGGCATGGATGTATCGACATATCCTCCTTTATGGAAAGAATGTCAGATTTAATTTTTTAGGGTTAATGTTCAATGGTAGCCTTGATACTTATAAATCAACATAATAAATTATGTTCTGGACAAAATAAGTAGTTATTTCGACAAACATAGGACACACTTTTCCCATCAACCTTAGATTCTGTGATGAGACATTTAAATGAGTGGTGTTTGTAATTTGCATACAGAGCTGTATTGTGTGCTATTAAGAGACACACTAAGCTATCCCATGAGAACTACTGAGAAATTGCTATGATCATTCTAAATCCCTGGATTGTTCTCCTATTAATCCTGTTTCACGCTGCTGCTAATAGCCCCATTGCTATTTGTGTCAGCATCCAGGTGATTACTGTGGCAAAATAAATCTTGAATTTTGAAAAGAACAACATAGGCATAAGAAACATTTAATTGGATGTATAACTGCTTGGGGAAGGTGGGGAGACGCTACCAATACTGTACCATACAAATGCCCTTTAAAGAAATGAATTGGAATCATTCGACATGTTTTTTGGTACGCTTGAACAAATGCTTTTTTCTTTTTTCTCTCTTTTTGCTGCAGGAGTAGAAGATATCCATGGAAAGGAATGTGTTAGATTAATGGAAAACAGTGCAACAGGGATGTCAGAGATAGAAATGTCACTTTTGTCAGAAATGGGATCTAAGGCACCCAGCGTGGAGGGATTTCAGATCTCGGGAGCCAACCGACATGTTGTTGAACTGTGAACACAATGGAATTACTCACCTCGTACACATTGAACTGGCTCTGCCCTCGAGCCAGCTCTCGGTAGCTGGTCGTAAAATCCCCAATGAAGTCATGGCTGGGAGAAGGAATAAAAGGACAGAAACACCAGCAAGAAAGAAAAAATATCAGGTACAAATAAGAGGACAGATGTTTGAGACAAGATGGATCTTTGTGACAGGAAATGATCGTTCCTTGGGTGAATATTTCTGAAAAAACGTTTACCTTAAACTTAGCTTAAGTTTGAGTCCTTTTTTTTTTTTTTTATTGAAGATATGTAGTCCTTTAATTAGATGTTGAACTGCAGATTAAAGATTCTGCAATTCAATACCAGTAGTGTCATGTCTTGGCGACCACACTTACCTGCCATCCCTATCCCAGTCATACACCTCCACCTTGATTGTTCTGGAAGAAAAATCAGACACACACACACACACACGATCAGGTTAGATTATAAAGCAGCACGCTAGTTAGCAAACAATCTTACCTCAAGTTCTGTTCAGTAGCTCGTTCTGGAGCTTTCAACCATATCACACAATCTTCCTTAGCAGATGGAGTTTGCCAAGTTGTCATGGAATTATAAATGTTCTCAACTCTTAAGCCAAATAGGATGAGAGGGCCCTAGAAAATGCTCAGAAAACTGAAAATTAGAACATCAGTAATCGAAAGATTGAAAGCTTCAGAACAATGGTTAGAATAAGCAATCTGCAGTGAACCAGCCATCAAAAAGTAACTAATTCCAACAAGATGGAGAGAAAGTATATTTGAGCCCCTTTGAGCCCAGTAATCTGAGACACTGCTCAATATTGTTAAGCGTTGTTCAAACATGATACTACTTCTACGACAGAGTGGCAAGGCCCAGGCAATATTTGGGATCTTGGTCACAAGTCTAGTCAGAGCAGAAACTGATGCATATTGGACTAGGTGACAGATTGTTTACTGCAACATGCTGCCAAGCTGTCTTGTTAGTCGGTCCTCAGCATGAAGAGAAGAGCAGTTCTCCTATTTTGGCATCAGACCAATTTACAGCCATGTTTGCAAAAGTAGTGTAGCTCACCACTGTCTGCCTTCTGCTACTTCAAAATGATGTCTGAGGCATTTGAAAGGGCTCCCTGGAGTTTTCTTGTAAACAAACAAAATCAAATGTGTGTGTTATGTTTACATTCCTCATAAAACATTTGTAAATTGTTAATTGTGAATTTTTACTTGCTGGCAACCTTCTTCTTCTTCAGTGTGCCAAAAAAAAAAAAAAATTGCCAAGTCATTGCCACCAATTGACCATCAGTGTAATAGTGTGAAACCTGTGGCATGATATAGATTTGCTCCACCTGCTTGCATGTGTGCATGTGCGTCCTCTTACGTGTGCAAGATACAAACAAAACGGGGACCCACTTGTAAAAACATTACTCCACAGCACTACTAGTGGTCAAAAACTCACAGGGTACCTTTAAATAATCTGCGACATTAGTTGATGCACTATACGCAAGAATGTGGTCTTCATAGAAAGAAATTACTTTTGTGGAAAAATGACCTGAAGGTTTTATTTAACCATGAGGCCAACACGTAAAATTGTCAGAACACATAGGGAATACAGTGCATGTCTGAATAGGTGCTATAGTGTCATTATGTGCGCGAAAAATAACCACACTCCTCAGCAACAACTTCATTAGCGTCATTAAGGCTTTTGTAATTAACAAGGACAAGAGAAAGCAGCTACAAGTGTGTACTCCTGTTTCGTGCAAACCCTTTGAGCTTTGGAGTATTCAGTGCTCATCATCACTATATAAACAATTAGGATGTTTATTTATTTGAGTCTGTTGTTCAGGTTGGTGTATTAATTATAAAATAAATCAATAGGTTGGATCCTACTCAAAATCGCAACAGTAATATATGGCTATTTTTAAATATTATACTGGAGTCCATTGATATTAAGTGTTTGAGTATTTTGAAATAATGCTAAGGGAACCCCAAAATCAATTAAAACGGATTTCACTTTGTTCTTACACTGGGAAACTTCCCAGCTTCAGAACGAGGCTGAGCAGCTGGCTGCATCTCACAAGAGAAAAAGTCAACTTGTATTAAACAGCAGCACCTGTTAGCTTCCAACAATCAAAAGAACATCAGAAAAAAAGACTCTGACGACATTTTACACAAATGCTGCAGAAACAGTATCCCTGCAGAGTGAAGAAGAAAATCCCAAACTTTTGGCCCTTTCATTGCTGAGTCACATTGATCTCACCTCCATGTCTCCCCTCCCCACTTCGTCTTACACAAGTACTGACACCAGCCCAGATCCAAAGAAAATAGAAGCAAGCGGCACATCAGAGACTCTTTCCTGTCACTGAGGAATTGAAAGATCCCTGAAATAAACCCAACTTCCTCCCTGCCACCTGGCCCCTGTCGCTCTGTGGTGACAGTTTGTTCTTTTGAGGTTATCTTCAAGGCTGTGAGCTAGAGAAAATGTGCTTGTCACCTAGGTGGTGGAAACGCGATGCTTCTCTTCCAGCGTGGAAAAAAAGAAGGAATAGGTAGAGGTAAGATAGAGGCAGAAAGAGACAGCAGAAACAGAGAAAGAAAGGTAAAGGCATCTCTTCCCCTGACCAATCTATGCTCAGTGCTGGGTGTAAGCGCACTTCGTGTTACTCAAATAAAGTACCAGGAAGCTGTCATCCTACCGGCTCAAAGTATTTGCCATCATTTTATTTTAAATCCTAACTTGCAGCTGCATCAACGGACTCAGATGTTCAGTGATCGAGTGGCCCCTTGAACCCTCAAAACAATATACACTCCAAAACTCATCTGCCACAGATATCTCCAGCTACTATTCTAAGGCATCTTTAATGAACATGACTCATCTTCAGTAATACAGAGGCATATAATTGAGAGAAAAAAGGAACCCAGCGTTTGACACTGAACAATTCTTCAGCTCCAATTACACAGATCTGTCTGTGATCTCTAGCCAGGGACGGAAAAAGACAATGTTTCAGTCACCTGGGTTAGCATATTAATGAAGAAAATAATTAATCTTTTTGTGTTTTTAATGAATTATCAGCATAAAAATATATAGGTACCTAGGGTACCACCTACACAGAGTAAAAGCAGCATGCAGGGCGTCTGAATGGTGTATTCATAGAGATGGAGGGAATTTAAATTTCTTCACACATCAATTGTTGAGAAGAATGCACAACAACTTGGAAGCACCTTCCATTTCCCTCCTCGCTCTTCACACTCCCTCATCCTCCCCTTGAGTTACTCGTCTGGAACAGGGTCTTTGACATGTTGGATTTATTTTTTTCCTTCTGTAACACTTCAAGTATACTTGCCTTTGCTGCTGCCTGTTCTCCTCTCCCTTCACTTTTCCTACTTTCCTTCCTTCCACCCTTCTCTTCTTTGCCAAAATGTAGTGTGTTGCTTCCAGAGCAGAGTGAATGTACATATGGAGAGATGTTCAAGGATAACTGTCAGCCGAGACTCAACTAGATCCTGCCACTTTAAACACAGTCCGTCTAATCACTGCGCCACCCTGTCGCCAGCCAAAAATTTTGGAAGGTGGAGGTGTTTTTATCCTTGTCTGTGTGTTAATACGGTAGACAGATAGCCTTTGGCGTTGATTCAAATCGGGGATTTCTGAGTGTTGTTTCCTAGCGATAACAAGCAACACTTTCCCGATGACAGATTTTGTTCAGCAACAGTTGTGCTTGGTCCAGTTTAGCCTTTGTTCAGCATGGCTGCACATTGTTATGGTTGCCTTTGTTGCAGGAAAAAGTTTGATTGTAGATTTTTTTTCTTCTATATAACAAAAACTTAATACCAGGTCATTAGGTATGCACTGGCCCCCCTTTTCCTGTCCTATTACTGATACAAAAACTAATTATATTGGCCAATACTAGAGACCTCTTTTGTTTCTTTTTCAATTTTAAAATCAATATTCTCTTTTTCTATTTCTTGTGTGAAACTAGAAGACATGTGCATACACCATTATTCCTATTGGGCTTGTGCAAATTTTACTATTATTGTTCTTGAAGGTTTACAACATTGTCTTGTTACATTACAATTTTGAAAGAAATGTATGTAATGGGAATTGGTCGAATTTGGCAGATACCTGTTCTGCTTAATTAGGATCAGGCCTCAGATACCAATGTGTCAGATGAATAAATCTCTTGGATACCTATTGGAGGAGTGTGCAAGTAACTATTTTTAAGTGAGTTAAGGGTTTTAATTTACCAAATAAGGTCCACCTTTTTGGTTTCAAATCATTTTCAAACAGCTATAGCAGAGTACATTAAAGACTTTTTACATTGGAAACTGGTTTGGACACACATCCTTGTCATTTGCAAACAACACTTAACACCAGGAGCAAAAAACTGAAGATGCAACACTACAATGACGTTAAAAAAGTCTGTGATTGGACAGGGTTGACAGTCAGCACAAAATGAAGTGCAGCTATCAGTGAGCTCTTCACATTGAATTCCATTCACATCCCACAGGGACTTTAATTGTTGTGGGATACAAGACTGTTACTAAGAGAGACCATGGAACTGAAATCCATTTTGTTCTCTCTTCTGACTCGAGAGTTTGAGAGAGAGTTTAATTTAAAGAGTTACATATATACAAGTCTAAAGTGCACTGTCACCTATATATTTAAGTAAAAAAAAGAATAAAATCATGAGTTTAAAGTGGATCTTACATTTAAGAGTAAATGGCACTTTGTTCCAGGAGGAATAGAATGCAGCACTATTTTCCAGGTGCCTTTTACCAGTGCTTATTTGTCTGGTTCGAGAGAGAAAGTCACGCAATCGGCTGGAACGATGCATCGTCTTTTAATGCAGAGACAATGCGTCTTCCTCCCTTTGTTCCTTTAAAGATGTCAGATGTGAAGCACAGTGCTCCTTTTGGAAACGCACTTTGTTGAACTTGCTCCAACTTCTCCATTTGCCCTGTGGTGCATCTAACGAGAGGAACAAACTAAAGTACTGATCTAATTAGAGCAAAGTAAATCAGCAGTAGGTCATCCACTGACATACTTGAGCGGGCTAATACTATCAACAGATAGAGATGCTCCAATGCGTTCTCCAACATGTGCTGGACTTGGAGTGAGAGAGAGAGTAGAGTAAGTGCCAACCCAGATAACGAGCAGTTGGAGCCACAGTCACTGCCCCTCCACCCAGATAAAACAGCAATAAACACAGCAATGTTTCTTATGCAAGTAATCTTCACCTTGTACAATTCATGCTATTTAGGGTCACGTAATTGCACAGGTCGCATTTGATCCCACGCTGAGTTCTCCAGGAGCTCATATAAAGCAAGAAAGGGTAAGGAGACAACACACCTCTTTCAGGTTATCCCTATAAGTGTTTCCATCCACCTGTTTTTATGCGCATCAATGGAGAAGAAAATGCTGGGGACTTGAAAACAAAAAATCTAAATATTGCAACGTTTTAATGCTTCACTGAGGTGGAAAAGTTAATGAAAGTGCAACCAAAACGGACTTAAATCATGACGTATATGAAGCATGTGACTTTAGAGAACTATACTTTGAAATAGGGTCACGAAATTCAATTAATCTCAATGAAAACAATCAAGTTCTTCAGTCACGTCATATAATGCATTTTTCCCCTTGTGTCCAGCACCCTTGCATGATGATGGAGAGCATGTCACAATATGTATAACAGGACTCTGTGTACTGTATGAGAAACCGTCTAGACCAAAATTGAATACTTCACTCGCACGTACATATATACCAATATTAAGCAATACTAAGCATACTCTCATGCATATACATACATGTATAATGTGAGAATATATGTGTATGAGCATGTGTATGTATGTGTGCATTTCCATATGTATGTATATGAGTATAGCCTACTAAGACAGTAAAAGTTTATGATGGACTCCGCTGGGCTGTGGTGTTGCGCTGTCCCGGTGTAACACAGGGAGGGAGCACCGGAGCGGTCTCTGTCAAATGCCTTGTTAATAACAGTAAGTCTACGACCTTACATGTAATAAAAAAGGTCCAAACTGATTTAGCTGATTTTTTCCCCTGGCTCTTCAGTGTACGGGCAGTACAGTAGCAGCTTTCCTTCAGTTGATGGATCTAAACAGTAATTACATAAATCAAAAGCACTGACAGCCTTAAGTGCCATGTTTGTTGCATGACTACGGCGGGGATGATAATGTACCATTGCAGAGGTTGAAATAATTCTCTATAAGTGGGTCTCAAGAACTATCTAATTAAAAAGACAGACAGACCTTCCCACTCCTCCCTCATAGAAATATGGACACAAAAAACAAGCAAGCACTGACACACAAAGTTTATTCCTCACCCACGCACAAGTATATAACCTGTTTATAGCACTGTCTTGGTGATATTTCAAGACTTGCAGCATTTCAGGCTGTTTCAGCTCATGGCTTGTCACATTTTATTATACTCTAAGTGTGGGCTTGTGTGTCTGCATGTTTGCATAGCACAAGAGCATTTTAGGAAGTACCTTTGATGCCCAGCTCAATCCGTTGTGTATGATTGGCCTTGACAGGGTAGTGACCCCTTCTTGAGCTCATGCGTGATTGGCTGGCTCACACAATTTCACATAATATTTCCCAAGTATCAAATATTTCTGGAGGCAACCCCATACATCTACAAGACAACCCCATTAGTAGCTCTGTTCCGTTGGTCTGTTTGGGATTTATCGTTTTCTGAGCACACACCAGGTTCCCAGCATTTTTAGTAATTAGAGTTTGACTGCATACAAAGAAGATAGAACAGACACCTTTGAGAGAGATAGATGAGAAAAGAGGGAGAAGCTGAAACAAGATACCGTGTGCCACATGAAATATTTCCCCTAACAAAAGTAATCTGTCTGTCACTCCTTTTTCTATTTCCCTCACAGCTCCTTCATGATTTAGCTTGTTTTCTTCCCAGCACAATTTTATACATTAGAAGCAGGCAAATAAGCCGGGAGAGAAATGAATTCCTATCCCTTCTGACACAACATGTCTACATTAATTATGTGCCAACTGGGAAGTGCAAACCATCATTATTTTAGATATTTAGTCAAAAATGTAATCCAAAGCTGATGTGTAAAAGCAAAGTGATGAGAATTACACTAAATCATAATAACAGTACTCAAAATATTTATCAAATTGTACATTCATACATTAATTTGCTATGTTATGCACGCCAAAGTTAGTCAAAGAGTTCCACAAGGTTCTGTGCATGGAGCAATTTTATTCACCTAAAGTATGCTTCCTTTAGGAAATACTCCATAAACTTTCAATGTTTTGCAGATGATACCCGATTATATCTATCAATGAAGCCAGATGAAACCAATCAGTTAGCTAAAATTCAAGCAGGACTTAAGGAAATAAAAAATTGGATGACCTGCAATCTTCTGTTGTTAAACTGTTATTGTACTTTGCCCCAAACACCTCTGAGAGGTATTATCTAAATATATAGTTACTCTAGATGGCATTGCCCTGGCCTCCAGCACCACGGTAAATAATCTCTGAGTTATCTTTGATCAAGATGTGCCCTTTACCTCCTATATAAAATTGACTTCAAGGACTGCCTTTTTTCAGAATGCTGCTGCACGTGTACTGACAGGAACTAGCAAAAGAGAGCAAATTTCTCCTATATTAACTTCTCTGCACTAGTTACCTGTAAAATCCAGAATAAAATTTAAGAAAATTTAATTCTCCTCACCTACAAAACTTTTAATGGTCAGGCACCTTCATCTCTTAAAGAGCTTGTAGTACCCCATTAGCCCACTAGAGCACTACTCTCACAGAATGCAGGGTTACTTGTGGTTCCTAGAGTCTCCAAAAGTAGAACAGGAGCCAGAGCCTCTCCTGTGGAACCAGCTTCCAGTTTGGGTTCAGGAAGCAGACACCATTTCTTGTTTCTCTCCTCCTGTCACTTTCATACTTCCGAAGCAGAATCTGAGTCTCAATCTGTGATTGCAAGCCACCTTCTGCTCCCATGTTCCTGTTCAACACCCACTGCTACAATTATTATTATTAGTCTTATTATAATTATATTCTGCTCTCTCTCCCCTCTCCCCTTCTCTGTTTCCCTTTCAACCCAACTCGGTCGAGGCAGATGGACGCCCACCCAGACCCCGGTTCTGCTCGAGATTTCTACCTTTTAAAAAGGGAGTTTTTCCTGCCCATTATCGCCAAGTGCTTGCTCATAGTGGGAATTGTTGGGTCTCTGTAAATTGTATTTAATTGTTGGGTCTCTGTAAATTGTATTTTAAAGAGTATGGTCTAGACCTATTCTATATGAAAAGTGCACTCAGATAACTTCTGTTATGATTGCTGTTAGATAAATAAAATTGACTTGACTTGACGTATTCTCTCACATTACACATTACGTATTCTCTTATTTTCTTATATTCACGTAACTATTAGCTAGTTAGCTTGATATGCCAACATTCGCAGCTTATGTTAGAGCAAAAACACACTTTTTGCGCCGGTATTTTTCGGTTTTTGAAAGTCTAAAAAACATGCACTACTGTACCTTCCAAACTCTTTAAATACAGAGTATTGCTCTTACTACAGCCCCATGTGCACTGCTTCAACATATTGAGAAATCCTAGTAATAGTTACTAAACTATGATTGGACAATAGCTGTTCGGGGCATGGGTTTACACACACACTGTTGATGTGATGGTGCAGCTATATTTCTCAGAAACTATAACTGAGGAGAATAGTGTTGATAACAGAAACGGCACAAGGAGGTCATTGGAGATTAGAGAGGCACATTGTCTGACCTGTGCTATGCTACCAAAGATCAATACAGAGGATGCCCTTAGCACACAGCAGAAGAAATGATGTGATGGAAAGAATGGGAGGCTTAACACTGCACCATGTTAAACAGGTATTGATTTTTGCTGGTAAACCCATTGATGCTCTTAATGTAGTAATGGCTGTCACCAGTGCAGAGTTTGTCAGTCAGAGAGATTCTAATTAGAGCCATGAAGGCAGTTGTTGAGCCAACAGAAATCAATGAAGACATAACATGTCAATGGGGCCAACATTACTGACTATTCAAGGTGTGTGCAAGTATTCCTGTGCGTGTTTGATGACGTAGAAATAGCAGGGATTAATGGAGCCAAGTGCAACTGTGAAAGGAAAAACAGCAGTTGTGGGGACCAGAAAGTGTAAAGAACAGATGGAGGTTGCATTGTACCTGTCATAGTCTCCATTGCAGAGTGCTCGTACTGGGATAGTGAAAGGCTGCCACACTGGATTTAATGTGTTCTTCACCACCTCTGTTTTATGGCAGATAGTAAACCTACAGGAGGAGGATGAGGATGGAAATTAGGAAATATATGTTCAGAAAGAGGTAGATAATAATTTGTTAATTATACAAGCCAGGAAGCAAGATAAATATGCAAATGAGGGGACGAGAATGCAACTGAGGAGAGGGAGGCAACAGGAGAGACAATGTCAAATCCTACAGTGGAGAGATGCTTTAAATAGGGCTGTACCCAGCTTTGTTTACTGTTGGCCTGTCTCCCAGCTATATTGTGTTTTAGACCACAGAGAATAATTTAATATTTCAGTCTGGTTTCTAAATTGTTTCCCTTGACCACAAGTGTGACAATGATATGCAAATTGTTGAAATGTTTCGCAGAGCCTGATAAATTTCTATGAAGTACCCCCCAAATATCCTCTCGAAAAGCAACAACGCGTATCACAATTTCTTTTCATTTTGTTTTTGCCTAAAGCCTTGGATTACTTGTGCTTCAATAAGTGCCTCAAGCCTTTTAAACCCTGTGATTCTTTTAGCCACACAGGTCTCTAATTTGTACCCCCCTCTGGCACCAAGAACAGATACTTCTAGCACATCTGTGGGGATCCATTTCCTACCCTGTTACGTATGAAAAATAAAAAAACTGAGAAAAGCTAGAACACAGCTAATGAAGCACTTGCTAAAGCATCTCCAGTTAGATAGGGCTGACGCTGCCACAACTACAAAGCCCCATGGGAGGCTGAACAGCATTCTGGGAAAGCGAGAGGGGATGGGGGAGTGTTATGCATCCCTACGTGAATTGCCTCAGAAACTGACAGTGTTTTTCCTATTAATGGAAAACACTTTTTTTTTTTTCTTACTTTTATGCTTTTTACATTAATTGCCTCTCTTCCCTATTTGCTCTCCTGGAGTCATTTATGTAAGGCATAGTCATGGGAGTTGTGGTTGTGTTGTTAATAGGATACTTGCCTCTGTGTGCAGCTTCTTAAAGTGTGCATACCTCAGTAACCACTGCAGCTCTCCTCTCATATTGTACATATATTCTCATCCTTCTATATTATATTGTATCTCCTCTAATGCTTCCTCTGTTTTGCCCAGCCTTCTTATCCAGATGATTTATTTATCATGTTACTGTAACCTTTATGATATTGTACTTTAAAACTTTATCCTATGTGGCCAAACTGATTTTCCAAAGCTTTATTTATCTTGCTTTAAGAAAGGCAACCTATTATCTGACAGTGTTTTCTCTCCATGGACTTCGGAAAGCTTTGGTAGCGCAAAATTCAGCAACTCTTGTTTAAGTGTGGCTTTTGATAGTAGTTACATCACTGTACTAAGACTACATCTCAGTGGAATATTTGTGTCTCCAGGGGCTTCCTCAAGCAGAAGTCCACAGGCAGCACCAGCACTCACAGCTACCTTTTGAATCACTTGGAATGACAAAACTAAATCACATCAAGCACTCACGTTCCATCCTCGTTGCTTCTGTAGAAGACCATGAAAGGGTCCGACTTGCCAAAGAAGTCCTTCTTGTCCAGCTTGTTGGCACAGAACTGCATAGTGGCGCTGTCCTGCAGGGATACATGGAGACGTTGGGAGAGAAGTGGGAGATAGGTTGAGGGGAAGGTATTATTTATGTGGCCTATTTTGCTCTTGTTCCCCCACTTCTTCTCTTTTATCTTCACAGCTTACAGTGGGGGCAGGCAGATGGAGCCAGCTGCATGACACAATAAGATAATGAATACTGCATGAATACTCTAGTCCATGTTTGTACATGTGTTTACCCTTGTGAATATCTTATTTTTCAGAGAAACAGAGAAGCTTTATACTATGATATTTTATTCAATTTACATCAGAGCAGCAAGTTTATTAGGACAAATGCGTCAGTCTAAGGTAAGCATGTGTGCACATTGATCCACCCACAACAACTGCTGCAATAATAGTCACAGTAGCCGGCCTGTGAGACTGTAATGGTTGTGACACACCAGAAAAACCAATAGCCGGATAGATGACAAACTTTGCTATCCTTATATGTTTACTACTAATTGGGCAAAGAATGTAAAGTTTGACCATGTTGTCACCCAAATCAAAATGTTTTATTGTCTGCATGGAGGACATCACAGAATCACCTTGTCTGGCTCAACTCTAGATATTTAGAAATTAGAAAATTGTTGGTAACAATTAAGTATTTTGCATGTTTCAATGTCATTAGGAACTATTAAGACAAAGCAACATGGAAAATCAAAACAATAAAGTAAAAGTGTTGCAGAGCCTGGTGTTGATTCACAGTGGGATTGGCAGCGCCAGCAATTCTAACTTTACAAAAAATTAACAGATTAAATGTAAATATCAAAAACACTGGTCAAAGGAGATTGCGGTAGCTGATAAAGTATTATAGTATAGCATAAGGTAATGAAGAATGTTCAAAGTTAAAGCACATAGATGTTAATTAACATGATTGAGTAGAAGACCTAATGAATGTTCAGTTCAGTTGGGTTCAGTGTTGGGTGCTTATTTCAATCTCTTTTATGTCAACATGTCACATCACAGCTGCCATGAGTCACCACCCAACTGCTGGAGTCGAGCACAATTAGTTCCAGCTGTGAGTGTAAGAATAGTAGGACTCAATGTCCTGTCCAGTATGTTCTCACACAGAAGCATACAAGTACATAATAAGTGTAGAAACATACACACCCCATAGAAATACCCACAAGTGATAGAAAACACAGTTGCTGGAAAAATTAAAGAAAGACTCAGATACTATTTCATTTATCCCATTATGTAAAGTTTATATTTTAGAAAAATGCTCTTCAGTAATTTGTTTAAGGATTTAGTTGTAGACTGTCTTTTGTTTTAGTCTGTGTAAATGTCACCTGTTTACATGCTGCTGAACTACTGGCAGTCAGCCTACCATACACTCTAGTTTAACCTATAAACACAGCCTAATGGTGTGTGTGTGCTCAAGTATGCAGACATTTTAATCCCTAACCATAGTACCGTATCCACCCACCAGCGGTCTTGCTAACATTAGTGGCAGCTGCCTACCAAGTCTAATTCTGGCATGAGTAATGGTCATCAAGCTAACTTCTTCTGATACCTGTCACAGCATCTGGAGAGTATCAGATGCTCAGCCTCAGAGAAACATCAAACACAAAGCACAGTTTCTGCTTTGGGCTTTCTGTTTTTCTAATATGTATTAAGGGGGTGCTTCGCTTCTTGTTTTAGAAAAATAACATGATGAGGTTCTTAACGATTGAGAGCCATATCCAGAACTTTCATTATTATTACTATCATTATTACTATCATTTAGATACAATTATTATGTTTTAGATGTAAATTATAGCCATACATTTTGCAATTATTGGGCAAAACATTGCAAGACCAATTCCATATATATTTCAGTAATTATCTATAAATCAAGATTGGGAAATAATGACTTAGATCACAGAATTTCTATTTAATCATAATTAGATACTTAATTAAAATTATATTCTGGATAGGTTAGCATAGCATGTTTCTTCAGTGTACACTATGGCTTAGTCTTGAAAGATTAAATCTTTAAACTATAGCTATGTAGAAGTGGTAAAAAAAGATCATTTACATTTGCTTTTTGCATAAATGTTATAAAATCCCAAATGTAATTAAAATATAAACACAACCAAAGCTGTTAGAAGGGCAGTAAACCTTAATTCAGCTCAGCAAGGGCTGGACATAGTTCAGGTCACCTACACCAGATATGGTGCAAATAAGATAACTTAAGAGAGTACCCCACCTATTTAACTTTAACTCCTATAACATTGTCGGACACATGGATAGTTTAAAAAAAAAAAAAAAAGGTTAAAAAAAGATGCAGCAGAACCAGATATATAAGATTTTTTTATTCCAAGCGTCCTTAGTCCAAACCTGGTGCCTACATTACCCACAATGCCTCTCAACCGCAGTCAGGTCAGTCAGGACTTCAGGTGTGTTATGCTACAGTATTAGTGGCTAGTGGCTACACAATTTTTGTTTCACATATTGACTAGTACTCCCCAAAGCCCGTAAATGGACTGTGATGTGTTAAATCCGTGGAGTTCCCCTTTAAAGTTGTGATGAGATAACAAATCTAATTTAAATTAAATGTGTTGCTTCTACAACCAAAGATTTGTAACATTCATTTTTAAGCTTTAAGCATGCAGCCTCTTCACACAGTAGGTCAGTGAAACACCAGTGGCTCTACAGTGGCTCCTCATTACTGTATGTTTTACTCTGAGAACAGCGTGCTGCTTCTCTGCTTTTCCAAAATTGCCCTTTACATGACCAGATTAAATCAGACTTAGACTCCAAATAAAAACAAACCGAGTGTAGTTACCAACAGCAGATGCAGTTTTCACATTCAACGACTAGAATTGCATTGTACTATTATCATTAGCTTGGGACAAACAGTCAACAAAATTCTTTACGCACAGTTGTATATTTATATGATGAATTCACTGTGTCTGAAGGTGACCTGAGGCTATTGTGGATTCAAAAGATTAACTAACCAAGACCATAAAAAACATTTTATGTACCTTAAATAAATAAAATAAAATAATAGCAGCAGATGCTGGGAGATTAATTCTCACTGCAAACCAACTCTTACTCTTTCTCTGTAGCACAGCCTCTCTCTCTAACAAATAAGCCTGATTGTGCATTTTCTCCACCAGTTGTTTATCTTGAAATGTAGCGCTTTTACCAAGCCCAAATATAAATCACTTGCCTGCTGTTGAGGCTTGTACTACTTGTTTACTATTACTTGGCTCTTTGTGTGTGGTGGTAATGCAGGAATGGGATCCGACTTATCTCTGGCATATGGGCTGTAGCTAATCTCTGAAACACAGTGGGTTCACTACAGTATGTTCGGATGCTATAATAGTAGATTGCTGTTGCTGACAGAGCCCGAGGCCTTACACTGGGCAGCCATGGTGCCACTAATGATAGCTTAATAGCTTTTTAATGTTGCAGCTTGCACCTCGTGTCTGGCTGTGTGCCGAGTGGCAAATCAGCAAAAGAATGTGTGCGAGGTTGCAAGTATGACAGACTGTGGGAGAGTGAGAGCAGGAGTGTTTCTGTGCACATATGCCGATGCCCATTTTAATTCCTGTATGCATCTTGCCACAGCGTCCTCTCTGTGTCTTTATCACACACTGCCAGGCACCGTGCAGCACACACTTAACTCTGACACACTCATGAACACATTCACTCCACTCCAGCAGCGAAGGGAACTTTATCTGTATTCCTGCCGTCACCCCGAGGACACATACACACCACATGTCTGCCATTTCACACAAGCCTCCTACACAGAAGACTCACTCTCTCACTCCTTTTCATTCTCTTAAAAACACTCATTTAATTCCCCTGGCTCCCATGCTGCGTACTGATTGACACACCTTATGTCATCGGAACATGTGAAAATAGAAATATTTGCTGTGGCAACAGATTTCATTTGATCTCTAGTGCTTTCTGTCTTCTATCATTGGATACTCAATGTGAGTGTGTGTGTGTGTGTGTGTGTGTGTGTGTTTTATTTCAAGATAAACAAGCACTGATTGTGACATGAATGCAATGTTCAAGCTTGGATTGCACTGGATTGCAGCACACATTCATTTTTTACATTTGTGTGTTTGTCCCTGCACCTAATAAAAGTGATTAAAGCAACAGCCGGTGGCTCCAGTTTTCTCAGAGGCTCAACTATCCACAAACTGAGATTTACATCACTCCCAAGGCTGAAGTACAAGATACAGTGCAGTAAGATCACAGCACCTTCATTAAGTCAAGATTTACCGTCGGTTTTGATGTCTGATAAACACCTGCATACCTGTATGTGCATACAATATGTGCAAGTTCACATATTTGGCACACACATACACACATTCTTAATATAACCAGTGTCTTTTCTAGGATCTTTTCAGTCTGTGTCTCCAGCAAAATAATATATATATATATACAGATTGTGAATCCAGGCAGTGTAAGAACCAAATTCATTAGTGTCTGTATGCATATTTGTCAATTATGTCACAACACTACCAAAAATCTACATGAAACAGTAGCCAGCATGCTGCATGGTTCTCACTGGGATTTACCTCCTGCAGCAGATCAAAGGCAAGCTCACTGGCAACATTTACAATATGTTTGTGTGTCAGTTGTGTTGCCCTGAAGGAGTGTTGTGGATTCTCCTGCTGCAGCTGTCATAGCATTACTTCAGTAAAATGCCCTTTAACTTGTCATGTTGTTGTTCTTACTACCCACATTGACCACATCATGTTAACCACAGAATGTTTAATCTTATTGGAAAAAAATGTTTTAGGTAGATCAGTTAAACTATCAAGAGGAGAATAAAAACATAATGTTGGGTATAACAACAATAAATTAAACTGCAATTTCTTGCAAAATCTCATTACTAAATTAATGCCATTTCCATCTGTGAAACAGTTAAACTTAACAGTGAATCCACATCATACCCTCATAACAATGTATCATTTTAATAAGTAACATTCTAAGAGTCTAAAGGCTCAATTAGTGGTACTTCTTACACCCAAATGGACCAAAATGGATTATAGCACCACCATCCACCAATATTGTAATTCTGTCAGCTTTATATCAGTTTAACATAACATTATTAACTGTAAACACAAGGTTTGCTCCATAGAAATTAAATGCATTTCCGGTGGATTGTTGATCAGATGGGTCACAATGTAATCACGCTAATCGGCATTTGAAAAGGTACGATTTGTCAACATTAGGGCTCTGAGTCAGGGAGTGGAAGGACACAACACAAAATCTCTGCGGACCTAATAGGCATATAAAAGCATTTATGGTGATGGAATGTGCTGGAGATATTAAATATGCATCTGCTCCTGCCTCATTAAGGTTCTGTGGCACGAACACACACTCTTGCAAAGGTCTGTGATCAACAGCCATTTGCTAATATGGAGAGAATCAGAGTATGAATATTTAAAGAGGGGGGCCAGGCTAGATAGAGACACATTCACACCTCAGGGGAGTAATGAAGGAATGTTTGTGACAGGAGAGACGAGCAGAGTGTGTGTGTGTGTGTGTGTGTGTGGGTGTGTGGGTGTGTGCGCTACTGCAGTAAAGAGTTATAGTTGCACTAATAAAAAGGGAAGAGATAGGGAGAAGACAAGAGGAGAGGTAATAAAAGTATAGTAGGCATGAATTAGTGTGAGCTTGTGTGTTTGTGCCTCTGAGGGTTACATGTGGAAAAAAAAAGATATATGGCAAAGGTGAAAGGGGGTGGGGGGGGGGGGGGGGTAGGGATAGTGACTCAATTAAAGACCAAGTGATGAGGTTAGGAGGAGAAAAGGGGGAGAAAAGGAGATAAGGATCTCTGTGTGTTCATAGGGTACACACTTGAGTATACCATACCTATTTGATTCTACAAATAGGTAATTCCTTGCCTAGATCCCTTTTTTCTTGCTAGATTTAAAGCCACAGGATATGGATTCTGTGGTTTAAGTTGTCTTGTTGGTTTGTAGCATTTAATAAGGATTGCCACACAGCGCACGTGAGTGGAATGAAGCAATAGCAATTTCTGCTGGTATCTTCTAATCGCTTCACTCCAACCTGCTATGGGTTTTTCTATTTTCTGCACCTTTTCTATTTTCTCTTTCTCACTCGTTCTCTGCTCACGCTACGAGAAAACCTGTTCAAGTTTGCTCCATAGCAAATGTGGTGTATGCTGCCTTTCTGATCTATTGCACAATGTGTAGTGATATTTAGGCATCAAAGAAGATAGAAAAATGAATGGTAATACAGGAAGTGAGGCGAACAGATGTGGATCTGTTGTGTGAGGTGAGGCAACGATTCTGCTCAAAAGGGAGAATGTTTCACCAAATTTGTGGTTCTTCTCATGAAATAAATTTACAATCAAAGGGTCAAAAAAATTTAAAGGGCCTGGAAGAAAGAAGGGCAAAAAAAAAATGTTTGTACTGTCTTACATAGACAGACTTACACACCACATTGTCACAGGAAACTTCTATACTGTTCGTCATGTAACATATCCATTGGCTGTTAGTGGCCAAAACACCCAGACTGCAAAACAGTCCTGCAGTTAAATTTGTACAAATAAAGTGAAATGAAAAATCCTCCTGGGGTTGTATCGGCTTGCTCGTGTGATGGAGCTTTATCTTGAAGCGAGAGGGAACACAGAGAGACGCTCCAGGCAAAATATCGCTGTTCTGCTCCCACTCTGCACCACTCACATACCCTGTTACAAATAAGATAGCAAGAAAATCAAAAGAATTCCTGCTGTAAATGAAAAAGGTGCAACTGGACTGAGATCCTGCTGGTCCTATGGGATTTAGTAATACAGTATAATTACTCTAATATCGGCATCATTAATCATCAGACGAAATTCAAGTTTTCACTGCCCAGGTTGAAGGGTTCTTTTATTCATTAACAGCATTTATAAGGTTTACTTTTAATTCACATCTTTTAGCTTAATAATTACAGTGAGTGTTATGTTTCTTAAGAAACATAGTTGCTTTGGAAAGGAGTGGGCTGTATTTGTCAGAAATCCTGCATGATTTACTGCTCCAGACCTTTTTTGGAAGGCTGCTTAACAGCGAAGCCCCTTCACTCAAAATGTTGTATTTAGCCGTAGCCACCCCCGCAAATTGGTTGCTTCGGGTGTGTCGATAGTGTTTGCAAGGCAAGTGGGAGTTAATCAAATTTATGTAACCCAGTATTTTTATAGTCAGAGTGTTAAAATAGCTGCAGACTTTTAATAACCAGCACATGGAGTTGGAGAAATGTTTCAATAGACTTAATTTTCATTAAAGGAGATCTTCTTTAAATCACTCAGTGCTTATTAAGCCTCTTAAATTACATGGCTGGTGTGTATTTTGCTGATCAAGAAAGATGGAAAATGTGTTAGATTTAAAAAAGCTTGTTTTAAAAAATTACTTTACTGCATGTCTCATAAACTTGAACAATATTAAACTAATTGCCAGTTCTGTTCCTCAGGCTCTAATTGTTATTGTGTTAATTATCGAGTTTTTCTAGGAACTGTTACGCAGATTTTGTTACTTCTGGACAGATCCAGGCAAACTGCTTCCCCCTGATTCCAGTCTTTATGCTAAGCTAAACAACTTGGCGACCGGCTCTAACTTGATATTTCGCTTTCAGACTATTCATGTGAGAGGTTTCGGCAAAGCTATAGCTACACCATAGCTAACTTGCACATAATTGCATCTTTTTGTCATCTAAAGTTTATAATATATATAAAAGTTTTAAATACATCCGAAAACAATTTGGAAAGCACCAACCAGGGTTGTTTAATGCCAAGTCTCATTTCAAACTGGTAGAATTAGTAGTTCTTGCCACAAAAAAGAAGAAAAACACAAACTGTACTCCACACACTTTATGCACTGCCTGCATCAAAAAGTAGGTTGGCTGATGAAGTCAATCAGTTAATCATGAGTGTATGTAAATGTATTAAATGTTCCTACTGCAGGGTATGTCAGCAAAAACACATAAAAACACTCGGATGCTACTTACTCACTTTTCTTGAGACTACATCACAAATGGAAACTGATGAATAATGTCAGTTCATGAATGCTAAATGCATCTTAACTTTCTCAGCCTGGCCAGACCCAACGACAGGTCCATCATTACAAACTCATGTTGTGCAGACAAGCGTTTTGCAAAACTTTATTTTAGCCTGGCATTGCCAGACTAATTTGCAAATGTGTATTTCAATTTCCCCTTGGAAATCGTAAATGAACTGAGAGATTCCAGACTAATTCGAAAATGTGTATTAGTTTGGAACCTCTCAGTTCATTTTCAATGTCCAAGCAAAGGGACGCAACAACCAATCACAGCAGCAAATTGCCGTCCTGTCGTACGGTACGTCCTGTCAGGCAAACACATATTTCTTATCAACATAAAGTTTAAGTTCAGTTGTTTGTTCTTCTTTTAGGTAAAATTTACTGTCAAGTCTGTTTCATACTGCTGCTATAGCCGGCCGTTGAGCACTCAAGTCTAGCACACTTCCTGGGGGCCTGGAACGCTCCGCATCGGCGGCAGCCATCTTTATTATTTACAAAGATGCCTTTGATATTAATTGGTATTAAACCCGCCTCATACTAGATAAACAGTTTTAATTGGCTTGGCCAGATACCTGTAACTTTAAAATCAGTCTGCCAGAGCAAATAAAACATGAGCTTGATGATTCATCTGGTTTCCAGGCTAGTTTTATTTAAAAAAAAATTTCAAGATATCAAATGTGTCAGGCTGAATTATAGGGAAATATACTTCATGTCAGGATCATATAGCTTCAGCAAAGTGTTGAAACAAAATCTGAAAATACAGAATATGTTAATGCTGTATAGATAAAAACACTTAAGTCTCACTACTAAAAAAGCTACTGAAGTTGAGGTCACTGGGGAACAGTGGCAACAAGCTGTAAGCATACAACACTGACATATCACATTTTAAGTTTATATGAAAAACTTGTTAATAAATAGCAAATAGTTTCTTATTTACACAGCTGGCAGACAACAGTAGCAACAGTAGCATTTATCTGGAGTCATGTTTCTGTCCACCCGGAGAATGTAAGTCCAGTATTTAATCCCTTTCTGGCTCTATTTTGGCCTCCACCAACTTCCGAGGGGAAATATATGGCTCGAGATGCTAAATGCTACATTCCATTATGTTTACTTGATAGTTGTTAATTTTGTCTGTCTGTTGTTTGGTGATAGGCAAGTAGCATACAGATGATTTTAGAGCTTTGTTGCCGGTGAAACGAGGCTTTCCATGTTAATGTAATGTAGGTGTGTGTAAAAAAGTATCCAGACAGGCTGTGAACAAATGTGACAGAGAAAGTAAGTGTGAATGTTAGTGCTTGCATCTGTGTGTAAGCGAGTGTGTGTGTGTGTGTGTGTGTCTGTGTGTGTGTGTGTGTGTTTAGGTGTGTGTGTGTGTGTGTCTCCCACAGGCTAAAAGGGACAAGGTCAGGCAGGGCTGCGTTTTAATTAACCAACGCTCGGTCTCACACTATCATCAGCCAAGCTGTTCTTATAGCTAAGAGCTGGTACACGTCGGGCGTGAAATAATCCTCTATTGACTCACTTGACTGTCTTTGTATCTGTTTCTTTCTGTCTGACTCTTTTTATCTCTCTCTTTCTGTTTTACACACACGCAAACACTCACATCTCTGTTTCTCTCCATCTTATCACTGTTCATTTGCTCTTTCATTTTCATTCTTTCTCCTTCTCTCTCTTTGTGCCATTTGCTGCATTGCACGTTTGCACACTCACACCAGCACACCGTGTTGGTCGAGGGGGCAGTCAGCACTCACCCCATCATGTTCCTGGGCTATTTCATTAGACAGGGGGAATCGCTGCGGAGTGAGAGCAGCTGCCCTCTCTGTCATTTTCTGACAGAGGTGTGTGTGTGTCTGGGTGTGCACGTGTAATACAGGTGCTGTAGGTGGTAAGATTGGTAGATAAGTGAATATATGCAGTGGACCTACATACATTGATAGATACTTAGATACATGCGTAGATGCATGAGTTTGCTGAGTTTCAGTGCCAGTGCAAAAACACAACCTCACATTAAAGAATAATAAATCTGCTTGGATCCTCCAAGGTAGAACATTTTTTGAGATGTGGGGGTTGGATCAAACAGTTGTGCAGAGGCTTGGAAACATATTGTATGTGACAACAAGGGACAGAGACAGATTGACCATCAGCATGGATAGCGACGACTCACAAGGCACTTTGGCCACAGACGCTGATGTAACAAGCTTGTTTTAAACAGCGTGTAAACAAGTGTGTTTATGTAAATTTTTGTAAATTTATCTGTATTAACATAATACCCCAAGTAAAATCTATGTGATTGTGTGCACAGTTTGGAGTTCTGCTTTAAACAATATAAGTACATGTTTTTAATTGAGCCGTGCAGATGAACACATTTTTTCGGCTTTTTGATTGCAGTGGGATTCTTTCTCAAAGTGGGCTAAATGAACAGGAACTTTCCTTTGTCTGTGGCTGTGTGCCTACACTTCATTTGCTCATTTGCTGACAGATGTTTGCCTGCTAATGTGTGTTTGGCAGGGGAGATTATTATGGTTTACTCACTCGACAATTGCTCAGCTCCTCTGCAGACAGGATGATAGTGCCACATTTCTTCCCTGGGATCCCTCTGTGGAGCAAAGGGAGAAAACAATAAGCATGCTTGCATTTATCCATTTAAGTGATTAATAAAGGCCACTCTAAAAGCATGTTGATTTTACAACTTGGAATTACTCCTCCTTATTATAGTATATATCTTATTTGATTAAATTGTTTTACTATTACTCAATAGGGACATGTACTCAACCTGAGATAACCTGAGATAGTTATATCCTATATAGCTGACGCCCCCATTTGGATGGATTTATAACTAGTGTGACTGTAATATGTCAGTTTAAGATAGCAGGTCAAAAGTCCAGTATTATGATTATGATTAATGCAGCCAATGAAGGTTTACCCACCCTTTAGGTTTGAAAACATGTTATATGGTCAAATCATATACATGAGTGAATAGGTGAAGTGATGAGTTTTGGAAGGTGGAGACTGAAATGCCTTGCTCAAGGGGCAAAATAACATTGCCAGTATGTTTCAACCTCGACATCCCCTGCCTTGTTATCATCTAATGCAGATTGAGGTTATGTGCTTATTCACATCTGTCACATCTCCCAATTTCAAAAGAAAAAAAGAGATTGCAAGATTTGAGAATTAGACAGGCCATCAAGAGCTAAACCCTCTTGTCTCGCTTATTACACTCAAACAGAGCACGGAGAGGTGGCCACTCTCTTTTTCTCATGTGTCTTAATCCCCTATTTTCTCACTTGACTTAACACTACCCTATTCTTCGGCGTACAACAGGAAATGCGTATATTTGTCTTTATGCCAAAGTAATGCCTCTATGTACAGTGTGTGTATGCTTGTGTTTAGGTACTTGAAATTCTGGCAGCCTGTCAGATAAGACTAAATCTCCCCAGTCCTTTGGTCCGCTCAAGGTGACAGGTGGAATTGAAATGTAATGCCCATGAAATGGAATTCGTATATTAGGACATGAGAAGGTATAAGTGGAAAAGATGTAAAAAAAAAAAAATAAAAATAAAAGCTGAAAAATAAACCACTACTTCAGTGAAAAAGCTTTATGTGGCTGTACGCTGTACATGATCTGGAACTACAATATTTAATTTCACTGTTTTGTTGATGACACACAAATGTACCCATATTTAAAGCCAAATAACTATAATAAACTAACATAACTGCCTCCAGGAGATACATTCTACACATGAATGAAAGAAAATCAGTCCACACCACTAAAGTCACACCAGAAAGCTGTAGCCTGTGAACTGACCACTAGCCAGCTGGGTGTATCACATAAAATTACTCTGCTAGTTTCTTTCTATTTTCTCTGCAGTGAGTTGTTTACTGCCCCTCCAGCATTTTATTCTCATGATAGTAGGCTACACCCTGTCATTTAATAAAGAGTTAGTGTTACCTAGCTAGTTTGGTTGACCAGGCACAATAGGCTCACACAGATAATAAAAGAGACTTATTTGTACCATTGGCTCCTCTCTCACTTGCAGCAAACCATTCCTCTTTTATGGAGAAGTTTATACTTCGACAGAGGGGGGTTTAATTGAAGTGGGTGGTGCAATACAGCTAATACAGGAAACTACAATCAGTTCCTCCATTTTGTATTCTGGCTCCCCAGTTCCCTCATCAACACCTTCATATCCACCCACCTTCCTGAGGCTACTGCAACACTTAACAGTGGATCACTCAGACCTTTAATTCTGTCTCCAGCTTGTTCTGAGTGCTGCACAAAGGCTTTTAACATTATCAAGAAAGAGACTCCCTCTCAGCTATAGAACTGAGTTGAAAAGCTTGTTTCTTATCTACAAAAGCACTGAATGGTCTTGTCTCTGTTTACGGAAGTGAACTCCTGTCCTCTAACCATGATGTCAGAGACCTGACATCCTCTGACCAAAGGCCTGTCTGTCCCTGCAATAGGACCAGGTCTAAATGTTTCGGTGACAGGGTTTCTCAGTACCCACTAGCTTTAACTGTGTTTGTCTGGGACTCTGTGTATTGTGCAACAGTGATATTATTCTATTGTCATTGTTCTCTCTTTTCTTATTTGTGTCTGTACTGCAAAGAAAACTCTGTCCCACCTTTTTGTCAATATGAGACCCGTGCACTGCTACCTGCTACTTAAGGCCTATTTCTCTCATTAAACAATATAAACAAAGCATTCGTTCTGTTTTCCCATGAAATTTATCACCTTTCATTTATCGGCTTGTGTAATATGTGTGAGTCAGTTCTCCCAGGCCATTAACTGTCTCACCTGAGGGCTGTAATATATACTGCAGTTATTCTGCATGTGCGTTAATCGCCTCATTCATCAGCTGTGCGTCACAGTAGGAGGAATGTGTCTTATTAGTTTCAAAAGTGTTCTACAGAGGGCAGCTAGTAGTCGTGGTTGGCCTGCATGGTCTTCCTTTCATAGTCCAAAGACGTTGAGTAAACTGGATTTTCTATTTTATTCAAGTCCTGGTAGGAGAGCAGAGTTACATAGCTCTGGGAATTCAGAGAGGCAGAAAATTAACTTTTCCACCCTTCTTCTTTAAAGTAAAAATTTCCCCATATAACTTCCACCTCACAATGCTAGAATCCCATTGGACCCACGATGTGGAGGTCATCATATGGTGAAACCAGAGAGAAAATCAGCATGATTAATGTTTTTCATGGTTGTGTTTAGGCTGCTTATATCGCTTAAAGGGATACTTTGCAGATTTTCAACCGACTTTGTATCATTGCAATCTTGTAGTATATGCAAATGAACAATGTTTAACTTTCCTCCATGTTGCCAGCGTTTCCCAAATTTGCCAGAAAAAATCTGCCAAATGACACAAAACTTTTTTTTAACATTTTGCGTCATCTGGCAGACTTTTGTTAGTAAATGAGTTTTGGGTGCAGGCAACATGGAGGAAAGGTATTGTTCAATTGCATATAATACCGACGTTGCAATGATACAAAGCCGGTTGAAAATATGCAAAGCTTCCCTTTAATTAAGCTCAGGGAAAGATCGGAGTCTTGGTAAAGTAAATGTCACTGCTGACTTGAAGCATGAGCCCATACGAGTGAGATATAAAACTTTGATCTTTCCCTAACCTTAACTAAGTGTTTTAGCAGTCTTAACCTAACATCATGTAAGACGTAGCATGTCATCCACTCCAATGCCTTTCCTACGTCGTCTTTGCAGAATATGAATGTCTACATTCTTGGATTGTAAAAATTTGTTGCCAAAATTTCAATTTTCCTCCTCAATGTGTTTGCAAAGCAAAGTAGTAGCACAACAACATATTGCACAGGAGCCACTGTTAGTAAAGGAGACCCAAAAGATTTTAGACAAAGCCACTAGTAATTGCATGTTAGTTGCTGTATCCCTGAGCTGAGATGAGATAGTAGTCACAATTTAGTGACAAAGTTGCATGTAACTACCCACAGTTAAGATTTACATTATAGTAACGGTAGTATTTCCAGTTTTTAAAAATTTGAACAAAGGATTGATGGAGTTGACTCAATGGACTTGAGTATGGCACACTTGGATAAAGTGCTCTCCCACTGTGTGTATAAGTGTTCTCTGCTCTTTGTGCGAAGGTGTGTGTGTGTGTGTGTTTCAAGAGGTAGATGGAGACCTTTGATCCACACAGTAAACGATTTCCATCGATCTTCAGGTAGGGAAACCATCCTGGTTGCATGGGCGAGTGATGCAGGAAACTGTGAGAGTGTTTTTTATCCCCTCCAATCTTATACACTCACCTATTCACAGACACTTGGCGCCCCATCAGCCACTGGCTCAAAATTCAGCTTTCAAAAGACAAATGACTCCATATCTACATCCTTCTCAGCTCATTCCTTCCTTCACCTCCTGTAACCGAATCAATTTCCTCTCAGGTCTTCCCAGAAATAGCCTGTTATCTTAATGCCACTGAAAAGCAAAAATCAACAGACAAAAGAGTTTGGGTTGCAGGAGGGACTCCGCGCTGTGCTGACAAGCTGTGGCTGAACAGTAGCTTCAGAGCGAAGCAGCTACAGCTGCAATGAACAATACAGTGTACACCCACAGGAACAGGCTTTTAACCTTAACCCCAAGTTAACAGGTCATTAGTCATCAGGGATGGACTGGGACTAAAACCCGGACCAGTTCACCATAACCAGCCCATGGATACTCCAACATCCCGCCCCATCATTGCACATACAAACACAAATGAACAAATCCACCTGCACATGGAGGATGTGGGCTGGTGCATAATCAAAGTGGGCCGTATTTCTCTTACTCTTACATTATATTCCCCTTACATTTTTGTATAATGGGCTCCTCAGGTTGCCCACAGGGCAACCAGCCCACCATGATTTCTCCCAGTGCTCTCAATGTACTATGGTTCAAATTGTTTGCTATTTCCATCCAACTGTCCAAAACCCAAAGATATTCAATTTACTATCACATAGTAAGTGTGGCAAATTCTCACACTTGAGAGTTTGGAGCTAAGTAATGTTTGCCTTTTTTGTTTGAAAAATGGAAAAGTATCAAAATGTTTGATTTTCTGTCTATCATTCCAGCTTTACTGTATACAATAAGTATAAATCTCACCCCAGTATATACTGTTTATATAAGTAACCTCAATATATTTTGCTCTCTGTATCTAAGGTTGTAAACAACCATATTTTGTAAAAATATTATTCGTAATCCTGCTCCTGGATAACTCACAGAAAGGAAAACAAATCTGTTGGTGTTAAACTGCAATCTTTCTCCTGCTGGATTTGATCCCTCTTGTATGCCTGTGCATGCCAAAAATACCACCCATCTTGTTGATTAAGAAAATATTGGAAGGAGGAGATGAAAATGATTGAATACAAGCCAATTTGCACCTTGCTATTGATTTGCATCAATAGCAACAGCAGAAAAAAAACAACTCAGACCTGATTTATAATTTGTCTCAGTTATGGAGGATAGACCTCCTGAGGGTGCCACACAAGATACTGCTCCCTCAAATTACTGAAAACCTGAAACAGTAATCTAATAAATGTGTCAGACTGGCAGTAAGTTTTATTCTTTGAACTGCACCTGGTCAAATTAGAAAGCTCCTCTTGCAATAACTTAGGAAGCCTTAAAAGAAATAACTTATATTTATGTCTTGGAAGAGTCAAAGCAGTGGTGAATGCATAATATAACCTATCCATTAACACAATGCTTCAAAGATCTACAGGGTACACACAGGAACATTTTTGTACCACCAATATTAAACAAAAGATGGTTGTTATATATATTGACACACACATACAAACACTGAAACACAATATCGCTCATAAGAACATGTTAACCTAGAAATTACACTCCTCAAAAGATACCCACAAACAAGTTGGAAAACACACACACACACAAGTTTTGTTCACAGCGGTGAGAATCTGTAATTACAGACATCTTCAGGGAGTCAAAGACTAAAGCAAACTAACGAAGCTGCTGTGAAGAATGAACACCTAAATTAATTTTGCCAAAGGGGAAATGAGATGGACAAGAAAAGGAGGGAGGATTGAAAGGGTGTAACTACAGCAAATGTGGTTGGTACTCTATCTTCTTTCCATCTTACAATGTGTTTCACTGTGTATACTGTTAAAAACCATTTTATTTTGTCAGATTTCTGCTACGTCAGCATGTGACCACCACAAAGCAACATATATTTGTCATATTTTTAAACTGAAATTTTTCTTAGACTTGTCCTTTCATGTTTTACCGTCAAGCTCAATTAAAGGTTTGACACCGCTCATAATAACAACACAGCAAATGTACTTGTTATCATGACAAACAAACTTATTGTAACTAAACAAGGTGCTGTGTTATACTGATGAAAAAATACTTAATATAAAAACTAAGTACTGTATGTGTACATCATTTATGAGATGGGATCTCGAAGTTAAAATGTGTTTACTGCTGAGCTAATGATAGGCCACAGATTTTAATGAAATATGTAAACAAAAGACGAAACAGTCTTCTACTCTTATGTGTTACATTTAATTAGTCTCATTTAATTTAGAAAAAGAAAGTTATGGAAATGATACATGATTGATATGGAACATTTTGCATTTAGTCTAACATTCTCAAAGTTCAGTCAAAGTCTGACATTATTATATGACTAAATATACCTGTAATGGTTCCTAACCAAACAAGTGTTCAAGTAGAAGTACAAAACCATTCAAGTAACATGAAGCACAAAAGCTTGTGTCTAGGGCCACTGCACATCAGTGCAACAATCAGACTTCTTAAGAGTGAGATTGTGCTGGAGGCCTTCCAGAAGAGCACTCTAGTGAAGGGAAAAAATACAGTAAAGAATAGCCCATCATTGATTGACTCTGTTCAACAGCTCAGCTGAGAACCTGGAAAATAAACCAGTGATTAATAAAGAAAAATGAGAGGTTTCAATTGAGGGAGAAGGGCAAAAAGGTTGAAGAGCCTTTAAAGGACAGCGTGACACAACAGCTCTGTTACGTGTTGCAGTTTGGCACAAGTTGCAAATGTTATTCTAGAATTTAAAAAAAGCATTCAGACGAAACAAAACAAAAAAAAAAAAAACGACAGAGAGAGAGAGAGAGAGAGAGAGAGAGCTGTAATCACACTCCAAAAAGTGTTTGTACACCAAGTCAATTTGATTGTTGCTTTTATTCAGTTTACAATGTCTAAATTTAGCGCAGGGAAATAAAATGCACAGATGTTTCAGCTATGCATTTTTAATGGTGCAACAGTACAAAATAATTTTAGGGGTATATATATGGAAATGATCAGAAATAAGCAAACACATAAATCACCTAAAACTGTTCTTTTAAGATCTTTGAAACTATTTCCTGCTTTCGAGGAAAAATTAGGGTTACCTGCCACCATCTTCACTTCAGGTCAGCAGCACTCGGCTCAAAAATAATGAAGCCCGGTTTCTTGTGTTTTGCCTTTGAGTATGTCTCAGTTCCATTGTTAAACTGCAATTTGTCTACAAGGAAAATCAGTCTGTAATATAATCAGCTTTGGCCTAGATTTTTATCACCAGAACATTCCCTATACCATTTTATGATCTTCAGATTCACACTCAATACCTTATGTCAGAACTGTGCCATAGAAAATTGTCCAGGAGTACATCATCCTTCAGTGTACTGGCATTTTCTGATAAAGTGGAAGCAATTTATCAAATTAGAACCTGACTTATTCCTCCCACTTGATTTATCTCACAACAAAATATGTTTACCACCTTAACTCCTACTACATAAATGACTTTATATCCTGCCGCTCATCAGTTACAGTATTAACGTTTGCAGATGGCACTGCCCTTGCGGAACTCATTATTAACAATGATGAGTTCATGCACAGGAGGCAGACAGCTCACTTCAAAACATGGTGTGCTGTCATCACCTTCAGCTGAATCCTTGTGAAGGTTTTCAGGTAATACAGTTCCAGTTATAGTCTTATGCTCATTTAAACCTGAAGAACAATGACAAGGTAAAGGAGCAAGATCACTCAACCATGAAATCACGTTCCTGTGGACTGGAATGAATGCTCCCATCAAGCAGGGTGAGAACATCATATGCCTAATCAAGAAAAGGAACTTTTCTCCACCAGTAATAGGAAGCTCAATATCTCCCAATTAGTATTAGTCCAGTTTTAAATTAGTAATAGAAAGCATTGCACAACTGAAATTAACTGAATGTTGTTTACACTCAATGAGCACGTCATTTTCTGTCAGCTGTCAAGGACCCGCATGACTCCAAATTGGATAAGGATGAGATAGGAGAGTCCAACCTTACACATACAGACAACCATCTGTTGCAAAAACTCTCTCTCTCCTCTGAGGGGACATGTGCTTTGGATGAAGATTTCTCAAAACAGAAGCAGCTTCATTGCAAGAGCTGGCAACTTTTCTACCCAATCCCCCAAAGACTCAGCATCCCACAGAACCATCTGGAAAAAGTAGTAAGCTAACTTATTAGTGCACATCGAAGTGCCCCCTTTGCTCTGTACCGTATGAGGTCCTGGTTACCTCTGCTATAACTGCACAGAATGTCAAAATGTATAATGAAAAAAATATGACACGTACATGTTTTGTAATAAAAACTCATGAAAAGATTCACAACCTTTAATAAGTGACACAGTGCACACAGTCAATTCAGTATGCTGCATGTTGGTCAGTGAATTGCCTTCTAGCGGCACCAGTGTGTTCGTGTTTGTCTCATTGCCAGCTTCCCACCCACAGGTCACCTAATCCATTCCACTCTGCAGCTTTTGTCCGAAATGGTGATCAAGAATAAAAGAAGGCAGAGCGTTTAGCCTCCTGGTGGCTTTTACGGATCCTGAGGCCACAAACCACACACTGTGACCGAGCTGAGTGGGAGGCAGGAAAGCAAAAGCACCATGGGGGAGTCCTTTAGGGAGCCTATTGGAGATGGTGATTATCAGCTGCCATTAAAATGGACCAAATGCTCATCAGTATGTTTTGGGAAGCATACAGGCGAATGGTTGCTGAAAGCGAGGTTTCGACTCTAGAAGGCACTTACTGATGATGAATACTGCCTGCTGTTGTTAGAATACCTTAACAACTGCTTGTGGCAACCTAATTTTATGGACACTTATGCTTACCAATTTTTGCAAATTGGGTGATATTGTAGAAAGAAAACAACAGATTTGAATGCAGACTGTGTTTATGGTTATGTTTTTTGGAAAGGGCAAAAGAAAAAGAGATTTGCCTGTCGTTTAGAAATGTACCACAAACTTTTTTGGCATACAATATAAACGTTAAAAAACATAATGCAGTCGCAACAAAACTTTTGGCATGGAGCACAGAAGTGGGGGTATTGTACAAGGAAACTGTAACACATCTGACAGTAAAACAGGATGTGTGCGTTTTACAGCAAAGTCTGGATGAGGTTGCAGTACGGATGACTCAACACAGCTTTTATCATCCGATCATTTCAGGATCACATGCGGGTCTGAGCAATGTCAGGCCAGATTCTCTTCGTACATTTAATGATTTAAACCACATCTGTTCATTGTTCTTGGGATGATATAAAAGTCAACAGCAACAAGTCCAGTGGATGTAATCGTATAACCGTAAAACAAGGCATCTTGGGTATGAATATTTAACTATGAATTTAAGATTCATAGCTTTAATGAAGTGTCGGGACTCATACTGAAACTCATGCCCTAAATCTAAAGAAATAAGGGTAAAATAAAGGGTCTACGAGGTAAATGAGATGGAGATGCAGAGCAACAAAATGCGACACCTACAAATTAATACAATGTAGTCATAGCCAAAGGAGGTGTATGATTTCTGGCCCATTGCAGATGCCCACAGACACAGTGTCAGTGTTAAACACCCACTGAGTTGTAACATAGCCTCTGTTTAATGTACTGTACGGGGCATTTTTTTCTCTACAGCTCATTCCAGTCCAGTATCCCATGGAACAACATCCATACAGTATGAATCTGCATCCACGAATTCTGACCTATCTGTGCCTATGCAGGAAGTAGTATATGCAGCTAAAGTAAGGGTATGGAGTTCTGTAGACTAGAAACCTGTAATTAATATTGCTGATATTGCACAATGCAAATTAGGTTTTGCAGAATCACCCAATATGGAGGTTCTTGTCTGGCGATAGGGTTGGCTCTTCCATATGAGGTTCTTTACAAAATCTGATACCTTAGTCCCCTCTTTTTTCTCTAATCCTTTTTTGATTGCCTTGGTGATGCACCTTCAGCACAGCATAATAGTAGAGATACCAATTAGGAGAAGCAGACAGAGTTTTTGTTGTTTTCATTTTTGCTTCCATTCAGACTAATGAGCCAAAGAAGAATTACAGTGGGGATTTACTTTAAATTCACTTATAATTTGGTTATGTAACAAAGTACTGCCTGTACTGTATAAGTAACTACTACCTATGGCATGCAGTGTGTGAGAACTATCAACACAATATATGATAGTTACCCTTAAACACTGTTACCACTACTCTAGCATGACGGTATATATGTATATAACTGACAGTTGCTTGTGTATAGCCCCTTTCACACAGGCACTGCAACCCTGACATTGTCCGGACATTTCCCGTACACGGTGTATGTGTAAACGCAAATGTTGGCGTCAGCTGGAGCGGAATTTAAACTGACCTTCACCGGCCAGCACCCCAGAACAAAGTCAGCGTAATGTCCAGGTGAGCCCATGTGTGAATGCAGCAGGTAATTGTCCGGACAATTCACGGCGGGTGAGTGGGCCTGTTGACTTCCAGCAGTCAGCTGCTCTCTTCACAGCTGCTGTGCTGATAAACGCAGCAGTTTAAAGCTGCATAGTTTTGACGCTCCGCTGCGAAGCTGGCGCTAACGTGAGAGAGGACTTGCTGTAAAATATAAGACGGTTTATTTCTGGTGAAAATATTAAAGACGCTGAATTACAAACCACAGCGACTTTTGGCATCACGTCGTGCCTCCTGAAGCCCTCGCCTAAACCAAACGGACTATTTCCAGGTTGTGTGAACGCGTCCGACACGGACATCTCCTGCTGTGTGCTGCACATAGTCCGGACCTGATTGTCCGCACATTGTCCGGACTTCATGTGTGAAATTAGCTTATGTTTGTTGAATTATTAAGTAGGTAGAGTAATAAATGGAGGACAGAGAGTTTGTCTCATTAAGTCTAATATGGCAAACGTCTGTTGTTTTGGAGCTTGGAGATGGCAAACTGTGAAGGGTCACGTGTTGGAGTTACTGAAAACAAACTTTAATATATTTACCTCTACAAGCAATATCTGTCAAATCTTGTGTTTAGCTCCCTACATGCAGTTGTTGGGCACTTTTAACAGGTTAGACAACGTTTTTACTTCTACCTTTAAATGGTGGTTAGTATTAATTATCACATGGCAGTAATTGATGATGGTGTTTTTGCTCTACCAAGGAATAGATTCATAATTAAAACAGTATTGCTGTTCTTTTTCTTTGATTTGTGTTGATTACGTTTCTGCTGGTGGCACTCATTTCTACCTCTATTCCTGCAATTACAAATACAGTTACACATGCGGTTATTAAAATTAATAATCAAGACAGTGAAACCACTTGACAGCCACAAAGAATATAGCAGCAAAAACATTAATTTTAAGTCACTTTAAAGTACTTGTCCATTCAGCACCACCAACAGAAGTAGTTGAATAATTTTACACATTTTTGAATCACAGCCTCCCTCAGTGACCCTCTGCTTGAATTTGTATTTTTCTGAATAGCAGGTCCTATCCAGTATATAATGAATTATAAAAAAAAAAAAAAATGAGAGCTTGGTGAGAACCGAAAATGTCCCCAAAACTGGAGAGCCATATTCCCAGTAGGAGTGCTCTGCTTCAGTATTATGCATTAACTTCCCAAACAAAATACTGTATGTGGTATCACAGACAACCCCGTATCCCATATAAAGCTAAGTATCTACACACAAAAGAGTAAAATCTTGCCTGGTGAAAGGAGATACTACGGATTACCAGCTTTCAGGCAGGATTTCTCTGGAAACTCCTGTGACAGATTTCAGCGTGTGAAGCCAAACACATCTCTGATGAAAGGAATATTGTTGGTTAAAAAAGATACTGTGGATTACAACATTTCAATTATCACTGTTCTGCCACTGTATTATTCAGGAAACAAACTGAGCACACTTTGATGCATTCAGGGAGGAGGCATGTTTCTTCCACACCACCAGCTCTGTAACCTTTAAAACCAAACACGAGCACAACCATCCAAACATACAACAATGTGCAGTGAAGCAGGGCCGCTTTAACACAATTACTGACTTCACTAACTCTGCCGAAGGGAAAAGTGAAACACTATTTCATTGTCGTAAGGACAGAGAACAGAGAGAGACCCCCACCTGACACATCCACCTCCTCAATTACCCACTGCTGATTCTACAAAGCCTCAGCCATTCCAGACCTCATTTGACTTTATTACAACGGCCACCAGAGAGACAGTGCCATTAATCAAATAGAAGGAAAGAGTGAGCGGCCACCCAGGAAAGCAAAGAAATGAACTGAAATGGCTGCTGTAGTTTCTCCGTTGTGCTTCTGCCTGAGCAAGAGAGTGAACCAGCATCCATCATGCCTCCAATGAAGCACACACTGCATCAAAAGGCAGCGCTGCCATGTCTTTCAAGGTGCAAGAGCAGTGGTTTATAGCGAGCCTCATTCATACTTGGAAGTAACAGCAGTTAGAGACAGATATGTGGTAATTATAAGGGACAGGGGGTACTTGGTTGATGTGTATTATTATTCAATTTTTGGTTAATATGACATGTCCCTCTAAAACCTTTTCATCTGCCTGAGCAGAAGCTGCCAAAGCAAACATCTGGAAATGTAATTTCAAAACGAGCCAGATGAGGAAAAGTGTTTTCAAAAGAAGTCAATATTCAGAAAGTAGCATATTAAACAGGCTTGACAAATTCCATTACATGTTTTTTCTCTGGATTTTTTCTCTCTCTTCTCCTTTGCTTATTGCCACAAACACAGAGCCTTTTTCCCTCTTTCTGTTGGGGAGCAAATGACACCTCAGGCAATTAGCATCGTAACAATAGCAGCCAATCTCTGTAATGCTTTGTTTGCTATCAATGCTGCTGAGAACTCAAATTCGTTTTGAAGGACAATCAATGCTATTTGCCAAAATAGCTGTCTCCAAATGTTTAAACAGGCTGGGCTTAGCGCAGGAGTTGTGTGTTCTGTGGATTCACATCAATCTGCTCATTTTTAACCAGATGACTGCAAGGTTTAAGTATAGAGTGCACTGTAACCTGATACTGAACAGTTAATCCTTAACAGCATTCCTGAATTTGTTAATTCAGTGCAGGAAACCTCATCTGTCAAGTTGATCAATTGCAGCAATTGAATCCACAATGACAGAAAAATTGTTTTCCCGAGACAGATTGCTTGGCTTGGAGAGAGAGTGAGCCATGATCAATTACTGCCTGCAGGAAGCGGAAACAGAGATTTGCTCAGAGGTATTAGACACAAAGTTATCAATACTGGATGACCTCTCATCAAGACAACAAACACCCATTTTCCCTCAGAGCAACGGTGCAGAAAAAAACCTGTTTGCCATTTGCTGTGTATGGGTCTGCAGGGGTTATTGGACCTGTTTCAGGATCCTGCTCACCACCAGGATGAACACAACAGTCCAGCCCTGTTCAGACTGACAAGAGTGCTGTGCGGAAAAATGAAGTCCCATCATTCCTTTCAGTACAGCTGGGGTGCCAGTGCAGGGTTACCCAGCAACAAAGTTGAACCTGGCTCAATTTGTATAATTCGTCGTAATCCGACAACGCGATTAGATCTGGCAATTACGTAGAAATGCACATTCTTGATATATGATTTTGGAACGTAAACGCTACAGTTTTACTGTTTCCCTCGCAATCATGGAGGTGGAGGACAAAATGATTGCCGCCAATAGTCCAGTCTTCTATGCAAATCTGGAAGTGCAACTACTATACATGTCTAGAAATACTGTATTTCATAAGTCTGATCTGGATCTTCAAAATTTAATGGGTTCTTCCTTGGCCCATGCTTAACACATCCAGAAAGTTTTAATGAAAATCGGGCCAGTAGCTTTTCTGTAATCCTGCTGACAAACAGACAAACAAACAGCACCGAAAACATAATCTCCTTGGTGGAGGTAATAAACCACTGGACAGTGTTTTGGTCTCTGATACGGCTTTGTACTCATGGATCTGATAATCAAATTTCATCTTCTGGACAGTACCTGTAGCAACATTCCCACCGCAACACAACTCCTTTTCTTTCTTTAAGGCAGTGCCATTTTCAGTCTGAACGCCTACTTACAGTATTATAGTAACCCTAAATCAATACAGATGCGGACAGAGGTTCTGTTTATACCTCATTGGTATCTGCCAGGGTTGGATTACCAACTGGTCGAAGTTGGCAACTGTCCCAGAGCCTCAGGGGCTACAAAGGCCACATATCAGTTACTCATTTACTTTGTGGTAATTTGATTAAATGCCAATTTGTGTGCGAATGTGAACCACTAATAAATATTGATTGGTTAAATCGCCTATATGGTCTTCATATGCAGACGTGGGCTCAGATGTGCAGACATCCTGTACGGTTTCGAACAGACTTGACATTGGGCTTCACACGGATGGATTGCACCGACCCTTACGACCATGGTCAGGCGATGAAATTTACATAATATGGACCCTCTAACTATGCAGACGCAGAAAGTATAAATTGAGCTGTAGTTACTGACAGTGTCTTTAGCCATCTCAGCTCTGAATTCTGTTTATCCTTATCACAGTTACTCTTGAACACGATAAACTAACTTTTCATGAGGTGGTCAAATAAAGAAATGTAATCCTGCAATTACACCAGATCGTCGGCACTGTCCACCATGTTGAGTCTCCAGTATAAAAATTGCCTACTTTTAATGATGATACAAAAAGTGCTACTAATGGAGCAGATAGGTCAGGGGGCATCAATGCTGAACGAGTTCTAATCTCGATATTCCGTCATACATTATTTTTTTTTTTTTAGTGATGTGCATTAACATTTAATGGAGGGTTTCTTTGTGATTAGAGATGCTATGTCAGATCTGACATTTTGAACTCCTTTGACTGATAGCTGCATGCAGTTAATAATCATCTATATGCAATCAACATATGCAGAGACTGCAGGGACTGCAGTATGTTCAGAGGAAAACACATATTGTGCTCTTGTTATTAGGGTTAAAGTGAATTGAGGTAAATTAATCAAACTCTAAGACAAGAAAACAAATTAAACTGAGCAGTCAGATACAAAACTATTATTATTCTTGTTATCTTTCCAGATCAAATGTTCTATTTTTTTCACAAAAGAGGAAATTTGTTTTTTTAAATATCTTATGCTCCCTTCATTTATTTTCTCAATGTGAATTTTATTACCTTGTTTTTTTTTTCTTTTCAAATATTCTCATTTAACGTAAGCAATTGCCTCAAGGTCTCCTTTTTACTACTAAATATAGAATACAGCTACTGAAATAGGATGGCAGATATTAAGTTTTGTCTCTGTCAATCACTCTTATATCTTAGAAAGTGTAAGAAAAGAGATTGAGGAATTGAGCCTCTAAATGAATGAATAGATGGATCGTTCATACAAAAACACTTCTGCTCCTTTCTCTCTCTACACATATGTGGAATGTGTTTAATGTGTTTGCTATAGGGTCTTATTTATTCAACATAGGCTAATAAAATTATGATCATATCATATATTTCAATGTGAATATAAAATTGCCTAGTAAACAATATGCCAACACTGTGCTGTTGTATGCTCTGATATAAAATGCATTATATCTTCACATTATTAAATCACTTAATGAACACTGTGCCCTCAGCTTCTACATGTACATTAGTTGAACCACTCGTACCTTTGCAACTTTGTCATAAGTTGGTGGGAAGTTTGATAAAGACAAGAAAATGAGGCAGGAAATTAAGAAAGTAAATGCGTGGGCTTGTATAATTTATTACAATGTTGACTTTTACCGGGTGACAAAACAAATGCAAAATAAACTTTTACCCATTCACCATGCTCACTATACCACTACGTATGTACTTTTTTCAGCCAAATGGAAGCTGCAGAAAACTTAGCTGAACCGTCTTCTCTCTCTGACTCGACACGATCACTCTCACAGCAGTATGGCAATGAGAGAAAGATCAAAACTCCATCTGTGCTAAAAGACAATGTTTAACTATTTTTTTTGAATCAGTGTTAGACGAACCAAGACGTGTTTTTGCAGTCATGAAATTATTATTCTAACAAATAACCTAATGCAATATGGTTTGGCACATGAACCTTTACAAAGCATTTTCCCTTTTGATTTCAGTCTTTGCTATCAGAGGGGTTCCTGGATCAAGCTGGTGATGTTCCTGAGGGGCAAACCCCACTCTAGCGAGTACATTTCCATTGAGCTCAGTCCCCCTGAACCATCCGTTTCACTTCACCTAGCCCCTCAAACATGAGCTGCCCTGGGCACTACGGCCGTCACTTTTCATCACAGCATCAAAGACTTCCCTGTCAGCTGTAAAGCAACAGCTGGAAGGGGTAGTGGAAAATACATCTTCTTATTTCCATTCTTCCTTCCAATCCTTCCTTCCTTCATGGAAACACTGGTTTGCTTGCACTTCAAAGATTACAAGAATACTAACAAATTTATAAAATGAAGCAGTAACAAGTAAAAATTGTATCACACTGAGAAAAGATCTTTTTCTTCTACAGCCATCAACTTACTGCTTCTGTTCTTGCACGGCACATAATGCAGATTAATAATAACAGTGTTGAATATTTTGAAAAAATGGCTCCAAAGATTTCAGACAGAAAAAAGCAGTCTCCAATCACCAATTTCCAACCATCAACCATCATTTTGTCACCTGAAATGACAAGTGTGGCTTTTAACAGATTTGACCAGCTGTTGGATTAAAACACCTTTTGTCTTGGCTGCATACATATTGAGATTCGAAGACCAGCTTCCAGACAGAAGGGAAATACTACACAGTTTTTGGCGGCTGTATAAATAATCTGACTTGACACAGTGGATGTGGCATTTTTTTAATGTAACATTTAACCCCGTAATTTGTAACCCTACAAACTAATCGAGTTAGTTAACAATGTGGTCATTGGCCTTGGAAGAAACACTCAGTTAATTGTGTAGTTAGCTATTAGGCCATACATGTGGTTGTAGCATACATTAGGGCAGATAAAACACTGCTAAATCCATTTCTTATACTTTTTTCCTTGTGTTTTTCAAAAAACTCTTTAAATCAAGTATCGCTCTTACTATAGCTTCATGCATGTGGCTTCAGCATGCAGAGAAATCCAAAGCTTTGCAGGCCTGCAGTGCCAACTCACATTTTCTAGTAATAAATTACTTATCTTTGTTGACCCCATGCAAATTAAATTATTGTTCTTTGCACAAGCCCATAAAGAGATATGTAATACACTTAAGGTGAAAAGATGGAGTGACTTAGAGCCAAATTTGCCCTGAATCTAACCTTATACCCAAGTGCAATGAGCTACTATATCTGAAGCCCCTTTTCCCCTCATCAAAGACCTGCTGCAGCCATATTCAATACAGACCTCCCAGAAGACAGAAAAGAGGCAGCTGCAGCCTTGGAAAAAAAACACCAGCTTACCATCAGATGAGACCTTAAAGAGAGGCAGATAAAGCGTAGAGGAAGGAAAGGAAGAGGTAAGGTAGGCTACTCATGTGGAAAAGGAGCCCTCTAGTAGTAATCACGCTTTTGGCCATTACTCTTTTCTGACCACTGAAATCCCCCCAAGGAAATAAGTCTTATACCTCATATTTACTCTATCATCTTTGTCTCGAAGGAAACCTACTACTGCAGTGCAGTTATTCCCAGAACACACATTACTCTTGTGACAGCGACACAGGCCACCAATGAAGGTTTCCCCAGAGAGCGAGCAGAGCACTGCCGCTGGATCCACTGGAATGTAGTCTAATCTGAGAGGGAGTCACGAGTGAGATAGAGGGTGAGGGTGAGAGAATGAAAGATACATGACAGAATAAAACAAGGATTGATAGGTGAGGGGATTGTGTTTAGAAGCTATGAATAGCCACTCTCAAAGCCTGAGCAGACGAGCACAGATCTAATGTATTTGTCTGTGATGATGGTGTGTGTTGTGTGCACGTCCGTGCATATGCATGTGTTAGCAGACAGATGTCTCTTTGTGAAAGTGATGCCACTGGAGAGACTTGATTTATCACTCTGTGTTAGAGAAAGAAAGAAGCAGGGAGGGAGGCGGTATGACAGCTTTATCAGTCCACTGTTCCAGACCTCCATTAGCACACCATGCCAGAGAAGGAAAACACAGATGTGTGTGCGTGTGTGTGTGTGTGGGTGTGTGTGTGTCTTTGGAGGAATGAATCCTTACAGATGGGATTGTATTGTCAACATACTGATTCACACATTTGCTCATATTTCTTTCTGCTTTTTTTTGTCATTATACTTTGTCTACTATGTCTGGTCACAGGAGGTCAGAGGTGTGTGTACAGAATATGTGAATTATACCAGACTGAGTTGCATTAGCCTGATAATCAGACTGAATTTCCAACCATTTCCTCTTACTTCATTCAATCAGTTTGACATAATGTTCATTTTAGCTGAATTATTGTTGGAAGAGGGAGGTAATGTTGGTGTTTTTTGCCCTAACCAATTAGTAGCAAATGACATAGGCCTATCTGTTGCTAGGAGTAGAACATTTGACATTTTTCACCATGATCAAATAAATACATTGATTTAAAGGTATGATTTGTAACATTTCCACATTAAAATGTCTAAAAACGACTAGGCCTATGTTATATATTTTCCTCGGTTGTGTACTTAAATTATCTTATCCATTTTACAATGTCAGAGAATTATCACAACAGTTACCTTTGGTGAAAATATTTAGTAAGAACTAATAATTAAACTCCACTTAATTAACAGTCACACACATGCACACAGTGAGGGAATAATAACGTAAGATTCTCCATCATCACTTCCTGTAAACTAGGCCCAGTCACTATGGTAACACCAGTCTCAAAGCATATGACTACCATAAAGCAACACCAACTATCTGCACCTGCACCTGTTACAAGCAAAATAATTCAACCACAATGGAAGCCAACAACATCAAATCCAGACCCAAAAATCCCAAACTGAAAACTCAATTATCATAAACAGAACAAAATGTCAAATCTTTTTCCAGGGAAGCCAAAAAAACATGAGAGCCTTATCACACCAAAATGTCACCCAGAGAAGATGCCAACAGGAGCAGTTACATCCGGTATTTTTGTTCAGGGCATCTGTTCGTTTGCATCTGCATATCCTAGATAGGTAATGATGAGGCACATGGCTCAATCAAAGCCTGGGTTGGAAATAGCTGGTAGCCATACCAACAGAAAGAGATGTGTGGTTTCATGACAGGTAAGGTGCGGGGGGAATAGAGAGAGCAGATATGAGAAGCAGAAAATGGAAAAAGATGAGTACAAAGAAATAGACACAGTCTGAGACACACCTGGCCTGCAGAGAGAATTAAATTGTTCAATTTTCCAACCGGCTGGAAAAGTCTGGGCAGATAGGGTGAATGAAACAGCTATCACTGAGTTGCTCTTGAGCAAGGCACTTCAGTCCCAACTACCCAGCAGGGCTTCTCAGTAGCTAAAAGCTGAGGAGTGTGATTGAAGTGAATGACTCACGGGTGTCAGTATGTATTACTGCATCTGGATGAATAATGAAGCAGTGTTTTGCTGACACAGGCATCTCTTCCACAGACAGAAACTAGCAGCTTCTACTGTAGGTCTGAAATGAATCCTACAGTGGTAAGTCTGCATTGTGCCCTCTAAGAATGCATAAATCAATTGTGTTAAACTCGGAAGAAAGCCAGTAGTATCCATTATTGGATCTCTTAAGTGGATCTCGAGCCCAAGCCTTAAGTTAAATTAGGTCTGAGAGAAGTGAAAGGGGCAGAGAGGAGAGGCTGCAAAGGTGAAAATGACTTCAGGGGTAAAAGGATCCATCGGGGATCAGGATCATGATAATAAAATAGGAAAATATAAATTAAAACAGTTACACAGTCAAATGCAGTATGGTGTAACAACAAAGGTGCCAATCTGTAAAAAAAAAAAAGTCCTTTTCATGTACAAATTCAGTGTTCATAGCATTTTGGATATTACATCTGTTTTAATATTAAAGATCAGGTTCTTTAACTTTACAAGTTTATGTGTTTCTCATATTCTCTGACCACATGGGCTCCAACACATCTCCAACACATGCAGCAACACTACAATGGGGGACTGAGGCATGGCTCAAGGCCATATTTACAGCCTCCGCTCCCAGTGTGGATTCTCAGTAGCTCAGGATGTTGCCCATTTCACAATTAAGCTAAGCCCTCAAAATATGTGATAGTTGCTTGTAATTTTGTTGTGAAATTTCATAGGTGATTTCTTTTTTAAATGGTGCCAAAAAAAAATCTTAATATATGCAGTAGCATGTGAGATTTAAGGGCTTAGAAGAAAAATTCTGCGAAACCCACAGAACATCAGACCTACTTGCCTTGTGACTTTTTGAGGAGGTGAGGTTGGAAATAATTAACGGAGAACTGAAAATAATAATCCTAAATGTTGAAAGCATTTTATTTTATTGCGCTTACCCTTTTATGGTGGCAACCCCAGCCGTGCACAAACTCATGCATCTGTGGCCAGTCATGAAGATATCGTTGGTTTTATGTGCCGATGTTTTGAGACGTCGACCTCTGTAACTTGTGCCACAACCAATGGAGGTGATGAATAACTTGCCCAAAACAGTTGGTGGAGTTTTATTTGTGGTGCTCAAAGCATTAAAAAATTTAGTTGAGTTTTATTGGAGCTACTTCTTACTAAAGAAATAATCCCGATGAAAAATGTTGTCAGAGAAGTCTGTGAAGAGTAACTAAAACAACGTTAGTTTCACTAGCAAGGACCACGCCATCGATACGTTTAAAGATTTATTTACTGATGATGATGATAATGATTGTGTGCGAGGTTCGGCTTGCTCGGTTCTTCCGGTGGTGGTTGTGTTGTGGGGAGCTTAGTTAAGGAATCCGCCGTGGCACACGAGCACGACGAACCCCCAAAATCTCCAGTTACTTTAAACAAGATTAAGCGGAACTGAGATCTTTGAGATCTGAACGGATATAACAATGGCACGCTTGGGAAGACAATCAACCCATGACACGAGTGTTTTGAGATGCCATTCCTGGAGGCTAAGGAAGCAGCAATAATCCTGAAGGAGTGTCAGGAGTAATGAAGGGGAGAAATGCCAGACTGGTGGAACGAAAATCGAAACCACTTGGCCGTACTGAAAGCTGACCTGGTTGATTGGTTTTGGTTTGCTTTAAGTAGTATACCATAGTGTGGTTTTAGAAGTAAGACAAGTCTGAAATGCAGGCGTGACAGCATGGGTTGAAGTGAAGGGTTGAGGCAGTGTGAAACGAGGGCCAGATTAAGGATGATGGCCATGTAATCATCCATTTCCTGTCGGTGGGGGGGAAGTTGAGGATAGAGTACATCTCTGAAGAGAGAGAAAGCATACGTGAACTTGGAGTGGGAGTAAACTCTCTGGAAAGGGTGGTTGTTCTTGGAGGTGCCCTTCATATCCTTTGACGAATCTGTCGACTGGAGGTTGATGGATGAAAGGCACGATAAGGAGTGCAAGATCTGTATAATTACGTTAAATATCTGTTGCATAGACTGGTGGGAACTGGAGAAGGACGAGAGATGACAGAGTTACGATAATGGATGGAAGGATAAGTTGTTGTTTGTAGGGTGAAGTTGGTGGTTGCCTGCTGGGCTAGAATAGGTTGAGAGAGAGGACTAACGTTAGTATAGAATTAACTTGTTGCAGCAAGGGCTGTGGAAGAAAGCTGAGTGCTAAATCTCCAGCCGGTATGAGTTGCAGGTGCTGGCGAAGCTGGGAGACAGAGGAACCTGGCACCCCAGTGCTAGTTAGAGTGAGCAGGGGGCACTAGTATCTTGGTGCCAACAGCCCCACTTAGAGTGAGCTGCTGTGGTTGCTGAAAGAAGGCAATGGAAGGCACTGGCAACTCAGTGCCAGGCTTGAAAAAGCTGCATCGGTTGCTGGAAGTAGGTTGGCTGCTGGAAGTCGGCGACAGGGGGCACTGGCAGCTCTGTGCCAAGTACCCCAGCTGGTGCAAGTTGCGTCAGTTGCTGGAAGTTGCTGCGTCAGTTGCTAGAAGTAGACATCTTGTTACCAGGAGCTCCAGTTATGACAAGCTGCGTCAGTTGCTGGAAATGGGAAGCCGTGGGGACTAGCATCCCGGTGCCAGGTTCCCCTGTTAAAGGTAGCTGGTGTGGTGGCTGGAGCTGGAAGGCAAGTGGGGCTGACATCTCCCCCCACGGAGATGTTGTAATGAAGTCTGCGTGCTCTCGGTTCTGGCGCAGAATGCGAGAGCACGTGGAGATGGTAAGGTGGGTATTTATGGGAGAGCGAGAACTGCCACGGTTGAGGTGTGGTCCTGCTCCTGAAACTCTGCCAATTAGCTTCAATTCTTGAAAGAAATGTTGCTGTTGAGTTCTCTAAAAGTCATTTTGAGGACCACAAACCAAACTCCAATCACCATCACAGAGTTTCAGAGGCAGAATTTGCAAAGCCAATCTGCGTGCTTTAGATACCACTAGGGGCAATTGACAAGATGTTTTTTTTTTTATTCTCTATCTATAACTGTTAACTATAGCAACTGACAGACACACTCCCAATATGTCGTGTAAATAGAATAATATCCCATCTCAAAATTTACTATGGTTGCAGATATCCTACAGTATCTTTCACTTCATCCCGTACTCCACTTCTGTACACTACATAATGCAACAAAGCGGTCACACATTGCATTGAGCCACCTAAGGGTTACATATTGCCTTGTCTGAATCATTTCAGTGGAATATGGTGCATAAACAAAATTGTTTTTAAAAAAACAACCGTAGTGCGCCAGAGTAGCTGACTGTGGATGATAGCAGCCAGAAGGTTAGGGAAAAGCAAACATGCCGTCTGAATGTTTTAGCTGGAGTGCTGTTGTGAGGAAAAACTCAAGTGAATGACAGTAATTCTCCTCAGGCTGCTTGTCTGTCATCAGTGTGCCCCTGAGTGAGCCATTTAACCCCCATCTGCTACAGTGGAGCTGCTCTGTGGGCTTTGTTTGAAAACGGTGGTGGTTATGGTCAGCTCCAGGATGCTAACTGTGCAGGTGCAGGGAGTGCCTTGCAGAAAAATAGTACAACTCTGAATTAAAAAAAGCAATAAGAAAAAAATAGCACAATGTTCTCCCTCTTTGAATTGCTCTGCCCAACGTTTTTTTTTCACTCATAAGATCTTTTCTAGTTGTTTCTTGTCTTTGCTGAGGGTTTGAGGTTGGTGGTTAAGCTTGGCTGGGCCTGATAGGTTAAGTGGGTTTGTTATGTCTTTCCAACGTGAAATAATTTGCCTTGAGCCATTTATCTTTCTTTTACCTGTTTTTCTCCTATCATTACATTATCTTGCTTTTTGATTGGTTTTGTGCTGCATTGCATCGTGTTTTTTTCTTTTTTAGCTTCTTTTGATTATGTTGATTATTTTAGGCTTGCTGTAGAGCTCTGTATAAATATTGTATTTAGTATGTATGGTTCAAAGTGGGTTTGGGAACTTGAAGAGAAAAAATTATATATGACCTCAATAACCTCTTGTAAATTGTGGCAACATGCTTTTAAAGTCTTTTTGTTTAGTTTTGAGTGTTTGAATATAAGTGTTTACCATAGTTTCAAAGTATGACATAAGAAAATGTAAGACTATGCAAATCACAAGATATACTTGATTTATGCAAGTTAAGGCAAGTTATTATAATTCATCCTGAGGGGGACATGAATTTCTTTACCAAAAGTCATATTAATCCATCCAACAGTAGCCATGTCTAAGAACCATGAATGTCTGTACAAAATATTTTGCCAATCCAACTAGATATTTCCATGGATAAAATTTTGACCTCCTGCTGGCCCTACATGAAAAGTCAGGGCAACAAAATGTATAATTATATAGCTTTGCAAAGGCAGCAGCTGTTGCAGAACTAATTTATTGGATTGCATCAGACTCTACAAGTGTTAATGATATTGTGGCCATGACCTGTGAATATCAGATGTTTTATGAATTACTGATAAAACTCTCTACTAAAGTCTAACTGGAGCATTATTGCTGTGAGAGGATAAATGCAGAATAAATTATAGATAAGAAAATTGGTGATTTTTTAATACATAGAGGGCAGTCCAATGCTGCTACTTGTAATTTGCTGTAAAGGACTAAGCTTGAATTTAAATTAAGCGGGGAAATTAGCTGGTAATCAAACTGTTTGCATTCAGACCTTTTCTCCACCGTTATCAGCTAACCTGCAACTGGCAAATATGTTTCACTGCAAGCGCAGCAAAAACGTAAGGATCCTTTGCACAATTAATTTCTCACTTGTGTAAACATTTTGTTGGCAGTCATACTAGAACAGAAACACAGCAGCATGCTAATGTAAATTAGCTGGTGGGATGTTTGGATAATTCCAAGTCTTACTTCTTATGCTAATATAATAAGCCATATTTCTCTCTCACAGTGAGGAGCTGTTTACTCTAAATGGAGAAAAAATGGTTTTGTCTCTCTTTGTCTCTGAGACACACGTACACACTAGGCCTGCTGACCAGCATTTCAACAACAACCTCTCACAGTAATTACAGGAGGAATAAAAAACTGTTCACTCTGCCAACAAGATCGTGTCCCATTTTTCAATCAGAAATGCCTGCAGCCAGGTACTTAAAACTTACGTTTTAATCTAGAACCGACGCAAAGGCAAAAATATGCTTCCACACAATTTGATGATTGGAGACAATAAATTGTTTCCATTTTCACCCAGTGAGTATGTTGGATTGGCAAAGGCCTTAAACGGCTTCACACCAGCCATTCTTCACCCACGCACATCATTATATACAGCTGTGGCTATTAATAGAAACAATACTGTAGTGTCATTCATTCATCAACGTATGCATATGTAAACCGTCATCAGCAGTAATCATCAAATTTAAAATGAAAAGAACGTAAATATATAATGGTGTCCAATGGAGAAATTAAGTTTAGAAATTCCGCATATCATAGTGTAGATATGTGTGAAAACTAGAAAAAAAACTCATGCACACGCAGGGATGTTACATCACATCCCATCTCTTATTAACATACTTGTAAAGTATGTGTGACATGTTCACATTTTCACTGCATGTTCTTTTATAAATACCAGTTTATGTGTGGGAAACAGTGTAAGCATGGGTTTTGTGCATCTGAATTGTTTGTACTGTACATCTAGCCACTAGAAACAAGTGCTTCCAGCAGCCAACCTACTTCCTTAAATTAAACAAATCAATAATTTGTTTCTTTACTGATATTGGACACTGCTTTGTACAGTCCATATCATAATACAATGCCACATGTAGCATTCCCTTTTTCCCAAATGTTCGAAAATAATAAAGCGCAAAGTAAACAAATGGCACGTGTGCAGCTAGCTTTGTCACTGCAGTTTAAATTATTTTTCTATGTAAATATAAATGACAAGAGAATTTTAATCTCTTTAATGAAATATGCATTTGAGGCCTGTGGCAAGAGAGGACTGTAAAATCTGAAGCAATCATAAAAGAGCAGCGCGCCTTTGATGTTCAGATGAAACAAATGTCTTGTTTGGCAGTGGTGCTCTGTTTTTCTCTGTTTCTTTCTCTTTGTCTCACACACACAAAAAAACAAATACACACACACACACACCCTATGAATTAGTTTCATTAACATATTAGGAAGTGGAGAAGTCACGTGTTTCATCAGGTTATAAACACAAAGCCCTGTACATTAAAAAGTGCATCATATTATCATTAGACAACACTGCTTGTGTCTGTGTGTGTACTGGAGGTTTGATAAACTGTCAGTATTCTTTTCATGGCAGACATTTTGACTTGTCAACAGGAAAAACAAAGGTGCATGGACAGTATTTAGAAAACAAACTGCAATACAGAAATTTGCAGCAAAGTCAGAAAACGACAACAAAGTGTTTCCAGAGGACACTAGTGCTGAACACGGCTTGGACACGCTTGTTGTTGCCACGGTTTGTGACTCATGAAGTTATTGAATTCAGTCCATTTATGTTTATGTTGTGGACTGACTTCTGCTTCTGCTCTAGTAAGTAAAGTAACACATCACACATTATTCTGAGGCTGTCTGTCAACAGTGGCGAACCAGATAGTAAAGGTTAATATCTATTCATGTACACTAAATCTCAATCTGTATATGTAGCATGTTTTCTAAATGCTGCAAATGTATTGTCAAGTTGATGAAGACGTTTTTTTAATTTGCTCGTGTTTAGTCTTTTTGCATGTGTTTTCTTAAGTTGCAGTTTGTTAAGCTTTGAGAACTGCCGTACTTCCAGTTAGCCAGCATGCACAATGCCCTGAAACTGGACTACCTGAACGGAATAATCATTATAATAATATTGATTACAACTGTGCTTTTTCTGCTTTGACATGGAAAAAAAACATTGTCCACTCTAGTCTGAGTATCTGTTGTCTTTCAGTTGGGGTGAGAAGGAACATTTATGTCATAAAAGTAAGATAAAGTTAAAGATACAAACTTAAACTTTTTAAATTAATTACTGATCATTGTCTGCACAGTTAATTAAGGTCAGCGCAACAAGTTCTCTGCATGAGATTAATGACTGTTAAATAAGATAGCCTTGGACTACACCTGCTGAGTGACTGGGAAGGTAGCTGATGTTGCCAAGGAAACGGACCTTACTGATGGCTCTTAGACGTTGTTTACAGGCCTCAGACCGACTGCTTTCAAACCTTCATAAGGGAAAGTGAAGCAATCATCTAATATAATATTATTTCAAAATTAACAGTTTCACAAATCTCGTCCACATTACGACACATGTATTTAATTTCTAAATCTGTATTGCAAGTGCTGAAGAATACACTCGTTCCCAGTGTTGCCTGTTTATCACAGGTACCCGGCCATTTGTCAAGTAGTGGGGGAGGTTGCCCTACAATAGCTTTTCAGTCTCTATGTGTTGATGATCCAAAGGATGTCATGGGGTTTTTGCTGACTTGATCAATGGGCAGAATGATTTGTTATTTATAACTCTATGACAGGAGACACCACTGATGTACATACAGTATTCTGCTTTCATAGTCATGTATGCACATATGCACACACACATTCTGGCACATACACCCCAAATTCATTTGAGCTGACTCTGGGGCCTGTGTTTGTATGGCTTTGTGTGCATTTCCTGTGTGCCCGAGTGGCCTCAAAGGGAATCTGTAAATAATACAGAGCAGTAAACAAAGACTGACGCGAGCCTTTGAGGCCACGCAATCTGATACAATCATTACTAGTCAATGTTAATTACTCTGTGCCTCACAATACAATTCTCAAGCCTTCTTTGTGTGATATTAGAATACACAGATTAACAAGCAGCTGCAAAATCAATCAACATGGAGGCCTCTGCTGACACCAACACCCCTGGGAACAACCCCGGGCTGTGTAACTATTTTGGCATGCGTTACAAAATAAAGGGATGACACATGAAACATTTGCGACTGTCTTCTGCTTCTTCACTTCCACTCTAATGCTTCTTTTTGCTGTTTCCTGAAGACTTGTGTTGTGCATCTATATACAATCAGACTAGCAATTATGGGCTGTTTTGAGTCTCTTCATCGTCGCAGGTGTTTCTGTCTGGATGTCCATGTATGAGCCTCAAGCACACAACCACTCTCTGAATGGTAATTGATGTCACCTTTTCTCTTCATTTCTCTCTCTTACTCTCGCTTTACCTTCAGGAGCCTTTTTTTTCCATAATGAAAATCACAACGGCTGCTGCCTAATTAAACAAGCACTAATTTCAGGAAGATTAAAGCCATTACAATTAGCCAGAGAAAAGGGAACACGAAACAAGAATAAAATACACTCTTATGCATTCATATGTCATTTAATCAAAGAATACCATTTATGAAATCAGTTTATAAAATGTGTATAGCCCTGAATGTGTGTGTGTGTGTGTGTGTTTTTATAGTATATGCTTAGAGAACCAAGAGAAGGATTATCTGGAGTCAATGCTGTGTATTTGGGATATAATGTATACATTTAGGTAGGAAGGGACAGTAAGAGAGACAGATAGTTCAACAGCCTCATGCTACCAAAGATCCCTTCACTCTTAGACAAAGATTTATTCCATTTGATGTGTTGTGTGTACAGGTGAAAAGAGGAGCAGAGGACTGGTTGAGACAGACGTGAAAAACAAGCACATGCTCTAAATCATTCTCCCATTGGCCCTGGACAGCTTAGACAAATGTCATGACATTTCCAAGCAGTGAAATGTGAATCATTCTTCATTACCACAGAAACATGAAAACAAACTATATTGTACCAGGGCAATGCAATACTTTGTGTGAGTGTGTGTGAGGGTGCTCACAGGTCCTCTGTTTCGTATTGGTCCTCAACCTCTGTGTCTCCCCCTCAAAGATGGTAAAGCAAAGCAAACCTCTCAGTATAACTTGAAAAGTTGCTAATCAACAGTTTTATTCGAGTTCAAACCAACCTCAAGTTTTGAAGAAAACCCCACTAAGGGTTAATAATAGCCACTGTTTGAATTTGAAGAAATTGCTCTACATAACCACCAAAATCACACACTCATTCATAGAGCTGTCCTGTAAGAGCACACAATAGAACTGATCCCAATATCTGATTCATGAAACTGTCATTAACAGCAATAAAATGATTACCATGTGAAACAAACTGATGACGAACTGTCTGCATGCTACACTCAGAGTTGTGCTAGTTTGGTGGCGGTTGACCATTGCCCTGCCTGCACCCCAAAAAGCAAAACATTTTAAACTTCTGTTGCAGAGGTTTCAACCAAGAGGAGAGTTTCATTTTTGCCGCCTTTAAAGAAAGATTAAAGGCTGCCATAAGAATAACATTTGGCAAGCAGTTGTGTTATCTTTCAGCCGCAGAGTGTCTCAAATTCAAAATAATTATAATTTGGCAAGAGCTCTTTTTTCCTTTTCTAACCATGCCATGTAAATACTCAGTTCAAAAATAAATGGTTTGATATTAAACTTGTAATAACATTATTAAGGTTTATGCTCTCAATATAGAGACAGACTTAAGTCACACTTATATTTGCTGCTAAAATCCCCTTAAGTAAAAAACATCAATAGTACATGCACTTTTGGAAACACACACACACACACACACACACACAGTGTCAGAAATGTTTTTACAACAGTTTTGCAACTGTGTCATCAACAGGGGTGTGCTGTAGGAAGACATTTTTGGTATGCTTCATGTGCACTTTGCCAATATGGTATACATATTACTGCATACATCTGAGGGATCAGCCTCCCTTGCACATCCCTTATGATGACAAAGTCAAAACGTCAGATGTGATGCCTGAAACATGCTGCTGTGTCTGTGTCTGTGGACACAGCAGCGTGTGCAGATGTCCACACAAACCAAATACTAACCAAACTAATAAAACAATCATTCCATGTTCTCTACTTTAAACAGGTTGGGGGTTGGCACAATCCCTCTGCTATTGGACTTTGTTTTACCAATCAGCATTTTGTCCAGAGAAAATCACGGCATGTTCCTCTATGGGTTGAGAAATTTCTCCTACTTCTTAATAATAATGAATAAATGTTCTAAAAACTCATAGACGCACATTGTCACAAAGCAGAAAAACAAGGCTGCTTTCTTAGCTTATGAAAAGCTGATGTTTTGGAGATGCATGGTTTTCACACAGGACTGCAGATACACACAGTGTAATTCAGATTTTAGAGATGCATTGAGATGCATATTGGCTCCTCTGCAAGCCTCTGTGCCCTGCAGTTATCCAGAACCCCTTGTTTTAGCCCTACACAGTACCTTAACATAACATCTCCTCTCTATGTCCTTTCCCATATGTAATGGTAACAGATGCTAACAGTTTTTGCACAATGTAAATATAATGTATATCTTTGAGTGAAAATGTTATTTATAATTTTAGGGTTGCAGTATATAGAAATGATGAACACCAACTAGGGAAGAAGACCCGTGTTATGATAAACAGAAATTACCCTTTGATGGTAAAATGTTTCAAATTTGATTATATTAATTATTGTCACGTGACATCACTGTCTTCTCTCTTGAAGTACTTACTTGAAGTAATTAATATATATTTCTACAAATTAGTCAAATCAACAGATCATTGACTACATTTCTTGCAATGAGATTGTACCCTGTACTGTAAGTGTCAAGTGTTTACCAGTACTAGTACATGGCAAAAATATCTCATACAATTTAAAGCTGAATATTAGTATTTCAATATTTCTTCTCAGTGTTCTCCAAGGTAACATATCCAGATCTAAGAGCCAGCCAATCTCACTGAATGTGACATTTAAATTACTTCACCTGAATCACACAAGAGCCCATCAGACTGATGATGATGATTGATGATAGATGTATAAGGACAGATTACAGGATATCCCATTAACACCACGTTTTTCTCAGCCAGGGTGAGAGCAAAGCTGAGGAGGGGAGCTGTAATTTAGGTAATTTTGCTCCACGCTTCACCCTTTTCTTTAATGACAATAATTATCTGTGGAAAACATCTGTAGGATGTGTTGTCTCTGCCTCCCTTCCTCTCCCCTTTGTCTGATCAATGTCTTTTCCTCTCATCTCTTGCTAAATCACCAATGTGTCTCCTCCTCCCCTCCTGCCATTTCACTTCTTAACACGCTCCCTTTTTGAGGTTTATATCTTCTCCTTCATAGTCTACCAAACAACAAACAAATTAACAACTTCTTCAGTCCATTTCTATTAATTTCTCAGTACTAATTTAACCAAGCTTATAAACTGTATACCTGAGAATAGTCTTTGTATTTGGGTCTAATTGCATTTTCCCCCAGTCTTAACTCCCCTCTTAGCACAGCATGATGTTCCACAATCACATTTGGAGTCAGGGGTATTTAGGCAGTGAGAAAATTGGCTGAAACTTTTACTCACCCGAGTGGTTTCTCGAGTCGACTGGCTGGTGATCCAACAATCTCCCCGAGAGTACAGAACGTCTGACCCAAAAAGTCCTGGAAGGAAAGAAGGAAGGAGGGAGGACATAGGTTGGCATATGTGAAGTGTAGAGACAACAAATCAGAGGAGTTAAAATCAAAATTATTGGATGGATTAATGGATTATTCCACCCACTCTCCTACCACTGGAAACCTTGCAAATTACAGATTGCTCACCAATGGTTCTTAAAATTTGATGGATGAAAGTTAAAATGTGGCCTGTGCATCCACATGTTTAGCCAAAAGAGATTGTGGTTTTTGTTGCAACATCTTTGGCTAAAAATTTGATTGCAGTGGTGTCACATGGACCCATTTTATTTTATGATTGTTAACTACTAACTGCAACGCTTGATGCCTTGCTATCAGCGATGAAACAGAAAGAGTGCCCTCTTTTTCCTCAAAGACACGATTTCTGTGCTCTGCTCAACAATGTGACATCATATCCAGTTTTGGTGTGAAATGTAAAACAAATTTTGTTGAACTGAAATCACATGCTGCCATATCCATGAAAGCTATGTAAGCATGGTTTAATGCAGTGGTTCCCAACTGGTCTAGCCTCAGAGCTTGAATTTTCCCTTAGAAATCAGGGCATGGTCAACAGTATATGGTACAGAACAGAGGACACCCATTCAGTTTATTTACATCCACCAGTGGATTCAAACCCAGGAGCTTCTTGCTGTGAGGAGACAGCTAACCACCATTTTATTTCACACAATTAAAACTACAATAACTTAAGTACAACTGGGGCTTGAGGCTCAATGAAAGAAGGAGCATTTGGATCTACTTGGACTGTAAAGTTGCATGTTGTAGTGCCACTATTAATTAGGAAGATGGAATCTTACTCCAAAATAAAAGCACTGTTCCAGAAATAAATTTCAAAGTTAAAGCAGTTTTCTTTTTTTTTTCTTTTTTTTTTTTTTTGACCAAATTAATTGTGACCCACTCAGAACAGACCTCACCTGTGGACCGTAACCCACCTGTTGTGAACCACTGGTTTAATGGATTGTGGAGGATAACAGACAAATGGGAGAAGATGGAGGGATTAAAAGCACCATGAACAATGACGAGCAACATGATTCACAACAGTGTAAGGCATTAATGTAGAGACAGAATTGCATAGTTTCAGCCATAACCAGACAGTCTCTTAGTATCACCCAGCAATGATCATTGTCAATTAGACAAGATATATAGAAAAATAATACTGTGTGTTTGGTTTCAGCACAGTCTTTTTTGAACTAATCACAGCAAAGATGTGGGACAATACAAAGACTTCTTAACTTTGGCCTTGGCAGACAGGGCGCACTAAATAATTCAACATCAGGCTATTGTGTGTTTCATTTCAGTGAGTCTCTGGTCTGCTATGTCCACTGATTCCACTCGTTGTTACTGTAAAAAGGAAGAGCCTGGAAAATTCACCATTTTCATCAAGTTAAAAAAACTGCTGAAAGACATGACGACTGAAAATTTGTTTTCACATTGTGGCCGTTGTGGAGCCCTTTGAGACTATGATGATGGTTCAAAGCTGCACGGATGGGTTGACTTGGCTCTCAGTCTCAGTTTTTTGTTTTGATCAGTGACACCATCCTTCCTCCTTAGAAAAGGATCATTAATGTGAGACAGCAGCCATGCAGTGTCAGAAGTGAGAGAGATGCTGGGACCTACGTTGAGTTCTGCGGGCTTCCAGAAAGGTTGGGCAGCAGCAGCAACAATAAATAATGACAACAACAACAATAACAACAACAACAACAACAGAACACATCATATACCAGGACACAACACTATACCAAATACCTAGCACTCCTAGCACTGCTCAAGACAGCGAGTGGAAAGACAACATGCTATGCGACAACTAAAACCCAGAGCACACGTGGGAAAGCTAGTGATGAAAAAATGCAAACCCCGGTGATCCAAATACATCAAATAATCATCAAAACTGATTATTTTGAACTTTTGTCAATGCTTTTTGTCACCATAGTTTCCAGCCTTATGTTTAAAAAACTACTTATCTTTTACTATTGAAACGAAAATGATTATGTAATGTATTGGAAACTAACTGATAAAAGCATTGCATAAGCAAAGTTTTTCTACATGACTGTATATCAAATTATTGCACAATGCCTGTCACTACAGTACCAGAATAAAAAAATACAAAAATTGACTATATAACACTCAACCACAGATATATAAATATAGAAATTGCGTATTTGTAGCACAGTTACAGCATGGATCACCCCTGTTAAAATCTAAAAAGAAAGACATTGAAGAGGGAGAAAAATAAACATTTGTATTTGGATACTTCTATGATCAGGCAATAAAAAGGGTTTGCTTTATTTCATCAACAAGAAACCATGCAGCAGGCAACACCCAATTCAAAACATACAGAGACAGAAAAACAATGCCACAATTAGACCACAGATAAAAAGAGTTTGCCCGATCTCAAATCATTTTGAACACCATATTCCATAAAGCAGTATTTACTTTCTTTCATTTTCAGAGCCATTCAAGCCACTAATTCAGATTTTACTCAAGACTGGCCTCCATTTATCTGTGGTTCAAGGTTAAAATACATGCACTCACATGTTTGGACAGGTCTGGGCTTTTGGAGTCAACGTCATACCTGAAAGGAAACAAAATGAAAACAGCAAAGCCATTTTACTCCAAAAACTGTAGAGGAGACTCTTATCTAAGTGGGGACATTTTGATTGATATGCTCTTAAAGGCAAGATTTAAAACGAACCCTGGTGATCTGTCATCACTGGGAGCAGAAAAGAACACCGCACGTATCTAATTTTTCTTCTTTTCAGATGTTTGTTTGTAAGTTTAAGGGCATACTGTGTCTCAAATGTCTAGGGAAGGGAAAGGGTATGACACTAATTGAGGCAAAGGTATAGATTAAAATGAAACGTAACAATGGAAAAAAAAGGCTACATGGGATAGAATAAAAGGAAATAAGATATTATTTTAAGTTGCTGAATTACAAAGCACAGTATGTAAAGAGGTGGGTGGACATCATGAGAGATCAAAAAAGACAAATGTGTAAAAGATAAGATAAAAGATAAAAAGATAAAAAGAAGACAGGATCTTAGTATCTTGTCAGATGTTGTGGCACAGAGTAATTGGGGAAGGGTTCAACAAGACCTATTCTCTTCTTCCATAATAATGAATAGTGGACCTGGTCTGATTTGCATTTGAATATAAAGCTATGAAAGTGAGGGAAATGGAGCATATGCGCTGCACCAAGATTAAACATCTGATGAAACGATAGATCCTGTTCGCCTGGAGATTAATCAGGCACAAATAGACAGAAATGAACCAATATTTTGAGGAAAGGCACATTTATTTTTACATTGTGTGGGGGCATAGCTGTAGATGATGTACAATAAAGGTGGTTTGTACTAAGTGTCACTCTGTTGAAGGAGCTTTGAGGGAATGATTGTTTATGTGATTTTGAATGGAGATTATTTGCATCCATGAAAAAGCTTAACAAACCACAGTAAGTGTTGAGGCATTGTGCATCCATCCTGTAAAAAGCTGGCAGTTAACCCTTAAAGCTGGCCTAACATCACGCAACAAATGCAAGAATGATACAAATGTAAAATTGTGTCAGAAACAGATTTAATTGGACAGAGAAATCATCAAGGAAAGACTTAAATGGAGAAAGAGACTGCTTTATTAAAACTGTGAATGTTTCTAATGAATATAAAAATCACCTATATGTTGCAAAGTTAATCATGAGGTCTATTGACTGTTGACATGTAGCTTTAGCCTTAGTCTTTTAGCACAATATGATGTTTGTAGCCATCAAATGCATATTTAAGAACCCTTTATTCTCATTTTAAAACACATCAGCTAGAAACATTACAAAGTCAGCTCACGCCTGCAGCACAGCTGACAAAATCCACCGTTGTCTGCCTGAAATGAAGGGCCTGCTTCTGTATACTTCCTTGTAAAAATGAATACCCACTGTTTAAAAAATTACAAAGAATTTTGAGTTGTAAATCTGCCAGTTATCCTTGTAACCAGATATGTGCTGTACAAGGACAGTCAAGTTACTTAGTTACTGTTAATTAGCTGAGCTGAAATTTTTTAAAACAAGCTTAAATATGTACTTTAAGGCTGCATATATAATTTCGGCTAAAAGAGACTAAAGCTACATGTCTCAGGCAAAACGTCAGCATCCTCAACACTTGATGATCCATGTAGAAGACATGAAAATATCTCTTTATATTCTCATATGCAGACTAGCGCTTGTTAGGCCCATTATTATAGTACAGTATTACAAATAAAAATGTAATTTAAATGTTGTTTGTTCTAACATAACCCATGGTTATGATATGTTATGATGGTTTGGATGCTTATCAGAGAAAAAGATACTTGAACAACACAGAGGTCAGATTTACTGTATGCTTTAATGTTTGTATCATTTTACGAGAGAAAAGTATTTGAAGAGGAAGAATAACCAATGAGTTTGGGAAATGTAACTCTGTAACACGCTTTGGTACGAGCTGCTGTTGTGAAACCAAATAAAGAGCAGGACAGTTGCTTTAAACTCTGATAGAGCTTTTGGCTCCCACAGAGTGGATGTAATAAAACCTGCGACCCCACAAATTATTGTAGCTAATGACATGCTCCTTGTGTTTAAAAAATAACAGCTTACGGCTGCAGGTATTACTGTGGTAGTAAACTAGCCAAGCATGCTTTTGCTTGTACCGTATGTTAGAGCAGATAAACAGTTAATCCATTAATTACACTTTTGCACACCGTGTGGAGAAATCCAAAGCATGACAGGCCTGCCATGGTTGCTAAGCTATGATTGGGTAATCGCAGTTTCGGGGGGCGGTGTTACCGTACGGTACATTTTTTAAGATTGTAACTGAAGGGCTCTCAATCAGCAAAGAACAGAGGGAGAGAGCAATACATCACAGTGAAGGAGGACAGAGGGCAGGAGAGAAGATACAATGATTATATCACTTCAAAATAAATCACTCACAAGTCAACGCGAAGGTTCTGCTTCTCCTCAAAAAAGTAGTCCAAGATGTACTTTCGGACAAAGTCGGGGTTCAGGGTGTTATCTATCACCTCCGTTCGACCAAACTGTGGAAGGAGAAAGATCGATGGAGGTCAGGAGAGAAAAATGATGAAAGGAAAGGCAAAACAATAAAACACTGTTTAATAAACAAATACAGTTGGTGTTGTTGTCTCCTTGCACTCTGTTTTTCCACCCTTTTTTTTCTCTTCTTCTGACTCTCACTTATAACACATGCACACACATACATTTACAGAGGCCTGATTAATGGAGGTGCTTTCGCATGCTGCTGCTGCTGCTGCTGCTGTGCAGAGGAAGCCATGGGTGTATTTCCTGCTTCCTTGATCTTCCCTCCTCTCCCACATTAATTACAGAAGGATAACTCACTCATCAACCCCACAGAGAGAAAAAGATAAAGGAATAGGTGAGCGAAATGTGTAGAGAGAAACAAATTGGGCGGACTTGGAGAGAATAATAGAAGAAAAACAGCCGAAGAGGTACGAAGAGCAGGGGAAGAAAAGGGGGCAACACTGGAGTGGAGGGTTCAGACGGAAAAGGAGGGGGGAAGAGGGAGTGGGAAAAGAGTGGGAAGGGAGAGGATGGGAAAGGCAGTGATTAAGGCTTCCTAATTAGTGGGATTCTCACTCCCAAAGTGCCAAATGCAGGGAGATATGCCAGAGAGAAGGCTGGCAAAGACCCAGCAACCCACATGCATATACTGTACACAAAGCTGATTAAGAGTTTCAAATGTGAGATACAGTACATACATAAATCATTTAAAGCCTCCTGGAATAACCCTATTTAATAAAATAATCCATCAAAATGAAGTGTGAAGATTTGATTCTTGAGGACTTTTAATTATAGAGTAAATCTGCAATTAATGAAATTAACTACAACCAACTGACACGCAGCGAACCAGGGGCTTTTTGGTGGCAGTAATCCATCTTGAAGTTGAAGGTCATAAAAACATTATTCCCTGGTATAATATAACTACAGCACTGCATGTGTTGAGTGAACTTATTTAACATTTAGTTCCATTTTAATACAAAATAAAGAAGAGCAAACTCTTGATTTCAGCAATTTCTCTTAAAGATCAACATTTGATTTTTTTTCCCTTAATTATCAAATTAATCTTAATTAATTCATTTTTATTTTAATCCTCTGTTAATTTTGTTACAACTACTTGAGCGGTGATTCAATTCATGCAATTGGAATCAGAGTATTGCTGTACAGGATTGTGTCTCTTGCCTGCAATGCACAATGAAGATGTATAATCTGATGTTTCATATCATACAGCTTCAACTGTGTTCGAGCCGAACATGCCTTGTTTTTTGGAAAGCTGCCAAACTCTACAATTTCAATAAATGTCAAGTATGCCACTGTTTTTCTACAATGTGGATGGCAGGTATTGAAGTTAGATATGTGAGTGAACCTCACCTTTTCAATCAATACAGTAAAAACAACAAATACAATATATTCTGGCCAATTAGGACAACTAAACTGCTGTAAAACTATATACTTCTATGTTGTTACATAATGCTGAACACCTCTTTGAACTCTGTTTTAAGGTTGTGTTTTTCTCTGTGTGAACCCACTGACTGAAAATCCAAATCCTAGAGAAAAGGACACGGATGTTGAATCTATGTGCCACCCAGACTTTCTAAGAGACTCTGAGGTGTTGATGAGGCTGTGAGCACATGTTAGTAAAGAGGCGGGTGATGGCAAAGATGAGCTCCATAATGTGATTTCCCCGCTGAGTGGAAGAGACAATACCGTGCTGCAGAGTTCATTAGATACTGCTGGGCTGCTGGAGCTGGCTAATGAGAATCTGGCATGAAGTCCCTGATCCGTACCCTCGACTTGTACGCACACACGCAAACGCAGATGCCGAGCAGCTCACACACATAGTATACATATGGCAAATTGAACTCTTCAGGCTAGCAACAGCTACTTCAGAGACCTGTGTGTGTGATATTGAAATGTGAACATGTCCCTAAAACAAAGACATAGGACATCACTTAGATACGCAGAGCATGGTGTAAAATAAAGCCCTAGCACAGGAGCGTGATAACAGGACATGAGTCCAATCCTCATTATCTTTGTGGTTATTTTGTTCCAAACCTGACAAAGATTATTTTCCTCCCTGGAGCACACATGAACTACCGCTGGGGATTTGTGCCATATAAATGTCCTGTAGCTCTTTGGCCAACATGGATTTTTATTCTCCTTGAACCATGTTCACTAGACAGTAACATAGCGCTGGTATAATGAGCTTGGTGGAGTCTTGTGTTCTCACAGAAGTAGGTAAATGATGACAGTGTGTGTTTTTTTTTCTCTTCTGTTTTGGCCTTCAGTGAAAAGCACTGGGGTATGTTTAATATTCCCAAAGTCACAAAGAGAAACACACAGAATATTGAACAGCCCCTCCCAGGAATTATAGAGAGTTAAGGGTACTTAAGTCGTTGAGGGAGGAGAAAGAGCCAAACAACCAGCTAAAACCCATTTCTTCTTTACACAAAAGTGACACGTGTGGCAAGGCTTCATGGGAAAATAAATCCCAAAGTTTGTTAGAGCTTTAAAGGGATACATTGAAGATTTTCAACCGGCGTTGTATCACTATAATGTCAGTAGTGTATGCCAGTGAACAATGTTCACCTTTCGCAACATGCGGACACCGGCGGGTAAAACCATCAGACTTCCTCTGGTGCAGCTACATTGTTAATTTGCATATACTACTGACATTGTTATCATACAAAGCCAGTTGAAAATCGGCAAAGTATCCCTTTAAGCCAGAGCTGTGATTGTGTGAGGATGCGACACGTGTACACATATATGGTACACAGAAATAGAGACGTACACACATGCACCAACACACACTGGCGCAGCTACACAAACTCACATGGAGCACCAACAGTAGTGTGTGATGTCACAAGCAAATAAGGCAGTGGGAAAAAAATTAAAAAGGTCAGCCTAGTCAGATCTTTATAAAGCTACTGTAGATCAGCATCATCCACCTCCTCTCTTCTTCTGTCTCTAAAATAGCGTATATATGATCACAGAAAACTTTTCACTTTTATTCTGTAGATGTTGTGGGTTTTCTCTTCTGGCAACAGTCCTGCAGTGATGTATGCAGGGCGTTGTGCGGGCTGCAGTACACAAAGTTGTCATTTTTTGTAAGCCAAATAAGCCAAATGAATAAGATTTGTTTCAAGCTCTGTTTTTTTTTACGCAATTTTGGGGTGTGCAAACAGTTGGAATTGAAATGTGATGCCCACTAGCCTAAAAAGACTATGTGCATACACAATCATTACAAAGAAAAAACTGAATCCAACAGAACTCAATCCATTAGGTCCAACAAAAGCGCAGAACAGTATTAGTGGGTTATTTTTTTTGCCATTCGTGTGTGGGGAGCCAGCAGGACGCCAAAGAAGGTCTCTAATGTGTATGTTTTATGGGCCCAAAAGAGCTAGAGGACGCCTGAAAAATTGTGTTGGCCGATGCACCCTGTAAGCAGCTTTTATGTGAATGAACCATCTCAGAACACAGTATCAAGTTCTCTTCATACATCCACGGTGTGTTTTCCAAATTTACTAATCTATGAAATAACAAAGCATCATCATTTAAAGAGGAACTGTTTCACTTCGGACTACACCCAGCATCACTTAGGGTGTTAAGATGTGTGCTCTGTTACACCTTCACATCTCAGCAACAAGGTGAGAAGGTAAACAAAAAAGATTTTCAGGGGATGTTGATGAAAAAAGAGGTTCGGAAACTTTAGAGACAGGTACACTGAGGAGAGGAAGATGATTGGGTAGTGTGCTTCTCTTTCTTAATTACCGTTTTGGTTACAACTTGTTTGAGGACAGGTCTCTTTTCTTGTCAGAGTGTATTCTGACATTGCTCTCAGTACACCACTGAAGTTGAATTAGTCAACAATACTTGACATTGTTCAACAGTTTGTTTGCAGCAAGAGAGCAGCCCTACCTGTTGCACATCTCCACTGAGCTAAGAGCATTGTCACACTTTTTTTGAGAGAGTCATTACTGTGGGTTGTCCTGCTGTTATATAAATTGATCAACAAATTAAGTATTATACATGATGACGGACAAAGTTAATATGTCACGTAGAACAATCATGTTGTTCAACTACCAGCATGAGATTGAGACCGGTTTTCTTTATTGCACACAAGTTACATTACAGCTTTAACACTTCACTAAACATACTGAACTCTCAGGGAGAACGCCCTCTGGACCAGGAAAAACCCTCCAATCAGCCCAAGCGTAATATCTTTAGCCACTAAATCAAGAGCAAAGCATTTTGCCGTGCAGGAGAATTAAATTGTTAGTTTGGGAACCAGATGAATCTGCGAGCTTATGTTCCATTTGCTCTGGCAGATACATCTGGCCCCTCTCCCATTCAAACTGATTTCTCTGCCGATTTATCAAGTTAACCAATCACAAGCGTTTATCTAGTTTGAGGCGGGTTTAATAGGATGACTGACAGAGGCGAGCTGCCGATACGGAACGTTCAGCGGCAGGCTACAGCGGCAAATTATGGAGACTATTTTCATTTAATCAAGACATTCATAGAGAGCACAGCTGCATTAAAAGGACAGACAGCGGCAGAGATGGAAATCATCAAATATGACCCAAGCTTGACCGGTATGCTAGAGGGTCCTGTCAGAAAATGTTATTTAAAAGTCTGTGGTGAGTCACCTGTTTGGCTTTGCTTGTTTTGCTCTGTGGTTTGGGAGTCTTCAGTCTCACATAGCATCACCTGGAGCCGCATCACCACCCACCACTTCTTAACGATATGATTACGGATGTGATGGCTTACCTCCGCGAGGAATTGGCTGCTTTAAGTGTTTGTATTTTTAGAACATAATCAGCAAACATGACCGAATGAAGCATATTTTTACTTGAAAATAAACTAAAGTGAAATGCTCATTATATTAATTATGTTTGGTGGAATAATAGTATGTCTCACAATGAGTGGTTGTCAGCTAGAAAAATTAAGTGCCTTTTGTGATAAGTGTGAAAGCAGGTTTTATGATGGAAAGATCTTTACATATGCATATGCACATATGCATACACATTTTATCACAAACATACACACACAACAGAGTCCCCCGCAGTTCCTCAGCTACATTTGACTGAAAGCCCACACAGCCATCTGCTTCGAGCGGATAAACACACACGCAGGCGATGAGGGTCATCTGATTGTATAAATAGGCTACATATGAATTACATTAAATTTTGATCCATTATACATCGACAGTGGACCAGGTATATAACAGTAACCGCATCAATGCATTGACAATTTTGCACTTTGGATTGACTGGCAGCATATTGACACCATATTTGTATTTCCAAGCACTGAAGTCAAGCCTCTACTAAAGTATTGTCATACTTTGCTATTTATCCTCACAAAGTTTTGTAACGACCTCCAAGAAATGGGCCAAAATAACTTAACTTAACCTACTTACACCTGTACTTAATCAATCAGGTAGAAGAGTGTGCAAGCATTGTTTGAGTTACTTTAATATCACCTTAATTTCTTGTGTCCTATACTTATAACCACTGTTACTGAGTTATTGAGTACCGGTATGGCCTACTTTATTTTTTTCTTACTTTACCTTGATTCTGCCTTTAAAAGCACTTTGTAGCTAAGCTTTTCAAAGCATAATGCTGGTGATATTCTATATATTTGTTCTTATCAATTAATCCCATGAAAGTACCAAAACCAACAATCGGTCCATATCCCAATACTTTCCCACATCTCTACCCTATCTGTGGGTGACCCCAAGCTCAGTTGATTCTTACAATATACGCAAATCCTAAATAGTATAGTAAATATAGTAATAGTAAATAGTGCATTTGTTGGAGACTACTGTAGTTTCAGCCATGGTTTTTTATTCTAGTGAGTATTTACAGCAGCAGGACAGTGTCTGTACTATTAATTCAAAATAAACTACAGTATTTGTGTTTATCATAATAAAGGTAAATGTCTGCAATGGTGTGGCTCACGGTTGTGTTTTTAATAGTTTCTGGACAACAGTGGAACTCTATGGCACAGACGAATAAGCTACATCAAGCTTTCAATACACAGACAATACTTTTAATTAATTGTGAGATTAAAAGTGACACAGAAATTGCACATTTGACAAATTGTGCAGTGGTAGGCGTCCACTCAACCAACTAACAAATGATTAGTTGTAGTTCTGTCACTTCAGTGACGTTCAGTAATGTAGAGAAAATGTACAGATTTCAGCTTTAATAGTAGGTTTGTTAGTGCCTCAATTTAATTTTGGATTCATTTATTAACTTTTTTTAAATTTATTTTTACCTAGAGAATTAAATGACTGGACAAAGAGATGGTCATGGTAAGAAGAGAGCATGAATGGTAATGCTGTATGGACTGCATAAACAAAACAAGGCACAGAAAGAGCTGGCTTAATGCTTCCCCAGTGTGCTGTTTAGTCCCCAGAGAGTCAACATATTGATCATTACATTGTGAGGGTTTTTTCTTTGTAGGTTGAAGTGTCCAATTAGAGAATATTTCCTTGGCATTTTCAGACAACTGATGGCTGAACAGCTTTAATGAAGTGTTGAAGCCAACTACTGTATGCTCACAAGGAAAGTAGAATAACTGAAATATCTTGACTAGAGCCCCCACCCTCCCACCCCACCCCCCACCCAACACACAGACACTTACAACAAACACACAGTGAGCACAGCAATAAGTTAATTGGACACAAGTCCTTTTTTTTATCTTCATGTGTGTGTGTGTGTACACTCACCTCTCTCCACTGTTTGGTTTCAACACCTTGCGTATAGAGTACGCATACTGTGAAGATGCACCAGATAGGGACAGAAAGAGAAAAAAAATGTGGTGAACAAAAGAGAAAACGAGAGGCAAAAAGAGAGAGACAATCAGAGAAATGCAGGCAGATTCCAAATGGGAAATCAATGTGAGGGTTTTAGCTCCAGTACAGTGAACAAACAGCAATGGCACTCTGAGCAAAACAAAGATTTCCCAATTCACAGGGCAGCATATCCACAAAAGACAAAAATGGAGCAGAAAGCTGTATTTTCTTTAAAGAATGGAGCACCTGCACAGGGATGACAGGAGAGCACAGACAAACATTCAGTCTCTACGACGTACTCACATGGATCTGACTTGGAGAATGTGTCTTTATCCAGCAGATTTCTGGAAAATGAAGAGAATAGAAACAATTGTTACTCCGTGACAAATAACCTCTTGTTCATGCTGACATGTTGCTATCACAGAGGTCTGAAGTGGTCAATTAACAAACACTTTTTGGTGAAATTGCATTTTTGATATGTTCTATGTTTTGACTTTCTGCATATATATATTGTCACTATATTTCAAACACATTCATTAATTACATACTTTAGTTCAAATTCTGTAGACTCCATACTACATTAGAAACTGGCAAAAGCTGTTTTGCAGTAAACAGTCTGATTGTAGATTCACATGAAACATATACTTTAAAACTTTACTCTGTTAAGTTACTCTCCCCTTTAGAGATTTTTCACCACCACACTTAGCATTTAAAGGCTACTCATAACACCTTGTAAATAGCCCAAGGAAATATAAAATATTTCAACATGAATCTTAAATCGTGGCTTCTTTTCTGCTGTCAGCTTGCTGATCATTTGTTCAAGTTACAAGTAGTAATTGGTAGTTTTTGGGGGGGGCTTCTCGAGAAATGAATAATTCCAAAACAAGGTACTTGAAGGATTCTTTCACACTAGTAATTTAACCTCTATTTTAAAGGCCCTGCACACCCACACATGAGGTTGAAGATGTGCAGAGTTATGTTGGGAATTAAACAAGTAAATGATGAAGCATAGCTTTCGTTTCATATATAATGCTCATAGTTTATTTAGTATTGTTGGCAGTACCCTAGTTTCTAATTATAGCGCACACATTGAGTAAACTTCTGTGCAGTCACTTTAGTTTGCCTTGAGTGGTTCTGATCTGTGTTTCTTGAGTTACCAGTGGGGAGGGTGGTGCTGCTACATGTTGTTGCTGCTGGAGGGACGCTTGTCGGGCCTGAGCAAAAGGATGTGTCCCCAGATGCACCGCTGTTAAATACTGGAAGTGGCCAATCAGACTGTACCAAGTGCCCTCCACATCATGGGGAGTTGTAGTTTAGAGTTTTTGTTTATTTCTTTAGACTACATTAGTTTGTCAATGCTTTTGTGTTGGTTATTTGTTAAAATATTTATGCAGGCGGTTTTATTGTCCTGTTTTGTTTTAATTGTAGATTAGTTAGTAGTGTTTGTCTTTGTTACCCTTTGTTGTTTCAAAATGGTCTGATCAGGCATTATACACGTTACCCTTTGTGTTCAGTTTGTTAGGTCAGTTTAGTCCATTTAGTTTGATTCAGTTTATGTTGAGTTGGCACAGCCTGAGTTAAGTTCCGTTTAGTTGACACCTTTTATTGGCCGAGAACTTTATTGTGTATTTTGTACATTGTTTGCTTAACTTTTGGGTAAATTAAACCCACAGCTCGGTCCCTCACAGTCACGCTTCAAAAACAACGTCCTCTGTTGGTTTGAAACGTGACCTGAACAGCGGCTTCCCGTGTTAAAGTCAGAAGCCTTGTTGACCCATCCCTCACCTCCTTCCTGGGTGGACTTTGTCACTCCACTTGACTTTGTCCTTTGTTTCCGTCATAATAACTACGGCCGTTAGAGGGCGCTGTCACTTCAACGTAAACATACTATATATCGTTTTGAGGCACTTGCTGAAATGACTGATGCTTGTTTTGTGATCAGAAGGAGGGGCAGAAACTACTCCATGTGCTAGAATGATTAAGTATCATTCAAAATAAGTGAAAACACCTGTGAGTGTAACGTAGCTGTGTAGGAGCCTTAATTACAAATGCGGGATAGGCACATGAACCGCCATACCTGACGCTGTATATTCCACAATGCAAGGAAAGGAAAAAAGACTATGATGAAGACAAATACTATGATGACTACCCTACAGTGTTAGTACACTTTCAAGTTCAAATCAATACACCCATTTGATTCTAGTTTTAATCAGTGACGCTTTGTGCTGCTTGAAGGTAGTTTTACTGCATGGCTGGAGATAATAGCGTATATCAAGTTCTGTATAAGAGAGCACTTAAACATGAAACCATAGCCATAAAGTGTCTGGGTGCACAAATTACTTTCACATTTACAATCTCCAGCATGTGCGAGTCTGATCTTTGTAACATGCACATTCACACAAGCTCATTTATACATCCACAGACTACAAAATCAGATGGCATATCAGCGCAGAAAATTGTTGGGTTTAGTATCTCGTACAATAGCTGCCTGATTACTTGCATGTCTGTGTGTTTACTAAATGCCCATCTCCCTTTCTGCCCTCCAAACACCCACCACGCCTCTCTCTTCTCGATTGCATTCAGTGTGTAACCTCACACTTATCTTATTAAAGCAAAAATAGCTTCACAGTAACAAACTTTTGTTTAAGATTTGCTCTGTGAATTAGACTATTTATTGAACTTAATCATCCCGCGGACTTTAGAGGCAACGCTGTTTAAAAATGTGCCACTTAGCTTAAATTGTAATTAGTACCATTAATTCCCCCACCAATGGTATTTATTAGCAACTGGTAACTACAGTATGTTTGATTACTGCTTGCAGCATTGATTTACAGCAAAGGTTGCAGACAGAAAATTATAGGCAAGGAGAAAAACCAAAAAGGTCGTTGTCAAGGGTCTTTTTCAAACTGTGTGCTTCTCCACCTATCTGTCCTACTCCCTCATCCAGCCTCTGCCGCTTAATATGTGGAGTGCAGTCTTCGAAAGTTTTACTTTCTTTAAGTGTTATTATGGGCCATAAACCTCTAAATAGTTTTTCATGCTTAGAGGAATATCATCTATATAAAGTATTTTGCAGGCCGCTTTTTTTTTCATTAATTGGACGTATGATTTATTAAATCAAAGTTAAATTTGAAAATATGCAGATGAATCTATACTACCATGTGAATGTACAATGTATTATTTAAAACACTGTAGCCGTGCAGAAATACTTTTGATGTTTCTCCGTTTAAAACCTATAGTAATCAGGAATTCATGCATTGATTGAAGAATCACAACTTGCCATACTGGCTTTAAATGTTTTGATCTTTGATTTAGAGACCATTAGTGCCATAACATCCAACTCCTCTCTTTAAACTAAGTTTGTTTTATGTGTCTTACATGTTCATACATACATCTTAGTAATTCTCCCAAAGACTTGCGGGCTCAAGAGATATATTGGAGTATTTTATCAGAATTTCTTTTAAAATGTAAAATGAAGTCACTATTTGACTCCTGTTTTTTTTTTTTATATACTATTTTTCTTATTCATGCAAATCCATCAGAACAGAAGCTGGATCAATCAATCAGTTGCTTGATGCATCCGCACAACGCATTTTTATGATTTGTTGAGATTTCTCTCTCTGCGTAGACAGAGTTTTAATAGACTAGTATAAAGTGAGCAGCTCAAAAACAGGAAAATACACCACTGTACACCTGGTCTTTTCCTGAGACTTATTTTAGTGCATTTTCTATAAATCTACCTCACTCTCCAACTTAATCTTTCAACCTTCGCTCGTGTTTCGAGTGACCGTCTTACACCTCCATCCTGCTTGCTTGACCTTTTCATGATGCCTGCCGGAGGCTACTGTATACCCAACACTATTACCCTTCTTGTTTTCCTTTGTTGTCGTTCACTACAGTGACATGAGAGCACTCTCTCTCGAGTTGCCATATTGGCTTCTCTTGATTCTTGTTTCTCTTTCTTTCTAGTTTAATTTTCCTCTGCAGTTTGTATTGTCATACATCTTCAGCTGTGTTCTTCCATCAGCCTCAATCTATTTTGATCTTTTCTCTGCTTCTGTATTTCTTCCCCCTTCCTTTTATAGCTTTTAAGATCAAGTTCAGAAGACAATTACTGTTGAAAAGAAAACCATGGAATCCTGAAATCTTTCGTTTTTCATCCTGCTCAAAATTATACAGATGATACTGGCTGATGTTATTGTCCAAGTGCAGTTAAAGTGCTGTACAATTTGAAATAGCTGAAGAGTTCAACATTTCAGCCAAAAGCACCTTTTATTACAATTTGATCTAAATTGAAAATAAAAATGGATTTAGCACTACTAAAGCAGGACAACTAAATAAGCAAATTGAACCACATACGTCACTGACTTTAGAAGTCATTTAATCCTAATCAGAAATATTGCACTGCTACAACAAGAGAAAGGTAGTTTGGAAAAAAAAATCTTGCTGTTTTCAGTTTCATCATGCTCATATGCAAAATGTCTCAGGAATGTAGGCTATTGTTTCTAATAATTGGATTCTTTGTTTGCTTTAATTTATTCAGCCCTTCTCCAAATACATATTCAGTTACATTTGGATTCTGTCCATCCACCAACCCGTCCTAGCAGCCCTCAAAGGGTACATTAGCACGCAACGTGGTGAAGCAATCCCTATTTATTTATGCTCCATTGTTATCATTTGAGCCGTCAAGTAAATATTCTGGCAACATTATATATTATGAACATTGTAAACTGCTGTACAGTACGCTACTTTAAGTCAAAGATTGTCAATAGGGGTGAAAGCTTCACCAGTGCGAACCAATCAAGAGCACAGATTGGATCCAAATTCAGTAAGAAATTCATCAAAATAAAACTGCCCGAAATGGAGTTTGGGCAAATTTCAAGCAACTTTGTAGTCGCTGTGCTCCCGTGCCTCTAATATCCATGGACAGCTCCTCCCATCACCAGAGCTTGTATAAGCTACTGTTACTTTATAAAACACCAGTGAATATTGGACTGACATTCATCAGATGGCCATGTTGCTCTTTTTCTGTTAGATAATGTTTGCACTTTCACAACACTTTAGAATAACAACTTGAAGTCATGGTGAAATGGCAGTTACAGCATTTATGTAATGTCTAAGGGATTTGCTGAGGGGGAAGTGTGCGCCTCCACCGGTGTAGTTAATGTTTTTGAAAACTGATATCCAAATACACACCTGACTCGTGCTATCCCTCACTAACTACTTAGAATTAGGATTAGAAAGATGGGAAGGGTTAACTAATTATAAGCATATGATGCATATAGGGTTAGGGCCTTTAAAGAATATATAACAAGAACTTTTATACCTGAAAAAGATATTTTTTCTTTTTACTGCTCCATTATTACAGTCATTGCTGCTGAGTTTGAGTGTTTGTATAATATAGAAAATTAGAAACTTTCTCCAAAAATCGGCGTACATGGAAGATACATTTTCTCTTTTCCTTTATAAAGCCATAACTGTGGAGGCGTCAGAGGAGGTTGCTATTTTTCTCACTTCATGTAAAAATGATATATTCATCCTAATAACTATTGGCTAGTGTACCTGACATTTCATTTATTCATTTAATCTATTTTAATATTAGTGCATGAGTGCATCAGATCACATTTGAATCCCTATAGTTTATCATTACAAATTAGAAGAAACCAAAGCCAGCGTGTAAGGTTGACACTGAGTTCCTTTTCATTTTTGTCATGACTAATGCAATCCCATAAGAGCAAATAGGTAAATGTCAAAGCAATTTTTATTGTATTGACTCTACTGGAAACCCTCTAAGTATCTCTGTTAAAGGAGCTAATTAAAGAAATGTATTGGATTTGGAGCAGATGACACATCATAATGCAACAGATGAATATGAGACTTGATGAGTATGTGCTGTGTGCTATATTTGACTTATTCTGGGAGTTCTCTCACTCAGTTTTTCATTGAAAAATAAATACCTACAGTACATAGCTCCTGTATAAGTATAGCTGTAGAAGGTTCATAAGTAGTAGTGGTAGTGTAATAGTTTGAAATACTTCCTTATTCTTTTAGTACAAGAGAAATATTATCAGTGACATATTTTTTGTACTAAAACTTTCAGTGTATTTTAACATTATTCCTGATCCTCCCTGACCCACATTTGCATCTGTGAAAGTGAGTCATGACACTGATATCAAGCATTGTTGTGCAATGGTTCATTTTTACAATACGTGCATTTAACATTTGCATCTGTTATAACTTTGTCGGAACTGTGTGTTACTTTGAGTGTGTGTGTGTGTGTGTGTGCAGACATTATCAGTATCAGTATGCAAGCATCCAACCAATTATTTTAGTATTCCCTCCCGTTCTCTTTCTCTTTTCTAATTTAGTTCATGTTTTTCCTGCACACTGGTCCAAAATGAATCAGCCCATATGTCATACACCACTGCCTCCTCTCTATCTTTGTCATTTCCACCTCCTGTTTATCTGTCGGGCTGAGTATTATCCCTCTAATGGTCTCTCCATTATCTCTTATGTTAAACGTAGTCTCAAATTGCTTTCATCCCTGTGTACCGCTGCTTTTCATTTCCCAACATTCACTCAGTCAACGCATATATTTTTAGATGTGACCAGCAGCCGGTTTAAATCGTCGTATCCCAGTCTACAATCAAATGCCAAAGATCATGGGTTCAGACATGTATCTAAAACAAATTGCATATAGTGTGTGCAGTTAATGTGTGAGGAAAATAGTTTTATCTCTGCACCACTGTGCATTATAAAAGCAAACGTTTGTACTTTTGATTAATGCAAGATTTTCTGGAAACAAAGTCACTCATTCTGCAGCGAAGGCGATATTGATATAATCTTGTGGTACAACCAAAAGCAACAATGACTTAGATATCTTAGTGATCTCATGTATGCTTTTTATTTGAAACCATCTTTTATTGTCAGTGTCATGACTGTGTGAACATGACCAGTAAATGCCACATACAGCACATACAGTATAGCTTTAATCTAACTCTGTATACAATGTTGCTCTGTGTGTAACAATTGCTACACTATGACTTTAACACAGTACATCCTGTTTATGTGTTAAGGGAGTACATGTTTGAGTACATGACATGCTTATGGTAGAAAGGTATTTGTATACTAAATGCAGTTTGGGCCAGGAGGTCCTCTGGGTGTGTTGTTGCCATCTTTCCAGGAAGGTAATTGGTGAGGAAGATGGGTTTTATATGTATACTTTAGATCCAATAACCTAAACATGATTTTCTGTAGAGCATGATAGATAAGCAGCCTATGTTACTATGGCGATGTACTTAAATTTGAGCATAAAGGTAGCACAATAAGCGACAAACGATGTTGCTGTTGAAAATTGTTTTATGTTATTTCATTTTTTTCTTGATTTGTTCATTTGGTGCATTTTATTGTATCATCGACACATACTGTAAGTTTCGTGTTCCAAAGATCAAATTAACAAGGGCCATCATGATGTTTACCATCATCGAAGAAAAGCTAGGCCTATCTATCCCTAAAATGAAAAGCTTTTGGATATTCATAAAATCAAACAAGTGGCACTTAGGTTATGTATATTAGCAAACAATGCGATGGAAACACAACAAAACCCCTCATAATTACAGCTTTATTACACATTATTGTAATGGCACCAACAAAGTGAAAAAGCCAACAGAATACAATTTTACTTATTTACTCTGAATGGGTCATTTTCTGCTGTCACTGAATAATTAAAAGCATTTGGTGCCATTAAATTATTGAAAGCTTCTACTTTCTGACAAGTACATTTTAAAACCTGTGCTCTAGCCCTCAGACAAAACCAATTTCATGTCAGCTCACTTCATCTGAAGTGCATGATAATTGCAGTCTGGAAACAAAAATTACATATAAGTGATCATTGTCTTTCAGTTTTTCATGTTATAAATAAAATGGAGGGCCGAATCTTTGTCATAGATGACAGCTCAAGCTGATCAGAAGGGAACCGGTGTAAATTTCGTCAGCTTTCTGATGACCTTGTATCTGCTGATTTACAACTAATTTCTGAGACAGCCTATCTGCTACATGGCCCCTAATTTTTATAAATAATCCCCAATGTGTGTTGTGCAAGATATGGTGGAGAAGCAGCTATTTTTAAATGTATATATGTAATTCCAAATATATATGCATTTGCATTTGATAGAAAAATGTCAAAAAATAGCAGGATACTTGTGTTGCAACGAAAAGAAAGAGTAACCTTAGAGAGGCTTTGGTGTCAGAGTGGGAAAGGCTCCATGCACAATGTGTCTGAATAAGGATGCTTTGACCACCTGTGCAATCTATTACGTTCTAGTACAATAGGCCTGCAAACACTGCCTCTAGAAATGTAACAATTTTGCTGGCACTGTTTCAGTCATGTGTTTTATTCTTTTTAAGGCCATAGTGTGTGTGTGTGTGTGTGTGTGTGTGTGTGTGTTTGCTTTTATCTGCATTATTCGTGTAAGGTGTTCCTGTTATTTTTCCCACCAGTTCTGTATATGGACACAATAAAATACTGTAAATTCTCAAATAGCTTGCCTCAGTGGCAGAGAGAACCAGACTTTTATTTTGGACAGCTTTCATTCCTTACTTCCTTAACAGTTAATGCAAAGTACAAGCTTCCTCCATGTTTACTTACTTACTCTGTTTGTCTTGATAAATTCAATATAGTGTTCATTTCCACAGCACAAATTATATTAAAAAAAAGAGTCAGATCAGGTGTTTCCCAGAACAATTCCTCCAGAATTTTCACATTTAAAGTCTTAGAGCATTTCTTATAATGGTAGCCTTTAATGTGAAAAAAAAAAAGGAAATGTATAGTTTTATTGTTTTGTTTTTTGTTATTATTTGACTTTTATATGAGAATTTATGGTACTTCAAAGTTTAGTTGAAATTTAACATCCAAGGTTAAGAGAGTCAATTCATTTTGGATACACACTCACTCACATACTGTACATACACCAATTTAAACTTCATGTCAACTATGCAAATTGTGGCACAAAATTAACATTACTCCATATACAGTACAAGTACAGGAAGTGGGACAGAACCACGACAAAAGGCTGCAATAACTGAAGCTAAACCAACACCCAGCCATTAGGAGCTCAACCTGAGTGTATTCAAATCTAGGTCTCCTCAAACAAAACCTCATCAAAGCGATTATTTTAATACCCTGTGTCAAGTGCAACCCCCACAGCATATGCCTTCCTACAGTGTAAACACTAGCCCCAAGTCAACAATGGTCCTGCCCTAAATTCTGAAGTAAACCTCCAAAAAACAAAATTTCATCAGATGAGGGTGCTCATCTACACCAACATATAGACACGTCAAAACTCAAATGAGCCCAAGAAACTTAAACCTTACAAATTAAATTTACATTAGCAGAGACTTTAAGAATGGTCTTAAAGAGTGTATGGCTTTAGGGTGGCAGACTACTTACTGTAATATACAGTCCTCTTTTACTAATTATGGAATCTCCTGATTCATTTCCACAATGCAGTGAATAGAAGATGTAGCTTTAAAAAAGGTTTCTCATAATTTGAGGTCACTGCCATTTGTAGAGAAAAGCAAGAAAAAGAAGAAGAAGAACCATATAAAATGTTTGATCAATTGGGAAAAATGGTTCCAACATGTCACAAGGATGATGAAAAAAGGGCTTTTTCAATTAGATGTGAGTCAGCCTTAAATATGCCCTTAGGAATAAGAATACATTTTTCACCAGAGCATCATAACAACTACTGCTATGGCATTAAATATTTAAAATGTGTCACCAGATTTGCATTAGGTGTTGCGTAATCCATTTCAAAGGGATTGGCAATACTAAAGGGGTTTAAAACTAACTTCCTGAAACACAACTTCCTTTATGTAAATGAGGTTATGAAAAGATCTGAGATGCGCGGAGGCAGCAGGGGCAGGATTTGGGTATGTATGTCTCTGTGCGCAAGGGAATTTGTGAAATCAAGAGAGCAGGAATGTGAAAGAAAATCAAATGTAAGAACAAGAAAAGGAAAGGAGAAAATGTGTCAGAGAATATGTGTGTGAGAGAGACTTGGAAAGAGAGGGAGTGAGGGAGAAAAATGAAGTCCTCAGAGATTAGATCAGAAATAGATGGAGAGTATAACATAAGTTCCTCTTGCACAGAGAGAAAAACAAGCTCCTGTTAGACAGACACACAGACATAGCTGATTTTATTTACAGAGATCTGACACAAACCACAGTAATTAGACAGCTCCTTCCCTGTAACCTGCAGGAGGTTCCTCAGCTCTCCAACTCTTACTGCTCCAAGTGCGAGCTGAGAAAAGGGTGATAAATATCTAGGGATGAATAGTTCTTTTTGAAGAGGCGTTTCAAGACATGAAAATTGAGCTGATGAGATTCTTGACTTGGAATAGAGCACAAGTCAGCATAAATGGGCTGCCACAGGCTAATAATTAAAACTTAAGGAGCTTGTAGACTTTAACTTAACTGAGGGCTTACTGATACTTCTCACTCGTAAATATGATTCCAGATGCATTATTCTGCACCGTATTGTGTGTGTGTTATGCATTATTAGTTACCTGAGCATAATTACCAAACTGCCATGCCTGGTGTAGAGTCTGAACCCAAGTCTTATGGAAGCCAGCATGCCTTTAGTGTGTATATAACATATCACCCAATTGAAACACAGCATTCCCAGGAAATTTTCATCCAAGAAAAGACTGTGTGTGCATGTGTGCATCGAGGGTGAAAGGTTCCCTTCGAGGGTGTATTTTTCTGGTGCAAGGAGGACGGTTTGTGGGTGTAGAATGAATCTATACTGTAGGCTCTGTGCTTGACCTATTGGTTGCACACGATGCAGCACAACTCAAGGCTGGGGGTGCGTGTGTGTTTGTGTGTGTGTGTGTGTGTGTGTGTGTGTGTGTGTGTGTGTGCGTGTGTGTTGCTGTAGAAAATAAGGAAACAAATGGATATTTTATCACCTGCAGAATCACTGAGTAGATAATGAAAGGCACAACTGAAATGGAGCTAAACAGATTTTGCTAAATGCACTGCTAGTTTGAACCTAAGCAAATAAAACATTTTTAACAGCAAACAGACAAAGCTGGTGAACATATTGGAGCATTTAGCAGCTAAAGAGCCAGATATTTCCCTTGGGAGTTGGTGGAGCACAAACACAGAGCTAAAAGAGAGTGAATATTGGACTTACATTAATCAGGTGGACACAAACATGACTCCAAATGAATGATAATGATGCTCTGTAACTGTTGGATGTGTAAATAAGCAATTGTTCACTAAAAAGTTGGCCATATTAACTAAAAAGGTGATGATATGACAACGTTGTGTTCAATTATTTCTGCTGCCCAGAAGTGGCCATAGAAGTTAAATACAACACAATTTCCTACATAGCAGTAGGCATACCAACAACTGATGATCCTCTTTATTACCTCCACCAGCAGCCCTAATATTTGGTCTGAGAAGTATATGGTTTAACTGATGTTAAATTTGAAGAAGAAGACTGCTTTTTAAAAGTGTGTGCCAAAAAAAAAAAAAACCGTTACTGCAGGTTTAAAGTGATAATCTCTTGGATTTTCATTCAAATCAAATCCCATTTTTGTTACTATTTATTGTCTGCATTATTTTAGCAATGGTCATTTAATGTATTTGCACTCTGTAATAACCTCTCTTCTGTATATAGTAGTTTTTAGTGTTGGTGGCGGAGTCCTCCATCCCATGGAATCAAATTGCCGACATACACACAAGGTATTCAAAGGAAATGATGCACGCATGTAATCCACTATGTGTGATTTTATCTAATTGATATACGCCTACTGCTAATTCACATTGAAAGAAGTGGCTAAAACACAGGGTGGGTGACCTTTATTGCGAAGCAGTCACAGGAAATGAAATATATTTGTCACCTAGGTTAGTGCTGAGAGTGATCAATTGTCAAAATTGTTAATCAGAATTGTTTGGAATTGTATATAATAAATTTAGCAATCAGCTGCTTTTCCTGGAGTATATGTGTCCAGAAGAAGAAAATAAGACCACTGTATGGGCCGATGTAGTGTAGTGACCGTAGTAGTTAATCATATATGTAAGTTAGTTAGACAAATTTTGAACAGTTTTAAAATACGCCTAAAAGTCAAGAGATAACCTGTGAATAATACACCTTATGGCTCCAGTATTGGTTTGTTCAACAAGTCCCAGGCTTAAAAATGTAAAAAAAGAAAAAGAAAAAAAGCATAATGGTGAAGCTAAAAAAGAAATCTCCTCCAAAAAGCTTTATGTTCGGAAATATGAGGTGTTTATCCACCAATGACAATCTGTCATGAAATAAAAGCAGAAACAGGCTGAGTGTTTTCCTCAAGGACATTAAAGCTAGATGGATCGTAATAAGAAGGCTATCCTCACACTCTTGAATAAAAAAGCACTGCCAGCCAGACGAAATGAAAGGGACGAGCGGATGGTAGCGGCAGATGACAGAGGAAGGGAGGAGTTAATGAGGAATGAGGAGGGAAGAACAAGGTAGAAAAGAGAGGTGAGCTAGAAAGAGGAGGTATAGTGAAAGATGAAAAAGGAAACAGATGGGGAAGGGAGAAAAGAGGTAACGTAGAAGAAGCAAGGACAGCAGGAAAATGTGGAGATGGAAGCAGGAGGGTAATTTATTTATAATAACGGGAGAGGAGTGTCGGGTAAAGCATTATGCAGCACAGTTTTATTAAAGCTGGATGATGTATCAAAATAAACTTTCATCAGGCCCTTTATCACTGTCTCTCATCTCATCACTATGTTGTCATTTGTACTTTCTTATTACTTGGCTGCCATATTATTTAGCTGATAGCAATATTTAATACGTTATGTGTTTAATAGTGATATAAACATCCACATACTGTAAAGTTTATACTTCTTCTACAAATGATGTTCTCAAATACATTTTACGCCTCTAGCCAAAAGAGCAGTAGCAATACATAAATAAAGCTCTCTTCGTAGCCTCAATCATCTGAACTGAACTCAAACTGTAGTGCTGGCATTGCTTTAGTGTCGGATCGATGGCAGAACCAAGCAGGATCGTTTTTCCCACCAGCTGTTGAATTATTCAGGCCAAGACTTCCTCTGGGGAGATTCCTGCTCAGCCTGCCAGACCGACACAATGAGCTTGCAGCCTGGCAGGGAAGCTTGGGATCATCACAAAATTCCCAACAGCTTGGATTGTGCCATAGCCCAAGTCATCACAGGTCAGGTAACATTACAATGGTATGGTAAGCACCTTGACAAACTGTGGTTCACCGATCATTTATGGTTTGTGTCGGGTTTTTTTTTGCTCGACAATTTAGTTTTGACGTTGTGCTCTTCAGATGCTGTCACACAACAGAAATCCCCTTGTATTTTGTTGGTAAAACAGGAAACAGTATCATACTGTACTGCATGCCCCTCTCTGATTGAAAGAGTGCCAAGAAACCTTCAGCTCTATGCTAGCCTGTGAACCAAACAAATCTGCGAGCACGTTTTATTTGCTCTGGCAGATACATCTGGCCCCACTCCCATTCAGACTGCTTTTGTCACTAAAGGTATCAGGCGAGCCAATCACAACCTTTTATCTAATATGAGGGGAGAGCCATTCAGGAATCTTTGTAAATAACCAAGATGGCTGCCACCAACGCAGAACGTTCCACGGCCTGCAACAGCGGCAGTATTAAATGGACTTGACGGTACATTTTCTTTCAAAGAAGAACAAACAACTGTACTTAAACTTGATGTTGATAAGAAACATGTGTTTACTTTACTTCTGACAGGACGCACCGTACGACAGGACAGCGTTTCGTTGCTCTGATTGTTTGTCTGCGCTTGTTGATAACGCCCCTTGGAAATCAAAAATGCATTTGCGAATTAGTCTGGTGGTGCCAAGGCTATAGATTTACATCATGCCGGAAGTGAATGCAGAAAGATTCTTGAGATGAAAAGAAAAATGAAAAGTAAGTGACTTAATACTGTAAAAAATAATATCCTAAGAGAAAAAGTTTTGAAACTGTTTCAAAGTAGGTCAAAATGTGTGATTGTTTCAGTGAAATGGGACACTGTAGAGAGGATCTTGTCGTCGGATGTCCCTCCCTCGCCTGCCCCTAAGATTTGCTCCTTTAGCTAATGGTATAATAGCTCACACAGAAACTGTGGCTCAATTCATTCATCATTCACAACATGCTGGTATTTGGTCATAAACCAAAGTATTGGACTATTTAAGATTTTGACCTGATGGTGGCACTAGCTGAAAAGGCAGAGGATCACCAAAGTTAATGCAATTCTTCATGTAGGGAACATAAATATCAGTACCGAATTTAAAAGCAATCCATCCAATAGTTTTCAATACCTTTCACTCTAAATCCACAAATTTCATGGACATCTATTCAATTTTGTTGACATATTACAGTCTGGATCATAGTGGTCACCAACTGACTGACCAACATTGCCATCCCTATAGAGCCATGCTGCTGGCAGGCTAAAAACTGACAACCCCAAATAAATTGAGATGCTATAAAATAAGACAAATGACTGTTCAAAAGTTTATAATGACTTGGCTACTGTGAGAAAGGAAAAAACACTTTTAAAGGGGTTTCAGCCAAAACTTTCAGGATTAGTAATACCTTGATGCAAGGACTTAGTTATTTTGAGAGCTGAGATGAAAATGTATACACAGCTTTATTTACAATCATTTGTTTGAAGTCAAATCCTCGACAATAACTGTCCTAAACCATCACGAAAGCAATCACATTCTTAAGAATACAGCCAGGAGAGCCAGTTAAGCACTGACACACACACACACACACACACACATTCATTATCTATTTTCCCTCAGGGCGTTGGTAGCTCCATGATCAAATCCAGTCATCTCACCCACACACTTTTCACACATTTCCAGCTTTGCTGTACCACACAGGATGATCTTGCCCAATCAGTCCGTCCTGCACTAGGGGGCACTGAGCCAGAGCTGAAATAGCACTGTGAGCTCACAAAAGGCAAACAATCTCACATCCACTCTGAAGAGTGAACTCAGTCGTGCATCACTTACTAGAAGATGCTGACTAGCACACAGTTGGTAAAACTTGCATTATAAACAGTGACAGCATTACACTGTTTTCCTTCATTTCTCACCCTCACTTGTGTCAAAAAAAAAAGTTTGATTAATTATAATTTCTGGATTTATTTTTAGGTTGTGTGTGGAGTGTTAAGAAATATTTTTTAAAGCTTCCACAGGTACAGTATGTGAAGGATTTGCAAATGAGTTGTCATCTCAAATTAACTGCACCCATACTCTGTAGCTGCAATGAGGCCTCAAATGAACATTGTGGTTGTAAATAATGCCCAGTGTCTTCAACTGAAAATCCTATCAATATAAAACATCTTATATGATGTGGTAAAATTGGACCCATGGTGACTTTGGTGGTGGACAGCAATGTTTCCGCTCATTTGCTCCTTCACATGCCAATAGGGAGAAATGCAAGCAGATCCAAACCTGAGGCCACATACCTGGAGCAGGCTGAGCTCATTAGCTGAAGAGTATTGTACAGCATATTGTTCTAATTTTAAGCACTGCTGACTCAAATTACCATCACCTTGTCAGGAAAATTTGTTCAAATAAGCATTATTGGAATATGTCAGGATAAGCATATAATTCACAATAAGCTGCAACATGTGCAGAGAAAGTTCTTGTAACATTTGGGAGCAGAAAGACAGCCCACTGAGGGATATTACTGAGCGCCCCTAAAAAGAGACTTTCGACTCATGTCGAAAGTCTTGACACCAATAAGCATTCTTGCTGTTGGTCCACCAATGACTACAAGTGTCCACTCACTTGTGTTCATCGCTGGCAGGACATTCAAAACAAATTAGTTCATTGTATTTGAGTGCAGCGCTCGTCAAGGATGTGGTGCTAGTGAGGATGAAAAAGCCTGATCTTTCTAATTGCCAGGTGATTGTAGCTGTCCACAGCTGTGACTCACTTTCCTCAAAAGCTCTGACAGAGAGCTATTAAGCTCCCATTACGCCATCACATATGCCAAGGACAGATGCTTCTACAGACGCCTCACAATGGGGCTAGTTCACGCAGCTAAATGACTGTCCATGCACCTGTCTTGTTTATCAGGAGATTTTGATGTTTAGAGTTTGAGTGCGTTGTATTTGTTTCATGTTTTTATTTAGATTTCATGTGAAAAAATGAAATCTTTGGCATGTCTTTGAAAACGTAAAATATATTCACCATTTGAAAAAAGCAATACTGTAATACCTCTGATAGAAAAGGTTTTTTATATGCAATTTCACACATATCACACATGTTCAAAGTACTAACAGTGATTTATTGCAGCACATAGAGCACAGCAAATTTGTGATTTAGAGAATTTAATGAAGTGTGCATACCTTATTTTTCGCAAAAAAAAAGAAACTGACCTTGCAATTTTGCAAATAATTACGTGTGTATTCACTCCTCAAACTAACAGTACCTACAATACATCAAAAACTTTCCTGCATCTGGTTTCATGAAGGAAAATAATGGTGCCACTGGATGTAAAGTTAGCATTTAGAACTTTGTCTGTCGGTGCGATCTGATCTCCTCATCCTTTACTGTAAGGTAAGCATTTAAGGTCATTTTAAACAAATACTCCATCTGCATTTATTTGCTGTGAGCTCTGATGTTAAGTGCCTGCAGAGATCTGGAATCTCAGCTTTGTTAGGTTTGTCAGCAGTTCCAACTGAAAAGCCAAATGAATCCAATTATGCAATAAAATAATAAGCCTCATGAGAGTCCGATAGCAATCCCTCAGTCTGGTGTAACTTTGATAAAATGCTAATCAGGAAGCTGAGACAAGCAAGTGGTAGACCCCGGTGAGATGTTAATAATGGCTCCTCCAATTAGACCGACGATTCAGGTGACCCATGATTCCCCACATACAGATCAAACATGTTTAAACACTCATCAATCCTTGACCTGAGGAAAGATTAAGAAACAAAGTTTTTATTTTCACAGAAACAGTTTGTATGCAAATGTGCAAATGAATGAATGTGTTTATCATGTGAAGTGCAGATTCTAGTTTTTTTTTTATTGCAACACATTGCTGCTCACTATAATTTGAAAATAATGGCCCTTTTGAACTTTACAGTACACTATTACAATATTAAAATATGCTATTTAGTCTATTTCAACACATTTTGCCATCATGAGTACACTCATGTAGTGTACAGTTTTGTCTGACAGTGTAGCATCAACATTGGAGCTTTCACCCATCACAATGAAGCTGGCTGTAACATCACTGATAGCACGGTGCTCCAAAGAGCAATAATAAAAGTTTGATGCTGAACTGAAATGATACACAATTAAATGGAAAATGGCCAGCTTACTTTCACAAACAGGAAAACTACTTTGAAGGTTGGCTTTTTAGGATGTCAAAAATGAAATATTGCAGCCAAATATCAAAAGAAAATTATGAGCCAAAGTGAAAAGATTCCTATTTGGAAAATCAATTACACCAAACAATCTTTGCTGGGAAAAAGTTGAATACATTTTACAGGATGTATTCTGGAGTAGAGAAGAATTTAAGGGCGTTTGCAAGGTTTTTGCAAATGAATAAAGCTTTGTGACAGAAGTCTCTAATGTTATTGTGTTCCTCAGATGAAACTGTCTTTGACTGGCAGTTGTTAGCCAGGCAATCTGAGACTTCTGATTCACAGCAAAGGTTACATTTCTTGGCTTGTAGCACCAAACAGAGGCCACAGACTCCATCTCCTAACTGAAATTCATTTTAGCCCTCTAACATGTTTACTGGTCACAGTCTTTTTAGCTATTTGGGACACAGAGAGAAAAAGAGAGAGAGTGTGTGTGTTTAGGTAGCCCTTGATTTTCCCAATCCTTCACCGATAAATTTGACTTTGTCTTCCCATGACTGCTCTGCTCTTGCCAGTCAGCCAGCAAGCCTGTCAGCCAGAGAGCACAGATCAAAGCCCTGTTTCAGCCGCTCAGCCACTAAAGCCAGCATGACAGTGAACCATCATTAACACACATGGAGAGTGCTGCCCTTCTTCCTTTGGACTCAACATCACTTATGCTCAGCAGTTGTTGACCAGGCCTCGTTTGTATTCAAGGAGATTCTCTCACCCAGCGTAAGAGCTGAAAGATAGAGGCTTGATACAAGTGCGGAGGGAAGAATTTGATGGGTGCAGGAATGAGACAGTTAACTATCAGCAGCAGAGCTGACAGAGCTGATTATAGCCATTCCTGTGTTAAGATGATGACAACTGAACAGTGCTGCTGTCAGGGCTGCAGGGGATTATTGGGTGTCAGGTGACGAATAAAAACCTTTGTAGTATCATGGTAATGAAAACAAAAGAAGTCAATTTAAATGCAAAGATGATGACATTCAGTTTTTTATTAACATAAAATAATCAAGTAAAGGAAAATATTGCTTTTAAAGTGTGGATACGGCTCTTGACATGTGCATTTATAATCTTTTCAGCATGCCTACAGTCCACTTTATTGATTTAGTGAAAGTGTTTGTCACAGTCCATCAGTGTACAGAGGGTACTGAAAAAAAGTATTTAAAAGGGCAAATAACAGCATTGAACTGTAACAGCACTGAACTGTGAACGATAGTAAATGGTGCTCAGAAAGGATGTTTGCTGTCTACAATGCACTTACTCAAGGTGTTAGTAAGTAAGTAAGAGGGTAGAAAATAATCGGTTCATCCAGGTAAGGAGAAAAGAGTTATTCTTGATTTAAAGGCATCCAAATGTCTTTTGTTTTCAAACAGTTCCACAAAGACACACACACAGATGCTTTCTATAGATCAATGCATTTTTGAAAGCAGAAACTAAAACTCTGATGCATATTTAATACGCACTGCTTCTAAGCTTCATAAAGTCTTTTAATTTGTCTCCCGAATGAACCGTGCTGTGGTTACAAAACAGCCAACACACACACACACAGTGACCACACAGCATGTACTTGCTATCTGCAAAACAGAGCCACCAGCAAAGTAGAGGAGGTGGAATATAGAAGGTTGTGAACTGCTCTCACCAGATTTTGTCTCCCAAGAGGCTGCAGGTCTGTGTAGGAGATGGTTGGAGTCAGAGAGAGGCAGCGAAGCAGAGTCATCAGTGTTGCAGGTGCTAGAGTCCCCTGTTATAGGTGAATATTCACTTTTTTTTTGTTCCACTAAAAATATAATGCCTAAACTACAAGCAGATGATTCCCACAGCTTAACTGTGAGTCTGTGTGTGTGTGTGTGTGTGTGTGTGTGTGTGTGTGCGTGTGTGTGTGTGAAGAGTGTGAAGACCAGTAGGTAGAAGTGGTAGTGTGATGTCCCCTATGGTTGCACAAAGCTTTGGGCCAAACAGTACATCATCTGTCTCTCTTTGGGTATTTTAGGGTTGTTGTTGTTGTATGCGCATGTTTTAATTTTCAGATATTTGTCTTAGCGACTGATACTTGTACATACAGTAGATGAAAAAAATAAGCTTTTGGCTTTTGCTTCTGGGTTTTGTCTTGCTTATTATATTTATTTATATTAAATACAAATCTATTCGCTGGTGAAGTCTCTTGAGTTTCTGTCTTCTTTGGTCTGTTTTTTTGTCCATAATCAAAATGGCTTAACTAGCATAGCTTTCATATAACCTATTAATGATTTTTAAATGAAAATTAAAATATAAGGAAAAATGTGAATATGTTATTTATGTAATTTGAGGTGACTTTTCATAGGTATAGGTTATGTTTATGTTTGGTCCCATTGTTCAGAAATACCGTCATAGGCATTGGAAAATGAAGCGTGGGTTTTGGATTAAGAGCAGCAGACTTTGAGACAGTCGCTGCCCATGGTATCTTCCGACCACCCAGCCAGACCAGCCGAACCAAACGCTGCAGTGGGTGGTGCGACCGCCCCAGGAGGAGAGGGAGGAGAGCCGGGATAAGAGCTAAGCTAATTGTTATCCCAGCTTGGACCTAAGGCTGAACCTGACTAAATTCCGATCACGGGAAGGTGAAATAGACAAATTGGAGTAACAGGTAATCAGGGAGGGTTGTGCCCACATCTTTACACATTCCGACAAAGCGCCAGACTCTGGAAGGACGAGGGGAGGCGGACTCTGTGTTTACATCAATGATACTTGGTGCTCAAAAGCAGTGAAAGCTGATAAACAATGTTTCCCAGATGGCAAACTCTTCATGTGAAGATGAAGACCAAATAATCGACACTGGCTTGTTGCTGCTGTTTACATTCCCCAAGAAAACAGAATTATTTCCTGAGTGTATACGTATGTATATATGTATATAAATAACTGTATAAATTGTTTTTATTTTATATTTGATCTTAGTTGGGCTGTGGCCCAGGAGGTAGACCAGGTCGTCCACTAATTACAAGGTTGGTGATTTGATCCCCAGCCGCAACCCAGCCACTGGGGGATCCAAAAGCCAGTGCACTCTTAGAGCCAGTCCCAAGCCCAGATAAATGGGGAGGGTTGCGTCAGGAAGCGCATTCGGCGTAAAAATCTATGCCAGATCAAATATGCAGATTATAAAAGAAATCAGATATCCACTGTGGCTACCCCTAACCGGAAGCAGCCGAAAGAAGAAGAAGATCTTATAGTTGATCCTGTTCAATTCTAAATGTAATTATCTGAATATATGTTCTATGTGTGTATAGCATGAGGGGACTACAACTTTCATTTTGTTGTGCAACGCTGTGCTGTAAAATGACAAATAAATAAACCCTGAACCTTGAAACAGTGACGTGACATACACGAGACTGAACGTGTTTGACCAGCATCATGTTAATAGATGCGCTAAGCAAGTTACACTGTCCTTTGGATTTTCCCGGAAAAACATCTGATAATCTGTCTACAGAGTAGGCAGCCGAGAAAGTCGGAGAAAGACTTTTTCTGTATTGAGGTTTTATCAACAAGCTTCAGTGTCTAGCTAGAAGTGTCAGTTCATGTAGGTTGTGCTTTCCACTCACACACTTATATGGAAACATCATCATTCTTATTTCCTCTCATTTACAGCTCCTGCTCACATTTCACAGAAATGTTGCATCACATAAATGACTGAGACTCACCTGCAGCCCCTGTGCTGTTGGTGATAATAAAACTAAATCGCCTGCCAAGAGCAGAAATTTAATATTCTATCACCTTGTCTGTAGGTTTCTCTCCAAACATGCTGGCCTCTTATTTGCATTTCCAAATGAATTCACTTCCCTGTCTTCCAGTTACTGTGCAATGAAGAGCATGCCCACACCCATATGTTTCTAATCTCAGTCTGTCTTTGTTTATCTGCTCCCTCACTATTTTTCCTTCCTCCCTGCCTCTATCTCTCTCCACACCTAATTTTCCCTAACCAGCTAAAGTCAGTTAGGCTCTGTGACATCAGGCAGCGTTCCCAGTCTGTTGTGCTTCATAAACCTCTACAGAGAGAGGTTTATTTTACTTTTGGTGGTGGTGGGAGGTCATCTGCAAGATAATTTATGCAGCAGTTTGCAAAGCTGAGCTCATGTTTTATACACCACATTCTTCATATGGTTAATTAGCTTCAGCGATGCTTGCGCTGCAGTACATATTCACACCAAAAGTGCTCAAACGTAGAGAGATGTGATGTGAAAGAGCAAGGGAAATCTGAGCGATGATAAGCCGTGGAGTAGGATCTCCCGAGGGCTTTTCTACACTGTATGAGACGCTTTCATATCTGTCCCAGATCCGTAAAGGAACCTACTGTATCAGATGCTGAAACCAGGGTCGTCATAAGCACAAATCTGTATGCAAATGAAGACCATCGAGACATTTAGCAGAGGAATTCAATTATAGCAACATATGCAGTGCCTGCCCTGCACTCAGTAAGTAAGCTGAGAAATCCCCAGCAGCTTAGCTCCTTTTCATGCACTAACTACAGGAATAGAATCATTATATCACGACCACAAGCCACCAATTAGAGCAAAAATCTGTAGCAACCAGATCCATCTTCACCCTATTGAAGATCTTAGATTAGGTGTCACTCTCAAGAAATGGACAATCCATCAATGGTTTAATTGGTTCTCTCTGAGTTCAGTTGATGTGAACTCTGACCCCGTGCTTATTGGCAGTCACAACTCACCCTGTCTGACCTCTGTTTGTTTCCCATCAATCATTCCTTTGCACATACATGTCAGAGCCAAGATGCATTCAGTAATATTCTTATACAACCAGCTGACATTCTAAAAAAATTTTTTTTAAATTGATGTCTAGTTAAAGACAGTTTTTTCAACCTCAAATCGCTCCTCATTATAATTAATTAAATGTGTGCCCTGCCACAATTTAGAAATAGTTAACCTTTGATATTGATCTTGACTGTATGGTCCAGCCAAGCCCTAATTTGTGCTTCTCATGTATTATCATTACATCCGCGTCACAGAGCATCTGTTCTTCTGGAAAATAAATACCCAGCATAATTTAAAAAAACCCAGAAGGTTGTTTAACAACACTTACCTCTGTTTTAAAGGTATTTTCAGAATCCACAAAGACTCCTCTAACCATCAGGATGAAAAATAATAATAATCTGTTTGCTTTGCATAAAAAAAAAGATTTAACTATCCCAATCCAAAGAAATTACATATCTCCTTGCTCAATTTTATTGTTGGTTATAATTCTCTATATTGATGTTGCTTTCTATTATTTTATATTTTGATATGAAAATAATGCTGTCATATTTATCCTATGCCCGACAAAATAGAACATTGCATTGTGGAAACATTATAACCTTGCAGATAGAAAACTCAAACTTTGTTCTAAAACTACCTACTCTTAAAGAGCAGTTGCAACTTGGGAAACAGGTTAAAAAACTTTTTTGAATCATGCATTGGATTTGGAATTATTTTTATCTAAATAGTTAGAGGCATCTTTGAGGATTCTGTAAATGCCTTAAGAGCAGTGGTAAGTGCTGTTTAACTACCTTTTGGGTTGTTCAAAGGTTGCTGGGAATTAATCTTTCAAAAAAAAAAACATGTTTAACTCTGTGACTCAGATGCCTCAATGATAATACATGAGAGGCACAAACGGTGGCTATTTGTCTATAGTTATCTATGTAGGCTCCAGCACAAAACAACACAGCTATCTGTAATGCCAGGTGAGCTCATTGCTTATCAATAACACTCTCAGCAACTGGTCCATTGAGTGACCTGCTCTTCAATACACAAGGCAGACAGTCTCTTCTCAGTTCAATGGAGAGACGGGTAAATGGCTATGGGACATATTTGACACATAAGTACTTCTTTATGATGTTTAAATTGACTGGACAGTTAGACAGTGGAGCAGACATGGAACAACAGACTTTGAAAGGCTTGTCAATGAAGCTGTTGAACAAAGGGCTGAACAGAAGTCTTTGGCTTGGCTGTGTGACTCTAGGATTTACACCTCCGCTTTCCTGTCCACATGCCAATTGTACCTGTCTCCCTTCATTTCTCCCCAGAAACCAGACCATTGACTGACAAGCCCCGTGGGAGTGTAAACACCAGTTTAAGAAAAACCACAGGTTGGATTTTGGCCTCGTTTTTCATTTGCTATAGTGTCAAACTGTTTCACTGGTTTTATTTTTCTGACACAACTGTAGCTACTGAAGGACAAGCCTTCCCACAAAACAAATGTGATAGAAAATGTGACCATGGTGACGGATGTATCCCAAGGACTGTCTGTTAATATATGGTCCAGGTTAGGCAACTAAAACCACTTAATAAAGGTTCTGATCATGAAAAACACCACATGACTTTCTGGATTAGAACTGAACAGATTGCAAATGCACAGTTACTCCACATGAATGAAATACTGTTTGCAACTTCCTGCCACCGAGTCTTTCAGTCTTCTACCCTCCTTTAATGAAAGACAAACTAATTCCTATCATTTCCTCCCTATTTTACAGATCCCGCACCCATCCACCCCCTCTTCATTTGTCATTGGTCCTGATAATAACACGCTGTCAAAAATAAGGGGTGTAGCCTGTAATAACGGGTATTACCCCGGAAGGAACAGCTACCATCATGGCTTGGAGGTTTTAGAGAGTGCATGTACATGATGACAAAGGGACAATAGTGAAGGAGACCCAACAGGGAGCGTCTTCTCTTGAACAGGAATCCGACACACACAACATCTGTACTGAGGATTTAGAGGATTTGTGAGGCCTTGAACTGTTGTGAACTGTTCTGAATGTGACAGACATGAATGGCCTCATGACATAAATCTTCATTATAACACCACAGGAATTGCAGTGTATGTAGGAAAGAAAATGTTATGTGAACAACATTTTGCATACTTGAGGTGTCTTTAAAGCTCATTATGTGGCAATCCATGAGAATCCTATATCAAGTATGATCACAGTAAATCCACCCCCTAATCAGTAAGCTTGTTTAGAGCATGTTACATATATTCCACATGTATTACATCATAATTACACACATTTCATTTAAAGTTTGAATCTTGTACGCATCAAATGTTTCCTTTTCTCTCTCAGCCTTTCTTGTTCTTCTCTCTCACACACACACACACTCTCTCTCTCTCTCTCTCTCTCTTACACACACACACACACACACACACACACACACACACACAAAGCGTCAGTGAAGCAGGAGGAAAACGCATCGGCCCTCCCCTTTCGATTAATGATTTCTTCTTCCTAAACTCCTCTTCTTTCTGATCTGAGGCACCTGCACTATTACTCTGCCTGTCTCGCTTTTTTTCCATCACACAACAGCACAGAAGCATACATGCACACACACACACACACACACATACACAGATGTGTTATCAGATAAATAATTTGCATAAATGCAGGGGGGCTGTCAGAATAGGACTCATCATTTACCTGAATGGTGCTTAATTGCGCATCACTGAGGCATGTAATCCCAATCGCCTCATCGTTACAAGCTGAAAAACACAAAATCCAAAACCATGCAGGGCTTTGACTTGTACGCAACACTTTGCTAGCCGTCCTTTCTGCCTCTAAACTGATTCTCCACTATCGCCCACCATTTCCTACACCACACAAACAGGCAAATGGTTGTTCATTCAGCAAATTGAAAAACACTCATTTCTTGCCAGGGTCTGTTTTTTTTTTTTTTTTTTTTCTCTCTGAGCTGAGAGATGTGGCAGCAAGCTTCTCTGAACGTCAGAAAGCCATCAATAATGCACACACAGCTTGTTATAGCTCAAACTCACTCTGCTTCGATGGCTCACCAACTTAAAACCCAGCATCAAAGACAAGAAAGATGTGTCTGTCTGTGTGTGTGTGTGTGTGTGTGTGTGTGTGTGTGTTAGTGTGTGTGTTAGTGTGTGTGTGTGTGCGCGAAGATGCCAGCACTGGAGTGTGTCTGAGAGCCAAAAGGCGTTGAAAGCATTGACTTTAAAACCTTTCCTAATGGGAAGAGGACTGACTGTTTATTCTCACTGAGCAAGTGCTGCTGGGAGACTCATTTGGTGAAGGCGGATTTATTTTCCTGAGGTACTTTCAGAGGAAATACTTTTGAACTGAATAATAAAGACCGGGATAAAGATTTAGGCCAGGGACACGGGCGCTGTGTGAATGTGATGTAAACCTTTGAATCTTTAACATCCACTACTTTGTAAAGAATGCAGAAGAGGAAGGAAAGAGGCTTTTAGTGCTATGCCAGTGGTTACGATATGGGCTTCATTATGAGAGAGGCTTCTGCCTGAAAAGATGTTACAGCAAGAGATGCGTCTCATATATAAGCACCACCATGCATATAATACAGTATATCCACTAAGAGGCAGAGAAACCATCCTCAATCATGTGCTCAGAGTCCTTGATCTTCACATTTTTGTGGTACATCCCTTTGAACCACATGAGGTCATTCTGCCTGTATCACTCATCATTCAAATGCGTTTTTCTCCTGGACTGGTTCTCCAGTAATAAGATCTCACATGGCTCATGATGCACACACCCTTTTTTTTTTTTTTTTTTTATTTGAATGATCTTTACAAAACGCATGCAGGCATGAATTCGTGCGAAGTTCTGCACATCTTCAGACTTCCCTTTTTTTTTTTCAGGGAGCAGGTCGGAAACGCCTTCAGTGAAAGGTGTTTTTAACTTTTATTTTACAGAAATGCACACAAATCAAACTATAATAATCAAAAAAACGGTAGTAATGTTGCTGCTGATGCTGTCCCCACCCAAAACCTGTAGCTATAATCCGTTTCACCGGCGTATTGGATAAATTGTCTCTATTTATTACACACCACCCCCTCACTTAACAATCCTAACTAAATCCCACAGAAAGGGTGGGGCGCCGTCACAACTTTTCTACCACGCAGTCCTCACGCCGAACTTTCCTGACCGCCTCCACTCACCTGCAGGAGACGGTGATTTCCACTTTGGTGGCGGGGATGTTTCCGGTGATCGGGTCGAAGTCGTAGACCGAGGACATGTCCTCTAGCTTGTCCATAACGTCTCCCTCCATCATCTCCATCGCCAGATCTCGGGGTGGCTCGGGTCTGATCCGGGAGCCGCTCAGCCGGGCCCCGACGGAGCGCGTCGAGTCTCCGGCGACTCCGGAGACCAGATCAGAGACCAGGCGGCCCCCGGTCCGACCGGGTGAGGCAGCCACTTCACAAATGTTTAAGCTGGAGAGAGGAGGGAGGGAGGGAGGGGGGGGGGGGGGGGGGGTGGTGGGGGTTACTGAACGAGTGGACAATCGCAAAAAAAAAAAAAAAAAAAAAAAAAAAAATGCAGAAGCGCACTTGGTTAACTGTCCATGCAGCGTAAATTAAAAAAAAAAAAAAAAAAAAAAAAGGAATCATAAAACAAAAAAAATGCTAAAACAGTATCTGAGATTACTGTTGCGCCCTCACCGACCGGCTGCACATCACATGGACAGGTGGACTCCTCTCTGCGCTTTGTCTTCAGTCTGCGCGCACAGCAGAGCGTGTGGAGAGAGAGAGGGAGAGAAAAAAAAAAGAAGGGCTAGATACTCTCAAACACACCCATCCTCCTCCCACGCGGAATTACACTCAAGTGCTGGCGACCCTGCCCGTGCCCCGGCGCTGCGGCTGCGGCTGCGGCTGTCACCCTGCAGCGGCCGCTCCGCTCTGCGCCGACGGCGTCTGCCAGAGACCGTCACGGTCATTTAATCACGCCACGAATCCGTTTGATATTGAAGACTTCAAATGAGGTTCCGTAGAAAAAAAAATTTTTTTTTAGCCTGAAATGAATTAAAAATGTCGTGACAGAGACTTGAGAGGACCCTGCTTCTGAAGCACATGGGGCTGAGCTGGGGTTCCAAACCTGGTGGTCGGGACCCCCCCAGTGGGTCGACTTTCTTTTAAAATTTTTTTTTTTTTTTTCAATGTGGCTCATTGGACCATTTAACCTCATCAGCCACCTAAAAATCACTCATATAAATCAGTCTGAGAAGGAGCAATCACTTGAACTGCTCTCAGCCGATGACAAAGGGTCTCAACACAGCTTTGTTTCAGGGACTCAGGAGCCAGAAACAGTTATGAATGGCCACTGTGCTGTAGAGCCACTTTGGGGGGGTGAAAGGATTTCAGCACCACAACAATGGACAGCTCCCTGAATAAATCACTCAGCTCCATAATAGTGAAAAAAAGAAACAGTTTTTCAGAACCTCCTTTAGCCTTTAATACTAACTGAGTAATAACTGTACATTCAACCACACACGTTTCGATCCCAATGAATTTGGACTTGGAGATTAAAGTTTGAAGTTGAAGTTGAAGTTGAAAATTTGTCAAAGCTGCAACAATTTTTCCATCCCATTGGAATGGGATGGAAAAATACTAAATTACTGGAATTTAGTAATTTAGTAGTTTTCTTGTGGCAGAGGAGGCATGTGCATGACATTTTAGGAAATTCAGTCGCCAATTAAAATGTGTTCATGCTGGCTGATTTAAAATCAATATTAATTACAGGGAGGGAATTATATAGAGATTTAATGGCCACCATCCATCATTAGCCTGTTGTATGCAAGACCTGCCCTGTAAACCACATTGTAATGAATATGCTAAACTGGTGCAACCGCCTGCCAAGAAAGTGATGGGTTTGTCATTTTTGGGTAAGTACAGTTCCTAAATACAGGCAGTGTGTGTGTGTGTGTGTGTGTGTGTGTGTGTGTGTGTGTTTGTGTTATCCTCTCTCCACCACTTCACTGTTTATCTCCCTTGTTCTGACACTCCACATCACTCTGACTGTTTTCATGGATAAACTAAGGACGTACATACATATATGAAATGCACGTAAACACTAGTGGTCATGTATAAACAACTAACCAGCTCTTTTCCACGGACTGCTGGTTGCATCAAGAAACAAATCACTTTGAACAACTTGGAAAACTACAGTTGTCACTTTTTAGTCAATATGGAAACAGAGACATCAGATTTCCGGTATAATTGAACATTGTCTATCTCTCTGTCTCTTTCTTTGCTTCTTGTTCACTCTCACACACACATTTTACTTCATAAATGGGTGCAGAAGCACACTATTCTTTCCTGCACGGAGCACCTAGCGTCTGGATCCTGGAAATCAATTTACACCGGCACAGGGTGCTTCTGCCCACACAGCCCTCCAGCTCATGATCAGAAACAAACACACACACACGCACACACATACACACTCATTCTTTCAGGCGTACACACCAATGTGCAGATATAAAGAACAAATTACTCTCCCATGTTACTGAACGACCCATAAACAGATAAAGAGGCACACACATCTACACGCACACCCTTTTCTCTCAAGGATGATTCATGTATTTTAAGGGCTTGCTATTTAGAGTGGGTGAGCACATTATTGCAGATGTTCCAAGGAGTGGGTTGGTAGGAGCAGAGAGGAAGGGGAGGACGAAGACCTTCGCAACAGCTATTTTGCCCTATGTAGTAACCTGCGCTATCGCAAATGCACACAAACCGGGATTCCAGATTACATTTAAATAATACTTCATAATTAATATGTTAGTTTTGATCACTCCTCTTACATTCAGATTACCTCTGTAACAAACAGTACTCCAACCAACAGCTGACGATTCAAAATATTTAACACAGAAGAATTAACCCCCACTAATGCTGGAAAAGTTGCTGCATTGACTGTTTGGCTGGTTTGGATATTTTCACATTCTTTCTGTCTGGATGCATCAGGCATTGATTTTTTCAAAACCTGCCAGAAGACTATACTATATTTTTCAGTTGCAGTAATGGTGACAACAACTAAAACAACCATTGAAAAGGGTTTTTATTTTGAAGAGTTATTAATCTAATTATTATTTGCACTGGGCTGCTGCCAGTGCCTAATAATTAAACCCGTGTCATGCATATTTCTGAATGTCTTAATGTGTCGGCTTGTGAGTGATCAAAAGCAATACACTTTATATTTCCTTTAAATGCTATTGCTATCCAACTGTGTTGGACCAGGAGGTGGTCAATGCTCTGTACTGCTGGCCACTTAATAACACCATGGTGGATTCAAATGTCTCTTTTCCTCCTTCTCTGTCCCATTCTCTCGGCTTCCTGTAGTTTCTTAAGCGCTAATTACTGTGTTTATACCTACTTGCGTCATGCTGTCCAAAAATATCGCCTTTCTGGAAGCAATTATGCAAAAAGCAGACAAATGCCCTGTCAAACAAGTGAAGCCCTTTACAACCAAATATGGGATTTTATTTTTTATTGAAAATAAAGACATTTGTTTACTCCTTTAATCTCATTCATAAGTTGTTTAACAATACTTTCAAATCTCAAAATTATTTCAAATAGAAACATAACAAAATCCACTAATTAATACATTTTGGATGTCCAACCTCAGACCCTTTGCTAAACACAGGAAGTGGTCAAATACTAGTTAATCAGGGAAACTGTTGGTATTTTCAGCAAGACTGTGATGCACACTTTTAAAATGCAGTCTTCTTCTTCAGATTCAGCTAACTATGTGTTTGTCAAACCTAATGTTGTGGGTGCCGGTGGAGGTGATAAAAAGGATCAGTGGTCGATGGTACTGCACTTTTCTCTTGATAGACAGTCTGTCTTCTGCTGTGTAGAAAATTTTGCGGTATTTCATTTCTTTAAAAAAACAAACACCATCATCTTTTATTCCTCGGGCACATTTTGGTGTTTAGGGGAGAATGGTTCTTATTCTGAAGTGTAACTGGCCAAATGAAGATGACATGATTTTATGCTGAGGTATTTCCAGAGAAACAATATACACTAAAATACTTCAGATTTCTGTGTCACTACCTCACAATCAAAGGCTTTTCTGTATACTCATTAATGAGCCTAGGGAAAGATACATCATAGTGGAGGAAAATGCTAATTTCTCCAACAAAAAGTTACCTCATACCAAACCATAATGCACCACAGCCTGAGGAACTGTAATGTTGTAATTTAAATAAGGGGTTCAACTACTTTTTCTCAACTTGCAAAGCTCTGACTCTGCTTTATGCTTCAAGCTCTTGTCAAATATTCAACTAGTGTTTTCTTTCTGTGAAATGTAAGAACTAAGAAAAAAAGTTTTAATATTATGCAGTGCTGAGGCTAAAATAATTAGAATATTCAGGAAGGCTTTTCCTTAAATGCTACCACTTCTGGTAGATACAAGACTTCTACCCATAACCATATCCAAATCTAACACTGGTATATAACTTTACCTAATACAATAAATCTAATATATTGGATAAAGACTTTTTTACAAAACATAACCTACAAAGAAGTAGGTGATGTGCGGAAAGCTCCCACTGCGAAAACTGAGATAGAGTAGTGTGCTTCAAACAGCACTGTGAACAGACTTCCTAATGTTGAAACCCTTAAAGAGTTTCTTATTATTACATTAACGTCCCTTTTAGTGCAGCTTAAGGGAACACCAGTGAACTCTGATTTATGTAGAGAAGTAGGGGGTTTGTTAAACCCCAGTTCAAAGGGGCCACATGTTCCCTCCCAGAGTGTAATCCGGGTCTGTGGCCCAGTGGTTTAATCCAGAATCAAACCCCTCCTGAGGTGGCAAACATCACAGAGGACCCTTTTATGAATGATTGTGCTGAGATCAACTAACCAACAGACAGAAAGACCCATAGACAGACACACACGCTCTCATGCATACAATATTTATGGAAGGCCACAGCAGTCTAGGTGGCTGATTGACTGGTTTATGGCCCAGCGCTGCCTCAGGCTGCAGCAGTGGGGATTTGGAGACTGGATGTTGAATTAGAGCTGCAAAAACATAAAAATAACCACACTTTTTGTGTGTAGGTACAATAGATAAACAAACACTCAAACTAATAATGAACTTCTTGTTTCAACGCTTTCTACTGCCCTTGATCAGATGAGTAGCTACCCATCCAAAAGTTTTAATGATACAGTTGTTTCTCTGCTGTGGGGAGAGTTCACGGCTGAGTCCTCCAGGGAAGCTGTTCTGATGCTTTTCTCCTCTCTATTTTTGAAGCATATGTTGAGTAGGTTTAACTTACACTGCTAATCAGTGTATGTTTTGGCTGAGGTTAACTGCTGAAAAGGAAGTGAAAATTATAGCCAGACTGAGGAGCAAAGAAGTCCCTACAGGCAAAGTTTCCACCAGGGACTTTTAAATAAGACAAGAGAGAGCACTCTGCTCACTGGTCACCACTGTGGATCATTCAGTTATTTTTGCCTTTTAAAGCCCCTTGTCTGACTGTGGTTATATCTCTAAATTAAGTTAATCCACCTTTAAAGGATTTGTTTTTTACTCACCACATTTGAAGAAATACACTCATTTGGTTTCTTGTCGACAGTTAGATGATAGAAGATTGATACTAACCTCATGTGTATATATTAAATATTAAGCAACAGCCAACAGGCGACTGGCTCAACTTAGAAATGGTTCCAGTCGGCTACTAATGCGCCATAAAAACTCAACATCATTGTAACACTTCAGTTTTTCAGTGAGCCCAGCCAGGAAATAGTTCCAGCAGGTAACTGGTTGTATAATGTCTGGCCAGCTGTTTCCCTCTGTTTGTTTCATATTTGGTGTTCAGAAATAAGAGAGGTATTGATCGTCTCGTCTACCTCTCTTCAAGGAAGTTGAAGGTTGAACTAAGTCTTAATTCTTTATTCATGAAAGAGAGTATGATGTTTAGTAGGGTCAGAAAAAAAACAAATAAAGAAGCTATTTAAGTTAAGTACTTTGGTTATTATTGGTACAACAGGGCTGCAAATACACTACAATGTGATTCCATTCAGTTTTCATCTGTGTTTTTGTAGCTCTTATTACAGGTATTCATGGATGTATCCGTGTACATATCCCTGGATATACTGCACTGGTCAGTGTAAGCCCACAGTACAAGCTTTTATCCTCTAACTGTTGTTGCCGACTTCAATCTGTAACGTGACAGGAAAGTCAAGAATAATTTTCCCTCTTATGTGTTTGAAGGCTTTTATTTTCAGATCACAAAAAAAGTGTTGCTAAATAAAGACCACATTGACAATAAGACTATTGTGAATGTAAAGTCCAGGTTTTTACAACATAATCAGTTTACAACATGTTTTTCAATTCACACAAGCTAGATCAATTATGTTCTGAAAAATTAAGGTCACTATGAAGCAATGCTGTCTGTGGCTTTTATGTGATACATATGAAATGACACTATCATTGTTAAGTATTTTAAAGGGCATTTTTAAGAGTGCTTTATTTATATATACATATATAAAAAATATTGTGTTACAAAGTAACAACTGTCAAGTGTCCTGATAAGAGCACAGGAGGTGGATAATGTTTGACAGGACTGTTGTGATTACAGATCAAAGGTCCAAGTCTGTTTTCCTGTCAGATCCACCTTCACACTTCAGAAGGATTTCTGTCTGGGAGTGAGTGTATATCTGATCCGGGTGAGTGTGTCTCTGAAAATACTCTCACTCAATACTTAAGTGGATCTTACAAACTACTTTTCATCACGTGCACATGTTCCATCCAAATTATTTCTAGTGCGTGAGAGCATCCTGTCTTTAGCATCATGGTGGAATTGGCTTTCTACCCGGCGGTGGCACTGATGTATTTTTTTGGAGTGATGAAAGCCACACAGGATGATCGGGTGGAGCTGGATGACCGGGCGTCCATGAACGTGTTCTGTCTGTTCGTGTTGGCACAGCCGCTGTGTCTCATCCTGGGAGGATACACTGGCATGGCTACGTACCTCCTCACAGCTCTGGTTTCCTACAACTTCCTGCCTTGGAGGAAGACAGAACAGCCTTCAAAGGGAAAAAAATCAAAGGAAAAGACAAAGTGAGAACAAGGAACATCACTGTATATGGACACAGCGGATTCAAACAGGTTGTGAAAGACAAAATGATTTATGTAGAAGAATAAGCATTCAACGTGAAAATCTTTTTCTATATGAATAAATGAATGTGTTGCTACCTTGCGTAACCATACAGTAGTTATTTAACCTGTTTCCACAAAAGTGTTTTTCATCTGCAGTTGTAAACATCTGTGAGAAAGTACATTATCCAGGGACGTTCAGTCCTCCTCTGCAGAGGAAGTGACTCATTTTATAATTCCTGGGCAATAGGGTTATTTTTGGCAAAAATGGATGGATCACTCTGTAGTTTTCATAACAGGTAATAGCCATAATGGAGGAACTGACAAGCAGAAGAGCACAAAATACAGAAAAACTTCATCAACTTCCCTCAACTAGAAATCTAACAAAAAACTATCCGTTTGGCCAATAATCTCTAGATCCAAACTAGAGCATAATTTGACATTAACTTTCAAAGATGGAAAACAGTTAAATGACCACGGTTAAATACCACACTTTGGTCAGTCCATTTTCAATGTAACAGCCAGTTAGATAGTTCTCTAGAGCTTTAGAGGTGCTTGTAGGCAGACTTTGTTATTTGTGGTCAGCGTCAGGCAAGCTGTTTCCACCTTTATGCTAAGCTACACTAATCAGCTTTGGCTACACATTCACTGGACAAATATGAGAGTGATAATTCTCAGCAAGAAAGGAAATTAACACATTTCCCAAAATGTGAAACTATTCCTTTAAGTGGGGAACTTAATGGGTGACCAAAAGCCTTTACAGATGATCAATCTTTTTTTTTTCCATTTCTTAATTGTAATTACATTCTGCCTCCTAATACGAAGGCACATTGCTGTAATGTGTTACTCGGTAACAGACGCGATCATTACACCGAATCACTGAACGTGTCACCGACTTAATAGTTGAGCGTCCAAAGTAAGTAATTTCTACAAAACATCATTATAACTCAGTGGAAATCTAACTCAACATGAATGTGACCGATCTTTGAATGAATGAAATGTTAAACACATTATACAGATTCGTGAACACCGCCAGCAAATCTCCCCGACAAAAACATAATTATGACAAACACATTACAAAAAAATCAGCATTGTGTTTTTTAATTATCCATTCATGAATGACTGTGTGTCTCTCTGATGTGGCTAAACCTGGTAGTGTGGAGAGTGCTGTGTGTGCGCTGTGTAAAGCTGGACTCAAAGAGAGAGTGTATAATGGGATTAGACTGTGCTATTTAGTTGATAGTCCGAGGCTTTGTTCAGCGGTCGTGCAGATGCTCGCTGTGTGTATCTCGGAAACAGTGGGAATTTCTTTTTGAAGATGTTTATGACTTCCTTCTGCATTAAAATCCCCTTTGAGTTCATGTTGTATGAAGTAATTTTCCAGGCTCTGAATGTGTTGTATGTCTTTCACAATGTCTCCCTTATTCCAGTTCTTATAAGTGTGAATTTATGTAGGGTAAACAAGGTGAAAACCTTTTGTGTCAAGCATTCGCTGAAAGGTTGTACTTCCATTGTTATTAGCTCTTCTTTTGAGGTTATACCATTCCACGAGAAAATGTTTAGCTTTTGCTCTCTATGTGTTTTTTGCATCTATGAGCAGTATGTTCTCAGTTTACTTTGCTTATTGTCACATCAGTAGTGCTGCTTTCTGTACTCTCTATTATTTGAAAATAGCATGAACAGTCTGCCGCTCCTGAACCTCCACTCATTCTCCACTCCATTCATTGCCTTTTTTTTTATTCTTTACAGCATTTTTCTCATTCCCCAGCTAGTCCTCTTAGCTGAATGTATGCATCTCAATCTCTACATTCAAGTCTGTCTCCATGATGTTGCTCACTTGTTGTCTACTTGATTTATTTGCCTGTTTAACTTCCTTTTCACCATCTGATCTCACTCCCATTATCATAGACAAGAGCTGTATTTACCAATCAACACAAAAGCCATGTAAAAGGCTACGATCTCAAATTGTTACTGAATCATTTCTGTTGTTGTCTTTTTATGGCCAATACATCACTGTGATTATACAAGTTTAAACATTTCCCCACTCTGTTTGGGGAAGGTGTTAGGCACCAGTTGAGCAATTCCAAATTGCAGATGTGTTGTACTTTATTATAACAAAAAGCACAATTGTAATATTTATATGTTATATTAATATTTAATGTGTAATATCAGCAGATTTTTTGGCCACTTAGTGGCAGCAGAAACAACCTGTAAACAGAACATGGATATTGATATATTACCATCTTGTAAAGTTGAAATGATGAACATGTTAGCAAGCAATGGTTTGTTTACACATCCAACAGATACAAAACATCATTAGTATTGATTCAAAGTCGTGTGTGTCTCCATCCACTTGGAAATATCTGGTTCTTTAGCTGCTAAGTGCTCCACTGACTACTTGGACACATGATGCTTTGAGCAAAACTGTTCAGCAGATATGTTTACCATGTTTACTACCTTGGTTTGTTGTGTTGTCATGTAAACATTAGTTTTGCCGGTATTTAGTCATAAACCAAATAGATTTTTTGACCTGATGTTGGTGCAAAAGTAGATGAATGGACCACCAAAGTTACCAATTCATCCTCTGGGGACCATGAATTTCTGTACGAAATGTCATGACAAGCCATCCAATATTTGTTGACATTTCTGTGGACTGTGGAAAGTGGTGGATGTACCCTAGTAAATTACATGAGATACCGGGTTCCATTCATTTATCTTTACTCACCAGTAAGCATAATGAATATAGGATATTTACTATTCTCTCAGGGTATTTGGCTGAATTTCAAATGGATTTTTATACTTACAGGGTGATTGATAGAGCAAGACAGATTGATGGATCAGCAAGTAAGAACAGACTCACTGGAGCGTTGTAATGAAACAGACATTCAATTGAAATTTCTGGAGTTTATTGTATGGAAAGAGCAGATGGAGCACATACAGCTGGGACTGACAGGGTTTGTGTATGGATGTTTATTTGTTTGTGACTGGCATCTTCAAATGGTTTTTGCCTCCTCGGAGGCATTAATGGCTGTCGTACATCATGGTGCTTGTGTCTCCCGTCGCTGCTGGGACAAGTGCAGCCCGACACAAGTTAATGATCAGAGTTTGCAAAGGAAATGAAGATGTATGAGTTTTGAGTCTGTATTTCAAGCCCTGAGGAGAAAAGTAATGCATCTGGATGAAAAACATCTCCCCATGTCAACATCTCATCCTTTACAACCGGGTAGCCTCTTTTTTTCTGAATGATCAATAAACTCCTCATCCCTGTGCAATGTAATGGATCATTTTCTTCACCTAAGTGTTGTAATCTGCAGACAGCTGGGTAAATACTATTAAAATCCCAATCAATGTGGTTAAAGAATAAATTTGTTTAAGATAATCACAGAAGGAGTGTGAAAAACCTATTATCCAAACTACATATGAAAGAAATCAATATACAATAACATCTGATCTGGATTCAACACACCAGAAGACACAAAGGACAGTTGTTTTTAACTTATTTATTTTCTTGAGGGAACGTTGGATCCTTCATTAAATATTTACTTACATTATTTACAGTAAGATATTTTACAGGGCTTGGTCACATGCACATTGTTATATAAAAAAAAACTGTATACACATTTACACTCATTTAAGAGGGAGTAGTCTGTGAAATAAAAGGCACAAATGACCTTTGACCCTGCGTTTATGTCCCATGAGCACATATTTCACAGACACTGCCACATATTGTATTACTATATGTGAGCTCAATGTGACAACACACCTGGAGGAAAAACTACTTGAGCATCTGCAGAGTGTTGGTGTGTGATAGTGATTTGCCGCCAAGCAGCAAAGCAGTAAAGTGACCTCTTGATCAGCAGCCCTCTTGATTGTGTCTAAATGCAATCCCAGCCCCTTGGCAGCCTGGGGCAAAGTTGAAAGTCATTTCAGCCGTTCTGATAAAGTGAGCAGAGACGTTGTCGGACTTCTAACAGAATTTCACAATCTGTAGGACAATCTACAATCCTCAGAATAAGGAAGAAGTCTGTAAAAGATTCAGGATATAAAGTGAAGGATTATCAATGTCCTACATACACATTCTGTTTCTTTAAGGCAGTAAGGCCTGATGGCTGAGGCACGAGGCTGAAGCTGAGACGCTGACTCCTTAGGGTTCCATCCCAAGTAATCATAAGATGGTTGGGCTGGGCTGGAAATGCTAAATGTGGTATTCACAATCAGTTTGACTGGCAGCTTGACTCTCCAATCTGTTCCGTGGACCTATATCCAGTACCAGGCAGACTGGTTTCAGCCACTATACATTGAAGTTTGCCTGTGAAAATTGGTGCAGCCTACGTTTTTCTTTCAACCAATTGATCATTCGCTAAACCCCGCCCCCAAACAGCGATTGTCCAATCATAGCTCAGCAAGTTATCTCGGCAGGGCCTGCTTAGCTTTGGATTTCTCCACATGATGATATGATGAGCACGGGGCTCAAATATGAACAAAACTCATGCTAACTAGCTCAGTACCTGCAGAAGGAAGCCAGTGTTTACAGTTAACGACAGTGGCTGTTTGTCCTGCTCTTTATTTGGTTTGGGGAAGTTTACACTCCAGCAACTCCAGACAAACATGTATTACGTTTGCCAAACTCCTCTTATTCCTCTTCCTAAAATCTTCTTCTTTGGCAAAAGTGAAGCATACCGTTTGAAAATACAAACATTTAAAGCATAAATCTAACCACTATGTTGCCTGTCCAAATACATCTTCAATATAGTAGAAGTCAGGTTTTGTGGCTGGAGGAACCTGAATTTTGAGTGTAACTTTATCATTGTAAACTGCATAAGTTGTGTGTGTGGAGGGAAAGCTTGACAGGCGTAGCAACAGTAACTACGGGGGGGTGGAGCTTAGCGAAAGGTCGATTCAGTCTGTGTCCCCAGGTGAGATCCATGGATGCAGGAGTATTGTTGTTTGGCACAATTATTAATATTTTTGTTAATATTAGAACTGGGGGGGCACCAAAGTCACACATTTTAAATTACACAGAGAGTGGCTTCCAAAAGATATCTTCTGTTCAATGCTAATATGGGCAAAGGGATCCTACAATAAATTGTTTTCCATGTTTGGCTACAGAACATTGCCACCAGCTGGTGGAACAATTCAGGATCGGAGAGGAGTATTGATCAAACAATACTCGCTACATGCTCTATTGTAGATTTAGTGTGATAATACATTTCTGAAAGGACATTTCATCAGGTAGGATTTTCCTCTTGTTGATTGTTGCAGGAGAAATAGATTAAGATTAGATCTTGTCTTCCTGTGTCTATGATTATATCTCTCATAGAGCAATATGACATGTTTGTGGTCAGTAATATTAAGAGAAATGCCTGAATGCCTGCAGACAGCCAGGGAAATAAGGATGGAGATGGACTCTCCTGAGTGTCTACAAAGCTGGGCATTGTGAACATTTTCATTCTCAAGTAACATTTGCTATAAAAAAAGGGACTTTAAAGGCAGGGACATACTGGGGACTGTCTTTCTATGTGTTCACTGTTATCTTACATACTGTATCAACACACACATTAATATCCTTGATTTCTAAACCTACTGTAGAGCTAAACAGATGTGTTCTTTTCAGTACAATTTCAGTGCTTTAAGCCTCGTTTGGGACTCATAAACTTTGTCTTTGTAAACTAAGTCTAAAACTAGGCTTAATACATATCTGGAAACAGTTCACAGAGTATTCACAGCAGTGTTCATTATCCAAAGTGCATGTAAATTCTAACTTGCAGAGATTAATTTGAGGCCAGCTGATGAGAAAGAAGTCAGTTGTTGTCAACTCAATTAAATCTCATTTGTAATATTAAAAATGTACGACACACCTATTTACACATCACCAAATAATGAAGTGGTGCTGACATCGGTAGAATATAAGCCTCAGAACTTGGGGAACATTTTGCGTGGGGCTGATTTAAGGCCAGATAATAATTTAGGGCTTATGCTTGGCTATAATAAATTCTCCTAGCCAGCATATTTTGTGAAGCACACTCAACATTTTTGTTACATATTTTATGCACAATTCATTGACTGTGAATGCTTCAGAATCCAAACAAATGGCCAAATCCTTATAGATTTTGATAGCAAATCCACTCAGGTATTGAATGTGACAACACAAGGGAGGAATGAATTTCCTACTGAACTGCTGTGTTTTGAGATGTCCAATCAACCGATAAGCACCACTAACATCATGCAACCTTCAGCAAATGTACAAGCACAGGACACCTAACAGAGTGCCTAAAGCTACAGTACTACAAGATCTTCTTTAGTAATAAGTAGGAGTCTGGAGAAGTTGAAAAAACAAAGATAAAGGCTGTGTTAGCATTGTTATCACATGAAACACACCACTGATGTGGTGAGCAGGGTCAGTTTGGCTAATTAGCACAGATAAATACATAGTGTACAGTGAAGGGCCCAGTGGAGTCTGACATAAGGTCAAAATATAACCCAATATGTTAAGTAGGCTTATTTCCCTACTGACCACATTTGTACCACTCACTCCAATTTTATGGACAAACTGCTATACAATTATCATATTTATACATATTTAACAAGTAATTATGGTCAAAAGTCAGTGCACATCTTCTCAGAGTTGCAAGACTTTCAGCTTTGGCCAGATTGGGAAGATGTCATTTAAGATTTTGTATAGATAAGCACAGTACATAGATAATAAGTAAAGGGAATCAAATGCAGAAGCAAAACATGGAAATGAGTCTTTTACAAAAAGGAGTGGTACATTGATAGTACCTTTTTTCTCAAAGTAAAAAAAAAAAAAAAGTCAAACAAGGCATTTTGTCGATTCTAAGAGCTACCTAAATTCACAGGGTCAAGTAATGACTAAAGTATGAATAATATTATCCTTCAACCTTTACCTGAGTTTCTAAGCGTAGCAAAATATTAAAACCAAGAACGCTTCAACAAATCATCCCCATCCACACGTTTGCATTCACTACCCCCCAACATAAAACCAAAATCCCATATATCATTGCTTTTGGAGAGTGTAAGCAGCTTTAAACTCATTTTGGCAACATCAACCATCAGCAATAGATACTCCTTCTTAGAGGAGAATTTGCAGGAAGTATGTTGAAAGTATTAACTAACTTCCCTTCTTTTGTGAACCAAGCTTTGTTTAATTAAACTACATGTTTCTGGGTCTTTCATAAGGAAAAGTGCACTAAATCACCAAAGTATTTCTTTTTTTCAACAGAAGGAAGGATTGAGAACAAAACTCAATTGTGACATGAATTGGGTTTTGTCAAGCGGTAAGACATCTGTATGACAAAAAGCTTTTAAAAGCTGCATGTTGCTTTGAAATGACATAAAAAAGCCCAAGTTTATGAAGTGAAAGTGACGCGAATGCTTGTTACTATCTGTATTCAGAAGCATCAGACAACAAAAAGATAATTGAACTGACTTTTAAGACTTGGGTTATTACTGTTGCTAGTAGAAGTGTGTATGTATGTGTGTGTGTGTGTATGTCAGTGGAGTGTTGCAGTGCTGAATTTGTTTCATTAAAGAGACACTAAATCAACACAGTGAGGGATGCCAAGACCTATCAGGCAAGATGAATAACCGTAACATCCACGGAAATCTTGTGTTTGTGTGGGTCTACAGTTTGTGCATGTGTGTGTTGCCCACACACATAATCTGCCACATAAACAGATTTGTACATCAGTGCACGGGTACAGGAAGTTTCTCCCTGCTCTTAAATGTAGCAGCAAATAGTGGGTGGAAGAAAATTGGGATTTTAATAAGAAATCCCTCTCACTTATGACCTACTTTCACCCAAGTAATCTTGCCTGAAAAGCAGCTGGTAGAGCTGCAAGACCTCTAATTAAATGGGCTTCCCAGAGAAGTTCAGTAGCGGGGAAGGAGGTGGACTCTTCAGTAAGGCTGGTCAGTCTGACACAGTCGCTAACCTTAAAGATCAGAGTGGAGCTGAAAGCAGGTGGGGGGAAACAGGTAGGGCTCCTATTACCATTTGTGTGGAGGATAAATGGCAGGTATGGGCCACATACTGTAGGATGGTCGAGATAATGATCTGGCACTTTGGCCTCAATGGTGTACCTGACTCACAAATGTCTCGGGAGTGTCTATTGTAGGTGTGTGCTGTTTGTGTCCTATGCATTTGCAGGGGTGTTTCTTATTTTTGCCGAGGTTGGCACTTTACAGAACAGATAATACAATCCAGTCGGGTTCCTCCGGGGCCAGTGCTACCTTTGTTGTGCTACTGGACGTGTGCTTTCCTGTTTGCAAGGTCAGCAGCTAGACAGTCTGATAGCCAGAGGGCCACAAAGGACACATCCACACAGAGATGAAGAGCCAGGCATTAAATAAAGACTTCAAAATGTCAAGCACCAGGTGTTTGAACACAGAGACCCGTAAAAAAATTTCCCTCCCACCTCATGCCATAGTCCAAAACAACTGAGGTAGGGAAAATAATAAATTAGTAAAAGTCATAAAAACAAATAAACACGACTTGTGGAACGCAATGAAGTTTCAGTGATAAACTGAGAGCGACTTGAACTAAAAGTGATTGGAGGGCGTAAAAAAAACAGAGTGATCAAGTGATGGTGTTTTTTTTTCCAGTGACATCTTCGCCCAAGATCAGCACATGCCTGTTGATCATCCTCTGCGATGAACACATATTATGACCCTCCAATATGTTTAGTATCAGAACAGTCACAACACTAATGAACTCCAACAGTCCTAAATGTTCCCAGTCGTTAGTTAATGTCCCTCTGGGATTTAAAATCGGCCTGGGTCTTCACTTTCAGATAATACATACATGAATACACACGTCTTTGAGCAAACGGATCTCTCACTGTTCCACAAGGATACTGTAACCTTGGTGAAAGAACAAAAGGACACTTTTCTTTTCCTTTTAATACCAGGCTCTGGTAGTTGTCATGTCTAGAGAGGAACTGTTCTGCCTGGTGCATCCATGGCCAGGAAGATGCGGTTTATCTTGTACAAGTAGCATCACACCTGAATGGCACTTTCAAATTGGCAGTAAAAAAAAATCTGAAAGGCAAATAGTTTTTTGCCTTTGAATACATATTCCCCCCGCAGCTTTCTCATTTCGCACCTTGTCAAAGAAAAAAACACCTTGATTGCCTTGGAAACTGTGTTTTCAGTGTCACATCTCATTGCTAGGAGAGAGCAGGTCACAGATCAGTGGCTGAAGTTGCAGCTGAAGATAGCCGACAGAGGAACCACTTTGTTTGTCACCTCTTCCTCCACACCTTTGACGACCAGATCTTCACTGTCTTGTCGCTACAGAGAGAGAGAGAGACAGAGAGGGGGGTGGGATGGTGAGCAAAGGAAAGCAAGGAGAACACAACAAAGGGAGAAAATAACAAAACATCAATCAGGAAGTCTTCCCTTTCAAAGCAACCCATTGTACATCAGACACAAAATGCAAAAAAAATTGACTTCAAAGTACACTTCACACACACATGCCCACACACAATTCATTAAAGACCCTTCTCCATGGTGTCAGGAAAAATAAAAACACCTCTTTAACCTCTCAGAGAAGTGTAGAGGTAAGTATGATTCATAACTCCACAACAAGTACATCTAATCAACTTGCCCACAACTTCACTCCCAACTGACCAGGCAATTTAATTTTCACTTTCTTGCACATTCCCATGGTGCTAGACATAACAACACCTTGCACTGTTCAATTAGGCAATACCCTGGACAGCATTGCATTTTTTCATTAACACTGGCTAAAGAAGTTATTTGTGCACTTTGTTTGGTGTTTGGAGATGCTGAATGTCAACTGAGTGGATTCTGTCTCAAAGAATAATGTTGACAGTGTTAAATGAATGGTTCAACTTTTTGAGAATCGCACTTATGGCTCTCCTGAATGCATCGACACCACTCGCATGTCGGCATGATGAATATGAAGCCAAAGCCAGCCGGCAGTTAGCTTAGCTTAGCATAAAGACTGGAAACATGGGGAAACAGCTGGCCTGGCTCTGACGAAATGTGACAGAGTGTAAAAAGGTTCACGTTGTGTTTTTCAGGGGCGTTAACATGCCAGACTGGATGGTGTCAGGCTTGCTGTTTTCATTTTGTTTCCAGTCTTTATGCTAAGCTAAACATTTTCTGGCTGCATCCTTATATTGAACAGACATGAGGTTGGTATTTATCTTCTCATCTAACTTTTGGTGAGAAAGCAAATTTCCCAAAATGTCAGATTATTCCGTTAAGCACAGCACACAAATTTGATTGGAGTGGAGGCTGTGGTATGCAAAAGACCCAGAAACCATTTTAAGTCAAACTGAGTCAAACAGAACAACGTGTGAAAAAACAAAACAACAAAAAACAGAAGAAAAGAATGACAGAAGAACTGGAGCAAAAATGAAAAGGAGCATAGAAACAGAACAGGAACAAACTGAAGCAGGTACCACCCAGGTAAAGAAATACAAAAGTAAGGGGAAAGGAATGCAGGGAAAAGAAGGTGGACATTTGTTAAGAGTACCAGAGGAAGGGAGGGTTGGTGAGCGGAGAAGAGGCAATCATGGGAGGCTGGTGGCTCGACCCTTGATGGCCAGGACCCGTCGAGGAAGACACGGGGTCAAGCCTGGTACATAGCTCCACAACTTCACCCTGCAGTCACTGGGATTGACAAGGGGAAAGGGGGGAGTAGAGGAGGAGGAGGAGGAGGAGGAAGGTGAAGGTGAGGAACAGGAGGAGAGTAAGAGTGGGAATGAAAAGTTTGAGAGATCAAATATTTGGTCACAGGGAAAGATGACAGGAGAACAGGAACACAGCAAGAGATGATGAAAATTAAAGAAGTGAAGAAAGAAGAGAGTGAGAAGAGAAGAAGAATGGAAGAAGAGGGAGTAAAAAAGTTAGTCAACTTCAGCGAAAACCCACCAGTTGAATAAGAAGTGAAAAAAATGAACACAGGTAGACGGAAGAGACCACAGAACGTCCCACTCATACACAAACAGAAAAGAAGCATTGTCTGTGTCTGAGGCATCTATGAGCTCAGAAAAACAGGGTGTAGTACAGTGTGACCCTCTCTGAGCTGAACAAGGCTAACACACACAGATACAGAAGAATGCTTCAGGTGAAGCAAGCATGAATCATGAGCCAGTATTTCACTCAGAAAAACATATTTTGTAAAGGGCAGACATTTTGTCTATCTCTCTGTACTAGTTCGAAAAACTAAAATATAAACATTATGTTCTCTGGTTCTCAATTTCAAAACCCCTTCAACCGAACTTCTGATAAGGCTGGTATTATTATATTATTATATTATTGCACTCAGCTCCAAACCCATGTGTTCCCACTGAACAAATTGGGTCATAAATGTATAGTTTCATTTTCAAAAAAGGCCAAGTGACTTCTTAAAACAGCTGGGCACTGTAGTTTTAAGCAAACATTCCTGAAACTGGAGTAAACGATCCATTTGTTGGGGACTATTTTCAGCAGCGGATTAACACACATTTGGTGCTCTAGTGAATAATTACAACAGTAGACATTGTATGTGGGATCGATAAATAAACTATAGTGTCCATGTTTATGAGAATGAAGGAACATGTAAGCAAGTACAACATGATTATCACTGATGTGTTTTTAATATTTTTTGTCAAGCTCTATGGCACAGAGATTTAAGATCAGGCAGCCAATACATGTTATAAAGATTAGTTCATTGTTGGTTTTTGTCTTTTCATGGAATTAATTGACAAATGAAAAATAATTCTCTCTTATCCTTTAATACTTGTGTATGATTCTGTTTAAAACTGATAGTGATTTTATCCAAGCACACTTTTATAACAGTAATTTGTTGTGAGATAAATAAATATTTTGTCTATTAATCTCTCAAATAAATCAACAGTCTACTGTTATGAAGACCATTGTATGGACGCTTACATTGTATTACATAGGAAACATTTTTAGATTGGTGCGGTGTCCACAACACTTTTTTTGTTTTACCTGGACGCAGTGAAGATCTGTCTTGAGTTGGTACATATGGCGTTAATGGGGCTGTCATGACCTCTGACTTCTCCTATGGGGGTGAAGTTGTCTACGTTCCACACCTTCAGCATGCCGCCCCGACAGGCGCTCAGCAGCATGGGCCGGCCCGGGACGTACGCCAGAGCGCACACCCAGTCCTTATGGGCATTGGGGATTTGCTGTGGAGTAATAGGAGAGACAGAAAGAAATTACTTCTCATGTTTTTACATATACAATACTCCAGTGATTTGAATGTCAGTCATCTTTTTTTATTATTGCGTTCTAGAACAGCAGTAGGAAAAAAAGAAATGTTCAGTTAAGCATATTTCTTGAATGGAAAATGCACATCGTTGCTAGGCAATATACAAGTCAAAGTGTGGCTTGAGGCTCACTAATACTGTATTTAGTATTATATTTAGCTCATGTGTCTGTATGTTCAGTATTTTACAATAGCTTCAAACATGATTCACAAACTGAGAATGGATTCATCTGTCTCATGTTTACTAAGACAATAACATCAGCAAGGACGAGTCAGAAGTAATTCAATTGTTTAAAATTACAGAGCAAGTATTTGGAAAAGTGTATTAATTTATGAGAAATGCTCTCCCTATGAGCAGATCTAATCTGTATATGACCTCTTAGATTTTGTGTACAAATAAATAAAAATAAGCTTTAAAAAAAATTAATTATTCATTATAAAACTCTAGATTCAAAAGGACTATTTTCTGCTATTTTGGATTAATTGTTTCTGCAGATAATGTTGAACTCACTTCAGCTTTAGATGTCGGCTGTGAGGAACAAACTGACAAATAGCTTTTTAATCACACATTTTTATATGAATTAAGGAGAAAATGAAGAACAGATTGATCCATATCTATGAATGATGCAGCACTTGGGAGATGAGAAACATAATCAAACATAATCACTCCAAATACTATCAGTGTCTTAAAATACAGAACAGACATACAAAAAGCAATTTGGATTTTACATTTGGGCTTTACCAAACCTTTATCATGACTACACGTTGGGTTTTGCTGTTGTCTTTTTTTTTACTCTGTTTATCTCAACTAATCTGAGCTGCAGATTAATTTAGCTCTAAACAGCAGAACACATGCACAGGAAGATAACTTTTATTGCGTTTCATCTACTTTTTCCTGTTGTTTTTTATTTGCTTCTGTCATTAGTTGATGTTAATGTTTAATTTTGAGATTAGCTTTCAAATCAAAATAACACTGCAAATTAGGCCATTTTCCATTATTGTTTCCATTAGGTATCTCACATAATATTTTGTCTGGCGATATCTTTCTGTACATGTTTTCCACACTGTTTGCAGTTAGTCTGCTTCTTTCTCTTTGGTTTTTATAGGCAGTAAATTATAAAATCTATATGCATACCCCATTTGCATGCAAGTGGATCTTATTCATCCAGAACTTAAATGAAAGCATGTATTTTTCTTTAGCTCTCTCGGCCAAAAAAGATCAGTATTTTACTGGAGGCGATTTCCTCTTGAAACAGAGCTCCAAGTTGTTTTCTGTTAAGTGATTCATATTAACAATAGTCTGAGCCGAGAGCATTTGAATATTGTGAGTGAAATTATCCAAATGGCTATAATTTGCTATGTACCATATAATCCAGTGCATGTATCACATTGCTTTGTATAAACAAAGGTGTGTATTTGAACACAGCATGACTCAGTAGCTCACAAGAATTTATGATTCACAACGAAACATAAACCATACTATTCTCCTGCTGGTACTATGCATATTAAAAAAGAAAGAAATGTCAAACTGTTGCCACATATGGGTAGATGATGATGGATAGAAACAATGTTTGGTTACAATGCTCAGACAAAAGTGTATCAAGCAGGTAGAATGAACCCTTGGATTCATGCTGCTTACACAAAAGTCTGATCTACTCCATCAGCATCATCCCACAAGTAGGATTTATTGGACCAGGGGAACATTTTCCATCCTTTTCCATCATTTAACTGACCATTTGTTAAATCATGTGCCAGTGCAGTCTAAATGTCATGGCTGGCAGCAGTGACACCCAGCAGAGGTTTCTTGAGGGTAAAAGGTTTGATTGATGTTAACACGTCCTCTGGCTTGCTTTCAGCTGTTATGTGTGTTTATGTAGCCTTCATGTTCGCCACTTTCTCTTTCACTGCAAAAAACAAGAATTTATTGGCAATTGCCACTGACATAATGGGTTCTGTCATTGTTTTCCATTCTCTATTTGAACTAAACTGATAAAATAAGTTAACAGGCTAATCATTTTAAAAAAATGTCAGTGCAGAAATGCCACAGCTATATTTGAGGTCATTTAGAAGCAGTGTCTCTATTACATAGTATATATCGACCAATATATTGTTATCAAATTATTTAAACTATTGCTATGGTCAGACTCTTGTCTTATCATCTCTAGATGCTGTTTTGTGTGAAGATCTCAGCGGGTATCAGGGATTGCAGTATGCCTGTTCTATGTTGTTAGTTTATGTAGAACTAGATGTAGTTGATTACTATTCTTAGCTCCTATAAATTAAACAGTCTACATTTCCCTCTTGTCGAAGACTTGAGACAAATCAGCTTTTCTTTTCTGACCAGTGACTGCCAGCCACCACACAGCCCCCCACCCCTCTCCCAAACAAAAAACTTTTCGTATTTAGGAAAAGCACGAGGGTGCAATATTTTTCATTCACAACGGTGAGTTTGCTTCAGTGAAATAAATAGCTTCACTATCAAGTCACTATTCATTTGTATATTATATATACACACCATATGTATATAATACATATTTTACTATATATATCAATCTACCGTTCTCACATACATTACAAATACGTCACTATCTGTAACAAGTTAACACAACAATGTATGTCCTCACACCAGTAAAACACACAAACTTGTTATTGTTTTGGGAAGTTTTAACAAGCAACCGGGAATCACTAAACTACAGCGTTGAGCAATTAGTAACAAATTGCTTCACATACACTCCCAAGAAACACACTATGGTGTATGCATTTTAACAGCGGGGTCAGAGCAGAACAGCTTGCAGCAGCAATCCTTGAGGAGGCAGAGTTTCAGAGTCTACTGTAATATATTCTATTATACCCCAAGCCACAATTTGATCGTATTACATAATTAGACAGAGACTGACTTAGAGAGGCTGTAAAATGGATTGTGTTGGCTGCTTCACAAATGAGGTTAAGGTCATACGCAGCAGACCACACAGCACTGACTGAGTTGATTTAATTCAGCCTTTGAATGGAAATAATAGTGTCTTATGTTCTTGTTTTTTTTGTTTGAATAAACAAAGGCTAAATAGAACTTATGCAAACAACAATGAGAAAGTACTGCTTAATATGCACATTGCTGTGCATGCAAATGAGTAAGCCACATCCACCCACGAGGTGCATTATTATGCATTATTAACATATGCAGGCATCAGAGGATATACAAAAGACTCCACAGAAGCCAACACATGCATACAAGGACACACACACAAACACACAATAACTTTTCTCTTGGGTACCTGTGGCTGTGAGGCGTGTGGGCCCTAACGCCCTGATGTTGACACGGTGCTTTACTGCCACATTACACATGGCGACACTCTGTTGACTTTTTCCACAGAGCAAACACTCTGGGTAAAGGGGGACATGAAGGGAGCTGTCCACCAACTGAACGCTCAACCGGCAGCACAGCTTTTCACTGTCAAGGCGCAGCCAGTGTCGGATAACGAGTAAAATACAGTCTCTACCAGTACCTGCATGGACACAGTCTGTGTCATGAGAATGACTGTACAAAGAAGAAGCTGCACTACTTACCTAACTGGTTTAAGACATCTGGTCTGATGGACCAAATTAGACAGTCATGAAGGAAATTTCAATTTTCAATTTAGTTCTCCAAATACTCATTTAAACACATCGTCTGAAAACAGTAACAGTTTCTCACATTTGAGAAACCTGTACCAGCAAATGTTTAGCATTTTTAGCCAAGTGAGAGGTGTGGCCCTGGGGATGCCATGTCAGTCACTACTTTGGTCCAGAATAAAATAGTTCAAAAACTATTGAATGGAGGACCATGAAATTCTATACAAGCACTCATGGCTCCCAGAGGATAAATCCTATTGGTTCTGGTGATCCCCTGATCTAGTGCCAGGTCAAACATTTATTTTATCCAGTACTTTGGTTTGTGATACCTGCCACACTAATGACATTCTCATCAGCCCTGGCTGTACTTTGTGTTGTTTTTGGGGCTAATAGGCAGATGTTAATATAATAAAAAAAATAAAATAAAATAATAATAACAATAATAATAATAATAATAATAATGTCAGTATGTTAACATTGTCATCGTGAGCATGTTAGCATGGCAGTATTGGCATTTAGCTCAAAATACTGCATGCCTAAAGAGCTGCCAGCATGAGTCTTATTGCTTGATAAATTACTTAATCAATTGATTATTAAAATCCTTTAAATGTATCCTGACTGACAGGAATCCTTTACCACAATAATCTTCCTGTCATACTTTGTTTACACTATATCTGCACTGCATACATCATATGGAAAGAATGGAAGAACAACATGAGAAGGGTTAAGAGATCATGAATTAATAGCCTCAGAGAATGTTGGACTCTGCATGTTTCTACCTCCAGGCTCACGGCACATAATGTCACGAGCAGCACTGAAGCACAGGCAGGGTTTTAAACCTTTATGAACTCACGCATTCACGAGAATATAATATTATTTTCTTCCTGCTTAACTCAACCCTGCTGACCTCACACACTGTGTAGGAACACACAACACATGCAGCCTTAATTTTAAACAAGCCTTGGCCGAGTGTGTGTATGTCTTCATCCTGGTAAAAGAGACTTGTTATAGGCTTTAAGAGAAAGCCCCTCTTTCATCCATAACACAAATCTTAAATAAAACACACACAACACGCAGGCACACACACACACCTGAGTGAGCTCCTGCTGCTCCAGATCCCATTTTTTGATGCCGTTGTCTCTTGACCCGCTGAACAGCACATCTCCCTGTACAGCCAAACACTCGATGCCGTCGTAATGGGGCGGCTCAAAGTTATGAGCTGGACCTACATTACCAAGAGTTCCCTCTGCCACATCAAACACCTGAGGGGGGAACAGGAAGCAGGAGACTGTAAAGATGTGTCTGCATCTGTGATGCTCGGGTAAGGTCTAAATATGTGTGTGTGTGTGTGTGTGTGTGTGTGTGTGTGTGTGTGTGTGTGTGGTACCTTGACATAATGGTCTTTGGAGCCGGTGATAACTTGGTCTTTGCCCAGCAAAGACTGTCCCACTGTCAGACACATTACAGAGCCGATGTGGCCTGTCAGCTTCCCCATCCCTTGCATCCTAAACACACGCACACAGACAGGCAGGAGGTGAAGTAAAGATCTGTGAAATTCTTTTCTTACAAGAATGCGATTTTCAAGGTGCCAGTTTCACCGAATGAAATCAGTTTTCGTCTGACAAGTGAAGTAAAACTGCAGACACACAGTGATGCCATAGGCAGATATGATCCTGAAGAAATGTTTAATACATTCATTTTTCATTTCTAGGGATGTTCTTCTGCATCATTAAATGGGTCTGAGCCCCTCAGCGTAAACTGTCTGGTCCTATCTGTTAGTCATTTCCCACAAGGAGTATAAAAACTGAGGAGAAAATAGCATTTTTTCAGAAATGGGCGCCTTGTATAAAACACGCTCATGTGCACACTTTGTATTACCATATCATTCAGTAAGATGTTAATCAGCTCTCTGGTTGATTAACATCTAACAAATGAATGCATACTGCCACATCCATGTCTACGAGAATTTAGAGCTGGCTGTAAAGAAACTGCAAATCTGCATGAATGGACCAATGAATGTGGAGATGAGTAAGCATATAAAATCAGTGCAGGAATTAATAAAAACAAACATACAAAAATGAATGACTAAATACTTTGATCAATAATTGGATGAGTAGTTTAATGAATAAATTAATGAATGTACAAATGTACCTGTTGAGGTCCCACATGCGAACAGAGTTTCCAGCAGCAGCATAAAGCACAGATCCTGACGGGTTGAGGGCTATCTGGTTGATCTGACACTCGCCCTGTGCAAAGGTTATTGTGCGGGTGGTGGTGCCCGCACACGCATCACCTGAAACCACCTGCCCAGATGAACTGTGGGGGTAAAGAGAAGCCTTTTAATGATGGGTCAACAATAGGAGGAGAATAAAATGGGTACATGAGATGGAGAAACAAATTGGGGAAACCGAGACAGAGACAAGTGTAATGAGCAGAATTTTACAGTTTTCACTTCCTTTAGATGTATTTCCCATCGGATGTTCCCTCATTTTATTTGTCACTTTTCTGCAACTTGAAACACATCACTGAGCAGGAAAAACATATCCCTAAATCACTTCTCAGCTGCAACTTTCTTAATTTAAGTGCTTCATCGGGCTGCTTGCAGGGAGGGAACTTACGTAAATGTGCGGATACACTTGGCAGAGTCGCGGATGTCCCACACCTTGATGTAGGAGGTGGAGACAGAGAAGACCAGACAGGAGGAAGGACAATATTTGACTGACACCACGTTGTTTGGGTGGCCTTTGAGGGTGACGATCTCCTGACCTGTTACGAGGTTCCACATCTTACAGGTACGATCTGCAAGAGGAAAGAAGACCAGTTCAAATACTGAAGACAGAAGCACAGTTTCAGTTGACAGGTTAAATAAAATGGTTTAAATTATTCTATTCTTGCTATTATTTTGCTACATGGCAGTAATCTGTAACAAATTTACTGAAAAAAACAAACTAGATCGGCCTACCAGAATCTCTAAAACTCACTCATCACTAATCAACACAATATATCTCGTCCACACAAAAACGGTCAAACAACGTGCTCTTTTTAGACATTGAATCAGTTTTTTTTTTTATGGGTTAAACAAACAAGAAATACTGTTACGTTACCTTTAAACGGGGCCAGGATAGCAGTTTCCCCGTTTTATTATTATTTTTTTTTCAATCGTTTTATCAATCCTCTCATCTCACTCAAATAGCAAAGTAGTGCACCAATCTTTTTTAGTGGTTCAAGTGTTTTGAAATGAGCTTTAAGTCAATGTGTTATTTGCTTCAACATGAATAAGTTCCATTTGAAAGAGCTTAAATCACATATGTAATGCTATATACAATTAATTAAATAGCAGCCATTTAGGCCATTTAAGGTTATCAGTATAGTTACTGATATGTGTACCTTTAGATCCGGTGAATAGCAGCTCATCTGTAGCATCCACACACAGGACCGGCTTCGAATGGCCCTCGGCTACAGAAACACACTGCAGGGGTGCCGTCCGACCCCCCTTCACACCCCCGATGGGATTGATCACACCCCTAAAGATCACACACGCACATACAATGTCACAGTCTCTTAAATGTCAATCAGTAAGGCAGATTTTCTCTCCACATATCTACAGATGTATGCACTGTAAAACACAGGCCGATCACAAACATGCACACAAAAACACAAATGTTCTTTCCATTATACAGAGTCAATACAAACCTCACCGGATACATACAGATGATGTATTCCCCTAAAAGACTATGCACGTATGCAATCACACACACAACTTCCTGTTGGTTTTCTGAGCCCACCTGCTCCATCTCTCTGGCCTGCCTCCACCCCCTCCCTCCTTTCTTTTTGTTTTGGAAAACCCAATTAAGGCACTACAACAGTAAGGGGTGCTTCCCTATTCAACTTGCCTGTCTTTCTGTCTCCTCTATCTCTCTCAGATACACACACACACACACACACACACACACACACACATATACTCAAACACACACAGCCTCTTCTGTATTATACACACTCAATCTCTCTAGCTGAACCTCTGCCTCCCTCACCCACCCAATCTATGTCCCACTGACAGGCCAGAGTCCCAGAGTGCCTGGAGAGCAGTCAGCAGAGTGAGACAGAGCAGGGTGAGAAGAAGTGGGAGGAATGTGGGAAAATTGGTCCCTGGTGGGCTTCCTAATAACACCAGTGGTGGTTAGTGTGTATGTGAGAGAGAGTGAGGTAGAGAGCAAAACTGTGAGGGAAAGCCAGGGGGTGCGAGGAGGGAAAAGAGAATCTGTGACTACATACAAAACTCGGGACAGGTTTGTTTCTGCACAGAGTGAGCAAAACACAGAAGGGTGTGCTTGAAACTTGTCAAGGATGGCAACATGCCCTTCTTCTGTGCCTGCACGTACGTTGATGTCCCAGTGTGAGAACACGCACACAAACACACACGTCAAATCAAAAATGAAACAATAAACCATACTTTTGGTGTATCTTTTTTACAGTGCATAAAAATGCCAACCAAAATCAAAAACTGTCAATCATTAGCCAGTGAAAAAAGATTGCATGCATGTCTGCCAAGTCTCATAAAACACAAAAGAGAACCGAATTGCACAGAATAAGCTCAAAACAATTGTTATCAACAGCCACTGCCTGAAAGACCGACTACACAGCAGCCTGCAACTCAAAAATAAACCACAGCACAACGTCCTGAGACGTCATCATCACCACATGCAGCATCCATTCTCCCCCAGTCAGGTACGGGGCTGACTCTCAGTTCAGCACACCCACAGCCAATCGCCTTTTGGGGCCCAGGGAAAAGGGTGTGTGGTACACGTGTGGGTAAATGGAGAGATGTAATGGGTCGATAGCATAGTCAGATTATCAGCTTCTGCTCCACTGCAGAGCTCCAAAAGCTGACTGTGATGTCAGGTGTATAGAGTGAACACAGCATCACAGACAATCTGTCCCACCCTCTCTTTGTTCTAAAAAACACAGACTATTTCTTTGATAAAAATAGGAGAAAACTATACACGTGAGAGTTTCATTGATATGATTTTTTAATAAATGGAGAAGAGAGGAGAGGGAAGATTTTTTTTTTTTTTTTTTTTTTAAATAGAGAAGAATTTTAGGTGCAGTTTCCTTTGAATGAACCTTATCACTCTGAAGGCTGTTAACCCTATCATGTTGTCTGAGGAAGTCACGTCCTAGTGTGAAAGACATATTTAACTTTAAAATGAATAAAAACATAATTTCTTTGACCATAACAAGTTTTCAGAACCTCTATACTTACAGTCACTTATCCAAGCTACTTTACCTGCCAGGAAATCATTATGGTGGATATTTTGAGTACCTTCTTTATATTTCCTTTCTCTGTAAGGACATACTGTATACTACACATACTATAATACTGCCTAATGCAGCACTCTATTTCTCACAGCACTACGCTGGTCCAAATGGCAGAAAGTGTTCCCATTCTATCAGCGACTGTGGAAGATATCATAGTGTGTTGTGTTATGCACTGGGCTGCTAATGGATCTTGCAGGGCCAAGCACCATGAGACCAGCAGTCTAATGAAAACATGGAGGGAGATCAGTGTGTGCTCTCTGCAGTACACAGAAAAATAGACAGAAGAGCCTTGGTAAGAGGTGCATCGATTTGTGTGTGTTTTGTGTGAGTTTTATAAAGACACATAAAGAGAAAAGGATTGATCAGAAAGGAAAAAAACTGTTTTTTATCATCATTATATAATTTTATATTATTTGTCTTAAAGGAATTGTTTCACATTTTAGGAGATATGCTTATTTGCTTTTTTGCCAAAAGTTAGATGAGATCAATACCACTGCCATAGCATAGCATAAAGACTGGAAGCAGTGTGAAATAGCAAGCCTGGCTCTGTCCAAAGGTAACAAAATCTGCCAACCAGCTCACCAACTAACTCCGTACAAAAGCTGAAGTGTAAAAACTAGAGTATCTGCTGGTGGCCCTGGCAAACTCACAGTGATGACAAGGAGTCGTTGTGGCCAGTAAATGGTTCGTCACATAACCCTTCGTAAAAAACAAAATATGTGGACTTTACATGGTTTTTGTATGGATTAAATGAACAAGATATAACGTGTTCATTATTGAGCTTTAACCCTCCATCAATACTGCAGTCTTTAATGAAAATGATGAGTCATACTTTAATCAGAATATCAGGTGGTTACTACAGTCATAGGATGTTTGTTCCAATAATATTTGCACATTTTCCTATTTGCAATTTTCCCCTACAGCCTGTAGGAAAGTGGTAAGGTTCATTCAGGTCTCGTGTGCGGGCAACACCGTGGAAACACAACATCACACAGGTGGCTGGCGGGTAAAGAAAGCCGCATGTGGTTAAGACGTGCACCACAACAACCTCACCCACCGAGGGGGGGGAAAAGGAGGTGGAGGAGAGGCCAGGCGAGGCACCGACTACTGGTGGAGACGAGATGACACCAGGTGAGTGAACGCAGGCAAATGGGAAAACAGAGAGTGACAAACACAGTTCCTCTACCTGAGCACCTCGGAGAGCGAGGAGTCGCTGTCATCCGACCTGGAGGCAAAGAGGAGCAGGAGAGGGGAGGGTGGGGCAGGAAGAGGAAAGGGTTAACCACGCTAAGGAAAGACAGACGGATTACTGGCAAAGGGTTAAGGGAGGATTGACTGGAGGAAGGGTTAAAGATATAAAGCAGTGAGCAAACTGCCAAGAAAGCTCAGTCAAACAATAAAGCTTGTCCAGTGATTGAACCACTGAACAGGCTGCACTCCTTGACCACTGTCTGCAGATGTTTTCCTTGGTAAAGCATGTTTACTGCAGGTACACCCACACTAAGCAATGCCTGATTTATTGGACATTTCTCTAGCAGGGTTAGGGCTAACATTAAAGGTTAAAGGTTTACAGAAATAGTTTGACATTATGGGAAATACGCTTATTCACTTGCCTGCAGAGAGTTAGATAAGATACCACTCTTATGTCCTTATGTTCAATATAAGGCTTAACACAAATACTAGAAACAGGGGGAAACAGCTAGTTTCTACCAGCACCTCTAAAGATCACTCATTAACAGGCTACATTTAATTTGTATAAAAAAATTTAAAAAAAAGATTTGTAGAGACGACAATTTGTGGTTTATGTGCTGGGCTAAACCCACAGCTTATCATTTTTACAGTTTTTTCCCCATATTAATTTCAATTTTAATTAATTTTACTAATTAAACAACAGAAATACATGTTCATTTGAGAGCTTTAGAAGGTGCTGACAGGCGGATTTAGTCAACTTCAGACAAAGTTGGCAACGTTTCCAGCCTTCATGCTAAGCCAAGTTAACCAGCTGCTGGTTGTATTTAGTGTACAGACATGGGTGAACCTTCTCATCTAACTCTTGGCAAAAAAGTGAATTAGTGTATTTCCCAAAATATCGAACTATTCATTTGAGCAAAGCTGAAAAAAAGTGCTGAAATAAAATGGGAAGTAGTCAAGGAGGAAACACTGATGCCAGGATAGTCATACACAGAGAAAAATCACAATTTCCACACTTTTGTTGCCTTATCCCCAATGTATGACTCTGCTGAGGTCAGTGTTCGCTCCCACGTCTAGTCTTTCAAGACATATTCGGGGAATTAGTACAGAAAAGAACTTGAAGGACCACAAACAGGGTTAACAGAAGGGAACATCCAGAATGGAGGATAAGGTTGTCAATCAAACTCACAGACGAGCCCGCTCAAAGCTGTCGAGGGAAAAAATCCAGACCACACCAATACAGCAGCTCCACAATAGCTCAAAAGGAAAGGCTGGTGTGTGTAACAGTGTAACAATAACAGTGTTATTATACTGTAAATATTTTATAGCCTCAGGTTTGTCACCATGAGAGCCTGTGCTTTATACTTACAAATAATAATAAAACAAAACGGTTCTGGATATGTCTGGAGGGAGCAGCAGTGTTAAAAGGTGACAGAAATTCCTCAATTTCTTGGTATTTATTGCCGGCCATGCTGGCTATTAGCATACTAATATCTGCTTTTCTTTCACACTCACAAGACAAAATCCTTTTAAAATTCATTGGTTTTGGATGATGCAAATGTAATCTGGATCTGGGATTCAAAGCCTCTGTATCCAACAGAAGACAAAAAAAACTTTGTATAAAATTAGTTTTCCTCATTCTCATGTGTCTTTCTAATCTGTCAAATGCTTGATCCCAGTCTCATAGGCGACTAATCTATACAAATATGAATCAGTCAGAAAGCAGAAGCAGAATGCATCCATACAGTCACAATCACAAAAACGTCTTTTTGCATTTTAATTAAGGTTTTGTGAACTTTCAAAGATGTACTTGAGAACATCACTATTTTCTTTCTTTGCACAGCAGACAGCTTCTCATTTATAACCCAATTACACAGAATTCACACAGGCGATTCACGCTGGCTTTCTAATTATTTTTTTATAAATTAGCTTAATTTAGCTTGTGATGATGAATTAAGTGTCACAGTCAGGTCATTGTCAGTAATGTTAGGAAAATGAAACCAAACAAAATGAAAACGATGGTTTAAATGACTTATCTTTTGGTGAATATTTGTAGCCAGTGTTAACTTTAGTAAACAAAACATTTACACCACCCACACCTCACTTAAAACAAGAGTGCAAAAGACAAAATGATGTTAATGCCTAAATTGCTAAAATGCAAATGCTCCCTGCAACAAAAGATGAAAGGAAAAACCTCACACCATTTCCTCCTGCTGCATCATGCTCTAAAGGAAGGCTTCTCCTTCGGGAACCACATACAAGACCCTGAAAACAAGGGTCCTCCAACACGGTCACCCCGAGTCAATTCAAAATGACAACAGCTGCATGGAAAGATGAGCCAACTCATTTACCTACCCCTGCTCAAGATAATGAGGACCCACAGGCTCCAACACACACAGCACATACAAACATTCACACGTAACAGCACACACACACACACACACACACACACACACACAAATGACACCTAAACTCATTTCACACAGCATCCTCGCTAACAATTAGGGGTCAATAAAGCTGAGAATTGTTCCGGATTAATAAAGATTACAAACCAAACAACTTGAGAGCAAAGCCAAATGCTGGCTGAAATTAACTGCTGACATTTGTCAGAGTGGAAAGCTGGAATTGATTGTGAGCAGGGAAAGGAAAGGGCCGGTTGCTCATTTCAGTCTTGGCACCTTCGCAGCTGACATTAACATGCATCTCATATCCACATTGTGTCTCCATCTGACATAGCTGGACTACACACTCACACACTGAGAGGTGTTAATAACATTCTTTTAGCTTCACGTATGTAAACAGGATGAAAAAACAACATCCAAAACCGGCCAATTCAACACCACAACTAACTACAGCCTGACAATACATTTGAATCAAATTCTCTCTGACACAGTGTCAACAAACCTGATTATTATGAGATAAGATTTATTGCAGGGCTGTTTTTTTATTGGATTTGATTAGATTGTACAAGCTGATTTATTCTTCTCTTGCCCAAATGCAGATAATGCTCATCATTGTCATGCACATCGCGTCATCTTAAAACAAACACATCATACCGCGTCTTGCTTTTTTCTCCAACCACAACTGCCCTGACAGTTTTTTTCTACAAAAGGATGATACTATCTGAGCTGCCTCTCTCCTAATTTGCATTTGTTTCCTGGCAACTCCTATATATGGATTGGAAACACACTGCAATTACACCTTGTTGTTTGTGTTTCTTAATGCAGCTGCTGAGTAGCTGGTGGTTGTGGTTTGGATGATCAGATCTTCAATGCCTCTTGAGTGCATCTAACACCTGTATTCTGTGATTGTTTGCACCATCTGTCCCCCAAAGGAACTACATTAATGGCAGATGAAAAGTAAGACTGGGATTCATCTGAAGATAAACAGTTGGGATAGCACATTCTTAAGAGGCTCATCTACAACGCGAACAAAAGCACTTTCCTTTCAAAAGGACTGACCTTCAGCCTATCTACAGGGCCAGTGAAGACCTTAAAACCATGGAAGAGAAGAAAAGAAAAGAAATGAATGACTCACTCAGTCAGAGACTGAATTGATCAGATGAGAAGGTGGGGACAAAAGGACAAAAGCAATGTATGAAATATATATATATATATATATATATATATATATATATATATATATATATATAATCTGTGCAATAGTGTACCCACTTGTCCAGAGCAGAACCTTGAGTTTGGTTGCTGGTGAGCCTTGAAAAGACGTTGCGGTCGTTCCTGGTCCTCAGAGGAGGGGAGGAGGGGGGAGTGTAGCCGTCAGTTGGCCTGAGAAAAGGGCGGGAGGGTGAGGAAGGTTAAGGATAGGGAAGGACAAGAAGAGTTAAGAAGGAAGGAGCATTAAAATTACATAACACAGTCAAAATATGTGATCGATTTGCCTACAAAATAGCTTAAATTTGAGCATTACAGAGCATGTACCTGTACGCACGGTCGTAAGATTTCCTCCTTGTTATAGGGGAAGTGTCATAACCCCGAGACTGCCTGGGACTGACACACACACACACACACACAAAAAAGCAAACTAAGCAAATCTTCAAGGGAGTGCACAGGAGGATGATACACGTCTACGTAAACTGTTGGGAATCTATAAGCAAGCGTTTTATGCAATGTAACAACATTTCTAGCAATTTCTTTAAATGTGAAATCGCACACAACCAGGCTTCCCATCCCCAAGGACTGGTGCTAATTTTTCATTGATTTCTCTTTTTCTCTCCCTGAAGCAGTTTTTTAACCTAAAAAATGTCCGGCCTCTGGCAGGTTTCCAGTGGTTGTTAGTTTGGATGTGTGCAGTGGGAAATAGGCAAAACATTTTTTGACAACTTTGTGTTCATTATCAGGAAATAAAATGTAAAAATGTTCTTTTTTTCTTTTTGATATATTTGTGATATTTCAAAGTTGTTTACTTAAGGTTATGCAATTATCCTCATGTTTCTATCCCGCTTGTTTGTTTATCTCAGTTACATTTCTAGTTCAACGCATGTCATCAGCATTCAATGACCCTGCTCTTCAGCAGAGCGAATGTTAATCAACATGGGGATTCAAGATGAGCTTCATCTAATTATACAAAATAGAAATTGTGATAAAAAAAAAAAAATCCACACACTGAGTCAGCTGTAATACCTGAACACTACATGTTGCGATTTAAAGTGTGTAAGTAGTTAGCTCGAAGTAATAAATAAACAGCTCCAGCAGTTAAGCTTAGTCATTAACATACATGGACACATGGTTGACATATATAACTAAGAGTAATGTGATAATGGTTGTGGTGTCGATGAAGGGGTACTTCAGCTCATCTTATCTGTGGGTGTACATCAGACAAAAAAGGTTGGAAACCACTGCAGTAGAGACTGAAAATACAATGTTTCACAAACACTGCAGTAATTATTACTTGTGAGGTGCTGTCATAATTCAACATGGCTGAAATAAAAGAGCGCCTCCATCATCATCCCCCTCCCCTTCCTGGGAACACTTAAGGATGCCCTAGCCTCTTCTCAGCGATCATTATGATTCACTTACAAGGTGTGTCCCCTGACAGGTAGGCTGATGGTGCGGGACGCCCGGTCCCTGTGGTAGGGGTCTCGCAGGGCCAGGCTGAGCCCCAGACTCGCCGTCGCCAGGCTCAAGCCGTCCTCCTGGATGTCCGTCAGCGAGGCCAGAGACTTGGTGATGTGCTGCTGCTTGCAGCCTGACGACGGTTCCAGGATTGGACCCAGATACTCTGCTGACACCGCCTTCATCTGAGCTGACAGGCGAGGCTCCATCTGGGTGAAAAACGTGCACCATTTGTGTTACAGAGGACCACAGAGGCGAGAATGACAAGAGAAACGAGGAAGGTGGGATAGGAAATAACTGAGACATAAAATAAAGAGTGAATTTAATTAAGGCAGACAACGCAGCATTAAAAAGAGGATAAGAGGGATTGGTGTCAAATCAAGGGTTCCTCCTCAGATTATCAAACAAAGCCTTAGGAAGTGGAAGAATTTTTAAATGTTGCCTTATACTGCCACCTTATGGTTCCGAACAAGAAGGGCAGCTACCCTGACAGACAAACTGTGGCATGTGTGTTGACCGTGAAAATTAGAGCATGGGTCTAAACACAATCTCTACAGCACATTAATGTCATCTGGCAACATGCAGTGTCGTGATTCATAAAGGTCTGACAGGCTTGGATACTGCAAGACGCAGTATCACTGCCTGATGTTTTGAGCACCGACAGATAGTTTTTCTGAGAAAAACCTATGGAAGTAATATTAACATCTGGAGGGCACCTTTGTTGTGTGAAGAGGATGAATGTGGATTTTAAGATATGCACTACACACAACACAAATCAGCTGTACCTTTATCTTGAAATCATCTTGGCTGTTGGATTCTTTCATTTGAGATACACTGCAGAGAGAGAGTTAGGGAAACAAATGTGTATACAGAGAGAAATGAGAAAATTGAGTATGTATTTTCCAGATGAAAGGTTTACAGGATGAACACCATGTTTTTTGCATAATAAGATAAATTCAAGCAGATTGTAAGTAAATGCTTTTAAAAAGAGGATCAGGTTGAGATGAGGATGTTGTGTGATGTTGTGTATCGAGGATGTTGTGTGGGCGAGCCGACTGCAGTCTCACCAGCTGTCAGAGGCTTGGCTGAACTCAGAGGGTTCCTCATCTGTGCTGGCGTAACCATTTTCTGGAAGCACACAAAACATACAACTTGTCAGCCCACCGCACATACACTGCCACTCCATGTGTCTGTACGTGCCACAACCTACTCCACTACCAAATTTTCCTATTTAATATCTTTCACTGCATTTTCAGTTTTAATAAATTCTCTGAGGCTGATTAAGTCTCTTAATTTTCTCTTTTTTTACACAGATTTTAGGTTCCCACACATCAAAACATTGCTGAAAAGACAGCATGAGTGAAAGAGAGAATGCAAGTAAATGATTGAGAGAGACCAATCTGAAACTTAACTTTATTTGGTACTGTATCTAAAAGGTGTAATGTATGGTTTACTGGAAAGCAGAATGGTACAATAACTTTTATAATATATATATATACACATTTTTATACATAAGATTTTATCCCACCATGAAGTGTTTTGGATGTAACATTATTCCAACCCAAATTGAAAAATAAAGATGGAAAAAGGAAAATAAAGAAATAGGAACGACAGGGGGAAAGGTTGCATAAGAACATTCTGTATAAAGTCGTACACATCGTCACACACACCTAAACACAAACAAAAAAAAAAAAAAAACACTGACCCTGCTGTACATTGTGGATAAGAGCCTGGAGTCCAGGAATGTATTCTGCCTTTTCTCGCAGGGCATCGAGGATCATGTGATTGTGGGACGAGCCAATCATATCTGTCTGTCTCAGCTGACCCTCCAGCAGTCTGATCTGAGCTTCCTTCTGAGCCACCTGTAAACTCTGCAGACACACACACACACACACACACACACACACACACATCAAAAATGATAGTTCACACACAGACACACAGTACTGTATCTTTTAAGTTATAGACTAGGATATAATCAAAACAGGAAATAAGACTACTTAGTAAATATAGGGTTTTTCATTTTGGGTGTATTGATCTTTTGTACCAAGAAATACACCCCTGACAACATCTTTCAGTACAAAGAGACACCACTAGATGGCACTGCAACCATTATTCACAGCACCTGCACTTCTAGCACTTCTCAGGACATTGCAGCATTAATTAATAGAAATAACATGATTGCATTTTTGGCAGTAGCATAATACATAAACAGTTAAAAACAATCTGTATTTATACACTTATAATAGGTCCGTATAATAGGTTTTTATTCAAAAGTTTGACTGAACAAGTGATTATTCCACAATGATATTGATAAGTTTTACACACTTCCAAAAGTGCAAATTTAAATAGTTTTAAATAGATTTTACAAATGTTTCTAAGCCTGCAAAACCAACCTAAGGACTTTCTTTATGTTTCCTTGGTTTTCATAGGGGCCCTGTATGATAACTCACTTTGTCTATGGAAGCCTTCAGGAAGTGGTCCAGCAGGTTGCGCGCTTCAGCCAGAGAGCAGGAGCTGATCACCACTGAGGTGTCCACAGAATCCAGCTCATCCTGCAGGAAGAAACACAATCCTAGGCATTACTAGAGCCTCCTGTCACTTCTCACAGCTAGACAGCAAGCATTACCGTGTGTGTGTGTGTGTGTGTGTGTGTGTGTGTGTGTGTTCCTACCTTGGTCTCTTCTATCTGTACAATGGTGGCCTGGCAGTCAGACAGGCTGTCATTGATGTAGTCTATGTTGGCGTTCAGCACCTCAATATCCTCATTAATTTCCTGAAGGAGGCGGTCCTCTGCTTCTGGTCCCTCCCCCTCCGCCATCAATACCTCCCTCTTGTGCGAGAGCCCTTCCTGCTGGACTGTCAGCTCCTCTCGCTTCTGACTCATCAAAAAAACACAGATGGACACACAGCAAAAAATAAATAAAAAGTCAGAGCTAAACTTAACTAAACTTTGGTAACTTAACTTTCTAAAAGATCTGCAAATGTCAAGGATAAGCACACAAAATAGGAACAATTTTGAAAAATGTTCACATTTGTTAAGTTTTTGTTTTCAATTTGCCATACTTATTTGCAACGCAAACTGACAAAATACAATTCAAATACGCATGAACATTAACACATACACATAAACATCTTTCTGTCTTTAGACTAAGCAGAATAAGTCTGACAGCATTTTTATATTGACGAGTCAGACATAGCAGAACCATGTCATAGGAAAAGACTGTTCCCCATCTAATCGTAACTGCATGATTTAAAAAATATCATCTCAAGTGGTACGATACAGGTCAGCACCTCAGCAGCACCATATTCCACCTTAATCAAAAGTAAAAATGTGAAGGCCATTCCTACCCTGATAAGGCGATCCATGTCAGCTTCCACATTAGAGATTGTCATTCTCTGCATGACAATGTCCATAATGCGACGCTCCAGGGCTTGCCACTTCTGACGGGCAGACTTGGAGAAACTGCTGGCTCTGCCTGCTGCCGCGATGCTCCCCAGGCTCGCTGGCTTACGCTGTATCTTCTTCCTACCGCTGAGAAGAGATAAAGAGAGTGGAGAGGAGAGGAGGAAGATGAAAGATGTGACAGATGCAACAGAAGTGGAAAAGAGGTAAGAGTTATGAGAGGGATAAAGTATAAAGAGATAGGTGGGCTGTCGTCCCTGACCAAAAGCATCAAATAGCCATTCCAATCGGCAAAAAAGAAACCAACAATCATCTCCATTGAAATCCGTGTGCAATATGTACACACAGTGATAAACTAAACCTTACCATATACCAACCAATAACTGATTTCTCTGGCCACTTGGGGGCAGTCACAAACTGTGTCCGTCTGCTATCTGGTGCAGAGCAGGTAGTTTAGAGTGGATTTTTTTGTGCTTTTTTACTGCCAATAGCTTCCCGCTGTGGCCAGAAACAACACTATGAGAGCAGTGACAGTGAAGCAGAACAATAAAGTTGCAGGCCGGACATAAACAATGAGGAGAAACTATAAAGCTCCATAAAGTTATGGGAGCTGCACATTCAGGTGATAATTCTCAGGAGGTCCATCACTATAAGTAACCTCTTACACATTGTAATTTATATTTTCATTATCCAATGTATTAAATGACAGACGCATGAATCTTACCCAATGACCCTGGCTCCATCTACGCTCCCTTCACTCTCTGCCAGGTATCCAAACACATTGTTTTTGTTGTTCCACTGTCTCACCAGTCCGCTCACACTCCTCCCAGTCTCAGGTTCAGAGCTGCTTGCTGTAGTGCTCGCTGATAACTCGGCTCCAGAGTCCGTAACTGGGGGAGTCTGGTTCCAGCGGGCCACACGGCCGGCCACGCGGTCTGACATGGGCTTGGCCAGGCGTCGCAGGGCGGTCACTTCCTGGGTCTTCCTGCGCAGCACCAGCTCCTGCTGCCGCTTCTGAGACTCCAGCGCTCGAATCTGATACTGATGGACGGAAAGAGAGAAACCCTTCTTTAATATGTTTGTTATTCAGTCTTCATCTTGATTCTTTATTGTTCTTTAAACATTAATTAGATTCCTGAGCTGAATCTGACACAACAGGCTTACAAAGTGTTGATCATGAGGATTTACTTAAGATGAAACCCTAAACAAACTGATTATGAATAAGGCCCACGGTATAATGGTGTAAATGTTTCCATGCTCATTAATAAGCCCGCTCCTCCAGGGAAAACAAATAAAGATGGGAATTAATACATGTAGAGTATATACTAATCTTTAAACAAAAAAGCTATACCAACAATCTGTGTTAAATATGTACATACACAAATCAGGGTTTTAATGTGCCAGGTGCACAAACAGATGGAGACCTAACTGTGCATTTGCACACATGTATGCAAGCATACACGCCAACTCACTAACATAAATCATTCTTTAAATACAGTAGTGAAATTAGAATTTGGACCATGCTGACGACAGCAATAACACTGAATAAACAGGCTCATATACATACTGTCTCACCAAGAGACAGATATGAAGAAAAATATCGCTCTCCTTAACACACACAATCAGATGCACTCTGACCTCTTGTCGTCGCTGCTCCTTCTTGAGCTGGGCGATCTCACGGTTCCTCTTTGCCTCCACCATCCTCCGCCTCTGCTGCTCCTCCTTCATCTGCTTCATCAGTGTCACCTGGAAATAGCAGAGAGGTCAGACTTCTCAAACTGCACTGGTATGCCTCGTTCATGCATGCTCCCACTCCTCCCCACTGACTCTTCTTCCTCTCCCCTTACCTTGGCTTTCTTCATCTCGTTGACCTCTGTCTGGAGTTTCTTCAGCTCTCGTTCGTATCTCCCCTGGTTTTTCAGGAGGCGTGCATGCTCTTTCTGTGCCGCTTGCAGCTTCAGCAGGTCTCGGTTCATCTCCTTAAGACGTTTCTCATACTCCTGTTTGATCCGGTTGGCCTTATCCTCCGTGTAGTTCTCCATGGACACTGTGTGGTCGTGTAATAATGTTAATGACCTGTTGTCAGGATGCTTTACCCCTTTTTTACTTTTCTACTGATCAACTTACTACTGGGTTTTCAACGACCCAACCATATGTGTCAACTGCAAATCCCATGGTGCATTAACTCACTGAGGTTCTGCAGTACGCGGTCTCGCTCCAGCTGAGTGTCTCGGATCTTGTTCTGCAGGAGAATGAGCTTCTCCTCGTACTGCAGCTTCAGCATCAGTAGCCTCCGCTGGCTGTTCTCCAGCTCGTCTATCAGCTTCTGTTTGATCTCGATCTCGCAGGTCAGATCAGCCAGGTCCGCCTGGAAGTTGGCTGCTTAAAGAAGAATTACAATTACATTTATTAATATTTTTTAGGACAATGAAATACAGGCTGAGGCTGATTAGTTATTTATACTGTTATTAGTTTTTCAAGTATTTGGTCATAAACGACTAATTGAAATTTAGACCACATGCTGTCACTAGAGGAAAAGTCAGGGAATTGCCAAAGTCATTGGGATTTATCCTCTGGGTACCATGAATATGTGTACAAAATCTCATGGCAATCCACTCAATAGTATTTTCAGATATTTCAGTCAAACATTGATGGAAAACAGGACACAAAGGGGGAAGAGGGGTGGTCATTTTGAAGTAGCAGCTTTCAGAAACGCACCTTTCTCATCAGAGTCTGAGTCTGAATCCACCAGGCTCTCGTCACTATCAAACCCGTCCTCCTCCTCCCTGCCCTCCTCCTCATCCTCCCCTTCATCTTCATCACAACCACTCTCCTCCTGCAGTGGAGACATGATGTCCTACAAACAGAAACACGACATACATCAAACCTTGTCCTATTTGTTTTTGCTTTAATTCCTTCTGAATGCTGACATGTGTACCTTACCTCGGCGTAATTGTCGTCTGAATCGATCTCTCCATTCTGTCCGTTTTGTCCATTTTCACGACTCTGCCCATTCTCTCCATTCTCGTGAGTGTGTAGTTTCACTCGTTTCTTCAGACCTTTCTCCAACTCTGGACTACAGGAGGAAAACAACACAACTGTTATGCCAGGTACTATTTTCACCTGTTACAGTCTATCCAATTCAACTACAATAGTATAAGTGTTTTTGTCCATTACAATGCAGTACAAACACTCTCTTTCATGTAAGTGAGATGTCACACACTCCTAACAACCACCATTAGGGCTTTGGGAGTGCTGCCAAGTAATGTGCTCACGGCAAAATCAGACCTCTGAAGTCATTAGCAAAGTCTTTTTCAGCTCATCTACCTCTCATCTTGCCCTTTAGCTCTTCACATTTTATTGCCAATTTTACTATCTCCTTTGCTCCCTCTTTTACAACCATCCTGCTTATCACCCATCCCATCCCTAAATTCCCATGTACCACCGTGTCTATCCCATTAAACCTCAATTAGCCTGTTAGGCTGTGTACTCTTTTCTCTCATGACCCACTGGCCGACTGAATTAGACTTTTTTGTGTCCAAGCCAGCGTTACTACCCTACTCAGCACTGGCTGCATCCCAATTCTATTCAGAAGCTGGCCGTCCCAAAGCCCTAATCGACTTGTGATGGGGCTCTTAGGCTAGAGAATGGAAGAGTATATGGGCATGAACAATAATGTACTCATCATGCTCTCTCTGCCAAAACATACAGAGGTTCATTGACAAGGGCCTTGAGGGAGCAGTGAGAAGAACACAGATGTACAGATATTTGGATACACTAGGACATGAGAGGTTCGTGGAACTCTGTGGACTTTAGCTGAATAATGTCCATTTGTTTCATATTGTGTAATGTTTTTTTGGAATTAGCATGTACATATGTGGAAAACATCTCAAATGTGTCCTTCTCTCCTCACCTCATCCTCCTCTGCCTCCTCTCCTTCTTCTTCAGCCTCTCGATGTCCATCTTGGCCCGGCGTAACACGTCCGTCATCTCGGCCTCCATGGACATGGAAGCAGGGGAGGAGCCAGGGGGGTGGCCGGGGGCGGGGCTGAGAGTGGAGGAAGGGAACGGGGAACGTGAGGAGAGTTGGGCCGCCTGCCGTCGCAACGACTCGTTCATGGCCTCGCTCTCGAGAAGCTTGGTTCTGACAGAGGAGGAAGAGAAAAATAACATTCAAACTGACATATCACAAGGTAATGAAAGCAGCTGACTCCTATTTTCTTTTACGTCAGTGAGGTTTCAGTGCAATACGACAAAATGAAGGTTTGGAGCTCTTACCTAAGTTCTTCAACCTCTCGGATGTAGTTCTGGATTAAAGCTCCGATCTCCTCATTGCCCTCGCCTACAGGTCAAAGACAGAGGTTGACTCAGGTCACAGAATGCATCAGTGGAAATAATAAATCATTTTAAAACATAAAAAACGAATTTAAGTAAGATTTAAGACTGTAAAATTAAGAGAAACAGAGTTCATGTGGTGTTTAAACATTCAACTACTACTTACTTGACTTGGTCAGCAGAGTGCTGACCTCGTTGGCCAGCAGATGTGTTACACGGGTGTTGAGGTGGTCAATGGTCTCCTGCATGGCCTTTACCCTGAGGCGCAGTGTGTCTCTTTCTCTCTGCAGCATGGCATTCTCCTGATACAGGTCGCTGTAGCCCTCTGAACCCTCCTCACATGCCACACGCTTCCCCTGCACAAAGAAGCAAACATTCTGCATGAACAATGGCCGTGACCCTGAAAACCCAAAAGCATTTTGAGGAAAAAGACAATATTAGGGCCAGAAGACCTGAAAAACATGACTGACTTTAAATCCTCACTGTTACACATACTTGTTGCAGTCCAACCAAACACACATTGCGATTGTTTAAAATCAGATGGTCTGTCTGTGGCTCTTCAAGCAACTATTGTCGTTTTCTGAATGATTAACGCTGAAAAAATGCTGTTGCGTAAGCTTCGAACAGAGGGTGACTATTTAATACAGTCATAGCTTGCAGACCTCATTACTTCTACCAATCCAACACTCCATTACTTCCAGACTCCAGTCACATCACATCCCTTATTACCACATCGAGGTCAACTCGCAGTCCCTCGTCTAGGCGCACATTCACTTCCTTCTAGTAACCGTGGTAACCCCCCTTAATCACCTAATAGACTGACGACCCACTAAATGATTGCTCGTTTCTTGTAGCCCCGAAGGTCAAAGCTGATGGAAAAGTGGAGACTCTTTGCAGACTTTCTTCGTATTTTCTCCTTATTTCTTGTCACATTTTCTTGTATCATTCCCCACTCTGTCTTCTTACTGCATAATGGCCCATATTAGGTAAACCATGTTACACAGAGAGCTTCTCAGCAAAAGCACATTCAGCTACAGGATCAATTTACTGCAGCATTACAACGTAAGATGCTGACGTTGCACTGATTAATCTTTTTCATACTCCGGCACTATAGTAAAGGCATAAATGGATGTGTGTGTTTCAGTAAAGATCTTTAATTTGATATAGTAATCAGCTGCTGCTGCAGGCATGGCTTCTGCTCCTCTTACCCGCATTCAACTACCGTCTTCTCTTACTCCCATTAGTGTTGTCTTTTTTTGTTCTTCTGCTCAGCTTCAATTCTCAATTTCATCCGTCATGTCACCCTATTCACCGCTCTCTTACGACCTCATTGCATCACTTACACCGACAGCCATGTGTTATCTCTCTTCTTCAACCTGCCACTTTTCATTCCTCATCTTTTCCCCCCTGCCATTCAGCCCCTCTCATCTTTCTCTCTCAGCTCCTTGACTTTATTTTTTCAAATCTTTATTCATTTCTCTCCCCCGCAATGTTTCCCACTCTCTTATCACCCATCCATCCCTTCATCTCTCACCGCCTTGTACTCCATCAGTTCCATCTGAAGTCGGGCTATCTCAGCACGCAGGGCGCTGATCTGCTGGCTGGTCTTGTCTTGGTTCACCACCACCTTGTTCTTGATGTTTCGGGCACGGTTGGCGTACTTCAGTGTGTTCAGCGTCTCCATGAAGTCCCGGTCTGAGGGACTGATGCAGGCGATCATCACTGTGCGACTGGAGAGGAAGGAAATAGGAAGGTTGTAAGAAACTGTGCATACAGTATAACAATGCTGAAGTTATTACCCTGAGCATAATATAAAGTCATGTAGATCCTCTGGGACAACATTAACAACTCAACAGAGTATCTTGTGTGTTTGTGTCTCACTGAGGGCTTACGAAAAGCTTTTTTAACTACTGTCAATAAGTACATAGGGCTCTTGAGTAATCATTTTGTAAGAAAAGCCCGTTATAAATTCCCAGAGCCCAACGTGAATGTCTTGTTTTATTCAACAGTCAAAAACCCAAAGATTGTTTAGTTTTCTATCATATATGGCATAGAAATGCATAAAGTCCTCACTTTGGAGCAGCTGGAACCAATCGATTTTTTTCATTTTGCTTCATATCATTACTGAAATGTTAATAAATCATCAAAATAGTGGCCGATAAATTTTCTGTAACTGTTTGATTTGTCAACAAATGGTTTCAGCTCTACAGAGCACCAATGCTTTGAAAAATTATCAAACTTCCTGATTTTCCATTTGTGTAACAAACTTAATCTTTTCCTACTATATATTAAAGTTTTCCGGACAGTATGTTTGTATGTGTGCATGCGTGGGAGTGTGCGTGCGCGTACCTGTTGCCTCCCAGTGAGTCCTGCAGCAGACGAGTGAGTTTGGAGTCTCTGTAAGGGACGTGCCCTCCCTTCTTAGCCTGGTCTCCTAAAGCACTGATCACATTTCCCAGGGCCAGCTACAACACACACACATTCAGAAATGCATCACAGTGCAGAGTACAGACAGTAAAAGAGCCAATGCAAGCTTTGTCACTTTTCTTTGTTTACGTGTTTTCTATCTTAAAACCCACATATGGCCACACACACAGACATTTTCTATTTCCGTCTGTCTCACCAGTCCACAGTTAATAGAGATTCCCTCGCGGGCTCTCTCTCCTGTAGCTCCTGTGCGTTTCAGTCTCTCAGAGCCGGCCAGGTCCACAAAGTGGAACTTGGCCATCAGCGTCTCAAACTCCGGCTGGGCGATGGGGCTCGAGTCAACGCCGTTCACCTCCCCGTTCTCTCCTCCTCCGTTCTGCTAGAGGGGGTGGACAAAAAACAACTGAAAATTAATTGGAGTGCTTTACTTGAAAATAGCAATTATTTCATCATCTGTAATGCTACTATGACTGTTATACCAAAGTAATTTTTTTTTTATTGTTTTTTCTTAACTTGTCTTTCTTATTTTTTTTAAATATTCCTGCCAGTGCCTATCCTCCTTCATACCTCGTTCTTCAAGTAGCTGACAGATCTAAAGAAGGATGATGATGACATTTTAATGAGACCTACCTCACTGTGGACCAGCCTGTCATGCTTTTTTCCTTTTCTTTAAACTTCTCTCTCCATCTTTACACCCCTCCAACCCTCCACCCCAAACCCCAAACTCACCATTTGACCCTGCTGGCACACCCTCATCTGACAGAGGTGGATGGTGAAGATGGCGTGCGAGCGGGAGCTTTGGGCGTTCATCTGGGTGCTGGCTGTGGTCCTGGACAGAGCACCGAGCTTCAGACACTGCAGCAGCTGCAGCACACACACACACACGATATGGATCAAAAAAAAAAGGAAGACTCAGTAACAAAAGAAATGCTGACTGTTGACACTGTGCTATTTTGTGGGATTACCACCCACAATCACACACTGGTGTCGCCATATTTTATGAAGGTGGGAACCCTTTTGAGAAGAAACCAAGTAATACCGTAAGTGTCTTCTCACAGCTACTGTACTGTACCGCATTTACTGTATCACCACCTACCACCTCTGTTAACCTCTTTGTCACTGGCTCATCACATCGGCACTAGCAGATTTTCCTCCGGCCCTCTTGACCCAATCCGCACCGTCAGTGTTTATCTGTTCCCCTTCTTGACAGCTATTACTCACGCCAGATATCTGGCAACTTCTCAAGAAAGATACCCTCAAACAGTCTTGCATCAAATACTTCAGGCCGGTATTGCTCACACAAAATAGCCTCATGGGTTTAACCAGTCTGGATTAAAGTCAGCATGTTAGAGCCAAGTCTCCCTTATTATCCTCGACCTATTTCTTGTTTTTTGACGGCTGACCAGCAGATGGTTCTCGCCAGACTTTTCGGGGTGCTGGGGATCTTTGGCAGCTCCCACGCTCTGTCTCAACCAGTCAGCATTCATCAGCGTCTTCACAGTTAACCCTTTGCGATGCAATACCACTCATTTTTACATGATCACTCTATAGTTACAGAAAACATATCAAAGCATTTATAATCGCTTTATTTTTGGCTTCTTGAAACCGTTGATGCCAAACACTTAATAAACTCAAGCTAAAAAAGAAGCTCCTTTTCTTATTTGTGTTGAGCTTCTGCGTGAAATGAGTTTGAGACCTGAAACGAGTGACCTGAATTTATTAACATGATCCAGGGGGATTTAAAATTGCTAAACTGAGTGCAATATTAAATGTGCTTTTGTAAACAATAAGTATCAAATATGATATAATTCAAGCCATAGCAGTGCAGGAGGTTAAAAAGCTTTGAATAGAAAACATGACCTGTATGACCTTTATAATTTTATAAACTTTTATGACCTTAAGACCAAGAAACATTAGGAGAAGAGTAACTGCTTTGGAGAACATGGTGTACAGAAATAAAAAGACCACCATCACCAACACACACACACACACATGCACCCACCTCCTCCTCTGAGTGCACCAGTCTGGAAGTGACCCCAGTGGTGTAGATGCTGCCGCTGGCGTCCTCATGGATCTTAATGTTTGACTTCCTGTTCCGACTCTCTGGATCTCGGGTTCCATCAAACAAGTCCAGGACCTCTTCATTGTACAACTGCAATAAACAGAAGTCACAAACACATACAGTATCCTTCATTAAACAATTTACACATATCCAATACTACAGCAACACTCCGTTTTATGTACTTTCGTAACATAACCATTAATCTTAATGAGTTAATGTATTCCCCCTTTTTCTGCCAGGTGTGGGGTTTTTTTTTTTTTTGTTACGAACACAAACACACACACAGGTCAAAAGAATGACCTCTCAAAGACCAAAGAGGGGCCAGGGGCCACAGAGGTCAGCTGAAAGCTCAGCTGTTCCCACCTACTGCCAAACACACACACACACACACACACACACACACACACACACACACACACATCTGTTTACCATCAACAGAGATAACCTTTTGACCTGAGAAAAAAACACACTAACAACAGAGAGCAGGGCAGGCAGGAAAAAAAGAAAAAATAAGAGAAAACTAGAAAAGAAGAATGTTGTGTTATTACAGAATGATTATTAAAGTATTCAGATCACACCCACCACCACATATGTACAATCGTCTGCCCCCAAAGACAACCCAAACATTTGCCTTCCAAAAAACCTCTGGAGGAAATGATTACTTGTCATATTATCTCATTGCTTCTACACAAGCATCCCTCCCTCCCTCTTATCCCTCACTCTTATCCATCTTTTACCCCACAGTAATGAGGAATAATGTCAGAGGTAACGGCCTACATTAATCAGGACAGACAAAGCACAAGCAGACACGACTGCCCATCTGTCATTGGGTTGTCACTTCCTGTTTGTGGAAGGGGGGGCTGATCCTCCCCGTCCCCCTGTTTTGTCCCATCTGGTTGGAGTTAATATTGACCAATATCCATCCCAGCACACACATGCACATGTACAACCCAGACTATCAATACTGCACTGTTAAAATCTGAAATCCAGCAAGAAAGTGTTACGGCTCGGTTGGACATGTGCTCTACATCAACACAAATGTGTGTGTCCCACCTCTAGGAACTGGGCGCTGACTTTAAACTCGGGTGGCTGGCTGCCGGCCTGCTGGGCGAGCACCCTCCTGCTCTGGATTCCCTCAAACAGCTGGTGAACAGCCCGCGGGATGATGCCCTGGTCCTGCTGGCCCAGGTTCACATCGAAGCCCGTCCCCATGGAGTAGGTCTTCCCCGAACCCGTCTGAAACACAGAAATATCAGATCCCATTTACCGTGTACTTCTTTATGTAGAGTCAGTAACCTCTTTCTACCTGAAGTTAATTCAACTTCAATTAACTGTATGTTGAGTGTGTTTATATTACAGAATATTTATGTGTTTACAAGTGAACAGTCTTTTGCCTTTAACTGAGCTTTTATTATTTCTTTTTAAGTCATTAACTTCAGCTAAATTAAATAATGTGTTCCTAAACTTGATGTCAGATTCCCCTTATAGCTCTGTGTTATAGCTGACATGAAAGATATGTAACTCGGCCATTCTGCAGTGTATTTATAAGCTTTATAAGTCAGTTAATGTTGCAATGTCATTATCAGTTTTCCAAGAAGTAAGTACACACATAGATTGTCAGCCTCCAAAGGATTGCTGTACCTCCCTACAGAGAAATTTCAGAATTAAAGTTCACAATAAAATATATAAACAGTAATATAGCCACACAATATTTTATACAATACTAAGAAAAGACTTAAAATACAATAATAGAGTTGGTAACTACTTTAGTATATTGAATGATTGTGACTGTGTATGATTTATAAATCAAAATGTCACCACCAACTACTAAGATATTTTGTTTCGTTATCTGTCAAATTTGTCCCACTGGTGTAACATGTATATCTCCTACAGGATTGGGGGCAGAATTGCTACTCAGGTTGCTTCTTTATTTTCCTTTTTCTTCTACCTCTTTTTTGCTTTGTTGTTATTATGCTCACTTGGTGCTCTTGTGTAATGTTGAGTGTAATAAAAAAAAGATTAAAAGATTAAAATACCAATACCAATTTAAAAAAACCACACAGTCACAGAGCGTTTGCAATCAAAATTGTGAATATATTAAAAACTTAGTTCATATTAAAAAATGGATAAATAAAAATCTGTTTTATAACAAAAATCCCTATATTAAATCCAAGCCTCGTGTCATACCTGACCATAAGCGAACACGGTGGCGTTGTAGCCCTCGAAGCAGCCCTCAATTAGCTTGTACACGCAGGCCTCGTAGATGATCTGCTGCTCTGAGTCGATGTCAAACACAAAGTCATAGGTGAAGGCCTTGTCCTTTCCCAGGAGGACCTGTGGTTCTCCTGGTGTGACCAGCGTGCACACATGGCAGCCCTCGATCTTCTCCTTGGCCATTTGAGGACGAATCCTGAGAGGAGAGAAGAAAACAAGAGAGACAGTCAGTTATAACGGTTATATCGCCATAAGTCACACTTCGAAATGGGTGTTGTTGCACAACTTGTGCCTGAAATGTTTTTAATGTTTTTATGCACTGTGCAAATCAAGCATGACAATCTGATCCACACGCTAAACATGCTCTGCTTTGACCTCAAGAACAAGTAACAGTGAGAATATGAGGCCACCTTATGAAGGATTGATGGAGAGACATCCGCATCTAAACCACGGCTGTAAAATGATAATCTATTCAAGAAACATGACCATATGCTTTATTAAGCAGATATTTCATCAAAGAAGGCTCCAGGAAGATAAATCCAAACTAATTTGTATTCTAATTTCTAGGATAATGACATTAAGGACATTTTCATTTCACCATGAAACTGGGTTGCCATTGGAATCCATTGTCATTGTTTTGAGTGTAAAGTATCCCTTTAAACCTTAGTCATCACTGTTCAGACAAGACATATGTCTTATACCAAAGCCAAAGTTTTTGACTTTAAGTTTATTAAAAGAGTACTCTCTTTTAAAGAGACAGTTTAGCACTGTAGCACACGATGGACAGTTTAAAAAAAAAGGATCACAATAGATACAGCGACACCAGAGATATCATCTCTTTTATTCTTTTTTCTTTTCAAAACCTGGTGCCTACATTACCCACAATGCAATTCAATTCACTCAACTGATGCTAATATAGCTTCAATCCACTCAAACAGACTTTGATGTGTAAAATCGTTACACATCAAAGAGTTCTCCTTCAAAAGTGTTCTGCTGGAGCTGATGGTTTGGGCCGGGTTGACATTTATTTGATTTCTCTTCTTTATTTGGTCAACTTATAAAAAGTTGATCTAACAAATGAAATTAAAAAATCATCAACTCTCTCTGCCACTGGGAAGAGCAGAATGTTTATGGTTGATGGGGCTAAAACATCTACTATATACTAATTTTATAGGAACCCTATAATATTCCTACATTTATTACAGAAACCCACATTTAACCTAGAGGAAAGAGTTCAAATCTGTGGTCTGATACACAAAAGACATTCACACAACTTTATACTGTGGAACTAAACATAAATCTTTACCAGAAGAACGCCGATGACAAAGCACATAATCAACAACAGCACATTTGTTTGTGCTACTGATTTAGAAAGTAAGAGAATGTATAGAAAATGAGTGAGGAGGCAACAGTTTTAAGGAAAAACTAGTCCAAGGCCACTGATGATACGTCAGACTTTGGCTGATAAGTCATTATTACATCAGCTGTTAATCCTGCTGCTGACAGGTAATTCATTGCAGTTAATTGCCTTCACCTGACATCCCAGTTGTACAATAATCCCTGATTAGATGAGTCCTAAGGAAAGCAGCGACGACGCCTGAGCATCTTTGAACTCAGTGACAGAATGAGGGCTGAGTATTTAAATTTAGGATCATTTTAATATGTTTGCCAGCCGAGCGACAGAATGTTCTGCAGGCAAGACTGCTGATCAGAGGAGATGTAGCTGTTAAGGAAGTGACTCGTTTCCCATCCTTGTGCCGCAGAGCTGATTAATTGTGCGAAAACATTGTAGAGAAAACTGAGGGCATAATGTTGCTGCAATGTACATGAAAACAGAAGATCTGTCACACGGCGCACTGTTAATCTTGGGCTTTCAGAGGTACAATGTGGACACAGTGGGGAGGTAATCACTTTAAGCTGCGGAAAAAGCCATGAGCCAGCGGTATTGGAGCACTGGGTCCACCTCTCCACATGCTAAACCCCCCAGTTCAATCTTCAGGGGATGCAAATCAACTCCCCCGCACGCTGAGACCGCGCTAGTGACTCCCCATGGGATGCTGCAACAAAGACACACACATACTGTATACAGCCATAAAAAGCAGGAGAAATCCCCAACCGCATGCAGCTGCTGTAGGGATAGTGGGCACATCACAAAGAGACACACACAGTAACTCTAGAAACAAATACTGTACACACACAGTTCAAAAACAACCTACTGTACTATCTTCAGTTCACACATGGTTCCTCTCAAGCATGCATTAGGAACCACACCCACCGCTAACACTCACAATAATCCTTTCACCACACGTCGTTATGGTGCTGCAGGAACACACACAAACACACACACACAGAGCTGACAACAGCGCTTTTTGGCTCTCTTTCAGGCCTTGAGGCGTCATTGAAGAGGGTCTTCCAGGAAGGAATTAAAAGACATTAGAATAGTCCAATTCAGCAGCAGCATACTAACCCCCAACCACCTTATAAAAGAACACAGAAAGCAGCTTGCAGACAGATGATTCCCTTTTATTACTGCAGGTGACCTTGACACTGAGGTTAATGTATCTAAAATCACAGATCCCATATGAGTGCTGTTTAAGCCAATTATTAACGTAAAGTGGATGTGGCTCTGCACAATGGACTTAACAGAAGAATTGTGTGTGTGTGTGTGTGTGTGTGTGTGTGTGTGTGTGTGTGTGTGTGTGAGTGTGTGAGAGAGAGAGAGCGCTGCAGCTGAATCATAAAAGGGTTAGAGGTCATTTGTCTCTCCTTTTCTCTCTGTTTACACTCAGTCAGTGTCTTGTGTTCAATATTTATAAGTCAGAAGTGTCAGGTTTAACACTTGACAGCAGACATTTGGAAAAAAGAAAGAAAGAAACAGAGAAAGAAGGAAAGAAACAAAGGTATATAAAGTATGTGGACTACAATATGGGGTGGCAATTGTTTAAATAAAGAGATGAGAAATGTTTAAGTATCACATCCATTTACTCTGAATCTCTGGCTTTGAGGTAACACATTTTGCAATCGTCAGTCCTTCCCCCATCTAGATAATTAACTTTTCATCATCGCTTACAGTAAAAAAGAGCATCCCAGCAATACTTTCTGAATTTCAATTTGGCATGTTTCCTGCAGACAGTAAGTGCTTTTCTGTTTCTACTTCGCCTCGTCTCACATTGACCGCTGACAGACTTACTGGGCAGCCACGGCAAGAATTCGTCTCTGCTGCTGAATCTCTGAGACTGTACAGACACTTTGCTCATTATCAATTCACCATTTCCACTTAGGCCAAAATAGTGGTTTGGTTTACATTTTGGGTTTTGTTTTTCAAGCATTCAATACTGAGAAATGCAAGGTCATTTTAATGTTGGGGGTTTGGGTTTAGCCGTGATGAAACTACTGAGGTTAGTTTTGTATTGTTTTTAGCCATACTTGCGGCATGACTCTAGGGTGGCAATGTCGGTTGGTCAACTTCTCCACCAGACTGAAATATATCAACAATTACTGGAGGAATTGCAATAAAATTGTACAAAACATTAGAGAAAAGACCACACAGAAATAAAAATAATCATTGGCTGTGCCATATAGCATGACCATATATCTGTGTCTAGATTTAATGCTCTACACGCTTGTTCTGAGTGTCCTCTCCATTATCACGAGGGGCTAAAATCCAAGAGCACTATGGCTGAATTCAGTAAAGTCTTGACAAGCTCTGTATCAAATGAAAATAGACAAACAAACACACACACACAAACACACACACACACAAACACAAAGAGTGAGACACAAAAACAACAATGGCAGCCTGCCTGTCAGTGATCCACAGAGAGAAGAAATGGAACAGCTATAAATAATCAATTCACACAGAGAGAGACACACACACACACACACACACACACACAATCACACCATGGCTCAGCTGGATGAACATTTAAGCCAGCTGCACCAACAAAAGATGGGATCCATAACATTGATTGGAACAGCAAACATCTCTCACACACACAGACCATACAATGTCACTAAAAGACATTTAGCAGCTAAAAATAGCCCATAACATCACAATTAAATGTCTGTATGAGACAGAGGCGTAGAGACAGACAGAGAAGCAGACTGCTGATCCCTGATGCTGCAAATTAAGGCGTCTATCTCCTTTCATCTTTGCACACGAATAGGAAAATGGTTTAAATACCCTATGGAGTAAACAAAGTCCCTGAAATAAGCAACACACACACACACACACACACACACACACACACACACACACACCTATATTCCTCCCTTTTTCTGTTTTTTTTTTTACTTTTGGAATAATTTTGTACATTCTTCATACACAGATGAATATATAGGTATGAACATGGCATCTACACTCATTACCCCAGACAGACAAATAAACACACAAAAACACACACATACAAAGTCAGAAACTCATTAACCACAAGCTCTGTGGGAATTCACTTATTACAATAATTACCAAACACAATAATTGCTAATTAGGACCAGACTCATAAAAAACTAAAATAAACAAACACGCACAGTAATTGCCATATCAAACCCTGATAGCGGCAAAAGTCATTGACGTGTGACTTGAGAGTGAAGTACTCTGCAACATGAGGGTGGGAGCGGACCTCACAGAATACTGAACACAGTCCTTAAGACTTTTCTGACACTCACAGCATCCCTTATCAGATTCCTGCCTTTGAAATCGTAAAAAAATCCATCAGAAAGTCGAACGGGGAAAGCATCACACGATCCAAAAAATCCCAGTGCCTCAGAAATTTGACTCGTCAGCATGTGAAACATGAGCCAGAAAAGATCTGGACTATAAAACCAGAATGGGTATGAATGTGTTTAAATAATACATGTATGTTTAATTTCTACATTCAACATTTTTAAGTTTTGTGAGTTTTGTGACAGGACAAAATATGAATCTCTCCAGATTCATTTCTAAAGACTTCACAGATCTCTTGCCGTACTGTAAAAAAAGCAGTTTCTAATATGAAGGGAGCATTTTCTTTGGTACCATAATATTTTCATACTCCAACACACACACACACACACAAACAGAAATAGAGAGTCTTAGTCTTGTTTCCAGTTTGTTTTCCTCAGCTGGCACGCCTTAGGGGGGTCCAGTTTCCTTGGGAACTGCACACACTGCTCTGGGACTCCTAATGTGCAGTGACTACATGTGTGGGAGCATATGTTTGTGTTTACACCAGTAAAATATAACGGTATTCTAGTGGTGTGCACATCGCAAATGCCAAAATGCTAATACCCCATCATGCGCCATTTACACAGTAATCCTCACCTGAAACTCGACTGTTGACCTGCTATCCAATCACAGCCCGGGACCAAATGCCAAGTCTGTTACCAACAAGCCCAGAGTACCAATAAAATCAGCCCGCTGCGATCGCTGCCAATGATAGCGAGCGCCAGTAATGCCTGTGTGTGTGTGTGTGTGTGTGTGTGTGTGTGTGTGTGTGTGTGTGTGTGTGTGTGTTCATGCTCACTCAACCTTCAAAGAACAGGCCGGTGATAGTCAGAGAGCTCATTTCCCTAATGTAAACACTTCAGTAAAGACACACACACACACACACATAAAGCGAGGCCGAGTTAATCGTATTCTCTTGAGCTGTGAGCGTTTCAGAGCTCTGTTGTCTCTCCTCTGGCACGGGGCCAGTGGAGGAAGCCACCGGGTCCCTGCGTCCATGTTTCCTTCTTGTCCATTTATCAGAGGACATCATCTACTCTCAAGTTTCTCAATCGAGGATTATTCCATCATTAGACCTCCCACTTTCCCTGTTATTTGTTATCTTTTTAGCTTTATCACTGAACAGGAAAACGTAATTTAGCTCTTCTTTTGTCTCTGTGCTCTTGTCCTCAGCCTCACACCTCTGCCTGTTTTGCAGCCCTCCCTCACTTTGTTGCCAGTGAAAACAGGACAAAAGCTTGAATGGCAGAAGCAGCAGCGGGGCCTGTTCCATTTCCTTGTCGTCCTGATAAGAGCAGAGGCTAATCGCTTATGTGGACTTTTCCCTCGCTTCCTCTCCCTCCGACTCTCTCTCTCTTTCTATCAATCAAATATCGCCATCATAATGGAAAAGCATACATCCATCATCTGGTGTGAGACTCAACGCATTGAGTCTGTTCCTTAACGACTGTTTTAAATGCAAACACACAGTCGCCCCCCCCCCCCCCATCACACAGCAGATCCAATAACTGTTGACAGGCGACTGAACAGTCAGTCTGCCATCCAGGAAAGGTTACGCTGACAGGTAGAGAATGAAAGCTCCACAGGTGACTGACTGTGCTGTAAAGACACTGCTCAGTGGTAAATGGTGGAAGATACAGTACAAAACCATGCTTACACAGTAAAGCCTGTATAGGGAGGCTTTAAATTAGAATTGATTTTGTGGTTTTAGGATCAGGTTTTACGGAGCAGGGAGTGTGCTGATCTCAGATCAGTCCCCCAAGATCCTCTCACTCATGGGGATCAGAGGCCGAACTGTCCTGATTGATGAGGAAAACAGTCATATCTTTTTCTTTCCCATATTTTACCCCGCAGTTCTGTTTTTCCCAAACAGAGCCGGACACACACTGGAGTTTACACATGGACTGTCCTGATTCACGTCACATACATATGGATGTGTGAAGCAGACGAATGCAATCAAGCAGAACTCTGTGCTGATAGGCGTGTGTCTGCATACAAAATATTGACTTTCCAAAGTCCAATGCAGTAAAAATGACAGAATAATTTACATTTCTACATTAACAATCGTTAAAATTACTATGTGTAACATGGAAAGGGTGATTCGTAGAGATAATTATCACCCAACTCTGCCGGCTCTGCTTTTTACTGTCTTTTATCTTATTTTTGGGAGGGTTTTTTCAGTGAGAAAGTTCTGATAAATCCTCTGTATACTACCTATACTATCTGTAACTGCTGGCTGTGTATATAATAAACTCTTTACTAACACATTCACAACATTATGCATATCTATATCTACTGTATATGGGATCTGGTCTGTTTCATCTCAATAAAAACTGCAGCTTTTAGGCATAACCTGCCCCATGCTGACGCCCTGATCTCACCTCTCTACTCCACATGGGCTGACAAAGTAGGAGGTGGTGAGACTTAATATCCCCTGTTGTCATCCCGCTCATTAATAACCACTCAGCAGAGAGACAAGTGTCATCGCATCCCTACTCCTACTCTGTGCCTCTCTCACACACCTCATTTCCTTTATATAATGAGTGTCGGTTTAGACGAGGTGCTCATGCAATGGCAACTGTCTCCCAACTACTGAACCAGCAGTGTCCATTACATAATATTGTTTAACAGCTCAATATCGGTGCAAACAACGTCTAAAAGGGAGGAAGGTTGAAAGGCAGAAGGAATCCATGATCTTTGTATATTCATGGGTAAATAAATGGACAGCATATTTTCACACTTTCACACATTTCCACAGAGACCTTTGAGAAATGTTGTGATGCACTGCATAGCAGGTCAAAGCAATCTTTAGTTGTTCTTCCAAAGAACATTAACTGTGCTAAAAAGGTGTTGCCCTCTAATTCCAAGCGTGTCAGTGCCTGTTGGTGGTATTCAAGTGGGTTTCCAGACTGCTTCAGGATGCATCCCTGCTGATTTCTCCTCATCACGGCCCCACCACACTATCAGCTGCTGGGGAGTTGGCACCACACACACACCACAAGCTCGATTTCTCGTAAACCCTAACAGCACTTTGCAATGAAATAATTCACAAACACTTAGAGCAGTGGCCTCCATTTATCAAACGAGTCACTCAAACTGATCTTAAAATGAACATGAATATAAAATTGTTTCTTGAACTGCTGCCAAACTCAAAGCTGTGCATATTTATAAGCATACTGTATATAGTGTGCCCAATGCAAACCAACTCCCAATGACCAAGAAACAATGCTGAAATACCTAAGCCACAGTCATACTACTACACACAATAAAATCACGTTAAATATCACCACGTCAGTGATAAGCATCATACTCAGTTTCTCATATTTTACTTCTGCTGAACCAAACACAGTGAGCAAGATGACCTGAGTAATCTGTTTACAACCTGATGAATATCAAATACAAGCCACACCTGAAACAAACCTAATACAATCACAGACTTTTAGTGTTTTTTTACTGAGCAGTACTGCCTTTCCCTTTCTGAAAGAGATTAACTTCATGCAACCAGCCCAGCAGAGATTACACGAACAGGAGCACAGTGTCTCCATCTGGTTCTGTTCTGTTAGCTTGTACCATACCTCCGATTAGTGCTTTGTCATTGTCGGGTTCAGATTAGGATTAACCCAACTAACACAGCAGTGGTTTATGTGTGTGTGTGTCTGTGTGTGTGTGTGCACCACCAACATGGCTATACACAGCATTTTCAGGTATGAGAATTTATTTTTTTCTTTATTTTTCCTCATAGGCAGAGAGAAATAGAGACTAGGCCTATACTGGTAAGATGTCAGTATCACAAGCATTCGTAAAAAGAAGGGTATGAAGTTGTAATGTCCTTAAAGGAATTTAGTCCCACGTTGAAATAAATCAGCGTCATTTCCAAGGTTGGAGGACACAGGTCTATTAATACGTCTGACGGAGCTAAATGTGTGTGTTTGTCTCTCTTTGACCTGCCATGACAAACCCAGCTGCGCTCTTATCACTGTCAGTGCGAGCATGTCCGGGTCATGTTCCCATAGCAACCAGGACAAGATAACTTTATAAGTTTACAAATGATTGAAAAAGCACCACCTCAAAAGTTCAACAAAAGGTCCCTGGCAAGACTCAAACCATGGTCAGCATCTTGCATCTTGCATTGTAGCGAGTAATGTAACAGTTATGTTTTATTCCATCAATGTCCTTACATCCTGGTGTAAGGTGTAACTGAGTGGAGGTCTCTGGAAGTCCTGGCGACATGTGATAGCAGCCTTTGTCACACTGTACACCTGATACAAAACGTCTGAAAAGCCGTGGAGGTGGAGCTGATTAACGCTCTTTGAACCATTTATCTCAATGTTGCTCTCTCACTGTATCTGCCTCTTTCTTCTTCAACTCTTAAAAGAGTCAAACAAATAAAAAAGACAGAGGGAACAAGAGAAAAGGGAAAATGAGAACAAGAACTGGAGGGGGGGGGTATAATGGCCTTTCATGAAGATTGTCGCATGTTTGACATGAAAAGCCCTGAGAACTCAGGAAATTGGCTTGGCCTATTTTGGGTTAAGGAGCTCTGGGCATATCGGTGACTGCGGGGTGAAATGAGAGAGGCCCCGAGGTGCAGCGATGGATGGAGGCAAGGGAGACCAGTGGTGGGTAAGGTCAAAACTGGAAGAAAAACCGTTTAATAAAATGAGTAACAGAGCAGAGTAGATGTGAAAAAGTATATTTGTTTCAAGGTCAATTGATCAGTAGATTGTTCAAAAGATCAGCTGACATGTGAGACCCACAAAGGGCTTTTGTCAAATCTAATTTGTCCTGTTGATAGACTTAAAATGTTTTATCTTAATAATGTGATGCATGGAAAATTCCTCTATTTAACTGGGAATTTCCTTTATGTAATTTACTCAAAGCCAAAAATGTCAACCTCCTTGTGGCAGTAAAAGAAAAGTCAGACAGTCAAGTCAATCCTCGGGGAACCATGAATGTCTGTTCAAAATGTAATGGCTATCCATCCTATAGGCCGGTTGTTGAGATACTTCAGTCTGGATCAAAGAGATGGACCAACTGACACCTGGCATATTGTAGCTCATCAACATTTTTTATTTTAAAATATATTTTTTTTGTATCATAGTTTACCTTTCCAATATCCTAAACATGTCACCTAATACATGTAATCACAAGCGTTATGAATATTAACAGTAAATAGTGTTTCGCATCCTAATTAGTTAATGCAGTTTTTTTGTTTTTACTGATTTCTGATTGCAATTACTTGTTTTAACGTAAATTAATTCAGCACTGATAAACATAATCTCGTATTTTAAAGTTTTTGTTAATTAAAAGGCTGTTCATCAAAGAGTTACTGTAATACCAACCCCCTCCATGAAACACAAGCACACTGCAGCTGAAAGGCACCATTTTTGATTATTGAGCTACAGTAGGCATTTCTGTCCTGCTTCCCATTTAATCAGTACTCCCATTGATTTCCTGGATCAGCCGTCTGCAGTGATTTCCACATATAAAACCATCAACTGTCTCTCTCCCTCCAATCCACCTTCTCATCTCTCCATTTGTCTGCCGGTCTACCCATCGCAATCCATCTAAGACACCTTTCCCATAATGCCTATGCTATGCTCTTATAGTAATCAGCTAAGCATCTGTGCATGAGTGAAATAACAACACACACTCTCCCATAATGGGTTATGGAAGGAGGCCATTCAGTACAAAATCTGTCTCGCGCTTCGGTCTCCAATCCTCCACATGGGCCCGGCCTCACAGCAGGACAACAGGCCGGTAGCCAAACACACACACACACACACACACACACACACACACACACATACATACACACACCCATTCAGAGGTTCATATGCTGATCCAACACGCTCTAAGAGGATGGCAGAAATAAGCAACGGGCACCTGACTGTGCCTTGTACCCTGGCAAGGTAAGGCCATGGTAGCTATGAATGAAATAAGCTGGCGTCAAACACAAGTGAGCGAGAAATTGCATTTAACCAGCCTTGGCCTCTGATTGAGGGCAACAGAATACCAGGATAAAATAGATACGAGTGGACGGAAAGACAGCAGGATTCAGAAAGTAAATGGCTGGCTCAGTTGGGAGTACAAGACTAGAAAGCACTAATGAGGAACATTTGGAAAAACTGAGGGCAGTGATGCATGAGGTATGTGGAGGGAAGAGCTGACTAAGTGTGGAACATGTAAATAGAAAAGCAAAGGAAAGAGCGCACATTATAAGCGGGCATTCATAGGCATGTGTAGAGGAAGTAGGACAGCGGTCACACGAGGCTGGCGCTGGGCGTGGACAGCTGGCTCGCCCAGTTGGTGGCAGGCAGACTCGGAGTGGACACCTTCTGCCACTCCCATTTGGCGTCTGTCTTGCCATACTGATGCACACGTGCTGATGCTCCCAGAGCGCCACGCTGCGATTCAGTGTGTCCATAAGGTCATTGTGATGACCACATACGTGGGCATCATCCCCATGTATGTTTATTTGTATGCATCAGTCGATTAGTCGACACTGTTTTCTGACATATCGTAGACCTGATGGCAAACATTTGCTGGTTCCATGTTCTCAAACGTGAGGATTTATTATCATTATGACGACTATGAAGAACTTCGAAATCGCGAGCTTGGGCTCTGAAAAATGATGGGTATTTTTTCACTGTCCGGTACAGACTAAATGATTAATCAGTTAATTGAAAAACATTTGAGACATTAATCAGTACTGAAAGTAGAAGTTAGTCACAGCCCTGCTTCCAATATTTAACCTACATCCCATAAAAGCTTTAATATCAATTCCATCAACTGATGTTCAACCCTGTCCAACACAAAACAAAAACAATGAAAAGTCGCTCTACTCTATCAGCGCTAAAAACAATAATACACACATACAAACAACAACTCCTGCAATACAGGATATTCTCTGCTTCCTGGATTAGGCTTAAAGGCATTTTCACACACTCATCTGACGCTGCACTTGGAGTCTATTCACCACCACACTCAGACATCCAATACAAGTGAAACCACTGTTCATAGCCTTTTTATTAACGTTATCTATCGAACTAACCTCACAGACGGGCGGCCCTGTAGCCCGAGGCACTGCTGCCGATTGGTAACCAGCGACAAGGGAGAGCAGGGCTCACATTTATTGTGCTCATTGGTTTGACTGGTTGTGTTAGCATGCAGTGTTGCACACTGGAGCCCAAATGAGAGAACTGGTTCATCGATCTTAACATGAGCGGATTCTTAACTGAGCCGGACTTCAAGGACAGAGTTGTCCTACATTGTTTGGAAAAGGCTGGGTCGACTGTTCAAGAAAGATCAACTAACTGAGCTGTAATCTCTCAGCGTCTCCATCAGGAGTTTATTTCCGAGAGACATACATGTCATTGTAAGTTCAAGGTCTGTCTCAGTACACAACTGTGGCCTCGTTGCTTTCTTTTTGTCTATTATCCTTGCAATCCAAAGATGAATAGACCTCCATGTCCCGTGACAACAAACCAGAACATTAAAAAGAGGAGTGAAGCCAAGACTTCAGATTGGGATCTGTGGGACACTCCAGGGTCTCAAATATCACATTTTTATGCTGATAATATCAGGTGAAGTAGGACAGAGCTGTGTGGAAAGCTGAACAGGCTACGCATGAAACTGGAATACTAACACAAAGTGGTGAACAACATCAGCTGTGAAACACGCTGGCCTGGGCTTTCAAATCCGAGCCATCACAGATTGCATGTATTTGCTGTTTGAGCATACCTGCCCTCAGGCTTTCTGCACAGACAAAACACTCCTCATACATACTTAAAAAGGTCTTCGATGTAAAGGTCTGGTGACTGTAATTTATCTGCATACGTTATAATACTATAATTTATATTTATAATAGTAAAAACTGTAATAACAGAGGGATATTAAATACTGTAAAACTAGGGGGGTATTTCTTTCAGCACAGTATTGATCATCACAGCGTAAACTGTGCCACTCACAAAGAAACTAACTTCTCACCACTGTCAAAGACGAGTAACCATCATTCAATTTAGACAAGCATCTCTCATTGTTACAAGGGCACATCAGTCCGCATCATCGGAGCTGATTCTGGGTCAATCCCCACCCCACTTCCTCAGCCCCCTTCCTCATTTCCCTTCCCTCCCCCCGCGTCTGCTCTGTCTGCTGCTCCATGGGGGGAGGTGGAGGCACAAGAAAGAATCAAATTAGCTTCCTTTCCTACATTTTCATGACAGACGGCCTTGTCAAGGTCAGGGAGGTGATAACCAATTTCTGCTTGATTCCAATTAACTTCAACAAGCGCTGGCCATTAGGATAGCATTTGGGTTTTTTTTTTTATGGATGCCGGATGCTTTTACTCAAAGTGCTTCTTTGACTGAGTGTAATTTTAGTATGGGCCACCGTGTGAATACCTATAATCTGGGGTGTTATATTTACGCAACTGACAGATCCAAAACTTTGTCACACAATTGATCCGGTGTCACACTAAATTGTCGCAATAGCACTGGGAGACCCAGTATGGAGTTCATTAAAAGATCAAAGATTCAAAGTGGCAACAAGAAGCAGTCTTTAATAAAGATTAAAGACAAAAAGCCAAAAATGTGGTTGTGTTCCCATTTTGCTTTTAATTTAGCACCCTGAGCTAGTAAAATAAATGTTTTCACATGAGAAATCTGATATACTGTATGTGGCTGTATTAAGTTTTTTCACAAGTGAAACAATGTTTAACCCCATTTCCCTGTAACATGTGATTTCAAACGTGAAATATCTAAACATCACATGGGCTTATATGTGAATTATTCAAATGTGAAACTGTTTTTTTTTACATGTTCTCTGATAGTTTACACGAACAGGCTTAGTAAACCCATAAAGGCACCAACTGCAGCCCACACAACCACACAAAATACTAAGGATCGTACAATATTTGTGTGTTTTGGTGGTATATTTCAAGAGTATAAAAAGGTCACAAGTCAAACAAACACACAGCAGCCAAAACCTGAGGTTGTGTTCGCCTTGTCCTTTCACACACAGTCTACAACGCACGCTGCTGAGCTGCAGACTGCTGCCATGACTCTGCTCGTCTGCCTGCCTCCCTGGAGGGCCGGTTAGCATTACCATCAGCCCAGACTCCCACTGTCAGACAGCGCTCAGTACGAGTGCTAATGCAGCCAGCCACTGTCTGTCTGTCTGTCTGTCTGTCTGCAGGAATGTGGACTTAGCCAGGGGCTGAAGACCAGGCTTTTCTGTCAGGTACATGCACACACACGTGTATTCACCTTGAAAGTCTGTGCAGAGGTGTATGAGGTTAGGTGATGTATCAAAACAAGGGCTATAACATTGGAATGATGATTATGAGTCTGATGAATGGTGGAGCAGACAAGATAATGAGCTGCAGCTAAATCTGGCCAATGCAATTTTTCTATCAGAAAGGGTGTTTTTGGAAAGCAGGATAATCTAGACTAAGAGTCTACCGCCATGCGTGCGGGTGTAATGTTTACCATATTACCCATTATTAGCACTAAACACAAAGTACAGCCGAGGCAGATGTCACTGGGTTGGCAGGTATTTGGTCATAAACAAAAGTGTTGGATAAATTCAATTATAAAGTAGACAAATTCCAGTTCATCAGTTATTTTCGTGCTGAATTCAGCAGTTTTAAAGCCTCGCCCTGCTGTCATCTCTCTCCATTCACACACACACAACCAAAACAAACTCAGACACAAACTCCAGCAGTGATTAAGATACTTAGTGCTGAAGGTGATTATGGGCCAGCTGGTCACTCACACACACACACACACACACACACACACACACACACACACACACACACACACACACCCCTTCACATCTAACAGACACTGACAGCAGCTCTACTGAAGCATGCACACAAACACATACTGTAGTACACAGTCTGAATTTGTGCCAGAGTTCTTCACATCTTTTGTCTTTTCTACAATATCTACACTTCCTCACCAAGCTAAATCCAATTTTCCTGTCTGGGGACGGCACACAAGGCTAAATAAAAATCGCATACAGTAATTCAGGAGGAAAAACATTGTGAATATGAATAAATCCATTTCAGATGGACACAGAGACAGAGAGCACAGTAAAGCTCCTTCAGGAGCATTTTAGAGGCTGAGGAAAGACGTGTGTGTGTGTTAAAGAGTATGTTTAAAGAGGCACAAAAGAAATAAAGTGATTAATAAGAGAGTAGGAAGACACTGCTACCACTTATTTACAGGCCAGTCATGTTATATTTCAGAAGAGAATATAGTTTTAGATCATTTAGAAAGAACATTCAACATTAAAAACAGAGAAGTGAATTAACTCTATACAGTCTAGACACAACACCTGAGGGCTTCCATCTCTCTGCCTCTTCTTCTCTCCGCGGGAATATGGCAAGCACGTGCAGCTGTGCCCAAATTATTCATACGCACGATGCTCACACGCACACGCACACACACACACACACACACACACACACACACACACACACGCTCGTACGCACACATGGACGCGCCCTTGCAGACACACACTGATTGCATGTTTGGCTAAGAGTTCGTATTTGCACGCTACAGTAGCCCTTTTGACAACGGAAGAGACACTTGCTCCTTTTTGCCCTCCGCCCCCCTCCGTCCACCACCGTCCTCTTTGATTTTTCTTTGTATTTGTTGTGTTGAATTGCAGGAAGCATCGCATTGGGGAGTAGTTCATAAAACAAAGACGACATCAGAAATTGACTGTACAAACGTCTTTCTTTCGCCCCTTCCTGTCTACGGTACTCTCTGAAAATAGAGCCGATTCCTCATCCCCCATTTACCCTCCAATTCACTGCCCTTGCTCAGTGTGTCTTTATCTTTATGTGTGTGTGAGTGTGTGCAAGCTCAGCACAGAGCACAAAGACCTGCAGTGACATCAGACTCATTCACACTGTGTCCTCTGTCTACGCTCACCCGAGAGGTGCTCTGTTTAAAGGGCCTCTGCTACGCTTCATCCCCCCTCCCCACACACACACACACACACACACAGAACCCCTGTGATTTCTAAGTGACCACAATGTCAACACACATAAATTGGTTATATAGTTTATCAAAATATGCAGACCACAGAAATGTTTTTAACCCTCACCAAAATGCTAAAGAATGAGGAAATTAATTATTTTCTGTGCTGATCACGCAATTTGTAAAAAAAAAAAAAAAAAAAAAGGTTTTCTTGTGTCAAAGAATGATGAATGATTATAATTAGGCCTGTTTAGAAGCCAGCTCCAGCTGACATATGATGAGACCCTGATAACAGGAAAATGCAAATGTTCATACTGAAGCGCCTTTCATTCTTCACTGAATTCAAATGGATGAATTCAAATAAATACAAATCTGTGTGTGTCTTGTGTGTGTGTGTGTGTGTGTGTGTGTGTGTGTGTGCGTGCATGCATGTGCAAGAGTAGGCGAATAGGAGGTGGAAGGAGCTGGGGGGAGAGAAAGCTGGTTACATTCCAGCATTTTGGTCACAGTTTCACGCTTTATTTTGTTCAAAGTGCAGACAAGCTTGAGCAAGAGGAAATAAAAGGATGAGGCAAACGTTTAGAGAGCAGTTTGTGTTGACGTGTCATCAGTTAGCACGTAACACGTGTTGCCAGGATCCATGTGTGTTTTCCCATTTTTAGTCAGGAACAGGCCTTTTTTGTCACAGAATAGAAGAAAAACAATTTATAAAGTAAGACTTTAATCGCTGCTCTCTTTCAGGCTACACAGCACTAGTCTGATTCCTAGAAGGCTTATAAAAAATGGCCCGGGGCTTAACTTCAAGTCCATTTTTCTTTCAGTTTTACTGTCTCACTGAGGATTCAGCGTTCAGTCAGGATCATCAGCAGCTCACACAGCAGGAAGTGAACAGGAAGTGCGGATAGTCCGACGGCAGCCTTACAGGAAATCATTCTGCAACAGCAGCAAACCATTCGGGAGTGCTGATGCACTTAACAGGGAGACGAGTTGCACAACTCCTTTTAATGCCAAAGCCAATGCCATGTCCCTTACATTTCCGATGTGTTGCTTCAAACACACAAGCTATGGGGTAATAAATTCTAGCCTATCAGGATCCATGCACACAATCACCACATTGATAGTCAGACCATCTCAGAAACACAATCCAGTAGCTCTATTATATACTTGTCATCAGATGTGTCATTAAGAGGAGTTGTGTTATTGTTTGGAAAACCAGGATTAACAAGTGTAGCTCGGCAACCTCACAAACGTCTTTGTCCTGCAGACCGTTTTCACCTCCTCAGCCACAATCTGCTTATAAAGCCCCTGAGCCTGTAGAGCCTGGTTATGCAACAACAGTTACTACTGTTAGAAAACAGTTGATGAGCAAAACACCTTGTACTACTCTTTTTGGAGCCCATAACTGTCATGAAATGTAATTGCCTTCAGCACATCACTTTGTTATTTGGTTTAAACATGGATCCATGATGTACCTATCAACTGTCAGGCCCTGTGTCAGAGGTTTCTTTCCTCTTCACTGCAGTGACACATGCACATACAGTACATACTGCACACCCAATGCTAAGCAATTTCTGGACAGGCAGCTTCTTCAGCACTCTTGCCACAAAAGCCATTCACACAGAACTGTTAGGTCAAATAGATTTGAAGGGCAACCACAGCAGAAAAACATGTGACCAGCAGGCTGACGTGAGGAGGAAGTGATGCACAACTGCGGACAGCCAACTCGGGCGTGTGCTCTGTCATGTTTCCTGCTCATCTTCCCTCGGGTTGAGGCCGAATCGGTGATTGGAAACAACTTCATCGGCGACTCCCATCAACAAAGCCAAACTGCTTTCACTTGTAGGAATGTAAATCTGCAGCAAGCTGCTCCATGGGGGGGGGGTGAATGTCAAGACCAAGTGTAAGAATGCACTCATGAGGAGATTACATTGCAGCACTACCCTGTGACCAGTACATACTGTTTGCTGATACCCTTGTCTCACACATAAAAACACACACAATTTCCCACCAGAGTCCAGCCATTTTAAAGGCAACCCCCTGGGGAGGTGTGGAACCCAGACAGAGCCTGTGTGGCAAACTGTTAACACACACACACACACAGGAAACAGGCGAGACTGGTAGCCTACACAGGACATACGTCCAACAACAAAAAAACGCCGCCTTTTTTTTTTTTTTTAAACTCCCATTTAAAGTCTTTGTGTATCAGCTGTGAGGGGCCCCTTCCGCAGTTGTATTCCGCTACTCCTGTTTTGTTTTGAAGCCAGTGTTTTGGTCGTGGGGTTGGCAAAGGTCTGCAGCATTTTTAATCAGGAGAAAACTTTTGTGTTTCTGCAAAGCACTATTTTGGACTGGTTGATCACCATGTTTTTAGAAGACCAAAGAGAGAGATCAAAGCTAAGCCTTTTGCTCATCTGAGCTCCCATCGCCTTTAAGCCAAAATGCTCTGCGTCATCACTGTCCAAAATACTCCAGTCATCCACATGTGGGGTCTGAAAGAACACTGAATATTTTGTGCTCTATTTGCAGGGGCTTTATATATATTTTCCATTCAGCCTGATTACTGTCATCATCTTGAACCACAAATGCGTGAGACAATGACGAACAATGAATCATTTCTTGCCGATTCCTCGGGTCATTTTTCGGCAAAGGGCCTCAAATCAGACAGAGAGGAAAGCCTCGAGGAAAAGTCTGTTAAGGTGAGAACATCAAGCAGTAGTCACAAGGTCAAAGACCAGAGCAGCACTAAACAGATTTGTCTTTGTGTCTATTTATACACAGCTATGGATGACTTAGCACTTTAGTGGAAGACAAGAGTGGCTCGCCGGTCTGAGATGAGTAAGTGGCAGAGCTGCAGAGAAAACGGCGAGAGAGAGATCGATATGCAAATGAAAATGTGCACAATGCTCGTAACTCTCGCGCCAAGTTACACCCAGCGTACATGCATACACACAAAAGCTGAATTATTGACATTTACAGTAGCACGTGCACGCTCGGAGCCGGCCTCAACATAAAGCTTTCAATCTGGGGCAAACGCAGCACTCAACATAAGATCAACGAGAGGAGGAGGCACCCTCGAGGTGAAGTGAAACTGCACACATGTCTGCGCCGGAGTTTGAGCGTGTGTGGGGGTTGAAACGGGTGAGACTGAGAAAATGTAGGAGTCGTCTCATTCTTATAGCCTGTTTGCATCCGACTGAGCTTATGTTGTAAGTGAATGCAGCTGCATAGAGATGAAACAGCCCAGCCGGACGCAATTTAACGACGGCCACTTAGTAGGGAGTTGCATTACATGCATCTCGCCGTGTTTGACTCCACTGCAATGCACAATCATTCACTTGAGGGTGTGTGTGCCTGTGTGTGTGTGTGTGTCATATCGACATCCATTCCTCAGGCAGGTCAGGTCTGAATGCACGATTGTAGGTCATGTCCCAGGTTATACAGACATTGTTTGGGGCAGGCAGTGCAGACATTCAGGAAATGGATGCTGGCGACTCAGACTGTGTGTGTGTGTGTGTGTGTGTGTGTGTTGGTTTGCCCTCCCGCCAACCCCATTGCCCTCCAAATGCATACTCGCACACGCACACACTAGCACAGAGTCCTAAGCTTTACGCAGTCTGCCAGAGGGCTGCACAACATGGGAGCAATTAAACACCATCCTCTCTTATCTTATCAGCGGCAGACTTTCTCTGGGAAAAAAAAACAAAAAAGAGAGACGCTCGGCGATCATTGGGAAAACCGTCGCTTATGCGGCAGGAAGTTATCCTTCTCCGGGTGTTTATTTGTGGGCTTCCCATTTCCTGTCAAACACACAGGCCCCTTTAGTGGCACTCACAAGGCACGTAAAAACACACACAGATCACACATGATGAAAAGGAGCAGGGCTAGCTCGCCCACCAGTGTGGTCACGTAATTACACAAACTCTGTTTAATTACAACGTGAAGTTCATGCTTATAAAACTAATTTAAAAGAGGCTGATGTGATTATAATGATTGGCCTCATTTTGCAGAGGTAAATGTGAGTATAGTAGTTGACAGCAATGAAAATATCCTTACACACTGATGATCATTTCAATATTGCATCGCCAAAAAGAAAATGGAGACGGCTAAACACACACAGGCATACGCTTGGCCAGCGTGGTGATATCAGTCACCTTCACTCATTCAGTTACAGTCCGTCAACAAGCCTCTGAGTTGCTCTCCAGACTTGAATCAATAACTTCAGTTGAGCAGCAGCCACCAGCTGTCCCCGTGGCTTCTCTTTTCACCTTTCTCTCTTTGCTTTTTTTGTCAGCACCACCTACCCCACTTCCTGTTACAGTTGCCGCTGTGAACAAGCACAAAGGAGATTCACTCGGCGGCTGATTGACAAGTGGCTCTGAAACCTCCCCTGGGGAAATGGGGCCATCGGTTGTAAGGTTCATCTTAAAAGGCTGCTCCCCCATCCCCTAACCCCCACTAAGTTCAATCAATGGTTCCCAAACTGAGGTTGGAGGACCTCAAAAGGGGTCTCTTTTGTAGAGTAGTTACATTTCACTATTACTTTGTTGCAGTTGCTTTACATTTTTCACAATTAGAGGGTGTGTGGAGGCCAGAGTTTCACTCCTTGCATCTGTATTATAAAAGGGGACAACAATCTCCTCATGAAGGCCTCTCAATATGACCCATTGAGATTCATTAGCTGGTGTGACAGAGTTTGGGTGGGTCCGAGTGAAAGGACAGCGGGGTCTGTCAGACCACCGCCTCGGCCTCCACACACTGCAGAGCGAGGACGGACGCAGCCACAATCACGCTCAAGACGAGCCTTCCAGTTTTAGAGGCGCCCAGTGCCAGCACATGCACATTTCTATGATCTCTTTCAGTCAGCGTTCAGTCTTGGCACACGCCATCGATGGGCTGCTAATATCTCCTGACAGGAATCCAAAAAGCTGCTCTGCTGCCTGAGCTTTTTTTTTTTGGGATGCATTCCCAACAAAGGCAGTGAGTGACACAGCTCTGGAGGAGAGCCTCTCTTTGTGCTCGATTCATTTGCACAGGCAGGATGACAAAAAAATAAAAATAAAATAAAGACATAAAGAAACAGAAACACCACAAGCCTCTGCTTTCAAAACCTGCCCATGGAGCAAACTCATGCCACATGCGGGTTGGGATGAGGTGAGACTGCAGGTAGCCGCCTGTGAGAATAATGATAGAAAAACTGGCTTGGAGAGAAACGCCCATTCCCCTCCCTGCACCTGGCTGCAGCTGCCCTTCACCTCCGCCGCCGTTAAACCCGCCGCACGCACAACGGACCGGTGCCGTGCCGAGCACCGCCCGTGCACCACGCAGACAAGGTGTAGTGTAACCTGCTGCAGCCCGCACTGAGCGGACACAGCGGGGAACCGTAAAACAAGACAGTAGGTGTGCAGATGCACGGGGCTGAGACACAGTGTGGTCTGCTGCGGCCGGCGGATTTCCAGCGGGCTTACCTCAACGCAACCTTCACGGAGCAGTCGCCCTGGCTCGCCATCGTCGCTTCCACGGCTCACCGACGGGCTGTGCGGTATTTTTTTCGGCTGTGTCGGGGTTTTTTTTTTTTTTTTTGGGTGGGGGGTGCGTGCAGACCGTGCGGGGCTGCGGCGGTGCGGGGTGTCTCAGGTCAGCGGGAGCAGCCGTCAAGACCTGCCGGCGGCGAGCTGCCTCGCCGGGGCTCCTCCTGTCGTCATGTCGGTCTCACCGGTGCGTGCCACATCGCAGAGTTTTAACCGGCTTTTCTCTCTGTCTCTGTCTCTCTCTGTCTCTCTCTGTCTCTGTCTCTCCGTGTCTCGGTCGCTACATCCTGGTTGAAGTGCGTATGAGCGCTCCTCACAAACCACACCGCCGCTCCGAGAGACGCGACGATCACGTTGGGGGTGACGCCGCCTTCAGGGGCTGTCGGAAAATATCGGACTGCCCACCTTTTTAGAGCGTCCCTGCAGAAGCGTAAGGCTTCCCCCCAAAATCAATACCCTCCAATTAACGGCGCACTACAGAGGGATAATGTCACCCATAAATACGGAGGGGAAATAGTAAATAAATAATGATTTACCACTTAACAGACTCGACCCGTTTCCATGGATACTGATGGATGCAATGCTGGCTCAGCTGCTGAGTAATATTTTGCAAATGAAAACATCATAGGCGGAAGAAGTATTCAGATATTTTACTTGAAGGGGTATTCCAGTGATTTAGTATGTCACTTCCATAAAGTTAAGGGGACTCACAAGAGAAATATAAATAAATAAAAAAAAACAATGGTCGAAATTGACGCAGCAAAGAGTCGAAATAAACGGGTTTTTAGCCCCCAGTATGGGTCAAGTTCCAAAAAACACTGGATCCTACATTTTCCCATTATGAAAGTGGATAGCTTCCTTCATTAGATCCTCAATGACCACTTCTTACAAACCCCAAAGGCTTTTTTTGATGACATCCTTATTTTGTCAAAAAAGCTCTATGTATAGTCGGAAAAGACATTATTGTTCCCACAGTTTGAGTTGTAGCCTACTCCTCCTGACAATGAACTGAACTTGATGTGTAAAATCAGTGGAGGGCCACCCCAAAACACAGTAATACCACAATACAAAAAACTAACACAGTGTTTTTGTTGTTTTGTTTACATTCCTCCTGATGCAAATTCAAAAGTTGCACTACAAGAACTATTTGAGGTCATCAGCAGTCACATGACCAAACCATGGTGTTTTTTTATTGTAGCTGGTGATTTTAATCAAACAAACCTCTGTTTTAACCTAATTCCACCAGCATGTCCACACTCCCACCAGGGGGAAAAATGGACCGTGTTTACACAAAATTCTTGGCAGCTACAAAGCCTTCACTCGCCCCCGCTTTGGACAGTCCGACCACATTTCCTTGCTTCTCCTGCCAACTTACTTCCAGCTGATTAAAAGGATCAAACAGACTGGCACATGTTCAGAGGTGCCGCCACCCAGGAGAACCACATCAATCTTGAGAAATATACATAATCTGTGACATCATACATTAGTAAATGTGCTGATGATGTGGTGATCACAAAGGCAACAAAATCATTCCCCAACCGGAAAGCATGGATGAATAGAGATGCCAGGGGCCAAAAAAAAGCTGCCTTTCGGTCAGGTGACAAGGAGGTAAACATCACAGTCGGAGTGAGACTGAAAGCCGAGACATCAGGAGAGACTGGAGAGAGACCTCAACACCAGCAACACCAAAGATATGTGGCAGAACATCACAGGCTACAGAAGCAGCAGCTTCCCCATCATGTGTTACACATTTCATGCTCATCCTTCTCAACAACGGAGACAGAATACAAGTAAAGCTGATGGGCCTGATAACATCTTGAAAGTTGTACAATGTTTGCCTCTGGACCAAGAACAAGTACCTTAAACTTTTACTGAACTTACAGAACAAACATGAGTAAATGTAGTTAAACTCCACCACTGCAGCGGTTAAACCAATTGACTTAACTACACTTTCTATGACCGTACAATATTACGAGGAGTCCCTGAAAGCAGCATAATCGCATTTGATTGACGCGCAGTTCGGCCAACTGCTGCGTTGGCCCCGCCTTCGTTCAGGCACAACAGACCAATCAGCGGGCTCCCTGGGCCTGCGCGTCCCCGCCCAGCGGCACACCCACACCGGGCAGTAAAGATTACAACCTGCAGCGCACCGACGGCCCGCGGACACATCTGAGGTCCGTTAAACTGCCACAGACAGAGGGGGGGGGCGCTTCAAACACCTCCAGGTCAAAGGCTGAAACTCATGCAGAGGTTATTATGTTCGAGCGGGACATGGTTTGGTTTGGATGGGAAGTTACACTCTGCACACTTCCCTCTCCTGCTGAGTCAGAGGTCTTCAAAAGGGGAAGTTGAAGCGCTTTCTCTTAGTTTAGTCAAACAGACACGATGCTTGGTGCAATCCCTGCTCGATCTCTCTCTCTATGTGTTCTTTATTCTCGATTTAAACCCCCTACATTTGTCTAATCTCTCTCAGTCAAACCTCTAACATGCTGATACAACCATGTTTCTGTTGGACTACTTTAAATGATCTATGCAAAGTGACTTCACCACATGTTGGGAGTGTTTCACATCTACACTTGCTGAGAAAACTCCAACTTTTCCAAATATTCAAAATAACTCCCCTATATCTATGACTCATGTTCAAAACTGACTTACCAATGACAGTGTCTGTACAGGGTCTGTACTCCAGCAACTTATTTCCCAATATAACACAAACACAGCTCAGGGAACTGTTTCACAACTCCAGAAACATTATTCAGTGTGACCATATAGAAGCCAGCTCAACCAACTGTGTAGTGGTGAATAACAAACTCTGTTTGTCCCTGCACAGTCACAGTCAACAACCACTTTTATGTAATGAAACACAGTCAGCGAACGGTTGCATGAACTATAAACCCGTTCTGTGTGCACAGAGGAGCTTATGACTCTAACCGTGTGTGTGTGTGTGTGTGTGTGTGTGTGTGTGTGTGTGTGTGTCCCAAGGTCCAGGTGGTGATGTTAGTGCTGCACAGGCAACGTTCCCCTAGAAGCACTCCTGGATATCACGCAAGATTAACATCCAGTTATGAGGATAAAATTACAATCCTCCTAGATGTGCTGGGAACCCGCCACCAGGCACCACGACTGCAAAGCACAACAACAAACAAGGGTGGTGCAGACACACACACACACACACACACACACACCTTATTTCGTCTGGTGAACTTTAAAGTCCAACTTCCACGAACTATTGCATAATTAAGCTGCACATAAGTCCTTTTCATTCCTTTACAGGCATATTTAGAGTTTTCAAAACCATCCTGGCTGATTTTTGCCCTGCCTGCCACCTCCTCCTCAGCACTTTACAATGTGAAAAAAAGCACATTTCATAACCGTACTGTGTGGGTTATAAAACCCTGAAGATATTTTAATATTGCAATTGCCAAACTGCCGCATAATCCCCTTATTTAGGGCTACACAGTCAAAATAACAGCACCCTAATTACATAAGAGGCGTTCAAATACAATCACTCCAGCCGCTCTGGTTTTGTCAGTCACGGTGAAGTCAGCAATTCATTCTCCGGCTTGGATCTGGCACACAAACACACACACAAACACACAAACACACACACAAACACACAAACACACACACAAACACACAAACACACACAAACACACACAAACACACACATCATGAATTTTACTTGATGGTCCTTTTTATCATTTCTGCGGCATGTGATTATATCCTGACCTGAAAATTAGAAGATGACTCATAATTTTAATGTACCACAATCTTTTAGTGGCTATTTTTCAAATGTGGGTCATTTTGAAAAAATACATTTTATTGCCAAGCTGATGGAAAATAATGTAAAGACACTGATAATGCACAAAAACAAAACTCCTTCACTGCCAAATTTCCATCACAGTATGCTACCATAAATACACTATGACATGTCAAACCTATATATCATCCTTGTGTAATAAATTAAGAAATAACTAAGATGCATTAACTGCCATTGAAGTCCAGTGTTCTCTTTCACTGCTCCAACCGATGCATCACGTCGCCTCTTTCAGTGAAAAAGACTAGAAAGGAGACAGAGCGAGAGAGATGGAAGATGAAACTGCACCCTAATGTATTCTCCATCCTTATTCTTTGATGTCTCTATAATCCCTCACATGCGTTTTCTATATTTGGCTTTGAAGCTCCATAAACTAATCCCCCATTCTTTACCGTAACAAAACTGTTGAATTGGCCAGGATTACACAAACACACACATTTGACGACTCACCGGCTGGCAGAGAAAGCGGTGCATCGCCGGAATGAAAAGTTTAATTATGCACAATTGTTTCACGTTTATTCTCTTTGCTTCCCTCCATTTCACTGGCCGAGTCTAACACGTGTGCGCACAGATGTTGGATGGTGTCCATGTTTTATGTTTGCATGTGTGTGAGCCGGAGCTGCTTATGTGGTTTAGATTTATGTGTGTCAGCTGCAGTGGCATGAAGCAGAGCAGGTCCTTGCCAGTTCTCGGCAGTCCAAGACCCCCTGTGGTGTTTTGTCCCATCACCCTGCAGAGCTCAGCTTTCACTGCCTACAGTGGAAGTATTCAAAGAATATAATTTTCTGAAATATGTTTTTTTTTTTTTTTTCATTATCATGCCCAGAGTTAGATGAGAGGATTGATACACTCTCATATCTGTCCTTTATATATAAGGCTACAGCCTCGTAGCTTAGCATAGAGGCTGTAAACAGGGGAAACAGAAGGCGTGGCTCCGTCCAAAGGTAACAAAATCCACATACCAGCGCCTCTGAAGCTCACTCACACACTTAAATCTTATACACTATAAGAAATGATACAAACAAGATAGTACAACATTTAAACTGTATCCTGATATGATAATATGTAGTTTGATTTTCATTCTCTGATGTTATATCGATGAATCTTCCAGGTTTACCACCCCTTCGTGTCACTTTTGTGCTTAGCATATTTAGAAAAAGCTACATACAGTACTTAAAGGGTGCATGTCCATAAGCCCAGAAGAGCCTGTGTGTAGATCATACATGTATTAACACACAGATCACAAGCCACCAGGGGATATAATGGTGGTCAGCGATCAGTGATGAGTCACAAACATGATCTCCTGTAGAGAAGACCTACATTCCAGCTTCCTTCCCCGGGGCACACGCTGACCCACACTTTGCCCGTTTCTGTCCGGGCTCTGGTGCTTCCTGCTGGGCCGTGATGGGGCGGCGGCGGCTGGGGTTGAGGCTGGAGGGTGAAGGGTGGCACATAGTGCTACTGCTGTAGCCTCGGGGTGTTTCAGAGAGGTAGTGACGCTCATTGACTGAGTTACTGCTGCATCACAGGGCATGAGGTCAGTGTGTGTGTGTGTGTGTGTGTGTGTGTGATGAGAGGAGGAGGTTAACAGGGAGTTGTTCTTTGGTCCCCTGCCCCAAGCCCATTGCATACTTTTACTCACACATTCACAAAAGACTAATAGAGTTCTTCTGTGACAGCTGACCCCCCCCAGCTCCAGGAACAAGCTGCCCCGACTTCTTTAAACATAGAAAATAACAATTTATGTGATACTCAAAAGTTTGGTATTCATTCTGTGAACACAAAATGTTAATCAGGGTGGAAAATATCACCCATAATACTCAATAATTTGGAATTCTGGAAAAAATCCACTTCCTGAAATAAAACTAAACATAATTTGAACTGAATCTAGTTTCAGTGACTCGCTATAGTTTTGATCTGTCAAATTAGTGTTAAATTAGTAAAATAACCTAATTATTTAGTGAGCTCTGTCATCTTACCCCATCACCTACCCTCTCATCTCTCTGAGGGCATCCTGCGCCTCGTTTCTATGGAAACAGCCTCAAAAGAAGGCAGGCAGAAAGGGACAGGAAGAGGTGCTGAAATGGCAGAAAAGCCTCTTTGTGCTCTCAGAGACTCTCATGGTAAATAGGCCTAAAGAGGGTGCATGGGGTTAATCACACACATATGCACAACTTCCACCTCAGGCAAAATGGAAGATACTTAAAGGAGCATCACCAGACTCCGGGATTCCCCCAGAAACCATCGAACAAGACCCCTATAGATAACTTTTACAAAGGGACAGTTTAAAAGTTTTTTATTTATCTGTTTTTATTTCAACACTCTGTGTGCAGCATCTGTTAAAAGAGAGTTTCTCTCGTAAAATAGATGGAATTTATTTGATCAACATCTACTGTATGTGAACAGACCAGTGTCAGGGAGGTCGTGCTCATGATCTGCAGTCTTTTCACTGTTATGGATCATTATAGTTGATGTATCCAATTAGAGAGCTGAGACTAAGAGAGCTGTTGGATCACATTATGCATTCATAGAACAAACTCAGGCAAGCACACACGCACAATATAAAAACACGCACATGCCCAAGGAAAGCATAAAATCCCAACCTCTTTCTCGTCTACAAGCATCCCATAAAGAAACACGCACACAGCCTTACACACACACATGAAATCCACACTCCATTCTGTATCGGAAAATTGGATTGCTGCACCCGAATAACTTGATTATAAACAGCCTCCCTCTCACTCCGGGGCGGTATCACTTAATAAAGCTAAGTGCATTGACACACCAGTGCCCACACTCATACACAATCAAAGACATGTGCACGCACACCGCTGCAGATGTATATATCAACCTATTACGTGTACTAGAGCAACAGTACACTGGGACTAAACGAAGAGCAAACAAACATCACACGTCTCAGGGAAAACTATGGATTCTTGGTCAAAAAGCAGGCTCAATGAAGACATTACACAGTCAGCGAGGGGCTTTGTGCAATTAAGTATTAGCTGATTAGGATCTGAAAGCTACCAAAAGGTCAAATATGTCAGCATTAAGCATGTGAAAGGGCTTCTTTAAGTCAATACATTCATGTGATGTTGCAGTGCAGCAGTATGTGGGCCAACACTGAGAGCAAAAACATAGAAAAACCACTATGTGACAATGGAGTGTATTATGTCACAGATAGCAGCACACTTTACCTTTTGTTGTGTGTGAAATGCATTGTGGAAACAACTCAATATGCAGCCCACATGTGACTGTCACAAATACATTGACATAATCACTGAATGTTGCTGAAATAGGGCTTCTGTATACTGTATGCAGCAGATGTGAGATATCTTTTTTCAAATTTTTTTATGAGGATCATGAACAGGACAACAAACACATGTTATACAAATAAAAGTGAACAACCGCATCAGACAAAGAGAGGAAGAAAATGTAACATCCTCTTACATCTTACATCCTCCACTAACCTATGGGTTTATAGGACACTAAATTTCAGAGGGAAATGCTGTACTCTTTACTACATTTATTTGACAGCTATACTTAATAGTCGCTGGGCAGATTGAGATTTGACACGCAAAACATATCATTATTTTATAAAATATAATGCACTGTTAGAGATTAAACTACCCAACAATATATAAAGGAGTTACAATAAGCTCTGTCGCACTAAAACATTAAAATGCTGACACATGCATCAGTTATAATATTAATCCAAGAATATAAACATCATACCACTCTAAAAGGGGCAATTTGCACAAGTACTTTACTTATAGAAACACACTAAGACAACTGGGGATTTGTCCATTGAGTGATTTGGGTGAAGTGGGAAACAGACTGCTCTGAGAAGCTGTGCTATGATGATGTCCTGTAGTTACACTGAAACTCTCTAGCGCCATCTAGTGTTACACTGTAGTACCTACAATACATAAGTTACTCAGACCCTCACAGGGTCTCTTTCCATCACTGGCTCAGTGGCTCATTGAAAAGAAGAAATTCCTGTCGGGGGGCAAATTTATCCAACAAAAATGTGTCAGGCAGACAGACAATAGACAGGAATGGGTGGAAAGGGGCCGGTATAAATACTGCAGGACTGAGGAGGGAAAGCTGGAACAGGTGAGATGATGAAGGAGGGGGGGGGATGGGTTACTGCAGGACAGGAGAGTTATCATGTGGATGTGTGAGTAGGAGCTGGCTGGACACTGTGACACCCTATAATTGCTTTGAGAAGGGATTTCCTTGTTGCCAGTATGGACAAAGGAAAACTATTTCAGTGCACATATGAGTATTGTCAAGAACTCATTTGATTGATCTTTTGCAATTAAAACAGGAAACCCCAAGTGGCTCTAACAAAACACCTGGCTGAGTTACTGTGCACGTGCATTATTATAACCTGAAAATAAAATAGAGGAAGGTGATTAAAGGCTGTGCCCTTGAAAGTGAAAGGAGAACGGCCTCGTTTGCCACCTGTGTTACTCTACTCTGCAGATCCTTTGACCATTAATCATTCATCACTCATTATGTGCAGACTGCAGCCTCCCCTGCAGAGGAAACACTCTGCCAGCTGATCCACAGGGCAGAAGTCAATAGGAACCCACCAAGTTAGTTTAAGGAGCCCGGTGACTTCTGCGGTGACCTCTTTAATCTTAAGTTAACTACAAGGAGCCTCTGCGTGTCCAAAGAGGGATTTAAAGAATGCGCACTTTGTCAGCGGGCGTTTTTGAACAGGAAACTAAAGGCTGGAACCTGTCCACGCTTTAACAGGTCAAGAGGAGAGAGGAAAAACCGAAAGAAAAAGTTGTATCACCCACTTTTTAGAGCCTCTGGGAAGCCCTTGCCCTCGCCATGCTCCCGGCTCAGGAGGCGGCCAAAATCTACCACACCAACTACGTGCGTAACGCCCGCGCCATGGGCGTGCTGTGGACGGTGTTCACCATCACCTTCGCCGTCATCACGGTGGTGGTGTTCATCCAGCCCTACTGGATCGGGGACAGCGTCAACACGCCGCAGGCCGGCTACTTCGGCCTCTTCCACTACTGCATCGGCAACGCGCTCACCTCGGAGCTCACCTGCAAGGGGAGCGCGCTGGACTTCGGCTCCATCCCGTCCGGCGCCTTCAAGACGGCCATGTTCTTCGTGGGGATCTCCATGCTGCTGGTGGTGGCCTGCATCGTCTGCTTCAGCCTCTTCTTCTTCTGCAACGCCGGGAGCGTCTACAAGATCTGCGCCTGGATGCAGCTGGCCTCCAGTGAGCACCGGGGCTGGAAGTTTATATGATTCATTTAAAAACACTTATCTGTCTCACATTAAAATACAAGTATAGTAGGCTATAATAATTATAATCCTACAGTATTGTGTATATTAAATATGGAAGATATTCGATTTACAAAACAGAATGCTGCACAAAAACTACAAAAGTACTCTAACTTGTATGTTCATAATGAATGTGTAGGTATCAACTGGGTTCTTACCAATGATGGGTTGCAGGTGTGTGTTCTTTTCATGGCTGCACACCCAGCACATTACCACACCAGTGAGGACCTTCTTATACCACATTAACACACAGCCTAACCTTTGCCATTGTGCCTAATTTTTACCCCCACAAAAAACATGGACCCAAACTAATTTCAGCTTCTTTGTTCAAAATGAGTTATTTATTCAGCTCTTCATCATTTAAGCAAGTCGTGGATGACTTAAAAGAGACTTACAAATTTGAAAAAAATACAACCTAATGAATAATCAATGACATATCAATGTGGAAATGCATTTGAAACATTGGTAAGTAAAAGTACCAGATACTACACTGTAGAAATACTTTGTGACAAATATAAGTCTCGTGTTTAAAATTGTATTACATTTAAATACATCGAGTTATTCCTTAACAGTGTCTTATTTTAAAAAACGCATTGGTTTTCTGTGTAAAATAATAACTATAGTAGCAACTATGACTGTCAGCTAAACTGACAAAGTACAGTATTTCCCTCTACAGTAGAATTAAATGGAAATACTCAAAGTACTTGAGTCAATGTACTTAGTTGCTTTCCGCCACTGGCTAGAAAGACACAACAGTTGACAAAATCTAATCTCAGGACACCTGGCACCACTAATTCAAGGTTCTTTGGTTATACATAGAAAAAAGATTTGGGCCCTGTACAGAAATATAAGAAAACTAGTCTTACTAGCCTAGGATATCCATGGAAGACCATGGTAGTCTTAAATGAAGACTTAAACTGGGAATTTCAGCACAACATCCAACAACATTTCAGCAGTTTCCTTTAACAGACACACACACACACACACACACACACACACACACACGGAGAGAAGTGAAACCTGACTGTGCTTTTGAAACATGAAGCAGCTTGTGAACAGATGTAGCTGCAAGTGAAAGGACAAGCCTGTAATGAAACATAATGAGATTAACCTGGAGGTGTGCTGTTACACTTTCCCTTCTACCTCTTCATACCTGGCATTCAGGGTGTGTGTGTGTGCCAGACTTTCTGTGTCTGTATATTACACACATACACAATATGCCTTTTTCTTATCAAGTCTTTAAATTAGTTATATCTGTGTTTGGATATTAGACACATAACCACATTTAGAATTCTACCCCTGAATGAGTCTGTCTCTACATGCTGAGGTGGGCAGCACGAGTCTCTCTGCAGAGTCAATAATGGATGAACAAGTTCATCTTTCAGGAGTGGAGATGCTCTGGAGTCGCTAGATCACTCACCTGCATGTGTGTGTGTGTGTGTGTGTGTGTGTGTGTGTGTGTGTGTGTGTGTGTGTGTACCTGAATGAGGCAAGTGAGTGTATTTCATTTCTCTGGTGGCTTCTCTGTCTTGTTGTTTGTTGTTTCAGCAGCAGAGGTAGAGAATATGGTTTGTGATATTTCCCATCAACAGCAGCAAGATGCTGCTCAAAATAAAACACATTCAGTGGAAGTATTCAGATCCTTTACATAAAAATACCAATACCAAACTGTAAAAGTACTAATATAGCTTTTGTTTATTAAAAGCAAATCCTCACATTTGAGAAGGTGGGACCATGACCATTTTTACATGAAAAATTTTGTATTAATCGACTAATCATTTCACCTCTACTTGTATATACTGTTGCATATTTTAATCTTTAATAAAACATATTTTATGTATATAATACTTTTCAAAAATCTTAATTTGTAACAACTATTAACTAAAGCTGTCAGTTAAATGCAGTACATTTCCATTTGAAATGTATTGAAGTAAAAGAATGAAGTACTGAAGTAACGTACAAGTTGTACAACTTGAGTAAATGTACTTAGTCACATTCCACCACTGAACACATTCAATGCAACTCCACATATCTGCCACATCAAAATCCTTGATAGTTTTTGCATTTGAAGAAATTAGCCAATTGACTGTTGATGGAAGCACCTGATTTTAAACCAAAGAAAAGCACCAAAATCCCTCATCCTGTGCCTCCCTCCCTCCCTCTCAGGCACGTGCATGGTGATTGGCTGTATGATCTATCCGGACGGCTGGGACTCTGAGCAGGTGAAGCGCATGTGTGGCCAGCGGACCGACAAATACACCCTGGGCAACTGCACGGTGCGCTGGGCCTACATCCTGGCCATCATCAGCATCATGGACTCGCTCATCCTCTCCTTCCTGGCCTTCAGCCTGGGCAGCCGACAAGACAAGCTGCTGCCAGAGGACTTCCAGGTGGAGGGGAAAGGTACCAGAGTGAAGGGAGGATGTGAAAAACGGTGGGGTGGGAGAGGAAGACAGAGGAGGATGTTTAGCTGGAGAGATGAAGGAGAGATAGAGTTTTTAATTGAGAGGCAAAGATGCAACAGGAGGGAGGAGGGTGGACTCCGGGGAGACAGCAGGAGGAAAGTTTAAGGGGATTAGTTTAAGGGTCAACTGCTTAACCTGGAGGGAAATTGGAAAGAGGGGAAGCAGAGGCTTCAAGGGCAACCTTGAAAACTCAAGGATTTCTGTGTAAGCGCTGAATCACTGGGGTCTGAATAAACAAGAACATTAAAAAAAAAAAAAAAACCCACCATCAAATCCTACTCATGGCTTTGGCCATTATTTCCCTTTTTCTATTTTTTCCATTAGAAATGTCTAGCTTTTTAACATTTTACATTAATGATAACGGCACAACTCTGGATGGCAATGCTGTCTCGGTCCACAACTTTGGTCCCGACTGAAATATCTCAACAACTATTGGATGAATCGCCGTGACATTTTGATCATCTGACTTTCGTTCTAGCGACACCAGCAGGTCAAAGTTTTCTGGAGACCCTTGGTGGTGTCATATGTCATTGTCAATTAGATCTCCTTCTCTTTCCAGTAATGTTTTTCTCTCAACTACAGATAACGCCTAGCCCCCCCTGCGGACAAAGAGAGGAAGAGATGGACAAGACTTTACAAGGAGTACTACTGATCTGGGGGATTCGAATGTATTCCCAAGCTTTTACAGTTAATTACAATCCAAAAATAATGAACAAGTTCATCCTGTCCCTGAAATTGAAAGAGTTTATCAATAGACTTTGATGGGAAGAATCACTGTCCATCTCAAACGCAGACCTTACATCGGTGGAGCAGCTCCTTTGTTACTATGGAGATAATTGTCATGAACATGTTTATTGCAGTGTCAGACAGTATTCATCTGAACATGTTACATTTAAGTGACTTTGGTTGGAAATCCCAATAAAATGTGCCCCAGTCTCGAAAATAAACACGTATCATTGTGGATTATGGGTCTGTTAGTACTGTGACAATAAAATCTTCCTGATAGCACTGTACCGCATCTGCATGTCCTGATGATGCATTGTTATTTATAATGTGTTCATACATAATATTTGGGGATTTATGTGCGGCAGAGAATGAAAACACTGCAGTGGTGACTCATGAGACAAATGCAATCTAGTTAGATTTTGAAAAATGTTTATTCTTATTACCTACAGAAAAAATTTGACAAATTAAGAGCAGAGACATGGACAGGAGAGGGGACTGTAGAAAAACAAGCAAAATGTTTTTCAAGGTATTCAAAGCAATATTATTACAGCATTTGTTTTTAGTACAATATTTTCAAAACCAACACCTCCATGTGCAGCAGAAACCCTTGAAACGAAGCTTTAATGTTAATACAACAGGAAATCACCTTGACATTCTTCGAGGCATTTCTAAAAAGTGTAATAAAAACGCTCAAACCTTTCAGCTTGTGCCTTTGACATCTCTGCTGACAGTCTTTTCTAGAAAACTGTGCAAAGCTTTTCCTGCAGAGAGGGAGAGACTAAAGGCCAACTCTTTGGTACACTGTACCGTACACTGTACGTGGATCCACATATAGTTTGATTTGACTGTTAATGTGGGAAATTATATATGAAGCCTTTCTTAACAGGCAAAATGTGATCCAGGTACAGTATGAAACAGCATAAAGTTGTCCTCTGCAGACTCCTACATGAAGTAGAGAAGGAATCTGTTTTTCAGATTATATTATTCCAAGTGCTCTTTAAAGACAACATAATATAATGTTGAAACTAACAATAACAATTGAAAAATCTGAGACTGCAGTTTCCTGAAATATAGTGATTTCTGAAGAGTCCCTCTCCAGATGTGGTGCACAGGTGTATGAAAATGTATGCTTTCTAATCATGTAGTTCTGCCTGTTTACAAATGTACAAAAGTTTTTTAGGGTAAAGCCAACCTAACAGTGCTAAGAACGTTACTAGTCTCTCATGCCTGGGAGCATTACGCAGTTATTAATTCTGAGCACTTTGCACATATTTGACAGCTTAAGGCATAAAAGCTGGCAAAGCTAACATGATGACTGGCAAACAGACAAATTTGGCTTATTAATGATCTAAAATGAAAACAGGTTTCTGATAACATCCTGCCTTCTTCTGCATTTGTAGACAAGTGCAACTTCCTTTTAAATCTGACAGTCAATTATCTATAGCTAAAAATACAGAGAATACTGCACTGCAGAGAAAGAGCTGGAGTCAGGAAAAAAAGAGAGCAAGGTCCTATGCAGCCAGTAAAAAACGGTCATAAATATAGGAAGAAGACCATGAGTTCCTTCTATCACCAGTGTAATCCAAAACAGGACAAAGACTCACCAGCAGTCTCTCTTTTTATTGTATTCACAAATGTGTGTGTAGGTAGCCTCAGAGCCATGACAGGAAGATGCAGGCATGACGCAGTCACAGGATCTCGCAGACATGAATGTGTTTGTTACTTTGTTTTCAAGCCCAGGATCTTCAAACCTAATTTATCCTTTCATAATATGAGGGTGGAGATGTGCACGGGTGGCCCTCTAGGACGTGAGCCATGGATGGGTGAGGCACTGGGCCGCGGTGGCCCTCCTTTCAGGCACCAGGTCAAGCATGGGCAGCAGGAAGGTGCTGAAGGTGTGCGCCTCCTCTTTGGACCACTCATACTTCTCTACCAACACGTCAAATAATCCCCACGGCTTCAGCTTGGTGATGTGACGCAGGTCGCCTGGGAGAAAATATTATAACATATTATATTATATAGTCTGTAAAATTATGCTTTTATATAGATAATGTGTAAGAGGTTTTTGGTTAGAATAAATCCACTGCTCTATGAACTGGAAATAGCTTCACTAAAATGTAATTTGCAAGTTCTATCCTCAAACTGAGCAGATGGCTGTTCCCTTGAGCCATCAGGTGCTCAGTCTGAAATAGTAACTTTTGCACCAAATACCTGAGCATGTTTTAAGGATGAACTGGATTTGGCTACAGCAGACGTGGGTGTTTACCTTTCTTGGTGAAAAATTCCTTGGAGTATTTGCCTGCCAAGATCAACTTCCGGGGGACTTTACCGAGCAGCTCGATGATCAGCGCTATGTGATCTGCGGGGAGTCAGAGAAACACAAACAGCTGATGAAGGTAAACACAAACATTTCAATGAATGGTTGAGAATTTACACAATAAATTCTATAACTTTGCTTATGAATCTCATCTATTGGAATTAAAACCTGATGTCTCATGGAAAGAAGACACTAACCTTCATCTCTTGAGTAGTCTTCTCCAGAGTGGGGTTCAAACAGATAATCTCCAGTGGCAAGCTCAAAGGCCTGAAGAAAATAAAAAATTTAAAATGAAAAAACACACATGAACTCAATAACTGGTAGATGGATGGCTTTAATTAAATCCAAGTCTGTTAGTGTGGTCAGACCTTCTAACCTCTGAACTTTGTTTATCTAAAAGCACGTAAAAACCCTTCAAATTCGTAGGATTTGGATTCATTGTAAGGGTCAGCAACCTTCTCCTGTTTTTCACTTATGATCTAACAGTCCTGTTGACATGATACACATTTCTGCCGAGTGCAGTAACAGTGTTGGTGGGGGTCATGCCCTGTAAAAAGTAGCAATGGGTGAATACAAGAGAAGAAGACTGGAAGCTGGTGTGAACAATATAGGTTCCAAAACATTAATCAAAAGGCTTTGCAAATGTTTTTTTGGGGTAGGAAATGCATTCAACATTTTTGTGAGGCCGTGTGTTTCGATTGATGAACTGTGCTTAACTATGATAAAATCAAAATGCTTTAAAGAGTTTAGAGAACTTTACAGTTTGTCTTCCCAGTTAGTGTTAATGTCATCGACTCCTTATAGTTCTACAGTTGCTCTGAGTCTGTTTTACCATGCAGGCTGTGCTCCAGATGTCTGCTGGTGTACTGTAGCCGGCTCCCGTCAGCACCTCAAGAGAACGATACTGCCGGGTCTGGATGTCATCTGTGAAATGTTTGTGCTGCAAGAAGAGGAGAAAAATCCTAAATCCTGAGGCACAGACTAACAATAGAGCTGGTGTTTACAAAGTGCTGCTTTTTGAATTAGGCCAGATTTAAAGCACAGTGGACAAATCTTTCAAGGTCCATATAAGAATCCTTTATTGAAAAATAAAATAGTGCTATCGTATATCTGCACTCACCACCCAGCAGGCGTTGCCTAGGTCAGCAATCTTAACCTGTAGCTTGTCAGCATTGAGAGGCTCCAGGGGGTTTACTAACATATTGCCTGATGCTCCTGTTAAAGTGAGGAGAGAGAGATGGGGACAGAAGAGGATGAGGTAGAAAAGCAGGGGGAAGAATGACAGAAACATTTAGACACATGGGAGATGACCAGGAAAATCTAAGATGGCAGAATATTCATAACCGCACAGGGTCATCCCCACAATTGGGACTAAAACTCCAAGGATTAAATTAAAAGTGACAACTCATTGTAATGAAAAATACAGCATACTAAATATAAGCTTTGCATGGTTTCATTAAGGAGCTGGAACCAGAAGATACACAATTTATAAACTGCACCATAATACAGTTGGTACTTTTATTATTTTTTAACTAACCATTCTGGCTGTCGTCATCTTCTTCCCCTCCTTTGGTCTCCATCTCATCCTCCTTCTTCTCCTTGTCTCCCTCCTTTATCTCTACAGTGACAGAGTCTGGGCTGAGAGAGGCAGGGGGCTGCTGCTGCAGGTCGGTGTCGGGGTCCCCGGTTGAGCCGTTACAGGTCTGATGCTCTTCTTTGTTACTTAATGTGTCCTCGGTCTCTGTGTGGCTTTCTGGTTGGTTCGCGTTCTGTTGGTCCTCCTGCTTTTCCTGCTCCTCCTTCGACTGCTTGGTCCCTTGTTCCTCTGGACTGGTCTCGCTCTCCGGGGTGGAGGCGTGGCCGTTGCAGTTCACCTCCATCCTGTTCTCCTCCTCGCTCGCATGCTCTCTCCGTTTGTTTACCTCTGGCAACTGCTGCGGCTGCTGCTCGTCAGGAGTCGAGTCTGTGGCAAAGAGAGTGTGTGTGTTATTTAACTCTGTTTAATTCAATTCCTAAAGAATGACACTCTTGATACTGTCCAAGCTTGACTTCTTACTGACAAGTGCTTATTTCAGATGTCACATGAATAGGATACTATATATTCTGATTTTTTAAACCAATAAAATATTATAATAGTTATTATACACTAATACACCATCTCAATCTAAGACCTGGCCAGTCATTCACCTGTGATAGTATGGCTAGCAATGTCTTGCAGCGTGGCAGATGTAGAGATGGTGGCTAAGGAAGTCGTATCCTCTGTTGTCTCTGTTGTCTCATCGTCCTCCTCATCTCCCCCTTCAGGTATTGCTCCTCCCTCCATCTCCTGGATTCTTTTCTCCAGCAGCTCTGCCTGCTTCTTTTGCTTCTTCTTCATCTTCTTCTTTTTGTTCTTTGACATTTTGGCCATCTTGTAGAACAGAACAAGAGAAAAGTTTGTATTCTGCCTTTAAATTCCTCATATCACTAGATCTGGTCCAAAAAAACACACAAAAACACAACTTACTGGTTTGGGTGCTGGGGCTGTACTCACTGTAGGAAAACAGGAAAAATGAGAGGATTACATTAGTCAACGACATATGTGGCATATCCCTCGCCACTCTATAATTAGTATTCTGTTCGGGTGGCTGAGTTGATTCACACCAAGCTGTACTAATAGACTGTCTCTGCAGTGGCACCCAGCTCAGCGGGAGTCACACACTCCTCTGAGCAAGCTGGTAATTTCCATAACCAATCCAGTGGTGACTCATACTGACACACGGCTAAGCACTCCTCTTTTATTAGAAACCCCCTACATGCTTTTAAGTCAAAACCCTCAAGTTTCGGAACACTTACATCACAAACACAGGAGGATTATACCACAAAGCTGGAAAAATAGGTTATTCCCAATTCATGGCTGGTTTGTGCCTCTTGACAATACAATCTTTAAGTCCAATTAAAAACATGAATTGATCAAACCTGTTTAAGTCGTATCAGTTAGTTGTATTAATGGCAATCACTGAGTCAGTCAAACACTGTAAAGGCATTGGACCTGCAAGCCTCTTTGTTGTCAGCAACATGCCAATTAAACCACAAAAGATGCTTAGCGGAGTGCTGAGGAAAAGAAAGGCTGTGACCTGCAGAACCAGAGGGAGGTGCAGCTCCGGTCTTCTGCCACTGCGTAGCTTCAGCAGCCATTTTCTTGATGTAGGACTCATTGACAGTCAGCAGAATGTTCTCTGGTTTGATGTCTGTGTGGATGATCTTACACTTGGTGTGGAGGTAGTCTAAACCCTGCAGAACCTGCAGTGCAGAAAAGTCAGAGTATTAAAATTAATGTTGCCCACACTGAGAACAGTTAAATACATTCTCGATCAATAGGTGAGATTTGAAAGACAAATGATTTCTGTGCAGCTGTACTGTACCTGTCGTATGATGCTTTTAACACAGGGTAGGGGCAGGCCCTGATAATTCGACTTGATGATCCACTTCAGTAAGTGATATCCCAGCACCTCAAATACCATGCACACATCTGAAGAAATACGTCAAGGACTAATAGAATACGACTTCACAAATTAGTTTATATTTGAGTTTTTTTCAATCTAGAGTACACCTAAGCCAATAAAATGTATAATTTACACACATAACACATCTTTCTTGATCAAAAGCCACTAAAAAGTACAAAACTGTATTTGAGAAATAGAACTACATTTTTTCACCAGCCATCTGACACTGACTGAAACTATTTAACCTTTTCCAGGCCCATATTTGGACTTCAGTGACGTTTCAAGGATTTACATTACTGAACAATTTACAATTTTTCAGTCTACAACCACAGAAGTTAATTTTAATTTCCAGATGATGCCTGGGCAGATTGCCTGAACACACAGCTGCAAACTGGAAGGCATGGGAGAGATAGTGTCAGTGCATCGGGGACTGTCACACTTAAAGACGAGCCAAAGCACACAGCTAGCCAAACGTCACATGAACATCTGTGGACCACGAATAGCAATGCAGAGTGTGAATCTGGGGATATAATAAAAGTGCTGAAAACTACAGAATGCCAAATTACTGGCACTCAAATTGTATCACTCTATAATTCTGGTAGAACTTTGGCTGAGATATGTTCATCTTTCAAAGTCATGCAGACAAATGTGGCATCCAAGCACAATAACAAGGATGAGCTAAATTAATGTTTAGACCGAGGTGACGCAGGATTACCCTTGGATGTTCAACACTTAAGTAGCTATTTGGCCTGGAATGAGTGTAATCAGTTTGTCAAAGCCATCACATTGAGACAGCAACAGTAGGGAAGAGAAAATGGAAGGACGCCAAGCATTTAAGTTGCTGTTGTTGCACAGTTGCCTTCCTTCATAAAAGGACAGCACCGGAAAACCTTCTACAGTTAACTGTCGACAGTCAGTAAACTGATCAGTATGCACCACTTTGAGGACATTCAGTTTTGTACATTTTTAAATAGCCTGAAAAATATAGGTTTTTGTTCAGTTTATAAACAAGATATTGCTTTGCAAGACCTGCAACTTGTTCAAAAGTGACAATAATATTCACATTTTGTTCAAACTCAGCCAGGCTGATTAGATGTGGGAAAATGCAGTGAATATAAGAGAAATTGAAGGATACGAGTGCCATTCATGCCAGAAATTTTGAAGTCGTCTAAAAGTTGCACCACTTTCTCTCTGCTTGGGTCACTGGGATCCGTGTTTCTCACCTGGAAACACACACACACAAAAAAAAAACAACACACAAACACACAGGGTTGTGAAAGTTGAAGGCACTGGAATAACTGGAGTATGCCAGTGTAAAAACATTTATGTCATGATGACCGTGTGCCTTACCGATTTAAGCAGCTTGATCTCATCTAGAGCTGTCTCTGTGTAATGTTCAGCACTTTTTACAACCTTCATGGCCACAAAGCGCTTGTCCCTGAAAAATACACACAAAATCAGTGACTGAACTCATAACAACCACAAACTTGAACTTGTTTTAAAATATGTATCAGGTCATATTATTACAATAACATGAAACTTCTCAGTGCATATATCCATTTAAAAAAAAAAAAAAAGGCACCAGGCCTTTACTGCAAATCTGTACATCACCGTCTAAATGTCACATAGTCAAGTTTAAAAGCCAACTTACTGGATGTCCCAGGCCAGCCACACAGTCGAGAAGTGCCCCCAGCCCAGTTTACGGATCACATGGTATCTCCCGTTGAACAAATCTCCAATCTTCACATGGTGATAGCCACCTGACCGAAAACAGATGGAGATACACTCAAACATTGTTGTTTAATCATTGTGTTTATCAATTGTATGTTTCAGAGAATACAATTATCGCACATGAGCGCACAGATGTCAAAAACATTTAAGTCTACTCCAAAATAGATATGAAATCATGTTTTATACAATTTCATGTGTATTATCGCTAAAATAAAAAACAATTGAGAAGTAACTATGTCAGTGCACTAACTATGTTATAATGTCATGGATATACATGTCACATATCTGAAGAGAGAGCAAGAGTGACAGACGGCTTACCCCTGCAGTAGTCGTTGGGGTCCTCCTGTTCGTCGTCATCAGAGCCCAGGATCTCCTCGTCCTGCTCTGGCAGCGGAGAGTCTGCCTGACCCGGCAGAGAGCCGCCTCCACGACCATGAGGCTCTGGTCTGTGGGGAAGAGAAACAGAGAAAAGAGGGATGATAAAGGAGAGAAGAATAGACAGACAGGAACATAAAGAGACATGGAGGAAGCACAAAGGGAGGCAGAGTGACAGTGGGAAAGGGGGTGAAAGACGTTTTCAGACCGCCTCACAGAGAGAACTCACACAGTGTGACACCGAGACGCAAAAGTTAACATTGGAGAAAGTGGTTTCCGTAATGTGTCATTTTCAAAGGCAAGGCATTTCATCAAAAAGCAGACAGTATGGTCTCATCCAGAGAAACTCATATATAGTGATATAGTGGATAAGGGTAAATTCTTATTTCACCAAAAAGTACAAGTAGGCAAAGATCGGGAACAAGTTTAATCAATCTGTGACAGAACAGTCATGTAAGCACAAAGGGACAGAGAAGAAAGCAGCAAAAAATAACTTTTTCTTCTTCTTCTTTTTTTTTTTTTTAGTGAAAAGAGTGGGATGAACATTTAATACAACAAAAAATGCTTTCAAGGATATAGGGAGTGACTATAATACCAGGGATCAGGGCAGTTAATACTGAAGGTCATTTAGTATCTCTCACTGACACAGGACTATCTGCATGCCAAAACTAAAAGATAATATCCAGAACTCACAGTCTAGGCAGAATTAATGCATCTGTGAAAAACACTGACATTATGCACTGCAGTCTGCAGGTGTATGCACATGTAAACTCCGTAAGCCTGGTACACAAGAGACACAAGTCGCCTGTGAAGGGCACAGAAACATGGCAGTACAAAAGTGGATCAGACCAGTTAAGTGTCCTGGTTAGGAAAGCTGCTGCAGAGTGGGATATTTTCAACTCATACATCGTTTATCACCTCTCCTAACTTAAAGAATCCAAAGTCATAAAAAAAAACTTTCGCTTAAAGAGCTGAAAGTGGACTCTTTACCTTTTAATATCTATCTCCCTGATTGTAACAAAAGAGCATTAAAGCTTCATAATACTTCAATATAACCTATAAAATCTGAGGTTTTCTTTTCCCAAAATGTGCTTTAAATTCTTTCAATTTTTCAAAACACTACATCATATCTCTACTTCCACATATTAGCATGAACTCTTTAAGTTTAAGCATGAATTAAGCAGGGATTACTTTTATCTTAGTACTTTCTTTTGATTGGAATTTAATTAAAACAGCATAGAGGACTAAGATAGTGTCAATAACATAATTAATTATATTATATATAATAAGAAAAGAGAAGAAGTCAATTTTAAAGCTCAGGAATTTGTGTTGTCAATCAGCTAAACAATAAGTACCAATGGCTGGGTAGGAAATAGAGGAAGGGAGACTGGCACATCACCAGGAAACCAAAGAGCATCAAACAATGAGACTCCTTCAACCACAACCTAATATCATTAAACATTAATTGTATTTGTGAATAAGCCACAATGCTTAAATGAGCATGCTGTGTTGTGTGAATCTAAACACTGTGAAATAAATTATTAAAACCAATTCTCCAGTTGTTCATATAGGACTGCTCATTGGTGTAACAGAGACCATGTTTGTTTCCATGAAAAGACTCACACACAGGATTCAAGTTAGAAATCAAAGAAGCAAAACAAGAGGCAGCATGTAACTACAACCAGTACCTCCAGAGGAGAGCACCCAGCAGGTCAAGCTGCACAAACTGGGAACTCGGAACACTACATACATAGTGTTAAATTATTGTCACACTTGTTTTTTGAGTAAGTAAATTACTCGTTTCTGGATAAACAGAGTAGGTTTTGGTTCATTAACCAGTTACTACTCAGGGTGCTCTCCATGGTGCTGAAAGAAGAGACTGAACGGTCACTGGGTCTCTCCCTGAAGTATCAAGCATATCATCAATAACATCAACATCTTTCAGCCAATCAGTAGCGGCTAAAGAAACTTGCCATGTAGGCCACTCAGTCCAACTTTAAGAATTGAAAAGCAACGCTTCCAAAAGGCCATCAGTGGTATGGACTCATAGACCAGGGCCTTTTATATTCATCATACACACAAAATAATCATAAAAATGCATGTACGTAAAAACAAGGTAACATTTATTTTAGAAACTTTAGGACTAGGTATTGTTGAAAAAAACACTGATGCCAGTACAATATCAAAATATATATTTTACAATGCCCTTGCTATGCTGAAAACTAAAAAAGTTGTTTTGCACAAATGTATTTTTATTTCTCAACAAAATATCTGTTTAGCTTTTTTTTTTTGCTTTCTAACGTTGTCTTAACCAACAGTTGTACAAAAACTAAAAGAAAAAAAGTAAACAAGAGTAAGATTCTGAGCACACATTCCTGCACCAACAGAAAGCATTATTACCGCTCTGTCTTCCACTATCTTAGATCGTGAGTCCTTCTGATGCTTCACTGTATTACTGTAGAGAGCTGATCATGGTGCACTTTGGGGGAGAGAAGAACAACAAGAAATCCTCTTCTCTGCATGCAGTGCAGACAGATGTTTCCCTCACAAGCAACAAGGTTTTTCTTCATACTATTTCAAGCCTCAAATAACACCACGATGGTCTTATATACAAAATCTCGCATATCTATCTTTCGAACAGATTCGTTTGTACACAGCACATCAGTCCCCTGTGCTGCGCATTTGGACTTGGTGTTTTAGCTTAAGTTACTGAGTCAAACAGTAAACAACGGTGCTGAGGAGGATTTGGAACTAATTAAAGCAAGTCACATATTATCTTGTAAGCTCTGCAAGTGTCTAAGCAGCTGACTTTACCACATAGCCCTCTGAAGAAAACAGTTTACTGTTAACTGTGTTTACTGACATTGCTTTTAAAATGTTATTTCATAAAAATAAAAAATAAAACCAGTTTGATTGCTTTGGTCGACAGTACTTTGTGATCTGCTTGCAAACAATGTTAAAGTCATTAGGATTAACATGCCTAGCTAATCAGTTCATTGGCTTAACTCTGAGAAGAGGGACCACTTGGGATGCATCTTAGAAAAAACGTGCTTACAAAGCTGTGTCATGATCAGCCGCATGCAGACCTCAACTGTTTGTGACCGTTCCAAAAGGGATGAGCCAAAGTCAGAGGTTAGTTAATAAACTAAATCTTTTTTTGTTTGGAGCGTGACCAAATTCAGGGTTTTTGAAGCAGACACTACTATCAATATTTAAGTAAAAATACATACAAATACAGCTAATGACATACAATGTACTGCAATTTCTGTTTGCATTATCTGCCTACATATACACTGTATCAGATATATCTGCAAGAACACAAATATCACCCAATAATATTGGCCTGTTGAGGTTTCTGTCTGGCTCATGTGTCTAGGAGGTATCTTCTTAGGAGAAAAAGCTGAGACAAGATTTTGATTATGATTCATTCTGCAATTATGCTTCTACATATTCACCCATCTGCTGTGAGATTTTTCTCTCAATCCTTAAAGAGAAAAGGTGCCACTGGAGTGGGCATGCTTGCAATTTTTCATTTGCTCAGAATGTTTCCAACCAAAGAAATATCTGAATCTGCCTACGTTGTGACATCGAGTGATTAGATACTAAAACTGCTTCAGTGTTTTCAAGTTTCAAAATTATATTTCGTGTTTTCATTAACTCTAGTATTACAATTATTTTAAGACAAATGTACTGCCTCCACTTGCATGGAAGAACTTATGCCCACACACTGTGTAGCAACAGCAAAACAACACATATGTTACAATTTTATTGAAACGCTACATCACACACGCTTTAGAGCAATGATAACTGCAATGAACAATAAGAAAAACTGGGCTTAAGCCGGGCTTCAGTATAGTGGTAGTTTTGTTACCAAAAGTTGTGGAAACATTTGTCAAGCTCCCATGGCAAAGATGAGATGATGACAAGATGAAATTAAAACAAAAACTGCACCCTTGCCCTTAAATGTTGGCTTTCTGAAGCCTAATATGAGAGGATGGTGGATATATATGAAGAGTTTAAAATACTACTTGTCTTGAATAAAACAAGAACAAAATGTTCAACATTTTTATTAGACTAATATATTAATGAGCAAAGAAACAAAAGACTAAAATAAAGTGTTTTTGTTGACTAAAATAGACTAAAAATGTTCAGAGTTTTTGTTGGATATAATTCATAAAAAATATGAAGGATTTAACTAAAACATTGACACATGGACCTTCGATCACAGGACAAGGACTAGATCTAAATATAGCTGCCAAAATAAACACTATTTAGAGAGCAAAAAACGAGATAGAGGGGCAGGGCGGTGGAGGTTAGAGGGACAATGCCTGCATGACAGAAAAAGGAAGAAATACAGTAATATTTAGCAAATATGCATGACCTAAAGACATAATTTTTAACCAAACAAGAGCGTTCACACATTTAATGCCAGAAGACAGCAGGCCGTGCCTTCAAGATCGTGCATGCAAGTTGTTTTCTCACTGCGGTACATCGACAGTTGGACAGAGACAGTTCAATGCCCTCTGATCACCAGACAACATGAACATGAACAAAAAGCAGGATACTTCAAGGACTTCTGCAATGCTCGAAACACCTGGACCTGTCTCAAGACTACCTCTAACTGTGTGTGGTTGTCACGCCTGCTGCCAGTGCCCACGCTCGCACAAACACATCCAGCTCTTACCTGCAAGATGCACGGATGCCCATGGGATGTGATGGAAGGAGGAGGACAGGAGAGAGTGCAGGTGTTAAAATACCCTCTCACTCCATCCGCAAGGAGAAAAAGAGCGATTAAAAAGGACCAAAAGAGGGAAAGGGAGAAGGATGGAGAGTGAAAAGTAGAGTCGAGGAGGAAAGAGCGATCAGTGCAGATTACTGAAAAGCAGAGATTATAGAGGGAGGGGGTGGCAAACAGAACGAAAAACAAGAAGAAAGAGAAGAGGAAAGAGCATGGGAATGAGCAGAGAGAAGAAGACAAGCGTAGAGAGGGGAGGAAGACGAGAGGCTGAGTCCTGGAGCACAAGGCACCACTGCACACTCGCTGACTCTCTCGCTCCCTTTCTCTCTTTCTCTCTCTCTCCGTCTGACCGAGAACTCTCCTTGGCTGTCGTCAGCTTCTGGCCCAGCCCCCTTTACTGACAGCTGAGAAATGATTGGGTGATGCAGCCCAGCACTGCATTGCAGGTGAGGGACGACATCAGTCCCCCCCCTCGTCCTCCTTGTCTGACCAAAACAACACCATTCCTCTTCCCCCTCTCTGTCTGTCCATCATCATCATCATCATCACCCCCCCAACCTCGTACGTCTGCCATTCCAACGTTTCACTCATCTTCTTTTTGCACTGCACTGAAACAGCAATGCTACTCCCACTGCTTGTTGTACACCCATTGTGCCCCAGCCTCTGCATGGTTTGCTCTTCGTGTTAAAGTGCTAGGTGGCCCATGTTATGTGTTTCTGCTCCACAATCTTAAAGATTTGAACTCCTAGATGTAGGAGAGGGATCAGTAGGGAACCCAACTAGCAATGGTGTCTTTTCTATAGGACAATATAATTCCATGCTTGAGAGAATTAAAGTAATTTAATTTAGATAAATCCAAATCTACAAAAACAAATATTCAGATTATCACCACTGGAACTGTGAAAAACAAGGCTGCAGTTATTTATTTTTTCAAACCTTTGTCAGATGTTTTTAATCCCTTTCTGCATATTGTAAAACTTCAGAGGACAACCCCCCCCCCCCCCCCACCACCAGAGTCACACGCCCAAATGTTTGACCACTCTCAACTGAATCACTGTCATGGCTTCATTTACACAGTGATTTATTAAAAACAAAAATATGGATTTAATACTTATCATCTGAGCTTTAAACACATGAAAAATTGGTTTAATAAATGATGAGCTATGTCATCTCTTCTCGTGTCTGAACTGAAAGAGTTAAATTAACAGCATTCACAGCCAACGTCAAACAAAAAGTACTTCATTACACAGATCAAGCACCAACTTCAGTATGTTAGTCATTCATACCTTTGTTAGTAATAAGTAATTCATTTAATACTATTAGTTTGTCTGATTTTTTTTTTTTTTTTGTAAGGATAGCAGTGAAGTCTGATGGTGATGTGGGCCTGCTGATCAGTAACCACATACATTCAACATTTTAATCCAAAGCCAGGTATTTAATTAGCTTTGGTTTTATCAAGTATATTTAAGATAGAAAAAAGATAAATCAATACAGTGCAGCCATTCCTCCTCACATTATATTTTTAGTGGTGTCATTTTTGATGACTGGTTGATTAATGGAGTTTCATTTGAAGAAAAACAAAATTTGCGAGCTCTGCCTGCAAAATATCCAAAGACACACAATATGGAAGTGTTCAAGCAACACCTGTCCACCAGGTGCAGACATGCTCTGGTGCAGTATGGGAACTTAAAGTATTTGGTCAATGTGATCCATTGTCCACATTTATGAATAAGTCACAAGCAGCATTTTCTCTGTAGAATTAGCATAAACTACCTGGAAAAAATTGTATTATATTAATTGTAAATATCAACAGTACACCCAAGAAAATGTCTTTAAAAAGATGTGTTATATGAAACAGATTTTATTTACTGATGCATAGTAAAAGTACAAAGGATCTGTATGCACCAATACTACGCAACAGCAACAGACAGTCAGCACGCCTCCAAATGTTGAGTAATAGATCTTAATTCTCACTGCCAATCTGCCAATCAGTGTAAAAACAAATTCCAAACAGTAAATGGGTTGGTCATACATTTTATTCAGTGCGTTTAACAACACTGTTTTTGCACGTGAGGTATTTATTGACCAACCTGCTGGGCTAACAAGATACAACCTGTAATATACTGTTTAAAAATCAGACAATAGACTTTTTTTTAAAATTGCACAGCAAGAGAAGCATAATGAATAACATCAATAACCGTTATTGTGCAGGCAGTCTCACTGGAAATACTTGCTGCTGGTATACTTAATATATGTGAGTCATGATAAATGTGATTAGTTACACCTTTGCATTTCCTGGGCACAAAGATATTAACTGCAGCCTCACAAAGTCCAACATCTCACTGCCAACATAGTTCTGCTTTGCGTTAAGAAAAGAGAAAAAAAAAACTTTTATACCTCTTTAAACCATTTCTATAAGCTGAAACTGTCTTACACACAAACAGCCTACTAAACGGTCAGTTTAACTGCAGCCTGGACCACATTCCCCTTTAGGACAGTGATTGTGCCAATGAGGGCTGATCTCTAATACAGAACCACAATCACTTGACATCTCCATCGTTCTTGTGCACATATCTGACATGACAGAGTGTGTCAGTGTCTCCTGGCTTCTCCTGGCTGTATTGTTTCCACCCATCCAGCCCTATCAGATCTCTAGAGCAAAATAAACAAGGGCACAGAGGAAGAAAGAGCTCTTGGGGATGGAGTGTGGCCAAAAAGTTGACATACCCCTCTCCTCCTTTCCCTCCCTCTAGATAAAATCAATGCCAAGTGCCTGAGCAGCAGAATGAAACAGCAGCACTAGGTAACTGTACTGAGGTTGCAATGCACACAATGTGTAAATGAGTGTGCTGCACCTTCACTTTAGCTCTCCAGCACCTGCTGAAAGTATGCATGTCTCATGCATTTTTACATCGTTAATCTCCTAAAGATTATGTTTTCTTATTTGAGATAGCATGCAACTAACATATACAAATAAACTTCGATGTTTTTGATATGCAGTACATAAGTTCATTCTGGAGACTACTGTATAAATAGACAGTGTTTCAAACAGTTTAATGTATTAAGTGGGCCTACAATAAAAGGAATACTAAAAGACAGAGAGAGACACTACATCTTTGTATACTACAGCATCAGTTAAACCACAGAAGGTTTTCCTAGTTCATAAAAACAAATCTGTCTTCCCAAAACCGGAAAACCCAACATCTTCATGGCCTAAAGGGACCCGCCTCCCCTTCACAATAACCGCACACAAATATATTGATGTGTTTCTGCCACTGAAGGAAAGGTAAAGAAGGGTAGTGGTTAACCTGCAGGGTGAGGACAGAGCGCAAGAGAGAGAAACAGAGGGACACAGAGCTGTAGTGGGCTGCAGATGATAAAAGATTTGATGGGTTATGTAATGAACTGCAGCTATGGCTGCGAGAGAAGAGGCAGAGATAAAAGCAAAATACAGCAGAGAGCAACTGTGCTGGTAAATACTCTGCAATGCTGGCTATTCCTGTTCAGTCTCCTGAGTACACATGTAGTCCTAAAATTACAGCTGGAGGCACAGAAAGTTAGAGAAACAAGTGGTTTCATGCCTGAAGTGATGCCAAAAAAACAAAAACAAAAAAAATACTGTAATGCAGAAATACACAAATACAACAACCCATACAGACATGAGCAAAGTCTGACTTTGACATGGCTTTCCTTCAACCTTGCTTCCTCTCTCTCTTATCACACTACTCACTTGCATGTGAGACCGCTGGCTAGCTTCACCACAGCTGTATTGATGGAGAAGATCCAGTCCAGGAGCCACATGACCCAGAGGACACAAAGCCAAAGCTATGTTACACCAGTCTATACTGAACTAAACTTGGCAGAAAAAGGCTGGTGGCGCTTTATAGCGAGCCCAAGACTGCTCTGACCTGAGACCAGGTCTGCTCTCCTCTCCCCAGGCTCTTCAACTGAGCGCTGGCAGTCGCGTCCTCTCAGCACAGCAGCCACAACAGAGCGACTGATACGACAGAGTGGGAGGGAAGGAGCGTGATGGGTGCAAGGGCAAGAGAGAGAGAGAGAGACAGACAGGGAGGGAGGGAGTTGACTTATGCTTGGATGCTCACCACTTGCTTGATGGCTATTGACAGAAATTATGCATTTTCCGTAAGCGTTATATGAAGACACGCTTTGAAAACCACTGCTCCGAGTGAACCCTGGAATAAACTTTAAATTACATTACCACAACAAGTCGGAGAAACTGTATCCAAGTTGGAACAGCTGGAAAGATTAGTCTTCCAGCTTTGCGTATTACTTGGATTACTAGGATGTGATGAGGCTGTGTCAAAGCCAGGCACTTATTAAAACAAAAATAATTAAAAGCACAACTTTTGACCAACCGGGATATTCTGACGCAATTGTATAACATGATAATAATCACTTTTTTTTTTTTTTAAACTGGCAGAGGAGATAAGAATATATAACTTATGACTAAATTATATAAATATAACATTTTATTAATAAAATTGTGTATGCTTTTCCAACATGAGTGGAACCAAGAGGACGAGATTAATTATATGATCGCTTATTTTGCAGAGACACAACTGTCAGGATAGTCGAGAAACTAAAAAATAAAGCTTTCTAGAAAGAAAGACAAAAGGCGCACTGGCGTGGTGGTAGAGAGGAGGGAGAAGGGTAAAATGGAGATAAGAGGGATAAAGGGTGGGAAAATGGAAAAATCAAGCGAAGCGAAAGTGAAGGTTGAGGGAGGGCTGTACATGGGTGATCGTTAAGATTGGTAGTTGGTGATTCTGTTGTAGTCAATGAAGGAAATGAGGGAGAGTTCAAATGGGTGAAATGAGGGCAGAAATTTAATGAGGAGAGCAGAATTAAAAACGGAAGAGAAATTCTAATCTCGCAAAAAAAAAAAAAAAAAAAAAAAAAAATCACATAATCTGCAGGTAGAACAAGCAGGTGACTTCAGGACAAAGACCACTTTCCCTCATGTTATCTTGGTCTTTTTGTTTGCTTTTAGTTTTGGCAGTGTTGTCATATATGGGAATGTAATGACCCACTGTGGTTTATTAATGTCACAAAATCCACGGCAGTTTTTTCCAGATTGTTCGTATAGAATAAATAAATTTGGAGGCCCAACTTGCTGTTGTTCATTTCTCTCCTACAAGCTGCTGGCCCGTAGGGATGGTTCTGACCACATTTAGCTTGAGGTAAGATTCAGACATCCAGTGTCAAAATATAAATAAACACAATCTCTGACTGCCCTTATCACCAACTCCATTTCCATTCCATGTTGTTTTATACTTTGGTTAATCATCCACTGAAGTACAGATAATTCAATTTTAACAGCGGTGAATTGTTTAATCACATGCGCTGCATGTAACTTATTACTGATTGTGAATTGGCAGTGCTACCACATTTGTTACCTACACATATCTTATAGCTGCAGTTTGTGTTAGCTTTAACACACAGAGGGAAATATAGCCTCTTTTTGTGTAATTTATTGGGTTGCTGTAGTGCTGACTTGATCTGGTTCATATTCATAATGCCAAAGCAAATGTAGTCACATGGATTTCTTGTAGTTACAGGATGCCTTGAGTTCATTTGTACTATTTACAGAGGCTTTTTAATCAAATTTGAATATAACAGAAAGGGCTCTTTGGTCCTGGTGTCTGGACGTCTGTTAAAAATCAATATAAACTATTATTGTTATTTGCTGGGTTACAAAACATCAGAACATCTGTGTACCTACATATGAATTTGGTAATAAATTTTCCTTCGTCTTTTATGTTTTAAATGTCAACTCAAGTGCACTTTAGAAAACCCATTGTGAGCAATTTACAAAATGGCTCCTATTATGGCAAAATGAGCTCTCTAACTGGGATTAAATTACTTCCTCACCATTCATAATAAACTACTTCAGTACTTAAATGCCCCCCCTTAAAAGTCCCTCTCTGTGCTTCTGTGTAGTTATGATTGTATCATCTCTGACATTATAATGTGACAGGGTTTCAACTCACAAAACTTGCAGAGATACAGCTTGATGCTGCAGCCACTGAAACGCTTGGTCAGTTGCACTGTTTTAAGTGGGACAACTCCTCGTTAATTAACACCACATCAAGTCATTTCGGCAAAATGATTAAGAGTTTAAAGTGAGAAAACGCAGCAGAGCATGAGCGATCCTCCTCCTCCTCCTCCTCCTCCTCTGTGGGAGCAAACTGATGCGAAAAACAAGCAGGAGGTGCTTTCTTTTCCCCACTTACTTTTTACCAGGTTTCCTCGGCCTTGTCCTCTTCTTCCGTGCTTGCATTGCGAGAACTATGAAGTAGAGAGAGAAAAACTGTGAGGTATATATATATATAAAAAAAAAAAAAAAAAAAAAATGTAATGTAATAAAAAAAAAAAAAACACGACACCGTGTAGCTGCTAAAAGCTGTTGTGGCTATTTGGTGACTTCAGAGAAGGAGTACACGGTGTGCCCCGGGCTGCAGGTGTAAAACGGGGCTGCTTCAACAGCTCCGGGCGGGTCACTCGTCTGGAGGAAAAGCCTCCCGGAGAGCCGGCAGACCGGCCTCCGCGGTGCGATGCCCCGTTTCAGAGACATTTTAAATTAGCTGCTAACAGTAACGTGGTGCTCCCCCCCTCCTCTCTCTCCGGTCGCGAGTATCACACATCCTCCCCCTCCTCCTCCTCCCTCCTCCTCCTCCTCCCCTCACCCGTCAATTATCCCACCGACCCTCCTAAATGTGCTCCGGGTTTTTCTTATTTCGTGTCTCTCACCTGGTCGTGAACTGGAAGTTTTGGCGCATACTTGTCCACGAGCGGAGAAGCTAGTTGGAGAGCTACCGTTAGCCTGCCGTTAACACACACACACACACACACACACACTCAGCAGAGCGCGTGGTCTACTTTTACTTTTTCCGCCAGTTGTTTCGTGGCTCGTCTTTCGCTTGTTAAAATCACGACGAGGAACCGGTTGGCCGGTGAAATGTGCGGGGGGGAAAGCAGGAATACGGTGTGGAAAAAGGCGACGGGAGGAGTTTTTTCTACGTTACCTTTTCTTTCCATGCTGACGAGCGGCGTTCAGGGACTGTCGGAAATGCCGGGACTCTAAAGTGCGCGAAAAGAGTTGAGCTGTAGGGGGCGGAGTGTGCAGACGCTGTCATCGGTTAATGGTGTCTGTGATGTATATGGCATGCTTGGGCTGATTTAATTACAACATTGACCATGTGAATGTGAACAGGTGTCTTATGTCGGTTATTTTGTAACTGCAGCACAGTGAAGATCTGAGATACTTTCTAAAAAAAGGGGGTTGCTATGGTTGTATTTCCCTGTCAAAGGGCCCCAGGGTAAAAATTTGCTGTTGGGACCCTAATGACTTACAGACCCCCCTTGCACCACCATCTGTGCAGTAAATATGCACCCTGTGGCCTCCAAGTTCCCATTAAATCCAGTGCAACCAGTACTCCTGTGGACTTATAATATGTGTTTGTTTATGGCAATTTGATTAAACACAATTTTATTGGAAATATGCACCATGTTAGCACAGTATGAACTAAAATATTAATATCTTTACTTATACTTATTTTGACACAGGGCTACAATATTTGCTTATAATAAAGCAACTCACACATTAGTTGATTTTGTCCGTTAGTGATGCAAAATCCCTAACAAATTTGCAATTAGTCAGCCAAAATCAATGGCTACACAGTCAACCTGGGGCTTTTGGGGTACCTGGGTATGGGGGGATAATGTGGGCAGTTGCCACTTTTGTCCTGTTGAAAATTCAGCCTTGGGGATTAAAGTAGTAGTTAAATATAGTATAGGAGTATTAGACAAACTCCCTGATTGCTAAACCACCAAGGACCCAAAAAGTCACAGATATTTGCATGTAGATAATTTTTGCAGTGTCTAATTTCTGTCAGAGTATGTTGTCATGTACCATTATAATGAAAGACAGCATCAGAAAAACCACCACAATCAACATTTTGACTTTCTAACTCAAAATTCTGACATAGCCTAAATCTTTCAACACATAATTTTGACTGAAACTCTAAAACACAAAAATCTAATTCAGTATGTCATGATTTTGAAGTACCATGAGTATTCTTTCGAATGTTTATTCCTAACTTTTCATTAACTTTATTACATTTCCTGGTGGAAAGGGGCTTCCATAGCACGCATACTATATTACAGCAGAGAGCACATGAGGGCCCTGAATGCGCCAGAGAAAAGCATCAAAGCAGCCATTAATCTGTGAGGAGCATAACACTGTGTCTCCATGTTATTCCCCACAACACATGACTCAGAAATTACATTTCACATAAAGCTGGTGAAAGATCAGTTTTCTTATTCATTTACCTGTTCACTGGCCGAGCAAACATTAAACTGACTTCTATCTGACAACTGAAATCTTGATTTGGTTATTGCTGTATTCATATTTTAACAGGAGGATTGGGATCCTGTTGGTATGTTTTCATGTAAATACCCATACTTGTGTGTCTAGTGTTTATATTTAATCTGTAAAGTGGCCAGAGACTGATTTTGCACTATAAATAAACTGATTATTTAGATTAATTAGCCCTTTATTCCTATGTTGCTCCACCTTCTTTCCCTAAAGGTTTGATCATAGGACTCACTGGGAGAGGTTATTTTCTCTACTTGCACTGTGCTGCCACCCAGTGGTGCCATACTGACAGTTAACTCACCACAACAAACATTACACTATTACAGGTTTGAAAAATAGTAGCCTTTATTTTCGAATGGTGGTATTTACAGGTGGCGTGGCGTGCTCTCTTGGTACAGGTGGTAAAGAACATAGTAAAAAGATATGAACACATCTCAGGCAAAGAAAGCATAACTGATAACCAAATTGACTACTGACATTGGGATATGGACAAGATAAATAATCTAATTTATGCAGTTGTTTTAAAACTACAAAGAATGAGGCTTCAGCATTGCCCTTCAGCATCCAGTGAGTAAACGTACACTCTTTCCCACAAACATGTGCCCGGCTAAATTATTCAAATGAACGACAAATATAGTCCTAGCATTGCTTAAAAACAATCAATATTACAGAATCACAGAACATCAAATCTTGATTTAACACAACAAATAAAATAATACATTAGGAAAAAGTACTACATGAAAACAAGCAGTTGCATATGAAATTGTGTAGACAGCGATATTGTTTGGTTGACATTAGCCAGAGCAACTGTGGATATAGCTTGTATGTCACATAGAAAAACATTGTCAATAACTGTTTGTAGTACACTTCGGAAGGAAGAGTCTACTGTTTAGTGGTTTGTATGCCAATACAAATTGTTGACGTACTTGTAAAAACATATTTTGCTTTGATTTCTGCTTGTTTTTGAAAAAAAATGGGATACTTTTGGAGGGCAGTACCTCAGGGAACACAATAAGATAAATAAAAGTTACTCAAAACTCAGAAAACCCAGAAGAAAATTAACTGAAACTGCAAAATGAGTTTATCAAACTGATTTATAACTATTTGGTTTGTCTGCGACATCTTAATAACCTTGTTGGCCCTGATACACAAGCTGTAACTGCAGTCACCACGGCTTAACTGACATTTGAGATTATTGATGACACGTTTGGTTTCTGATACAGTAAGCTCTCCATAAATAAGAAAAAGAACCTTAAATTCTGACAAATAATATTCTCTTTTACATCGATATACAAACATAACAAAAGATCATAAATACGGGGCAAACTGTTGCCTCCAACATTCAATAAACATTAATAGTACTGTGTTTTATAAATGTAATATGATTAAAGTACATTGTCAGTTGGTGTGGTGGGAAACATCACATTTCAATAAACAAATCAGCCAAATCTGGCTTTATCATGCGTAAGTGGTACTGTGGGATGTGATAATAATGATCTAAAGATTCTGAAACAACAGATCAGAAGTGCTAAAAGACGAACTGATATGGACGAAATAAGTGGAAACTAAATAGATACCTAAGTCAATTCTCCAAACTCATATTTTGGTTAAAAAAGGGACAAATCCAACCATCAGAAATATGAAACCTTAAGTGTATGGTGACTAGTTTACATATTTTTAGCCTAGCCTATACATACTTGTATTAAATTACATACTGTATCTTTTTATATGCCGTTTTAGGCTAAACTCTAGTAATAAAATTCATACTGTCAAAGGGGGCTGAGGTGGGACTCAGCGATTATGACTATTACACAAATACGGTAACTGGTTTGACTAAAGTACTTATGTACAAATACTGTTTGTCATATTTACAGTTTACACAGAAATTAATTTTATGTGTGGAGGAAAGATAAACTTAAGACACACCGCAATTTTGAAACTTTTAAATCTAACCTTTTTCCAATATTATTAATTACTGCTAAGTAATTATATAAAATACGCATTAGCAGTTCTATTTCTCCAATTTGCTTTTAGATACTGACATCAATATAAATGATAAATGTCTGAGGTAAAATCTCACTAAAAATATAGGGAGAATTAAAGTCTGCCTCAGCGCATTGGGATGCAGAGTAACAAAAACAGCAAAGTGGGGGACGGAAGGAACAGGATGTTAAGTTTTATCCCTTATATCACAACGTCCCCGGAGATGAATGACGGCAGGCACTTGAATGTCATGGTTGTGCGCATGTGTGAGGAAAGTGGTGGATAGTCACATGGGACTGATAGTCCTTAAAGAGTGTTTCTTGGAAAACAAAAGATGGAAGAAAAGGTGCCCCCTCCTCACGATTCCATCTCGTCTCCGTCGAACGACGGTGGGTCAAAGCTGACTACCTCTTCATAGGTTAACCCTGAGAGACAATAGCATGTTAGGTTATTGACAAATTACTTCGAAACCAATGTAATGTCCCAGCAGTTCAGGTTATAGCCCAGCCATCCACAATGTACCAACTTACTCTTCCATTCCTCAATTTCCAGCTCACGGCTTTCGAAGCTCTGGTCATAGGGCTCCGCTTCGGGCTCGTCGTCTGGATCATGGTACTGGGCGAAGTACGGGTGGGCCAGAGCCTCAGACGCCGTGATCCGCTTGTCTGTGTCCAGCACCAGCATTTTCTCCAGCAAGTCCACCGCTTGAACACATCAACGAGAGAACAATGAGTACATGAAAGGGAAAAGAGACAGTACGGCAAAAAACATTCATTAAACCTTTATCTATAATCTAACATTACTCCATATGTGTCAAACTGTTAGTACATATTTTCCATAGTGGATGAATAGACAAACATGTACAGTAATACAGGATAATCAGGATAAAAAAAAGAGAAGAAAAAAAAGAACGGTGACTTTATGTTACCACTAGAGGGACTCAGTGAGCCAGGAGTAGTGTCAGCCATGGCCTGATGCTGAAAAGGGAACTTACCAAGAGGGTTGGCACCAATAAACACATCAGCAAAGTTCCTCTTGGGCATGTGGGGAAGTGAGTTGATGTAGTTCCTTGCCTGTAAAAAAAAAAAAAAAAAAAAAAAGATGAACAAAACAGCTTAAAAACATCTTAAAGAAATACATTTGTATACGGTTGCACTTTGTTGTGATACAGCTTGAAAAATAAATAAAAAATATTATTACTGTACATCCTTCCAGTTAGGCATGCTTCAAGCATTTTAAGTATGACTCAAATCACACGCATTACACGAACATTGTGCCCTAATTTTCAGAATCAATTTGTACCACGACAGATAGCTCATCAGAATACACTGGCAAAGCACTCTGGGAAGCCTTGCTGAGGCAAGCACAGTGAGTCAGAGAGGAAACAGGGAGTAAGTGGAGTGAGAGCAGAGGCTGATACGCAGACAATTCAAACTGTAAGAAATACTTAAAAAAAAAAAACACATCAGATCTAAAGGTATCTGTCTGTAAACAGGACTGTGGGTATCAGCTGGTGCCCTGATACCAGCTCGGGGAAGAACCGGGCACGTGGGAAAGCAGATGGCATGTGTCTCACCTCATGGCTGGGCATCCTGCTTATGAGGGAGGCTGGGGGCGTCCCCGTCAGGCGCATTATCTGCTGCAGTTGGTTTATATCTATAGCTTCCGAGTCAAGGGGCATCATAACATGGAGGTCAGTATGTCAAAGAGCATGGGTGGGTAGGGTAGTTTGTGGAAAGGAGGGGGGGAAACACACCCAGGGTGAAGATGAAGAGGATGTAAGAGGGAAGAAGATAGTTTCTGAGCTTCGATATACAGCAACCCTTGCCAGCTATAACCTATAATGAAGTAACCAGGTAATTACAGAGATTTCCGGACAATGTAACCCAGCGCTGCACTAGAGGCCTCTTCCTCTATGAAGAGATTAGAAGACTGTTGCAGTTAGCACATGCTGAAAAGAAGTGGAAATCAAAGCCTTGTGCTAAAGTGCAAATAAAGCCATTAAGAAAACACACCATTTCAGTGCAAACAGGTGGAGTTTAGAAATAGTAGCAGCAATACAAAGTGGTAAAGTTGACTATCTAACTCTTGCCAGGGCAACACAGAGGCAACACAAACGCAGGCAGGTGGGGCAGTGCAACAGAGCCGAGTGGGATGGTACTTGACACTCACAGACTCTGAAGAGATTTTCATCAAGAGCTCGGGCCCTGGGGTTCCGACGAGCATCATTATAAGCTTCAACTGATCAATGTCTACCACACGCACATGAAGGAAAACAGGAGGGATGGAGGGTGTTGGAGAAGGAGAGAGGAGTGAGAGGTACAACAGTCAAATCTGTGTCTGAAAATCTTCTTTCATTCATTCAAAAGTAAAAAAAAAAAAAAAGGAGTCATCAGCCTAGGTATTATGATGCATAATTGATTGTTACTGATTACAACCTTGGATGTTGAATAAATATTGAAACAATACAAATCTCCCAAATTCATAACCAATGTATCATTTATCACTAAGGGTTATATTGTGCAGTTTAATTAGGCAAAACATACCATGCAGTATTAGGTAATTGTTTAAGTTTTCCAAAAGGAAAAAAGGAAAGAATACAAGAAGTAGGGCTGCAACCAACTAATGATTGTTTTCATGCTCAATCTGCCCTATTATCATCATTTTTAGCAATTGGACTATGAAATAAAGAAATAAGAATGGAAAATGAAATGAAAGAAATGCTCAGCACCAATCCAAAAACCCAAACATATTTATAATTATATAAAAACAGGGAAAAGCAGCAAGTTGTTACAGCAGAGAAGCTGGAACCTCACAATGTTTAGAATCTTGCTTGAAAAACACTTAGAACTATAAACTGATTATGAAAATGGTTGCAGGTTAATTTTCTGCTGATGGACTACTCGATTAATCAACTAATCGCTGCAGCTAACAGAAGCAAGACATATCAGAAATGAACTGCTCACTGACAGTTTGGAGTGATTTTGTGATACTAGTGATCTACTATACCACACAAAACTAGATGACGTACATGTAGCTGATCTATTATTTGCATTTGAAAACATCAGCAATGTTAAGTAAATTCATTTAGGCGTGTTTTTGACCGTTGATTATCTTTATATCAATACTAAAAAAGGTACAAAAACTGTGCACAGCTCCTGCACACTGTACTTTTAGTTTAAATTGTGCAGGAGCTTATACGATCTTAAGTTTTCTTTTTGGACGTTTGCTTTGTTTATCAGACTTCCTCCCATCTGTAGCCACCTGTGCAAAGATCACCTTTCATTGAGACAGGTAAAATGAGACAGACCAGAAAGACTACTGTACTCTGTATATTCAACTATGCTTCGTAGGTGGGTAGCTCCACTGATTTAGATCACACATTCTAACACAAACACACCCACAGAGCATGCAGTGAAGAAGTGAATGGCTCGATTGATCCTTTAGAGCAGGAATCACAAACACATAACACAACACAGAGCCCATGCTTCTGATCTTTAACAATACCAAGAACATAGTAGCGTGTGCCAACTTCTGCATTTGAAGGTGTTTGTGTGTGTGTGTGTGTGTCCTAATTACAGAGCGTCTTTCTGTGTGTTTTTGTATTAAAATATTGTTCTGTTCTGCTGCCATGCACGGGAAGCTTTGTGGGAGGGAAACAGGAAGGTGTACTGTATCTTGAGAAACAGTGGAGACAACAGTAGGCAGCGCTGAGTCATAGGCCACAGGGACTAACTCCTATCACATGCATGCAGACACACACACACACACACACACACACACACACACACACACACACACACACACATACACACACACATACACACACACACATACACACACACATATACACACACACATACACACACACATACACACACACAAGCCTTTTTGACTATTCTGGCATGAAGCTCACAAAAGACAATACTCAGCAATGCTTTTGAGTCAGCTTGAGGTATAATTGGGTGCGTTTGAAACACTGTGGTCTTATCAACACAGGAACAGCTTGAGTGTGAGCCTTGAATGTAGGGAACAATAAATCTCATGCAGCGAATCTGTAAATCTAATCAAAAATGTATTCACAAAAGAACAGTATGCATCCATCTACTACCAACAGTACAGACTGACTCAGGGGAGTCATTTTATTTTTGCTTGGCAATGACACTGGTGAAAGGATACGGTCTGTGCCAGGGAAGAGTGTCCGTCCTGTAAGTAGTTCAGCCATGATGCAGCCCACCGACCAGATATCCACTATTACACATAATGAAGAAAACATTGCAGTAGAGTATATACTTGATATTTAATACCTAATATGATACAACCTGTTTCATCGGTTACATAACATTCATTGGCTAGTTATTTTTGTCTAAAGTGACTTCCTTTTCCCCAAGCTCACGCTTTTCAAAAGCATAATAATGCTAAGATAAAAGAAACCAAAAATTGCTGGTGGAAAAAAATTAGCTATTTGGATTTTGAATTTGTTTGTGGAGTAAAAACAGGAACTTTATCAACAGTGCCTTACAACTGCAAAAGGAAACCAATTACTTTAGCCATTTATATCAATACCACAATGCCACATAAGACAGCTGCTGTGGGTGCTTTGGCTAGTGATAACCCTTGTGGTCACATTGAAGCCACCAGAAAAATAGAAAAGCTGTCCTAGTTTCTCTATAATCGCCCTCATCATTTCTTCGGTAAAAAAAAAATATATATATTTATACACAATAACCCTAAACCCACCCATGATTCAGTTGCGGACCAAAACTGTATGATTAAATCTGTGCGTACCTGTCATGTTGTAGTGCATCCAGTTGAGCATGATCTCCGGGGCTCGGTACCACCGGGTGGCTACGTAACCCGTCATTTCATCATCTGTGTGCCGTGCCAAACCAAAGTCCAGGATCTGAATTTGTAGAGAGTTAGATGAGGAAACAGCATGCATGATTGAACACCTGTCACTCCGCATGATTGTCTAAATCATAGTGAATCTTGTTTCAAGTCAACTATTTCTCACCTTGAGCTCACAGTCTTCATTCACAGCCAGATTACTGGGCTTCAAATCCTGCAGAGAAAAGGGGCAAGAAGGAAAAGTCAAGACAGGTTTACAGAAGCAACAGAGAGGTATCCCGCTATCTGTTTTTCTCTGTTTATGTTAACCAAACATCATTGGTTTGGCCTTCTGATAATCATTAAGATGCTCAAAGGAACTTTGTAACTGACCCTTCTCTTCAGGAGGTTTGATCAGCATAAGACATGTATTCTCTGAACAAGAGAATCTATCAAACTTCAGAACTCAAGCATATATATGAGGACATGAAACATAGTCAGAACTTACTCTGTGGATGATATCTGCTGAATGGATGTACTGTGGGGGAAAAGAACAAAATAATGATTCAATTATATTGACTCTCAATTTGAACACAACTGAAAGTGTATTCAATTTGCTATTTTTATACTTACATCATATTTAAGTGTGTTTGTGTGTGTAACCATGTGTCACAGAAGCAGTTACCAAACTACTGTAAGTCTAGTAAAACAACCTTCTGATCAACAGGTAGTAAACACCAGTGTTAAGCTCAGCTTCTCGTGTTACGCTGGGAGATTCACTGACCTTTAAGCCTCTGAGAATCTGGTAGATGAGGAACTGGACGTGGTCATCAGTCAGCTTCTGACACTTGACGATGTTGTTGAGGTCTGCACCCATTAGGTGGGTCACCAAGTACCTGCAAGTCATACAGTGCAGCCAATCAGACGTGGCCTCCAAATGTCTGCATGTCTTGGTCTTCTGTGTCTCTTTTCTTTTGTCTTCTGCAGCTTTCTTTAATTCATTTTCATTGGTTTCCTTATTACTTATTGTGTTGTTATAGTTTATGAAGCACTGCGAAAATGCTATTATAATTATTTTATTACTACATTCAATAAGGACTGAAACTTTAAGTTAATTTACAAGTTGGGTTATTCCGTGTCAAATCAGATAAGGTTGTTGCAACACCGTCTCAGGTTTTGTTCAAACATTGTTTATATCATTAATGGGTCCCAAAACCAAGGCCTGTAAAATATTTCTGTTCTATCCTGTTTTACATATTTTTTCAGCTTTTGATATTATTTCATCAAAAATGCCTTATCTAGGAAGCTACGTTTGGGCAATAATATCTTAAATATTGCTCCTAGCCTCACCAAACTTTGTAGGATGAAAGACATGTTTTCTGTATGCCAAAATCATTAAAAGCCCTAGATTTGGAAAAAAGTGCAAAATTTGTAAACAAGAATGATATTGAGGGTACTTCAAACCCACATTTTTGCACGGATATGATATCAACCATTATTTCTTTCTGAAAATACAATCTTTTATTAATTTTGTACTAATATTTGAGGTCTCTAACACCAATGAACGTGAAGACATAGTACGCACGTAAAAATGGGCATGGAAATTGCTTGATGCAAACTTTGAACAAAATCTGAGACGCAGCAACCACTGGATTCTGTCTAAGTTGGCAGAAAATGACAGAGTTGTTTGCATTACTATTCTGTGTGAAAAGCCGGTGATTCATACACTTTAGAAAGGGAGAATTGGAAAGAAACTGATTTCAAGAGAGGGAAAACCGAAAATGTCATGATTGTTTCACTTATCTTGATAGTGAAATGTTTATACAGTCAACAGATAAGCTGAAGAAGGACAATTATAGAAGTAGGTCAAGTCTGTGCATGGTGTATCTGTACCATCATACCACAAGAAGCCAGTCAATGGCTGGCCTGTGAACATGTGCATGCATATGAAAGATTGATTGCATGTCTTTATTACTAGTCACATGAAAAGAGAAGTGTCACATCTTTATTGTGTAACTTCTGTACTGGGTGTCTGTGTGTGTGTGTAACTTCATCTCACATTTCTACAAATGTGCAACATGCTGATGATGCCACACCATGCGGAGAATTCAAGGACACTGATTGAGTATACTGTGCACACACACACACACACGTGCACACACACACAGTACCCTCAGAGATTGCCAGATGGCTGTTACCATGGAGACTAGCTGTGATGTGTATAGCGCACGTGTCCACCCTACATTTACCTTGGCAAAACCCGCCACATGTTGGACTCACATGAGGTTACGAGCTGAAGGATTATGATGTGTTTGTAACTCTACCTTTACCATTGTGTTAATCTTGCAGTCATTTGCTGATATGAAGGGTTTTGTGGTGTGAGAATGACGGAAACTAAAGCTATGGGAGAGCTTAAGACAGAAGGGAGGTAGAGAAAGACACTGTAAAGACAGGAAAAACAAAAAATAAGGATGCTAAGAGGTGAGAAAACTTGCAACTTACACATCATTGAACTCCTCTAAGCTTGTCCCTGGTGTGAAAACGTCTAATAGACCAATCACCTGAAAGTAAAAAAAAAGTCAGGTCAATTTATTTGTGAGAGACAGAGATTCCAAATGAACAAGAATACAGTCACCATAGGAGGACAACAAACTGACAATAGTGTGACATTTCTAAAAGAACGTAAGCTTCATATCATCCTGTTCTGCAATATCTGAAGTTTAATTTTATTTAGTCAAACAAGTAGGCAAGTCTCAAGGACTAAAGCTTTTATGTTTAGTATAATAAAGTATGTTATCCTTGCATTTAGTTTTGATTACCAAGTGGTTTAATCAGATAAGTGGGGCTGATAACAACCACATCAGATATGATTTCAGAGGAAGTGAGCATTCTCTGGTTCAGTTTGTGCATCACGCTGACAGAACAGGCACCAGTAGTGTGTCAATGTTGTATCTGTATGTAAGTATGAACACAGCAAAATATACATTTAAAAACACCCAAAACGCAATGTGTCATATCTAATTGAGTTACATTCAACTGGTTTCACGTGCTTTTTTCAACCATAGCTTGTTGTTTCTTATAGCTTTTACATTTTGAGTGTGTTACATTGGTGTTCCATCCATTAACATTACAATAGCTTTGGAGATTAGATATGTAAAAGCACCTCTCAGTTGGTGAACAAGCCATTTGCAATATTTTTTTGGTAGTGAGTGTGTGACCGCATGACAGGAAAACCAAAAATAATGTGTGAAAGTGTCAAAGTATGATAGGCTGCATATACACCATGTAAGACTCATAACAGACTTTAAGAGTTTTTTCAGGTTTGAACAGAACAACAAAGAGAAAGGACAAAGACAGAAGACATATTAAAGGATAACCGTGTCTGCGTGTGTGTGTGTGTGTGTGTGTGTGTGTGTGTCTGTGTATCTACAGTACATGCACACAAGCATGTACGCATGCATGCCAGCACACTGGCAGAGAGCAGCCCTGCCCCCGCCCCCCCGAAGAGAGAGACTGAGGTGGATAGGTATTGTAAAAACATGGGAGCAGCCCACCCACACAGGGCACAAACCCGCAGCTGATTGGTGGGCTGGAGCAACAACAAACAGCTGATTGGTTCACTCGGGCTTTCCAAAATCCAAACCCAGGGAGTCTCCTGGCAACAGGGGGAGCAAAACACAGAATCTGTCTCTATGTAAAGCATAGGTAGGTATTAAAACACTTTGATGATTTAAGAACAAAAAGAACAGCTTTATGCAATCTTTCCTGTTATGATGAAACACAACCTCGCAACAACATGCTCATTAATGATCACAAACGACAATATAACCTTTTCAATAACTGGCAGGACCAGCACACTCAGATTAAAACGGATTATATATTTTGTTATGCTAGTAAGTTTTTACTGGCATTTCTATTTATCGACATGCTGCATTTAGCACAGTGATACAGGCACTGATTCTGTGTAATCTTAAATAATCCTGGTCCCATGTAAAACCTGTTATTCAAATATATGCACTGAGGTATTTTACCAGTACCAGTGCACCATGCAACACTAATTCCCCAAATGCTTAACATTAGTATTCAAGCTGTTCCAGTTGTGAAACAAAACAGAATTCAGGAAAAGTAATGTGCGAAAGCAATGTAAAATAATGTTCATATGGAATTTAATTAACATTTCACCACAACATCTGCTGTACTGCTGGTGGGTTTCCCCTTTTGAGACTTTCCATACTTCATCAGGCTGCAGTTTCTTTTTCCCTCTGAGGGAGTGCCATCTAAAACAGCCTCTCAGCGCCTGCAGGTTAAAGATACTAGAGAAAGCACCAGTCCACCATGTCACTCATCAATGAGCTCTCATAACAAGCCATTTGTACCCATTACAATGGCCAACAGCATACTAGTGAGTGAACTCTTAACAATTCAAACTTCCCTTTTTTCCCCCTAAAAAGACCCCCAGCACCAGCAGAAACCTCTAGTCTTACTCACACACTCCACACATGCTGACTTGCTCCCACACACAGCACATAGAAACCCATCATCTGCACTTCAGCTTGAGAAACCATAACCGCTGCTATTACATAACACAAGAGGATCCAAACTATTTGGTTAAAGTGTTAGCTGGATGCAGCAACAGCACACAGGAACTAAGAACTGTGTTTCTGTATGTGGGCAAGTATCTGTATACGCAGTACCTACTCATACACACAGAAAACCAAAACTAAAGCACAGATAGCAGGAGGGGAGCTAAAGCCACTGCCCTGAAATATTAAAGTAAAATGGCATCAACAAAATGAGATGGAAGGGGGGAAAAGAAGGCACCACTGACGGTGATGGGACTGCAGTTGTAAACCTGTTTGGTGACTCACTGCTTACCAAGTGGTGCAGCACAACACACACACTGATCACTCAGAGGATAAAACCTCTTCTAACCGGACATCACACTGACCACAGTCCCCCTTGCTTGAGTCCAGTGTGCTCGTGTGTGTGTTTGCGCTGTCATCCATGAAACTAACACAAGAAACCACTTTACGCTTCTTAACGTGATGTTACCATTTGATAAATCCATCTATACCATTCAACTCCTGCTGCTGTGGTCGGCAGGAGGGCTTTTACAGTCGAGTGGAGGGACATAGGCGCATCCGGCTCTGCAGTTTACCCGCATGATCTAGTCTTTGGATGTTGTATTGTATTGTAGGTTATTGTTGTTAATGTATAGAGTGGATGTCTGTTTATTGATGTCTGCATGGACGGTTAGATAGTCAAATGCACACATTACAGTTCCTCAAATGGGGTTGTGTTCATCCTCTTCAAAAAAGGAGTCCATGTGAAAGGATCATCTTAGGCTGTCAAACTGCCTGAGCTCTGCCATTACGGGTATTTACCGGTTTCGGTTTCTAGTTTTAGATCCTTATCATCTCCTATGTCACGTGGGTCTCTATACACATAACTACATTTCTGAGGGCAGATCTAAATAAACTTCTCTAAGGATACAGCATAGTGTAAGCAGTGGGGCGTAGCACCTGCTTCTGCAAGTCAGTACTCACTGTGCAAACCTCATGTGCAACTCCATGTGCAACACATATGCAATCCTTGCTTAAGAGCTAAACTACAGAACAATGCACACACACACGGGCCTGGCCAGAGATTTAAGGCCAGGGGGTGGAGGTGAGGGTGGGTTGGTTGCAGGTGACTTACATTCTCGTGCTTCATGTGTTTGAGCAGCCGCAGCTCTCTGTAGGTTCTCTTTGCGTGGATGATGGACTGGAAGGGTCTGGACAACTTCTTCACTGCTACCTTCAGGCCTGTCTTCTCATCATACGATGAACTGAAAGACAAACAAAAAGTGTTTGAAACTGGGAAGACCTTCATTGTAAAAAGTAAAAGGCATTACATTACATCAATTGTCCTATCAAAACCTAAAACATTTCCCTTGAGTTAACTGAGAATGAGATGTTTCACTAGACTGCGTAGGTGGCCTTAACCCAGTAAACAAAGCAAATAATTGCATAACACAGAGCTCTTGGTTTTGTTTCCTATTATACTCAGCAGCCTAAGGCTGCACGGAGGAACATGACTGAACTTGTTGTCAAATATCAGCTGCATTGTGTTTCAACAACACAAGAGTGTGAAAAACCACAAATTATTTCCCTGAAAAAAATAAAAATAATTAATTTGACAAAATGTTACTCAGTGAATATCTGCTTACAAAAAACAGTGTTCAGATACCGTTTCTTTTTTAGATGAACGTTGTTTACATGTTCCAAGGGGTTGGTACTATAAATGTAACCCAACCTCAACTGTCTGGCTTAGCACATACTGTCCAGGACCACTTGACACTGGCCTTTGAAAATCAGTTATTATTCCATTACTCCATTTGATAATGTATTATTTTTAACATTAAAAAAAATTAACTGCTGGCTAAAACATTTATTTTTTTACTTTTAAGAACCAATCCATCAAAAACATAAGAATTTTACAGTACTACAAGAACAAGAAGGTCAAAATTGCAGTTTTTACACAAAACAACTGCCTGCTAATTAGTTATGTGACCCCATTAGCCTTCGGTGCCTAAATATCTTAACATTGCAAATGCAACAGCTGATTTTGGCATTTCTAAGTTAACTCAAAATTAGCACCTGCCCTGCGATTCTGCTGGATCCGTCCACGTGAGTGTGGATGGCAGTTGGTCAACATTCATCCTTTCATTCATTATGTTACTCATTCATTGTGATGGTGTAAGAGAATACATCATTGTCGCTCTAGCGCGAGTGCAAAAGAAAAAAAGAACAAACAGGTGTGGCAAAAAGGACACAGACAAAGAAAGTAAGCATAAAAGCTGAGAGGGAAATGTGCTCTTGTTCTACTGCTGTAAAATAAGCAATAAGTAAGGACTGTTACTAAAAACTGTAAAAATATATTCAACGGATAGAAAGGATATAGGATGGATCAAACTTGTACACACTGTAAAAAGCAAGACACTTGTCCACAGACAGACAGACAGACATTGTGAGGGTGGTAGAAAGAGAGGCAGATGGGCCTTCTCTCCCCGAGAAGCTGCATTGCTGCATTTCCTGTCTGTGAGGGAACACAACCCACTTACAATAAACCACATTCCTTCCAGGTCAATCACTTAAGCTGCATCACAAATGGACGATTGCAAAATCAGTCCAAAAAAATCTGAGCTTAGTTTGTGCCGACAAGTATTGTTTCCTCTTATTGTGGTCTAACCATGTGGGGGTTGAAGAATGGAAATGAAGGTTTGTCTTTGTCTTTTCTTTACAAACTACTTCACACACAAATTAAATCCAGAGGACTTGCAGGGAGTGGGTAAAAATCATTTATATATTGTTGCAAGTTACTAAAACTACCCAAACCACTGACCCAGTCTTGGTCTGCACTGTGGCCACTCAGTTAAGAGTTTATTTCAAGGCCATGTCAACACTACTCATTACGGGAGGAGATAAAGGTCATTTCCTCTCAACATATTTCACTAACTGATTGAGAGATTTGAACTGTTGAACTTTTAACTAAACATGACTGGGAAATAAGCATACCTGTGTGTTATTGTATAATGCAACTAATAGTAGCAAAAAAAATAAATCTGTGAGTCAGCAAAGTTATGGTCCTGAGTGCCACGCATCCTTAATAAGAACATTAAGATAAGCAGTGTGTTTTTTCCAGTAAGTCAGAGATAATCTCCCACACCCAATGTACTCTGTTCCAGGCTTGCAGAACAACTTGTATGTGTGTCACTTGTGAGGGAAAACCCATACTCAGTAAACAGAGTATACCAAAGCCAAATGACAAAACAAAGTCACATGCACACTGTCTTTAAAATTGTTCCTAATCTGCAAGACAAACAAGACAGGCCTGAACATACACCATCCAATTAGTCTGTAATAAATGGAAGTGCAATAACGAATGGTCATAAAAACGTGGGCTGTAAAAGGAGCAGCATTATGAGACAGGGATCACAGGGAAGGAGTGATCGTCAGCATTATGTTGACTGACAGAAAGACAGAGTGCGCATACAGGCAAATGTGTACTGCAAATGACTTGTTGAGACATCTCTAGTAGGCTAAGTGTCCTGTCCTTCACCAGAAATGAGGTTCACATGAGATTAAAAGAGACACAACCCAGCAAAACTGTTATCAATTACCCACTCCTGGAGAAAATTGGGTCACTAAAACTGTGAAGCATTTCTTCTGCAGCTTTTAGTAAAATGAACCAGTGCATTTAATTATGTTTTTCTCTACCATGTCAAAACTGCACATGTACACATAAGATTCCTTATCAGAGTCTGACATGTGGGCATGTTTATGCTGACGAAAATGCTTGCACACACATTACGAGCCTGGCTTCATTTTGAGTGATTATAATTAACGCAAGTGTTACCAAAAGCCTATACATTTTAACACTACAATATACGGTATATCTGTCATCTATGATGTAAAATGATAAGCATCTTAACGAAACTTTCACAAAACTCAGGAAGCACCATATTAGAGGCATATAATCGACAGATTTTGAAGAACCGCACTACAAGGAAAAAGTATAACCAAAACATCTGCCTGCACATTAAAATTATTAATAGTGAGATTAATAAAAACATAACTTGTGTTTGGATGACGTGTCTGAGTGGTTAAAAAAGTCAAACAAAAATGGATAATAACCCACCACCCTGCCTTAGTTAGTACATAATAGTCAATCGCAGGAATGCTTCATCTAACCTGTTTGCTCTGACAAAAAAAAAAATACACAAGAAATCGAGTACATATTTAAGTATTCATGCACATATTTCACACTATTCGTATTTGAATCTGACAAATTTTTAGTGCAGATTTCTGTGCTTTGCTTGATTTTAACACAAACTTGATTATTAATTGCAAACTAAGAAAATATCAATCCGTCACAAATTCTCTCAGTCATCATGGAAAGGACACTAGCAGGTATATAGGCCTATAGTTATCAATACTGTCTATTTAACTGTTTATGATTATGACAGAAACTAACGGCCATGAGATTTCAGTCAGGTAGAACATCGTGGACTCAAAAGCAAGTATAACAAGTGGTGAGAAGCGGAACAAACTTTTGATGAATGTACTGTAGATGTTTAGTAATCAGTTCCACATTTTTCTTCTAGTCTAGCTTTTTTGACCTAATGTACACTTGGCAGGCATAATGATTTATTAATCCGGCTCTGTTAAAGGAACCACGCTTACTGTGATTATGGCCTCGGTGAAAGAAAGATAACCTGGTTAAGATGTTTACACGGCAGTAGCAATAACCTCAGTATTTCCACAATCCATCTTTGATTAAATTATTATAGGGCATATAAACGCACTAATTTTCCAATCCGCTCTGCTAACAGAGCTGCTAATGAATGTGAACCACTCAACCATCCCTTCTCCACCTCCCAGATAAACTGGTTCCCAAGTCAGTTCCAGGCAGTTCTGAGTTTGAGAATCAAGACTGGTTATGTATGCCTCATTTTTCTTAACTTCACTATACGATGAAGTTTATTTTTTATCTGTGTGTAGGTCTGATGCAGCAGCTGGTCTTTTAAACAGTTCTTAATGGAGAATGAGTCTCCTAGTTTATCCATCTTACACGTTTTTAATATGTTTTGTAGATTGGCAGACTCAGCTGGCTTTTATAGGCAAATTGTTGGGCTCCTTACATTAAGACATGCACCTGACGTATTTTAAGAACAGTGTAATCTATAGAGAGCATTTAGGAATATAAGTGTATATACTATAATAGTATAGTTATACTATATATATTGAAAGGGATTTTTATGAATAAAGTCATTGCTCAGACAGATTTTTACATATTTCATTCCATTTATCCAATCAGAAACAAGGGGATTTATTAAATTGCAAAAAGTTGTATCTTTATGTATCTCAGCACCCATGAGATCTGGATACCAAGACGTTTTGGGGCTCTAAAGCCTGATCCATAACTTTAGACTAAAATTAATGGTTTTACTCTTCTGACGTCACATATTAGCATTCAGTCATGTACCTCACATGACTGAATGCTGAACCTTAAGTCATGTAAAATTGCTGGTTTTAAAACTTAAGCTTCCTGTTTGTTTGTGGAGCTGACAAGTCAGTGCACATTTCTGAGGTGAAAACCAAGCACGTTAGCCAGAACCTGCCACAAAATTGCACCTTCTCACCAGATAAGCCTCATCATACAATCATTTCTTAATCAGCAAAATATCTAATCCTACATATTGCCCGCATAGACGAAGTGAAAAGCCAGTTACGGGACATGAAGGCCTGACGTCATGTGAAAGTTGAGACATACTTATGAAGAAATGCATGTGCTGCTGGATGCTGAAACCAGTGAAGGAAACTGAGCGGTGGCCAAAAACACAGCTGTGAAAGCTGGCAAATGGACACATAACAAAAAAGGAATCGAATCACTTCCATGGTAAACTATGGTAAAGTATGAGACCTTTAAGTACACAGACGCAACACGGGAAGCACCTGCTTTTACCATGGTGCCTTAAGCTGGGCTGTGCACAGAAAACCTTTTGTGTTCTCAATTTGCAGAATTGCAGAAATTGTTGTCTACAAACAAATCAGTAGCAGATTTTAACATCAGTGTGTTTTGAGAATGAGGAATCATCCAAAAGGGAGGATTATTAAAGAATATTTCCAAAAAAAATGTTTGTTGAAATGTTTTTCCCGCTCTGTGCATATCTGGGGAATTATTGTTACCATTTTATCAAAACCCAAATTAGTCAGTCATTATTTTCCCGCACTAAGCTGAAAACAAGCCATTGAATTAATATGCATACATGCCCTGTGGGCCTGTACGGGTTTCGTGCTGGTTTCTGCAGACTGAACAACACGAGGCACTCAGCACACACTGTATTCCCAGCCAGCAGCATTCACTGTAAACACCTTCTTTCCACACTAACCCTGGATCTCTTCCAAGTCAGACATTTAAAAAAAATAAATAGAACAAGGGTCAGAAATAAAGAAGAGTGGTTGTGTTTTTTTTCTTAGAAGTCGTGTATCTGAGTCGCAGGTTGATGAGGAAAATTATTTAAAAACCCACATGCACATGCTTTGCATATTTAAAAGTAGGGAAGAATTCAAGCAGAGGAACGTCATGGCAGCAACAACAAAGACGACAGAGCGTGTGTCCAGCTGACCAACAGCCGTGACATGCTGGAGTAGGCGCTGTGAGGTTATTTATACTTTTCAGATACCACCGGTGCAGTTGGCCTCTTTTATAGGGGAGGGAAACTTTGGGAATCCTACGATTCGATTCAATTCAGAGTATTGGTGTTGCTGTTCGATTCAGAATTGATTCAAAACCTAATTCTCGATTGAATAACTACAAAGGAATGCACTATTTTCAGGCTCTTACTCCACTGAAATGCAATATGAAACATCACTGGCAGTTCAGCTAACTGGTCATAATGAAGGTAAATTCCTGACCGAACAGGAAAATACAAAGAAAGGTATGCAGCTTTTTTTAAGTTAAAAGGGTTTGCTGCATTAATTTGGAAGCATGTTACAGTTTTCTGTGTATGAGAATAGTGAAATGAAGGGGTAATTTATTGACATCATTTGTTAAATTTCTTTTTTTTTTTGCAAAAACAGAAGTTGATGTGCGTGTTCTGGAGTAAGAGGGGATATGGAAGTGTATCAACGACAAAAGATTTCAGAGAGCACAGGCATGTTTTCAACACTTGACATGCAAGAGGTCACTTACCATTTCTGACAGGACAGGACACACCCGCATGTCTTTTTCAAAGTTAAAGTCCGTACAAGGGAAAAGTCTCTATAAAGAGTTATTGCCGATCATAAGTATTTAGATCATAAGTATTTAGTATTGCCGATCTGCTGTTTAGGCTGTAGCTCTAAGCCTACATGGGTCTGCACTGTAGACTTAAGTTCAGCAAAATGACTGGCGATGCACAATACCGTCACCACGATTATTCATACCATACAGAATTGCATAGCATCATGTTATTCTGCACTGCGGCTCGGTGCTGGAGATGCACATCCCCAGTAGCTTGTAACTACTTTGAAGCTTATCGAACTTTCAAAATTACTCTCAATTGCTTAAAAACTAGATCATTTGGCAACAAACTGACTGTTATTTTAGTAATTTATTTTGCTATTTTGTCTGCATCTGGTGGTTTTAAAAAATGCCACTGTAAGCAGGAAGGGTCTGACAGGTTGACCCTTCACTTGCAGGTCAAACTGAACAGCTGAGGCTCTGCTCTCAGGTTGAGTTTGCACTCAGACCTGCAGATGTGAGCTCTTGAGAATCCCTCTTGTACGCTCAAATCATCGGTTACGCTCATGATTCTGTCCTCCCAAACCAATTAAATCCTAAAAATCATACTTCATATACTTCCACAATGAACTGTGCCCTCTTGCTTTGAGTTAAGTATTTTTTACCTTCTCTTAGCATTTATTAACAACCAACAATCCGCACATTTCAGAAATGTAGAGGGTAAGAATGGCTTTTTTTTTTGTGAAAACTGTAGAGCACCAAGGCCAGAAATTAAGTTATTAATAAGATAATTAAATCAGGGAAAGGTAACTACACCTTTTACACTTTAAGCACGGTTTTGGCCATCATTAAAGTACACAGTTCAATACTCACCTATATTTTACCATGAACACACTGTATATAGTAATGCCTTTCATGTGCATTTGTATTTGCATGCCCAGAGATTTTCTGAAGTACAAAATCAGGTCATGGTTTCCGCCTTTAATCACCACTAAGAAATGCAACACACACACACACACACACACACACACACACACACACACTCAGCTCGCGGTGTAGAAGTGAGCGGCCAAACTAACAGCAACCTTAAAAATAACGGCACGGTGCCATCCATGGCTTTGTGATGACCAGGAGGCGTCAGAGCCGAGGCCACTACCTCACCTCGGGACTGTGAGTCATGGGTGCACCACAGCGGGAGAAAGGGTGACATCACTCTGGAGTCATCAGCCCCGTCCGATGGGCTCCTATAGAAAAAGCTCTCAGTGTGCACGAGGGGGGCCTACTTTCCGAAAACCACGTGACCTTCTGGTACTCTGCAGGCTGCACCCAACTGGAAAATGCACAGCGCACGAATGTGCAGCGTGCGGATGTGTAAAGCGCACGGCTGCAACGCGATTCTGTCGCTCGGTGTCGGTTTTTGAGCCGCCGGTGAGCGCAGGATCAGATCTCACCGGGACGCAGATGATGCAAGCGTGGACACGACCAGCCCTCTTCAGAGAGAAAGACACTGATAAACAATTTATGAAAAAAAAAAAAATAAAATAAATAAATAAAAACCTGCAGGATCTAAACTTAAACTTGACCCTGGAGCTGCCAGTGTGCTTACTGGAAATGTGCAGCACACACAAACACACATAAACAGGTGTTTACAGGACTCGAGGAAGTTAGACAGCGTAACTAACAAACAGATAAATAAATAAATAATTGTGCACAAAAACAAAAATGATCCCCACCCGCCGGAGAAAGCGTGCACGACGTGCCGTCGAGTCCAGAACAGCCAGAGTATGAAAATGTAAACAAAACACACAACTAATACCCCCCCCCGGGGTGATAAGCGGCCGGCGGGGAGGCACCTCTGACGGGCCTCTGTGGGTGCTGGGAACCCGTCCGGCCGTTGTGCAACGGGTGCTGCTGTGCTCTTGCAACAACTGCTTACCACACGGATCCGTAGGCACCGGAGCCGACGGGAGACAGGAGCTGGTACCGCTCCGGGACCTCCCACACGGTTTTGTTGAGCTCCTGTCGGTAGAAAGTGGGTCTCTCCTTCTGCGACATTCCTGCGGATTTACCGGCCGCGCGGCGACAAAACAAGCCAGCGGAAACTTCTGCCCCCTCTCTCTCTCTCTCTCTCTCTCTCTCCTCTCCTTCTTCCCCGTGTGGCACGACGTGGTGCGCTGCTGCTCCCTGCTCGACGCTCCGGGGTCACACGGAGCTCCGGCGGCCCGCTGGTGCAGAATCGGTGCAGCTGTGCAAGAGGGAGTAATAAATCCCCGGCTCTCCGTGCACGCCGGGGCGCTGGGAGACGACTTCCTCTAGAAAACGCGCCCTGGTCTGGAAGCTCAGCCTCGGACTAGCTTTCGCTGAATCTCTCGCCCTGTTCTGGTCTCGCATCGCTGTGGCGCGCAGGGAAACGTGAGCGCGCACGTCTCCTGCGTCTCGGCGCGCTCCCGGCAATCAGCGTGTTCTCGCGAGATCTGGGTCTCTGTTGGGCAACAGGGGGGATATCCCGTCCCTGCTGTGGACATGGGGGGGGGATCTCCCTGTCCATCCCTGAGCAGGCCGCACCTGTTTACGACACATTATGTCATTACTGATCAACGGATAAGACTCTTAAACTATCTGTAAGTATAAAACATGATAATGGATTGCACAAGTCCCAGTGTTCACCCATTTAATTGTGGCACACACCTAAATATGGCAAGTGCCATATCTTTGTTTTTATAGGCTGCATAATTAGGTGAATGGAAATCATCTGTGTGTGTATTCAGGGTGTGATAAGGAACTTTGAGTTGACTGCGCAGGAAGGTGCGACAGCTGATAAGTCAATTTGTTAAACAATATCATATCATTACTCAGGCCTTTTTCACAGAGGAAATCTTGACATGTCACAGAAATGAGTGATGGCTGAATTCCATTTAGCTGTTTGGTTTTCACGGTCCTGATATTGTGCATACTGGGACCCTTAAACTGAACGGAGCCGTAGCTGATGTTATCGATAACACCAGTGGTTTCCCTGCCCGCACGGCTCACTGGGTGAGATGGGAGACTGCATACAAATAATGTTGCCATGGTGCTTCTCCAGTCGCAGTTTGTTGGGTAAAGAACTTGGACGGCAGTTGACCCGTTTCACAAAAAGTATGTGGGGGAGTGTCAAAAACGTGTTTTATGACCTGTTGGGACCAAAATAACACTTTGCTATTATGCTGCATGCTGTGGTGGAAGTCCAACACTGCACATCAGCAGAAGTATACATGTCCACCATGATGCATGCTGGGGACAGTCTTACTACGGGGGTTTCTCTTGGGTTTCTTGCTCTGCAGCAGAGCCCTGGAGGGCTTGTCAGGTGAACATGAATGCAACAGAATAGAGATATCTTGGAAGAAAACCTGAGATGAGATGATGAGAGATGATTTATTTTATAGCATGACAACAACTGTAAACATGAAGTCAACGCTGCACATAGATGGCTTTAAAAAGAACTATGTTAATGTCCAGGAATGGCCAAAATCAGTCCACAGGCCTATATCCAATCCAGAGTTTGTGGCAGGAGTTGAAAGCTGTTAAATCCAGAATGCGGCTTGATAGAGTTTTGCAAAGATGCATGGGGGCTAAATTTTAATCACCAGAAGTACAGATGATACAGATCTATCCACAAACGATAGATGCTGTCAAAAAAGACCTCAACTAAATATTGACTTGATAATATGAATACCTATACATTCAATTATTTCAGATTTCTATTTTTGGTCCATTTTTTGTTTTCTGTTGATTGCCAAAAAAAAGAAAACCCTTATTACATCACCTGTGACTGAAGATTGTAAATCAATAAAGCATGAAAATCTCCAAAGGGACCGGGGTGAACACATTGTATAGGCACTGAATGTCACTTGAGACCCAACCTTTTTTTTTGTTTTTTAAAAGACAACAAACACAGAAATTGTCTGATTAATGTTTTACTCAAAATTGCATTGCATCCCTTCCCAAAACAATTTATTCTTTTAAAAATAAAAAATAAGGTGGCAGAATTAAACTCAGAATAACAGTATGTAAATTAATTGCATTAGAAGCACCATCCTTATTTGGCATTTAAATCTTCAGGCAAGTCTGATATAGCAATCTAGTTTTCACAATATGTTGAGATATGCCTCACTTAAAGTTATTACTCTTCTCCCTGTGTTACTGCACAATTGTGGTAGAAACTTTGACTCCAACATGACTTACAGTTCAATTTGTAACTATGTCTGTATTCAAAACATGTTGTCTAATATGAGATGTCAAAGGAAATAAAACACACCTGTGCAAAATGTGTATTTCAAACCTAAAAGTTTAGGAGATGCCGAACAGCACTGTTAAGAAAAGATATGGTGTACACAAGAACATCTTTATATATTAGCTTTGTTTATGTTCCCCTCCACCCTTGACAGAAGAAGTGAAACAGAAAAAACAGCATGTGGGAGCAAGCGGAACTGATCATTTTCAGTTTGATCACACATAACCTCTGGCAAATCTCTATTGGTCACATATTTTTCCAAATACTATATACAGCTAGGCTAATTTCAGGTTGTATACAGATATAAGGTATAATGCACACACTGCCCTTCAATCTTCTGCATCCTTCAATATAAATAGCTATGGGGTGTGAATGGAGACAACCAACAGTGTAACCCTACAAACGAATGGTACCATGTGACCCCAACAGGCTCTCTCCTGTGTAGGAACTGTGGGGTAGATTTAGGATGCCCTTCATGTCTGTAGTGCACACACATTATTAAGGGAAGAGTTATGTACTCAGTCACCAGAAGGGGGCAGCACTGGCCAGTCTTTCACATGGGTCCACAGGGCCAATGGGGTTTCATCAATCATGTAATCCAAGAGGTGTCCCACAACAAGGATTAGCACATGAACACAGAGATGAGTCCATCCCCAGCCTGCAGCCGTCCAGTCTTTTCCAGTCAAGTCCGACTCTTATCATTTCAAAAAGACGATGTAGAAAGCCATGGCCAAACAGGAAACCGCCACAGCAATGTGAAGCCGCGTCCCGATTATCGCAGCTGAGAAGAGAGATGGAGAATCAAAAGGATGAGTGCAGAAAATGACGTGTCAACTACAAACATACAGAACTAGGTGAATAAAGGAAACCACTTAAACACAGAGTCCTGACAGTACAGCAGTCATTAAACAATGGCTTGGTTCCATAAACGTATCCCAGTGAGCCAATGAGCAAGTACACACACAATACAGGGGCTCCTGAATTTGGCAGAAGCAACATCACTAATGTTCTTAAATACACCTTACCCTGCTATCAATTTTTTTACTGGCCATCTCAGTCACCTGATATAAATTCCTCTGAGCAGGTGTTTAACAAAATGCCCTAAAGGCAAGTAGGAAGTAAAGATGGCTGCAGTACTGCCTGGCAGAGCGTTGCCAAAGGAGATACAGGGAGTGTCTGCTGAGGTCTGTAGGTCACAGACTTCGAACAATTCAGCCAGTTTAAAGGCATAGTTCTGATTTTTTTAAAGTGAGGTTGTATGAGGTCCTTATCTATGGTCTATGGTCAGTGTACAGTAGATGGCGGTTCCCCCACCACACTTAGTTTAGAGAAGCAGACAGCTGTACCGGCACATATGCTAAACAATGTACTGCTGTGGACGGTACAGCACCGTGCCGGTACAGCTGCCTGCTCCAAACCGCGGGTATACCAACCAGTTGATTATAGGTAATACAAGGACTATGGATAAGTACCTCATAGAACCCCATTTCAAAAAATCTGAATCATCCCTTTAAAGGAATTCACAATAAATACTGATTATGACTATGATAAATAATTTTTGGACCCCTAAAATTGTTAAATTAAGTCTGTATAAAACATACCACTGTTTTACACTGTTTACATAAATGGATGTACACATTCAAATTAAAGCAGTAAGTTGGGCATTATTTGATGTAAAATCCACTGTGCTGCAACAAAGAGTCAACATGAGAAAAATATGGCACAAGTCTCCATGCTGCTAATGTTACAGATATAAAATGTTCAGTGACTCCATAGGATAGAGTGGAATGGAAGATGGAAGACTGTTTTTATGCACCAACATGTTTTTTCTCCAATTATATAAACACATATGCACATTCTTGTCCCCAAAAAGACATACAGAAGATGTCAAAGACACTACCGACACCTTTCTTGCAGATTTCCTTTTGATGAAACCACTTGTTAATGAAACTTTAGGTATTGCCATAAGGCCTTTTTGTGTAGGAATAACAGGTGTGTGTTGAACCAGCATACTGTTAATTTATTACATATCTACCTTTGTAGAAGACGCCCCACACTCCTTTCTTCTCTGACAGCAGCCAGGTGTTGATGCGAGGCACCTTTTTGAGGTACGCACAGGTGCATATGAACAGCAGCCCGAACACCAGGATGCCATCGAAAGAGTACACTATGGATGAAGGGGAAGACAATATCACACAGTCTGCCTGGCCTGCCAGTTGGCTGAATTTAATGCTGTTTATTCAACTTATTCACACAGTTAAAAACCAAAAGTCTGACAGCTGAATTAAATGAGACAAAAACAATCACAGAAATAGAATATATGCAGTTTACATGCACCAGTACACATTAACTTATCACAGAATATAAAAGCATATTCTTCACTATTTTAAGTTATTTAAACAGTAACGTAAACACCCTTTAACAACACGTACGAGCTGAATTATTGACTGTTAAATCCAGAGTTGCAGCAACGTTTATAATAAGGTTTTCTTGCCTTTTTAGATTATTGTTTTGGTCTGTCTGATGTTTTTTGTTTTGCATTAGCCACCGACACCTTCACGTTAATCAATTCTCTTAAGCGAGGAACCTTGTAGCCTGACAAAAACACAATATAACCAGCATAAAGACCGAAAACTATGTAATGACTCTGTACTTGTAACAAACAAGTGATATAAACCTGCTGACATGAATAAAGAAGAATTAGTTTGGGCGCTAACGGAGCTGCAGGGCCACGTCTACAGCTCACTTAGCTCCCACGTTAGCCTCCCTCCAAGGAGGCGCTAACCCGACTTGTGTTAAACTTTACATTTCAACACATCAAACATACCATTCGTCATATTCGCAGTTGGTCTTTGACGATGTTACACGACTGTTTCTTCCTTTAAATTAGCAATCCATCACGTATTTAAAAAGTGGAGATTTAACGCAGTGCTTCGCTTCGCCGTCACTCGGTGGGCATTTCCGGTTTCACTGGTTCACGATCTTCTTCTACGGTTTATTTTTTTGTTGGTGTCCATCTCCCATTACTGCCATCTACTGGATTAACAGCGCATCGCAGTCTGCAGTTTAAATATCTGCTGACAATCAATACAAATGCACATTTTAAATGTCAAGCATCTGATACTTTCTTCTGATAGCATTTACTCTCCACATATATTTACTTTACCATGGTAACCCAGGGCAACCCCAATCCCAATTTATACAGAGAGATTACTTAATTAATTCCTAAGGAAAATTGCAGTGTTACAGCAGCTACTTAACACAAAACATAAAAAGCACAAATAACAAATGAGTTAGATGAAAAACAACTATAATTAAAAGGCCAAATTATATACAAAAATGTGGTATACAATAATGTTAGCTCTATGACAGTAATATACTGTAATGTAGGATGTGCAATTCACGTGCAGTAGATACATTTAGATATATTTCTTCAGGTAATCCATGACCATGGTCACCATCTATACAAAATACATTTACATTATTTATATTGTTTGGAGAATGTATAACGAACAAATGGACAGGGCTGGTATCATATAAATACTGCAAATATTTGGGGCACTTGCTCGCAACGACATTGTTTTTTTACAGGATGGCCAGCGAACTGCACTCTGCGCTCTGCCATAAATTATATGGAGTCAGCAGCTACAGCAGAAGGAGGATTAACAAAGTGATGAAAAATGCTGGCTGTGCTGCAGCTCTGGACCTGGACACACCTTAGGCGGTACAGAGGGAATGATGAGGATTACACTGAGCTTCCACCCACACACTACAATGAGCTGACACCACTAGACGGCCACCTCCACCTCATTCCCTGAGGCCCACCATGGAGCAATTTGTGCTGACAGCCATCAGCCATTGCAGAGGGCTTCAAGAGGGTACTGATAGGGTCCCTGCACTGCATGGAACCACACTGCATGCAACCAACACTTTTTATAACAATATGATATCTGCATGTACACTCACAGTATAAAAGACACATGTACACACGTAAAATAATAATAATTATACTTAATATGTAATGCCTATGCACATGCCCAAACCTAGGCCTTCTGCTTATATTAACTGTGTCCATCATTTTTTTTTACATTGCACGTCCATATGTTATATATCACATTTGTATTGATTTGTCCCAATTATATATTTTCACTTGTTTAATACTGCACACATTTTGCATCACAAGCAACAGCCTTCATCTAGCCATTGTCAATTGCACTTTGTGTTTAATCTCTAAATTTCTATTTAATGTGTTGTTGCGGGTCTGAAATTGTCAGTGTCTTTCTATAACCCACATTTGTAGTGTCCATTTGTTTGCCATTGCTACACTGACTGTTGCATTGTGTTATTTTTACTCCTTAGATATAATTTCAGGGCAAAGGGATAATGTTATTTAAGTCTATATTGAAGAAAAAAAAAAGATTACATAGATTGATAAATTTAACACAAAAGCAGAATTTAATGTGAATATGGAATATACTTTACTCCCCTGATAACAGTTGGATCCAGAAAGTAGAGCTAAAAAAGCCACTTTTGTTTTGTTGGTATTTCTTGTTGCGTTATCCTAATCATTACATTACATTATCCTAATCCCTCCATATGTTCCTGCCTCAGAGACAACAGAAGTTTCTCACCTGGGTGGAACAAAGGGTCATAAGACAGTTAATAAGCTTTGATCACAAGACGACGTAGCACACCTGTTCAGATCAGCCTCGCTATAACTGCAGCCCGCTGTGCACCCTGAGAACAGCTACAGCAGCTTCTGCTTCTGTGAGAACAGACACATCTCTCTTTTTTAGCAATGCGTCTCTACCATTGCGCACAGGTAAGACTGGTTTTATCATTGCTTCTTTTTATCTATCAAACATATTGACTATAAAGCCTCTTGATTTTGAAAATATTCATAATTTGACATATCTTTTAATGTAATACAAAACTCCTTCCAGCTACAAAATACTATATGTTGTCATTTTGAGGACAGCAATGATAACTTTTTTCTTTTGTGTGGATGTGAGCATGTCGAGATGTGATTCCTGTTTAAAATGTGTGTAGAAGTGTTTAATTTGATTATTTGAATAGGATGACAGCCGGCAGAATGATCTGTGCGGATTTGCATGTTTTAAGCCCTATTGCCTCATTTCAATTTTCAAAATGCATTTTGCAAATGTAAAATAACTTACTCACCTGCTGTTCTTTATTCAGGTATCACAAAAAATGTGTCTTCAAAATCGAAGAGGTAAGACAAAATCAAACAATAGTCAAGTTTAAAGTCAAGTTTACATGTTTTAGTGAATCTAAAGAAACATATGATCTTTAAAAGTCACTCTTATAATAACACATATAACATTTTTCTTTACATTTAGCTACCAACAGAAGCTTTCCCCATACTGTGTGCACTGGATAAAACACTGAAAGACGGGGATATGTGACTGTGCTGTGCTTGCTTGTATTTATGTGTGTCAGAGAGACATCACTGCTGGATGGTCCCAGCCTGCCAGGTGATTGAGAGTCAACAACAGGAGGGCAGTGACCTCATCAAACCCAGGAAGCTGCCAAATCCCGTCCTGGCTTCTCACCAACACAGATCCCTTCACCAAGAGCTGCTTTTCTGCTACAGGAGGTGAGAAAACACTGAGCTCTGTACCTGCTGTCTGCGATCGGTTCACATGGGCGGCAGGTACATGCTGATCCACGTAGACACAAATTAGATATTAGTTAAGGAACATCTACCAGAGTTTTATGCCTTGAATCGATGTAGATCAAGTTTTTCAGACAGACTCTTTTTGTGAGAGGATAAGCAACATGCTTAGGTGGTGTTCAACACTGATCAAGCCAAAAGTACAACACCTGACTAAAGATCATTGCTAATCTCTAAGTAGTGTATATCACTACAGAAAAATCTGATTTTGGTTTGTGGTTCTTGAAGCTGTATTTCATGTGTCTGCAGAGGTCTACTGCCCAGGAGAAAGCCGGAGCTGCAGTGTGTGCTGGAGCACAAACAGAGAGAGCGGCACAAGCAGAGGGAGCTGGCCCTCTCTCCTCCCTCTGACTTGGAGGTGAAGCTACGCACAAGGCAGAAGAGAATACAAGTCGTAAGTATGTTAGTTAAGAGCAAAGATGGAAAACCGCACAGTCTGTGGAATACAGCGTTTGCTCTAATCTATTTACTTTTTGGGCATGTGCGAGCAAGCCTGCAGAGATCTGCAAGTACACAATCTTATTAGAGAGGATGTCCCAACACAGATGTCTCCTGTCTTGCAGTACGAGCTGGAGCAGAAGAAAAGGAGCGAGAGCCTGCAGAATGTACCAGAGTTTGTTCATGTGAGAAGAAGCCTGAAACGTATCCAAACTTTCCCCTATTGACGACCAGAGCAAAGGGACAAATAAACAGTTAACTTGGGGTCCAGACAAGTTCGTACTGTTTGCCGTTAAAAGAAGAATCATGCCTGATTGACAGATGCATATATTTCAAATTGGAATTATCAAAATGTATCTTTGAGATCAATGCTTAAGTTTAAGATTGTGTGAATTCAGATGGCAGTTTGGAGTTGTGAAATTTCAGTGTAAAATGCTTGAAATGTTTCCTCTAAAATCTGAGTTGTGTAAACACATTAAGCCAAAGAGCGAGCGAACAGAAAGTTAGGTTATTATATTTTGATGTATTGTTAAAAAGCATTTTATCAGGTGTTCCTGGTAGCAAGTCGGCCTTTTGTAGAGACTTTTACATGTATGCACTTGACTGACATATCCTTTCAAATAATGAATATATAAGTGACAACAATACATTTAACATTTTTAATAAAACATCCAGGGAGGCTGACCATGTACGTAAAAACAAACACTGAAACTTAAGTTGTACTGAATCAGAATCTGTTAGTGACAACAGTGAGAAAATATTCATGTCGTTATTCACAAAAACTTAACAGCAGTAATAAAAATGAGCTTGGACGTAGCTCTTTTTGCAGCATTACTCTTGCAGCTGTTTGCTTAACAACATATCATACCCTTTAATCAACGCTGTACACATTTCACAAGTTTTGGGACACAGCTATTGACATCACAGGGTAAATTCAGGTTGGAGAGCTTAAAATAAGAAAAAAAAACAAGTAATCATTACATAATGATGGACTTTAAACTGATGTTTCTTGTTTAAAAAAGTGACCAAGTGCCAGCTGGGAGTCTATCTCAAGTTTCTTAATCTGTAGTACTGCAGACAAACATACACAAATAACTCGATTATCTCTGCACAGTAAATGTACTGACCTAACCTTTAAAATGTGACTGTTGCCTTGAAAATGTAAATATCCTCACAAACTCCTCATATAGGCTCCAGTATAAAGAATAAGAAGGCCTGCTGAATAAAACACATTCAACCATTTTCTCTTACACATTCTTTGCACCTCTAAATACATGAAACCGTGTGTGCTGTTGAGCGTAAACATAAGTTTAACATTTAAAAAGTGAACATTTCTTGTCCATTAATTCTGGGAATTATACATGATTTCTCCCCAACACATTTATAAATACAAATTCTACTCACAAGCAGCAACCACAGCCACTCGGCTTCTCTCCCAACTCAATGCCTGTTGCTGCAGAATAAATTAACAATAAATAAAATACAACAAAAAAATAACTCACAAAAAATGAAGACATCATGGCAGGGTAAGAATCTCCAGTCTGTGTTTCCCTGTACTATCTACTACACTGAAATAACCTTAAAACATATCTCATAGTGTTGGGAAATATTTAGCAAGAGGTAAAGCAGAAGAAGCCCAGACAGAGGAGAGAAACAGGCCACCAACGTGGTAAACTGGCGGTAAGGAGAGCACGGACATGAGCACGGGTCCAAATAACAAGGCCAAAAGAAGTTTACTGGTCAAAAATGACAAAGTTGGATTCCTATTCAGGAGTTATCTTTCAGCCAATTCTCCCTTGTTAAACCACTTAAAGTTGTGAAACTGGTAGTGGACATGATAGTAAAAGTGACGCTGTTTAAAACCCCATCCTATTTGTGAAAACAAAAAAGGGTGATTTCATTGTTTCACTCCATACAGACCAAATCAAACCAGCTCTACAAAAAAATATTGTACTTTAGACTCATCAAACTTGGACCAGATTACATGGAGACTTCAGAGACTGCTGAAAATCCAGTTTTCATTTTGTGAAAACACACACACACACAAAAAAAAAAACAAACAAATGTCATTGCTTTTCCTCCATCCAGACGACATTAGACCAGGTTTAGCTCAACCTACCAACATTTGTCAAACCTATTCTAAATGAGCATTTAAACTCTAAATACTGTTTTAAAATTAGCTAAGCCTGCTCTTACGTGGGCTAAATGAAGAAAAAACTGTGAAATGTACCTTTTCTGTTCCTACAATTAGAAAACAGGTTCACCAAATCTGAAATGGGGATTCTAACTATTCTATTAAGCATTGAGGCATTTACTATAATGTCTGGGACCTGTTATAACACTTTAAATATTGTAACAATGGAGAATGGGTTGAAAAACATTCTCCCTCAACTTTTTTTCCGACATGAAAGATACGAATCAGAAGCCAACTTCAGCCTCGTAAATAGGACAAAAATTAAGGAATGCCATCCTTCCTCTGGCAGCACTGTGAGGGTGGCACACTCCAGTCGTACACATAGGACAATCGCAGCTTGACTTCCTCCTTGCAGAGCCTGCCGTCACGCTGCAGAGTCTGGTGCTTTTCCAGCATGTCCTCCAAGCTCTGCTTATGCGTCACCAAGTATTTGTTGTTGCAACCACGCGATTTATACTCCGTGTCGAAGCGTGGGTCGTGTGTCCGCCGGACATCCACCGGTGCCAGCCAGGCACCCAGTGACACATCCTCGCTCTGCCACGTCTTGAAGTAGCCCGCGTTAAGATGCACATAACGTACCAGGTCAGCTGAGAGGATGTAGCCCCCGCCCAGTGCGTAGGGCAGGTAATAGTCACAAAGCTCCCAAGAGCTTTCCCGCCACTTCCCTGCGGTTTTCACCCGCCCTCTCCCAGAGAAGAAGCCCCAGTATAACCGGCTGGGCTCTTTCCCCTTCAGCTCCTCCTTAAGGAGGTCCAACCGCGCAAATGTGTCATCATCTGCTTTAAGGACAAACTTGAACTCCACATTCTGGTCCAGCCAGGAGTACATGTGCAGCAGCTTTAGTGTTAAGTTCTCATAAGAATCTCGCAAGTCGGGCAGTAAGAGCAAGTCCTTGTGTCGCCCTTGCTCTGTGTTAAGGTTCTGAAGGTCCTCGGTGGAAAGCCCCTGGGTTCCCACCACAAACATGGCCAGAACATCTGAGTCCCGCTTGGCCAGCCAGGTGCTGCGGATGATACTCCTTCGCTCTGTATACTTAGGTCCGGTTGTGATGAGGACCACGATGAACGCTGACAAGTCTTTGGATGTGGAAGGGGGATTATGCTGCTCCGGACGGGACTGCAAAGCATTGGCACGAGGGGCTAGGCCTGGGGGATCCTGGTGGCCCTGTTTCAGGGTTTCTGAGGTACATTTGGCCAAGAAAACCAGAACTACAGCAAAGCTGCACACAGTGCCAATGACCAGGGCTGTCTTGTGGCGGCAGACTACGCGTAACAGATTCATGGTGCGGCGTCTGGGGTGAAACACACAAAGGTTTGTTGGCATGTAATTCAAAATATCAGGTTAACCATCAAAACATGCAAATTAGACTTTGCGGCCATACATTTCTGCAAGCACGATCAGATAACATGTATCAGGTGGCTGAGAGGAATGAGCGAAGAGTTTGACTTATACATGAAACATCTGCATTTTGTGTTTCTTATCTCACAAATTCATTAACAGCAGCACTAGATATTCGCCTGAGCTCGTTCTGTGGCTGTGTTTACATTGATTACAGATGTAAACAAACCCTTATGAGCATCAGAGAAGGTGTGCAGTGTGTTGTCTAGTGTCTAGTCTGCGCATAGTAACAAACGCCATTAAAAGGGTCGCAGCACCTTCAATAGCTGTGCTTGAAAGTTTGTCAGTGAGGATACCATTTCGGCATTTGCATCACAGATTTTGCCCCGGATCACAGTATCCATCGAGCAGGTTATCAAAGCAACCCATGACTGTGTAGCACCACCTGCTTGTTAAGCCGAGTAGATGAACTGTGCGTCGCATATACGTGTTGCAGCGGTGAATTAAAGAGTTTTTGTTAGTTACCTTAGCTTATTGGAGAGTACCTGTCCCGTGAATGATGCAGCCAGGGCGGGCCACGGACGGCAGCTTTGCAGAGCTAACGCTACCTACCGAGAGAAGAGCCTCTGCGCACTTTGTGAGCTCACTCCGCTGAATGAAAACACACACACGTCGCTCATATTGGTCTGAACGGGAGACGGAGACGACTGAGCTGAGCGGCGTCAGTCAGGCAGGTCACGATAAGCAGGTTAAATCGTTCGCTGGTGGAGGTGAACAAGGTTTAGATGTACTCATTTTTTCTTGTCTCCTATTGTAAAAAGCAAAAATCAGTTCTGTGTGGACGTGACGAACAGGAAGCGGAAGTGAAGCCCCCCGAGAAAATGGAATTAAAAATATAATAATTAAAATAAACATTTATACGGGTAAACATTTTGTTTACTTTCCGTAGCTGTTATTAGTATTACAACAGACTTCTTTGTTAAATTTGAAAAAGGGGAATTAAAAGAAAGGGGGAAGCAGTTTGGGGACAGCTGCTGTCTGGAGCATGCGCGTTGTCGCCACTGTCGAGTGATGCAGCGTCAAGTTTGGAGAGCTGGACAGAACAAGACCGGATGTTATACGTGTCTGCTTCAAAACAAAAGCACAGAAGTAGCCTTTTGGAATTCTTCAACTGCAAAATTGACTTTTAGAAGAGAATCCCATCCCTGCCAAGATGCTTGATAAATGTTTTTTAGCAGGCCTTTTCACAACCAGAGGAATCCATCATTAGTGGATGAATCAAGCATATTGATAAATGCATCCGAGTTTTAGTTGTTAATGAACAGATCAAATAAAAACATTTTAAAAAAGTTGTTACCAATGTAGTGTGTGTGTGTGTGTGTGTGTGTTTATTTCCACCATTAATTGTAATCCCATGTGGCTATTATTTTTAACCAGTGTTTACAAATGTTGACACAAATAGTGGGCATTTCACATATATATGCAAATCTGTTGTATCTGTAACACTAATATCGCCATATTGTGTGTCTTTCAGCAATGCATATGTTATCTTACATAGGGTCATATGTTATGGCAATTTTATTTTAATTAATTGAAAATCCCTGTGAAAATATATTAATTTCCATATTCAGTTTTACATGTAGGCCTACACGTCATCATTGTTGAATATAAATCTAAGCACGCTGTATATACTGAATATTGTATACATTCATATACTGTCATATCCAACTCCCTCATGTATATAAAGAAATCTGTTACACTAATCATTCCATCTTCATTCATTTCTATTACATTGTCTTCTTGTTTGCAATTTTCATTTTCTTTTACATATATGTGTACCTGTACATAGTAGTTAAATGTTTATGTTCACCTTTGTTGTCCTTTTTTATAGCCTTATCCCTATTTCTGTTTAAGTACATTGAGAGCAACGAAAAAAACGGAGACAAACTCCTTGTATGTGTACAGTGCATTGCCAATAAAGCCAAGAAGGGGTCCAGGGGTATTTTATTTTGAAATATGTAACCGGAAGCCCACTACTTCACTGCGGACACGACACACCGACGCTTTACATTAACGCCAGCTAGAAAAATAATGGCCTCTTCGTAGCAAACTATCAGTATGTCGTTGGTACTCAACATTCACGGAGTCAACAGACCCCATAATGTAAGCTCTTAGCCCGATATATTCGTCCGTTACAGCGTAGCTTTGTGACATTACTTTACCGGGCTAACGTTAACGTTAACCGACGTCAACGGCGAACGATGACGGTTGGGGGAAACAGCCGACCTCCTCGGACTCGTCCGGCGGTGCTCGCCATCTTTCTGCTCGCCCTGAGCGTGCAGCTGGCGGAGGCGGCTTCTGAATATGACCCCTACAAGATCCTGGGCGTCGGCAGGAGTGCGAGTCACGCAGAAATCAAAAGGGCGTACAAGAACCTGGCCAAAGAATGGTGAGTGACCGACATCCGGCGCCCTGACGTTAGGCCGCCGCGGTGCACACCTGCGGCGTGTGTTAACCCTGTGCGACCCGGCGGGGAGTCATGATGTCCTGTGCTGGCTTTCTTTCAGGCACCCAGACAAGAACAAGGACCCAAACGCCGAGGACATGTTCATTAAGGTGTCTAAGTCCTACGAGGTGGGTGAAAATGTGCTTTATTTCAGGTATAAAAGTGTGTTTCCTCTGTGTCTCTGTGTCTCCTGCAGGTGTTGTATCATTATATATCCTCTCACCCCCTCACAGATCCTGTCCAATGAGGAGCGGAGGTCCAACTTCGACCGCTATGGGCAGATGGATGAAAACCAGCCCTTCGGCCAGTCGCAGCATCAGGGTTTCCGCGGCTTCCACAACAGCTTCTACTTTGATGAGTCTTTCTTCCATTTCCCCAGGTACTCCATGTTCAGATTGCTTTCATCTATCATTCATCATCAAATAGTTGTCGCTGTCGAAATTTAAAGCACCAGCACGCTTTGGACCAAATCCTGTTTGATAAGGGAACAGGTCTCCTCCTCTGTCTCTTATGACAAAACATTTCTTTCTCCACATTCCCATAACTGTGTTTATAAATATTTATTTCCCAGCATCCTGCTGTGTTTAGTCCGTAGTGAGTGGTGCTGGTTGGGCTCCTCCTTGTGTTTGTAAAAAAACAAAACTACTTTCATCCCAGAGCCAAGATTTTTGTATTGTTCCATTTGTAGACCTCAAGCCTGTGGTGTGGAAACATTAAGTTAATTATACAGCTAATCGATCAACAGGATATGGATGACAAATTATTATTATTACGACTGGCTATAGCATCTCAAACCTGAGGATTTGTTTGCCTTTTCATCAGTTCATGGGATACCATTTGGCCTGTCAGTCAAACAAAAAAAGGAATTTAAAGACATCAAATTGAGCTCAGCTAACCTAAGAGTGGAATTTATCTCTTTATCTCAACAGTTTTACTAAATTAATAATTAAAAATGAAAATACTTGTTAGGTGCAGATTTGAGGTGCTCAAATGTCAGCCTAATGTCTAATGAGAAAAATCTTTGCAGTCTTTTGTAAGATTAAACTAAAGATCCTTGTTAGTGGAAGGTCCTTCTTGATAGGTTTTTCTACTTCTCTATTCAGCCTCTGCACCAAGATTTAGAATGAGTGAACAAATTGGAGTTCAGCAGTTTTCTCTCAGGTCGTGTCCTGACAGCACCCTGTAGGCTCTGTCTAAAAATACGCTTGCTGTCTTGCTTCCGACCCTCCTCCAGGTCCAGGGACTTTGCAGACAGCAAGTACCTGCTTCACCACGCGCAGTTTAACAGCGATGTCCTTCCAGACAGCCACAGGAGGCCGTACCTAATCAAAGTGACCTCTGAGTGGTGCTTCGCGTGCATCCACATTGAGCCTGTGTGGAAGGAGACGGTGCAGGAGCTGGAGCCACTGGGTAAGTCTGCCGTCACTAGACTCCCACCAGTCTGCCCCCGCACACTCTCAGGATCAGAGTTGGTTTTCCTAAAAGTATCATAACATAAGGCTGACGTTTGCTCAGTTGCAGGCCATTAGGACAAATGTAATTCTAAGTGTTAAGATGCTTTACAGAGAGCCAGCCGTTTGTTTAATTATTCATTAAGGTTTATTTGTTCGTCTTGGTTTCCTGGAACAAAGAGTAAAGCCAAGGGAGGAATTCAACCCTATGCAACAATTGTTTGACACGGGAGATGAATTTAAAGTTGTTGAGTTAATTCTGCTAATTAGAAGTACAGTTCCCAGTGTCCTATAGACTTAGTCTGTAATAACTAAGTGGCCTGCCCTGGAAAAATATCAATATCTATAATCAAGATAAGAAAACTTGTTTCAAAGCTTTTCTTTCTGGTCATGTCAAAGTCGGCTTTGGCTTGTTTTTTCTGTCGCTGTGGTATAGAGTGTTATGGATCGAAAGTATTCTGTAAGACTCTAGAAACAGATTTATGCATCTTTTATGAACCCTATCCATTAGGCAGTCCCTCACTAAATTCAAAGACTCGAGTCAAAATCCCACAGCTTGGAGTGGCTCTTCTTAGAGACTTTCAGTGTCTCTTTGACTGGAGCTGCACAGCGGTTGTTTGATGAAAGAGAGAATTCACTTTAAAATAGGGTTCACGTTTGTTGTGTCTGTGTTATCTTACTACATGAACAGCATCCATTGTGATTCTGCAGGAATATATGTGCATTTTCTGACACATTTGCTTTAGACTAATTTTAATGTAGAAATACTAAAAGTTCATGTGCCACAGTTAGACGTCAGCAGGAAGGCAGCTGTCTGTGTTTGCTTGTACTGGTTTTATTATTATTTCTATTTATTCCAAAATAACTGCAATAACACAATATGAAATAAGTTTTTGGTTGTATTTTTCCTTAATTTTATGAACACGTGTGTTTTGCTTTACTGTATCAGTCTATTTTTACTATTACATCAGGTGTTGGCATCGGCATTGTGGACTTGGGTTATGAGCGTCGCCTGGCCAACCAGCTGGGAGCTCACCGTGCTCCCTCCATCATCGGGCTGGTGAACGGCAGGGTCACCTTCTTCCATCAGGCTGTGGTACGGGAGCACCTGCGACAGTTCATTGAAGACCTGCTGCCCCACAAACTGGTGGAAAAGGTAAATGCAACTGACATAAATATACTTCTACTACATGTGTGCAATCAGGAATTACCCATAGACATATGGTTTTTATTTTTATTTTTTAACATAGATGAATAATAGGAAGATAATGGCCTGATTAAGTTAGTATATGTTTACAAGTATTACTCATCAATTGTAGTTTTACAAAGGGTGAAGTGGTGGTAAATAAAACTAAAAGTAGAGTAGAGTAAACTGGTAATGTAGCAATAATTAATTTTATAACTAACTGCCTAATTCTTTCTCCAGATCACAGATAACAACTACCTGGCTTTTCTGGATAACTGGCATGCAGAAAATAAGCCCAGCGTCCTCTTGTTTGATCAAGTCCCGATTGTTCCTCTACTCTACAAAGTAAGCAATCTGTTGCAGTAATTGGACTAAATATTATAGTTGAAAATAGAGAGAGCTGTTCAGTTTGGCTCTTCAAGCTGATAGATAGATTAGACCCCGGCAGAAACTATAGAGGCATCTGTGGTAGCAGCTGTTTCTGCTTGAAATCATTTTTCTGTTTACTAATTTACCAACTATAAGATGACATGCTGGGGAACACAGTTTCAACCAATCAGATATCTTAGTTATAACTCTCTAATGTATACAATTATGACTTTATATAAAAGCTGAACCTGAACTCTCCCCAGAACCGTCTTCTCTTATTTATTTGAATCTATTTATTTTGAGGCTCTCTTCTTCCCACTCTTCTCTCCAGTTAACAGCGTTTGCCTTCAGAGACTACCTGCGCTTCGGTTACGTGGACCAAGGTGCCACACACAACAATCGGCTACTGCGGCAGTTCAACATAAACACATACGCCCCCACCATGCTGCTGTTCAAGGAGGATACAGAAAAGCCCGTCGACATCATCCAGGTACAATCCAGCATGTCCCTTCCTTTTAGTTTAATTGCAGTAAAACATTCTGTCCTGCTGTATCAGAACATTCTGGCAAAATTAGAACTTTTTGTAGCTGGAGAAGTGAAGCATTCTGCTAAATTTCACACCTGGTCTACTCCTTCACACACCCTGCGTTTTTCTCTCAATCAGGCCAGAGGGATGAAGCGACAGATTATGGATGAGTTTGTCTCCAACAACAAGTTCCTGCAGGTGCCACGGCTGGTCAACCAGCAGCTTTTTGATGAGCTGTGTCCCGTCAAGCAGTTCCACCGACGGAGGAAGTAAGACATTTTATGAGCAGATGGTCCTGCCCTTAATATCTCGCTTAAATTGACCTCTTGTGTAATAACACTTATTCAAAGGAGGCATCTTCCTGGCCTCTCGATGAAAGGAAAATAAGCCAAGCCAAGTCTAACAGGAGTCTAATTAGACTTTTAACATCATAATTCAACTGTGGTTGTCACTATGAACTGAAATGTGTAATGTAGTGAATTGACTGTGAATGGTTTGTAGGTACTGTGTGCTGCTGATCACAGGGGAGGACCAAGCTTTTGTTCCAGGCAATAAGGCCTTCCTGGACTTTGCTTCAGCTAACAGAAAAGAGGTGCTGCGGTTTGCATACGTCTACCAGCGTCAGCAGCAGCCTCTCTGTCAGGCGCTGCTGCATAATCAGGCTGCGCTCTCACCTCAGGTAAGCACACACATGCATGAATATACAAACTCCCTAACATGCTCCTGCAAACAAATGTATGATACAAATGAAGCCACATGAAGGAATAAAAGGAAATCATTCTCCAGTATGAACTAACATCGAGGACAGTGTGCACTTTCGGGCAAACCTTATATATCCAGAACATACAGAATTTGATATGTGTCAGATTACCGATATGTGCATTCTGAGACTCTGCGCCGCCTCGGTTTACAGTACAAGTGCTTTTTGACACCACTGACAGGTGGTGATTCTGGAGAGGCGGAGCCAGGCTGGTAAGGTCCTGTACCGCTCTGTGAGTGGTGGCTGGAACGGCAGTGAAGAAGATAAGTACCGCCTCTACGAACAGCTGGAGCTCCTTCAGAAAGACCCCACCTATCTGAGCTCAGACGCCACGCTGCCCGAACTCAACAACGAGATGGCCCCCGTAAGACACAGCAGACACACACTCACCTTAGTTTTGAGGGCTGGGGCATTTTTTGGATTAATGTCATTGTTTTCTGTTTCATTTTTAACCCTCCAGATGTTTATTATTCAGTGGATGAATGCTGCCTATGATTACATCCTTCAAATATATGATGACCTTCTCTACTCCAACTGGTAAGACAACACTAACCCAGATAGTCTGCAGCATTTAGTGGCAAAAAGAGAGAGACAGAGAAGGTGGTGTACTTTTTGGGACATATTTAAAATGTATCAGAAGCTGAATTGTGCTTCTGCATCAAGATGTTGCCATAGTTACCTGGTGGGGGCTCTGTATGTAGGCATTTATTGTGTCCCATCATAGCTGTGATGCACCTCTTCAAAAATGTAATGACACGTACTGTAGAGGATCCATGGAGACTGCAAGGAGTGTTATTGGTTGAGCTGCTGTTTATCTTTTTGTACATGTTTCAACATGTTTTATCTCCTCAAGGCGAGAGATGATGCCCATCCTGTCATTGATCTTCTCAGCCCTCTTCATTCTTTTTGGCACCGTCATCATTCAGGCCTTCAGGTGAGAGAGGCATGACCTTTTTCAGTGTGACACATTTTAATCATATGCCCAGACATTTGACTTTAAATTACTTTTGTTTAAAATGTCTTGTACTTAATGATACTGACTAAATCTAAAGTACTAATGTGTTATTTTGCATTTGTTTATCTTATTTGTGTTCTAATTCTACATTATTATTCCTGGTTTTGACTCCAGTTGAGTCAAATACTGGCTGCCTAGCATCAGAGCTACATATCCACACTAAAGATTTCCTGTTTTTGCGGGGTATTTTCAGTGAGCCAGGTGAGAGCAAACCCCGGCAACCAAAGCCAAAGGAGCAACCACAAACTGAGGACGATGCATCGAGAGCTAGTACCTCAAGGTAATGTAGTGAAATAAGGTGACCACTAGATGGATGCAGAATAGTCACTGCAGATCCACAGCCAAAAGCTTGTTTCACATGGGCCACATACTTTATTCACAGCAGGTGCCACAACAGCAGAGCACTGGAAAATAAGGACACAAAAGAACAGTGTTTTTAATTCTCACACAGTTGAATGGCTGCTTATCCAACTGGCAGGACCATGGGGATGGTTTGTGGTTTGTTCAAATGTCCTTGAGTTGTCAAAGCAGCCCCAGAAGCCCGACCAGATATTTTCTCATTAATAATTAAACATGACTCAGCAGTATATTCTCAATGAATTTATACTTTCTCAGACCAACACTGTCCGAACTGCTTTAAAAAGTAAAGAAAGGTGTCAAAGGTCTGCCATAAAATGGTCATGTAGCCAACTGTCAAGACATCACTGTTTATGGACATGGAGCTGGGATTTTTCCATGATCAATAGACTGATTGAACTTTATCTGCTGAAGATAAAACCATATTGTCCTAAAAATCACTGGATGTGTTTATCTGTGTTTTAATGAACTTATAAATTCAATTACTCGGCTATTAACACATTGTATTTATGTTACCAGTATTCCAGATTTATACAAGTTATTCACCCACTGAGACACTTCATCATATTTGTTTATATGTTCAAACATTCTGACCCCCTCCTAACACGACTACACTATAAAATAAAATATAAGGGACAAAATCCATACAAATTTAATTCCCACTTTTCTTTCCCTCCCTGTCACTTTACATTCCTCTATCTTTCTCATTGGTCCATGCAGCCGTCCTCCTAAGAAAGACTTTGTGGAAGTGACAGAGCTGACAGACATCACCTACACCAGCAACCTGGTCAAGCTGAGGCCCGGCCACATCAATGTTGTGCTGGTGCTCACCAACGCCTCCAAGACTGCTTTGCTCAGGAAATTTGCCAAGGAGGTTTTTTCTTTCTCTGGGTAAGTCTCAGCACTGCAGGAACTTTTCTGTTATTATTTGTTTCTATTAGTGTATTCGTACATATCAAAAAAGAAAAGTCTAAATTGGCATTGTGAATGCAGACTGTAGACTATATTTTTTTGTATACAAATAAATAATATTTGTTATTTGCCACTACAGGACTCAGACCCTCCACTTCTCCTTCCTCAATGCTGACAAGCACCGCCACTGGATGCCATCGCTCCTTCGCTTGTCGTCTTATGCCATGCAGAGCGAGGGCCATTCAGACGACGACGAGGAGTCCTCAGACTACAATGGCCACGTCCTGGCCCTCAATGGCCACAAGAAATACTTTTGCCTCTTTAGACCCGTCTTCACAGGGGACGACCCCAACGACTCCTCATCTGAGACCTCACTCTCCTCCGACAGCAGGAGAAAGTCCCGGTCCAGATCCAGGTCCAGCTCCCACTCTCGATCCAGGTCCCATTCCAGGGAGGATGGTGCTGTACCCAAGAGAGGCTCCAGTAGGGCCACCAGCATAGAGGTCCACCACAAGCTTGACAGGCTGGGACTGTGGATGGAGAGGCTAATGGAGGGCACCCTACCCAGATTACAGGTCTCTGCATGGCCCTGTCTTGATGAAACCACTAACAACTCCTCCACAGAGAGCTGAGGTCAAAGTAAGAAAGGTACGAGTAGTAGCAAATACACTTTGTGGTCTTGCCTCCTGATTAAGTTCTTCAGCGAGAAAAATGCAGTTCTCAAATTATTATTTAACTTCTCTTGCGCACAGGTAGGTTGCGGCACTGAACTGTCGCAGCCTGTTTACAGAATGTCTCATTTTATCTGTTAGATTGTGTGAAGCAGGTGGAAATTCCAGGCTTAGAGTAGTGTGCCGTTACAAACTGCACCCACAAACCTTTAAAATGCGCATATTAAGACAAAGGCTAAATCTGTATGAGCTGTATGATGCCACATCATGTCTTCTGTGCAGAGACAGAGGGAGGAGAAAGGAGAGACGCTATAGGAAAACAACCAAAGTGCTGGTCTGAGCTGTAGCACATACATACACAGTCAGTCTTCACACACACACAGACACACACACAGGTGGTGTGTTTTTGCTTTATTTGCTCACATGGGACTGCGTGAGTGTTTTTACTGTCCCTGTTTATTACCCAGAAACAGCCAATAAGCATCATGGTACACACATTATCTGTAGCGAGCTGTGTGTGTGGAGTGTGCCCATGTATGTGTGTGTTACACATTAACTCCACTCCTTTAAACTCTAGTCTCTGTATAATCATTAGGTCAATAGAGCACAGAAAAAAATCACTTTTTTTTTGTTGCTCTGCTTAAGTCCTTTGAACCACCTCTAAACTTTGCTTTGAGCCCGAACACATCTTTACAAATGAGGCCTCTATCATGAGACTGACTTTTGGCCGTTTGACTCTCTGATGGAGAATTCTGCTGTATATGTTCTGATCTCCACATGGGTAGATATGAACAAAGGCTTGGAAACTTAACGTGATGCACTGAATTTATGGATAAATGATGTTTTTGTTTTTGAGCCTTCAGCTGAACTTGATTATTGACATTTGCTATTAGAATTCTGACACAACCTTTTTGATGCCAGGCTTAAATACGAAGAGAATTTCACAGCATTGTAAAGCAGCAATAGTCAACTTATTCACACAACACCATCTACATTTTAGTATGCTTTTAAAAAATGGCTGATAACTGAAAAGGGTTCTTCCTGTGTGCTCAGACCAGGTTGCCATGTCTTGCTGCTGTTTAGTTACGGGATTTAACATTAAATATGCTACCAGCCAAGATGAATTCTGATGAAGTTAAATCTGCCCTTTTTGTCCTTACAGTTGCTGTTTATTTGTGGCTGATTTCACATATTTTTTTAAAAAGTTTTTGTCAATTGTCTGAATCAGGGAGAAATGATAAATCCTACCATATTATACTTTGCCCTTTTTAATCCTGTGCCCATAAACCACTGTATATCTTAATGCATGGAATAAGTAGAGCTAAAATCACTAATTTGCATTGGCAACTTCCACCTCTGTCTCCTCCTTTTACTCTGTGATGGAATCGTTTGCTGCTCAACAAATAATATTTGCAGTACACTGTAACTCATCATTTTTTTCTTGTATGTCTTTGAACTTCATTTATGTCCATATTAAACTGTGGGAAATGAAGTGTAACTTATTAAAAGAAACTTATTTGAAAACAGTTTATTTATTAAAATGTGTGGATAAGTTTGACCTGCTTTGATATTTATGTAATTTTCTATATATATATATATATATATATATATATATATATATATATATATATATAGCACAATGAATTTACCTGCTAACAGTTTGGCAATTAGGTTGATGTTGTGTTTATTAAGATAACAGTATACATAGATTAAATACGTAACATTGTGCACAATCAGCAGATAAAATAACAATATTTACCATAAATAGAACTACTACTGCTAAACATGAATACATTGTCAGCAGTATTATGCACAGTACATGTCATGTCAAAGAACAAACACTTGTGTGTTTTGTACTTGAATTCAGGCTCAGTATTCATTAGGAATATCAAACACTTTCTTGGACAGGTCTCCAGGGCCGAAGGAGACAGGCAGCAGCTCTTCCACAGTCTTCTTGAGGTATGAGCCATCAGGCTTTGACAGGTACACATCCCAGTTTGACCCAAACTGTGAGGGGAAATGACACACAAAAAAAAGAAAATATAGCACAAAGTTAAATCTCATCTATCATCACAGACTGGAAACTAAAAGCTCCTTGAAAAACGGCACCAAACCAGTGGACCGGCAGAGATAATTATACCTCTCTCATGAACTGCCTGCAGCCACCACACGGGGAGATGAACTGGTCATCCAGGTCACTGCAAAGAACATATGAAGAAAAACTAAATAAAAGGTCTGTATTCTCCACTAGACAAACTGGTACTTGATTATATGGCTGATGTGTACATCCGGGGAACTATTAATGTTGAACACAATTATACTATATTATTAATAATTAATATAATCATACTGTAGGTTCCCCAGTTCTTTTAAACATTCCCCCTATTGACTATTTACTTATGCTTATGTTTATGTTTAGGTGCAGGATGTTCATTGCTGCTTGACAGACTTTTCCATGCCTCACCTGTTGGTCAACTTTTGTTTCAGTTTGGCAATATGCAAAAAGAAACTTAACACAAAGTGAGTCATGGTTTGGTCATGTAATGACAACTGTGGGCTTGTGCAAGGACAGGATGGAGACTTCCTGTATCATTGTCTGGGTTTCCTAGAAATGGACATTACCTGGCAATTGCAATGGCTTTGAAAGCTGTGTAGCCCTCTGACACTGCCTTCGAGATGGCATTCCTTTCAGCACACACACCCAGGTTGTAACATGCGTTCTCCACATTGCACCCTGCCGGGGACACAAGTGTAGTCATCAGCTACTTGTCATTTCAAAAACGGTCAAATTAGAAAAAAACACCGGGGGTTTCAAAAAGAGGCCTTCCAACCATTAAAGGGTCTGTCTATTTACTTCTTCTGGCCTGGTCAAATAGTTACGTAATGGATGTTTGCACTCACAGATGTTTGCCAGCTATTTGCCCCCCAGACATTTATGCTGAGGGACACGTGACTCTCTAAGCTTTGCACAGTCCAGCAACATGAACAGGAGAGTTGAGTCTTTGCCTTACTGTTGACAATGATTTGACATCTTTGTCAGTGCCTGCATAGGTCACCTTAGCTCATGGAAAAAAACAGTTGGAATGATAGACTTATCCTGGAGAGGATTTAATGATGTACTGCTGTAGAGAGATGTGTTAAAATTAAACTTTTCCAGTCATTTGAACTGTCTGTAGTCAGGTAATTATTAACGTTGTGTACCAAGATGAAACTGAGATCAAGCTAATGATCAATTTCTTTGTACTTTTAATGAGATTCTGTTACTTCTCCCACATGTCAAATGATCTCAAACAACAACAAAGCAGTGAGAACAGACTTCACTCTAAAGTTGCATAATGCTTTTTCCATTTACAATTTGGTAAACTTTTGCAATACTTTCTCTTAGAACTATATTATCAAAGAACTTGATAGATTAGTTTTAGGAAAACACTTAAATGATAAGAATGCAGAATTCAGTGTTAATGTTCAGTAAAATTTCCTGTTCATAACTAAACCTACAGTTTTACCCTCATGCCAAACATTTACTCTAATCAAACAATCCAGAGGCAAAGTTTCACATGTACCTTACCTGTAAACACACAGTTTTCGGGGGTCAGGAGAGCAGCCCCCACCCTGAATTTGCTGTAAGGACAGTAGGCTTGCTCCTTTGCCTCCTGAGACTTGTGGATCAGCTTCTTGACTGTTTCCTGGGACAAGTGTCGGGAGCCATGGTCCTTAATATGCATCACCTCCCCGCTGAACTTGACTTGGTCCATATTGCTCTTAGGGTTTGTGCGGCTGGTTTTGAGTCAGTGAATGAGTCTATTGTAGCTCAGCTTTAAATGTGAATGGGACAGAGGGAAGGGGGAGAGGGAGCAGTCACAGCCAATCACTCGCTAGTATGTCAACATGCTGTCATCAGGCAATGGGAGGCAGTTTTGTTGTTGCCATTACTCATTTTGAGCAATATATCAACAGGGCAGTTCAGACCGGTTGCTGCGTTTCACCCGTATGACCATAATCTGTGGGAAATGATTTTCCTGACTGCTTTTGTTCCTTATCTCTTGTGTATGAGGGTGTACTAGATGATAAATAACAGAGCGGACAGTTTGAGAAAATATGCATCTTTATTTCGTAAGTCCAGCTTGTCTTTGAGCTCTGAGTCAGTGGAGAAATGGAGGCTTCAAAGACCAGAATCATTTCTGAATTGGGTGTGACATGGTTTTACATAATTACTGAAAAACACTAAAAACAGAGTAGAATAACTATAAAATACAAAGTGCATTTAGTTGTATATATTTATATATGTGTGTGTGTTTTTGATTTGTCAGACTTGGTTGATTTTATAATGAGCTGTGTCTTCTTTCTCAGGTGATATTTCTATTCTCTATTGTGCATTTTTACTTGTGTGTGCTAATGAGTTCATACTCACGGACGGTATGTTACAGTGTTACAGATCTTTTTTTTTTAGCAAATATATTCATGTATATATAAAAGTATTATATAAAAGACAACAAAATATATCCAGTGAGGCCTTTGGGTCCATTAGGATCCATTCAAATCTTCATCACAGTAGAGTCTTGTTCTTGAGCTTGTTATCACTGAATCTCATTAGCTGTTCTGGGTGACCCAGTTGATCCATCCGAGGTAGTTTCTGACCTTGGTGTAGACTCCAGGGTAGTAAGAATAGGCGCAGCCGATGCCCCAAGAGACAATGCCCTCAAATTTACCATTACAAACAAGAGGTCCTCCTGAGTCGCCCTGAGGATGGACAAGTAAACAGTTTAAAGTTTTTATTCAGATAGTGTGACACATTTTAATGTAAAATAAGAGCTTGACAGATGAAAAATCATATTTTGTCAGTTTCCCAACTGATCATAACTAAAGTAACTGAAAATTTGTGCTTGCTTTGTTGCTAAATTATGGGTGTAAAAAGCTTTTGAAGCTGCACTAATCAATATTTGTATATTGACAATGGATCAAAGGACTGTGAGCGGTGTGAAAGGAGTCGCTCACAGCAACGAACCAGGAGAGAATTATCACCCGACTCTGCAGTTTCACGCAGCATTTTCTTTTTTTTTAAATTTTGGATGAATGTTTTGGTTTTCCAGCCCTCAACTCTGCTCACAGCTGTTTTCAGAAATAAAACTCTATAAACCCATACATTATGTGCCTACATATGTACCCATGTTCCCAAAAAATGCAGCTTTAACAGTAAAAAAATAAATAAATCAGGTGAATTGTTCTTTGCTGTCAATCAAGTTGAGAGGAAAAACAAGTTTCAACAAAACCGTAGGAGCCTCTGCCCTAATGTGACTCATCATAATTGCCTAATAACGATATATGTTACATTAGGCTCTTAAGCAGTTTTCAATATTACATCATCAGTCATCACATGTTTTATGCTTTTACCAGGAAGTATTGATTATAAGTTCCCATGAGAGTCAAAAGAAATCTCTAACTCTCACACAGGACCCTACGCCTCACCTGACAGGAGTCTTTCCCACCAAAGAGAGAGCCGGCACAGACCATGTTGTCTGTAATCCTGAAGTAGTAGTAGTACCAGCAGTTGGAAAACATGTCCACATCCACAGACCTCAGTACAGGTGACAGGCTGTAGCTGTTGAGCCAGGTCACACCCCAGCCGCTGACTGTGCACCGGGCAAGGTCGGCCAACGGGGGCGAGTTTGGGTCTGGAAAAGAGGCCGGCTCGACCCTGGAGTTGATGATAGCTGGACGGTCCAGCTGACCCACAGAGAACATATCCTTCAGTCAGTCAACATAATAAGCTAATACTGAAGGTAGCATTTTTACAGTTTTTACAAGAATTTACATGAATAAAGAGGATTGTTGCTGTTCTAAAAGATCTACTCTGATGTCTGTGTTATTGGTGAGTAAAAATGGCATAATAACACTGTAAAACAGAATACAATGAATAAAACGAGCAGATGGAGGCAGAAAAGGATAAATAAGGACTTTAATGTGAAACAGATTATTCAGTAAAGGGGTTGAATGTAACTGTGTTCTCTAGTTCAATAGATAGTACGGATCATTTGTAGTGTTTTAATGGCAAAATTGTTACAGTGCACTAGAACTTTGGTTCAATTTAAAATCCCCAATTTGCACAATAAAAAGCAATGAATCAGTATTGTCACTGCTTGGAAGTGAAGTCACTAGACTTTCTTAAAGAACCTTTCCACACGTCACTGAGGCATCTAATAAAATGAATACTCAGCTTGTGAAAATGTTTGATGCTGGGGTCTTCTTTACTCAAGTACTGCGATTAAGTACCATTTTGGAGTACTTGTACTTTACTTGAGTATTTTCATTTTATGTCACTTTATACTTCTACATCACTACATTTTAATCCACCGCATGTACCTGACATCTGTAGCTACTAGTTATTTAGCATATTATTTTTAGTATTTCTAAAATAAAATCTCTTATAGATAAAAGCCTAGTTAGTTGTAGCCCAGTTAATCAGCTCCACCTCAACTACAACCGAAATTCTGCTCACACATATTAAACCAACAGGGATAATAATCCTGATGGGAAGGTCCAACGAGAAGATACTATTGCATTGCACTATGGGAAATGTAGGATTTTTTAAAATTCTTTTAGCCATACTAAGGGCTAAAAGTTGGAATATGTCGGCCTCTGCAGTATTGATTTTGATGTTTCTTTAAAAAATGTGTCATTGTGGTACCACAACTTTATTTGAATAATATACTAAATTGAAATAAATTAGTATGCATTGACAATAAACAGTAAGGCTTAATTCATTAAAAAAAAAAAAAAAAAAGTAGTTTTATGAATTGTATCTGTGTTTACCATAATATGACACATCTGTGAGAAGGGTCCTTTGAGAAGCAGCACATGTATGTAAATATTAAACAGTTTGCGTTGGTTTATTGCATATTTATCACAACGCTTTTCTCTATAATCTGCCTCTGAATTGTGTTGCAGGTCACTGACTCATCAATGTCAATCAGTAACCTTATCAGTGTCTGAAATTGATTTCATCTCACGCCCCAAATCACAGGATCTATATTAAAATCCATATCTGTACCAAAACACAACCCTATGTCATATTCCACAGTCATCCCTTACCTTAAGCAGCATGATATCATTGTCAAACGACCAGTATTGGTACTGGTAATGCCTGACGACTGAGGAGACATTGAACCTCTGCTCAAAGCCCTCCGCCTCCATGATGTTGTGCTCACTCAGGACCACTTGGATCATGTGGCTGCTAAAAGAGCACAGAAGACCAGATTGTTAACGTGCCTGTTCATGAACTTCATATAACTTCTTTTAAAGTCACAGAACACTTGTTCCCGATCATTCTTATATTATTTCTACTATAGCTTTGAGATTTGAATGCATGGTACAGCATGTGCATTGATGGATGTTCAGTAAATCTGGCCGTCAGTGTGAGTGACACAGGTGTAAAACTGCAGTGACTTACGGCCTCCAGCAGTGGGCAGCAGACACAACCCACTGCGGGTGGATGAGGGTGCCTCCACAGAAGTGGGAGTTCATGAACAGGAGGGAGGCTTGATACTTGATAGAGTAGGGGTGTACCTCTGCACCCCCGATGATTCTATTCCCATACACACCTAAGATTTGAAAAGATCGAATTCATAAAAAAAAATATTGCCCTATTCCATAACATGAAATAATCTTGTAGTTTTGAGTTTTTACTTAGGCAGAGTTACATGAGGTCAGTCCTGTGTGACTGAAGGTTTAAATGTATTCTCACCTGTTAGGTTTACTACAAGCAGGAGGAGCAGTGAGAGTTGACAGGATGGAGCCAGGTTCATCTTAGCAGCTACTACAAAAAAAAAAAGAAAGAAAGAAGGAATAGAAGTGGTCAGTATCACAGACCATAAACTGGTAAAAGTGGAAGGAAAGACTTCAAATATAATTGGCTTGTCTCATATTTTTAATTCTACTGCACGTTGTATGTACTTATATTAACAGGGTAATAGAAAATATTCTTATCTCATGTAGTATTAAAGCATAATGTTTTGAGATTTAGTGTGCATTAAAACATGAATTACTACAACTAAGATCATCTTTGTTCAGTCATTTACATTTTGTAATTACTGTGCATAGTTAGAAATTAAGAATAAACAAGGGGAAACTTCCAATGCATTGCAATGCTTCTTCACAGTCACTCCGAAGTAAGATAATCAACAACAATGCACAATCAAACTAAAATCCATTCGATACCAAGCTGTCTCACCTGATCAAGAGTCAACAGTCCAAATCCAGCATTCACACACTGGCACACACACTCTCACCCACTGCTCTCATACCGGGACATACAGTAAAACCTGAGAACTCTCAGGCCTCTTTTATACTGTAACCATGCCTCTCACTCTCATTGTTCCCTGCTTTTGTCCACCATATAGATAAGTGTCTCTCACACACAGAAAGCAGAGTGTGTGACCTAATACATGAAAAAAAAAAAAAACAACAGCAGCCTTCTCTTTATTACGGTTCTCTTTCTAAGGCTCCTGTTCTCACAGATCTGGCCTATTGTCCACTAGTGGAGACAAAGTGAAGCTCGCGGAGATGAAACCCAACAAGCCAAGGAAATGATAGAATATACTCGCCAGACATGTTGTTGGTGTATCCAGTGATGTTACAGAGGGCAGGACAAAAGCTCATATGATGTCTGAGTATAATGTATTTGCCCTCTATATTTCATTATCAACCTGATATTTAGCTGAACAGAACAGCATTTTTTCTTCACTTTAATAAGTGGGAACTTTTCCCTCAGAAACCCCGTTTGATTGACCCGAGAGTTACAGTGGCTGAGCATTTCTTTTGTACTTTTGTAGGTTTTCCTTTGAAGTTGACTCTGGGTCAACATAAAACAATCAAAGCAAATATCGCTAAATCAGTGTCACAGCCAGGCCTGTGTTCATGCTGATAAGTCAAGGATGCACAGTGCCTCTCCTCTCTCAGCCTTTTCCATCTCCCCAGTTACTGTGATTTAGGTTCCCAGCATTTTTTCCCCCCATTCTTAGTTCCCACACACAGGGGCGTTAGGTTTGTAACTCATAGCCTCTATATCGTCAGAGCTCCCCAAGGTGTCATTCTAACTGTTAGGGTGAAAGGCGATAGCGTGCTCCATGCTCTCCCTAGGGTGCACAGAGATGAGATGACAAACAGGATGCCTTTGTGTGTGTTTTTGTGTGCGTGTGTGTGTGTTTGACAGAGGAAGAAATATAGTGAGGCAGATGACGTTCGTACTGCACAAAACTGCATGTGCATTATAGACCATTGTAGGGTCCAAGAAGAGCACGTGTCAGTAAGATATAGTTGTGCAGAGAAACTTGTTTGTCCTATCCAGACTGAATCTGTCCCTGTTTTTCCACTGATTTAATCTCTGTATTCACATTGTGTTGAGAGTTTTCGCTGACAAAGCCGCACTAAATTCTAGATGTATGTTAATGGAACAGTAAGCGCATGCAGAATCTTAATGTTGTGAACGTTTGAGTCAACCAACTGTAAATGCTGACAATGAAATATAGTTACAGTTAAAGGGTCAATTTACCTCAATCACAAAAACCTAGTTTCTCATTTACCTCTGTTATGTTTGTCTCCAGGATTTCTGCCTCTACTCCAATACAATTGATCTGAATGGAATATAATTTGTGGTGCTCAAAGTAGCAGTGGGAAATATTTCATTTTATATTGTTAGATTTGCAAGTCGGTTGAGAGACAGTTTATGTTTTAAAAAAAAACAGACAGGAATGTTAATGTCTGTTAATGCTAATCCAGGACATTAAATACTTGACAAATGCTAAAATCCAGTATTGCTGTATTGGATGGATTTTTGATTTATGGATTTTCCACAATCTCTAAATACATTCTGAGATATTAAAGACATAGATACCTCTGCATGAACAGTATGGCAATTCTCTGATGGCTGGTTTATATCCTTTCACAGTATATGATGCCAAATCATCCAACCCTCTAGCTCATTGCATTAAAAACTACACTTAATGGAATAGTTTGACATTTTAGGAAATAGGCTTATTCACTTTGTTGCAGAGAGTTAGATGAGAGGATGCGACTCTCATGTCCGTCCGTATGTATGAAGCGGTTAGCTCAGGACAGTTAGTTTAGCCAGCATGAAGACTGGAAGCTGGTTCTGTTTTAAAGTTAAACAAATCTGCCTAACATGACCTCTAAAACTAACTGATCAACAGTTTCATCTTGTTCGTCTATTCCATTAATGTAAAAAAAACTACACAAAAGCAGGTCAAATAAGGTGGGCTATAACATGTCTTTTCAGAAACCCACAGACCTTGCTTTCAACAGTATAAATTAGCTGTTTAAAGTCATGTGTATGAAATGACATGACATATGAAATCACTTCCATTGTGTCAGGGTGGTGGCGTAAATATACTGGCCAAATAACACTCAATCAATTTCCATGGATTCCACAAGGGGTAAAAAATGTCAATTGTAAATATCAACCTCAGGTTAAATATTTGCAATATTCCACTCATCCAGAATATCTGCATGAGTCATATTTGCTTTGTCTGTATTTATGAAACTAAAAAAAAACTTTATATTTGAAGGTGAGTGTCGGTGAAGTGGGGTGAGTGTTGGTCCAGGAAACACCTGACAGCGGGAGGCCACACAAAGCCGTCTCTCCCATTCTACTGGGTGAAGCATCAATTATTCAGCTCGCTCTAAATGTGGGACAAGAGGAGGTCAGGCGAGATTCTCCTCCCATGCTGTGGAAGATGCTGACTTGCCGGAAGGCTGATGACGGTGATGATAATAATGATGATGATCAGGCCGACAATAATGAGTTATTATCATTGCAGACACGGATTCAATAATGACTGATGATTCATACTCATACAGAGGAACACTTGTGCTTCTCAGCTGCGTAGAGTACCTCTGTGTTGTCTTGACTTAGACATGAATCTCCACACAGCTACAAAACAAAGCAATGCACACACTCACACACACACACACACACACACACAGAAAACACACACACAGTAGGCTATTGAAACATTTCAGCACGGATAAGCCTGGATGATGACACAGACAGAGCATGCTGATACAGTATAGATGAACCTGCTCGGCACGGTACCCTGTGTTGCCATGGCAACAACGTAAGGCCTTTCGACAAGTCAGGAGGGTCAGGAGAAAGAGTTGTGATAGTGCTGGGATGGCAGGGGGGGTGCCGGGCAGTTTTTGAAGGTGAACTTTGTTGCTCTCTTTCCTTTTCAATCAATGGTACAGTGTTGAACCTTGGTGCTTCATGTCATGGTGAAGGATGAAATTAAAAACTTTTTTTTTCAGAGGAAACTCGAGGATAAAGGTTGATGTGACTGACTCCTACTGTTCCCAGAAAGGAGTGGATGCACAAGCCTGGTCCGGCAGACAGGAGCAGAGGACACTGGTTGTCTGGCTGCAGCGGTTCAGCTGCTGGTATGGTGTAGGATAAACCTGAAACCTCCACAGCTATGATGAGCCCGCTCGTGTGTTTATGTTGTGTGCTACTGGACCTCGTGACAGTCCACAGTGAGTACATGTTTTTCTGTTTTGTCAACAAAATACGTGATGATTTGTTCAGTTATAAATGTTAGATTCTGTTGCAGTTCAATGGTCTTATTTTTTTATTCTATAAAAGTTAAAGTGGTGGCAAAGTTTTTCTTTTAAAGGCATACTTTGATATTTTGGAAATTGTGCATGTTAGTTTTCTTGCTGACAGTTAGATGAGAAGATCAATACCACTCTCGTGTGTGCAGTAAATATGAAGCTAAAGCCAGTGGGCAATTAGCTTAGCTTAGCACAAAGACTGGAAATAATGGGAAAGAGTTAGCCTGTCTGTGTCCAAAGGTAACAAACAAATCTGTCTATCAGTACCTCTAAATATCACAATTAATCGTGTTAATAATTAACTGAACAACAACAATTGTGCATTTTACAGAGGGTTATTTGCCAGACTTTTTTGCTGTGAGTAGAAACTTCTTGGATGCTGGTTGCCTGGCAACTGGTCTGGCACATAACCCCTGTAAAATACAGAAGTATAATTTTTATACTTTTGGTGTTTGTACAGATTCAACAAACAAGATTTTGGCAAAAAAATAAAAAATAATAAAAAAAAACTATCCCCCTAAATTGCTTCCCTCTACTTCACAGGGTCAGCTGCTTAGTTTGGGAATACTTATCAACAGTATTCAAAACTAATTTAAATATATTTCCACCCACAGTTACAGTAAGGAACTGTGGATATTTCCAGGAAATAGTCTGTACTGTTTCCACCATGTTTCCTGTAATCTGAGTTTAATGTACAGTAGCTGAGCTGTTGTGTAAAGCAGGCAGGGCGAGCCTCCACTGTAATGTTTCAGAGCCCGGAGTGAGCTGGTGACAGTAGAAGGTCAAGTTATATTGGATTACCTTCATTACACAGTGGCCTCCCAGGTGACAGAAAACCACTAATTGTCAGGCCAGGTCATTGGGCTTGAAGCGGGGATTAGGAGGGCCTCACTCTTTGTGTTCCTCTTTTGTTCGCTGAAAGCTCTCCATGTTTTATAAAATTGACTTTTTAAGCGTGATTGAAATACATACCTGGGGAGCTGTTACTCTATATTCAGGATGTTTTTAGTAGTTCAGATGAAAACATGAAGGGACATTTCAGTTTCTGTATTTGTGCCATGTTTCTACACGAGTAGGGGAAAGTAAGTGGTTTGCATGTCCACTCTTCCTCAGCTTTGTGAGCACTGACTTGGAACAACTGCAACAACTGTCACTCCCCACCAGTCAGTCAGTCAAAGCTTTTTGGTTGAGAGTCTTCACAAATCAATAGCGAGTCCTCTTGACTTTGACTAATCTTCTTGTAGATATCCTATGACCTGGGTGACTGGGAAACTTCACATATTAAACAACTCTAAAAACATCTGCCACAGCTCCATTTTACGCCTTATCCTGTGAATGCTTGTGTTTCCCTACAGGCCATGTGCTCATGCAGGGCCGTATAGTAGGTGGTCAAACCGCTGCTCCAAACTCCATCAAGTACATTGTGTCACTGCAGAGCAGCAGAGGCCAACACTTCTGCGGTGGATCATTGGTTCACAGGTCCTGGGTGCTGACCGCAGCGCACTGTAACATCGGGTAAGAATGTGTCATGTGTATAAGCTGTTGATGCTTTTTGCTGTTGTTGTTGGGTAAAAAAACTCACAAAACCGCATTGTCATGACCTCCATGTTGTTAAGGTTACATGCTTCTTTATGTTTAAAAATGTTTAGCTGCACTAGCTTTGGTCCGACTGTTGGATGGATGATCATGGCGTTTGTATAGACGTTCATGGTGCCAATATGTATCCTAATGACTGACTTTTGCTCTTACGCCACCATTAGGTTGATGCTTTTGGTCTTCAGTGAAATATCTCAGTAACAACGACTATTGGACGGATTGTCATGAAACTTGGCACAGACATTCGTGTTCCCTAGACGATGAATCCTAATGACTTGGGTGGTCACAGACTCTCTTCTGCAAGGCATTTGTTTGTTCACACCAGAAGCGACAGAAATAGTTGTGAAAAGAATTCAACTAGAGAGAGGTTCAAACCCTGCTCACTTTCTCACCTCCAATCACGACGTGAAGTTGGTGTGAGTGTCGGATTGTCAGTTTTGGACACAGACACCCCTCACTCCCACACACATTTCAACATTGGAAAGGTGTGGTGGGAGACCGTTTCCAAACATCTTCAACCATCTGAAAAGCAGTTCTGATAAAGCATACTGTAGATGAACATAGTAAACATAATAACTGCTAAACGTCTTAGTTTTGTTCTACAACCTTTGGCTTTGTTAACCTAAAACTGGTCGATTAAAAGAAGAATCATCAGGGTTTTTCTGCATCCTGAATAGATTACTTTTAAATACTTCTTCCCTCATGATTCTAAAATGTGACGACATTTGTGTTTGAACTTTTCTCAAGGTAAAGATCAAACTGTTTCTGAAACACTTGCACATGCAATGACATTCTTCTGGCATTCTTTCAGCGGACTCTGTAGAAGTCACTGTGTAAAAGCTAACTTGGCAGGATTTTATATTGTGAGCAGATGGTCCCAACAGATGCTTAAAAGCCAACATCCACTCTGCTACAGGCAGGTAACGTCAAAACGATGCCGCTTGATCATGACGCAAAGTAAACCTGTACACATACAGGCCACTCAGAAGTCAAACAGCACACGGATACGGTCGAACCAGCTGACCTTGGCACATCATCAGTGTGTGTGTGAGAGAGTGTGTGTGAAAGTGAAGTGTGATCTTGTCTGGATCCAGGAAATTGCCCATATTTCTATAAAACTGTCCCAGCCCTGGCGGCACACAGTAAGCCATTGTTCCCTGGCAGACACTTCGGGCTTCATGGCGGCCCGCGTGCTCACTCTGCGCTGTGACTTTGAATCCTGGTCATGATTTGTCATGTATATCAGTTCACATCACTCCCACCTTCCCTTCCTGTTGATATACTCTTCAATTCAACTACTAATGTTTTGACAAATATAAAATGACTAAATCATGATCATGATGGCTCCAGTTTAGGATGTTGAAAATAATTATTTTACCTCCTCTTTCTCACTTTAGACGTGGTCAGTAATGATCAAATCTCAAGGCCATGATGTATTTAACGCTATATTTGTGTATAAATGTGGTGTAAAATGGAAGTGCCCTATCTTTTAGGGCAGAGCACATGATGATCGTGGCAGGCGACTACATCGTAAATAACTTTGAGGGCACTGAGCAGTACGCTAAACCCCACAGGCTGGTCACCCATCCCCTCTACAACAGGAGCACCAACAATGCTGACATCATGCTCATTAAGGTACTGCAGACAGAGTGCTAAATCACTGCATTTAGCTGTACAGCAATGGTTTGTTATACTTAACAGATCTAGAACGTGACATTTAAAATGGATAGATTTATGCGTGTTGCTACATAAATTGGGACGTATTTTGAACATGAGCAAATCTTGCAAAAGCTGCAGTTTGTCTTTTTGTGCTTTGTTAAAACATTTCACGTGTTCATTGTGTCCTGAACATTAAACCCGAGACATTAACCATCCTCTGATCCATCATTTCTTTTCTAAGCTCTTATCACTAATTGTGTAAGGGTTTAGAACAGGATAAATGCAAAGGAAATAACACTTTCTGATTGCGTGGTAAACTGATGTTGTCAATACTTTCATGTTAGTGCATGTGAGTGATAATTATACAGATACTCAGCGTGTGGCGTGAATCAAGAGGAATATTACTTATTTCCTTTATTTCTGCTGATACTCAGAGGAGGGATGATAAATTATGAAACTCTATATCTCAGGAAAAAAAAGAATGTCTACCACACCACCACAGCATTTATATTATCTAGATGACTCAATCACAATAACCAGCTGTGGCCATTAAAGGAAGCACCCTTTATTTTTTGTGACTCAAAGAATAAAGGTGGTACTTTAAATCTGTATTATTTTGGCAATTTGGCAGCAGCGGAACAAACTATACACACAACATTTGCACATTATCACTTAAAGATGATATTGTGAACGTGTCAGCAAACAGTTGCCAGTTTAAACACCCAGCAGACACGGAGCAATAATAGCAATCTTCCTCACTTTCCTCAGCAGCTAGTCGCTAACTCTGCCTGCCTGCTGTTTCTTGCTGGGCAGGTAGTGTACAGTGAGGTTTATCAAAGATTTTAGAGTTTGTGGGCTGTAAAACCAAAACAATGATACCAAAATAGAATAAATGACTCCGTAGAGGTGAGGAGGTCTGCTGGCCTGGGAACCAGACGAATTTGCGAGCTCATGTTTTATTTGCTCTGGGAGATGCATCTGGCCCAGATCCCATTCAGCAAGATTTCCACCAGAACTGGAAGCTGGCGAGCCAACCACAATCGTTCATCAACCGCACTTCTGACCGGACGTACTATACGTCAGGATGGCATTTTGTTACCGCTGAAATTTCCCTTGGAAATCAAAAATGAACTGAGAGGTTCCAGACTAATACACATTTGCAAATTAGTCTGCAGATGCCAGGCCAGGGGACTGCAAGGTTGTATCATAATTATCTGTTGGTTTGTCACTACAAACTCTTTTCTCATTGATCCTGTTAATATATAAAAATACTGATTAGTGAAATAAAATAATATTGTATATTTTGATCATGTTTGTCACGATGATTTCAAGAAACTCACTTCTGATTTTCTGTCCAGTTGCGAGCCCCCATGGTGCTGAACAAATATGTGTCACTGGCGCCGCTGCCCAGGCAGGGGACAGGAGTGGTCGAAGGCTTGGTGTGTCGGGTGTCTGGGTGGGGCTACGACAGTCTGGGTGGAGGCCAGGCCCCCTTCACCCTGAGGACAGTCACAGTGCCCATTGTTTCAACTGCTAGGTGTAACAGCAGCGAGTCCTTTAATGGAAACATCACAACAAACATGATCTGTGCTGGCTACAGGGCTGGAGGAAGAGATGCATGCAAGGTACAATGGACAAATGCTATGATACCTTATTTCACTAATGTCAAGCAATTATTTTTTTCAGCAGTTTCAGTTATGAGGTAAGTGGGTGCCAAATCAAACATTAATGGCTATCAATTCTGCCCCATTGTGACATAATCCGTTGATCTTTGAAAAGCCATTAAATCCATTTTGAAATAATAAATTCTCAGAGGTACCTTGGCCTAGCTTCCCAGTGTATATCAAATAGCACAGGGCCATCATCTTTTCATCAACTCACACTAGACCAAAACAATAACACAGTTTTTGGAAGCTCATCCCCCACAGTTCATAATGTCAGTGTTGGTTCAGCTACAAGCTTTTATTAAGCAGACGTGGCAATCCACCTTCAGGAATTGTGTTAGTTACAATAGTTGCAAAAAATATAGAAAAGCAACCCTGAAATAGCATCGGGACTGAAAACCTTGCTGTAATTTTGAAGTGCACAGACATGCGTGCTCTGATTTGGTTATTTGTATCATGAAAGAATTTCTGCCCCAACATTTGGTGTGAGAAGAGAATTACATGAAATTCAATGTGTGATATACCAGTAGGCTATATTTTGCCTTAGGTAAAGAACTGAATGACTAATTAAAGTGTGCTATATTTAACCCTGCAGCATGCAACTTTGTGTGATGGCATTTCCAAGTGGCAGCAACATTTTATGATTTGGTTAATCCAACCATCCTGTGAGAAGACAGTTGTGCTTCTCACATCTTTATTATTTTTATTTCCACGTTGCACATGTGACTGTATCACATTTCTATCAAATGTGGAACATCTTTCACATGTGATAAACTCACATGCAGGCACGTATGAGTTTTGGATATTTTACATGTGAGACATGCCGCACATGTAAACACATCAGTGCTTTTTGTAAGGTTCAAAATGCACAAAATCCACAAAAAAAAAAAAAAGTGGTTTATTGCAAATTAAATGAAAGTTTTTCACATGTTATAAAATTCACACGATGAAGGCTTGTAACACAAGTGAAATCTTTACGTCTTAGGTGTAATATGCCTATTTTACATGTTAAAACAAGTTGTAATGTTCTTCTTTGTGGGGTAAGAGTCTGATTTTACAGTGATTTTTACAGTGTCTCTTGTGATTTAAGTTCAAACTGATCATTATTTTTTAAATGTCCCACTGATCTACAATAATAACGTGACCTAGATTGGGTGGGATACGTGAGACACTGGAAAGTTAAATGCTTGAAATTGTTGCCTCTGAGGCCCCACCGCTCAGACTCTTTGTATAATATGTACGTATCCTGTAACAACAATCGAGGACATTAAAATGGCTTTACAGTAGAGTATGAGAAGCTCAGATCATTTCTTTTCATCAGGCACATTGTGACATGACAAATGATGGAGGGTGTGGTCTTCTCCTTGCAGGGAGACTCTGGCGGGCCGCTGGTGTGTGGGGGGCGTGTCTATGGCGTGGTCTCCTGGGGCAACGGCTGCGGTGATGCTAAGTTTCCGGGAGTCTACACGGCCGTGTCCAAATTCCGCCGATGGATAGACCAAACCATCTATCGGTCATACCTACGCTGTAACAAATACTGATCAAAATCATGATAAAACTAAGATAATGAAAGCAGCCCTTTATGCCTGAATCTTTCATTTCCCTGAAGATGTTTGTGCTGGCATGGACCAAAGGTGGTTCTGTGGAAAATATGCAGAGCTTCCTCTGAAATACTGCTCTGATTGTTATGATAATGCTTTTAATACCAGTATAATGGTTGATGCATCTTGTATTCTCCATCTTTCTAGCTGTGAACATTGGTCTCTGGCAGCTACAGTAATTATGGGATCCACTACAGTGGACACTTCAAGGCCTACTATGCATTTAAATCCAGTGATGAAGTTCATAACATGTAAAAACTATAACCTTTCATGGCAATAAATATTCAGATTTAGTGAATGTGTGGAGTTTTGTCAAAGTTGAGTATGTTGAGGCTGACATTTTATTTAAAAAGTTTGTGAATTTGATGCATGTGTGCACCTTAAAGACCCCGTAAACATATTTTTTGGCAATCATTTTTCTTACTTTGAGCAGTGAGTTCACTCATGAACACATTTTCTGCAAACTTCAGAACAGTTCTGGTTATTTCAGACATGAGAGATTTGTCCAGCCTATTTGATTTGTGTTTTTGTCTGGTCTTTGCTCACGGGTTTGAAGTGGGCATGCCTCCGTTGGAAAAAGGCATTGTCATAAATTTCCATGCACCAATCAGGATTTAGCAACATTTCAATCGCAATCTGATGACAGTTATTGAGTCATTTGTTTATATTTCGGCCGCTGTCAAACCTGATCAAACCACAGTCCACCAGGCCTGATGAAGAAATATTTTTAAAATTATTTAGGTTATGGTGGCAAATGTGAGTTAATGTTCGCAAACTTCAGGTAGATCATTTCTGCGTAACCGAGATTACTGAGCATGTTGTGAAACAATTTCTGTGAAACTGAAAGAGTTGTTATTGAGATGTTCTGATATGAAAGGTGAGCCTCTGATAAAATCATAGTTTCTTTAAGTCTTTAAGTCCACAGGGAGTAGGTGTGTCATGAATGCACCTCCTCTGTGAATAGCTGATGGCACATTAAAGTTAGTTCTGCTGCAGGCTCCGATATCACCTTCCATTTCATTGTCCATGCAATGATATTTGATTAAGTTCCTTTGAGGAAGGATGTCAAGATTTAATACCTGTCCATCGCTCCATGTGCTCACCTGTATGCCTGTTTTGTCAGATCCCTCTGTGCTGCTGCTCCTACAGAAAACTGATTTATGCAAACAGTGCAGACAGCAGTGGGTGGTAAACCCAATGAGAATTTGTTTCAACCTAAAGACAATCCCAGGGGGCTTCCTTTAACAAAGCAAACCAGTTTTCATATGGCCCTCTGATCTGGTAACTTTATAGGCCTACTTAGTGTGATAACAAAACACCAAAATGCCTTCAAACTGGATCCTGTTATTTGAGGACACCTTCAATATGTCTATTATGAATTTTCATCAACGAAAATGTACAGGTCATTTTAGAGATAATGTAATTTATATTTTTTTTGCATTTTGTGTGCGTGTGTTTTATTTCATTTGGGAGGCCAACTAAAAATCTCACTGTGTGTGTTTTTTTTAACATCTCAATATGATGTTTTTACTAAAGCATCTGCACAATTTACTCAGTAAAACCTGGATCATCGTCAAATCCGGAACATGGATTGTTGTTCCCAGTTTTACTCAGCAAACATCGAGCAGGTCCCTGGTTCCCCCAGGTGCGATGCCTTCAACCCCCCGTGAAACCCGCGCACACCGATACCACAGTCCTCGAGAAAACTGTGGCGAAAAAAAAAAAACGGGTGAAACCGGCGAAGGGCCTCAGCGTCGGACTGGAAGTGCGCCATGGGGCCAAAAGTCACACCTCAGCCTATGAAAACACTGCCATCCTCTGGTGAGGTCTGACTCGGTGGACATGTAACATGCCCAAAACCCCACGACCGAGTAAATCAACACATTTGTAATATTGTGAAACAAGATTTCACATCTCTAACTGGTCGAGCGGTGGCGCGTAAAGGACGTTTTTTTTTCCCCCCTCAGAGATCTGCATCGACTCCCATTCATGTGTCACCTTTGAATATAAAATCGTTTGTCTGATTGCATCTAGATCCCGGAGAGAGGGTGCACTGGCACACCACGACTCCAACTGGAAGCTTCTCTGGGCTGCACCAGAGAAAACCCCCGGACAGCTCCCTCGCCAGGTCTCCCCCCCCGGATCCATCCGTGTTTTGCATCGCTCCTCGATTTGCATTTCTTCCTCAGATTTTCCGTGCGACGGGTTCAGCCGCTCGAAACCAGCGGGCGCTCCGCGGCGTTTATTGTACGTGCGCCTCCATTTCCAAAGCAGTGCGCGCAGGGAAGGAATAATGTTGCCGAAGCTCCGCCAGCGGGGAAACTGAGGACATTTTGAGTTACTGTTATTTTCTGTTGCGCACCTTCGGACACAGACACGTGTCTTCGGGGTAAACAGAAAGGGCTAGATCGTGTCAGCAGATAGCATTGTTTCTCTCTCCCCCCCCTCCCCCCCTTTTGTTTGTTATAGACGGCCGAGTTCACGCTTGGCGACGAGCTATACATTTCAGTCCGTGCGCCTTGGTGACAAAGACGCATCTGGAGATGTCGGAAGTGCTCCCTTTCAACGAAGAAAAAATGAGCCATTATGGAAATGAGGGCGACGAGGGACACCTTTCCTTCACCTGTCGTCTTCAAGACACCAACAACTTCTTCAACGGCTCGCAGAATAAACGTCCGCCGAAACTCGGACAAATAGGCAGGAGCAAACGGGGTAATTATATAATTAAGGCGTTTTCGTTGGCATGGGGATGTGTTGAATGCGCACGAAGGTTACCAGTGGACCGTAATTAAGGATGTCTGTGTGTGGAGCCGGAGAGGCAACACATTTGCCTTGACTTGGTCCTCCGTGGAGTGTGAGATCAGAGAAATGATGTATTGCTTGCATGGGTTGTATGGGTTTTTTAAATATTCTATTCGCAATGCAACACAAGTTGGATGCGCAGTGCGTGCTGTTAAATACCTTCTGAATGCTGCTCAACAGAGTTGTGCTGAATGTCCCCTCCCCAGTGAATGGTTGGAATGATTGAAAATTGAAATGCCGTGCAATAAGGATTTTTGGGTTTGCATGATCAATTCAAGGCTGCTTTTGCTTTTGCATTCCTGATGAAACCCAGGAGATGGTCCTTGAAAACTGAGGCTCACTTGTGGTGGCACATACATGCACACTGACACAGACAGACACACAGTTGCATGTACAGCAATGCACAGACACAACATGGCAAACAGGCAGGTGCGTAAGACTTGCATCTGCAGGTGCACAGCAGGAAGACACGCAGACATCACAGACGTACACGTTCACAAATGTGCACCAGACACAATCATGCTCATGGGTATCTTTCTCTTTTTGCATATTCGTACTCTCTCTTGCATGCATACACCACTTCTGCTCATACAGCGCAGTGCTAATGGTTCTGGGATTTAATGCCCTCCTGTCAGTCGGTGGTGAAATTTCAAGACGCCACACCAAGATGAGCCCCCCTCATTAACTCTCTCTCCCCTGTCATCCACAGTTGTGATTGAGGATGAGAATGGCGACGACGAAGCTCTGAAAAATGGAACAGAGAAGACCCCGACAGAGGCTTAGAGCGCTCGGCTCACCACCCCCCAAAAGACACTCTTGAAATTTTGTATGGCGATATTTACCAGTTTTAATCCAAAGACACTGTATATAAGCACTTTCTCTCATGTGGCAGCAAGCAGCACTTCCACGCCCTCCTCTCCCAGTCAGTCATGGCCATCCGGGTGACACACTGGCAGGGGCAGGAGCTGGCAGCAAAGGAGACCCCCAGGTGGACCCCCCCGACACACAGACACACACACACACACACATACACACAAACAAACACACCCTCGATTACAGGGTTTTCGCCATAAATCCAAAAGGGGGAGAAGACAACGAGAGGCGGGAGGGGGGGACAAGGTGGAGGAAGGAGGCGACGCTGTCGAAATGCAGAAATCAGGGACAGGATACAGAAATAAATCTGATATAAAAGCTAAAGCACACACTTCTCCTATATCTTATTAATCAAACCTATGGTACCATTCTTTCTGCTCTTCATTTTGATCGAGGGCAAATGAATAACAGAGTTTGTAAATATGGAAAGGGTAGCCCATATTTTCTTGCACAAAGTGGGAGGCGGTAAACTGGTTTGTTCTCTGTGTTAAAGACTTTATTTATTGATCCTTTGGAATATGTCTTTTGCAGTGACTTAAGGCCAGAGGGAGTGTTTTTTTTTTTTTTTTTTGTATGTCCAGAAAATTTTGAGTGAATGAGAGTGACATTTTTTTTTCACTTAACAATTCTCGATGTTGCCTGAGTGTTGTTTGTTACCATACTTTGCAGCTAATGAGTCATTTATATACAGTGTACCTCCCACCTGTTTGTAAGCTTCCCAGGCTTTCCCCTGGATTGGTTGATACTGTAACTTGACTGTACACACCCTATTGATAAACTATTTATATTGCATTGTGCATTATCGTGTGTGCCAAATCTCATGAGGGATATACTGTACCAGACAACTTGTTCTTTTTTGTGCTTTATACATTTACTCATACAATTCAGTTGTTTTGTTGGGTCGCCATTTTTTAGGACTCTTTCTTAAAACACTGAAATACAAACTCATGCATGGCAAATATGAAATCATGCATGCACGGCAGAAGTTCTGAAACTCTTGTGTATTCTTGAAGCACCTCGTATACAGCTTTGAATGACAAACCTCGAGAAACAGTCTTAATTCTGCGTTGTACTGTACGATTCACACTGATTTGTACAGTGGCCTAATATCTTGTAATAAAGATTATGACAAAGTACTATTTACTGTTTAGTGTTGATTGTGGTTTACAATAAGCAATTATGTACTTGATGTTGCTTTTTGTTTTTTAAACTGTTTTAAAACTGTAGCAAAAACACAAAAATCTAGTTTTGTATCAGAAAGATAAAGTCAATAGCAAATAGCTTGGCCGACTTTTGGATATGTTCCTTGTACAGTTTCCCCTGTTGTTATTGGATTGCCTATCTGGTTGCCAAGGAAGGTCAAGTCAGCATTTTCCACTGTGAGAAAGTAGCACCCTATTCCTTGGATAGATCAGATATGGAAGAAGACAAAAATGGGAAGAAAGATGAGCAACTAATCCCATTAAGAATTTGAAATCCACACTTTTGTCTTGATTTGTTTAAAGGAGAGTTGAGACACTTGGCTCGGACTACTGCGCAACAGACTACGATTGCATAAAGTGCTACAGTATTGCAAATTATTCTGTGGGGAAAATGTACACTACTGCTTCCCAATGCAATAAATGCCTGTTTGCATCTAAAATCTCAGCTCCTCTCTTTAATCAAGTCTTCCTTTTAACTCCATTACCAGAAATGTAAATGGTGCAGGGGCACCGAAGCATGAGGAACACTGATGAGACGTGACATTTCCAACTCTGCTGTGGTGACTAAATGATTCATGTTGTGTGACGAGCCTCTGTCAGCGTACAGCATCTTAAACCCTGACTGCCGGGATCGGGATGTGTGCTGGGAACACATACATGCCGCAAACACACACAGAGGCACACACCATGTCCATTTCAGCTCCAACTGCAGGCGAGACTAACATATTGCTAGTCTCTCTTCCTCCCCAGTCTTGACAGACATGAAAGGGGCTGCCTGGGCTGGATACCATGGTAACAGATGCACCTTGCACTCGATGGGTGCTGCGGTGGGTTTCAGTGCAGAATAGTCTTCCCTGAGCCTTTGCTTGATACCATCGCTATCTTTAATGGAATGTTCTCCATTCTCTTATCTCTGCCCTCTTCTCTCAAGACCCCCTATTCACTCAGTGGCGTGACCGCATTATCCTGCCAAAATAGTCCATTCTTGCAAGACGGCAGTCAACCATGACGATGGCGCCTACTGCAGTAACAGCCCATCCGCTCATACAGACTGAGAGGATGTTACATTTAGGGAGTAATTGTCTATGATTTTCTGTGTGGTGGATCCTTTCGTCCAAAATGTTGCAGTGAGAGCTTGATGTGATCGGACCAAGCTTTGGCTCTGCTCAGTCTAAACACAGGGTCAGATACTATTCCTACACGGTCAAACGTGCACGACTCAACCAGTAACATACTGCAGAAAATCACAGACACATATAACAGTAGTCCTGCAAAATTTGAGATGGTAGTGTGGTGCACATATACCATCATTTACCTTTCAAGTTGAAGGTGCACTGTTGTTTGTTTATTCAGTTTGGTTGTATTTATAAGTTATGTCCTCATTTGAAACTTTTCTCCTCACTACATTACATCATTTTGCAGTGTTTGCAAGCAGATACGCAAGCAATTCTTGCAGCGAGCACCTATAGTAAATCACAACTAAAAAAAGCAGTCACACATGTGACTCATTCAGTAGTAAGTGGAATACCAATTATCAGCATGTGTCACCTTTAGCAGAGGTTTGAAAGGCAGAGTGGATTTTCTGGGCAGAGTAAGGCAACCAGCAGAGAGGCCAAACTCACCACCTGAATAACTGAATTGCTGGTGCATCAGTCACACACACTGCTCAAATTACACTGCATCTTATGACGACAAAGTTCCAAACATACAGCACATACAGTATAGTTGTACAATATCAGTCTCATCTTCTGACAGTTGGTATGATTTGATATATACACTATCAACTGGTTGATATAAAGCTGACACTTTCTTAATACAAGTTGAAACTAGTAACAGTCAGTCCCATCTACATGCATTACGCATTTTATTTATGTTTTATATTTATATTTTATTTATTTATTGACTGCCATGACAAAAACCTCCAAACCTACTGTATTAGTGGTATCCTATAAAACATACGTTGTAGTTCATAATGCATTTTATGGTTTCTTTTGTTACAGTTTTCTTTTTCCTAATTTCCCTTCAAAATCATAACTGGGAAGATACAGTAGATACAGTGGCTAATAATGATAATGTGGGTTGGAGCTGAAATAATGAAACATGCAGATGAAAGATTACTCACAGAGACTTTAAAAGGCAACAGTGATGATTGTGATCACCAGTATATAAGTATTTGATTGACAGATTCAAACATAATTGCAGTGCACCTCATTTATTGATGCATTTCAATAAAAAATAAACTTGCAATACAATACAAGTAATTTCCTGATCAACTGTCTACTGAGACATTCTTTTTATTATAACCACATCTCCTGAAGCCCAACTTAAAGTTACACATAGGCTACTAGTGTGTATGATATCTAAAATACTAAATCTATAATCTTGTTTAAATCCTGCAACAGCACTGCTGGATCTGCAGGATCACTACACTACAGCCGCAACCTTTACTCTAAAGTTCATCACAAAGTCCAGCTCTTCACCTCCGCCTGAGCCACAATCTGCTCTCTGCTTCATGACATCCATTTAAATTTCTCTCGCTCATTTGTCCCTCACAAATATTTTGATAAACAGGTGTGAGTGTCACTGCTGAGGAGACTGCACAAAGAGTGAGCATCATCAGGTGCTGCTCACCTCAGGCTGGACATAATTTCAAATTCAAGTTCAGACTTGGGCTGGGTGACCAATAGCTGCAAGAAGAGGCTTAAAGTGACACTTAACAGTGAACAGATCCTCCATTACTGTCATTTATGTAATGGAAAGCTCTTTATTAACGTAGTCAGTCACTATTTAGATAATATTGTGGTAAATGGGTTTTGTAGTGAGGACTGATGAGAGGCTAATCACTGGTGCTGTGAGAGGGGGCAGACAGAAGTCAAGATCTGGATAGCTGTTAGGTTACATAAGCTCTGCCAGGTGTAGAGGGGGAGAAAAAAGGAGAAGAAGAGGAGTAAAACTTAAAGATATTCAAGGAAGAAATAGAGGGATGAGGGCATTCATATTGGTCACTGACGCAAGGAGGAAAACCACACCCTCCAAGCTCCCTATTAACTACACACACACAAGCTAACACACACACACACACACACACTCAGGCCTGACTGACACTCACACAGTTGTCGCTGAGACAACCAAGCGTTGGCCTCTTCTCTGGGCGGCCGAATCTGACCTTTGTGTCGTCGCAGGGAAATACCCGCAGTGACCTCACATGCTGAGCCACTCACTGGGAAAATCACCTCCTCTCCTCCTTGGCATGAATCAATGGGCTTTATAGGATGCAGAAGTAGAATGTGTATGGCATGCAAATGTCTGAGGCAACATTTGCATTTCATTCCACTGCATGTGTGCATCTGTGTGTCTGCCCACATGTGTAGATGTTGGTGTATTTATTGCGATTTGTATATGTGGACATAGATGTACACATATATCTGTGTGTACATTCCTGTGTGTGTGTGTGTCTGTGTGTGTGGTGAGCAAGCTCAATTGGCATTGGAATCAGGTATTCTCTCGCTGATTGAGACTCTGCTGGGAATTCACAAGGACGGCCGCTGATAAGAGGGAAAAGGGAAATGCAGTCCTGGTTGGAAAAATAAATAAATTTCCCTTTAGACACCACACCAGAATGTTCTGCCTGCTCCCGAGTGGGGGTTTTATGTCAAGATTTTATTGGGCAGAGCTGAATCAGAATGTTTGACCAAAAAACAACCCTGCCTATGATATGATGGTAAAACCCACTTAGGTTGCAGCTAAATCGTGGTTGCCGATGACGTCAACCTTTCAAGCAAGTTCCCCCTCAGATATCAGTCCAGCTTTTATCATCTCATCTCCAAAAAACCTGAACCTCGTGCATTGTTCTTGTCTAAAATATAGTAAGAGTCCAGGTTTAACAGATGGGACTCTCGGGGCAGAGGGATAAAAATGGACAAACAGCAAACAAAGACAGGGACCACTCCACATTAAACACTCTCTCTCACTCTTCTCCAAGGAAAGTGAAGAGAGCTGGGGAAGGGAGGAGGGAGGAGGAAGGGTGGCGGGCAGGCAGGCACATCGGAAGAGAGTGGGAGAGCGGCACGAGAGGGAGATGAGGAGATAAGAGAGATGAAGAGCCAGGAGAGAAGGAGGAAAAGAGAGGGATAAACAAAAGTGAGAGTAGAGGAAGAGAGAGGAAGAGAGACAGAGGCTCAATATGATGAAATGAATGCCAGGGAGAAACAGTTCAGACCCACCAGATGGTTACTATAGCAACCACATCCCCAGTCTCTCTCTCACTCTCTGTCTCTCTCTCTCTGCCTAGTTGCTTTGTTGCTGCTTTAAGTCTGTGGAGGGAAACCAACGGCTGAGAGAGACAGCTTTTTACATTTTGGTGCAGTGGCATCGTAAAGCATCGTAACCAACTTTACATACTTGTGTAGTCCCTTGTTCAGTATGATGTCATTTATTGCCTTTTGGTTGTGTTTTTGACAGCTGATTTCTGTCACAAACAGCAAGCCAACATGCAGTGGTTTCCCTCCAGTTCCCTGCAAAAGCGTATGAATGTTTAGGTGCGTGCACTACAGCACAGTGCACCAGCGCAGGGTCATGAACAGTTCAAGGAAAAGGCACCAGCAGTAGTCTCTTGTGACCTTAAAATGCCATGTTTTACCTTTGACCCTGCACACGGGCATCCACTGTACAAATGTGTAGGGTTTGTATTGCATCGTGTGCATTGGTGTAAACACTGCAGACAGATTGAGATGCTATAAGCGTTCTCCTCAAGCTCAGCAGCAGTGCACTACAGTTTCATACACAGAATGGGTATGGGATGTCTCCATCGAGATTGTATTCGCCCTTGCAACGAGCAAAAACCCCCATTAAACACACACACACACAAGCATGTGCACGCTCACAAATGCAGCCTGGCACCATGCATGCATGCCCTGTACACACTCACACACATTCGCAGACACCAGCCGGGAAATATCCAAACTGGGATACACAACAAAGGGAATAGCTTGTGGGCCCCCCAGCTAATCTCATGCATGGAGATCATTTTCAAAACAGAACAAAATGGTGGGCCATCTCTCGGTGGCAGAGTGGGTCTCTGCAGGGCCCCCGGGGCGGGATGGCATGTAACTGTGTACGCGTGCCTCCTGAATAAAAGATGCTGACCTAGATGGAAATCCGCCATTGGTCACTTAATTTGTCCTACATGCGTGATTGGCCCGTGCCCAAACACACAATATAGCTGTCGAATCGACCGAGACCAGAGGTGGTCATGAATGTGTGTGAAATGTCGGTGAAATGTTGCAAACTTCCCACTATAGGTTTGCACAGAAATATTGTCTTTAAGATAGAAAAATACATATATGTTCTCCGCCAGGCTCCCCCTCCCCCCATAAAAAGGTTTAGTTTTTCACCTCTGGGGCTTTATCCTGCATACATTTTCAAAGTCAGACTCATAAAAGAAAACATGAGATGCATTTTAGCTGCTCCGTCATCAACTAACATTGCACAGCTCACTGATGCAGATTGGATTCATGCAATGTGCCAGGGCTGGACCACGTGGGACTAAACATAGTACATATGTCTGCAGGTCTGTGAGCATGAATGAGCCCAGCTGAAAGGGTGTTTTGTATCAACATTGTACTGAGCCCTTCTACATTATTGATATGCAATTTGACTGCCCGCCATTAATAAATTATTAAGGAATTGAAAATTGTTGAGCCGGCTTGACAGCCTCAAAGCTCTTTGGCCCTGGTAGATGAATGAACATGGCCGCATGATTGTCAATGATTGTTGAACTCACAACTGCATGAGCGAATGAAAAGTCTGCTTAATCTTTTTTCAGGTTTTTCAAAAGACTCAGGGCTATTTAGCCCCCACCTCATGTTATGTAATAATCCAGCTGTTTATTGAGGGAATTGGTTGGGTTTAACGAGAGCTGGGTCTCCCCTGGAGAAAGGAGGGAAGGCTGGATCCAGATGCTCGTGGTTGCCTGGCTAACGTTGGGACTGAAACTGTGTGCAATCCTGGAGGCTCTGCCTGTGTGAGTCCCAACAAACTGCTTCTTACAATCCTACCTTTCACACAACTTGGTGATGAATGCAACCACATGACCTGACCTTTGGTATCATTCACTTGAAATGTTTAGAGGAACTCACTGATGAAATATACAATTGGTCACTGACAAAGTTCTTTTGAGTAAACATTTATCGCAATGGCTTAACATAAGGCAACACCAAACCCTTATGTTTGACAGTCACTCAAGGACAGAGCAAAGACCAACAGGTGGTAAGGTTGTTAAGTTGTTTGCAGCTAATGTTTACAGAGTGAGATATATTTTAATGGCTGCACCATGCCAATAAGATGGAAATACATTTGTGTGTTTTGTTCATAATTTTAAACACATTTCCCAAACATTTTGCCTGACATATTCTTATATATTCCTATTACTATATCTTTGGAAAATGTGGTATCTCCACTTCAATTTGAAATAGGCAACTAAAATAGAATTTAAAATAAGACCACTGTTTGTTAAAGAGTTTAAACTGAATTCTGATAGGAATTACCTAAAATAAAGCTAAACTGTGTTCAGGAAACTACCAACTGTCTTAAAAAAATGGTGTCCATGAAGAGTATGTCAAATATATATCAAATACTATAAATGTGTCAAAAGAAATAAAAGTAATGTTGATGATCCTCAAAAAGAACCATCAGGAACAACATTTTCTGTCAGACCAGGTTGATGTTGATGCTCAAAATGTTCAAATCTGAGCCTATGCATAAACATCCAAGTTTTATGACTAGTATTACTGATCTGAGTAGCTTTTAATTTATTTAACACACAGTAGTTTGTAAAACAGTCAGGTCTGTAAATATAAAGGCTGGAGCTCTGACTCCGACAACAGCAAGCTGTTCCATCCACATTGAAATTCCTTGTTGATGTCCACTCTGCACCATCAGCCTCTCTGGCTAAGCCTCAGGAATACCAACCAGCTGTCAGCCCCTTACTCTCTAACTATTTCTCTCTCCTTCTCGCCATCTCTCACGCTATCTCTCTTTCTCTGTCTGCTCTCTCTCTCTTGTTGACAGAAAACAAGTGCTGCATCACCATTTTAATTCTGGCGTGGGTGTGCAGGTTCTGTTTTTTTTTTTTTTTTTTTTCCCCTTCTTGCTAGAGATGCATGGAGCAAGCAGTGAGGAGCCGGCACAGACTGAAGGATCAGGGGTATGAATCTTAATGACTTCTAGCAGAAGAAAGTGGGGAGAAGAGGTCTGGGGAGAATCCGCCCTTAATCTCCCTCTCTCCCCCTCTGCTTGTCTCTCTCTCACCTATGGACCTGTGCATGCAGCTTGTCTGAGTTTACAGGATTTGTCTCCCTTTGATTCTGATTAATTAGCAGACAGTGAACAACCGAGGACCTGAATGATGTCATGTTTAAGACAGAGAGAACAAGACAGAGGAGACAGACCTACTGCTGCATAGTTTTACATGAGGTGTTGCCGTCACTACACAGTAGTATCACAGCCAGCACTTATAATAGAACCATATTGGTAGCCATATTGAGTAGGATGCATATTGATTAGAGGTAGCAATATCTTCTTTCTGTATCTACATTCAGAAAATCAAGTGCTACGAGGAGCAGACCCATGACCAGTAGCAGGCCCAACCCTAAGTAATTTAATTTACACTAAATGTTCATAAAGTAATATCTTAGATACTAGTGTGCTTCTCCCCTCAGCTCCAGAGAGTGCTGTGTAGGGTCTTTCAGCTTTTTGTTTTGGTTTTATGGCTCACGACTTTACAGCTTGGTTCACTCTCACCACTCTCATCATCCTCATTTCCAGCTACAGCAGGCCGCTGTTTGAGAGAAAAGAGCGAGAAGGAGAGTGAATATTGGACTTACATTAGTCATAACAACTCTATAAGATCATACTGCATTTTCAGGGCATTGTGAAGCTCCGCCATCAAGTGTCAAAAAAACCCCAAAAAATAACTGATTAATGCTGTTTTCAACATCTCCTGTCTTACTAGACTTGCCATTCTGCACCTGCCCACCAGTTGTCCCTACCAAGTCCCCATCCCACCTGTCTGCACAGCTGCTCCTCAGCCCCAGTATGTATAGTGGACAGTTAGCGCCCACTTTCTCCCTGATCGTCTGTTGCTGAGTTGTCTAAGCCTGCCACCTTTTGTTATGTGCTGCCTGTCTGTACTCGTTATGCCTTCATGCCAGTCTGTTTTTTATTATCTGCCTTGTAGCCCTTATTATTTGCCTTCTCTTTGCCGACTGTAAGCCTGCCATATGTCCAAGAAAAGCTGTTTTTACCACACCTTTCCTGCCTCCTCAGTCTGCATTTGAGTTCATGCCTTGTACTGACTGTTACATCTAACCATACATCTAGTCTGAGCCATCTGAGGTGGTCGGCCATCACAGAGTATAAATATGGTCCATAATTACGGTTCATTTATTCAATAATTGTCTCTTACTAGTAATTCATATTCTTTACTTTGAGGGGCTTTCAGAGTAAAATGAAACAATCAGATGATAATCATATGACAGTCCACAAACACTTTAGCATTCGCCTCCAAACTGAAGGCACACCTGACCACTGGTGAACTGCTTGTTCACCCTTTCAAAGTTCAAACCCGCCTTGAGGCTGTGTATGAATGATTGAATGAACGACTGAATAAATGTTTTATTTTTGTGTCATACCATTGAAATGGACCATCCCACATGGGATTACATGACACATGATAACGCCACATAGAAACAAAGACTTCTGGCAGTTGACATTAACGCTCCAAGGAAAAATAAATGATTGCGGCATACCACATGCATTGCATTTTAAAAAAGAAAGTAAAAAAGAAAGAAAGGAAAAGACTGTAAAAAAAGACAGTAAATCATGTTTTACTCTGCAATAAAAACAAAACAGACAAACAATATAAAAGCTACCTATTCCATACATTGTCCACATAATCTGCAAAAATAAAATAAGTATTTTCATTATTTCAGAGTCAACAAAGCAATCATAAAACAACATACTGTCAAGTTTTTTAGATGAACTGGTAAATACCTCAGTTGGGAACAACATACTCTTCTATTTGGATACAAAAAAATGACAAAGAGGGACTTTCACTCATGAATACTATAAATGTTTACCTCCTCTACCTCTTTTTCTGTCTACATTCTCATTTTACAATGTTTTTGCTTTTTTGTTGCATAATTTCTTATTTTTAACTGAAGACAGATAATCTTTTAACCTTGTTCAAACTCTTGTGTTAGCACCCTGCTGAAGTGTTACTGTATAGATTTATGAAGAGTATAAGAGAGTGTATATACTGCCTACATAAACTGTGACATACTGTACATTTATGAGCATGGAGTAGCGTTTAAGTGATCTTACATTATGTATTCGTGGGCAGAGTGTTTACCTTTCTTCAGATTGTTCACACAGAAATCCAATTTCTACTGCGACCACTCTACTTTGATATCCTTTCTGTCATATTCAGCGCTTGAAATGAGTCCTTATGTGGCAATACAAAGTCCTTCTCTCTCTCTTCCAAATTCTCTGGAGACCTCAAGCCTTACTTTTACTCTTTCAGTTGCCATGGATACCTCCGGCAAGGCAGCTGATTGGAGGCAACAATAAACTCAGCTCTTTCAAGCCTTTGACAAATTTGTCTCCAAACTGACAATCTAAGAGACTCTCTCACATGCTGACACACACCCACTAACATATGCACACGCATACATGTGGATAAACTCATACTGACGCACCCGCAGAGCGGCGTTGACCGTTGGATGACAGCGGAACAGAGATCAATGTAATCTCCTTCAGCACAATCCAAAGCCTCTGTCATCATCTATCTATCTATCCCAGTGGAACAGAGGAAATGTGTGAAATCAATTCTGCATTCATTTAAGGAGCAGCCAGCCACAGCAGTCTGGCTCCAGAGGTGACCCGAGTGCTCCTGCATGGTCCTTAGTGGAGGCCTGCTCTGGTTAATAGCCTGGTTTCCACTTAAGCACCAAATTGGGATAACTGTGCTGCAGCACTATACCTAACTGTGCCAACACAGTAAATGGTATGTGTCAGGACTGAAAGATTGGTCTGCTGAACGGTTTCAGAAGAGTAGAGCTGTCAATTTCTGTACTGCACACTTAAAGAAATAGTTTCACATTTTGGTAAAAACGCTCATTTGCTTCCTTGCCCAGAGTTAAATGAGAAGATCGATACCACTCACATGTCTGTACTGTAAATATGAAACCACCACTAGCAGCCAGTTAGAGTAATTTAGCATAAACACTGGAGACAAGTCTCACTAACGTTATATTTCATTAGTTTAATCCATACAAAAAACAAAGTTATGGGAGGAGTAACCTACAGGAAGTCACTGCACTTAGCCAGGAAAAAGTTCCACAAATAACCTCCCATAAAACCACAAATTGTTGTTTTTAGCCATTGGATTTTGGACAGAGCCAGATTTCATATTTACTGTACAGACATGACAGTGGTATCAATCTTCTCATCTTACTCTTGGCAAGAAAGGAAATTAACATATTTCCTGAATAACCCTAATCCTCACCCCAATTTTAACCTAACATTAACCCTGACCTCATGTTTAAACCAAGTCTTAACCCCAAAGATTTGCATTTGTCCCCAAAAGGGAGACGAGTTCCCATAATGTGACTGTGAAAATAGATTTATATCCCCATAGAAAAGAAGCACTCATAAAGTGTCTGATCCTTTACAAACACTCCAAACCACTTTTAAAAACAGATCAGATTTAGATTTAATAAATCAGATTTATTGAGTAATCTTTGCTTCTATGTGTTTTTTAGAAACCTATTTTTGTGACTTGTATCTATAAAATGTATTACGTTATATACGTTTGATAATTATTTGCTGATTTGCTGTTTCACCTAAAAGTTTGAGTAGTCAAAAATATACATGCAGTTCACAAACTGCAATGAATTGCACTTTCAAAGGGAGTTTTTCCACATGGGTCCAGTCCCTCTCACTCAGTACGAGTAGTTACTGTTTAATGATGATGATATAGGCCTACTGGTTGCACCACAGGAGTTAATTCATGCTTCTAACTTTATTCCTTTGGTGGCCTTTTCTTTACTGGCAGGTTGGTCTTACTTGACCAATTTGGAACTTTGAAGCAAAAGTAATTTCATCATCATCTCAAAAATCATCTGTATTAGCAATCCACAGCATAAACTATACTTATATAAATATATAATTCATGTTCACTTTAGTAAATGTACTTAATTATCTGGTGTAAAAACATGTATTAAATAAAGTAATTTGTGCAATGATGCTGCATTTACTGTAAGGCATTAAGGCTGCTATGCAATTTCAGACCTTGCTTTGTTTTGACCTTGATGAAGGGCTATGGTAGGATTATCATTATCACTGTCAAAAGAGAGACCCTCATCAATCCTTGTCCAACAAATCTCTCAGACAAATAGAGGAATAACCACAACAGCAATACGACAGACATTCGCTTTTTCTTTTAAACAGCACACTGTTGGCAATCACGACAAACTGAAACCCAACATGAATCCACAGAGCTCCACTTAATTCATTTCAGCACATCTGACTCATTAGGTCGTCTCCCAGTGCTTCACTACTTTTGGGACTGTGTCTCGTCCTCAGGGTTAAATTAACCACTGGGGGGCCCAAGGGCAAAAATGAGCTGTGGGGCTCCAATTGCCACAGGGTTATTTGGGTTTGAAGGGTCTGGGGCCCTGGGGCATGTTGCCTGGTTGTTAATCCAGTTTTTACCTATATCTTCAATGTCAGGTAGACTACTCGGCCCATTATTACTGAAAAAGACCTGCATCATCTTTGTCGTCAGGTTGTGTGTGTGTGTGTGTCTGTGTGTGTGTTTAGATTTTGCTATTCTACAGGCAGGTATATACTGTACAGTGTACAGTAGTTAGATATGAAGGGTGAGTTTATGCAGAACGTGTTGGCGCCACCTACAGGCTCGGCTGAGTAGTGTTTCTTGAGATTCAGCCTCCAATTTCCCAAATCTTAACAACAACAACAAAAAAAATTCAATTAAGTTTTTAAATACATTAACTTTAAGTTATTTGTTCATATTTTAAATTTAAGAGCCGGTCATACATGCCAATTTTTGTAAATCGGGTGGGAACTTTTAATAATCTGGGAACCATTATCGCGTGGCACTTGCATTCCACCCGGACATGTGAGCGGTTGCACAGGTGCCCATACTCGGTTTCGGCACGCCATTGTGGAAAATAGTTACTTTCACATTACTGACTCCCTCACTCCGAGCTCGCCGTCCGAGTCGAGTTACCCTTAGCGAAGTTATTTAAGAAGAAACTGTCCCACAATGGCTACGGACTCCTGGGCGCAGGCGGTGGACGAGCAGGAAGCCGCGGCGGAATCGGTAAACCTGAACGTTAACGTTACGCAACACGAGCCGCCGTGTTGTTAGCCTGTTTGGAGGATGCTTTTGGCCTGTTGTGGCACAATGTAGACGGAAATTGCCTGCCCGGCCTTACTCCGCGCGGTTAAAAACAGATTTTCGATGCCGGTGCCGGTGAATAACGTGTCTCCTGTGTGGGGGTTATGTCGGTAACTTTCATATGAACGGGAAAACGAAACTACCGGGTGGCCTCGGGCTGCCGTGAGAGCTAAGTTAAGTAGCCGAGATGCTGCGTGCTCGGGGGAGTTAGCTGGCTGGAAAGCAAATGATGCAAGAGGCTTTTTTTTTTTTTTTTTTTAAATAGCTGCACCGATGAAGAAGGAGTCGTGACTTAGTTCCGGTCCCGGGAGGCAGAAACCGGGTCCTGACTCGTGTGACTGGACGCATTATATCGTTTTATTATGACGTTTTGTCCGACAAACAACTCTGTAAACTTCTTATGTTCCTCCTTACAGATCGGTAACCTGCACATAAAAGAGAAACCAGAGGAAAATGGTAAGGAAATTTAAGTGCAAGATGCAATAGTCAGAAAATCCCAAAATTATTTTAGATGTGTGTATATATAATTATAATTTTTTTTATTGTAGGCACAGCTGCAAACGCAACAGACTCCGGCAGTGCAGCTGCAAAGTCAGAAGCTGAAGGGGAAAACAAAACTACAGATGAGGATGACAATGACAAAGGTGGGCTGTTTATTGTTAACACGATCCCTCCGGTGAAGCTGTCTGACATCCTTGATCGTCTCTAATTGAGATGCTTGTTGTAATCATCCTTGCCTCATATCTTGTTTTCCCAGATGACAAAGCGGCACAGTCGTTGTTGAACAAGCTGATACGGAATAATCTTGTCAATAACACTAATCAGGTGGAAGTTCTTCAGAAGGATCCCAACTCTCCGCTCTACTCTGTCAAGTCCTTTGAGGAGTTGCGACTGTAAGTGAATCTGTCCGTTCATCTCTCTTGTTGCCCTGTAGTATTTCGTGGCGTCAGATATTGATTATTGATCAGTTATCAGAAATGTGTACACACAAACAAAGCGATGCGGTGCTTTCAAAAAATCTGTAAAAACGCTTTGCTGGAGACGTGACATTTGACTGTTTTCTCCTGTGTGCAGCAAACCACAGCTGCTTCAGGGCGTGTATGGCATGGGCTTCAACCGGCCATCCAAAATCCAGGAAACTGCCTTACCCATGATGCTGGCCGAACCGTGAGTATACTTTGCACTCTACATAAATGTCTCTCTACCTAATGAGTTACTATATAACCTTGAAATGATGTAATCACACATTGTTTAATTAATTAAAAAATCTATGATTACATTTACAGCCCAGGTAATAATAAATACTACCAATAACAATTTTGCCGCCGTTGCCTGTGATCTAATTCCTTGTTTCTTCTAGTCCACAGAATCTGATTGCCCAGTCGCAGTCAGGAACAGGGAAAACAGCTGCCTTTGTCCTGGCCATGCTCAGTCATGTAGATCCCAACAACAAATATCCCCAGGTTGGCTTTCACTTCTCTCGCTGTTCTAGAAAATCTTAAATTGAAATCTAGAGTTTCAAAATTGACATGTCTGACATGCTGTTGAGATCCATATCTTTCAAAAATCTGACCTACTTGTCTCTCACAAAATTGTTATCCTTAAAACAAAAGGCCTTTACCGCTTCTTAAATCCTTTTTTCTTCACTTCGTTCTCTCCATCAGTGCCTGTGTGTGTCACCCACCTATGAACTGGCACTTCAGACTGGCAAGGTAATCGAGCAGATGGGCAAACACTATCCTGAGGTCAGACTCGTCTACGCCATCAGAGGAAATAAATGTAAGGCTTCTCTGCTCTCTACAGTGCTACATCTACACCGTAAAAAATAGTGAAAATGTTTTTGCAGTGTATTCAAATTACTCCACTAGATGAAAACATAAATGCAGCTGAGCAATGACTCTGTGTGTTGATGGGTGCTTGTTTCTTGTGATTGTTCCAGTGCAACGGGGCATGAAGCTGCAGGAACAGATAGTTATTGGCACGCCTGGTACCATGCTGGACTGGTGTGGGAAATTCAAGTTCATAGAACCCAAGAAGATCAAGGTGTTTGTGCTGGACGAGGCCGACGTCATGATCGCCACACAGGGTCACCAGGACCAGAGCATCCGCATCCAGAGGTCAGAATATACACCAACATTGAGAAGAAAAAGTCTTAGCACACACTAAATGAAAAGTACTTACATGCAAAAATGTCTAGCAAATACCAAGTTTGTTTATTTATCATTTGTCTGGTACATTGGATTTTTCTCACGCTGAGTTTCTACAGTGTTCATCCCCAAATTTTGACCTTTTTTGAAATGCACAACTACTGACCCTTCACTCCTCTCTTCTCTGCCACAGGATGCTGCCTAAAAACTGCCAGATGTTGCTGTTCTCAGCCACGTTTGAGGAGACGGTGTGGAACTTTGCCCAGCGCATCGTGCCTGACCCCAACATCATCAAGCTGAAGAGAGAGGAGGAGACGCTGGATACTATCAAACAGTACTATGTGTTGTGCAACAGCCGGGAAGAGAAGTTCCATGCCCTCTGTAACATCTACGGAGCCATCACCATCGCCCAGGCCATGATCTTCTGCCATGTGAGTTCATTCACTTCTTATTTACATACATGATCTGAATTACACACGATTCTCACTTTGACCCACAAGTTTGGTTTCTGTGACCTTATCAGTCCAGCGAACCTGCTGTTCTACAACTTTCGTTGCAAAGCTTTTCCTCTGTGTGGTTCATATGTGAGAAAATAACTTGGCAACACTGCTGTGTAACCGGATTAGTCTGCTCTCTATGCGTTCAGCACAGGGCCTTCCTGTAAATTGTTGAGTGTTGCTAAGTGGTGTTTTCACATTTAGTTATTTTGTTACATAAGCACCTAGTTTGCTGGTGAAGTAGTTTCAGCACTTTCCTCTTGTGTGATCCAGACAAGGAAGACTGCAGGCTGGCTGGCAGGGGAGCTGTCCAGAGAGGGCCACCAGGTGGCGCTGCTCAGTGGTGAGATGCAGGTGGAGCAGAGGGCTGCTGTCATTGACCGTTTCAGAGATGGCAAGGAGAAAGTCTTGGTCACCACAAATGTTTGTGCTCGAGGTGAGTCGGAAAAGTCGTTGTAGCCATTTTTACTGTATGTATACAAAATGGGCAATTTTTACCTATTACAAACCTGGAGAATTGGTAGTGCAATAATAATAATTAATATCCTATTATTCAAATGAAATGCATTTGGCACCAGAATGAAATATGCATTGGGTGCACAAACTACAGTAAAATACAAATATTTTATTATCATGAACATTGTTTTTCTTAGTAATATTTAATCTTTCTCCCCACTTACATTTAGGTATCGATGTCGAGCAGGTTTCTGTGGTGATCAACTTTGACTTGCCAGTAGACAAGGATGGTAACCCAGACAACGAGACATACCTGCACAGGATTGGCCGCACGGGTCGATTTGGCAAAAGGGGACTGGCAATCAACATGGTGGACAGCAAGATGAGCATGAACATCCTCAACAGGATCCAGGAGCATTTCAGTAAGTCGCACTTTCTTATACACACAAACAGCAGGATCTAGTTTATGAGGCGCATTCTTGAAGTCTATTTTTGGTGGAGTGTGATTAAGCTTAACACAATTAAGGAAACAACAATTACTCAATCTAGGAAGATGGTGGCTTTCAGTGGTCAGGCATACGTCAACCCTCTAAATCAACCGCACCATTTTCTATGGTTTCTCCCTCTACAGGTAAGAAAATCGAAAAACTAGACACAGATGATCTGGATGAAATTGAGAAAATCGCCAGCTAAAGCGAATGGCATTTATCGCATGAAGGACGCCGACCCAACTTCCCTTCCCCTCTTCGCTCTCCAAGGACTGTACGCTCCTACAGTGTTTTATGCTTTTATTTTTTTAGCCGTCAGAGAAAAGAACGAAACCACAAACACAACATATGTTTACACGTGGATATGTCTCCTCTCAGACGAGTGTTTTGTAAGTCTCTGGAACATACCCCAGTTCACTCTTTGTACCTCTTTGAATAAAGTCTATGAGTTTTTTTGCTGTGTATCGTGATGCTGCAAAAGCAGCCATAATGGACTCTGTTTTACTGAACACACATGGATTTAAAAACACTTTTTGGTGTTGGCTTTAGTGGTGGCATGGTACAAACTAGTCTGTAAAGAGATTCACAAAAAACCCTAATGGAAAAATAACCATTTTATGTGCCACAAAGTTTTTAATTTTTAGAAGAAACAAAGTATAATTGAATGTATCTGTATCATGTAGAATATTACAGCATTTATTGTGCTCTGTATTGACCAAAAGTACAAAGGGTGAAGTTGGGTATGCTGCTCCGAGCGGTAGTTTAATCATTAAGGTTTTGTTATTGAGATGGTGATGGTTGGGTTTCAAGGGTCTATGCAAACTTATCAACCTGTGATAGCTATTATCAAATACTATCAACCTGTATTCACATGACAGAAATTAATCCTGAATTAACCTCAGCTTTAGCATCAGGGTGTGTAGTCAAATGCCAAAAAGGCTGCCTAGAGTGATAATACACTACTAACTCCAAGTCATTGACATTTAGATATTTCTGTTTAGCCGCTAGTCAATCATCAGCCAACCACGTCTCACGCATGTCATTTATATCATTAAAAATGTTAGAGCTGTTTTCAGGGCAGGTTGTCGCCACTGCTGAGCATTAATCATTCTTTTTCCTTCATCTGTCTCGTAACACCTCATTTTAATTCAAAATGTGGCCATTAAGTTCTTATGTGATCAGTTTCCCCTTTGTTTCTCACTGTCCCACACAATCTTTTCAATCAGGGTCTCCAGTTTGACTTAACCTCAGTTACATTCTTCACCCAGACTGTGCTGTTATTAAGGATTGTGAGTTTTAAAAAAAAATACGCAATGCCTTCCTCAAGTGCATTATATATACATATGATTTTGTTATTGATATTCTAAGACATTGGGCTTAATATTCTGGCTAACACTTGAAATTTTCACTATATATTGAATTATGGGCGTCTTTAGGGTGTGTGAATTATCGTCTTGAAACCAAATGCTGAATTGACTTGAGGACCTATGCCAATCAGATTCACTGTGTTGCTCCAACATGGTCGCATGGATAGAAAACATGTACTTGTGTACATATTTAAAATTTTTAGGTTAAAGAAATAGTGTGACTGAATTATTGACAGTTTGTCACTTCTAAGAAGTGCAAAAACATTCCTCATGAGGTTCAATTTTTGACAGACGCAGCACTTATGCACCAATACGGTGAGCCTACATCAGTTAACCTCGCATCAGTGGGTGACTACAAAATTATGGAAACGGTGTGACGTCTGGCGTATTTGATCAATGCGCTGGAACATTAAGGGCAGTGATTGGTCAGTCTGAACCTTGTGCAAACCTCATCTGGCTCCCACCGGCACAGAGAAGACTGCTGGGTGGTAGTCCGGTTTTAATGGACTGTTCACGGACAACTTGCTGAAAATCACTCAACTCAATGAGCAGATGCAGCCAAATTAGAAGCAAGTGACAGTGTGCAGAAAATCCACAAGAATGCTCTGTGAAGACTTTGGGTAAAGAAGCAGCGTATGCAGTTTTATTTGGACATTTGGATGTATACATTATCAGTGAGAGTGTGTGCACTTTGTTGATCCATAATGTAATACCACTGTACAAGAGCCATGGACACACAAAGCAGTTTTGGCTATAGAACTTAACACTCTTCTCCACATGTTGTATACCTTGTTTGATAATTGTCAGAACCTACCAAAACCCAGTTCATACATGTATACATAGGAGTAATACTGCCTAACTAGGCTTGAAGCAAGTTGTCTGTTGTAACCTGATGGTCATGTGTAGACAATGATAGGTTCAAGGTGTGTGGTATTCTGTAGCTGAGCTGCGTTCATGGACACAGTCATGTATTCTTAATCTGTTGAATTAAAAGAACATGTAGATGTTCATCTGTATGTAGTCTAATGCTTATTTGTATAAGTGTGGAAAAAGATGAGTTAAAAACACCCACTGACTCTGAGAAATGTACGTATAAATCCAAAACTTTATTACATTCATTGCATACAGTAGTATGGAAATACAGTTTATCAACATAACTGAATGAAGTAGAATTACTCCTCTGAGTTGGAGATAAATTGATCTTCTGATGACTTTTCTGAAAGCTGCAGGTCTGAGGAGGCAAAGGAGAGGTAATAAATCTGAAACTTGTCCTGATACAGAAAGAGTTCCACATGAAGAACGAGTCTGCAATAATGCAATAAACAGCCTCAAAACTGATGTCTGAATTCACACCTTACTGACAGTGTTAACAAAAAACAACATTACACTCCAGTGTAGCACTGTAAATTAAGCAGAAAAGACAAGTTGATCGAGCTTATTAGAGTCAAACTTCTAAAAAATTAAGAGTTTTCTCTCTTATGTCATCGTAAACTAAGTGTCTTTGGGTTTCGGACTGTTGGTTCTTTAAATAAGTAATTTGAAGACGTCAGTTTGGACTCTAGGAAGGTGATCTTTTACGATCTTCAGACATTTAATCGACCAAACAATTATTTAATTATCAACAAAATAATCAACAGATTAATTGATAATGGAAACGGTCCTTATTAGCAATTTATTTAAACAGCTGGAAACCTACAATATACGTCCAGGCAGGTGTACAGAAGTTGTCTGTTCCCCAGAGCTGGAGTGATAAAACTAACTACTGGTTAAAGCATTTTTTGTCCTTGTATGCAGTATATACATTTTTCAATATCATTAATATATGTCTGAATTGTTGGTTTTACTAAGTTAGATTTTGTCTAAATCCTTCCTATTGGAGTTTTTTTTTTTTTTTTTTTTTTTTATAAATTCAGCCTCCTCACCTTCCTCTCTGTAGTCCACCCTGGTGAGGAAAAGGCCATGGGCCGGAGCAGCCATGCCCTGTGGGTAGGCCAGAGAGTCCCGAACATCCAGTATCTCTTTCAGCTGGGGCACAGAGAGCCGCCCCTGGCCTACCGCCACCAGGGCCCCCGTCATCCTCCGCACCTGCAGCACAGGGCCAAAGCAACCATTGTTACCTTAATATAACTGAAAACATCACACAAAAACTGTTTGCCTTTATCTCAGACATTTTAAACGGCCCTTTTATGCCGGATGACTTTGATTTATAATCCATATTTTTCAATCATCACCAGCAGATGGTGCTACTTACTTGCAATGAACAGCAACACATACACCCATTTACAGATTGTAAAGTAATTGAGAACAATAAGGGGAACAAACCTGCTTATAGAGAAAAGATTTGCTTTTAAATGTCAGCTCCCAGAATGGTATCTCTCTGGAAAGAAACCAAATAATAATAATAATAATAATGTTAAATTTGCACAAATATGAAAAAAATATATAGAACAATATACATACAGTCATTAAATATCACAACTGTTTATTTCTTTGTGTCGTCCGCATTTTGGTACAAAAGGTACTCATTCCAAACGCTTCTCATGAAACGTTACAATAATAACATCAAGTCCTGAAGGCATGAAGTCGACTGGGCATCACTGACTGAATGTCCCAAACTAAATCAAGTATTGCCACAGGGGTTAAGAAGAAAAACGACATCCTGAATGGTTGTCAGATGTTATATCGCACTACTCAGTCACATGAGGAGAACTATATAAGAGGAGTGTGGCTCAGAATGACACCTTTTGATAAAAAAAAGGAATCAAAATATTGATTTAAAAATGTATTTCACAGGACCTACCCATGTTCTCAAAGTGAATTATTAATATCAACTGGCTCCTGCCTCATGTCTATAGTGTGTTAAGACACGTCTCTCCTTCATCTCTCTTTTGTTGAATATCTTAATGCTTTCCCCCTGCTGTGGGGACCGAGTTGGAGGCTGATGTGACATTCATGCTCACATCAGATAGAGTCGGGGCCTCTCCACTTGCACAGATTTGTTTAAATGTCACATGCTGAATACGCCACTGCAGCTTAGGCCCAACAGGATTATGTGTGAGGCCATCAAAAATATCAATGTTTCTTTAAATCAATTTGACATTCAGTTTTTCTTTTAACTGACATTTGTTTCAGCATTTAAGTCGCATCTGCTTTTTATCCCCAAAACTGACTGACTTTATATTTTGGGGAGGAAAGATTGAACTGAGCAAACAGGCACATGGGAAGAATTGGGTCAAATGCAAATTTGACTCCGCGCTTGCTGTCTGATTACATTTGACATGTAAGGAGTCCAGAGACAGATACATACAGCAGGACTATTAGCTCATGGACACTGGTGAGGGACAGTAACTTTACATAGATGGACGAAGGCTGTTTCATGGTGCGCAGTCACACATGTGCATCTGTATGTGCATCTGTGTGTGCATCTGTGTGTGCATCTGTGTGTGCATCTGTGTGTGTGTGTGTGTGTGTGTGTGTGTGTGTGTGTGTGTGTGTGTGTGTGTCCGGTATGACTTATTTCCTAACAATGACAATGATGATGACAAAAGCAGAGCCTTAGTGTGACATTCGGTCTTTATATGTCTGTATTTTTGCTTCTGTTAGACACACAAAACTGTTTCGAGGAGTTGGTTTCACTCTGACAAGCTGACTAAAATACAGCTGAAAGGATTCATTGATTAATCAATTAGTTTATCAACAACAAAATGTGTTATTAGCTATCCTGATAATTGATAAATGGTTTAAGTTTGTAATCCAGCAAAAAGACAAAGATGGTAGCAGCTCTGTGAGACAGCACTACTAACATTGCTCATGTATGTTAATGCAACAGACTCACAGTGACAATACTAACATGCTGATGTTACAGCTTAGGCTGTATGTCATTAGTTTTGAAGGTATTTGGTTACTAACCAAACTACTGGACCTGTTGATGGTGGAAGACAGGTTAAGTTAAGGGATCACCGAGGTGATTACAATTCATCCTGAGTGGGACATGAATATCTGAACTAAATTTCGTGGCAATCCATTCAACAGTTTTTGCATCATAGCGGTGCTAGAGGAAAAGTCAGGGTATCACCAAAGTCAGTAGGATTGATTCAAAGGACAAGGGTGTTTATTGTTTAGTGTGTGTAATAAAGTGCAAGGCGTAATGTTTTAATCAAATTGGAAAAGGCAGAAGATCGTGACAACTCTACAATACTGTACACATATATAGCATAATTTAGAATACAACCAAAAAAATCCCCCTGCATTCCTCCTGCAGCAGCAGATTAAATTTACAATAAATCCCACCCCGAAGTGAACACACACTTAACAGCGAATGTACAGCATGGCCAACACAAAGCTCTGAAATGGAACACTTACGTACAACAATGACATCAAACGTTTCTGTGGGTAAAACATCCCATGTTTTCCACGTCGAGCGGAGATCAGAGAATTTACACACAACAGAATCAAAAATGTGGTTCAACCTTTTGCTCTTTAATAATTCACCACTCAATTTCTTCCTCGATTTATAACCGTTACTTTTAACAATGACCCCTGAACACACAGCTGCACTGCAGGCTTTCTATAGAACCAAAACCTGACCCAGACCGATGTTAGTGCACATTGGGCCTAAAAGAGGAACAAGACTAGTTACAGATCTGTAACCCTGATGGTCACAGCTTGTTAATGCACCACGTGTGTTGGGGTTAAGGGACTATGTGACATTTACTCTGAGAACTGCTAACAGCCTGCACATGTCCATATTGTGCACCATATTTTCAGGGCAAATAATTAATGCCCATGAAAGTGGTATTTGCAATGCAGAGTGACCCCCATGGACTTGTAATCTCTAAAGCCCACATGGCTCTCCCTCTCTCTCTCCCAGCCCTGCTTTAATAATAAAAACACATATTTTTCAGTGATACTAATGATTTTAGTGAATGATGGACAGAATGTTCTCAACTCTATATGATTCAGTTCCCACAGAAGCTAAAGTTTTTTAAATATTTCATTTGGAAAACATTAGTTATGAGTCCAGATCTCAGTCTGTTTGACCTATGATTCACCTAAATATCACATCAAACACACCACTGAGTCTGACTGAAGCTTGAAAGGGAAATTTTCTGGGCTGTACATGCAGAGTTGGCAGAGTGGAGTGACTAAATGATTCAAAACGTTGGCCAACTTCTTGAGCATCAGTTGATGTAAGCCTGAGAAACACAAGATTTATGAACAATTTCTTTTCTTTTTCTTGGCTTTTTCCTCCCATATGGAATAATCAGTAACCCTGTCACTGTGTTACTGCTTCCTCCACTGTTGGCCTGGGGGGGTGGGGGGGGCTGCAGACAGCCATGTGCTACCTGTGCGACAGCCTGCTGCTTCTTTTCACCTGCTGTCGCTAGGTTTCGCTGGAAGGGCACAATGGGCTCAGAGATTCATGCTATCCCCCTAGATTTCATCCCTCCCTGCAGGGACCCCATCCAACCGGTGTGAGTCACTACAACTGTTCCAAGACAGTAAACCCTGAAAGGTTTCCCATCTGCAAACTCATCCATTTGTGCATGTTGAAACAAGCTGGAGGTACTGCTTTTTAAGTTTTTCGCCAATGGGCACCGGGTTTCAGCATCAACGATTTTCAAAAGAATAGTTTAACATTTGGGGAATAACATTTATTTGCTTTCTTGCCGTGGGTTAGACCACAATATCGATACCACTCTCAAATCTGACGTGACAGCAGGCAGCTGTTTTAAGCTCTTACAAAACCACTGTACTCTGCCTGCTCAGCACTGAACAGCAGACAGGCAAAGTTAATGACTAACTGGTGGAGCATTTGGCCAGATATTTCCCCCAGGAGTTAAGAGTGGAGACCAAAAACAGAGCTAAAAGAGAGTGATGTATGAGTGACAGTATGTTCATCAGATGGTCAGAAACACGACTCTAAATTAATACTAATGTTGCTCCATGTCTACATGATGTGTAAATAAGCAACCGTGTCCTAACATGTTCTCAGTAACATCTTTGCGATGCGAAAATACATAAATGCTGTGTCTACAGTTTGTTGGACCGGCCAGAACAATGAATGCCGCTTCAGCGTGACACCTCAATACATTTTTTAAAGTTGGCATATGTGCAGATTGCTGGTAGCCAATGTGATTAGTCTACCTCGATATATAGAGCCTACCTGTGGAAGTGAGCGTGTACGAAGGAGCTGCCTGGCTGTATACTGGCCATATCCAGTGTCTTCACAGGGCTTTTAAAAGGCATGTCGGAGCTGACTGCCCTGAAGCTGCTGAAGTCATGAACCCCAACCAGCAGGGCGGCAGCCTCGCGCATGGCTCCCACATCCAGCTCCCTGATGAGAGACAGAAACAAGGGACATTTTTATATGGGCAGGCAGCTGAGGTTTACAGACTTCTTAAATCCACTTTTGCAGGCTCATTGTGATATTGCAATGTTACCCGAAAGTGAGCTTTTTCGGGCCTTCGTGTTCCTGCTTTCATAGTAGAATCATTTATTGGTTGACTTATATAACATTTTCTGAAGCACAATGACATGCGATAGAGCAGAGCAAGTCAGCGACCAGAGTGGGTACTCAGATTCTCTACAGTCTCACGCTTCTGTCGCTGCTTAAATATGATCTGACACAGCGAGCAGGGGAATTGAGGAGTGTGCCGACTGACAACCTAATTGAAATCTTTTTGAAGGAATTCTTGATCCTTCCCAGATCAAGTCGGCCGACAGTCTATCCTTAAATAACTCAGTATTTTATAGACTAAACGATTCAACGATTCATTGATTCATTGCAAGAACAATAAGTACATAATTGTAAATTGCAGCCCTCGTGGAGATAATGAGTCCGTTGTTTGTTATAATGTTCCAAGAAATGTTTATATTTAAGTTATGTTTTAAGTCCTGATATGAATATAAATCCTGAAACGAAAATGTTTTTTGAAAAAATATGCGAAGAGATTGCTTACATCACGCAATTAATCTTTCAATGATTTCAAAAACTCTGCAATACGATCACTGGATTATAAAACAGTCACTTTTTCTACGAAATGCACAATGTCAAGACTAAATTCAATATTAAAATGGAGACAGTGTAGATTAATATTTTTTGCAGTGGGAGAGATGGGGGGTGTGATGACGAGGGAAAGGTAGATCAAAGGGAACGGAGAGATGCTGCTGAGGCAGAGATGCTCAGGGGTGGGAGGACGAGATGGTTGCTGAAAATGAGAGCAGGGATAACGAAGTAGAGACGCCAGCGAGGGAAACCAGGGAGGGAAGGAGAAATAGAAAGAGGGAGAGAGAAAAAAGAGTAGTTGAGAGAAGGAGAAGGGTGGGAGAGAAGGAAAAAAAAAAACATAGTCAGGGTAATGTGCGTGGGTGTTGTTCTGCATGTGTATAAGCCCGCAGCTTAACTTGCCCTACTTTTCCCCCAAAAAGTGGAGGGAAGAGCAAGAGCAAAAATGCTCATATGTACGCTCTCTGAAATGTGTGTTTCTTCACGCTCCCTCCATCCAATCACAGCTAAAAGAACATCGTCTAAACTATGGTGCGCTCGCTATTTCATCTTTCTGTACCCTGTCCATCCTTATTCCCGTCTCCTTTCTCTCCCTCCGTCTCCTTTGTTTGTTTTAGCTCAGACAAAACCACTGTCAGCTCAGATAAAACACTTTGTCTGACTGGCCCTAATTTGCAGTTCCGGCGTGGCACGTGTGGATTATTCATGTGTTTAACGTGCCATTGTTTCTGCAAGGCTTGGCATGAGTTTAGGTGGTTTGCGTGTGGTTTGTGTGTGTGTGTCTGGACCTACTTGTTAGATTGAGCTCGGGGCTGAGCTCGATCTTTATTTTTTTTTTTTAGGGAAATCATGCACACAAACGCAAGGATGAAGGGTGGAAAGACAGATGTGTGAATTAAGGGAGGGGCGGTGTTTGAAGTGGGATAACTCACATGTTGCGAAGGTGCCAGCAGAGATCAGTGTCTGTGAGGGGAGTCAGTAAGTGGTGGGAGATTCCCAGGGCAATCCTGTAGACGTAGGTCCGAGACTGGGCACGGAAACGGGCATGGAAATCATCAGGCACACGGCGGGCATGGGTGATCCTGGCAGAGTGACAAAAGAGCAGCTGGAGTGAACGCTGAGGGCTGACAGGCTGGACAGTAATTTCTTCAAAAATCACAGAAAACAATACTAAACATTTGAATTCTGGTGGGTGTTTAAACAAAACTGAAAAAGGCAGCTATCCTTTGCTTCATGTCTTCCTCTGATTAAAGCAGCCCCTCAAGACACAGATAGTGTTAATACTCTCATTTTGTACTGCCAGCAAGAAAAACTGTGCTCAAGTCATTGTCCAAAATGCCAATGTTGCAGCTTTTTTACACAAAAGCACACCCGTTGTCAGAGTCCTTTAAGGGCTGCCAAGGACCCTTATGTTCACACAGTCAGCATCACAACAGACTCAGAGGCTGGAGCTCTTTGATGTGACTCCAGCAGGGGCACAGCTAACAGATACACAGGAAGTGTCATGTCTATATATATATATGTCTGTGCACACAGAGGCACACAGGAAGGGATGGATCATGTAATAACACTAATGCAGTCAGAAAAAAAATCCTTTCAGGATTAAATCAACCAGTGTGGATCATTTTATGAGTGCGTGTGACATCTTAAAGTAGACTGAAGAACTGGCATTCCTGATCAAAGTTCTACACATGTAATCTAATTTAATTTGCGCAAAGTGTTGCTGCAGAAATAATGAACCACATGGTGCTGGGTTATAAAACAGAGAGATTTACAAAGGATTTGAATATATTTGAAACTTTCCAAACCCTTAATGCTTTTGTGGTAATTGACTGTAATTCCAGTTGTCTTTGTGACTGATGCTACAACAATCAACATAAACTTTGTAAACTTTTCAAAATGTGAATTAATTTAATAGCAGTCTTTATGGTAATCTACTATTTCTTACTTGCTACACAACAGTTCACTTAATCAAATTAAATCTGCCCGCACACCTGTTTAAATTAAAGCAAACTTGTTTTACAGTTAACACACACACACACACACACAGATATTATACTATTTATACTACTATTTTATACTATATTACTATTGTGCATGAAAATGTAAAAGGAATGGTACAGAGTGAATCTAAATAAATAAAGGCTGGTGAGGCCAGAGGACTGAACAAGCTGGTTAATAAGAGTGGCTCTGTGGTCGAGCTGGAACTACACAGTCTGGAGTCAGTGGCGGAGACGGGGATGAAGGACGAGATCAAAGCCATCTCACAGCCTCTACGACGGGCTGTGTCAGACGGGCAGCTCATTCAGCCATCAGATCCTCCCACCCAGGTGCAAAACGGAGCGCTGCAGACGGTCATTTGTACCTGCTGCTGTACAACAGCAGTGAAGATCACAGACTACAACACCACACAACACACACAGACAATTTATCACAGACACAGACACACCGAGACACTCCCCCCCGATTATTATGCTTCACCATAGCTGATGATTAGTTTTTTCATATACCATATACCATATTATATTTGATTTGATTATATTCTTTATCTATACACTATGTTATACTATATACTATGTCATATTGCTGTACTATACTATATAATATGTCATACTATATTACCACATTTCAACTTAAATTATGTAATATCACATACTTTATGTTACATTGACTTTGCATTTATTGTATATTATACTTCTATTCCATCTCTACACTAATACAGACAAAGCTAGGATCCATTACTTAATCATAGCTGTACTTATTTCTGTTCGTGCTGTTGTAACAACTGAGTTTCCCCCGCTGGCGATCAATAAAGGTTTATCTTCTCTCCAAAATTCCAAATAACAATAAATGAAACATGCCCCAGTCTTTGTAAATTTAGTTTGCCCAAATTTAAAGCTTAAAACTAAAATAAATATAAGTTACATAATCCTGGGGCCTCCAGGTAATAGAGAGGGTTGTGCAGTTTTTTAAAATGATCCAAATTATAACTGGGATACAAAACACAAAATGATGTTGCTCAGTTTATCATTTTATTTTATCATTCTTTATATGTTCAAAGTAAAAGTACACTCTTTCTTCATTAACACTGAGATGTACAGTATTGTACAGTAATGATACAGTGAGACATTGGGGAATCTCTCATGCTTACATCTGTAAACTGAAAGAACAAAGAGCCGCAGCCAGCTGTGCCAGTGTGATTGTGACTGTAGTTCGTCTACACGCGCCTGTGCCTGTACAAAGTGTATCCATCCATGCATGTATGTGCTGTGTGTTAGAGAAAGCGGCTGGTGACAAAGGGTCGGGGCGTGATAGCATGCATGAGTGTATACAACCATGAGAACAATGATGATTTTACACAAATGTACACATTGTATGTGTATGTATGTGCCCATGCGTCTCGTTTTCTCTGCACAGCAGTGCATGTACAGTCTATGTGTGTGTGTGCCAGCGCAGTCAGAGAAACTAGGTTACGTTTCCAGGGGAGGAGATTGGGTGTGACACGTGGCAGAGGAAACCCTTGCGTCTGCCTTCATTGCCTTCTCCAATGCAAAGTGACAGCCTTTGCCTGGCCCCCAAACCACACACACACACACACACACACACACACATCAAATTTTCATAAGCAGTGTACAAAGCATGGCCTCACACATTTGGGAGCCGGGGCATTGTTTGGCATGGCATCATTTTGCTACTCAGCAGTTTCCCCATATGGGAAAAGGGCCGTGCATTTTAGGCAAATTGAGGCCCCTTTTTCACAGCCTGGCAGAAGACACGTGAACCCCGACTGGAGATATTTTTTTACAGCGTGCAGTCTATGTTTAAATCTTGCGTTGGCACTCCATCTCAGGAGGCAGCAGACCAAAGCCAAAGAGTCAGGAGCAATATTCTTATGGCTGCTGTAACTAAAACTCCTTACTTCCTCCCTCCAAGTATGATGTGAAAAGATGGTTTGGGGTGCAAGATGTGTTTCCATGAGAATGAAAACTTCTATTGAATCTGAACACAGGGAGCGTGTATGAACATTACTGGTGGAACTGTGTATAAACTTGTTCAGAGGCCATAAATAATTCTGTTTTATGAAGCGTCTTCAGAACATATAATGCTACTGAGAACAAAAAGTGTGTTTATGCTGCATATTTCTCAGCACATACTAATCAGGAGGGTAATTCTATTTAGCTAGATGAGTGTATCTGTGTGTGTGTGTGTGTGTGTGTGTGTGTGTGTGTATTAATGGATGCTATAGAGCAGAAAGCAGAGCAGGGATAATCCTTTCTAACCTTCTCTCTGCAGGTTTAGGGATTAGCGGGATGCTGGGAGCTTCCCTCTCCTCCCTCCTCTCTTCTCGGTCTGTCTCCCAAATGGCTCGTTCTGTTTCACACTCTCACTCTTAATCTGACTGTCTTAATTCAGACTGTGTCAATATCTGTTTGGTGCTCTAACTTCGTCTTTCTTCCCCCTCTCTAACTGACTCCCTTCATCCCTCGCTATCCGTACCTCTCCGTTTGTGTCTCTTTGCTTCTTTCTGTTCTCTCTCAGACAGAGCCGACTAAATATCACAAAGTAGCGTCACAGCAGTCTAAACCAGAGTCGTCATAAGAAAGTGACTATGGCTTTGAATAATGCAATGATGTGTAATGAAGGGATTAAAAAGACGAGGGGAAGACGAAGAAAAGCACAGTGAGAAAAGAATGGAGAAGATGGGACAGTACTAAACAGAATTTGAACACTTACGTACAACTCATGCTGCTCTTAGCCTTTAAATGCAGGTGTACTTTAATGAACTCTACTGTTGTTTGTGATTTATTACAGGAAGCGTTTCCTCAGGGAATACTAGCACCGTTGTATAAATATGAAAATAAATGTATGGATGTTTGTGTTTTTGTGTGTTTTGGGGTTTTAAACACAATGCTCCAAGTTTCATTACAGTACAATTCTCTTTTGAGGATTTGAGTCAATTTTTTTTGTCGACAGGGCAATGTGTGACAAAATCTATTATTTGTGCCTTCGTATTGATAACGGGATGAATTTGGGGATGACACAGGGTTGGTACGTGATCCCCATAGGTCAACATGGTGGCTCCCCTCTTGACTGTCAAACACCGGTATGTACTTTTCTACTCAAACCTCTATTTAACTTTTGTCTCAATGTTTGTATAAAATGTTCAGCCTCAACAATATTCATTCACTTCAATGCTGAGAAAACGTTTTTGGGATCAATCTGAAAAAAATGACTTCACAACAAAATATAAGATCATCAGGTTACACAGGAAAGTGGAAACGTGTCCAGGTGCACAATTTGTATGACACTGTGTTACCTCACCTCTACTGCTGAGCTTTTGAAATGAGTCGTGACTCACCTGATTTGCTCTGTCTTGAGGTGGGAATTAAGGGCGTGGACAAGAATGTCTTCAGTAAATGGCGGCTTATCGTTCTTGCGCTGCAGGTCGAAGTGGGCAGAGTTAGAGAGGGCGTGGACACCTGAGTCTGTCCTGCTGGAGACTGACACAGACACTGGGTTGAGCGGCCTCAGTCTCCTTATTGCATCCTGCACACCGACAGAGAGAACATCAGAGAGATTTAGAGCTGTAAACAGCAGTATGATGTGACAATAAGTCTGTGATCTACTTTGCTGTGTTGTCTTGTCTCCCTGTGTATGTGTGTGTACTTTTTTTTCTAATATACATTTGGGCATATGTATGCCTTTATTAGAAATGCAGTATTAGATAGACAGTAGCGTGACGGGGACTGACATGCAACAAAGGTCTTCAGGCGGATTCGAACCAGGGACATTACGGTTCATGGTCGGCAGCTTGAGCGTGTGCCCTCCTTTCACATTTCTAATTCAAGCCTCTGTGAAAACCACTTTGTTAATCAGTTCTTCACGAGATCACCAACATACAGATGGATGAGTAACCACTGAGAAAAACTTGAATCCTTATCTTTGTTCATATTTGTCAAGTTTGTTAAATAAAATCTATAAAATATTTGTAGAATAATGCAATGTATTATATAGAGAGGTGTTTCTGTTATTTAGCCTACTGTCACTGATATTAATGGTGTGGACAAAAAAAAAAAAAACACCTGTCAGTTTAACACAAAACAATTAAACACCACAATGACCATACAGCTGAATCAACAGCCTCAACAAAAACTGAACATTATAACCTTCATGAAAATTTATAGCAGGATTATAAAACAGTAGTTTTAGCTCAGTGTGGCTCATAAACTGGGAACTAAGTGTAATTCACAAAACTATTGCATTATCCATATGATCAATATTATTCAGGAATTCATCATGAACCTGACTAATGGAGAGGAAGCAACTAATAATAATAATAATAATACTTAATAATTAATAATAATAAATGAGCTTGTTCTCTGGTTTGCAAGAGTACAACTGATGTTGGAAGGAAGGAAAGAGGAAATACTTATTGGAGGAGAAGACAGTACAATCATTTTTAGTAAAACTTACCTCCAGGTGGTCCTGGACCCCTCTCCTATTCAGCGGATGTGAAGGAACTTTCATCGCACCACTGCAGAAACAATGATCATCAAACGATACACACACAATAACAATCCTTCAAATGTAACATGCAGTATAATGACCCACCTGTACTTTGTTCCAATGTACTGGAAAAAGATGAGATAACGTGCCCAGTTGTGCATGATCTCTGAATGTCTTTGTCACATCTCTCCCTGAACTCAGACACCGCACCTCTGGCTGTTTTAATGTTCAGGACGAGGACTACAGCAGGCTCGTGGTTCAACTTGTAGTCCGGAAGACGATTAGAAACTACAGCTGCAGCGTCTCAGTCGCCGAGCTAAGAGAGCAGGTTCGTGTGTATCACTCTGATATCACTCTCTCTGAAGTATTTTGTGGTTGATATTAACTCGATAAAGGAACCAACATAAAAGCAGAGCCACACGGTGACATTCAGCATGTCACACACGCCAAACGACACATGGACATCCCGCCTCTGGACATCTTCCGCGACATGTTTGACCAAACAACGCGCTCTCTGCGTGTACGCGCTCACACACGAGACATAAAACTACCTGCGCACGTAAACATGGATGTTAAGTTACAGGTGCACCGTTTTCCTTCTTGCTGTCTGACTCTCCATCTCTTTACACATCCATGGTCTGACCCACGGGACTCTTTCAGGGCTGTAGTCGCTTTTTGATGACGTCACAACTCAGCGAGGAGGGGTGTGTGACGTCACCTCTGAAGCCATCTGCCTTAGAAAACCATTGAGGCCAAAGACTGTAAACCGGTGGAGATGCGTCAAAGACTGTGAACAGGAGCTACAGACCGGCTCAGGGACAGGATTACAGAGGACAGCATGAAGAAGACAGTGCTTCTGACATTAATCTTGTTCTATAAAAAGATATTCGCATGATAATTACAGTGAAATTGCTCTTTTGTCTCCCAATATACAGTCAGAAACCTGAGATTAAAGTCTGATGTCCTCGGTTTAAGTCAAAATTCAGATGAAACTTAGAACTCAATATTTTTTCGTAAAGATAGAAAAGCACACTTTATCAAAATGTATTTCAACTCCTTTTTTTTTTTTTTTTAAAGTACTCGACTTTGTTGAAAAACTGCCAAACGTGGGTCCATTACCCCCTGTTTTATAGTAAGGACGGCAAAATTGCATTGACATTTAAAGGTGACAGTTTATCTGCTGATCTGCTGAGCTTATTTACTCTATGTGTTTTGATTGCATCCACGTTTTGGCAGAAAAAATGGGTTAAACACAATTTCAGTTTAAAATATTGTTCACATTCCCTTGTTCGGCTCATTCTAAATTATATACGGACTTCTTGAATAAAACAGACATGAACACCAGCATTACTGTATGATCGGATGATGATTATGGTCGCATCCTGCACCAGCTGTTATACTGATTGTTTCTAAGTGAGTTTATGTGAGGAAACTCCTGTTGAAGTCTGCAGTTTTGCAGACTCGGATCCTCCCATGATTCCGCCTGTTGTCCGGAGCTGTTGCGGCGGGCGGCGTCTCGTCGGCGCTCTCCTCTGCTCTCGCAGTCTCCGCGGCGCAGCTACGCCTCTCCCTCTCTCTCTCTCTCTCTCTCTCTCTCCCTCTCTCTCTCTCTCTCTCTCTCTCTCTCTCTCTCTCTCCGGTGTCGGCAGCGGTGGAGTAGACGCCAGCCCGCCGCGCGCTCCGCTCGCACTCTGTGTCACGGTGCCACCGGGAGAGGGGCGACAGACTGCCGCGCGTCAGGGGACACCAGTCAGCATCCGCACGGTTTCAAGCGACATCCCGCCGCAGGCAATGACAGTGGCCGTCTGAAGTGGGAATACACGAGAAGAGAATAAAAAAAAAAAAAAAAGAGACGCAAAAATGACGGTGGACTTTGAAGAATGTATAAAAGATTCGCCCCGATTCAGGTAAGGCTGCTGCTCGCAGGCACATCACAGCGGTGCGCAAAAAAAATGGCACACCTTCTTTTACGCATGATGATTTTTTATTTATTTTTTTTCTGCTCGTGCAGAATATGTGGTGGCATCAACAGGGTAAAATATGAGCTCCTCAGTCATCAGACACCACGTCTTGTATGTGTGCAACAACAGGGAGGCGTTTTTCTTTCATTTTTGCAATTTTTTTTTAATCAAATCTTCAGTCATATTGGATTTTTTTTAAATGTCACATCTGGTTGGTTATTCAAACATTTATTTGAATTGTGATACATTTTATGGAAGACGTGTGTGTGTGTCACTGGTTCCTATGTGATTGATTTTTGAATGTGGGCTGTGACGTTAGCTCAGTGCATATGAGAGGAGGGACACTCATTGCCAGGCACAGCAGGGATCCATTTTGCCCAAGTGTAAAATTATAGGCAAAGTGATTTTCAGTCCTGGTGTCCCGCTTTAATCAACCCCCTGATATGCACAAAATAAGAAAAAAGCAGCACTCTTTTAACGTGGCCTTAAAACGCGCCAGGGTGAGTGGATCCTCCTGTGTGTGGCTGAGTGAGTGTTGCAGCATGGCACACAGGTTGGGTGCAGTCTTTTCGTTTGCTCACAGAGGAGGCCCCGCGGTCGCCCAGTGTGTGTCTGTGGTGGGGGACTGGAGAGGAGATGCCCTCGCAGCGGCAGCAGCTGCTTTAGGGCCGGCTGGCAAAGAGGCAGCGGGGAGAGGAGCACGCTTTCTCTCTGCAGGGACGGAGCTCGTGTCCCGGGCACGGATCCAGCTGTTCGGCCCCTTGCCTGCCCGCTGGAGGGTTGTAGCCACACTCAGTCCACGTGCCAGTCTGGCTGCACTCCTGTGCAGGCCGATGGGAAACTAGCAGCGGAGATTCTTACAGCATGTAGGCCAGGGATCCCCTGTTAATGATGCCATGGAGATGTGCCGGTAGTGTCATTTGTTCAGTGTTTTATTGAGCAGATTGTTAGTTCATTCTGTTTCTAGACAAATGTTTTTTGTGTTCTCTCTGTATCTCTGTCTTCTCCTCTGTTTCTCCATGTCAGCGTCTGTTGCCTGTTTGCTCTCTGTTCTCTGTGGTTGTCGTTTCGTTGCCTCCCTCTCCGTCTTCCTCTCTCTCAGACACAGCTCCGCTTGTTTGTTGAACGTTGAGCAACTGACAGATAGTTTGTGGTTCGAGTGAGCAAGAAGACGATGAAATGAAAGAAGGAGACACGAGGAAGACAGACATTCGATTTGCTGCTTAAATCCCACCTCAGTGATGGATGGCTGAGATGGAAGGTCACAGGAAGAGACAGAGGAGCAACAGACGCTTCCCTTTTTCTGCCTGGTTCACTTTCCCATGGTCTTATGAAGATTGCTATTTGGAAAATTCCACCACTGACAAAGAGCTGATGTTTACTTGGGTTTACAGGCAGTAGGGAAAATGTAATGTTGCGTAATACCGTGATCATGAAAAAATGATAATGGTCGGTGTGTCCTTCACATATAGTACATATAGCTGTGATGCTTTCAATTTGTAAACTGCCCTGAGAACAATGGCTATTCATCATTATTTTGCAATTGAGTACATTTACATGCACACTAGTGTTCAGTCTTATCCTAGTTTTGATCATATCTGGATTATTTGGATGAAAGACCTTGTTTTTCATTCCATTCTATACATGTAGGGAGTTTCAAATCAAGATGAAACCACTTTCAAAATCTAACAGCCACATAATCTGCCATTTCTTAACAAATGGTAGCAGGTTTGTCATCAGAGATGCATGACTTCATTGCATCATTGCAGAGTTTTCTATCATACTAGAGCGACTGGTGTCCCAGGTTTCTTTCCCTTCCTTGTTGTGTCATTCTGGAGAAACAGGAGTGGGAGTCAACCCTGTCTGTCTTCCCACACAAGGCGCTATTCCAGCTTAAACTCACACCCTCTCACTGCAGGTACTAACTTGTGCCAGTCCTGTAGTGTAAATGATTGGGTGAGCAGAAAGAATTTTTAAGGTATGCCGGAGTATCTATAACTCACATCCTTTTGTTCACTCATAATATACACTAAACCTTTTTTTTCTTCTCTGCCTTGTCTTTTATTCAGTAGTCACCTGCTGCATTCATTCGTTCTATAACAAAACCTGAGATGAGGCCTGTGCACCTGCTTATAGTTGTTGGTACTCACTGATTGTAATCTGATTCGCTGAAGCCACCACTGGGTCAGTTTCTGGCTTGTCTACATGTTACCATGTTTGTGGTTTCATTTTGATGGCAGGACAGAACAGTGAACTTGTTGACACGTTTCATCAAGTTTCATTTTTATACACAAAAAACCAATTGACTTGAATGTGATATTTTGATCAGCAGTGATAGGTGTAGCGTTGCTGTGATTGTTGACTGTGTAGCACATTACTTTTTCATTTTTCTAAATCACCTTATAGTTACAGACCCAGTAATCCTAAAGGGAAGTAATACATGATCCTTTTAGAACTTATATTTAGTCCTTTCATTGACTATATTGTTATGATATAAGTAATAATATGCATATGGGGGTGTGAGCCGTTGCCTAGCAACAGCTGCTGTAAGTGAGACAAATGAGAGCTTGGAGAAAAGAGGACAGGAAAATTAAGAATGGAAGAGGACAGTGGGTGCTTTGAAAAGACACTGCTGTTGACTGCTTTCGATTTAACAAGCAATCTGAGGTTGTTCTGTGTCCATCCATCCATTTTCTGGTGTCATTCTACATTTTCACTGATTTGATTTATTAGAGTAAACTGTAGTTATTGTAAATAACTGTGACCCTCGAGAAGCAATAATTTCAAGCCTACCGCAGGCGTGTCTCCACTCCATTATGGCTTCTGTAAACTAATACCAAAATTAAAATTGTAGATATGGAATGGCACATATTGCCTCTGGCAATGGTCTATGAGTGTACATGAGAGAGTTTACAGAGAAACAGCCGCTCCTGTCTGCTTCTCCTTCTGTCTCTTTATCCCACCCACACACAGTATACAACATCCAGCCATCCAGACAGGTTGAGTGAGTGGGTCAACAGCATTCTGAAAGTGACAGGAGGAGACAGATAGGCAGAGTGGAATAGAAAAAATAGAGTTGTTATTTTACACATAACTTATAACAGTCTTATATTCTACCTTATAAACCAAAATACAACAGGTTTTAAATTAAGACGTATTGAAAAACTGGAATCTCGCTGAAGATGTTTTATAGTCATCCACTACAAAACCTACAAAATCTACAAGGAATTCAAGGTAATAATTTTATGCATAAAACCTTCAGCCAAACTAAAACCAGTGGCCATGTAGGCTTTTATCGGTAATCGTCAGTAGTGAATAATGTCCCATAGGACTGGATAAGATTGTGTTACACTCACCACCTTCATATTACTTGAAAGTTGCCAAACAACAAGCTAGTCTACCTCATATCCAAATAATCTCTTCCAACTTCAGGTTGCTGCATGTCACACCATGACATAACTGGACTACTTTGGAAATCCCATTTACATTTAGGTAGAAGTTTGAATCTTTTATTCATCTAATCATATCTGGGCAGCATTGTTGCCTGGTCAGATGCTATTTTTGACGATGATATCTTGTGTTCTGGCGCTCTTTTCTCGTTTCCTATTTTGCTCCTGCCAGGCGTGTACTTCAGCTTTGGTTGCTATGGTTACTTGCAATAATAACGGAGGTCACAACCTGTCGGTGTGCTTTTTGATAGAGGCAGCTCTTAAACCCCACATTCTGTGGGAAAGGTAAACAAACTAGGGTTTGTCTTATTATGTTGACTGATCAAAATGTGATTATTTTTCCATTCCTCTCTTCTGCACCTTATCTTACTCATAAATACAAGATGTTATCACTTGGGCTGTTTTTCCAGTCCCAGTTGGTTGTGTCAAATCCTATTATCATTAAGTTTACATAAATCTGAAGAGTTGGAGCCATTATATTATAAATTAAATTATTTAAAAACCTAGAGTGAGACAGTCTACATTATTATATATTTTTAGATAAAGGAGGTTCAACAACATCTTAAGTTTATATAACTCATTAGTGAACTGGATTTGATAAAGATTTGAGAGCACTATGTTAAAAGAGGCTTTTGGCCCCTCTTATATGTGATTTCCTACATTATTTTAAAAGCATGTCTCCATTTATTGGCAGATTAAAGTGCTTTTTAATGCTCTAGATATTTTTCTGGCGCCCTGGTTTCTAAACTGTCTGGATTTTTATTCCTTACCTGCATATATTCCTATAATCCTCCTTTAGACATATCATCATTCTGCTTGCTTGAGATGATTAATTCCTGAATTGGTCAGCAGCCTGTGAAATATGTAAATATGCACCACGCTGCCTTCTGCCGCCGGAGGAGGGAAAGTAGCACCGCTGTTGCCAAGGGTGACCAGTCACGTTGGCGGGCATGGCAACTACCTCTCCCTCTGCCTCGGTCAAGGATGTAGGGAGGGGCTCATATTTGTCCCCTTCATCACACACAGCTGTACGCAGCGTGCCAGCAGACAGAGCACGGTTGTGTTACAGAGTGAAGGGAACGGTACATGGTGACCTTGAAGCAGTGCAGATGATTTTACAGTAGAAAAGAAAATGCATTAAAATGCTGAATAAGATAACCTGTTGCTAGAGTAGGCTGACTTTAATGTACCGTGTGTTTGCTAATACAGTGATGCCAGACATGGCAGTTGGAAGTGCCAGGTTTCAACGATACACCCGATGTCCTTGTCTGCTTGTCTTTAACTTATTTTGGAGAAAACGTCTTTCAGAGCCACCGTGACCCTCTGAACCTCACCAGAAATAGATCCTCTCTACGACATCAAGTCCTTGGTGAAACGTTTAGAAAGATTCCAGACTACTCACATTAAGTTACTAATGTCAAGACATTCATTCCCAACCACTCTCCCTAATGCATCCACGTACGCAGGAGATGTGCTCTGACTGTAAGAAAACGGCCGTGCTGGCCTAGAATCCCGATCCTCTTACCCTCCATATATGGAGTTTCTCCATCCATTTTGAAGCTTTTATCTGTCCTGTTTTTTGTTATATTAAAGACAACTTTAACAAAATTGCTCTGCTTGAGAATTTTGTCTTTACTGTAAACCACGCAGTCCAACAAATTTCATCTGTGTTAAATGGCAAACACCAGAAAACGACAAGCAAATCTCTTGCATTTGACCCTTAGCTTGAGGAATTTGCCCCCCAGGCAATAGGTTTTTATTTAAAGCTATAGGAAGGTCAAACAATGTATTTATGCTCGACTTAGTTCCACACATGGGAGATACATATACAGTGTATACTGTATAATAAAAATACAGTGTAAAACTGGATATCTGACCATCTGGTCTAGGCTATGACATTTTAGTAATCTGAATATATATTTTGAATATTGGGTACTTTAATTTTATATCTAAATTTGTGAGCTTAAAATGATAGATAATGTGATATATAATATGATATAAGTGGTGAGATCAGTAACTGTCCTCCTGCTTCCCAGGGAAGAAACCATTTAACCACCAATTGACCTTTTAAACTCTCGTAACCTACAAGTGTCACAAAAAGACAATGCAGAGCATCGGGGCTCATAAAAATATCTAACAATCTCCCATCAGTTCACATGAATATTTTAGTTCCCACTGTGTGTGGCGGTAGAGGCCTTGGTGGAGCACTCCGACTGTGAACTGCAGGAAACACGTCTTTCATGTCAGGAGCATGAAAAATTGTGGTTACTTCAAAGGAGTTGTGGCAGTGGAGATGTGGTGTTAGTGGGCAGGAGGATACGGATTACTAGGTTTGGTCCTATTGGCAATCCAGAATCTATGTGTTGTCTAACCTTCTGATATACAGATTTGTGGTGCACCTTTTCTCCTCAACAAAGAAAATTTGCTGTTGAAAGACAGTGGCCCAGATGAACAAAGAGGGCAGCCCCGCCCTTCTTGTTTTGCAAGCATGTGTGCATCAAATTGATGCTCCTAGATGATGTCAGATAAAATGAGCACACTGCTTCTGTAAATTGGAGCCATGTGGCATCCCATATGACCTAAAGAGGTTAAAATGAGAAAAGACAGAAAGATGGCTGAACACAGTAGCTGTCTGCAGATGTTTGCTGAGTCCAGAAATTTTGGAGCCAGTAATCATTTTTCAGGAAGTAATTAAAAGTATAAGGGTTTTTGACAGCCCCAGTGCTTGCAAGCCACATATTTTCCCACAAAGCATCATCTGTAGCACAGTGTGGCTACTGAACTGTTTGTTTGCTTGGAAACATGGTGTGCAGTGGACGTATCACGATTTCTTCTTCTTACAAATCTGGAATTTCTGCTTGCTTGTATGCCTCTCACATGAGATTAGGTCAAATAAACAGGATCTGATGGCTTAATGCAGAGTGATCATTTATACAGAAGCCCAATTCAGATGTCAATAGAATAATAATGACCGATATGTAGATTTAAGAGGAAATCTTCAAGCTTTGCCTGAATCTAAAGCAACACATTAAAGCAGGTGTGTCACTGATGATTGACTGAATTAGGCCTACAACACATCAAGAAGGCTTAAAAGCGATTTCTGCCTTACCAGAACGCCTCCACCCACTAACAATTTTCTGTGCTTCAATCTAGGCTATTTTTGTTGTCGGGGCTGGTATTGTTCCTTGTTTTTGGAGACTGGAGACAGTTCGATCAGTAAATTATAACAGAAATTGTCAGGAAATCAAGTACATGATTTTTAATTGGAAACGGTCTTGTGCACTGACAAATTCTTTAACAAGTGGTGATGGTTATGAGTGCAGTAATTGGAGCCTATATGGGGTTTTCACTGTCCTTCTCTGGTCTGCATTTGTGTTACACGTGCATGCATATATGCGTGTGCCTGCTGGCTAGCATGTAGGCTAATCATATTTCCCTACTCCTACCCATGCCTGCTCGCCAGGCATACAGCAGATTGACATGTTCATGATAGAGCATCAGTCCAGCACGTGGACACTTCCTCTGAATCCACGGTGCAGCAGATTTTCTGCCGCTCTGCTGCACGTGCTGCCGGGAGACTTAGTGTGGGACCCATATATGAAATAGGATTATCAGTAACCACACTCTCTGATTAAATCAACTGGATAGCCTACACACCCTATTAAAGCTCACACTCTATCAGCCTCTTACCCTGAGAACCACAATATAATTTCCCTTTCCATTCAGCAGTAGTGTGCGGGATGTGGAATTGCAAAAATTGGTTTGACACAGTTCAGGTCTGATTGCAGTTCAACGGACTTGTGAGCCTTCGAGCTGTTGCACAGAGGATTTCTGTGCTTGTTGGAACTATTAATATTTTGTTAGTTCAGGTGCCATTTGCCTTGGCTTTACGGTTTTATCCATAACATCAACCTGAACTTTAAGCTATTGAGCCTGGGTTATTTTAAGACCTGTCCTTGATGTTGATGTCATGCTTCACAGAAGGATGCTTGACGCACAGTCCAGTGTAGAATCTGCTTCGATTTTTCAAGGGCAGCAAGGGTGTTTGTTGTGGATTTAACACAAAGGCACTGTTTGTACAAATGTGCATTCAAGGCAGATTTCATAATTTAGCAACAGCTGATGAAATTTGCTAACTAAATAACACCACTCACACAACTCAGATGGTTGAAAACTCCAGTCTCCCAACTAAATCATTTTACACCATGTAAAAGGCTCTTAAATATGGACATCGTGGCTATATACATGATTAAAACCTAAAAGATTGAGACTAAAGCTACATGTGCCAGGAAAAACTTCAGTTGATGATCCATGTACGAAACATTGGAATAAAGAAGCAGCAATGGTCCTGTATTGTGGGGCAGAGCTAGTTACCCACTGCATTATAGACAGTATTATGAGAAAGAATGTAATCATTATCTACACTTCCCCCAACCAAATAAAGAACAGAACAGTTATCCTGTATACTATACTTTGCTGATGATATGCTCACTTTCAGTAATGCTGGAAGTTTAAAAAAAATAAATAAAAAATACCACCCTCAAAACTTTTTACCCAGTATTTTGGCATTTAAAGAAGTCTAAAGCTTGACAGACCTGTGGTGCCTGGTTACGGTTGCGTAGTCATCAATAAAAAACACTTTCCGGGTTTCCGGGGAGAGGTATAGCAAGCGGCCATTTAATGATCACAACTGTAATGCCTCTGTCTCTGTACTCAGTTTTCCAATCATAGAGCAGTGATTGATGTTTAGGTAGACCAAAAGGCAATGGGCAATTGAAATAATGACTTCTTCAATAAAGATATTACCATCATCATCATCAGCATGCACTCAGAAAAGAAAGCTTCAGTATTTATGCCTTACATTGATCACCATTCAATCTAGCTCAAAACAGGGACATCACACACTGTGAGAGGGTATTATTCTGAAATGATCTTATAAAAAACATTGGAAAACAACTCTACTACAAGGTCAGTTAGGTTTGTGGCAGATGTAGAGGTCATAACTTTAACCACCGAGGCTCAGAACACATAAGATTCTTGTCATGAGTTACGAGAGTGAAAAATGTGGCACAAATTGAACCTTCTCACAGCTCTCACTCTGATCATTCATCCCCACTGAGATCAGGATTTGGTAGGGAGTTTGTTAAAATCCTGCCAAGGCCTGTTGAAACTCAAATCAAAACTATTAAGTAAATTGCCTGCATCTTGTTCCTGGGCTGCTTTCTTCATCTTGGCACTAGATAGTATTTTCTCAGTAAGAAACATTTGTCTATCCTTGGATGTCCTGTCCAGTTTAAACACTTCTTTTATCTTCACTAAACTGCATAGTTCAAGACTTGTCTGGTTCAAAAACCCCCTGTTTGCTGATTTGCCGTGTTATGGGTGTTATCTTTTGTCACAATGACTCGACTGACAAACAAGTGGACTGATTTCTGGCTGAGGTGTACAGAGTTTAAGCTCTCAAAATGGAAGCCATGTCTGAACTGTGAACCCCAAAATTTGCCGTGGAGATTTCATTCCCCAGGAAGTCGTTAAATCACACTGGGGGAAACAAGTAGGACCAGCCGGCGTGTAATATGTGGAATGCATCTGTGGTGGCCAGATTTCAGTGCTGACTGTGACACATTTATGTATGCATGGATAAACCCTCCCATGACATTAGTACATGTATGCACACATGCATATAGCTGTTAAACATACAGCAGCATTTGTGTTTACACACAGTGCGTACACACATTAAAGCCTGTTGGTATGCAGCATATGGTACTATAGTGTGACATTTATATGTTATACATTATCTTACGGGAAAATCAATCAGCCAGTGGTTTCTCACACTACAGAATCAGAAGGTCCTACAGGAGAACATGGTGTCTCCAAACTGTCTCAAAACAGTGAGACTTTAGTCTGCAGTAACATAACTTTCAACTTCATGGTGGCTTTTTGTTTGTTTTGGATTTTTCATACACAATTTTGTAATTCTTTATACAGTAGAGTCGAAGGATCAGTATATCATTTCTCATCCTGAAGCATTTCTTGGTCAGGGTAAACCATTTATAACTAAACTCTACCAGGAAATATCAACTGCAGTCCTCGTTGTTTACATCCTGTCCTCTGACTTACGTAAAAACTGTCCAGGACAATCCAGTTCCACAAGACTGTCTCTCACACACACACACACACACACACACTACATTCTTCAGTTGTTTAATTGTTTATCATTCAAGATCATAGTTGGTCAAAGAAGTCCCTGCCTCTGACGTTGGTAAGACTAACAGTTGTGAGTCGGTAAAAAGAGACATTTAGCCACAATTGGATGTTTGTGATCCACACACAATGAAGCAGTTATGTGGTGTCGCCGAGCCCTGCTCGCCTTAAAAAAACAACGCATCTGGTTTAACCAACTGTCAGAGAAAAGACAGATAAAGAGGTAAAGGTCTTTGTCAACATCTGTCACCCTTTTTACTGTCAGTGATTCACTGCCGCACTTGCATACATCTGTCTACCTTTCTTTTTCTCTTAAAATCTATCCTACAGGTGTTCTGTCCTGTTTTCACCCTTTTACCTTTCTTTCTCCTCCACCCCCTCATTTCTCTTTTGTCCTTCCGCCCATTATGCGGATGTGGGATGGGTATGAATCAATGTCAGGGGGTGCAGAAGCAAGGAGGATTGGATTTCAGTAGATAACCTTAGTCTGGCTGTCTGGCCGTCTGTTTTCTATCTGGATGTAGTTAGAAGGATGCAGGAATAGAGAGTGGTATGGCTGTAGGGATGATAGACGGCTGACAGGATAGGAGAGATAATTGATGGACGGACGTTTGTTGGAGAGAAGGAGCATAGAGACAGAGGGATGATGGATGGATTGATTGGTTGGATGGACTCAGAGGACGGAAGATGGGAGTGAAGAAGGATTATGGTCTCCATCGTTACTGTAGTGCGCTGTTGTCCTGGTAACCTGCCTGATATTTCATACATTAATACACTGAATGCGTCATGAGTTACACTGTGGGCTGGACACGCATCTTGGCAGCAAAGCATGAATGAAACACACGCATTGCAAATTACCGTAAAAAGAAAGAGGGAAGAGCAGGAGTCCGGTGGAGGAAGTTGACAGTTGCCTTGTCAAATGGCGGGCGCTGCTCGGACACAGCTTCCCTGAGGTGACAAATGAAATAGTCATGTGGTTCACTCTGGCTCATCGCCGTCTCATGCAAACTAGGAGGAGAGATTATGTGTGTGTGTGTGTGTGTTTTGACTCTCACATCTGGGTTCCAGTTGAGCAGCTGGTTCAGATTTGGCCCAACTTTCTCTGCCTTTGTTATAATTCTGCTCTCTTAGTATTGCGCACTGTACTTTCCCCTTTACATCCTATTATTATTTTCAGCATGTTGTTTGTTCTTCCTGTTTACCCTTGTACCTTCTTCAACTCTTTCAGTCTCTCTTTCTCTTCCTCCACCCACGTATCGGTCGCCCCGGGCAGTATGTGACGCTGTGTGGAGGAAGCTTAACAGGATTGCGTCACAATTTTTGACCACTGATTTTAACTTCCGGTGTCTTCACATTCACCCATGTGTTTAAGCCTTTTTTTTATTGGTTTCATCTTCCCAGTTTGTAATCTCAGCTACAGTGTGTCAAGACATTTATCACTGATCGTTCCCTCGCAGGTTGTTGACTCAGACTCACTGTGCGTTTGGCAGCCACCAGCCCCGATCCTGACTGAATCCAAACACCCCTGCGGTGCTGCAACAACAAGTGTGATTGACAAGCCAATCTTCTATAGAGACATGAGGAGAGACAGGAACACTGATTGCTCTCTTCTCTTAAAAATTGATGGATTCCCTTTTCACGCTCCCCGTTCTTACATTATCCAGCCTGCATCCTCGCCTCAGATCTCTGTGGAATTCCTTGTAACCAAATGAAAACATTCCCATCTGCCGTGTCAGCAGTCCCACACTCTCTTGGATCCATCATTCCCGCCCCCACAAAGTCACACACACACACACACACACACACACACTTTCACGTGGGGAGTGCTTCCTTCCATTTGTTGGATGGATTGCCCGTTGCATACAACTGGAAAAATCAGAACAGCTGAAGCAAATTCACCAGTCGATAATGGACAATATGTCTTGGAACAGGAAGGAAGGATATACCATTGCTTTGGTATGTGGGTGTAGAATCATGGTGGGGATTATAGTGTGTGTCTACTGCGTGTGTGTGCATAGGTCACTGTACAGTAGACAGATGTAGATATCTGAACAGGGAGGTTCTGTAAAAGAGATTGTGGCCGGAGAGAAGGGAGATTAAGGCTCATCTCTGTAAGAAAAAAGAATAACTAAAAGTTTCATGGTGACTGCAGCTTGCGGTTTACTTTGGACAAGAGAGCAATAAAATGTGTCAGAACATGGACAGTTGAGGCTCCATTTACACACGATTTTTTTCACAGATGTGAGATTATTTGCACCAAAGAGTAGAGGTAGCATAGATAAATTTAAACTTTATAACTCCGCAAGAATAGTACAAGACAGCAACAATTTTCCTTGTGCATTGTACTAACTTGTTGGTGAAGCATAACATATCTCCATAAATCTAATTTTAGCAGCGCTGAAGGCCTGCGTTACATGTACAGCTTTTTCTTGCAGCTTTACTTGTTACCCCCTTGCAGTTAAAAGTAGAACAGTTTCAATGTCAAAACGCAGATACCATGTCATTTAGAAGAGCAGCTGACACTACGATCAGCTGAGTGTGTAAACAACAGGAACAGATAGTGAACAGGGATGACATGTGCCATGATGGAGTATTTTCAAGGTTTGTGTATTAACATGATAAGAAAATGCTTTTTAAATAATTACCAAAAAAAAGGCCAAACACAGGTCCTTAAAATACGCTACACGGTCATCTTCTATGCATTTTTCTTTTAAGTTTTTAAATGCATTTGAAATGTGTCTGTTGGCTAACAATTTCCTAAATGGGAACTGATATGCAAGTGTAAAATCCTTCCCAGGAAGGAAACTTGATTAGGAAATCATGAGAATTGTAAAATAAAGTGTTACCTGATTCCTACATTTACCTGAAAACAAACACAGTAGAGCCATTGGGTATCAATGACAACTTTAATCTTAAACCATTTGTCTCTTTTGCATTTGTTCATAGTCATTGTTTTATGAAATCATTCCAACACTCTGTTTTATAAGAATAACCATAACACACTGTACAATGTGTATACTATACGCACACACGTAGACACATGCACTTTGTAACGGCATACATGTTCCAGACCCCGGCTCTCTGACCTGCATGCTTTGTTTCTCTAGCTGTCTCAGTGTGCGGGGGTCTTGCGTAAGACCACCCCTTGTGTTAATCTAAACCTGTCTCTCAGTCTTTCTCAACCCCTGAACCTCCCCTCCGCTTTCCATCCAGCCTCTCTTTTCTCCCATCACTCCAATACTACACTCCCATGTAATCATTAGATAATAAATAAATACACAATCGTAGTACATGTTGCTTGATAGCCATCGTAGTCTTCTAATGAATCTGGAATTTCACAATTACAAGAGTCAGTAGAACTTGCTGTATGGTCCTAGTGTTCATTAGACGTATAAATGTTATCCCAAACTAAATTTGTCTGGTTTCTGAGCTCAGATTCCCAGATTGTCTACGTGGCCTCTTCAGCAGATGTCATTTCCTTTCCTACATCATGCACATACACTCGAAGATAAGGGACCATTTGTGTGTGTGTGTGTGTGTGTGTGTGAGAGAGAGAATGTGATTTATTGAGCAGCTATTCACTGAAAACATTCATGTCATTTAGGATTTTAAAATTTACTGCCAATGTTTATTTATTTTTGCCATGTTTATGCTGACAAAATCAGTGGATCACTTTGTGTGTGTGTGTTCACAGTAATTTATGTATTGCGTCGCATTCTTGGTGAATTGACATTTGGAAACGTCACCTGCGATAAACTGGTACGTTTACATGCACGTAGGAGCTACAACTGGGTTTGTGTTGTAGGATGATTAAGCTAATTACAGTATAATAACCTTTAATATGAGCTCACCTTTTCTAAACCCCAACATCCCATTATAATTACAGGGGGCTGGCACCTATCCCAGTATGCATTAGAGAAAAAAGGCAGGGTACTCCTTGAACAGGTCGGCGGTCTGTCAGAGCGCTAACACACATATAGACAAACATATTCACACCTGCGGAAGCTTTGAGCTGTGGGAGAAAACTGCTGAGCCACCGCGCTGCAATGACCGAACATCAATATCCCTGTTGACCTTTTCTGTCTCAACCACTCTAGTTAAGCGACTTTGTGACTCACATGCATAAACCGAAAACTACACTGAATAACCGGGTTCCTCGAGAAAATAAATATCAGCAAGAGTCCTGTATATGCAAGTACAGCACATCAGAGTACCACAGCTAAACCCAGTAAACCAAAAGCAGGCCTCAGGTTCCTTTTTGGCCCAGATTTGATCAAATGGCGCGAGTGAGATGTACATGACCCGGTGATTACTTAATGCCAACCAGACAGCCAGGATGTGCCTCTTCCTGAGTTTTTGGCCCTGATGGACCCTTCTTAGATGGATAAAAGTGTAAATCGGTGGTGTTTCCTCTTTGGCAAATCTGACTGTGGTGTCAGCAGGAGGCTTATTCCGCTGATGTTCGGTCAGTGCTGCCAAAGACAACAGGAGGGAAGCATGCTGTTGTGCACTTCACTTTTTTCTTTTGGTACACAGCTGGATCAAAGCAGCATATCTTCTCTCACACATGCAAAAGCACAGAGCCATAAATAGACACCTCAGCTTAGAACATAAAGCTTTAGTTCTGCTGTTGTAGGCTAGTGTGGGAAGAGGGATATAATCAAATATTAACACATACTCTCACACTACTTCACCTGTTTCCATACTAAGCCATGGCATATTCAGTGAGACAAACATAAACCTCTTGCTTGGAGGTCGTCCTGGATGATATTTGAGAGAAAAACTGCAGTTTACCGTCCCATTGACCACAGGTTATGGGGTTGAAACACTGGAAAACTTAATTTTTCCCATCACAGAACAAGTTAAAAATCAAGAAAAGTCCTAAAATCCAATTTACAGTTATCTCATCATCCATATCAGGCAAAAACACACACACACATAAAAAACCTTTCACATAGAGGTTAGAAATATAAAACATGATATCTCGTTACCAAAATGTAGTCTGGATACAATTATATAGAGAGATGACAAATGTTAATATTGAGTTATGGCCCAGCCCTACAAGACAGCATTTTGTAAACAACTTCTAAACAACATTTTAGTTAAACAGGCCTCTTCCTGAACATATCAGATGTCCTGCAGTCACCATATGGGATTTCAGATCAGATTTCTGACTTTGACAATCAGCCAGGTCTGTGTGTTTGTGTGTGGGCATGTCCTTAAGTCAGACGTGTTAATACAGTATAATTGCATTTGCTTATGTACATACGGTATATAATATGTGTGTATGGCCTCCAACAGCGTCATCATTGAATAAGTATGTGTGTGTTTCAGGGGTGAAACAAATGGCAAGCCTTATCTGTGCCAGACATTCTTTAAGAAAGAAGTCATCCTCTATCCTCATTTATTAGAAACACTGTCTCCTTGTGCTCAGCAAAGCCAGAAGAATGCAGATCTAGCTCACCTGTAAACTTGTCTGTATCAGTCGGTTAATATCTGTATTGTATACTCTTCAGTCATGTGTCGAGATTTTACAAACCTGTTCGGAACAAGTGGCGATGACTCTGATTATATTTTGACAGGTGTATGAAGAAGACTTCCTGTATATTTGGAAACACAAGTTTTAACAGGTACTGCAGTGGTGGCTTGTATCCAAATTCTTGTTTATTTATATCATCACTTGTCACGTTTGCAGCTGACTACTGTTTTCAGTAAAGACCATCTCCACTGCCATCTTAATGTACTGTGTCCTCAAAAGACTGCTTCGGTGGAAGGAAAGGGCTGAAATATCCTAAAGGATAACATGCACTTTCATTCTGATTTTATTTTTCTCTTTCTGGCTTTCAGCTCCAGGCGTGTGGGGGTTGTGATACATAGCTGGTTAGTCATTGCCATTGCAGCATCATAATATCTCTAGAGTTCTGGCAATGTAGAGTCACCGGTGTATGGTGAGAACATCAAGAGTGTTTTACACTGTGAAACTGTGCTTTTAGAAGATGTTACTGCACAGCAAAAAGATGACAGTGAAAACAGTATTTTTTTGTATTTGGATGCATTTGTATGTATGTGTTCCTGTGTATAGCTCGCATAAATGGGAGAATTGATACCTCCAATGTGAATAGGCAACTGGATACAAATTCAAAAGAAACAGTAACTTCAATTCATGGCTCATCTTGTACTGTATACTGATACTGATCCTTTGTAGGTCATCAGTCCAGCTGAACTGTGCTTTTTTTCTATGTGTACAATAACCAATGGGGAGCTACTGTTTCCCCTACATACAGCCTTTTGTGTATGTCTAAGGGAAAAAGTCTTGCTGAGACATACTTGTGTTGTGGGTGTGATGTAAATATTTAGCTGTAGCTTTAACACAAGACCCAAGATAGTATACAAGTTACTGCTGCCTGTCCCACACTTTGTCTTCTGGACTCTAGAGAGGATAATGGGTTGTTTCCTTTCACTCTTTTGCAGCCAATATCTGTCTGGTCTTATATTGTCTTCCATTGTGACTCCATCTCTGCACTCCACCACTCCTCTGTCATCCCTCACAATCAGCTGGCTGCCAGCGGGGTGGCTGCAAAGAGGACAGAAGCAAAAGAGTCCTGGGAACAAAGTGCTTATACACCACAGGGAGTCTTCTTCCTCCCCTGCGGTTCCCATGCAGGCCGCTTCTGTGTGCGTGTCAATTGCTGCTTACACCCCACTGGGAGGTCAGCAGAGGTTAAAGTGGTTGGAGTTTGGGATGAGCTTGCCGTCCCACTTTCATGCTGTCCTCTTTGGCTTCCTGCTGCTTTTGGTCTGTGGTAGCAGCTCTGCTGTGTCTTTTTAGGATTCGTTGACGGTGCCATCACCGTCTCACAACTCAAATCACAATCGATTTAAGGTTGGGTCTTGTCTTAGCTGCTTGAAAAGGGACCCAGGGGGTGTTGCTGTCTTGTGAAGTGATCATGAAATTCCTGTGCTTGATTATCTATTTCTTTAACCCCATAATTTGAGAAGATGATGCCCGTCATTTACACTCTGTGGGGAGTGAGTCTGTGAGTGCACATTCCTCAGAGTGTGAGTGGAGCATGATCAAACATGGCCTCGAGCCCCAAATGGTTCAACACCAAAACTCCCAACTCCACCCAGGCCACACAGCTATCCTCCCCTGGGACAGAGGGCCCGAGGCTCTGTGGGCCCCACTTGTGCTGTCTCTTTTCAGGCTTTGTGTGCTGTTGGCAAGTGTGTGTCCATATGACAGGTAGCTTACCTGGATGACATGTCATCAACTTGTGGTTTCATCTTTTCTTCTGTTCCTTAGAAGTCATCTTAAGTGAGTAATAACCAAATCGAATCACTTTTTGCTGACCACCAAACAGAGCCATAATATTGGAGATCAGTGCTGTTGTTTCCTGCTGTGAGGATGCAGTGAAATGGGCCTAACACGCCCCACCATGAACAACATTAAGAGGGTTTTTTGTTATGGTAATCAGAATTATTAAAGGCACTTTAATGCACAGCAGGGATAAGTATAAGATCAGCAGGCGGGAGGGAGGCAGCTCTGTGTGTGTGTGTGTGTGTGTGTGTGTGTGTGTGTGTGTGTATATATATTATGTGTTTAGATAGGTAAAGAAATAGATCATGGGTTTATCATTTTATAACCCTCTGCTTCTTTCACTCACGCAGGTTTAAGACTCTCTGGCAACAGAACAATTATGGTCACTGGATGATGATGTAACTCACGTTGTATTTCTCTAAGTCAGCAGAGTGGCTTCCTGTGGAAAACAGTCGCTGAGTTTTCCCTGTTTTATTCTCATTCCCTCTCTCTTGGCCAGTATGGAGAGAAAACATTTTATTTTCCAAGAAAGAGCAGTTCCACCTGGCTTGACTTGCGGTTACAATACATTAGAGAGAAATCATTTCTGTCTGCTTCGCACTCTGAAACCTCCAACACACTTCCTGTTGGCCTGTTGGTGGAATGTACTCTGGAATGATATAATGACGTTTCCACATCCCAGACTGCTCCACCAGAAATGTTTATAAATTCATTGCATTTATGGTGTACAGAACGGCTGCTTGAGTAATGGTAACAAAGACACATTACATTTGAGCTAATGTTCTGCTTTACTTAGGCCAGCAGGCAGGTGGTCTGACAGCTGCTGGGAAGAAGAGAAACTGTATCTACTCTCTGATAGTCTGTTTGTGGTAATGCTGAATTATATAGCTACTGCACGGACAAATGTGCAGCCACTGCTATCCATTATCCTTAACTGCTCATGATTCTGCATAGTGTAAGATTGTCGGATACTACCAGTTTGAACAGCCATGTCATCTTTCAAGTCAAAACAGTCGCCTTTCTTGTTGTCATAACTTGCATTAAAGCATAGTGCAGAAATAATACTAAAGTTCAAAGCTTACACCAGAAGTTTACTACAGCTGGACTTCTTTGCTGTGGACTAGTGCTGAAACAATTAGTCGATCAAAGGGAAACTGACCATAGATTAATTGCTGGTTGTGTTTCTTAAATGTGAAGACTTGCGGCTCAAAAATGTAGTTGACAGATTAATCGCTAATATTTGTTGCAGCCCCTTTGAACACTTGACTTCTATGTATTATCAGCTGATCTTTGCTCAGAACTAAAAAAAATAATTTAAAAGAATATAAAGTTCAATAATACACTGCTTTCTTTCTGAGAGTTATCATAACGTATCTGTTTGTTGTAAGAAAGCAGATAAGCCTGTTTCCCAGAATGTGGAACTATTCCTTTAAGCATAATTTAATCTTAAAGGAATATTTCAACAAAATATGCAGACGAGCCCTGGATCAGCAGATTACTTAATTACCCAGTCTGCTCAGTTTTTTGTAATACTATTAAACTGAGGCTCGAGGATACAAGCAATGGTTGTCCTTTTTGTCAGCATCATGTTTGGTCTCTTTGTATCAGCAGCCATCGGCGCAGTCAAATGTTTTTTCAGGGAATGAGTGTGATGTTTGTTGTGTGTTGGGAGGGGGGTTTAAGGGGAAGCAGTGAAGGCGTCTTTGTTAGCCACACATAAGATACTAGTGTTTGGCCTGGCTTGTTATTGGTGTGAAAAGGCAGTCTGTTAAGGCAAGTGTGTGTTTTTTGTGAAAGGATCATTGGCTCTTTTAATAGAGTGCACACGTGCATCTGTTAATAGTGGTAAAGAGACTTGATGCTGTATGCATGACTGAACAGCTTCAAATGAACACCATGAAAACTGAGCTTTTTGGACAATGAATGTATGTTCACCTGTGCATTTGCAGTTCTCTGTCTGATTGTCCTTTTGTGTATTTGTATACAGACTCTCTCTCTCTCTCTCTCCCTCTCTCTTAAACACACATACAAATACACACTGTCTTCAGCTTAATGCCAGCAGCTAATGAAGGAGGGTTACAGACAGACAGCAGGCAGACAGAGAGACTGTCAGGTGGACAGACGGAGGCGTGCACAAATGAAACAAAGAGAGAATGGGGAATAGAAGATTTCTGGGGGGAGAAGGCTGTCATGGACAAAAATTTGAGTAAACAACCGAAATGATTTGAGAATATGATGACGAGGACTCTTATCCTGTTCTAGAGAACCCCTTCACAATGCATAAGATCAATGTATGAGCTGCAAATGTTTGTTTGAAGTGACCGAAATTGGTTTCAATACATGGGCTGGGTGTGTGGTTTGGGATGTAAGAACAAAGAGATGAAGGATGGGCTGCAGTTACGGTCCCCACCCAAAAACCACCTGCTCACTGTCAGACAAAGCAAAATGATCCATTCTAACAAGACATGTGATCTACGGCTTTATTTTAAAATCCTCAAAAACAGTGAGCTGATTTTATGTTTCCAATGTAGTTTCAGCTTTTTTATTGCAACAAGTGACAGTATGTGGAAACATGGGAGAATAACGGCAACCACATCATCATAAATTCAAGAAAAAAATCTGTATTATTCAGTACAAGTAAAAATATTTAAACCCACTGGCATTTTTTTACTAATACAAAAATTTGCGACTTGAATAAGAGAAAGAATGACATGTTATGATTGATCATTTTGCATTGAGGCAGACTGACCACAGAGCTTTTGTAGCTCAAGGGCACTTTCCTGTGGCAGCAGGCTCTGCAGATGCACCACAAGCCATCCTACAGCCACCAGCTCACCACTGTAAAATACTGGCCTGTCCGTGACAAAGACTGTATCAGCAGGTTGTTGTGTGTTTTGGTCTGATTTTGTCTCGGGAAAAGAAACGTCGTAAGAACACGCGTAAATGGAAACCAGCGTTTTGAAAAAAGGGAAGGAGCTGGTAAGGCTGAAAAGGAGATGTACAGGGACAGACACATCAGACAAAGAGGAAATTGGTCAGTAGAAAAAGCGTGAGTAATGCTGATGCCTGTTGCCATGGTGATTGGGGTCAATGAATGGTTGCCATGGAGCTCGCTACTTGGAATTCTGGGAAGGGGATATTTTGACATGTGTGTATGTTTGTGTGTGTCTGAACTTGAGGGTGGAGGATGATGAAAGTGTATATACATTATAAATGAGACTGTACACTTTGAATCAATGTGTGTATATGTGTGTGTGTGTGTGTGTGTGTGTGTGTCATACAGTACAGGCGGCTTAATATCAACAAGACTTTTGTCTCTCCTGTTTATACTGTCCTTTGAAAGAAAAAAATGATAACACATACTACAATAAGTCATGAGCGAGCTTACTATTTCAATAGCTAACTTTTAAATTACAATTCAAAATCCAAAAAGAATATTGAGATAGTTGGAAGTGATCATTTGTTTGGGTGTGATCGAGACAGTAAGACCTTTCAGAAACTGTCTTTTCAGCCACTATTTGGTCTGAATTTGGGCATGGTTAAGTTTTAATGTTTTATGTGTTTTTGCTTTGGGATGAGGGATATGGATTTGGAAAATGTTCTAAATTTTTAACTTAATAAAAGGAGCAATCTAAAGGATTTGTAAACCCTTTTTGTACTTTTTGGTGGTTTATATGGATAGAAATCATGGTAAATATAATGTTGTGATAGATCATGATATTGTACATTTTCTGGATAATAAACTGAGAAAGTGTTAATGAATATAAATAACCGGAACAGCAGGAATGTCTGTTTTTGGTTTACATAAATGCAAAATTTGTATAAACATCCAAAGTTTCCATAGAGAAGCCCTACTTATTGCTTACTGGTACAATATTCCCTCATATCAGGTGGTTGATACATTTGCATGTATCGTCCTATCGCCTACTACCACTACTATGTGCCATGTTATTCTCAGTGATGTTTCGCATAATAGTGCCATTAGGCATGCATGCATGCATAAAAGACAACCTCAAGCTGTTATTGCTACATTAAAACATGCATGATGATCCTTTAAAGTAACCTTGTTTATGGTTTTCTGCTCACTGCCGTTCTTAAAAGCATGAAAATGTTTTTTTAGATAACTGTTCCAGCTGTCGGTAAACAACAACACACAGCAGCAAGAGCGACATGACTTATTCATCCTCTTTCTTAAGTAGAAAGTTAGGTACGTGTTAGTGTGACTGGAACTGAATTTGGAGGATTAAATGTTTTACACGTAGTTTTCGCTTCTGTCCTTGCAGATTTATCTGATGAAGCCATATTTTTAGTAGGTTCCTGGGTCAGTGTGTGTGATATCTGATTCATTTGTTTATTTCTGTTTGTCTGCCTCTAGGTGTGTGCACGCTCAGTCGGTCATATCCACATCTCATTCATTTGTTTATTTCTGAGTAGTTTTGTGTGTGTATGTGTGTGTGTGTGTCTGTGTGTGTGTTATTTGGGTGTGTAGACAACACATGATACAGTGGATTTGTGTTTCATCCACCTGATGCTTGCATCTTACTCTACATAATCACATGTTGGTTTTACTCAATGTACATAATATCTAACAGACATTTAACGTGTCACTTCCTGTGAATATCTTTGATGTCTAGATGCTTGTGAGTATTTTGGCCATTGGGTCCAGGCTCGCCCAGGTATCAGAAGACTTCTTGTTCTCTCTGCCGACTCCTTGTCCCTCTGCCACTGTCCCTCTGGTCCTTCAACTGATGCTGATGTGGATGTAATGCCTTGTGACACATCGAGTCTGGAAGACATGGGGGGACTGGATATGTCTCTGGGCTGGAAGCTATGCCTTGTGTGTGTGTGTGTGTGTGTGTGTGTGCGCACTTTGCTCTCGTGTGAATAAATGCAAGAGGATAGCCACGCAAGCTTCATGGTAGAGTACACACACGGCATGGGGGACAAGAATAGACTCTGTACACTAGTGCGGATGGTTGTTGGGGCTGATGGGAGTCCACGTGGAGCTTGTGCACGTGAAGTTCCCCTCCCCCCTCGCTGGTGACGTCAGATCTTGTACAGTGTGCTACCACTGGCATCAAATATGAGCCCATCCCCCCTCTGGACACGGCTGCATCATCAGCAGCAGAGCAGCTCTGGGGTGTTTCTCCAGTGTTTAAACACACACACTCACACTGAATGCACACAGGAAGCAAGTGTCACTGAGACCAAATTTTGAAACACACCCATACATATCTTCTTCCTTGCTGCCTATCTTCTTGCAGCCATCGTGTCTTCCAGCATTACCTATGATCTAATAATCCCATAACTCTCTGGTGCACTTAGTTAAAGGAAACACATTAATTGCTGAGATACTGACCACTGTAGGGGGTATTGAAAGCGATAAATAAGGACGAACATACACTGACAATCTTACACACACTCTCAATAACACACCTTTGCCTCTGTAGTGCTGTTTTTTTTATTGGTATTTAACCTTGCCAGAGCTGACAACCTTCTTAGTCTATTGATTTTCTAAGCGCCACATAATTCCCAACGCACATTGACATACACACACAAACATGCATGTTAAAAACATGCTGGAAAAAAACACTGCAGTCCACAATCACCCTATTTTCTGAAGCCTGTACTGAACTTGAAACTTGGATCAATAGGGTATCTGCTGCTTCCGTATTAAATTTTGTCTATGCATCCTTGTCAGTCACTGTTTATTGGCTGTGTGTGCTGCACGAGACACGACACGCTTGTAAAGAGCTTATCCTCCTGATGGAACATGTTTGACACTGAATGTGTTTGGTTAGTAGTGACTTAATGGAAAACATGATGCTGTTGGGAGGGAAGCTTGTATGTGCGGTGTTGTATTTCTAATTGACATGCAGCAAAAGAGCAGAAACTGTAAGCCAATTTGAGGGATTACACGGAATGCCAGACATTTTGCAACAACAATACTCAAGTGCAGCAGATTGCTCAGACAGCCTAATGAAAGGCTCCCATCAACTCTGTTTTCCACCTCTCTTTTTCTCTTTGAAACAATATAAATCAGCCCTCTGTGCAGACCACACACATGTCTGCCTGCTGTGTCAGTGTCATGTTGCGGTAGAGAAAAGTTTGGTCAGTGTCAACAGTGTGTGTTCTGGCTGAGAGAAGAAGAGGACAAGTGCAAGACAGACACAAGCCGAGAATTAGCTGAACATCTCAAAGCATTGTAAAAAAGCTCAGGAGCAGAAAGGAATTCTGGGAATGTTGTTCCCTGAAGCAGGTGCTGAAGCTGCCCCCCCCCCACACACACACACACACACTTCCCCTCTAAAGCAAAAACTGTCCGAGTCACGTCCTTTCTAGAATAAACTAGCTGAGCAGGTGTTGTTGCTTATGTATTAACATGTTCTTCTTCCAACTCCTCTATAAAATAGTTGAAGATGAGGGTGGAGTTGAGATTGCATGATGAGATCATCCTCTGTGAGGTTATGGTCAACATGTACCAGCACATGCAGGGCGTGACGCTGATCCATGGGCCGATTATATCCAATAAGCCTTTGCGGATCCTGAGGACAAAAGGCTCATAAGTTCATATTTACGAAATTGAGGAGAAATTCTGTTTTGTTTTCTTTTCTTTTACTTTTGAGCCAAATGTGCTTTTTCTGGTGGATGTAGGTATGTGTGTCAGATGAGTAAGAAATGCAGTTTGACATAGTAAGACTCCAAATACAGCCTCTGTGGCCCACATACAAGGAGTTGCCATAACAACTGACCCTAAATGTGGACATGTTTTTGCCTCTGTGTGCGTGTGTGTGTGTGTGTGTGCGTGCATGCGCGAGTGTGCACACTAATGGAAGAAGTCCCCTAGGGAAAAGATAGTAAATGTTTTTAGCCCACCCAAACCACCTAACACCCTGCTGAGGGCCATCAAGTCCCATTATCTTCATATTCAGTGTAGATTTAAAAGATATATAAAATGAAACCTAAATCTGGAGTACTTTATCGTGCTTTTGTTGCAAATTTGATGTTAAATTGCCGGTACCCAATATAAAACACTTTGTGTTGCTGCTGCCTCTAACAACTCAGCTTATGGATACTTAAGTACCAGTCTATGTCTCTGCATGATGTCATTCATTGATCTTGCAGCTCAGCCGTCCCCACTAATCTTCCAGAGTGATGCCTTTGTCGATCCGGTCACCAGGAGTAATGATCAAGTCTGTGATGTGTGGTGACCGATTGCAGCTTTATTTTCAGTGGGGGTAAAATACAGATAATGTAAATGCTACTAAGATGATGTGGCTCGTGTTTTAATGCACATAATTACAGTACAAAATACTTGCCACGGCTTTACACATTCTACTTTCAATCATGCTTTCATCTCTCACCCTCCTTTGTTCCCTTTGTATATTTTTGGTGCTTTTTAAGATGTCACAAACATTTCAGACTTAAATGTTATAATTTTGTTTTGTTATTAGTCACTGTGACATTGAGGCGGACCACTAATCCAAGAATCTCTCCCAAAAAAGAGTTTGAAGTCTTATTCTGACTGTGACTGTAATGGATTTCAGCTTAACATGTGGTTCCTCTTCTCAGAAATAGCAGTCTTACTGGTTTGTGCAGAGCCCGGCGAAGAGCAGATCTGATTAACTGTGTGGCTTTGTGTTCTCTCTACAGGGCTGGCATTGATGATGTGGAGACAGACGTGGTGGAGATTGAGGCGAAGCTCGACAAGGTATGAAGCATGCAAATATGTTATGTCTGTAGACTGTGCTGCTCATTAAAATGTCAAATTTGAGCAATAAACCAAAATGTATATGTTGCTCTTAACTGGTGTTAAATTGTGTGTCTTCCATCATGTATCTTGTGAAAAATCACTCACAAACTTGTGTAGTATGTAGACATAATATTGTACATTGTTAAAACACTAAGACAGGGACATCCTGGATTTGATTCACATTGTTTGAATGAAAAATGCCCCCAGATGTCAGATGTTGACGTTGTCTATAAACAGTGCTTTCTTTAGACACTGTGAAACTGATCACAGAGCCTCCTGTATCTCTGTCTGTCTGTTTCTCTCACTCTGTTATCTAAATGTCAGGGCTATTTAAACCAGGAAACGCTGCAGACATGCATTATTATATTTAATAGAGGTTCAAGCTTTGCTAGATAACAGACACACACACACATTGCTGGTGCACTGCAAGCACACTGAGCAAACACTGATTAATGTCACAGAGGCAGTTTTATATTCTGTAGCATGAAAGCATCACACAGAGCAGTCCTCGGTTACCTGAGCATCAGATGTCTTTGTTTGGCGTGCTTAACCAGAGAAAATGCTACATGCAATACAACAACAGTATCAGTAATTATTAGTGTTTGTAAGATATGGAAATTAAGTAATTTAGGCTCATTTAACACCCGCCACTGTGGAGGCACCAAATTTGTAAGGTTTCACTCTGCAGCGCATTGTACATAGATTAGTTGAACAAAAGGGTTCTCTTTTTAAAAGTGACCACAGTGACCAAAAAGATGAGATGAGATTACATATATCATATCTTCATATTCATGTAACTTTTTTAAAAGGTCACCTAAAAAATAATAGATGTAGATAAAGATGTAAAAAATAAGAGTTAATGGCATACTAGACAATGGGAATGACTTTCTTGGGTGCATCATTGTCAAATATTATTACTTAAGTATAAATATGGCTCAATATAAGACCAGCAAGAATTGATGGCAACCTGCCTCCAGGGAGTCTGTGAGCTGAGACAATGCCTCTTTAGATAAACTAATAGACTTGTAAGTCAGAGAGCATTTAAAGGATGAGATAGTGTTAATGTAGTTAAGTCGTGGCCGCACCTTCTTTCTTCTCCTATCTCCCTTTGATTCACTTGCATACTCGTGTTCGAAAACAATCTGCTTCTTCTCATCAATAACACATTCAAATTGAGGAAACCTACAAGTGTACAGTCCATCTTGTGCAGTCGGGGTGGTTATTTAGATGATTGTGACATTTTCTTGTTATTGCAGTCTGCCGGCGTCTCAGGTTTATCAGCAGGTCCACATTGTTACAACCCGATCTCCCAAATTAGCGAACCAACCGGCGACACTTTGGCATTTCAAACAAATGTCCATGCCACCACCCATACACACAGGCACACACATGCACAGATTATTCCTGCCCCCAACAGGTCAGGACCCTACATTGAACTTTGAGCTCCATTTGAACACCATTGAAAGATGACCAGGGTCTGGGGTGGGGGTTTCCTACAGGGTGATTTGTTCTGTTCAGCAGGGGTCCTCACACTGCTCTGTTAGGATGCTCTGAAGCTGCCTGAGGACATTCTGACAGCAATGAGGGGAGAACATTCATGAGATTGATGACTGCTGAACCTGCCTGCCTGCCGCTCTGACCGCTGTGAAAACATTCAATGCTGCCCATTGTAATGGTTTCAGTCCCTGCCAGCTACGTTTTGCAGCTTACTATTATACTGGAATCAAGTATTTTTCACGTATTAATTCACAAACCACAACGAGCAAAACTGTCACTGTTATAGACAGTTTATAAATTGCCCAAGATTTAAAATACCCATGCCACACCTCTTCAACCAGCAGGACCTGTATTACTCTATAGCTGTTTCGGTCAATTAACACGGCGAGGTCTGTCATATGGGACCAGATGTGGCATTTTGACTCCGAGTGGACCCCCATGGTTCTTCCAGCCCATTTATCAATAAATCCTGACACATATACTGTGCCTGTAATGGCTGTGCTCGGACCCTGGGGGCTCAGTACAGCACATGATGAGATCAGATTCCCCCATATCAGCCAATTTGTTGACAGATATGTTTTCAGACCAGCCTGGGAGCAGCAGCAGGGCACAAATCATGCTGCCTTGTCTTTTGCGTGCAGTTATAACAGTGTCAGTCATGTACACGTGGACGTAAACATGTGCACTGTATGATGCACATCAGATAAATACAGCTACACATACAGAGTGTGCACACTGTACATTTTTTGAAATCCATATTTCAGCAATGCTCACATGTACAAAACAACGGTTATTTTTTTAGTCATGCTGTCAAGGATTATGCAGCTATCGGTCCTCACTCTCTAGTTTCTCATCTCTGGCCTGTGTCCGCTACCCAGCAAACCACATTCACATAGCGACAACCTTGGGAACTCCTGCTCCAAATGAGATAATTAAAGGTTGACTGCACTCTCTCTTCTGCGTGCCTCACCAACACACATACACACACATGTTCAGATTCTGTCGGACACACAGCTGCGTCAGTGCAGTGGTAATGACAGTGTACCGCTCTGTAGCTTATCATATAACCCATAAAGTGGGAAAGTGTAGCAGTTGCCAGTTCATGTGGTGTTTAAAGGAGTACATACCATCGCTGTGAACTGTCCGCACCTGGTAATATACATGTTTACACTTAGGTGTTTGCTCTCATATGGCAGAAATCACTACCATTACTTTGACATTTTATTTGACCGCCTACATTCTCAGTGTGAAATGTACCCACTCTACAGCAGTAGCTCCCAAACCTTTTTAAAACGTGGCTTTCATAGTGACTTTTAGTCATGTTAGTGACATTGCTCTAGGGATACCAGTGTCAGTCTATTGGTTGGTTGGTCCATTACTTTAGTCCAGGCTCAAATATCTCAACTATTAGACCTTCCCTTGAAGGTTTACACAGATGTTCATGGTCCCCAGAGGATGCCACTAACTTTGAACCCTTGACTTTTCCTGTAGTGCCACCATGAGGTTGACATTTGTGGTTTAAATGAAATCTCTCAACAGATGGATGGCTATTAACAGTTTCACTATATAGGGAGTTGTGAGTCAGTAAAGGAGGGAGTAATATCAGACACAGCTATAGTTTAAGTTCCAGGTCTGCTGTCAAAATGAGATTGAAGATACAGAGATTATAAGGCCATCTGCCCATGATCATTTTATTAAATTGCCTTTTTTTTTTTTTTTTTTGCATTCTTCTATCAGAATGCTTAATAAATCCTCACTTCTCATTTAGATCCCAGACACACTCGCTTCAATAATGCCTACGCTGGCCTTGATACAGACATGAGGATTATTCTAAATTTGAGCATCCTCCTGGATTCTGCATGTGACTAACAATTCTTATAAGCTTTGTTTGATTTACGTCATCACTGTAACTATTAATATCCTAGCATCACATTTTACACGTGACTCTTTAAGTACAGTGATTATAAAGTGTTTATTTTTATGTTGTCCCCCCCCCACCCCACTAGCTGGTGAAGCTGTGCAGTGGGATGATCGAGGCCGGCAGGGCCTACGTCAGCGCCAACAAGCTCTTTGTTAACGGCATCAAGGACCTGTCCCAGCAGTGCAAGAAGGAGGAGATGATATCGGTGAGCAGAAGCAGCCCCGTCTTCAAAACTGGGCTCAAAGCCGTGCAATGTTTGAGGGTCAGCCTCTCAACAAATGACCGCTCATCTGTCTTTGCGAGGACATTCCTGTGATTCCCCACATGAAAAACAGTAGAGCAGTATAAACAGTATTGTCCAGACACAGAGTCATCCAGCTGTTTTAAACATGACAGATGTGACCACATGCAGACAGGAGATGTTTATGCTGATAGTTTACATGGCTAGAAGCAGAGAGATCTGAAACCTGCTTTATGGTTTTCTTTTAGGAAAACAGTTGGACTAGATTTCCTGTAAGAGACGGGTGTCGCCCTGGTACATATCTAGCTAATGTTATGTGGATAGTGCAGTATACACAGAGACAGAAATGTAATATTATTTATTATGTCAAAACGTTTATACCCATATGGAAACCTGCGTGCTGATATTACGTGTGTGTGTGTGTGTGTGTGTCATTAACATTGCAGGAATGCCTTGAAAAGTGTGGAGAAAGCCTCCAGGAGATCGTCAACTACCACATGGTAAGACAGTTTTACACACACACACACACACACACACACACACTAGTTTTAGCCCCAGGCGAGAGGACGAGGTGGATTGTTGTTCCGACACGCCCAGGTCCTCTTGGCATGTTAACATCTTTCAGACATCCAGTCTCTCCTGGGTCCAGTATTGCACAACACACTCACACAGTTACACACAATTTAACTGTGACCTCACCCTGTGATGGTGAATCTGTCCACGCCAGCCAGTCCACATGCGTGTGTCTGATTCGAACCACATGCTTCACCAGTTGTGTATGGCAGCTATACTGCACATTCACACACATACGCAGGTTTTATATATGACTCTCTCTTCATGACTAAGTGTGATTCTGAAATTTCCTTTTCTGGGAATCTGCTACAGGTTTGGAAGCAAATTCTACAGAATTAAAGATATATTATGACATTTTTAATATCTGTTAGTCATAGAAATGTACAGTGACGTGCATGACTGTCTTTCACAACGCTATATTACAGTCATGACAAGGCAATAGAGAGGGAGAGTGTGTGGTGTTTTGAGGTGTTTGATTGTGTCCGGTGTGTGTGAACAAAATCAGCGAAAATAAATTAGGAAATTAGGATTTGATACCGTGGACATGAAAGGCAGAAGAAAAGTAAGCTGGAGAAAAGAGAGGACTGTCGGAGGAAAAGAAGGGGTTAAAGGGCCAAGGAAAAAGGAAAAAGGAAGTGAAAAACACGTAGTTGCAGGACACAACAGTCAACAGTGGCTACAAATCCAAGTTTTCCCTTTTAGACAAGTGTTTCATTATTTCCGCCATTTTAGTGGCAAGGAATCATTTCTGGCTGCTGTTGTTTTAAGTTCTGCTTAAGTTTTGAAGAAAAAGCTTGTATGTTTGACTAAGACTTGGAGGACCTACATCTCTAGCAAGCAAATGGGTATATTTTATTAAGATTATATAGAACTTACACATTACTCAGACCTCATATTAAAGCTTCTCATATTAAAGCTGCGTCCCATATGTCTGCTGGACTGTGACTTCTATAGGCTGTGGATGTGTAAGAGACGCTTATCAGCAACATATCTTCTTCTTTTCACCTCTATATTGTGTTTTGACATCGTCAGAGACTCTTATCTTCTCCTTTTTGATTTTACAATTGCACTGTCCTGTGTCACTTATGTGCTACATTATTGTTTCATACTGCCCATTACCCTTTAAGCTTTTGATGGGGGGGTTCCTGTTTTTTAATTTCTTCCTTTGTTTATTTATTGGGGGGAAGTAGGCCTTCATACAGTTGACTAAACAAATATACAGTACTTTGCTATACAGCACAAATGAACTTGACTTAAGTTGTTGAAGGGCATTCAAACACTGTTTTCTAGGTAAAGACGTACTAGTCGGTTAACTTGAATCACGGGTCACAGTAAGTCACAAACCCAACATCAAATAGAATTAAAAAATAAAAGTTGATCCTCCCATATTCCTCACTAATCTGTGTTTCTCCCATATTTTCCATTCATGCCCCTTACTTCAATGACTCTGTTTCACTCCACCAAGGTCAAGCCTGTTTAACCCTGAGCTCTTTAAATCAAATCAAAGCACTGCACACTAGATGGGATCCATCGAGTGGAATCTCCTCCTCTCTCTTTTCCTTTGGTGGCTGCCTGTTCCTTTCTTTCCATTACATGTACTGACATTAAGATTATCCCATAACCCTCCACCACCTCCACACACACACACACACACAAACACACACACACACACACACACCCCACTTACCCTTCATTGCAGGCGTCCCACTCCTCCACTCTAACACCCACGAATTACATTAATAGCCTGTCTGGCAGACAGTATGAATGAAGGGATGAAGGGAGGGAAGGGAAAGACAGTGAAAGGAAATCTGTCTTGTTCGGCCACCCACTGAAGCCAATTTCTACACCTTCCCAGCTCTCAACAGACACAAAAGAAGCCATTCCAAAAACAAATCTCCCAGTAAATCAGCTGATAAGCAAATGTGTGTACTTTCAAACATACATGATTTGTACCCTTAATCTAAACAGATTGCGAATGATATCACTGTATTTGAACAGATTTTTGTGAGATTGTAGTGCACTTCATTAACTTTGGCCCTCTCCTGTGGTGGAATTTTTCCTGCAAAATCAACATGCTGGTTTGCTTCTCTGCAACTCTTGTGCAGAATCGATACAGCAGAGGTGACAGATGGGACTTTTACAGACATTAGAAGCTGAGATCTTTGGGGCCAAGAGTGCTGGGGAAATGAGTGTAGACATGCTGTAGGCTGGGTTGGGTCATACCCAGGGCAACATAATCCAGAACAGGTTTGGGTGGAACATTTGGATTACTTTACATGGGGGTCCAAAGTCTATCTGATGGAACTGATTTTGATGTTTTTCTGGGATTTCATTATTTTCTGTAGAACTGGCAGGTTATACCACGCTGGAAAGTACCAAACCTTAATTTTGCACAGCACACTTTGTCTATAGTACCTTAACACATGGCATAGTGGTATGCAGTATAACCAACTAGCAATTTGTTAAAGACCAGCATATTTTATAACTGTCAACACAGAAGCAAACCCCCTGGGTGTTTTCAAACTACTTACAAATAAATAAAAGGGTAAAACGCTTTCTTGAAAGTACCCCTTCATTTAAACCTATGTAAATATGTTTTTATCTTTCATTCATTACTGGAAACTTTAGTCTTCATATATGTTAAATTGTATATAGACAAATAGGCATCTTTGGATGTTCAGCCAACCTGCTGCTGAAAGAATTTAGGTAATGTAATTAGGTAGGTGGAAGTGTACCAATTTGTGCCATGGTTCTTTACAGGAAACTCACTAGTTTACAAACCCATAAAGTGTTACCAGTAACAGTAACATGAGAGTGACATGAGCAGTCAAAAATAGAAAAAGTGCATTTTTTTACTGAAATAACCACAGGGTTGGCAAAGAATAGGTGCGATTTTTAGAAAGGGACTGCAGGTGCACATGAGTGTATAAAGAAGTGAAGTGTCTAATGCCTGACTGGCCTCTTGAAACTCCACCACACTTTTGCAGCCATTAAGAAGTAATTTATAAGATCTGCAGTAAAAGAAGAGTTGCAGGTGATTTATTGAGTGCAGACTACGTGAGCTGCTATCTAAAGCAAGAAATCAGGGAACCAGTCTGTGAGTCTGTGTCATCAGGCTCTGCAATAACATCATATGGACGGGGAGACACACACAAACACACACACACACACACACACACAGAGAGAGAGAGAGAGAGACAGACTAAGCCTGTAATCCTTAATGTGTATGTTTATTAACTAGGGTTTGCTATAGAAAGTTTAATCCACATGCTGTCAACAGTGATTGTTGCATACATTGTTTGTGTGTGTATGTGGTTATGAAACAATCACAATATAATCCAAATGGATTGTGTGTGTATCCACTGAGGTATTCTCGTTGTCCATGCACACGGATAAATCTCAGTCAGACACATATTTTCCTTAATAAAGATGGATGGTCTGTTCAGCAATATAGACTGTGGTCAGAAATATAGAAATGGAAGAGAAATCAATCCTTGATATAGATGCTCACCATGCACAAGTAATTGAGGGAAAAATACATAATGAAGGAAGGGGAGGAGAGCTGAAGGACATGAGTGTGAGATGAGAAATATGAGGAAGAGGAAAAAGAGGAAAAATGGGAATCCCACATTTAACAGGAAGAGAAATCTGGGATTTTGTAAGGCTAAAAATCTGTTGAAGCAGCAGTACGTGTGCATGTCTTCATCTCTCTTTCCTTTCCCCTCCTCTGCCTGTGTTACAGTAATACTGTGGGTTCATACTACCATCTTGTGGTGCGATATTGCATCTACAGATTTGCAGATTTAATCTGGTCATCAAAGTTGTGCAATGTATGAATATTACATTCTCACATTTCACACCTTTGTTACCTTTTCTGTTCACAGATTTTGTTTGATCAGGCTCAGAGGTCAATCAAGCAGCAGCTTCACACCTTCATTAAAGAGTAAGTATCTCATCACATTTAATTAAGTAGCTTCTTCCTGCTCTTGTTTACACGTTTTACTGCAGTTTAAAGGGTGGTAACATGTCAAAGTGGACTTAAGCTATATATTAAACCACTACATCAAGGCTGTAAGATATAAATGTCATGGAAATGTTTCTTTACTCATATATATTTCTACATGTAGAAAAAAAAATTGGTGTCTAATTAGCCTGTTAATTATATATTTTTGTAACCACAATTCATGCCTTTTTAACTTGGCTTAGATGGATGTAAATTTTTGTGTCTGTTTTACTACTCCTCCTTCAGAGATGTGCGTAAATTCAAGGACACCAAGAAGCAGTTTGACCGGGTGCGCGAGGACATGGAGCTGGCCCAGGTGAAGAACGCCCAGGCACCCAGGAACAAGGTGCACGAGGCTGAAGAGGCCACACAGGCCCTCATCCTCAGCCGCAAAGCCTTCAGGCACCTGGCCCTAGACTACGTACTGCAGGTGAAACACATACACATAAACTGCAGATTATATTACCAGTGTTTTCCAATAGGTGGAGCTGACACTCAACAGCTGCTCAACCCAGATAGACACAACACTCTCAATACACCTGAATGAAACTGAAACTGTGATTTGAAAATCCCAAACATGCAGCCTAAAATGTACATTTTGCTTTTCCTCTTTGTTTTCTGCAGATTAATGTGCTTCAGGCCAAGAAGAAGTTTGAAATCCTGGATGCAGTGAGTAGGCCAAATATAGGTCCTCTAATGTTGACATCTCAGCATTATTGTATATGTTTTGTATATGCATATCAGATATGTTATATGTGAAGTCTCTGTGCTGTGACAGGGATTAGTAGCACTGTTGTATTAAAGCCGTTATTGTCTCCCTGTGTCTCCTGCAGATGCTGTCCTTCATGCGTGCCCAGTACACGCTGTTCCAACAAGGCTTTCACATCTTGGATGAGATTGACCCCTATATGAAAAAACTGGCTGCACAGGTGCGTATTACAGTTCAGTAATAACACTTTAATAGTAGGATAATTGTTTAATAATAAAAATGTAATAATGAAGTAATTCCACGTAATTAACTATTATAACTATTACCCCACTATTACCGTGTTATTACTTAGCTGTAATGTAAAGTGATAACAAATGTTTGTATGGGTTTGGTTATTCATAAAATAATACACTATCAAGCCAAACACCATTTAGAGATTTAGGCCGTATATGCACAAACATACAATAGATCTAATATATTTGTTGACTACAATAAAGTAGTTATGGAATAACACTAAAGAAAATGTCACAGTAACTGGGCTGATAAACACTTAAACACATACAGCAAGGATAAGTAAGTATATCAGTGTGTACATGTACGTGTGCATACGCTCACAGTTTAGTTTGCCTGTCTCATTGACTCTGCTGTCGTTTGTTCTGTGCAGCTGGATCAGCTGGTCATCGACTCGGCCATGGAGAAGAGGGAGCTGGAGCACAAACACGCCCTCATCCAGCAGAGAGTGAGACAACACCACCACTGTTAACTTCCAGTCCTCACTGCTAAAACCTTTCACCTCCCCCGTCACCTGCATGAATCAGTTCCAGGGACTTTACATATGCAAAAGTAGTTAACATGCTATAACATAAAAAACAACCAGTCATTAAGTTTGTGAAACCTTTAGAAAATAATGTTCTAATCTACAACCATTTTTCTTCTGCATTCAAATGTTCAAAATCATGTTTAAACTTGCCTTGAATTGCAGGTGTTATGTATAGCTTTACATCAGAATGGTAGATTCGTAAAAGACTGCTGATTTAGTTTTTTCTCCCGAAGGGAGAAAAAGGTCACATCAACATATTTCAGCTTCACTTAGCCTGACAACTTCCTCCTAATTCAGTCACCGTAGCTCAGTAAAAATATTAAGGTTGGAGAAAGGTCTGTAATCTAGAAGTGATCTTGTCACAACAAAAAAAAAGCGTATCTTGTGTTGTCATCAAATGCCTTGTTGGAAAAAAGGCTTTCCATGGAAACTTTGAACTATTTTTACACTGTCTGTTTCGTGACTCCCATACATTCCTTTGTTTGATTTTTCTTTAGAGGAAGAGAAAACGCTTCTAAAATAATTAGTTTATGAGTGTCAAATGTTTTGTTGTTTTTTTCTTCAGGCTCAAAGTCAGAGTTTGAAGTAGGAAAGCAGTTCCCACAGTGAGAGTCTGATACATTTATTTTATGGGTCACTCAGCTAAATAAAAACAAGTATTTCAAACACTCACCCTGCCCAGCAGTCACGCACAGATGCACAAAATCTATCCATCTGTTAACTGAAGAGATGCCAAAAATATGGCACAACTTGGCCTTTCCCTCTGATTGATGTAGCTGCCAAGTGCAGGCATCCTGCCAGACATGGCACACTGCTTTGTGTCCGACCTAATGACCTTTCAGCAACACTTCCTCTTTAATCTGAAAGCCTTGCACTGAGTGATGCTACTTGACTGTATGTTGTATTACTCTATACTGAAACAACAAGGTAAACACGCTTCATGTCTGAGGTGGCTAAAAAGGGACTTTTCTAATGAGATAAAGCTATTTAACATCTATTTCCTGGAGGTTTTGTGTGTGTCAGGAGCACTCTGAACCAGGAAGCTGATTACTACTAATGTGAAAAGGCCTTCTGGACACTGACAATGACTTGGACATGATGTATCATATTAACATATTTGGCTTGAAGTTGCAAAATTCAATAAGTGGTGATCTTGTATTTTATCTCTCTTTCTCTCTCCTCACCTGGTTCTTGCCTGACCATGTTCTTCCTCCAGACTCTGATGCAGGTGAGTTTATGTTTTTCCCCTCTTTTTGAACCCTTTAACCTATCCATTCCCTGCACATTAACTGTACATGCCATGCATTGCAGTGCAAAACATCCAAATATGACAATCTTTTTAAAAGTGTTGGAGGTTTGAAATGTTGAGTGGAGTATTGCATTGAGGAAACTGCAGTGTTTTAGGACTTCTGCCCCCATGTTGTTTACCTGGTCCACATTGGCAGTATTGTTGGATTTCTTTTAAGAGGATTGGATTTTCAGATGTGGTCTTTGAAATGTATTCTCTGAGATCTGTTGTCAGCCTAGATCACAATATCAGTAAATATAGAACCTTTTTTTCATCCACACAGACTGTAAAAAAAATAACAAAATCCTTACATTTTAAAGGCACATTTCTTGGTCTGATCGTTCCTGTGATTACATCAAACTCCAGCCTCAACTTGATAGAACGTCGTAAAATGCGGACCAGCAGATGTGTGTGTGGCAGTTGTTTGGCAATGTAGAACAGATTGAGTGATGTATGGAGGGCAGTTTTATGGTCATCGCACGCTGGCTCCTGTTGCAGGAATCAATAGGCTGTGTGTTTGTATGTTTATATAGAGTGATCCCTTTATCTTTTAAAGTGTTTGTCTGGAAGCATCACAGCAGACAAAACACTTCTGTTAATGCCGCTCAGTGCCATTGTGCGTTTACATGCTTCCACTGAACTTCTGTATGTGTCTGCAGACCGTCTGTTCATGTTTGTAGGGGCGACAGATTAGCTTGTTTGTGCAACTTTGGTCGGTCGGTACTTTTGTTTGGGCCTGTTGACCTCAGTGCACCTCATGTGTTTCACTACTTGTCATGACTTTGTGTCCATCAAGTCTTGGACTGGTCCACCAGACATGTGATACTTTCCTCCACCCCGCCTGTAATACTCATCTAAGGAAATTTCATTGTACAAACCCTGTAAGCTTATTCTTGTCTCTCATTTGATGTTTGCTTTGGTCTCTTTTTCTACATCTCTCTGCTGTTCCTTTATTTTTCTGTACGTCTCCGTCCCTCACATGCATACATGCATAGATGCAAGAACACACTTTATTTCTCATAAATGCACAAACAAAAACACACACATACCTCGTCTCGCCTTCCTGTGCCTCTCTTTGAAGTGTACAGCTCTCCAAAATATCCTCCAGCTATTTTGTGCTCTTCCAATTTGTTTCAACTGAATAATTAAGCCTAAGGATTTGTCAACATGTCAAGAAGCAAGTTTAGAAGATATAACTGTCAAGTCGAAGCTTAAAAATAGTTTCCTTTTGTGTTCACACAATATTTTCCATTATTATCTTGTTTTGTCCTTTATGAAAATGAATTGATTATAGATTTTCTTAATTGTATTTTAAATTGCATTAGTTATTGTGATTGATGACATTTTCCTTTGACATTTAATGTGGATCAACTAATCACTATATCACACTCTGTTTTACATTGTGCAACATACAGTACGATGCTTGTCTTGTTTTGTCCCGACAAAGTGCTGAGTCTTACAAAGCTGGTAGAGTGCAGAATACAGGAAAGAATAAGATTACTTCACATCCAGCTCTGGTAATCACATTGCCAGAGAGATCAATTATGTCACTTGAGACCAGACACATCTGACTGTGCATGATGCCAACCTCAACCCTCTTCCCACCTCCGTCCACTGCCAGCTCCCGGCCAAAGTCAACAGATGGCATCACGACCCACAGTAGTTGGGTGAATGTGAGTGCACTGACAGAGAAAGACAAAGAGCAGAGAGAAGAAGTTACAATATCGCAGTTTAAAATTGAGGTCAAACATAGTCTGTCTTCTGATATTACAAAATGCACTGACTCAACTCTGGGCCTGTGTGAACAAGCATTTTCCATAGAGAGACATTTGCATGATGTTCAAATTAAACTATGGATATGTTTTTTGGTTGGACAGACATCAAAGTCAGTCAGTCATGATTTGTCATTCATGATCAGTCAAAGATATTAGTGAGAAATTCTCTTTTCTCCTTCCAGAGAAAAAAACGTTTCACAAAAAAAGCCTAAAGAAAGAAACAGTCTGGCAACATCGAGTGATTCAGGAGAAAATGTTGCCATGATCCATTTCAGATTTTTAAAATTGCCCCTGTTGTTTGCAAATGTAGTGGTGCAGGAAGCAAAGCCACGACACAGCAGAGTTTGTGAATTATAGATGGTATACATACTTTATTTATAGGCCATTAAGTCACTGCAGTAGTCATACTCGGAAGAGAATAATGTGAGGCTAAATTGGATGCTACTTTGGGAAAGTTTTAAGTAGGAGGCGGATGGAGACCGGAGAAATAAAGAGGTGCATGACATGTAAACTATTTCTTAACAAAAAATCTGTAAATAGATTTAAGAACTCTGACGCATTTGCAGGATGACAGAATCACACGACGGTGTTAGAGAGGGGATTTTTTGTTGTAAGAATGATGAAAATTGTTCCATACGGATAAAGACACGTGTGGGAGAAAAAATGTCTTACCTTGACATTCATTACATTCTCATGAACATGAAGCCGGAACACTGATCTTGTCAGCAGTGACAAATTATTTATCTGTACTTTCAGTCTTTTCACTTCCTCTCCTTCTGCTCTTTACCTCGCCTTCACTTTTACTGTTTTTGGTAAATCTGCCATTCCCTCAGTCGCCCCCTCCTCTTCTTTATATCTCCCTCCCTCTGGCTCCACACAACACATGCTCCCTCTTTCTCCTCCCTGTGTTCTTTCACAGCAGTCTTTTATGTGTGCAGGACTTCATTGTGGCTCCCAGGAGGATTTTTGCCTCAGCTCTCTCCTCCTCCATTGTTACAGCGTTTGGCTGTAAAACTTTTTAAGTCAGCGAGAGGTAAACAGAGAGAGACAAAAACAGGGAGAAAACTGCTGTAAGAAAACTATACACAAACATTTTATCAACAAAATGTGTTTATACAGACTACATTTCTCCCTTTATGTTGGTTCAAGTTTCTTCTGTAACCTCAATCTGTTAAGGTTATAGTGTGCATGTACACATAATGATATTGTAGCCCACCATCATTGCTTTAAATGGATTTGTATTAAGACATGGCAGCTATAGTGGTCTAGTGGTCCAAACATACCAACACAACATCCTCAGTTCGATCCAAGCTGGGGACCTTTGTTGCACGTAGTCTTTCTTGGTCTCTCCCCAAATATCCTTGTCCGTCTCTACTGTCAAACTTTGGATTCAAATATGTCAAAGAAACTCTAAATGAATAGATCAAAACAAGGCAACTGTTCCCAAACTCCCAAACTGTATCCCAGCCAGAGGCAGTGATTCAATGTCACTATTATTACACTCCTTTAAACCTTTTATGTATAACAATGACTACTAATGAGCAGAGACATCACCCATGGAGTGCAGCTATTTGATAACAAAGGTGATGCCTTAAAACTTGCGTGGTATGTATGAGGCTGTATGGTGCCAGCTTTGTGTTGGACTGCATGTTTGAACAGGTGTGTCATGGCAGGCTAAGTAGTTCAACCAGTGGGAAAACCAATGACACATAGTAATGATAATATGCAAATCAGCTACACATTCTCACAGGTGTTTTGATATTCTTAAGGATTCTGCAATGTAAATATAATACATTTTGCGGGCCCCTGGTTTGGATAAGGGCCGTCCTGCAGCCGCCTGTGCTGCTGGACACTTGCAGTCCTGGCTGATTTAAGGTGGGAACAGGGGGCTCCGGGGCCGGTGTTTGGGGAGCAATAATGTCAGCTCGATTAAGCAGCAATAGTGTCCAGGGCCCGCGGACAGATGGAAAGCTGGCTCCTCCAAAAACTGTGGATGAAAACCGGGGGGGGGGGGGGGGGGGGGCAGATGAAATGTCTGATCTCCGGCAGCCGCGGCGGGGTCAGCGGGCCACGAGGACCCCGCAACAGCTGTATGATAATGAGGGATCAGTAGACACGCGGCGTTGGGCTGTCAGTGTCTCCTCCGGACCTTCAGAGATGCTCTCTCCTCTCCGACGAGCACCTTCGCATCATTTGTTTATGCATTGCTTTTGAAGTTTTTTTTCTTTTTTAATCTGTTGTTACTGAGTTTGAGATGCTGCTGGATGTCTGTGTGGTGAAGATGAAGATATTTGGGAGGCTGGTCTACTCACTGGTGAGGAATGTCGTTTTTCTTTCGAAACAAACTGGAGCTGTTGTAGAATAGTGACTGTGAGATGGTGATTTAGCCCAGACAATAACAGACACTGGTGAAAGTGTTTTGTCTACATACATGTTGTCATTGCTTTGTTTGGAATTTGAGAAAGATAAGATCTTCTCTTAGTAAGGAGGTAGTAAGCTGTGGTGCTTGAATGCATGTGTTTATCTTTGTGTGTGTGTGCGTGAGTGAGTCAAAACAGGTTGTTTCTTTGGAGGAAACACCTCTGCGCTCCCTCTCCATCAGCAGCAGGCAGGGAGACAGACTGCTGTGTGGCAATCCCACCATGTTTATGCCTCACTTGGCCTGAATGTTATCACACAAACCAGGCAGAATTATGCAAGATGTTGCTTAAAGTAAATATGGCAGTTAAATGCTATGGGCGCTCTCTGTGTGATCCACACGAAGCAGCCGAGATGATCAATTTGAGTTGAAGTTTCTAGTTATATTATATGAAAAAGATATATTTGTGATTGCTGTGGCCTCTGGAATGACAGAACAATAACAAAGTTAAAGGGGCACTGAAAGTACATGATGACACCAGTGTGCAATTATACAGTCTTTTTTGAAAAAGAACACACAGAATTATTTTATGGTATTTTCAAGAGAATAGATAAACAGCACTGAGACAGACCATGGCCGTGTGTATGTGTCTGCCTATTTGCACAGCTTGCCATATGTGCAGTATTACCTTGCAACCAAAACAAAGGCCTCCTTAACAATAGTGAAACGTAACCTCAGCCTCGGCTCTCATAAAATTGTCCTTGCGGTTTTCACCTCGCTGAACAGGTGGCATCTGGCTTTAAATGCTTTTCTTGGGAAATCCAACTCAGTGAGGACAAAACTGATAAGGAAATAAAATACTTTCTTAGCTGACAGGTAGAGAGGTGCAGATTTGAGGTCTTCTTTAAAGGTAAAATTAATGAACAGACGGCCAGTGTGGAGAGGATAGAGATTGTTTTTGGTGGATGAGCACACGGATACATTTCAGAAAGAAGAGGTTTAGATAACAGAGGGATTGTTCAGCAGTATATGTGGTGCTGATAAGGTGCTATCTCTGTTTCTCCTTGTTGTGTTCACATGGACTTTTACACTTATTGCCTCACAGTGTCACCTGACCTAATGTCTATGCAGTGCATTCAGCCTTATATTAGCTTCAGCTTAACTTTACCATGCAAATTTTACACGGAACAAGAATTGTGGATTTTGCCATCCCTTGCATTGGAATTGCTTAAGGGAAGGAAACTCTCTGCGGCCAGTATGGACAGGAGGAATTATTACAGCCACCAACTCTTTCAATGTATATATGAGCATGGTAGTAATGTTTCTGATGATGAAGAACAAACTAAATCGTGAAGAATAGGCCTTTGCAGTACATAGGTTTTACGCAGTTCTTTTGGGCACTTTTTAAAAATCACGCAGAAGAGAGGAAGCCAGACCCTTGCATTGATCTTGTGCACCTATGTGTTCTTATTACAGGACTTTTCTTATGATGACCCCAAGTTGGAATTCAATGTGGATGCACCCAATGGTGTCGTCATGGAGGGCTACCTCTTCAAGAGGGCCAGCAACGCCTTCAAGACCTGGAACAGGTAAAAGAGAAGTGAAGAGCGAGAGCATAACAGAGAGGGGGGCAACTTACAATTCAAAAAACAATCTTATTAAAGCTAATAAGATAACTGGGAAAAAGCAGGGTAACATACAAGTTAGAAGAAATGTGTTGTAAGGAAAATATTGGTCTGTTAATTTGACATTTATATTTTCCAAACGTTGGACTTGTACCTTAAAAAGTGATTTGTATAAAAAAGAGGAATACTCACCAGTGTAATGAAGAGTGCTGGTCCCTTGCAGGACCAATAGATTGAGAAACTGTCTAACTTCATATCTTTTCCCCTCCTCAAGGCGGTGGTTTTCTATACAAAACAGCCAGTTAGTCTACCAAAAGAAACTCAAGGTACAGTTTGCTTTGTTAAATTTAAATTAAACATTTGTGTGTTTCATATCCAAGATTTTCAAAATTATTGCAAAGCAATGACAAAGCAAATGTCAAATGCCAAGAATTTGCATTTGACAAATGTCAAATGCCAAGAAAAGCATTTGATATTTGAGATGAGTGTAATTATTACTAGTTTGCATATTGGTGGAGAGGAATGCAGGCATGTCAGTACTTGTCCTTTCTTGGCAAGTATGATGACACTAACCTGCTTTGTAGCTTGTAGTACATCAGGTAGAGCCATTGTGAAACTCCTCTCTGCCAATTTCAGGATTCGTTGACAGTGGTAGTCGAGGACCTGAGGTTGTGCTCAGTCAAACCATGTGAAGATAATGAGAGGCGGTTCTGCTTCGAGGTGGTTTCACCCACTAAGTAAGTGTGTGTGTGTGTGTGTGTGTTTGTCCCGACAGGAGTTTCATCCAAACAAAATCTATAAAATCATCTATAAAAAACTTTTGTTGTCATGTAGTCAGATTTTCACTGTGCTAATTAGTTGTTACATCACTGACTATATCATTTGGAATTTACTTATCAGCCAAATAACATGAAGATATGTGGCATTTGACAGTTGTAGTTTAAGTTTTATATATCTCACATCTACAAACCTGTAGGAGCTGTATGCTGCAGGCTGAATCTGAGAAGCTGCGGCAGGCTTGGATCCAGGCAGTCCAGGCCAGCATCGCCTCTGCTTACAAAGACATCGCCGACAATTATTACATTGAGGTACGAACACACATATAGCAACAGTCACATGATAACTTCTTTTCATTACAAATTGGTCCCGGGTAGCTTCAGAATCTCTGCCTCTGACCTGTCCACCTGTCTCTGCAGCGTTTGGACCGGACGGCTTCACCCTCCACCAGCAGCATCGACTCTGCCAGCGAGCCCAGAGAGAGGGGGGAGAGGGCAGATAAGGGAGTTCGGGGAGGTGGGGAAAGCCTGCTCCAGAGGGTACAGAGCCTGCCAGGCAACGAGCTGTGCTGTGACTGCGGCCAAACGGCCCCCTGCTGGGCCTCCATCAACCTGGGAGTGCTGCTCTGCATCGAGTGCTCAGGGATCCACAGGTAACTGCTCTCAACAGTAAAAGAGAGTTTGTGTAGAGCCACATGACATCAGCAAACATCTGCATTAAAGCTCAGATTTTATTCCTGGAAATGTTGGAGTGTCTGCTTGGTTTCAAAAACAGGAGGAGGTCTTAAAAATCTTTATTTGACTAAATCATATTTTGCAGCCGAATCAAATTATTTACAGGATATTTGACCTTTGTTCCATTAAAATACATTTGTTGTTCCAAATAATTGACTTCTGTGTACTGTGTGTGCTGCAAATACCACTCATGTTCTCAAGCCTTTGCTAGCTTTGTTTAAAAAGCAATCAGGTAAAACCCTGTAGATATAGTTAAAAATATGTGAAACAAGAACAAGAAGACAATCTGCAAGGGCCCAAACTCACCAGTGTGGATGTTTAAGTAATAAGACAAGGCTGTTTTTAACGTAGCTCTTGAGACTTTCCGAGTCTTTTAAGTGTAGAGAAGCAGAAAAGGTTTGCAACCTCAGGCAATTGTAATAAAACGGACAAGCGTAAAAATGTGCTATAATCTTGTATAAGGATGTAAACTCTTCTTATACTTCACTTTCTTTATACAATCTTTTTTCTTTCAGGAGTTTAGGCGTCCATTGCTCTAAAGTGCGTTCACTGACGTTAGACTCATGGGAGCCAGAATTACTGAAGGTGCGTCTCTTGCCTACAGCTTCTCCTTTCTGTGATGTGCTTTTTACTCCCACCAGAATTGCATCTGTAATTTCTTTAGTGCACCTGTAAAGCATTTGGAAGATGTATTTTTAAATCATTTCCCTCTTTATCTCTCATCTTTGTCCTCCTTCCTTATTCTCTCATATTTAGCTGATGTGTGAATTGGGGAACACTGTGATCAACCAGATTTATGAAGGAGCCTGCGAGGAGCTGGGAGCGAAAAAACCTGGACCGTCCAGTTCTAGGTCAGTCTTTTACTCCAAGAGGAATATTTGGCAAGGAAGAGAGCATTATAGCAAAAAGGGAAAAAAATATTTTCCCCTTTATATTCCATTGTTAGATTATTCACTGATTTATCTGTAATTTGTCAGGTTATCTTTCAGCGTGCATCTTATTTTACTAAATGACTCAGTCCAGACTACGTCCAATTATCTGTAGTGTCATGTCTCATGTCTAACCTTGTCAGTTTGTGATCATCCACCTCCAGACAGGAGAAAGAGGCCTGGATCAAATCCAAGTATGTGGAGAAACGCTTCCTGAAGAAGATGAGTGGGAGTGAGGCTTTGGTGGAGGGCGAAAGGAAGTCCCGGCCCTGGACAGTGAAGAAGTGCCAGCGACACAACAGCTCTGTTCGGGCCCCCAACAAGGCCCGCAGGAAATATCATCGCTACGAGCCGGGCAGCGCTTCACCTGCAAACCTCTCAGCAGGTCAGAATGAACTTCTGTGTAGTCATAAACCTTAGAATTAGGCTCATGAAATCAAGAAATCATATATACGGATTGTACCAATACACTGAAATCTTGTTGTGATATTTCGTCCTTTGGCAGCAGCTGCAGCAAAGTTTCGCCGGGACTCCCTGTTCTGTCCAGATGAGCTGGATTCACTATTTTCCTACTTTGACACTGGCTCTGGTCCTCGCAGTAAGTCCCCCACACAGTACATGTCAGTACATGCAGGCACAATGCACGTGCAAGATTAATGTAGATTCTTAGTAAGATGCAGGTAAGAGCTCCTTACTGTGACAAAATAACTAACAAACTGAAGATCATATTTCAATTTCTGACACTTTATCTATTAATTGTACTGGTGATGGTGGTGTGTGTATGAGTAGTACAGTATGTGCCATGTAATCATTAACGTGTCCGTGGCTTGGCGATGCTTGGCCCCGCAGGTCTTAGCAGCGACAGTGGCCTGGGAGGAAGTACTGACGGCAGCACAGACATCCTGGTTTTTGGCTCAGTGGTGGACAGTGTCACAGAAGAAGGTATGTGTGTTTGTGTGTTGACGTAATTATATTGTTGAGTGTCTTTTCATGTTGAAGTAGAACACCGCTGTTACATTTTAACCCATTTACGACTGGAGGTTGAAGGTTTTATATAGTTTAATATTTTATTCACATCATTCTTCCTTCTTTCCTTTCCATCGCTGCCAACGTCCTGTTACCTTGCCTACCCCCAGAGGAGGAGTCGGAGGAGTCTTCCAGTGGTGAGGTGGAGATCGAACAGGAGGTGTCTTCAGACCCCGAAGACCCGAGGGAGCTCCACCCCGGGGCGCTCCTCCACCGATCCTCCCGTCTGCACAACCTTCCACTCATGGCGGAGGCATTGGCACACGGTGCTGACGTACACGCTGGAAGCGAGGAGGAGGGGAAAACACCACTCATTCAGGCCGTGATCGGGGTGAGAGTCTGTTTATTCAGCCATTTGTGGTGTCAAGATATAAACATAATCTGCTGATGGAGCCAGATTTTATGTGAGCATAAACCCAGCCATAAACAGCCATAAATTATTTGGAAAACAATAGAAGAATCTCCTCCCTTGAACATGCAGCTATGAATTGCATGACTCTCCCGCCACTTTTGGTGGGGAAAACTAAACAGATTGATGCACTAAAACTTATATACCAGTAATTGACTTTTCATCCACTTGTGTTCACATAGCAAATAAAGTAATACAAACAACTCTCTCTCTGTCTTTCTGTCTATCAGGGCTCTCTGATAGCTTGTGAGTTCCTGCTACAGAACGGAGCCGATGTGAACCAGAGGGACATGAGAGGCAGAGGCCCGCTGCATCATGCCACCTACCTGGGACACACTGGGTGAGCAACACCTTCAAAGTGGGAGGAAGTTATTAGAAATCGTCTGCTTTCACTTGCTTTTTGACTCATGAGACATGACTTCCAAAGTATTCCATAAACCTATTAACCTGTGGCAAAGAATCCCACTAGTACCAAGATTTCTTTTGAACTGAATGAGGTAACTATTTCCCAAATGAAACTACTCACTGCCAAATATTTCCAAGACGATAATTCTTGGTTTGGCATGCAATGAAAAACCAAAGACACAGCACTGTTAGGAAAACCAAAAAATCTCTGTGCGTCTCTAATTGAAAGACCTACATTCTTCTAGAGGGAATTTGTTTACACCAAATGTTGGAGACTAAAGAGTAAAAGTAGAAAGACTAACAAATGAAAAATGATGAATAAATCATTGCACTGACAAATCAGTGAATTGTGTAAGGAGGAATCCGTCCACATGCATCAGGATCTGCTCTCCTGATCTTTCTGCTATTTAATCCACACGCATTTAATCTCCCGTTATACAATATCTTTCACATTTAACCTCTCACGGTGTATTCGATTGTGTCAGTAACTCTTATGTTCACTTTGTTTCTGTGTCTGCGTCTTGTTTTATACAGTCAAGTGTGTCTGTTCCTGAAGAGAGGCGCATCACAGACAGAGGTGGATGAGCAGGGCCACGACCCGCTAAGTATCGCTGTCCAGGCTGCCAACGCAGATATCGTCACCCTGTAAGTCCTAATGCTTGGTAGACTAAATATACTTTTTTAAGTCATTATAAGTAAGTTCCTAATAAACTTTTATACATTGCTAATCATCTATGCTTGAGAACTCGTGACTAAATGTTGTTTAAGAAGATTTAATTATTTTTCTATTATGGAAATTGTATCCCTCATTATTGTCTTTACCCTCTCTTTCCCTCCCTCCTCTCATCTTCCTTTCTCTAATGTGGTTTATCTCCCTCACCACTCCTTACCACCTCACCCCGTTTCCATTGTCACGGTCTCCACACACCTCAACATCACAATCCTGTCACTCCGTATTTACATTTATCTTTTTCTCTCCTGCCTTTCATCATCTTATTATCACATTTCTCATTTCTGCTTTCATGTGTGTCTCCCTCTCTTCTATCACTTTTCTCCCTCTGCCTCTGTCTTCTTCCTCTCTCCTCCAGATTGCGTCTTGCGCGGATGAACGAAGAGATGCGAGAAGCGGAGGCTCCCTTGGGTCAACCAGGTCAATACCACAGCAGCAGCCCCACTGAGCAGCAGTATAGGAAATGCATCCAGGAATTCATCTGCCTCACCATAGAGGAATGCTAGTGGTCACTTCTGTATCCAGGAGAATAGCTCGTACTCTCTCTCTATATATATATGTGTGTGTGTGTATATATACACATACACATATATATATATATTTCTCCTGACTGGGAACCTAAAATAATCGTGTAGACGAAGTTGCCCCTAGACACTGATCTCAAGTCTGATACTTACGTAGATCTAGGCTTACGGGCAACTTCTTGGGGTTGTCTGAAGAGAGAGGAGCGTACCACTTGCTCATTATGGGGGTGCGTTGTGTCATAGGGAGACCCCTGATGGACCTTTTTAACTCTACTGACACTACAGTCTCCATTTCTCTGCATCACCACTATGTTTCTCCTTGCCATTACTCGGCACCAACCATGCTATGCTTGCTACATGACACACACAGTAAAATGACATCAGCTTTTATGTGTTTTGCTAACACGGTTATCCTCTAACTTATCATAACGTGGTGTAACCTCGTGGGAGGGTGCGGGTTTACTGTTACGTAACAGCTCTTACCTCTGAAGAATCTTGCTGCATTAACCCCCCTACACTTTCTATCTATCCAGACCATCTGTGTGACATCCAATTTACCCATCTCTTCTTAATCGAAGATGTAAATATACATATTTAGAAGTTATATGGGTAATCTTTAAACTATGTGCTGTGGCATGAGGTGAAAAAAAATGGTTGTTCCATTACTAAAAGAAAAAGAGTAACTGACAAGCTACAGTAGAGGTGGGCAGGGTGGTTTACTGTGTATAAAGAGGGGTCGGAAAGGGAAATTTAATGTAAAACTGTGACAAAAATACTGAAGGGCTCGTGGAGAAAAGACCCTCGCCTGCTTTGTAAGATACTTTGTGACATGATGAGTGAGAGAGTGAGTGAGTGAGTGGACCGGAAAGTAAATGAGTGCATGTGTCAAAGAATACTGAGAGACAGAGTCAAATCATATGATATTATGATACATAATGTAAAGGACAAAAAAGAAACTGTGCACTTTTCCCATCTACAGTATTATAATTTTGTTTATTTTCATTCAGTTAGTTTTTACATTGTTCCTGTCTAGTCAAGTTATTGCCTATCTATCTGTTGTCTCTTTTATTTATGTTTATCTCCGCAGAGGACCAGTGCAATGCAATCTTGGATGCAGTTACATCTGCATTTTCGTTTATGATTTTTAATTTGAAAGCATTACTTGGAATTTATGACAGGAAGTCTTTAGATTACATCATGTAATAACACAAGACATTTTGCTTTCATTTTCCCTTTGGAGCGGCCTTACATTGCTATAAGTACGATTATTGGCATTCAAACACACCACTGAAAGAGATTTTTCTAGCTTATCCATAGAAATTCTAGTTACAATGTACCATTTTTTAAATGAACTGCAGTCGTCTGTTGCTTACTAGTGAGGACGAGAACTAGGTAAGGCTAAGTTGTGGAAGTGCAGACAAACCGGAGCAGCAAGGAAATAAGTCTTGCAGTGTCATGTGTATAAAACTGGATTTACATCTCACCCTTACACCTCCATTGCGTTGTAAATACTCATCCATGTTACATTTTCTGTGGTGAGATAAAGGAGCACATTTCTTTAGTACAGTTTACACACTTGTGGGGTCAAAGGATGTAGCTATCTGGCTTCCCTCACTGGTCAATGCTTACAGTATTCTCTGCATGCTTTGCCAGAAGTATTTTTGGGAGGTTCAACATTGTTTGCATTCTGAGCATGATAAAATATCTTTCTATCGTTTGATCAAATCGTGCAGTGCAGTCCTGTGGAATAAGCATGTACCACCATGACCCTCTGGTGTCAGACCTTTCTTACTTTTTGCACCTCTGTGCCATTTTTTCCATTCACAGACTAAATCTGTGGTGACTTCATCATTCCCGGCTTTCTTTTTTTTTTTTGTTGTTTCCACAAATTCCAATATGTTTTTTTTAATGCTGTGGTTTATTTTCCTCTGCCAAAGACTTTTTAAAGGGAAAGTGTCTGACATTGTTGTATGATATCACCATTTTTTTGTTTTTTTAAGCTGAAACTGTTCAGAGTAGATACAGCATAGTCTTACCATGCTTTGTGAAGTGACAGAGTGGTAGAAACACTGTTGGTGTACTCACATGTTCAAAAGAGGTTACAGTATTGTGACAGATCGGAGAGATTTTGATATGGCAGATGATATTCTGCAATAGTTCAATGTACTGCAAGTAGAATCAGTCTAGGGGGTTATGTGAAGCTACTGTGACCAAACTGTTAAGGGCCCCTGCCCTAGTGGAAATATTAAATGTTGTGTCCATTGTGTGTATTGACATAGGAGTGGTTAAAGGTGCTGTTCATAGCAAACATGCTGTAAATAGTACACTTGTGTATTTTAAATTGACGCCAACTTCCTGCCTCTCAGCATTCAATCACGGATCCTGACTGTCTGATCTGATCTGTTTTGTTTGTCTTTTTATTCTCTTCCTAAACACAACCTGTCAAGCAGAACTGTAACACCGCTCTGCACTACTTGAAGGGCGTTATTATGTTCAATGACATTTGGATATCTTTGGAATACTTTCTTCCTTGTCTTTGGAAGCACTGAGGGGGAAAAAAAAGAAAACAAAATGATGCGTACAATAAAACTGAGAAACTCTTGATGAACTAACCCTGCTTCCTGCTTGTTGCTCTCATTTCTGTTTCCTGTCTCATCTCTTATGCATAACATTCTCTCAACATTGCAGCAATGTGTGTGAAAAGATTCACAGAAAGTGCTTTAAATAATCAATTGATAAAATACTATTGTTTTAATTTGAAGAAATACAGCTGTGTATAAATATTGTCAGATGTTGGGAGAATGCTACTTTTTTTTACAACCTGTCTGGTGTCTTTTGGTCTATAACAAACATTTTGGTATAGCACTTGGCTTATTCAAAGCAATAAAACAGTTTTCCTCCTTTACAACAAATATAAAGGAGATCTACACTTGGACATCTCCAGATTGACAATGTCAATTTCAACACACTATTTAAAGATCACTTCAGTGTTTAGTGTCTTATGTGTTTCAAATAGTGGTTCAGTTTCCAGTCTGCAGCAGCAACACTGTGCCTTGAATAATTCAGTGTCTCCAGTGTGTAAAACATTTATGTGATCTCACAAGCATTGTTACACCATCACTGAAAAATGTTCTCACATGCCAGAAATGTCTAATTCCTCGCTTTACACTCAAGGCGAACAGCACATGTCCACTTGAGGAAATAAACACTGACTGACATATCATTGCTTCTGTTACCACAGGGGTTGCAACGGGCAGCAGGAGAGTTAAACCCAAGGATAGAGTGAGTGACGCATCCTGGGCCGTCTTACTAGGGGATCAGTGTGATACTGTGATTCTCTCTGCTCTGGTGGTTGTGGGTGATCTTTAAGGTGTCTTGGTCTGTCGCCCTCTCTGTTGCACACACAGAAATCTTTTGTGTAGGAGTATTGTGTTCCTGAGAAAAAAACGTCTTGAGACGCAGCTATAATGCATCATTCACATAAATCTGGTGATATGTAGCTTATACTCACAAAATGTTCAAACATTAATGTATAGTAGGTACCAGGTGAGAGAATGAGTAAGTACAATACACTTTACATTAAACATATGAATTAGAATAGTAAGCACATGAATCCAGATATTACTTGGTAGTAACTTGAACATGTACAAGAGAGGTAAAAGGATTCCCAGGATGATGTAGTAGGAGTGAAATGGACTGGATGCTCACCACTCTCTCCCTGCAAGTTCCTAATATTATGTTCTGCAAACTAACCAGGACTCCCATTTAGAAGGGTATTGTTTAAAAACTGTGCATAAAGTACACTAGGTAATCTTAGATACAAAGCATTAACTTATAAACAAAAGATGCTTTTAGGAATGCTGAAGAAATAGGTGTCTATATAGCACCAGGCTAGACTGAGGATCCATCTCATGCACCCTGCATGAGGCTATGCTTTGGGGGCTTCTCTCTTTCACGCAGAGGTTTATCTGCTCTTCCTACTGAAATGTGGGTTGTTGGAGATTGCAGTATTTGTTGGCGTATTGCCTTTATGTCATGCCATTAAAAAGGCTTGGTGTGTGACTCACTGATGTTAAAGGCAAACAAAAACCAGTACTACAGTCTCCAGGGTGCCCTGCAGTGGAACATCCCCCCCTTGACTTTAGTATCCCCTGTTGCAGGTGACATCTCCTATGTTGATGTCTTTCGCGAGTTTTCTCTCCTCGCGTCTCTCCAGCCCGAGAAGTTGAGGAGAAGGAGCTTACAGTTCAACCGCTGCAAGAAGCCATAGCGACCACTGCACTGACCACCACTTCTTCAGACCACTCTTCAGTCACTTTGGAATCAAGAGGGAGGCCACCACATGCCATTAAAAAAGACATTTTGAACTGGGGACTGAGTGCTGTAGGCGTGAGCAAATTATCAAAATCCTGCAGTCATTAGTTAAAGCAATTTTATAACAGGCTAATCATTTTTATCAGTTGTAAATATGTTTGCTAAAGGTCAAGATAATAGACTTATGTTATGTTTAAATGTTGAGTAGTTGAAACAGTTCTATTGCACAAGTGTTATTTCAGTTGACCTGATATCAGTTTGGGTAGTGGCAATGAATCAGCAGCAGAGTCCTCTTAGTAGCATGTCTGAAGATGTGCATACATGTTGTTGTTTTTTTAGGGGAAGCACTAAATTTAGTTTTGCCCTTCCATAAAGTTGAGAGACTCAAAGACATACTATTTAATTCTTAAAATTGAAACCTTTTTTTGAGACTTTTACTCTGAAGTACTGAAAAACACTGGATCCTACGTTGCCATAATGTAACACAATAGTGTGTTTTATTATATCTTCCCTGCCTGGTAAATGCCCATGTCTTCTAAACTCCATGTCCCCACAAAATGTGTGATCTCCAGGCCCAAGACAAAATACCCTGATGGTATCATCTGAGTTAGTCTTTAGACACAGGAAAGCTTCTTCCACAGCTCCAGAAAACATTATGCAAATGTTTCCATGGGCTTAATCGTACTCTCTATGATGAGTAAACTAAACTTGATGTTTGAAGTCAGCGAAGTGCCCCCTTTGATGTTTTGTATAATTTTATTATCAACTGCAAATCTCTGATGAAATGATTTTCAAACTGCCATGCGAGTGTTTGCAAAAATAAAATAAATACCCTAAAGTAAGAAAGCCTTGTAGAATGTTTTTGTGCATTTCAGTCAATGTTTTCTTTTAAAATGTGGCATAAAAATAAAGCAAAAAAAAGAAACTATGCAGGCAGCAGCATAAAGCACCAGCAAGAGGACCTCTGAGCTGGTGCAGAAAAAGGTCCTCAGAATAAACACAGACGACTTTGTAGTGTGTCCGGCGTGTCCTGGAGATTAAAAAAAAAAACAACAAATGTAAGTATATTATATACATGTTCATAAATATACACTATTACAGGACTTACCAAAAAGATTATAACGAGGCATAACATCCCAGATCAGCTGGGGACAGCACCTCGCTTTCTATGTCGTTTTTCAACCGCTTTAACACAAACGAAGAAGAGAAACCGGAAGCGTCACTGTTCCTCCCGCTGGTGACAGCTAAAGCTACGTTGGTGACATCGTCCTAATCGGTCCAGGGGGGGGTTTGACAACAGAAACAACAGCCTCGTTTCGTGTCCGGCCACGAATACCTATTTCCACTGGGGTCTCCGGAGAGGTATGTCTCTGCTGCGCGCCCTCCGGTCCGGGAAAAGGCGTAGAGCCGAGCGGCTCCCCGCGCTCGTCGGGACCCGAGCCGCTCGTGCTAACGCGGGGTAACAGAGCTGTGGCCTACGGTCGCTCGGTTAGCCGTCGGTGGCTAACGCAGGCTGTGTCCTGCCGGCCGGTATCGATCCCCCTTGTGATCAATAAAACACATCGTCAGCCACATGCGGACCGTGTCAGTGTGGAGTTTGTTTTTTTTAATTTTTTTTTTTTTTTTAAAGTTGCCCTGCGCGGTTTGTTTACAGTCGGGCGGTTTGAGCAACTCGAGCCCGAGCTAACTGGTTCAGGCAGCCAGAGATTTAACGGTAACGTAACATCGCAACGTGAGAGCGGCAGGATTGGCCTCAGCGGGCCGGTGTTTGTTAGGAAGTGAGGCTGGGACATTATTTCAACACTGCTGGACAGTTTCCGTAGGGGCTCGTTAACGGTGTGTGTGAGTGTGTGTTTGCCGTCAGCTGTTGGCCACATGACTCCGGGCCAGTGGGCTGATAGGGAAGTTATCCGGAGTTCATCGGGCCGAGGTGACAACACAGTTACAAGAACATTTAAATCCCAGTCGTGTCGCATGTACATGTGGCAAAGTACAGTGTCAGTGTACTTGTACTGTACGTAACTCCAAGAGGTTTTTAATACTTTATCTCCACTGTGTTTTAGATTGAAATAGTGTATTTTTATTTGTTTGTTTACTAAACTGTGGCTGTCTTAACTTTGCAGCACCATTCGACAACAAGGCGTTTCAAAGTGATTTACATAAAAAGACAACAATACAAAATGATAAAGGAACACAAGGCAATATTGAATAGATACATTTAAATAGGATTTAAAAGAGTTAAATAATATAAGATGGAGTAAAGTAGAGGAAAGGTTACAGTTCAGTTTCAGTTCCACAAGAGGTGATGAGAAATATCCACGAATTCAAATTAGTTTTGGAGCTTCTTAGTAGCTGTATTTGTTTGACAATTTTGCGGATTATATTTCTAAAGTTAAAGCAAAACAGAGGATGAGCTCAGAAAGAAAGTACCTGATTCTGCCACTAGCCAAAATATTTATTTGAATAATCAGTTAATCAATCAACACATGAAATTAATCAGTGACACAAATCAATCATTTGCTGATTACAGCTATTTTAATGTGAGATTTTGCTGCTTGTGTATATTCTGTATCACTGTAAATTGATTGTTATTAGGACTTTTGACTGTGGGTCAGGCAGCCATTTATTGGTGTTGTACAGACTGAACAGTTCAATTCATTGATCTGTTAAAATGTAATCCATATATCAGTCATTAGTTGCAGTCTAACATTTGATAAAAAACCCTCACTCCTAAAGGGGACTGTTCTTCAGAACCTGTTATTAAGTGCAGTATCAAGGTAACCTAGATGAACCACGGCCCTAGCTGTCAACAGGTTTCATTGGGAACTCGGCCCGAGACTGTCACCGCATTACAGCAATACTGTGGTAAAATGACCCCTCATTATCATCATTAGGTTGTTTACTTCAATCTCTACCAAACACCCACTAATTTCCATCGACAATCAAGTGACAGTACTGATTGCAAAAGCTTTGGTGAGGATTTTCCAACTTCAGTTGCTGCTTCTCAATTAAAGCTTTCCACCGGCCAATATGATACTATCAAAATATGTTTAACAATTCTACCAACGTTGATACATCACAGTATCTGTGTAACTGTAGAGGAAGTATAAAAGATGATTTTTCAATAATCAGTCATACTGTATACTGTATTTGACAGCTGAGACGAAGCAGTGTTCATAAAGCCTGGGCCTGTTAAGAAACACACAGCATCATGAACACTCAGTCATCAGTCAATTGCAAAACAAACAGAAACTGTTCCAGAGTTGAAATGTCTGCAGTAAAGGGAAGCTACACATTGCAAGGAAATATATACTCAGAGAGGTGCCACTGTGTATCAGCAACAAATTTCAAGAGACCAGGTCCAGATACATTTCTCTATGTCCCTTTCACATGCCCTCTAAATCTGCAGATGAACAACAACGGGAATAAGAGAGCTCCAACCACAGCCACTCAGCGACTTAAGCAGGATTACCTCAGGATAAAGAAAGACCCTGTGCCTTACATCTGTGCAGAACCTCTCCCCTCCAACATCCTAGAATGGTAAGGTCTTCGTCGTGGCAAGGCTCACCCAGAAATCTTCAGCACAAATGCAATAATCATGGAATAACATGCATTTCAGTGCTCTAACGTGGACTTTTTTTTCGTTATCAGCAGGGTTCAAATATCCACTAATTCTGAAACTTTGTCACTTACTAAAATAATAATATTAACTGAATATTTTGAATGATAAAAATGGTCACATTTCTAGAAAATCAAAAATGTAAATGAACAAAAAACATTCGCAATGCAACAAACACTACTTTAACTATCAACAAACAAACAAACAAACTACAGTTATAAGCATTTTAACAGCTTTTGGGCTTGTGGGACATAAAATTTGAACCATGGTTTTTAGCAGAGGTTTCCCAAGAAGGTCTCAAGATAAACCTGAGGGATCCCTCAGGTTTATCTTGAGACACAATATGATCTAACACAAAATTCTGTCTTTACCTAATGTATTTACTTTTCCACTTTCCACAGTAACCTGTCTCTCTAGACTAAGTGTTGAAAGAACACGGGGAAATTCTTTGGTAGGAAGTAGTTCCAATAAAACTGTAGTGTTCTGTGGAACACCCATAGGGAAGTGGGATATTGATTGTGGAAAGTTACACATTGGTGTTGACTTTTTAAAAGTATGTTTTTATGGCTGTGAGCAACATTAACAATTGTTTTGCGGTGGAGGCACAAATCTCAAAGACGGATATATGAAAAAACACCTGGACAAATAAAACCAGCATGACCAGATACCTCTTAATGTAGTGTGGGAAAACATCTAGGTACTTTTTTATGAAAATGGGTTTTGAATACAGCCTAAAGAACATCTTTGTAACTTGATCCAGATACGACTTGAAGTGGAATTCCTGAGCATGTAGTGGAAGTTCATTAATATGTAAAAGTCCCGCACTCCAGCTTTAAGTGATGACCACATTAACCACAGAGGGGTGCGTTAGTGAATTCACTCCGGTGGTGTCAGTTGCTCAGTGCGATTTACGCAGCGTTAACTTGTGTACTTTTTGAGCTAAGAACAGACACAGTTACCAATACAGTACAATTAGTTGAATGAACAAAATAACAAATAACTTTATTAATTAAAATTTCTTCTGCTTGCTTTTTGATGTTTTGATGTGTGTGTGTGTGTGTGTGTGTGTGTGTGTGTATGTGTATGTATGTATATGTATGTATGTGTGTATGTTTGTTTATTCATATACAGACATACATAGAGTAAAAAAGTGGTTTAGATGCATTACAGATAGACTGCAGATAGACTTTTTGATCTAAAAATATATCCGTGTTTTTGGTATGTTGCAGTTGTATAATGTATGATTGTTTAAAATGATGGAAAGGTCACAAGAAGGACTTAAAAGAGGAGACACTGAATGAAACATTGGAAGAGTTTGATTCTAGGTCATTGCTAGCACACTAATGCAGGTCTACAGGATTAACCAGAAAGTCTTGGTGATATCATTTTGATTTTAATTTAACGGAAAACCTTTCTGTCCCCTCCAGGCATTACGTAGTCAGAGGTCCTGAGAAAACTCCATATGAAGGTAAAACCTATTGTTAATAAAAACCACTCATAGGCTTACACATAGTCATGTTATTTCTGGGCATATTTTGACACGTTGATTCCTGCTGATGTGTGTGGGTTGTAACAATACAATTGCTAACTGATCCTTTTTCCGTCTCAGCTTTTTAATATTTTCCATTTTATGTCACAATATTTGTTTTTGTAGGAGGATACTATCACGGAAAACTCATATTTCCTCGTGAATTTCCCTTTAAACCACCAAGTATTTACATGATAACACCAAATGGGAGATTCAAATGTAATACAAGGTAAGAATGAAGTTTCAAAAGTTGTTGAAAATCACTTTGGTTATTGTTTTACAACTTGTTTGCCACTTTGCAGCTTTATTGTAACTTTGCCTTTTTCACTCCACAGGTTATGTTTGTCCATCACAGACTTCCATCCAGACACGTGGAACCCTGCGTGGTCCGTCTCCACCATCCTCACAGGTCTGCTCAGCTTCATGGTGGAGAAAGGCCCCACCCTCGGCAGCATTGAGACCTCTGACTACACAGTGAGTACAAACAAATGGCCATGGATGCAGCACATAGTGATAAAAGACCTGTGACGTCTCCATATTTGATGTGCGTCTTGTATTGTTTTTATTCCAGAAAAGACAGCTGTCAGCCCAAAGCCTGGCCTTCAACCTCAAGGATAAAGTGTTCTGTGAACTTTTTCCCGATGTAGTCGATGTACGTGTGAGGTGATCTCTAACTTCTTTTCTTTCTCTCCTCCTCTCTTTTCGTCGGCCTAATATTCTCCCATTTCTCCCCTTCCGTCCACCAGGAGATGAAGCAGAAACAAAAGGCCCAGGAGGAGTTAAGCGCCCGCACTCAGCCCCTCCCCTTACCCGATGTGGTGCCTGACGGTGACCCTCAGCACGCCCACTACGGCCTCCCCGCCCTCAACGGAGGTCCCGTCCCGCTCGGGGGCGCCAACCCCGCCCCCGGCCTGCAGCAGGCCAATCGCAACCATGGACTTCTAGGTGGGGCTCTAGCCAACCTGTTTGTGATCGTAGGCTTTGCGGCGTTCGCCTACACAGTCAAGTACGTGCTGAGGAGCATAGCCCAGGAGTGAGAGGAGCCGGCGCTGTAGGGCGACGCTCCCCCCTGCAGGTGAGCCAGCCAGTGGACTCCACATTCTACAAACACACTACGTGGGAGAGGGATGTTCAGTCCTGGGTTAAACCCCTCCACGACCACGACCACCACCACCACAACCACCACCACCATGGACGTTTGAAGACGGAAACTCAAAACTGACCCACTCAGGAAGAAATGAGAGGAGGAAGGGGGGGGGGGGAGGTGGGGGAGTGGATGGGAGTGGCAGTAGGGCCGGGGGATTGGAGGGGCTTATTAAATCGGTTGTGATCCACTCTGTGCTTCAGTGGTTTATGTCAGCAGTAGGAACAAACTTGGCTCATGGGTTGTGGAAGAGTGTAGAACTTAAGACATGCAAACAGGTCGATTGTTGGTGGAGGGTGGTCACATCAACAGAAAAATTCTTTACTGAGGTGAAATAAAGTGCACCGTTGTTCTCCTGCACTATCATGAACATTACTGATCAAAGCTTGTTTTATTAAACGGTTAAAGTGTCCCCCTGACCATCACCTCTACAAAAAGTATTTCCCTCTGCAGTGATTCCTGGTCATTGATCAGATCGACTCGGTGTGACTTGACTCTGTTGCAGCACCAAATGTTTTCCAAGTCAAGAGAGTGCCTGAAAGACCAGTTTTTAATGTTCTCCTGATCATCGTTGTGCATTTGAATTTATTCAGACCGTTTTTTGGCACCGGTGTCAGGTTTCCATTTTCTTTATAAATTTGCATTGAGTAGCACTAAGGCCTCAGGCTTCAGCAGCCTGCAGTTCAAGAACCGGTTTTTCTACCTTCCATTTCATTTTGTCTCTGTTTTAATGTGTGGAGGCCTACAAGCTTATAATCTTCAAGGTTTCATATGTCTGCGTATTCTTTGCGCAAATAGAACTTCAGTGAAACAGAAATATTTTGGACCTGATTTATGACATTTGAAGGGTGGGTAAACGAAATTGGCAGCCATCCACAGATGTAAAACCAGATGACAGTTTATAACCGCAAACTTCCTGTAAACAAACATGAAAAACAAAGGTAATACATGCAACAAAAAAAAAGCACAGCCAATAATGCGATACAAGTAGAACCTTGTACACTTGTAAATACTTCTGTATCTCATAGGTAGGGTCTACTTCCTGGTCCGAAGCTTGCACCTGATGCATCACAGGCCGAGGAAGACGTGAAGGAAGTAGTCTTCCTACAGCAGAGTGTTGACAAGTGTATTAATATCTGCATTCCTTTTTTATATATAGATAAAAACACAAACTTGGCATGTCGATCTGTGAAAGAGTTACTGATTCACGGTCGGAGTCTGATGTGAGTCCAGACGCTCTCTCCTGTCAACCCATGAGCCAAGCAGTGAACCCAGTGTCTGCACAGAAGTTTTTTTAAAATGGCTTAGCTGACCAGTATAGCACCATTCGATATAGGTCCAAGTAAGACACATGAAGAGAACCAATATTTTGTTTCTGTATATTATTTTCTTTTTGATAATTTTTTCTTTGTGTTTTGTTCTCTTTATTTATAGAAACGGCCTCGGCTTTGTCTGCCGTGGTTCTAAAGATGCGTCTTGTGTTTGCCAGGAAGGGCATTGCAGGCAAACACAAGACGGGCAGTGGCCCAGGCTCACATACTTGCTGATAATTTTACTGTTGTGCATTGCATTTAGTGAAGATGGTTCTACTGTGTATCTAATGTTTCAACAGAAAATGGTCTGAAAGCAGAAGATTTGCCTCTCTATTGCTCTTTTCTTGGCACCATCTTTAAAAAAGACAAACTGCTGATGATGGGAGTGCGTTTGTGTGATTATGCAGCAAATGCTCAAATTTCCATGCTTCAGTTAATCTTGTGTGACATTGTATGTTTTCATAGTAAATGCAAATAAATTACCCTGCTTGGCAGGGCATTTTAGAAAACCTTCCTTTTCATTTATGCTTCTGTGACAAATCACTCTTTAAAATGTGCACAAACACGTCCTAGTTAAATAATAACGAGGTCAAGGTTTTATACCCTCTGAATAGAAATGTCAGATCAATGCTAGATTGCACACGGAAGCTGTGTTTTATTAGACAACAAAACCGGTCACGAAGGTTAAGTGAATGTAATCTGTGTTGGAGTCTGGTTCCACAGAAGGTTGTTTACCTGAAGACTGCGATTCTCTGGAAGTCCACACGTGACGAGACGTGACGCGACGTGCAGGTCACGCCTGCACGTCTGCATCCTTAAAGAGCTCCGAGGCGTCTCCGACACCCACAGCACGGATCAGTCACTCCTGCAGAAACTTCACCCTCAGCAGTGCAACAGAGGAATCTATCAATCCTCAAAGTAAGTAACATACTGAAGGGTTTTTCCTTCATTGTCCCATGTTGAATATTCAATGCAATGTCTTTTATTTTATTGTTTTTTTTTTTTTACTTTATTTACTAAACTTTTTTTTTTTTTAATCATGTGCGCTGCAGGTTTGCCACCTCATCTCCATCAGTCACCATGATCGTGGACGAGGAGCTCGAGTGTGTCGTGTGCTGCCACGCGTACTCCCGCAGCGACCGGATCCCGCGGGTGCTCCACTGCAGCCACACCTTCTGCGCGCCCTGCCTGGAGAAGATGTCCCGGCTGGAGGGCGGCATCCGCTCCGTGTCCTGCCCGCTGTGCCGCTGGATCACCTGCACCCGGGCCAGCCTGGCCCTGCCCGGGGCCCTGTGGGTCAACACGGAGATCTGGGACCAGATTGCGGAGGAGCAGCAGCGGCGGCGGGGGAGGAGGTCTGGATCGGTGGAGGATCTGAGTAACGCAAAGAGGCAGCTCATCAAATCAACACTGTGAGTAAAAAAAAAATAAATAAATAAATAAAAGATTGATTTGTTTTAGATTATATTTCTGTAATTTTTCAGCCCTGATCTCTAAACAAACTTCTCCCTCTTGTGTCTGCAGCCCTTACTCGGGACGGTCCGGCTTCAAGTCGGCGCTGCAGAAGATGTTCGGCTGCGTGTCGCTGCGGGGACAGGAGGTGTCGGGCTGCTGACGGGACGCAGCGGGACGGATTTCGTGACATTTTTTTTTCTTCTTCTTCTTCTTCTTCGCTCATCTCGTGTCCAACCCGACAGAGCCGGTGGACGCGGCGCCTGACGCGGTGCGCACGGCTGCGTGTGATGCGCGGACCCGTCGGGGACAGAGGAGCGGCCCCGCACCGCCTGGGGTCTAATTGTTGGACGTCTTTAAAGTTCTTCGGGACCGCAGTGACTGAACGAGAACAAACCAAACTGTGAATCTATCGTGAAAATACTTTTGGATAGTTGTTGTCTGTGTTTTTTGTTTGTTTTTTTTGGTCTACAGAGTAACTGCAAAATAGCAACAAATCAATATTCAATCAATCCAACTGTTTTGTATATTATGTAATTTATTGTAAATGTTTCTCAAATTATTTATATATTATTATTAAAATTATGAGTTTTTTCAGCTCAGATATTTGTGCATACTTCTGCGAAGTCAACTGTTACTGTTTAATGTTCTAGTAACTAAAGATATGCAGTGTTTTAATTAAAGTTGTTCAAAAGTGACTTTGGGCATGTGGTTTTTATGTTGTTATCAAAAATATGTCAAAAATAAAATTGTCAGGTCGGGTGGTGGATAACTCATTGAATATCTTCAATATTCTTTTTCATTGATATATGAAAAATATATATAGATACACTGATTTTTGTGTTTACCAACACTGATGAGTATATGGCTTTAACTGTGGTTTAAGGGTAATAAAAGCTTCTGTTTCCACAGCACAGATATGAACGATCATAAGGTCTTCCCACATGCTTTTGTGCAAATTTCTTAGGAAATGTTTGTTTTGTAAGCAGATCAAACATTACTTGGGTTTACCTTCCTGATAAGGGACAGAATAGCCCCTCATCTCAAGTTGTATTGTTTGCCTACGCAAACAGCAGTTACAGTTCAGAGATCATACAGGGACACCAACGTTAATCTTTTATCAGCCGTTTCAGTTCAGAATAATGAAGGCAATGGAAGCATTTATTGATATTTAAATGTTGGAACAGGGATGAGAAATAATGAAAAACCATTATGAGTTTGTGGTTATTTTATTGAAAACAGTGACAGTGATTATTTGAGAATGAAACCTTTTTCCCTGAATTAGTTCTACCAATTAGCCTCTTAACTATACTATGTTAAGATGAAATACAGTTAAATATTCAGACATTACAACACAAAACTGATGCAAACACAACAGGGAAGGATTTACTAAAAAGCTTTCATAACCCACAGAAACCATCCCGAGATTCACCCCCTTAACTAAAGATGGTGGCAGGAAACAGCTCAAAGTCTGCTCTGAATTAGACGAGACTAACATTGAGACTGCATCCACATTGAAGTAATCTACATGTGAAAAACAATTCATTTCAACACATTATATTCAGACAAGACTAAAGCCCAAATGGTCACTTCTGCACATATTTTGTGGGGGAAATAAACTGTGTATGTTTGGACAGCACCACCTTCAACTGACTTATTGTTAGAGAAGTAACTACTAAAGTAGCTTCTCATCAAACACTGAGGAACTTGCTTACAGATTGCATTATCTTGTTTTCATCAGTCATTTTACAGCAGTGTGGGTAGTTTGTTGCAATTTCCTAACAATATTTCCAAAGTGTCACAGGGAGAAATCAGGAGAAAAAACTAAAATTCTGCTCGTTCCAATATAAAATAAAAATCCATTTTAATAATGAGCAGGTACCTAAACAATCAGGATTCACAGATATAGAATTTTTTTTCGGTCCACGTGAAACTGGGTTTTTTTTTTTTATTTCAAGGAGAAAATATTAAGGAAAGTTAATTTCTTTCTTTTTTTTTTAACAATTTCAAACGAAAGCTTTTCACGTAATTTTTCAGGATGGTGATCCCACTTCTCTTGTACTTCATAAATACATTCAGCACTCAGTTGATGCAGTTTGAAAAAAAGAAACTTTCTATTGCATAAGGACATGATTAATCCTGCCTAAACACTGTCACTACATTAACATACTATCATATGTGCACTTAAATTAACAGATATCCATCACAGTTTTCACCACACCTTTCTCTTACTTGACATCTTCATGGACCTTCCTCTTCCTACATCATACTGACAAAACATAATTTAAACATAGTAAAAGACATTTGTGAGTAAACAAACATGGGTACGGTACAGTCATTGTTGTATTAGTTAAAAACACAGGGCCTCATTGGATTAGTGTGAAAACTTTGAAACAAGGCTCATGAAAAATTAATGACTTGTAACTTTGTCAACTAGCTCTTCACTAGCCTTTGAGTCAGGCGTCTAAAAGCTCGCCTAAAGTGTCGTCGCAGTTTGTGACAGGAGGAGAATCTCTCTTCACACAAAACCTCAAGATAAACAGGAGTAAAATACATTTACCACAATGCCTTAATTGTACATCTGGATACAATGGGGATAAAATACGGGCTATAAACAAGATTTTTTTTAAAGGAAACTAAACTGATACGATATCAAATAATACCAAAGGACATTTCAAAAACACCAAAAACACTCTAAAAGAGCATGTGAATGAGTTGGAGGTGAAATGCTGCCTCAGAGACAAAAGCAAACAAATAAGTGACCAACAGTTATTCTACCAGAAATGCAGTTTCAATGTCCCTTTGTGATAATATGTTTGTTCAAAGTGTGTGCGACTCCCTATAGGTAGGGGTACTGTGTGAGGCGCCTGGGGCTTAGCTGGTAGGCACTGTAAGCCTCTGCCCGGGGCGTCACACTGACATAGGGAGAACCAGTGGCAAACTGATGCTGGTAGGCTGCGGGGAGGCCGTGCAGCAGACTACTGACAGAATCCTTACGACTGGCCGAGTCCCTCCTGGAGGAGGAGGATGAGGTGTACGTTGCTGCATAGGCGGAGGGGGAGTGCCCGTGGCTGCCGTGGCCACGGCCCAGCAGCTGCTCCATGGCCTGAGAGGCTGAGGAGAGGGCGGTGGAGGCCGGGTAGGTGTACAGGCTGGGGACAGGCCCCGAGGCTGAGGCCAGGGCAGACACCTCGGGGAAGTTGTAGTGAGAGGCAGATACGGCCGGAGGGAACGCCTGCTGGCGACGCAAAGACGAGTCACTGTGAGAACGTTCCTGAGATGAAGAAACCACGGGCTGAACCTACAAAGAAACAACACTCAGTAAACAAGCAACTGCATAAATGCAACAAGGCAGAAAATCACTTGTACAGTATGTTGGTCTGTGTCTTTTGTTTGGATGATTATAAACACTTAATGTAGGATCCATCTTTGCTGTAACATACACTAAATATTAAATCATCTTTATCCACTCTGACAGTATTGTATATGTTCGGTATCAGCTTGTTCCAGCTCTTTTATAAGTGAAATATTCAAAGACTACATGTTTGTTATGGCTGCATCATTCCTTCAAATGGAAATATTCTAAAAAGGTTTCTTTTTAGACAGATTTCACAACATGTGACGGCCCATCGGTGGGTTAGTGACATTTTAAAAAAAGATGGAAGCAGCTTACGCTTCTACACATTAAAACACTGGTCCTGGCCAACGTCAAAAGATTTAACCCTTTCTAGCCAATACTCCACTATTTCACAAGAAAAAAGCAACGGAAGAAGGAAACAGGAAGAAATTAAATCAAAACCATTGCATATGAGGACACTGATGACGAACACCTACTTTGAACGAGCCAGTATTATCAGCAGGTATCGTCTTGTTGTGTGATATGTTAAAAAGAAACTATAGAACAAAGTTTGCTTTAGTCATTTTACACACTCTTATCTGCCATTGCCATGTTTGTCCAGCAGAGAGCACTTTGGACTCAATGCACAAGGCTCTGCCACAGTAAATACCTTTGACACTTAGCAACTCTTTAATAATCAGAGTTTAAGAATCCTTACCAAAAATGTTTGTGTTTAAGAGTTAAAAAAAAAAAAAGAAGAAGTCATGGATTAGTGTCCTACATGTGCAAACATCACACGACTTTGACATCATTCTTTGGGAGATGTCTTCTGCTGCTCTGTATTTGCATAAGTCGACATAAGATTTTTCAGTCACTGTGACTCAGTGTTTGTCCTGGTAATTAAAATCCTGGAGAGTTTAAAACCTTTTCAGTAATGTGCTTAAATTAGCTTGTGTGATTCATTTGTCTAGCAAGTGAAGATATTTCTTTGCCAACATGCCAAAAGAGTTTCACGTAATTACACATGAAAATGATCAACGGCCGCATCTAAACCTGTAAAACCACCAAGACAAAAGAAGCCTCACCTGGCTGAGGTTTAAGGGGTGTGACTGGCTCGGTACCAGTCCATGACGCTCCAGGCTCTCCCCTGAACTGCAGGGCTGTCGGTTGGATGATCTCTTAGGCTTCATGTAGTTCACTGGGAATTAAAGGAAGCAGGTATTATTATAGTACACTGCTTTCACACCCAAAATACAATTCAGTGGTAGATGAATGACTCACCAGTCTCTAAGCGTCCACGTGAAACGGCTCCTCTCTCAGACCCCTGGGTTTTGACTGCCGGGGCCACCACTGCCAGAGACTTGGCCTGGCGTGATGACATGGTGCTAGCCGGGTTCAGTGTGCGGGGCAGAGGGGTCAGGGGACTGGCTGTAGAGGAGTCCGAGTCGTGCACAGTCACACAGCTGATAACATTAGTGCGCTGGCTCAAACCAACACTGTGTAGACAGAGAAACAGTGTTATTTTACAAGGAAAAGAGATCGGCATATCAAAGTCATTCAGTCTAAGTTAATAAAACCTGGTCCGGCCTTTGGGTCAAACAAGCCCGTTTATCATCGGTCCTCTAACAGGAAATTTGTCATGGTAGTGTAAGATTGTTCTAACCTGGCCGGATGGAACTTGCGCTCATCTTCGGTGTCTGTGTCACTGTGAATAGTGATGATGCTGACCGCCGGGCTGGGTGTGTCGGAGATGACGATTGGCTGAGACAATGTGGCGTTGGAGCTGGGTAGGGTCACACTGCTGGTGCTGAGTAATGATGCATTGGCTACACCCCTAGACCGAAAAAAGAAGAAGAAAAAAAGGCAGATGTTGAGTTGATAACAGCCAGAATATAAAAAGGAGTGTGCTAAGGTCCAGTGCCATTTGGAAATTTCTGTCTAAATCTACTGGACAGGAAAAACTCAAGAAGCAATAACATAGAAATTTGGAGTTAGACTAACTACTTATCCTCTAAAATTTCCCACATAAAAAATGTAAGCGATAAATAGTTGCTGGTTGTACTTTTGGTGTGATATCAGTTCTTTATAGCCATCTGTTAATTGGCTTGACAGCTGAAACCCTGATGATGGCTCAAAAATCAAATCATAAAACCTGCAGGGTTCTACCAACCTGTTTCTGTTCTCTCCACGTCTGGCTTTCACCTTCTTTCTCTCCTGCTGGGTCCTGGCTTGGGTTGTGCTCCTAGTAGGGTCAAAGATCAAACAGGTTAGTAGTGGATGCTACTGGTAAAATAAGAACATAAAACATGAACACAAAGAAAGCTTACATTTTTTGGTTTCTTTGTTTAACTACTGCATCTTTCTCACTTAGCGTTACATCCCTCATTTTATTATTCAAGCATATATTTACAATGCCTTATGTACTTATCCCTAATAAATCAATATAACGGCAAATCCATTGCATATGATTGAGATAATGTTTTTTTTTTACAAAGCTACTTTACTACCATTTTTTATTTAGACTTGACAGTTGTTGATTGACCCACCTCCAGCTGTGTCCCTGCTGCATGGAAGCATCAAGTGTTTCCAGTGGTGATTCAGCAACATTTGACTGGTGGGCAGAGCTGTGGATGGCTACACCTGGGACCTGCTGCCACGATGATGGTATGATGATCTGTTGGGTGCCAGTGGGCCAGGCCTGCTGAGGGAAAAAAACAACAGACACTCACACTTCAGTGCATGTAATATGAAGGATTAGATATTAATGAATTAACACAATTTGGTTGATTGCTGGAATGGGCCAGACAAACTGAGCCATGCTGAGAAACAAATCCAAAGACCGAAGACAAAGAGGCAAACCAATTGGCCAATCTCTTCTACAAGCAAAAGCACAAAGCTACTAGATAAACGAGCAACCTTTCCCAAGCCATTCCCTTATTATAGCATTGCCCTGCAACAAACGCACAAGATGATATCATGCAAAGCACAAACAATGAAGCACTGTAAACAGTCAGACCAGGTATAAAGACAAGTATACACAGAACCATGGTGCTGTTAAAGAAGAAACACTGAGGAAAAAAAAATTAGTTTAGTTCACTGATGCCAAACAGTCTGCTGATAAGCTGTCTTGAGAAAAGGCATGCCACATGTTCTGGGGCTGAAACAAAAGATGTGTGTCAGACAGTCGTGCTGTTGAGTAGGGATTTTAGTGGGCTTTGTATCTGCAATCTCCTTAGCTGAAACCAAGGAAGGACAGGACAAAAAAAAAAAAAAAAAAGCTGCAAGCAAAGCGCAGACCAACTCAGCAACACATGCGCTCCATGCCTTCAGCACACCTATGGGGAAAGACTGTGGGAGAGGGAATGAAACGAGTGTGTGAATGGTTTGGGGGAGAGGGTGTCCTCTGGAGTGGAAAAAGATTGTGAGATTAAATTAGAATTGACAAAATGTACAAAGTGGAATTTAAAAAATGAATTTCAAGAAGGATAATGGTGATTAAAAAAAAAAAAAGGGTTTGATTTACCAACCAAAATAGGCATCGACCAACCATGATCTGACAACTATGACAAGTCTGCATGTGAAAATGTAAAATGAAGAAATATGATGCATATAGCCCCTTACAACGTGTGGCATGGAGGGAGAGGGGAAATTGCAAACCAAGGAAAAGAAAAGGGAGAGTGGGGCAGGAGAGAGATGGCATTGTTAGTGGTAGAGGGAGTGTGCATGTTTTTCTTCAGGGATTTCATTGTTGCTTTACCAGCACTGTGGCTGTGTGCTCCAGGAGGGTGGGCCGACCCACCCCGGTGCCCAGCCCGAGGGGCAGAGAATACTGGGGGGCTATGCCTGCTGAGGGTGGGTGCAGGGTGGCCACCATCAGGGGTGTGCAGGAACCCTGGAGGAGGGAGGGAGGATAGGGGAGGGCAGGGTTAGGCCACGAGTAATGTCCTTCAAAGCTGTATCTGATTCAGACAAAAGGGGACAGAGCGGATAAAACCAGCTGCAGAGACACACGTGCACACAAACACGCACGCACACCATCTGGACACCTGACCTCGGCAGTGTGCAGCAATTATTCCTAATTTTGGTAAACAGCAATTAACTAGTTTTTTGAGCCAGATGAGTTTCCCCACATTAAACATCTGGCCTTCATCCCATATAGGAGACTGGAAATAAGAGAGGCCTGGCCCTGAGTGGAAGTCCAATCTGTCCTGGAAGCAAATCCAAGGCAAGACACAATCCACAGAAACACAAAAAACAAAAACAGCATGGACAAGTTATTTAATTACTAATAAATTTTTGGATTTACTCAGTGTATCTATAAATGAGCAAAACTGGGTACAACTGCTCTCAGATTGGTGTTTGGTTTTGCAACCCTGAGTTTAGGTTTCTGAATTACAGATGACAAAAACATGTGCTCGTGTGCACTGTGTCAAGGAAATCTGCATGGAACTGAAGTAGCATAAATATGCACAAGAGGTGAATACTTCTCCCTGAGTCTCACAGAAGTGCGTGATGCTGTAATTTGGCTAACCTAATGCTGCAAATCTACAAACCCTGTCTCTCACATGGAAATTAACCTCTAATACCCTTTTTCCTACAGGAGATGTGCATGTTTGACCCACTTTGGACACATTCAGATGAGACAGCGGTCACTCTGCTTCTTACTGTTAACAGGGGTTACAGTCTAAAGTGTAGTTCCACAGAATTACTTAGTTAATTAGAATTAATAGTCAGTAATAATCAGTAGCATTTCTTTCCATTGGTCCATATGAACACTCTCTCTCTCTCCTGCTCTTATGTGCACACTTTCATTTTCCATCTTTATCAGAGAAATCGTTCCAGAGACAGCATCACATAAAACAAACAAAAAAAAAAAAACAGAAGAAAAGGCTGGCAGACGCATGTCTCTTCTTGCAAGACCCCAGTCAAAATTACATTGTGAACTCCTTTTAAAAAAACATTTTCAAAAAGGATTAGCCTGACAGACATTTGAAATTTGACGATGCATACACACACACACGGTACAAACTCTTACCTGTGTGAGCATACTTGGCTGGATCTGCAACGACTGCGCAGACTGGTTCTGAGGTACTATGGGCACAGAGTTCTCCATCCTCACAGGGAAACTGGAACTCTTACTGGATGGCTGTAGCCCTGGAGAACAATTCCACACAAGCATGTCAATAAGGGACACCAAAATCCTGATGAAAAACATCTCAAAGAGGAATTTTACATGCATAACAGGAATTCCTTAAGGATCAGATTTTAAGTATCCCTGGTTCCAAAAACAAAAAAAGTGGGATTTGGTGGCATATAAGTATCTTATTCAAGTCTCTGATCGCTATGTGCACAGGCATGCTTTCAAATGAAGTAATGATGTAACAGAACACCACCAATCAAAGTAGAGGACACACCAAGGATACCCTCATTGGTAATCAAATGGGAATAAACCACCATGAGGTTTCTTGGCATTCAACAAGCGTTCCACACTGACGCAACCCCTTGTGTTTTGTTTGCCTTTTTTCAGTCTGAATGCAACCGCCTCCTTTACCTTGAATAGTGGAGGGTGGGCAGACGATGAGAGTCTGCTGGAAGGGCTCTGTCTGGCTACACAGCCCAGCAGGACGCGTTGGAATCGGGACGCTCTGTTGAGTCAGCCCGGGAATGTTGATGGTCGCCTGCTGGTACAAAGCTGGCTGGTAGTTCAGCAAAGGCACCGCTCCCCCCGCAGAAGGCACCTGTTAGAGAAATCAAAAACACCACTGATTAATACTAGAAGACTTGAGAAAAGAGGACATGTGTAAGAATTTGTGCTGATGATATGGGTCATACCTGGTTATGCTGGTTGAGTTGGCTACTAAAGGTAACAGTGAGGTTGCCTGCTGCAGCGCTGGGGACTGCATTGGCAGAGAACAGCGATTTGCCACTATCATACGCGCTCCGGCGCTTGCAGATCTCCATGTTCTGGAAGCAGGACTTCACACTGGAGGGGATGGATTACATTTAAATAAAGAACACTCACACCAACATATAGGTGCCTAAAAGAACATCTTCACATCAAACACACTTACTGAGAGCTGTGGGGATAGTCCATGAGGTGGCTCATTGTGACAAAGGGGTGACCCAAAGTCTTTGTGGGGGTGATCCTTTTGTCGGCATCAAGACGGAGCATCCGCTTCAGGAGGTCTATAAACTCTCGTCTATCAGCTTTCTCAGCCAACATGTCTGTCCCCTCCAAATGAGAAGAGAGGTTGACCTGGAATACACAAAATAACAAATGAAAAACCATAACACTAAATGGGTCAAACAAACAGTATGACGTTGTGGTGACGTGATTTCTTGGGTTTGTGTGTGTGGTATTTGTGTACACAGTAAAAACTGTGTCTGAAGCGCAAAAAAGCGCACTTAGGTATTATGCGAGAAATTGCCATGTACCTGCATCATGTCATCCAGGCAGTTGAAGATATACTTCCTGGCCTCCTTGGACTTGATGCCCATCTCCATTTCATGCTCTGAAGGGGTCTGGAAAATAGAAACCATTTATGTTAATCCTTATGTCCCAAAACTATTTCTTATAAACATTAATTGATATGGGTACGATTTAATCAAATTATTTAACCAGAAAGAGCATCAATAGAGATTATATTAACCTTAAGCCTCCACAGTGGGTAGCTGGAGTCAGGGCCTCGATTGAAGAAGCGACTGGTCTTTGTGCCGGCGCTCAGCAAGTACTCTGCAGGCAAGCCTTGAGTCTGAGAAATGTAACGGATCTGTAACAGGAAAAAAAAACATTAAAATTTAAGAATCAGAGTGAGACAAAACAGACAAATGCCACAGATATGAATACATTGAACTGATTAAGCCTATGGTCCAATATCCGCAAAGTTAGCTATGCTCATTCTTTGGTAACTCTTGCTTTATAGCAAAACTAGCCACTCAATTTGAGTTTCTACAAAGCACCTGTATTATTTCTATGACCTGCTACCAACTAAATACCTTAGTATTGTATGCTCTTAATGTCTAATTTTCTTACTATTTTATCATTTCACTGACCTGGCCAGGGGCTACAGGTGGAAAATAGCAATTTGTTAAAACCAGGTACATCTCTCCTTGTTTTCTAACAGGTTAATGTTCTTTGTACATTGTTCCTGTTCAAATAAAGGATGAAATGGACAACTTGCAGCCTCTGTACTATCTCATAGATGAGCCTCAAGCATTTTGGCATTTTTTCATTCCCAGATAAGGCACAACACACTAATGTTAGTACTGACCTGGTCGTATTCAGAGGCTCCAGGGTAGAGAGGCCAGCCCAGAAACAGCTCAGCAATCACACAGCCTAAAGACCACATGTCAATGGCCTCACAGAATGGCAGACCCAAAATGATCTCTGGAGCCCTGGACAGCAAAGAGAAGATTAGAGGACCAGTACAGAGGGAATAGAACTGAGCTTCGATGTTGTGTTATAATAACGTGGCTTATTTGTCATCACTCATTCTCATAAGATTACTTCGAAAGATGCATTTAGATTAACAAAACACTGCTGGATTTCTTGCCACCAACCTGTAGTAGCGAGACTGTAGGTAGGTTGAGCAGACAGCTTTGGACACATGACTCGCTGAGCCAAAGTCAATGACCTTCACCCTGTAGGGCTGTCTAAGGGGGTCGACCAGCATGATGTTCTCAGGCTTCAGGTCTGCATGAATCAGACCCAGGCTTTTTAATTTCAACAGCGCTGTAGCCACCTAAATATACAAAGACACAAATATTAATCCGGGTGAAATAATAAGAATGAAAAACTTATGGTAGCAATAACAAAATGAAAGTAATGACATGTTTTGGTTCAAAAAAGGTTGTATGAATGTCTGCCAGAAAAATTTGCCAACCTGCTGTAAAATGGGTCTGATGTGCCGCAGGGGAAGTGGGCTGAACTTGCTGTGCTTGAGAAAGTCATACAGGTTTTGCTCCAGCATCTCAAACACCAGGCAGGTGTGACCTTTGTGTTGGAAGCATTCATATGAACGCACAAAGTTGTACTCATCCGCGTTCTCTGCACTCAGCCGGTTCAGTATGCCCACCTATTAAAACACAAACAAATAACCCTAGGTAACTCACATACAAGATGCATTCCAATTTAATGGCCTAACAACAACCTGGTAGCATCTGTGAGCCATCTACAGGTAAGGTGGAAGTAAACACAATACTATTATTTTAATTTTATAGTGTAACTTTCCAACACAAAAGGAGCCAATGACACAGAGGAACGCAGTGTCAATAAATTTACTTTGATGTTAAGCTGCCAGTAGATTTCTTCAGAAGTAAACTAAGATATTTTTAGAGAAAAAAAAAAATAATAAAATCAATCTTGAGTCATTCAACTACAATACACTTGGCATATATTGACTGTTGAAAATGTCGGGAGCATTTTAGGGTCATATTTTAATTTCATATGCAACTACTTTACATTTTCAAAGTGCAAATAGGAAAAGGTCATCTGATTAAATTATCATTATTATTTTTTTAAAGGTCAAAATATCGACAAAACATTGAACTGAACAGATTTGCCTGATGTTCAGCATTGACTTCTCGAGTTAGACCTACATACTGTAAATTTCACATATAGCCAAACACACACACTTGAAGCATTGAAGCTGCGGGACGAGAAGCTCTCTGCAAAGCCAACACAGTCAGCTGATACCAGTAACCACTGTACATGCAGGTTTGTTATCAAAGCAGGATACACAAATGTTTTATCAACAAAATTGTGTGTGAATACCTCAATTTGTCCCTGACGAGCATATGATGGATGATTTTTCAGGATCTTGATGGCCACAATTTCATTAGTGCCCCTCTTCCAGCACTTGGCCACTTGTCCAAATGTGCCTCTTCCCAAAAACTCCAGCACTTCATAACTGCAGGACACCGAGCAGAGGATTTCATGCTGAACCAGCTGATAATCCCCTTCACCATTGGAACTGCTGCTCTTGGTGGTTGGAGCTGAGTGGGGTATAGACTGGCCTGTGCCTCCTCCACCACCACCTGTACGGGTGGAGTAAGTTGCTGCAGGAGCTGAGAGCTCCTCTAATATTTGGACACTGCCACACGCGCTCCCACTGCCTTCATTGGTTTCTTCAATCTTTCTTTTCTGCCCGTGCCTGTGCCCCCTCGTTTCAGAGGACGTCTCAGCATGAGCATAAGAGGAAGACATTGCTTGCTCTGCGACACGCCGGCTGGATCCGCGGGGAAGACTACCAGTGCTATCAGCTGCCCGCACCACCACCTGACCTCTGGAGCCGGGTGCTGCAGGCGGGAAGACCAGGGATGGTGCAAAGGGTGGCACAGCCATGGCTGGGGTGAAAGTGTATGCCGTCTGGCCTGCTATGGAGCTGTAAGCTTCAGTGGTGGACACATCCCAAACATTGCTCTCCACTTTCAGCTTCTTAACCCGGCAAAAGGCACTGGAGGAGATGGAGGGAGGAGAGAAGACCTGCAGCTGAGAGCTCATAGCTGAAAAGAGGATAATTGAGAATTAGATAAAAGTAAAAAAAATCTAACAAAAATAAAACCTCCAAAAAAAGAAAAAAAAAATTCTTCAGCTGTTCAAATGATGAAATACACTTTATCTTTGGGTTTTGGACTATTGGTTGGACAAAACATGCAATGGCTCAGAGAAATTGTAATGGGCACCATTTCTTGACATTTCAAAGGCTACGCAGTTAATCAATTAATTACAATAATTGATAATGAAAATAGTTAGCTGCAGGCAGCCTTAAATTATACATTTAGAGCTTTAGTGAAAGCAGGACTTTTTGCAGGATTGTAGTCTGCAAAAGGTTTAGTTCCAATCCAATAACCTTGACATCAACAAAAACATTGACAAACGATTAAATCTGACAACAATATCTACCCACAAGAGTCTGTTGTGAACGTCAAGTGTGCAGTTTGTATTCTGTCCAAAACTTTATATTTTAAAGTGACTGTAAAGTGTTATTTTTTTTCCCAATCCCTGAGGGGCTGCAAATTATTATCAGAAACCAGAAAACACCCCCAAACCCTCTTTTCCCAGACCGGGTTACTGAGTTAAGAAAAGTTACTGCATATGAGAGAATGTCATGTATAGTGTAACAGGACAGAAAAGTATTTCCTGAAGTGGGGCATGTATAATTCCTTTCATAAATGCAAAAGCGAAAGTGATAAGACAGAAGCACATTGATTTCCATGTGAGAGTTATGCATTGGTACTTTCTCTCAGGATCGTATCGTTTCATCTTTTTCCTTGTCTTTATTTCTAAAAGGAAGCTGACTTGTATTTTGGTTGACACCTCTTGTTTCTGTGTGTGGGTGAGGTGTGGAAATCTATTCTGATTTATAGCACTGGTGTTAAACTTTCAAGCAAAAATACAACTCCTCGAAAACAAAAAAAAACCCTTTAACAAATAAAACGTGTATGCCATAGCTTAACTCTACAGATTAAGCCCAGCTCAGGGAGTGATTCTGTGCAGTAACAAGCAAGGTGGACCTGAACCTGATGGATCAGACTCTTAATCTCCAGTTTGGGGTCAGTAGATGTTACCTAAGAGTTGGGAGCTGACAGGGACTTGTTGGGGTGGCAGCTGTGTGATGGACCACAGTGGGAGTCAAGCGGTTTTTAAAAACACCCCACTGACATTAATCATACCGCCACAGTATTGGCCATCGACGTCTCTTTCCCCACTAACACAAACTCACTTTTTTAAGATCGACCCGACGAGGAAACGTTACTTAACTCGCTAAAGCTACAAAAAAAAGCTACCGCGTTAACTTTGTGAAAATATGGCGTTGGATGCTTCGCAGCTCATCGCACACGAATAAAGTTAAGTTTAACGACACAAACTGCCCGAAAAGCATCGGTGAGCACAGAAGCAGCTGTGACATACCGGATTAGGTGTTATTACAGCGTCGTAAAACGTCTTGGTCCGAGGTTTAAATCCCACTGCAGCCTGCCGGAGCGGCGTTATCCGATTAGCTTCCGCCGGCTAACGAGAGATGCTACCTAGGCCTGCATTGTTTCTCCGGTCGATGGCGAGCTCGGCGGCAGGAGGAGGCGTCAAAGTGCCGGGTTTTCACAAGGGAAACACAGAGCTATCATTGCAGTATTAACTTAAATAACATAGCGCTAAAATATATAAACATTTGTTGGTTAAAACATAATAAATTCTATCCTAAAACCGCCGGTCTTGAAGCAGCAAAAATCCACTTTTTCGCCGGAAGCACCACGTCCTTTTATTAGCTGCGGGACTTACGGCATTTCCGGTTACTGCCGTAATTACCGTGGCGGGTGTTGCGCACAGAGAAGGAGCCCCGTTTTATTTGAACTAAATTAAGGAATAATAAGGACTTTGCTGGGGTGAAATGTAGTTCACAACTGGTGTTAGAAACCTGCGCTGTCGAAAGATTTGGTTGAGTCACAGTTGGGGTCGTTTAACACATCAGGGAAAAGGGTAACAGGGAGTTTTACGGTAAAAAAAAAAAGAAAAGAAATTGTAGTGACGTAAGTAGAAGATATCAGTAATTTTCCGGTGGGACAAACATGTTCCATGAATCCTGGGACAAACCAGGGGTCAAACCAGGGGACAAACCAGGGGACAAACCCCAGCGGAAACCTGCAAACACCGAGCAAACCTCACGCAGAAAGATTGTTTCCCATCAACCTGCAGTTGCACTTAATTACGTCAACTCTAGGAACAGGAGACAGCAAACTTACATAGCACTGAGTGTGGATAAACTGATGTTGTTCATTGCTTATGTAGTTGTTATTAATTGCACAGATCAAGTTAAACGCAAAACAGAGAAAAATGAAGCATAATAGTAAAAGTCTGATAGCAAATGGCCAGGTGTTTAAAGGATTTATTAAAGAACTGAGGGAAAAAACTGAGGTTAGGCCTATATGCATTCAATAAACTTAGCCTAAGCCAACATTACAGTTTGTAATAAAAGGTAATGATAATATCCACGGAGATAGAGGAGAGGGCCTCCGGGGAGGATGTATAATATTTGTGAAACAAGGAATACAGTGTAGAGAAGGGAGAGATCTGTAATTTATAATAATTAAAGTATGGACAAAATATATGGTAAGATCAAAAGTGCACACTTTTACTGTCATTGTAGGCTTTCATTAGGAATTTTGGATTAAATTAGAAATTTAGAAGGAACAGTTATTTGCTTTGGAAGTTTTAATGCACATGATACATTATTGGGGCGACTGTAATGATAAGAATGGTGATTGAAGAAGGAATTGATAATAATTTAGTATGCTTTAATGATGGAAGTCATAATTAATATTAGGAATCTTACATAATCAGAAATCGATCTTACTATAGTGTCAAAAGTCTTAGCAGGAAATTCTTCTTGCAAAATTGTTAAAGAAACAACAGAAGGAAGTGACTTTGCACTATCCTATTCTAACTGAAGTGGGATTAAGTTTAAAAGAATGTGATACAGGATAGATGGTCTTTCAACAGAGTGGATTGCGAAAAATAACTATGGAACCCTGACTAATTATGTAAAAAAATAAATAACAAAAAATAAATAAATTAGCACAAACTGAAAGAGAATTTAAATCGGGGACCATTGTGGATGAATTAAGACAAAATGGTTCTTTTTGATGACTGTTGTTGACATATTTGTTTATGAACATGGCTTCTTATAATAAGTAAAGTATATTTGGAATTTGGTTGTCATTTTGGATCTTTTTTATTACATTAATGGCTTATAATCTACTTCCATTGACATATCCTGTTACCTTCAAACTGTCACAAATGTGTAAAAATGGCACAAATACATATTCATAATGTCGTCTTAGACAGTGTGGCTTTTGATCAGGGTTTAGCTGGAGCTCATGGTTGTTGTCAGCTTCTATATACTGGCCTTCCCTCTGATTCACTGTGTACAACTAATGCTTCTCCACTTTAAGCACATCCTCCAGGTTCTCTTTGATTTCTGCACCCAAACCTTCAAATGCCCCTTGTCCTGAAAGTGGGCATTTTAAAGGGATAGTTTGGATTTTTTGAAATTGGGTTGAATGAGGTACTTATCTGTAGTGAGCGTATGTCCTACAGTAGATGACAGTTAACGCGCCCCCAGTTTCAATAAAAATCAGGTTAAGTGTATGCTATATTTAGAATATTTTGACCGCTGTACCTTGCCATAAGAAACAATGAAAACCTCGCCGCACAGTGGGAAACATAACCTGCAACGGGACATGCTGGTGTTCTCCCTTGTAGACCTCGGTCGGAAGACTTCCACCAAAACGGTTAAAATTACTTGCAATTGGTTAGTTTCTCGGGGGCAGGATTACTAAAAATGACATTGGTGACTGAATATTTTCCCATTGTCCTTTGCTATTTACAGTAACACCCTGTAAACACAGTTTCACAGTATAAACACTGTTCATATTAAAGTGAATTACTGTTCAGCTCACAAAAATCAGTTACAGTGTACACACACACACAAACTGATGTCCCTTGAACTTTGCCTTTTATGTGGATAATAAAAATAAACATAAAAAAGTATCAATGGATCTAGAAATTCATATTCTTCATTGATTTTTTCTGTAGTGATTTTTTATTCCACTGACATATGTTATTCTCTACAGAAGCGTTCTTACCTAAATAAATTTAACCAGCACTATGTCAATTTGTGTTTAACACTTTCAACTTCTACCTCTGACAGCAAATTATATATTAAAAACCATACATGAAAACAGAAATGTTGTCCAATTGCCTAATTTGATTTATTTTGAATTTACGGGGAAACCGGAGTATCCCGGAGAAAACCCGTAAAGATGTGAGAAGAACACAGAAAGGAGCAGGGGCCGGGAGTTGAATCCTCACTTCCTTAGACTGAAGCTTCAACGCAGCCCAAACTCCCCTCTGGTCAACTCAGATGGTGCTTAAGTCCGTCCAGTTGTTCTTCCAGCAGGACTTCAGCTCTCATCCTCGTTCGGTTCTTCCTGGGCTTTGATGTTTTTGGCCCAAACGTCCTAATTCAGGAGCCTGTTGTTCAGCTCACAAATGGTCAGCGGTCTCATAGATGATTTGATGTTTAAATGCTCGTTGCCTAAAACACTTTTGTCATCTATGGGATTTTTTTGTTTCTTGTCTTTTTTTTTCTTCACATAAACAAATTTTGACTACGTTGACTTACAAACACAAAGTACATGCAGTAGATGAAAACAATGAAATTCAGGATGCTGTATCTGTTCATAGCAAATCCTTAGACACTACAGCCGTGCTGCCGGGAACGTCGGCTCGCACGGCTGTCCTTGAAGCGGAGTCATTTAGCGCTGCTCTTCTGCTTTCAGCTTGCGCTTCTCATCCTTCTTCTGTCTATAGTCCTGATATTTCTCAACCCAATATCCAATTTTCAGTTTCTCCTGCAGCCACTCCAGGGTCTTCTTTGGTTTGGGCGAATGAGTCTTTTCTTCAGGTTTGGGGGCTGGTTTTGCAGAAAAGAGGAGATAGGTGGAGCTGTTTGGGTGGAGCTTCTGTTTGACAGGCACGCTGTTCATTTTTTGCTCTACAACCCAGTTGTTGTGCAGGGTTTTCTTTTTGCCCTGGTCCTTTGCCTTCAGGTCAGAGGTGAGGGGCTCTGGGCTGATTTTAACTCCTGCTGTGTGGACACAGCAGAGCTCAGCCTCCTCTTCTGTTTTCTGAGCACTTAAAGTGTACCTGGGCTCGTCCACCATCATCACCTTTTCCCACTGAAGCTTTTCTCTCTTCAGTTGCTCTTGCTCAACTTTCTTCAGGGCCTGTTGTTCATTTGCCCTCCTCTCTTTCTCCTCTCTCTGCTCCAGGCTTCCCCAACTTTCTGTGGCCGTTTGTATCTCCTCTCTCTCCATCTCGATCTTCTCCACGGTCTCCAGTGCGACTCTGTGTCTGCGATCCATCTCCATGGCTTTGAGCTCTGCATACATTTGTTCTCTGACCTCCTTCTTCCTCTCCTCCGAGGTCAGTTTCCGAACGTTTTGCAGAAGCTCCATTTCAGTAACGAGCGAACTTTCTTTTCTTGCGATCATCTTTGTGTGTTGTTTGTGTTTCTCTGTTCGAGTACGTTGTCAAAGTGTGAAGTTTTCACTTTCGCAGGGTTCTAATAGAGAATCTGCGCTTTGAACTCTGACATCAGATTCTGAGATATGTAATGTGATGTCACAATAACATGGACGATCTTCCTAAAGTCTCTGAAAATACCCTGAGGATATCATTGGGGTTATTTGACATTGAACAAGAGATTTTAAAAGGATAGTTTGGATGTTTTCCCACTGGGGTTGAATGAGGTACTTATCTGTAGTGAGTGTATGTCCTACAGTAGATGACAGTTAGCGCGTCCCCAGTTTGGAGAAGCTGACAGCTGTCCCTGCACGGACGCTCAGCAACGTACTGCTGTGGATGGGGTCAGCAGCAGAAATTATTTTAGCCACGTTAAAAAAGGCCCCTCTAAATAAATCAATATCAGCTTAAGTGTACGCTATATTTAGAATATTTTGACTGCTTTACCTCGCCATCAGAAACAATAAAAACCTTGACGTACAGTTGGCAGCATAACCTGCACCAGGTCATGCTGGAGTTTTCCCTTGTGGACCTCGGTCGGAGTAGTGTAGCAGCACTGTGCGCACAACTCTCAACTCTAGTTCATCACAACAAAACCAAGCGGTAACCTCCAGGGCCGAAAAATAAAGCCAATGAGTAAGTGGCAAAAACTGCAGTTCAGTCAGGACCACTATGAAAAAAATACTTGATCTACATGCAGTAGATATATTTGCAGTTGTATGTATTCATCAGCTGATCCATCAGCTGATGTGGCTCCTGGATTGCAATGGTCAGCTGATGTAGCTGGGATATTGAGCTGAGCTTGACTCCGTGGCCTGCCTGAACTAACACGATGCTCAATTTTTTGGATCTGCCATTGAGGCTGGCTCCAAAAGCGAGTCAATCATCAGCATTTAGGTCCGCCTCAGGATCAGTTTTAGCAATTTTGGGGTTCCTTATCTTTCCATACAGCAACATCATCAGATTTTTTCATAACAGAAAAATTACAACTAATTAACTATTTTTAAAATCTTGAATTGAGTACATATATTGGAGAGTTTCTACATTTACATGGTATGTTTTGATGCATTTAAACCTTTTTTTATCTGAAATAAATGCAGTCAGACAGAAAATGTAGACATCACGTCATAGACCCACTTAAAGTTTTTCTTGAGTTTCTCCTATTCTCTTTTGTTTTTTTACTACCACTTCCACCAAAAACGCTTAGAAATGCTTGTAAAAAACATTAGTTAATGAATATTTTCCCATTGTCCTTTGCTATTTACAGTAACACCCTGTAAACACAGTTTCACAGTATAAACACTGTTCATATTAAAGTGAAATTATGTTCAACTTATAAGAACGGTTACAGTGTACACACACACACACAAACTGATGTCCCTTGAACTTTGCCTTTTATGTGGATAATAAAAATAAACATAAAAAAGTATCAATGGATCTAGAAATTCATATTCTTCATTGATTTTTTTTGTAGTGATTTTTTATTCCACTGACATATGTTATTCTCTACAGAAGCGTTCTTACCTAAATAAATTTAACCAGCACTATGTCAATTTGTGTTTAACACTTTCAACTTCTACCTCTGACAGCAAATTATATATTAAAAACCATACATGAAAACAGAAATGTTGTCCAATTGCCTAATTTGATTTATTTTGAATTTACGGGGGAAACCGGAGTATCCCGGAGAAAACCCGTAAAGATGTGAGAAGAACACAGAAAGGAGCAGGGGCCGGGAGTTGAATCCTCACTTCCTTAGACTGAAGCTTCAACGCAGCCCAAACTCCCCTCTGGTCAACTCAGATGGTGCTTAAGTCCGTCCAGTTGTTCTTCCAGCAGGACTTCAGCTCTCATCCTCGTTCGGTTCTTCCTGGGCTTTGATGTTTTTGGCCCAAACGTCCTAATTCAGGAGCCTGTTGTTCAGCTCACAAATGGTCAGTGGTCTCATAGATGATTTGATGTTTAAATGCTCTTTGCCTAAAACACTTTTGTCATCTATGGGATTTTTTTGTTTCTTGTCTTTTTTTTTCTTCACATAAACAAATTTTGACTACGTTGACTTACAAACACAAAGTACATGCAGTAGATGAAAACAATGAAATTCAGGATGCTGTATCTGTTCATAGCAAATCCTTAGACACTACAGCCGTGCTGCCGGGAACGTCGGCTCGCACGGCTGTCCTTGAAGCGGAGTCATTTAGCGCTGCTCTTCTGCTTTCAGCTTGCGCTTCTCATCCTTCTTCTGTCTGTAGTCCTGATATTTCTCAACCCAATATCCAATTTTCAGTTTCTCCTGCAGCCACTCCAGGGTCTTCTTTGGTTTGGGCGAATGAGTCTTTTCTTCAGGTTTGGGGGCTGGTTTTGCAGAAAAGAGGAGATAGGTGGAGCTGTTTGGGTGGAGCTTCTGTTTGACAGGCACGCTGTTCATTTTTTGCTCTACAACCCAGTTGTTGTGCAGGGTTTTCTTTTTGCCCTGGTCCTTTGCCTTCAGGTCAGAGGTGAGGGGCTCTGGGCTGATTTTAACTCCTGCTGTGTGGACACAGCAGAGCTCAGCCTCCTCTTCTGTTTTCTGAGCACTTAAAGTGTACCTGGGCTCGTCCACCATCATCACCTTTTCCCACTGAAGCTTTTCTCTCTTCAGTTGCTCTTGCTCAACTTTCTTCAGGGCCTGTTGTTCATTTGCCCTCCTCTCTTTCTCCTCTCTCTGCTCCAAGCTTCCCCAACTTTCTGTGGCCGTTTGTATCTCCTCTCTCTCCATCCTGCTCTTCTCCACGGTCTCCAGTGCGACTCTGTGTCTGCGATCCATCTCCATGGCTTTGAGCTCTGCATACATTTGTTCTCTGACCTCCTTCTTCCTCTCCTCCGAGGTCAGTTTCTGTCCGTTTTGCAGAAGCTCCATTTCAGTAACGAGCGAACTTTCTTTTCTTGCGATCATCTTTGTGTGTTGTTTGTGTTTCTCTGTTCGAGTACGTTGTCAAAGTGTGAAGTTTTCACTTTCGCAGGGTTCTAATAGAGAATCTGCGCTTTGAACTCTGACATCAGATTCTGAGGTATGTAATGTGATGTCACAATAACATGGACGATCTTCCTAAAGTTTCTGAAAATACCCTGAGGATATCATTGGAGTTATTTGACATTGAACAAGAGATTTTAAAAGGATAGTTTGGATGTTTTCCCACTGGGGTTGAATGAGGTACTTATCTGTAGTGAGTGTATGTCCTACAGTAGATGACAGTGAGCGCGTCCCCAGTTTGGAGAAGCTGACAGCTGTCCCTGCACGGACGCTCAGCAACGTACTGCTGTGGATGGGGTCAGCAGCAGAAATTATTTTAGCCATGTTAAAAACAGTCCCCCTAAATAAATCAATATCAGCTTAAGTGTACGCTATATTTAGAATATTCTGACTGCTTTACCTCGTCATCAGAAACAATAAAAACCTTGACGTACAGTTGGCAGCATAACCTGCACCAGGTCATGCTGGAGTTTTCCCTTGTGGACCTCGGTCGGAGTAGTGTAGCAGCACTGTGCGCACAACTCTCAACTCTAGTTCATCACAACAAAACCAAGCGATAACCTCCAGGGCCGAAAAATAAAGCCAATGAGTAAGTGGCAAAAACTGCAGTTCAGTCAGGACCACTATGAAACAAATACTTGATCTACATGCAGTAGATATATTTGCAGTTGTATGTATTCATCAGCTGATCCATCAGCTGATGTGGCTCCTGGATTGCAATGGTCAGCTGATGTAGCTGGGATATTGAGCTGAGCTTGACTCCGTGGCCTGCCTGAACTAACGCGATGCTCAATTTCTTCGATCTGCCATTGAGGCTGGCTCCAAAAGCGAGTCAATCATCAGCATTTAGGTCCGCCTCAGGATCAGTTTTAGCAATTTTGGGGTTCCTTAGCTTTCCATACAGCACCATCATCAGATTTTTACATAACAGAAAAATTACAACTAATTAACTATTTTTAAAATCTTGAATTGAGTACATATATTGGAGAGTTTCTACATTTACATGGTATGTTTTGATGCATTTAAACCTTTTTTTATCTTAAATAAATGCAGTCTGACAGAAAATGTAGACATCACGTCATAGACCCACTTAAAGTTTTTCTTGAGTTTCTTCTATTCTCTTTTGTTTTTTTACTACCACTTCCACCAAAACGCTTAGAAATGCTTGTAAAAAACATTAGTTAATGAATATTTTCCCATTGTCCTTTGCTATTTACAGTAACACCCTGTAAACACAGTTTCACAGTATAAACACTGTTCATATTAAAGTGAAATTATGTTCAACTTATAAAAACGGTTACAGTGTACACACACACACACAAACTGATGTCCCTTGAACTTTGCCTTTTATGTGGATAATAAAAATAAACATAAAAAAGTATCAATGGATCTAGAAATTCATATTCTTCATTGATTTTTTCTGTAGTGATTTTTTATTCCACTGACATATGTTATTCTCTACAGAAGCGTTCTTACCTAAATAAATTTAACCAGCACTATGTCAATTTGTGTTTAACACTTTCAACTTCTACCTCTGACAGCAAATTATATATTAAAAACCATACAGGAAAACAGAAATGTTGTCCAATTGCCTAATTTGATTTATTTTGAATTTACGGGGAAACCGGAGTATCCCGGAGAAAACCCGTAAAGATGTGAGAAGAACACAGAAAGGAGCAGGGGCCGGGAGTTGAATCCTCACTTCCTTAGACTGAAGCTTCAACGCAGCCCAAACTCCCCTCTGGTCAACTCAGATGGTGCTTAAGTCCGTCCAGTTGTTCTTCCAGCAGGACTTCAGCTCTCATCCTCGTTCGGTTCTTCCTGGGCTTTGATGTTTTTAGCCCAAACGTCCTAATTCAGGAGCCTGTTGTTCAGCTCACAAATGGTCAGTGGTCTCATAGATGATTTGATGTTTAAATGCTCGTTGCCTAAAACACTTTTGTCATCTATGGGATTTTTTTGTTTCTTGTCTTTTTTTTCTTCACATAAACAAATTTTGACTACGTTGACTTACAAACACAAAGTACATGCAGTAGATGAAAACAATGAAATTCAGGATGCTGTATCTGTTCATAGCAAATCCTTAGACACTACAGCCGTGCTGCCGGGAACGTCGGCTCGCACGGCTGTCCTTGAAGCGGAGTCATTTAGCGCTGCTCTTCTGCTTTCAGCTTGCGCTTCTCATCCTTCTTCTGTCTATAGTCCTGATATTTCTCAACCCAATATCCAATTTTCAGTTTCTCCTGCAGCCACTCCAGGGTCTTCTTTGGTTTGGGCGACTGAGTCTTTTCTTCAGGTTTGGGGGCTGGTTTTGCAGAAAAGAGGAGATAGGTGGAGCTGTTTGGGTGGAGCTTCTGTTTGACAGGCACGCTGTTCATTTTTTGCTCTACAACCCAGTTGTTGTGCAGGGTTTTCTTTTTGCCCTGGTCCTTTGCCTTCAGGTCAGAGGTGAGGGGCTCTGGGCTGATTTTAACTCCTGCTGTGTGGACACAGCAGAGCTCAGCCTCCTCTTCTGTTTTCTGAGCACTTAAAGTGTACCTGGGCTCGTCCACCATCATCACCTTTTCCCACTGAAGCTTTTCTCTCTTCAGTTGCTCTTGCTCAACTTTCTTTAGGGCCTGTTGTTCATTTGCCCTCCTCTCTTTCTCCTCTCTCTGCTCCAGGCTTCCCCAACTTTCTGTGGCCATTTGTCTCTCCTCGCTCTTCTCCATGGTCTCCAGTGCGACTCTGTGTCTGCGATCCATCTCCATGGCTTTGAGCTCTGCATACATTTGTTCTCTGACCTCCTTCTTCCTCTCCTCCGAGGTCAGTTTCCGAACGTTTTGCAGAAGCTCCATTTCAGTAACGAGCGAACTTTCTTTTCTTGCGATCATCTTTGTGTGTTGTTTGTGTTTCTCTGTTCGAGTACGTTGTCAAAGTGTGAAGTTTTCACTTTCGCAGGGTTCTAATAGAGAATCTGCGCTTTGAACTCTGACATCAGATTCTGAGATATGTAATGTGATGTCACAATAACATGGACGATCTTCCTAAAGTTTCTGAAAATACCCTGAGGATATCATTGGGGTTATTTGACATTGAACATGAGACTTTAAAAGGATAGTTTGGATTTTTTCCCACTGGGGTTGAATGAGGTACTTATCTGTAGTGAGTGTATGTCCTACAGTAGATGACAGTGAGCGCGTCCCCAGTTTGGAGAAGCTGACAGCTGTCCCTGCACGGACGCTCAGCAACGTACTGCTGTGGATGGGGTCAGCAGCAGAAATTATTTTTGCCACGTTAAAAAAGGCCCCTCTAAATAAATCAATATCACCTTAAGTGTATGTTACATTTAGAATATTTTGACTGTTGTGGTTGTGACGCGGCTTGCAGAGGAAGCAGCCAGGATAGGCGGCTGAAGCAGCTTAAATAGGGCGCCCTGAATGAGATCGCCAATAGATGCGTGGAAGGGAATCAGCTGATCCATCAGCTGATGTGGCTCCTGGATTGCAATGGTCAGCTGATGTAGCTGGGATATTGAGCTGAGCTTGACTCCGTGGCCTGTCTGCACTAACACGATGCTCAATTTTTTGGATCTGCCATTGAGGCTGGCTCCAAAAGCGAGTCACTCATCAGCATTTAGGTCCGCCTCAGGATCAGTTTTAGCAATTTTGGGGTTCCTTAGCTTTCCATACAGCACCATCATCAGGTTTTTACATAACAGAAAAATTACAACTAATTAACTATTTTTAAAATCTTGAATTGAGTACATATATTGGAGAGTTTCTACATTTACATGGTATGTTTTGATGCATTTAAACCTTTTTTTATCTGAAATAAATGCAGTCGGACAGAAAATGTAGACATCACGTCATAGACCCACTTAAAGTTTTTCTTGAGTTTCTTCTATTCTTTTTTCTTTTTACTACCACTTCCACCAAAACGCTTAGAAATGCTTGTAAAAAACATTAGTTACTGAACATTTTCCCATTGTCCTTTGCTATTTACAGTAACACCCTGTAAACACAGTTTCACAGTATAAACACTGTTCATATTAAAGTGAAATTATGTTCAATTTATAAAAACGGTTACAGTGTACACGCACGCACACAAACTGATGTCCCTTGAACTTTGCCTTTTATGTGGATAATAAAAATAAACATAAAAAAGTTTCAATGGATCTAGAAATGCATATTCTTCATTGATTTTTTCTGTAGTGATTTTTTATTCCACTGAAATAGGTTATTCTCTACAGAAGCGTTCTTACCTAAATAAATTTAACCAGCACTATGTCAATTTGTGTTTAACACTTTCAACTGCGTCCACCTCTGACAGCAAATTATATATTAAAAACCATACATGAAAACAGAAATGTTGTCCAATTGCCTAATTTGATTTATTTTGAATTTACGGGGAAACCGGAGTATCCCGGAGAAAACCCGTAAAGATGTGAGAAGAACACAGAAAGGAGCAGGGGCCGGGAGTTGAATCCTCACTTCCTTAGACTGAAGCTTCAACGCAGCCCAAACTCCCCTCTGGTCAACTCAGATGCTGCTTAAGTCCGTCCAGTTGTTCTTCCAGCAGGACCTCAGCTCTCATCCTCGTTCGGTTCTTCCTGGGCTTTGATGTTTTTAGCCCAATCGTCCTAATTCAGGAGCCTGTTGTTCAGCTCACAAATGGTCAGTGGTCTCATAGATGATTTGATGTTTAAATGCTCGTTGCCTAAAACACTTTTGTCATCTATGGGATTTTTTTGTTTCTTGTCTTTTTTTTTCTTCACATAAACAAATTTTGACTACGTTGACTTACAAACACAAAGTACATGCAGTAGATGAAAACAATGAAATTCAGGATGCTGTATCTGTTCATAGCAAATCCTTAGACACTACAGGCGTGCTGCCGGGAACGTCGGCTCGCACGGCTGTCCTTGAAGCGGAGTCATTTAGCGCTGCTCTTCTGCTTTCAGCTTGCGCTTCTCATCCTTCTTCTGTCTATAGTCCTGATATTTCTCAACCCAATATCCAATTTTCAGTTTCTCCTGCAGCCACTCCAGGGTCTTCTTTGGTTTGGGCGAATGAGTCTTTTCTTCAGGTTTGGGGGCTGGTTTTGCAGAAAAGAGGAGATAGGTGGAGCTGTTTGGGTGGAGCTTCTGTTTGACAGGCACGCTGTTCATTTTTTGCTCTACAACCCAGTTGTTGTGCAGGGTTTTCTTTTTGCCCTGGTCCTTTGCCTTCAGGTCAGAGGTGAGGGGCTCTGGGCTGATTTTAACTCCTGCTGTGTGGACACAGCAGAGCTCAGCCTCCTCTTCTGTTTTCTGAGCACTTAAAGTGTACCTGGGCTCGTCCACCATCATCACCTTTTCCCACTGAAGCTTTTCTCTCTTCAGTTGCTCTTGCTCAACTTTCTTTAGGGCCTGTTGTTCATTTGCCCTCCTCTCTTTCTCCTCTCTCTGCTCCAAGCTTCCCCAACTTTCTGTGGCCGTTTGTATCTCCTCTCTCTCCATCCTGCTCTTCTCCATGGTCTCCAGTGCGACTCTGTGTCTGCGATCCATCTCCATGGCTTTGAGCTCTGCATACATTTGTTCTCTGACCTCCTTCTTCCTCTCCTCCGAGGTCAGTTTCCGAACGTTTTGCAGAAGCTCCATTTCAGTAACGAGCGAACTTTCTTTTCTTGCGATCATCTTTGTGTGTTGTTTGTGTTTCTCTGTTCGAGTACGTTGTCAAAGTGTGAAGTTTTCACTTTCGCAGGGTTCTAATAGAGAATCTGCGCTTTGAACTCTGACATCAGATTCTGAGATATGTAATGTGATGTCACAATAACATGGACGATCTTCCTAAAGTTTCTGAAAATACCCTGAGGATATCATTGGGGTTATTTGACATTGAACATGAGACTTTAAAAGGATAGTTTGGATTTTTTCCCACTGGGGTTGAATGAGGTACTTATCTGTAGTGAGTGTATGTCCTACAGTAGATGACAGTGAGCGCGTCCTCAGCTTGGAGAAGCTGACAGCTGTCCCTGCACGGACGCTCAGCAACGTACTGCTGTGGATGGGGTCAGCAGCAGAAATTATTTTTGCCACGTTAAAAAAGGCCCCTCTAAATAAATCAATATCACCTTAAGTGTATGTTACATTTAGAATATTTTGACTGTTGTGGTTGTGACGCGGCTTGCAGAGGAAGCAGCCAGGATAGGCGGCTGAAGTAGCTTAAATAGGGCGCCCTGAATGAGATCGCCAATAGATGCGTGGAAGGGAATCAGCTGATCCATCAGCTGATGTGGCTCCTGGATTGCAATGGTCAGCTGATGTAGCTGGGATATTGAGCTGAGCTTGACTCCGTGGCCTGCCTGAACTAACACGATGCTCAATTTTTTGGATCTGCCATTGAGGCTGGCTCCAAAAGCGAGTCAATCATCAGCATTTAGGTCCGCCTCAGGATCAGTTTTAGCAATTTTGGGGTTCCTTAGCTTTCCATACAGCACCATCATCAGATTTTTACATAACAGAAAAATTACAACTAATTAACTATTTTTAAAATCTTGAATTGAGTACATATATTGGAGAGTTTCTACATTTACATGGTATGTTTTGATGCATTTAAACCTTTTTTTATCTGAAATAAATGCAGTCGGACAGAAAATGTAGACATCACGTCATAGACCCACTTAAAGTTTTTCTTGAGTTTCTTCTATTCTCTTTTGTTTTTTTACTACCACTTCCACCAAAACGCTTAGAAATGCTTGTAAAAAACATTAGTTAATGAATATTTTCCCATTGTCCTTTGCTATTTACAGTAACACCCTGTAAACACAGTTTCACAGTATAAACACTGTTCATATTAAAGTGAAATTATGTTCAACTTATAAAAACGGTTACAGTGTACACACACACACACAAACTGATGTCCCTTGAACTTTGTCTTTTATGTGGATAATAAAAATAAACATAAAAAAGTATCAATGGATCTAGAAATTCATATTCTTCATTGATTTTTTCTGTAGTGATTTTTTATTCCACTGACATATGTTATTCTCTACAGAAGCGTTCTTACCTAAATAAATTTAACCAGCACTATGTCAATTTGTGTTTAACACTTTCAACTTCTACCTCTGACAGCAAATTATATATTAAAAACCATACATGAAAACAGAAATGTTGTCCAATTGCCTAATTTGATTTATTTTGAATTTACGGGGAAACCGGAGTATCCCGGAGAAAACCCGTAAAGATGTGAGAAGAACACAGAAAGGAGCAGGGGCCGGGAGTTGAATCCTCACTTCCTTAGACTGAAGCTTCAACGCAGCCCAAACTCCCCTCTGGTCAACTCAGATGGTGCTTAAGTCCGTCCAGTTGTTCTTCCAGCAGGACTTCAGCTCTCATCCTCGTTCGGTTCTTCCTGGGCTTTGATGTTTTTAGCCCAAACGTCCTAATTCAGGAGCCTGTTGTTCAGCTCACAAATGGTCAGTGGTCTCATAGATGATTTGATGTTTAAATGCTCGTTGCCTAAAACACTTTTGTCATCTATGGGATTTTTTTGTTTCTTGTCTTTTTTTTTCTTCACATAAACAAATTTTGACTACGTTGACTTACAAACACAAAGTACATGCAGTAGATGAAAACAATGAAATTCAGGATGCTGTATCTGTTCATAGCAAATCCTTAAACACTACAGCCGTGCTGCCGGGAACGTCGGCTCGCACGGCTGTCCTTGAAGCGGAGTCATTTAGCGCTGCTCTTCTGCTTTCAGCTTGCGCTTCTCATCCTTCTTCTGTCTATAGTCCTGATATTTCTCAACCCAATATCCAATTTTCAGTTTCTCCTGCAGCCACTCCAGGGTCTTCTTTGGTTTGGGCGAATGAGTCTTTTCTTCAGGTTTGGGGGCTGGTTTTGCAGAAAAGAGGAGATAGGTGGAGCTGTTTGGGTGGAGCTTCTGTTTGACAGGCACGCTGTTCATTTTTTGCTCTACAACCCAGTTGTTGTGCAGGGTTTTCTTTTTGCCCTGGTCCTTTGCCTTCAGGTCAGAGGTGAGGGGCTCTGGGCTGATTTTAACTCCTGCTGTGTGGACACAGCAGAGCTCAGCCTCCTCTTCTGTTTTCTGAGCACTTAAAGTGTACCTGGGCTCGTCCACCATCATCACCTTTTCCCACTGAAGCTTTTCTCTCTTCAGTTGCTCTTGCTCAACTTTCTTTAGGGCCTGTTGTTCATTTGCCCTCCTCTCTTTCTCCTCTCTCTGCTCCAAGCTTCCCCAACTTTCTGTGGCCGTTTGTATCTCCTCTCTCTCCATCTCGCTCTTCTCCACGGTCTCCAGTGCGACTCTGTGTCTGCGATCCATCTCCATGGCTTTGAGCTCTGCATACATTTGTTCTCTGACCTCCTTCTTCCTCTCCTCCGAGGTCAGTTTCCGAACGTTTTGCAGAAGCTCCATTTCAGTAACGAGCGAACTTTCTTTTCTTGCGATCATCTTTGTGTGTTGTTTGTGTTTCTCTGTTCGAGTACGTTGTCAAAGTGTGAAGTTTTCACTTTCGCAGGGTTCTAATAGAGAATCTGCGCTTTGAACTCTGACATCAGATTCTGAGGTATGTAATGTGATGTCACAATAACATGGACGATCTTCCTAAAGTTTCTGAAAATACCCTGAGGATATCATTGGGGTTATTTGACATTGAACATGAAACTTTAAAAGGATAGTTTGGATTTTTTCCCACTGGGGTTGAATGAGGTACTTATCTGTAGTGAGTGTATGTCCTACAGTAGATGACAGTGAGCGCGTCCCCAGCTTGGAGATGCTGACAGCTGTCCCTGCACGGACGCTCAGCAACGTAATGCTGTGGATGGGGTCAGCAGCAGAAATTATTTTTGCAACGTTAAAAAAGGCCCCTCTAAATAAATCAATATCACCTTAAGTGTATGTTACATTTAGAATATTTTGACTGTTGTGGTTGTGACGCGGCTTGCAGAGGAAGCAGCCAGGATAGGCGGCTGAAGCAGCTTAAATAGGGCGCCCTGAATGAGATCGCCAATAGATGCGTGGAAGGGAATCAGCTGATCCATCAGCTGATGTGGCTCCTGGATTGCAATGGTCAGCTGATGTAGCTGGGATATTGAGCTGAGCTTGACTACGTGGCCTGCCTGAACTAACACGATGCTCAATTTTTTGGATCTGCCATTGAGGCTGGCTCCAAAAGCGAGTCAATCATCAGCATTTAGGTCCGCCTCAGGATCAGTTTTAGCAATTTTGGGGTTCCTTAGCTTTCCATACAGCACCATCATCAGATTTTTACATAACAGAAAAATTACAACTAATTAACTATTTTTAAAATCTTGAATTGAGTACATATATTGGAGAGTTTCTACATTTACATGGTATGTTTTGATGCATTTAAACCTTTTTTTATCTGAAATAAATGCAGTCGGACAGAAAATGTAGACATCACGTCATAGACCCACTTAAAGTTTTTCTTGAGTTTCTTCTATTCTTTTTTCTTTTTACTACCACTTCCACCAAAACGCTTAGAAATGCTTGTAAAAAACATTAGTTACTGAATATTTTCCCATTGTCCTTTGCTATTTACAGTAACACCCTGTAAACACAGTTTCACAGTATAAACACTGTTCATATTAAAGTGAATTACTGTTCAGCTCACAAAAATCAGTTACAGTGTACACACACACACAAACTGATGTCCCTTGAACTTTGCCTTTTATGTGGATAATAAAAATAAACATAAAAAAGTATCAATGGATCTAGAAATTCATATTCTTCATTGATTTTTTCTGTAGTGATTTTTTATTCCACTGACATATGTTATTCTCTACAGAAGCGTTCTTACCTAAATAAATTTAACCAGCACTATGTCAATTTGTGTTTAACACTTTCAACTTCTACCTCTGACAGCAAATTATATATTAAAAACCATACATGAAAACAGAAATGTTGTCCAATTGCCTAATTTGATTTATTTTGAATTTACGGGGAAACCGGAGTATCCCGGAGAAAACCCGTAAAGATGTGAGAAGAACACAGAAAGGAGCAGGGGCCGGGAGTTGAATCCTCACTTCCTTAGACTGAAGCTTCAACGCAGCCCAAACTCCCCTCTGGTCAACTCAGATGGTGCTTAAGTCCGTCCAGTTGTTCTTCCAGCAGGACTTCAGCTCTCATCCTCGTTCGGTTCTTCCTGGGCTTTGATGTTTTTAGCCCAAACGTCCTAATTCAGGAGCCTGTTGTTCAGCTCACAAATGGTCAGTGGTCTCATAGATGATTTGATGTTTAAATGCTCGTTGCCTAAAACACTTTTGTCATCTATGGGATTTTTTTGTTTCTTGTCTTTTTTTTCTTCACATAAACAAATTTTGACTACGTTGACTTACAAACACAAAGTACATGCAGTAGATGAAAACAATGAAATTCAGGATGCTGTATCTGTTCATAGCAAATCCTTAGACACTACAGCCGTGCTGCCGGGAACGTCGGCTCGCACGGCTGTCCTTGAAGCGGAGTCATTTAGCGCTGCTCTTCTGCTTTCAGCTTGCGCTTCTCATCCTTCTTCTGTCTATAGTCCTGATATTTCTCAACCCAATATCCAATTTTCAGTTTCTCCTGCAGCCACTCCAGGGTCTTCTTTGGTTTGGGCGACTGAGTCTTTTCTTCAGGTTTGGGGGCTGGTTTTGCAGAAAAGAGGAGATAGGTGGAGCTGTTTGGGTGGAGCTTCTGTTTGACAGGCACGCTGTTCATTTTTTGCTCTACAACCCAGTTGTTGTGCAGGGTTTTCTTTTTGCCCTGGTCCTTTGCCTTCAGGTCAGAGGTGAGGGGCTCTGGGCTGATTTTAACTCCTGCTGTGTGGACACAGCAGAGCTCAGCCTCCTCTTCTGTTTTCTGAGCACTTAAAGTGTACCTGGGCTCGTCCACCATCATCACCTTTTCCCACTGAAGCTTTTCTCTCTTCAGTTGCTCTTGCTCAACTTTCTTTAGGGCCTGTTGTTCATTTGCCCTCCTCTCTTTCTCCTCTCTCTGCTCCAAGCTTCCCCAACTTTCTGTGGCCGTTTGTATCTCCTCTCTCTCCATCCTGCTCTTCTCCACGGTCTCCAGTGCGACTCTGTGTCTGCGATCCATCTCCATGGCTTTGAGCTCTGCATACATTTGTTCTCTGACCTCCTTCTTCCTCTCCTCCGAGGTCAGTTTCCGAACGTTTTGCAGAAGCTCCATTTCAGTAACGAGCGAACTTTCTTTTCTTGCGATCATCTTTGTGTGTTGTTTGTGTTTCTCTGTTCGAGTACGTTGTCAAAGTGTGAAGTTTTCACTTTCGCAGGGTTCTAATAGAGAATCTGCGCTTTGAACTCTGACATCAGATTCTGAGATATGTAATGTGATGTCACAATAACATGGACAATCTTCCTAAATTTTCTGAAAATACCCTGAGGATATCATTGGGGTTATTTGACATTGAACATGAGACTTTAAAAGGATAGTTTGGATTTTTTCCCACTGGGGTTGAATGAGGTACTTATCTGTAGTGAGTGTATGTCCTACAGTAGATGACAGTGAGCGCGTCCCCAGCTTGGAGAAGCTGACAGCTGTCCCTGCACGGACGCTCAGCAACGTACTGCTGTGGATGGGGTCAGCAGCAGAAATTATTTTTGCCACGTTAAAAAAGGCCCCTCTAAATAAATCAATATCACCTTAAGTGTATGTTACATTTAGAATATTTTGACTGTTGTGGTTGTGACGCGGCTTGCAGAGGAAGCAGCCAGGATAGGCGGCTGAAGCAGCTTAAATAGGGCGCCCTGAATGAGATCGCCAATAGATGCGTGGAAGGGAATCAGCTGATCCCTCAGCTGATGTGGCTCCTGGATTGCAATGGTCAGCTGATGTAGCTGGGATATTGAGCTGAGCTTGACTCCGTGGCCTGCCTGAACTAACACGATGCTCAATTTTTTGGATCTGCCATTGAGGCTGGCTCCAAAAGCGAGTCAATCATCAGCATTTAGGTCCGCCTCAGGATCAGTTTTAGCAATTTTGGGGTTCCTTAGCTTTCCATACAGCACCATCATCAGATTTTTACATAACAGAAAAATTACAACTAATTAACTATTTTTAAAATCTTGAATTGAGTACATATATTGGAGAGTTTCTACATTTACATGGTATGTTTTGATGCATTTAAACCTTTTTTTATCTGAAATAAATGCAGTCGGACAGAAAATGTAGACCTCACGTCATAGACCCACTTAAAGTTTTTCTTGAGTTTCTTCTATTCTCTTTTGTTTTTTTACTACCACTTCCACCAAAACGCTTAGAAATGCTTGTAAAAAACATTAGTTAATGAATATTTTCCCATTGTCCTTTGCTATTTACAGTAACACCCTGTAAACACAGTTTCACAGTATAAACACTGTTCATATTAAAGTGAAATTATGTTCAACTTATAAAAACGGTTACAGTGTACACACACACACACAAACTGATGTCCCTTGAACTTTGTCTTTTATGTGGATAATAAAAATAAACATAAAAAAGTATCAATGGATCTAGAAATTCATATTCTTCATTGATTTTTTCTGTAGTGATTTTTTATTCCACTGACATATGTTATTCTCTACAGAAGCGTTCTTACCTAAATAAATTTAACCAGCACTATGTCAATTTGTGTTTAACACTTTCAACTTCTACCTCTGACAGCAAATTATATATTAAAAACCATACAGGAAAACAGAAATGTTGTCCAATTGCCTAATTTGATTTATTTTGAATTTACGGGGAAACCGGAGTATCCCGGAGAAAACCCGTAAAGATGTGAGAAGAACACAGAAAGGAGCAGGGGCCGGGAGTTGAATCCTCACTTCCTTAGACTGAAGCTTCAACGCAGCCCAAACTCCCCTCTGGTCAACTCAGATGGTGCTTAAGTCCGTCCAGTTGTTCTTCCAGCAGGACTTCAGCTCTCATCCTCGTTCGGTTCTTCCTGGGCTTTGATGTTTTTAGCCCAAACGTCCTAATTCAGGAGCCTGTTGTTCAGCTCACAAATGGTCAGTGGTCTCATAGATGATTTGATGTTTAAATGCTCGTTGCCTAAAACACTTTTGTCATCTATGGGATTTTTTTGTTTCTTGTCTTTTTTTTTCTTCACATAAACAAATTTTGACTACGTTGACTTACAAACACAAAGTACATGCAGTAGATGAAAACAATGAAATTCAGGATGCTGTATCTGTTCATAGCAAATCCTTAGACACTACAGCCGTGCTGCCGGGAACGTCGGCTCGCACGGCTGTCCTTGAAGCGGAGTCATTTAGCGCTGCTCTTCTGCTTTCAGCTTGCGCTTCTCATCCTTCTTCTGTCTATAGTCCTGATATTTCTCAACCCAATATCCAATTTTCAGTTTCTCCTGCAGCCACTCCAGGGTCTTCTTTGGTTTGGGCGAATGAGTCTTTTCTTCAGGTTTGGGGGCTGGTTTGGCAGAAAAGAGGAGATAGGTGGAGCTGTTTGGGTGGAGCTTCTGTTTGACAGGCACGCTGTTCATTTTTTGCTCTACAACCCAGTTGTTGTGCAGGGTTTTCTTTTTGCCCTGGTCCTTTGCCTTCAGGTCAGAGGTGAGGGGCTCTGGGCTGATTTTAACTCCTGCTGTGTGGACACAGCAGAGCTCAGCCTCCTCTTCTGTTTTCTGAGCACTTAAAGTGTACCTGGGCTCGTCCACCATCATCACCTTTTCCCACTGAAGCTTTTCTCTCTTCAGTTGCTCTTGCTCAACTTTCTTTAGGGCCTGTTGTTCATTTGCCCTCCTCTCTTTCTCCTCTCTCTGCTCCAGGCTTCCCCAACTTTCTGTGGCCGTTTGTATCTCCTCTCTCTCCATCTCGCTCTTCTCCATGGTCTCCAGTGCGACTCTGTGTCTGCGATCCATCTCCATGGCTTTGAGCTCTGCATACATTTGTTCTCTGACCTCCTTCTTCCTCTCCTCCGAGGTCAGTTTCCGAACGTTTTGCAGAAGCTCCATTTCAGTAACGAGCGAACTTTCTTTTCTTGCGATCATCTTTGTGTGTTGTTTGTGTTTCTCTGTTCGAGTACGTTGTCAAAGTGTGAAGTTTTCACTTTCGCAGGGTTCTAATAGAGAATCTGCGCTTTGAACTCTGACATCAGATTCTGAGATATGTAATGTGATGTCACAATAACATGGACGATCTTCCTAAAGTTTCTGAAAATACCCTGAGGATATCATTGGGGTTATTTGACATTGAACATGAGACTTTAAAAGGATAGTTTGGATTTTTTCCCACTGGGGTTGAATGAGGTACTTATCTGTAGTGAGTGTATGTCCTACAGTAGATGACAGTGAGCGCGTCCTCAGCTTGGAGAAGCTGACAGCTGTCCCTGCACGGACGCTCAGCAACGTACTGCTGTGGATGGGGTCAGCAGCAGAAATTATTTTTGCCACGTTAAAAAAGGCCCCTCTAAATAAATCAATATCACCTTAAGTGTATGTTACATTTAGAATATTTTGACTGTTGTGGTTGTGACGCGGCTTGCAGAGGAAGCAGCCAGGATAGGCGGCTGAAGCAGCTTAAATAGGGCGCCCTGAATGAGATCGCCAATAGATGCGTGGAAGGGAATCAGCTGATCCATCAGCTGATGTGGCTCCTGGATTGCAATGGTCAGCTGATGTAGCTGGGATATTGAGCTGAGCTTGACTCCGTGGCCTGCCTGCACTAACACGATGCTCAATTTTTTGGATCTGCCATTGAGGCTGGCTCCAAAAGCGAGTCACTCATCAGCATTTAGGTCCGCCTCAGGATCAGTTTTAGCAATTTTGGGGTTCCTTAGCTTTCCATACAGCACCATCATCAGATTTTTACATAACAGAAAAATTACAACTAATTAACTATTTTTAAAATCTTGAATTGAGTACATATATTGGAGAGTTTCTACATTTACATGGTATGTTTTGATGCATTTAAACCTTTTTTTATCTGAAATAAATGCAGTCGGACAGAAAATGTAGACATCACGTCATAGACCCACTTAAAGTTTTTCTTGAGTTTCTTCTATTCTCTTTTGTTTTTTTACTACCACTTCCACCAAAACGCTTAGAAATGCTTGTAAAAAACATTAGTTAATGAATATTTTCCCATTATCCTTTGCTATTTACAGTAACACCCTGTAAACACAGTTTCACAGTATAAACACTGTTCATATTAAAGTGAAATTATGTTCAACTTATAAAAACGGTTACAGTGTACACACACACACACAAACTGATGTCCCTTGAACTTTGCCTTTTATGTGGATAATAAAAATAAACATAAAAAAGTATCAATGGATCTAGAAATTCATATTCTTCATTGATTTTTTCTGTAGTGATTTTTTATTCCACTGACATATGTTATTCTCTACAGAAGCGTTCTTACCTAAATAAATTTAACCAGCACTATGTCAATTTGTGTTTAACACTTTCAACTTCTACCTCTGACAGCAAATTATATATTAAAAACCATACATGAAAACAGAAATGTTGTCCAATTGCCTAATTTGATTTATTTTGAATTTACGGGGAAACCGGAGTATCCCGGAGAAAACCCGTAAAGATGTGAGAAGAACACAGAAAGGAGCAGGGGCCGGGAGTTGAATCCTCACTTCCTTAGACTGAAGCTTCAACGCAGCCCAAACTCCCCTCTGGTCAACTCAGATGGTGCTTAAGTCCGTCCAGTTGTTCTTCCAGCAGGACTTCAGCTCTCATCCTCGTTCGGTTCTTCCTGGGCTTTGATGTTTTTAGCCCAAACGTCCTAATTCAGGAGCCTGTTGTTCAGCTCACAAATGGTCAGTGGTCTCATAGATGATTTGATGTTTAAATGCTCGTTGCCTAAAACACTTTTGTCATCTATGGGATTTTTTTGTTTCTTGTCTTTTTTTTTCTTCACATAAACAAATTTTGACTACGTTGACTTACAAACACAAAGTACATGCAGTAGATGAAAACAATGAAATTCAGGATGCTGTATCTGTTCATAGCAAATCCTTAAACACTGCAGCCGTGCTGCCGGGAACGTCGGCTCGCACGGCTGTCCTTGAAGCGGAGTCATTTAGCGCTGCTCTTCTGCTTTCAGCTTGCGCTTCTCATCCTTCTTCTGTCTATAGTCCTGATATTTCTCAACCCAATATCCAATTTTCAGTTTCTCCTGCAGCCACTCCAGGGTCTTCTTTGGTTTGGGCGAATGAGTCTTTTCTTCAGGTTTGGGGGCTGGTTTTGCAGAAAAGAGGAGATAGGTGGAGCTGTTTGGGTGGAGCTTCTGTTTGACAGGCACGCTGTTCATTTTTTGCTCTACAACCCAGTTGTTGTGCAGGGTTTTCTTTTTGCCCTGGTCCTTTGCCTTCAGGTCAGAGGTGAGGGGCTCTGGGCTGATTTTAACTCCTGCTGTGTGGACACAGCAGAGCTCAGCCTCCTCTTCTGTTTTCTGAGCACTTAAAGTGTACCTGGGCTCGTCCACCATCATCACCTTTTCCCACTGAAGCTTTTCTCTCTTCAGTTGCTCTTGCTCAACTTTCTTCAGGGCCTGTTGTTCATTTGCCCTCCTCTCTTTCTCCTCTCTCTGCTCCAGGCTTCCCCAACTTTCTGTGGCCGTTTGTATCTCCTCTCTCTCCATCTCGCTCTTCTCCATGGTCTCCAGTGCGACTCTGTGTCTGCGATCCATCTCCATGGCTTTGAGCTCTGCATACATTTGTTCTCTGACCTCCTTCTTCCTCTCCTCCGAGGTCAGTTTCCGAACGTTTTGCAGAAGCTCCATTTCAGTAACGAGCGAACTTTCTTTTCTTGCGATCATCTTTGTGTGTTGTTTGTGTTTCTCTGTTCGAGTACGTTGTCAAAGTGTGAAGTTTTCACTTTCGCAGGGTTCTAATAGAGAATCTGCGCTTTGAACTCTGACATCAGATTCTGAGATATGTAATGTGATGTCACAATAACATGGACGATCTTCCTAAAGTTTCTGAAAATACCCTGAGGATATCATTGGGGTTATTTGACATTGAACAAGAGATTTTAAAAGGATAGTTTGGATGTTTTCCCACTGGGGTTGAATGAGGTACTTATCTGTAGTGAGTGTATGTCCTACAGTAGATGACAGTTAGCGCGTCCCCAGTTTGGAGAAGCTGACAGCTGTCCCTGCACGGACGCTCAGCAACGTACTGCTGTGGATGGGGTCAGCAGCAGAAATTATTTTAGCCATGTTAAAAACGGTCCCCCTAAATAAATCAATATCAGCTTAAGTGTACGCTATATTTAGAATATTCTGACTGCTTTACCTCGTCATCAGAAACAATAAAAACCTTGACGTACAGTTGGCAGCATAACCTGCACCAGGTCATGCTGGAGTTTTCCCTTGTGGACCTCGGTCGGAGTAGTGTAGCAGCACTGTGCGCACAACTCTCAACTCTAGTTCATCACAACAAAACCAAGCGGTAACCTCCAGGGCCGAAAAATAAAGCCAATGAGTAAGTGGCGAAAACTGCAGTTCAGTCAGGACCACTATGAAAAAAATACTTGATCTACATGCAGTAGATATATTTGCAGTTGTATGTATTCATCAGCTGATCCATCAGCTGATGTGGCTCCTGGATTGCAATGGTCAGCTGATGTAGCTGGGATATTGAGCTGAGCTTGACTCCGTGGCCTGCCTGAACTAACGCGTTTTCTTGGATCTGCCATTGAGGCTGGCTCCAAAAGCGAGTCAATCATCAGCATTTAGGTCCGCCTCAGGATCAGTTTTAGCAATTTTGGGGTTCCTTAGCTTTCCATACAGCACCATCATCAGATTTTTACATAACAGAAAAATTACAACTAATTAACTATTTTTAAAATCTTGAATTGAGTACATATATTGGAGAGTTTCTACATTTACATGGTATGTTTTGATGCATTTAAACCTTTTTTTATCTGAAATAAATGCAGTCGGACAGAAAATGTAGACATCACGTCATAGACCCACTTAAAGTTTTTCTTGAGTTTCTTCTTTTCTCTATTTTTTTTTTTACTACCACTTCCACCAAAACGCTTAGAAATGCTTGTAAAAAACATTAGTTACTGAATATTTTCCCATTGTCCTTTGCTATTTACAGTAACACCCTGTAAACACAGTTTCACAGTATAAACACTGTTCATATTAAAGTGAAATTATGTTCAACTTATAAAAACGGTTACAGTGTACACACACACACACAAACTGATGTCCCTTGAACTTTGCCTTTTATGTGGATAATAAAAATAAACATAAAAAAGTATCAATGGATCTAGAAATTCATATTCTTCATTGATTTTTTCTGTAGTGATTTTTTATTCCACTGACATATGTTATTCTCTACAGAAGCGTTCTTACCTAAATAAATTTAACCAGCACTATGTCAATTTGTGTTTAACACTTTCAACTTCTACCTCTGACAGCAAATTATATATTAAAAACCATACATGAAAACAGAAATGTTGTCCAATTGCCTAATTTGATTTATTTTGAATTTACGGGGAAACCGGAGTATCCCGGAGAAAACCCGTAAAGATGTGAGAAGAACACAGAAAGGAGCAGGGGCCGGGAGTTGAATCCTCACTTCCTTAGACTGAAGCTTCAACGCAGCCCAAACTCCCCTCTGGTCAACTCAGATGCTGCTTAAGTCCGTCCAGTTGTTCTTCCAGCAGGACTTCAGCTCTCATCCTCGTTCGGTTCTTCCTGGGCTTTGATGTTTTTGGCCCAAACGTCCTAATTCAGGAGCCTGTTGTTCAGCTCACAAATGGTCAGTGGTCTCATAGATGATTTGATGTTTAAATGCTCGTTGCCTAAAACACTTTTGTCATCTATGGGATTTTTTTGTTTCTTGTCTTTTTTTTCTTCACATAAACAAATTTTGACTACGTTGACTTACAAACACAAAGTACATGCAGTAGATGAAAACAATGAAATTCAGGATGCTGTATCTGTTCATAGCAAATCCTTAGACAATACAGCCGTGCTGCCGGGAACGTCGGCTCGCACGGCTGTCCTTGAAGCGGAGTCATTTAGCGCTGCTCTTCTGCTTTCAGCTTGCGCTTCTCATCCTTCTTCTGTCTATAGTCCTGATATTTCTCAACCCAATATCCAATTTTCAGTTTCTCCTGCAGCCACTCCAGGGTCTTCTTTGGTTTGGGCGAATGAGTCTTTTCTTCAGGTTTGGGGGCTGGTTTTGCAGAAAAGAGGAGATAGGTGGAGCTGTTTGGGTGGAGCTTCTGTTTGACAGGCACGCTGTTCATTTTTTGCTCTACAACCCAGTTGTTGTGCAGGGTTTTCTTTTTGCCCTGGTCCTTTGCCTTCAGGTCAGAGGTGAGGGGCTCTGGGCTGATTTTAACTCCTGCTGTGTGGACACAGCAGAGCTCAGCCTCCTCTTCTGTTTTCTGAGCACTTAAAGTGTACCTGGGCTCGTCCACCATCATCACCTTTTCCCACTGAAGCTTTTCTCTCTTCAGTTGCTCTTGCTCAACTTTCTTCAGGGCCTGTTGTTCATTTGCCCTCCTCTCTTTCTCCTCTCTCTGCTCCAGGCTTCCCCAACTTTCTGTGGCCGTTTGTATCTCCTCTCTCTCCATTCTGCTCTTCTCCATGGTCTCCAGTGCGACTCTGTGTCTGCGATCCATCTCCATGGCTTTGAGCTCTGCATACATTTGTTCTCTGACCTCCTTCTTCCTCTCCTCCGAGGTCAGTTTCCGTCCGTTTTGCAGAAGCTCCATTTCAGTAACGAGCGAACTTTCTTTTCTTGCGATCATCTTTGTGTGTTGTTTGTGTTTCTCTGTTCGAGTACGTTGTCAAAGTGTGAAGTTTTCACTTTCGCAGGGTTCTAATAGAGAATCTGCGCTTTGAACTCTGACATCAGATTCTGAGATATCTGATGTGATGTCACAATAACATGGACGATCTTCCTAAAGTTTCTGAAAATACCCTGAGGATATCATTGGGGTTATTTGATATTGAACATGAGACTGATATCTAGAAATATCAGGTGTTTGTGCAAGCCATTGTACACAACACACACATTTTGAAAACATAATTTCAGTTAACAGTTTTTAAGACGTACGATTGTAGGGGTTTTCCCCTGCAGCATACAGAGTCTGCAGTTCATCTAAACACATGCAGGGCTATGGTGTGTTGAACAAGACAATTTACAACTTTCTCCTTAAGAAGCATGGGAGAAATAAATAGCAGACAAAGAATAAAAAATAAAAAAAATAAGTTAAAGTGCAAATTTTCTTTTTATTCTGATTTCATTTTACAGCAGAAATTATGTAAAGCATTCAGAAGACATTTTCCACATATAAGGGCAATATTCAAAACACTTTGCATGGCCTCAGCAACAAAATATTCTTTTAAAAACATCAACAATTTAGTGATGCTTGTGCATGCACGTTTGTAAAACAAAGTAAAAACTAGGCTACAAAAAAAAAGAGGAATGAAAGACTGAGATAGGCATGGAGAACACAACAGCAGGCAAGGTGGGAATACAGCGGGAAATGAGAGAGAGGGAAGACGGGGTGAAAGAAGAGGAAGGCAAGGAGATGTCTAGCCATAGATTATCTATAAGGGTCTACCATTCTAGCATGCAATGTGGTGTTTGGCCACGCTCTCTCAAAACAAGGCCTGAAAGGTTATACCATTCATCTCTAGGCGGACTGATGAGAACAGAGGCCATCTCTGCGCATGTCTACCAGCTGTCTACTATGGCAATATTTCTTTATTTAAAATTTTTTTTTTTTACTTTTTCTACTCTACATACTTTTTTTTTTTTTTTACAGTCACAATCCTCTCCAAAAACATGAACATATTGATGGATTTTCTGCAATCTGTGTGTTTAGTTTCATGTGTGTGTGTGTGTGTGTGTGTATTCTGTGTGTGTTGATTAGCGCAAGCTTTTGGATGTTGGAGTGTGTGTATATTTGTCTGTGTGTGCGCATATATATATATACTGTATATATATAATATATAAAGGAGTCCAAAGCAGTGTTCTTTGTGACTTTAATTGTGCTGATATGAGAGGAGGGGCAGTTTAAGAGGAGGTTCAAGTGATACCGTAGCATGAATGCTCCTGACAGCGCTGTCCTGACCATGGCTGTCCTTCAGTATGATGAAAATTCAGAAAACATGTGAAACACACATAATAGAGATCTTCCAATTGTAAATCTTACAGTATACTATCTCTTACAACTTCTTCTTTAATTAAGAAAATTGAGGTGATACGTGGCCGTTCCCTATTTTTGCATTATTTAAGAATTGTTTGTATTAAGAATCTTGTGCGTTTAATGACAAGAGCAAGTGTATAAATAGAAATATCACTTTTGCTTTGAATTTAGTTTATATTCAAACAAAATCCTATAAAATACGGGATTCTGAGATTTCTTTCTTGTAGAAAAAGTGATGCAAACACAGCTCGGATGAAGCAAACAGATCACATTTGCTGCTTCACAAAATGAGACTAGAATATCAGAAGGAGTGCGTCAATCAAGAACATGAAAATTTGTGGATTCTGATTAATGAATGAACAACTGGAGTATCCCTAACATACACAAATATGAACACATACCTATGCATACACAAATGTACACAGTCACCAGTAGTGGCACAACTCTGTGTCAGTGATCATTACACTCCACATACCATCTCCCTGTTCTTCAACCCTGAGTAAAATCTAAGGGAGAGATTTAATTGTTCCCAAAGACATAAGCACAGAGAGAAAGAGTGTGGCCTTTTTTTGTGTCTGAATGTGTACATTTGTGTACGACCGTGTGTGTATGTGTTTACATGTGTGCATGCGCATCTGTGTGTGAGAGAGTGAGTTAAAGAGAAAGACAAAGAAAGAAGGTGTGTATGGTAGCTATTTTGTCCTCTGGAAAACCGTTGGGTTATGCTTTCGTTTAAATGCTGAAATAACATTTTTGGAGGAAAGACAGACAAAGTGAGTCCATGCAAGAAAACATATTTTCCTCCCGGCAGTGACACCGGGATGTTGAATAGACTCAAGACAGTGCCTTTCATACACAGAGGCTGATTTCTATGGTTTTCTTGTTCTAATACTGCAAAATGGACACACAAGTGGGGCATAAAGTGATACTGTAATTACTGGTTTGTCTCATAAAGCAACACATAGCATCAATCAGGCCATGATCATTCATTCATACCACTGACAAATTAGAGCTTCTAACTTAGACTCAGATCAAGTTTAACACTGTCAAGTTCATTTTTAACACACAATTTAGGAAAATAAACAGGTAACTGGCAACCTTTTTGGAGGACATACAATAGATATTTCCTGATATTAGCTTGCACTTTTCTGTTATTGAGCAGGCACTTTCTAAACAGAGCTTTCCAGAAGTCTAAAGTACATGTCGTACAATAATGGCAGTGACAATGAGGATAAAAATAAAATTAATCAAATGATATGTAAAAAGTGGGGAGGAGACATTCTGTTTGAAGATGGAAAGCTTTGACTGGAGGCCAGGCTGGATCTGCTGTAGGTGTGATTAATGGTCTTAATAAAAGCTAGTATGTTGCTGAAGCACAACCACATTGTAAAGAATGTAGTGCCCTCTTCCCTTTTTGGATCATCATTCATTGCATTCATAGTAAAATGACCATCGTCATCTTCATCACCATTAGTATAATTTCCATACTTGCATCATCACGATCATCATCGCCATCTACACGTAAGTCTGCCGAAGACAAACCTACGAACCTCAGAAGGAGGTCTACGGTTGAGCTAGAACTAGATCTCTTCTACTGTTTATTGTCTGTGTGTGTTGCCTTTGTGGATCTTGCTGATATCTTTTGGGTGTTGGTTTCCCCAACGTAACATATTGTTAGGCAAAATAGCATTCATAATAATTGGCACTACTGGCAAAAAGGGTTTAATTTTTGCTAGCCAAGAAACAAAAGCACAAAGTGTAAATGTTTTGTCTGAAGATCATTGTTTCAGCTAACTTTGTTTTCCCACTTATAATTCTAACATTAGATTTTTCAGTTGCATGCTTTAACAAAATGTTCTTTTCAGTAACACTTATACTGGATACTCTTAAAGTGAAGCAGTTAAAATCCTCTCACAGTCCAATGCCACTAACATGTTCTTTTTGCTGTTTCTTCGTCTTAAATCTCATGCACATTTCTCCGTTTGTAATATCTACATTATTTACAAGCAATACAGCCATCCTGTGTACCCAGGTCTCTGTCTTAAGTTCTCATTATGGGAGTAAAATAATTTATAATCTTAAATACAGTCCTCTTATGAAAAAGTTTCAGGGTCCTCGTATCCCCTTACCTCGTCAGTTTATATACAGGAATATGCAATAGTCCAAAATATGGATTTGATCGCCCGTATGGGCTAATATGGGGACCAATGCCCTGTATACGGGCAGGTATAGGACCCATGTCCTGTACAGAGCAAGCATAGAGACCTCTCAGAGTCAAGAAGAAGTCAAGGCAATGGTATGTGACTCTCTCCTCAAAACCACCGTTAGGATTTAGAGGTTCACGCAAAGAACAAACTAACAGAGACATTTAACCATTGGAACATGTCATATTTTACCACACAAGGGGGGAAAACCAGTCTCAAGCTAAACCACTCTTGAGCCAATTAAATAAATAATTAGACCCTTAAATAAATAAAGTTAAAAAAAAGCACCCAAAATAAGTCATTTGTCCTTACACAGTTCACATTACACAGGGCAAGGATAAGTTGATGAGGACGTAAGTGAGACACAACTACACATAGAAATACAAAAGAAACAACACTAAAGCAGTTTGGCAAGCATGCAGGAGCTCGTAGCTCAAACACATGCATTGAATTGAACAAACACGGACACACCACGTCAGGCGAGCAAAGTGCTGCCTCTGAGAACGACTCCATACAAAGTCCATGTTACAAATTAAGACATCGTTATTCAGACCCCAACCCTTATCTAACAATGCCCCTCTTACATTCAAGTGCAGTTCCTCCCCTTTCGATCGGGTGACTGATTAATAGGTTTGTAAGCCTGTGAGTCAGAGTGGTTGGTGGTTTTTGTGATATACTGAATCAGCTGAATGATTTGCCACTATAGCTCTTCAGGATGATGGAGAGGAGGAATAAGCGAAAAAATCTTGCATGCAAATGCAACATAGAAGTGAGTTTTTTGGTTTATGTTTTCTTATTCTTTCATGGATCATTGTTTGGATACAAAACACAAAAGGTTTTGTATATTTTCTGCATGTCAAAGTAGCCTTTTTCTTGAGCCAGCTGTTCATCATCGGTGCCTTTCAGCACATCCAGTCGCTGCCGTGAACGGCAGGATGTTGGCGGCAGGCGCTTCCTCGCGTCCACTCGTCTGACTCGTTGACTCGCTCTTGCAAAGAAACATACCCATGAAGAGTGCAAAGAATGCCATGAGGTTAATGTGATGGCCTCCCAGTGAAACTGTGGAGGAGGATCAGTGCTGTGGGCAGAGCCAGGTCCCTGGGCTCTACCCAGCAGTCTGTCTGTCTGAGCTGCCATGATGGACACCTTTCCTGTCCTCAGTCTGTCTGGGAAGAGTTTTTTCCCTCTTGAGAGAAGAGGGGAGAGAGGGTGAGAGAGAAGGAGGGAGGACAGGGTAGAAAAGGGCAGGAGAAGGGGTTGGGAAATGGGAAAAGGGAAGGTGTTTTTGGGAGGATGGAAGAAAGGAAAAAAGGAGAAGATGGTGGGAGGGGAGGGCTTATAGATTGCTCACAGGCTGAGGGGGCTGTGTGTGGGGCCTGGCGGTGGGCTCTCAGGACCCCTGGCCTTTCTCTGCTCTCTGGCCCTGGGGAAAAAACAAACACACATTAGAGACACACTCAGAGAGGTATTTGTATATGTGTGTGTGTGTGTGTGTGTGTGTGTGTGTGTAACTGTGCCACTTGTATATCTAAAGGCCATACTTAGAGCAACAGGAAAAGTTATTCCTGGCACACACACACACTCTCCATCCTGTTATCCTCCCCACCCATCAAGGCACAAAAAAAGAGACTGGCAGGCCAAGCAAGACACTTAAAGTCCCCTAGTGATGGCAGTCAGAACATGCCCCCATGAAGACCATATGCAAGAATCGCTCCTCTATCTATCTGTCAATCATGCAGAAGTACTGACATCATTCAGCAGTCCTCAGAGAGAGACAGAGAGAGAGAGACAGGGAGATAGGGAGGGAAGAGGAGAGAGAGAGGGAGAGTGCGAAAGTTAGGGATGATAATCCAGGATCTCCTCTCCCCCTCCCTCCGCTGACATGCAAACAGGCATCAGCCACCAGGAGAGAGGGAGAGAAAGAAGAGAGAGAGAAGACTCACCCGTTTCAGAGGTCTATCGTCCATCAAGGGGCTTCACAGGAACAGTAAAACAACACCAACTATTAGCACCAATGTAGTGAGCGCACGTGTGGCAGTGGGCTGTAAGTGTGTGTGGGTAATGTGTATGGTTGCGTGTCCTCTGAAGGGTGTGCAGCGGGGTGTGAAGAGTTTTATGCCTCACCTGTGGCGGCATCGGAGCAGGAACCTCAGGATCTTGCGAGCAGCCTGGTTCTGTTTTTTTGTTAGGAGACTGCTGTAGGCGAAGACGCAGGAGTTAGAAAAACACTTTTTACATAATTACACCCTTTGATGCGTGTATGTGTGAGAGAGTGAAGTACCTGAGGGAGTGTCTATAGGAGCGGTAGTATTGCTGGATGAGGACCGCTGCTCTACGACTTTGTTGGAACTTCCTCTGCTCGTGGAAACTCCGGAAACGACTCTGGATCAGAATGGCTGCCAGGGTCATCCTCTTATAAAGTGCATACTGAGAGAGAAGACAGTGTTGTTAACCCTTCTATCATGACATATGTACGTTTGTAATGTTGAATCCTGAATACACAGGTATTAGAATTTTATTTCCAAATCAATGCTACAGTGACTTCAAATTAATAACCTCAATGTATGGGTATTTTAACTTTTCTCCAGTGAATCTACAGTGCATAACTGTGACTATACAATCCTAGCATAAACCAGAACTGCCCTTTCACAGCATGTTAGTAAAAAATGTTTGCAACAACCAACATGTTCTTAAGTGCTCAGAATCTGCCAAAACAGCTTGTGAAACTTGTGAAAGCACATTTTGAAGTGACACCAAGTTTTGTGGTTATAAATGTTTCCCTCTGCCATCTCAAATCATGACCCACAGACTGATCACAGCTTGTACACTCCGTAGTTTTGTTAATAAATGTCCATAATAGATCATGTTAAGCTGTCTGAAGCAAAATAAAACAAATAAGTGTGATAAAACTGACTCGAGTGTGAATAAAACCTTCTACAGTAAACATAATTCACGATGTGAACAACTTTGACGCTTCCAACTTATATAAAGGCAAACAGTGAATAGTATGATTATGATGTATGGCTTTTTTTTATTGATTAGTACATTAGAGCCATTAGAAATATAAAAAGTATTGCCATTAAAGGAAAGAATAGTAGCACAGGATGTGGACATATTTAATTATTACAGTATACTGAAATAAACTGCTAAATTCACAAACTAAATTTTATATGAAATGCCAATTGTTTTATGTCATATTAGTCCAAATTAATAAAGGGAACACAGCTATTAGTTCTCAATATCTGTAAGTCAGCTTGACATAATAGCAAGTAGTGGATTGAAGCTAGCTACGCTTACCTGCTTGTATCTCTTATAGCAGCGTTGAATCACTGCTGCAATCTCTTTGCGTTGTTCCTGAATGGGACCCTGAGGGGAGTAAGTATAAAGTTTGTATAAACATCAAAAAAGTTGAACAGTTCATGTCCATCTTAAGCTTTTCTAAGTGATTTATGAAAGAGACAAATAGAGAGGAAGATAATTTGAACAAATACCAGAACCAGGTCTTAAAAAACACACAGTGACAAAATGCATCATATACATACCTTGTGTTTTCTGAGGGAGTGCAGAGCATGCCTGATGGTCTCATACAGCTCTCCCTGTTCTGCCTCAGTCATGGCTAGACAGGAGGAGTCAGTTTTCAACCTCTCCTCTTTCATAGCTGCACAGAGGAATGAGCTCCAGTCAAAGGAGCAGGATAGGGCTTGCTTAGCCCGAGGACTCTGCTGATCCTCGGGCCCTGAGAGAGTGTTTGGTTTGGGGCAAGGAGTCTGGGGCTTGGAGTTTAGAAACCTGGAGAGAAGCAGTGGGTGAAGCAAAGGTTTTAATGAAAATTTGATATGTTAGGTGAAGTGAATGTGGTGAATTCAGGAATTCTTTGACTCACCTCTCCACTTCACAGAGGTAACCGGACAGTAATCTGACATCACTGCTGATCCCCACCTTCCCACAGTCTGCCTCAGTCTCCATAGCCTCTTGCTTAATCCTACCAGCTGAAGCCTCCATGATGTGATCAGCTAGCATTGTAATGTCCATCTGCAAGACACGCAGAGCAGGCGTTACTTACATATTTCTAACACCTGCTGCCCTTAAAATGTAAGATTGTCTTACATTTTTGGCATTTATTTTCATGCCTATGCTGATGACACTCAAATCTATGTACTTAATGTACTTAATGTTTTAAGGGAACGACTGCTTCCATCTTTATACTTCTATGTGGGCAAGTGAAAAAGTAATGTTTCTCTTAATTTCTCACTTAATTTTTAAAGTTTCTGTTCTGTGGTTCATCCCGTATGCTCACATTAAATGTGTTACAAAACGTATGACTGTTTGGCCAGAGTCTTAACCAAAACAAGAAAGTTTGATCATGTAATACATGTTCTATCTTGTATTTATGAGGCCCCTTGTCATGAGTAGATGTGAAAGTTAGGTGGTCATTTTTATAAGATTTTCACATGTCAAGTGGCGGCTAATGATCTTCTAAATCCAAAATAAAATCCTTTTTTAATGTAATCATCATTTGGCCAAGCTCAGTGTTCTACACTTACTAAGAGTTAATATATTCCTTTAATGTAACGTTTAACAAGATTGAACTAGCTCCTTTTTCTTGCCAGTGAGAATTTAGTATGTGTGCCCTGTTTTCCCTTTCTTGTAAGTGCACTTGATCATTTGTATTAGTGTGTGTTGCTTGTGTGGGAGTGGGGAAGATAGCACTGATGCCCCTGCATCACCTTTGGCCCTTCACGAGGTTTTGTCATTTTTCCTTATTCACATCGAGGGTCAAAGTTTGGGGAGAGTTGTTTTCATAGATTTTTTAATGTATTGTTTCATGTATTTTATCACAAACATGGCACACATGCAAGCAAGCTGTACACATTGTCCATCATATATAGTACAAAAAGTTCAGTTTAGGAACAAGATCAAAGCTGCCCCTAACAGTCTGCTCCCCCTACCTGCAAGTCCTCTGTGTTATCCTGATAGGTCAGCAGCTCTGTCTCCTCTCCCCTGTCAGACAGCACTCTTTGGCGCAGGTGAATGGCCAGTCGCTCTTTTCCTAGAATCCTCCTGGCTAGGCTACGCTGCCCCAGAGTCTGTCTCAGACTCCACCTGGCGCCCCCTCCAGACCCCCCTATCCTGGCCTGCAGGTGGGAGAATGGAGCGCTGGGGAGCTGAGGCCGGTTAGGGCTGGAGCTGGCAGGAGGTGCGTTCTGACAGCTGAGGTTGGAGGGTTGAGTTTGTAGGGTGTTGGGGAGGAGAGAGCTTTGAGGGTTAGGACTGGGGGATGAGTTGAGGGTGTTGGTGCCAGGGGTTGAGTTTGTTAGCTGTTGCTGTGTGTCAGGGCTGGGTTTGAGTCTCTTGGCTGGGGGTGGGCCTCCCTGTTCTCCCGGGGTTCCCTGTTGGGCTCTGTGTCCTGTTTGGCTCCAGCTCGGGTTCTGGTTGTCTGGCTGGCTCTCTGACCTGGCTCTCCTCAGCTCTGGAGAAACCAAAATGATGGAAAATAAGAACCAGTCTGCCTAACTTATTAAAGGGTCAGCTCATCCCAAACACAAAAAAACATATATTCCCCACTTATACCTAGAAATAGCTAACAATGGTGATCATTTTCAGTTTTCAATTTCACCCTGTCCAATGAGATGTGTGTGGATTTTTCTAAAAAAGACACATTGCTGTGTGGAAAACTCTTTTTTGGTTGAATTGACCCTTTAACATGAGACAAAACCTTCCCTGGTGGTGTTAAACCAAAGAATAGCGGGCTTCCCCACCTGAGTTAGGGTTTGGGGTAGGACTGTTGCTTATTCCGCCGGTCTGTGACTCTCCTCTCCATCTGTCCATCCAAGTGTCAGCAGGCTGGCCCTGAGCTTGAGGAGTCTGTTGCAGCTGCTCTAAGAGCTCAGCCAATCGAGTGTGGCCCCGGGATCGGGCGATGTTGAGCGGCAAGCGTCCCAGCGAATCAGGAATAACCAGAGCTCTTGGGTCCCATTGGTAAAGCACCAATGCTGCCTCAGTATGGCCCAGGGCACATGCCCACATCTGAGGAGGCCAAAGGGAAATACAGATCACACACAGGCATCAAGAAAAAAAGAGAAACATATACTCAAAATACCATTCAAAAAAATGTATCACTCACCAATGGAGTGCAGGAGAAGTGGTCTACGTTGAGCGGATCCACTTCCAGCTCCAGGTCAATACTGTCGGCATGCTTTGTGCTGCAGGGACAACAAAAGTAAAAAAAATATAATTGATACAGTCTGTTCGTTCACAGTGGTGTGTCATGTTTGTGTGTTACTCACCGCCAACGAATGAGTGTCTGAATGAGCCCTGCATAGCCCTGAGCCGCAGCCAGATGCAGTAAGGTCATTCCTCTGGAGTTCTTACTGTGGACGAGCTGATTAGATGAAGCCCAGCATGGCTGAGACATCATCTTCTCACACACCACCACCACACGACCCTCGAATGAACCCTGATCAGGAGAGATCTGGAAGATTGGAGACAAAAGGGCACAGTGACTCTTAGAGTTTCCAGGGGTTTTATCTACAGCAATGTTGCTGTTTAAATGTTTTTCAAGGTTCACAAAGTTTTGTTTTTACCAATAAAGAGTCTTCTGACTCCTTGAGAGCTAGAGGGTAGTGTACTGTCACATGCTTAGGCTGGTATGAAGTCATTAACACCTTCAGGTGGGTGACCTAATAAAAGAAACCCCTTTGCAATATAATTAAATAGTCCTGCAACTAATGCCAGCTTTGTGGGGCTTACTATACTGTATATTTGACCAGTTTTTATTAAGACTATATCAGAAAACACCACAGAATGGATTCAACACCTATCTGAATCTAAAGTCGGTGGTCATTTGTTCTTGACTGAATTATGTTCTACATGTTTTGCTATCATTGAATAAACTGATGTGGAGTATTTCTGTCTGAGTTCAAACATTTGTGGAAAGGCCTGATGTAATCTCAATGACTCAAACACAGTTTTAAGGACTTGCTTTCATTTATAGCTAAAACAATAGTTTTGTTTCATGTTGCTTACATGTACCGCTCACTTACTGTATGTACTGCTCATGTACTGTCTCAGATTATATTGCTGAATAGGAAAATTTCCCCCAAACTAAATCACATTCTTCTTTCTGCCGTACTTGAGACTGCTGATCAGACGCTCCTCCTTCCACTCCGCCGCCCTTGGTTGCCATGGTTTCTGAGCTGGGGTTTTGATTGGTTATCTCAGCCATCCTCTGTTCCATCTGCTCCAGACGCTCCAGGATGGACATCCTGAACTGGGTATCTACAGAAAGGAAGGTGGGACACATAGAGCTGTAAGCATTGGGCTAGTTGTTTGTTGCATTGAAGCAAATCAATATTATGTAGTAGTAAATCCTACTTAGAGAAGCTTAGAGAGAGAAGCTCTTCTTTGAGGGGCTCAATACTGGGGAATAAATTAGGGCTGAAATCCAATAAATCCCTTTACCAACAATGGGAACTTGGGAACCAAGTGAACTGTGTGTGTGTGTGGAAGAATATACATTTAACAATAAATGTAGGTTTTGTGTGTCTGTGGCATGGCTGTGTGTGAATGTGACCCTTTTGTTTCAGTGCTGCTGCAGTTTTGCTGCAGTGCACATTATGTCATCCCACCTGCTGCTCTCTCACTCAGTCCCTCTATTTTTCTCTCCTCTCATTTCACTCCTATTTTTCTTTCTGGTGCCTGCAGCATGCAAACTGAGCTGAAAGGGTGGAGCCATGGCAGTGACACAAAGGCCCAGGCTCCTCCCTCTCCACTCTGCCAATCAGAGGAGCATCGTTTTCTGGAAATGCAGCTTCTCTGAATACAAAGCAAAAAACTCCACTATTTTAGCTGCCAAAGAACGCATACGAGGTAGCTGTTTTCAGCCAACATAACTGAAAACACAAACACATACATACAAATGCAGATGTATAAAGAAACAAGTAAATCCACAAAAAGGAAAACTACAGCAGATTTCAGGGGCACATAACAAGCACATCATGATACAAACATTCAACATCAAAGTATCACTAAGAACTCTATGGGGATTGGCTTCTGCTATGAGCATATTTGTGGTTCATTATAATAACTTAATTAATTGATACATAAAAAATTATTTAGAAGTTGATAAATATTCATGGAAATTAGGCAATTAAATAGGGATGGAATGGTCATTTAATTACCCTCCTTATGACAAGTGAATTATTGAATTTGAAATATGTTCGTAAAATGACTTTCAAACAGGCTTTCAATTATTTTTTTTAATTATTTAATTTCATGTCATTTTCCATTCCACAATTCATTCATATACCTGCCATACAAGCTACTTGAGTACTTGATGCTGCAAGGATCATGTCATGAAGGATAAAGGGGAATCAAGAAAGGCCACTGGAACACTGAAAACTCCTCCTTTAAAAGTAATTTTAGGAATTAATTAAAAAACGGGATAAATTTATTCATCATGTCAATGGCATGCAATTATATCTTTTCTAATAGTTTTGAGCCACACAATTTAAATGCAAATTTAATACCTTGTTTTATAAATTGTTTTTGAGTGTATTAATTAAGTAAATTGATTATAATTGACCGGTAAAAAAACTGCAGTAGTATTCTGGGGACACACTCCAGCTTTTATAAAAGCTGTGCCTCACTGGATTACAGATAATTTATTGTCCTGCTCTTGAATGCAAATTCAGCTGCTTTTCAAAGTTTGTTTGATGATACTCATAGTTGTACTGCGTACCTGTGGATTTACTGACCAGTTCTTGGATTTTTTTTGTTTCCTCAACAGTGCATTGTTTCCATGGATTATTCTCCAGTAAACAAAGCTCTGCACAGGGTCTCAACACTGACCAACCACAACACAGTTAACAAGTGAGATCGCCAAACTCTGATAACACATGAATGCACTGTAAAAACAAAACAAAAGCAGACCAGTAGTTCTTCATATTTTCAAAATAATTTCATTCATTTGAAAGACTCAAACAGAATCAGATTCTTACTCAGTTAATTGAGAAATTATGCACCAGAAAACCCCACTTTTGGCATAAGATCAATTTAGAGAAACTTTCAGTAGTAAACATGTACAACAAAGAGTATATATATATATGCATTGGGTGGTGGACAGCATGTCTGTGCCTGTTATTATCTGGGCCTGTACAGCCTCCCATCATCTGCTGTCATAGAGTTGAGTGGCGCTGTCCACTCCTGATGGTGCTGAAACCGAACAGCTCCACCAACGAGGCTGAACAAGCTTCTACCATCAGGTCTGCAACACAAATCAAGCAGGCTCTCCCGTGCTTTTCTTTCTTTCTTTTTTTTTTTTTTTTTTCTGTTGTTGTTCAAACATCTAGGGTGCAAACAACCTGAGGACTTGTGGCATTTCTTCCGTCCCTTTGTCTGTAATCGACAGAGGCTGGGCGCCACATGTACCACGAATAGTCTGACTGAAACGTGAAACGCAAAAGTAGTTTAAAGCTTTACAGCTATGAAGTCGGCATTTAGACAACAGGCACATTTATGTCCATCTACAGCAGCGTGAGAAAAAAAAAACAAAAAAAAAAAAACACCTTAACCCAGCTACAAACAACACAGACCTTGAACGCCAGAGAAAAGGCGCGTTTTGAAGTTATCATCAGTTTAAAATCAAATAAGCTACGAACCCAAACAGCGAGTCTCTCTATCTGCTGCTCTCTTTGTTCCCGCTTCTGCTCAACCCCGTTAGTTTGAAGTGTGCGACTCACACATTGCTACTCCGAGCGAGCAAAACACAACTAAGTGCAGAGAGAGAGAGAGAGAGAGAGAGAGGGAGGGAGGGAGGGAGAGAGGGAGGGGGAGGGAGAGCCGTCTCCACGTTGTGTCTGAGAGAGCAGACACGCTTCAAATCGGCCCGCCAGACTCGGAGCTGCAGGAGGCTCGGTCGTCACCGGCACAACAAGAGACTGCACACAAACTATAAAGAAACAACGACATCTGACAATGTCTCACATGTGCTTAAAAATAAATAAAACCCGTCTATTTTTTATTTTTTTTATTTTTTTTCTTAACATCTGTGGCCAAACAAAATACCTGAGCGAAAAATAAACCAGAGCGCGTGTCCGGGTCTCGGTATCATTGTCGAAAGTCAAAGGCAGACGCTATATATAGCGTCTGCGAGGCTGCACAGCCCCCCGCCAGTGGTGCCCAACATTTTTGACTGTCAAGTGGACCGCGGTTGTCCTTGCCCTTCACTCCAGCGAGCAGCCAGCCTGCTGTGACGGCGGAGCCGCATTGCCGCATTGCGCAACGCAGAGACGGGGGCGAACACAGAGTAACCCAGGACATGCATCGCCGAGGAGACCCGTGTGTTTCCCAGCTGCAATTGCATCAGGAGATATATTTGCACACAGAAGCTCACCCCCGGTGCTGTGCAGATATTTGCAACCAATCCCCCAGAGCTGACTCAAAGAACATTTAATTGTCCTCTAACCTCCCGCAGTGTGTTTTCGGTTCAGTATCGCTGAAATCTGAAATGAACGTCTACAGCTCTAACAACATGATTTGATAGATTAAATAGACTTCTCGCCAACACGCAAACACGAACAATGGACTCCATAATCAATGATTAACAAATGAGAGGAAGCTTAAAGCCTTAATGAATGGGGACTGAGGAGATGAAAAGTGCAGGTAAACACTCATTCACAGAGCAGGTGTCAAAACTGTTTAGGAGCTTAGATTCCTTGTTGAATTAGGGTGTTAATATATATATAAAAAAAACAGCTGCACCAGGCATCTTAGGCAGCCATGACACCATACTGGTCAGTACATCCCTGGCTGTAGACAAAACATCTCAGTACATGACAGGGCAGTGCAGTGACAGCCATACACACACGCACACTGTTTTTTTCTCAAAATTTTAGCTGACAAAGTAAAAATAAAATAAGAAAGAATAAGAAACGGAAATATTTTGTGTAATAATTAACAGTCAAGTGCATGACCTTAAAAATACAGTTCAGAATATTAACAAAAATTAAAAATTGCACGCACTCGTTCTCTCACTGTGCTGTATTTGCTATTTAAACACACCAGGCACAAAATGAAGCAGTTTTGTACAAGTCTCATTTTGTTTATGGTTTATGCTCTTTATTGGGTAAGTAACACCAGGCAATAAGAGTGTAACTGTGCATCCCTGTGTGCTCAAAAAACACAAACAAATGCTCTCACCATCAAGGGACAGCCAGTCATGCTGAGAAGATGGCAGGGCAGGAAGGTCACGCGCCTTGTATTCAAACACCACAGAGGAAGAGATGACCTCACCACCCATAGCTACCTGCAGCATCACCAGTCCTGTGTCATGGGCTGGAAACACACATCAGATAAGGAATTAGTAAGTCTGTCTGTGTGCGTAGATCTCCTGTCAAAGCATTATTTCAGTACAGTATATTAACCATTATATACTCTGAATGTCTGGTATTGCTTTTGAGTGATTGTGCCTGCAAGAGACTATTTGCCTCGCAGTTTTCCCCTGATCACACTTAATGTAGCAGGATGTGACTCATGTATCATTTACTATACCATAATGAACACATTTCTAAGCGGAACTGTGTTCACTGCGTGCCTCCCAGACAGTGTCCCTCCTCACAATGTTCTTTTTATATTGTTCTTATCCTCTTGTGTAAAAGGGACTGCATCTCCCGATGAGGGTGTGCAGCCGACATTGTTAAACTCTTTATTTGTATGCTGAAGAAAAACTTTTTTTGCTAGAAACTGCTTATTATAGGGATTGGTGGGGTGACGGTTGGGATATGGTTTGAATTTCAAAATAAGGGAAAGTGTTTTTCCGTGTTTGAGACAGAGATAAGGAGTGTGTGTTGTGGGAGAGTGGGTGCATACACAGGTGTGTTACCTGGGCAGTAGCAGCGCAGCACCCCGGGCTGGATGAGGGCAGCAGGGACGCTGATGTGGTCAAAGAGACAGCTGTACTCACTGCTCGACTCCAACCATGGACCTGTGATCAGCACCTTCACTCCACCCTGCGGCACACAGAGGTCTCAGTCTAATGCCACCAGTGGTGGACAAAATACACAGCTCCTTTACCTGAGTCGAAGTATTGATACTCCTGGTCTAATATTACTCCAATACAAGTGAAAGTCAAATTTTTACTTAAGTTAAAGTACTGGAATACTAAAAATACTGAAGTATTCAAAAGTACATTTTCTTTTTAATGTTAATACATTGTTGTATTGTTGCCACAATGCACTTACAGAACCTAATGACTCTGAAACAACCCACTGAATGCACTGACTTGCTTATAGAATAAAAGCTTGTAAATATGCTACAAAGCCTATAGAAATGCCAATAGAAACAGGATTAAATCGACAGAAGGACAGCTATTGTCGTTTTCATCTTTTTATTTTCAACACCCCCCAGCATGGCGGTGTTCTGACACAGTTATGGCAGTGTGTGCGAGTGGTGTGGTGTATCTCAAACATGGACTTCAGATACGGCCATGGTACAACATTACAACCGCCAAGTTCAAACTGTTCAAAAAATGTCCACCCCCAAATATCACACAATGTGGCTTCTGAGAATGGGTTTAAACACAGTTACCGAAGAGAAACGAGAGTCTGTGTGAGAATTATTTATGTGTGTCAGTGTGCTAGCACGTGTATGTGCACATAAAATATCTTGTAAAAGTGTTTTTATTAAATAACCTGATTCCATCTGGCACAAAAACATACCTCAGAGACACAGTGGCCTAAATGTGTGTTCTGTATTTTATAAATCTAAACGGATATATATTATATTATATTAACTATTATAACTCATTTACAGAATGGTTATCATTTTTTTCCAGTCTAAAAGGCCTGGTAGCAGCCCCTAGAGGATGCACTGCTCTTTACATCCAAGTGGAACAAAGTTGTTTGAACCATCTGAACAACACTGTCATGTGTTTTCTCTAGTGTAGCTAAAAATGATACATAAGCAACATATCGTCCAACAGAATTTGCACTTGTAGTGCTCCTTTTTAATTCATTCTAAATATTATGCCATCACCCTTTGAGCTTTTGGAGGAAAACTGTGTTGTTTTTTTCAAGAAAATATCAAAACTGTGGAATAGTCAGTATGATGTAACAATGATGATCCTGGAAGAAAGTTGCAGAAAAATATTAACTGAATAAGTGCACATGTTGGAAATACGGTTAGTAAGTAAAGTTCTTTTTGAATTTTTGAAACACCTTTGGCACGTCTTTGTTTTTTAAAGACGATGGTTTTAAGATTCTGTGTTTCCACAAGTTGCATCATAATTCAAGGACAGAACTAGTGCCTGAGATATTATAAGTGGTACATGGATGAATTAATGAAGCCACCCATGAGAATCAGGGTAATATTGAAATTTCATCAAAATCCAATCAGCTGAGTCTGAGATATTCTGATTCCTTAATGACCAAACAGCCAGGCTGGCGGTCTTGGTACAAATTGTGCTGAGCATTATTTCAGAGTTTCACTACAAGCCACCGTCAATCATGTGGTAGAAGGACTGATTTTCCTGTAGGGAACAATGATGAATAAATAATGAATGATAATCATGGTGGGTTAACTAACCTCTGGATAAGACCACTCCGGGGAGTAGTCTGTCACGCCAAACAGTCTCCCAGTCTCCTGGAGCAGTCCCAGCGCTCCCTGCTCCACCTCTGAGCCCTGTAGGTGGCCTGCTCCAGTGCCCTGATCCTCTCCTGCTGCCCCCTCCTGGGGCATCAGAACCCCGGTGACAGCTGCCCCCACCCCACCTCCAGACCCCTCAACTGAGATGAAATCGTTGATGAGATCAGAGAACTGGCTTCCAAATGAAGCCTCAAAGCCCTCCAGACTGATGGCGGCTCCTGCCCCAGCTGTTGTAGCTGAGACCCCCCCACCTTGCTGAGGAAGCGGAGAGCTGTAGAGCGCCCCCTCGATGCTTGCACCAGTAGCTATCGACTGAGGACTGGCCACCACTGAACTGTTGGCCCCTGACAAGCTTACACCATTACAGAGAATCTCATTTTCCCCTCCTCCTCCTCCTCCTCCTCCTCCTCCACCACCTCCTCCGCTCTCCTCTCCTCGTCCATTATCATCTGTGGTTTGCAGGTAGTGCTCGGTGTCAACACTCGTGTAGGCCTCGTGAGGATCCCCGGGCTTGAGTAGTAAGTCCCCTCCATTCTCCGTAGCCTTGTCTAAGCCCGCGACCTCTCGATGTCTCCTGCTGCCTGACTGGTCGACGGTCGTATCCTGTGGTGTGAGGGGGAAAGAGCCCACTGCCACTCCTTGTCCGTTCCTTCCACACAGGCCCTGCTGGTCCGGGCTGGTTTGGTGGAGGTGTGCGTGCGGGTCTCCATTGGTGACCGGAGAGTCTGTTGGCACCGTTGGCAGGCCTATGTAAGCCTGGGCTTCGCCTGATTCCTGGGTAGCCTCAGTACCATTGGTCTGCAGCTGGGAGGGCTGGCTTGTCTGGGGGGAGGCCTGGAGGAAGAGACTGGGGGAGGGGTGGTGTGCAGGCTGGGTCAGACTCGGGACACAGGCTGATGACATCACAGCACTGAAGTCCATCTGCTCCAGGGTGGTGCTGGGGCTGAGGCCTGTCCCTTCTCCCACATAGCTACTCTGAGTGGCCAGCGGCTGCTCCAGGGGTGTAGTTTCCGTCTTGATGTTGTTGACTAGGGCTGGGTTGTAGACAAAGCCGTTAGAGGAACAGTGGAGTCCTCCATCATCACCGTTACACCCCTCAGTCTTCCCTCCACCTCCTCCATACGTCTGGCCCTGCTTGGGATTGTTGAGGAAGCAATCAGGGTCAAAGGTCATGGTGGTCTCGGGAAGGCTGACTCCTCCACCAGTGTCTAGAGAGCTGGATAGAACTAACTCTCCTCCCTCCCCTAAGCCCACACCACCAGGAAACGACGCAAACCTCTGGTTTTCAGGGGCAACAGCCAACAGGATGCCAGCGGTGGTGCTCTCATGGGCGGATGCCAGCAGGTGGGTGTGGCCAGCAGAGTAAACCGAATCCCCAGTCAGTGTGGTGACCTCAGACATGAACACAGCTGTGCTCTGTGACAAGCCAGCCCCAATGGCAAGAGCGGGGCTGTCAGCCATGTCACTGGTGATTGACAACGGGGAGCTCTGGGTGGTGTCAGGGACCTCCACCTGGTTGGTGGAGGTAGATGAGGACACTTCCATGCTGCTCTGTGGGAGTAGGGAGGGTTTGGTTATCCTGCCATTCCTTCTCTCTCCTCCGCCTGCTCTGCTCCTGCCCCCTCCAGGACTGGGCTCTGTCTGGCCCTCTGACACATCGCTGTTTTGGACCTCTGTGCCATCTGCTTCCTCAGCTCTCTGGCCTGCCGCAACGCCGGTACCCACTGTAGCTCCACCTCCTGCTGCTGCCCCTGACTCCTGCTTGGATGAGATGATGCGCTGCTTGACACTGGAACATTTCTGATGCAGGCTGCTCCCAGCACCTGTCAGAAAAGACATTCAAACAAAGGAAACAGCATTTAAGACAATGCATAGTGTCTTCAATTTGTCTGTTCATTTGCTCAGGTCAATCTTTATGTTAATGTAGTAATACCTCAAATACATTTGACAGTGTGTAATGGCGCCCTCCAGTGTTCAGAATGTGCACAGAAAACTGAGATCATAAATCTCTGATAACTGCTTAAGGGCTTGAATGCTCAAAAACTTTAAATACATATATGCAAAACATTTGAGGGTATTTCCAGTTTCTAAATTAGATGTCTTCATTTACATTTTTGGGATTAAGCCAATTCATTTTCAGAGTGAAATAACAAATAAGTGTCAGAGACCTAATGCTCATAAAAACCTTATCACTACAGAATGATCACGTCAGTCATCAAAAATGAAGTTCTAGGAAAGCAAAGGGCATAAAGCTGTTTTGTGTGAGCAAATTAGGGCAGGCAGAAGAGCGAGAGGGAATATGATTCAGTGGGGAGAGTGAGAAGAGAGGTAGCCTACTACTTAAATCGACAAGCAATTTAGTTTTGGGCAGCTGTCCTTATTTTCCCCTCCAAACCACATCAAAAGATGGGTAAGATAAGGTAAGTGTGTCTGTGTGTGTGTGTGTGTGTGTGTGTGTGTGTGTGTGTGTATTAGTGTGTGTACTGGAGTTATCTATTCCCTGATGCTCATTTATGAATAATACATGCTGGATATTTCGGGCGCCTCTGTCTTCTTTCCTTCTCCCTCTATCCCTCCCTTTGTATCTGCCTCTAGGTGGCAGCATGGCGCTGACTGTTGGATCAAAAACAAAATCTAAATCTGTATTTAGCTTGGCTGAATGGTATGTATGTACTGAATGTCTCTTCATAAGGTGTCTTTTTAGAGAAGAGCGTTGTCTTTAAATATATCTCTACTTTGTACTGTGTTGTTATCATGCTGACAGGAAGGACATGCTATTCTAAGTCTTCATTTATCAAAATCTAAATAAAAATAAGACCACTGTTAATGCCTGAACACACCTCTTGGCAAGTCCAGGTGTTGCTTTTTGGCGTATTGATTCATCTTTACCTTCAGCGTCATATCAACAATATGCTTGTTCTTAATTATTAACACTGCCAAGATTAGATATTTGTCCTTGATGCAAGAGAGAAATATTCAAATCATCTTCCCTGAACTGCTGATATCACCTGTTGTCTCATCTGATAAATAATGGCACAGCTCCAGGCTGTGCCAAATTCTGCTGCCAAGTTGTTTACAAAACCTAGAAGCAAGCCAGTGAACCAAATTATCTGTGTTTTAGATTTACTACACTGGTTCCCTACAGATTAATTTTGCAACTTGGCTAGGGTACATAATCATCTGTTTTTCATCATTACTGCGCCATGACAAGTGGTATTGTTATTGACCCAAGGTGACTCACAGCCCCAGGTTTAGGAAAAGTGTGAGGGCTGAAACATGAGAGCTTGAGAGTAGGCGGGAGGAGAGTGCTGGAGTGACTGTAAAGCTAACTCACACATGGGTTTGAGTTGTCCAATGAGCTCCTCCTTGCTCCACTTGGCCCACTCCTTCCTGTCTGTGTTGATGGAGCACAGGACAGGACCACATGGCTTCCCGCTATCGTCCACTGCCGGTACATTCAGGTAGTGCACCAGCACAATGTCTGGGTTCTACAACACAGGGACACACAAACACACACACAGAGACATGCACACACATGCCATTAGTTTAACATGGGCTTTCTTTATTAATTAATTGTCATGTTCTTACCAGTATACTGGAGGGAGAGAATAAAATAATACAGTCTATTTACAGAGGGAGTGGAGGGAGTGGAAATGGAGAAAGAAAGCAGGAGGGATTGTGGAGGTCAGGGAGGAGGTCGGACATAGCGTGTCAGATAAGATTCTTTCACCTGCCCATAAAAGATTTAACAGCTCAAGCCCACTCATCACTCTCTCTCTGACCCCGCAGAGGCTGTGGAAGTGTCTACATGTCTGTTGGTGTGTATGTGTGTGCGTGATATATATAGAGAGAGAGAATGAGAAAAACAGAGGGAGAGACTAGATCTTACTATACTGTAGGCCACCAGCGGACCTATGGAATTTCTACCCAATGAATGATTCAACAGGTGCGTTCACATGCATTTCTGTGTGTGTGTGTGTGTGTGAGGAGCAAGGGAGAGAGAAGCTCCTCTTGATGAAAGATTCAGTAGACAGACTCAGGTGAGGGGGAGGACCTGCTGAGGTGGAACACTTTTCTCTCCAAAAGAGGATGGCACAGTGGGCTGCTACAGCACCACACTGTGCAATGCAACAGCGCTCACAGACTGATTTATGATCATATCCACTGATGTGTTTTGATATCTGCGCAAAGAGCAGAAAATGTCACTTTACAGATAAAGCAAGTCGAATTTCCCTTCATAATTTCAGACTGCTGGAATCTAACTAGTTGAAAAAGAAAATATATTGGGTAAGGGCATATTCAATTTACGGCTGGTGGCTGGAATGTCCTTGTAAATTTCATGTGACAAATTATGCAGGATATTCTGGCGAGGAATACATAAATATGTATGCATTTCCATATTTTAAATGAACATTGCAGGGTATTCCATATTTTCTTTGAAATGAACAGAGAGAGACGAAGAGAGAGGCAGTGTATATGTATGCGGGCATGTTTAAGATTCATCAAACTGTCGTCTAAAAATGATGATGTCCTGGTGACCATCTCTTGCATGGCCAATAGATGGAGAGTGTGTGTGTATGTGTGTGTGTGTACGCTCCTCTCTGTTGTCCTTCACATGAGCAGTAGAGTGAGTCCAACATCTCCATGAAAAAAAAACATGCTTTTATACACAAGGGACACCTGCGCATGTGTGTGTTGGCGTGAGCATGTTGTGTGTGTTGTTTATAGCTCCAGGGTGTTTTCTTGTAGACGACCACATAGAGAGTAGCGCCTGAATCCTTGATGCTCGCTATAAGTATTATGAGTCAGAGTTCAGTAACACACTGTGCTCAGGAAGTTACAGTCAACTTCTGGCAAAAAGTGCTTTTACTGCTCTGCACTGTGTGTTCGCATTATACAAGACTTATAGGTCTGGCATATCCTCGGTATATTGTAGTGGTCTTACTGTGTGTGTATGTGTGTGTAGGACACTCCACTCAGCCAAACAGCATCCAGTTTTATTATGACCCCAGCTTTGTGATAGTATTTTCACAGTCTGGCTCATTAATTTGGAGGAGGATGTTTATTGCTGGCTTATTGTTTAATGTAATGGACAGTTTAACAGATGAAACTTTGTGTAATACTGATAATATACTTTATATGTTGTGGTTGTCCAGTTTTAAATACAATAGTGAATAAAGCATAGCTGGAATATATTACAAGGTGGCCATAATGTGAAGGGAAAAGACACCACAAGTGACAAAGCTATGCTGCTTAAAATGACAACAAATAATACAACAAATTATCACCTCACTATAAATGCTGTCAAAATCTTGTTTTGTATGTGTATAAATGTGTGAGAAAAGGCAAGGTGGGGAAGGGGGGTGGGCTTACCTGCAGCAGCCAATAGCATCTACGGTGGAAGGTGGGGATGATGGAGGAGTGGACGTAGCAGCCATACAGACACTATAGAGAGGAGAGGAGAGGAGAGGAGAGGGGAGGGGAGGAGAGGAGAGGAGAGGAGAGGAGAGGGGATTTGAGGGGTAAACGAGAAAAAGAAAAAGGGAGGAAGCAAGACAAAAAGTGAAAAAGGAGAAGAGGAGGGAAGGAAATGAGAGAACAGGAGAGGAGAACTTAGGTTATACCCACTTAGGTTGTATTGATTGCGGTGCTAAAACTAAATTGCAAACATGCTGTATGCGTTTTTTCCTAATGTCTTTTCTAAAATACCATAAATCTGATGTTGACAATTACAGCACAAGAGATTGTGAAATTTACTGCCTCAGCAAGACTAGACATAACCCACTTAGAATTCACAAAAAGTCACACTGTTGTCAGCTTACACACACTGCAAGAGAGATCAGTAACAGTGAAGAGGACAAAAAGAGGAGGAGAGAGCAAGGAAAGTACACAGTGAAAGTGGAGTGTCAAGGTGGACAAGATGAAGAGAAAGTTTAGTATAGACTCCATCCAGCAGAGGTTGCTTAAATACATACAAATTAGTGTATATGTGTGGCTGTGTGTGAGCGTGAAAATAGACCAAATCTATGATTGCAACAACTTCAGAGTGTCTATCATATTCTGTGTGTTGTGAAGTGTTGGGTGCTGTATGAAATGTTTCATAACGCATGATGAAATATAGTACCTGAGTTTCTGAACCAATACCAAAACTGCAATGTTTTTTTGACACCTTAACTTTAGAAGAATACCTAAAATGGTTTGCTACAATACCTTTTTTTTAATTTAACAAAGTATGCTAAACTTGTCAAATGCTTGCAGTGTGTAACGCAAGAACTTAACTCTAAAATTAGCAAAGTTCTGATTTAAATAAGTAAATATCTTTTCGAGGAGTAAGTCAACAAGACATTCAAAGCCGTTCCAGTTTGTGATATTTTGTACTATGGAAAAATTTTGGTCGATACTGAAAAGTACTGCAGTTAGACACCCAGTCTTAATGAAGTGTGTTTGTGGTGCTTGACAGAAGGATGAATGTTGACAGAGGAGCCTTCTATCAAGGTCATTAATGCCACTTTTTCACATGCATTAAAATCAAGGATCCCACACATCCACCCACACACACAAACACACAAAGACTCACAAACAAAGAAATAAATTGGTCGTGTTTAAAGACAAAGTTGCACACACAAATACTCAGCAATCAGGCTGTATATAATTAACACTTACAACTCGTTTTGTTTTCTTTCTCATGCACACTCGTGCACACTTATATATTCTCGCCATTTTGCCTCTTCTCAGAAGTAGCCCGCCCTCTATCTAAAGTGAGCTTTGCCAAAGGCAGAGTGCATTTCCATATATTTCCATTCAATATGAGGAGGCTCTCCATCCAGGGCTATGTTTTTCTCTCCTGCTTCCTGCCTCTCCCCATCCTCCTTCTCTCCCTCTGCTCATCTCGCTGCTCTGCTCATTCCTTCATTCCCGTCTCCTGCTCTACACACTGCTTTCTTGCTTGCTTGGGGGGTCCTGGGAAGACGTGACACAAACAATTACTGAGCAACTACCAGGGAGAGAAACACTTGCCTTTGTATATGTGTGTGTGTGTGTTAGTGTGAGTATGTGTATTCACGCCCGATTGGAGAAAAATGTGTGTGAGATGAATGTCAATGTGAGTGTGGGGTCGTAAATAATAGACGTGCAGATGGGAATACTTGATCTCAATTATTCCCTCTACCTCTGTGTCCCTTTGCCTGCCTCCCGCTCACCTTTAATGCAAAACTATTGAGCCCTCTGCAAACATCCATGTTCCTCCTCACTGTCTCTCCTTCGCTCTCCCTTCTACCTCATTCTTTCTGTTTCTGACACATGCATGCTCACTCCTCTCACCTCTTGGTATATTCCTGCTGAATAATCAATTTTTGAGCTGGCTGATGTGACTCAAACACACACACACACACACACACACACTCACTCACGCACAGACGCTGCCTTGAGACTGGATCGATACCCCTCTCTGTTCTGCTGAAGGAGGCATTGACATCATTCCTGGCCTCAGGCCAAACACACTCTTATCCTTCAGAAAGAGAGAGAGGAAGATGGAGAGAGGGCTACGAGGAGAGAGGGAGGTAGAGAAAGAGGGGCACCACTCGCTCTCAGGTAACACGTTGGCCTGTAGCATCAGCATGTGTGTTTTTGTGAACACTTGTGTTACACGTATGTGTCTCCTCGGAGTGAAGGAGAGTAAGTTAAGGACAAAATTTGGCAGTGAAACCGTAGTCAGCGCCAAACAAGATCATCGAATTGTTTTTCCACTGCAGCCTCTCACCTCTACTCCCTGGACTTTGAGCTTCATATGATCCTCTCGGGTGGTCTTCCCGTCTTTCCTTTTCTTCCAGCAGTAGCCATCTTTCCTGTACTTCACCTTCTTACGGTTGTAGAGGATCATAGAGCCATTTTGAGGCCTGATGGAGGACAGACAGCGAGACATTACGTTAATACGCAGAATAAATGTTGTGCACAGTGGTAACTTCTTTAAAACTGACAACAATTTAACTCCATGGAAACTGACCAGAAGTGATTTTCATGCTGTAATTTCAAACGGCCAACAGTATCAAACTCTCCTGCATTGCTGCTTCATAAATACCAACTGAAACAAACAATAACACATTCTTGGTTTACATGGTGATGTCAGTGTTACACTCCCACAATCAAGTTAGCTGCTCCCATGCCGACCCTCCCCTCCTATATGTACACTCACACGCCTACGTGTTAATATTTTAGTAGGGTGATTTATCAGCACAGCAGGAACATTGGCCTCTAAGCTTCCTTTATATATACACCTGATGGGATGAACATGCGTGCGCAAACAAACACACAGACACACACCACGAGCGACGCATGCAGAGAGACAGAGATGCTGTAGTGATATCAGAGATGGCAGGACCTACTGCCGTGTGTTCTTTGGGCTCAATGTCAAACCTGCTGCTCAGCAATCAATCATTCCACTTCTAAAACGTTAAGGACAGGTGTGTGCGTGTGCGTGTTTATGTGTGTGTGTAGGTGGAGGGAAAATGCTTCTCCGCCTTATCTCATGACAACAGAAAGAGAACAGGCCTGTTAACAATCAATAAACTAACGCATACTCACAAGTGCTCTCTCTCTCTAGCACACCGTCATGTACACGCATGCACACAACCACACACATTTACACACCTCCTCCCTCCTTTCCCTGCCCTCCTCTTCTCGATCAACCTCCAGTCTTTTATCCCTCTTATCGTAGTATCTCTTCATTTTCTCTTTACTGCTTCTTCAGTCCCTCCATTCTCCACTCCTTTACACTTATTCTCATCTTCTCATCTCATCTATTCCTTCTACTCCTATCTTAACCTCTGTTTCTGCTCTTTTATTGTCTGTCTCCTCTCCTCTCCTCTCCCTCTCCTCTCCTCTCTGCTAGAATTTGATGTAGACACATCTATATGGACTGAGATGATTGCAATTTTCTCAGAACACTGTGTGTAGTGAAATTGAATTTACTTTGAGCTGATTTTCTTTGACACCTTAAATCTGTTCTGTTTTGGGGTGAGCCTGCCAGTTTCTTAGCAGAGTGGAGACCCCCACCCTCCGATCAAAGCCGAGTTTAGTCTCTGTCTCGAGCAGTGTGAGTCATCTCAGAGCTGCTGATTCTAATTATGTTATGGAGAAGATGGATGAGATCAGATGTGTGCCTTTGTGTGTGTGTGTGTGTGTGTGTGTGTGTGTGTGTGTGTGTGTGTGGGGGTGGGAAATACGTGCATGTTAATATGTATGTGTGCGTGCGTGGAGGTGCGTGCCCATGTTCCTCGCAAACCCTCAGATTCAAGCAGACATAAATGCTATTGATTGTAACTGGGCTGTGATGTGTGGGATATAAAAAGCTTTTCCACCGTTCCACAGTGTAGCAGAGCAAAAACAGTAAAGGCAAGGGGAGGAGAGTGGAAAAAAAAGAAAAGACGGCAAGATAAAGAGACAGAGTGGGCGAGTGAGTGAGTCCGGTAAAGGGAGGAGAGAAGGAGGAGGAGTAGATGTAAAAAGTAAGAGGAGAGGGAGAGAGGAGGTAATAGTCATTACTTGAACTGATGAGGTATTTCACTGAGGGGAGAATTGAAGGTCATTGATTGTTATCTTAATATCGCCCCCCCACAAGTGTGCAAACGCATGCGCACATACGAATAAAAACACACACACATACATGCACAGCCATGCACGCGCATAAATGTCACTGGCTCCGTTAGCTGAGCTCCTTTCCATCTGATGGGATTAGGTGTAATCTGTTCTAATCGTGCCTCGTGTCATGTGTAAATGGGATTATATCTAACTGCTGCTCAATAACACCAATATGACTGCTGCTGCTGTTGTTGCTGGGAGGCTGAAGCTATACGGCAGCACAACCAATCAATGAGAAATCCATCCACAACATAAACTGTGCTGCTGGCCTCAGGCTGCTCCTGAGAAGAGTCCTTCAGCTCGCACAATGGGAGCGCAGAGGCATCACCTCAGGCTTTCAGCGGTGTCAGTAATCGCAAATGGGGCCATGAGGTGACCTCTTCACTTACTTAACTTTTTCTTTCTTCTTTTCTGTCTCTCTTCTTTTCTGTCTGTCTTTCTTTCTTTTTTCTTTCTCTCTTTTTATCATACCTTCATCTGTATTAACTAAAGTCAATGTCAATACAGTGATTTATCAATAATTCAAATTGCCTGCTAATGCTTTCTTTTTCTCTTTCTTCCTGACTATAACCTCTTCCTATTCTAGGAAAAGAGTTACCTATGGTTCAGTTGGATCGATGAATATTCAGTTCTGGCATGTGAATCCTTGTTCACACTCCATCTTATATACACATACTCCCCCTCCCTTTAAACCCCACCCCCCTCACCCTCCTATGTCTGAATTATACATCACTTATCCTAATACATTTACATTCATTAATACTCCATTTCCAGCTGACTAGGTGCTTTACAGTCCGGCCATGTTCTGTAGCGTTCTCTACATGTAGAGCAGGCCGTCAGCAAGACCCTTTGGAGACAGTCGGCGTACATCACTAATGTTTTAATCAAACACAGGCACTCAGTCATTGGGATTAAACCAACGTGAGTCACTGGCTGATTGAGTGATGCTGTGTTTGTACGTTGGTGTGTGTGTGTGTGTGTGGAAACCACTGTCTGCGCTCTCCTCACCTGGTTTTTGGCGATGTCGTCAGCCACTCATCGTGTTTCTCAAAAGTGATGAGATATGCAGCAATCTCCTAGAGAGACAAAGACAAGACAGAAAGGTTATGTTACTGTGCACGCATGAATGTGTGTGTGTGTGTGTGTGTGTGTGTGTGTCACAGGGAGATAAAACATAACAGGTATTTCCAGATGACCTGCCGATGCCCACAGAGAGTGTGTCACTATCTGATTGCTATGGTGAGGTTGGGGCGCCTGATTGGTCACAGAGCAGCCAGTCAGGAGACAGATATAGAAGACAGACCCTAAGGGCCAACAACCAATCACACTCACCGACACACCGATGTCTCCCTCCGCTGGGGAGGAAAAGCTATCTCCTAAATACACACACACATGCCACATAAACACACACATACACACACACACGCACACCAGGGTTGCAGACCCATACACTAGCTGAGAGAGTGTGCTGATAGGAAAAGTTTTCTTGTACTTTGCAGTTTCACAGTTTCCCGTCAGATAAAGCCTGCTCCTAACTTGATTCTTAATTCCTCCGGCTCTCTTTTCATCTCCTCAGCTCTCCTCTCCTCTCCACGCTATTTCTATTCTTCTTCCACACTCACATGAATCCAATATGGAAAAAAGAAAAGTTCAAATCATACAGGTGCATTCTACCGAGAGTAAGGCAAAACAAAACGTCCATACACACAAGACAGCTACACACAGATGCAGCCAAAAGAAACTATTGTTTATACCTCCTGCTTTTTAGTTGCTCATGCAACACGGCCTTTTCCCTTTGCTCGGTGAACTCTCTCACCCCTGGTTTCCTCCTTGAAACATCGTTCTCTTTTTCCCTATATCTGACTCCCATCTCACCCACTTGTTGTGAAAGACTATGAAATGTAAATTGTCCTCTTAAGGCAATCAGTGTTTGAAATGTGGCACAAAGCAATAGTGAAGAAGACATCAACACTCCAGCACTCCTTCATCTGCCCCCTCAGATCAACAGTCTCCTCTCCAGACCCCCTCTCCTTCTCTTCCTCTTTGTGTGTGTGTGTGTGTGTCTGTGCGTGTGTGTGTTTTTAGGTATTTGTCCCAGTTTGGCATGAGAGCACTCCAGCGATCAGACGGAGATGGAGGGACAAAGAGAAGAGAGGGGAAGAGAGGCAGGGGAGACGAAAAGAGAGAGCAGCTGGAGGGTGCTGGCACTTAACTGGATTGTTTTTTTAGTATCCTCCATTCGATCGTCACGTCCCAACCCCCCACTGCCTCATCCTGCATTTTTATGTGTGTTTACATACATGCGTGCGTGTGTGTATGGGTGTTTGTTTGTAGAAGGGACTGTCATCTCACCCTTAATAATTATCGCTGTCAAGCTGGCCAATGTTAATGTCTGTCCGTCCGAGGCACCTAAAAGTTTTTACCCATAGCAAGGCACAACACACACACACAAGCACACACTCACACACACACACACACACACACACACACACACACACACAAGGAGTGCCTCATTCACTTATGCATCTATTCATTAGCTGTGACAGGCAGCCACCTCTCCTCCTCCCAAACCACTCCGCAGCAAGTCAATATCCTATACGGCCTCCACAGCCCCGGCCTGGCACTCGGGCTCCCCTAGTGACTGTCAGCCAGTGGGAGGCGGGAGGCGGGTGGAAAAGAAGAGAGGAGACGAGGGGCTGGGAGAGACAGAAGGATGGGAGGATTAAGAAGGAGAGAGAGAGACTTGCAATTAAAGGCCTGCCCCATAAGAGCCATTAAAAAGCCAGAAACAGAAGAGTCAGCTGAAACGCCAGCCTGACACACACTCTAAAACACACCCACACACACACACACACACACATACACACTCTCACTGCAGACACACACTGCTGCTCACTCCCTCACCAGCACAACACACACACGCACACACACACACACACACACACACACACACACACATACACACACACACGCCCATGTGGAGAGTGACAGAAGTGAGATGGTGAAGGTCGATCCTCAGGAAGTCACAGTTATTGTCCCAGTGGAAACCAGTGATGGAGCGCTTTGAGCATGCCTGGCGACACACTGAACCTTCAGGAATACTGTGTGTGTGTTAGCTGTGCCAGACACAGGGACAAGTATCTTCCTCCAGGGATCTACTCTAGAAACCCAGACGTTCTGCATGTCTGTGTAAGTCTACGTAATAATACATTACGACAGGCCCAGCTGAATGCACACACACACACACACACACACACACACACTTTTCCCAGCACACACCTATTCCTGTCTGTCTGTGTGTGAGAGAAAGTGAGAAAGAGAGCGAGTTACTTAAGAAATATCTAACAAAGCAGAGCGCATGAGTGGGAAGTTAGATTGGAGCAAGCAATGCAGTTGGGGAAATCAGCCTCCCACTCACGCATCACTGAGACCATCTCCCTCTAAGAAAGTGGTGGCATGTACAGAAAAGCAGACAGACAGACACACACATATGCACACACACATTCACATACACTCACAGGCCTCAGGGAGATTTCCAGAGGAGGGAGGGGGGGAAGGGTGGGGGGGGGTCGCCTACACTGCAACAGACTTATCCAGGAGCTTTCCCCCAGGAGATTCCGTTATAGGGTCTAGCCACAGGCCAGTGTGTGTGTGTGTGTGTGTGTGTGTGTGTGTGTGCGTGCACGTTTGAAGTCTAATGATGAGCATCACCCTGACAGAGATGTGGGGAAAACAGAGTTGTCTGTAAACTGGAACTGTCACATCCATTCGAAGTGCTTCAAATGAAGGCTGCCTCTGGTTCTCACCACAGAAATTATTTGGCATTGAACAGTTTATTTTGGCGGTACGTTAAGTGTCCTTTTCAACTAGAAAATCTGTTTCTGCCTCCCTCCTTGAGCGTGGTAAGTCTTGTATACATATATGGGAGAAAGAACTGCATTAGCATTACCAGGGGAGGTCTGCTGATGCTGTAATTTGTTCCTCCACCGGTTCTCTCCTTCCCAGAACAACCCTGTCAGTGTCTGACGTTGATAGACACTCTATCCAAAATTGCCTCCTGTTTTTATTCTTTCATTTTTTGTGCAGACTACAGGCTTCTCTGTGGTTTTTATTTTGATCCGGAGCACTATCTCAGCCATTTGTTCAACCCCCCATTTTATTGATCATGGTCTATTTTTAAACATGCCTCCTTCAAATGCTCATCATGTGAATTAAGCAGAACAATGCCAATTTTATGCTAAACCTATATTGTCATACAATTTGATTTGAATGGTAATAATCAATAATCCATTAGAATTGAGAGGTGCCTGTGGGCATGTCATTATCCACAGCGGCTGACAGAAATGTGATGGAGCCAGTCTCTTAGAACCACGGCCTCTGATATTTGATCAGTCAGGAGTGACCTCTAAACTCACCAATGTCATGGAGCAATGGTTGCTTTCAAATTTAAGATTAGATTGCAAAGAGAAAGCTGAGCGTTAGTCGTGTTCAGTTTTAAGCTGTAAATGATGTGACTCCTATTGTAAACCAGCCCAATAATGTCTTGTTTGCACTATGTTCCTCTAACCTGGCTAATTAAAATGTGTAGCTCTCAACAGAAAGAGAGCCCGACATGAGTTACGACAAGGATAATTTTGTTCTGCTCTAGCCACACAATACAATTTCATCAAGTCTTTTGTAAACCAGAGCAATAACGAGTAGTTTGTATTATATTCCCAAAATGCCTCACTCCCCACTGTGTGTTACTTTCAACAGCCTTTATATTACCTCCACTGGCTAATACAACTGCTTAATGCTGTTTCCATAACAACTGTTGCAAAGCCCCTGATCAGAATTCCTCTCAAGCTTGCCTTGTGTTTATCATATAAACACCTCATCACACACTGGGCAACACACACATGCACGTCCATGGACATAAAAGACTTGTACACACATGCATACAAATGGGCCGTCTATTAATACAAAAAGCCGCTTGTGTGAAAAAGTAAATAAATAAATATAAAACTTGTCCTGGCTTTTTGCTGTCTCTCCTCTTGTTCTCTCAGTGACACACGCTGCAACACACACACACACACACACACACACATTTAGTGCTGGTCTATCATTGGAGGACAAGGTCTGACCTTCAGCGGGGGACCCGCCTCTGTCACCTGGTTGGGAGAGGGACATGCGTGTTACATCCATCTTTGTCACACCGCAACTCTCACAGCACTCATACACACACAGACACACACACACACACACGTGCACGCACACTCGGACAAACATGCGCACAAAAATACCTCCCATGTCATAACTAATGCATGGTAGGAAGCAGAGGCATGAATGAGTGTACAGTATAAGCACAAGCATACAGACCCACACCCGGAGAGGCTTGGTCTCAGAAGAGTCTATGTGGTGGCTGCTGCCCATGTGAGTGACGGCTTTATAATGAAATAGTCACTCTCCCCTCTCCTTCACTCCCTCACTCTCTCTCATTGGGTTTGACCTCTTTACTTTCTCCCCCCTCTCTCCTCCCTCCAGCTCACCCACTTCCCTCTTTTTTTCTGTCTCATTTCCCTCTCATCTCCCTGTCGCTAATATATAGAAGTGTAAATGGTGAAGGTGGCTACACACACACAGGCACATACACACGCACACACACACACACACACACACACATTATGGAAAGTAGCACAAACTTTTTTAGCAGAGACCTGAGAGCAAGGAAGAGTCAGCTCCAATCCACTGAGGGAACATCAATCATATTTTTCTAAGACTATCTCGCTCTTGCGCACCTTACCTGTCCTCTTCCTCCTGCCTTGTATTTGCATTTGAGGAGACGGCCCCCCCTCTCTCAGCAGGGGGGTGAACACATCAAAGAACGCAACAGGTGTGTGGTGTCAAACACAATGCCAGGACCCCTGCTGTGCTAGGGCGTCTTGGATAAAGCCTGTCGGAGTCCTCAAAAACTCCCACAAAGTTATCCAGGAAAGGGTGAGTGCACACACACACACACACACACACAGACGTATATTTGAAATCTCTAATGACGAGTGTGTGTTTGCCAGTGGGAGGTGGAAGAAGACAGAGAGAGAGGTTTGGTGGGGGTATCTCAATGAAGGAGTCTCCAGTGGTTGTGTTAACCCCTGATGCCTCATCTCACTGTGAGTCATTCTGCCCTCCCAGGCTCGTCTCTGCTCTGCTATTGTTGATGTTATTGTTATTGAGGAGGTTTGGTATGCTAAGGAGGGAGAGAGACAGAGAGAGACAGATATACAGAGAGAGACACAGAATGAGAGAGAAAGAGAGAGGTAGTGTGGGGGGGGGAGAGAAAGAGAGAGAGAGAGAAAGAAATAGTGTGTGCCACCTCTCATTGGCATAAATACTTGTTTACAACAAGACATAAATTGGCACCCTGTCAGTCAGTCTCTCTATTTCTCTCTCCTTTAACTCCCTTACTCTTTTTCCCTCTCTGTCTCTATCTGTCTCTCCCTCTCTTCGTCTCTCCCTCTGTGCTGCTAAGCGTATTACAACACTCCCTGGTTCAGCCCTCTCTCATTACCATATTCTAATTACATTCGTTAAGGGGAGCATTTGGGAGTTTAATGAATAAATTTGAAAGATGGGTCTCCGTGGCGATCTTTAGGTTTGTCTCCTCCTCAACCAACTGAAGATGGTAGCATATGTGTGTGCACGTGCGTATGTTTGTGTGTGAGGTTACGCACCTGTTTGGCATGTATGTGTGCTCTCAGTAAGTATCGCTGTAGCTCCCATTTAACTGCTGGAGCTCACATGGAGCCCTCTCTCCCAAAAAAATCCATTCAGAATTCTGTTTGTCTCCGCCAAATAAAGATTTCATGTCATTTGTTTGTTGTTTTGGAAAAACTTGGAGCCACCCATGTTGAAGTCATGCATATTTAACTCTCCTCAAGCCTCAAAAACAAACTGCCAAAGACAAGCATCAATTTACAGATGTACAAATTGTCTGCAATCCCGGATTCATCTTTTCTACCGACATCAGACCGGGAGGCTTCATACTGAGACAGGCAGGTGGAGTTAAAACAATCATAAGCAAAAGTAAACATTAAAGGTTATCAACTCTGCTCCGGTGACTGGCTTCCACTGTTGTGCAGTTTGATCTGTCTCTGCCTAGGACGAAGCCCTGGGCTGTAGACCTGAGTAGACTGTTACTATGGGCCTTGCACTCACTCTTTCAGGGTATTGCAAAATGTGATATACCTTTCACATGGTTTAATAAAGGAGTCCCAAATGCATTCCCAATTCTGATGATTGCCAGCTTGTGCTTCAAGGAGCCAAGGAGTGAATGAGCAAAATTCACCTCTTGCTCAGAAACACTTTTTAAAAGCTAACAAAATGATGGGTTTTTACTTGGCCAACTGCCATTGATTACTGGCAATTAAACAATACCACAAGCAACAGAAAAATTATGCAGAATGTAATCTAACCCCTTCCCCAGAGTTCACTTTTACCGTGACTGCAATTGATTAAACTGATGCTATTTACTTCTTTAGCTAAATACATTATTTTTGAAATCCCAGAAAGGGTTTTTTCATTTTCGTGTTGTTCGGAAACAGAGTCATAACCACAAACCAGGAGTCAGCAGAATTTGGGCAGTGTCTGGAACTTCTATATTACATCTTGTGGTTAAAAACTATGGATTTGTTGCATTTTGAATTCAGCTTGATGTAGACCAATCCATCTTGAAATTTCTCCATGACTTTCACTTGGCTGAAACCACTGCATGAAGGACAGACTGTACTCATCCATAGCCAACAAAATACATGAGCAGTGAGATCCTGTAACTGATAATATCTGATGAACATATGCTATGCCATTAATAGTTTATAAGTGTGCGGTATAGTGCATCAATAGATCCAATGGGGCTCCTCTTTACTGAGGCTACAGTATATTTACAGTGATGATGCACTGTACAAGGTAGAGCCCAGGGTCATCACCTTCCCTTCAAGCACTGTGACTCATGCAGTGGGCGCAAAAGTATGTTAGCCATCTTTTAACTTCTATACAATGTAAGATACCTGTATATAAATAAATAACGGGGGGAGACGAGAAATATAACCAACATTTTGGACAGCAGCCATTTCCAATTGTATTACCGGTGCCTATGGAAACTTTCATGACCATTTTGTTTTCTTAAATCTGGTAGTTTTCATCCATTACATATATATAGTTCTGGAAAAGCCATTTAATAATTGTTCTACTTGAATGCACTTTTAGAGATTGAAGAGGAGACAGACATCAGTCATTGACTGGCGGGCTGTCCTGGTAACTTTCCACCTTATGTGAACTGTAATGGACTGTGACTTTCTAGTTCAACTTGCAGTGACACCTTCGAGCAGACAGAGACTGGAGCTTACAGCCTCACGGAGAAAGCAATGCTGATGTTGTGTGCTGGGCAATGTTAAGATTTGCGAGTTGGCAAGCTACATACAGAATACAAACATACTGCCAGAGCATGTATGCTGCCAACAAGAGGTAATCATGCAGTTAGGCTTAACACTGGGTAATACCCGTTTTTTGGGCTGGGAAATCTTTCTGTTGCCATGTTTTTTCCTGTTTACTGGAATAGTCAGCTACAACTGGATAACAATCAAAATGTTTGGGATTTTGTATCACAGAGGAATTTCAAAGAAGACTGCGATATTGTAAGCAAAAACTTTCACTGTCAAACACTCAAAGGCATGAATGAACACTATTCTCAATCTCTGTCACTTGGCAGAAACTATTGAGATGCTCTCCCTTCCCTATTAGGTGTTTATCATCCCCCCACTCTCCGCTCTATACTGTACACTCATACAACTAAATATATGCACTGTCAGTATGCAAATGCGGCATCAGTATCCCTTATATAGTTGCCTCCTTAGAGTACAAGATGATGGATGATATATTACAGCTGAGCTAGTCTTAGACTAATGACACAGCTGCATTACAATACACAACCTAGTACACAGCTAATATTGTGTATGCACAGATCGAACACACACACACACACACACACACACAAATGCCACCTTGTTTAATCCCCCGGGAATCAGTGAAATTTGATTACCATGACTTTTACAAACACACTCCATATGAGAGTAGACATTCCATACATCAGCAGGAGGGAGGAGGGAGCGGGAGGAAGAAGAGGGAAGAGACAGGGAGACGGGGAAGTACGTGATGCTGGGTAGAACTGCAGTTTGAGAGGAGAAACTCTGGACACATGCTGTGGTCTCCTGAGTGGAGTGCAGCACACACACACACATACTGCATGCACACAGCATCTCGCTCTATGTCTATTACAGTAAATGTGGGAAATGGTGTATTTACCAGTAAATTTATGTACATCTCCCATGGTAAATCTTGTGAATGTGTACATTTCCAGGATAATGTTAGTGGAAAATGCTAGTCACAGCACCATGAGATTCACAGTTCTCTCACTTTGTTTTTTTGTGGATATTATGTAGTAGAAGGCCAATTTACCCTTTTGGCTAGGCTCTTGTAATAAACTGAGATCTATGAGACACGGGAGAGCCACTTCAGCAACATTATAACGTCAGAAAAACGGCCAAAGTTAAAACTTGATAAGTTTTCATACATGCCAGCACATTTAGCCTGCATCATAGTGTGATCACTGTATAAGGACTGAGGCAATTTGAATCAATTGTATGGCACGTATGCCTCTTAACATTTGAAAGAAAAATAGAACGTGCTTTTAGTTATCAGTATATGTTCTATGTTATTTATATTTTCAAGAAACTTTTATGTATAAAAACATGTGGATACAAGCAACACTGCCCTCAAAATTAAAGTCTTTAATTGTGAAAGAAAACACCATGAGGCCCAAAACCAGCTGATGAACTGTTAAGAGTGTGCAGTAAACACGGCAGGAGAGCTCCCTGATAATATGACTTCTCATTAACAGGGAAACACAGACATTCACAGATTTACCTTGAGAATGTTAAACATTAACCAACTCTGTGGTTAATAGTTCACATTTACTGCTAAATATTCATATTTACTATTCCCCAATTACACACCACCGTTATCAAATGAAAACAAATATACAGAGGGTAAATTGATAATGAGTGAAAAGAAGTGTTTTGAAACCGCAATAGCTCACATTTTGTATCATTATATTGTATTTTTGCAATTAAATGACCATATAACCTTACCAATTTAAATAAAAAACAGAGCTGCGGCCTGCAAGTGGCCATTAGAGGGGTTAAAGCCTATGAAGCCAACTCACTCAGATCCATGCAATTTCACATCAACAAATCTGACAATTTGACTTCACAGTTACTTTATAGAGCACAAACAAACATGGTCTTATACACTTTGCAGCCCTTTGCAAATAGCCCTGCAGTCTGACTGCTTTAGTATTAAATGTTTGATTTTGCACATATTCTCTGCCAACATCATTTTTGTTTCTTGTACAAGTGTCTGCATGTCTTAAATGTCTGGATTAGCCATGAGGAAGGCAGTTAATAATGCTGTGTGCAAAATTTACATTGGCAACTTTGCATGGAAAGCACAAGTGTGTACTCACTGGAGAACATCCCAAATATTTATGCGAATAGTGGTTTCTCTAACTTCAAGCATATAAATATGTTGTTGCACTAGAAATAAGAGAGCCATAACTATATTCTGTCTAAATAAGCAGGGTAGAGAAGAAAGTCTGTAGAGACTGAATCAACATAATGCCAGCAACAGCATAAAAATAAAATAATATATAAAATGTTAAATAGATAATGCTATCAATGCAGAAATAAAACCTGTGAAATGCACACTGAATTCATGTTGAGTAAAAGAATTTGAGGGCTAGGCTACAATTCACAAGTTACTAATCAATATGCTAGGATTTTTTTGTATGGTGCAATTCTCTGGCTGATATATTTTAAGTCTTGGCTGAGTAGTCAGAGAGATTTAAAATATATCCACAAAATATGTGACATAAAGGAAAGCTGTTGTAGCAGCTCCCGCCTACTATTGCTGGTAGACAACTCCATAATCCGTACACAACAATGAGCCTGCATCAATCGTCTGTAAAAACCTCTCAAACGACTCATGTAGAACTCATACAGTTTCAGGTGTCCACAGATATGCTCAGTGCATACTGGTCATATGAATTTACATTATTTATTGCTAAATAAATAACTGCTGAGGATGAGCAAATATGCATTAGTAAAAAAGAAGGTAGCGCTATTTTAGACCTGCAGGCCATAGAAATACATAACCAGACTTCAGTTAAACAATTGTACAAATATTGTGGGAAGGACTTCCAGATAATTTTATATTATTTTTTCTTGTTAAGTATTGTTGGACTTGTGTGCCACTATTTGCATCAAACCCAAGACGAGAAGCTGGAACTGTGTGTGCAGTATGAAAAAAAAAAAAAAGATGTTTGACTGAAACCTGCCTGAAACATGAGCAGAGAGTATGAAATATGTATTGACTTCAGAAACCCTGAAGTAGGCATATTCCTTTACAAGTCTCTAAGCTCCAGATATTATTAAGTCAGAAAACGAGGACGCTAAATAAAAACTTCATCAGAATCAATAGGGTTCCAGCACCTGTGGTGCTGGATTTACAGTTTGACGTTTTGTTGACATCTCACAGTTTAGGGATGTAAACATGCAAAACTGCCTTCTGCTGCTGTAAAATATACTGGACTCCTAAAGCTCTTGCTATGTCTGAGGACCAGAAAGTTATCAAAGTTAAATAAAGTTAGAAAGTTATCTAGACAAAGCTCTACACATGCAGTACAAGCACTCAAAATAGGAGTACAAGGACCATCTTTGTGTGCACACACATGCACACACACACATTTTAATGCTGTATCCGTCTCCAATGAATTAAATCTAATTTACACAGGACTCAGATATTACAGAGGTTCTATGTGAGGACATTTAAGGATACCAAAAGTATTGGCTCCACTGCACAGCCTGGCTTCTTATTACAGCAGACACTGCTGGTCATTCAGTTCTTTTTGGTCGGGCTTGGAATATAACAGGAAGTTAAAACACAAAGACACGCTCAAAGACACACACACACATGCAGACACACATAAACGAGCTCAGGCACATACACAACACCCCCACACTCGCAGTCACACATTCCCACTGTTTAATATATTTCTGTGTCTCCAGTTAACAATATTTTGTGTCAAATTATAGTGGGCAAGATAAATAGTAGGTCTGTGCGACATGGAGAAAATAGAACAGGAGAAAGATGTGGGGCTTCCAGTTGGGTAGGAGGAGAGCAGAGAGGAAAGGAGGGGAGAGATGAGAGGAGAGGAGAGGAGAGGATAAGATAGGAGAGGAGAGGAGAGGAGGAGAGGAGAGGCAATACTAACGCCTACCTCAGACACCTGGCTTTCCCTGACTAGACTTGTAAAAGCTGGTTAATCCTCAGCCCTTTGTGAACTTGTGTGTATTGTGAAATATCTGCATGACTGAAACTCACTGAAATACTGATCTATGAGGCATCCGCGAGCATGTCCATTTGCCATGTACAGCTGTATAATTCCATGTATCAACAAGGTAATTACATTTATGAATAGAATTAATCAAATTAATTATTTGCATTGCTGCACATTTGGTTCATATTGCCTGTTTGGTCAGCAGGACAGTATGGATGTTTGGAGTTTGAGCGGAAATGGAAGTCACAACAGTCACAAAATGACGTTGGGTGTTAATTGGGCTAGGCTCGGCTCAGAGAGAGATGGAGAGATAGACAAAGAGGAGGAGAAAAGGAGAGAGGGAGGGAGAGAGAGCCTGGAGGACTAATTAGTGATTATAACTTGGCGCTCTCCAAACATAAAATATCTCTCAACCCAAAAGACAGAGAAATGATTAAAGATAAAAGAATAGGAATCAAATATAAGGAGCTGTGAAACAGCCCTCTGGTTTTGTGTGTGTGCATGTCTGTGTGTGTATAGACACGTGTGCAAGCATGTTTGTGCGTGTGTGGGTGTGTGCGTTTGTGTGTGCGTCGGCTTCTTTGCCCCCTCATTAAACCATGCTTTACTCTGGTAAACGGCAACAGCACAGAGCTCAATGTCAACTGGAGAGGTTACAGCCATAGGCAGGCTCTAGGACACACACACACACACACACACACACACTCTGACACGGATACACCAAGTCTCTCACGAACATGTTATCTAACAGATGCGTGAACGGCACACCCATTTCATTTTGAAAATGAAACTTTCAGTAAGTTTCAAAACGTGTGTTACTTTTGTCTTTGTTCTGACACAGCAGACAAAATGGAGAGTGTCAGCCTCTCCTGGCCCCGTGCCAGTGCGAGCTGGACATTAGCAATTCACACATCAAATTCATAAATCAAGGGCACCCTTCACCACAGTATAAATAGAACACAGAGGCCTGGAACGGGATGTCTGCTAACTGTATCGCTCTGGGTTTCCATAATGGATCCATAGTATTTTTTCACGTAGTCTGGTAGCTGACATTTAACGTCATCCCTCCTGTGTAACTTATTTTCCAAACACTTCTTCTGCCTCATGTTTTACCTACAGGGGAAAAGTGGGAAATATCTCCACAAAGAAACGTAGGAATACAATGCATGCATATTTAATTCAATGTATCTATTTAATGGCTCACAAACAACAATAACGACATGAATAATAAATTAAACATGTACACACACTCAGACACACTCACAAACACACAGAGCTTTGTTTGGGCTAGAAATTGGAGATCACATAAGCTGAGCACAAAGTGGTGACTGTGAGTTGGTTCCTGACATTTTTACCTGAGATCTAGAGCTTTTGTCCTTCACCAATTGTTTTTTTTTTTTTCCTTTGGCTGTCGTACATGTTCGGCATCGCAAGCAGACCTACTGACTATGTCACTTCTCTCTTATCACCTTTGATGTACTGAACAATCCCGAACAGCGTTTGTGTCACACATGCATCGATCATACCATTAGCAGGAATACGCAGACACACACACACACACACACCCAATCTGTTACCATGGCAACACCTACCCTTGATGCACACACACACACACACACACACACACACACACACGGAGGAGGCAGATGGGGCAGTGGTCTAAAATGTATATCTATATGCTTTTTGATCTGCTTTTCATTCAAGCAATCATGTTAGTGTCATGCAGCGGCACAGCCAGACATGAGCGTGTGTGAACTGTCAACTAGCTGCCTTAACACCATACAGCTAGTGATACATCACTGTGTGACACGAACGGAGTTCTACAATAAAACACTGCATGTTTCATATCATATTACTTCATATAATTAATACTAGAATAATGCCATCTTCTCACCCTTCTTTTTGTACCCGTGCAGTTGAGCGACATGTGGAGCAGACTCACAATCAGAAGCATTGTGGCACAGACGGCTGTCGTCTGTGTGATGTACTGAAGTCTGCACCAAGCCGTTTGACAGTTGCATCATTTGAATCATAGTGGGGAGGCTGCTCTGAAGTAGAAGCCTTTAAAATGCATATTAGATCATGCAATGACGTGCACATTCACAAAGTGCGCGCATGCATGTTTCATAGTTTTAATTTAAGCTTTAGAAAGGGGATTTTACTCAGTATTCAGCTCAGTCTGGCTTCTTGAAATATGAGTCAGGATGTCAAGGGTCCCCACAAGAGTAATCATATCTTTTCATGAGCCGGAGTCCCAGGACCATATTCTAAAGTTTGTCTTTGTCTACATTTGAAAAAGTTTGATAGCCTCCTTATTTCACTGCTCCATAGAATTTGCAGAAACCAAACAACAAGTCATTCCCGATGGGTGGATAAAACAGCCTGTACCATCAGTCTGTCCACCTGAGTGTGGTTTGTTATCTAAAACTAGTCTATAGTCTATTACCATGGACAGATACACATACACCCCCAATCTATTATTGAACAAAAGGCTCACGCCTCCGCTCAGCCCTTCAGGGAGGAATCCATCCCTCCATCCCAGAATAATTTCACACATCAGTAGATACACAAAAGAGAGAGAGAGGGAGGAAGAGGGGGAAGTAAGAGAGGAAAGGACAGAGAGGAGGAGAAGGAGGAGTGGACGGGGTAAAAATGTATGGGGTCACAGCTCAGTGCTTGTGGGAGGCCAAGGTGTCGGGGGGAGCCATGTGTGACAAAACAGAGATCAGAGGATCATATGCAATTGCGCACACATGCAAGAAAACAAAGACACCCACACACACTCGCACAGACGTACGCATGCCAAGAAAAAGGTGAAAATAAGGACATATCAGATGAAGACTTGTAAAGATTGGGTCTGACTTAATCAGAGGCATCCTCATCCAAACACAGAATGGTAATCTCTTTATCTATCACACTCCCTTCTTATTCACACACACCCACACACACACACGCACACATACTGTACACACACAATAAGGATAATCCTAATTCTACATGCAGACATGTATAAAGAGCATTCAGAAATCCAAAGCCCAAACAGTGAAAATGAGGAAACACAAAAACAATTCTTGATTTCTTAATACGTAAGCAAATGGAAATGAAGAATTCTATGTACATGCACAGCCAAACACAGACACACTAGTGTCTACACACCAAATAATTACTGGGCGTTTTCAACACAGTTTGTCGATAACACATCTCCACAGTTCATGAGCAACATCTAGCCCAGAACAGTATTATATTTTAACGCACACAAACACACACACATTGAGTGGATGCGACTAGAAAAAATAAATTGAAAGCTTCAAATTTGACAGCTGACTTGACAGCTGACAGCGGATTGGTCTGGAAATCCCATGTGTAAAATTGTGTTATGCTACAATCTATGGTGGATGTACAAACCCTACATGTGTATACAATTTGATGACCAATGAGGATTTCAATTTTCAATATGCTGCTGATGAAAACGACTATACTTCTTGCAAAGGCTGCAATTCAGACAGATAAAAATCAACAAACACAGAAAAAAATCAATTCTTTTGTTGCAGCAGCTACAAAATAATCGACCGCAATAATATGGAGCTGTGCGTACCCCTAACAGATACACTCACACACACAGGCGGAAACACATACACAGGCTGAAATACATACATACACTAGATGCACAGCGAGCATACACATGGCTCCCGCTATGAATGCACCAAGCAAGAGGAGCAGCAGACACAATGGAGTGTTTAAGTATGCAGGAAACTTTATGCCTGGGTGGAAGAGGAGCTTTGAAGGAATCCGCTGAGGGACACCCAACCTCCCCCTGAACTGAGTCTGTACCTCCACATCAGAGGGAGAGAGCCATGGAGAGAGAGGAAGAGAGAGAGGGTGGAGGAGAGGAAATGAAGGATAAAGATAGAGAGGACTAGATGGCAAATTGGTAGGGAGACTGACGGAGAGAAAGGGGGATGAAGGGGCGGGAGAGGGGGCACCAACAAGGTGCTTTGGTCTGGTCCAGGCACCTTGTGCACAATTGCTCTTGGTTAGGCTGATGTGGAAGTCCCTAACCAGAAGCGGTCACGTTGTTCTTAACCGTACACACACGCACCCACACCCACGCACACACACACACACACACACACACACACACACTCTGCCTATTCATGTGAGCACACTGTTCAGTAGGCGCCGTGCTTAACTCCCAGTATGACCTTCATTGAGATGGATTGCATGAAAAATGTAATGACTTTCCTGAGAGAAAAACCACAGGCCAAATCAGCTTTGCATTGCATAATAATGCTGGACTTGGTAATCAATAACACAAACACAAACACACATCCATAATGGAGTGCACAGCCTGCACATGGAGAAAATGTCTCAGCAGAGGCCAACCACATCACAATAGATGGAGCAAACCACCACTGGAGAGCTGTGCAATGCATAAACAAGGAGCTATCGACGATAAATGCCTGCATCCATTTCCACCCATCAAACACTTCCCTAAGCTAACAACTTAAGTCTGGAACAACATGCAACTCTGAAAAGCTTTTCACACCCCAAATGTTTAGCCCAGGGTTATCTTTGGCCCTGAGTAAGAAGTGGTCAACCAAACTAATTTGGCCCCATTTTACATTGTACCACTTAGCCAGCAGCACCATTTAAGTTATCTATTGTTCATGCTGCAAATATGATGCTAATTTTGGCCCAGAGCAGGACACACTCTGCCCTATATTAATGAGTGGTAGCCATGAGTTTGTGGGAAACCTTCGGCAGTCAGAGCATACTAAAAGTTCTAAAATATGGTTAATATTGAGTAAAGTGAGTGCAAAAAGCCCTCAAGTTACTTTAACTTAACTCGCTTTTATGATCAAATCTCCTGGGTGCATGGTCACTGCTTTTGTTGTTTATACCTCACAGCTTTTCATTTTTTTCCCTCTATTTTTTGTTATGGAGGACAACAAAATACAATGTAACTTGAGCATCATTTTCACACATAACACACAGCAGAATAGTACAACTGTGAGCAGAATTGTGCCACACATTTAACAGCTTTCTGTGGTTGCATAGCAACAATGTTCAGATACCAATCTTTATCCTACTGACCGTATGGTTTTTGAACCCAGTAACAATCAGCAGTGGAAACATTCAATCTGTAGCCTCATTTCTTGTTTCTTAGCCTCTAAGCCCTCTATAGTTTTAGACCCAGGAGCCGCTGATTCCTGCGCCTTAACACAGAGTTGTTTGGATTACAAAGCGAAATGACAGCAACACCCCAACTCGAATGTACAGTGAGTGGGATTTTTGGCTGTAAGCTAAGGTTGCTGTTTTTTTATTTTATTTTTTTTATTTCTTGGTGTCACAGTTTTAGGGTACCATAATGAACAGCTACCATTGTGTTTGTTTACCTCCTCTTCATCTCTCAATGTGACATTAGCTAGAGATGAGTCACCAGCAAAAAACACAGAGATCGTGTCAGTGACACGAATATTTCCCTCTCGAGTGTGTCTCATTCTTACCTCGTTGGTGTTCCAGCGATGGCGCTCCTTGGGCAGAGAGGAACATTTGGGTAGACACTCCAGCAGCTTCTTAGGAAGGTAGATCTTCAACTGGCCTGGCTCATCTGAGGGATGAGTAGGAAGAGGGAGAAATTTCTCATCAGACACAGACACTTTGTGAGAGGAGAATACCAAAATGCAGCATCTCTGGAATGTGGGTGAATAAAACCATAACAAACTTTTATTGTGCAGCATTTTTAATTGCTTAATGTGACCTTATCAAGTTAATCTGCACAAACATTTGTTCAGGCCTACAAAGGACATAAGCTTTCATTAATTTTGTTAAAAATTAATTTTGGTCAGTCTAGAACTTGATCTGTGATAATTTACTGGGATTTCTGATTAATCTGAAATACAGCTGATAATTTTTGGCATAGCAGTGAAAAGAGATGTCAGGATGATACTTTGTATGGCCCAGCAAGTCCACCATTCCTAATCAATGAAAACAGGAGAAAGCCAGCAAATTGCAAACCAAATATGTTTCCACTTCAAGTGTGTCTTGTTGTATGTTATTCACTTATGGTTGATTCACAGTAATGTAGACAGGTAGGTTGACAATTTTGTAAATCAAGGTACAGGGGACAAACAATAGTTAAGTGTGTAGTGCGCAGAGGGAGTGGCAGTGCACTTATTTCTAAAAAGCAGGTGATGTCCACAGCACACCTGGGGGCCTGCACGGAAACAGATTTGGATTAAGAAGAACCCATTATCATACATTATCAGTGCATTTAGGGTTGGTAGGAATCATGGCCAATCACATGGGCATCTCTTATCCCCTTTAAAAGCAATGCTCTCCCCACAGTGTTATACAGACAGTTTGGTAATGCAGCAGAGACTCCAGTATAGCTCCTCCTGAGAGGAAACTAATGTTCTTGTAGGGGAGCCAGAGAGTCACAAGTGTAAATTTACAGGATCCCAAATGTTGCTACAGGCAGGTGATGTTTAGTTCGGAGTTAAAATCATGTTTCTAGATATTCAAGGTTCATGTTCTCTGTACGTAACGATGCGCTATTTTACTTCAAAATGTTCCTCACGCTAACCACGGGTGAGGTAACATAAAAATTATCTTTAATAACCTTTACCTCCTTGACATTATTGCCGTAAGGAACAAAATCAGGTGATCTTCTATTTTTTCTCATGATCCACAAATCCCATAAAAAGACCAAAATTAACAAGTAATTGATCCTATTCATCCTTTTGCAGCTGACAATAGTCCCCAATAAATGCAGTATTTACACCTGTTTGCTAAAAATTACAGTGCCCAGCTGTTTTGGGAAACTGTTTAGCATATATTTAAATGTAGGCCTAACAATATATGTGTGACCCTTGTTTAAAGATTTGATTCTTTAAGCCACTAATCTCTACAAACAGAGATTTGCATATGAAAGCAGAATCTGTAGGCAAGGGACCAAGATTTTGGTATCGGCAGCGTTCTGGTTTCTGTTTGTAGTCCGAATAGTATTGACCAATCAAGTTTCAGCAGGCTTTGGTTGCATGCAGGTAAACAGTCCATGTGGAGATCAAAAGAGGCAGCATTGGCTGAAATGCAATCCCAGAACCCATCGGCTGTCGTCTGATGACGATTTAGTTTTATATTAGCTTTTTTTGGGGGGATTTATTTGCATTCAGATGCAGATATCTGTAAAGATTAGCTGAAATGTTGTCTGGATCTAAGTTGCAAATCAAACTCTAAACTATGACCGGCGCACAGAGGAGAAAGTCATTGCCCGGATATCTTTTACCTGGATATCCGCTGGCTACACCGGATATCCAGGTAAAATAAATTTAAATATTGGCCCATGACCCCAGAGGCTAAATCGTCATCTGACAGTAGCCGATGGGTTCCCAGATTGTTAAGCCACAGACAGAACGGGGAAGTATTAAAGTATTGTGAGACAGACTAACATGTTGTTGGTTTTGGTCTTTTCATGGGATTTGTTGACAATGACAAAAATTAAGCCAGCCTTATCCTTTAATTGAAATGGGTTTTATTTTCAGTGTAATAAGATGTGACTACTGGTGGAAGAATGTGTAACAAAACAGGCAAGCAAAACAGGAATAATATGTTTTTTTTTGTTGTTTTGGAGAGAAGTGTACCACCACCTAAACTATATGGTGCTGCAGGATTACCAGTGAAACATCCCCTACTGCGCCTCTCCTCCAACTGCGGTGCGTGGAGAATCACCAAAATACCGAATAGTCGCCGGTGAGGAAAAAATCCCACTGCGCCTCAGGAAAATACCACTTCACCAGCACACGGCGTCCACACACAGATAGAGTCCCTGGCATGTGTATGTGTGTGTGTGCCTGTTTGTGAATGCGTGCCCAACGGGTGTGCCGCTCAGAAGTCAAAGAGAGCAAGCACTCAAAGGTTATTGATAAGCATTTGAGTAGAGGGCGTCCATTCATGACTCCCCTGGGAAGATAGGAATTATACTCTACCTGAGGGCAGACGACAGAGCGAGAGAAAAAGAGAGATAGGTTGGGTACGAGGGTCAGAGCGGGAGACAGAGAGACGCAGGGAGACAATGAGCCAAAGAGAGAGACAGTTAATGATGAAAAAAAGAAACTTAGGGAGACACAGAGAGAGAGAGAGAGAAGACTTAGAAAGTAAGATTTTGCAAGGACAAGCGATGGAACAAGGTAACAAACAAAGAGAGAAAAGTACTGTAGCAGGACGGGAGTGGGGTCTATGTGTGTGTGCTCATGTGAGTATGTAGGTGTCTGAGCATGTGTGTGTTTGTGTCAGTAGGAAGTGTGTTCAGGCACGTATGCTCCCCCTAATCAATTATGCATTTATTAATAGAAGGCCTGAGAAGACAAAATTTCAAACAGCTGAACGGTGCAGCAGCTTAGTTAAACAGCTGAATGGTGCAGCTTAGTTAAAGCCTAATTTCTTTTTTAGCAGCACTCCAGCCTCTCTGCTATGAATGCCAATCAGCGTTTAAACCCCACCCCTCCTGGCTATAACCCCCTCCCCTCCCCCTGCTGTTCTGAAGAATTCTCATCAGAGCCTCGCCTTTGAAATGTACCAGAACCACCACATCAAACAAGCCCGTTGCACATGCGTAGGCACACACACAAACACCCGCGCACACACACACACACACACGCACGCGAAATACATGCAAACAGACACACACATACACACACAGTGCCTGCCGATCAAAGAACGCACATCACAGTATTTGTATTTTGAGTGGCGTTTTTTTCACCAGTGACCTTGGTACCGAAATCCCTTTCAAAGCACACCTTCATGGACACGACCATTATCTTAACCTATCCTCACTTATACTCTCCCCGCTGACGAGGAATGGAAGACCAACTTTGCAGATTTGTTGAATGCTGATGAGCTTTTACGCCCCAAAGGGTTGTATCTTGTATTTCTAACAATCCTGAACCAGAGAATGTGTCCGTCTTTTAAAAATTCAGCCTGGGTACTGTCGCAATCGTCTTTTCCATCTGTTCCAAATGGCTCTCAGTGGGGCTGTACTGTGGTGTGACATGGGGCAAAAACTTCTCTTTTGTTTCCGGCTATGCAGGAAAATTAACCATCCTGGGACACGGGGAAAACGCATCTCAATATGGAAATTCAGTGTTTTTCAAATTTATATTTTTTATTTGAAATAATAAAACAGTTTCAATACCTGCATTGCTTCATGTCAGTCCCCCAGCAGTGAGCCACAAATTCATAGATCACTCACTCACTTGCTAATCTAGTAAAACAAAGTCCAAAAGAGTGACAAAGCCTGAATGCTAATGTGGAACTGCTGGCTCATTAAGTCATATAGAGGTATACGTGCTAAAAAGTGAAACTGATCATCCAAAGTGAAACATTGCTTCGGTAGCCTATCAAATACCATAATTTAGACTGGTATCACACAGAAGAGCGGCCACCGACTGATGAATATTTTACCTCATAAAACTGTCATCTCCATATTTAACACAGAAACAAGCCAATGCCCTTGTGAGATGGCTGTCAGTTAATTATAAAACTCTCCTCAGTAAAGAGAGAGAAAAATGCTCCAAATGCAACTCTTAACTCTCCCCCTACTGATATTAGGAGGCGTCAGGGGAAATTTTCACATTTTCCCCCTTTTCGGGGATGAAATTAATGTGACAGAAAGAAAGGCTCATTGCACAGCAGCTAGATAGAGGGATGGGAGGGAGGGTGGGAGGGCAGGAGAGAGAGAGCCAGGGCAGGGAGAAGAAAGGGGGGAGCATAGCATGGGATGAGCGAGAGTGCAGGAAGAGGGAGGGAGAGGCGAGAGAAAGAGGGAGAGCAGGGGGCGGAGGGGGGGGGGGATAGAGAGATGGGCGTGCATGCTAATTTTATCATTCTGCTGATAAACTTTTCCTCCAGTAATCCTCCAGCTGGGACGTGAGAACAGATAGGAGACAGGGATAGGCTTGGGAAGTCTCAGCTCATATTAAACAGGCATCCCAAACAGAACTCTCTGTTCTATTCTATTCTTTTCTACTCTATTGTTTTTCAGATTTTCTCTTAAATCTCTATTTACTTTTTTGTGACAGTCTCGTTTTCTCTCATCCCCCTTAACAAAATAAGAGGGTCTGGTGCAGGTATGAGGCCATCTGCTCCTTTTGATATGAAAAAGGGGCGCGTGTGCGTGCGCGTCTGCGCGCGTGTGTGTTGGGGGTGTATTTTGACATACCTTCCCCCCTCTATACCCATAACCCCCACCCCCACCGCCACCTCACTAAGCAGTGAGTCTGTCTGCTCCTCCTCACATCTGTTTATTTTCCTCCAATTTGTCCCGCTAACATACACACACGCATACACACAGAGGCCGAGACGTACATCTGAGTCATGTCCTCTGAAATCAATAACCAATCAAAGCAATCATCGCCTTTATAGTCCCTCTAACACACCACGGCAACCACACAAATGCCCAGGACCCACTCGCACGAGTACACGACCATGCGGCGACCCCAGATTACACACTCCATCTCACTTCTAGTTTAACCAGGCCCATTGAGGATTATAGATACATAATGCCATGTGTACAGATTAGGTATGACAATAAACTACTGATAGCTAAAGCAAGCCCTGCCTTCTCTATGGCTATGTGCAGTAGTGTATGTGTGTGTGTGTGTGTGTGCACTAATACTGTACTGGCATGCATGAATAAACATGATGTGTAACAGAGCTGAATTGGAATGACGTCTCAGCAGAGAGACACAGAGAAAGAGTGTGTGTTTGTTTTGTGTATGTGCGAGTGTGAGAGTGTGCATGTAGGCCTACGTGTAAGTGTGATCCGTTACAGAGCAGATGAGAACGAGACCTCAGTTCCCGCAGCACATCATTCTGCCAGAAGGCTTTTATACTTGCTCCCAGAGTCACCCTGCGCTACAGACAAATGCGCACGCGCACGCACAAACAGTGTGAAGAGTGCTTGTGTGTCTCTTACTGTTGGCGTCGGTGTCGTCACTCTTGGGAGGGGTGTGTCCTGTGTAACCAACGGCAATCCTGACCATTCGCTCTGGATTTCTTATCTTCTTCAGTCCTACAAAGAGGGGGAAAAGAGCGAAAAAAGAGACAAAGACAGAGACATATTTAGAAGATGCTCCAGACTTTGGTTTCCTTGGCAGTCGCACGCCTCACCTCATTCTTCCTCCTCTAAAGCCCAGAAACAAAACTCCAAGTGATATGCATGTGGGCTGATCCATTTTCTGATCCACTAACTTGCATCCATTGTGTCCCCAGATCGATTGGCCACAGTAGATACACTGCCTCCATGTGTGTGACTAACTTGTACCCAGCTTTAGTTTCTCTTCTCTCTCATCATTTCTCTGTTTCCCTGACCACTGTTGCTATGATACAAAGTAGACCAACCAGCACAGAGGGAGATGGTCTTCCATGCTATATGGTGGATGTTGTTCTCATGCCCACTAGTGTACTCTGCCGATCGGCGCCACGCACATCTGCCAGGGGAAAGAGTGGATAGCTGTCTCACGCCTCCATCGCCCCTGCGATTCATTTGGCTTTCATTCAGCACGGCTCGTAAATTATTACGTCCTCTTTACACGTAGCGCAGTTGGGGCAATGAACAAAAAGAAAAAAACTCCTACTGTGAATGCGTGAGTCTGTTTGCGTGTGTGTAGGTACGCTACAGTATGGGCAGGGGAGTGGTTTTATATGTATGTGGTATAGTGCCTGCTGATCAGCCCATGGGCCATCTGTCTCATCTACAGTTCTTGTCTTTTCACGCAACGGGACTCTCAACCCACGGCCTCCCCTTTGCCTCTGGCTACACTCCGCATGCTCGCCTGCACGCTTGTATGTATACGTGTCTGACTCTGAGCGCTGTACGCCACAAAACTGTGTATGACACTACTTGTGTAGCTCAAGTTATTCAAAAAAAATTGCCCGTTAGAGAAATCCTGCTCAGCATCGCTCCCTAGTGGAGCTTTGCGGAGGAAGAGATCAGAGGAATCACTTAAGAACAGTCTACGGCAAAAATGTCAGCGCCGTGTGTCATTTCAGCTCTTAAGTTGCAGAGGAACTGCGTGTCATCCATAACAACCAAACAGCAGTTGTGTTTATTGGCTTAACAGGGAATGTGTGATATCAGTACTTTGAACAAGAATAGAAAGTGACACTTAGAGCAGCAGACTTACAACCAGGGGACGTTTATAAATAAATGTCAAACACTCTGAGTAAGGAATAAAGATTTCATTAACCCCTGTGTGAGATGGAGATAACATTGCCGTGGTGATTTTGGTCATCCCTTAAATTATTCATGAATGAGGGAATAACAGCCCGAACAGTGTGCGTGTGTGTGACAATAATGACCCCAAGAGTTTAGTTGAGGGAGTAAAAATGTAAACTAAACTTTTAGGTCACATCATGTAGCCTATGAATCACGATATGACCTAAAACTGACACACACACACACACACTCACTCCAACCCCCCTCCCCCAAAATGCAGCCCAATTCTCACCTCCACTGCCTTGGCGACCACACAACACACACCAACACCAAATGAACACAAACATAAACACACACGCCAGCCTTGAATTGTGTCTGAATCGGCGCACAGCTGGTCCGGGAGGCTGCGTGCCTGCCGGGAAAAGGACAATTCAGCGGTGTAGCCGCCGCTCAAAGAGACACACATAAACACACACGCACACACGCGCACACACGCACGTGCACGCGCGCGCACGCACGCACAGAAAGCATCTGAATTCCTTCAGCGTGAACCACTCTCTCTCTCTCCCTCTCTCTCATCCCCATCCCTTTTATGCAAAAAGCTTCAAAAAGCTTCAGCGTCGGACGGTGAAAAAACTGCCCGCTCCCGACTCACGGTGAGCCCACCGACAGGACAACTCTCCTCCCGTTATTTATCCGCTGTCGGTGAACCGTGCTCCACACGAGCCGCCGCTTCAGCACCAGCGTCCGTGTTTTCGGGACGGGCTGGAAGAAAGGGAAAGCCCCGCCGTTATCTCTCCCCCCGCCCCCCCCACCCCCACCTCTCTATGCCTCCGTCCCTTCATCGCCTCGTCTGAACCCGAATAAAAGGACTCCGCCACCTCAAATAAAAACCGTTATTTCCCTCTTACCTTCCGGCTTGTTTTCGGCAGCCATTTCCCCTCCGCCGCGCGCCTCATCCCTCCTCCTCCTCCTCTTCCTCCTCCTCCTCCTCCTCGACTCGACCTAGTGGTGGTGGTGGAGGTGGTGGGGTGAGGGGGGGGGGGGGACCACGCGCGTGCACGGAGAGGACAGCTCAAGGAGGGGGGCGGGGCCGAGAAGAAGGGTTGGGGGGGGCGAGCCTGCCGCGCTGGGCGAGGCGATTGGTCCACGCGGCGGTGATTGACAGCGGGGATCCGTGATGGTGACTCGCGGAGTTCTCCATCCCTCCGTTTATTCCCGCTGGCCCCGCCCCCCGACGTACACGCGCACTCTCCATCTCTCTCTCCTCTCTCCCTCTCTCCCTCTCTCTCTCTCTCTCTCCTCTCTCTCTCTCTCTCTCCATCTCTCTCTCCTCTCTCTCTTCCTCTCTCCATCTCTCTCTCCTCTCTCTCTTCCTCTCTCTCTCCCTCTCTCCTCTCTCTCTTCCTCTCTCTCTCCCTCTCTCTCTCTTCCTCTCTCTCCTCTCTCTCTCTCCTCTCTCTCTCTCTCCTCTCTCTCCTCTCTCTCTTCCTCTCTCTCTCCCTCTCCCTCTCTCCTCTCACGTCACTGAACGACGTCTGTATTCGAGGACACCTTGACAGCCTCCCACAGCATCATCATCATCATCATGCTCATCATCGTCTTCACACACACACACACGCGCACGCGCGCGCACACGTACGCGCGCGCGCCTACAAACGCGCGTGCTCACTCCCTCTCACGCGAACCCAGCGGACTGTGGAGAAAACGCGATGTAAGGTCGCGTCTCGCCATAAATTATGAACCCCCCCCCCCCCTCTTGGCTTCAGATGGAGGGAGTCTGAGGGTCCTCGCGGAGGCGCAGTTCAGGTTTTTTGAGATGCGCTCGCGGGCGCTGTCACCCGCTGCGGTGCTGAAGCTCGCGGTGCTGAAAGGACAGCTCCACGCGCGCCTACACTGGGGGGGGGGGGGGGGGCTGTGCGCTGCCCGCTGTCTGCGAGCCGTGTTATTGAAGTGAAGTGATGATGGGTCAGCTGAAAACTTAGAGGAGGGAGTGAAAAACATGCCCCCCCCCCCCCCGGCGGGTCACCACCGTTACCCTTCAGTGCGGCTGAACCGGGACCGCACCGTCACCCTGCGCCTCGGGGTCGCATGTCGCCTTTGCACCACAGCCCGTCGCGTTGAGCGGGTCCTCCTCTGCACGCTCCTGACGGGAAACGGAGGTTTCTGCGCGGCCTGTCTAAGAGCAGAGGCACACGAGGTTCCTGGCATCGAGATCAAGCACAGAGAGGAGCGTGTTTAAGATCTGCAGCCAGCAGGAATAAATCGGTTTATTGCAAGCCTTCAAAGCCGTGTGTCGACGTCCGATGGAAGGAGTGATGCTGTTTATACAAACGTGGCACAACAAGACAAGTGTAATTTCATCCAAAACAACAAAGCTGTGGCATACCAATACTGCACAGCATTAAGGGTGGCAGAAACAACTTTTAAATGGAAGAACTATAGCATATATGAACAAAAGTACTGCACTTAAGTATCATTTGAAGGTATACTAATGTATGACAAATAATCAAGTCAAAAAAAGTATGGTCTGATAATAAAACTGATCTACAACAAACAGTCACTGCTGTATTTAATTTTATCTCTAAAGTCTTATCCAACACAATAATCCACTTTTGACTCCACTACATTAATCTGACAGCTATTACTTGGTTCTTAGTTACTTGAAACCAAATATACTATAAAGGTCCAAAATAAAACACATTTTCATACATGAAGCTACCTAACAGTATTTGCATGCTGTATAATGCTACATACATTGTTGATGGATCAGTAATAATAATCCAATAATGTGATGTGTAGAATGGAGGAAAAAGTTTTCAGATCCTTTACTAAAATACTAAAATCACCAAAAGAAAAAATCTTACACAATTATAAGTAAATGTCCTTCAAAATGTTGCTTAGGTAAAAGTACACAACATATTGTCAGAAAAATGTACTAACAGCATCGAAGGTAAACATATCTGCTGCATCACTCCTGTCAAGGTTGTATTATCATTTATTATGTTTCTGAATTATTGTTACTGACGCATTAACATGTGAGCAGCATTTCAATGTCCTGTGGAAGCTAAGCTTAAAGACTTTATGTTCACCCCACAGCAGTGCACATCTATAAACTATACAGAAATATGGTGGAGTCCAAGTATAAAGTAGCATAAAAGAGACTTTTACTTGTAGGCTAATGGAGTATTTTTTCATTGTGGTATTGCTGCTTTTACTCACGTAACAGAGCTGAATACTTTCATCACTGCAACAAATGAGAAAAGTCAGACAGCAGAGCAACAGAGACTGAAGACAGGAAACAAGGCTGGATCACCAGCTGGACAAACTGGGAAACTGCAGGCCCCCAGACGCCTCAGGTTCACATTGTGGCAACTCATTTGTGACTTTGCTTGTTGAAATGCAGAATTAATATTAAAGCACAATATCAACTGACATGATAAGGGCCTCAGGTGGTCCTGCTTTATTACCTGATCTTGAGGACCGGTTCTAAAAGGACGGGCTTTAACTTTTAAGGCCCGACATTATTTAGTTTATCCGATAGTGTTTACATGTTCCATATTCCTAAATCAATCTATGTTAAAAGGTTTTAACCTGGGGCCAGTTAGTTGGTACCCGGGGGAAGCACAGAGTGCAGACAGAGGGGCAGAAACAGGGCGTTAATGGGGGCCCAGCACCTTGTTCATGCCCTGGGACCCTCGAGCAGATTAAGTTAAGGGGACAAACACAGACGACAGACAGGTTGTTGTCAGTGAGAAAGAAAGGACAGTAAAAATACTCTTTTTTTTTTTTACACACTGACAAATACAATACTTTCTCAAAAAGAAAAAAAAAAAACCACTCCTCACAACCTTCTTCCTCCTTGTTTGCAGGTGTCAGGTCTCTGTCGCAACCAGCAGAGGGCGACACGTCAACTTCCGCTCCTCGTGTTTCTGACCAATGAGCTTCCAGAGCCCTGGAGGTGTGGGCGGGACCTGACTAAACCTCAAACATGGCGGCGTCCTTAGACGATGATTTTGAGTTTAATAACCAGGACTATTACTCTCTGCTGAACGTCAGGAAAGAGGTACGGTTTATTCTGTCTTACGAAGGTGGCGGACGTGTCGGCGGTGACCGTCCGGTAGATTTCCAGTGAGAAAGTGCTCCGGCAGGTCGGTGCATCATCCCTCAGTTGCACAACGGTCGTCTTCATCAGCACCATCATCCAACGCTGAGACCGGTTAACGCACCAACAAGCAGGATATTTCAGCATCTGCTTTACTAGAAAGCAGGCAGTGTTTGCACTTTTAAGCGTGTGCAAAAATATCATCCCTGCATCGTCGAGCGCCTTCTCAAATCTCCCTTTTCATTAACCTGTGGAGACAGAGAGGCCTGAGCAGGACTTACACTGGGACGTTCAGCTGGATAACGTTAGGTGACATTAGGTGGTTGGTGACACAATGGCCTAATAAGGAGTACAGCAGCATACTTTTAATTCCTTGTTTAATGACAGAGGACTGGAGGCTGGAGGTTTTTCCAGTTTCTTTACATTTTGTGATAATCAGTTATTTTCAGGCTAAAATGCAACAACATTGCTGCTTTAATTTGTCTCCTGTGATAGTAAATTTAGCTGAACTGTTTGGACAAAGATATTAATTAGAAGACTTTGCTTTTTCTGGCATTTTCTGGCCAATACAGTATTGTGTATCGTGTAATCCAAGTATTAGGCAGATTAGTAAATGATAGTTGTTAGTTGCAGCCTTACTCATTAGTGAGACCTGTCCTCTCGCTTGTCACAGGCCACTCTGGAGGAGCTGAAGGCGTCTTATAGGCGGCTGTGCATGCTCTACCATCCCGACAAACATCGAGACCCAGAGCTGAAAAGCCAGGCGGAGCAGCTCTTCAACCAGGTGCACCAGGCGTATGAAGGTAAGGACGCTTGCAGGTATACACCAGTTGAAACTTAAACTATTTTAGTTCGACGTTATTCTCGCCATTCAACGTGAAAAGATACAGATGAAATTACAGTGTCGCCTCAGGACCAGGGGCATGAAAACAGACAAAGCACCACACAAAACATAAAACATCTACATAAACTGAACCGTTGTTTCCCCCTCAGTGCTGAGTGATGCTCACTCCAGAGCCATCTATGACATCTTTGGGAAGAAAGGGCTGGAGGTGGAAGGCTGGGAGGTATATAGTCTGTCTAACATGACCTTTTGGTCTTAAAGCTGAGTGGTTTTGCTGCTACATTACAGTATTAACATATCTTCATTACCAATAACTGATGGTGATGATGCTGTGTAGGTGGTGGAGAGGAAGAGAACTCCAGCAGAAATACGGGAAGAGTACGAAAGGCTGCAGAGAGAAAGAGAAGAGCGGAGACTGCAGCAAAGAACTAACCCCAAGGTTTTCTCACTCACAACTACACCGCACTCCTCCGTCAACCTCACTACTTTCACTGTATTTCTTGTGTGCGCCACCGCTGTTATGCAGTTATCACGAACTGCATTGTGTAACACAACTCAGTTCTGGCTGTGGATGGTTTCCACATTCATTTCATTATGTCACCCTTTTCCTTCTCTCTTAATTAATTCTGTCAATCTCTCCCCTCCACTTTCTCATTATTCAGGGCACCATCAGCGTGGGCGTGGATGCAACAGACCTGTTTGACCGCTATGATGAGGACTTTGAAGAGATGCCAGGAGGAGGATTTCCTCATATTGAAATCAACAAGATGCACATTTCCCAGTCCATAGAGGTACAACAAAACACACACTCACTTAGCGTTTACCTTCCACACAGCCGCTTGCCTGAGCCAGAGTCACTGTAGTATTCTCTGTGTCATCGGGCGCAACTCTCCTGTCTCTCTTCAGGCTCCTTTGACGAACTCTGACACAGCAGTGCTGTCTGGTTCGCTCTCTACGCACAATGGGAACGGAGGGGGCAACATTAACATGACCGTACGAAAGGTTACATCAGCCAAGGGCTGGGGAGAGGTACACGCACATGCACACAAATTACACAAAGTACTTTCAATATTTAAAGCACAAATTTAAACTGCAGCTTACGGAGGCATTTATTTTTGCAGAGGCATTTTGAATATGACTTGACCATCTGAAATCAGTTGTTTTCGGTGCATTTGTCTCTGCAGGTGGAGTTAGGTGCTGGAGACATACTTGGTCCTCTCGTTGGATTAAAGGTGTTTCGCAACCTCACTCCGCGGTGGTAAGGCCTGACTGTTTGACTTAGGGGACTATAATACGTACTGCGATACATACTGTCTCTTTAATGTTGTCTCCTTTTATCTCCGCTCTGTTATTTCTGTCCAGTTTCTTGACAGCCCAGTGCGGGTTGCAGTTCTCTCCTCGAGGTTTGCGGCCAAGCTGTTCTCTGATGACAGCACGCCACCTGGACCAGAACACCATGGGTTATCTGCAGTGGCGCTGGGGGCCTAACAGCGCCATGACCACCAGCCTGGTCCGAGACACAAAGAGCACCCACTTTACTCTAGCTCTGCAGGTACACACAAACACAAGCTCAAGCACAAATGCATATACACTGCAGGTAAATACTGTACACAGCTGCCTGCTATCAATATGGCGAATATGCTTTTCCCTGTAACTGAAATTTGTCTTTTGTAACTCTGAGATTTGCTATTATTTCACTTGATATATTGTCTCCTTCCAGCTGGGTGTGCCTCACTCCTACCTGATGATGAGCTACCAGTACAAGTTCCAGGATGAAGACCAGACCAAAGTTAAAGGCTCTGTGAAGTACGTCTGTCTGCTTATCATATTTTTTAGATTGACTTATTATCCGTAAATCAACTGGTTTACCGAGCAGGCGCTGTGCAAAAATATACAGTGAAAAAAAAAATCTGTAAACTATTTAATTGTGTGACCTGCAAATCACCAATTTCATTAACTTGGGACTGCACTTAAAATTTTATAGAAAAAAATATTTGTACCTATTTTTTTCATATATCTAATAATAATACAAAATAGTTTATTTATAGAGCACATTTTCAGGAAAGAAACACAAAGTGCTTTGCAGAGTTAGGACAATAAAAGACAATGACAGGGCAAATGCAGCATTAAAAGAGCTCCAGGAGATAAAAAGAATTAAAGCGTAGTAGGAAAATATAAAAAGAAGTAAACTCATAATAAAAGAAATAAAACATTCATAAATACAGAAATTTACTCACTATAGCTGCCTAAGTCTAATAGTCTCTGTTCATTTTTTGTGTTCCTCCTTTTCCAGGACAGGCTGGTTTGGTACTGTGGTGGAATATGGAGCAGAGAGGAAGATCAGCCGACACAGTGTCCTGTCAGCCACTGTCAGCGTCGGGGTCCCTCAGGGGGTCACACTCAAGATCAAGTACTGGCCAACCCAAAATATGATCTCATTCTCCTGTGGGTCCTTATCTCAATGTAAAATTTCCTAATGTGTGTGTATATTTGTGCTGGTGTTTCCATGCAGGTTGGCGCGTGCCAGTCAAACGTACCTGTTTCCGGTCCACCTAACAGATCAGCTGCTGCCCAGCGCTGTCTTCTACGCCACCGTGGGGCCCCTGCTGGTCTACATGGTCGTCCACAGACTGATCGTCATCCCATATACGCAAGCACAGAAAGAGCAGTCAGTTCACCTCCTGCCCTCCCTAGCCTCCAAACTTTTATTTTTGACATAATGTTTTCTGTGTGTGAGGAATAGTTTGATCATGAAACTTCATGTCCATCAGCTGAAGGCAACCACGCAGCCCGGAGTTGTGCAGAAATGCAACATTCTGGCTATGGGTGTTGTTAATACTATCAGGGGTTTCTTTCACACTTACGCTGTCCTCATCGAGCGCCTCCGCAGTGATTCCCAGTGGGTGATGTCTGCTCTGTGTGTCTCTGTGCTTCTCAGAGAGCTGGAGCTGCACAGGAAGAGCTCAGCCACAGACATCGCCAAGAAGAAGCAGGAGGCAGAGTCTGCTGTGAGTACTCGCACTCACATGCAAACACAGAGTTATTCGCTGTGTGTGGGGATCATTGATCATTGTTTCTAGGTTCAGCTCTCCTCATCTCGGCTGAAAACCTTTCTTCTATCCTATTTTGTTTTCCTCCACCCCTCCTCTTCCTCCTCCTCCTCTTTCTCCCTCGGCTCTTTTGCAGGTTCTGCTGATGCAGGAGTCTGTGAGGAGAATCATAGAAGCGGAAGAATCCAAGATGGGTGAGGGAACACACACACACACACACACACACACACACACACACACACACACACACACACACACACACACACACACACACTACACTAGAGTGACAAACTGAGAACCTTTTTTAGTTTGTAACCAGTCAAAACTTGGTAAAAAGTGTGTAGTTCAAACACATATCTCATGGTTGTTGTTAACTGTGTTGTATACTGTAGCTCCAGGATTCTGTTTTTGTAAGTCTTGACTTCCATAATCCACTGCTGTTAAGAAAGTGATGATGATGCTGCAGTGTTTACACAGGTTACGCTTGTGAGTCTGTGCACAGAACACCAGAGTACACTGGCATAAATCAAAACTATGGTTTCAGCGTGCAAATGGATTTCCTGTTGTGTTTGTTTAGAAGGTGCTTGTGATTATTTGAAGGGTCACTCTATCAAGCTAACACTGCAGCAGGACTATAGTGACATAGTGCCAGTTACATGAAAGCACTTAACACTCACACTCTATGTTACCGTATAGGTCTGATCATCCTGAATGCCTGGTATGGAAAGTTCGTGTCAGACACCAGCCAGAAGCAGGAGAAAGCAAAGGTCATCGACGTCACGGTGCCTCTGCAGTGCCTGGTCAAGGACTCCAAACTCATCCTCACCGAGTCCTCTAAGGTGTGTGTATTTACACGTCACTGTGTCCATTCGATCATCTGAAGTCTGAAGTATGTGTGCGTATGAGTTGTTTCTCTGTGTGTAGGCAGGGTTGCCGGGCTTCTACGACCCCTGTGTAGGAGAGGAGAAGAGTCTTAAATTACTGTACCAGTTCAGAGGTGTCATGCACCAAGTCATCTCTGCGGACACCGAGTCGCTACGGATACCGAAGCAATGTTAGTATGCAGCCCAGTATTATTATAATGTAGCTGCACAATGATTAGAACATGACTAAACCCTACAGTATATGCATGTATCCAAGTTCAAATTATATATTTTTTGTCTTTTCAGCTCACAGAATTGAGGCCGAGTCCTAGGAGCCTACCACTGATAGAGCACCAGAGGACAAATGCAGATAAAAACACACTTTGTATAAACAGAAGAACCCAAGAAAGGAGGGGACACATCAAGAATAAGTCTGTTTCTCTCCTCTGGTCCTCTCCTGTCATGGTATTAGTGAATCTGTATATCCAGTTCCTCCACTCCTCCCTCTCCCGTGGGCCATCTCCAAGGTTCAGCAGAATACAGGAGTCAGCTCAGAGTCTCTACAAGGTCTTACCCTTTGTGTCTCTAGTCTGCTACACCTGACAGGGCTGCTCAAATATCTGCCTGCTGCAGGAGATCAGACATTGCCCCTGAACATAGTTTTATATATGCACTACACAGAGGGACTGGCGGTCACTGCGGACGTGGTGACCATTTCCCATCAATGATGAGCTAAAAGTGCACAGATAAATGTAAAGATGTTTCCTGGCATTTGTTATGTCAAGTATATACAGATGAGCTGTACTGTAGTTTTACCCCATGTCATTGTAGTTTTTGTCCTGTATGTGCATCACCCTGGTAGGTTTGAATCTGATAATGTTATAACATACCAGCCATTTCACTAACTCATGTAAATGTTTAAAGTAACACTATGCAGGATCATGTCTCGGTGACCCAGAGGCTGGCCGGGGCTGAGGAATGATTGTGTAACTTGTTGAAATGTCTCATCCTAATTTATTATGCCTTTTTGTGTCATGTCTGCTGCTCATGAGGGTCTCAAAACTTATATCTGTGACAGTTGGGATATGGAAGTTGGGGGAGGGAAAGTGCCCTTAGATTGTAGTGATCCAACCGAGGAGAGACAGGCTTGAAATTCTTCATACAGATTTTTTTCAATATCTCAGCCTAGACTGCAATTTAAAGGCAGAAATTCCACTTAGATTTGATTTGCATGAGTGTCTATTGATTATCTCTGTGCAGTTGGAGCCGAAACTGAATTTTTTACAATAATTTTGAAGTCAGTTAAGGTTATAGTTTGTACGCCACTGGTGTACATCCAGCACTAAGCCCTATTTTAGGGTTGGAATGCGACCAGTAGAGGGCGTAGGTCAACACATTCCCTTATGAAGGTTGTGCTTGCTGCTGAAGTAGTCACTGTGACAGACAGTAACTCGTTAATGGAGCTGACCTGAGCCACACTAAAACTATTTTACTGAATATGGCACATTTACACGGCTACATTTACCTGTTTTAATACAGTCCCATGCATTTTCATTTGATGTTCTCTGCCCCCTTTTTTAAATGTAAAAATATTGGATTAATCTGCAAATGCCACATCGCTTCTTATGCATGGGCATGTATAAGATGCTAAAACCATACTTGTCAGCCAGGGCTTTTATGTCTGCTGTAGCTATTTTCTCATCAGAGTGGGGAAGTTGACAAGGGGGAATTTAATCATCCTGTGATGCACTTTCTGTTCAGATATAGACAGGTGTTGTTGCACAGAAGTCTCAGTCGGTTTATGCGTCAGAAGTCATAAAGGTGGATTGTCACTCTAACTACAAAGGGAAACGTGAAACGGCGAGAGTTAGTAAGTTATGTCTGTCATGGGCTACAGGGAATCCCTGAAAACCACAACTTTAGGATACAAATGGTATTTTATTGAATACAAAGGTAATATTTTGCACAAAATGTACAGTATTTAAAACATGTTAGAGGCTACTAGTCATGAAAGTGGTGCTGAAGTCTCTAATTGAAGTTGTACACTTTTACTGAAATCCAGAGTTTGAATCTAAGAAGTAATGACTAATACGGTGCCCTCCTTTGATTCATTTTGGTTTTGCCATTGCTGTGATTGACATGCAAGACCTAAAGGTGTCAGTAAGCATTGAGATGGATACGTTTTTGGTATTTAGTTGGAGGGATGTCTGTATGTCTCTGCAGTGAGATCCATAACTGTCTTGTATTAGGGTCAGTATTACAGCAGCCATTTTGCAGTTTGTTCTTTGTCTTTCTGTCTTTTGTTTTAAGTATGCTGTAAAGTATTTTGACAGGTCAGCTTGTCACCTCTGCTCCAGTGCCACAATGAGGCCGGCAGAAAGACGTCCCGCTGTTACACTCCAACCCATCGTCCACACTGACCCACATTAGTATGTAAATGTGCCGTATGGTTGAGGAGCCTGTGTTCTCTGTCCTGTAAAGACTACAATAAATGTAAACGCATCAGATTCTTGATTGATTTTAACAGCATCGTAGAAATTCTGCCAGTTTAAAAATACCATAATGTTGTATTATAAAAGACAAAAAGCAATAAGTTAAAATGGTAACTCTTTATTTACAATAGTTTACAATAGTTTCACAGAAACAGTTTGCACCACAGTACAGACAACGCTTTCTCAATAAGGGGATAGGACAACCCAGGATCAGAATAAACAAGCTGTATCACAATAAGCATTGTTTACATTAATTACACTGATGTCTTTTAGACACAGAATTAGAAATTTGTGCCTGAAGATGTCTTCAGGTTCTCTTCAAGACATGAATGTCCTGAGAAACAGCAAATGATTTTAGGTCTTGAAACGTCTTAAAAACATCACGACCTGGGTGATTGCCGGGTAAGAACCAGTTAACCAAAATTTGTAAATACCAGAAGACAAGAGTGCAGAAATGAGCTTAACCACTTTAAACTCTTGGAAAGTCTTGTGTTCTTTACAAACCAAACATTCATTGTGTGTGTTAGTCGTTCCCTGGTCAAGTCATTGATTCTGCATTGTAAAACCCCATCCTGGACTAATATCCAAGGTTCTGAGTCTAAAATCTGTCACTCTACAATATGGCTTTTATATAATCAGAAACAACAGCAGATGGCACATGAATAACAAAGCTTAAAATCTTTCTTCCAAATTGGAGCGAGTTTTAGGAAAAAAAAAAACATTTTTTCCTTTAAATCTGCTGCGTATGGAAGTAACTGAATACTGCTGCGAAAACATTAGTGAGAGGTGATAAGAGACTGAGATCTGTTCGTCTGATCTGACCCTTCAGAGACAAAAAAAATCCATTTCTTCATCTTACAAAAGACCAAAAACCATGGAGCTTAGTTGAAACAACTCATTAGCAGCACATGCATTGCCAACACCATCGCTCAGTGTTAACCATTCAAACAAACACACACTCACATGCATAATTTCAACTACACTCTTGAGAGAATCTTTCTAACAACACTATTCCAGTTAAAATAGCTTTTTTCTGTTGATACTCAAACAGGACGGCCATTGGAGTTCCCTTCTATAAATATACTTGTCTCTGAACTTGGTCATGACCATGAAACAACTGAAAACAAAAAAGTAAATTTAAATAACGGTTTGGAAAATAAAGGAATAATGAAAAATACCAGTTCAATCCTGTCATGAAACGCAGCAAATAAACTGACCAGCGGCAACAGAAAACACCTTGTTGACACCCAGTTGACTAAAAAACTCATCTGTCATGTCATGTTTTTCTGAATCTTGTCAGGTATCTGGCTTTTCAAATCTGTTAAATGTTATTTATTATGGGGAAAAAAAAATAAAAAAATTCCTCAGAAACAGAATTCTGGTGAACTAAGAAGTCTGTTTGGAAATTTTTTGAAAAGCAAAGTGTGTAAAAGCTCCATGTGTGGCCAAGTAACATCTTGATCCAGAGGAGTGTCTGAGGCTGGAAGACAGTTCGTGAAGTAAAAGTAAGAGGAACAAGCGCCTGGTTCAGTTGGCTTAAAGCCCCAATGATATTCTTTCACAATGTCTTAAATTAAACAGAACAACAAACAGATGAAGCAGATGCAGACTCTAATCTCGTATCCTACATCTTTGTTCTACTGGATTATACCTCATCTTAATACTATAGCACCATCTGAAGCAATTAACACAAGGCTTAACTTGTTTTCTTATTTGAAACGGTTAATTGTGTTACATTAATAGAGGCATCTAAGAGAAATCAAAACCAGTTTAATCAGAAAGACATACCTGTCCCTATGACAGAAAAGTCAAATGTTTTTTTTTTTGTTAAAAAAGTGAGAAAAAGTGCAAACTGTCTTTCCCACAAATCCCAGCATGCACCATAGTGGGTGGCAGTTGTGAGGGTATTCTCTTTTTATGGCAGTTCAAATGTTTCCAGTGTTCACGAGACACAAAAGTCCCAACAGTAGCGGTTTGCTGCTATTCTAATGTCATCTACAGACAGACATCCTCCATTCAGTGATTGCCTTACGCACAGAGTCTGTAGGGAAGCAGAAACAAACCTTAGTAAATCTAAAATATCACTCAAACAGTTTTCAAATGGGATCAGGGCTTGGGCTAGGTCCACCAAAGTGTTCATAGAAAATGTGGGTTCTTGGCTGACCGTGAAGGACAGAGACTGAAGGGTGCAAGACCTGAATTTAAGGGAGGGTCAGTCCAGCAGGTGGAGGGGAGGCAAGAGTGAAAGGGGTCAGAGTTCAGGGTTTCAGGCCTGGAATTAGTCTAACAGATGCTTGCGCGGGCCTATGCGTGAGCGGTGGGAGCGGCGGGTATCTGGGGCTCCGTGTGTCTCTCGGCAGCTCTGGCACACATATGTCTCTGGCACGTGGCTCTTGCGGATCTTAGCGCACGACAGGTGGATCCAGGTGTTGCACTTGTTACACTCGATCATGGCCCGGCCGGCAAAAGGCTTCATGCAGAAACACGTCACCAGGTCCCACGAGTCGTCATCTGAGAAGAGAGGACAGAGCACACGCCGAGTTAAGCTTGGTCACTCTTGTCAAACGTGTGACAATGTAATATATGCACCAACCAACAAGAAACCTTACCCGAGTCTACCATGATGTCCTCGTCCTCTCCTGATCCATCTTCGTCTCGGAACACCACCTGTTTCCCTTGGCGGAACACCGTTCTGTTTCCTGAAAAGCCCTCCACCTTCTGTACCTTTACCACCCCTTCTTCAATGCTTTGACCATCAGAGTATCGACGCTCCTCCTTGGGCTCCTCCTTGCAATGGGCTGGGCTAGGCAGACGCTGGGGGTGGATGGGAATGCTGATATCATCTTCAGGCTCTTCTTTGATCGTACGGCCACCAAACGTGACGGGGTACTGCGGCTCTGGGACTGTCGAGTGGGCCTGCTGAACCCCGCTTTCCTCCCCAGCCGAATGCTCCCTCTCCTTTCTCCTTTTCTTCTTCTTCAGCTTATCAGCTTTCCTGCGGTCATCTGGGTGCAGGGTGGTGATTGTGTGCTGCAGAGGAGGAAAAAAAAGAGCTTGTGTGTCAAACCTTATGAAGGTGAACCTATAAAGCTAATTAAGTGACATAAATTCCACTCACATCTTTCTTGGTGTGGCTGGACAGTGTGGCTCCTGGCTGAGGACGTTTCCTGCTCCTGTCCTGGGGGGCCTTGGGAGGGCGCTGGGGGCAGGAGGTGGGGGGTCCCGGGGTCCAGCCATCACTGTCGGCTGTGCTGCCTGTGCTGTTGGGGGGGCTGGAACTACTGCGCAGTGGAGAGTCCTGTAACAATAAATGGAGAAGTACGGGTCAGTGAGTGCAAACTCACATCACAAGATAAAGCTATTTGTGACACAAAAATACGTGTCACAATTCCTCAACATTCATCCGCTCAACAAGAAGATGACCATATCCTGTAATATTCCTGATTACCAATCAATACACTGTCATTGTATCTAGGATTGGCATGACATACTGCACTACTTTAGAGGTCTCTGGGTGGGTAAGGTGCAGCTTCAGACAATGACAAGTTGGCTGTCTGTGGTTACAATTGCTGTAAATTGAATGTGTCAGTGTGTCCTCAGAAAGTGTCAGAAATTCCCTTGTGTAACAATACAGCATAGCTGGTGTTATGAATCAATTTCAAAGAGCGACCAGTAATGAGACTGCAGACAACACTAAGGTACTGTCATGACAGCTTGAATGATGGGCTGCTCCATTTATCATTTTTCAATTTTATTTCTGACCTCTATGAGCTCTCATTTGTGCGTGCCAACAATTTTGCTGTATCTGCATTAGCGAGGCGATCTGCCGCACAAAACCCATCATCGAGTATCAACAAATGACAAAACAGCCTTGCACAACGTGGTGAAATGTGCACAGGCAGAGTGGGCGGGCATGACAACAAATGTAGCACGTGTTAGAGTGAAACAAAAGCGCAACAACATGAAAGAAAAGCCTTCGCAAGGAACAACCACAACTTGAACAAGATGAGTCAGAATCTAGACGTCCCCGCCACTGATAGTGGGGAAGAGGAAGTAGATTTGTCCAACATCAGTTCTGACAAGTGATACGTGTGCTCATATTGGGAAAAAAAGGTGTTACACTTTGTTTAGTTTAAAAAGAGAATGACGGCAGTAAAAAGTGTGTAACTTCCTGGCAGTGTTTTGTAATAATTGCAGAACTGGAGGGTATCACCACAATTTTTAATGAAGCTATGAAGACCATGAAAACTTCACCAGAATATCCCTGCCACATAGAGGGTCTTACCTGTTGGAGTTAAACCAAAATTGTGTGTGTAACAACAGACAGGGCTTCAATGTTTTGGGCAGGGGAAGTGCATGTTTTTATCACTATGCTTTTATTATGGGAGGTTCCTGGGTATGAATGGATGGACAGTGTGACTAGGACTACTTCGTATACAACAGAGGGCTCATTTAAGGAGGTGACAAACAGCAGTGTAGGTGAAGGAGGCTGTAAGAGCAATCTAGTAATCCAGACATGAGGCCACAGAGCCATGTGTTACAGTCACAACTGAAGTCTTGCATAGTATACACAAAAGCATTCTTGCCATGGGAATGGTAAGAAAAAAAGTATAGTTAGTTCTTAGCAGAGGGTGTGCTGAAACTAAAATAAACACTTGCAGAAACTACAGGGACAAAAGAATGTGTTTAAGATAATCCCATTGTCTGGATACCTCCCTCCCTGTCCCCAAACTGAAGACACAATTCAACAAACCAAAGAGAACTCAATGTCTCATATCCAATTTGCTGAGTCGACACAATTCAAGACCAACACAAAGTCTAGGCCGCTCAATGTAAATCACAGCGGAAATTCAGGATTTTCGTTAACTGATTACATCCACGTAGTCAATGAATATCTGCCTCTAGTTTCAAACATGTACGTCCTTTTAAATCCATCTAACCCTTTTCTCAGGGGGCACCACAGTTAATTCACTATGTACATTTACTGTCTTCATTAATTTGCCACAAACATTAGGATTTCATTGACCATAGTGCATGTGTTTGTTTTTTCCTCCTTAATGAATATTAGAAATCTCTTCCATTGTCTACATTTACGGTTCATTTTTTTATACTTTTCCACACTGCCAGGACATTTTCTCAGTTTACTAGTTTCGTTTACATGTGGACAACAGCCCTCAGAGGTAAACTAGCTGATCAAAACACATACAAACGCACCACTTCAGCCCCCAAACAACGCAGGTGCTCATGTGTTGCTGTGTGACCGCCTCGTGTACTCACCTCCTGGGGGTACGGGATGTAGCCGGCGTAGGCCAAGACAAAAGTGCAAAACTTGTTGAAATCCTCCACCGTCCTCCTCCTCCTGTACGGCGGACTGAAACCCTGAAACACAAACCACATCATTACAGACACCAGCAGCGGCGGACCTACACACCCCGACATGGCGTTCACGTCAACCAGAGCCGATCCGCACGCAACCGCGACCAAACTGCCCCTCAACTAATACAAAGACTCACACAAACATATGATGAAGTTGGATCAATCGCACGGTCACATTTCCCTCTCTCTCTCTCTCTCTCTCTCTCTCCCCCGATCATCATTATCGATGAACTCAACTAAAAACCGACAGCTGCCATTAGCCACGTCGGCTAACGACAGACAGCAAATAAGTAAAGAGACGCTACGAGACGAGCCGCCTTGAGTTCAGCAAACACGGACGAGACAAACACTGAACCGCGCAGAGGCGTGAATAAATGAAAAGCTTCCGTGACAGAGGACTGTTAACGGGAGATGAAAAGAAATAAACAAAATAATTCAGCAGATCGCGTGAATGTGATGGTCAGTTAGCCGCCGTTAGCACGCTCCCCGCAACGGCGACGGGATGTTTCTCTGTCTCCGGTAAAAAAAAATAAAGAAAGAAAGAAAGAAAACGTGACGGTAACGTTTGTTTTGTTTTATTTTCTCTTTTCCCACCGACGGAGAGGTTTAAGTTGTGAAAGATGTCAGTTTGAAGTGAGCTCGTGCGGGTGACTAACGTTTAACGGTATGTCAACATTAGCGGCGGCGGCGGCGGCTAATCACCCGCCGCCGCCGCTACATCCTGCAGCGACAAGCTCGGACAAGTTGACGTCTTCTAGTCGCATAAATAAAAAATAAAAACACACACTCACCTCCGACTGAAAGGCGTTGGATGTCGATGGGTTTATGTCACCCATCTTTACCACGAACCCGACCACCTGGGGCGTGGGGGGTGGGGGGGGGAGGAGGTCGGTGTCGATACCGTGACAGACGAGAGCAACCGGGCTCCTAAACCGTGAACACCGGCGGGTTTCTACCTAACGTTGTGGCTAACGTCAACGTTACTTTGGTGCTGGACAACAAAAAAAAAAAAAAAAAAAAAAGAAAAAAGTCGAAGCAACAGTGTCCACTCAGTTTGCCATCGGCACCGACGGTAACGTTACTCGGACTGTAACGTTAACGGGAGCCAGCCGGTTAGTCGGGCGGCGCCGGAGTTGTCCCGAAAAGCGCCTCCCGTGAACCGTGGACGTGACCGAGCGTCGCCGCTGTATTTCCGCCGAGCTGTCCGGTAATGTCTCCGTTTGATCCAGTTTGCTGACTGCCGGGGGAGCGGTTCACTCGGGCTGTCAGCAGCTGCCTGCCCCCCTCTTCTTCTTCTTCTTCTTCACGGCAGCTGGTCAACCGGAGGAGGCGCGTTACCGCCCCCTGTCGGCGTGTGTTGGGCTTTAAATGAAATGAAAAAAGATAGTTGTGTTGACATGTTTCCAGACACATGAAAACACTCTAGATGAAGACACAAGGTGTATCCCTGAGGTGTGTAAGTCTCTACACTGGACCACCATTGGCTTCCATATCACAGACACACTTAACTCCCTTCAGCAGAAGAAGGTGGAAAGAAACTTAAAGTGTCAAACTCTGCACATGTATCATTCTGCACGGCAAGGGTCGAACATCCAAAGGAGCGATATTGAGCAAAACACATTTTTGAGAGGAGGGGGACTATTAAAAACACATCCGTTCAATCAGCATAGTTCCTCTAGAATGAGAACAAGTAGATACAACTTATTTTAAAAACTCTCTTGGCAAAATATCTCATAAATCATACATTTATTTCTTTAACATCTCATGGCACTTGACCGCTGATTTTATAAAACCATCAACCAAGACACCTGCCTTCTTGAACAAGATCCACTGAAACAATTAGTCCTTTTGCTTAATTTTTATCTGTTCTTGAGGCCCTGTTGTGTTGAGGGGCCTTGTGTCTAAATCTTTTATTACATGGTGCATATAACTGTAGAAATTTGTGTTGAATTTGTTTGTATGAATAAAGCAGAATACTGCCAGAGAGGTAGGGGGATGAAAGACTTAATTGGCCATTGGCCTGTTCTCTTATACTTCAGTCTGTGCTTGTTAAATTTCTTCTTTTCAGTCTTACTATTTTTAAGTCATGTCAGGTTTATGTTACAATGTTACCACAATTCTTACCACAATTCTTTTTGTAGCTCCTTATGCGTCAGTAAATTTATCCCATTTAGTCCAACATTTGCTGGTATCTGTAAAAAGATAACCAGCCAGTACAGACATTTGAAATTCTATATAAAGTGCGGGGTACTAAAATCAAACACGATCTACTCTTCAGATGACTCTATTTCAGACAATAGTGACTCTGCATACATCCCTTCAAAGACCCTGTCTCCTCAATCCACTGTAATGTCAACATAATTAAACATAAAACATGTTCTTTGTATAAAATGACAGCCTGTCTGTAATTATCTTCATAATGTAAAAGTACAACTGTTGACAAATGCAACACCAACTTTCTTGCTGATATTCTTTAATACATCTGTTAGGTGACTATAATAAAGAATTTGTATCTTGAAAATATTTTAAAAACATGGTTTATTGGTCATACATTTATCGTATTACTATCATTATTTTTACATATTTTATTTAATTATCAATGGTTATCACTTCTAGTGTGTTGCATTTAAATTATCTTAAATTTCCTGCATACTATTATATAATATGTACAATTATACTATATAAGTAACTCATCAATATATAATATGAATATATGGAGAATATATATATATAAATATATATCCACTGTGCGACAAAATGAAGGAGAGAAGAAGAATCCATCGACCGGAAGTGCCTTTTTCAACTTCCGGTTCTTTTCTGGATTTTCAGGTTGTGAATCTGCGCGCTTCGTTCGAGGGAACCGCGGAGAAACCAAACTCTGAAAACATTCAGCTGTAACACTCAACATGTCGCAGAGCAGATACGAGAACTTCCGGAGCTTTCTGACTGAACGCTTCACCGCCGCGGCCGTGGAGATATTTGGAGAAGTTGAAACTATTGTCGAGGCGTTTAATGAGGAAAACAAACGTCTGCGCAACATTCTGCACATGGTGCTCAACCCCGAGATAAAGTTACTGCGGATAGGTCTGTCACTTCTGCTTCGTTTACTGATCAAAGATGACTGAATTACATCAATGTGCAGCAGATGATGTGTCTGCATCGACCTGAAAGTGAGCTAACGTTAGCAGCCAAGTGTAAATAATGTAACGTTACACTATAAATGACACTGTATTGTTCATATTTACACGTTGTGTTTTAAGTCTGAGCTACTGTTTGTATTTACCTCTGCAGTCTGTCCAATACGAGTGTTTGTTGTTGTTTGTAGGTGAACTTTGATTTTGTGCTGATCCCCAGCAAATACATGTAATTTTGGGATTATGCTGCTTTATATTTACACTCAAGTACTTTTACCCAACTATGAAAATACTTCTTGAAAATTAAACATTCAGGACCACAAAACATCAAGGGACAATAACGTATGTATTGGTGCATCAAAATCTGGGGACAGTAAAAGATCTTGGTATTAAAAAACAAAGTGCATATAGCCTAGGTAAAAAATAAACAACATATAGTCCATAACATTTCAGAAGAAAATGTATGTTTTACTCCACTACTTTTATTTTACACTTATGGTTACTTTGCATGATTTTACACACAAAATTCATAAAACTACCCCACCTTTTTGTCCCCCTAAGTGTTACCAATCTAAGACTAGCATTTGTTTTTTCTGGTGTGAAAAAAACAGTTAAAGCTTTTTGGCTGTAGGCTTTTTATACGTGAAGTGAAGCAAGAGACATATAGTTACTAAATACTGGTTGTTTTCTTTTTTCCCCATGATAGATGAAAACACAATAACCACCACAGATGTCGGAGAGAAGCCCTCTGAGCTGAACACTGGGGTGGATGAAATATCAGAGCCGCAGCCCAAAAGGCCTAAAGAAGAGCAAATCGAATATGACATAAGTCATGGATCGGAACAACAAAATGGGCTGGGGGAAGCTGATATCTTAAATACCCCAGATTGTGTGAAAAATGAAGAAGACTCAAACATGCCCACCGTCACCGACTCATTCATCATTAAAGTGGTGGAGTGGAACCCCGACTCTTCAGCCACGCTCTCAGCTGAGGACGTGAATAATGAACAAACTGACTCAGATTCACTCACAGATTTTTCACAGCTATCCAGGAGCGAAGAAAGCACAGATGAGAGTCAGGCACCTCGAAAATACAAGTCAAAAAAAAAGGCAAGTTTGTTCCGATGTCCTTGAACCACATAGATCAAAAACATTTAATGAATAAATCTGACTGTGACAGGCTCGAGAAGCTGTGTAATGTAGTAAAACTCTGAGCTCAGCAAGATAGACAGAAAGGCCCTTACATCCTATTTGCAAAAGTTGTTTGCCCTTTTTTTTTTAGCTGACGTTAAAGCTCAGTAAACTTTTTAAACACATTGCTTTGGGCTGTGGTAACTTGTGATAAGAATTCCTAATCAAACTGTAAATGAATGATACAATAATTAATATTAAACTATGTTATCGACCAGTCTAGTGTAAATAGTGCTTTGCAGCCCAAGTGTTTCTGTACAGGTTCTTGCAAGATTCAACTGTGTCTATAAAAGCCTGAAGGTCCTAAAAAATTACAAAATAGAGCGAAATGTTCTAGTTGTCCCAGATGGGTTTTTAACATGCAACTTTATGATCAAGTCCCTTAACTGAAATTACATGTGATAGTGAAGATTAAATCATGTTGGATCACATTTTCAGTGCTTAATTTGATAATTTCTTTACTCAGAAACCACACGGCTAAATCATTACTTCTGAAATTAAGCAAATTTAATTTCTGAAATTTGCATAAGCAGTTATCAAACAAAGAAATTTAGATTTGCCCCTTTCTGGCCCTCTTAAGCCTGACTTTTAATTCAGTATTATTGGAGGTTTTCCTCTGGTACTCTTCCTTCATTGTTAGCATAAACTAACCAAACTGTTACACAATCAGATGAAGGTGCCACAAAAAGATGCATTTATTTTGTAGGTCTAAAGATGTCCTGGAATTATCCTGGAAAATTATTAATATGAAAACTGTGACAAAAACATCTTGGCGCCTCTTAAGGACTGGTATAGAATATTTTGTTCACATTGCAGGCCTTATTTATTTTTAACAGTCAAAGCATGAAATAATGAGTTTTTCTTCTCCTGGCTGGAAATGTTGCTACAAAATAGAAGAAGTCAAGAAACTCCCTGCAGAAAACCATGCTCGAATTACCAAGGTAAGAACGGTGAGACTCTGAATGCCCACACTTTTTGACATAATTCTACCTGTTTGTTTATATAACTTATTATATTAACATGTTTCATACAGGATTATGCCCTACAAATCTTTAAATGCTGACCCAACTGACTGCCAGTCCTTTTTGGCGAGGCTGACTGAATCCTTCAAGGATCTTCCCGATGACAAGAAGCCTGTGATAACCAAAATGGGCCTCACAGAGGATGTGGAATTAGTGGACTGTGCTTATGGTAAAGTCCCTAAAGGTTGCCCTCTGTCCTACCAGTGCCCCGTGCCATCGAGTCAGGATTACAGGACTTATGATAACGCTCCCCCCCGACCACTGCTTCCCCTGTCTTCTCACGCACTGGAGCCAATGTTGGCTTTTCCTACACTCAGTGCCAAGCAGCAGGAACATGTGAACGTTATGCAGATCTCCTGGGAGGCAGCACACAGCCTGGAGTACACCACACGTAGACACAAAGAGTTAGGTGAGGAGCTGCGGAAGCTGCGCCTGACCAGCCGTTTCAGGGAGATCTGCCAACTTAAACCAGGGCCGACTAATGCGAAGCACCTGATAGTCAAAATACAGAAAGGATTACCCAGGTGCAAAACGACACATGTAGAGGAGGAAATGAAGGCCAAAGCACTTCGGGAATACTGTCAGCATTTGTGTGTCAACTGGTCCCCCTGCGGTCTGGTTGTCCATCCGAACGCTCCTTGGCTGGGGGCGATGCCGGACGGGTTGGTGTACGACGTCAACGAGCAGCCCAATTTCGGGCTGGTGCATGTCAAATGCACCAGTTTGCGGAGCTTCACTGACTGCGGTTTCCTGGTCTGCAGGGGCGGAGTCTTGCAACTGAAGAAGAGCCACTCGTACTATTGGCACATCCAAGGAGAGATGATGGTGACGGGCACGTCGTGGTGCGATCTGCTGGTGTCCTCCCGAGAAGACGTGCTGGTTCAACGCATCTACCGAGACAAGGTTGTCATCCAGGTCATGAAGAAGAAGTTGGATGATTTCTTTTTCTTTTACTACCTGCCAAGTCTGTTTTAAACTGATGTCACCGTCACACTGCTGTTACGCACTACATGCTGTTCCCCTCAGGTTGGTCGGTTGTGAGATTGTAAACGATTTGAATGTATGTTTTTCTAACCACTAATGTTCTACTGGCATTATGCAAAGTTTTTGTTTTTGGTCTTGTGTTCTGTAAGTTTTCTCTCATTCATTCAAGTATGTTTTCGTTAGCCATATATAAACTTCTTATCTTTTGTATTTACTTTTACTTGACTGAAATGAAATGACTTTTGAGGCAGCCAGGTACTGTATGCAATTCAAAACTGAATTTGAGTTTTTATTCGCCATGTTTATGCCATGTTGCCTGCCTTACTTCTCTCCAAAGGAGCCCTGTTCTAGTGCTGCACCACTGTAAGAGTGTTTATTATTGATTAGTTTGCTGAGAATTTACTCAATTATTCAATTAATCGTCTACCAAATGTCAGAAAACAGTGAAACATTTCTATCTCACTTTCCCAAGAGCCCAAGCTCACATATTCAGTATTACTAATTACTATTATGAAATTCAGTTTACTGTCATACAAGACTAAGAAAACCATCAGTTATACACATTTGAGAGACTGGAACAAGGGAATAAGTAAACAATAAATAAACAACTTAAATAATTTGATTACTAAATGTTTTCTGATTAATTTTCTGTATATCAATAAAGTCATTATTTCAGTGTTCTTTCTCGTGTTTGGGTAATGTTCATGTTTTTAATCACTGTATGCTTTAGAATTAGTATTATTATTATAGATTCAAGTGTTGGCACAAATGGGAAATTTCAAGAGACAACCAACAAACAATAAGTAGTAAATATTACTGAAAAAAAAACGATGTCAGTTTAACTGCTTTCACCACTTACATGTCAACTGATTGCATTCATCACTTCACTCGACATTTCAACTCCTTTCTGTGCTGATACTTCAACTTCTTTCTTTCCCTTTTAACTTTCAGTATTTGTATTTTCACTTCAACTCCAACTTTAACTTTCAGAGGTTCAGCTATTTTAAATCTAACTGCAAATTTCATCAGCGAGCACACACACACACACACTTTTTTTAAATTATGCCCTTTTTAGTTTCAGCTCTAGTGTGTTTATTCTAATGTTTGTAATGTTCAATCAAGATTTTAATCACAATGCTCAAGTATAAGAAGCACCACAGTTTCAAAGATTGGCACAAATGTGAAATTTCAATTAACTTCCAAAGCAGAAGGTGCTGAATCCAGTGATAATGTTGCTGTAGTTCAAAAACAGAACAGGACTTCACACAGACAGTTTGAATGTTCAGAAAAGAAAAAATCTTGTATCTAACCCCATAAAGTCTGTTTCAGTAGTCTTAAATAATCTAGTAGTGTCTGGTTTTAAACCTAATGTTCTGTTTGGGTTCCTGTAGAGCCCGGACCCTCTTTAAAATAAAAACAGCTCGAAAACAAACCGTCTGTCTGTGAATCTGTTATTAGTACACAAAATGTAAAATACCATGTATTTTAGAGCTGGAGCTACAATTTTCATTATCAGCCTGTCGACTGTTTCCTTCTTGATTAATCATTTTGCCCATAAATCAGAAATTTGTGAAACATGCCCTTTACAAAAATTCAGTCCAAGGTGATGTTTTCAAATTGCTTGTTTTAATTGACCAACAGTCCAAACCGCAAATATATTAATTTTACTTTACTGTTATACATGACAGAAAAAACATCAGATCCTCTTGTTTTGAGAAGCTGGAACCAGCGAATGGCATTTTTCCCTGAAAAATGACTTAACGATTAATCGATCATCTATATAGTAGACATTTGACATTTGACATTTCTGTCAATCAGCCATTTAAATAATGGACCTATGATTGCAGCTATTTGTTCATGCAAAACCCCTACAACAAATAAAACATGAACTATTTCCATATATGAAATAATAATTAATAATTATGGTAATTTCCATATGTTGTCACCTTTATCAAAGTGTAAGCTTAATACATATAATACATATTGTGTTTTAATAAGGTCAGAGGTGAAGAAAACTGGTTTGAAGGAAAACAACTTTTTAAAGTATTAATATTATTTTGAAACATAGTCGCACCTCCGATCAGGAGGAGGTGAAGTGTCTCCCTGTGCTCCTGCAGGGTGTGTGTGTGTGTGTGTGTGTGTGTGTGTGGGTGGGGGGGGGGGCGCTGTGTTCACGTGCTCTCAGCTGCAGGACTGGATCTCTTTGGTTCCTGTCAGATGACGCAGACTCAAGCCATGTTTTTTCTGCAGCTGGGCAGAAAAAAACAAACAAAAAAAAAAAACATTTCTCAGTAGAAACGCTTTGTCATGATTCACACTTCCCTCGTGTGTGTGTGTGACAGCAATCATTAGTCAGCAGGACACACACACACACACACAGTTGGTCACATTTTCGGCCTCTCTGCAGATTAACCGGATGCAGTTGTTTTGAAATTACCAGCTCGGTGCTTTCTCTCTCTCTCTCTCTCACACACACACACACTCACACACGCACTCTCACTCACACACACACACTCACACACACACTCGGTCCTCGGCTGGTCGGGCTCGTGTCTCCGCTCTCCCTCCACCACCTGTGTGTGTGTTCGGCTCTTTTTTTTTTTTTGTTTTCGTTTTGTTTGTTGTTGTTGTTGTCGGTGATCATGGCTGTTAATAAAACGTACATCAGTGTCGGGTACGCGTCGTGCGGCGCGATCATGGGCTTCTCGGCTTTCCTGGTGTGGAACATCGTGTTCAGGCAGCCGTGGACCGCAGCCATGGGAGGACTGTCAGGTAAACACCGCGAGTCTCCGTGTGTTACGGGGGAAGCCTGAAGGTGTCCCGCCGTGTGCATGTGTTTATTCCAGGGTCGAGGTTTAGAGAGACCCCCCCCCCCCCTCAGGCTGGAGGTGTCCCGGTTACTAAACCTGCTGATTACGAAACGAACCGACAGATCACAGGTCAAACTTCTCTCTGAAGGGCAGAAATGTCAGCTGGGCCGCAGTGTCCTACTGTCCAGTTGAGTTATTATTGTTGTATAAGTGCAGCTGAGTTTTCATTTTTATCTGGCAGCTTTCAGCTTGACATGGGTGCAAGTGTGTACCACTGACATGACTAAGATAACTTTGGAGATAAAAAAAAAATAAAAAGTAGTCTAAATGTTGAAATATCAAAATATGGGCCACATATTATAAATTTAAGGGGATATTGTGGCAGGTTTTCCTTAGTTTTAAAATGTTATAATACAAATAATTTAAATGATCCTATCAGTGTTTTGCATGTTTTATCCCATGTATAATCACATCTATTATTTAACCTTTCAGGCAGCTGTTGCACGTTGCAAGTTGATTTTTATGTTGTCCTGAATATTGGATTGGAGGCACACAGTTGGTATTAATGCAGAGTAAAAGTTACTGCGGTGGAACAACAGCAGTATGATCCTTTGAGTTTGGAGTCATCACACTTGAGTATTAAAGCAGGTTTCCACACGACGTGCACCAAACAACTATGTAATGGACTCGATTAAGTGTTGTTATCATGGATCCAACCTTTGAACCACTGCTGAGGTTTGCAAATCCATATCTATAACCTCTGCACTCGTCTGCTCACGGGGAAGTACTGTGATCAATTTACTGGTTGTTAAACATTCATGATCCCAAAGATCAAACTGACTCGTCTGGGCTTTGTCTGCAGCATTGTACTCATTCTCTCACAAAACTAAAATGAGTGTCCTGCATACATGAAGTTAACCTCATTCCCAGACAAAGTGGCACCAATATGACATTTTACTGGTATCTGACAAGTGGACTCAATCCCCGAGTCTGCTTTTTCATTCTCTAAAACGGGAACTGGCTGCAACCTGTTCAAATAAAAAAATACCAAATAATATTATTTCTCCACCAAAAATGACAGGTGATGCATCTTGAGCATGTCAGTGTTCACTCACAGCATTCAACAGCCTTCACTGGAAACACTGACACTGAAGTTTAAGCTGCTGTCACTGCAGCTCAGTTTCTTCTGTCGCAGTTTAGACTCAGCGCGGGTTGTTACTGGTTAGTGAAAAGTCAGGTTAACCGTTACATGTGGCTGGGATTCACGACATTGCGGATCTAAGAAAAAAAGGGGAACATGATAACATTAAAGAAGTGTAAAGTTCATTGACTCATCATTTCATCGGCAACCTGCTGTGTCATGATGTGAGAAATGCACACTCACCCTTCATAGGTCCATGAGCATCCAAACTCAGGTCAACAGATTTTGCATATGATCAGCTGTGAGTGTGATGTCTCTAACGGTTGTTTGGCATGCTGTAGGCCGCTGTATACTTTACATTACGCTCAGTTTTTTAGAAGTATACCGTGTGATTTCAGATTTATCGTAATGTATGAGACTTACAGAGATTTAATTCATCAGCAGAGAGCATTTTGGAAAATGTTTTATTGTTGGTGCTTTCAAGGTAACCACGACATTGAGGCTAAAAAAAAAAAATAAAAAGTGATTTCTGAAAGCTAACTTGTCGGTTGTGTTTGCCCCTCAGGTGTGCTGGCACTTTGGGCCCTGATCACTCACATCATGTACCTGCAGGACTACTGGAGGACCTGGCTGAAGGGCCTCAAGTTCTTCCTCTTCATTGGAGTTTTATTCTCCCTGCTGGCAGTCGTGGCCTTCATCAGCTTCCTGTCTATTGCCATCAGCAATAAGGAGTGTAAGTTCGTCTACATCGCTTTCCTGTTCCCACATAATGTTGATTTACTGTGGTATAATCAGACCAGTAGCAGTTTGTCAACTTGTATGTTACAGTTGATGTTTACTGCTATATTTCACCCAGTGTTAAAGTAGTTTTGCAGCAAAAAAAAAGCAAGACTGTAAATAGTCACAAAAAACTAAAATACTAAAAGATAAAATAACTGAAAGAACTTGAATGACCTGATAAGATGGAGTTTGGTGTCCCCACAAGACTGCCTCATGTGCAGATTTCTTGCAATTCCCAGAATGCCCTTTGACAACCCTGAGGGAAGTTGGTGGAGCAAGTTTCTCCCGTTAAGAAAATGTCAGAAAGTGTCATTCCTCTTACACTAAATGCAACATGCAGGGCATTTTCATTCCTCAAGGTTTTTCATGGTTTGGGCCATGTTAACTGCTTCAAGTGATAATTTGGACATAAGTTAAAGATAAAAGTGAAAATCGTTCACTTTTACTTCTACTAAATCTATTTATCTAATTTCTTAGAAGTTAAAAATGCTCTTAAATTTAGCAGAGCTCCAGAGGTGTCTTCAGTTGCTTCAGAGTAGATTCTACATATTCTGGAGAGATTATACAAAGTGTCACTGGTCACGGTGAATAATAATATGTATAAATTAGAATTAGGGAAGCAGAGCCTTCTATTTGCATTTGATTTAAATTAAACAGGATGTGTACCACCTTTTCCTGTTTTTACATTTATTCAAAAGAGAATAAACCTGGCATGGATTTTCTTTTTCACTTTTTATCTTATTTTACGTGTCGTATCGTACTTTCACTCTTTTTACTCCAAAGTTGTATCTTTAAAGCATTTTTAAGTGTAATTCTTGAAAGTTTTGATAAATATGGGCCCTGGCATTATTACCTAACATCCGTGGCTGACCTCACTGATGCTCTCGTGGCTGAATGTGAGCAACGTTAATCTGTGTCTCCTCCTCCCACAGCCTTGACTGACCCTCGGAGCCTCTACCTGTCCTGTGTGTGGAGCTTCATGAGCCTCAAGTGGTCCTTCCTGCTCGCCTTGAGCGCTCACCGCTACCGCAAAGAGTTTGCCGATATCAGCATCCTCAGTGACTTCTGAGGGCGCTTAAACATCCCGCAACCCGTAACTGCACAGACTTTGGAGTGCACTCACTGTGCTGGCTCAGAGTGTCACAGTCCAAACGTATTGAAGGACATTTTAAGAGGAATCAGAGGATAAGTAGAAATACTTTTAGGATGAGTTACTCCCTGGTTACTCCCTTGCCTTCTTGGCCAGTGTCTCCTCTCTTTTTTTATTATGTGTGCAGGGTTTGTTGTTGACTTGGCCACTTTACAGACATATCCAGCCCTATTTTATATGATCCTTGATAGATTTTACATTTTCACTTCCTTAGCATCTGGCTTAGTCATGCATCTGCACAATTTCCTCCTGACAAAATAAATCCAAAATATGGTCATTCTTAACCATGACTCAGTGAAGGGAAAACACACTCCTCAGTGGTAATTATCAATTGCAGCTTGCAGCTGTAGCCACTAGAGGGTGTCAGCCCTCCAACATTTAAACACCATGTACAGTATGTGTGCTTGACATCCCAACTTACATCTTCGTATTAGATTTCATTTTAAGAGATTTTTTTTTGCATCACAAATTGCACATACAGTGATGAAGTGATGAAGTCTGCATATCACAAGGAATCCGTGCTGCGGTGAATACAACACTTTAAAGTTGATGTGCATCAGGGTGTTGCACAGGGCAGGTCACCCAAAATCCTACAGCATCAACATGAATGCTCTCATGTGCAATTCCAAATAAGCACCACATGTCCTGGTTCAATTTATTTCTGTACCATGAAGGGGCATTTTTTAATGTAAAGAATATTTTTTGTATTATTTTTATCAGTGTGACAAAAACACTCACAGAAAGTAAGTGTAAGCGTGAAAATGGGCCTCAGTTATGGCTTTAATTCACAACAGTAGTGATGCCACTAATGTGCATGCATGTTGCTTTATGTTATATTGTCCTCATCTGAACCATTTATGGCATTTATGTTGTTGCTTAATGAGATTATTTTGCCATATTTCCTCGAAATGTTTATCCTTGTACATTACCATGTCAGAAATGAAGAATGGCGTTGTGTGTCCACAGGTATCACTGACTGACTGTAAGAGTGTGTGTTTGTATAAGAGTGTGTCTGAGAGTAACATTAATAAAATAGTTTTTGAAATCCCCTGTCCATTGGTGTGTTTTTGCCATGGAATCTGAAAATAGACAGTGGTTGATAACTGTTCCTCTTTTTTAAGAAAGAATGTGTTTATTTTACAGTTTCTGTTCCCTACAGAGCGTTTAATTCCTTTGTAATTTGGAACTGAGTTACCAGCAAAACACAAAAACAAAAAACAATGTATTTTTTTCTTTATAAGGCCTGTGGCGTTCATGCAACATGAGAAAGTGTCACAGAGGCAGACTGAAGGTGCTACAGATAGGTCTTCCTACTAAGCCTGGGTCAGGAGGGCCAGTGTTGGGCATTACAGTGGGATTTACGCCATGAGAGGAATTAACCACTTTTCCCACCCACCCGAGCCACATTTATGAAGGAAAAAACACCCTACAGCATTGCAATTGCAACAGTAAATGCAGGTCAATAACCTGCACTTTGAAGTAAGGCAATTATTCCATCCATCCACATTTTTTTTTTTTTTTTTTTTTTTGTCCCTCAAAGGGAAGGTTGGGGGTGGGTGCAGAGAATTTTTGGTGTATGATTTTGTTAAAGCCGCCGCCCGACAGAAAGACTTTGAAGTTGATGTGAAAAATATGTGACTGAATTATTACCGTGCTGTCAGTGTTTGGTGCATTATCACTCGTTAAGTTATTCATTTATAGGACAATATCTGGTGGAAAAATGTGTCTTTTGAATCCATGCTGCAGCTGTTAAGGAAAAACTCCTACTATGTGAATTATAAAGGAAAGTGAATCTGGCACACTGTTTCATTATTTACTAGAAGTATCAGTAACTTTGATCCTTGAGAAGCCACTATCATTATTTCACTCCCTTTGTTGCTTTCCTGCATCCTTCCTCTGTGTTTTAAGGACATTTTTGGTGGTACTTATATCTTAATTGCATTACACTGGTTTGTTTGTAAGCCCCCAGAGTCTCATTGCATCAAGGTAATTGCGATGTTGTGGTTAAATCACCATGGCAACATTTTTTATCTGGCCGTTATAAACTTCGACATTAAGAAACTGAAAAACAATCCGGCTCACTTTCCACTGAGCAAGCTGGGGGCTTTGGAACCAAATGCGTCCTATTAAGTTTATACACCAGCCTGTAAAACGTGTGTGTGCGGGTGTGTGTGTGTGTACGTGTGTGTGCGTGTGTGTGTGTGTGTTTGTGTGGTATGTAAAGAGAGGGAGGAGTCTCGTTTTATTCAATTATGGGACTCCTTTCTACCCAAATCAAGGAAGGAAGTTGTCTCAAGTGTTGACTGGCAGTCTGGCAGAGTGCGGTGAGACTGGAAACTAAAGGCTAGTTTATACTTTCAAATAACACAACCATCCTAAACATCCTGTACAATTAGATGCTAAAGAGCAACAGCAGCTGAATCAAAATTTACAACAAACAACCTACAGGGGAAAGGTTTCCTTTGCATTGCACACATGCCAACCTTTCTCAACAGATGATGTCAGAACTCAAGTATCTGAAAAGGACACAAACACACTGTATGTTTCTGAGCATCCACCTGTCTGCTCTCAGACCTGTTCATGTGCGCTCGCCGACACATTAAAATGAGTGGTGATTTTCATGCTCTTTTCTCAGGGTTACATGTTTATTACGTCTGTCAGCCAGTGGTAGAAAGTACATTTATTACTACGTTTCTTCAGGTACAGTGCTTTACTTGGGTATTTCAATTTTTTGCTACTTTATACTTCTATTCCAATACGTCTCAGAGGGAAATCCCAGTTTTAGTTAGTGGGTCTTTTCAGATTAATATTTTGCATTCAAAACATACTGTATGGTATAGATTACACCACCCAACAGTATATGAAATAGTTCAAATTTACTCCGTACTGCTTACACATTAATGCATAAATAATCGTGATCCAATAATATAATATTACAACACTGACAGGGGCCGTGCTGCATAATGAGTATTTCTACTTATGATACTATCAGTACATTTTATTGCTAATACTTCTGTACTTTTACTTAAGTAAAATTTTATTTGCAGGACTTTGTTCTTGTAATGCAATGAATGAGATCAATAAGAGCATTAAAAAGTACACTTTTACTTTGGTCAGTAATTTGAATACTTCATCCACCACTGCTCTCAACACTCTCTGTACCGGGTATCTGCAGGTTTTTTTTTGTTTGTTTGTTTTGTTTTTTTGAATAAAAGTAGCAATATCACACAAAAAAAATCATCATCAAAAAGTGAAAGTGCTTGTTAGGTGGTAAGCAGCATTTTAATGTTGGTACATGTGAAACTAATTTGAACGACTTTATATACAACTGGGTAACTTCATCTATAACAATGCATCATATGCTATAGGTTGATCATATGTTTCGTATGTAAAATGTTGATCTATAAAGTAGCCAGTAAATATATTTGTGCAAAAAATGTAGTGGAGTAAAAAGTGTAACATTTCTCTCCGAGATGCGGTGGGGGAATTCTCAAGTAAAGTACAAGAACCGCAAAGGTGTACTTGAGTAAAAGTACTTGGTTACTTTCCACCAGTAAAAGGTGAAGAGGGATTCACAGCTCTGCCTTATGTCTGTGATGCGTGCTGACTAACAGTTCCCTTGTGAAATATGAACATTGGTAATAATAATACAAAAAGTGAAGCATTTGATCTAAAAAAAGAAGCATCAGGAGGAGGAAAAAAAAAAGCTAAATGAAAAGCAAACATCTTGAATTGGTCGAGAACCAGATGGCCTCTTTGACATTAAGAAGCCGCTTTGGCATTTTAAGAAGGCAGTCCCAGAATGATTTCCGAGGAACTTCCGCAAAGCGTGGTACAAAGCCCACAGATATTTAAGCAATATCCATAGCAATTTACTGTTTTATTTACAAACTGAAACATATGTTTCTAGACCTTTGCAGCCCCCCTCCCATCCTGTCTCTCCTTATTACCATGCTGATTTACTGCTGCGTGATTTCTCCCACACTATCTGCTTCTTCCTTTCTTTTCCTGCTTCTCTCTGTATTTGTCTGTCTTTATCATCTCCTCCAATCACCCATCAGTCAGTCAAACTCTCCCTCCAGACCTGCCTGCTAACAGCACAGTAGATGCCCCATCTTTACACTCAGCTATTGTTTTTTATCCTCCCCTGACTCTTGTGTTTCCGTGTGCGATGCTGTCTGTGCCTCTGGGACCACTGCAAGCTCGCATCTGAAACATTTTAGAGAGACACATATTTGCTGTTTTAGAGCACAAAGGGATATGCCATGGCAGAGGCTGTTTGAAGTGGCTTCACAGGGGGAACCAGAACCAGAGAGAGGGATTTGAGAAACCATAAAGAAACGTTAGCGCAATGTAACTTTGGTGAATTCATCTAATCTAATGGAAGTGGGGATTGATTCAATGTGAAGGCGTACCCCTTTGAAGCTGGCTCTGTTGATGTTCCTAATGCAATAGCTCTGTTGTAGAAACGCAGCATTCCTCTCTACCTTGCAGACAGTGCTTTGCTGTAAGTTTGACAGGAGTGGATGCGTGATAGTGCCTAATCCCAGAGATCCCAGGTTGACACTGCTTCCAGTAACCGGTATTTGAAGTGTGACATTGGAGACGGCAGTGTTTGACTCCCTGACAGGCTCCTTATCTGAGTAACCTATGTTCAAATGGGTTTGTGGTGTGGGTTTTTTTTTTGGTTTTCTGACAAGGAGCCATGTTTGTAGAGAGTCAAAAAGGTGTTTCATTTCCCTTGAATATTCAGATATTCAGATTTACTGCAGCTGAGACTGACTAGAGACAACATTGTACCCAATATTTATGTCAAAACAAGGGAACATTGGCACAGCGAGAGGATCTGATCCACATTTAGCTAATGGTGGTTTTGATTTCCTTTGTATCCAAGGCCTTTTTTTAGCATTGGTGGGAATAAACAGGTTTTATATTGTTAAGGGCCTCATCATACCTCTGTTTTGTTGTCAGCATTCAGGTGCACACATTTGGTAAAACGTTCTCCCGTAGGCAGCAGTCTTGTGGCTTGATAAGCTCATTTCTCAAATTGACGCTGAAACAGGATTTTCTAACCCGAGTGGCCACATGGTCAGCTGAGTCACTGCGAGTGTTTACGAAGAAAGTGAACCTAACACGCTGAATATGAATAGCTGACTCAGCAGAGAAAATTACTTTCAAGTGATGATTTGCTATATATAGTGCTCCATCACGTCAGCGTCTTCTAGCTGATTTGAGTCAGCGTTACAAACTTTGACTGAAACAAGCTGTGTTTTTTTCTTTCTATAGTTTCATAGAAATGCAAAGATCTAATTCTTCTTAATCCACATAGAAGTTGCTGTCCCGCTGCTCTCCTTTTGTGTTGCCCCTGCATCACATTATCACATTCACGCAGAGATCATATGACCTGCTGCTTGCACATATGGACATGATATGACGCAACATTCAAGCAAGCTTTTACACTCACACACACGCACACACGCACACACACACACACACACACAGACACACACACACACACACCTATCTAGCATTTAACTTTTACGTGGCGTCTTAACTTGTTTTTAACTATATGTTTAACGTGTGTCCGTAACTAACAGCTTTTATTAAAAGTGAATAAATAATTTACTAATGCCTTATAGAAAAGTTTTAAGCCATTATTAATACAAATGTTCTGGTTGTCATGTTGTGACTCATTGGACCATATGACCACTTATCTTCTGGAAAAGGGTTTCAGGAGGATTTGGACCAAAAATCGATTTTTAACAACTAATTTATAAATGATTACCAATATCTATAACTGCATTATTACTAAAGGCAAAGGTTTTTCACAACCTGGCAACCCCACATTTGTTCTTATTAATGGATTATGATGCTTTTTTTAAATATAAATAAAGTAATCACAGTTTAAAAACCCTTCATAAAGAGTGCTTTATTAGAAAGTGGTACTGAAATTAGTCTCAACTACACACAGTGGATGTCTGCTCGTAACCATCATGCACTGTGTCTTCCCTGGATGTCCCAGAATAAGCCATACGACTCTTTATCCAGCCTAACCTGCTGCTCAGTGTACACCAGCCCAGCATGCCGTATCCCCAGCTCAGCTGTGGGCTCCACTGGGACTGTTTGTAATGTGCCATGGACGAACCCCAGCACTTAAATACTGTAATCAGAGCCAGGGCAGGATATTGGCTAAATTACACATGAAAGCAGGGACATTTGAAGGAAGCTTGAGCACTAAATATTATGATAAATTACCGTCTAATACGAGAAGATAAGTCACAGCTAAACAAGAATAATAAAGGCTTGCACGCAGCGGGGGAGGGAAGTGTTTTTAATGTAGGGTTGCACTTTTATATTTGAAAAACACATATGTTAAAGGTGTCTATAAACATTTGATAAAACAGTCTCACCTCAAAGTCCATTTAGTTACTGTTCTGGAGCTTTTAATCATATCACATGATCTTCATCAGCAGATGGAGGTTGACAGTTGCTATGGAAGTGTATGTTTCACCTTTTCCCCATGTGGGCCCAGAGGAAGCACAGACAAAAACACTACAGATAGAAACTTAATGTAAATAACCAAAACTGTTCCAGCTTGTTCACATATAAGACCCCATCATTCATAGTGAGAGGCTGATCTAGGAATGTGTTTTTCAGGGCCTTTAAGGACTTCTTGTCCACGTTGGCTTATTAGTTATAGAATATAAGTTAGAATATCTTATAAATGATAATTTCTATATAAATGTTTCTGTGCTGCCTTTGTTGGCACATTCTTACACACTCAGCTTTGTATGTAATCTCTTTATAAATTGGATTTGTCATTTGAAATCTTAAACTTAAAAGAACAGTTTGACACTTGGGAAATACGCTTATTCCTACACAATTTGTCTTTTTTACACTCTGATTTTTGTACAGATTAAACAGATAGAAGGGTTAATTATTGAGCTTTAGAGGTGCTGGTGGGCTGATGTTTCCCTCCCGTTTCCAGTCAGTCTCCAGCTTCATATTCAACTAGATAGATGTGAGAGTTATATCAATCGTCTCCTCTAAATCTCAAAAAAAAAAAAAAAAAAGTAAAAACACGTATTTACCAATATGTTGAACCATTCCTTTAATTCATCTGGTCATCAACTAGTAAAGGCAGGTGAAGACTCGACTCTGCGTTCACTGATGGTCAAACACAAACACAAATCGACGCCCTTACACAGTTTACATTAGATTTGCTCATCATCCACACCTCCAGCCCTCGTTATTAGTTTGAAAGCCACCCCCCCCCCCCAACCCACCCAGTCCCATTACCACCCTCCCCCCAACATACCATGCACCTTCGCCCCTTCAGCCCCCCCACCCCGCTCCTCCCGAACCCCTCTAAGTGGATACCCCACAGGAAGGGCTTCTCCAGGGGGGAAATGGGTCCCAGATGTCTGCCTTTGTGCCACTATAGGCTCCTCGGGAGGGATGGAGCCGTGGAAGGGTGGGTATGGGGTGGAGGAGGGTGGAGGAGGGTGTAGTGTGCTGTGTGCAAACATCAATAACAGCAGCCAGGAGGGTGAAGAAACTCCCGGGGTGAAGGTGAGGAGGAATTTAATGATTAGTTCCTTTTGTCAAGCCAGTGTGGATTTCCAAACACATCATTTATGATTGGTCACACTGCTGCGCTCTTACCAGCTGAGTACGTCACCGCGGCGCTTCGACCTCTCGGTGTATGACGGTAATTGAATTGACTGCATTACGAACTTAAAGAAACTGTTTTCCTTTTTTCCTGGAGAACTTCAAAAGTTTCAACATGGCCGCCCTTCAGTGCAGTATTTCAGTCAGGACCGAACCATATGTTTCAGAGACAGAAACAGACAATACATCGGTCTTCTTTGATATCCAAGCCCCCTCCCCTGTGTGTGTGTGTGTGAGTGTGTGTGTAAGCCAATATATATTGATATATATTGATATGTGTATGATCTATTTTCAGCTCCAGAAGGGTTAATTATGACCCCCGTGGAAATAAAACGAAGACAAGAGAAGGGCCTGAGTGTTTAGTGAAACATTATGTCAGGACTCTGACAAGGAAATGAAATGTGCAACATCAATCAGCCTATGAGGACAGAGATCAAACGAGCCTCCACACTCCTGCATCTGGTTCTGTTTGGACAGCCTCACTTTTTTCCCCCTTCTCCCTCTCCTTTCTTCTCCTTTCCTTTTTCCCCTTTTTCTTATTCTTCTCCCATTCTCTCCCTCTTTTCTCTCCCCTTCTGTTCTTCTACGCGCCACGACATTCCTGCAGGCCTACTCGCTTCGTTAGCTCATTTTTTCCATGATGGTGGCACGAAGCCACGCTTTCGCTCAAGGTAAGCGGCAGCTCCCGAGATTAGCCTCAGCAACAATGACTTTCCTGTCCCTCCGCTGTCTCCACCAGAGCTCCCAATAAACCCCAATTCTAATACCAGTTAATCCAGGAGTTGACTTAGCCTGTTATGTAAATACAACCTCATATAATTCACTGTCTCTGTCCATGGCCTTGCTTGGATGGCCAGATGAGTTTTTTTCTCTTCTTCCAAGTTGATTGAACCCAACTGGGATCGAGCTACTTTCCGTTCAACGTCCCTCTCTGAATGAAATGTAAACCAGTGCAATCACGGGGCTCATCAAAAGTCTTCTGAACTGCTCTCTGCACATACGCTCCTTCAAATGCCGCGGCAATCACACCCAAATTGTCGGCTAGAAGCTGTCAAACAGCGTGTCAAGGATGATATGAGGTTTAGTTACAACCCAAGAAACTTTTGTTTGTAAATAGTACGAGTTTCTGACCGTCTTGTTGTCGCTGCGTCTTTATATTACAGCTCTCTGTAGTGAATTGTTGAACACTGAATTTAAATCAGTTTTAGAAACATGAAAGAGGCAGCAACTCCAGAAATTTGTTTGGAGGTGTTGAAATGTAAAGGCTACCATTAAGTATGCTGTCATCAAAAAGTACCAAATTTCTGCAGTTTAGAGCAGCGGAAAACTCCCCGCAAGATTTCTTTGCAGTGATTCGTACATGAGTCACTCAAGTCGTGACGCATGAAGGTATAAACAGACACAATGTTGGGAAACTGATTTGGATTCAAAGGTAGATTTACGCACAACTTGGTCATTTGTTCAAATTGGATGTTGTTCTACATTGGTATCAGACTGAACACACATGAGAATATGCCGTGTCTCGTCATTTTCTCGAGAGGACCTGTCTGCTGTGTCATGACTGCCAACGTGCAGAAAATGTCTTTAAGTGGCTGCAGACCCAGATGGGTTTGCGGTGTGGAGGTGGAACATGTGTCGGCTCTGCCCCGGGGCCGTGGATGGCACAATTAGGTGCTCTCTCACCTCTGCAGACTGAGGTCACTGGGCCACTGAGGTCAGGGGTTATTTAGGGTCCTGTCTGTGCTACTTTCCCGACACAGCATAGATGACTGGGACAGCTGATGTCAGCAGTGATGTTGGAGGTGTTTATTCATTGAGAATTTTTCTAAAACAAGCACTGGTTAGGTGTGGCCGGTGGTTGTAGTAGTTCATTGTACATCGGTGTTTACAAAGACAATCATATGTCATGAAAAAGCACGTCTTGTGCAATTCTTTCCAGGATGTGTGCTTGCACAACCTCACATTTTCTCTCAGATCTACTTAAAGCTGCTGCGGCCAAACAGATTTATGAAAAACCCTTTTCTTGGTTACAGGACTTTACGGTCTGTCATGGCAAAATTATTGTTTAAAATAATTTGTGCCATTTATAAACATAAATTCCACATCATAAAGTGCACTGTTTAACCCATAAATCCTCCGTCTGTCTTTTAATCTGAAGTGTTTTCATTGACCCAGTCCACGTTGTGACCCATGGTTTAACAGATTTGTTTTTATAGTATCTGGTTATCAGCATGATAAAAAATCATGGCAGACAAATGTTAGTGTGAACTCACACTTGTTCTCATGTTAAAGGAAAAAAGGGAAAACTTACATCAACGCACATGATTTATGACTTTTTTGCTGCACATTTGTTTCAGAAAAAAGCTTTTAAAAATCTGTTCAAAAAAATACAAAATAATAAGTATTCAGTACTAAAGTGTACGCTGATTATTGTCAGAGATAAAATGTTTAGATTGATTTCTGCAATAATGAATTGATGAACGAGAAAGCAGACACAAGAGTGCATGCAGACTGACGCTCCAGCCCCAATCTGGAACCCATAAAGCCTCAGACATCTCTGCAACATTAGACACAGCACTTCTTATTGGCTGAGAGGACCACTTACCCCCTTCCTCTATCGCCCGCCCAGCTAACGCACACTTCCTGCTTCTCTGCCTGGCTCAGGCCGAACCACGCCCTCTGGAAGTCCGCTGAGCCAAAGAGAACTGCCCGCAGGCCCCGGGTTAGCGTTTGGGTATAAAAGAGGCGGAGGTGGACCTGCCTGTCAGATGGTTTGTTGTTGTTCTGTCTGCCAGGTTGAGAGGGGAATGTGAAAGTGAGAAGTTTAACAAGGTAACCAGGAAGCAGAGCGACGTCCAATCCGATGGAGCTTCAGAAGCCGTAACTTTTTGACGAGAGAGAAGACTTTTTTTGTTACACAAGATTGCCAAGATCAGGTTTGTTGTTTGTTTGAAAAAGAGCATCACAGCGTCCTGTCTCTGCAGTGGAGGTTGAAAGATTGTTGGTGGACAGTACAATGAGAGAAGAGGTGTCCTGCACCAACTCTCCTGAAGGAGGTATGGGGGCCAGTGAAGAGGAACTGGAAAGAGGATCGAAGAAGACCCATCGAAAACGTTCTCCTTACCCCAAGAAGGACAGCCTAGGTCAGGCAGAGGAGAGCAGCACCGGCAGCCCCAACAGCGTGCTGCCGACCGGGCCGAAGAAGTTGAAGAAAAGCCCGTCGACAGTGGTGTCGTTGGCCCCCACGCCGCTGGGGCCCAGGCTGGATCAGCCCTTCGAGGACCTCCACTCTCAGCGGGTCATTGCCAACGTGCGGGAGCGCCAACGCACTCAGTCCCTGAACGACGCCTTCGCATCTCTACGCAAGATCATCCCCACGCTACCTTCAGACAAGCTGAGCAAGATCCAGATCCTGAAGCTGGCCTCACGCTACATCGACTTCCTCTACCAGGTGCTGCAGAGCGACGAGATGGACGCCAAGCTGGCCAGCTGCAACTACCTGGCCCACGAAAGACTCAGCTACGCCTTCTCCGTCTGGAGGATGGAGGGGGCCTGGGCCATGTCCACCAGCCACTAGGATCCCATCGAACTTTTCTCCTAAACCCTCTTGTGTCCACATCTTCACCCCACCGCCTCTGTCTGTGTTTGCACCCATTTCCTGACCTCTGAACCTCTGAATTCTTCCCTGTCGGTCTGATCTTAACCTTTTCATCTCAAACCTCTGCACACATTCCTGCTCGATCTATGTGCTCCATAATGGTTCTGTCCATCTCTGCACCAGCATTAACATCCATAGTTGGATCTTTGCAACCAAAACCTCTCACAGTTCCCCTCCATTGTTTCCACTTCCACTGCTCTCCCTTGTCTGTCCTACAGTTTAGTCCAGTGCAACAAGACGCTCCGCTGCAGCCCCTCAGGTATGGACAAAATATACAAACACACACACTCAAACAAACAGCTGTGTACAAATAGATGCATGAGCACATACAGAAATCAAATACTCAAACACAGACATGCACATGTGTACACACACGTCTGTATTCGCTATGTCATCAGCAGTTGGACATATATATACATGTTTAATATGTCGGTTCAAAATAGTCTCAGAAGTGTTTCAATAAATTTTTTGTAGTCTTTCAGGGCAACAAATAAAAACAAAACAAAATACATCGGCAGGAATTAGAAAAAAACATTTACAAATTTGTGCTGTTACTTATTAAAAAAAAAGAGCTTTTCAAGTATCCTGTTAAAATAAAAGCAAAGTTAAAATATTCTAAACTTTTATTTTCAAAATCATTGTGAGACTTGCAGGTTATTATGAAAAGGTTCAATCACATGATGTGTTCAGAGTCAGACAAAAGAATTTAAAACAAAGCTGTTCTATAAAGCACATTTATAACTAAGCATAAACTGATGTATATATAAATTAATAATACAATCTAAATTGCATTGTAAACAGTTATAGTGTGTGTGATGAACAGTGGTCAACACATGCTGAATGGGCCTTTGTTTACATCCAGTACTTATTAGTTTTGATATTTACGACTGTCAAGTTACTTAAACTTTGAGTATAAATATACCGTGAATTTTTAATTTTTTTTTAAAACTTGTAATCAACTTGCAAATATACAAAAATTGATCTCCAAGTTATATAATAGTATTTTGGAAAAAGTTCATCTCAGCTATATTATAATTCAAATTATGTATTTAATTCTGATGGTTTACTCTAATGTGAATATGTTTAGTTCTGAATCCATTATCTTCAGTCGTTATATTTAAAAAAATTATTAAAAAGGTATTATATATTATTATTATTATTATTATTACTAGTTTTCTAAAGTGTAATGTGCTGTTAATTATTGACTGTTGGTTTGTGCAAATATTCTGCCATTTTTGGTGGCATTGTTGCAAAAAGATGTCAATGTCAAGGGACCTTTCTTGTTAAAGAAAAGTTATTTAAAAAAACAAAAAACAAATGTAAAAAGATACAAACTTAAACAAACTTAACTTAAATGTCATATGTTTCATGTGAGATTACAATACAAAATGTTTCACATGGAATTATAAAAATTTTAAAATGATTAACAAATGAGATATAATAAAAGCAATCATTTAAAAAATCTGGTAAGAAAGTACCAGATATTAGTAAAATGAAATAAAATAAATTTGCTCCAAACACATCTGGCATGTGACCAAACCTCTCTGCCTACATGTATATAAACCTTTTTATCCTCGCAAACACATCAAGAATAAAAATCTGTGTATCCCAAACAGGAACAACTCTGTGTAATGTCCTCAGGTTGAAGTCATGGCTACAATAGATAACATTACAAATTGGTTGAGCACTGATTTAAAGAAAGTATTTTTAAGCAGTTAAGTTCACTTTATTAACTAAAATGAACTAACAGCACATTATCATCATTTCAATCTAAACTCTCCAGTGTGTGACAGACCTCTGATGTATTGAAGACAAATGTTTTCCTCCAGAATCTGTAGGATCGACTTCACACAGGGTCTGGTTTTTTTCAACATTTTAACAGACACCAGATTCCTGCACAGGTACAGCATGAAAGGAGGGAAGAAAGGGAGAGTGAAGAGAAATAAGTGGAGGCATCTCTCTCTCTCTCTCTCTCTCTCCCCTGCAGCCTTGCCCTCTCTCCTCAAGATCTTGTATCGTGCAATCAGGCCCCGCCGGGGCCCAGACAAGCAGGAACCTTTAGATTGGAAACAGTTGTGAGGTATTAGGAAGGTGTGTGTACCAGGGTTAGGGTCAGGCACACAGGCCTGTGTGTGTCAGTGCATGTACATGTGTACTGGTGTGTATTTGTGTTTGCAGTGAGCTTTAATTACCTGTGCAGCAGCGCGCACAAGCATGTGTGAGCGTGCGCGTGTGAGCACATCTGCAGATTAGTAAACAGGAATACGCTTGCAGATGTTCTTTCAGTGATTTTCATCCCTCCCATCTCCTGGTTTTAGTTTCATAAGACTAAAAGTTTCATTTTTGCCTTCAAAATAAAATGACAACATACAAGATAAGCATTTAAGTGAGTAAAAAAAAAGGGGGACGGGCTGAAATGTGAGGTGCAGAGGCTGTTGTTGTGCTACAGACTTTTTTCATCAGCTAGATGACATGTCCAGGTAAACACATTTAAAACAGGCACACACACTGACACAGATCTTTCAGCAGACATACACATAATTGCATGTTATTCACTGTGCAAGAATCAGTGAATCACAAATGATACTACAAGTACTGCTACACAGGCTACGTACCACATATATACATTACACTGTCCAGACACACACACATGCAGCCGCTGACCATGTGCACACTGCAGGTGTTCCACTCTGCGTTATTATTAAACCTCCAGAGGCCTCTGCAGCAGACGTCGAGGTTCTCCAGTCAGTGCTGGGGATGGTATGCCAAGGCCCCTGCACGTGGAGCAGAGTGGTGTCCTTGAACGCAGCGCGGTAGTTATTACCTACCACTTTGCCTGCTCTGCCTGTTATCATCAGCTCTGCAGGGGCCGCCGCAGAAAGTGCTAGAAATTCAAGGCCTGAAACTGACCTGAAGGTCTAAGTTTAGAAAAGAGAGGCGGTTAGAAAGAGCCTGAGAAACATCAAAGACAGAGTGTGCATGCGTTTATGTGTGTGTGTGTGTGTGTGTGTGTGTGTGGTGTAATTTAAGCAGTGTGTATAGTACACATGTGTTATATGACATGTATCACTCATATAGTGAATACCCACAGAATGTTCCAGATATCAAGGATCATCCAAATATTGTACATATTATTTATTATACAGCCTCTTTTTCTGTTTTCTGAAAGCTCTTTATCCACATTTCCTCTATGGTAGATGGTATGTAGGGGGTGGACAAAATAATTGGAACACTTGGCAGTATATTAAAGTGTATTATGTTCAATGTGTGTTGAGACTGAGTCAGAAAGATTACATTTTGGGATGCTGTAATCCATGTCGATGTATTGGATTGCAGTAAATCGTGAAGGGTATGGGTTAACAGTACACCATCATTATACTACTATACCCTAATATTTTGTACTTTCGGTGCAGAATAACCTTTTATGTTTTCCTTGAGGGTCTGTAGCATGCACACTCACTAACATGAATGCACAGCATGTTCACAGTTTTGTGCATTTTGATGAGCATGATTTTTAGGAAGTGTGGGTGTCTGGCTCAGGATGAGACTTTCAGAATGAGACGATTGTTCAGTTTGAGTTGGAAAAAACAATGCTTTCCCTTCTGTTTATACTATAATCAAAATGCCTGTCACTGCTCTTTCCCCTGCCGGAACCTCTGGCTCTGCTGCGTCCGTGCGTTTGTGTATGTGTGTGTGTTTTACAGTTGACCAGCTGTTGGATGCTCTTCTGCGCATATTAAATCTCTGGCTCTCACTCAGGACTGATCTGTGAGCAGATGTAAAGTCCTCTGCGGCTCATCTGCGTTTTAAAAGCCTCATCCAGAAGTTGTGGCTTCTGATAGTCATCTTTATTTTTAGAGAGCCAAACTGTGAGTCGAGCGCAGGTGGGAGGGTTGTGTGTATGTGTGTGTGTATGTTAGTGTGTGTCGTTTGACTTCTGCATGCATATGTGCTTGTGCATGTATCTGTTCTGTGTTGGCCCTACTCAGACAGCTGCAGGGATAGAGAGCCATGGAAGAATGACTTCTGGTTTGACACGTAGGCAACAAAACGCCACATAACTTTGGTCCAAAATACATCAAGATCTGTCAAACATCTACATTTGCATTCAACTCAGAGAAACAGAAAGAGATATGTGCGATTTAAAATAATAATTTTAATCATTTTAAGGTTTAAATTAAAATTAAATGCTCCACAACCTCCAGAAGCACATTTAAATGTGTCTTCTTAACAGTTGTTTCCTGGGAATCTTAGGTAGGCAGTCTAAATCCAGTGCAAGAGTGGCGGACTCCGCCATTACCAATAAAAACTATGATATAGAGAGGTCATTCACTGAATGTATATACATTGAATGGCTACTGCAGGAAAAAATGCAGACCACTAGTATAAAAAATAGGGTTTGATTTCATGAAAATCTGAAGGATTGTAACTTTAAATATTGTGCAACCAGGCAAAAGATAAATGTTTCAAAAGTAACTTTTGCGTGAAAAAGAAAAAGCACACGCGAACAGCAAAATAGACGTTTCCCTGCACATTACTTGACAATTTACACATTCATGCTGTTATAGCATAATGAAAGTCATGTGACGGGATGACACCCACAAACATGCATCTAACTGTTTCTTGCTGGACTTCTCTCTCTCTCTCTGTCTTTCTTGAAGCATGGAAAGGCACACTGTAATTAGGGAGAACTGAGAAAGCTCCAGATGAAATGTTTGCTTGTTAAAACAAGAGAAGGAGAAGTTAAGGAGCTGTAGGGATTTTTCCACTTTCCACCAAACAGAAGTGTTTGTTTGTTTGTAGATATATTTTATAACCTCAACACACATCTCAAAGACTTTGAGCGGAGTTCTTTTTTTTGCATAAGCATGCCACCGCTTCAGACCGCTACACAAGTCTGAAATGTGTCCTTATCTAAAAGTGTTATGATGTTAACTCGTATCTGTTTCTCATCTCTGCAGAAAACCGACAAAAAAAGGAAAATTCTCTACACCCAAAGAAGATATTTGTTCCTGCCTCACCAGACAACCCCCCCATTTTTTGATCTTTAAGAAAGCCTTTTTTCTCTTTTTTCTCTGGACACGTGCTCGACTCACGACACTGAGGCGTATTCCTGCAGCTTGACTAACAGTTTTCACCTTGTGTTTCTGAAACACTGGTGAGGAGACATGACAGTCAAGTGCTGGACATTTTGAACGATGAAAACGAGAACAAGAACAAACAAACAGCTGGCCTGCGTTGACAATGAAACAAAATGGCTGCTGGTTCGAGTGCCTTGGGTAACACCGAGATAACCATCATCCACCCGAGTCTTCCCATCGGATGACTCACTGCCAGACAGACATTAAGATGACTAATGATAATGGCACAGTGATGGTTAGAGGGCGGTCACAGCCAATGAATGTTTACAGCTAAAATGCTAATAAGCTAATCGCTCTGGCTCTCAAAGCCCCGTCTTGTGGGAAAAAGAGGAGCAGGAGGAATCTGACGCAGATCTTCTACTTTGTTGTGCTGTAGTAACTGGATAGCTTTCTGTGTATTTTGGGGGTTTTAAAGTGTATCTGTTTGTGAATTTGGTGTACGCACACTGTATTACTTTAACTCTGCTCATGCATTACACTTGGCTTTAATGAAAAAAAAACGTCCATGGGAAAATGTCTTAAACCACTGATCACAGTTCAGCCACTATTCCACTTGTTTATTTTCGCGTCAGTTTTTTCTGTTTATTAGTGAGCGCTGCAGAAAGTTGTATTTTAAAATGCAAGAAAATCTGATTAATGTACGTCTTTTTCCTGCAGCTTTAAGAAATATCTTTGCAAACTTGCTGTGAGCATTTTCACTGAATGATGCAAAAGTAAAAGCAGAAAGTTTCTTGTAAAATGTGCCAAAGTGATGATGAAGTGATTCCGGCCATAGTATATAGGATTCTATTGAAACCATAAGTAGTCTAATTACTGTTTGATCATGTTTCTTTTGTATTGTTTTGCATTTGCTTTTGATGATCTTTATTTTGTCAGCTCCTGTGGACAATAAAACTTTTCTTGATGCTGTATATGAGTGCAATATTTTGATAATCAAAGGAATAATGCATTACGTGTCGGCATTCAGTAGAGGAAACTGCGGTGATGAAGATAAAATAAATTAATACAAGATTAACAAAGAGCCTGCCATTATAAATAAACGAATGATCTCTTTCAAATGTATATATTTTACCTTTATTAAGGATTTTTTTTGGAAACAAAAATAGTAGAAAAAAGACAAAGGAAGACAAAAAACAAAAAGTCATTATGTACACTATACAGAAACAAAATCAGTCAGTTAAGAGAAAACTGGACGTTGCCTGCAGTTTCAATTAAGATCCAGTTTGTTAAGGCTACCTTCACACAGGTTGGTCAGCATGATACTTCAAGGCACACGGGCTGACAATTTGGTCTCTAAGTACATACAGGGTTCATTTTTTTAGATCAAATACAAAAATAAGTCATTTGCATTAATTAAGACAAAAGATAAGACATTAGATATGTCAGGTCGCTGTCATGAATGTTCTCGTAAAACTACATAAAGCTACACTCCTCTGTTCGGACTGTCCTACACAATGTGGAGCGGAAACTGCTCCACGCTCTCTCACCGACATTTGTTTTCACATTTTCATTACAACAACGAGGATTTGACGGGTTTTGAGTTGCACACACACAATGCAACATAAAGAAAGAAAGAAACAAAAAAAAGCAAACATACTGTATTTAAAAAAAATAATCCATAGCACCGTCAAATTGTGTTAGACATGCAAAGAGCACTTCAAAGACAGAATCTGAATGTATAAATAGAAGTCATGTAGGTTTTTTTGAGAAATGAATTTGTTTATATATCCGTCCTGTGCTTTTGGTGCTGTTCAACTGTTTGGATTGAAAAAAGAAACATTCAAACTTTTCAAAGTCTTTGAAGTTCTTTAAGCCATGCCAGTCCAGGGACGGCACATTGTTCTCATAAACTTTGGTTGCGCTTAACCTGTGTCCAATTGCACTGTGTGGATATTCAACTATCTCAGTATTATTACTCCATCCTTACTGCTAAAATGTCGTTGTTTGGTCCAGGGAGCAAAACATCCCCAAACAGAGCGCTGCTACGTCAATGACGAACAAAGGACAGATCAGTTTGTCCTTGTTCTGAAAGAAATAAAATAAATTTACAAAATACAGCAGGAATGCTCATCCCCAGGTTGAAACACTGGTCCACTTAACAAACATTATCAAAGTTCAGATTTTATGACCCAAGTCGCTCTGATCGTCCCATCCTGAGGGCTCCGTGAGTGATTGTCATAAAAGTCTTTGGATGAGTCTCATCCAAAATATAAAAAAAAAATAAAATCTCCTGACAGAGAAGGTGTGTTCTGCATTCTCACACATACAATCATTTCTGAGTGGCCACGCTGCACTGAGGCATCATGGGAGATTTCTGTCTTTGCTGACGTGTAAGGAATCTCTTTCAGGAACCTTTCAGAGTGATTACTCTCTCCCCTGATATTGATGCTCCATTGATTAGAGGTATTAGCTCTTCATTCTGACTAATGCAACAGATACTGTAGAAACTACAGTATGTCTACACATTTAAGACTCACTTCAAAGACGGCGGTGTCTTCTTTTATCTGCCGGGGAGCGATAACAATAAGTGCAGCCATCTAGAGTCTTGCTGCATGTGCTCGCCTGACAGGCCAAGAAGAAAAAAAAAGATTTAAGAAAATATGTGGACATACAAAACAATATGAAACATATGTATCTCAGACTTCACTGTAGCTTCACTCTTACTGGATCTCATGCTGACATTCACAAAAAAGTGTGCCATAGGTCAAATGAATGTAAATTCAAATAAACTAAAAATATGAACAAACAAGATGTTTGATGGTCAACATGGCCGGTGTGGCTGCGTCTCCTCCATGTTGTCCAGTTCACATTACAGAGCGGTGCAGTGCAAAACGATCAGAAACTCCTGATCATATCCTTCATTTGATCTTTGTCACATGCAGACAAATTACATCATCTTAGCGGGACGCATTTTAGGCGCGGAGGATATGTCTGCTCTCCTTCACCGACACGTCCTGAGGGGACGACTCCTTCCGCTCTGAGTGATTGGCTGCGGTAAGCCGAGCTGACCTTTGACCCCGCCTTCAAGGTTACAACAGTCCGAGCGGTCTCTCGCAGGTCTTGTGGGAGTCATTTACAAGGTGAACATTTAAAGTCGCAGGGCTGTGCTTTGTCAAGTGTGTGTTCATGCTACGTCATGTTATCAGCTCCCAATGCTACAAGAGAGTGAAGATCCTTCATTTATATGCCTCTGGTTTGTCTTTCTTCACAACTTTCTCTCAGTTCAGTGACCGATGTCCCCTCCAGGAAAAGCTGGAGAATATGAATGTTGTTCCTCAGTGTCTGTTTGAATCAGAGTGGTCAGACTGCAGCCAGTAGTAAGGAGAGTTATTGTGAGGTGATAAATACAGTGGTCGAACTGAGGAGGACATCTGCTTCCAGTGATGGTCCAAATGCATAGCTCTGTGTGTGTGTGTGTGTGTGTGTGTGTGTGTGTGTTTCCACTGAGACTTGGTTGAAGGCAACTGTCAGGAAACTCTTTCTTCAGAGAGAATCTTTCTCTGTCAGTTTTTCTGGCCGTTTCCTTAACAAACGAGAGAAATAATGATTTTATGAAACAAACAGTGGGGTATTGTGATGAATCTGAAGCGGAAGATGGTAAATACGGAGTCGCCCTTACTTGTCAGAGGCGATGGCTCCCATTGACAGCGAGGCGATGGCGCTGACGGCCTCGCTGTCCGAGTCCCGTCTCAGTCGTCGTCTCTGCGCCTGCAGGTAGGACAGATCCACTGTGCCGGCCGAATCCTTCACACTCTGCCAGTACTCACCTGCAGGAAGCAAGGGGATGAAAAAGAGGGAGAGGAGGAAGGAAGGAGAAAGATTAATGGCCTCAGTTGTCGGTATTTCAGTGTTGTTTTCATCCTGAATGGTTCCTTGAGGGAAATTGTCTGCACTGCATTATTAAAAAGCAGTACTTGGTGTTTGATCCACCAGTTGTAGCCGTTTGATCTTAATATAAGCACTGACTGTGATATAAACAGCCCGTGGTCTAAATATCCACGTTGATAATTTCAGAAATGTAAACTCAAATTCACTCTGTTCTCTCAGGGTCTCCAGGCTCAAGTCCTGTGACACACAGTGGAAGTAAAATCAATCAGTGTTTGCAAATGTGTTCGTCTATGAGCATGTGTGTGTTCTGGCTGTGCATGCAACTCACATATATTTCACCCCGGGCCTAAATTATGGGCTTAACATTCTTGTGGCTTTGCAAATATTTTTAATTAATCTAATTTGGTTGGGATAACATTTGTGTGCAATCAGGAGGGGATGTTGCGAAGGTCGTGTGCCAGAGAAGTGTTTGAAGATAATTGGAGCCAGGGCGGCCGTGTGTGTGTGTGTGTGTGTGTGTGTGTGTGTGTGTGTGTGTGTGTGTGTCTGTCTGTCTGTGTGTGGGACGGCTGGAGGGAGGGATGGGAGACAGGGATGTAAAGGAGGAGAGGTGGCCACAGAGCAAGAGGGGTGAGGAGACAGAGGGAGGTGCTAAGTGGAGAAATAAAGAGACCAAAGTTACAGAGAGTGGAAAATGCGAAAAAAGCTGAACAGCTCGTAGGAACAGAAAGAGGAACTGAATCATTTTCTGTTAATTACAATTGGTGGAATCATCAAACTAGAAAAAATTCATCAAAAAGTGGAAAATGTTTCCCTAACTTCATATTCATCTTTTTTAAACTTTATTTTTTTAATCAAGCTGGAAATGTTTTTAAAATAAAACATTATGATGGTGGAAGAAACAAACCAATTTTAATTTCAAATACAAAATGTAAGTTTCTTTGGGTGCTGAAATGTTAAATGTAACTGCAATTTGTAACTATGTTGTAATTTTACTATTCCTCCTCTGTTGCTCTTCTTGAGATGTCTCCATTTATTTCATGTAAAAGGTTTTTTTCTGTGAGTTTTCTTTGTCTGAATTGGCCGACTGTCTGAGAGCCTGTTGTTTGTTGTGCAGATTGTACAGATGCCCCACACATAGACTGTATGTAATTTTGGGTTATACTAATAAAAATGGACTTGACTTGAAATAGTTCCATGCATAAGCTGGTGAACATGGTGGTATCACTATTAGCTGGTGCAACAGTAACAGGTGTATTTCTTTGATCTCTTCTTCAAATAAAAGAATGTACTTCAAAAACAACTTGACCAATTCCTTTTATCTTGTTGATATGTATTGGAAGTCTGTTTATTCACTTCAAACAAACTGATGTAAATTTACTGATGTCACATTTTTTGTGACATTTCACACGTATATGTGACATTTGCTTGTCAACTGAAGCAGTTTCTGACTGAACTTGGAGAGAGTGAGAAAGTCAAGGCAGCGGATAACAGGTGAGAGTAAAGGAGACATTGTGCAGTTACAGATTATATAAAGGGAGATGGAAACAATTTCAGAGGAAGAATGGAAACAGCAAATGAAGGCAGGGAAAACTTGTTTCCAACACTTGCAAACAACTAGTAGAACTACTTCTGGATGAAAGGATCAGCACCAGTGTTCAAATTATGGAGGGTCTCTGACCTCCTAATCAACAGGACCCCCCGAAGACGTCAAAGCGTCACAGTTTTTGCCAGTTTCGAGTCTTATATTAATGTGTCAGGCCGGGTCGCATCCGGATTTGATTTAGAGATAATTGCAGGTAACATATCTGTTCCAATGCTGAGCTTTACAGGTTTGCAAAACCAGAAACATCCCTTTTTGCAGATTTTTTTTAATGTTTTAAATGACATTCCTTATTTTTTTGCAGCACAGGCCTATAGACATATACAATGAGAGCCTGTGTGTGTTAATGTGTGGCTCATAGTATTTTGCACACTGATCAGCACATTGTCTTACTGGTTGTCCAACTAGTTGTTTGCAAGGGTTGTGATTTCTTTATTGATGCACCCAAGACTCTTTACATCAGAAAACACTGGAAAATGTGTATGTTTATTTTTCTCACAGGCGAAACCGTCTGAATGATGTGCTGCTGAGTGATCTGGATGCTACATGCTGTGTTGTGTTGAGTTGTCAGTTCTCACCCTGAACCTGGATGACTTTCTGCAGCGACCGGACAGCATTTTCACAAGGCTTCTGGTCCAACACGGACTGGGACAGAGGCTCCACCTGGGACGCAACGAGTGGTTAGAGGGTGGGACATGATGTATATCTCTATTGAAACACACACATGTACTGTACGCACACATACACACACATCTTACCTCCATGCCCAGCAAGGCGCTGACGCAGGCTTCAGATGCATCACAGATGGCCTTGAGGTCATGTCCCCCCTCCAGAGCCAGGACCACCCGACCCCCAGCCAGTGACATCAGCTGACGCGTCAGGAAGCCAAAGCCTGGAAGAGAACAAAACACAAACACACACATACTCCGGTTGAGCCAGATAATGACAGGTCAGGGATTTGTGGATATTGATTAACAAGATTAAAGGATTCCTTCAGTGTCGGAGAAAGTTGCTGTCATTTCCCACTCCAGCCTCTAACTCACACATTTGTTGTGAAAGTTTACATGCTGGTGTCACCATCATTAGTTCAGAGCGGTGCTCCCTGCCTCGTGGCTTATTCACTTCTATTCAGATCACTGCTCATCATTAAAAATGTATGCACGATATACAAGACTTAAGAAACTACATTTTATTTAAAAATGAAAAATAGGTTTGGAGACACAACAAATGCACAAACAAATGTGAATTTCTCTGAAGTTGCACTCTGGAAGTTTGGTTTTGTTTTTGTCCTGCATTTCACAATGCTTCTCACCTAATGCTAATGTATGACAGCTGTGTGAGTGTTTATCCACCTGAAAATAGTCTGTAAGGAATGTTTTTATGATTCTGCAATTTGTCCCACAAGTTAGATGGAGCTACCTATTAACACAGTCTGGCTTGGTGTCTGCTATTATGCTGGATTCAAAATTAAGATTTTAAAATAAAATGCATTTAATATCAATCAGGAAATTAAGACTCACTTTCACCAACACCAGAGAAATCAGTCATTAAGCTAAACGTTTTGCAGAATATAGAAATGTATAAATAATGAGGGGCTGATTGAGCCTTACACTTGGCTGTGACCTTGTAGCCTCCCAGTGAGGACGAATGTCCTTCGACAGCATCAAAGCCAGCTGACACCAGCACCACATCAGGGGAAAACTCGTGGGCAATGGGCATCACCACGGCTCTGAGGCGGAAGAGAGGAAACAACATGGTGTAAACCAGATACTGTATCGTATGTTCATTCAAGCCCTGTGGCCTTGCTGAAATTAGATAGTACATTTAGGAAATCATGTTTTCAACAGGTGTTTATAATTTGTGAAAAAATGAGGACTTGGAACAATGAAGACAATAATGTGAGAGAGGAAGTCACTGTGGGATTGATTTAACATCAGAATGAAAAAGATTACTTATTGTAATGAACTGAATTTTAAGTCGCCTGTAAAGTTAAAAAAAAAAACATCAAACTGAAATCATTACATAGTTGAGGTGATTGATTTGCGACTGGAACACTTGTACAATGTCAGCCTTTTTTCTGGATTGTTAACAGCAAACATTTACTTTATTGTAAACTCGATCCATTTGAAAATGATGAATGATAAATTATCAAAAGCCATGTTCCAAGTGCTTGATCTCTGTTCTTGATCCACTCCTGGTAAGAGGCCAACACTAGAAGGTGGGGTAGCTCCCAGGTGTGAATGTGTGTAACTGTTGAAATGTGAAGCAGAGCACGGCAGAAAAAAAAGAAGCACCCTGCGAACCTTTCCTGGATATATAAAGTTAAAAAAACGGTCAAAGCAAAGACTCGAACAACTTTAGGCAGGTGGCAAACACTGAAAAGTTTCTGTTTTTTGGGTGACACAGCCAGATAAAAATGAGACCCTTGACATATCTGGACTGAGACGCCCACATACTGTATACTCTATTCAGGGGAGACCACTTTCCTCGCTTCTATGCTCTCCTCCTCACTTCCTCTCGTCTCCCGCTGCCAGTTATTTAGCAAGAGCGCACAGCCCATGCCGCGTTTGATTCTCTCTCTCTCTCTCTCTCTCTCTCTCTCTCTCAGCGGCAGTTCAAAGGCGTTTGTGTGCGTCTGGTTCCTATTAGGAGCTCGTCCCTCTTCTCACGTCACTGACAGCCAGCCATCTGGGATCCATTGGGCCTAATTACGCCGCCTTTGGATTCCCTAACAATGCACCCCCCACTTCTTCTCCTCTCTTCTGCTCTCCTCTCCTCCATACTTTGTCAGTCGTCAGTAGCCACCTAGAAATGCGCATGAAAATATGTGCATGCACTCATACGTGCTATGCACAGGCCAAAATATATACACGCTTATGCTCTTCGATTAGAAACTAGATGGTACGTGTGTGTGCTGTGCTACCGGTGATTAGACTGACCTTAAATTCTGACCACCTTAGTAATCCTGCACACATACACACACGCTACGTCATGACACTTAATCTCAACACAGCTGAGCTTTCTCTTGATTGTACTAGAGTCCCACCACCACTCTCGACCACAATATTTCCCCTGTCACTAACACACACCCAAAAACAGAGACACATCATCAACAACCGCACTCTGGCTAGTTTTCTGTTCCATCCTGGAGAGAAACACACAGTCTGGAACACCCGGTCTTCTAAATCATGTATTCAAATTGAATTACAGAACTGGCATCAGACTAGATACTTAATTGCATAAGCATGAATTCATGATGCATTAAATTTTGTCTGTATAGCGTGTTATGTATTTACTCGCACCAGTTAATCCACAGGATGGTTGCAAAGTCCGCAGAAAAATTATTCAAACAATTGTGTGTTTTTGCAGAAATCCCTCCTGTGATGTTTCATACATTTTGCTTCTTAAAAACTCTGACTATCTTGCTGCAGTTTTACAAATCCTAATGGAATTTTTACTATTATTGTGGACTTTTTTGCGCTAATTAGAAATTTGACAGTGGCGGTAAACATGGGGCTGTTCCCCATGATGACATGTGACAAAGGTCCCTTAGCCGGATAAGCACCCCGGACATCAGAGCTACGTGGTATGTGCCTCAAACCACTGGACCACCAGGACACTCCTTCTCCACAGAGCTTTGATACAGGGCAAAGTTTCTAGGGGTAACACACAATACAGTACAGTACTACAGTGTGGTTACCGGAGGAAGTTTTACACATGAAAACACTTGCCATTTCCCAAACTGGATGAAAAATACCAAAACCAGGCGCCTGCTCAGGAAAAGACCAGTTGTTTCTTAATTAGCATCCAGAGCTCCAGTAAACACTGGACTTAGTGTTTCCGAGCCTGACTATTGGCTCTATGGATTTTACCAGTATGGGTTAGCTCATTAGCATCTTTCCTTTGACGAGGGGCCCACCCACTGTGTCTGCTGCATGCAGAACCATGTAGAGCTCACATACTGTTTAATCATCTGGTGGTGAGCCAGTGTTGCTGACAGAAATACTCTGAGTTCATTACAGTGGAGAGCAGAACCAAACTATATTCATTCAGGAAAAATGGCTTGAATGAAATGAAAAGTGTGGAGAGCCCAAAGGTGTGTTTCACTTACACGTGTGTATGATTTGGTTTTTAGATCAACAATTAGGGAGAGTTATTGCTAATACTGCAAAAACTGTATCAATCTTTTGTTTATTATATTATGTAATATTTAATCCATTGCAGTGAACAAGATGCAAAAGTACAGTATAACTGCATTATAATACAGTCAAAATTACTGTATGTTTTACACGTGTTGCATTCCAGCGCAGATGGGAAGTTCCAACATCCAAAGTTTAAAAGTGGGCTACAACCAGGAGGAGAAAAATATTGGCTTATTGTTTGTCCTCCTGGCACACAAACTTATCAGTGGGTGAAAAATCTGCTGGTCTTATTAGCTATATGAGCTCACTAACATCACGGTACTTCGCTGACGGCATTCCTGAGGTGATGTGAACAACAACCTTGACAGTGACATTTGATGATGTGGCTGATAGAGACAGGTTGAGTTAATTCTTTACCTGAATGCAGCCAGGTACTCTGCATCACCCATCGGAGGGTTCAAACCCCCGGTCCATCCTACATTCACATTGAAGCCCTCGCCTGCACCTGTACCCACCTGGGTGGAGGGGGAGAGAGAGGACGGAGAGTGAGACTAAGAGAGAGAAAGAGTCTCTGTGAAAGTTAATGAGTCCCAGTGAAAGTTGAGAAACTGTGTGACGATGACAGATTTGTGTCAAACGCTCACAAAATCAGCACAGCTATTGCAAAACTTTTGAGTTGCAGCAATTGAGGAAAAGTGACAGAATCTTTTTAAGGCAACACCAGGGAGTGATTATGATTCCTAAATGAAAGACGGATGGCTATTAATTCAACACCCCTGTCCCTCCATTTTGATTTTGATACAATTTGTCAAATGGCCTTATAAATCACTCTGAGCCACAACAGAGCTACACCCGTTTATGATTCCCAAGCTTTAGGCTACAGCTATACTGGGACATATTTAACATTTGGCAACTGCTGCCTGGGATATAAACAATGTATTAGAATCACATTCTGCATGTTGTAAAACGTTCTATTTATATACTGAAAATATATTATTTGTATATAATTGGATTGACTGCAAACTCTGTGTTCTGTACATGGAAATTTAGTAGGTTTAGTATGTATAACATGTCAAATAAAACATACAGGGCACTACTCTAGACTACTAATTTACATGTACATTCTACAACATATTGTAAATGATTTCAGTGGATTTTTAGCTGTATTGAGATTGCCATGTACTCCAAAAATGCCAGGCAGAGTTGATGGCGGTTCTCTCAGTTTGACCTCACATATTTGGGGCAGAGAGTGAACTGAGGCCCGGGTCTTGGAAAGAAGTTTTAAGGATTCCTGCATCTCTCTTTGTAGTCCTGCTAGCAGCCATTTAGCTGTTCTCTAAGCCCTTCACCATCAGTCAATGTGTCAGTTTGAGGGGAGAATGAGGGGTTGATTGACAGACTCTTGGCAACAAGGCGTGGTAATTTCCTTTGTGTGTGTGTGTATGGGTGTGAGAGGATGTTTGAAAGAATGCTGATGAGCATCGCAGAGCGTCTGTCTCCATTCTTCTCTCAGTGGACGGGATGTTCACAGGGCAAACGAAAAACACATGAGGCCTTCTGTCCTCTGCCAACTGGTAATGTACCCACATGCACACGCACGTGCGCACAGACGCACACACACACGGAGACGCACACACACAAACACACACAATTCCTGCTATTGCTCCAAGTCTCTTGCGCTCCTCTCTGTCCTCTTCCTCTCTTTCATGTTTCAAGAGTTGCTGGACTGGATTAGGCCTTCGCTGGTTTCTGTGTGGTACTCCGCACTCACTGTTATGGCTATGACATCACACCCCTGCCCCATGGTGTGTTATATACCTACACGGGGGACAGCGAGACTCCAGAGGTTTACCACACAGCTCAACAGAGGTTGAGGGGCCACTTAAGGCAAAGCCACATCCATGCCAGCAGAGCGTTTTATGTACCGTCCCTCATCAGGGGACTTTATGGGAAAACATTGACTATTTTATCCTCATTATTGTGGGGGAGGATGGGAGAATAAGAGGAGGGGATGTGGGGGATTGAATGGGTGGTGAATGCCACCGTGGGATGGGGTCAATGCATCTGACTGGGAATAGTCATCACACTTGGTTTCTGGTAAGACCGCAGGCAGAATTCATAGGCATCTGAATTTCCTGTATTCAAACATAGGCATGCAACTTGACTGTACACATCCTGTTGTGAAGTTCTGACATCCAAATCCCAGAAGTTTCTTAAATAAACGAGAACTAGGGAAATAAACCTACAGTAGATACACAAAATCAAAGTGTGACGGGTCTGATGGTGAGTTCACTGGATAAACACATTTGCAGTATTTGGAAATTTCATGTTAAATAAGTCAAAAAACTATCATGTGGACAAAGACAATACAATAATGACTGCTATTATGATATTCTAAATTGTATTTTAAGTTATTTGTGTGAAGCCAGAAAAACATTAAAACTATAAGAGAAAATTCTAAAAGATGTTGAAAAGACATTTCCAGATTAAACTCGAAGACCAACTCAAATAACAGGATCACATTGCTTAGATTCCAGTGGTATAAGTAAAAATGTTTGCTGTAATCTTGACAGCCCTGACTGGTCTGAGGCCCAATCATAGGCAATATATTAATCCTAAACCCCTGTACACTGCAAGATAACATTCATACTAACCTGTTTCATTTTTTTCCTGTGGAGTGCAGATTCTGCAATCATGAAAATCATCAGTCATCATGGCCAAATTGTGGTTGTAATTGGGGCTTTAAATCATGTAGATTATTTCTGGATTTATTGTTACAATCATTCTTCCTGTTTTGACAAGTATATGCTAAACGCAAGGCTCTTAAGCTCCCTAGTGTCCCACTGGGATCACATAATTACCAAATATTTCTATGCCAACATATCTATCTTCAAAAGAGACATGGGTGGTATTATTATGAACTCTGTATTCTTAGGAGTCAAATTAAATTAAAAAGAATGGCTGTATTATATATACCCAGATCTACTCACATCAGCTCCTCTAGAAAGAGAACAGATAATATAAAAGTATAAATGTTTCTCATGTTGTTCTTAAGCTATTGTTTTCACAAGAATCTAGGCACATGCAGAGACATACAAACACACACAAACAGCCAGACTTCACCATGACAACACAAACAAAAGCAGAAAAACACAGCACCGCTGTGGAAGACTACTCACCTCACTGGGATGTCCACTACCAGGAAAGAAGTTGCCATCGTCATAGCGATGTAGAGAGATGTACAGCACACTTGGGTCATTATAGAAAGCTTCCTGGCTGCCGTTGCCATGGTGAATATCCTGGAAAATGATTGGAAGACAGGTTAGGAGCTAAGGACTGAAGCAGGTATTTCAAACAAAATTAAAACCTTGGTGGATTTACATATTTGTTCAAAACAATCTAAATGATCACAAAAACGTTATAAGAACTTCGTTGTCTATTTTCTTATTATGAAGTTTATATAAAACATATAACCCAAAATGCAGAGAGTAGGGTCTGTAAAATCTGCAAGGCTTTCCCTGTCAATGGAAAAGGGTTTTAATCTTAAAAGCCGTATGATGAAGCAGGTAGTGATTAGTGTTTGATGCAGTAATATGTCAGAGAGCACGGTATGTGTAAAGACATTGTGCAGGCTCATATATACACACATGGTGAACAGAGTCGACCACCTGGCTGCGCATCAATATCCGCACGTGTGAGTGCGGGTGCGTGTTCATATGACTGTGTGTGACTATGTGTCTGTTCTAAGCATACGTGACAGTTCAGATCACACATGGAGACCAGAGATAACAGTGCCTAAATGAAGTAAATGATAAATACGAGTGCTACTGTAGAGGGCTGCTCTCCTTCTGGGACCTTGTTTGTGCCCAAAATACATTTGTATGCCTGTACATGTGTGTTTCCATCCATTAATTCCTCTCCATGTGGGGACCAGTGATACTGGTCATGCGGTGGGTCCTCACCCAGTCCACGATGAGGATCTTGCTGACGTTGAGTTTGTGTTGGAGCTGCTTGGCGGCGATGGCCACGGAGTTGAAGAAACAGAAGCCCCTGTGGACAAACAAACAGGAAGAAAAAACAGCCACATGTGTTTATCAGGACATCTTTAGAAAATGAATACCACAGAATCACCATATGGACCTTAGGAACCTCTAAGACATGTCTCCAGTTCTGTGGCGTCATGTGGTGGCTATTCAGTCCAGGTTGTCACAATCACAAAACCGGCTCTAATGTGCAAGTCATAGAGGGAAACTCCTGCCAGGCAAACATTTACTGCAAATATCTGAGAAATGAGGATGTTTCATTTGTTGTTTTGTATTTCATCTTCCACTGCTGACAAACAAAAATGGCTTTCCATATTAGAACATTATGCTGAGTTTAAAATCTTGCACTCCTGAGAAATGAAGAACCCACAAATTTTGTGACAAACTGAAAACCAGGCTTATCATAAAATTCACTTCACATTCCAAATGATAACAGCATGAATTGCTGTCAGGACGTGTGAGATGATTTCAGAGAAATGAACTCACAACTTGGCGCAGCAGTCCCTTCAACACTCACTGTCTACAGTAAAGGTATGTAAAAAAAGTGTTGATGTATGAAAAACAATGGAGGAATGTTGGAAGTGGCAGTGTCAGCATGGGTCATAAACTGTGAGTGCTTTTTGTGTGTGTGTGTGTGTGTGTGTGTGTGTGTGTGTGTGAGTTTGTTCGATGGTATATCATATATGCTGTCCAAACGGCTCATCAAGAAAAGTCATTATCATCCCATAAATAACCAGTGACAAGCACTGCTGAGCACACACACACACAGTCCCAGCTGAATGTGGTTACTTGGCTAATGCCTCCTATCAAAGACTGACACAAATTCATGCACACAAATACGCACGTACACACAAAGACGCACATGTGCACAGTTCTTTTTGAGGTGCTTTGCTCTGTGTCTTGAAAGTTTAAAAGAAACTGAGCGGAGGAGGTAGTTTGCCTCCGGCATCAGGCAGGTAGCACACATCACACAAACTCAGACACACGCACACGCACACACACACACACACACACACACACACACACACATTAAGACAGAGAGGCGTGCTCTCTCGCTCTCTCTCTCTCTCTCTCTTGCTCAGAAGTGTAGCTGATCTGTAATAAATCCTTTGAAACACTTTGCAGAGACCTCCTGGCTCCTGGTATGTATTGGTGTGTGTGTGTATATATGTGTGTGTGTGTGTGCACGTGCGTGTGCGTGTGTGTGTGTGTGTGCGCTGCTGTACTTACAGAGGGGAGGAGTGGTTTGCGTGGTGTCCAGGGGGCCTCACCACTGCAAAGCCATTCTGTGAGAGGAGAGCAAAAACCTTAACACCTTGCTGCTGTCAGCGGAAAACCATCACAGTTCATCTTTAAGCTTACACCTGGTTATGCTGGTGTATATACTGAACGTTAAACACTGCAGACAACAGTTATTTAGGGGAGTTACCAAAGCTATAATGTACAGTATATAATAGTTGTTACCACACAACATGTTAAACTGCAGCTCTGAAATTCCCGTGAAAACACATGGTATTTGCTGATAATGTATTTGGTAACAAAGACACACCTTCAGCTCTCCTTGTGCCACCTTCAGTGCCAGGTCTGTGACACATCCCGCAGCAATACGGGAAGCTGCTGATGTGTGAAGTTCATTCCAGATTGTATCTATATCTACCTGTCAGTAAAACAGTGATAAGACAAGTAAAGTCAGATCAAAATTCACCCAGAGATGTTATAAGCGCATTTTTTTCCCTTTTTTTCCCCTTTTCAATTAGGTTTCAGACTCATCAAAGCTGGACTCAATTTCAACTTATTCAAAGATTGACTGAAATGCAGTCAGACCACTTTGCAGTTATCAGTTTTACCTCAAAGTCCCACTGAAAGTCCTCAGTCAGCAAGTTTACCCCATTTCATTTAGTTGAGCTGCTGTCGGCCAATAAAGAGTCAACTATTGACAATTCTGTCTATGAAAGTTTACATTCAACTGAAGTTTACTTTTGACTGAACTTCCTTTCTTTTGAAATAATAAATGACATGAATAGTTATTCTTGTTGTGTAAAACAAAAAGAGAAAAATATGTGACTGATATTAACTTCTGTGGATACTAACAATTGCTGATGGACTTCTTCTTTTTACATCTACTTTCTCTTTGTTTCATCTATTCACTCTTTATACCCCGTCTTGTGTTTCAATGTTACTCCATGTTTCAAAACTCACACTGGGGGTTTGCTGCGGTGGAACAATGAAATCAGAGGAATTTCTTTTATCACCGACTTTGCCATCTTGTTCCAATCACCCCTCTTCACCAAAGCAGCCAAGGGCCGGAAATCCAGGCAGATCAGTCGTCTTATCAACTGACACCCTGCCCCCTTTTTCTTTTCCTACCTCTTCTCCTCTCCTACTCTCATATCTGTCTCCTCTCTTCTCTTTACAACAGTTTCACATGGGCATTATCATCTGTGTTTCGATATATCAGAGGAGAAAACGTCTTTAGGTCTTTTTTTACGTTATTCCTTCTTTCATAGTCCACTGTTAAATATAATCTTTTCTGCTTTCCTACCTTCACATTTTATCTTCTTTTTCTTCTTCTGTATTCTCATTTTCTGTTTGTCCACACCCATTCCCTCTGAATTAAATCCTGTTTCACTGGCACGCACCCCTCTAAGCTGCAGTCTCTATGTGTACCCTCTTTTTTCCCTTCTCCCTCTCTCTTTCTTCCACATATCACCTTTGTACAGCCTTTGATTTCTGATTGGTTTTCAGAGTGATCTTAGCCAAAAACAATAATGTTTGCAATTTGTAGCATTATTAGCTTAATTGTGTAATGAGGCATAATCAGCCATGTAATGTTTGCTGTTCTGTAATGCAATTAGATAAGTGGAAAGATTCCCACATGACTTGTGTTTTAAAGCGGTGTGTGATGTGTGTGTGTGCGTGCGTGTGTGCACTCACCCCAACTCCTCCACATGGTAACACCACAAACATTTGTTGAGATAAGATTCCTGCAGAAGATAAGTTATGGCAATCAACTGTCATGGGTGTTTATATCATTATTATAATTATTATTACAGTATTATATTTAATATTTCGTTATTATTATTGATATTACCTGCCAGTTTGCGGTTGTCCAGTTTGAGGCGGTTGAGCGGGTTGGCGCCGAACAGAAGCACATGTTTCTCTGAATGGACTGACTGGAGCTCTTCTAGAGTGGCCTTCCTACTGCGGATACGCTACACACACACACACACACACACAAATATATATATATACTGCGTATCATCCTGACTTTGGGGGTATGCATCTGCCAGTATGTGTAGTGTGAGCGTGTATGTGTGTGTGTGTGCGCGCCATACCTCACACTGGTTCCTGAGACCTCTTTCATGCAGTCTGGACCAGATGCTCTGGACCCTCCCAGCATGCTCAGGGTGGCGGCTGTTGTCCCCGCAGGTACACTGGTGCTTCTGCATCTGAGCGTCATAAACCAGACCTAGATATGCACACACACACACACACACACACACACACACACCTCTTATCCTTAATTTCCTTCTTCAGTATTTCATAATCCAATCATATATGAATTGTAATTAAAAAATGTCACCAGGTAATGGGATTCATGGCTTCTATTCACAATTTCCTGATCAAAAAAGTGTCTCACCTGTGGTGAAGCGTAGCTGGACGTCTGCAGCAGAGCTGGACAGTGACAGGGAGGGAATGGTCGTGGGTGGATGTGGAGGAGGAGGCAGGGAGGTGGAGGCTGGGGAGGACTGGGTCCGAACCAGAGGCTGGTGAGGCCAAATTAGGGCAGGCACACCTAGAGGATCCAACTGGAAGCCTGGTCTAAGGACCACCTGCCTCTGTGGTTCCCAGAGCAGTGGGTAAAGAGGAGAACAGGGAATGAAGGAGTATTTATCAGCAGCAGCACATGGCAAAGACTAACTGGAGTAAACTTCCTCATATTCATAAGTCGTTTGCATCTCTGTAGTACATTGCAACTATTCATTATTTGGCCAGTTTAATACTGCTTGTCTAGAACAAGCAAGTGATGAAGAAAATTCTGCATTGCCAAGTAAGCCGCCACAATACTGTAACTCTAACTCTTTTCATCTAGTATAAATTAAACTACAGCGCCCTCTGATGGTAAAAACATGGTTCAAACACGTGATTTCATGTACATAAGCTTTTAGGGAAAAACAATCCATTGTCCCTCTGGAAAACTCACTGTGAGTTTCTATAAGTACCTGATTGAGAGAGTATGAGGGCTCGATCAGACTCTCCCGAGAGGAGGTAGTGGACTCTGTGTCGTAAACTGAGTCTGTGCTGGCAGTGCTCTGTCTCCTGCGGTAGCTGTCCTCACAAACTGAATCTGGTTCTGAGCCACACATGGACCCTGGCCCCGAACCTGATCCTGACCCTGATCCAATCTCCTCCAGGTCCATGTCCTCCGATGGGATCTGTGTCAGACGAGGCTTCTCAATGGACTTGCTTGTCAGCTAATATAAGGTATAAGTTTTACAGTGTTTACATTCTAAAAGTTGATAATTATCTCTTTAACATACATTTGTATAATGTAACTGATAACTAATGATTTCTATATTTAGTAAACATTTTAAAACAGTTCATGCACCATGCACAAGTCCACAGAAAGACTCCACCCTCTCACCTTGCTCAGGTATGCATTTTGCTTGAACCTTTCTATCCCTCTCTTGTAGTATAGCTGGGACAGCTGGTGCTGGTTGTGTGGGTGATGGCTGGCATGCAGAGTAAGGGGAGAGTGGCTGTAGGGTGGAGGCTCTGAGCGCGTTCGCTCCAGGGGTCTGTGGGAGGACATGGTAACCACGCCCTCCCTTCTGGACAGGTGAGGCTGCTGCTGCTGCTGCTGCTGCTGGAGAGGACTGGAGCTCAAACCATGAACTACAGAGAGGAGGAGAGAGGGGAACAGGTTAATAAAGACGGAGGCAGACGGAAGGAGAGGAGGTAGAGAGAAGTAATGGTATATAGGGAGATAAACATGACAACAGGGGCATAAAAAAAGAAACTAAAATGAGGATGAGGAAAGAATAATGGAAAGAAAATGATAGTGTAAAAGGGAAAGAAAAGAGGATAGGGAGAAAAAAGAGAGGACAGCTGATATAATTTTATATAATATAAAAATCAACTATTCATATCTGACCTCGGAAAATGAAAGTAAAGTACAGAGTGAAATATACCATAGCTGTACTTTATTCTCAAAATAATATAACTACATCATAACTTTACTGTTGAACTTGGAGATGATGATGTTGCTTGCATTTACAGCATATTTCTGTATTGTTAAACTGCATCACTGTCAAAACCAAGTAGAGGGCGCCCTTGGGCTGTTTATAATATTCGGCCAAAAGAAATGTAGTACAAGACAAAGGACGTGGATGTTCCTACAGTCTCAGATTTAAAACGAAAAGATCCTTTTCACAGCAGACATTTTGACTTGGGAGTTAAAGAAGTTATTTATGACATTAACGATGACTCCGCTCCATTAAGGTATCTCAGTAAGCCTTGCCAGTGAACCAGGGTGCACAACACCAGGACCCTGAACTTGCACACCCAAACAGAATGCAGTCCTTATTGACGTCATTAGTTACACTTATGCTTTTCCTGCTTAAACAAGTCAAAATGTCTGCTGTGACAAGGTCTATTATGAGTTTAGGGTTTATATGCAGGCTTTTTGTAGTAACTGGCAGGACTTGAATGAAGAAAAGGTGAAACTGCAACAAAAAATATACATTGAACATACCACCATAAACACAAATATGGTAAAATAGTAGTGCAATAATACATTTTCTTTTACTATATGACTTTGCCAAAGGTTTGACAAAACTGAGCTAGGTGGGACCCAGTGAGTAGATGCCTAAAGGTACCCAACAGCAACAATTGCCTGAATTTGATGTGTACCTTGAGGGACAAGCGCTCATAAAAGCAGCTTTCCTTGCGTTGTCACTGGGGATAAGAAGCTCATGGGTTCAAACACAGTGTTACTAATGGAGAGTACCCCTCTTTTGACTGAATGGTTTCTTGGATTCAGATATTGAGAATGTGAACATGTCAGTCGTCATATTCCAAGTCTCCAACATGTAAATCATCAACAGCAAGGTCCAGGGATTTGATGTTTTTCACCTGCAGCCTTGTGGCACACGCAGCTGAGTGTTGAGGTACTTATTTTTGAAGGCTTTTCCTTGACATACTGTGGCTTGGATTTGACCTCATTTGTACATGGCTTTGGACAAAAGAGTCTGCCAAATGAAAAAATATAAATGTAAATGTAATCCACCAAATTGTTGTCGTCTCTATAACACGAGAAATGTAGTAAATTCCTTTTTTTTGTAAACAAAGAAACAATAAAACATTCGCCAAATCAGAAAAGCCCCAAAAATCAGCAGCGACAGGTTCCTCCCATAACCTGATGAGGACAACCAGAAGACTGTAGCTGAGATTGGGCCCAGGAAGCAGGATATCATTCAGTATAGTGGTCGACCGATAAGGGTTTTTCAATAGCCGATGCCGATATTTAGAGAGCAGAGCAGAGGTGGATATAATGTCAATATTATGTTGTTTTTTTGTATGTGATAAAACGGAAAATTTAATAATATCAAATGAGACACAAAATTGCTGAACTTGTATTTAACACTAATGTTATAGTACGCATTGCCTCTGTTTGCGTAAGTAGATCTGAACCGTCTGCACAGCATTTATTTTTAATAGAAAAATGTATTAACTAGAAAAATGTCACCATGTAATCAAAAAAACTAAACTTTGTAAAAAAGAAATAAAAATAAAATAAAATAAAAAAATGTATGAATGAAAAACTTGTTTTTTATAGTGTTAAATAAAGTTAGTTCACACAAGCAACAACCTCCGGGTCTCAAAAGTAAAGCCAATGAGGAAGTGCCTTAAACCTGCATTATTTTTAATGACCAGCAGGGGGCGACTCCACTGGTTACAAAAAGAAGTCAGATTGTATATAGGTCTATGAGAAATTTGCCCTACTTCCCACTTGATTTATTACCTCAGTAAACATTTCCCTAATGAGTTTATTGTCTCAGTCGCTAGTTTCAAGTCTTTTTCAGTACAGCATGATGTTCATTTAGTAAATTATGGTCCCATTTAGAGTGAAATAGACAATAAGTCGCTACGTCCCCGTCTCGCCATGAGTGGGTTTTGGGGCTTGGGACGCAGAATGTGTCTGCGGACATTTTTGTCATGAGTGCAGGCATCGGCCAGATGACAGATATCAGCCTGACTGATTAATTTGTCAACCACTCATTCTGTGTCACGCCTTTGAACCGAGCACTTTAATCGAAAACAACAGGTATTTGTGAATGGCACATCCCACAAAGAGGGAGGCATCAGGCATCCCCTCCTTTCCTAGTGGAGATGCTCGCCCAGCATAATGATTTTTTAAGATCCCTTGCATGAACTACAAGAAGTCAGTTCAAAATAATGCACCAGTAAAATAAGCTGCCTGGCAATTGTTTGGAAATCATTTTTTCTTCATTGATGAAGGGGAGCCATTCTGCTGCCTGTGTCATCTCTAACACAGCCCACCATCCACTGACTGCAAAAAAGTCAGATCTTCAGTCAAAGGTGCAAGCTGGTGGTCCCTCCCAGTACTCTGGAACAGTGTTCTACACAAGTGGTTTTCTTGTGGTGCATTAGGGTGTGGTGCATCTGTATATGCTGACGGATAGTTCTGCTTGAATCCCTCACTGAAACCCTCTTTAACTCTGACAGCATTCACAAAGGCAGTCTGAACGGCTGCTGGTCCTAAATCAGACCGCTTGTTTGGGTCATTGCCCAACACAGGTGAATATTTTTTTTAATATATTTACTTACTTTCTCAAAACTATCATAAATGCATGTATACAGACATTTCTGTTTATGCTGTACAACACATTTACACAACTCACGAGAGACAAGTTGGGAGTGCACCAGTCCGGTATGTGGTTCCAGTATGAGCACAGGCTGCAGGCGCTGAGCCAGGGCCGGACTGCTTCCTTCCAGAGGCAAGTAAACCTGATGCAGAGCAGATACTGCCAACGGCCTGGCTACTCGCAGGTCAGCCTTGGGAGAGAAGAAAGGATGAGAGGATGGTAAGAAATGCTGGAGAGGTTACTGGGAATTAGGGAAACCCTTGACATGGTTGCAGCTTAACACAAATAGGCAAAATGGAGGGTTATTGCACAGGGTGAAGGCTTAATGGATTGTGTAGAGACTCATCAACAAAAGTGTTACCAATGCCATCAAGTCAGTAAACTACCACATGACTGATTCACAAGATATGAAAGCGGCACAGAAATTAAAAAGGGAAGTGAAAGCCTGAATATACCGCATGTTTCTTTAAGTGTTCGAGTGTGCAGGTCCTATTTTAGACATTCATTCTTAGATACGCATACATTCATAGCATGGACGTGTATCTGTAAATTGAATTCAACTTTTAAATTGATGACTCAGAAACATTTATTGTTTTTGTTGTGAAATAAAATGTTTCAGAGGGCATCGTTGCTCACCTGTGCAGGAAGTCCAGCAGTGATGTTGGGCATGGCAGTGGGGTTGGGGGGCAAGGTGAAACGGGTCAAGCTACCATCCTTCAGCAGCATCCTCTGCGCCTGAATGAGACAATAAAATATTCATTATAGAGATTATCTGTACCGATAATCACATACAAATGATCATCCAACATAAAAACATAAGCACACACATTTGCATGAAAAAATAATAATTTGACTTAAGTATATCAACTTTCTCACAGGTAATAATAATAATCATATCTCATATCTCCCTGTTTAAAGCATTTGGCACCATTACTGGATTTAAAAAATGTTCTGTAAAAACACTCACTGTGCACCCATTGTACACTAATGTGAATAAGAGTTTGCAAAGTTGCTATAATATAAATATAAAAGAAGGGCTCACCTCATGAGACAGTGGGAGGGCCCCATTTTCTGAATGAAGGCTGTCGTTGGGTGAGCTGCACCCCGATGCTGGAGTGCTGCTGCTGCTGGTGGAGGAGTCTGGGTGACAAAGTGAGACACGTCTATCAACTTGTGATAGCGACCGCTGTCAGAACAGATGTGTTCATAAAGCCCAAAAGACGGACATAACAAACTTCAAAATTAATTAAACGGTGTCAACACAATATGTGTTGAAACTACTTTTGAGGAACTCGTGTTTGTAAAGTAACAGAGGTAGAAATGACACATCAAAGCAGCATTAACTTAGCATTAACAAAGAGCAGTGCAAATAAAACATAAGCATAAGATCATGAGATTGTTCCATCTTAATGTAGATACTCTACCTAGCGTCTCTGTCCTGTGCTTCACTGCAGGAGGGGCACTGATCTTACGCTGCAGCGGGTTTGGCCTTGTACTGATGAGCTTCTTTATCTTCCACTTCAGAGTGGGTTCAGAGACTGCACACACACAAATATATACAAATGAATACGTGTAGAAGCACAATCACACAGACACAGACATAATTATCACTAAGGTGTCATAAAAAGGAAAGATACCTTAAGTATTTCAAACTCACAGAACCTGATGATAAACTGACTGATGTCATACTTTTTCAACATCAGCATGAATGTTCCCATTCAGTAATACGTACGATGCACTCAATTTCCATAACAAAACCAAGTTAAAACAATCTGCAGCACAGCTGAACTAAGCAAATACCTCAACCCTGGTTAATAGCATAAAAAAGTTCCATGTTTACATTGGTCAGGCTCCAATAAGCCCAAACAAAACAATAAATCAGTGGCTGGCTCAGAGCAGATAAAAGACAGCTTTGTGTTGTCCCCAAGCCAAAAAAAGCACTGGAGGGTGTGTGTGTGCGGGCACCCAAGGGTTCTAGGGCAACGCAAATAAATAATGGCAATTTGAATGGTTAGTGTACTCGCAGATATGTACAGGAATCCGAAACCACTCCTACTTTCATTCACACAGTGAAGAAGACCTGCCTTGGACTCTCACGCAGTTCATTTTACACATACCTTAGTTAAAGTTATGTAACTGCTTAGGTCTTTGTGTCTCGCTTGTTTTTTTTGACTGTTTGGTCTCTCTTAAGCACCCTGCAGTTTCTCTGCAAAGGACAGTCCAGTGTACAGTCATCCTCTCCCTCACTTTTTTCATTCTCTAGGCCAGAATACGTATTGACAGTTTGCTGAGACACTGAAAAGTATCGCACTGAACAAAATATCCAACTGAGCTATGCAGTCAGATGACTTTTGAGTCCGACTCGAATTACACAGAGCACGCTGCAACAGAACAGACCTGAAATGGAAAATCACCAGTGACCTTCACAGCTTTAACCTGCAGGTGGGAACTCCCATCACAGACACAAAGGTATCTCACCTGTCCTGCGCAGGGCGAGGTCTTTACGCTGGTCACAGGATGTAGGCTGAGGTTGTGGGGACATGTCAGGAACCGGGAGCCTAGATAACCAAATTATTTATTTTAATATTAATGCATTACTTTTAGTAAAATCAGAAAAGGAAGAGGCCTTCTGGAGCTATGTAGTATTACAACAATAAAATGTCACAGTTCTATTTTTTGCGTAAACTATGCTGTGTTTGCAGCTCTCATGGTCTACTTTGAAAAATATTGATTGTGGAGATGTTCCCTGTTTGTCCCATTTGTCTCTCACCTGTATCCTGGTGTAGGACTGCTGCGGTTGGGAGTAACCCTGTCATGGGTGGGCTGGCTCTTCATAATTATGTGTTCCCGAAGTTTTTGCTTTACCAGAGGACTGGCTACAGCACCTATCAGTCAATAAAGTCACTTTATCAGGAAAAAGACAGCGATTTGGATCATGTACAGCCATACAAAAGGTTGACCTACAGCTAACAGTGGGCCTGAGAATATAAAATAATGGAAAAAAAAATCTTTTTGATAGTGAAATTTGAATAGTTTCTCTTCAGAAAGTACTGTATATTACTGTAGTGTCAAAGTCAGGAGGCTTCTAAAGTAGGATCCAGGATATTTGTCATTTTCCTCTATGCTATATTCATTTCCTCTTCATGGTAAAAACAAAAACAGCACAAAGTGTTTCCTGAAACAAGTGTTTGTTTGACTTTGGTTTGATATGAGTAAAGATTTCCTTGGAATCTGAGAATACATCACAGTACTGTTGGAAATCCCCCTCTCTTTCATTGAAACCTACAGTGTGCTATGACTCAGATGAAGAGCACTTAAAACGACCAAATGGTCTTTCAGAGAACCTGTAAAAACACATTACAGTATGGAAAAATACATTTCATGTGATACTCACTCTGCTCATTTTTACTCTTTCTTATCAGCTGTTGTAGCTCTTCTCTTTTCTCCTCCTCCATCTCTCTTTGCCTATGTTCAATGTTATACTGAGAAGAAAAAATTAAGAGGAATTTATACTGACCAGTCTGCTGCGCATGTGAGACAAACACTGCTACTGCTGCAAATTCTGACAAAAAACAAATATCTCTACATAACTGATACAGAATCAGATTTACACATTAATTAAGACTTCATGTTAAACTAAACAAATATAGCACTAGTCGTACAGCACCAGACAGCTGATCCATAATCAGCATTGATAAGAATCTAATGCTGAGAATGTGGTAACCTGAGCTGCTTCTTACTTATTTCTGTTGACCATTCAACATGTGTGAAAGCGTTGTTTTTTTCTTGTGGTTGATGTGCCAGGAGGTCCATCTGCCTTGCATCTCAAACTCACCCAATTGCTATTATGGTGATGTGCTATTCTTGCCGGATGTGGTTCAGCATAGGCAGAACTTTTCATGAGCATACTCAGACATACTAAGTCTCTGTTTACATACAGAATGATGATACTAAAATAATAAAGTGCTTATTTTAAAGGTTTAAACTTTAGATTTTGATGATGTATATCACCCAAACCAATGTCACACTCATCCCCACTTCACACTCAACTGCTTCTAGTTATACGTGGTGCTGCTGAAACTTTCCTTTATCGCCCGCCACCAAAGCTTGCTCAAAAGTGTTGTCCTCCTGACACACAAGTTTGTCCTTACCTGCAAGTGCTGCTGAGAAAACTGGGGGCAATGTTGAGAGGTTAGGGGTCCCAGGAAGAAGGGAGGGCGCGGGGCCAGCATGGCCGAATCTGGGCCTGGATGTAACAACCTCTGCGTCACACTTAGGTCCATGGGCTGCTCCCCATGTGTGGATAATGAAACCTGATTGCTGATGATCACATCCACTACAGGAGAGAGGGGGAGAAAATAACTCGTTAATTTATCGAAGGGTATCGCTGTCTATGCTCATGGGTGTCGATGTGGGGTAAGGATTATTTATGGAATCTGTTTGTGTCTCTGAAGTACCTCTTTTTTCATAGATCATAGTCTACCTTCCATCTTATATGTGACTATTTTTCCAATGTCTTGCATGCTGGTCAAAGATCATCATCATAGATTAAGAGTATCAAAAGCACTGCAAACATCTTAGAGGTCGCCTGAGGAAGCAGGTTTTTAACAAATATTAACAGAAAAAAGTCCAAGAACAATTGGAGTGTCGTTTACTGCTTATGCTTTGCATAAACATGATCAAGAGTGCACTCGGTTTATTTGGCATAACTGTATGCCCAGATGTGTACTTGTACTTGAACTCTGCACGTTCACCAGTCATATTTCATTTCATTCAAGTCTTCCTGCCTCAAGTAAACTGGCCATTGTCCAACACTGCATTCAGGAAAGCAAAAGAGTGGGGTGTTTGTGTGTGCTGGGGTTGAGGGGCACAAAAGAAAGTAAGAATGGAGGAAACAGGGTGGGGAGTTAGATTTGAACATTGTGTGGTCAAGGCTTTTGGGTCAGGTACATCAATCTGTCATCCCCCTTCCAGGTTTTACTAAACTGAAAGAAATAAAAAGCTAAATTTAGCACAAGTGAGACAATTGAACCAAGCGTTGGCGTCTTAATGAAAGACAGATGTCTTTTTATAGGTGCAGGGGAGTACAAAAAGGTTTTGATCCATTTATGTAATCCAAAGGCCCCTGTAAATATGTTAGAGCAACACTGCTTTTATCTCAAAACTGTAACATGCATGGCTGAATATGGGCCTGATGGTATCACCTAGGTCTGGACGATATATAGCCAAAAATGTTTTTGATATTGATCGATGTTGATAATTATCACAATATATATTTAATAATAATAATAATAATGCTCAATTTACAGTTTTAGTATTTGAGTATTTTCCTTAGAATAGACACCTAAAGAAACCAGAAGGTTAATTATGGTTTATAATATACAATTAGCCTATTTATTATAAAAACGAACATTCAACAGAACCAACATGGCTTTACATTAAACACTGAATAAATAAAATAAAATAATAAATATGTAAACAAGTGCTGTGATTTTAAACGTCTTTCAAACATTTTATAGGTAGTGTAATGAACATTAATTAAAGAAATAAAAATAATAAATACTGGTAAAATTTTATTTTTCCTCTTTACTTCAAGTGGCAGTAGTGAATCAAAACCAAATGGGAATTGCAAACTCAACACAATCAGCATTTAGCATTACTTTCCTAGTCATTTCGTTAATGATTTAATATACAGCTGTTTAATTGTGATGGATTATGACAATCATGGACATGAACAGGTTGAACAGGTTGGTTGACACCAAAATGAATAAGACATTAGGCCATGGATACATGTACAAATGTACCAATGGCTAGATAGATTGTTGTAATTGTTTAATGAAACGGCCTTTACTATGTTTGCACCACTGTCCGTTGTGGCGGTCCTTGCTGAGTCCCCATGACGCGAGTGCTTCCACAAGCCCCTGGGCAATTATCTCTGCGTTCGGGTCGTCTGGAAAACACACTGTTTGAAGGCATCTGCTTTGAAGATTCCACTCCTTGTCGACGTAGTGTATTGTGAGACTCATACACGGTTCGGATGTGCGGCTAGACCACATACATGCCGTGCAGTGTTTTTGTAGGTAGAGGAAAAATGACTAAAAAACAAGTGCATCTCATAAATGTATCACTGCTATCGTGGAAGATTTTTTATCGTAAAAACTATCGTTATTGTTTAATCGCACAGCCCTACTATGACCTATAAAACATAAAACAGGAAGGCTGATAATAACTGGTGGTGAGGAAACTTCAGCCTTAAGTTTTTCTCAAGTTTTGTGATGGACCATAACAACAATAGAAAAACATATGCAAGCTCACGGATAACTTGACTGACACCTGAAACCAATAAATATTGTTAGGAATGTTTCGGTACTGATACAAAAGCATAGACATACAGAATGGAAGCAGACACCTTGCTCCCTCTAGGGTAGAGGGATAGTGGGAGGGAGGGAAGGACGTGGAAATTTACTGAACCCGTATGCCTGAATGACTGCAACCCAAAATATTACTCAACATTACTCACATAATTCCTGTTAAGTTGACGTTTCTTTACTGGCATACCCTACAAGTTGCTACACAGTAACAATTTTCCAATGACAACACTACCTCTCACATCACAGTATCTCAGACAAACAAACTTGAATCGCAATTATTCATCTGATCTAGGAGTGAACTAATAGAAGATTACATTGTCAAACCAACTACACTGATCAGGCACACTAAAAAGGACAAAACCAAAATGCCCAAATAAAAGATGCAGAGAAGTCAAGCAGAGATTAACACACAATGTTTTGAAGGCTTGAACTTCAATGTCTACTATTAAAATGAACAGTAGCTCCAGGAAAAAATGGTGCGTTGGCTTAAATAAAAGCTTACACCTCCATAAGTTATACAGACATTATCAGATCGAACTTTCAGCAGTGCAACAAAAGAGCCCAAAAATAACTTCCACATACAGGCTGCACACAAGTCCCACTGAACTTCCCTCCTGCAGGAGCCATACAGTAAGTCTTACAGACCCAGGCAGTGTTATTTCATTCCCAACAGCAAGACTGACTCAGAGGGAGAAATAATCATGTCTATGAAGGCGTTTCAGGTTGACAAAATTCCTCTGAAGAAGAAAACACTCCCACGGTCTCATTACTGCAGGTCAAGTGAGACTTAAACACAGTAGAACATAAAAAAACAGGCAGGGAATTAATAAGACCACAACTATTTACAGTACAAGATAATATCGTACAGTTTAGGCCAAGTAATTTCAGTGCTGTTGTCCTGGTCCTGGCCCAATACAGAGTTCATAATAACAACAACACTGTCAGCCATGTGTTTTTAGGTTTTCTGTATGTGTGAGACAGACAAAAACAAAAATATAGATAAGCTTTTGTGTGAAAACTAAAACTGTAATGCATGATTATTTGTGCAGCTCATCATAGAGATATGGAAACACAGGATGTAAAAATCATGCCTGCAATTTACATACTTCTTGCTCTGCACAGTTCTCTGCGTCACTGGAATCCTACCTTGCCAGGTAACTCAAGGAAGTAGAGACAAGAAAGACAATACGTAATCTCAGAGACACTGAAATATTTCAACAAACTATCCCACTTTAAGCTGGTTCATGCATGACAGCATGTCACTGTTGAAGCAGTTGAGGTTGTCTTTTAAGCTTTGTATGCTATTTTACTGTAATGTTTTCAAAAAGGGTGAAAGATGTTACAGGAAGTACCCATTTTAGCAGAAGAGTATGTGTTACCAGAAGAACGTCTGTGTGTTTCTAAAGGAAATCAGACAGTCACTGGAGCAGCAGGACTGTGGTGTTGGTGGTGGTGGGGACTCAAATAATCTGCATACACTCTCTCACACATACACACACACACACACGATTACCAAACAAGTCAGCTCCCTTGAGAGAAAGGAAATGATCAGGAAGTCAGTCTTACTTCTCATCTAAACAGAAAAGAAACACCTGCTGCATATTTTTACCCTGACAATACAGCAAAAGTCAGGCTGCAGCAACCATATATATCTGACTTCTACAACAATGTGACAGTGTCCTCCCAGAGACACATAATCTACATTGACCTTTATTTGCTACGTTTTCTGTATTTTTCTGCAATTTTAAAAGAAAAGCCATTCTTCCGAACACATATGTTTTTGTGCTGACACTGCAGCTGTGACTTTAGGCAGACTTACAGTGTGACTCATAATATGAATGGACACAAAACCGGCTCTGTCACTGTCTGATGCATTCAGAGAGCCAACTAAACAGTTAAGGTTTCTTCCACCTCGACCGTGAAGGGTTTCAAAAGCTGCTGATCACTTCCTACCATCTTACCAAGAGTTTATTACTAGATGACATTTACAGTATGCACTTGTTTTAGCATCACATAACAAAAAAGTAGTGCAACATCACTGGTATTTTTAGCCAGCATTGTTGTCTATTGGCTGGCTATTCATCAATTGTGCTCTAAAAATGAAAGATGCATATTTTAAAGCCGAAAAGAAATGCTATTTATAAGATTAAATCTGGAACATTTAAAATATAAAAGAGAACTCTAGATAAGATCTGTGTACGAGCTTCTCTGTCTCTCATTTGCGCACTGTGGTGCTAAAAATAGGCAGGAGACAAACTTCTGGTTTCTGTAATAGCATATTCGTTTCACAACCATCATCCTCTTTCTGTGTGCCTTCTGCAGCAAGCACAACGCACACACAAACACAAGTGCACACACCTGCACACACGCATAAGATTTACTGGTGCACACACACTCACGCACACGCACACACACACGGGCGCGCGCCTACACATACACAGACCCACACTTACACAGAAACAGTGACTTCCTGTTTCTAAAGTTAGTCTGCACCATAACATCCTCTTGGTTCATTTAGGCAAGAAAAAGCTGCTATTTTGGTTGAAGGGCTTTACTGGCTCATTTCTGAAGCTTGAGAGTTACAGATGTCCTTCAACAGTATTTATATCCACACTGTGGCCCTAAAATGTGCTTTGTTTATTGTTGGGCTGGAGTGAACTCCACAGTGGTATTGGCGGGAGTTAAGTCTGGAAGTTGCACATCAGGTTAAGTGCTAGTTACTATTTGTATACATAAACACTGGCTGCAGGGTTGAGGTTCATGCCTGGTTAGATGAGCAACAAAGCAGAAAGAGCAGGAGTTCAGAGACAAAATGTTGTGTGAAATATAAACAAAGAATATTGTTACTGTTTTTGGTAAGCTATCAAGCATGTCAACACACACTCACACACAAAAATAGTATTTCTATGACAGTAACTCCACCATGCAGGCACCCTTCAACAGTTCCACCAGCCCACCACCTATCCCGCCGTCCTTTTCTCCGTCCCTCCCCCGTCCTTACGTTAAGAAGAATCCACAGCTGTTGGGGACATTCTGTCCCTCTGCTTCCGAGCAGCTGGAGTATCAATCTTCTTATGTGTGCATCCATATGTGTGTGTGCTTGTGTGTGTCCATCCTATACGCGCCAAGATATTAATAGCTTGCAGTTGTTTCTATTGAGTGTACACAGCAGGTCTTTGTGTTTGCATAAGTAGGATCTGCTTGTGCGACAGTTGAGGGTGTACGCGTGTATCAGTGCATCAGTGCTGGTGTGTGTTGGTGCCAGTATATTAATAGTGCCCATTTGTTTCTCTTAAGAGAAACACAGTGGCTCTTTGTGCAAGTTTCAGTGTATGTAACCATGCCGGTTTATTTTTAGTGTCACCTGTCAGTAAACACTTGTGTTATCGTGTGTAATCATGCAAGTGCACATATGTTTGATGACATTGAGTTTGTGCGTTGCTGTTTTTCACATATTAATAGCATCCCACCACTTGTTTTTATGAGTGTGTGGCATGTGTGTGCTTATAAGTGTATTAATAGCATTCCCAATAACCCATGCGTGCTTATTTATGTATATGGCTTGTGCCTGTGTGGCTGTCAATAACTTCAGCCACATATATGTCAGCCCTACTGCAAATAGATGTGGATAATGAATGAGTTTACTACAGCCCACTACTATGAGCTGATGATACCGGATGATATTGGTTTATACCAACATTGGCATATATATTATTTGCAGATATGTGAACAGACACTTTAGTACATAAATGTTTTATAGTCTGCATTTTCAAGTATGTTTGACTCTCATCTGTCTTGATTCAAGTTTAAAATGTTTGTTGTATTTGCTATTTAAAGTTACAGACCGTTTAATACTGCCGCTGTAGCCGGCCGGGGAACACGGGAGTGCCATCTTGGATATTTACAAAGACAGCGCTCGTCTCTGTCATGTCATTGTATTAAACCCGCCTCATACTAGATAAACGCTTGTGATTGGTTAGCCCGATAAAACAGCAGAGAAATCAGTTTGAATGGGAGAAGGGCCGGACGTATCTGTCAGAGCAAATGAAACATGAGCTCACAGATTCGTCTGGTTCCCAGGCTAGTAACATATTGTATCCTTAATATAAATCGTTCAAAAAAATGTATGGCTACAACTAACATTTCATTTTAGATTAATGTGCAAATTAGTTCTTGATTAACTGATTGTTATGTAAAATGTCATAAAATGTCAACCACAATTTCCCAGAGCCCACGGTGATGACTTTAAATTGCTTGTTTTGTCAATCCAACAGCCCAAAACACCAAAAGTGTTTGGGATTTTGACTTGAAAATTCACTCAAACGATTATTCAATTATCAAAATAGTGGGAGTTTCATTTTTTTTCAATCCTGATGAAATTTGAGGAATGTTAAAAATGTGTGGTCTATATGTCATACTCAGATGTTTAGCATTTGTTTACAATTGCAATAAACTTTGTAAAGCATACCGCACAGCTCATTTCCTCTTCCCCTCCGAGGTTTATAAAGTAACAGCTTATTATGCCACAACATAAACCATACATTCCTACACTTGACTGTCAACAGGATAATAGCACAAGCAAATATGAGATTCTTTATCGTCTTGTCTTTTCCTTTCTTTTTCTCATAGTCATCAGTGCTGTTTTGTACCGTCCCTGTTACCCTCTTCAACCAAAAGTTCAGAGGTCACACAGTTGTAAGACTTCTCATGATGTTGTGTCCCTGAGGCGGCACGGGAAAAAGATTAGGGGTCACCGCCTCACTGTAGAGCTGTCTGTATATGAGATTGTCACAAGAAAGCATGCTCTTTGGTGTGATTCTCCAGCTTGTTTTCTCACAACCAAAACAGACTGACAATTGTTGAAGTGATTTCCTTTTTTTCTCCTGCGGGTTCCAAAGGGTCATCTTTTTTGGAAGGGAGAAAACAGGGCTAAATTTGGTCCAGGGTGCTGTCATACGGTTGGCATGAGACCGAAACTCTTTCTTGGCCCAGAACACACACAATATGTGTTACTGCTAAAAGAATGGACACTGATACTTTTATGACCTGACAGGTGCTCACTGTTCATAACAGAGAGCGTTGAGCAGTACATAACTACTAATACACACTCTCATTCAGACACACCACACACAAATGATCACCTTAACATTGCCCTCAATTATGCAAATGAAGACAGGGCCAACATTTGACCTGATAGGAACACCAGCTGACTTCCTGTATGTACTTCAAAAGAAACAGTGACTGATATCTAAGCATGGACAGATTCAGGGCAGTGATCGTGCACTTCATCTCCACCAACAAACATCCTCCCACAGATGTTACCTGGGGTAATGTGGCCTTTATACACCTACACACACAGAAGAGGATATAGCCTATTTGTTTTTTGCATGTAAAAATCCAACCCCTGCCATAAGGATGATTTGGCTGAGAAAACAGGTTCTCATGCCCACTTCCTACTATAAGTCGCCCATGTGTCTTCAGTATACTGTGTATAACCATCTGCGATTGCAGAGAAGGTTAAAAGGCTATGTACACAGAAGGGCTTCTTTGTTTCAAATACACCCTGCAGTCAGTACGAATAAGGTTACTGTCGTCTTGTACTAGCCTGCTTTTACTGCTGGTTTTGATAAAGTTACTGTCTTTGTTTGAACTTTGTCGATTCCCTTAATACTCTCCATCCTTTGCCCTCTCTCACACACAAACACACACGCACTCGCATGATATACAAGTAGAGCGATGGTCATGTTGCTGTGTTTTTGAGGAGCAGAGTGTATCAGTAGTCAGCTGAGTTGATCTTAAATCAGGAACAGGAAATGTGATCTGGGGCTCTGGCCGGTCCAGAACACTGTCCCTATTGTCAGTGCACTGCCGTGGCTCACACTGGGAAAACACTGGGGACTTTTAAAGGTTATCTGTCCTGGGAAAAGGTTGATACTCACTTTCACAACTAGCTTGCAGCACAAAGGTATGCCCAAAATGGATATCTGATGATTGCCTAATGACTACATATGACTTTGTTTTGTCTCTTACTGTAAATGTAGGGTCAATAAAGAAACTAATACAACAAGCTTCTCTATCAGTGTTTGCTCAACTAGGATTGAATCATTGGTAAAATACACTGGAAATAAGTGACTGAACAACAAATGATGGAAGGTCCCTCAATGGTCATTTTTGTCATCCATTCACAATTGAAAGTAGAAATAAAACAAGAACAAACAAGAACTTTCAATTTCCTTTGTCCATTGTGATTGTATCCGATCTAGAGCTGAAACGATTAGTCAATTAATCAACAGACAGTAAAATTAATTGACAACTAATTTGGTTGTTTATTTGTTTATTTTTTAAAGCTATTTTCCAAGCAATAAAACCAAATGTTTTTGGACCATTGACTCAGCAGATCAATTAATAATGAGAATAACTGTTAGTTGCAGGTTTAGTCCCAGCAAACTAACATTCAGGCGAATAGGTTAATTTAGTTTGTCGATATCCACGAATCCAAGTCCATTTTGACAATCGATAACAAACTGAACACCTTTGGGTTTCGGACTGACGGTTGGATAAAACAAGCAATTTTAATACATAATTTTACGTTCTTGACAATTTTAATGTGAATTGTTTGCACTTTTCCAAAATTTTATAAACAATGATTAATCAATTATTCAAGAAAATAATCATCAGGTTTATTGATACTGAAAAAAAATCATCTTTATTGCAGCCTTACTTCCAAACTGCTACTCAACCTGATATAAAACCGAGAGAGACTAATAACAAAGAGCCAACTCTTCAGGAAACAAAAAAAATGTGTTAAACCACACGGTGAGTTGAAGGCTCAGGAAAGACTTTAAATAATCACGATCATCCTATGTGTTTTAAGCAATTGTGAATTGCTTTAAGAGAGTTACCAACTATGCAAATTGAAACTCAGCTTCACACCTCAAGAGCAGTAAAAACAACACTGTCTGCTAGCAGCCACATCGCAGTGCAACTGTCTGATCACAATTATATGAATTGCAAGCATTACCCTACAACTAGTTAGCTGATACCAGCAACTTATGTTGACATCAAAACGTCCTGGTGTACAAGCACGTGGACAAACCCCACAGACAGAGAGACAAACAAAACAAACACATCTCCAGTGTTAGTGGGAATATTTTGCCTTTTCTCTAAGATGATAGTGGTAAAGTTTCACTTGGACCTCGAGCCATATGAGGCCTATTCAGTGTTTATGACTATGTCAAAGCCAAACCCCATAGGCTGTCACAACCTGTGGAGCAAAGGGGCCTTTGTGATCAACAGTTTGAGTAAGATGACACCGATCATGTAACATAAAGGGCTGGTTATTATGATCAAAGCCTTTATTCAGTGATACGCTTTTGTAAACACACGCACACACGCCTGGATACAGCATTTGCACGCTGTAGAGACGCAACCATGCACGCGCACAGGTAGACATTTACCCATTCAAAGCAGTAATGATCACTGCTGGTTATCTGAGATGATGAGAGGAAGAAAGGAAGGAGTGAGGGAGAGATTTAAAAAGGCAACAAAAAGGGGGTGGGGGTGGGGGGGGGGGGCAGAGGCGTGTAGGTGGTGTCGATTCCTTTGGCATGGTCCCCGTGAAACTAATGTAACTGTATCCCCGCAACTGCACCGAAGCTATGACCTCACCCCGTCCACAGAGGGAACCTGGACACACGAGAACATTATTCCACGCATGGCTGCCCTGTGTGTGTGTGTGTGTTTGTGTGTGTGTCTGTGTGTGTGTTTTCATTTTCTGAGGAGGGGGGGGGCTTGGGTGGGATCTAACAATTTTTTACGACTTCTGTCATAATACAGCGCTCACACACACACACACACTCACACACAGCTGCCCACCCCGCGGCCCATCAAACAACCAAACATTTGTTGCCTGGTGGCGAATGAGTCAAACTTTTCAATGACGTTATGGGCAGAAATACATCCAGTAGGAAACTCTACACTGGCACTCACAATGAGGCCTTAATGCCATAATTACACAATTACTTGTCCCATTTATCACCTTAAAGTAGTGGTGTTGCCTGTCAGATCAGGATAACCACCAGGGCACCTTGAGTTGCACACAATCAATTGGCTCAGGCAGGTAATAAAGTATTTACTCATTCTGGGTCATGACCCCATCACACGGACGCTTCCTCTGATTTTGGAAGTTATTATGGCCACTGTTTTAATTGCCGTACAGCATCGCTTGAAATTAAAGGCAGAAACATCTGACTGCAGCTGAAAAAACAAAAAACAAAAATCTCAGCCAGGTGAGCTTCTTACACCTGTTGAGCTTGGGGAAGGATAACATGGAGTTTATGACAGGAAACTGCGATGCACTTCACAAATGTTTACCACAACACACAGCGAGCAGCTCGGAGTGTTTCAGCTCACATGACTTCTTGTGCGCAGTAACGTTAACAGTCGAGATGTTTGGTTTTTTTTTTTTTGTAAAGCCTTTAGATAAAAATGAAGTTAGTAACAAGTTTGAAGCGCTACAACGTTACCTCTGGAGGCGAAGTTCAGACGCGGCCGCCAGGTTTAATGTCGCCACAAGTCAGAGGAAAGAAGCTCGACTCGAACCTTCTCATCTTCGGTCTTTTTCTCTCTGCGCTGAACCGGCCGTCGTTACCGTGTCAGTCTTTTGCGCAATAAAAAAATGAAAAAGAATTGAAAAAAATGAAAAACGAGAGGTGAGCTCAGCTGAGCCGAGCTGAACGCCACAGAGACGAAGAGAGGAGAGGCAGCGAGGGCACCGTCACCGAGGCGGGCTGACGGCGGACAGACTGCGGCTGAAACCTGCCGGCAGCCTCGCTCTCATCCTGCCTGCCGCTGGTGTGAGGGCTCCATCTGCTGAACTCTGCAGGGTACGGATGCCCTGCGTGCGTGTGCATGTGTGTGTGCATGTGTGTGTGTGTGTGTGCGTGTGCATGTGTGTGTAACTAAGTACTGCTCTTAAGTACAATGCTGAAGCACTTGCACTTGTGTCATTGCATTTTGTTCTATACACTGTGATATATGCTTCTGCTGCACATTTCGTTTCAGTGAGAAATATTTTGCTTTTTGCACAACTGCCTTTGTTTTTTCATCTTAAGTGAAGGTTAAACTAGTGATTTCCAGCCATTTTGACTCGTGACTTAAAGAATACAACATATCAGACCCACCAAAGAGAGACATTTCCCTTCTAAACTTCTCAGATGGTTTTGTTTAAATAACTGACTGAGGCTCAAAGAGGTGAAATGATCCAGAAGTTCACAGAAAAAAAATCAAGATTAGAGATAAGCCCAAAAATTAATAAAGATTTGTGTATCAGAAGTTAGTTGTTTTATTCCTTTTCAGATTCTTCTGGTGACCCTTTGGAGGAGCCAGACTGACTGTATATAAAACAGTTTAAACCAGCTCCACCTCGACCAGCTACAACAGTAAAATGCTGCTCACACACTGATGCATCTGTATTAATAAAGTACTTTATTGTTCACCCACAGAGGTTGATTTTCTGCAAAACACTTTCACTTTTGGTACTTAAAGTAGTTATTTACTTTTATTTAAGTAGAATTTTTAAATGCAGGACTTCTTTAAACCTGAGGATCTGAGTACTTCTTCTTCCTCTGAAACTCAGCATTGTTACAAATTAGAACCCACTGTTGGTCATGCTTTAAACCGTGCGAAAATCATGTTTAAGACTTTCTGATGAATTTAGTTTTCTGTAGGTGTGTTATTGTTAAAGTGTATACTCATTACTGTCCCTGCAGGCTGAACTGGGGACTTTAAGTACTCACTAACATTGTTTTTTCACACTCCTCCATAGTGTGGGTGACTTGCAGACCCACACAGGCTTTCAGACCACAGGAAGGTTATTTAACAGGCTACAGCCAGGACGGATGTTAATGCCAGGCCTGGACACGGCCGTGCTGAACCAGTCGGCTGCATGCGGAACCAGTCTGCTTAAACACGACCTGTTATCATCTTTTTGTAACAAAGTGTAAAGGCGCAGCTTTAATTTCAAACTAATTTTAAGCTTCACACTGTATTGAAATAAAGTGCTACCATTTTAAAATCAAAGAAAACAAGACAATAAGGATACATTTTGAAATAAAATGGCCATCAGCAAGATCGTTTTAATTAATCACTCAAAACATATGTAACATCGGACTTTTAATAGACCTTTGTCTCAAAACAACTCCTCTGACCAGTTTTTACAAGCACAGGATTTTAATCAATTTTAAAATGTATCCTCAATCTATATTTATGGAAATACAGTTTGTTTGTTGATGGACATTACAGAAAAAAAGGTCCACATTTGTACTGTACAGAAAGACGGCAGTCCCCTGTTTGGAGCATGGAGAGAAATGCACGCTCCAGCATGAACAAGTAAAAAAGAAATCAGCACAATGAGTAATTGTTGTGAAGAAATAAAAATCTAAACTTAGCAATTTAGTTTTGCTATTTCTACAGTCGTTTTATTTAAAACGGTTTGACAAACACGACAAATTAAAGCTTCAAATAGAAAATTATTTTGTTGATCTTCTCTGTGCAGAAGCGTTCTGTAGAGCCCTGAAAACCTGTACGAGCATGTGGAAGGTCTTTTATATTGTCCAAGCTTAATTGGATTCTTAATATTCTGTACTCTATATGTAAATTTGACTGCATTGTATTTTTATTTTGGGATCTGAACACCTTATGAAGGGGAATTTTCACCTCCACAATAAAGTTTTATTCTCTCTGGGATGCACACAGCACATGCAACAAACTTACTCCTGATTTACACAGAGCTGCCCATTCTCACATGTCCTCACCCAAACTCAACTCTCACTGTCTCTCACTGTTTCCTCATCCTGCTCCTGGCCAAATCCATCTTCTGCCAAAAAAAAAAGGTCAACATCCTTGGATCCATGAAGATAAACCAATCTGGGACAAACCAACTAACAGACAGTGAGCTCAGCCAGTGTTTTTTTTCTTTCATGTGACCCAGGCTGGCCCTCGTCCTGTGAGGGAGTCAGTAGGTTTACCGTTGTTTAGTTAAATTATGTACCTAAGGGGGAAATTATAAGTTTAAAAAATTGCTATCAACAACACTCAGTGTAGTTTCAACAGCAGTATGTCTTTTCCCCATTGCTGTTGGCAGGACTTAACAGTCCATCCCCCAGTCATGGGGTTGACTGTGGCCTGAATAATTTGAGAAACGTTCAAGCAAATTGAATTTCATAGCTGATCTTCCATTTTCAACAGCTTGAGACAGAGCTTCCTCTATTTGCAGACGTAGAGAGTGCTTGGTAACAGTTCCTACTTAAGTTACATCTTCCAAGAAATTAGCTGATTTAAAACAGTTTATGTTAATACATATTGTGTAAATATAAGTTTACTCATTGTTTTGTGTTGGCCTTCACAAATAATTTCATGCCATTATCAACACATCATTATTCATATTAATCATATGAATCACCGCTGTAATGTTATGGCTCTAAACTCTAAAGTTGAATGCTGAAGTTTGATTAGGATGTATTTGTCACCATGCACATTTGGATGCAAATATTTAAAGTGGCTGATGGCTGATTATGAAAGAATTGACGACATTCTGATGCAAAAATGGGAAAGTTACACAGTGAGTCATTCAGAAATGTTTTCTTTGAAATTATAATTTTGCATAAAATGTATGTAATACAGTGAGGTTCCTTAGTGGTCACTCAGTTTTTTATTTTTATTTGGCACGAGCATTTGTGTTTCTGTTACAGTACCATGTCATCATCAGATGTCAATAGAGCTCTCCTTTCTTATCTTCCCCCCTCACACTTTTTCTACACTGTCTCTGCCGTCATAAGGGCAGTGCCTGCTGGATGGCGTGTGCATGTTTGGATCTGTGTGTGGGCGTGTGAGTTTAGTCATCTCTGTGTATCATTGACGGGATCATAGATAGAAATGGACAGCCGTTAGACCCTTCAGTAAAAACATCCACCTTACAGCACAATGAGAGTACGAGCGAGATGCCGTGGAAAAGCCATCCTCAAAATCTTGTCACCAGACACTCATAGAGACGTAGTTTTAAACAGAATCCCCAAGAGGGCTTTAAAAACTGAAAGCCAGAACAGTGAAGAAGGGAAAAGACACATATGGCATACATGGGTAGGACTCCAAGGTGGAGTTTTGGGCCAGTAGGGCTCACTCCTCTTCCAGTCACAGGAAGCCAGTAGGAATGAGAGGAATGCAGTCAGGCAATACGGTGATGGAGGGAGCAGCAGTTGCAGGGCAGATTGCCAGAAAGAATGAAAGAAAAGGAGGGAGTCAGGGAAAAGATAGGGAGAGTGAGAAGGCGATTAGAGACTGCAAAAGACTTGGGTGCAAATAAATAAAGATGCAGAATCGGGCGAAAAAAAGCCAACATTCGGGATGCCTCCAGAGCCGCGTCAACACGCTGACATACCAAAAAAAATGGCCAGCGGCGGCTTTTGTAGTTGCATGTGGTGCGAGAGTAATTGTTCTCTGTGATATTGACAGTTTGATGTGGATAATGTGCGTGATATTGGAGGAGTCACTGGCGGAAATGCCACAGTACATTAGTGTGACCCGCGGAATGTGTGGAGTTATCAGTCGAGCAGATTTCCTGGTAACGGATGGAGGCTGGGGGTCCGCAAACAAGAATTTGTTTTTTACTATCCAGGGGGTCATCCTACCCTACAGACACACACATACATGCAGAGACGTGCACCTACATGTGGACATGCACACAGATACACACAGCGCAGCCATACATACAGCCAGCTTTCTGTCTATTTTACTCTTTCTTTCTTTTGTGCTCTTGTCTTTCAGTTTGACAATTTAACTGCCCTTTTCTAACTACTATATGCAGAACACACCACCTAACGTCTCTACCTCGTTTCAGGTGAGGAAAACTCCACAGAAATCCTTTAAGAGGAGAAAAAAGGGGGAATTTTCAGGACGTGCAATAGAAGAGAGACACCTGTACCAGGACATGAAATAGGTGTTGTATATACAGAGTAGACAGAATTAGTAGTAGCAGTAATAGTAAAGTGGTACCATGTTACAGCGTTATAGATTCAAAGCTGCAGAATCAATATTTTGTATATTTAAAAAGGATCAAATACTATGTGGTATGTGAAAAGGTTCGCCCGTAGTGATGAACCCACAGAGAATAATCACCTGACTCACTGAGACGCGGATAGAGAGACAGAGATCTCTATCTCTTGATCTCTATCGCTAAAGAGCTCTTAAGCTTATCATTTTGGTTTTTACAGCAACTTGACTGTTTTGGTTCGGTCTCACCGCTCTCGTCAACCCTCTTTCAAGCAGCAGTAGGCAGCTTTTTCTTTTTTAACCCACTGTTTGCTACCTGCCTGGCACCAGCCAGCTGATGAGCACAGTGGAGCATTTAGCTGCTAAAGAGCCAGATCCCCTAGGAGTTGGATAAGACCAAAACATGTTTGCCACAACAACTTTATAAGGTGATAATATGTCAGTGTTGTGTTTACAGCTTTTTCCACCCTCCATTTAATGCGGCCTCAAATCAGTTAATGTGCAATGCAGAAAAAAGAAAAGAAATGCAACTAAGCATCTACTGATCATCGCCTTGGTGTTTACATGAAAGAAAAAAAGTTCCGTTACATACTGTATGTAAAACAGTGGTTTTTTCGTTTTCTTTTCGTTTTCCCACACTTGAACGGTATTTTAAAGACCATCGACATGCTCAGGTTGGCCCCACTAAGCTTTAGCTGGCAGCTGTGTGGTGACTTTGAACCGAGAAGGCGCTGGAGACCGCCTCAAGCCTTTCCATTCCCAACAGCAAAGCAAAGTCAACCCACAGAGAGGATAGATAGCACTCAGCGCTCACCTACTTTCTCTGGAAACTGACTGTGATGCTGGAAAGTGTTTCTTTATGACGCCTTCACACGTCTGTGTTCGCACGTGTTGAAAAAGGTCAAAATATAGAGTTCAAAGCAGTGTGTACCACTTTGAAAAAGTTTGTGACGTGCCTTTTAAAACACTATACATGTCAAACTGAACAAATCTGCAAGATGATCACCGGAGATGCTGCGAACTCAAAGCTCATTTTAACGTCGTTTATTCACAAACATTTCCAAACATCCTTGTGCCGCTTAACTCGTGGCTTGGACGACAGTGTTAACAGAGAGGATTGTGGATGAGGCAACTATTCTTCATTAACATTTACTTTACACGTCCTGCGAAAAGTGATTTCCATATTTGTACAGTCATTTCTAAAAACTATCTAGTTAAACCACTTCCTCCATGACAAAATCCTTCTAACAACTTTTTACATGGCTTGACATTACATTGACATTGCATGACACTTATCCACAAGAGGGTGGTACAAGGGGGGTGGTCCTCAAATACATGTTTGTTATCTAAACACAAACAACAGCCTATTCAGGTGCAAGGCATGGAAGTGAACTTACTATTGGCCACTGATGCACATCAGCCACTAAACTCAAGTTCCCTCTTCATCCTTTCACTTGACCTCAGTCGGCAGCCTCTGCTGTGATGAAGAACCCTCTTCAGACCAGAGCGGACTTAGTAAGAGGTGATCTGTTTCAGATCACCATATGTTTGTATTGTACAGCCAAGTTACTGTACTGTCCGTCAGCAACTTGGAAAATGTGATGGAGCAATTGAAAAAACTAAACATTTTGGTTATTGAAAACATAAGGTTTAGTTTGGACTGTACACAAGACAAATATGACTTCTTTAAGATATATCCCAAAAACGTACGTATTGCACACAAGACAAGTATCACGTCCTTGAGACTGAAACTCACGACATTATCACTCATCCTTCTGTGCTGTCAGTCAACAGCCACTCGGCCTGATTTAGACAACCGTGACGTGACTCACAGAGATGTAGTCAGATTCAGTGACCCTGAGAAAGGGAGAGTCCCCAAGGGGCCACTTCCAGCTGACTGTGATCTCATAACCTGCTGGCCCTCAACCTTTGCAAACCAAACAAACCCAGAGTTTTATTTATCACAAGGACAGGAACATGGGCCGTCAAGTTCATCGAGTTATTTCTACAGTTTGGCTGCTTAGACTGACTGCCCACTTTGCACAGGACATTTTCTTTGTTCTTAAACATGGCTTCAGTTTTCAGTATGTTCGCACTTTTGATAATCGATTAGTCTACCAATTATTTTCTTGATTAATCATTTGGTCTATAAAATGTCAACAGATGCCCATCACAAGTCCCTACAGGTCCTAAAGATTCTCTTTAAATGCCTTGTTTGAACGAGAAAATATTGACATTTGAAAGTTGCCTTTGGCTAATAACCTAATTCTAAAGGCTTTAGTTTAATAGAGCTAGATATCCAGATTCAGTTCATCACCACAGGGACAAATAAACCATGAATGTCATTATTATACCCCCATTATTTTCAGAGAGAACACAGAGGAGTTACAGTCTAATTTATAGCCCAACAAACCACGTAGACAAATCTCTAAAAATGGAGCAGCACGGGAGAGTAAAAATAGAGCTAAAGTTTAGTGTTTTGGGCGAGAGAGCAGGCTGAGGCCAGCATTTCATCTTATGCAGCAAGATTTATGCACAGTGCACAAAAACAAAGAAGGAGGGGGTGAAAAAATATAATCTAATAATAATGTTTTAAACATATGGCAGTGGTGATGTGATGTACAGGTCTGTCCAGATTTCTTTAGAATGATGTGTCCTGAGGCAAAAAATGTATGCGTGCACAAGCGAGATTTGACAACTCAAGCATGTCAACATTTTTACAATTTTTGCTCCAGGCTTGTAGTGTCCTTGCTTGAAATTATAGTCATTCAGTACAGAGGACAGCCGGTGTTGTGACAGCCACTTCATTAACTCTCAGTGTGTCCACCAAACCTCTTTCAAGCTCTTTTCCTGAACAAGTTCTCGCTCCCGCCTGTCTCTCTGTTTGTCTCCCTCAGCATTGCGGTGAGGGACTGTTGTTGTGAGTCTCCTCATTCTTTGCACTCTAACTCTTTTCGTGGACAGACTAGCTCTCCGGGGTGGGTGGGTCTGTTTCCAATTTTCTCCCCTTCCCCGTCCTGAGAAACGACACTTCCAAAACCAAACAAATAAAACCAAAAAAATGAGCTACAATTATTTTTTTTCTGCTGCTCACCACAGTGTTCCTCTTGCACATTTTACATGTCTACATGATTTTGAACCATTTGCAGTGATATCAGTGTATAGGGTCGCCACTAGAATCCAGATTAAACCCAAGCTTCTCACAGCTGAAGACAACCAAATCTGAGCATCTGCCAGTAATAACAGTCATGATGAACTAAAGCAACAACTGGACCAAGAATCTTTCATCTGGGCAAAACTGTGTCCACATCTGCAAAACTGCCAGAACAGCTAGAATCCTTTTCTAACTTCTCACTGAAAGACACGCTGTTTACACAGCTTTAGCACATTCTTCCTTCAGGCAGATATGTGCAAATGTGCAACATCCCCTACCGGTTTTTAGCGCTGACATCCAGTGAGAGGTCCCTCCGTGCTCCCGCAGCAGTCCAGTCAATCACAGAGGCAGCAGTCGCACAGGCTGGGAGGCTCGAGGGGAGAAGATAGATCCTGCTCTGACAGGGGAGTGGTGCTGCAGCGCTGGAGCCCGGCCGTGCACTGACAGAGTGAGTCACAGTCAACTGCTTGACACAGCGGGCTCCCTCTGACTTCTCTGTGTCTTGCACTTCCTCTCCTGTGAGCTTAACTATACGTCTCTCTCTCTCTCTCTCTCTCTCTATATCTCTGTCTCTCTCTCACTTAATCACTCCCCCCCATTCTTTTTTTTTTTTTTTTTTCAGAGAAGACACAGTTGCTCTGCCCTATCAGCCCCCTGTAACTTTTTGTCAGTGCTGCCCCTGCACCAGAAGCACCGGGGGGGTGGGGGGGGGGTTGTTGTGTGTATGTGTGTTGTCTGTGTGTTAGAGACACAGAGAGAGAGAGAGCGACGGGCTGTGTGTAGTTGCTTGAGTCTGACAGACAATGGCAGGAAGTGTTGCGTTAGGATGCACCGAGTACACAGGGCCGATGTGTTAAGACGCATATCACAGTGGCAGTGCACTGTGCTTCTTTAAGTGGGACCGCTGCGAGCAGAAATCTACAGGGCCAGTTTGTCGTTGGTGTGTCTCACTGGTGTCCTAGATTTGACACCGTAGCATCATTTACGCCGGTATAGAAACATGTAGCCAGAAAATGGCTCTAAAACAGCCTTTAAAAATGAAGACTAACCACTAAAGCAAACCAAAAACACAATTGAATCATTGTTTCTTACATAATCAACAACCTTAACTTCTGTCCTAAAATGTCTCTTTAAACTCCATGACCCAGTCAAGCTCTTACTTCTGTGTAAACACACAAATTGAGCATTCAGTGTGATTACTCACATAAAGCAACGTATTTCACTTCACCGGCAATTACATTTCAGCCTGAGTGAAATTAACGAGGGAGAAAACAGCCAGGATGTCGGTGATTTACGAGAGTACAATTCAACCGTGTTAGTATACTTACCTAATTATAGTAGTTTATTTAACTGTGATCTTATCTCTGCAAACATACTGATAACATACCTTAATCTCTCTGCAGTAGCAAACACACGTTCTAACTTCATGATATAAAAATGTACATATTTTCTAAGGTACACTCATTATGGGAAATGCACATTTCCCCGGAAATACGGGCGGAAAAGACGAGTTACAGCATGTGGTTTTCTCACAGATTTGTCACCACTGAGATCTGTGAGGAGCCGGAGATTCATTCATATAAAACTACAACATCAGAGAGCTCGAAAAGGCTGAACCTATGTTCAGAACGCAGCGTGGATGCAACATTACAATGTTCCAATCTATCCAACATATGTGGAGTTTGGCCGTAAAATTAATACCCGATTTTGTATTCTGGTCCAGCAGTGGATACACTAGCTTTTACAACTTATTTAGAGGGAGGAGGATTTCTCTGAACTACTATAAAGCCTTTAAGAATGTCGAATCTCATACATGACAAAGAACAGCAGTAAATCCTCATCCCGGAGCAGCTGACCAGTGAATTGTTTGGAAAAACCACAGACTTTTTATTCGATTATCAAAATAGTTGCTGATTGATTTTCTGTCCATCATTTCAACCCTACTCAAAATCCTAATCATCATGTTACATACATGTGAGCAACAGGGTGATAAAGTCATTTTGACATTGGATTTCACGTCAGTCAAAAACACCAGAGAACACAGCGACACGTCGGCCTTGTGCGACATGATCCACACAGTGTGGAGTGTTTGGTCGTAAAATGATTGCATGATTGTGAGTGTAAAAGGTTTGAAAGCTTTTACTTCTGCATGCTTACAGGAACCTAAAACCAGGGTTAAAATAAGGCATTAGTACATTTGCTTAATTTTTTTTTTGGCACATTTGCTCCAGAGGTATCCATAAGATCTATATATAATAAAATAATAGCTTTTTGCAGTTCTTCTAAAAGACGTTTAGATCTCTGCATGTAGGAGATCCCTAAATGTACAATGATCACTATCATTAGCATGTTTTATTCTGCCCTTATTGAATCAACACGTCTTTCATCTGACCTGCCACAAACCCTTCAGCAGACATAACAATGCCACAGACAGACATAACAAGCCAGTAGCAGACGGCGTACTGCAGCTAAGCCAACACACATTAGTCCAGCTAGGTTGAATTAACCTGAGTTGATTTTAGGGAGTGCATGCTCCGTTACTTTCTCTGTCCGTGGAGGAGAAATGCAGCTAAAAAAGGTCGCCAACCCTCCTGACCTCGACTGCTGTGTGGTCTGGCTCCTTCCACCACTGCTCTAGCTGCTATGGATTCGCTTTCTGGTTTAAATGTAACTTCATCCTTTGGGAAAACAGACTGACCAGAGGAAAATCATGTTTGGGGGTTATGACCCTTTGTGCTCGTGGCAAGTGAGAGGGATTCTGAGTTTGGCTCGCCCTGGTCTCACTTTCTCCTCAAACAAACTTTCCGAAGAGAGGAGGATTGCGATGTGCAAATTTCGAAAAATACATACAAAAGCAGAAAAACCAACAAATTGATGGTTGCTGTATATTTGTAAAAAACAAACTGCACTGGATGTATGTTCTGCCTCGTAAGAACGATACCAAAGTATGTCGTGAATTTAAAGAAATGCTATCGTCTCAACATTTTTAATTTCATTTCCAGAAATCTGACTTCCCAGAATTTCCACTTAGCCACTTTGAGTGCATGTGGGTTTTGATATGCATAAAAGAAACAATCTGCGTTAGATGAACCCGCTTTTCAAGCCCTGTGAACACAAATTCCTCACAATCTGGTGTAATCAATGGGAGTTGGGCTCTGATGAAACTGCGGTTGAGTTGATACAAATAGCAAACCTGTTCCTTTTGGAGCGCAGAGAGGAAAAGGAGACGCTGATAAGAAGCAGGTTAGGAGTCCTCGTGGAATACAATGGGTTCTGCGCGATCTGGAAACATGAGAACCACGCAGGCCGTTAAAAGTCCCTAAAGATCAGCGTGAGGAGGAGCAGTAGGAAAAGGGGGGCGCCTTTATCTTCCAGAGCAGTCGACACAGATCACAAGAAGAGGAAAATACTGGAAATGTCTTATCAGCATGTGAATGACTTTTTTCCCATTATGGGTTTACACTTATTTACTTTATGATTGCCCCACATGGCTTGTGGAAGAACATTTCTGCTATGCGAACAGTGTTTCAAAACTCCAAAAATTCTTTCCCTCATGTTTGCCTCAGTTCTGGGTATCATTTAAAATGTTTTCAATAGCAGTGCTTATGCAATACCTGAGTTTCTAAAACAATACTTTTTTCTGATTCCTTACTTATACACAAACCTTTTTTCATGTAACAACTGCCTTCAGTCTTAAATGTCCAAACCAAAGCAGGTGCGCAAGAACGTTGCCTAAAAAATGATTTAAATCAGGAGCTATCCGTCAAAAGAATACGTTACACAGTAACTAATTTCATGAAAAGACCAAATCAGCCTAAGGTTACAGATCACAGTGTAAAAGTCACCATGTCACCTGCCGATCGAGACAGAAGACAGTGAAATTAAGTACACTGTTCCTGTCAGCAGGGTAGATCTTTATTCATTGTTTTTGGAAAGGTGGAAGAAACATATATATCCTTCCAACCTCTCGGGGTAACCAGTATCACTGTTGCACGTGCTCCAGGCACAGTGTTTAACCTTGAAAATCGCAAACGATTAGATTAGAGTGTATGGCGCGTAGCCGCGTAGTTGCCGGACCATAGTCGGAGCTGGACGTTCACGGGATTTGTCGACAATACGAATAATTGTCCTTTAAGTAAACAAGATTGCACATTTTTATTTATATTTAAGACATTCGGTGTCAGCTCAGTCAATACTTTGGCACTTTTTCGATACACGGTTGAGGTTCAATGCCAAAGCGACAAACAAAACAACTAAACTACACCACTGCTGTCTCGACCTCAAAGGTTAGCAGCTCATGTGTGGGTTGTTATGACCTCTTGAAGAAATTCACTCGCAGACTGTGTCAAACGGGCTCAAACACATCCAAGAATTCTGGCTTGTTGTGCTTCTCAGCCTTTAATCAGCCCGAGCGGCGAGCCGGCCCGTCTCTCACAGGAAGGGGGAGTTTCCTGAAAAGGTCACGGTTGTTCCAGCAGACCAAACACTGGCTAATTGCTTTGTTGTTTGTCGGGCCGGGGCCTGTTTTTGTGTTGCACTTTTTCCTTTGTTTAGCATTCCCAAGTATATTACCTGAGCCTGTGGCCAAAAGATGATGGGGAGGATGGAGAGGGAAGTCGAAGGAGTGGGAGACAAAGGAGGGTGGGGTGGGGGGGTGGGGGGGGTTGAGCGCTGAAACTATGAAAGCAGCGGTCGCTCGGTGGATGCCGTGATTAGGCCGTGAAGGGGCCCCCCGTCTCTCTTCGTCTCTCAAGCTAAAAATAGCAGGGGTAGGAAGGTGCTTATGGGACTGGGGGGGGGGGGGGGGGGAGGACCGGCGGGGACAGGACGAGCAGGGACCGCAGTAATTGGTGGGAGACAAACAGCTGGGGGAGTGTGTGTGTGTGTGTGTGTGTGTGTGCGTGGGTGTGTGTGTGTGTGTGTTTGTGTATGTGAGGGGGCTCTACTGCATGCAGCTGTACTCTGTCTTTCAGGCTCTAGATCCCTCTCAAATAGTTACATTGCCTCTTATTCTCTCTCTCTCACACACACACACACACACACACACACACACACACACACACATACACACACAGCAGGAAGGAAAGTAATAGGTCCCTGACAGCCAGAGCCCTAAAGAATGAAAGAATGTGCAACATGAGGCAAGGGAACAGCTGTATAGAGGGGGGAAACAGGAGGGGAGGGGAGGGGGGGGGGGGCAGTTGATTCACAGAAGAGGGGCGAGGTAGAGCCAGAGAAGAGATGATGAAGAAAAGGGAGAAAAAAAAACACACTAAGAGTTACAGTATGTGGAGAGGGTGGACGTTTCTGGAAGTGGAATCAACAAATTTATCGGTTTATGTCAAACGTTGGTCTAAATCAACCCCAGAACGTCCCGGCCGGGACTGGGAGCCCAGCAGATGTTTTGCTCAGCTGTTGCAGAACCGATCCGCTGTTGGGTGGATGTGCCTCCGATTAAGTGGGCTCTCTGTAATGAAACAGCCTTGGGAACTTGAACGGCTGAGAGAGGCTGAATGAACAAGACCAACGCAAGGACGACAAACTGCAGATCCCTTGTGTGTGCGTGTGTGTGTGTGTGTGTGTGTGTGGGAGGAGGTGGGAGGTAGTGGAAATAACATGAAGTCACCCTGGCTAAGAGGGTACTGGTTATTCGGTTTTGGCTCTGTACTGCGTCTTCATATGTTAAAGCTGGACCATTGAAAAAAAAAAGCCCTTAAGTTCTTGTGTTCATTTGCTGCACTCATATCCATGTTAATGTACACCTCAACGACATTTATGAGCTGTTAACCACCTATTTGAGGTGAGATCTGGCCAAGATATGCATCTGTACGTTACGTTTCGGTGTTCTTTGTCACTGTCTGTATTTTTATGCTAGAAAGCATCTGCATGTGGTTTATTGTGCCACTCCCATTTTTCAGAAGAAAAGCTACATTTTTGTTCTGCGTACACCCAGTGAGGGGAGAGAAAATAGCATGAAAAAACAAAACAAAAAAAAAAAACAACACGGCAAAACCACAATCATGAGATACAGCCAGAAGACCACAGCGCCACACATGTACTGTGGATACAAACTTGCACAATCATGCATGCACACAACACAGAAGTGCATACGTCTTTCAGTCAGATTTAGAGATCATTCGACATGAAGTTTAATTTTCTCTGTCTGTGTATCTCCAGAAATTTTAATATACGCTATCCACACACACCTGGATCACATTTGCACACTTTGTTTAGACACTTTTTTTTTTACTTCTGAGGCTTCACTTCTTGTGAAATCCCCTCCTCATATTCTCTACTGAAAATACCACAGTCGCCTTGGTTGGAGATGACACTTATCGCAGCATCAGATGTGTGTTTGTTGGTGTGTATACGCGATCAAGGTAGGCAACATGTCACAGTGCACCTGTGTACTGCCGGAAATGCAGCTCCCCCCATCACCACAATACACACACACACACACACACACACACACACACACACACACACACACATACACAATGCATTGGCCACCTGTACTGTCTCTGTTTTCTGTAACCTTAATACTGAACACATTCCCACTGCAATTGTCACCATTGCATGTTGGTTTTCTTTTTCAGTCAAATTAAATATTAGACTGTAAACTTTTAAAAATCCAAAACTTTAATAGGCGGCCTTAAGGTGTTTTTATTTAAGGATGGGCTCAGAAAAATATCTTCTTGAAATAGTTTTTGTCAAGAAAATCAGGTGTTTTATCAGTTTGTCTTGGTGAAACTTGTATAAGTACAGAACATTAGAACAGAGTACAGTACAGATAGGCAAAAATATTGTAGACAAAAAAAATTTCAACAATGATTTTAGGTTAATATAAACCTCTTTTATGTCTTATAAAGACGCACATCATCAGTGAATACTATCTGAGAGTATTTCAATGGGAGTCGATCAGAGGTAGGGTTTAGTGTAGTGTGTAGTGACAGCATCGTGTGTTTATTTCCACTGCATGCAAATGGCCAAAGAAATCAGTTATCACACACAAAACTGTCACCCTAAATGAGACTCCAACATCTTCTCTTATTTTCCTTTTATCTTATAAAACCATTACCCTGCACGTGTGTTTAGGAAATTAGAAACTTTAGAAGACAGTGAAGGAAAGATCTAGTTAGATGATAAAGTTTGAGAGAATAACAGGGAGAAGAACTTTCTGCTTTGTGTTTTTGAAAAACAAAGAATGAACTGTCAATTCTGAAGTCTTTACACACAACATACAGTAAGGGGATTTTTTTGAAATATAGAAGGACCTATTTTGTGAATTTCTCTGCATTTTGCGTGCACCTGCAAGTCAGTTTTTCTCCCCTATATGGATTTCTCTATACAAAAATGACCCAATCAAATGTCGACCATAATACTGACGTTTAACAGCCAATATTTTTTCGTTGATGTGTCTGTGTAACATGTGTTTTCTGTCTGTCTCTATGTTGTATGTAGGCCATGGTGACCACAGTGCCGCAGTGCTGATGAGGAGGTCGACAGGTGTCCCCCTGCCTCCAGCTGTGATCAGAAGCACTCTCTGTGGTTTTTACTGAGAAAATGCCTTCGCTGCAGAGGCGTGAACACACAGCTTCAAACCAAAGAGCCATTCACTTTACACACACGTTCAAACTGTATTGCTGATCACACAATGTATTGTAGTGGCGTGCGTACATCAACATCCCATTACACTTACACTCACATGATACACAGCCACATTAACATCATTACATGTTTTACCTTAAGTGACCTGGTTTGCACGCCCAAAACCCATAAGCACAGATGCACTCGCCAAACTAGTAGCACACTTTAATATGAAACTCGTATTCTGGTTTATCCACAAACTTGTTCATCTGACATGTGGCACATCTTACGGCAAGGTTTTCTGTGCTCTGTACCTGTGTGTGTGTGTGTGTGTGTGTGTGTGTGTGTGTGTGTGTGTGTGTGTGATCTCAGTCAAGCCCGTCTCCGAGATGTTAAATGTTCAGGAAACCACAGAGACACTCGGCTCGAGCACTACGCAATGACATTTAAGATCATATTTACACACACACACACACACACAGGTAATGAGCACATACTAGTCAGGTGGCTACCTTTCTCCACGATGTTTAAACTTTTATATTTACTGCAGGACTATATACCCAGACAGAAGTACTTATGCTGTTACTATTGCAGGGAACAACGGGTATTTCTTGTAAGACAACTTATCAGCTTGAGACATTTACGTTATGGTGAGAACAGTGTTAAAATATGTGATAAATCAGTGTGTGAACCAGGAAGCTGGTGAACTTCGCTGCAATCTCAAAAGGTTCTTACTGACTTAAAAAGCTTGTTCTCAGTTTCACAATTCAGCACTGAAAACTTTCACTGCTTTTCTAAACATCAAATAGGTGCAAGACGTACTCTGGTTTTCAGACTAACTAACAACTCATCTTGGAACTACAGGGACTATTTTCAACATTGGGCTATGTGAACTGAAAGTAAACAACGAACAGCGGACGACAAGGCTGAGAGAGAAATACGAGGATTCTGTCATCCCATTTTCATCTCATGTTGTGAGAAGAATCAACCGAAACCTCTCAGTGTGCGACAGCTTACAAGCTTGCAAGGAGTTTGTTTTTCACTAATGTAGGATTTTACCTAAACTCAGAAATGTTAATCAGGTTGTTGATTTTTGTCGATCCTTTTTCTAACCATTATTTATCCATAAATGTTCTGCTTAGCATGTAGGATTTTTTTTCTTCATAGCAACGTCTTAAGCGCCTCACTCAAGGGCACACTGGCAGCAGTTTGTTAGTTTGTCAGATTTCCCCAGTTCTCTTGCAGAATGAAACCAGTGACCTGTCATTTGTGTGCAACTATGAAGTTTTAGGACTTGAGCTGAAAGATAAGTTGTACAACTGCCCCCCACCTCCCAGAAATATGTTATACTTTCAATCACACAGAACAAACTCATCTTTAAATTCATGCCTTTCATACGGTAAGATGTGCTGCTTGCTGGACTCCTGTCAGTCTGAATAACAGCAGAAACATTATTATTATATAACATACAAACGGTAGCTTTACATATAAAAGACTGAGAACAGTGAAGAAGGCAAGTAAAGAGTTAAAAATCCTAAAGCAGTAATAAAGTTCAACCAAATAGCTATTACGAGTGTGTGTTTTGGTTGATGTACGTTATGTGTGTGGGAACAGTTCATCAGTAATTTTGACTTATTCCCAGATATATATTTAACTTATAAATACCTCAATGAACGGAAACCACAATTTAAGTTTAATCCGTGTTTATGGAGCACACCTTAGAAATAAATCAGCATTTCTTCAAACTTTCCACCGAAACTCCATGTATAATGAAATCAGGGCCATTATAGAAACCACATGACAGAAGTGGCTGAAAAGTGAATAAACACAGTGGCATGCTGTGTGTGTGTGTGTGTGTGTGTGTGTACGTGTGTGTGTGTGTGTGTGTGTGTGTGTGTACGTGTGTGTGTGTGTGTGTGTGTGTGTGTACGTGTGTGTGTGTGTGTGGGGGGGGAGTATAAATATAGGGCACGGGAAAACACGGAGGAAATGTTTGGCTGTTAATGTGACTTCGCAGCCATTATTTTCCAAGGAGAACACTTCCTTAAACACACACACACACACACACAAACACACACACACACACTGCTCCTTCCAGCTCAGCCCTCTTCCTTTTGCCTGGAAAGTAAGAGGGGCACACGAACAACAGAAATTCCAAAAAAACAAGATGTTTTCCTTTCCTCTTTGTTTTTTTTTTTTTTTTCGTAGCGTAAGTAACACTTTTTCTTTCAAAACGTGTAAACTCTGATGTTCCTCCTCTTCCACATAAATCACTCAGCTTTGTCATAATAAACAATAAGATAAGTCATACTGCGGCCTCTGCACTGAGTCAATCCTTGCATGCCATGCTACTGTTAACGGGAAAGGAGTGACTTATGCCTACTGTGAGTGCTACATCTCAGAATCTCTCATAAAACGCAGGTTTATTGATGTTCGGTATGTATGTATTTTCTGTCTGTCTCCACCTTCAGCTCTGTGAGAGCAGAGAATGTTTTTTTGCCCCATGGAGGGCCTGAGAGTGGAGAAACATCCACGGGCCATGCATGCGTTCCTCACATTCTGAACCAAAACCACATGGTGGGCTAATGATATTTGGATGACTTGCATAAAGGGCATCCAACATCCAATCTAGATAAGTGGGCACAGAATCAACAGAAAAAAAGTGGAAAAGGGGTCTTCTCTCTTTCGCCCCGTAGGCTCACACGCACACATTCAATGCATAGCATGAGCTTCACATTACGGATCGTTTTTTTTTTGCTTTGTCTTCTCATGACTGGCTGTTTAGTTTGAAATAAAACTCTCTCTCTCTCTCTCTCTCTCTCTCTCTCTCTCTGTGTGTCTGTCTCACACACACTCGTGCAAGAGATATGCACACAGAAAACAACACGCCCTTGTTATTACTGGAAAGTCACAACTGACATCCCCCTGCAGGCGGCTATGTGCCAACCCAACAGATATACCCCAAGCTGGGGCGCAAAAATAAAACACTCCTTATTATGCCATGGGCATTCTTACAAAAACATGCAGTTACATTTCATACAGGGGCAGCGGTCTATCAGTGTGCACATGTGCTGCTAAGAGCTGCAGTATCGGTCTCTGATAATATGAGGGCACCACCCGTTAGTATTTATACCCCCACAGACAGAAATAAATGCCTTTGAGGACCACGTTATTGTGCTTGTACACTGGGGCCACTCTGCAGTGGTGTGGTGTGTGTGTGTGTGTGTGTGTGTGTGTGTGTGTGGACGTCTTTATCTGGTACCCATGGCTAGTCTCTGCCTCACCCAAAAGCCTAACGAAGTCACGTAGCACCATTCCAAGAAACTGTCCTGGTGCAACCCTGGGCACTGGGCACGCAGTTCGGGGCACTGAGGAGCACAAACTATATATTTTGAGATTTCCTCTGCGTGTACTTCAGAAAAAAACACATAAATCTAAGTATTTATTGAACAAGAACTTTAATTTAACTTTAATTGATCGTTTGGCCACTTGGGAGAGACAAAACATGCTGTCACTTTATAAAGTTGCTGTGGCAAACGGTCGCCTATTTACATATGTAAATGACACGCAGCAACATTAGCATTCATTTCGAGTTGTGTTTTGGTCCAGAGGTTCTGGGGAGTTTTTCCTCATCAGATTCAAGGGACAAAGGAACAGAGGGAGTCATGCACTGTACACATTGTAAAACCCCCTGAGGCAAATTGGGATTTTAGCCTGTATAAAATTTGTCTTGATTTGACTTCAATATTAGTCCAATATTCACTCTCTTTTTAGTTTCCAGCAACTCCTGGGGGAAATATCTGCCTCTTTAGCTGCTAAATGTTCCAGTAATTTCACCAGCTAGTTGCTGACTGTCTGCCTGCTGTTTGGTCCTGGCAGGTAGTGTACAGTGGGTTTTATATAAGATAAGAGCCTGATAAGAGCAATGAGAGGGAATCAAAACTGTAAAGTTAAGGGGCTGTAAGAACCAAAACAATGAGATGAAAGATACTAAAACAATCCGTAGAGCAGTCTGGGGCAATAATTCTTTGTGAGTTTTTCACTACGAACACATTACATTTAATTAGATTTCCTCAGCAATAATCCGGCAGTGGAAAGAAAACTGTGAAACTGGGTTTTAAGCAACTCACTGTATAAGAAAATCAGTGCCGTTTGATTGAAAAATTTGAATAACATGAATGCATTTTGTCCTGTTTCTTAATAGAACCTTTTCACCCGTGGACATCCTAAAATTGTATTGTCGCTGGTTCACCTTTTACACACCTGAAAGATGCATGAGACTGCTACTTCTCAGTGACGCTTATTATCTATGTACAGGGTGTACAGTTTCTCGTTGTTCTGTTGTGAGATAATGCAGCCATAAAGCCATCACCTAAGGGATGTTGCTGCAACCAGAGCCTCTCTTTTCCGTCATCTAACCTCGTGCACAGACGCAACGGCTCTGCAGACCGCACGGGCGCAACCTTATCAGCAGGCAAAAGAAGTGCCTCTGCTACGTACCAGGGCTGACAATTAACTGTCGCGCGGTGACTGGATTTCTCTGATAACCTTTTATTTGTTCCCCCTGCACAACACCACTCACGCAATCTTGCTCCATACATGACCAGCCGGAGAGATGTGAGCTGAGGTGAGCTCAAATCTCTTCCGACATGTTGTAGATATGTCAGATATATCTACATGCAAGTCTGCTGTGTGTGTTCACCAGCACTGTCGTGTCTCCCTACACACGCCACAGCTTTGTGGTGAAGTTGTCCAGTATAACCGAAATGATCTTAACTGTTTCTGGCTGACCTCAGAGTTTGTATCAGTGAGGTCATTAGGTCAATGAAGGCGTACAGGCACAATGAAATGAGAGACAGTGCCCTCTGGTGGCCAGATCGTGGCATGAAGATATTCAAAGTTTATCAAATACGATCAACGTGGAAAACTTAAAAGGAGAAAAATAAAAGAGAAAATTGTACCAATGAAGGTAAAAACAGAAAAAGAAGAGTGTCCATATAAGTTTGATGTGCACTGCAATATGACAACAAAAAAATATAACTAATGTTGCTCAGAAGAAGCAACAATAACATTTAGGGTCAATGCAGTACCAGAATATACTACATATATATTAACCTGAACCCCCTCCACTCCAGCACAGATCGTCATTCTGGCATTTCTGTATGTGTATGGAAATAATTAGCCAAAAAAAGAAATATCTTAAGAACCATGTTTGGGGGACTTAAAAGTTAAGGCATCAACCATGTAATTGCCCATCATCCCTCTACTTTTGGTTGTCAAATAAATGTATAAAACACCCCCCAAAATTATAAAAAACAACTACATGTTATTAGATTAATAGGCCATAGAACAAATACTGTATAAATGTTCATACTCAAAATTGAGAATTCTCATTCAACATAGATGCACCTTTCTGTAGTTTATTCAGTCATTTTTAATCGTGTAACACCTGCACTGCACTTTCATTAATGTGTTGCACCATCATTTGTACTTTTTTCCCCACTATTTTAATATGTATGTACATCTTATTTTACTATGCATATATAGTATATTTACACTATGTACACCAAGCATCTGGAAAATAACAATTTACTTTGGAACAAATTAAATTCTAGGTAAACTTATATTGTAAACATAATGATAACGTGTTTAGGTTTTAGTTTCTCCTGTTTCATCACTGTAAGGTGAAACATTTAGTGTTACCATGGCTCTACCCAGTCTGCTGCACAGACTTTAATCTGCATGCTACAGCACATTTTATCATAAATCCTCTATAACTGGTATTGTGGGTATATTTGGAAATGTTCTTGTGCAAACTGTGTTGAAGGATAGAAGTACTCACATCACGTAGATGTAAAGCTGTCAGAAAACACTTAATAATGACAACATTTCAACATTAATTTCTTATAACAATATATGGTAGTTTTTAAATAAATAAAAAAGACAATAAGCAGCATTTGATCAGAAATGTTCACAAAGTGCATTAAACTTGAAACATTACTGTATACATGTGACATATTTTAAAGATGAACAGCAAATATCTGAAAAACAAATCACACAGAGGCCAACTTCTATGTACAACTGTTTATTTTTGATTTGCAAAACATCTGACAAAAATAACATTACATAAACACCAATTTATAATAGAAAAAAGATCTTTGAAAAAAAATGAGACAAAAGATAAATTGCAATTACATTAAAATTTAAGTGACTTAACTTTTTTTGATAATTGGAGCCATATCATGCTGCACAGGCAGTTTATGGCTAGTAGATTCATCAGTATGCATGTGTTACAAACATAACATTAAGTGCTTTTGTTGGTTCAGGCATTTTAATTAAATGTGGCATGATTTGGGTTCACAATGCAGGGTGAGAATTCAATGCCAAATTCAAATTTACTCCTTATAAAGAGGTCAATACACAAGGCTGACAGAGTACTAAGTAAGAGGCCAATCTCATACTCTGACAACCTTCCTATTCAAATGAAGCTGGCTAACACCTGAAGCCAGCTTCATTACCACCCTATATCGAAGGGGTCATATTATGGCACACAGCTCGGGGTAGGTGTGACCATGGCGACAATGTGTCCTCAGTATTCACTGATCAATAAAAACTCTCTTATTTCATTCAGTGTTTACCTGAAGCAGTTTGACATGAATACAAAAAAACTTGGTTTTAATTCACCAAAGTGAGTAGTTGCTCTGTTAATATGATACTAGGATCTGAAAGGAATTTTGTTTGTTTTTTTCTTCCAATAAGCACCACTAAGTTGTGTATGTTTCATAAGACACAAAATTCCAATGAGGCTTTGTCGTGCCGTTTGGGGGCCGACATTCTGGACGTTGCCCGCATTATCTAGTGTCAATAACACACGACTTGGTGATGCTCGAGATAAAAGCAGCATTGCATGGATACTGAGGATTTCACTTCTCCTAATTCCCCTTGTTAGACCAAACATCGGCAGGGAATGATGAAGGTGCGGGAGCAGACTTTTAGGACAGGAAAGGTGAAGACACAGAGAGGGCACGGGGGGGAAATTACGGGGGAAGTGAGAGGGACAAGGTAAGGAAGGCGTACTACAGAGAAAAGACCATGCTAACAGTACCAAGCGGAGCGCAAACACACCTCTCGTTCCTTCTACTACCACAGAGTCTTTCAGGTTGTTCCTTCTTTACAGCTGCATTCACTCCACAAAGTTCTCCTCTTCTGTTTGCCCTCAAGAACTACGAAGATAAGGAAGATATCAGCAACATGGCAACAAGATGAACTGCATCTGTACCCAGATATCTGAGGGATAGAGCAAAAGGACGAAGATGCAGAGAAGGAAGTCTTTTTGGAGTGAATGCAGCCTTACCCTAGCCAGTCTGAGCGCCGTTGGTCAGAGTGCAGGCACTATATTAAAAACACTCCTGGTATTTTGTGCGTTAAAAAAAAAAATAGAGGCTATGCTAAGTCTGAGAAGAAAAAACTGTACAAAAAAACTAAAAACAAAACTATGAATGACTTCATTAGCTGGACTCTCCCAAATCTGTGAGATATCTCTGAGGTAATCATTGAAGTATGACTCATTAGACAGCAATAAATACCAACATGAATACAAATATTACAAAAGTAAAAACAGAGGCAAATGCTTAATGCTAAAGCAAAATCTGAGCTAAAAGAGGTAGGTTTTTTAGGTAGATTATGGTGTACATCCATTGTGGACACTCCTTTTTGTAAGAACTACATTAAGTTGATTCCATTACAATCCCTGTCCTAATGGGAAGAACAAAAAATAAAAACTAAAAGACTTGAAAGTCTTTCCATGGGAGATGGCCTACTGTTTTCTATGAATGGTATCATACATGTTTTGACAGACAGGATTTGTAATGGCAACAGTTATACAAAAAACTTCAAAAATGTCTACTAACATGATATCCTGTAAAGCTTGCTGGTGATAGTGTACCATAAGTTGTATATTGCAGGCATTGTTACTGTGTTATGTTGCCAATATTGAGGAAATCTCAACAAAGATGGGCCCATCTAATTTGTGACAGATTTCCATTGACGTATGATTTTCAAGTTCCAGTATTTTAACAACCACAATGCAGAGTTAAAAACTTACAGATTCTGAGCAGCCTACCATGGTAAAACCTAACAGGAAACCCTGGGGATGCATCATATTTCGATTTAACTGTATTTGCATGTTATGTACAGTATGTTGGGCGGGGAATTAAATGGGGAAAAAGGGTCCCAACAACATTTAATCACATATTTAGTCATAAAAGGGAAACAGGGTTCCCTTTCTTATGATAACAGTTAGAATTCCCCTGACACTAGGCGGTAGTAACTGTAAAATTCAAATAGCGGCTATATGACACATCCTCAAGGCTCTTCCTGTTCAGTTTTCAAATCCCCAAGAGCAACCCCTCTTTTACCCTGTTCTTGTGTGGAGGGAACTGTCTCCCCGTGGCACTTACATGTTCACCAAACCTCCCACTGTATTTAACATACACAAATCAACACTGCATCTCTATCTCAAAAACAAAATAGAACAAAATCAAATCCATATCTACACACAGAAGTATGTATTCAGAGAAAATCAACATGGAGACTTTTCAAAACTTCAAAAGCCAGTGTTCAGTAACCAAGCACATCATACCCCTCATCAATCTGACATACTACACGTATGAGTGGTACTGCCTAAAGACACTTGAGCCTCAGCTCCATGAAGTTCAATCACAGCAGGGAGATTTGTGGGACACTTGGAATTATATTATATATATATGTATATATAGTGTGTGTGTTTATATATATATCTATATATATATACACACACATATACATATACACTAAATAATCCCAATGATTTTCATGAAGAAAAAACAAACTTCTTATTCTTTTGTTACATCCAAAAACGATTTAACTCTCTGTGCTATGCAGATCGTCTACGTGTCCATCCCCGACTGTCAGCTTGCAGAGTGTCACAGTGACTGAAGAGGAGTTGGAATAAAACCACAGTGACGGAGAATGGACTTAAAAATCCTATGGTAGGTTTAAAAAAAAAACTCCTGTGATCTGAACAAATTAAAGCAACACCTGTCACAACCCCTCACAAAACAGTTGTGAGAACACGTCCAGCTCAACAACAAACATATGCTCTCTCTCTCTAAGATCACAGAGTAACCTTGGCCTGCTGAGATGAAGGAGGCTCTCGGTCTGACATAGGTGTGGTCAATCGCAGGAACCGTTTTAATCCCAATATAACCAGTTTGAGACTTTCGCATCATCACGGTCACAATTTCCTTTAAGTCAAGTTGCCTCTAGTGAAATCATCTGAATTTGACAGGAATTTGACATTTGACTTCTTTGGGGAACTGTCTTGATATAAAAGACATGTCGTCCCATATATTTTTACCATAATCCCACATGCACAAGCAAGCCATACATTACTGGCCTCTAAACCTAAGCATTTAAATTCTCTTGGCAGTTTGGTTTATAAGCCATTAGATGCTGTCTGATGAAGCATAAGCCAAAGATGACAGCAGAGAGAAGGCATATGAGTTCATGTCATATACAAGCTTATCTTCCAAAAGCCATGGATAAATAGCATATGAGTTTAGGAGATTATATAATGAGAATATCCATGGCTCTGGAGTCATCATTTCGATGTACTGTAATGTATCAGGTGTATAACTAGCTTGGTGATCTATATGGCTTATATTAGAGAGCAGCACGGTATGTTTAGCTTGTCCTCTTTCTGAAAATGAACCTTGGAAATTAGGCAAATACATCAACCCACCACTAAACAAATTATAATTTGTCAAATACACAAGCAATCCCTGTTTAAGCCAATCCTAACTCATTCTTACCAAAAAACATGATCAAAGTCAAAACAAAGAGCATAGTGTCTCAGAACGAAGTGATAATCAACAAAAAAACGAAAAAGGGTCAATATTGTATTTGCATATATATTTCTGAAAAAAATTGCCTTGAGAAATATCTATGTAGCCCTATGTACAGCGGCGGACATATTATATATATATACCTGGTATTTACACAATGCAGCCACTAGAGGGCTGCGCAGCATACATCATCAAACAGGAGGGCCTGGGTGTAGAGGTGCACACCACCGCCGCAACCAGGCCCTCAGACATTCTAGAAAATCCACTTCCCTGTCAGAAATGAAAGGGGTGTGATATCTGTGGAGGTCTGAAGCAGCTTCCCAAGCTCTCCGCCCACCGAGCTCACGGTTATACTGAGGAGGAACAATTCATGGAATTGTTTTTTAAAGGTGAACTGACGTAGAAAAACAAAAAGCATCCATTGAAATTACATCCATATCTATGCCAATTCCAAGTATGGTATGCAGCTATATATTAACAAGACAGGCCCCTTGCTTTGGCCCCGATTTACTATTCCAGTTAGATTTGGCATTTTAGCCCTTTAAAATCTGTGATAATATAGATACTGTAGATCAATACATAGGCTTGAGTAAAAGGTGGTATAACAGTGCTCAGGATACATGTGGTAGTAATTAACTATTTACAGGGAAACAATTAAACAAAAAAGAAGAAGAGTGAAAAACAATTTCAAAAGAGAGTAACAAGCCATAATGCAGGCTTGGTTTGATTGACAGTTAGCAGTGTAAAAGCAGCTAACACATTTAGTGGCTAATTCTCACCTCAAAACCAGGCACCCCAAAGTCCTATCAAAACCTCACAAAATTACAGACTACGTTTAATACTCTGCCGTAAACCTAAATTATGACATTTTCCTTCACAGGCTGTGAGGCTGGTCAGACAACCTGCTAGAATGTCAGGTGGCTGCATGCATGAAAGGAGCCACGGAGCAGCAAGGTCATGTCTTTAGGTACTGGAAGCTTTTTGAGAAAGTAGTTGACCATACCTTTGGTGAAAGATGAAAGGCATGTGTTTGATTTGTATACACAGTCATATACATACGCTGCCTTGGAGAGAAGCAGATAAAAAAATAAAATAAAATAAAAAAAACACATAATAAAGGATTTTTGAGACATGAAAATTCAAAGTAATGTGCAGGCACTGCTTTTGCAAACTGAAATGTCATCCGTACTGTATCTAAATTGTTCTGTGTAAAAGTTACTGTTTCACATAGGTGATGTACATATAAAACAACCCCAGTAAAACCAAGAGGTAGCTCAACTGAATAGCTAAATGAATAACTGAGTGTGTTTGGTGTGTTGGTGTGTAGGTCATGTACACACACAAAATGTCCAGGTATTTGAAGCAGCTGTTGGTTGATTTAAATACAGACAAAAACACTGTATATAGGCAGAAGTTGTATGTATAGTTTAATCTGTATTATATGAAGTTTCCTTGTTTACTGTGTCTCCTATCATCTGCTTGTTCTCCATACAACCTTGGCCTTTATGCCGAGATAGACTTAATTAGACGACGCACGCCCAGTGCATGCACGCACGCACACATACACACACACACGCTCCACTTTCTCTTTTCCTCTCGCTTCATACTCCACACCTCCATTTAGTCTATCCAGCACATCCTCAGCTCTCACCCTCCATTTTTTACCCCCAGGGCTCTTGACTCCAGCTTCCTCTCCACCACTGAGGTTCGGAGGCAGCCTCTAGGAGACTTCGCTGCCGAACACCTCCAACACCAGCGGGGTGAGCTGCATGCTGTGCTCCGGCTGGAAGGAGAGCGAGCGGTACTGTTTGGAGTGCTCCTCGTTGAGGCTGCGCAGGTCGGCCAGCTTCTGGATCATCTTGGCATAAAGCAGCCGTCCTCCTGGGTGGTGGAGCTGGATGTAGGCCTGCAGGGTCTCTGACAGTCGGTCTTGGAGGGCTTCGATCCGTGCGTGATCCTGCACACCTGGGCGGTCTGCAGGAGTGGAGAGGAGAGTCTTAAGATACTGATAATTGTTACACAAGCTCAAACGCAACAGAAAATTAACGGTTAAAAATGTAAACATCATTGAGAAATAATATTTATCCCGGAAAAGAATCCATAAATCCAAGTGTAAATTTACATAAAATTGCATGATCTTTATGTTAGTAATTCTACTGTTCTGGTCAGGTGTCTTGCTAATTTTAGATCATGGAAAGCACATCTATACATTGTTAATGAGGTGCTTCATACACACAAAGGAATGTAAATCTCCTCTTAGTTACACATGCTTGCTTGCATGTATAATATATGTGCTGTATGTTCTGCAAATGCATGCCCAAATCTGTGTTTAGAATAAGGCCAATGACTCACCGGAGACATGCAAACCCTTCAAGTAGTTTACACTTCCACCCCAATGTAATTTATGTTGAGTGACAGATGGCAACAATGATTCAAACGGTTTAACTTGATATTTTACCACAATAAAAGCTACAATGAACATATTCTCTATCGGACAGACGAGATCAGTCATAAACAATTCATGCCGACCTTCTATATGTTCCCTCCTACACAGTCAGACCATACGGTACCTGGAGAAAGCAAGCAGATGGCCATCAGCAGCACATGTTCCTCCTCTTGCAAGTTGAGCTTCTTCAAGCCCACTTGGAACTTCACCAGCGGCTCCAACAGCTCCAGAGTGTGGCCCGCTATAGAGGAGGCAACACATCATTACTGTCTGTGCAGCACATAGAACCAGCTCCATACTATATCACAGAAGGAACGCCCTCCAGGGAACGTTACCATCCCTCTTACGCATTAATATTTCATTTTGCCTGTTGGAATCATCTCTGGAGAGGATGTCTTTCTTGCATGCTGTGCGTCGTCAGGTTGTTTTTGCTAAGAACTAATGGCTGGGAATTTCTTTTAATCAACAAATTTGAATTCGGATCAGCGTATAAGCCATTTCTCAGGGGGGGGCTGTTTTTATGTAGATGTGTAAATGAGAAGCCATACAAATACTGATAAAAGGTTATCATGACTATACCTCCATTTCCTCATTTTGAGCACGAAAGAAATAATGCCTGTTATGTTATATGTTACCATAAAATGTTTTTTTCAGATGAATTTATCTTTGTAATTAATACATTCAATTTTAATTGCATAATAACTTATACTGCATACTGCATTTTATTCAGGCACTGGTGTACAATTGTTTGTATTAAGAGACTATTAAACACTGATGTATTTTAAAGATTTGCTTTAAGGTTAAAAGTTGGGTTTAAAAAAAGTTTTTCTGGAAAAATGTGTTTACTAAACACAATTGAGTATTAAAAAAGTAACACTTCTATCGGTATAGAAACTCAGATATTGTATTGGACATTTTTAAAAGATACACAGCAGTAACTATACTTGCCATGTTACATACAAATCTTATGAATGAACTGCCACCATGAAATAAGGGGCAGAATGAACTTGAAATCCCATGTGGAAGAGAGTTTAACGTTCTTTTCATTTTATTTGAACTAAAACTTGTATTCTATTGATTACTGTATGAGAAAACACATCTGTATTCCAGTCATGTTCATGTCAACTATTCAGTGATATTTTAAGAAGAGCACAACAGAGCTGCTTCTCCTGATCCAGACAGTGGTTGTTTTGTGTGGTGAGCAGGTCAGGAGTGACATTCTTTGGTTGATCCCAGAGAGAGGGGTCTTGTTTGAAAGGCAAATGAAAGCCATGCCCACAGGGGCTTCTGCGGATATGTAAGACTGGTTTTACAGAAAAACGTGCCTTAGCATCTTTTTCCTAAGGGTGTGTACTCAGGCTACTGCCAGTAACCGTATCTGTACTCCCACACGAATGATCCGGTCCTTAATGCCGGGTTGCTTCCCTCAAGCTCTGAGCAGAAGTGTTAATGTGTGACATGTGTGTCTTTTCTTTAGCTATCAGCTGAAGCTATGGATATACATAGTCCTAAACACCAGCTTGTCATCAGTCAAACTGTACACTTGGCAGCATTTAGACTGACCTTTGGTGACATCACTGATCTGGTACTTAAAGTCAGGCCCACCACAGCTCCAGGACATGTCTTCAAGGTTGAAGCTCTGATTTGAGCGCAGCATGATCACCTCAATGGCGCTGGACTTGAGCAGGGCAATCTGGTCCTCTGCAGTCAGCTCCCTGCAGGGAAAGACATCACCTACTTATTTAGTGAATCACAAATACTAAACTATTAAACTAATAGGCTTCAAATAACCTCAACCGTGTAGTGTTGAGCATGTTTAATTTTACAGGAAACCGATACAGCAACAGGTAAACAAGTAAAGATTCAAACCTGCCCATTCTGTGTGTTTATGTCTGGAATATGTCAGTTCGTCGATTGTATAATTCATTTCAAGTGATTTTGCATATCAATGCTTTACTCACTACAGTTCAAGGTCAGTCAAAGCTTATCAGATAAATGCTGTGCAGTGAGAAAAAAACAAACGTTACTTTCTGTTTGCTTCCTCCTGCTGTGATTGGTCCCTGTGTATGGAAAACTCATTTGATAAGCGTTAAGTCAAACTGATGCCATTTTAATCGTCATCCCTGTCACAGTAAAATCCGGCATCTAGGAATCTCAACTACTCAACTAGCAGGAGACATGGGCTGAAACCTGCAGATCTTTAGGGGAGGTCTGGTGTGTTTTTCAAGGCTTAGGCAACAGATCATAAGTGGACAAACATTCCAAAGGTAATCAGACCACGTCCATCACTCGCTGCCAGTGGGAACGACAACTTTCAGGAAATACAGGCCCCGACTCGTTTTAGCCTCGACTTTGAGGTGACCCCTGAGACACTGAGCGTTTGTCCCTGTCAACACACTGAGAGACAAACATGCTGAAAGGCAACAGTTGCCATGTATGGAAGGTGGGGAAGAAACGATGAAAAGGCCTTGTAATTTTGACGTTACAGTCGTGGATAATGTGCTTGCTCATGTCTTATATTATTTTATTATATTTATTCTATTCTATTTTAAAAGGTCAAGATATTGTATTCTCCTTCATATCTCTTTTTGGCTTTCCTGTAATAGGTATATCACGTGCTCCTGTCATCATCTGAGGTTAGGCGTTCATCTACTAACATACTTAACTGAACTTCACACTAACAACCGTGGCAAATGTATAACCTTGTCCAGTGAAGTAACAACACAACATAAAAGATTTTCCACAACGTGTGAGTTATCAGTAATATACAGTCTATCAGTAACCTATGGCCTTTAGACCACAGCCATCAACTGTGGCACAATATCGACTAAGCGGGCAGAAAAACAAGTAGATGTGCAAAGTCTTCAACATGCAATTTAGGTAAAGAGTCACTCAGAGACATGTAAATAAAAAATACATGAGGAGGAGTTCTGAAAATTCTGTCGGAAAACTTTTGTTTAAGCAAAGATTTTATTTTGTTTTATTTTTATTTTTTTTTAATTAAATACAATTAAAATAAGCAGGTTTATCCTATATCCAAACCGAAAATCAACAAAAATCAGATAAACAGAAAATCCTCTGCAAAGACTAAAATACAGAGACGCTCAAAAAATATGTTCCCCCTACTCTATCGCTATGTCACAGTGATTTGCAAAACAGGCATAACAAGACCACATTGGCAACATGTTATTATAATAAATCAATTATTTCCACTACTGAACATGTTTTCTTGCCTTCTTATATTGGTCATTGTGAATTTGGTAAGACAATCTCTTTTGTCAGCCTATAGGCCTAGGAGTCAAATTCTCCAGACAAGGCATGTTTTTTTCTGGCTAACATCAGTTGTTAACAACTAATGCAGAGTGACAGAGTCAAAAGTTTGATAGACATATAGAAATATGCTCTCTCTCCCCACACACACACACACACACACACACACACACACACACACACACACAAACACATACCTGAACCCAGGGATCATCTTTGCAAAGCCTATGACCTTCTGGATGCTATAGGAGACCAGGTCAGCCAGGTGGGGCAGCATGGAGAGGCTGGAGCCCTCCTCCTCGCTGGAGTCAGGGCTGCTGCCTTGCTCGTGGTACATCATCAGCAGGTTGTTGAAGTTCATTTTGGTGTCTACGGACTCTGCGGTGAGGAAGGTGAAGACAGCAGAGCAGAGAGGACGCAAGAAGGGAAAAGAGAGAGTCATACACAAAGCACCACAATGGCACACTACTCCTCCATGAATAGACGCACTCTAGAGAGGGCTTGTTGATGGGAAGGATCATCTGAAAACACAGAGTGTCAAGTCAGTAGGAGTGAGACGACAGCTTAGATGACAGATATGACAACATGTGAAGCATGCAGAGCTAGCTGGCGTTGTTTTGAGTCATTTGTCTCCACTGAGTGTTGGCGGTGGGCCACATGACCGTGTCTCTCGCTGTGCTGCACTCCATTAGTGGCGGATGCATTAATGAACTGATGTTTACTAGTAGGAGTCAGGTGTCTAGGGGGACAAGTTATTCACAGAATTTCAACTGGATTCTCGGTAAAGCAGGGCAACAGATTATATAAGCCAACATGCAAACAGCTGAACTGGAAAAGTAGCCCTTTTAAATATTAACCTTTTTTATATTTTTCTCAAAACATATTTAAATTTTCTACTGAAAGCTAAGTTATTTTGTTAGTCAGTTATAATTCTAATGAGCTGACACATCTTATGGTTCTTTGTTTCCTTGTTTATACATGTTTCTAGATGATTCCTACAAGCGGTTAACTGTGCACGACAAACTAGTTTAAAACTAGTTTGTTATTTACCTGGTGAGTGACTGAAGGAGTCAGAGGAGGCATCAGACAGAGAGTGGAGAGAGGCAGCTCTGCTGGCGCTACGCGTCACTGGGCCTTCGCGCACAGGAGGCTAGACAGGAGAAAAGGGCACATATAAAAACCCCAGAAAATAAAACCAAAATGATAAACCATTTGATGGAAATGGGGTGGGTAGTCTTGGAATATTTTACATTTTTGCTTTAAAAAATGTGTCTTCTTTTACAATCTTCATTAATATACATAGGACCAATTACTGTTTATAATTCTGAGTCTCATTCAAAAATACCAGATATGCAGTTTTGTTAAATATCTGCTTAAAACATAGGATAAAATTACAGGATTTGAGTATGGCCTTGAGTGTATTTTGTGGGGATGGAAATCCGTTATGGAATAACCACCAACATTACAGGTTAGATGTCTGAGAGGAAAGAGATGTTTGAGGGTAATTCATGTTTCTGAGGATAAATGGAGCACTGGGAGCTTTGTGTGTAAATGATACAAAACATGACTGTTGTTGACAGGTTATGGAGTAAAGCTGAAGCAGAAAAATAAAATCTGTTGTGAGAAACAACATTGAAATGCTGAAAATATGCTGGTTAATTCACCACAAGTAATGTTAATATTGTTATTTTGTGGGACTGTGGAAGTAAAAAAAACTGCAAGTATAACGCAGCATAACTGTAACATAGCTGGAACTGTTCCAACAAGCTTGAAGTGGAATAAATCTGACTGCCAAATGTTAATATCATGATGAGCTTTAATTGTATTAAGACACAAACCCTGAAGCGGCAGAAGTCAGAGTAGGAGTCGTCATATGTTTTGTGGTGCGCCTCCACCAGCGTGGCGATGACCTGACTCTGTTCATCAGTGAGCCGGGGTCGGCGCGCCTCCCTCTCTGCTTCGCGCTGTGCCTCCTCGTCCTTCCTCCTTTGAATCAGGTCCTTCTTTCTCTGCACTTCCTCATCTGTCAGAATGACTAAGGGTGCAAGTATAAAGAGGCAAAGAGGGAAAGTGTAAAAATTATATAAAACACACATACGAAAATTCAACAGAGAAAAAGTTGAAAAAACATGCATGCAGAATAGTTTTTACATAAGCAGAAACAGGTGGGGTAAATGAAGCGCAACAAGTTGGGAACAATGAGTTTAAGAATAAAAGAGAATAATAGAAGACAGGTATAACATCAAAATCTGTTAAAGGCATGCTGCTTTTATTGCTTTTCAGTATGTACTTCTGCTGTACATTGTGATGGGGGTGGGGGGGAGGTTGTTATTCTCTAGAGGAAGAGAATGGGAGGGGATAGGTCCATATGGAGACCCCTGTTGCACTGGACAACTGAATGCATTGTCTTTGTTCTGTTCGCTCCTTGTTGTTCTAGCCACTGAATTAGCTCACAGAGAGAGAGGGAAGGGAGAGAGAGAGAGAGAGAGAGAGAGAGAGAGAGAGAGAGAGAGAGAGAGAGAGAGAGAGAGAGAGAGAGAGAGAGCTGCGTCTCAACAACATGCTGCTGTTTTTGTAACAGCAATGGCACTGGCTCCTGTTCATGTACAGTAAATCACAGTGTCTGTGCCACCACTCTTGTGGTATTCCCAGAAACACTTCGGGGGAAAAGAACATTCAGCTGAAAGTGAGAAGCTTTGCTTAAAAGAGGCCTGAGGACAATATCCGGATATCAGGAGAAAACAAGAGAAAAATGTAGGCTACCTGCTATTTACAGACCATGAAAATAAACAAGACTGTGTGGAAAGAAGAGGCCTCGCTAGATTGTACATAACAGCAGGTGTTTAAACTTCAGATGGAGTATACGTACTGTATACAATGTGGGGAGGCTCCGCTTGTTCAAATAGAACATGTAAACACTCTAATGGGGGCAGAGACCCAGAGATACTTGACCCCAGTCCAAATATTACATAACATATACAAGAGGGACATTAGGCCCCCAAAACTGCAAATAGAAGTTGTGTAAATTTTACTATCTATCCAAGTTATAATAATGTCTAATTTCTCAATGTGGGAAGGTGTTCTTGGATGAGTCCAGGACATAGTTTTTGTCCATGTTCAACAGTGTTGGGTAACCACAAGAACTGTCGTCACAAAAACCTTTTCAGCAAAGTTCTCCTAGCAATTTATACAAATTAATATAATAATTTATTGTAAACTTGGATCCACCTACAAAACCTAATTAACTCCACTATTCAAATACATGCGGTAATAGAAAATAACAACAACAACTTTATTTATATAATACCTTTAAAAACAGAGTTTATGAAGGGGTTTGACAGAAAAAGCAAAATCAGAATACTAGGCAATATAACAACAGAAAGCCAACAGGAGACAAAATTAAAGTAAAGTTAAGACAAATTTAAAAAAGGAGACAAAAAATGCAAAAGTAAAGAAGACAGAAGAAAGATGAAGGATAAAAATGGTAAGAGATAAAAGATAACATTAAACATAAAAAATGTAAATAAAAATAAATAAAAATAACAAAAGCAACAAAAGTAATAGAACCACACAGATTAAGGGTGGAGCAAGACAAATGGGTCACCTGTCATACTTACACTCTTTCATCATGCCAATGTCCACACAGCGTTTGAGCCGGCATGCCTGGCAGTGGCGCCTGTTGTCCTTGGTGATGGTGCAACTGCCGTTAAAGGGACACGTGAAGGCAGCCTTGCGCTTCATACTGCGCCTAAATAAATTGTAAACATTTTACAGTCTGCTAAAATACCAAACATCAGTTTATAAAAACACAAAAGTACAATTCAAAGAAGTCACTGATGTTTTTAAGAATTTTGTTAAGGCTCTTTGTGTGTGTCTAAATGTGTTTGTAACTGTGTTGATAATAAAGCTCTGTGAAATTAATATGAATTTAACAAATATAGCACTATGGTACCTTTGAAAGTGTCTCACACAAATAATAATCATGGCAGAACTGGATAAATATTTTTGGCCTTCAAGCCTGAAAAAGCATAAATATGGATGAGTTCCAAGGAATCCAGGGGTAAAAGATGAGTATTGCCAAATGGTGACGCACAGCATGATGATTTAATCAGTGATGGACATGTATGTATGAACAATTATACACAGATGTGAGCAAAAGAAACACACCGATAAGCATGCTTGTTGAGAGTTCAAACAAGGGCCAGCTGAGAGACGAGGAAGGAGATTATCAAACATCCGTCTTTTTCATCCTCTCCCTTTAAATATCAACAGTGCCAAGAGGAACAGACGCAAGCCGGCGGATACATCAAACACACACACACACACACACACACACACACACACACACAAGCTCACAAAATCGTGGATTGCTGTAGTTTTGTCTTTAGTTAAATTGGAAACTTGTGTGTATCAACGAGCAGACAGCAGCCAAAGCATTAAATATAGGACTGAGCTCATTTGTATTCACTACCTGCTGCTGGGCATTAGTGTGAACTCGAATGTTGTCAGTGGTTTTGTGCGTGTTCTTATGTAACGGTGGGTGGTAATTACATTTTATGTGCGTACGAGTGTGTGGGTGGCCATTATACATGCAGGTTCAGACTTTTGTTTGTATGCTCATATGCACATGTGTCAATAACCTGGTCAATATGTATCTTTTTGTTTTGATATGAGCTATTAGTTGGCTACATGAGGCCTACTTAGCACGCGTAAACATTAGGTATGTCAACTTGTGTCTTATATGCATTTATGTACCTGAAAAAACCCTTGCAGCCTTCACAGGTCATGGCGTTGAAGTGGAAGCCAGTGGCTTTGTCCCCACACACGCCACAGATCCGTGGCACGTTCCTATCGAACTCATCTGGGGCCAGAGTGGACGTGCTCACAACCGTGGACTCCATCACTAAACAGAGAGACGGCAAATGGAGAAAGAAAAATCAGATGAAATCAGTTCCCGATTATACAAAGCGTTCACTTGCTCAATAACTTTGCAACCAATCAGCATGAAACAAGAAAAAAAGAGAAAAAGCGTGATGCCCAACATCTGAAGTAAATTTAATAATATTTTTTTGAAGTTCTAATCTGTTCAGTGTTGCACTTCACAATATATGGGAGAACAAAATCATTGGTCATTTGAAATGACGGTGATTTAATCATTCCATCATTACATTTTTGAGTATGTGATATTTTTCAACTCTCATCTGTTTTACAAAGTTGCTCTAAAAAAAACCTACACCAAGTGTGACACATGCCAACCAAACAATGTCCCTTCCTTCCTTTCTTGTCCTGTCCTGTCCCTTCAAATTCAAGTGCCCAAACTACCCTTTGGAGGTGAACTCAACTCCAGTGTTTCTGTCCTGGGGCGAGGAACAGGAGCCATATGAATCAAGTGGAAAAACCCTTGTTCCACTCCAAAATGCAGGATCTGGGTTACATTTTGATTACATAGTGCTGCGAGTATCTATTTCACTCAACGGCCTTGTGAGAGGGAGAAAAAAAAAAGGCATGTCACCGCAAGGCTAGCATCCTCATAAACAAACAATCACTGTCCTTTTCACAAAGCTCCTTTCTTATTCTTCTCTTTGCTTCCTATGCAGAGTGAAAGCGAAGCAAATGATGGAAGGAGATGGAAGGCAGAGGGAGGGGAGGGAAACAAAACCTCAACAAACCTCAACAAACTCACAAATCAACAGCCAATAAGGACCAGCTGAATAATTTAAAATGTTTTGACAGATCCCTCCATCACTCATGTCTAATTAAAAAAACACTGGTACTACTAAAAGTCTCACATACTCCTGTAAATGCAACAACTGTATTCTCATTTCTTTTTCTTTTTACTACAACAGTGAAAATGAACAGTGTTGCTTTAAACCAAAATCTGTTCCTGGACAATTCTATTAACAGGACAAGTAGTCCTTATTAAAACAAAGGGTCCAAAGAAGGAAGGAAACAGAGGATCTAGTCATTTACTGCTGCAGGCATCATGGACAGCAGTAACTCAAGCTTTTACTGTATGTTGACATCTTGTATCACCACACTGCATGCTTCAACCAGGACCATATGATATAACGACTGTTGCGGTAGAGTGAAACCATAAATGTGCACATGAATGGAACCAGCAGCAACTGACAGCAAATGTTTGTGGAGGGAATACAGCAGACAGGTCGAACTGAACCCTGATAAACAACAGACCACAGACTCAAAGCAGAGCAGACATTTCTCACATTATACAGAAGATGATACCCACCCTCTCACACATACTTTGTGCAAAGTTGAAGCACACATGTTCAGTCAAAGGCCCTTCACAATGACATACCAGTTCTAAGTAAGCTGCACTAATCATTGTTCATGTTAAACAAAGTTCATGCCTTCATGACAGTGTTACAATAGGGTTTATCCATGGACATATTGATATATGGCTTAGAGGCTATTTACTATACAATAACACCTGGCATTCAGGTGATGTAACATAAATGGGCACAGGATTTCCATTTCAAGCACCCAAGACTCTGAGACTATTTGGAGTTTGTATGAAAGCACCAAACATGAACTGAGACACACTTGAACAGGATGTTTCCGAACAGTCCCACACAAATTCTGTTATTGGAGTTTACCAAACGTCCTGAGCAGAAGTGGTCCTTTATTAAAACTGATGACTGACGTGACTGCCAATTTGTCTGTCAACGGTGAGTTTTCAGATTGAGCCAGGACATTATGGAGCCTGGAGCGAGGGTATCAAACCCCCTTGTACTGTTGCAACCTGTGCTCCCAACTTTATCTGGGATGTTTGTTAAAAATCATTATTTGGTAGCTTTGTATTGAGAGTAGCTGTACAAGCTGGCTACAAGGAAATATGGTCAGGTAAAGTGGGATCTCCTCAGGAAAAGAAAGTCTGGTGGGTGCCAGTCACTCTCGTTCTGAGTATTAAAACAAGACCAGCGTCTATGGCTGGTTTAAATGTATAATTTCTCCTTTTGGCAGGTCTCACATAATAGCTACAAAACCTTATTTGCTATCATGTAATGTAATATTACACAAAACTGACCAATATGAATGGCACAGCCCTTTGTAAAACATAAAATCTGTTCTACTGCATGAATTCAAACTAATCCCAGCAGGCATTCACACTAATCACTCACTGTGAACCAATAGGAGAAACCCCCATTTGCTTTACTATATCATCAACTCATCAGTGAAGTCAGTCCTCTGTGATTGCATTCAGCCTTGACAGGCCATTACACTAAACGCACACTAGTATTGAGAGCGTGCTAAATAATGCATCAGGTTATTAGATCAGATCTGTACTCATTCCAGTCTCAGGCACGCAAAGCCAGGAACAGGTTTTGAGCTTTAGGCTTCTACTGAATGTCTCACTCTTGAGTGATATACATATTGTGTGTACGGCGTTTGGCAGCATCAATCAAATCTACCATAGCAGCAATAATGTGACATTTTATTCATGTCTCATGTGTTACACTGGCATAAAGCCTAAGGGTAAAACTGTGATTTCTGTTAAGCTTACAGGGTTGAGTCCTGCTCTATGATAGGGAACCAAGTAAGACTTTTCACCGGACAGCTGGCTAATAAAGAAAATATATATAATTACAACATTTGAAAATAAGCATCTAAAACTAGGGTGCTTGTAGATTGTAACCATTTTACCAATTAGAGGGTCACTTCTATGTGTTTTGAATAGTGCATTGCAGCAGGAGGGACATTATGCATCGTTACGGACTGTATTAGTTTAACATGTTGGAGGCCAGCATTTTTTGGAGCCAACAATTGTTGAACTCCAACCTGTTGGAACTAAAAACTAAAAAAGGTGGTCAACAGATTTGTTGTTTTTTTTGGTTGAAATAGGATGTTAAGAACACACTGAGCATACAGAGAGAAATGGTCTCTGCTGCAGAAAGGGGGTTGGTTGAGACGCTTCTATGGATGTTTTATTATTCTGGGTCATCTGATTTACTTTTTCCACATTTTCTCCTCCAAACCAAACGTTTCAACCAACTGCAACGTGTTAAACATTTATTATTAGGATGTGTCTTCTGTTTATTACATTCCAGTCAAGCCAACATGTAAACCAAAGCAAGAAACTTCCACCGGCTTTGGTAAGTTAACTAAACAAGTAAGATGACCTGTAATAAAATAAATTATAGCAATCAAATAATTGTTTTAAAATACCTACTCTGAAATATGGTAACCACAAAATAAAAGTATTTCACAACCTGAAGAAAGCATGAGAAAAAACCTAAATGCTGGAAATAAGATTGTTGTATTTTAAAAAAGGTGCCTTATAATGGATTTAGAGTCTAATTTATTTTCAGTTGTTTGACATAAAACAGGATTTTGGGCTGGGACTTTACATGGGAAAAGAATGAACCTGATTAATAGTAAACCAACTGAAACTTTAGCCTAAGCTAATCAGGGGGACTAAAAATGGATCATGTTTTAAATAAAAAAAATTAAATAGTTGCTAGTTGCTTTAACATTATATTTAATAAATTGTTTTTTACCTTTTTTTGTGAATTTTTGTTTGTCTGCTATAGTAGTCCCTGCTATTGAGGAAGGCAGCATTTATTCACACAACAAACACTGGCTTTTACTGGTAACCATATTGGGATGGGAATTTCCTGTAATGTTATTAATGTTTAAACAATAGGGCCAACTTTCCAACTTCTCATAAAAAAGTGAGATGTAAAGACAGACAGAGAGCGAGACAGAAAGAGAGTGTGAGAGTGGGTTCTTACGTAGGAAAACAAAACTTAACTATAATTATTTCAATGTGATTATGCACTAAAAACACTACATTTAATTGGATTGGAAAAATAAGAATAATAAATTGGAAATGGTCATCTAGTCATTATTTAAAACTCCCATTCTACCACATTTCCTTTCCAACATCTAATCAAACATGACGTGTCTGCACAACAGTTATTTACAAAGAACAATACGATTACCCTGTTGTTTTCTTGCAAGTGCAAAATTGCATCTCAAACAAAGCAGTCTTTTTTAAATCTTTTATCTGTCTAATGTGGTATGTTTGCACATTCTTTAGAGCCAGTGGAAATTCAAAGAAGAATATCCTATCCCATCCTCAGATTTTAACATCTTCATTACAGATATATTAATACCATTACATGTACATTCATTTTTCTTTTTATTGAGAATCCGCTTGTGTTTTACTTCCATTAAAAGTCCAAGGCAATGTGTGGTTACATATTATGTACATGTGTGATGTATATCATGAATGCAATCTTTTTTTTAACTTGAACAGGGACTGAAACATTAGGAGTTGCTATTGATTGTGACATATAGCTGTGTCAACACTATAATGGATAAGGACGATAAAACATGGACAATAACAGTCAGCGAATGACCGTGAAAGTGGCACATATTCCCTGTGAAGGGGAGAGCTACTGAGCTAGTTAAGGTAGCTCATCTCAGCCACATGACTAGTATGAGTAGGACTAAGCTTACACCCCCTGAAGGAGACAAATCTCTGGAAAATGAACAACTTCTACCCGAGTGTTATGCCTGCTACATTTGTTTTTGTGAAATACTCAGAATTTGTTACATTTTTTCATGTGTCTTTATTGAACGTGACCTCTCTCTCCTGCAAACGGTAACAGTGTACATTAGTGATTTCCTAGATTTGTACTTTGTTGAACCACTACATACTTTGTAGTGACTACAAAAATGCAGATTTAATGCGACTGTTTTGCAGCAGTCCCATGTCTCACCGTGTTATTGAGTATGTCACATGGTAGGCGTGTTTTTCTCTCAGCTTATGTGTCCATTACACCTCACTACACACATAGTTCGGATTAATTCTCATCTATTGCCCTCTGAATGGCCGTTTGCAGTCAGAGAGAGAGGAAGTGCCAGCCCACGGGAGAGCGCAGTTACAGTAGTGTAGGAGGAGCGAGGGATGCATGAGAGAAGCAGGACAGGGAGGAGTGGGCTGGAGGGGACGCTGGAGAGATGGAGTAAAAACAGATAGGGCTATATACATGGATACAGTGCATAGGGGAGGGGTGACCTCTTTGTCACAGTGACTTTCTGTGTCACAATGCATACCCTGCTGGCTGTTGCGGATGTGAGAGAGGAATAGTATGAGGAGCGGCCACACAGCAGTGGCCCAGAGAGAAGCAATCAACACAAACAGCCGGTGATTTAGAGTTTTTTGTGATTTAAAAAGATGGCTAAAAATACACAGTCAGAAGCCACTTCAATTACTGGCTAAATATAAATAAATGTCTCATCTTTGACAGCTTCTGGTCTTAAGAAGTATCAGAGGGAAAAGCAATTTGCTATTCATGTTGGATTCACATTTATAGTGTGATTTATTTCTGTGGGTGTTGCTTCACTCCCATTTCTAAAATCAAGGAGCTGATTTTGGTGTTATGTATTGTGTTTGTGTGTAATTGTGATAATAAAGAAATGTGTTGGCTGGCCAACTAAATTGTATCTTTAAGAAAGACTGGTATTCATATATTTAATCTTACTGCAAGTCTCTTTTAGCCTTTAACACTTGTAGGTTCAAGGCACAGGACGGATCAAATAACACCACATGTGACACCGACCACACCCCCCTGCTCACCCAATGAGAAATAACACTAAAGACACGGACAGTTTTTCTGTTTTGGGGAATTTATAAGGGAAGTTGGACAAAATCCAACAATGCAGTAACTAGGGCTGCAAATAATTATTTTTGGAATTGATTAAACTGATGATTACTTCCTCGGTTGAACTTTAAAATGGCAGAAAAAAAGGACAAATTGTTTCCTATTTCCTGAGGACCAAATACCTTGTTTTGTCTGACAGACAGTCCAAAACCCAAAGATATTCAATTAAAAAGGGACATAAAACAGAAAAAAAGCAACAAATCACAAATGAGTGAGGAGCTGGAGCTTGGAATGGATGTTTGGCATATTTAATTTAACAGATTATTCAATACTCAAAATAGTTGCAGATTCATTTTTTGTCTGGTAACTAACTGATTAATCAACTGATAATTTAAGCTCTAGCAAAAGTATTGACAATATGACAATATTGTACAGATAAAAGTTGAGAAAAGAATTGATCATGCAGTGTCAAATACACACCTTTCTCTCTGCAACTGAATAACCCTTCCACGAGAAATTACTGATGGACTGAACTGAGAAAGCAACTGATAAAAAGAAGGAAAAGCAATGTTTGCTGGGAGCCTGGAGTTTGGGAGTCTGAATGACACAGCAGCAGTGGCCGATGAGCAAGAGATGAGGCCTGCTGTAATTATGCACAGTACCGCAAACTGACTCTAGCTTGTCATTTTAACTGGGTGGTGAAAGCTGCAAAATAAAGACATTACCCCAATTTTGGTGGTGTAGCTGGAGGAGAGGCTAGGGAGTTTCCCCTGCTTTTTACCCAACAAACTAGTCGAGGGAGAACAAGTGCTACTTAGCATGCAGTGGTGCAGTGACTCATCTTTTCCTCCTTTGATTTATTCACATCATGGCAGAAATGACACGCATGTGTCTTTATAATCCAGGGACTGACATGAGAACTGGCCCCAGGTTGGATTTAAAGACATTACACTGTCTGCAGAAGCATTAGTGCTCAACAGTTGATCAATCATCAATTCTTAAGATAAATGGTCTAGCGCTCTTGGTGGTCTGGACGGCATTAAGATCAACATGTCTGAAAAAGCACTCATCTTGTCATATAACAGAATATCTTTAATTACGTGCGCCTAACCTACACTACATAAAAAAGACTAGTGATTAAAGATTTATTAATGAGCACCTGGCACAATTTTAACTCTGTGGAGCTGAAGGAATATCCCAGCAAAGTTTGCATAATATCCTCAGAAAATGACACAACCCGTGTCAGATTTATCAGTGTAAAATGTTTGCACCATCTGCATCCCAGTGTCCCAAATGGAAACCTCTAACTTGCACTTTCTAATTAGTTGACACTAGATGTCAATCAATGCGAAATTAAGTCTCGACTACAGATGGTGTGAACCTGAGGCACAGAGAGCAGAGACTTGTTAGGTGCTAATATGAAAAATAGTATCACTTCATGTCAATGATGTTGCTTAGAATATAGTAATAATATAGATATAGATACAGTCATGAATCCTTGCGTTTCTGCTGCAGTTACTGTATCTACAGTGAGTTTGAGCTGCTGTGAGATATTCATACAGGGATATGTGCCAAGGTGGACCATGGCAGCAGTCCAATACCACTCATAAGGTAGCTTATTTCCTTCTGTTCTACTCGCCATTTAATTTCCAGTTGCACCATTGTCTAAGTATGAGATTACCAAACAGGAAAGTGGCCATTGGTTTTCCTTGTCAGGTGCCCTTTTACTTACAAAAAAGACATAAGTGAGACCTCAGCTGTGAAAAAGATTTGGACCGCAGCCCAGATGTTAGATTAACTTTCATCAAAGTCAATATTAAGTGATTATAAAACCCACCCTCCACCAACGCCCACCAACTAACAAATTAAGTGGTGCCATTAGTGCCTGTGCGCTGAAATGAAATGTGATGGAGGACAGGAGCAAGATATAACAAAGTGGGTAAAGAGGAGGATCCAGACAGCATTTCAAGGAGGGATCATTTTAACTGCACACAGACGTGCAGAAGAGAGAGGGGAAAGCGGGAAATAAAAAACCTCTGGCATCACGTCCCAAGAATGTCAGCAATGAGCTTACAGACCACATCCCAACACATAAGAGTCAGAGTCAGAATCACATCCAGACCTATAACAGCACTGGAAGAAAGAGAGGGATTGCTGTGGAACGCCTGAGTGGGAGAAGGAGGCCCTCTGACAGTCCAATGAGCATCCTCCGTCAACATCACATGACGCAATCCCACAAATGGTTCAGAAATTGTTCCATGCTGCCAAAAGTTTCTCTTAAAGGGAAAAAAGAGAGTGAGAGAGTGGGAGAAAGATTTAAAGGAGGAAAGAGAGAGAGAGAGTGAAAGGGAGAAAGACAGGGAGAAGTTCTGGAGAGGGTTGGAGGGAGAAGGGAGAAAACATAAGGCGATGTGTTTTACTGCATACCTCGGGTTGGGTCACTACGAGTACAGAAGAGACATAAAACAAATCAGATCTGGAATGACCCGGGCTGCAGAGAGAGCTGGGCTACAACTGAAATACATGGGTTTGTGATTCACACATAGAAGTACATATAGGGCCACAATGATGGCAGAAGTGAGGGTGAAAGGGGGACATTTAGAGGATGAGGAAGGTGGGGGAAAACAAGTACCATTATAAGAAAACATGATCTGGGATTCGTGACAGAAGAAGTTTAATTCAAATCTGGTTGGCGTTTAGAAATTTCCTTGGAAAAAAAACACATGGGGAGAACAGATAGAGGAAAGAGAACAATGGACAAAAAGAGACAATGTGGACCTTACAACAACAAAGTAGACAAACTGAGTCTGTAATGCAGCTAAACAACTGGCTGAGCAGACTAGTCCAGTCCTGTCCCTTCGCTTCCCTCTCGCTCTCATTCTACCTCCCGCAGCCTCCCGGGTCTATCTCATGCTCTTTTTCTACGATCACAGGGAGCATGTTACAGCAGCAGTAATAGCACATGACAAGGTGACCTGTGCCCCACACAGGATGGGCTAAACTGGGGTGGAAAGGGTGGGGGGTCCCATGTCCCGTGTCCAACCCTATGGTCTCTGCACCACTCACCCCCCCCCCCCACCCACCCACCCGCCCAGGCCCCAGTGCTGGCCTGCAAGGGGAGAGAGAGGCAGTGACGGCAGCCTGCCCCCTTATGCTGGGCCCCTTGCTGGACTCTGGAGAGGGGAAAGAGACGAGGCAGGGAGAGGCCCACTCAAACACACACCAAAAGTCCTGTTTATGTCTATGCTGAATTTGACAGAGAATGCACATTCTCAAGCACACAGAGTTGTGCATGGAGAAAGCCAACTGGACAGAACCGGACAGACAACAGACATGTGGGTGAGGTGGGTGCAAAAGCTCTTAGACCACAAGTCAAAGTTATATAACCTCCATAAAACGCTGTCTCTCTTTCAGGAAATACTTCCCTTAATTTTTTTTAAATAAGACATTTGGAATTCAATAAGAACTCAACTTTTGAAAGGTGTTAAAAAAAAAAAAACATATATAGGCCTTCCAAAATTGAATCCGTAATCCAGGTATACACTGAAATAAAAAATAAAAGAGACATCTGAATAAACATCCACTGCCCTACATATCAAACGGTGACATATATTTTGCTTTCCAAGAAGAAATTTTTTCTGCATGACTTGCGCTCCATATACAACAAATATTACCTGTGTGATGTGTTTGGCCTAGAAACCATCAACCACGGGAGGTAATTGAGGACCCGAAGACATTAGGGGGAACTTAACACTTCATTAGTCTCAAAGGCAACTGAACATATGTGGCAAACAGCACGCATGCACAGAGTAAATACAAGTGGGTCTTTACAGTTAAGTACAGCAGCCTCTTTCTTTCTATAGGGTTACGTGTGAGAGGAAGCGACCAATTACTGCAGTCACGAAAGGGGGGAGGGGGCGGGGTACTTCACTGTACAGGAGACCTAATGGACTGTACCATCACCACAGCACACAGCTCCATGAACAACCTGCTACAGTTACAGTCAATAAAAACACAAACCGAGCCCATTTTGTAGCTTTTCGTCGTAGGTCTGCGCTCAATTCTACTGACAAATTGATTGAAAGTGGATTCAAAAGCGGAAGCATACTCTCACGTTCTATCCCAAATAATTCAGGTTCTCTCGTAAATTTCCAGATCATATAAATTCAGAACATATGTGACCGCTGAACTCAAGTCCGCAAAGTTGTTGAGAAGGGAAACCCCATTCATTTTTTTCTTTAAAAACAGGCTGATATAAAAACAACATAGCACCAGCTATTTTTCAAGAGTCAAACTGTTTCATAAACAGAAATGGATAGGTGTGAGAATTATAGCGCTATGCTCACTGGGAAAATAAGTAGGAATATATACCCCTTGCTGTTAACTGTGTTTGGTCCCTTCAGATTTTTTTTAAAGTGATGAGCAGCAGAGAGAGAAGAGCTGGAGGATGTTTCAATTTCAGATGCAAAAAAGATAAGACGCTCGTGGTAATTGACGATGTCATTATCAGCCCGTGGCTCAGTTGTGGTGTAAAAATACACTTGTAGAAAATGTAGATAATTCGACCAAGCAAATGTGTTTGTGAAAGTGAGAACTCCCTCCATGCTCGGATAAACTGTTGTACGCGGTGTAATACAGGCACTTTGTAACGGTGCGTCAGATTACAAGAGAGCTGAATACTGCATTGAATAGTTGAGATCACTGCAGCTTATCCTTGTTTTTATCATGTGTTTATGAGCACAATAAAAATGTAGGTGACTAAAAAGGTAGAAGGTAATATTTATAATTTATGGGGATAATTTTCACTCTGTAAATGTATGATATACTGTTGTCATTTGGACAGAAAAACATAGAGTACCTAAATGGCATGTATTGACAAATTCCTTTTCAGTCCTGCAGATTTCATTACGCAGCCCGTAAAGTCAGGCCTAAGTCCTTTTGGCGTCCCATCTTGACAGGTCACATGAAGTTAACCAAAGTTTTTAAAAGTACTGATATTTCCAATCCAATAACTGCAAATGTAATCACTTCAGTATACTTGGTATTACAGTCTCATTACTTGCAATAATGATAATAGTACATACATTACTTACTAAGATTTCTTTTCACGTGTAAGTCTAAAAAAAACAAAGTATCATAGTTGTGAAATCACATGACAGCAACAATCCCATGAAATCTGGGCAAAAATGTGTAACTTCAATGCAACACAAATGAGGACTTCATTACACGTGATTACACAATTACACAGTCTATTTTTTTTGTTTATTTTTATAACAAGACAGCAGACTATCAACAAACAGAAGAAAGCAAAGGGAGCAAAAGAAAAATGTCTCACCTGCGGTCTTGGCATGCCCTTGTACAATAGGTAAGTCTCGAAACCTTTCTTCCGTTTATCCCAAGTTGTTAATCCTGTTCAATAGAAAAGCAAAATGGCATGTCGCAAGTCACTGAGTGGGCCTATACCCTGGTACCTGACATGCAGTGGCTCTGTTTATGTAACACTGCATTATTTCCAACGGTAACACACTGTGGTGGTCGTCACACAACTAGCAGTGGACCAAGTACGCAGCAAAACACACTGATTAAACAGACTTTAACTAACCTGCCGAACCTCCTTCCGACAGAAATTACAACAACTCAAGTCTCGACTTTAGCATTCCTCCTGTGCATGCGAGTTTCATACCTCAGCTCAACTTTTGCCCCATCAAGCCCGGGTTTTGCTTTTTTTTTTTTTTTTTTTAATCCTCTTTTCAGTCGCCGTGGCTCGCCGTCTTCATGCTCTTGCAAAGTGCGTCCCCTCCATGTTGACCGGGCGGGTTAACGTAGCTTCGAGGGGCGAGAGAGAGAGAGAGAGAGAGAGAGAGAGGACCGCGTTGTACTAAACTCAGAAATGTGAGGAGGACTTGGTGGCGGAGGCGGCGGGGAGGGGGAAGAGGAGGAGGAGGGGAGAGACAGGGGGAGAGAGAGAGGGGGGGGAGAGAGAAAAACGTCAAACTCGTACGCCCTTCCAGACGTTGTGCTCGCTGGTAGTAACGTTAGCTACCGTTAGCGCCGTTAGCCCCAAAACGAGGCACCAAGTTCGGCCAACGTCTCTACCGTTTCTGCGGCCGCGGGCCAACGGACGTTTAACGGAAGAATACGAAAATAAAAAAAAAAAACGGCCGAGGCGCAGCGGGGCGGGGGGGGTCACTGACGGGCAAACGCACGCGTTAACGTCAAGGAAAACTCAATCTCACCCACGGTAGTCCGACGAGAAATACCCCTCCTTCTTCAGCACCCAAATAGATGGCCATTACTTTTTGTTATGCACCGCCCCCTCTTCAGGACCTCTACGGGGAAGAGGGATTTCCCCCCCAGCCCCTCCGGTGGCCAATCACGGGCGGGCTCGGCGTGTCTCCCGTGCTGTGATTGGTGACATTTCGGCCCCGCTCGGCTCCCATTGGTCGGCGGCGGTGCCCGTAAGGCCGGGGGGGCCGCCCCCTCAAACAGGGGTGTGTCGTGACGTCAGAGGTAACGAAGAGGTAAACAACTTTGACCGCGTGAGGTTTAAAGCGACACGGTTTCGCCTCTGATCTCTGAATCGGCGGACACCCGGTGTGTGTGTGTGTGTGTGTGTGTGTGTGTGTGTGGGGGGGGGGGGGGGGGGGGGGATTACCGCGCTAACATTAGACACGGTGCGGCGGCTCACCGGGTGGAGATCGGCCCGGTGAGGCCGTGCTCCTCTCGTGCGCCGGAGTGTCTTTGTTTTGCAGCTGCAGGCTTTCAGCCCTCTGTATTTATTTTGATTTTAAATAAACCACAACACCACCGCCGCCGTCGATCTCACGCACGTTTCGATAATAAACATGAGCTCTGTCTGCTCCCGAATCAATCGTCATTTACTGCAATTTTGCTCCATTATTTCTTTGACACTGTGCAAATGTGTGCAGTGAGGCGTGTGTATTGGAGGGGTGTGTCTACTCTGCAGTACGGTGGTAGGCTGGGAAGCAATTCCGCTGCATGGCGATCTTGCCATACATTTGCAATGCATGAGAGAAGGCCGAGTATGCTAAAAATAGGCGATTAAACAACTCCACCACACGATCACAGTGGGCAAATATTACCGATATGTTGTGCTCTTCTGCAAGGTAAAACCCCTCCACTTATTTATTTGGATGACATTTGTGCATTCACGGTTGTGTGGCCATAAGAGCTCTGGTATGTGGTGTGTGTGTGTGTGTGTGTGTGTGTGGTGGGGGGCCAGCAGAGGGGGACTGGGTGAAGGTCAGGGGTGTGTCTATAATGTAAACACAGTAAAGGCGACAGATATGAAGGAGAGAGGGAAAGAGAGAGGAGGGCCCCATCCGGTCTGTAGGCTATATCCTTTACTCCTGCCGCAGCCTGAAAACAAGAGGTAGAGCTGTGCTGATTATAAATACAGATATTGACTATTTCTTGTGATATAACAGAAGCTGCCTTTCAAGCAGTACACGCTAATTTCTGATGTTTTACAAGGCCAAGCCATGTGGTTTTGTTGTATAAAATAATGGCTTTTACAAATATAATTTTGCACTTTAAAATACAGAGAGTTTTACTACTGTACTGTTTCTATCCAACCTCTTAAAATTATCTTTATTGTGGTCTTCAAGTTAATTAATAATTTAAAAGCAGCAATGCACCCAAGTGCTTACACATAAAATGAGTCAATGTCAAAAACAGATTGTACCAATAACCAAAAACATGTAGTGTAATGGCGCCTAAACCTCTCACAATTTACGAAATGTATGAACAAGCTGCATAGTTGCCTCTGTTGTGTTTATCAAATGTGTATCAGGTATTTTTCGCTCTCACAATCCCGAGCGTCGATCTAACAGTCAGCCCAGTGCTGGAGCAACAGTATGTTGTACACTGCTTTCTAAATCCCCTGCCAGTGCTGCCTTGCCTCCAAAACGACAAGAATTTTCACAACAAACATTCCCTAAATATTCCAGTCCACTCCACATTAGACAGTTAGACATTTTGTGCCCGCTGTGTGGCTAAAGAGTACAGACCACTCAACAATTAAGGCCACACAATAAAACCCAAGCACGCATATGCAAAGTTCAATGCCATCTACAGACTTATTTACACCAAGTTTTGTATTCTTAACCTCAGAATTAGCATATCCCGAGCCCCCCAGCACCTTAGACATGTGTCATAGGCTTATTAAGTGTTGATTCATGTGCAGTAACTGGTAGTAAAGTGCGTGGGTGTTAGGTTCACGCTCATGGAGAGTTGATCCTTGTCCTGTGGCTTGGGCAGTCTCCAAGTCTGGCACCAGCCCTGGATCAAGTTGTTCTCCTAACGGGGATTTATTTGGCTCCACAACACCCATGTCAGACATGTATCTTGGCTCAGCCATTTTGTGTCCTCAGATGCTCCGGCCCTTTACAGTAAGCTGGCTTGCCGTTTGGAAACCAAGAGAGTGGAAACACTAAATCAGAAACACTTGACCCACTAAAACTACGGGAATTAGTCTTTGTGGTACTGGTGCAGAGACATAAATAACTGGCATGGTGACAAGCGCATACGGGCACACATTCCTTAAGGTCAGACATATCGACTTTTTTAAGGTGCAAAGGGACAGTACAGGACGTGTACACACCAGTTGAACACACATATTAATATGCACATCCAAGCAGTGCATTATGATGTTAGTCTGGCGATAATATGATAAACTAAAAATAATTTGTCATGTTATTAAGTCATGTCAGGAAAAAAATGTTGTTGACAGGGAACAAAACTCATGTTGCACAAAACAATGTAGCCCAAATTATAATGAGATCTTATAAATGTTCATCTGGATTTTTTGAGCACACACACACACACACACACACACACACACATCCTTATCAGGTACAGGCACATCTAAAGAAATAAAACAATAAAATATTTAATCTCCAATAAAGACACGAAAGCATGATCAAAAATCACGTGTCTACAATTCTTCTTGACTTTGTCAATCCTCCTCGTTATTCCTCTATTACTTCGGAGCAGTCTTGGTGGTCTGAGGACAATCACAGCACCACAAAGAGAAGCTCAGCTGCGCATCACATGTACCTATCTCCCTCCAAAACAAGATGAACACATCCTACACATGTTGAGAATTACGGTAAGAATGACACAGTGTGACTTAGAGCACTCACCGTGACCAGAGCCCCTCAGGTGCACCAACCCACTTAACGCACCTGAGAGCATCTCCGGCCAGATTCTGAAAGCATGTGCTGATCAGCTGGCAGATGTCCTTGTGGATACACTCAATCTTTGCCTGCTCCAGTTTGTAATGTTAAAGTGCAATACAGCATGCATTCATGTTGTGCCTATGAAACCCAGGAAATCCTGCCTGAGGGACTACCACCCTTTTCCACTTACGCCTGTCAACATGGGATGCCTCGGGCTGCTGCTCAAAACCCACATAGCCTCACTTCCTCCGAGCAATCTAGACAGTCTCCAGTTTGCATGGAGAAAATACATCAGCTGAGGATGCCACCACCTTAACCCCGCGCTCCCCTGACACATTTGGACATGATGAAGAAGATACATGTGAGAATACTGTTGATATAGCACAGCATTCAATATAATTCTCCTCATCCTCAGGGACCTCATCTGAGCACTACCAGGCGCAACTGAATCCCGGACTTGCTGACAGGCAGGCCACTGGTGGTGAAGATTGGCTCTTCCTCCACCCGGTCTCAGCACTCAAGCCCGTGCCAGTACTCCCTGATCACACATAACTGTGTTGCACAGCACAGCCATTAGCGTAGTCACTTACTGAGTGTTCATGACAGAAGAAAGAAAATCTGATTTTTTTTTAATTATTTGATCAGCAATAGCCTGATTTTCTGAAACAACAAGAGCAAAGTAAGTATTAACAGGTTTCTTATAATACTATAACTAGAACTATAAATTCTGAATACACTTAAAATATGTCAGTCTTGGTTCAAAAATATGGTTGGGGTATCCCAAAATTTATAACCAGCTACTTTGGAACAGAGATTAACGAGAGATTAAATAATAGTCAGATGAACAGAGTGCATGTTAACCCATTATTTTATTTCTTGCATATAAACAGAGTGTCTGACAGTGACGAGCCTGCAGAGGTGAGACCGTTAATTGTGGTGCCTAGACAACTAGGTGAAGGAGATAATTGTGGGGGAGGAGGAAACACCCTCATTTTCATCAATATGGCTCCGTAGAGCCTCACAGCCCTCTACATGTGCTACACTGTAGAGTACCTTTAGCAGCTGCATCACTGTGTGGTGTCCAGGCTGCACCACGCTGTAAAGCTGTACAGCAGGTGATGTAAACAGCATAGTTTCTCACAGGCAGTAAACGACCGCCCCCCCCCGGGACATTTACCACAGGAGACACTTGAAGGAGGCCCGCAGAATATGCAATCTTTTACCTTCTGGAAAACATTACCAGACAGGTTCGGGACAGCGTCGTGCTCAGACCGTCAAATTTATAACCACTCACTCCCATTCTGCCTTTACTCCCTCCATTTTATTATTTGTACCATTTGTGAAAAACCTTTCTCCTTTTTCCTTGTATGAACTGTTTTAGCCTGTAATTTGTAATACAATTTCATACTGTCTTCCACTGTCCTGTACTGCTCCATAGTGTAAGGTACAATTTTATTTTATTTTATTTATATGCTGTAGCTGTTCCAGGTATGTAATAGGCAATTAGATTCGTTAAATTTAATCTGTAGCAGTTAAAAGTAGTGGAGTAATTACTGTCTTAAATGTAGTTAAGCTTCACAAAATTGAAATACAATAAATACAGTACTTAAGTACTTAAGAAATTGTACTTCATTTTCACCCTAGCTGTAAGGCTTAATAATGTACTAATCATTAAAATATTCAGTGAAGTAAAAGCACAATAGTACAAACAGATTTTTTTTATTTTATAAAAGCATGTAGGTGTGTGAAAAGCTTTACTATTCTAACAGTTATAAAAGTAAATGATACACATGCATACATAAGTTGTTTTAATGTGTGACTTATGGTTTCGCTCATGAGCTTTTACTCAAACAAACATATCTCTTTCTTGTCGTCAAAGTTTTTGTTTTGCAGCAAATCTTGAGCATTGTTGGAATTCCTTTGTCTTCTTCAAATATTTACTTAAGAGACCAAAGGTTATTTTTCTTTTTATAATTCCTCAGAAAATAGCCAAGAGGGGGTGGAAGCTGTTCCGGGACTCCTACAGTTCTTAGACTTCATAAAGCACAAAAATAACAGGACTTATTGAAAACAGCTATTACAGTTGCTACATGAGCCAGTTCTTAAATGTAGTGACGCGGTGAGACTGACTGTGATCTTTCATTTACAGACAGAAAAATTTGAAACCTCATACCGTGGTCCTACTGTTTTCCTCCAGAGGCTCGCCGGGAGCTGCAATATGTAGATGTGACTACACAAGAAGACAACCATCTATTGAAGTCCCTCTAGTTCCCTCTTCTGGGAGGATGAGGGGCAGCAATACTATACTGTACTATCACAGATGGTCCCTCGGCTACAACAACACCACAGTGTGAAATCTTACAGTGTTGCATTTTTCAAAATGGCCTAGAGGAAGTCAGCCATGAATCCCTGCCAGTAAAATGTACTGCTATGCAACCGGTTGAGCTAGTTCCAAGCAATTACACCTAAGTGGAGCATTTATTGTTTCTCAGGAACAAAGTAAAAATATATATACACAGGAAGATGTTATGATATTATAGTATTTTAAATACGTGACCACCCCTTACCCATTATACCTCTCAACCCAGTCAACTAGATCAAGTGTAGAACCTGCAAAACACTGCAGTATCTGGTTAATTATTAGGTGCTTTAGAATTCCTAATAATAGTCTCTGTGTCTTATGTGTAATGCACAAACCAAAACCCATTCACACCAGCACAAACAATCTTTCACCCTTGGTCACTGAGCAGAGTGGGGGTTACTTAAAAGCACCAAGATTGTTGTAATTGTCTTATGTTGTTTTCCTAATCAGTTTACTCACCATCACACAAGGCAGTGAAGTTTCTTTTATACAATCAGTTGAAAAGTTAAAGGGCTTTGGTTGGATTTTGCTTGCAAGAAGTTACATCAGTTACAAAACTGTTCTAATTAAAAGTGTAGCTGCACATTGCGTTAGTCTATAAACGCACATTAAAAAAAAATAAGACTACAAATAGTTTGACACCCTCCAGAATTTTATCTAACCTAAGCTTTTATTTTGAAAACCCGGCTTTTATTTTGAGAACTCGAAATCGGGCAGCGAGCAGCTAGCTAGCAGACCGCCTCGTCGACAGCGACTGACGCGATTCTCAGACCTTCAGTAAATTGACAAAACGCATCGACAGGCTCGTGTTAAGCAAACGTGGTCGTCTGCATGTTAATAACACGCGTCCTGTGATTTCACGCTGCCGTCTGCCGCCATCACGCAGCGTGTCCGGCGGTGCAGGGTGAGCTCCACTCTGCGGGTTGTTGTCACCCTGATTTTAGAAGAGTTTAGGCTCCCTGACAGCGTACGGTTTGGAAAGATTTGAACCGGATAACTAATATTCACAATCATGTATAGATACTACACCGATCCGTGAAGTCACAGAGTCACATGTGCGGCAATAAATGCAGTTCTGTGGATTAAGGAAGCGGAGTTGGTCCCATGGTGTAATGGTTAGCACTCTGGACTTTGAATCCAGCGATCCGAGTTCAAATCTCGGTGGGACCTCATCCTTTTAACTAGGCACCGTTTGAAAGGTATGCGTGTGGAGGAATATAAATAATTTACCAGTAGCGGATAGTAAGAAGGAGCGGGTGTGAAATGGGGAATTATCTGGTTTCCGTAAGCACATACAATAATTTGTCTGAGGAGGGAGGGAGAGGCTGAGAGAAGACATCATCAACATGGAGGCACGATGGAGAAAGAATGGCATTGAGGATGGAAATGTGCCATTTAGCACAGGAAAATAAATCTGCAAAAAAAATAAAAACATTTGAGTATGGGGGGACTGAAGAAGCTCTTATTTGAGCAAGTATGGGAAGATGGAAGAATCCCAGTGAGCTGGAGGGAAGCAACAATTATTATACAATTATAATATTAATAAAACCTGGGAAAGATGCTCGTAAGCCGGCAAACTATAGTCATATTGTCTTGACATTCACATGTCTGTAAATCGATGGAACGGGTGGTTAATGAGAGGCTGATGGTTCTTCTTGGAGAAAAAGAGGTATGGTGGCCACGTACCAAAGCAGATTTAGGAGAGAAAGGGACACTGTGGATCCAGTGTTGTGTCTGGAGGATGAGATAAGAAAATCTGAAGTGACAGGGGCTGCTGTGATTTTTGATGTGAAAAAGGCATGTGACATGTTATGTGGAGAGGGGTGGCTCTAGGATATGAACGTGCAGAAAAATGTACAGACAAGTGATGATCACACAAATAGAGGCCAGTGTAAAAAGTATATTAGAGTGTGGAGACTGTGGAGTGCAGAAAATGGCCATTTGGTTTTTATTATTGGAGAGCAACTGGACTAATTACATGACCTGGACATTGAGGAAGACTATATTCAGGAGGCAGTAGATGAAGAGGAGGGTATGAATGCTTGCGTCATGAATCGAGCTGTTTCAAGGTTATCGGTAAGAAAAGCTGAGAATATGTTGGAAATCATACAAGAAGCAAAGAGTTGCATTCAGTTTAATCAGCTTTACCACCTTTACCTCTTAGCAAGTAACAAAAGAGGTAACAACAAATATGTGATTCGGTCTGCAAATAAGTAATAAAATATCTCAAAATGTAGTTTACATGGAGCCTTTGAATGATGAAGCATACACTTGCATTTGATTTTATTTTATTACTTAAATGTCCTGTCAAATATGACATATACCATTCTTCTCACCACCTCAGAGGACTAAAATATATTACTTCTTTTACATAAAAATCCATTATTACAAAATAATGATTGTGCTGAAGTCATCTAAATACTGTATCAGTGTATAGAAAACACACAAATACCAAACAACAAAAATGTACTCATAAAAAAAAAAAAATCTAATATCTTTACATAATAATAAAGTCTTTGGCTTAAAGTGAAGCTCCCCTCTATAACATAACTCACTTATTATGTGTTGCCATGGATATCGATTAGTTAAATAGGGACGTAAACAGGGCCAAGAATAATCTGTGATATGGAGAGACTTTTCTGCACTGACTCTTTTTATAATGACATTACCAACATTGTAGACATTGCAGATTTGACTTTAGATTACTTTTTTTAACATCACAAAGAATATTTAATATTTGTAATAATATTTGTAGCTGTGGAAATGTTGTAAATGTTCGTGTTCTGTCCATGATCTTTTACATTACATTTGTTAATTCTGTTTTCTTTTACTTTCTTATGTAGCTACACAACATTTTGTTAATTCATCTGTCTGTGTTTTAAATTGTTTAGCTTAAAATGCTTTTACATCTGTGGTTATCACTTCAACAAAAATGCACTTTTATTAGTATAGTTGCAACGGGGGAAAAAAATGCTGATTGTTACAAATATGTATCAAACAACTGAGTCAAAATACGTAACCTTTTTCATTTAATCGCAACCTTTACTCTTTTTCACATTTCATAAGGACCAAAATTGCAATTATGCCATTTTACACCTTAAAACTATTCCTCTACTACATTGTTGAAGACGTTCTTAACCGGCTCTCCTTTAGCTTTAAATGTTGATATAGAGAAACTTTAATACAAATAACAGTGTGGTTAATGGATTGTCACTCACGCACCTTGTGAAGTTTGTTGTACATTATGTGTTTGTTGTACATTATGTGAACCGTGAACAGGACAACAAAATAACAACTTTACTAACAGAAGAAAAACAAACAAAAAACACAACCCCCCCGCTCTTATTTCAATCTCATTTGGCAAAGGTGACCAAAGATAGGTCAGTCTTTGGCTTATCAAACTATCCCTCTCTAACTGTTTGCTCTGTAAACTGACATATACACAATACTTTGCTCTACCGAGCAGTGATCTGTCAGAACTGGATTCTGTTATGAAAACAGTCATGCAGCCGAGCACAGTGGTGCCACCTGTACAAACAAAAGACGTAGTTACACACACCTCATTAAAAAATATGTCAAACCCATATTAATATCTCCACCAGACCCCCAATAGTCCAGAGTTTTCCCATTCTCCTGCTCTCTCATCTGTGTAGCTGTGGTCCCAGCATGACTTTGTTGATAAAGTTGACAATGGCCACAGCTGGCTGCTCGGGGTCCATCTCGGCAAACAGGTGACACACGTTCTCTGTAGCGCTGCCCGTCCGCCTCGCCACGAAGCCAAACATCCTGTGGCAATAAGGAGACGTAAGAGGTCAAAGGACGGGAGAGAAAACACTATCTGACACTGAAAGAAACTCAATTTTGTCTCAAGAAGTCAGAGTAACAAATCTGACTGGGATCAGTTGCCATGCAAAGTAGCACACTGTACCACTCGCAAAGAAAAACACACAAGCACTTACTTGCATGACGTGCTATCAGAATTAGTCCACCTGAAGCACGGGTACACAGATAGAAACACAGAGACAAAATGTAGGAAAACATGAATAACAAAAGACATGGAGACGGTTTTACAAAGACTAGGCACTTACTAGCATCTACATTGACCTCTCAGAGTTACAAAGCAGACACACAAATCACAGAGAACTTATATTTATAAAATATAAGTCAATACAGAAGGTATTTGTGCAGCAGAGCAAGCACACAGATATATTACTGCTATTACTAAAGGTATTAAGCAGTAACACATACAAGCACATCTAGTTTTTATTAAAAATGATAATGTCAGTGTCTTTTTCTATTTGTCTCGGGGACCCACCTCTGATCTTGGGGGTCAAGACTGCTGAAAGTCACAGTGCTGATTGGGTAGTGTCTCCTGAAAAATAGCCTGTGTAAACACAAACAATATTATGACTCATTTGTCTTTGGCATTTGCTTTAAGAATACTATCTGGAAAGTGTGTACGAACTGTCACACGTAAGAAATGTAACGCAATAACAAATACCACTTTTTAGAACATCACATAACGTCACATCCACTGAATTGAAAGTGGGATAATGTTACTAGGAAGTAAGATTGTTGTGTCTAAGATGTACCTTCTTTTGCTGTCGGTTAGAGTGATGCCCTGAGAAGACACTTTGAAGTGGACCACTGTTGCGACCGGACGTGGACTCAGAGCCAAAGTACACTTGGTTGCCTTGGAAACTGCCTCGGGCCCCGTCAGGGACTCGGTCTCCACAGAGTTCAGGTAGAGCACGTTGCAAGCTTGTTTATGAGAGAGACAGAAAATTTGGATCCACTTGAATATACAGCATGTGTTCTTATGGCTCCTTGCTCTGAAAATATGAGGCTTGAGCAGCCCCTGCTGGTCAAAAGTAAGAACTGCAATGATTGCGCTGCACGTGAATCGACAAAGCAAAACAAGCTCATGTCCTACCTGCTCCTTGTTTGAGGAGGTCAGCCGCTGTGCTGGTGCTTGTCGCGCTCTGCAACTCCTGAAGCTCCCCAACCAGATCTGAAACATCATCAAAGTCTTCAGTAACACAACAATACTGTCTAAATGATTGAGGATTCAGTATGTAACTGTTGTAATAACCTGCTATAATATGAAGTAGTTCATTTTTTCCCACAATAATCTCATTTGAAAAGCCGGATGTTTAATTTGGGAATAATCATTATGACATCTAAATGTAGTGATACTGATTTGACCTTTTTCTGGGATGCGAAGGGCACATGGCAGAGAGATGGGAGTTATTGAATGCTGGTACACCAGAGCAGATAAACTTCCTGAAACAAAGACAAACAGAGAAAATAGGTGAAACAGATTATGATTGTGACTGATTAGAAGGCATTAAAAGAACGAAAATAAGGAAGTGGGAAGGATGAAAAAAAAACATTCTCTAGGTTCACAGGTGAAAACGCACAAAACAAAATATGTAAAACATCTTGCGGCAGTTGTGTCTTCCACATAACTGACCGAAGTAGGACTCGTTCTGACAGCCCTTGATCTTCACTCCTCGTGGCCCTGTCTCGATGAGGAAGTGTCTCACCAGCTGTTCCAGAGGATCCCCTGGGAGAGAGGAGAGGAGGGTGAGAAGGGAGGCAGTGAGGATGAAAAATGAGACAGGCTGTCTTCCTGCAGAGCATATTCTATAAGGATGAAAAATATAAAGAAAATATAGAAGAAAATATAAGATACTGATTTCTATAGACTTATCAAAACCATAATGTCACTTGTTTTTTAATCACGACATTTGTGTTTTTCTTTTTATGCATGAACCGAATTAATCTGAAATACATAAAAACATGTGACGTTTGTTGTTCTTGCTGCAAAAAGAAACATACACAGGATTTGATAAGAATAATAAGTCGGGCTGATCAAAAAACAGCCTTAATTTTTATTCATTTTGGTACCTGTGCCTTTAATTTGATACCATGCTCTCTTCTGTGTCACAGGATGACAGTGAGCCAGCCTGCACAATACCAGGAGCTAAATGGAATTCAGCCATCATTCATTTTGTTATTCACAACTGTGCTTTTCCTTACGGTGACATGGCAAAAAAGGCGCATTGGAAGCCAGCTTATCGATATCAACAACACATTCGTAATGGATACCTTTGCTGCCAATGATGTTGGCATTAGGAGGTGGGGTGGCCACCTTGAGGGCCAGGCCGTAGGCTCCTTGGAAGGAGTTACTGTCTCTGATGAGGAACGTTCCAGGCTCCTTGTCCTTCAAAACAGCTATGGCTACAGTAGAGAAGAAGCATTAGAGCAGGGGCGTTGTATTGTAAAGTAAGAGACGTAATCATCCTTTATTAAAACCCTGACCTTGGTCTCTGGAAATGCTTGGTTTGTACCAGTACTTGGAGCTGTCCTGCACAAACTTGGCATTGACCCTGATGTCTGCCTCCTCCCTACAGCCATGTTGGGCAGACCCCCGTCTCTGCTCTCCCACAGAGGCCGAGAAAGTAACGTGGTGCGTGGGCGAAGGAGCTGAGGAGATCCGGAGTAGAGAGTTGTGTCCGTTCAGGGATCCTGGTGTGGTTGAAAGCCGCTTCTTCTCGGGAAGCGGCGGCTGGATGGCGGGAATGGTGACTGCAGTGTACCCAGTGTATGGCACGTGAGGGACGTTTAGTAATGGGTAGTAATAGGGCGCTAAGGGGAAGGTCGGTGTGTGATATCCGTCGGGGACAGGTGATGGTGGTTTGGTGTCGGCTGAGCTGTCTCTGTCCGGAGTCAGTCTTTGTCCCGCTGCGTCTGTAGCTGATGTGGAGCGCTGGGGAGAAGACTGGAGGTCTGGGGAACCAACAGGAGAATTTGGGGAAGTGGTGGAAGGGCTAGAACTGAGACTGGCAGAAGGGTTCATGGACACACCTCTGCTGCTGTCAGGCAGGGTATCGGTTGGAAGGGCAGAGCCATTCAGCTGCACTTGGACTGGGGTGATGATGACGGCGGCGTAGCGGGAGGTCTGTAGTGGGTTAGATCCCTCTGCACTTCCTGTGACCTTGGCTGCTACCGGCTTACCATCAGAGCTCAAACTCTGCTCACTTGATGGTTGTGGGGCGTTTGCGGATATGTTGGAACCTTGCGTTTGCGTTTCCCTTGGTACTGGGGTGATAGTTTTGTTGCTGTTTGTGTTGCACTCCAGATGTGTAGAGGTTTCTTGGCTTTGAGGAGGGCTATCAGCAGTTACACTAAGGAAAAGTATGGGAAAAAAATAAGAGAATTATCCACAAGTCTGCAGCACTAGTAGATGCCAAAAAGGAAAGTTTCACCCACCTGTCTTCTGTGTGTGTGGGGCTGCTGCTTCCAATTATTGTGTAGTCATGATCAGAGTCCAGTCCAGGGGTGCTTGACTGGCCATTAGAGTCTGATTTACTCTCTGAACCCTGGGATATGTCATCCTCCACATCAGCCTTGGCCTTTTCCACTTTGAGGAGCGAGATAAAACAAGATGAAATGATGGCATATCAAAGAAATGTGAAAAATAAGTGATACAAGAAGTGAAAAACATGTCATTTCAACGTAAAAAGCAAACCAGACTGTATCCATCATTCACCTTTTTGTTGCTCAGTGTGCTGCTGGTCTCTAGATCCAGGCGGGGTCTCGGGCAGCCTGCCTCTCCCAGGAGAGGGGCTACTAGCGGGCAGAGGTGAGGCTGATCCAGAGTGGTACCCTGAGGCGTAACCTCGGCTCTCGTGGCTCTCGGCTGGGGATGACTGATAAGGAGAGCAGGGACAGGAGTGCCGCGGCTGTGGAGGAGTGTGGTACCCGCTGCTTGCTCCATCCCGCACATCCATCAGAGACTGGGGGCTGGGGAAGCCCTGATGAGGTCCGATGGCATATCTAGGTTGCTCTGGGTTTGGACCCTGATCCAAAGTGGAGTGGCAGACGCGAAATGCCGGCATGGCTGATTTGCACTGCCAGAACTCCGCCTCTCTCGCCACCTCCCACGGATTTTCACTTTCCCATATTGGAGGCGCCTCTCTTGCTCGTTGTACCCCTGCTCCTTGGGACCAGTGTGGGTTTTCTGATTGGTCGAGGTGCAGTGGGTGGAATGTTCTCGCTGAGGCCGACTGGTGCTCTCGCCTGCTGGAGCAGTCCCGACAGGGGCAGCCAGGAGACGGGTTTGGAGGGCTAAAGAACATTTCCCTGTAAGGGCTGGAGGGCAGCGACTGATGGGAGAGATGAGAGGCTGGACTGTGGCTGGAATAATGGAAGAGGTGACACTCTTCCTCAGTGCAGAGTCTGTTTGAGGCTGGGAGTGTGTGGCTGTGCGGGTGGGTGAGTGCAGGGGTGGAATAAGGGTAGCAAGGCCTGTGAAGACAGGGCAGGGGCGGGGGTGGCGGCGGGGGTGGACGCTCCCATGGTAACTCTGGTAAAGGATGGGCACTATGTCGATGGCAGAGCTCCATGTGTGTTGAATGAGGAGGCGGGGACACAGATTTGGATGGTAAGGCCGGCAGAGTTTGGCTTTTTGGGTGTTTTTTAATGCTGTTGCAACGGCCGAGACAATGGCCGTTGGAAAGGCAGGGCTCTCGGTCCCTCTCCCATCCGACATTGCCGCATTTTGTGCCCGCTCGGCCGCAGCACGAGCGCTCTCGCCTCAATCCCCCAGGACTTGACGGGTCTGCGTCATCTAAAATCGCTGTCTCTCGATCCCTCTCTTTCCCTCTTGTTTTCTCCTTTCCTCCACCTTCCCCGTCTCCTCTCTTCAACAGACAGTCAGTGTTTTCTCTTTCCGGGCGGCTTATGGACGGAGAGGCGTCCTCCAGGTGATCAGAGGGGACCGAGGATCGGCTGGAGTCAGAGGTGTAGGTGAGAGGCTGGGGCTGGCTGGGAGTTTGAGGCTTGACTGTTGGGCTGCTGGTGAGGCATCCGTTGGGTGACGCTGCTGAGGCCGTCGAGCCCGGCCCACGGCGCTTCTTCACCTGGGCGTACAGGCTGCCATCCAGAGGGCCCCTCGTATGAGAGATATCTGGTAGAAACAAGAAGGGAGTGTGATGTGATGTGTAACGTAAATTGGACTTTTTACACCTGTGTGTGTGTGTGTGTGTGTGTACATTTCTTACTTTCAATGCTGTCTTGGTGGTGCAGGTTGAAGTTTTCATAAGAATCCCACCTGACCACAGGGTCTGAGGTGTTGTAGTCCACTTTGACGGAGGCGTCATTCTTGCGGTATTCTCGACCTTGGATAGCAGATATGAAACATATGAAAACATAAAAAGAAAGAGATTGGGTGCACGAAATGCACCAAAGGACGAAGTGCCAGAGAGACGGTTGATAATATTCACCTTTCATTTTTTCTGGTCCATTGGAGAAGATAAACTCAACTGTAGCATCTGGAGGGAACCTGTCATCTACAGAAAGACGAGCATAAAGGCAATGACTAAAATATCCACAGTCTCCGTAACTACAGAGACGGATAAAAACATTCACAAGAAAGTGGGATCTGTGAAGTGGAAATACCAAAGTTCATAAATAGAGATACTTGCTCTTCATAATGAAAACAGAGCATAACACTTTGAAAAAATGTATTTGAAGTGAAATTTCTTTTTACTTTCATGCATGAGTGTTGGTAATATTATTTATATATTGTATGCCTGCATCAGCATATAGCACTTAGAGCAACTGTCATGAGACTGCTGCTTACTGAGCGATGCACAAGCATTTCTGTTTCATCTAAACTGACACTGTCATTTGATATTTGTCTCAAAATACACGCACAAATGGTCTGAAAAATAAATAGGTCTTTTATACAGCCATGTAAACCATTTCCAGGAAGCAATAGAAACATACAGCAGTTGGTTTCTATGTGTTCATTCATATGTTTACAATATATTGTAATATTGTATATTTCTGTTATAAGAATTTATAAGAAACTATATAGTCTCTGTGTTTTTTATACCTGTGCAGGCCAGGTCCAGTTCGGTTTTGCCAAACCACAGCTGGGCTCCGTGAACGGTGCAGGTGTGGAACTGGACTCTGAACACCACCTCCCTCTCTGCTGCTCGGCTCCGCCTGTGGTAGCACTTCACCTGCAGAGAAGGATGCAGGTAAGAGAGCGACGTACAAATACCACCGCTCATTCTCCATGGAATGTCTCAGTATGTCGATATATAAGTTGACAAGCGTGAGACAAAAGTAAATCAAATTTTAATTTGCCTTGTTATAATGTTCTGTTATGTTGGATCAAATATCTTCAGTGCGTGTTGCTGCTGTGGCAACCAATTACCCTCTAAGATAAATAAAGTACCTTCGAGTCTTTCTAGGTCGCTAAGGGCTTTTATCCTCTCAAAGATACATGCAAGATAGCTTAAGAATATAATTAAGCATGCATTGTCATAGTCTACAGAGGATTTGTAGCATAAGTGGTTTAAAAATAATCAAGCACTTTTTAAAGGCAAAGTTACAAAAGTGCATTAAAGTAAGAAGAGAAAAATGTTTCTTTACAGCACTTTAGTAAGTGGCAATGGAATCCTTTGACTACAGGATTTAGGTATAAAAACAATTGAGGTGTTGCAGTTATTGCTGTGATGTACTGTGTGTGTGGATATGGATGAGATTTAAATCAAAGGAATGTTTCCAATTAGTGACATACAGTTCACTATAAGCTGTTTCTCACCATAATGTCCCCCTTTAATAATAGCGCTGGCTCCATAGACACACACAGCTTTCTTGCCCTGGAGCTCTGGGGATCGCTGGACACACACACATACACAGAATAAAAAAACGGCCACACCAGCTCAAAACATACATAAAACCAGTCAAAACATGTCTCAGCTGGGTAAAACAGCGGTAAACAACATTACCCTTTAACATAAGCACAGACCAGCCTACACCTAAACACAGACAGCGGCCTGTATAGACAACATCTGTCAGTTGGACAGAGGAAGGAAAGATTTCTACCCGCAGGAGGTGAGCTGAAAACACAGTGGTACAACTGGACCAGGACTTACTAGATGCCCGAGGTGTAGACCAGCTGCAGAGACTGGTAGATTTTCAGGAAAGGGTAGAAACCTGCAGATACAGAAAGAAAAATTAAAAGGACAGACAAAGGTTTCCTTTTCCTTTTTTTCCTTTTACCTTGTTAAGTACTTTCTGTTCACTATTCAAAGTTAAGAATTGCATGCTATTTGTGTAAAACTGACCTCCTCCCGTCTGGAAGTTGGGTAGTGATGGAATGAGGACTTGGTGGAGGAACAGAGGACTGCTGTTCATCTTGATGGTACCGGACAGCAAGCCGCCAAAGTAGTAGATGTACCTGAAGAAGAGAGGTGAGGAAATGACGTGATGAGAGCAAGGGAGCGACTGAGGGGACGACATTTGCACAGGGAGAGGTACACGGCAGAGGAGGAGATAGAAAGATACGGGAGTGCGTCCCACCTGTTCTGAGAGGGCTGTAGGGAAGAAGACACTTTGTCCTCACAGAACTTTCTCATTGCGAGGGTGGTGAGAGCCTGGTCCACTCTGTGGACACAACCAGAAGCATTTTAATAAATGCTTGAGTTAAGATTTGTGCAAGCAAAAATGAGGAAGTTATAGTGTGTACGTGTTTTGGAGGTAATGAGGTGGATGCTTACAGTAAATCATGGCTGTTGTTGGTGACTTTGCCTACCAATTTAATCTGTTCTACAAATACTGCTTTATTGGCATTCTGGACATTTCCATTGTGTCTGGTCAGAGCTTGCCAAGAAAAATAAATCCTGAGAATGCACTAAGGACTGTGAGCTAGAGCTGAAACGATCATCTTTTTTTATAATGCCAAAATTCATTGGTTTCCGCTTCTCAAACTGAATATTTGTAGGTTTTCTTAGTCTTTGTGATAGTAAACTGATTATCTTTACGTTTTGTACTGTTCTTTGGACAAAACGAGCAATTTAAATATGTCAACTTGGGCTCAGGGAAATTATATATATTATATGATGTTAGCTGCGGCCCTACAAACAATATAACAAAATATAACTATGAATAAAGAAATGATTGGGACACAAAGATGTTTCTAAGTAGCTGTTAGATTAGCTAAGTAGATTTCAAGAGGAATGTTTCACCCTGGTGATGCATGTTGGCAATTTTATAGGTAGGGATTCAATCTTTCTTGATTGAATTGCAGCTTTGATGGCAGGTGTAAATTCATCATGGATAATTGATCTTTACACATGTTGGTATATAGAGTGTCTTGTTAGATTAATACTTATGCAGATTACCCAGCTGATATCTTGCTGTAGTGCATGTAGGCGGCCACGATGACCCCCGTCTTCCCTCTGTTTCCCTGTCAGGACACAGTTCAAAGGGACTATGAAATAGCTTTTCCCCACTGTTTTACATTTTTCACTGCAAAGCCAGCAGATGTTGCACTGACCTTGCAGTGGAGGACCACCACATTGTGGGGGTCAGAGGTCAGCCAGGTCTCCATGGCTTTACAAACAGCACAAATCCTGTCCAGGGGTGGGGCGTGAAGATCAGGCCAGCCGTAGTCCTGCACCTGAACCGCACAGGAGGAAAGATATTGCAAATTCTGGTTTTTGAATGGGTCGAGCCTGTCCATCCATTTTGAAAAGTGATCACATTCAGAGTTATCTACGTATCTACGTTGTGTCTCAGTGACCTAAGCAGTGTCATCTTCAAACATGAATACATAAATACTTGTACCTTTGGGTTAAGTCTGGTGATGTCATGTCTCTTCTCTGATAAATTTAGTAGCTGGAAAAGGCAGAGACACATTAGAAGATGTCACAAATCTGATTTTACATATCAACCACAAACTGAGCAAAAAATAAAAATAAAAAAAATTAAAGGGAACAAGATAGGGAAGTTAAGTCGCCATCAATCTCAGATAAGGACTTAAAGCAATAACTGTTCTGGAGAGTTACACAAATATGCAAATAAAACCAGTTCAATTTGTTTTAATAAAACTGTAAATAGCAGCCATGACCTAAATGGGACTTTTATTCAGTCCTTTTTGGAGACAAATCACAACATTAAGTTTATATTCGTTATGTATTCAGTTTTATGACTAACCAAGAACTTGTCTTGGTGCTTGGATTTAAGCATGGAGGCCACTTCCTGTAGGTTTCTTCGGTACCGCTGCTCCTCCAGGTCTGGCAGGAAGAAGACAGAGATGATCCTCTCCGTGATGTAGGTGAGGTCGAAGTCGTAGTGGTGCTCCATCACATGCTCCATCACTCGTTCCACACTTTTACTCCTGGACATTGTGAGACATTAGTGCAGCCAAAACAGCCATTAGGCGATTAAGACAGTCTAAGTTTAAGTTCCATCTGTGTATCCATTTTACATATCAAATATCGTTTTCTGTTGATTGATGTGTCATTCAGGCTTCTTGATACCTTGGTATGGACCCTCTCTTCTTCTGTGGTGTAGATTTAGTGGAGCCGTGCTGAGAGACAATAAGAAAAAAGTAACTCTATCATTGAATGCATTACATAATAGTAATGATATTATATTTAAACTATTTTCTTACAAGTCCATGTAAGTGCACTTACCAGGTCTGGTGTCCAGGTACAGGTGGGAGTCACCTGAAAGAAAATGAGCGCATGGTTGGTGTTTGCTGCAGTCACATTACCATACACACACACACACACACACAGGGAATGAACCAAACACATGCCAAGTCATGTGTTTGGTTTAATGCTCTTGGTCCGGCTCCAGCAGCGCAGATGAAGGGATAGAAGGATGAGGGGCTGAGGAATGAGGGTGAAGAGCTGATGGAGGGGATAGGAAGATTCATTCTCACTTTCCCCCCTGTCATCTGCAGCAGCTGGTTTGAAGAAGAGGCTGTCAGCGCAGATTTGGCTGTTCCACATGATCGGTTAGTGAAGCGTGATGTCAGACACACACACACACATAAAGACAAACTTCGACAAGCACCCGCACACATGTCTACAGAAATGTAAAGAACTTGAGGACATTGTATTGACACACTGTATAACTGACTGGTGTTTATTGTGCTGACCTGGCAGTTGAATAAGCACAAGTGCTCAGTATAATAAGATGTACTCAATAAAAATGATTAATTGTATTTTTTTTTTTTGTCTCGTAAAAAAGAAGGAGGAGAGGAGAGAGAGGGATTAAGTTTACTGGAGACTCTACATGTGGCGTGCAGTCCTTGTACTCTGCTGGTGAGCCAACAGTAACTTGCCAAAACAACAAACATACACGTACACAGAGAGAAAGAGAGAGAGAGGGAAGCTGAGGTCATTCTAACAGGCTACAGCCACTGCTATACAAATAGACTTGAATGGATCGATTCTGGATCGATTATTACGAGGATAAGTGACCCTGAAGTGACGAGATGGTAGAAACCGGTATGTCAGGGCATGTGTTACCTTTCCGTTTCATTTGACGGCCGTGATTTATAATGCAAATCACATCAAATGATTAAAAACAAATTGAAAAATAAACAAGAAATGCATTCAACCTAACTAAGGGAAAATGAAGGAAATGAGCCAAGAAATGGAATAAAGCGTTCAGTAATACAGGAAAACTATTGTAACAACACTGTAAACCTGGACAGGTGACACCCTGTCAACTTTTGACCTTTGAACTATCCCGTGAGATTGACTGACAGCTGAGCTGCCCTCTGTGGCTGAGTGCTGGCTAGCGCTGACAGGTGTCAGACGACAGGTTAACAAGTCAAACGCCTGACAATCACATTGATCTACAACTGGAACAACGACAGGAAAACCACAACAACCGCGCAGAAAAACACTCACAGGGTACGATCAGTGCTGTAGGACATTTTCATTACTACAGTTTTAATTTCCGTTTTTTAGATTGATGTCATAACTTCCAGGTAGATATTGGTTTCAAGGACTCATTTGTCAACAAACCCTGCTCTTACTTTGACAAAATAAAGGCACCTAATCAATACAATTGATTCTCAAGCGAGTTTTGATCCCAGATACAGAGAAATTTAATCATAAAGGTATATTTGATTTCCACTAGCAGTCCCTGACAGTCGAGGTTGATTTGTTTTTGTCTCTGTTCAGAAGCTGCAGTATAGCTGCATGTCTTGTACGTCCTGTCAGAAACACCAACATGACATTGTTGAAATGACGTTGAAACTGAGGCATCCATTGAAAAATTAATTTTATCCTTGTGAGGGGCTGCTGCATTTTGATCCTCATGCAGCTTCTCAGACAGAGACATTCATAACATAGATACACAATGTTGATGTGACTGATATGAGCTGATTCGATTTGGGTGGCCAAGGCAGTCAGGAGGAGTCTGGGCCCACCCAGTAGAACTGTACAGATCTTTTTATCTAACCTCTTTGACTTGTTGTTAAATGGCTAAATCTTGCAAAACAACCAATACATTTACATGCTGTTGTTGACATTAGAGTCATAGAGTTACACAACTTATAATGTATTTTCAGTTAATTTCATCTCACTATTTTAGTCTTGTACATTTCAAAGATAGGAGCAATGGCACCTGGAACATTACATTTGATTAGTAAGGTTTCTTTTAAAGATTTGTCATGAGCGCAGAAGATTGGTTGTCTATTACATTGCATAAACCCAAATCATAGCTTTCTTATTTCACGGCACACAGACTCTGTGATACACAAAATGGAGATTGGAAATGGACATTGCAGAGGGGAAACAGAGAAAGACTGACAGATAATTTTGCATTTATGAGTGAAAAAGGGGAAACATAAAAAGACATGTGATCCAGGGAGGAATGAGGAAAGGGAGGAGTGAAGGGAAAAACGGCATGCTGTAATTGGTTACTGCATGGCAACAAAATATGTTTCTGCTGAACTTACAAGATGATGTCATTATGTGCTTATTGTCATGCAGGTTTCATATATACTAACACTCTATTTGTTACTTAGTTATTTGTCCATGATCTAGAGTGGATTCTGGACTGTAATATCCACATTTTTACTTATTCTTTCTGTCAATCAGTTCTTTTCACATTTCCCTCACAGCACAAGCATGATCTGTACTTTCCAGTGTGTAAATGCACTAAGACAGATCACAACATGTTATAAAACCTAAAGTAGGAAATGAGAGAACACAGAGATTCAGCCATAGGGGAGTACTTCTCTCTTAATAGGTTTAATAAAGGTGGTTAAGTGGATAAAGTGGTCGGCTCCAGGAAGGAACAGTAGGAGACAGACACAACATACACATGTGTACCGATGCGTAAACACAAACATGCACACACACACACATGCATAAAGAAAGAAGACAAGGAGGGAACCTAGAGGCAAAGAGCACCGACATGCAGCATAAAGGCAGAGGAGGAAGACACCAGAGTCAACAGGAAACAATTTGCAACAGGATGTCAGCGCTGGTCAGTGTAGGTTCAGACATGCACATACAAACACACACACACACACACACACACACACACACGCAGAGTGTATACACGTGTCTTTGGTAACTCTGCCAGCCTCGGGGTCTTCATTAATGCATGTGGACTGTACGCTGGAGCCACTGGGAACGGAGCCATCTGGTTCAGTTTGTCCTGTTCATCAGCCAGCATTTACTGAGGTGCCAATGACAGCACTGGACCCCGCCCTCAGGGACTGACTGGCTGACTGTTAGTGGACTGGATGCCTGGTCTGTTTAATGGTTCAGCTTGCCTTGTTCATCAAGTAAACACCTTTCATTGATTTATCAAGCAAAAGTGGCAAATATTCCCTAGTTTCAGCTTTTCAGATGTGAGAATGTGTTTTTCTCTGTTAACTTTGGCTTTTGGGGAATATTTTGGGGAATATGATCATTTGTTTTTTTTTTTGTTGCCTAGAGTTAGATGAGAAGATACCACTCTCATCTACCTTCCAGCACCTTAAAACAGCTGTAATATGTTAATGTTAAATATAGTTAATAATAACAATGCATCGAATGAAAGGGGTCGCTCGTAACGTTGAACCAGCTTGACTTTGTTCTAAGTTTAAAGAATCCTCCTTCCAGCACCTTTAAAACTTGATTTTCTTACTTATTGCTGTATTTGCTTTTTCTCGGCACGAAAGCAAATACATGTATTTCCCACAATGTCTAACTATTTTGTTAAGAATTTTGTTGACACATTAATCTACTTTAATCTGCATTTATCCTTTAGAGTGTAACAGTGGATCTTCCTTTACAGTTTCCTGGGTGCTGATCCCCTCAACAACAGAGTGACTGTGGCACAAATCTTTAAAGGTTCTCACTGCCATATCTTGAATCATCACTTCTGTTCCAGAGAAAGGAAATCCAACACAGAGATCTGCCGGAGCAGCTGAGTCAGTTATGAGGAAGCGGGAGATAAATCTGAATGTTTGAGACACAGGCGTCATATGCCATCCAGGAGGAGCGAGTTTCGTTCTGACAGTCAACTCGAAGCTGACATCACACTCGGGACAGGGAGAAGTGAGTAAGCTTTCCCTGTTGAAACTGGAAAAGCAAAAATAACTGCGGCTTGTTCCAAGTTCCATAGTCTCACAAAAAGACATGTAAAGGCCAAAGTCCACTGAAAGCTAAATAAAACTCTTGTGGCTTTTTATTTTTTGCGCAGACTGTTAACGTTTCACCCAGGGAACCAGAGGGCAAATTTAGACATGGCTGTGATTTAGGACGCTTCACATGAAAGTATGGCATCCCCTCTCTTCCTCTTCTCATTATCCCTCTGCCTTTCTTTTTTCCATTTTTTCTCATCTTTGTTCCCTCGTTTCTCCGTTTCCTAACCCCTACAGTCTGCCACTCCCCTCCACTGCTACACTCTGTCTCCCTCTACCTTCAGTGCCTGGGGACAGGATGACCACAATCATCCCTGCCGTGAGATCCAAGTATGTGCTCCCACTGAATAAACAACATCAGATGACAAAGGACACCTCGATAAACATCAGCCGGCATAACTGGCCCGGAGAAGAAGGGAACAGGAGGAAACACAAATGAGGGCTCAAAGCAGAACTGTACAGGGAGTGGAGATATAGACAGAGCTTAGGGGAGGAACAGAGGCATCAGGAAGACGAGAAGGAGGAAAGAGAAGAGGCAAACAAACGCAGACAGTAAGTGCGAGCGAGCACTGGATGGGAGAGAGATGTCAACAGCTGAACATGCTGACCACTGACACAGAGCAGAGAGATTTCACAGAGCTATTTTGATAGAGCTCCTTATTTTAGATCATACGTCCCTCAGAACACTTTAAGGATCATTTTGTCTATTTGTTCATCAGTCATCTCACAAAGCCAATTGCCTTTCTGGCAGCAGCAGCAGTGACTTTTTCAGGAGATCTGGCAATGGATCTGTACTACAACTCTGTGTCTCATGTGACGGCATCATGGCAACACACATTTGTATTTCGTCCTTGACGCTTTGCCTAACAACATTTAACAGCCGATAATTGAACCAACCAGTTGATGTCAATCCAACACATGACTATATAACCCCTCTAAGCTCAAATTGTTTTAAAGACATTGTTAGGATCCTGACAAAAAATAGGAACTGTATAATTCCTGGAGTATTAATCAAGGCTTGCTGTGCATCAATTGCTTGGCTTCGGCTCTCAGGAAATGAAATGCAATGGGTAAATATAAACACTGTGCATGCATCCGTGTGTGTGTGCACCATCCATGTAACACTTAATTATTGATAAGACGAGTAAAGCAGTAAAATTAAATTAACCATGATAATCATTTGTACACAGTGCATCGTGCCGGCGATGGTTATAAATAGCACAATCAATATGACAGCAATAAGTCACCACCTTAATCAAGTTACGCAGATGTTCATCAGCCAGGAGTTTCTATCCACAACATCCTATTCAACCACCATCCTGCTGAGTTTTCTGCCTCTATTGACTTGTTTCTACCTTCCCATTGATGTACAATGACACGTAGAGCTACCACAGGACAGCATGTCCCCCCCGGTCTCCCATCGTGAGACACGAACAACAGGAAAGGTTGAAAAAACATGACACTTCTTGCAACGTTCCCTCAAGACAACTGATAGGAGAGAAGCTGCAGAAACTCATAGCATCTTGACTAGATGGGACTGATAAATCAGCATATTGCAGATATATTGGTATTGGCCTATAAGCAACAAGAAATTCACACACAGAAATGCTAATGAAGTATTTTAGAAACCTTTACCTTTAGATATTTGGGAGTTATATCAAGACTGTTTGTTAACGTTATGTGTTTATGAAAAAAAAATTACAACTTTGCTGGCAACTTTGTTAATCTGCTCCACTGGCACTAATTACTACTAATGGACAATACTATTACGCTTAACACTTGTTTATTCCACAAGCACATAGCCCATATAGCATCATAATTGCTGCAACAATTCATAAATCAGCATGAAACATTAGCAGAACAGCTGGTGAGTATGAGCAGACACTGTAACCATCTGTATTTCACTACGCAACATTAGGATCCATCAGATGATGTCAGGACAGCTGACTGGGCCTGGGATACAGCCATTTGTCTCTGTCAAGTGCCCTTTGGTCATAGATGATTGTCTATACACAATATACATCACAGACATGTATGCACAGTGTTTAAACAGAGAGATGCAGTAGATAGCTACTGTGGGAAATGGCATTGTTACAATCGCATGCACAAGTTATATGGAGTAGTTTAGAGTATAACTTGATAAAAATCAAAATAAATGTTGCCCTTACAGATCCATGCACGCTTGGTATGCAGACACATACACAGAGAGACAAGCTGCCACACACAACCACATAGTACACATCTAATCCATCCCAAAGACAGTCAGGCACAGCTTTACAAAATTTTACATTTACAAGTATAGTAGCGTATACATTAAGGTTTAGGTACAATTTCCATAATCTGCTAACTTGCAGATATAGTGTCAACTATCTCATGAAAAAGTAAATGTTATGAATTCACTCTCTAGTATTAAAAATTAAAATCTGTGTATTTTTTGTAGGTCACAGCAGGAGTCTCCACTTCAATTTCTGCACTTGCCTTAATCACAGTAAATGAAATCCTCTTTCTGGGCAAAGCAAGAGCACTCTGGCTACAGCTTTAATGGAATAATATGCACAATCACATGCTGCATTATCAGAGCAAACACCGTGAAGAGGCTTTAAGGTTGTTAGATTGCTACTCAATAGAAAAGAGAAATACAAATAAGTATGTGTACTGTCAAAACTGAAGTGCTGAGTATATATGAGTAAACTAAATCCAAAGCTTTACTCAGTAAATACAGCGCAGCGCGTGTTTTTACCTCTCAACAAGCAGCTTCAGTCTTCCCTCTGCCTCCGAGCAGTCCTGTCTGTAGAGTGGGATACACTACCTCCCTCTCTCTCTCTCTCTCATACAAGCTCCCTGCTCCCTCTCTCTCACCAACTCCCTTTACCTCCCTCCCTCTCTCACAATAACACACACACACACACTCCCTCTGTGCCAGCAGCACATGCAGCATAGCCTTTCCCTCTCGCTCTGCCTATGTCAGCCATACGCACAGAGACGCTAAAGCATGTCAACTGTGCAAGTGCTTTGCCTTTGCACGTGCACTCACACACACATCAATACACCACATGCAGACACCGGGCAGCCCTGCCAGGTCACAGGGTGCTGATGTCCAATGACCTCTCACTGGCCTGAGGCCTGAGAGAGATGACAGGAGGCAGAATAAAGTGGAAATACAGTTGGTGAGACAGACAAATAGAAAGGAAGGCAAGAAAAAACTGAAACTTTAGTGGTGGTTGTTGTAGAGATGGTGCTAAGATGGCATAACACCCGTATGAAAGCATTTATGACTTGAAAAGAAGAAGAAAAAATGCCACAGAGAAGGTGAGCAAAGCTTTATCTGCGACTATAAAACATCAGGAAAAGGCGAAATCTAGGAGAGATTAAAGGTAAGAAAGATGATGACAGTGAGACGCAAGAGATGAAATGAAGTAAAAAATTAAAGAGAGCGGTACGATGACATATGAGGAGCACCTAGAAACTCACAGAAGAAATATACAGTACAGTAACATCCCAGCGTGACCCGAAGCAGACAGCACTTTGCAGCCATGACCCAACGTTCCCCTTTATTTATGAATACCCCCAAATGGGACTGATTATACACACACACACACACATACACACACACACAGTCTGCCTCCCCAGCTGCCTCTCACTTATTTGTATCACTCACTGGCAGGCATCTACGGCACTCTTGTTATTTTCTATATTTACCCGCTCAGACTTCTCCTATCCAGATTGATCATCGTCCTGTGTGACGATGGCCACTCTCGTCCAAGCCGCCTGCCTCTCCTGCAGCCACCAAGAGTTGTTTTTGGCTATCGCCGTGGTGACCAGGGGGACGAGTATGACAAAAATAATAATCCTCTTTTAATACATGCTGCTAAGGCACAACAGCTGGTAGTGCCCAGTCGCACACCATTACGCTGTGTGTGTGTGTGTGTGTGTGTGTGTGTGTGTGGAGGAGGAGGAGGAGGAGGCAGGAAGGACCTCCACCCCTTATCCCGCAGGATTTGAGCTGACCTGAAGAGCTGAGAAATAAAGGCGATGGGTCCCTCTGTGTGTTGGTTTCTGTGTGTTTGTGCTGTTGGACAGTGAGGCTCGACAGCACAGTTACAGCAAGGTCACGAGCTCGCTCAGTGGTGTGATACTGAGCTGCTGTGAGCGGGGTCACAGGAGAGCGGCGGCGGCCACGGCCAGTGGTTTGGCAAGAGCTGTGGACAGAGAGAGAGAGAGAGTGCTTCTCTCTTCTCTGTGATGAATTTGAGCGTGTATGATTGTTTAATGGCAGTGCAAAATGGTGACAAGAAGCTACTTCTCTTTGATTCTGAGGGACTGTCAGCATCACCTCACATTTACCACTGATACAGTGCATGAAATGTTCTGCAATTGAGCTCAATTGTAGCAGCTTATTTAAGCAATAAGATAATGCTAACATTGTTGATTATACATAGTGCTGTACAATGACTGCAATATTAAAATATAGGATTTATTTCCCAGACCTCATATATCAGATGTGAATTGAATGGAGCGTCAAAGGTGAAAGCCATACTGCTCTGACAATATTGCAGTAAATACAGAACGATCATTTGACAAAGAAGTGAAATGAAAAGAAAGAGCTATGTAGAGAAATAGAAGGGATGCCTTGAGTAACAAATCTTAAAACAGGTGAAAATAATCTGTTCAGGGACTGATATAATTCCACTCGGTCCAATGCAATTTGGCTGGTTTCAAGGAGTTGAACTATCAATATTTCCACAAGTTGAATGCATTGAACCAAAAGCATACATACATACATACATACATACATACATACATACATACATACATATTTCAGACAGACTGTTTCTCTCTGAACTGTGCTGCTTCTTTTGCTTTATCCTCCTCTGAACCCCAGGAGACAGCTCAAAGCTCACTGCTGCCCCCTTCTGATCAGCCTGAGGGCGCTTCTCACAGACAATGCTAATGAGTATCAGAATACTGTGTAAAATATTATTCTTTAATCAGCACAAATGCTTCATATCAAGCTGTATTATAGAGTCCCTTTGAACTACTAGTGAGATTTCCCAGTGGCTTGAGGGCTCTCAGGAGCTCCTGCTATGCCACGTTACCACATGACTGAATTACTCATAGCAACCTGGCTGGGTGCAGTTCAGGGGGGAGGTCTTCTTTAACCAGACATCTAGGTCAGTGCACATGGCTTACTCCACTTAAGGCTCACCTCATATTAACATCAGAACCTCTGACTCAGGAGCACAATTTCCTCAGGACAGGAGGAAAGGTAAAGTGTGTGATCTGTGATGTGTTTAGAGAGGAAACGTAGGGCTTACCTTGGCTTCACATGTCTTGTGAACTGCAACCTTGCACTCTGCACACAGTAAGGAGAGAACAGAGGTAAGGGACATGATTTACTCTGACAGTGAGCTTGGAGAGAGACAGAGAGAGGACAGTCGGGGTGAGCGCATCTATGTCAGGTTTCGGTGTGTGTCCATGCTGGTCAGTTGTGTCTCTGGGTCTGCTGCCTGACCTGACCCGACTGAGACGTGGACTCACCTTTGCAGAAAGCCCCGGGGTTGTCGATGTTCTGCTTGCACACATCGCACACTCGTTTCCTCTTGAAGGTCTTCTCTGTGAAGGCGTGGCTCCCTGCCTTGGCGAGCTGCAGACACATACATTAATAAAATTGGTCAAAAGGGGAAAACAATAAACGCAGCAACTGTGTGCGTTTGAAAAGTCTGACACCATATGAACGCCCTCGTGATAATAGCCACTGAGTATGTGGTTGTGACATGTGACAGTTTTCACATGTGCCTCAAGGCATTTTGTGTCAGCATTTTTTCCTTATGAAGCACTCGGCCACTGTCTCCTATTTAGCTGCTGTCAGTACAGATGTGCGCTGGCTCTGTGACACACCAGCAGGAGCACTGATGCCTTACCTGCTGTACATTCAGCTTCCTCCACTAAAAATACCTGTCGTATCACGCTGTGTTTTAAGGCATCCTGTTGTCTCGTCTTTTAACTTGTCCTAATTCTGTCTCAGTCTTCGGGACAGCTCAGATGATGAACATAAGCAGCTTTCTGTGCTGCCAGCTCCCTCTAATGTGCTGCATGGTCACAGTAAGCTAAAAGTAAATGAATGGATAGACTTGGTGTTTGTTGATTTAGTGGTGTCCTTTGTGTTAGTTTTCTTTAGATCCCTAAAGACAGAAATATCTCAAAAACTATTGGATGGTTTACCATGAAATTTGGTACAGACATTCATGTTCCCCCGGCATTGAATGGTAATAAATAAATAATAAATAAATAAATTGCAATTTGTCTAATACTTACAACCAAATTCTTGCAAAACGAGTGACATCTTTATCTTTAGCTGTATTTTGTGTTAGCAAAGATGGTAAACATCAGCATGTTAATATTGTCATTGTGAGCATGTTGCCATGTTAGAGATGGTATTCAACTCAAAGCAACACTGTGCCTGTAAGTACAGTAATTCTGCTTTCTGTTGACAGGTTTTATTTTTATCCACCTTCCTGTGGAAGGCCTTTTGCCTCTCTTCATGCCAATACAATAAATATAGAAAAATGTGCGAAAAATACATAAAGAGAAACTGAACATACAAGCAAACCTGAACCAGGTTTGTAAACAAAACTATTCGGAAAATACTGTGACTGTGTCTAATATTTAACATTTCTCTGTTTTTAAGTCTGGTTGAAGTAGCCGGGATCTCTCCGCTTAAATGACAAAGTTACTATGAGTCTCGTTCAGGTTTGTGCCACACTGGACCATCATGGCTGCTATGTGAACACAAGATATGAGCGTCTGGGCAAAGCAAAGAAAGGGACGACAGTAAATCTGTAACTCTTAGCTGTCTTACCCAAAATGTTGAACTCAAATCTCTACTGATAGTAAATTATTGGCTGAAAGTTTAATATATTAAGAATACCCTAAATGAACTGAATGATACTCAATAACAGTATACATTTAAATGATAGAGGAGATATGAAAATAAAGCTTTAACCCTGGAGAAAAACCCTAAAACATGCATCTTTTTCCATACACCCACACATACACCGTCTCAGTGAGGGTATGTGCCCTAAAGGAAAATAAATGCAGTGCCCTGAGTCATAATCCATGGATTTTTCTTTTTATAAACCAATACTCAACTGTCCCAGTGAAAAGAAATAGGACAATGTTTATACAAAGTTGTGGTAATGTCCTCCCAAAGCAATGACTTCTGACAGAAAGTGAAGCACATCAAACCATTAAATCTTTCCTTGAGCAGAGAAGGAGGACGGGCCTGGAAACAGGAAGGAGATGGTGTTTGTACTGTATGTGTGTGTGTGTGTGTGTGTGTGTGTGAGGCAATGGGGGAGGTGGAGGGCCTGAAACAGGCGTACCTGCACACACTGGCGTTTGTTTTCTTGTTGAATGGCTCGATGCATTTCTCCGGTCTTAAAAAAACATTACTCTGGCATTTTTAGACTTTTTTCCGATGCCCGAGCTTTTCCAAACAGGACGGGCATTGAATTTAGGTGCATGCACGCCGAATATACTCACACTCTCACAAACACTTATTTATTGATTCCCCGACACCAGAGTCTCACTTCTCCCACCATCTTGAATTGAGAGTGGAAGCCAACTCATTCTATTAACCGCAATGTATTATAAAACAGCCATCTCTCAGAAGTGGAGTGTACGCAGTCTAAATCCTTTATGACTAGAAATGTATAATTTATGTTTTTTGTAGCCCTACCTTGAGCTTTGTGTGGTTACATAATGTGAACATAAATTAAGCTGATTCCCCCGACTACACTTCACAAACCTCAACAAAACAAATCCACAGAATTTGTGAATTGCTTTTTATTAAAAACTATTAATGCTTTTTCTAAAAACAGTGTTTATCTTGGTCACTGACCCGGACTGACGCTCACAGGCATTGCGTGCATGGGACACATTACCATTATGCTGTATATATTGATCTTATAATCAAAGCAGCGACTAACATTAGACTATTGACATATGTCCTCTGCTGTTCTGAATGGAAGCTGCTACAAGCTGTGGCATCCGCTTAATGTGTTGTACCTGGATCTCTGTGTGTGTACTAGTGTGAGTGTGTGTGTGTGCGTGTATGGGGGGATTTAGGAAGAGATACAATGGACCCATGCACCTGACAAAAAGGGGGCATTTGAGGAAAGAGGAGGATCATCATCCCCTCCAGCCATTTACATTTGGTGTTGCATAACTCATGAATTTTGTAGCTTGAATCAATTGGACTTATGTAATGACCCGAGTTACTCTGCTGTACATGTAACCGTGTCCCTTTGCAAACCTGACCTGAGATCACCTGCAGGATAAAAAGTAGCGTTTTCGGCAATGGCACTGAGGTTAGCTGGACCAAAATCCCAGTAAACGAAAGCTCACTTTCTTTTCACATGAAGAAAAAATTGAGCAGTATAAAATTCCACAATACACAAGAAATGGAATCCACTGCCACAAGGGAAACTTTTTTTTCGATATATAAGTCTTCAATATCAAGATATAAAATATCAACATTAAACATTTCTTAATGATAAGTATTATATGAGTAACATGGTGATATTACAGGATCTATAAAGTCACAGAGTGGCGTGTGACTAATAGACATTTAATTGATTTTTCCTTTGCCATTTGTTTTGGGTCAACTAAATTACAAATGTTTCTCCATGTTTATGCATTTATTTGGGTTTGGCTGCACATCTTAATGAAGTTGTCTTACAGTTGCATAAAAATCAGTAAAAATGTGGCTTTTATAGAGACATGACTTCAAAATAACTCTGATATTTAAATGTCACCAAAATACAATAGTAGATTGAGATAAGTGCATCGGTGTATTGCAGAGCCAAAGCCGATACTGGCCAGGTTTAATCACTTGGAGTATAGTGTCTGTGATCTCTTTCAAGAGACAAACAACTTTAACATTTCATTTTGGATGAAGACCATTTCATCAGTTGCATGATAAAACCTCACAGCAGTTACTCATCTTTAGATGTCAGTGTTTCAACTTGAAGTTCAAACTAAAAACACAGGACAAGTCAAGAGCACAGCCTGGTGGACAAACAGCGGCAGTGCAGTTGAGCCTAAAAACAAAAGGACAGAATGATAAAACTCCAGACCAGAACCTGGAAATATATGGAGAGGAAAGTGTTTTTCAAGCATCATTATACTTTCTTTTTAATGACCTAATGAATGCAGACTTTGTGGTATTATCTGTGTTGCAGGATGGATTCTATGCTCATTTTACCGTAAATCATGTTTTTATATATTTATTTATATTTCCAGGTACATAAAAGGGATTCTGTTTCCTAGTGCTAACATCAAGCATGATGAAAGGTTGGCGACCAACCTTTTCTGTTCTAGAAATAACCAAAACTAAACAAAACAACTTAAGCTGTATCACAGCATGTTACCAGAGTTGTTGTTTGCAGTAGGCTGGTGAGTTAGCACTTAAGATGAAGCAAATTTTATGGTAATCATCTGTCAAATAAAGACATATGGGATCAAAGGACACTCATTAACTCTTAAACAGACACAGATGAAATGACTCATGAATCTCAAAGGCTTTTTACATAATGGTGCTGCCCTTTCCCGGTTGTTGCTCTTTTCTCTCCATTCCTCCCAATCAGTACATTAGCAAAGAGCGGAGAAGAAAGCAACAGTAAGAACACGTGCCACTTTATACAATACAGTTACATAGTAACAAAAGAAATACTCTCATTGTGGACCTAGAATTAAGGCATTTCTTTAATGTCCTATAATGTTGAGCAATTTAAGCTCTCCAAAGGTAGATTTCTTGACTTCTTGGACTGCAGTACAGGTACAGGTACAGGCGTTCACAACCTTTATGTCCTTTTCATACCAGTAAAAAGTAAAAAGGAACTTTGTTTCAGTGGACATTCAGTCTCCAGAGGCTCCAATGACTATCGGCAGTGTTGCGGTATTGCACTGCAGCATTAAAGAACCCCACCCCATTTGGATTTTTGCAGCCAAACTCTATGTCATTCTACAAGCATCTCTGACCACTGCAGAGAGCCCGAAGCACTTCCACTTCTAACATGGAGATGAGGCGAGGGTCAGGCACCCACAGAAGCATAATGGATTTCTTTATGACTGCGTCTGCATGAGCTTTTTTATTACAGTAAGGACAGCAGCATTTTGAGGGTGTTATTCCAAAACAACTCATCTAGATTGACTGCAAATGGTAAATTCAAATAGTAAAGATATACAGTTGCAACACACACACACTGTAAATGAATACAGTGCACAGTGACACACCCCCTTGGCATTAAATGCCTAAGCCTGTGTGAGTGTTTTTTTCAGTGACACCTCACTAGTGATGACATGCTGGAGAGCAGGAGCCACAACCTCTAACACACACACACACACACACACACACACACACTCAGGAAGGGACGGGAGCAGGTGGCGAGCCAGGGGTATGGTCTAGTTTTGGCAGGTTATTTATAACCTGCATGAGTAGGGGGTGTCACCTCTAAACAGCCATGAAAATGCTGAAAATAGGTGCGGGAATGAGTGTGTGTTTGTGAGAGAGAGACAGAGAGAAAAAAAAAACAGACACTACAAACAACATAAAGAACTCCTGGACTGTTTGCATGTATGACACATTTCATTCCTTTCCACTGTAGAGTCCACCCATTCAGTTGGGACTATGGTATCATAATTTGGCACAGTCAGACACACACGCACACACACACACACACAAAGAAATTCAGACAGACACACACAATCAGGGCTTTAGGGGATTTGAAGCCACATGTGATCTGAGTAATGTTTTTGTTCCAGCAAGATCCAGAAGTTCACTGTGCAGCACCTCGCAGCACTGTGTGAAACTACACACACGTCACACAAGTAACCTAACACTAGGTTTTGTACAAATGAACAGTGCTTTGATTACTGGACAAAATAAAGTAACATTACTTGAAATGAATTTTCTTTCTGTTTGTCATATTACTCTGACACACAGCATGCCAGAGAGTGATTTACTCTGACATGTGAGAACACACACATTCTGGTGTGTGGCCTTGGTGCTAAACCAACAGACACTTTTTATTTTAGTCTCTATATAAAAGTCCTCCAGAGGCTTTACATGTGCAGCAGTGTGGATGGCTCCTAAATCCATACATGTTCCTAAATAGAGCCAGCAGACAGGCAGACGGCAACTCGGAACCGGACAGTAACTTATACCACTTCCTCTTGAACCTTGACCCCCGAGGGACATGATTAACAGAGATCAAGTGGATGGTCCACCGCTGTCTGTGTCTTTTTTTCCCCTCCTTCATTGCCACTTCATTGCAAATTTATAAGGCCATCAAATTCAAATACTTTTGACAGTCGGTCAAATCTACAAACATTACTAGTGCATGCAATTCATGCTTCTGATGCAGATATAAATGGGACCTGAAAAACACATTTATCCTTCGGCATGCAAGCATGTGCGGCATGAGATGCTTCTGTTCTGCTTAACGCTGACAAAATACAGAAGAGGAAGATTTCGTAAGAGACCGAGGACTGCTTTGTAGTCATCTAATTTGGAAACGTCGTGACATTCTTTGGATTCCTTTGGTTGATGTCCATGACTAGTGTGTGATGAATACAGTGTATAACAACTAAACAGAGTTCAGCTCCTTTTCCCCGAGTCAGATGATAGACACTAAGCAGTATGTGTGGCTATTTGAAACAACTGCAACAACAACATGCACCTCCAAACATCCAGGATCTCTTGCTCTTTAGCTACTAATGGACTCAGCATGATCATAAGCGAGGCATTCGTGCCGTGTACGACCAGAATGTTTACAGCTCCCTAAAGAGCAGTTATTCACTTACCTCAGCAAGTTGCAGGATCTCAGGATGTACCTCGGGGTCCGTCTTTATGGGGATTCCTCCCGTGTCAGTACCCGGTCCATGTTTCTTCATCCTGCCAGGGCTCGTGCTGTGAATGCACCCCATACTTTCTGCACACACCTCACACACCTTTGTATCTTTAATTGCCTCAACTCTTATCCACTCCTTCCAGACAAGTGCTTCACTCCAGAAGGTCCCTCTTGTTCACCTCCTCTCAGCGCTTCATGTTTTGAAGGGCCTCCTTATGTTTCCCGACAGCTCATGTCTTCTTCTCCACCATGTCTTCCCCAGTTACTCCTCACACCTCTACCCTTCTTTCTGACAGCTTGTCCTGCCTTGAAATCCACCCCAGATGACTTTCTTTCCCTCCTTTCCCCTCTCCCCTTACAACCCCTCTTTCTCCCCTCCGAGAGGTGTCACCAAGCGCGGACCCTCCAATATTTGCCCCCCTCTCTCCTCTTACACTCTTCCCTGTCCCTTGCTCCCTGGCTATCCTCACTCTGAAAGCATGCAAGCATACACTCACCACCTCTCTCTTCCCTTCCCCCTTACCACTTGCCAATACCTCCTTCTCTTCTCTTTGCCTCTACAGACCCTCAAATGTCTTGTACGCCGCTCTCTCCCGCTCCACACTTACAGACCCTCCAGTCTTCCCCTCTCTCTCTCGCTCCATCAGGCTCCTCTTGCTGTCTCTCCATGGGGGAGTAGGGGGCAGCTGTTTTGGCTTGTTGATGTCAGGCCCTTCCCCTTTCCTTTGGCTTTACTTCAGCCCCTGTAACTCTCTTCTTCCTCACGGGGGAGTGATTAGATAGAGCTTCTTTCACACACGTCATCCCTCTAGACTCTGTAACTTTGCACATGAGAACATACTGTAGGCTTGATCCTACTTCTCCCTCCTGTCAGCTTGTTGTGAGGAAGTGAAGACTTTTAACTATCTGCTTGCCCGAGTTTTTAGTCAACAACTGAAGACAATAAACACGAGGTCGAGACCTTTTTATATATCTGTATCTCCCTTGGATAGGAAAATGCTCGGTGTAATAAACTCCACCACCCTGCTTGATAGGACACATGACACCAACGTTAATGTCCTCTCTTAATTCCCTCAGTTGCTCTCTCCACTGAAATGAAAACAATGATAGGCTCTGTGCTTAAATCTTAGATCTGCTTCTCCCCTCGTTAAATTCCTTCAGACTACAGCTCTCTCTCTTTCTCTCTCTGTAACACACTCACATAACTGTATTTCCTCAAACTGGGTTCTCCAGACAAAATACTGCTTTAAGCTGGAGGGTTCAGGGTTGTGAGGGGAAAATCTCCAACAATAAGCTCTTTCTAAAACCATGTTTTTAGCCCCCGGTTAGACCATACAAAGCGGTCCTTGGTTTAAAGTGAGACAAATCCGTGGCTGAAAGAGCTAAATTAGGCGACAAACCATCAACATGCAGTAATAAGTGCGCAAGTAAAATTTGCAGCAACTTCAGAGATGCCTCTGAGTTACAGTTCAAGTGAAGAAGTCAGCATACCATAAACATGAGATTATATACATATATATATTATTTATAAATTTGACCTGATACATCATCAAGGGACCTGAATGACATAAACCTCAGTCATGTTGTGGTTTGAAGTGGAGGACGGAAGGACCCTCCTGTAAGGACCAGCTGCTGATTCACATGGCAACAGAGGTGGGGGCTGGCGGTGGGTGGGTGGGGAGTTAGGGTGGACACACGTTTAAACTCCGAGACGCAGCCCTCTTTTCACCGAGTATTCAAATCTTTACTTGAGTCGCAGCAATGCTTCAATGTAAAAAAAAGTGCTATAAAAAAAAAGGTCATCATGCAGCAGAATGTCCTCCCAGTGTTATATGTAATCTGAATGTTATTATTGATGTATTAATGTGTAAGCAGCATTGCCATGTTGTAGCTGGAAGAGGCAAAGCTATTAACTACTTTATACACAGCTGGGTAGCTTATTTCTAACAATGTATAGTATTTTATGAGGAGATTTATAAAGTAACTAAAGCTGTCGAGTAAATGCAGTGAAGTAAAAAGTACAATATTTCCCTCTGAAATGTAGTGAGGTATTAGATAGCATTAAATGAAAATACTAAAGTACATGTACTACTTAGCTATCATGCAGAACTACTGACTGTACAAAACATCTTTTCTCTTTTACTTTACCCTTGGTTTTTCTCCAAGATGAGGCCAATTCAGGTACTGATTAGTGCCATCAATCAAAGATGACATTAATAATAAGCACAAACCTGATCATTAACATTACATGAGCTTACGTTTACTTTACGCATCTTTCTGTCTCACACCAACACACTTTCCGCTCCCTGAGTGGCCACTTTAATATAAACAATATACTCTAAACTTGCTGTGCAATGTGAACAAACACAGGGCTAATTACACAACGCTGGTGTGTCAACATACTTTATGTTCATGAGTGTAATTATGTCACAATACATATAACACTTGTGAATTATATGAGCCGGTATTTTGTTTGCTGCCAGTCATCATTCCTTCTGCCAGTCTCCAGTAAGCTGATGTCCATTGGAAAGAGTGGCCGGCTGCTGAGCGGTCTACAGGAGTCCTATCTTACTGCAAAGTGGGTGCACTGTGTGTGTGTGTGTGTGTGTGTGTGTGTGTGTGGGATGTGAAGCTCAGCAGGATCCTAACCAGCTGCCACCAGGAGTCCAGCCCTCAGCAGGGGGTTGAGACTGAAGAAATACTGTGCAAACTGTCTGCCTCACAGACCACACCAGGAGAACCATGAGCAAAGGGAAATACTTTGTTGTTGCACATAAGAATGATGTGTTTGATGATGCAACTCGCCATCCTGCTACAGACAAGGCTTCATAGTTGATTTTAAAAGTGTGAAGGGCCTAGTCGGGTCTGCTTGACAGTTCAGTTTGACTGTGAACTTTAAACTATTGGACACAAGCACAAAATCTGCTTTAAATGTTTTTTCCCCTCCAGTAATGCATACATTTACAATGACCACATCTATTTCAATGTACATAATGACCCCAATTTATTGCAAATTGGAAGACAGGTTCATGTAATCCCCTCACACCCTACTATAGGTAACACCAGACTTTCCCCAAATATTTGTATTCCTCCCTTCAGGAAGAGCAAATGATTTAGACAGCTGTGGAGAATCTTTGAGACGACTGGAAACGGCCATTATGAGCCTTTAATTGATGTGATTATTTCATCAGAAGGTGTAGAAATAGAGAGACATTTGTACAATGATTGGGGATGATGGTAATGGCACTTCATTGATTCTGGATCGTGCAGCGGCTGTTTTTTTTTCAGTCTCGACATACAAGCCACTCCTGTAATACTGTAGTCGATGTATTACACAGACCTCTCTGGTAATACTGGGGGAATCACTTTAGGACTAGTTCAATCAATGATTTGCTGAATGGTGATAACCTAATTGACAATTGTTTTTAAATTAGTAACCAGTCACAACCATTCGTGACTGTTAGTATTGGAAGACAGGATTTTGACTAATTTTCATGAATAAATTTCAGAGATTTAAATAATTCAAACACCAAATTATTTACTAATGAATAAAAGGGATTGGACTTAATCTAGGAATTCTAAAAGTCAATAAATCACAAGTTGAAAAAACAGGTTCCACTTACTAACGCCTGAGCCACAGTGCCTACCCTCCACCTGTGTGTGACGGCTACCTTGTTTAACTGCTGCGTCTCTAACACAGAAAGCGTTGCTGCCACTTCCAGCCCTCTCTTTTTACACTGAGCTTGCCTTTGATAATGACCATCAATAAAAGCCTTGTTAACAAATGAAGGGATTCTGTCCTAAGAAATGCTAGACGGCTTTTAATTTTAAACAGATACAGGAAGTGTTAAGTACAAAAAAAAAAAAAAAACAATCAACACATTATATTCACTGTCCGCTTTTGCTCTGAACTGCACTCCTTGCAGAAAAAATAAGCAAGACTGTGTGGCTGCTCTAACCCGTTAACATGGGCGCCGAAATGAAAAGCAAGAGGTTCCTCCACACGCAGCTCAGGCAGGCAGTGTGGCCCAGGCGTAAAATACATCTTCTGTCATATAATCCAACCTCAGCACACCTGTGATCCACAAATATACAAATTCATTTTTTCCCCACTTTTTCCATTTATTTATTACAATTAATTCAATGTTATCCATCACTTTTCCATGTGTCAGCTACTCCGTGTTTCCATTTAAAACAAGTCCAGTATGTGACTATTCTTTAGAACCTGAATAGTCCTGAAGGTGGGCCAGGGGAGGGAGGATGGGTGGGTGTTTTGAAAGTAAAGGACAGGTTTGTAGGAGGAAAGAAGGGAGGGAGTTATGTCCTCCCAGGAGCCTCTTCCATGTGAGGAGTTTTTTCATAAGCTATGTGAGATTATTTTTTCTGCGTTCGTTGTTTTGTCCTCTTCTTGCGCTTTCAGGCCTTGTCTCGTTATTTTCTCTCTATTCTACGTCCTCTGCGTCATCTCCTTGGTCTCCGTCCATTAGCAAAGCGGCGTACTTACTGGCTGAGCTGAACTTCTGAAAAAGGCAAAACAAAACACAGTACAGTAGACTGATGATGGGCTGTTTATCCACTGTAAAAAAAAAAAAAACACTACGGATGTTTTTTAAAACTCATGTACGGGGTGGGGGGCTCTGGCAAAAGAACTAAAGGCTTTACGGAAACCCTTTAATGAAGAGTAATTTGGGGGACATCAAAGTCTGACTAAACCTTGGCAGTGACGGACTTACGGGGGTTGGGGTTTCTTCAAATTTCTTTGGCTCTGGGGGTGGTCTGGAGTCTCGGTCTCTTCTGTTATCCTTTCTACAATCAGAATTAACACTGACGTTAAACTTTATCGGTAGAGCTCAGTGCTGGAAAGTTAACCCTTGCTGTGAATCCTTAATCACACAGCTTAAAAAAAAAACAAAAAAACCAACAACTAAAAAAAAAGGAGCACAAATTCTGCTCATTTTCATCATCTGAAAATTAAGATCTACAAGCTGCTTGGTGCCCAGTTTACACCTGGCTCAGTCCTCATGTTCAGAAGAAAAACATCAAATAAGAAATGTCCAAAATTTCAGTTGCATTACTGATGTTTCAATGCTGAAATTGATCATTTCCTGTGCTACATCAAAGAGATTGTAACCATTTGCTGTAGAAAAAGGTAAAGCATTAAATGGGCACACCAGAAATCCTGGTGTGCCTGTGTTCCTAGTGTCCACAACACTAGAAACAATGAATGCGTCATCAGTTGTGTAACTGAGCATAGGCCACTCTTTACAGATGCCCAGTAAATGTCCTCCCTGTCTCATTAAGAACTCTGGAGTTGCTAGCTTTGGATGGCTGACCTGTCTGCCTCCTTTCTTCGGTCTCTGTTGGGCCCCTCTCCTCGGCCCCGCCCTGCTCCCGGCCCTGCAGGCCCCCCTCGTGCCCGTGGGGGCCCCCGGTCCCGACGCATACCGTCAGCCTTGTTCTCATCTTAAAGGAGAAGCCACACAGTTGAGTGAAGGGAGGTTGGTGGACTTTGTACAGTAGACTACACCCACAACACACTGCAGCATAAAAAGCCACTGGGTTGGATTTAAGAAGTGTTAGTCACTGATGTAGGGCCAAACGAGAGGTGCACAACTGCTTGAATGCAAGCTGAGCCTGTACAGTGGAACTCATTTCCTTTAAATTTGATATTGGCTTGAAAGTTGTGCCAAAGATTTCCAAAACATGAAAATAAGTTAATAAATAAAATATTCCTATTCTGATGCAGCGCTACAGATAATGTAGGAATTCAGTGTTTTCACATTTAGCCAGATTAATTGAACCTGAAGTTTCTTTTTTTGTCACTTTGAATATTTGTATGACAATATGAGACATATTTGAGGGCTCCCCTTGTAATGAATACACTCTCTGCAGGAAGATGAGCTGATGACCCGCTCCTCAGACATGTTCTCGCTTTGCAAAATATGTTCATTAAGATACAGTTGCAAAGCGGTGTGAAAAGGAAGGATAACACCTATCATGTAAGTGAGCTAGTTTTGATAGAAAACACTGGAATTCTCCGATATAAGTTATGTAATAGCACTGTACAATATGGAATTCACTTCCTGTCTGTATAGTGAAGTTTTACCTTTTATGGACTTGAATGAATTGAAAACCCCAGATCCTTCTTTACATGCAGGCCTCAGTTGCCTTTTCTAGCCCACATAAGAGTTTGAAATCACTTTCACATCAGCGTTTCAGCATGAATGATCACAAAAAAGAATCTTCAAAAAGAGTGCAAATGGCCTTGAGAAGCAACTTTCTGCAGGTACAGCTGCCTTTACATGAAGCTCTCAAGCAATCAACAAGGAAAAAACACAAGGGCACTGTGTAGATTGTGGACCACAGTCCAAAATGCAATTTCATATGAGGACTGTCAGATATTGAAAGAATTACACTTTCAGAAACAATCTACACAGGTTGGGTAGGGAGCCGTTTAGCCAGATTAGCATTGAAGCTCTAGGGATGACAGTGCCAGTTGGTCCGTAAGTCAAACACTTCCAAGGTCCAGAGTTAAATGTCTCAAAAACTAGTGGATGGACTACCATGAAGTACAGTTCATGGACCCCAGGAGATGAATAATGTCAAACAGGTAAAATATTTGCAATTCAGTTCATGACAAGACTTCTAAAACATCCACCAGCCATAATTTGCGATCAGTGCTGATGTTAAATATGCCAACATTACAATGTCACCATACTACATGTTGTTATCATGTTAACATGCAATAGTGGTGGACGTGCATGTTAAAATGCTAACATTAGATTTCAGCTGAAAGCACAGATAAGCCAAAGAACAGCCGAAGCTGATGAAAGCGGAGCTTAGTCTGAGCAGAGAGCCGAGGCTGATAGGAAGAGTCTGAGATGTCCTAAAATGGCCACCATACAGAGGATCAATCGTTTTGGCTAAGATAACATGGCCTTTCTACTGGCCCTAAACTTTGCATATCTGCCTCACTAGTAAGGACTCTTGTGTGTGATGACCTTTACAGTCTCTCAGAACTGCCGAGTCTTGTTCAAATTCAAATTCTCCATTATCACATATTTTTGCAGATTTATGCAAGTATTTTGTGTTTACATAAATCTCTTCCTTCTTCAGCTTTCTTTGTTTTAGTGAGGACATGGTTTGTTCCATTTTTTTCATAATCTACACTGAGGTTTGGTTTTGGAAACATCCCCATTAAGGCTAGCCCTCATCAGTAGGCCTTACCTTTTCCAGATCCTCTTTCATCTGCAGAACTTGGGGAGCTAAAGAGAAAGTAAGAACAGTCAGGGGAAGTATACAAAACACTCACATGTAAGTTTAACCTTTCTACAAGCCTTTGATAGTGAATTCTGCATGTGAAAAGACAGGTTTGCTCAATCATTTGTGATGTAAACGCAGTTGTTTTGAAATGGCTGTTTCTGAGCAGTATGTTCCTGAAACGTGCTTCGTAACATAAAGTATGTCTCCCTTGTGTTCTTACCTGAGCTTGGGAGGAGCTGAACCACTTGGGGAGACAGGAGAGACTGGAGGCCGTCCATCACCATCACTAGAGCCTGTGCTGACTGCACTTCTCTTGGCCCAGGCATTCTCCTTGGGAGGAGGTGCAGGCATCACCTTCAGCGGCTCCTTGGAGGAGCTGGTAGAGGGGGGCTGTGGGGAGGGCCCTGGGGGAGAGGGTTCACCTTCTCTCCCACTGAAAACCTCATTCTCCCCAGAGCGCTCGCTATCTCGACACCGGGATCCTAGTGGATGAAAAGAGGAGCATGTTGTTTCTTACTGTTTTACATCACTGGATTATTTACAACACTTTTTGCTATTTTTAGATCGTTTGGTTGTTTTGTTTAAAGAATATTTTTCTAAACACTGAAAATATTATAACTTACTCCCAAGTGTAGTCTAAATTAAACCGTTGATTTCTATTTCATCTAACAGACTACAGACTTTAGCTTTGATGCTTTACAGAGTTGCATGAATGCGATGAACAGGGATCCTATGATGAAAATTGTGTATGGACTGAAAGTTTTATGTAGAAAAAAAGACACAAAAATTTGATGCATGGTCACCCAGAGGCACAATCTTGCCTCTTCAGGTTTACAGAAGAGAAACCAGATTCTCAAAGGCAAGCTCTATCAAAATGAAAAGCAGCATCTCACCTCTTCCAGAAGTGCTTCCTTGCTGTGAAGACTCACTTCCTGTGCGAGATCGCTCAGTATGAACTTCCTCATTGCGCCAGCTTGGATCCCTGAAAACAATAGAAAAGCTTACACAGGACTGCAAACTCCAGTGGGATGAAAGAGGTGACAGTACTGCGAATATGGCTGAACTTTGCTTTGAGAGGCACATAAATAACACAAACTCCTCCCAAATTAAGGAATATTTAATAACTGTACTTTGACTTTATAAACACAAACTGCATTTACAGCAAGTCATTAGAAATGATGTCATGACCATAAATGTCACACCCTGACCTGTCTCGCAACTTTCTGTCAAGTCCCCGGCCTTTGTCCTCTTCCAGCTGCCTCTGCAGCCTCTCTTCCTCTTTCTTCAGCCTTTCCTCCACCTCCCTCTCCTTGGCTGCTGTGTCCACTGGCTTGGCCGCACCAAAGATGGATGAGGCCCTGCTGCCAGAGCTCGGAGCAGCAGCTGGGGAAGTACCACCACTACTGCCGCCGCCGCTACCACCACCGCCGCCGCCGCCACCGCTGCTAGCTTCCTCCTCCTTAGGAACACTACGGGGCTTAAGGTTCAACTTGGGTCTCTGCAGAGGAGCTGGTGTGAGAACAGGAATGGATAATATTAATATGGAGTGGTGTGTCAACCTCTACTCTTAGATAAGCTTAATTACAGATTCTTAATCTACATTATATTAATTGAATTTGTGGCAAATATAGAACACCAAAATTACTGCCAGATGCTCCAAACACCAACACTCAAATAACCTTATTTGAGATGATCAGTTAATAAATAATGCTGTCCAAACGTAGTATCTATATACTGAACTCTCACCTCTGTCGTCACGCCTCTCATCTCGTTTCTCGTACCGGTCCTCACCGCGGTCCCCACCACGGTCGCTGCCACGGTCCCCACCACGGTCGCTGCCACGGTCACCATAACGGTCCCGGTCCCCATACCGATCACTGCTACCTCGGCTGTCATCATAATCGCGGCGGAAGCCAGTGCCAAAGGCACGGCGACCTCCTCCACCACCACGTGAGTCAAAGCCTAGAAGGACACCAGAAAATGGGTAAGAGATGAAATATATCATTGATATATCAAGGTTGCAGCAGGGCAACCAGGAAGTAATATAAGCCAATGATTTATTAGGATGTTAAAGAATATTTATGGGAATTTTATGAGCAGGAAGCCAAACAACTGTTGATCCAAACGCAGGGTTCAAACAAGCAGAACGACATACCTCCTCTATCATAGTCTCTGCGGTCCCTGTCGTCATACCGATCCCGGTAGCGGTCTCTTCCGCCATCATAGCGGTCATTGTCCCGCCGTGGCCCATCTCTGTAACGATCCGACTCATAGCGGTCGCGTGATCCTGCAAGAGTTGTAGAAGAATAATGATGCTGTTTCATATACTATTGCCTTGCTAATGAACTGTTGTTCTGACTGGGCTTTGATTGTAAATCCAAAACTGGAGTCTGTAAGGAAGAAATGCATTAATTCTAGCAGTCTATATATAGAATTTTGAATAAAGAATATATAAATAGCAATTGATAGCAATTTTAAAAAAAAATTAACAGAAATGCGGGGCATTATCAGAACCCTGAACCTGAAATGAAAATTTTGTTTGCTTTTACAAATTGTCCCAGGACATGAAAGTAGTCGGTGTTACCCAAGTTGGATTGGGATTTACACCAGTGATTCCAAGAAACAGGTTCCTTCTATCAAAAACTGCATTATCAGAACAGAAGTATCCTGGGATCAAGTGTAAAATAAGTATGGATGTTCAAGCACAGACAAAGCCTATTCTGACTCACTCTCTCCAAAAGCATCATCTCTCTTGGGAGGTCCATCGTCTGCGTCTGCAGTGGGCCGAGCCCTCCAGTCGGTGTCTGTCTTGTCAGGACCCATGTCCGACATCCGTCCCCTGTCTCGGCCTCCCATAGATCCGTCTCTCTCTGAGGTGGGAAGAAAAAGAAGAGGAGATGTAATGTTTAATTATAGAATATGAAAGTTGTAGTTGTTAGATTACTCTAAAGACAGAGAGGAGCCTTGCAATGGCACACTATCTAGGAGACATTAGCAATGTACCTTTATCATTAGACTGGTCTGCAATATCCACACGGATCCTTCGGTTCCCAAGGTTCTATTGGCAACAGATAAACAAATAGTTAGTAATTGTCCGGTATACATTTATATATATATACAAAATGAATACTAACGATAACCCAAGATTTTATGGGGCAATACAAGTGGTACATATGTTAGGTCAGTTCCAGGTGTTAAAATAAAAAATGCCAAAATATAAGAACAAGTTCTTGTTGAATCCCCTCACCTCCTCATTGAGACTAAGGGCCCTCAAGAGGGAATCCACATCATCAAACTCAGCATAGCCAAAGCCCTTCAGCCTCTCTGGGTTACTGGGCTCCCGAGGCAGACGCACTGCACTGATCTGGAGATGAAGATAGGGACAGAATAACATGAAACAGAGAATGCACTCATCTGGGCCCAGCACTGTACAGTTCATCCAAACAAGATCAGAAGAAACAAATAGTAGTATGCAAAAGAAAAATATGGAAGAAATTAGTTTTCTGGCCTAACCCTTAATAAACAGGCACCGTTGCAGATAACTTTCTGTGTCACTAACATTAGTTGACTTACAAGGTTGTAAACATTTTAAGTTTCAGCTATGACTGAACAAGCCAGAGGCAGGCAGGCTAGGACTTCAAAGAAGTGATTTATTTAGCAATATTTTACTTAAAAAGGTAAGTCTGTGTTTCGGATATACTAAAGCGCCGAATGAGTAGTTTAAAAAGGGTTTTTGTTGAGTTTTAAAAACACTGTGTTCTGCAAACTGATTTGGGACTGACCAGCTTTGCTTTTGGAACTTGTATAATTTGTAAAAATGTTTTTTCATCCTGGCTACATGAGGAAAATGATACAGAATCTATCATTTGCAACAAAGACTGCAACTGAAACTGTCACTAGAGTTTCACTTTGTGTTGACTTGCAAATTAAGTATTGCAATAGCTGTAGCCACCAAGCACTACGTGTTATATTTGGCATGCATGTTTGCCTGCTACACTTACTGCCAAGCCACGGAAGAAGTCTTTGATCGAATCCTCAGTGACATCATAGGGCAGGTTGCCCAAGAAGGCCGTGTAAGGCGGGCTGCGGGGCAGTCGGGACCGGTCGACATTGGGTTCACGGGCTGAGCGAGGCGCTGTAGGCAGGATGGAGCGGTCAATGGGTGGCGCCCGGTATGTGTCCTCCTCCGTGTGCCACGAAGTCGAGACTGGAGAGATAAAGAGAGGGAAAATTTCAAATAAATGCTAATAAGTTCCTTTCAGTGCCTTAATAGCACCCGATTATTTTTCTCTCTGATACTCGGTCCTTCAAATCTTCTATTCTGACACATGCAAAAAAGAAAATAGCAACAGACTTTCACAACAAAGTGAATCTTAAATGGAAAAATGTATCGTACAAGAGCCAATCTTCCATTTATAAATGACTAGACAAGTAGTTACCACCAAATGGAAATCCTTTTCTCTCACATACTCTTATAGTTCAGCAGATATTTAAGTGTATTTATTATTATGTGTATTGTGTTATTGATCTGTGAAAAAGATATTGAAGGATCCAATAATCAGTATTAGGTCTGACACTAGCCAAAAACCCTGGATCAGATTTTGGAATGAAATAAAATAAGTAAAACTACCCTGAAATGTCATGTAAGTACATGTATGTCACCATTTTGTATGACTATCTGCAAAGAAAACCAGCTACATATCATGTGACAGAAACATGTGATCATGTGACACATAGATTGATGTGTTGCTCTAACAAAGAGGAAAAGGCAGAATAGAAAATGTGCAATATGACCATGATTCAGAATTGTGAGGTTCAGCACCACAAATTTGACAAAAACACATGTTAATAGATCATGCAGAGCAGTATGATAAAGTTGTACAAGCCACAAAGGAAAATGAGCATGTGAGAAACTTCATCCAGAGAGCAACAGATAACTGATGGTGGAAAAATCATTGGATTTATTTGAAACCCTATTGGATGGTTCATAAAATGGAGTTTTAATGATAAATTTAATGTCCAAGGCCTAAATCCACACTATCCAACTGCCATTTAATATTCAAAACATCCATCCCAAACCTGTTGTGTGAGTTAGTGGATTCCTTTCAAAACACTACAGTTAACATATGGAGCTCAAATGTGTCCAACAAAAGAAAACTGTCAAGAGTCAACGTTTACATAGCATAAAGCAGCCCTGAAGGCTAAACAGTTTTAATAGTAATCTGCAAAGCTATGTTGCCATTTCATTACTTGGTTTAATAAATAAATAGATAAATAAATACATACATTTATATGTATCATGCATCTAAAGGATGAAGTGGACACTAAATAGTATCACCTTCATATCAGCACTCAATGTTGTGATATTTGAACTAAAAAAAAAACAGTTGTCAAACCATCTCTACATGGTTCACTAATGTGTCTTGACATTTTCTTACTGCTGTATACTTTAATAAGATCAATACTGCTCTGCCAAAACAAATTTACACAGATAACATGAATGCAGTCGCTTATTTTAAAGTCAGTCCAGTATCGGGCCACAAATGATGATGCCACAACCAGTTTGACTGCATTCTCTTTTCTCCACTCTCAACTAAGTGACAACCTGAGCAACAGAGAGATGATATTGATTTTACCATTGATAGATGCAAGACAGATGCAAGGTATGCAAGATAAAAACTTCATGTGTGTATTTCATTGTGTGCTCACCATCTCCGTCCAGGTCGTCAGTCTCATCGGCCCAGCTAGTGGACTTGGGCGGGTAACTGGGGGCCACAGGGTTGCCTCCGCTGTCCTCAGCAAGGAAGTCAGTCAGAGTGAGGGTTTTCCCCTTCTTATTCTTCTTCTTAGCTAGAGAGGAGATGAACACAGAGTACATATTTAGCCATGGAAGAAACGGGCTAGACCAAAATGTGATGATCAAAGGCTTCACACACAAGTCAAGACTTGACTAACCTTACCCTAACCCTAATTACACAAGACTTGTGTGTAGGACAACATTTTGTTGTGAACACTGATCATCATAAGTCAATATTTGTGTGTGCGTCTCCCCACTGGTGTGGACAGCTGCTTCTTCTATCTGTAGCGCAAGATGTTGTCCAGCAAAGCCAGTTAAGGGGACTGCAAAAGATATTTTGGACTCAAAAAATCCCCAAAAACTAAAAGGCGCTCTCTTTGAACCATTAAAAAGCCTTTACTGTCATGGCACGCTCGCGTCAGACCTTAGAAACTAACACTGACGTGTTGTGGCATCAACCCTTCCTAGGGGAGTCAAAAAGACGGCCGCGACGTGCAAGTGTCAACAAACACTGACTTATTTTCCTATCGGAGAGTAAACACACAGGGAGCCTGTCCAACTGTCACTGTGCAGCAGGACAGTAAAAGGCCTGCCTCGACCTCTTTCGGCTCCACGAGTCTGGTGCCACATTTGTGACACGCTCAAACCACTGGGTTCCCCGCATCTTTTTAACAAAAAAAGGAATACACCCTGGGAGTGTGGATCAATGAGTGGTGTCTCCACTGGGCAACATTCCTCCTGCGGTCTGTTTTGAATGGCCAACAGTTGCCAGTTGCTTCACCCAGCTCATCTCATAGAGCAGGTCTGGTTTGTTTTGGTCGGAGGCAGAAAGGGGGGGGGGGGGACAAAAAAAACCAAAAAAAAAACAGGGAGCCACAAAGCTGGCTGTGAGCTTTATTGTGAAAATCCCAGCTGTCAGGGCATTCTTTACACATGTAGAGAGCAACACAGCCCAGTAACAACTCTGTCCCAGCACAAAACGCTTAGTCACTGTTTACAGGCCTAACTAAGTGGCCTTGACTGCTTGCACCCCCTCTGAAACCAACAAAAAAAATAATAATAAGACACTGACTGCTCAGTAGCTTTCTTGGCCCCTCCGCACTAATGTAACATAAGCCCCCCTCGGAGCTGCGTAACGATAACTTGTGGCACCACCGTCTGCTGCTAAAGCTACGATAGCACAACAGCTGCGGAGGCCGACGGTTCGCTGGGACTCCGGGGGCAAAACACGCAGGTTGCTCGCTCGCTATCTACGCAGGTCGCTTTTGTCTTTATGCCCATGCGGGCTTAGTCAGCAGAGGACTGCTGACTGGGGCTGGGAGGGGGGAGGAGGAGGAGGAGGAGGAGGAGGAGAAGTATCCCTGCTTAGCTCGCTAGGTTTTAGGGCCTAGCGCACCGTCGCAGCGCCCGGACCCAAGTGCGCCATCGCCGGAGCGAGACTCGCTCGGCCCCGGACGGGACGGCTAAAAAAGTTGCTTAGCCGCACCGGGGTTTAGTGTTCACGACGCGACCCGACGGGGAAGGGGGGGCCCTCGCCGCCGACTCCCCGGTTTCGTCAAACGGCGAAACCGGGCGGCGAGGCTGCACACGTGGGGAGACTCCTCGGGCTGCCCGGGACTCCTCGGCCCGACCCCTCCTCCACGAGACGCGCTTGCGCCCGATCGCTTATCTGCTCCGAGCCCCGCTGCGGGCGCACAATGTGCCCGCTCTGCACGCAGTTACACACAACGTGTAATACATAACGTACATAAGTTTTCACAGGAAAAAAAAAAAAAAAGACCGCATGTATTTTGTGGGTTGAACGGTTTTTTTTTTTTTTTTTTTTTTTTAGATTGTGCAAGTCGTTGCTTCGTTCATTCGCTTTCCTCCGGCAGTTGCGTCCGTAGCGGGCCAAAACAACCGACGATCCGGTTTCTACACGCGAGACAACGACGCCGAACAACAGCGCAACACGTTAACAATCCCCGAACTTCACGCGTTTGATTACATCGAGGTATAACCCGCTTAAAATGCCCCCAACCGTCCCAGATCGTTCACCCTCATAAACCTCACCTGACGCCGCCATGTTGGAGAGCGAGTTCGTAGTAGTTCCCGGATGAAGGCGTCAGAGGTTTATCATCGGGAGCGCGCATCGCCGTCCACGAGCATGTCTCCTCCCTTGTTTGCGCGTCCACATCTGGTCCGCTGCAGACACCCACCACGTTTCTACCACATCTGTCACTGAACGCCCGCTGTAAATCTCACCTTTATCTGAAATACTACATGCTATATATGTGTAATACTGCTGTGCTATTCTATGTATTATGTTATACTTTAATACTACATTTCATCATACTGTGTCTCATCCCCTTCTATATCATAACTTTATGTTAATATGTTGCATTTGACTTTTGCATTTATTCTATTACATTATACACAAACTTTAATCCATACGAACACTAAGTACCTTTAGGCTACTTAATCATGTCATATAATAGGCTGGTGTAGGCGGTTAACATAGACTTGTTGACTGCTGCTATTAATCACACTACTGTCACATAAACCGCACCCATGTCACTTTCCAATGTAGGCCTAATTTAGTCTCCAAATGCTTTTGTATGGTTTAGTTTTTATACAGCTCTTATTAATTATTAGTTTAACTTTTTATACTTATCTGTATAATCTGACTTATCTGTCCTTGTGCTGCTGCAACAACCAAATCTCTGCATAAAGGAAATCTGACTGTATCTTATTTAATTTTCTTTTATAGCAGCTTCCAAATCCTAGGACTTTTCCAATAACCTCTATGCAGTTTTAAAAGTTCAGTCTCTATCGTCTCAATCTATTCTCAGTTTACCCATAGTGCTATATTGTTTGGTGCTGGATTGCTGAACTTTAAGGGTATAAATATTTGTTTTTATATCCTTTTTATATCTCTGTCATGGCAACACTTTAAATAAATTCAAAACCATCAAATGTAATTCTATCACATTTAAAAGTATTCAATGCATCAGCTCTAACTTAAGTGTACTGCTTGAACAATTATGAACAGTTGCCAAATAAGTATTGTGTTGATTCTAGGATTTAAAATCCTCCAAGGCTCAGCCCAGACCTGAGGCATATTCATAGATTCATTATTTTACACCTTTTCTCATTGTTATATCATCATATCATTATTTATTATATTACTGGACTGATGCATTAATGTCTGAGCAGCATTTTAGTGTTGTAGCTGCTAAAGGTGATGCTAATTCTACAACTTTATACACTGTTGCATAATTAATCTACAGTATAACAATGAATCATGTGTCTTTTATGTAGGTTTTTATCTGGAAACTAGTAACTACAGCTGTCTGAATGTTTTCTTTTTTAATAACTGGATAGGAACAGGTTTATTCAAATGTTGAGTATAGGAGTATTAAAAAGGAGCTAACAAAAATCTAGATTTGCAATGTATTTCAAATTACATTCTCCATATTATAAATCAGTCTATTAGGACTGCAAACAAGAGACCAAACCAGAGCTAAAAGGCCAGTTAATATTGTTCATTTGTCATTCGACTAGAAACTTGATGGAAAGATAGTATTGCCCTGTGTTTCCTGGATGTGCACATTAACACCATAACAGATGTATAATGTGATAGGGCTGTGATATATGTATATATAGGCCTACACATGTACTGTACATGAGTTCAATTAATATGACAATAATTTATCACAAACCATAACATGCACATTACATTATGTAAGAATAACAAATGTACAAGAGCCATGTCTTTGGGTCAATGAGTGGTTTTATTCATTTTAATTTGCCATCAGGTCATGCATTGCTTTTGAAATAGCCCTGCCTGTTTCACTGTGGTGTGGCCAAATGCCTTTACTCAGAATTGCTTAAATCATTTACAGTTTACACGGCATGTGGTCTTGGTTCAAATTGGCTTTAGTTGATTGGACCAGCATGGACTTTTTTCCAGAATGGATATTTGTGGGTTGTTCTGCTCATATTGTTGGGTTGGTCCCAGATTCTTTGTTTCCAATTAGAATTCAGCTGCCAGTTCATCCACTGCGTCCTGGAGCCTGTAAAAAACACAAATTAAACATTTTGACTTTCAAAATATGCATATTAAACTGTTCATGTGAATGACTGCAACTACCGCCTCTCTTCATTATGTAGTTGTACTTGACCATGCAAATGATAACAAGTGATTTAAGTATTCACCTCCACCACCATCATCACTTTGCTTCGATCTGTTTTTTCTCCTCCACATCTTTATAACTCTTACTTGAAGTCTCCACCATCCAGCAGAGTCTTGTAAGTGGCAATCTCGGCCTCCAGTTTCATCTTCATGTTGAGGAGCGCCTCGTACTCTTGGGTCTGTTGCTGGATGTTTCCACGCAAGTTGGTCAGCTCCCCTTCCAGACGGATAATGATGTTGTTGTACTTCTCCATTTCCATGTTGTTTCGTAGCTCTGTGTTGTGCAATGTGTCCTCTAAGGAAGCTTTCTAATAAAGGATAAAAAAGAAGGAATCAAAAGTATGCCAAAGTTTTTTTTAGGCAGGCAAGTCTAATCTTGGAGAACATGGGAAAATTCCAACCTTTGTGACAAAGATTATTTGGGAAATATTTGCTGCTTTACAAAAATTTGGAGGGGGTGTTTTCACTCACGTACAGTTGATGTTCAAGAATTAAAATGAAAATAAACAAACACAAAATATAAAACATGTCGTAAAATGAATGCTTACTAAGCTCTGTTGGGATGCAAGTTCAATTTCCAGGGTCTGTATCTGTCTGGATAAGTCACTCGACTCCATTTGGGCTCCCTGGAGAGCTTCTGTGTTCTGTGATACCTGCGCCTGCACATCCGCGATCTGACAGGGAGACGAGGAAAGCATGTTAGCCAACAAACAAGATAGTTACTGTACGTATATTTAGAAAATGATTACCCTTGTTAATACAGCATTACCTGATTTTCATGCCATCGTTTGAGGTCCTCTGCATTCTTCACAGCAATCTTCTCATAGTTGCTCCTCATGTCCTCCATGATCTGGGCCAGGTCCTGACCTTTGGGAGCGTCAACATCCACTTGCACGCCTGAATGGGAAATCTGATTCCTCAGCTCCATCACCTCCTATCGGGCCGTCAGGAAGAGAGAAATAAACAAAGATATTCCACACGTCAAGCCGCTGCTACAAGATACTAAAGTGTGATGATAAATCTGGATACACTGTAAACTCACATTCTCATGGTTCTTCTTTAGGAATGCGAGCTCCTCCTTCACAGCTTCAATCTCACTCTCAATGTTCATCCTGCTCATGTTGGTGTCATCTATGACTTTCTTCAGCCCAGCAATGTCGGCCTCCACAGACTGGCGGATTGCCATTTCATTGTCGAACCTGTAGGAGTGCACAGACGCAAACTCTGTTACAGACACAATAAGCTGTTATCCACACTGTGCTGTATAGTATAAAGTTATGAAATGGTGTGACTGAAGTTACAAATAAGTGTTTCAGAAACAAATCTGCTGCTCTGTTCTATATGTTTTATACATGAATATTTTAGATATTAGACCACATGCACTCTGCAAACTCTGCACAAGCTTCCATTTGCAAAGTCTATAACTTTTGACACCAGAGCATTTTTGCCTTTGTGCAGGATGTGGAAAGTATTCTTAGATGTGTGACATTCATAAATGAGATTAAATTTAAAACAACATACTTTACTTTGAAGTCATCAGCAGCAAGACGGGCATTGTCCATCTGGAGCACAAAACGAGCGTTCTCCGCAATCTTATCGAAAATCTGGAAAGAAAAAAGAAAAAAAATTTTTTTATCAGTTAAAAAACAATGTTGTTTGTTTAGTTTTTTCCTAATTTTGCTGGTTAGAAAGAAGACAGTTGTTCAACCAGAAGCCGCTTCATTCACTGCATAACTTACTGGTCTGCTCCAATCATTATGTGCTTTGAGATAGCAATGTTTCATACAGCCACAGAATTAAACACATGATCTGAATCACTATTTCCCTTACGTAACAATAGAAGCCAGAGTCAGATTACACACTAGGGCCACAGCATGATTGAATCCATACTAACATTCAGTGAAAAGAGGAACCACAGACTGAAGAACAGGAAGAGGGGATGTTCCTGTGCCAAAAAAAAATCTGGTTTGTTTTAGCGTTTCCCATCTGAATAAGTCATACATAGAGGTTTTTCTTCTCTCCAATTTTCACCCAGCTGCACTGTGTCCGCCTGTCTTTTCTTTGTATACGCCACTGTATGTGTTTATGTGTGTGGAGATTGCCAAATTCTTTATGTGTGAGTGTGTTTGTGAGTTTATACTTTTTGTGTGTGTGTGTCCGTGGCATCCTGTCGCAGAGGAAAAAGGAAATACTTGTCCCTTTATGTGTTGAAAAAAAGCATAATGCCATCATCAATCTGTCATTATGTGACATTGAAGATCTAGAGTCTGCAGAAGAATGTGACATTTGACTCTGCTGACTGGAGCTGATTGTTATACAAGCAGTGCACTCACACATGCATCTATGTGTGCGCACAGACACTCGAGCTGGCAGTTCAAGATCCTTTGTGTGTGTGTGTGTGTGTGTCATTACCACACATCTGTTTCACATTGAGGCCCTCCTACACCAGAAAATGCTTGTACAACCACCATTTTCCAGCCGGACCATTTGGAAATGCTTTTGTCTGGTGGAGGCTTTTCAGTTGGTCTCTCATGATGATACCCGCGTGCTGGTGATTCATCAGAGGAAGTTCTGACCAGTTTGTGGCACTATTGAATGTTATGGGGGAGGGTTGGAGCTTAGCAACCACACCCTTCATTCTTTTGCAAGAAATTTGATAACCTACAAAGAAAATCTTGACCGTTTCAGCATAGGCAGTCTCATTCTTAATTTTCAACGTTAGGCATTAGATAAATAATGAATACAGTGATAAAACTTTACGTCACAAGTAGGTCTACATTTGAAACATTGTCTTTGATGATGAATACCATCACATGCACTCATTGATTTTCATTTTAGAGGCCCAATCAAGCACTTTAAAGTATTTCTCATTGTCTGCCTCTAGCTGTCTCAAAGACATCAACCAACAGCCACAAATTCCCAGTTTCAGAAATTTCATACTCAACTTGCACATGCTCATCTTAATGATCATTATTTATTGTCTCTCTTACCTGTGTTCGTAGGTCTTCTATGATGGGTTCGTACTTGCTGTAGTCTCTCATGTCGGGCCTCCCCTTCTCCAGAGCCTCCATGATCTTCATCTCCAGCTCCTTGTTGGCCTGTTCCAGGTTCCTCACCGTCTCCAGGTAGTTGGCCAGGCGGTCGTTCAGGTTCTGCATGGCTCCCTTCTCGTTGCCCAGGATCCCAGCACCGGCACCACCACTAGACGCCATGAATGCACCGGCACCACCAAAACCTGAGCCCTTACCACCACCCATTCCACTGCTCAGCTTGAAGGAAGAGGAAGAAGAGGACATTGGGGCACCAGACCGCAGGGTAGATGTGGAGGCAGAGGAAATGCGGACGCCCTGTCCACCAGCACCAGCATAAATGCTGGCAGCACGCTGCTGAGGTATGGAGCGGGTCATGGAGATGTGGGAAGAAGGTATCTGCTGCATGTTGGATCTTCTGAAGTTCATTTTGGAGAAGTTTAGGCACGGCAGAGAATGAGGTGAAAAATGAGATGTGGAGACTCACTGCTGGCCGGCTTAGAAAGTGACGCTGGTAACGGGAAGTGTGGAACTTATACTCCTGCTTCTCTCCCTCAATCACAGCTGGTCTCTCAGACCCTGCCCACTTCAGCATCGCCCCAGTCTCCCCCCCTCCCTGCTCTCTCATGCTCTTATTCACCCACATGTTCCCTTTTTTCTAACGTACAACGTATTTTCTGTCTCCAAGGAGATGTGTGAGGCATTTTGCTGTTGTGAAAACACTTAAAAACATTCACATTTGATCAAGTGCAAATCCATTTATTTGACTGAACTAAAAAGATCATATGAACCACAATTCACAACAAATGACAGAAAGCAGTAATAGACATGTTGTCCAGTGTAAAGTACATGCTTCAAAGGAGAAAGCTGGAATAGAATTAAAACATAAAAGTTAAAGGGTAAAATATCATTTTAAAATTAGGTTTACTTCATAAACATGCAACCAGATTCCTTTGGTTTGCCCATAAAAGGCATAATGTCTACCATTTGCTGCATAGTTTCTAAGTTTGTGGTCAACCACGTCCCAATATAAACACATTTTGCCTACTTTCCTATCTAGACCAAACTGAAAGTGAGTTACAATAGCTACAGCACTGATTCTTTAGATGTAGCTAAAACAGAGATGTAAAGCTATTGGTGAAAACCAAACTGATTTACTGATAAACACAATAACAATTCATCACAGACTATAGGATGAACTGTATTAACAATGAAGGTTGCCATACTGTAAAGGAAAAAAAAAAAAGAAACTTAAACACACCCAAGCTTCAAATATACCCAGAAGACTTGAGAAAAGATGGGATGCATAAAGAATGAAGGTAAGTCAATAGCACATTGTTCAGAAAACAATCAAAAGGAAAGACAAGCTGCCCTCATTCACCAATCATACTACAGGTGATTATCTGTGCAAATCAGTTCTGCTGAATTTTTAACAATTATCTTTGAAGCCTTATCAGGTGTGGTGCCTGTCATGAGAGCTACCTTTGATTGCTCTCATTGATCTTTGATCTTTTGTCAATCACATGAATAAAAACACAGAGAATCACTTATCAGTGGTACATTTAATCAAGATTAATGTTACTTCTACTCATCTCTAAAGTATGTGTGACCAAATGACATAGTGCCAACTGCAAAACACTATCAAAAAGTGTTCTTTGGAAAGGTTCATGTAGGTTTAACTGAGGCCAAAGTTGTGGTCAGAAAGTATTTTTCCCTCTGGGCCCCAAAGAACTGGATAACAAAACCAACTGAACCACCCAGGGGAAACTGGCAAAGGCTCAGACACCTTCCTGAGCTTCATACAACCTAGTTCTTTTCTTTCCTGATCTTACCTCACCATCATGGTTGATCAAATTTCAGTGTCTCTCACACTTCACACCAGCCCCACACTGTGCACTTATTTGATAATCTCCTTTAGTAATACTCAATAAGAATAAAAAAAAAAACAGCATAAAGAGAGTAGCAAAAAAGCTGGTCGAGGACAGGCAGATATAAAGAGGAACGATGAATTAAATCAGTATGACTCATACCTCATGACACGTCTCCACTGTCTGTTTGTTTGAATGTTGTTGGCAACATTTTGCCTCGCCTGCCATGACCCACAAAACAGGAAATGGACAATAAAAAACAGGGACGTACCTTGACCAGTAGTTTTATATAACATATCTAGTACATATTTGTGGCACAAATCCCTGCTCTTAAAAGAAGAGATTCTCGATTTCTGCACCACGCGCCACTACACCATGCGTCCATATGAAGATTATTTGGGGGAATGATAACTCCCCAGATTTAACTTTCTCACAAGCAATAATGTGGATCTGAATTGCACGACTCTTCCCTAGATAAAACAGGAAAAAGAAGAGGAAAAGAGGAAAATCTGGAGTCTGTGAGTCACAGTAACACACAGCAGGAATCTGGAAAGTACTACAGGAGTTTATGTGCTTCACAAATCTTGGACAACTGTCAGATTATTACCACTCTCAGCCTAGAGTGGCCTTGAATGAACTTCACTTCCCTCCCTTTTTGTCTTTGGTTCCATTTCGCTAGCTTCAGTGCAGAATGAGCACTCTCACAGGCTTATATACAATGTCTACACTATATTTGCATAGATGCATATGCATATTTATGCATACTATTATGTGCACCCTGACAGATGCAAGAAGGAATGCGGACATGCATGTGAGTGTGATATGCTCTTAAACAGTCACTCCCTCAAATCTTCACATCCTCCCATCCTCTCTTGATCACTCCCTCACTGATTCATCCAAGATGCTCAAAAGGCTCCAAAATAGGCAATTTGTTTATCTTTTTAATGTGTATATATATATATTCCAGTTTTATTGCCAGGACGGTAGGCAAAGCATAGGCGTCACACACCAGAGGTAAGCGAAATGTGTCGACTAAGAGACATTTTCTCTGTGAGATGTCATGTCCATTTCTAGACCAAAGACATTTCACAGGAAGACATAAAAGGAGCAGTGAGTTAGAACAGTCTGAGTCATATACAGTATACTCCCATTTCTCATATGGACACAAATGATTAATTTATGGATGTAAAACTGTTTCTTAAAAGAGTAACTTCCCTACACGATAGACTGTCTTTTAAAAATCTGTAGGTAGTAAATGTCAGATTGATCTTTTTAGAATAGTTAAGTTACATTAATATATGTCAAATGTGTGAGGAAAAGCTAAAAATCCATGACATACCTTATCTTTTGATATCTTTGTTTAGTTAAAAAATCCCATTGCCTGCTAACATTGACTAATTAGCACTATACAAAGCACAGCTGAGGCTGATGGGAATGGTTGTTTTGCAGGTATTTGGTCATAATCCAAAGTTTTGGTAAAATTTAAAATGCTCTTGATAAAAAGTTAAGGGATCGCCAAATTTATTTGAATGTATTCTCTAGGGATCTCAAATATCTGTCTCAAATTTCCTGGCAATCCATCCAATAGTCGGTGAGATATTTCCGTCTGGACCAAAGCGGTGGACAACAAACTTACATACTCATCCCTAGAGGCACGCTGCTGGTCTGGCTAAAGAATCAGCAACATCCTCTGGTATGGATCAAGTTTCATTATCAGCTCAGGGTCAATAAGAAACAGTGAAGATACCATATGACTATGTCATGCCACACCTCCTGGCCTGAAAACATACACTTCCATCTTTCAGTCACTAGGGGGCATGAGTCTCACAGCAAGCAAACCTATGGCATCAAAACAAGAGTGTGGAAGTCCACACATGTTTTGTACCTTTCTCCATGACTTGTTCCAATGAGTACATGTGTTCTCCCATTGTTTAACTCCATGCCTCTGTGTATATGTCTGTGCTGGAGGCCCTCTGTTTGCACAGGCATCACAGGGCGAAGCAGGAAGTGAGTTTTATAACTGATGTTACTGATAATTTTGAAGGTCTGGCAGGGTCCTCCAGAACACGAAGTCCAGCTTTAAGACCACAGCAGAAACAAGCACCATCACTTCTTAGGGTATATTCTTACAGACAGACTTTGAAAACACTTGTCTATCTCTGCATTTTCCTGTTCTATTTTTCCACTTTTAACTCAAATTCAGCCTTAAACTTTAACCTAATTTTGTATTGTTTGTATTGTTCATAAAGCCCTGCAGAAGTGATGATCATCACCTTTGCTATAGCTTTCAGTCTGTGTAAGATTACCGTACAACATCATGGATCCCACTCCACTCTTACTGAACATCTCAGTCAATCTGTCACTGGTTGTGAAATAGGTTTGTTTCTTATCTTTGCTAATTGTGTTCTCATATCCCCAACTTGCTCATACTCTCTCCACCCCTCCTCTCTGTCTTGTAGCATGTACGTGTCTCTCTCAGCACATTCCTGACTTGATGTGTCATATAGCAGCTTCATACAAACCAAAACATCACTGGCCTCTTAATAGACTTAAGGTCAGGGGGTTAGTTTCTTAAATGTCCTTCTTATTTACCTCATGCAGAAAAAAATAGGAATTATCTTATCTGGAGGAAGCAGAAAAGCAACTTTAATCATGTTAAGTCATGAAATGTGAAATAAAAACAGCTCTGTTCATCAGTGTATTTGTTGCAGAGGCTGAGTTAATGAAACAACAAAAACTGGTTGACTTCTGCATAAATGGTTGCCTCCAAGTTTTGCACAGCAGCTCCATTGTGAAGAGTCACGTCACTGTTTGAGACGAGCCAAGCAAAACATGCTCTTTTTGATTGGTCCAAAGCCTGAAAGTCTCTTTCGGCCTGTTAAACTGTACTTTCCACAACATGTGCCCCCTTTGCCTATTCACATTTAGTTTCCACACAGCGCAGTACCTGGGGTTCTGGCTCTTTTTATTAGCTGGTAAATAAGTGAATAGATAAAAAGTTTTTTTTTTTCATAACCATGTAAAACCTTGAAAACAAACAAAAAAAGGGGTGTGGTGAAAATGTTGGTTGTGGGAGCAAAGGGTTTATTCTGGTACAAATTAGGCAGCAGTCATTGAACCCCTCAAAAAAGTATCATGAGTCATAAATCTGCAGAGTGAATCATGATTTCCACAGTTTCAGATGATGGTTGAGGTTCATGTTATAAATAGAAATGATAAGGCCTTACCAAAAATGTGTTCTTTAATATGTGCAACCATAGAAACAGAGCTACACATACACACTTAGTTTGTTTATTTGTCTATTTAAATGAGGTTTATCTATCTATCTATCTTTCTATCTATTTTTATGTTGTGTTTTAATGGGTATTTATCAGTATTTTTATGGGTGGAAAAGGGTTTTTAAGACTAAGGTGGGGTTTAGAGTAAAGGAAAAAGCACCTGGCTGATATAGAAGGAATGTTCATCAATAGTCCTTCTGTGTGTGTGTGCATTTCCTGGTTTGGTCCATTGATCATAGCTGAAATGAAAGCATCCAACACACTCCACCTTATAATTGTGCAATGTGCAGACTTTAAACACAGGCTTTTACTTTGAAGTTTCAGATGGTACTACTTGTAAAAGTCTACTTCCATTTTCTGCTTTTACAATGGCTTTCATTGAATTTGTTGCAACAAAGCGGTTGTAAAGTAATACAGATAAAGGAACATATTCAGTGGGTGAATCTGTTTCTCCCACAATTATGAGACACATAGTCACTGCCCACAAACACATAAAGCATATCACACTGGGCAACCACAATTTACTTTGCAATATGTCACGTCTATGAGAACTGTTGTAAAGTAGGAAAGGGGGTCATAAAATTATGTTCCTGTTCATTATACCCAAGGTTTGACTTCATATTCTGGTGCTTCATGAGTGTGTACGTGTATGTGTGTGTGTGTGTGTGTGTGTGGGTGTGTGTGTGGGTGTGCAAATGATATAAAGATACAGACTCTGTTTGAAGTCAATTCTATGGATGCAAAATAGGAGTACTAGGAGTATTTGTCATGATGTAAAGCAATGTAATGTTTTAAGTATGGAAAAGGCCATTTCAGAAAGTCTGAAAGAGTCTTCCAGTGTTTCTGCAGTAGTTTTATAGAGACTGGCACACTAACTATTATGTAATTCTTGTGCTCTCTCCAACTCACTTTGCGTTTCTGTAAATGTGTAACACGAAGCGTTTTTTTCCCCTGACATTCCCTCATCTCTCCCCCCTCCTTATCCCCACCTCATCCTTCACTCCCCTGCTGAAGACACCAGCCAATCGCACCTCAGCAGGGTCCCTCCCCTGCTCTGATAAATAGCCCAGGGGGCCAGGGAGGGTCTATCTGCCTAACTCTCCTTCCCTCCGTCTCTCCTCTCACTCTGCCTCAGTGCTACACACACCCTCTGTGACAATGTCCGCCAGAGCCGTGAAAACCACCACCTTCTCCACTATGTCCTCCTCCAGGGGCCCATCCCAGGGCTTCAGCAGCCGTTCCTTCTCCGGCTATGGAGGCCAGGGTGTTGGTAGTGGCAGGCAGAGCTACGCTGTCCGCAGCTCCTATGGGGGAGTGGGCAGCAGTGGTGCTGCCGTGGGAGCTGGGGGGTTTAAAGTAGGTGGTGGGTATGTTGCTGGGGGGTCTGGACAGAGAGGAGGTGGAGTGGAGTTTGGCTATGTGGGCTTTGGTGGAGGTTTTGGAGGTGGCATGGCCAATGAAATGGTGGCCCCCATCACAGCGGTGACAGTGAACAAGAGCCTGCTGGCCCCCTTGAACCTGGAGATTGACCCCACCATCCAGGCCGTCCGAACCCAGGAGAAGGAGCAGATCAAGACCCTGAACAACCGCTTTGCTTCCTTCATTGACAAGGTCAGTCAACTTCAGATTGAGATGAGCTATAAACACTATTGTCCCAGCAGGACATTTTGTCCTTTACAACATAAAAGCTACACAGGGAAAACACACAGCACACACTGTGTGTTGCTTTATTGGTTTGTTGATTATTATTACTGTTGGGATAAAGCTATAAAATTCCACACAGAGTAGAAAAATGACTCAGGGACCTTGGAGGAAATTAGTGTATTGCAAGCCAAAATAGCTCAAGGTGAAAGAGGTCTGGTTTCACATTGATTGAGACAATCCCTGCAAAAACTGTATAAATAACAATATGCAGTCCGCTAAAAGCCATGCACCGTGATCTTGTGGAGGATACAGGTTGTTTCGAGTAATGGCTTAGCTTCTTCATGTTTTCACTCTCAGGTGAGATCATAGAGCTCAGATGAGAGGATCAACCTGGATACAGAGTATATGCAGGGCTGGGACGAAGAGCAGAACAATTTAGCTTGAAGGGGTGCATCCCGACGTGAGCAATATCCTGCAAAAAGAGATTTAGTGGTTATGAAAGTAGACAAAATGCCAGGTGTCTTCTTGCATTCTTGCTTTGTAAAATCAATTTCATTGCCTGAATAATTAAATAATAAAAACTTTACAAACACTTAGATAAGAAAAAAGGAGTGGGAGTGGTCGGGGAAAGGTTTGCATTAGACAAGCTTGTTAAATACTGTGAGTGGAGTAGATCACTGTAGTAATAAAATATCTACTTAAGACTAACATATGATTAATTCCCATGAACAATTCCCACTTTATGAGGCTGTATAATACTCAGGAAGCCATTTCCTTGACAGTAGTATAAATCACTGTTACGCACCCACTATCTATCTTATCAGACAGAAGCCTGCTCTGCTCTCCGAGATTGATCAAATTCTCTAGTTATCGCCCATAACTTTGCTGTTTAAGGAGGCACCCTGGAGTAATGTAGGATAGAAGTTGAACTGTAAATCAATTCCAATTCTCTGAGACTTATTCTTCAGACTGTAAAACAAAGCCCCCTCCTTTACATACCATCGCGATAAGGCGCACACACGCAGAGCTGTGTGTCTCTCATCATGTTTGCCGAGTGGTAGCAGGACCCCACCCAGGGTCAGGACGCTGAACAGAAAAGTTGTAAAGGACAAACTGTGCCACAATTGGAAAACAGTGCCTCTTTGTGTTGAAATGTGGCACCATGGGTTAGAATTGAGTGAGGAATAATTGACGTGACATTCAAAGTGAGCTGGAGGTGGGAAAAGTTCAATTAGTAATTTTTCTTTCAGTCGATCTTCATGCGTTTCTTTGTCCATCAGCAAACAAAGTTAATCCTTCCATGTTTTTTCAGCCACTCCCATCTTCTCTTAACATGCATTCTTTGTCATGCCTCACCGACCATCATCTCCGTGCATTATAGAATTATGTATTTTGTTATACCATGACAAAACAAAGAGTTATTTGTGCAGTATCGTCTTCCCATTCTTTAATTCATCACTATCAATTCACTCACAGCCTTTTTTCTTTTTTTCTTCATCATTAATTTGCTTTTCTCTCTGCAGGTACGCTTCCTAGAACAGCAGAACAAAATGCTTGAGACCAAGTGGAAACTTTTGCAGGAACAGACCATGTCTCGCTCCAACACTGATGCCATGTTCGAGGCCTATATTTCCAACTTGCGCAAGCAGCTGGACAACCTGGGTCATGAAAAGAGCAAACTAGAGTCCGACCTGTATCACATGGCGGGCCTGGTTGAGGACTTTAAGACCAAGTGAGTGGAGGATTTCACCTTCAGTATTACCCTAACTCCTTAAAGCACCTATAATCAATATTATTATATTAACAATTGATCATATTAATACTTTTGATGGAGTTGTTCGTAGTGACAAACCCACACAGAATTATCCCCAGACTCTGGAGTTTCCCTCATCTCTACAGGCTATTTTGGTGTCTTTTAGCACAACTATACAGCTTTGGCTCACTCTTACTGATCACTGCTTTTTTCCACTTTCCACTGAATATATACAGTATGCCCCTCATGTGGTTCAGATGAATTGAAAAGATAACAATAAAATGTTATTTTATTGTAATTATAATTCATTCTAATTTAATTCTGTTTTCTTCCAGGTATGAGGATGAGATCAACAGGCGCAATGAGTGTGAGAACAACTTTGTCCTTGCAAAGAAGGTCTGTTTAGGTTTTCTACCATGTTCTTGATCTTGAAACTATAATTAGCCTTTGAGCTGAAATAACCCACACAATGGCCATTTGTACCTCAGGGTCTGGGCTTCATGCAACAATGAATATTCTCAGTGTTGTCTTTTCCTGTGCAGGACACTGATGCAGCCTACATAGTCAAAGTGGAGCTGGAAGCCAAGCTGGATGGGCTCTCTGATGAGATCGACTTCCTGAGGCAGCTCTTTGATGCTGTAATATACCTTATTTTCTTTTCAGTGGCACACAAATAAATAATTAAGTTCTTCCCTGTTCATTTCTTCACTACTCATGTGCTTATGTATTATCCTGTGTAGGAAATCAGTGAGCTGCAGGGCCAGATCAAGGACACATCTGTTGTGGTGGAGATGGACAACAGCCGTAACCTTGACATGGATGCCATCGTTGCTGAAGTGCGTGCCCAGTATGAAGACATTGCCAACCGTAGCAGAGCCGAAGCTGAGTCATGGTACCAGACTAAGGTGAGACAACCTTTTGTGTTGTGAAATTGAGGCCTTCAACCAGCAATTTATAGCCTGTGAGGACAGTATCTTCCACTGACTTCCTGTTACTGTAGCTGCACAGTACATGATTTTTACTGGATGAATGTAGGAGAGGGTGTGGGATGTATTATCCTGACCTCTCTTGTCTTGTGTTACCCTCTTGTCACAACTCACCTCACCTCAGCTTACCTTACCCTACCTTACTTTAATTGTCATGTGCACATATGTTGCTTCAGACACTAAAAACACTGCATCTGGTGATTGCGGAACACTGTGTGTTGCACTCAGAATGCTTCTGTGATATTCATGTCAAATTTAAACCTGCCCCAAAACACCTGATATCACACCAGACTCACAGGACAAGTAAAACATACCTGGATTATCACACTGCATTTTGATGTGTCAGACTGACTTGTCCCTGTCTGTGCCAGTATGCAGAGATGCAGCAGTCAGCCGGCAGATATGGTGACGACCTGAAGTCAACCAAGGCTGAGATCGCAGACATGAACCGCAGAATAATGAGGCTCCAGTCTGAAATTGATATGGTTAAATCACAGGTGAGAATTACAGACTTCAGCCTTATTAATACTATTGAATGTTGGTACTACACTTCAGTCTGCTTTTCTTCCTCTACTCTTAGCGAAACAATTTGGAAGCGCAAATTGCAGAGGCTGAGGAGCGGGGTGAGATGGCAGTGAAGGACGCTAAACTCCGCATCAGAGACCTGGAGGGAGCTATGCAGAGAGCCAAGCAGGATATGGCCCTGCAAGTCCGCCAGTACCAGGAACTGATGAATGTGAAGCTGGCTCTGGACATTGAGATTGCCACCTACAGGAAACTGCTGGAAGGAGAAGAGGACAGGTAAGATGTTACTGTGAGAGCACATGAGCACCAGCCTGTGGAAGTGATGAGGAAAGTTTTCTTTGGAGGAATATTATTCTGTATATCTGATGGTATTCTACTTAAGTCTGTCTTTTTTTATTTTTCTCTACAGGTTGGCAACTGGAATCAAGACCACTGTATCCAAGCAGACTTGTAAGTTCATGTTCTACCTCATTTGCATTTAAAGTGTTTCACTGTTTATTTTTGCCATATTACACTATAAACCCATGGAAAACTATATGAAAAATCAGGAATCAACACATTTTCATATATTGTATATACAATAAGTCTAACAGGATAATTCCTGTTCAGAGAGTCAGGGCAACAAAATAATAAATGTCATAAGATATGATGGATACACTCTGAACTCAAACTGTTCACACAGACACTAAACAGTTTAGGGAAGTTGCAGTTTTTCTCCCTTATTTAGATGCATTGTTAGAACCAAAAGCCTGGTTTCGAGAATAGGTGAAACAAATACCAGAACTGTATTTTAATTTTGAAAAAAACAAACAAAAAAAACAATCCATGCTCCATGTTGTGATCTGAAAACTCTTCATGCAATAATCCAAATTGCATACTGTTGTCAAAAAGGGGAAAAAGTAAGAAACTGCCTGTCATTTAAATCAGGTTATCCACATCACGCCTACTGTAATATTCTCTCTGCTCAGACACCTTTGATAAATATGTATATATAATAATATCTTGGTGTGACTGCCACTCAAAAACAAAAATCTCACTTTCATTGAGAAAGAGTGACAGCTGATATTGTTGGATGGGCTTGGAGGCTCCCCTGAGCTGCTGCACAACAATACTGTAACACAGACAACTGTTGTTCCACTAAAGACTTATCCACCTTTCAATTAAAACATAACTTCATCACGCCTGCATTTCTTACTCTCTCATTACCAATCTGGTGTTTTCTCTTACGGATTAAAGAGTTATACACATTGCCAACACACCAGAGACAGTTTTTCTCTTCATTAGGAACAGATAATCACAGATAATGTCTCAAAGGGCTTTTTTCGGGCCTACATCAGCTACTCTTTCCGTGGCCTGAGATCTCTAAGAAGAGAAATAAAAACTCCCCTGAAGCCTTTGCAGATACGAAAAGATTTTCAGATCATAATAAACATGTGTTCATGCAAATGTCTCTTCTCCCACTCTTATCCCCACTACTGTATGTCTGTGTTAATGAATGTCTTTAACTTTTGAATGTGCAGCTATGAACTACAATGCCTACGGCCTGGAAAGCTCCCGCACCCCGTCCTACGTCAGCTGCTCCTTCGGTGGAGTCAAGGCTAGCAGCGGCTCTATCCCTGCCGTCGAGGGAGCAGCAGTGAAGAGCACCACGGTCACCAAGACCGAGACTGTGGTGATCAAGACCGAGGAAAAGAAGGAGGAGAAGAAGGAGGAGGAGAAGAAGGAGGAGGAGAAGGAGGAGCAGCAGGCAGTAACAGAGGAGCCAGCTCCTGTGGAGAAGGTGGAGCAGGAGCAGGAGCAGGTGGAGGCTGAAGCTGTGGCTGCGGAGTGATGCTTTTTTTTCTCGTTTTGTCAGATTTATGATTTTGGTCTTGGAGGTTCAGACAAAGCACACCTACTTTGCTTTATTATCCAGTTCTTTAATGATTCCTTCACCACTGTGCTGTGTTTCTACTGTAAGAGGTGTAAGCACAACTTTCATTCAAAAATCCTTAATAAAGAGGTGCTTATGGATGAGTCTTTGTTCAGGTTTCTGAAAATTCTTGTAGGTTCATAAGTTCTTTACTGTCAACTGTAGTCTGAGTCACTGCTTGTGGTTCGGGGATCACTGCACCACACTTGTTTAGCCAGCAGTTGGCACTATTGTATGTGTTTCCCTTTGCTGTTACTTGTTGTTTGACCACCCTGAAGCACTGCTTTCACATGATCCTGTATTTCACAGTGTAGTGGCATACAGCTGATAGGAGTAAAATGGGGGAAATGAACCATTGCAATGCGGAACTCCTTATGCTCAACCTGCTGTACCCAAACAGTGAAGTCACAAAAGTCTTCATGACTTCTACTTGGAGAAACCTGGTGTGCTACTGTTGCAACACCTGGAGTCCTGTTTGCTCGACAATAAATCTTTTTCAAACAGTGTTTAGTCCTGTTGTATTTTGTTGTATTGTAAGATATCAAAGCTTTATGTAGTTGCACACTTGAGGTGTCCCTGACTAAGACTAAGGGACTTTCTTGCCTATCATTGACTGATTGTCAAATTATGCAGTTGTCTTCAATCTGACACTGCGGGTGCATCCAGAGCAAGACTCCCAGAACTGTCTCAAAGTGAATGTAAACCGTCCCAAAGTCAAAATGTTGTTTCTTTACTTTGTTATTATTAGATTGAAAGATTGACTGAAAGCACATGAGTTAGGCTATTTTAATTTCTTTTTTAATATTATTAATAGGCTGATATTTATATCAAATTAGGCTATATATCATGATTTATTGGCAGAAACCAAGCTTTTGGTTCTCTCTGAAATTCTCTGAAATTGTTTGGTTTGTCATGCCACTGCAATAATGCGTCTGTGAGATTGGCAGTAGAATCAGACTCCATGGATTGAATAGGTGACTATTCAGAGTCACCCCTATACACTCAATTATTTATTATTTATTTTAACATTTAATAGGAAAATGAAAAAGGCATACTTTTCAGATTTTCAACTGGCTTTGTTTCATTACAATGTCGGTAGTATATGCAAATGAACAATGTTTACCTTTTCTTCCATGTTGCTTCAACCCAGAGCTCCCCACTCATTTGCCAGCTAGTAACAAGTCCAGGTAACACCGGCAGAGTTCCTCCGGTGCAGGCAAGAGGACATTACAATAACCCTTACCCTAACCTTAAACCACATCTTCAACCTAAAATTGAATGATTTACACTTTTTTACACTACCATTTACACATTTTGCATTTTGTCCCCAGAAGGAAGGCCAGTTCACACAATGTGACTGTGTGAACAAATTTATGTCCCCATAACATGAGTAAAACACACATACACACACACACTTTTAATCACTTATTGTAAAAAAGTATGTATTTAAAGTTCACACAAAGCCCACGTACAGTCTAATCCAAACATACCAAGACAACTCATGCAACAGCTAATCTGTGTGAAAGTCTGTGAGTTTACTGAAGTAACATATGTGGTTTATCTGAGGAATAGGGTATGTTTCTCTTTCAGTAAATAGTTACTTAAGAGGTCTTTTCAGGCCTCGAGGAACAGGTTTTAACTTGAATTATGGGTGGTGGTGCCGCACCCAAGGCTATACAAACTCTCATGAAGTTAAAGGCAGAAAACTGCAGAAATCCAACAATCTCACCCACTGAAACAGAACTCTGCTGACTGGGGCAGACTGGAGCATTTTCAGGTTTGAAGGCTTGATCAGTTGTTGATATATAGATATATATATATTTAGCATGATAACTGTACTTGATATTATAGAAAGCACCTACTGTACAGTCTTTACACACAAATGTTCACAACAATAGTTGTAACAGCTGACCTGAAGTGAAAGTGATAGCTGATAGCTTAGACATTTGGGGAAATCCTGCTTACTGGCTTTCTGGCGGTACCACTATCCTAACTGTTTGTTACTTAGTGGCCCTGAGACCTCAACGCACTGCAAAGTAAGAAAACACAACCAAATACAGAAAGATGCAGCAAATGCACAGGTGTGTCTGGGCGTGTTCATCTTACCTATGGAGACATTTGTTATTTGTCCTTGTGTTCTGTGTGATTTGCAGCCTTCCTTTATTTGGTGTTTTCACACTTTGCAGCATTTTTTTTTTGTGTGTTGTCAAATTGATGTTGATGTTTTCTTAATTTGCATGTGTTTTTCATGTGTTGAGCTTTTGGGGCCATGTGTTGAGCTTTTGGGGCCACCGTACTGTTTGATATAAAGCTACAGCCACCAGACATTTAGTCGTGAAGGCCTACAGGAAATGTATCTGTTAAATATAAGGCCAGCTAGTTTGGCTCAGTACTCTGAGTAGGAAGTTACTTTTTTCTCCCAGCCAGCACATAACCCCAACAAACCTATTGCAAACTATAGGTGTGAAAAGCAAACCTAATTATCCTGAAAAATGTGTCAGCAGCATTTTATTTTATGTTGAAGCTGCTGCATCTAAGTCCTGTTATATACTGATGTTAAATCTACAGTGCCTCATATTTTATTAGCTTATCAGGTTTTCTGTGTGAAGTAACTGCAGCTACCAGATGAATTAGTGGAGCAGTTTAAAATAAAAAATATCTGGTTGTCGTTGCAGTTCAGACTCCTTTTGTGTAATTTTGTCATCTTGCACAGACCCATTCAAACTGTGAGCTACACACAAACAGCTGATGAACAGTGTTGCTCCTGTCATTGTAATAATATTTTTGTTTATAAAGTTTATAAAATGCATTAGTATCTTCAGATCTGTATCATAGTTGATGGTGGTCAGTACAAATAAAAACTCATATTTATCATACAACTTTAAACATGCATTGTTTGGCATGAGGAGCATATACCCTCTGCTGTAAAATGTACCATTCCTTGTTCAAATATAATTCATTTAATCCTGCACAATTTTTACTTTGTCTTATCTAACCTTTGTGGTGATTGAGGCTTGAACATTTGAAAGTCTTTTGGGAGCTGATCTGTTGGTTTGTCTTGCTGGGGAATCTGCTTTGCACAGACATTTTCTACTTTGACATGCATGCTGCTGCATCTGCTGGTGGTTCTGCTTGTTATAGTAGGTGCAAACTTCCTACTGGATGCAGAGTCTCATTTCACTGATTTAAATTAATTCATGCATTCATTAATTTAAAATAGCAACATTTATTCATTCACTAACAGTTGTCCAAGCTGCCCTTAGGAGGCATGGTACTACTCTACTAACACTATCCAGAAGGCACACTGGCCTCCTCCTCTCTGCAGCCGAGCTAAATATATGTGCACGGTTCTTGTTGTAACAAGCCGGATTGACCATGCTGCAAGCCACTGGGTTGATGTCATGTTTGCTTTTGCACCCATTCCAAAACTACACCTGTGAATAAAACCTTTGTCGGAGTAGCAAGTAGAGAATCAGAAAAGTCCCAACAAATACACTCAGAAGAAAAATACAATAGATTTTCCAGATATGTAAGTGCAAGGTATGGGGTGAGGTTTGATTGACAAGAGTAAAAGGAGAACACTGAAAGAAACTTGGCTGCATTGCTGTTACTGATCGATGTGCAGCACACCCACCTACCCGTTCCTAAGCCTATACTGGGGTTAACATCATGGCGTGTAGTCACAAGTTTTACCTTTATGTTATGTAATCTATACAATAAGTCTCTGTCTGCTGCAGTATGTTAGAATCCAGAGTAAATACCTTCACACCTTGATGAGAAAAGAAAATCATGTGAATGCTTCTCTCTGCTTCATCCAAATGCCTGCAGGCAAAAGCTGTGACGTTGTACTCAAAGAAGAAATGCTTGTGTAGTCCTTTGTCCTTTATATTGGTTCTCTTTATCAGAACACCTTTTGATCATCTTCAATTGTTTTGGGAAAATTATTTTGACGGTGCTTTGCATTTTTCACGCAACAAGTCAGTGCAGGGTTGCATGGGAGCTTATGTTACTTCCGTAATTCAGGACCAACCAACAACACACAAATATACTGTACAGTGTATGAATATAGAAAGACCAAACAGGTAAGTACTGAGCACCTGAGTCGGCATTGACTAAGTCAATGAGCTCATCAAAAACAAACTCTTGTCTCAATGTATGACATAAACTTTGGCATGCCTACCGGGCGGTGTAACTTAACTCACATTGTGCACAATAACAAAGTAAAAAAGTTGAACTCTGTTCTCAAGTAAATGCCAATAAAAAAACATGATAGCTTGCTTGTAAAAAAAAAAAAAACTATTACTATTTGATGTCTCTCCAGGGTTTCATGATTTAGTTGTGTAAACTGTCAGATTTAATAGTCTTAGGGTACTAAATCTACACCAGCGGCAATCCAATTAATCACCACATCAATTTGTCTCATGTGGGATTTGTCTATACAGGACTTGATATTACCGGTACAAGACTGGCAAGTGTTTTCAAACCATAAAAAAAGAAAAAAGCTGTTTCCTCAGCTTAAGCATACAGGTCTGAATTCCTCTACAGGCTCAGGCCAGAGGCTGGTGTCAGGTGGAAGATCACAATCTGTTGAAGAGTGTTTAACCCTTTAAACCTAAATGGCTGGACATACATTTATATTTTTACCAATTCTGATCTTATTCTTTAAGTCAGTATCAAGTGTTATACATCAAATGATTCATATGACTTTGTGTGAGCATACCATATTTTGCATAAAAGATTAGGGTTAGGTTTAGGGTTACTGTAGCATTGATGCAACATTATGTTTAAAAGGGTGAACTTTCTAGATGCCTGCTTGAGGTGTGCCCCTTTCGTTAAAATCAAAGAATGCATGAACAACAACAACAACAACGCTATTGCTTTCTGAAGAAGTCAGCCTTTTTTAGATTAGGTGGAAGGAGTATTGCACTGCATTTGAAAAGTAATAAAATGAAAAACACTATCAACTATGCTGGAGATCTGTTACAGCAGTGAGTAGACATATAGCATTGATTAGACCAAATCAAATCATAATTCACAATAAAGTAGCATTTGAGAGTTAAAGCTAATCTGGAAATAATGTTTTTAAAAAATCTGGCATTAAAGATCCCTAATTCTTTATTTTCAGACAGCACATCTCCACCAAGTACACATCATAATTGCAAAGACGAAATTAAGATCAAATTCAAAGTTGTGGAACCCGGTTGTTAAGTAGGATCTTTGCAGACTTTGATCCATTTTTTGATTGATTCTATCTGTTAATACCTATGACATCAAGTCTTGTTAAAATGATGCATGTTTAAAGCGTCAAGTCTAAAGTCCATTTCTATAATATGCCTTTGACAGCTTGATACTTGAAAGTCAATCTCTTTGCAATACACTGTACAAAATTCTTCTTCATTTGGTCCTTGGCTTCCTTATCCAAAGATTTCTTACTTTGAGAACTTACACAGTGAGGTGCAGTCAAGGGTGATCTTAATGCAAGTTTGTCAACCATGCCTTCCTCAGGGTAATGTCTGAGGCTGTTTGCTGTTCTCTTATATACAAATCATTGATCTGTCATGTCATGTGACCAATAAATCCCATAAATACCATGTATACAAAATATACTTCAGAAATACTATTTACAATATATCATTACTCCTGGTTTATACAAAGAATAAAGAGCAATATGAATAACCTTAAATATGGATTAAAATAAAATAATCTCTCAACAAAAGCAAACAACTTACTTTATAACATGATAAACGTGCCTGTAATGTTACCAGCATAAAGTAAAATATGTACTGTATTCCATATTTATTTCAGCTTTTTAGCCTAAAATGTTCTGTGCAAGATTGCATTGTCCAAAACAGGTACCAAGCTTCTGGGAACATTTCGTTTGGTTTGTTTGACCTGTGAGAGTCAGGAATCTGTCATCTGTCATTTTCCATTGAAAGTGAAGTTCCACAGAGCGACTCTTGGTTTAATTGCTTCTTAATTCCAAGGAACTTGACAGCTGGACCAACCTGTCAGCTGGACCAGTTCGGTTTCAACTGTGCATCTAAGTTATGATCTGACAGACCTAGGCAGCCCTGCCCTGTCTGGGTGTGTTGCTAAATGGTAGATGGTATTTAACCTCAGGAGGTGTTTCCTGAGCTTCTTAGAAATAACAACCCAACAGTATAAAAAATTATAGGCGGTGAGATTAATAATTATCTTACTCCACATACTGTTTATGATAACAGCACAGTGGTAGAGTTGCTTAACTGTGTTTGATCTAATCAATAATTATAAAAGAAAGCTTTCATTCACAACAAAATATCATGTTTTCCTTCATAATTTTTCATCTATTCCCATGGAAATGCAATTTTGTTTTTGTGTATTGTTGTGCAAAAGCTTCCTCTTGGTTATACTGAATCTTTCAAGCTTGGTTGTCAAGAATTTCTGCATGTAGCAGGACATGTGTCTACTGTTTGCAATGTCAATTGTGTTTTTTCAGATTTTTCAGTTTATGTCAACAGAAAACACTCAATGTGCAAAAGCAATGTGTTGAAATGACAAAAGTTAAGTCATAAGATGTTGTGAGATGCAGCTCGGTCCTCATCACTGGGTAAATCACGGCCATTATTGGCTGAACGTGCCATAAAAGGTGTGTGTAGAACCACTCAGCATTTGTTTGATTTTGTGGTCTGCCTGCTGAACACTCATAGTAATCTTATTTTTGCAGGACAGCCTCAGGTAGATATCATTGATGTCAAACTCTGATGGAAATTGTTGTGGGTGTGCACAAACACTTTCCCCATTTAGCTGAGAATGCACGGGTGTGTCAAACTAAATTCTCCTGGTCCCGCATAAACTTTTAAATGCCTAAATGCTTCATTTAGAATCACAATGACAGATTTGTCCATATTAGATTTTCAACTGATATCTTGGAATAATTCAAATGTTTAAAAGGTGTATGTGTAATTCACGTTTATCTTAACAAACCAGTGTTGATGTCAGACACCATTACACTTCTTTGTTTTGGGGAGAAACTTTAGAGCAGGTTTCAGTGGGTTATAAATGAAGTTTAACATAGTTCACCCATGTTATACTACTGTAATGTCTTCACTCCAACCTCAAACATCTGTTATTTTATTATTTCAATGTTTTAAAAGTTATCATTCTTCTTTTGACTCTCTTAACATTGTGTGAATCAAGTGTTACAGTATGGCAACTTGAGTGCTGATAAACTTGCCAGCAGGCTGCCAAGTGTGGTTTACGAGCACAAGTTAATGATTCCCTACTATCAAAAGTGGCGTTCTGGAGTTGCAAGGCTAAAAGGGTGGGGTGGTTTGATGACAAGTTCTCACTTTTCTTTCACCTGTTCAAACATGCAAGTATGCAGGTATTTGCCAAGTTCTCTTCTGCTAGAGGCTGCAATTTTACTATTGTTCTTTTTCCCCTTGTGATTGTAACATTTACACCATATTTAAAAAAAACAAACTAAACAACAACAAAAAAGGGACTAGAGGTGATGAGTATGTAATGACTTGGTTGCTAGGCACTGCAGCAACAATAACAGGAGGTGGCTACACATTTGTCATACTGAAGTGTGGGAAAAGAATGCTGTCTGATAACAGGAAACAGATTCACAAGTTATTTTCTGTACTCCACAGTTTTAGGATATCCAAATAATTTTATGTTTAATCTGCTTTCCCCCCAAATTGCCTGCTTGAATGCAAACATCAAAATGAATACGGTAACATAATACTACTACGTACATTAGAAAAACACTTGTTTCAGTGATGACACTGTAAAGTATAAATAAAATTGGTAATGCAATTCTGACCTTATCAGCCACAAATCATCTTGTTATGTCTGTAACTCAATTTTAATTTATCAAAGGGAGGTGCAGTTATCGATTTCTAAACATTTGCACATCCTGTACGGGCCTTTAACATGACTGTATTGACTGAGCAGCTACTGAGTAGCCACACCCTTTTACGACTCCATCTCTAGATTTTACTAATCCCTATTGAAATCTTTGATGGATGTGTAGGCTGAAGCAAGTGCATGACTTCTACAGTTTGCTGTATTGTGTCACAATGAGGCCAGTGATAGTGTTGAACCTGTGACTGTTTGGGTGGGTGGTGTCCTAGGAATGTGTTCACTGCTGGAAGAAAAGACCTGCTTAGACAAGTTGTCTGTGTGTTACAGTGACCGCCCGACACTACAGCCCAGGAACTGTCCAATGTGAGAAGTTCATATCTTACATACAGGCTTTTTGTATGGTTAACTCAAAGAATGGAAATCAGAAGGAATTACAATAATCCAAATACTTAAAGAATTAAACCCCTGCCAAACCAAAGAAACAAAACTCTTTCTCTATCATTTATTGTTTCTAAATGTAGCACTGGAAGCAGCGCAGCATATTTGATGAATTTTATGTACTTGCATGATTCTTACACTGCTTGGTTTGTATCCACATGGTTGAATGGACTTCTGGTAAATTGCTTTGGATAAAAGTGTAGACAGACAGACCCACACCGCCATCCATAGAGCCACGCTGCTAGCATGGCAAAACACGGCAAAGAAACGGACAAACTGCTGGTTTTATCAATGAAAACAAAGCTTTTTGCTAGTATTTTTTAGATAATCTGTGAAACTAAGTGTGATTATTTTTTAATCCTCCGTCAGCGTAGACAAAATGATGATCAATGTGGCACAACTGTTTAAACAAAAAACAAAACAAAAGAAAAAATAGAAAAAACAATGAGTGTGACTTCATGCAAAAGCAGATGTTGTCCAGTGCGCAATCACGCAAGCAAACTTGTGATTCTGTTGCCAGGTTTTTATTTGGCTAGACAACCGACATGACGGAGAGTGAGTCATCCAGTCAGACCGCAGTTTGTGCCAGAGTTCCCATGCTTGACTTCCTCCCTGTGTGTGTGTGTCTGTGTGTCTGTGCCTGTGTGTGTGTGGGCTATAAGCAAGGTGTTAAAGTCCAGAATTGTAAAGTCATATCTCATGGTGACTTTTTCAGCAAACAGTGTGAATGTGTTTGGAAGTATTTTAGCATGCCAACAAACTGTTGACTTTGCAACTCTGTGTAAAATCAGTGAAAACTCTTTCAAGTGGGAGGTCCCCCCCAAAGAGTTGCATAACATGCTTGTTGTTGTGTTACTATCCTTTTATGATACACATTCATGCAGGTTTACCACATTCTCTCCATGCGTGACTTTCCGCTGTGTTGTAAGGGCGTGTACCTTTTGCAGGTGGTGAAACAGCGAGGCCCAGATAAAATCCAATCCAGCAACACTCATGATGGACACACCCACAACTTTATGAGGATGCCAAAACAAGCACGGATGGGTGTGTTTGTGTGTCCAAAGGCTTCAGATTCTTTGTGTGTGTTCATTATTCTTCATATGGTCAGTGAATAGTTTGATTATACTCATTCAGATCTGACAGGACTTTTGGCCTTCTGAACTTCCTGAACTTTGCTGTAATGGAGCTCTAGTGAACACAATACTGTAACCCCCTGATGTGATGTTGTAGTGAAAGTACCCATTAAATAACTTGATCTTCTTCCAGATCTCAGTTTCACTGCCGCTGCTGAGTTAAAGTGTCCATGCAAGTGTGTGTCTGTCTTTGTTTGTTTAAATGTGACACAGAAATATAGCCTTTTATGCTCAAACAATGTTCTCACTGGAAGAATAAATTAATTAGTACATAGAGTATGTTAGTATGTGTGACTATTGTGCCACAGTAATGCAGTAGAAGGCTCACCTCACTGGCAAAGCACCACATATGAGATACCAGTCCAACCAGTGACTATGTGCTTGTGTTTGACTAAATTCTTAACATTCCATTTACAATAAAGGGATCTTGTTCTCATAATTAAAAGTTTCTTATAATTGCAGGAAGTAACTATGCAATGCATATTCGTTCTTATATACTTACTGTACTAATATATATATATATTTGTATATACTTTAATGTATTTGTAGGTAATGCTCTTTTATATGAATGTCTGAGAGGAAAATAATATTTTTACACCCAATGGTTCAAGAGCTGAATACCTGATTGTAAGATTTGTTGCTGTAGAGCTCACAAATTGTGAAAATCTGAAGGTAGTTCTGCAAAAGAGCATTAAAACACCACTGAAATGTGATGGGTTGGTAAAGGTCTTGGTTTTTCTGTCAATCAACATGATGTGAAAGTTAGTAATTGTCCATACACAACATTAGTTATACTATGATTGCTCAAATCCTTTACAGATTTTTAGTGTATTTCAACTGTTCATCTTTTATAAGTGACAGTCACTGTCTGATGTTTGCAAAGATTTATGACTTTCAGACTTTCACAACCCGTGGCTTATTTTGACAAGATGTGCTCCACCCAAAGACGATGCACATAAGATATGAAGGCGACTGGATCAACTATCTAAAAAGATTTGCAAAAGCTATGCTCTCAGAAATCTAAAATGATGGACAGATACGTGGTTGCACAAGAAGCAATAGTAGTGTTTTTTTTTTAATTAATAATGTAAATATCTGTGGATAAAGATCCACTCCTGTTACCAAACTTTTGAATTAACAACTAAAGTGGATGCTTCAGGTTTTGTTAAGTATGTTACCTAAACAATGTAATTCAAACAAACAAGAAACACAAGTAAATTACCCAGATGGGAGACTGAAGTTAAGATCACAGTGCCCAAAGCCAAAGAATAATTTAACACTCGACAAGTGGAATTCCCTGTTTTTTTAAGTGCTATATCCGCCTGTAGCCTTTTAGTGTGAAGAATGAAGAATGTGCAGACAATAAAAAGGATGACAAAAATTACAGTGCATGCTATGTGCAAGTGTGGAAAGATGCCCAGAGCTGGTGGTGAAAGATGTGTGATGTGCTTACACTGTAAACTGTATTAGTTCAGTGTTCTGCATTGCTACTCATTCATATATGTAGTATGAAGAAACATGACCTGCCAAACTACATCTTCGACATTGCAAAGTGCCCACACCCAGTTTACTTAAACTGCAGAGGTAAAAAAGGAAAGTCTACTAAGTAGGTTAAACTAAGTGACTTTTAATTGTTAAGTTAACATATGAAGAAATGAAATCACTGTATATAGGATGGTGTATCCTGAAATTTTGTCCAATCCAATGAAACAAACTACCAATTCTTTGATGCATTTGGTGCACAAATTTGGCATATTTATACTTTATACATTCAACTTGCATTCAAAGCTACCAGGTTTCCAGCTGTAATGACTCCTAAAAATAATCACTGAAACCACAATCTGATGCAGTACATACGTCAGGAACGGGGAAGTCAAACCTATCAGAGAAGTCGTAGAAGTAATGTGAAAGTCAAGACTGTAAGACTGCAGAAGTGGAGGTGCTAACACTTTCATTAGAGCTAGAGTTAGTCCTCTTAAGAAAAGTATTGATTTTGGGCTTGGAAATATTATTGCTTTACTTTTCACTCATATCAATAAATCAACTAGAAGAACCAACTGAAACAGGTCAACAGAAGTACTCAGGAAAGTGAATGTAGGTTTAAATAAAAAAAATAGATAGAAAAAGAAAAAGAAGGATATACCACTTAATTGTTGTACCATTAAGAAAATTACAATGTAATCTGCAGTTTTCCTTCACTGTATAACAAGATTTTCAAGTTATTGATTGACTTTGTGTTTTTCTTCTCATATGTGTGTGTGTGTGGGTGTGTGTTTGCATGTGTTTCTCCCTATGTATTTGTGCACATGTGTGTGGAACAAATAAAATCATGATGAGGAAATTGACTAACAATTGCTTCAAGGCAATTCACATACCCATAAGAAATAATGCAAACACATTAACAGATGGACGCAGCATTGTTCCACACTGCGTGAACTAACAACCCTCACCCTGCCCCACCTACAGTACTGACACATGGCCACATTTTGAGCTTCTGCTCAAGATTGATAAACCTGCTCAGAAACATGCACGCCATGATCCCCCACATCTGGTAACATGAACTTGGTGAATGAGGTTTTGTATGTTGAGTTGCTTCAGATAATCCAGACTTGACCAGGCTTGAGTTTTTGATTTATGACAACCATGACCAATGACATTTCAGACAAGCACAGACAAAGCTCATAACGATTGTGATCTGGGTCTACCTTTTTCTTCAAGTTACATCAGAAACAAGATTTCCTCTCGATTCCCATCTTTACTGTTCCAATGAAACCTCACCACTCGCCAGTTTTTTTTAATAAACTTCTCAGGAATGAGAACTGTTATTGGGGCCTCAACCTGATTGCCATCACATTTGTGTAGTTGTGATTTATTTGCATCATGTTGCACTCAAATATGTGCATGGAGTATTGGTGTTAAAACCTGACACAGCATGAGAAAGCAGTGTGAGAGATACAGGTGTCTGCATGCATGTGTGGGGCTGGATATTGATGAGTAAAAGGTCACACAATTCTCAGTTTCTCATTGAGTTCTGTGCATCTGTTTGAAGTTAGAAAGAAGCAAAACTAGCACATAAATGTTCTCCTAATAGCTGTAGTACAGCAGAGATTTGAGCTCTAGAGTAAAGTTCCACACCATGGTAGAAATTAAAGGCATGTGCATGTGAAAAGTTGGGGAAGAATGAAAAAGAATGCAGGCCTCACCTATACCAAAGGTGCAGAGGGAAGAAAGAAGAGCAGCTGTGTTTGAGTATGGAACAACTCTGTGTGGTGAAATTGATCAAGTGAGAAAACAACAACTTAATCAGAAGTGCACATCACTGATTCATGTGCAAGATTGTTTTCACCAGAACAGGGACTGTCAAAAAACAACAGTAACATAGAAAAACACATTATACTGTAAGCCCGAAGCATGTCATTTTGTGTGGCAACTCTCCAGCAGCATTACAGGTTTTTTGTTTCCTCTCTGCTATAACAAGACTTTAATGAGACATAACTCTGCCTAAGGCATTTGGTTGAATAACCTTCACTTTATGCTTGTAGTTTAGCCCTTTGATTGTATTAATCGATGCTTGGCTGTTTTATGTCAATCTTGGAACCCATCGTCTATCAATTGCTGCATTCATATGCAGATATCTGTTTATAGAGATTAGTCTAATGTTGACTAGACCATGGTTTAAATGTCCAGATTTCAGTTCAATATGTAAGACAAAGCAGAAATTACAGTCTAAATGTATAGAGGCGAATTTATATTTGTGGTGAAGTTGGAGTCTAATTGCATCAGCATGGAGGAGACATTTGGATCTGTTTTGTGGTATTTTATCAGTTACTGTGACTTTTTTACAGGACAAATAGAGCACTGTTCAAAGCCCCCTTTCAATGTTGGACATGCATTTTGTTGGCTTTAGTATGGCTGGACTGGGCCAGTTGAGAAGTTTGCTGGTCCTGGCTTGGAGCCATGACAAACTGACAGCCCAAAAAACAGAAAGCTTACCGAACTGCGATGATCGTGGAAGACTTTGTTGTTATTAAGATGTAGACAGAGTCAAATTTAACTCATCATGTAAGAAACAACCAGCCGCAAAACCTCCGGGTGTACTGAACTGAGCACCAGTGCCTTTGGTTGCTTATGAATTTAATGTTTCATTTGTAAGAGGCAGAATGTGTCATTTCTTTTTGCAAAAGTTACACAGTTCTCCCATTTATTGACTGGTGCATGCTGAAAACAGACACAGCTGGCAATGGTACCGATGACACTTTGTTGCCAGTGGCAATAGTCATGCTGAATACATCTCAGTTGCATTCTCTTGCTCGATGATGTAAACTATTCTTGAAAAAAAAGAACAGTGTCTGAACTTGTCGCAGTTGCAGGCAGTGAGTAGTATGCAAGTGGTTACTGCTGTTGAGTATTTTAGAGGATTGTTACATCCAAAACATTTAAATGTTCACCAGAAACCTATACTCCCTTTCATCATCTCTTTTATTTAGGAAAAAGTAATACATGTTAAATTAATAGAAGTGATAAATACATCTACAGCACTACAAAAATCTCTTCCAAGATGACTGGGAGAATTCTGGTAGACTGGTTTAATTTTTTCATCCTCACAAATTGTTTGGCTAAAAGCAAGCATGTCTACCTAAATATCTACTCAGGATCTAAAGATTCTTGTGCATTGTTATTCCTATGAGACCAAGCAGGTTATAGAGTACTGCCTTATCTGACTTGGGCAGGGTGGGTTACAGTAGACATTTTTGTTATGGATGGCCTGTTTGAAATGTTAAACACTAAAGACGAGAGATAAATGCGGTTTCTCAGGTTCCACTTAAGTTATTTGGAAATGTTTCAACAAATTAAGCAGTGAGGTTCAATATAGCACTGAATGTAACATTTTAATTTATACATTATTTTAAGGATGAGAAAAATTCAAGTCGCCTATGTCAATGTTAATTTGTGCATGGGGAGAGTGTGAAAAGCATAAGAACCTAAATGTTAGATTCATTATAAATATGTGAGGTGTGTAAAAAATGATTGATGTGTACTATACAGTCAGTATAGTATCAGTATCAGTTCAGTTTAAGCTAAGATAAAAAGCCCGACATTCCCTCACCCAGAACAATTACTGATCTAGGACTAACAACGGGTGCTAAACTCATTGAATCGACTCAAACCTGAAATTTACTGACTTAAACTAAACAAAAGAACCTGAGGAAAACTGAACATACCAAAGGAGAACTACACTTATGTGACCACTAAGGTGGCTACCGCAGTTACACACTAAAAGAGGATCTATTTCCACACACAATTACATTTTCACTCCACTTCTTTGCCTCTCACCCTCTTCCCCTTCAGCAAGTTCCAGTACAGGGTGTGTCATAGTTTATCTTCTTACAATCCCTCCCTACCTGTTTTACAGGATTGGCCACTCCTGTCATTCATAGCTAGAGGCGTGCAGGCTGGAGGGAGGGGTGGGGAGGCTGGACAGGGGGCTGGACAGCAAAAGTGAGAGTACCGGTTGAAGTGGCTGAGGAGGATCCTCCCCCACGCTCTGCACAGCCATAAAAGCAGGCAGAGTCTCAGGTCAGACATTCAGAGGGACTTGGCTCTCCTTTTGAAGACTTCTTATCTCCACTTCTCTTCTCCTCAGAGTAGACAACCTTAACCACTGCATCAAGATGAGGAAGGCACAGTCAGTCATAACCTCTAGCAGCAGCACCAGGAGATCCTTTGCAGGACCAAGCAGCTACTCCGTAAAAAGAACCAGTTATGGAGTTGGCTCTAGTCAAGCTGGGCTTGGTTTTGGTATGTCTTCAATGGGCTCTAGTTATGGTTTTGGTTCTAGCCAAGCAGGAGGCAGTTACATCAGTCCACCGATTACAGCTGTCCAAGTCAACCAGAGCCTACTGGCCCCTATGAACGTGGACATTGACCCCACCATCCAGGTCGTCCGCAACCAGGAGAAGGAGCAGATCAAGACCCTCAACAACCGCTTCGCCTCATTCATCGACAAGGTTGGTTCCTGTGTGACTTTTTTATGTCTTATGAACAAACGACTGTAGGCCTTATTATCTTAGTGCTGACAACATGCAGTCTCTCCCTGGGCTACATTTACTTCTAGCAGCTGTCAAAAGTGAATCATCTTTTTCTCCTTCAATCTGTAATTGAAAAGAAATGACTAGAAAGTTAAACTTTAGTATACAGTATAGTAACAGCATTCTGCTTTTAGATGTTTGATGAAACTGCTGATCACTGCTCACTAGATGCAAACATTTTTACTGCCAAAGCTGACAATGCAAGAGAGCTAAGAATCTTATCTCTGCGATGTTATATCCATCAATGAGTTACAGCCTCTGGGACTAGGAAAGCTTATAAAATTCAACAAAGTCTGTCAGTGAATGTGACCCCACCTTACACTGGCAACTCCATCCTAAATCTACCTTAGGTAGCCCCATCTAAGCCTGTGGTGGCCTCTCTGCCCTCTATCTAAACATGGGTGGGGATTATATTACAGTGACTCGCCCATCCCATACCTGGGAGACTGGCAGAGAAAACAGGGATCTATCTGTACTACGCCCGCAGAGTACAAAGTCTGTCATTTGCACATCGCACCTATCACCTGGTTGTTATGGGCAACAGGAATGCAGGTACAGAGCAGTAAATCAACTTGCACTTTTTTTATGCTACAGTCACATGTCTGTGTTGATACTTGCATACACGCTATATTGTGATTTCCTATGTGGAGTGAGCCTCTTTGAAAACTGTACGTTGGCATTCTGACAAAAGTCACAAAACAAAGCACTCATCCCATGTTACTCCACTGCTTTGTCTACCGCAGCTTATCTGCCACACCTAGTTTTTTTATGACTGGACAGACTGTGTGGCCTTCATATCTCAACAGAGCATGTGGGATGAGTCATAGCCAAATATGAGATACAACAGGTGAAACACTAAAGCCAGATACACATTTTGGTGAAACATCATAGAACATTTGTTTTAAGGAGGAAGAATTGCAGATATTTATTCTATGAGCATTAAGAGAATTAAAAGTTCCTTTTTACAGTTACTTAATACTTTGCAGCAAGCATGCAAAGATATGCTGTCATGAGTCACAATTGTTGTGACTAGGGTGTGGCAATTTATATATGTATCTAATCAGTCATGCAGGTAAAGGTGAGACATTTCAAAACCTGATACCATTATGACACACCCTGCATATCCTTTTTGTACTGATAATAATTTCTTTTTTATCACTATTGAGAAAAAAAACAATTCAGGAGTTGCATCAAAGAGTCAATGACAATTAAATTACCAGCCAAACCACATTTACACACCATTATATATAGAAAAGGCTTTTTAGAACAACATCTGACAATCCTCTCTGCTTTTGTGTTTCCACAGGTCCGTTTCCTGGAGCAGCAGAACAAGATGCTGGAGACCAAATGGAGCCTCCTGCAGGACCAGACCACCACCCGCTCCAACATCGACGGCATGTTCGAGGCCTACATTGCCAACCTGCGCAGACAGCTCGATGGGCTGGGCAATGAGAAGTCAAAGCTGGAGGGAGAGCTGAGGAACATGCAGGGCCTGGTTGAGGACTTCAAGAGGAAGTGAGTGTTAGCATGACATTGGCCACAAGTAATAACATATACCTGATATAAAGCAGATGTACTAAAGTGTTACTTTGCGTTTCAACAGGTATGAAGATGAAATCAACAAACGTGCAGCTGCAGAGAACGACTTTGTGCTCCTGAAGAAGGTGTGAATACTTTAAGATGGCCCTTCAAATTCTTTTTATTCCGGGGTTTAATACAATGTGGCCTGTTATATTATATTATAACACCTCCTGTTTGTACATTATTTTCTATCTAGGATGTTGATGCTGCCTACATGAACAAGGTGGAGCTGGAAGCCAGGGCTGATGCTCTTCAGGATGAGATCAACTTCCTCAGGGCCGTCTATGAGGCTGTATGTATCTATAATATCTTATTTGACCTACTTCCTAATACTATAATAACCATTTGAGTTATCATCCACTCATTGTGTAAATTAGCTAAAAAGGATAAAGACTTAACTGTTGTGCAACAACCATTGGTTCTGTAGGAGCTTCGTGAGCTCCAGGGCCAGATCAAGGACACCTCTGTCGTCGTTGAGATGGACAACAGCCGTAACCTGGACATGGATTCTATTGTGGCTGAAGTGCGTGCTCAGTATGAGGACATTGCCAACCGCAGCAAGGCTGAAGCAGAGACCTGGTACAAACAGAAGGTGAGTGGAAAGCATAGCCAAGGTTTATCCCCTGTTTCGTTTATGTACACTTGCATCACCTCTCTCAACCTTCTGCATCATGTTCTTGATACATTTTGTTGTACTTTTCATAATAGTACGAGGAGATGCAGAGCTCTGCCGGACAGTATGGTGATGATCTGCGCACAACCAAGGCTGAGATTTCTGAGCTGAACCGCATGATTGCCCGTCTTCAGAATGAGATTGAGTCTGTCAAGGGACAGGTATATTTCAAGAACTTCTCATGGATGATTCCTTATTATTAACACACTTCATTGTATAAGAGGATTTGCAGTTATTAAACCATCTGTGATTTAATTTTCCACAGAGGGCCAGCCTTGAGGCTCAGATCGCAGAGGCTGAGGAGCGTGGAGAGCTGGCAGTGAAGGACGCCAGGCTCCGCATCAGAGACCTGGAGGATGCTCTGCAGAGAGCCAAGCAGGATATGGCCCGCCAGGTGCGCGAATACCAGGAGCTGATGAATGTCAAGCTTGCCCTGGACATCGAAATTGCAACCTACAGGAAACTGCTGGAAGGAGAGGAGAGCAGGTGGGATAAACTTGAATATTTAATGTAGTTTTCATGGCTGCAACATTAGCTTAAAATCTGAATTAAGCACTAACTCATCTTTATTTCACCATTAGACTGGCCAGTGGAGGCTCCAACGCAACCATCCATGTCCAGCAGTCCTCTGGCGGTGGTGGTAAGTGTGAGACTTTATACATCACCATCATAAGTGATACCTGAACCAACAGACCACACTGACAGATGGATGGATAAATGATAACACTTATATATATTTTTTTTCTGCTCCAGGATATTCCAGCTCCAGCTCCAGCGGTGGATTCGGCTATGGTGGCAGCAGCGGCTATGGTGGTGGTTATGGTGGTACTATCACCAAGTCCTCAGTCTCACAAAGTTCTTCCAGGAGATACATTTAAAAAGGAGAGCCGTCCCTCTTCCCCTTCAGAAACTCTTGAATTTGATCTAAATCTGTACCCTTTCATGGTGCTATGTAATACTGGTAAAGATGTTCAACAAGAGAGCTGAATATCTGTGATTCCTAAAATCACATCAGACCAACAAAAATACTAAATATTGGACTGTGTTACACTGCTACCAGTTGTGTTTCAAGGATCACTGGTTGCTTTTTCTTTTTTCTTAATCTGCTTATCACTTAGGAGAGTTTCTGGGGGTAAACATGGCCTTAAACACAGAAGGGCCAGGTCAGTTAGTAAGGCAAAATTTGTTTTCTTTCTGCAATGACATCCAAAAAAGAAGAAAAAAAAAACCCAAGGTTTAAAAGGAGTGTTAAAACTAAGCAAGGGAAAGCAATAAAAAAGCTGTACTCTAAATTTTCAACTAAGATAAGATTTGTACTGCAGTGCACGGATAAACTGCTCCAAAAGATCCTGTAGCTTTGAGTACACTTGAGTGCTGATATTATTAAGGAGAACAAGTTACTGACCGAATCTGATCACTGGAGATTTGATACAAAAGTGTGACTTTACATGTTTACTGATGAACTTTGAACTGATTGGCTACTGACTTGTTCTTTTTACTGCTATGTTTCCCTGCTTAGTTTAGCCTTTTTCTCACCTTGAGGATAAAACTATGTTGAAACCAGATTTATTTTGTAAAAGTCTTTTTAGCAACATGACTGATGAATGTTTCAGCCGATTACATCAAATAATTCTGAATAAAATAAATCTGAGAACTAAAATGATTGCCTCTCACTCTCATTATTGTTGTGATACATCAAAGAAAAATGAGAACACATCCTGGCTACTTCAAACTTAGGAGGGTTTTACTTTGATAGCAAGATTAAATGTCCACACCAAGACTTCACATGGGGGCAGTGCTGTGCCACTTTTCCACGACTCACTTCCTGCTTGGTTTTGCAGTCTGCAGATATGCATGTACATTATTTCAGCTCTACGTTGTAATTTGTAGTAAATATCAAAATCATGATTCTTATAGGTTTTTAAATCCACACAGCCTTACTCATTACGTTATAACTTCAAAAACCTTTTCAGTACATACATTTAATCAACGCAAATGCTCTGTAACTTATGAAGAAGCTAGTTTATGTTCATTGTCCATTATTGTAAATCTGAAGGGTTTCAGGATGTATGAAGGATTCTCTGTTAAAAATAAAACCCAAGCCCCTCTGTGCTCACTAGCTCATATCTTGACGGGCAGCTTTTTAAACTCCCAGAAGTACAACCGAGAGAAGGAAATGCACTGTCAGGGGAGGACATTATTATCCTCTCTGTGCTGTACGTAGCTGGTGAGCATGCAGTTACAGATGAAAGGGCATTACAGCGGTTTTACTGCATCACTTTCTCATCTACTGCTTTTCCTTTTATCATAAGAGAAAAAAACAACATGGCCTCATTGTCTCCAATACAACTTTAAACTCTTCTCATCACCCTAGGGCTCCACGGGCGTTTCCTTACATGACATGCCAGCGGAGGACGATACCTGTGGAGGAGGAGCAAGAGAAGTAAACATGATGGCACGGAAATGGTGACTGTGGCTTCTGTAACCCAATAGCTGCTTTGGTTGAGAGTGTGGATAGTTGGTGAAATGACTGCAAAAATACAAAAAACTAAACTTAAAAAACATGATTTGCACACAAGTTGGAAGATAAGACAAGCTTCTTTCTGGCAGACTCACCTGACACCTAAACATAAAGATCAAATTATTTAACCATAAAGAGAATTCAGAGGCCTGTCAGCTTCACATCCAGGGCCAAGCCAAGTGTATGTGCACTGTTACTGTAAGCAGCCAGGAAACTGCCCACACAGAGGTGGACAAACACAGCCAAGAGGACACATAAAGTGAGTAATATTCCAAACTCTGCCCCTCACAATACAGATAAAGAAATCTAGCAACCATTGACACACATTCTTTCAAACTAATAGAATCATTATACCCCTAATCAGGTAGGAGGGAAAGTCTAGAAATGCGTAGACGGTTTAGGATTGCAGATAGAATTTGCAAACTTGCAAATGCATGCTTATCACGTGTGTCTACAAGGTAAAAAACTGTGTTGATTGAACCGCATCATTTTCTACACACACACTGGTGTATTTTTAAATATGCCTCATGCACTCAAAATCTGTATTGGCAGGTTAACAGGGAAAATCCTTTCATCATCTTCACCCAAGGCGGAGAGTGCTGAATTTGGTCCCAGAGGAATTAAAGTTGACTCATAATATTTATACAAGGCACGTGCCAAATTCTAAAGTTGTAACCATTCATGTTTCCACAAAACCAGTTACATAACCATTAGAACAATTATAGGTGATGCATCTTTTCTCCCAAACAGACCTAAGGAAATTGCTCTTCCTGTTGTTACAAATCCTGCATTAACCCTTTCTGACAAACCAGCAGTCTCAGCTCAAACTCAAGCCTATTATCATCTGTACAAGGTATGTGGACCTGTTGTTGTTCTTTTCTGTCAGTACAACTGTAGATGCTTGTGACAATCTGGACAATTAAGACACCCTTGATACAGAACTAACTAACATGTATCTGTAACTGAGCATGGTTATATCTGTAACGTTGCACTTGACAGCACGAAGGGGGAGCAGAAGAAAAGCACTGGCCATTACACGCCTCAGAGAAGCTGATAGTATAGGCAGTTTGTCCTTGAAGAGGATCACTGATCTTATTATTTTATGTTTAGCCATTTCGCTGTGTCAGCAGAACCAGACAATATATCTCAGAAAACAGGTAATGTGCCTCCTTAGAACAGAGTAACAGCTGTACAGGAGAGAATTAACACATACTGGGGGACGTGCAGCTAAAGCTTGAATAGTCAGTCAAGTTAATAAACTAGATTATCCCATTTCATATTCTGTGTCTTCCTGCCTGTTTCTTGATGATCAGGAATAATAAGATTCTTCTTCAACAAAGTCACAAAAAAAGGAATAAGAAAGATGGGAAGTCAAGCTTCTAAATGCACATTTGGTGCCCTAAAAGCCATCTTCCAACACAAGCTGGACATTAACCTGCACTCTGTGATTTGGAGGATATAGTCTGAAAGACTATAGAAAGAAAGGAAATGGTCTGTGCAGAAGACCAACAATACCACAGTAGAGAAAAATCATAAAAAAAAAAACATATTCAATTATGTGACCCTTCATAAACAATGTTTTGATATGTGTGAACAAATAAACCATTAAAGATTAGAACAAATAGACTTTCTTTTTTTAGGATGAGAAGCCTTTTTTTTTTGTTTGCCTTAAAAAGTAAAACAGCAATATGTCCCAAGATGGTATATCATTTGTCATTTTAAAAAAAATATATATCACAATTGTTTAGCCCTGCAATTACTGGTCTGGTCATAACATTTTTTTTTACATTCTTGTAATACTTGATTGATTTTCTTATTCTTATACAGGCTTTATAGTGGTTATTTTTAGTCTTTTTCACTGAAATGTATTTATCCTAATCTAAGCATATCTATGCATGCTTATTTTAAACTCTCTGTGTGTAAAGTCTAATTATTCTGGCACTTTACAGAGCATTTGTCAGCTTTTATTTTCTTCTGAATCAGGTTTTCAGAAAACACACCTCTGAGCACGAGCATCTCAATCACTGCACAGCGGAGAAAAGAAAGTTCATTAGGAGGCTGATCCTTCCATAGAAAATGACCTTTGTTTTCTTTGCCCTTACTGCTGCGTGAAGAAGCACAATAATGAGCTATTGATTGAGGGGGGCTCTTCCACAGAACTGGAAGAAATCCTCAGGAGCGACTGGAAAAGACTGACCTTACCCTTAACCCGAGCCCAGCACCACGATCAATAAACATTACACCTTCCACAAACCCCGACATCTCGATCAATACGGGTGAATATCAGCAGCCACAACTGGGAACACTGATGAGCTGTGTGCTGCATGTGGAGTGGGTAAGGGTCAAATCACTTAGTGTCTTTGTCAGGTTGGAATGAGGTGTGTGTGTGTGTGTGTGTGTGTGTGTGTGTGTGTGTGTGATAACTTTCAGGGAAAAGACATATTAGTTACTGAGCTTAACATGGCAATTTTCATAACTCCTAATATATTTGTAATGAGAGTGGATGGGTATCCAATATGATAATAACTCTGACTATATTGCATTTTTTCTTCCTGCAAAAAAATCCACTGAATGTAAAGTTCAAATGAAAGTTTTCACAAGATGTGGCTCTGTTTACCTGCTTCTGAGTTAGTATACATGACATTTTTAGCCAGCACTCCACCATTAGCAAACTGCTGGCAAAGAAAACAAATGTTTGCTGTTCTTTCCACTAGATGCCCCTGCAGCTATTATTGTAAAGACAAGATGATCCACTTGAGATCCATTTGGATCTTCTGTCATTGCTGTATTAGGCTACTGTGCAAAAAGATCAAACATAATCCAAACCTTGACAGCACAGAACGCATATTTGGTTGAAAACCCTGTAGGTCCCCTCTCACATTGTCACGTTGTTTTCACATTGTCATCTGACACTTTGCTATTATAAAAACATAGATTGTATCTGCTTTAAATGTGAATAGTTTTAAATAAGTTTAATGAATTACCATTATGCACATTAATTAATTAATTGTCATCTAAATGATTAATACCCTCCATGCAGTGAGCTCTTAGAAAAATGGGTTAAAACAGAGAAGGCACTTTAAAGTTCCTAGACACCCACACAGGTGTTTACACTGACTGTGTCTGATTAGACCTCTTGTCTGTGCAGGCTTGTCTGAGCTTGATTACCGTCTCTCCTACTCTCCTGTTTTTTTTTTTTTTTTTTTTTGCACCTGTTAGGGTGACATAGCTTATTGTAATGCTCAGTCACACCACAAAGTAGCACAAAGAAAATCCTTGCAGAGTTTTCGCAAAATAGGAGGCATGTACAGCACAGTATCTGCTGTATGAGGGTTACACTTGTCCTGCATCATGAGTGACCTTCACAATGCAAATAATGATGTGGATGTAAATCTGAATTTGCTCATTTGTGGTAGTCATTTTCCATGCATCACATTTGAGTGTTAAATTATGTAATCAATGATCTTTTTGGCATTACGCTGTGTATAGCTTGCTGTAAAGGTTGCCAAAGGTCAATTATTAGTCCCATCAGAATTACATTAAAATAAAGAAATACAGAAATCTGTGGGAACAGCTCGTAAAAAGGGAAAAGGTTTCCTACAACGTTCTGCAAATCCAAAAAGTTTAAAGAGAACCTAAAATAAATTAAACGGTTTCCTATCCACCAAGGGGATAGACTATACACTAGTTTCAAATATGCAAACTGAGTAAAGCTCTCATATAACAAAAGCCACTTTGACAAATATGTGATTTCAAAAGAAATTGCTTTTGGGCAGCATTAACAAATCTTGGACCGCAGGTGTGTTATTCCATTGTCTATTGGTTCTGCAAGATGAGGTAAGAGTGTAATGTCACAGTATATTAACCCACATAGTTGATGGCAGCTGAGAATTTGGCTGCCCTGTGTTAGCACTACCGGTCCGTGCCCTACAGCTGATGTGTTGTAGCTCTTGTCCAGTGTTCAGGCAACCCAGCTCTTAAACAGGGGGAGATTTATAGTGATGTCAGCCGTGTTCCTTCAGCTTTGGCCACAATGGAAAGAAAGTTTTAAGCACTTCTTTTTTTTTGTAGATGCAGTATCTGATCTTCACCAGGTGTTCAATGGAGTTATATTTTCAGAAATGCATTTTAAATTATGTAAAATGTGTATTGATAGATTTTTTTTTTGTATTTATTTCTTGGAAACATCTTAAAAAGTGAGAACAAAAGCACTTTACTTGCATTTTCAGTTCAGTTTTGTTGCATGCAGAGCTGAAATGATTCCACTTGCCATTGTTGATGCTCACCACACAGTATGTGTTAAATGAGTGTTTGCTTACGTGTCCTACAGCGATATTTTTCTGCTCAGCGGTTGCTGGCTCTGTCCTCAGTGACAAGACGGTGCGTTTGAGTGATGGTGCTTCGAGGTGGGACAGACAGACGTGAGGAGACAGATTGCCTATGCCAGGGCTCCGACACCGACCTATTCAGCCGGTGGGAAATGATAGATGCCCGGGCTAATTTTAAACTCTCTGAACTAAATTCCTGTTACCAGAAGCAGTGATGGGTAACTGGGGCACAGCTGGAGGGTCTAGATAAGACCTGCACTCACCTGTGTCTCCATGCCTTTCATGCCCTTTCACCTTCCCCTCGCTGAAAAATGTTTAATAATGATGCTGTGTTAATGATTGATTGAACTGAATGACGAGTTTTTGGGGGTAAGTGCATGTGATGTTGCAGTTGATTGGTGGTACAGATGTCATTGAGGTTGGCCATGTCCAGAAGCCTTCCCCAGAGGATAAACCCTACTGGCTTTGGTGGCTCCCTGACTGATTTAGTGCCACCAGCAAGTCAAAGTTCTCATTTATCCAGTGAATTTTTTCTTCACTCTTCTTCATGGATTGGCAAAATGTTTTGTACAGACATTCATGATTCCATGATGATGAATCTTAATGACTTTGGGAATCCCCTAATGTTTTTTCTAGTGCCACCATGAGGTTGACATTTGTGGTCATTTGAGAGAAATTCCTTGAGAACTATTTGATGGATTGCCACCGTAGGTTCTTCTACACACATGGGGAGGATGGGAGGGGTATTCAGTTGAACCTCACCGCTAGATGCCACTAAATCCTACACACTGGTCCTTTAAATATAAGTCAGTTTACCACTGATTACCTGAAAGTATTTGGCAGTAGAGTATTCCTCCTTTAGATTTGAGCATGTATTGAATTTAATTTTCTGTCATCACCTCTCTATTGGTGAGATGTAGATCAGAAATTCCTTTTAGGCAAAGAGGGCAAATCTTATGGTTTTTATTAGGGGGGATTAACTCTTCCTCACCTATTTAAACAAACCAATAAGATGGTTGAATTTTAACATAAATTGTGCAGTGCAGCTTTAAAGTTTGTGAAAGTGACTCTTGACCACAATGTTATCTGAGTCCTAGTGGTGCTACAGTCAAGCATTTACCCTTTACTCACTGCAACACTCATAGAAACCCCACAGTGTAAAACCTCAGCATACTGCACTGCAACAGGCATGTGTGCTCAAGGGCCTACTAGCAAGACAGATTTATTTAATTGGATCACATGCAAGCAAAGATGTTGGGAAGAGATAAAACTGCCTCCCTGTTGCCACCACTGTAGTGGACATCAGCCAAATGCATTTTATAGTGCTGACACTGTATTTGGCTGTAGCTTGCACCCTTGCACCTTATCTTTTTACTAATGATGCCGCAGAGAATCGTGTACCCCAACAGCCGAGTACAACTATTCTGGTGTAAAACAATTACCTTTAATAAATATTCTTCCTTTGTTTTAATAATTGTAATGTAACTCAGTTTAACTCTTTGAGCTCTATCTCTAATGAACTAGAATAAGGATGTATAAGAATTTTAGGCATACATGTGATTAGTTATTTCACAGGTTTATTATCTCTCAGCATGTACCCTTCAAAGCAAAAGTTTGAGCCTTTAAAAAGTGTATATTATTAACAGTATTAGATTGGACTACCATCCAGGATTTCCCTAACACAAGTTTATGTAGCAAAAAGTTTTTAAATGCTGTGTGTATTGATGCGTTATGCCTTGGGACCCCGTTGAAATTGGCTATCTGGACTCATTATCAGACAGATCAATGGTGGCTGCTGATGTTGATTGGTGTCTTTGACTTTGCAATCTATTGCATGAAAATCTCTATCGACACCTGGAGCAACAGTGGTAACAGACCATGCATAAGAAGCTGAGTGGGTAGAAAACAATAGTAAGGGGAAATTCTACATTGTTAACTTTTAATGAGATCTTACTTTAGTGAGAGGCTTAGGACAAAATATCAAATCCCTTTTGTTGTATTCTGTAAAACATATGAAAACTTTTTTTGTGTGAGAGTAAAAGTATTAGTGTTGCAGTGCATGTGACTTTTGTGTTATGACCAAAGTGAAAATTGGAGATCACAGTTACAATACCTTCCTACCAGATTGAAATGAACCCAACATAACAAATCCACCCTTCCTCTGGTCCTCTGGCGGAGGAGCAGGTAACTGGAGCGCCATCCAGTGTCCACACACCCATGGATCTGGAGCCTCCAACATGCTATGTGGGCCCTGGCCCTAACTTGATAAGTTTGTATGTCGTAATATAATGAAAATATATTTTTATAACATGAAAATATTGTGTTGTAACTGATCGTTTTTCTTTTTCTGACATAGTGGCAATTTACTTCTGTTATAAACAAGTCAAATACCCACCAATTATTATTTCCAAGCCATCCAAGCTAACTACTTTTCACTTATTTTCTTTTTTTCACTTTTTTCAGCTTCTTTACACTGTCCAGTTTAGCTGGAAAACAAGTAATCCAGAAACCATCTTGTCTTGATAGTTACCCCTATGTGACACACAAAGATCCGTCAGTGCAGATGAATTTCACAGCCTTGGCCTAAATGCAAATGATGAATTCTCCTTCCAGCTATAATGACCCTAGAACAACACCGAACATCAAAACATGAAGAATCTGCTCAGTGTGCCCGCTAGCTGAATTGGAAGAAGCCGCCTCACAATGAAGCCCCAGGTGAGTCTAGTCTGTCGTGGTGATGGAGGATTTCTCCTGGCATGTGCTGATGAAAACAGTCCCACTGTTCATTAAGGCACCCCAGTGTTCGCGCTCTGTCCAGTTCCCCCGTGTCTGATCATCACAGCACAACCTCCCTGCTCACCAACGGCTGACGGGGTGTTTAAAGAGACGAATGTGCGCTGACCTTATCAGGTAATAGATATCCTAGAGTGGAAGAATTGGTAATTGTTCTGGGTTTTCATTTTGTCCTTTTTTCCTGTAGAGCTTGTTTATGGCAACAGAGGGGGAAAATCTCCCCTGGCCATCACTTCATACACACCACTGACAAACAAGGAGGGAATTTCACATGACTTCTCTCTCATTTGAAGGAGACAGATTTGTCAGATAGTATCTATTTGTATGTGTGTAGTGACTGGAGAAGAAAAAATATAGAGCCAGATGCCAGATTCTGCTCGAAGTGTGTCACTGTTTTCGATGAATATTCAGTAAGTGAAAGCCTGATCATCTTGTTTTTAACAGCTGGCATTCAGATACATGCATGATCCTTTTAACTGCACCTAAAAATAGCTACCATGGTCTGTTTGAGGCTCGCTAACGGTACACACTTTTTCTTTAAGAAAGCTTATTTTATAGCAGAGGACAAATCTATCAAGCGAAAACCAAATCACATTGTGTGGTGTTAGTGAGGTTATGCAAGACTAATGGGATGTCAACTTTTATCAGATCAGCCTGGCTCATGACCCTGGGTCAAACCGAAAAGCTTTACAGGAAACACTGTCACTGTGCTTTCACAGCAGCTTTTAAGATTTACTTCCCTGCTGTCTATAAAGAACATGCTGGTTTTAGCAATCTAAATTGAAAACTGCTGGAGGGGAAAATGATAGTGTGTCACAGGCAGGGAGGTGCCAGCGGTGGAAGGGACCGTAAAAAGGCAGCGACAGGCCGACGTGTTGACACCTATCAGGGAGAAATGAGTAACCTCAGTTAGGAGAAAACAGAAGAGAGGAGAGGAGAGATTAACACACACATCTTAAAACTTGACTATTCATGCTGATCCATTTTTGGAGATAAAATATAGACACAGTTTAAAAGTCTAAAATGAAGCAACTTTCAGACAAATATTCCTGTGAAACATACAGTATATGATAATGGTATAGACATAAGCTAAAAGGGCACGCAATCAGGAGGAAGGAGGAACAGCACCTACAGGTTGAATTTTGCACGTAAGCAGCCAAGATGTAGATTGAACTGATGCAGCTATAGTCAACATAAACAACAAAGCAAATCAAAGGGGGGAACTAATGTTCATACAATAATATGCAATAACTAATGAGCAAATGACCAGCAGCTGTGCAGGCAGAAGGAGCACAAAGAACGTCAGGTGATCTACAGAGTCAAGAACATCACTGAGGACACCTAGAGGACAGGTGTGGTACCACCAAGTGTAGAGAATAAAGTCCCTACTACATAAGAACACTATGTACCATATTTGTTATGGTAACTGTGTCATAAGAAAAGCTGTTCCTCCAAAGATGTAATATATTTTTTTTTGTTTTGAGGTGTTTTCTCTGTATACTTCATTTGCTGCTTTACCAGCGTAAACACACTGCATATTCAAACCCTGCTTAGAAATATGGAATTGGGACACAGCAGGTTACATCCCAATTCCCTAAATGTCTTCCAAATTCCATTACTGGCATCCTTTCATCACATCTTAGCTCCTCCAACTTAGGACACAAGGACGAGATTCGAGAAAGTAGGACCTGAGCAAACACATATTTTATTCAAATAAGACATCTTTTCCTATCATCATCTGAAGCAACGTCAGTTACTGATAGAGGCTACACAGTTGCGTCATCCATCGCTGGGGGGCTTTAATTGCTCTGTAGGCACAGAAAATGTGGTGTAATGTCCAAAGAAAAAGGCTGCACAGTTATCACTGTTATTATTCAATCTAGTTCGAGCTATGTCTGTGAAACTGACCCTTTTCTCTTTGACATCCCCCAAGCATAAGCAGTTAAAAGCTAATTGCATATACAGCAAAAGAAAACATGACAGATTTAAAGGCCATTAAGATAAACAGGCTCTCTGTCAACACACTGTTCTTATACACAATCTGTGCAGATCCAGTGAGTTGCAGTGAACGTACTGCTGTGTCTAAGGGGACGGATTGCTCCTTTTTGATCAGCTACAAATATAGAAAATTCATTTGTTCTCCTCCAACCACAGAACATCAGTCATACAGACAGTCCCGGTCCACCAGGAGTTCACCAGCCTTTGGCCAACTTTCACTGAGGTCTACACTTCATGAAAGGTGTAAAAAATAATTGCACTTTCTCTCCACTTGTTCTGTGACTGTGTGTGCGAGTACACTTGACTCTAGCCATGAGTTGTGTTAGAAAATCGAAAGCAGAAATTGATGTGCAGCAACAAAATTAACCTCAGCTGAAAGGTAGCAGCTGGGTGTACTGTAGCCTACCCGATCCAATATGGGCAGTGAGAAAGCTCCTCGCAGCTACGTAACTTCACATTTGTTGTTATTAAATCGTCCCTGTGATGCTGCTCTGCACTTAAACACTGTCTTCTTGAGTTTAAATCATGTTTTATGTTTTATGTTTTATTATCAACAATACCCATGAAGAACAAAACCAATGAATTAATCGCACTAACAAGTATTTTATCTGAAGTGTTCATTTACATAAAAGCTTCTCTCCAGAGGTTTAAAAAAAGAAGTCACAGAAATGTTTCAGAATAAATCTGAATCTAACAATTCAGTTATATGAAGCTTTGAGTGCTCAGATAATGTTAATTATAGGATAAATTCAATGTTCGGTTTGTCTCTTTAGATGATTTGTTGATAATAATGAAAACAACAGCATATGCCTATATTCACACTGATCACAAACGATAGTTTCATGTATTTATCAATTACAACATGCTGACTTATGTTGACAAATGTAAGATATAATATGTAACATTTTTCGCATTAAAATGTCTAAAAACAACTAGACCTGTTATATATTGAGTTTTGTACTTACAATATCCCCAATGTTTCCAAAATTGTACAAACCCAGAGAAATCCATAGGGTAACGGTGCATATTACATATCAGTAATGCAGCTTTTTTCCTGCCACACAGCATACTTTTTTTAATTAATTGCATGCCATTTTACAACAGAGTAATCCAGTAGAGACCTAATTTATTGGTAAAATATTTTAATATCAATCTAGTTTACTACAATGTGCTACCATGACAAGTGGCTCATGCCAGCCACCAAGCTAAGGCGTAAGATAATATTATTACGTTACAACAACATTCAACACGCTCATTAAGTACATTTTAGTATGTTTGTATTGATCCCACGCTACTTCACAATGTCATCAACCTACGTCTTCTGTTATTGTTTTGATTGCCAGTATGTAACCTTGGTAAGATATCACTCTCCACATGATCTTGTCTATTTCGTTACATGTATTTTTCATGGGCCAGTTAATTTTAATCAAAATAATCAATATCACAGCAGGAGAGTTTGCATATGACAAGTTGGAAGAATCCTAATTGAACTCTTAGCTCACTCACACCCTCGCCAAACGTGTTACAGGCTCAGATCAGGTTTGTGTCGCCTGAATAGGAAATAGATACAATTAATAATATCAAATGATATCATATTACTCTTTAAGCCAATGTGGTAATGGTAAGGTTTCTTTTCAACTCTATTATGGACCCAATGTAGGTAAACTTTTTTTCATTCCAAATCACTGTCCCCTGTCTAACATGATTACGGGTAAAGGTAATTCCATTTTATTGATAATGCAGAGCTCTAACCACAGAAGCTGCGCGCAGTGGACCACTGCTTTACTGGTTCCACTCCCTGCCACTTTGCATCTCAATGACAGCCAGAGAGTTCACTCAATATGCAACAAACAGCGCTACGATTCTTACAGCTCACAGGGATTCGTCTCTGTGGCTTATTAATAGGCGCAACACAGAGCGCCCAAAGCATACAGTATGTCTTATAAATAACCTTTAACTGAAACAGACAACGTTTTAATTGCTTGAAGATGGGATGTCCTTACTGACAGGTCTGTTCTTGAATACAAATGTAATGAAGCTCATCATTATCATACTGCTTTGATTTTTTACTGGAGCCTTTTTACTGACAGTTTTATCAGAATAAACAATCACTGAATTTACTGTTTATCTTGTTAAAACATGTTAATATTACCATCCCAAAAGTGGGAATAGTTTGATATTTTGGGAAAACTGCTTATTCACTTTCTTGCCGAGACTTAGATGATGAGATCGATATCAGTCTCATCTCTGTGACTGTGGAGACAGAACCAGGAAGCACTTAGCTTAGCTTAGCATAAAAACTGGAAAGATCTGATACCTGCTGGCTCCATCCAAAGACAGACAATTTTCTCTGATGTTTTCATCCTCTGATCACATTATGAAGAGTTCAAATGGAATAAATTGAACAGAGGCATTTTATGCATATCAAGTTGAATCTTATTTTGTGAGATTTAACTTCATGTTTAACTATTATTATTATTATTATTATTATTATTATTATTAGTGGTATAAATCTTGTCTCTCTCAGAAAAACAGGGCACCAAGAGGAAACCCACAAGCCAGATTCAAACCCATTAACCAATGAGCTACATGATGCACATCATGACTTGTGTATTTGTTATATTTAAGACTTTTAAAGTAAAGAAACCAAACAAATTGAATTCACTTAGGCTGCCAACTGATGTTGCAGATATGAAACTTTAATAAAACTTAGGGTTCAGATTTAATTTTTATTATGTCATAATTTCATTATCTGCACTCAGTATAATATGACAGTACTATTAGGCAGATATATATCCAATAATTTTTTAATAATAAATATAAATAAATAAAAATGAAAATAAATCAGCCTCTTCAGTGAATGTTGTTAATTTCCTTCTCTTAGTGATCCCCCTCCTTCGAGCATGAAGGATACTCGATCTAAATTCCTCCTGACTGTACAATCCCATACCCCATGATCCCTTCTTCCAGTGGTAATGGCCGTGTCTCCAGGCAGCCCAACCTCCATTAGTGACACTGATTAACCCCGTGTTGTCTGGCTGTTCACCGCTTCATGGGGCTGGACAGGCTGGTAGCCTGAGTGCACTTGTTAAAATGTATGAGTTTTATCACATCTTATTGAGGCTACTTGGTTTGCTGATTGAAAGGGAGATATACAAGAACGCAGCTGAATGAGATTTGGTATTGGATTTTCACAGAGGAGTTGACTCGCCTGCCAATTAAAGTGTAATTTGAAAGATGCACCTCAAATTTGTTCCCTCTCCAGCTGGAAGCAGGCACAAGTTCATCTGAAAAACACAGAGTAGATTCTTTCTGCTCCGGGGAAAGAGAAATGGTTTCTTTGATGGCTAGTTGATATTACATAACTAAAATTGGTATCAAATTACATCTACAATTAACAACTCAACCCTCCTTGCTCATATATCTGACTACAACCACCAGGTTGTGGCCTCAATTTGTGCAAGGTTGTAAAAACAATGGACAGCGGTGCTTAATAACACTGAAAGTACATAAAGTACAGCAGAGGCTGATGGGAAAGGCAAATTGAAATTTTGACCCGATGATTGCGCTATAGATTAAAAGTCAGCAGATCACCAAAGTTATTAAAATTCATCCTGTGTGGGAGATGAATGCCTGTTTCAAATTTAATAGCAATCCATCTAATACTTGAGAGGAGAGTACACTTGAAAACCACAAATTGTGGTAGCGCTTAAAGTCAGGTGATAACGAAATCCCTGTAATAGTTGTTGAGATATTTCAGTCTGTACCAAAGCTTTGGACTCATCGACTGACAGACAGACAAAGCCATTTATAGGATTCTGCTGATTTCAAAATGTACATAATTTATCTAAAATTAATTTTGTGGCTCAACCTTTAAATGCTTTCCCTGCACCAAAAGTAGATATTAGTGTATCATTTTTTGTAGACCAGCATAGACAACAGAACTGTGATAGGTCATTTATTAGCACCAATTCAGACATGCACTGTAATCTGTAAATGTTCTGCCAATTTTACATCTTAGCATATTTGAAAAAGAGCTGAAGTGTGAATAAAAGCAGTCACATTAACAGCAGAGGCATGCAAAGGATTATTGCATTGTTTCATATGAGGTTTGAGGGTACAGTATGAAAACCAATCATGAGACACTCTGCGGCGCTGCTGTAAATTCTGTGCATCGATCATTGTGATGTTTGGAGAGAAATCATATTTTAAAACTTCAGGTGCCTTGTAGAGTGGCTTGAGGAAAACAAACGTAGCAGCTCCTTGAAAATTATATATGTATGTTGCTACAATAAAGTCAGTGCTACATTATGGATGTATATGTACAGCAATAAGGCATTAAGAATTTGCAGCAAATCTGGCCATTTAGCTAAAAAAAAAAGTCTCAAGCAATGTTTGAAATTAGATTGTGCTTGGACTGAGCAGTTTATTTGTTTAAGTTTTATATGAAATTATTGCTATCTGGATGACTTCACAGTGTGTAGAAAGAAATTCAAATAAGGTATGTAACAATTTGCACAGAGGAATAAGAGGAAACCAGGAAGTTGACAAGCAAGCAGAATGCAATATTGATTTAAGCAAAAGGTTAGGAGATAATTGATCAATTATGTGACATAAATTCATTACATGTGCCACCATTGCAAGTGACTGAATTATTGAGTGAATTCAGTGTCAGCACTGTGTGTTGATAATTAGTCATAAATAGACCAAACAAAATAAACACCAAACAGAGTAATCCTTTATCCTTAAAGGTGCAGCAGGTAGCTGACTCATAAACATGAGACATTCCTGAAAAAGGGGATGATTTGCTTGTCTGACAGCCCTTGATGCCCACCGTACACCTGCAAATAAGAAAGAAGACTGTCACCGTGCTGCCAAATTAAAATTAGACAGAACAGGTGGAAGTCACAGACTGTCTGTGAAGAGACTTTCTCTGAGTTTGGTTTACTGCTCTTTGCCACTGTGTTAATTGTTGGACAGTGATGCGAGACTGAAGTGCAAAAAGGTCCTAGACACATGTTTGTATTTAGCATCAGTCTAATAAACTAAAGGCATCATCACACAGGATTTAGTGACTAAATATAAAACTAGCCTATTATTATTGGTGTGAAAGCATTCACAACATATGTTATTCATTCTAAAAATGTATTATTATTATTCTTTAGACTGCTTTTTTTGCGAGTCTTTTCCTTCCAAATTATTCATCGTAGAAACTTCATTCAAATATCAAAACGTTCAGCTCAATTAGGACATTATTGCTTGTATTTAACTTTTTCATAACATTCATACTTTCTGAAATATTCAACGTTTTCCAGGAATTTTGCTCCATTCAAATGAATGGGCGGAATGTTCAAAATTTCCACATTGTCCCACTTTTTCATGCCTATTCAACTCTTCTCTACTCATTCATACTTTCAGCTACAAACTCCATTCAAACTTGTAAAAGTTCCACATATTTCGTACATTCAAGGTATTATTCAACATTCAAATCTCATTAATACTTTGGAAAATATTCAACTTTGTTTAAAACTTAATTATAATGAAAGTCAATGAGAAAAACATTCAAAACCACTCATCTTCAAAGTCTTCCAAATCCTTAATACTTTCACATAGAAACGTCATTCCAACATTAAAACGTTCACACCACTTTGGACTTTCTGGCATAAATCTCTTCCATATCATTCATACTTTTTACACAACCTCATTTCAAAAATCATGAAAATTTCAGCCCTTCTGACATTTTTACATGAGTGTGTGTGTGGTGGAATGTTCAAAGCTACAGTGGGGGACCTAACTGGTAGAGTGGGGAGGAGATTGAAACTCAACTCAAAGATTTCTACTCAAATTGTTCCCAGTACCACAATTTTCACTCCTCATATGTGATTTTACATCAGAACGAAAGAAAATTTGTGACAGTCGCAGAAGTGTGGCTACGGTAACAAACGGACCTAAACTTTTGGCTCTACAAGTCCTCAAGTTTCGGTGGTTTATAGTGTCGTTTTTTGTCGCTTTTGTTGTTGTATTTGTTGTTTTTGTTGTTTATTTGGTCATTTTTGTTGTTCATAGTATTGTTTTTTGACTTTTTTTAAAATTCTTTATAGTGTTGTTTTTGGTCATTTTTGTTTATAGTGTAATTTTATGTAGTTTTTCTGTCGTTTTTTTGTCATTTTTTGTCGTTTTTGTTGTTTATTTGTCATTTTAGTTGTTTATAGTGTCTTTTGTCGTGTATAGTGTTGTTTTTGTTGTTTTTGTTGTTTTTAGTGTTATTTTTGTTGTTTAAAGTGTTGTTTAGTCGTTTTTGTTATTTGTAGTGTCGTTTTTTGACTTTTTTCTTGTTTATAGTGTTGTTTTGTCGTTTTTGTTCTTTCTAGTGTCGTTTTTTGTCGTTTTTGTTGTTTATAGTGTCGATTTTGTTGTTTTTTGACGTTTTTGTTGTTTTTGTGTTGTTTTAAGTGTCGTTTTTGTTGCTTAAAGTGTTGTTTTTTGTCGTTTTTGTTGTTTATAGTGTCTTTTTTCGTCGTTTTTTATAGTTTTTGTTGTTTATAGTGTCGTTATTTGTTGTTTTTTGTCGTTTTTGTTGTTTATAGTGTCGTCTTTTGTCGTTTATAGTGTCGTTTTTTGTTGTTTTTGTTGTTCTAGTGTTGTTTTTTGTCGTTTTTGTTGTTTATTTTGTCATTTTGTTGTTTTTTGTCGTTTTTGTTCTTTATAGTGTTGTTTTTGTTGTTTTTTGTTGCTTTTTGTCGTTTTTGTTGTTTTTAGTGTCGTTTTTTGTTGTTTTTGTGTCGTTTTTAGTGTCGTTTTTTGTTGTTTTTGTGTCGTTTTTTGTCATTTTTGTTGTTTAAAGTGCCGTTTTTGTTCTTTATAGTGTTGTTTTTTGTCGTTGTCGTTTTTTTTCGTTTTGTTGTTTATTGTGTCGTTTTTTGTCGTTTTTGTGTCATTTTTTGTCGTTTTTGTTGTTTATAGAGTCGTTTTTGTCGTTTTTTTGTCGTTTTTGTGTCGTTTTTTGTCGTTTTTTTGTCGTTTTTGTGTCGTTTTTTGTGTCGTTTTTTGTCGTTTTTGTTGTTTATAGTGTTGTTTTTTGTCGTTTTTGTTGTTATTTTGTCGTTTCTGTTGTTTATAGTGTTGGTTTTTGTTGTTTATAGTGTCATTTTTGTTGTTTTTCTTGTTTTTTTGTCGTTTTTGTGTCGTTTTTTGTCGTTTTTGTTGTTTATAGTGTCGTTTTTTGTGTCGTTTTGTTGTTTATTGTGTCGTTTTTTGTCGTTTTTGTTGTTTTTTGTCGTTTTTGTGTCGTTTTGTTGTTTATTGTGTCGTTTTTGTTGTTTTTTTGTCGTTTTTGTGTCGTTTTTTGTCGTTTTTGTTGTTTATAGTGTCGTTTTTTATCGTTTTTGTCATTTTTTTGTTTTTTTTGTGTCGTTTTTGTGTCGTTTTTTGTCGTTTTGTTGTTTATTGTGTCGTTTTTTTGTCGTTTTTGTTGTTTTTTTGTCGTTTGTGTTGTTTTTGTATCGTTTTTTGTCGTTTTGTTGTTTATTGTGTCTTTTTTTTTCGTTTTGTTGTTTATTGTGTCGTTTTTTGTCGTTTTTGTGTCATTTTTTGTCGTTTTTGTTGTTTATAGTGTCGTTTTTGATCGTTTTTGTCATTTTTTTGTTTTTTTTGTGTCGTTTTTGTGTCGTTTTTTGTCGTTTTGTTGTTTATTGTGTCGTTTTTTTGTCGTTTTTGTTGTTTTTTTGTCGTTTGTGTTGTTTTTGTATCGTTTTTTGTCGTTTTGTTGTTTATTGTGTCTTTTTTTTTCGTTTTGTTGTTTATTGTGTCGTTTTTTGTCGTTTTTTTGTCATTTTTTGTCGTTTTTGTTGTTTATAGAGTCGTTTTTGTCGTTTTTTTGTCGTTTTTGTGTCGTTTTTGTTGTTTATAGTGTCGTTTTTTGTCGTTTTTTTGTCGTTTTTGTGTCGTTTTTTGTGTCGTTTTTTGTCGTTTTTGTTGCTTATAGTGTTGTTTTTGGTCGTTTTTGTTGTTATTTTGTCGTTTCTGTTGTTTATAGTGTTGGTTTTTGTTGTTTATAGTGTCATTTTTGTTGTTTTTCTTGTTTTTTTGTCGTTTTTGTGTCGTTTTTTGTCGTTTTTGTTGTTTATAGTGTCGTTTTTTGTCGTTTTTGTCATTTTTTTGTTGTTTTTGTGTCGTTTTTTGTCGTTTTGTTGTTTATTGTGTCGTTTTTTTGTCGTTTTTGTTGTTTATAGTGTCGTTTTTTGTCGTTTTTGTCGTTTTTGTGTCTTTTTGTGTCGTTTTTTGTGAAAAACGACAAAAACGACAAAAAACGACACTATAAACAACAAAAACGACACAAAAAACGACACAAAAAAGACACAAAAACGACAAAAACGACAAAAAACGACACTATAAACAACAAAAACGACAAAAAAAGACACAAAAAACGACACAAAAAGACACAAAAACGACAAAAACGACAAAAACGACAAAAAACGACACTATAAACAACAAAAACGACAAAAAAAACGACACAATAAACAACAAAACGACAAAAAACGACACAAAAACAACAAAAAAATGACAAAAACGACAAAAAACGACACTATAAACAACAATTTTGTCGTTTTTGTTGTTTATAGTGTCGTTTTTTGTCGTTTTTGTCGTTTTTGTGTCTTTTTTGTGTCGTTTTTTGTGTCGTTTTTGTTGTTTATAGTGTCGTTTTTTGTGTCTTTTTTTGTCATTTCTGTTGTTTATAGTGTCGTTTTTTGTTGTTTTTGTGTCGTTTTTTGTCGTTTTTGTTGTTTATAGTGTGGTTTTTGTTGTTTTTTGTCGTTTTTGTTGTTTATAGTGTCGTTTTTGTTCTTTATAGTGTCGTTTTTGTTGTTTAAAGTGTTGTTTTTTGTCATTTTTGTTGTTTATAGTGTCTTTTTTTGTCGTTTTTGTTGTTTATAGTGTTGTTTTTTGTCGTTTTTGTTGTTTATAGTGTCGTTTTTTGTCGTTTTTGTGCCGTTTTTTGATATTTTTTGTCGTTTTTGTTGTTTATAGTGTCGTTTTTTGTCGTTTTTGTTGTTTTTTTGTCGTTTCTGTTGTTTATAGTGTCGTTTTTTGTCGTTTTTGTTGTTTATAGTGTCGTTTTTTGTCGTTTTTGTCATTTTTTTGTCGTTTTTGTGTCGTTTTTTGTTGTTTATAGTGTCGTTTTTTGTCGTTTCTGTTGTTTATAGTGTCGTTTTTTGTTGTTTTGTGTCGTTTTTTGTCGTTTTTGTTGTTTATAGTGTCGTTTTTGTTGTTTTTTGTCGTTTTTGTTGTTATAGTGTCGTTTTTTGTTGTTTGTAGTGTCGTTTTTGTTGTTTTTTGTCGTTTTTGTTGTTATAGTGTCATTTTTTGTTGTTTTTGTTGTTTATAGTGTTGGTTTTTGTTGTTTAAAGTGTCGTTTTTAGTGTCGTTTTTTGTTGTTTTTGTGTCGTTTTTTGTCGTTTTTGTTGTTTATAGTGTCGTTTTTTGTCGTTTTTGTTGTTTATAGTGTCGTTTTTGTTGTTTTTTGTCGTTTATGTTGTTTATAGTGTCGTTTTTGTTCTTTATAGTGTCGTTTTTGTTGTTTTTTATCGTTTTTGTTGTTTATAGTGTTGTTTTTTGTCGTTTTTGTTGTTTTTTGTCGTTTTTGTTGTTATAGTGTCGTTTTTTGTTGTTTTTGTTGTTTATAGTGTCATTTTTTGTCATTTTTGTTGGTTTTTTTGTCGTTTTTGTGTCGTTTTTCTTGTTTATAGTGTTGGTTTTTGTTGTTTATAGTGTCGTTTTTTGTTGTTTTTGTTGTTTATAGTGTTGTTTTTTGTCGCTTTTGTTGTTTATAGTGTCGTTTTTTGTCGTTTTTGTCGTTTTTGTGTCGTTTTTTGTCGTTTTTGTTGTTCATAGTGTCTTTTGTCGTTTTTGTTGTTATTTTGTCGTTTCTGTTGTTTATAGTGTCGTTTTTTGTTGTTTTGTGTCGTTTTTTGTCGTTTCTGTTGTTTATAGTGTCGTTTTTGTTGTTTTTTGTCGTTTTTGTTGTTTATAGTGTCGTTTTTGTTCTTTATAGTGTCGTTTTTTGTCGTTTTTGTTCTTTATAGTGTTGTTTTTGTTGTTTAAAGTGTTGTTTTTTGTCATTTTTGTTGTTTATAGTGTTGTTTTTTGTCGTTTTGGTTGTTTATAGTGTCGTTTTTTGTCGTTTTTGTGCCGTTTTTTGTGTCGTTTTTGTTGTTTTTTTGTCGTTCCTGTTGTTTATAGTGTCGTTTTTTATCGTTTTTGTTGTTTATAGTGTTGTTTTTTGTCGTTTTTGTTGTTTATAGTGTCGTTTTTTGTCGTTTTTGTCATTTTTTGTCGTTTATGTGTTGTTTTTTGTTGTTTATAGTGTCGTTTTTTGTCGTTTCTGTTGTTTATAGTGTCGTTTTTTGTTGTTTTGTGTCGTTTTTTGTCGTTTTTGTTGTTTTTTGTCGTTTTTGTTGTTATAGTGTCGTTTTTTGTCGTTTTTGTTGTTTATAGTGTCGTTTTTTGTCGTTTTTGTTGGTTTTTTTGTCGTTTTTGTGTCATTTTTCTTCGTTTTTGTTGTTTATAGTGTTGGTTTTTGTTGTTTATAGTGTCGTTTTTTGTCGTTTTTGTTGTTTATAGTGTTGTTTTTTGTCGTTTTTGTTGTTTATAGTGTCGTTTTTTGTCGTTTTTGTCATTTTTTGTCGTTTTTGTGTTTTTTGTTGTTTATAGTGTCGTTTTTTGTCGTTTCTGTTGTTTATAGTGTCGTTTTTTTTTGTTTTGTGTCGTTTTTTGTCGTTTTTGTTGTTTATAGTGTCGTTTTTTGTCGTCTTTGTGCCGTTTTTTGTGTCGTTTTTGTCGTTTTTGTTGTTTATAGTGTCGTTTTTTGTCGTTTTTGTTGTTTTTTTGTCGTTTCTGTTGTTTATAGTGTCGTTTTTTGTCGTTTTTGTTGTTTATAGTGTTGTTTTTTGTCGTTTTTGTTGTTTATAGTGTCGTTTTTTGTCGTTTTTGTCATTTTTTGTTTGTTTTTGTGTTGTTTTTTGTTGTTTATAGTGTCGTTTTTTGTCGTTTCTGTTGTTTATAGTGTCGTTTTTTGTTGTTTAGTGTCGTTTTTGTCGTTTTTGTTGTTTATAGTGTCGTTTTTGTTGTTTTTGTCGTTTTTTTGTCGTTTTTGTGTCTTTTTTTGTCGTTTTTGTTGTTTATAGTGTCGTTTTCGTCATTTTTGTGTCGTTTTTTGTCGTTTTTCTTGTTTATAGTGTCGTTTTTTGTCGTTTTTGTTGTTTTTTTGTCATTTCTGTTGTTTGTAGTGTCGTTTTTTGTCATTTATGTTGTTTTTAGTGTCGTTTTTTGTTGTTTTTGTGTCGTTTTTTGTTGTTTTTGTGTCGTTTTTTGTCGTTTTTGTTGTTTATAGTGTCGTTTTTGTTGTTTTTGTGTCGTTTTTTGTCGTTTTTGTTCTTTATAGTGTCGTTTTTGTTCTTTATAGTGTCGTTTTTTGTCGTTTTTGTTCTTTATAGTGTCGTTTTTGTTGTTTAAAGTGTTTTTTGTCATTTTTATTGTTTATAGTGTCTTTTTTTGTCGTTTCTGTTGTTTATAGTGTCGTTTTTTGTCGTTTTTGTATTTTTTTGTGTTGTTTTTTGTAATTTTTGTCGTTTCTGTGTCTTTTTTTGAGTCGTTTTTTGTCGTTTTTGTTGTTTATAGTGTCGTTTTTTGTCGTTTCTGTTGTTTATAGTGTCGTTTTTTGTCGTTTTTGTATTTTTTTGTGTTGTTTTTTGTCATTTTTGTCGTTTCTGTGTCTTTTTTTGAGTCGTTTTTTGTCGTTTTTGTTGTTTATAGTGTCGTTTTTTGTCATTTTTGTTGTTTTTTTGTCGTTTCTGTTGTTTATAGTGTCGTTTTTTGTCGTTTTTGTATTTTTTAGTGTCGTTTTTTGTTGTTTTTGCGTCGTTTTTTGTCGTTTTTGTTGTTTATAGTGTCGTTTTTTGTTGTTTTTGTGTCGTTTTTTGTCGTTTTTGTTGTTTATAGTGTCGTTTTTGTTGTTTATAGTGTCGTTTTTGTTGTTTTGTGTCGTTTTTGTTCTTTATAGTGTCGTTTTTGTTCTTTATAGTGTCGTTTTTTGTCGTTTTTGTTCTTTATAGTGTCGTTTTTGTTGTTTAAAGTGTTGTTTTTTGTCATTTTTATTGTTTATAGTGTTTTTTTTGTCGTTTTTGTTGTTTATAGTGTCGTTTTTGTTGTTTTTTGTCGTTTTTGTTGTTTAGTGTCGTTTTTTGTCACACACACAGGATTTTTCTATTTTTTTTTACTTTCAAGCATTTTTCATGTCTAATCTTCTAATTCATACTTTCATATGTAAACCAGAAAACTCTTGTACATATTTCATACATTCTTAGTTTTTTTCAACTTTTGACTCCCATTCATAATATTTAGACCGTTTCCCACTTTTCCTACTAATTCATACTCCCTCCAGCTGCTTCAAGCTAGTTCAAACCAGCAATCCAGTTTAGCGCCAGCCTTTCAACAAACATTTAACTATTACACATCTTTCATACATTTTTGATATTATTCCACTTTTTGTGCTCAACTTCAGCAATCAAGTTTAGCGTCAGCCTTTCAGCAGTCAGCATTCACACCGCAATTTCTTCAGAAATTGCCTTTTCTAGTTAGTATTATTACTGTTATCATTATTAGATATCAGAATTAAATGACTTTGGAAAAACCCTTATGTGCAGTATTTTATTTCAGCTTTTGCAGAACAACTTTCCACCTGCCACTTTGGGTGATTTTCAACGAGTCAGCAGTTTACAGTGCCAACTAGACATAATATAAATTCATGTCACATTATGAACATGGTGTAATCTGGATTCAGGTGGTATCTCAGATAGTCAGAGTTGACATACTTTGTCCAAGTAAATTTGATACAATTTACAATGCATGTAGCCAATAAGAGCAACAGGAAACATTGAACTGGAACAATATTGTTGTAAAACTCTTCGTTAGTTTTTGATTAAAATTGAATACATTAAACTGTATACAGCTGATACTGTGTTATTTCTATCCATCCTAAAACATTTACATCAAAGAGATGCTTTACATACATCGTGTGGCTGATAATGTATTAATTTTACTACTAATAATACTAGACATTTTGCAATGTTTGTTCACATAGTCAACCATTTCAGGGAATCTGATAATTGATATGCTAATAATATAATGCAAGTCATTACTATTAAGTGAGCAGCTCAATCCGCTCCACAAGTATTATCTATACTCTCCAGCTTTTAGCTTGAAAACTTTTTTTTTATATTTCAACTTTTAAAACCATAATGCAGCAGTTGTTTGTAATATTTCAGTTCAAAGGTTAAGGATGACTTTCTCATCCTATTAAATATATTGATTAACAATTATAACGCTTGTCTGTTTTAGTGAATTTGGTTTATTATTTGACAATGTTTTTGAAAAGTGCTTCATGATCATTATGATAAACAATGGTTTATGGTTGCGCTCCAGTTTCCTTTCCATAGTCCTTTATGATATGCTAAACATTTTATATTCACGGTTTGCATTATTCAAAAAGGGTCAGAGAAGTTATGTTCATTTGGGTTTGCTTTAATGCATTTGGCCCTTTCTTGCGGTTTTTCTGAGACGCGCTAACAGGAATTACATGGTGGGAATTGTGAGGTGGAAGGTGTTAGCGCTCCTTAATGCCCTGAAGAGCTGGCCTGACTTCTTTTATCTCAAATGAGCGGATCAGAGGACTGCTGATGGATTGCTGACTGAGTGTGAGAGATTTTCAGCTCTGCTGGGTCTACGCCAGGTAACTCATGTTGTGGATTTACGCTTGCATATAAATAGGCCTGGATTTTTGATGTGCAAGTTGTTAGCGTGAATGTTTCAAGGCTGAGTCCTAAACATACACCGAGTGAATATTTTAAGAGCAGTAAGTGGACTGGAATATTTAAATGCAGCATTCAGAGTTTAATTTGTGGATGATGTGCAACCGACCACATGTAGAGTCTAATCCACATGTTTACAGCATCAAGCCTGAAGTGCATCTGCTTTGCCAAAAAGGAAATAATCACTGATAATCATTACTATTTACTACTCCATATGTTATACAGTTTTTACTTCTTGTAGATTTTCCTGGAAAACAAATCATTGCACAGATCACGTGCTGATTATATAATTATCTGCCACTCAACAGTCTGTACTCATGATTCTTTTTATGTTGTCCTTAATTGTCACAGAGTTTTCTATTATTTTCTTCAATGGTTGACATGATGTTGGTCAATGTTTTGGTGACTGGCACTGCTCTCTGCACCACCACCAGTTGTAATCATGGGTTGAAACACTGCAGGAGAAAATTTTAAAGCTCAGAGGAGGATGAATTATTAAAAATCAAGACTCACAAAAAAAAAACAAAAAAAAAAACACCCTGCTGGCTGAGGCTGATTACAATCCAGATAGCGGCTCTAGATAATTGAAACACAGAGAAACAATGAAGACATTTTTTCCCATGAGAATTATTAACACACTAAATAATATTGTTTCTTATGAAAATAAATGTTTGCCTAACAAAAAAAAAAAGATAAATTGTCTTGGCTCAGCATAGGTGGGACTATAATATCGCTTCCATTTCAGTCCTTGAAAGGCGTCATAATTTCCTGTTGGCTGCTCTTGTTAACAGTCACACTCTGACATTAGCAGCTGCTACAATGACTGCAGGTCGGCCTGTGATTGAAGTCTTTATGTGAGAGAATCCACCAGAGCCCGGGCCACAGAATTAGCTGTTTGGTATGCAGACAGACACACTGTATTCCAATTGAGGCATCACACTGTGATCCGCAGCCACTAATCCGTGTTGTTCATGGTCACAACTGTGTAGGAATGTGCTCCTCATAGCAACCAAGTGATTACGGTTTTTTGAAACATCTCAGAATTGTATTCTGTGTCACGGACAGACAAACTCTCCATTTTAATTACACTCTGACTCATTCCCTTTCTCCCACTTGTCAAATTCTGGTATGTTATCGCTACATTGACACTGCTACCACAGTTGTGACGATGTGTCCATTTCATTCACAGTTTGTCTATCCATTTCTTTTCCAGTCCCTTTTGCAGGGCTATTTTTCTTTTGAGGGCAGCAAGGCAAAATTGTGCAAATCCATTTTGTTAGAGGATCACAAGCAAATGCGCTGTGTTTTCAGAGGAGACTATGTATATCTCTCTGTAAACCTTGTGTCTATTGTCTGAAAAACCTGGAAAATAAATCTGTTCACAATGACACACAGTAAGACCTTACATTTGAGCTCAACTACAATACACTATAAATTACATTGTAAATGAGCTATTGTCATTTCAAGAGATAAACTAAATGACATAGCTGCACTCAAGAAACAGTTTCTATTTTAAATCATGATGCAGCTATATACACAACGAATAAAGCTGATGGTCATTCATCACTAAAAGTGTCTCTAGTGGTTTCTATACAGAAAGGGTTGACTGACTCATTTCAGTGCTGAGAGGTAATAACTAGATTTCCTCTCTCTCATATCCAGGAGGTTCATAATTCCTCCACTTTTACTGTATACAAAGTTTTATTTTGAAATCTGTGAAATATAATTGTGAGGTTCAGGCAGGAGAGGCACAGCAGTCTTGTTATACAAGCGGAAATGTAGAGCTGTTAGTGTTTTTATGAGCAAACCTGTGAAGTGTCACAGTGGCTGAAGGCTGGTGAGGCTCAAACCTGTCTGACCTTGCTGCAGTGTCGCCCCCTGGGATTTATGAAACTTTATACTCTGTTCAGAGGCCCAGGGCGGATCTGGGCTTTGCCTCAGACTGTGTATTGTGTTGTGGCTGCTTGTGCTTGCACAACAATAGAGTGAATACAGGACGTTTTAGGGGTTATTTAAGGTAAACATGTAAATCATATAATTTCCTGCTATGGCATGTCAAAAACAATGAGAAAGGCCTGTATGTATCACCAATAAACATTTTCAGCAATGTGAATTTTTGTTAGTTTTAGAAAAGAGACTAAAAAGTAAAAATAATCATGGAAATCAGAGACTAGAGACTTTTTTTACTAACAGCTAGCTAATCACAAAACAACATACAAAAATAATTATTATTGCTTCATTATCACAAATCCGCTTTTGTACAGTCATCTAATACACTTTTTCTAATTTAATTGTATCATTGTTTTTATTTTGTGCTGTTTTGTATGTATTTCTGAGTTTTATTGAGTGTATTTCCATAAATGCCCTTCAAGGGATGGGCATTGCAAACTAGCTTAGGCTAAAAACGCAGTGGTATGTGGCATTAGTTCATGCTATTTATTTGTCCTAATAAAACTAAATTAAACTAAACTATTCAATAAATAAAATAAATCTAAAAGCAAAAAACCCAGATTTCCAGTACAAGGGTCCATTGCACTGCAGAGCCACTTCCTGGGATAAACTACTTTTCATGGTATTAAACTTTTACAGAAATTACACATCATTTTAATGGTCTGGTGAATAAGAATTTTAGTTTCAGTAAGTTTAGTTTTGGTTCTTTCTGGATATAACTCAATGACTTATTTCATATAAATTAACCGCTCTGGTGTTCTTAGAAACCACTGTAAAGCTGTGACTTGAGTCCCAGTGTTTAACATTTCTACAGTGGAGCAAATGAGTAAATTCTCATAAAAACGATGCACAAAAAGATGAAAATAATATAATTAGAAAAAATACAAAATTACCACTTCATATAATTATAATAAATTGTATAGGAACTTGTTTTGTAATACTTGAATTGCATCTTGTGACTGTTCTTGATCTGCCAGTAATTGGACTTTATATGAGTGTTTCCCCCGGTACAGTCGGGCTGCATTGACATTCTCTCAGCGTCTCACAATATGGCAGCTACTCTGCAGCTTATACACCCTTCAAAAGAACACTTTCCTCAGTTGGGATACATCCTTCAATGAGCCCCACAGTTTGATCAATTTCCTCTCTATTTCGTGTGTTTGTCAATGTTTGCACTCCTCCACCATTTGTTACCATTGTCTCAGCATCTGCTTTCCGCTCTCAACCTTCCTCTCCCCTCTCCAGCGCCTCATCAATCTCTATTCTCCAGCACTATCTCTAAATCTGCTACAGTGCTTTCCCTCTCTTCCTCTGGCCTCTTTCCTCACTTTCACCTCAGTGCTCTGGTGTTCCCTTGAGGAAACCACTTAAAGTGATGTTTTATTACAACTTTCAACAGGCCGGCTTTTCCCACAGCCGCTTTACACCCTCTTTCACAATGACATTCGCCCATTTAATGGCCCATGCTTTATGTTTGTGTGGTGTAATCTTAGCAAGCACAAGATTATTTTGTACAATGGCACAAATCTAGTTTAATGCCAATATTGAAAAAAAAACATATAGTATGTTTAAAAGAAACTGGTTTGATCTTTTAATAAAGTGAACCATATTGTGCAACATATTGTAACAAATATGTAATCATAAAGTAAAATATTATTTCATTGGTTGTTGCATTTTATTATTATTTAAAATAATCATAGATGGAAAACGGCTTTAAGGGTTTATTGGATCACAGCTGACAGACTGACAGAGTGACAAACTTACTGACGCTCACTGTTATTATGAAACATCTCATTGATGGCTGTTAAAGAAGCAGGTCTAATCCCCTTTTGCTTATGACCCTTAAAAGTTAATCATTAATTAACTCAATGAATTCCCAATGCCGTCTTTTAGTCAGTGCACACAAATGTTCAATATGTGTGCAAGCATACGATTCAACATATCCAGAGTATAACTTTTTTAATAACAAATAAAAGATTAATTCATATTTTCTTGTGTTTAACTGGAGCAGTTCTTTCAAGTTATTATTTCTAGAATCTAACAGTTACACAGACATTACATTGCATAGTTCTTTCCAGGAGAGTGCCAGAAAATTATCGGGATTTTTTTAGGTAATAATGGACCTGTAAAATAAAGTGTTACTTAAACAAGAAAATGGAATAATGAAGTGGGATACTGAATTTACCCAAAGAGACCTAAATTTAAATAGCATATTTTGCTACCTGTTCAACCGTTGAAAGATTTGCAACGGCTACAGCATTCACATTACATAATCATCAAACATAAAGAGATTAGTTTCAGCCTTAAAAATGCCCCTGAACATAATTTTCATATACATACATAGTTTTCCTGTAAATAAGTGTGGCTGACCATTCTTTACACAATCCCAGTTACCTCCATATCATCCCTGTTGAACTTGAAGGGACCATGATCCTATATTTAATGTACACAGAGGTCAACTCGGGGTCAGGGAGGAAGAGAACAGTGTGCCCTGCCTCTGCTGTGCAATGGATTAGGAGCAGTGGCAGGTCATTACATACCTGGAAGCTAATCAGAATGTCACCAGAGCAGCAGGCGTTCTGAAATTATCGCCTCTGTTTTACCTTTCAACGCTCATCTGGGTGTTGTCACTAATGGTGTTGTCACAGCGCTGGCATTTTTATGGCCACCCATAACACATTTCCAATGCAAACACTGCAAGAAGTTGTCCATAATTCAGGGGTTGTACAGTTCTTGCATAAAAAGGGCATAAATTAAACACATGAGGACAGGAAAAGCTGGAGCAAATCTTTCAAGCAAAAAGGATTTTGCTCCAGCACGAAAACTGAGAGGTATATTGCTGAGCCACGTAGCATAATGATGGGATTATAATGTACAGAATTAAACATTTCTTGTGTAAAGCTGTCCTCTCAGTGCACATGTCTAGATACATCCGTACATACAGTGTCCTATTAACATGTTAACATCAGTGTGAGAACATTTTTGTTGTAAAATCCTTTGGATACTACACATGGAAATAATCATATTTTTATTGAACCCCATGTATATTGTACAATTGCAAAGCTCTACATATGTGTCAATCCCCAAATTCACTCACATTTAAATTTTAGATTTTTACTTACAATAATATTTCCAAGGTTTAGGATCCTCTATGAGGGTGTTGATATGATAAGTACTTGGTAACATAACAGTATCATTTAATTAAAGGACATTATCAGTTTGTTAATTCACACAAATCTCATATAGACTCGTGCATGTTTATCTTCGGTTTTTATGTGATTAGAAATATGTTCCTTTATTTCTAGATAAACAGTAAAACTTCATATCTTTCAGTTTCTCCTAGATAAATATCTTCGGAAGGGCCCTTTAAGTTGACAAGCTTTGGGGTCAAATTAGTGCCTGTTGTTCAGACCTTATTCAGTTTACTTTACATATGATCAGGAGTCATGGTGTTTAAAGAAAAAATAATAGCACATGTTTTGAATCTGCGAAGGGTTTAAAGATAACCAGGAATTTCACCTCTGTGTTGTGTAAGATTTAAAGTTCACAACTCATACTTTTAAACTAACAAACAGACAATCTTACTGAAATACAAAAGACATTTTCATAGTATTATTAACATGTGGGCTTAAAATAGTCAAAGTCATTTAGTTATAAGTTCAGTATGAATGGTATGCTATTTTTCTATTAGGAGTTGGTTCCCATTCCTGACTATAAAGTTAAATTAAGATACTATTATACATGCCAAAGTATAAAAAATATTTTGATCTCATAATTTATAAATATACAAACAAATCAGATTAATGCATTATAGATTCAATTTATTAGCGCTTGCTTTGTATGTATATGTGTAAATTTTCACTTGATCGTCAAACTTTCACTGTTTATACTACGTTTGCTTAAGCTAAAAGCTTGACAGGGAAAAAATTGACAACATTTTGTTCACAATCAATTAGTACGATTGGAGATGGTGAATGTGATGTTTGCAGTACTTTCCTAATGAGCTCCACTGGGTAAAGTTTGCTTTATACAAAGACATTTATATAGAGTCTTTTTAAAGTTCTCTTGGTGGATTAAACACTAGTCTTGATACATTAATTACCATTTGGGGTCAAGATGAGTACAAATGATATACTTGCAAATGAAAACAAAGAGAGCCTATGCACCATAAAGCATTATGAGTTTCTTTTCCCTCTGGTATGATATGAGAATCCCACGGAAATCTCAACAAAACATTTTTCTGTATGCATTATGATGAAGTTTTACTGCCTCCTCTCTGTTCTCCTTCTGTGAAGTCCCAGCGGTTCCACTTAGCACATATTGCACCATTTATTTTCATTATACTCTGACACTGTGACTACAGCCTAAAACCAGCATCTCATCATCTCAGTGCTTTCTTTGTTTGAGCTCTCCACGGTCCACACAACGTTGGTTATTTTATTTCATTCTCCACTTATTGCACCATAACATTTTCTTTTTTGGAGCTTTAATTTTGAGATTCAGGACATGGCATTTTATTTTATATTAGAGTTATATAATATACATCATCTTTGAAATGTCAAAGGAATAATAACCTTGTCAGAGCTTTAATTACAGACAGCTCTATTAGTTTTAAGCTGCATTTTCTGCAGAAGAGGTAAACAGTGAACAAGACTGAACTTTATACATTTGGTCTTTTATGATCCGCACAAGCATGAAATGAGCTGAGTGTCCAACAAATCTTGCATCTCACAGTGAATAATTCATATCTCCCCAAGGCGTATATGTAATCCTGCATGTGTGTGATTTCTTGCTCAGTATGAATGAAGCTTAAGCTTTTCCATAAATGCACTCAGCAGTCTGCTGCTTTCATCCTGGAGAGCACAGCCTCTGATGGAGCAGTTACAGGACCACAGAAAGGCCGACTGTCATGCTCCTTTCAGGGATGATGTCCAGTGGTGGAGAAAACGCCCCATGACAAGAGGCAGCGTCTGTGAGCTGGGACTCAAGAAGAAGAGCACAAGCGCTCACACTAACACCAACACAATCACGTTACAAAGTGTCCTCCACATTATTACCTCTCCTCTGTACATGTCTGCTGCTGCCCAGCTGTTCCATGCACAGCATGATCTGAAGTAAGAACCCCTGTGCCTGTTCTGCGTTTTATCATCACTATAAAGTTGGAACCATACCTGTCATTTCTCTGCCCTGCTGTTAAGCTCATTTTTTACAGCTTGGCACACTACACCAAAGCCCTTGTTGTTCATAAGACACATGAATTTGCCAGGGGGGCGGTTTGGAGCACATGCCAGTTTATTTGGTGAGCTTGGCACTGCTGCACATGAAACTGTAATAAAAAGCCATCTGTTAGAAGACTGACGCTGAGCCAGTCCACTGGAACTGAAGCATGGCCTCTGCAGTGTTTTTGTCTAAAGGTGTGTGCGTGTGTGTGTGTGTGTGTGTGTGTGTGTGAGCAATTATGTGTACACTTGAGGATTTGGCCCACAATTTCAAAGAGTCTTCTTCCCTTTCTTAGGCTCTGATTTCAGATTTTAAGATGTTTTTCTAAAATCAGAAGTGTGCTGTTTCAGCTTATCCTCATACATTGCATATGCATTACACCAATGCTGCTGCAAAAAATACAAGAGAATGTTTTTATAAAGATTTAACGGTAGACATGAAATACAAGCTATTAAAAACACTGACACGATCCACATTGTCCTCACACGCTGTCACTCTGTGTACCCAATGCATTTCAGCTGCTGTGAATGCTCAATGTTGAACCTCTCCTTTCCTTTTGAAGGCAAAGGCAATGTATATTAGTGTTGTCATGACAACAGGGTATAGTGATGGAATTAAGTAGCTGCACACACAAGCAAATGCAAAAGTGATTGACTCTGCATAATGCGCCCTGAATCGCGCGCTCCCTCTTTGGGAATGCTGATGAACACGGGAGGAGTCTCATCAAAGAACAAACATGCTGCAGGATCCTACACACTCTGGGTGTCCCGTCATCTCACAAATGCATTTTTTAGCTGGCAGATGGATAGTAGCTCTATCTTTCTTGGTGTGCTTCTTATTGCACATTACACTTTAATGTTTCTTTTCTGGAGCAGGTAGGAATGCTCAAATTGGAGATTTGATACATTTACCCATCTGAATAATGTGTGATGATGTGTGATGGCAAAAGTACCTGAACTGATGTATTCTGACAGTGAGGCCTGCTGGGGATAAATGTAAGGAGAAATTGAAATTGAATGTGGGTGATCTGCAGGAGCATACGTTCATATGATTTAAACCTTATGACTGCAAGATGTGGAGTGGGTTGTAATAAACTTTACATACAGCAAATGCATGGTCATAGGCAGACACTTCAACTTGTCTCTGTGGTAAAATGTTATCAAAATTCTCACATTTCATTGTGCTGCTGCTGAAGCGTTTGCTGTGTTGCAGGCTGAGCGGGACAAGATCATCGTCGCCCAGGGAAAATTTAAGTACAAGCTTAGTTTTGAATTCTATTGTTTAATTTCTCTAGCAATCCAAAGGGACATAATAAGTAGGAGTGACAACAGGGATCCCAAAGTTGTTTCAAATAGGGAGTAACTCCATCAAATATGTACAAAGTAAGACAACTGGCAGCCCACTGTAGCCAAAACAAATAACTTCCCATAAGAAATGGGATGTCTTCCAGACAACTTGCCTAATTAGGTTTTCTCCAGAGACTTATAAGAACTTCCTAGGGTATTTTTTGCAGCCTAATATTTTGTCAGCTATTTTCTATACTTAATCCATGGTTACAGGAAACTGCATTCTGCTGCTTCTCCAGTATATGTGATGTGGGAAGAAAACATATGAAAATACAGGCAAAAACATACAAACTCTGTTTTGCTTTTATGAAAGAGTGCTTACAACTAAGCCACCACGGCATTGCAATGTTTTGTTGTTATTTTTTCCTTTTTGGGAAATGGGTGCATTTGCTTTTCTGCTGAGAGTTAGATGAGAACAATAACACTCTCTATAGTATTGTTAGACTCCCATAAACCCCACGACCCCACGTTTTTACACTCTGGGCTTTTGTATGGATTAAACAAATGAGATATTACGTGTTAATTAGTAAGATTTAAAAGGTGCAGGTAGGCCAATTTTGTTACCTTTGGACAAGTCAGACGTGGTGTTTACCCTATTTTCAGTCTTTATGCTAAGCTAAACTAACTGGCTGCTTGCCTTAGTTTCATATTTAGTGTCCAGACATAAGAGTGGTATCAATCTTCTCATCTAATGATAACAAGCCTTTTCCAAAGTATCAAACTTATTCCTGTAACTTAGAAATCATCTCCCTATGTTTTTCACAAGCTTTGGTTTAAAGGTGCTTTTGGGGTTAGAATAATTTGAGGAAAGAGGCACAAGGTTATTATCATAGATAAATAAATTATTAAATTCTGTTTTTTATTTTCCCGCCAGAGATTGTTTTATAACAACTGAAATTTTCCAACATCCATGACATCTCATATTGTAGACTCTAAATATGATCTTTGTATGAACTTGCAGTTTTTCAGCAATTATGATTATGCTCTTTTTAGTCACATTTGCTTGAAGCATTCTCAGGTTTGTTCAGTGTCAACCAGAGTGACAATAAAACAGCTTGTTATTAAAGAAAACATCTTAATAATTGAAGATGAGATGATTTAAAATAAGATATAATGTATATGAATGTCTAAGATAATGCCTAGGGCTTCACATGCTCCACATATGAAAGTATATGTCTAGTTAATCTTGCTTCGCTTGGCTGATCAAAAGGTCGGTCACTTAGCCAGTCGTCGGTTGGAGGCTGAATCGGACTCGAGGAAAACCAGAGCCCGCATTACTGATGAAAATTGGTAGAAGATTAAAAAGCAGTTGACTGCAATCTGCGCCCACTGTGCTGAAATGCCAGCGGCTGCTGAGAGTGAGAGCACAGAAGATTGCATCACCTCCTGTGCAAAAAGCCTGCTCTAATGAGGCCATATTAACACTGCACTGTTTAATAGCCAGAATGGATCTTGCTTGTCCAGCTCCCAATAGACTAGCAGGCACTGTGAGTCCACAGAGATGGTATGTATAGTAAATTATCACAAAGCTATTGATTGCTGAGTCATTTCCTTATAAAGAGAAATCCTTAAGTAGAAGGAAACTTTACATTATGTAATCACTCACAATAGTGTTAATAATTACTGATCACATCTCATTTAATTGCTCCACACAATAATGTAATGCAACAGAATTATTAGACAAAAAATCTTGATTACCTATCTTAATTTTAGCACCATTGCGACTTGTGACAGACAATACACTCATCACCACCACACCCTGATCTGTCTTTATTTATTGCATGTTTCTGTCAGGCCACATTAGCCTCAGGAGAAAAGCGGTAAACGGAAAGATGGTTAATGTGCTGCACCTGCTGCTGCCGGGATGCTAGTTGACATCTTCGCTTCTCAGCGGCAGGCAGTTAAAATTGTACCAGAAATGAACAGGAAAGATTTACTGGAGCGCGAAGCCGTATCCAGTGAACCAGGAAATGGTGGCAAGGTTTTTGCCATCATATAATTTTTCCTGAACGGTCAGTGAGATGACAGGTAGAGACAGAGGAGAGAGGCTGGCCAACGATCTGCCTGACTGGAAAGTGATGAATTCTGTGGAGTGTGAAAATACTTTAGTCTTGTTGAGAACAAGTGTCATGGTGTAATGTTCATGAAGGGTCTTGTGTAGGCAAATGACATTGCATCAGTTGGTGCTACAAAAGATGGGTTTGACAGTTTCCAGTCTGGTGGTTCGGCAGCTGTAAATGAGGGATAATTTTTCAACTCTGTGTGATGCTTGTAACTTACCTTCCATGCACAGCGATTACTGAAGTTCCAGAGAGGCCATATATACCGTATATACTATTCTCTGCTCAAGTCAGCTTTCTCCTCCACTTGACCCCCAAGAGCGACACTTTGCTCACAGTGTAAGCCCTGCACGTCTTCACCAGGGTATGGCAGCATTTTCCAACATTTGACTCACAAAATAGCCTTGCTTTTGAAATTGATACCTGCGCCATCTACATGCTAAAAAGCTTGGCCATTGCAAAGAGAGTGAGAGAAGAGCAGACGCCTTAGGACTTACATGCATTTGAAGTTAAATCCCCAAGGATCGTATAAAGGATCCAAAACAGCCTGAAAAAACAGAAATGATTGAGCATGTGAGTGACTGCTTGCACATTTTAAGCCCTCACCTTGTGCACTAAAGCTGTGGTTATACGGTTTCCCAAGCTTGGAGCTTGGTTTAGTATTCATGAATTGCTGAATAGCCTGAGATCTCTGTGCATGCAAGAGCCCAACGATATATTGTTATTTGATGTAGTTAAATGAGTATTGGAAAAGAGAAACCACTTGCCACACACAGTGCTTTTTCCTCAACCTTTTTTTATAATAGCAATAGATGTATCAGAGTTGAGAAAGGGTTAATGTGCAGAGGTGAATTTCATAGACGGGCAAGGCAGAACTAAGAGGTCCCCGAGGGCGCTGAAGCGTTGAAGGCCAAGAGGCTACTGTAGTGGTTGCTAGGAGGCAGGTACCTACATGTTTTTCACTTCGTACAAAGAAATCAGTTGAATCAACAGTTGTCATCGCTGTACATGGACTTGTGTGTCGATCTCACTCACACCTGTTAACTTTTTTCTGTCACTCTTTTTCACGTTCAGTTACTTTTTCTTGACTGAACCAAACAGCCATCAATGGACACATTGCCTAAATTGCTGAATGAGCCCAAGATAATATAGCCTAAAGTAAGTGAAGATAGTTTCTACATACATATATATGTACACACACACATATACTGTATACATACTTTTATATGGCATTTTCTGCAAAGGGCCTCCAGGGTACAGTTACTACACCTCAAAATAATCCACAAACCCACATTATAACGGATATAGAAAAGATAAAAATAATTTGCAAATAAACACAAAAAACATGAATTCAAATATAATGAATAGTACAATAATATTTAATTTATTGTAATGTTGAAAGCAACTGTTGCACGCTACATTCTTTGCCGATTGCATCAATTTGCTCAGAAAGAGGAGCATACTCCTCTGTTCTGCCATATAAAAGCCGCAGGTAAAAGAAGCGGCTGAATGTGTCAAAGAGAACTCAATAAATAATGGATGTCATGAAGCTTCTGTGGAAGCTGTCGGCTTTGAAATCCACTCCCTGGTTGAGTCACACTCCCAGTTCGCTCCCTTCATTTTAGATTTTAACAGGCCCCGTACTGTATAACCATCGTCTCCATCACACACACACACACACACACACACATATACATCATCTCTGGCTGGGGCTGTCTGAGGCAGTTAGTGCTGGGGAGGTACTGAGCTCAGAGCTACCAGGCAGGTGTTGTGTCCATCTTTGGGGCTCACGTCTGCATACATCAGCTTCAATTTCACCCTCAGCTCTGCCGACTTGAGTGCCTGGTTGACACCCACAGGAAGGGAGCAGACAGCAGCACCAGCCAAGAGGAAAAATAAACAGCCTCCTCTGGACCAGGCACCCAGTGAAAATTGTGGGGTTTCTCAAAGACCTCTAAGGTTAACTGCTTTTCTTTTGTAGCAGTGAATTGATTTCTGAGCTCTTCAATTGGCGCTATCTGTTTGAGCTCATACGTGGAAGGACCAGGCTTTTAGCTGAGGCTGTCCCAATGTCTAACTCCCGAACTAATCATTCAACATTCAACAAATGAACACAAGAGAGCAGGTGCCTTGAAATTAAATACTTCATTAAAGTCGGAGCAAACTCATTGATTTTATGGTCCCACGTGACTATAATGCAACTCGTATAAACCTGGGTGATCAAAATCTAGATTTTAGAGTTCAAACTTTAATTTTAAAGAAAGGTTCATATTTTCCTTCCCAGAAAATCTAAAATGCATGCTGTGAGCTCCACATGTCAGGCTCTTGCACAGATGGATCAAAGTCAGCAGGATAAATGGCTCTCTTCCCTTTGATAATAATTAATTACACACTCAAGCAAAAACAAATGCGTATGCAGGCGCCATAGCAAATGTGAGGGGATTATACCTCTCTTGATAAAACCCAGAGATATAGAGTATCACATCATCATTTTCTTACCATGCATTTTACGTTGTTTGTCACCAAAAAGAAAAAATGACAGAATTGGCTTTTTTACATCAGGATCTAAGTTTTGCAAGTTTTTTTAATGCAAAAGTTTGCATTGATTCATAATGCATAGTAGCTATAGAGATGGAATTTGTGCTATCTGTGAATGTATTCGTTTCTTTGCAGAATACCAGAGAGACAAGGCGACAGCAGAGAATATTCTCCTTGTCTCCATGTCTCCAATATGAGACCATTGTCCTTCAGCTATAATGTGAATCTTCTGGCTGTCAAACTGGGAAAGAAAGAACACTGGCTAAAGGCCACTTGTCTTTTCACTGAGCCCAGACAGTGCTTTCTCTGTCAGCCGTGGACAGCTCAACACAGACCCGTATCTACCATCCTCTGTATCATATGAAGGTGAATCTAAAAATACTTACTCGTTCAGAAATATTAATATGATCGGGTTCGGATTTGATTGACCGTGGCATCACATCCAGGTCTAAACTGCACCACAGCTGTTTTTTATATTCTGCTATATCCAACTGCACCACCAATCCTGTAAGCCTTTTACACCAATGACCGTTAAAAAGCAAGAATTCATTTTCATCTGTAAACCCCTCTGCATGCCATTATGGGAGGCCTCATAACACTCACACCAGGGTTAACAATCCAGTTGCTTGATTAAAGTGGGAGACAGCAGTTTATTGGCACCGGCATTGAACATTTTCTCTAATACAGCAGAGTTAGATGAGAGGATTTATACCCCTCTCACGTTTGTACTGTAATAGCTGGCACCAGCAGCCGGTTAGTTAGTTAAGGAATAAACTGTTGTATTGTACTGTATTTAAAACACATGAAACCCATTCATCACCCATCAATGAGCCACTAATGGACCTAAATACACTGTGCATAGTAATACAGTGTGTCAACAGTAGACTAATAGTTATAAGTAATTCCACAAAAATAAACAAAATAGGTCCGCCTATTAACACAACCTAAAGGTGTGAAAAGAAACAACACTGACGGACAAGACTGTTTCTAATCCTATCAGAAAAAAAATCTGATAAATGCATCTCCTGAGGGGCCATAACTCAAACATAACCGAGGAGACGCTGGGGGGGGGGGGGAGTGAACTTCACTAACACGACACTAACGCCTCGGTGAGATCCCTCCGCCTAATTGGCTCCCAGTGCGAGCCGCTGCACCTGCCTCCGCGCCGCTGCTCCCTCCGCCTCCGCCGGCCGCATCGTCTCCTCCCGCAGAGCCGAGCGGAGCCGCGGCGTCTCCCCCCTCCACCTCCAGCTGCATGTCTGCGAGGGCTGCACGGCGCCGGCGGGGACACTCGATCACAGCTCTCCACCCGATGTGACAATCTCGCACAGCTGCTTGAGATAACCGGCCGAAGCAATGGGAGCCTTTGGGGTGATAATAGGGATTTTACAGTACGCTGGACTTTACATTCAACTTAACGCAGCTCTCAACGTCGGACACGGAGAGGTGGATAATTACATCTCTGGAAATGGTGAGTTTGTTTTGTGCCTCTGTTTGTTGCTGGTCGCTGGACTGGAAGAAAACGCTCCTAATATTATAATAAGCACTCTTGAGGAGGAGTGGCTGGGTGGGGTTTTCTTTTCTTTTTTTTTTTAAAGTTTATTCTTGTTATGAGGTGGGCTGTTTTTTTCAGCCTCACTGGCTGTGATCAGCTCACTTTTCTCAGGTTTTAATGTGTCCACATAAAAGTGGTTAAATCTAGTGCAAGTTGGTGGAGCATTTTGATCTAAATGAAAATGACAGATCACTTTTAATAACTAGGCAGTACAAGCCACATTCAAATTGATTGAGAATTAGTTTTAATACAGTCTATTATGTATTATATATACAGTCTAAAGGGCTTTTTAAACCTGTGTTGCTGACCAAAATCTCTCCAAGATTGTTGTGTGTTTAATCATTTCTGTGTAAAATCCTCAAAGATAACTGCTGTAATGCTGTGATAATTGTTAAGATAACTGTGGCCTATATGTCAGCGCAGATAAGCAGGTTTCCATGGAAATAGCAATACAATATCAGAGGAAATATAGGACTGACCTGGGCTATAATAACATGTTATCTAGGTTTCTTTTATATGGATCATGACTATTCAAATGGAAATTAAAAATAGCTGTCGGTTTACCTGTATGAGTTGAGGAGGTTGTGCCTGTGTTTGCAACACTGCTATCCCGGCTTGGCACTCATCCGGGATGATGTACAAGAAAAATGTGTCTTTTATTTAATACATTACTCAAAACTGACTCAACTGCTTCTCCATGCTTTGCATACTGTGCACACCCGAAAGATAGTCTTCATGGCTTTCATGAATGCATCTGAGAGATATGGCAGGTAACTCTCAATCCTGCTACACCAGGGATTTGAACCACCAACCTTCCTACAGCAAAACATTTTGTCTGACCTGAAACTCCCACAATCCTAATAAACTAATAACAAGACTGATAAATGCTTTTCATTCATGGTTTACAGTAACGACATGAATGAAAATGACAGTAGAGACCTGGCTGGAAGCCTGAAGACTGAGCGAGTGGGATGACATGCAATGTACTGGAAACCCTAGGGTCAAAAGCAAATTGGGATTATTGCGATTACATGTTATGATGCGTTAATCCGCTAGTTTACAAGCATCTGGAAATACCATCTTCTATGCAAAACACCTGGGCACTGTACGTCAAATTATACTTACTGACATTAAAAACAATTACTAGTCCAAATCAGTTGTTTGGGGGTAAACATGTACAATAAACCCACGTAAGACCAACAGTGCAGTATATCAGCTGTCCAAATAAGCAAAGTGTTAATTTATGGTAAGAAGCATACAGCCCAGGTCTGGCTGCAGGTTTAGGCTGATGGACATGAAGCGGAAACTTGTACGATAATGTAAGCCAATGTGAACCATAAAAAACAAACATAGCCAAGGGTATGTGCCTTCTGTGTTCTTGAGACAAATTACAGCTCCTGTCTGTGCTGCACTATGCGCTTTTTATGGAGGTGGGTGAAGGTTTGGGATGCCCTGTTACTGTACTGTAGCACCTTCACCATATTTTATATTCACAGCTGGGTGCTGCTTTTTTGGAACAAAGGTCAGAGGATGAGTTTATAATTGCTCAGTACTCCTCTGGGGTTGCTACTTAAACATACTGTATACTGCTTATAGTGGCTCAGATTTGTTTGCTATGATGAGGCACATATATTGGTTAAAGCCTGGTCGATTTATCACAGATATATCAGTATTGGCGTACATGTTCTCCCACATGCGCCGATTTTAAAACTTTTACTTTAACAGACCATAATTTAATAAGAGAAGCTAGGGGTTATTCAGAAATGGTGTTATTGTATAATCTGTCCAGAAGAGCACACTCAACTTCATCATTTTAAACAGTGTTGTAATAGCAAAATACAGCTGGTCTCAAACAATGTCACTGCCGCCTCACTAATGGTTAAAACTATACCAACAACAACATAACATAAGCCACATTTTGAGCTGAGCACATTACAAACACTAACAAAAAGTAACATATCATTTTGGAACATAAAACAGCAAACTTAACAAACTACGCAGTCCAGCACTAGGCATGATGGGAAATGAGGGCTGTCACTACAATATTCTCAGCACTGTCTGCCGCAGATGTACGCATCACAGAAACCATGGCCCCATCATTTTCCCTTTTCAATATAACTCTAATATAACCCAGTCCCTGACAACCGCCATGTCACTCACCCTTATCACACTGTTTGCTATGTTTGTATCGATAATCCAGTATCGGTCGGGCTCTAATATTTGAGCGTTTTATTGTTCAGAGCAGTCAGTGTCACCGCTGATCAAACTAAAATGAATCTGTGAAACCTGCTGTAAGAGAGTATTTTCTTTTAATTAAGGGAACTATGAATAATTAATAATCTAATTATTAATAATAATAATTAATGTCTAATTATGTTTCTTAGACTTTCCTGTAACCACTATATAGTATAAATGTCACAAATGTCTTATTTTTACCTGATAGTCCACAGTTTTATGCTGTAGGTGATGGCATCATCTAATATGTTTTTGTTTGGTTCAGACAGCTGCTAATACAACTTCATTACTGTTCCTAAATTACTTTAATTTTCAGCTATTACTATTTTTTATCAAATGTAGAACACATTCTGTTATTTTTATCAGTGTGAGCTCTTCTGAACATAATTGGCATTTTTACCTTTTAGCAATCTTACCTTTCTCCAGCAACTCCAGACAAAGATTTACTGTTATCTAATTAAATTGTGTGATAACCACTTCATCACAGTGTCTCACTAGTTGTCCCTTGAGTCCCTCTCTGCTTTTCAAGTTAGCTTCAGCTGAATCACTATAAATGAATGCGGCGTGCAGCAGTTCAAAATGGATTGACTGTCTTGGACAGGTTGGAAAATCAATTAGTAGTATTTCTCCCAAAGGGAGTTAATTAAAATGGGCTATAATCGTTGTGTTCTCTTTCCCACTCCATGTCTCAGATTGGCCATAAAGAAGAAATGCCTCAGGGTATGTAAAGTTTTAACAATAATGAAAAAGAACTGTTCAAGTTTTTAAAAAACTTGGTCCAGAAAACAAAATAAAAGACTTCTATTTTTGCATTTGAACAACAGCAGCTCCAGCACCAGAAAAGAGAGTTATGGTATCCGTTGTGGTTAAGTAATCCTCAGGATTTTTTCGTTTTGTTTTTTTCAATCGGGCTCTTTGATAAATTGCCCAAGCAGAGGGGAGCTGAGCCGTCATGTAGAGAGCAGAGAGGCTGGATGCACTGTTCTGGAGCGTGCTTGTTAGATTCAGCCCTGACTCATTTGTTCAGATAAGTGCATCTGGCTGGGGCCCGGTCAGCCCCTGCACCCCAGTTTCCACTTCAGCTGAAGCGTAGATTGAATTCCATGCGACAAAAAATGATATGTTCAGACAAACGACCAGGTTACGTGGATTGGTACCTTCAGCTCATTGCAGGCCACATGTGCCACAGTGTGACTCTCACCTGTCGAGTCTCACCAGTGAAGACAGAGGAGGAAGCTAAGAGTGACTGTTTCTTGTGCTGGTGTCATCTTGTGTTGAGTTTTTGTTCTTGTAGACGACCCGTAACACAAAGTAACGATGATGCCAACGCGTTCATCATCAATTCTGAACCCTGCATTTCCAGCGAAAGACATGGCGATGTCAGTGCTATTTGGCAACGTTCAACCGTTTATCCATTGTGGTTGTACGCCTTTCACAGGGTGGGGGCATGTACCATTTCATTAGGCTTCCAAAGTGTCTGGGATCCTCTGCCAGTCCTCTGCTTGGTGTCTTCTTAATGAGGACGGCCAGCCCAGACAGTTTGCATTGGCTTTCAATTTAATGGAGCTCTGACTGTGTGAAGGGGGGGGGGGGGCAACAGATTGTACAGTCATGCTGTCACAGCGGAGGGTGCTGGCGGAGGCTCGGTAGGAGAGAGCAGAAGAGCGAAAGGATGGTTGAAACAATGCTCACCTCCAGAGGATACTACAGACAGGAGTACATTTGAATATGCTGCAACTTGAAGGGACATCTGAGGACGCAGTAATCTCTGGTGTGAAGTAGTTATGCACGTCATGACCAGTGGTTGAAAAAAATGTCGTCTGTTCCACTGATCCATAATGAAATTCCATTTTCGAAAGACATACATTTTCCGAGCACCGTGATTAAGTTATTATTATTCTACTCATTGTTGATGAGTTATGTCATTAAATGTCAACTTTTGTGTAATGTTTAACCAATTAAGAATACAGGCAAAACACTTGTCTTTTTGCTGAGAAAAAAGCAGCATAACGACATCGGCTGAAACTATTTTCTATTTAACGATTATTTTTACAAGTCCAAAGATATTTAATATACTATCATAGAAGAAAGAGAAAAATAATCACATTTTAGAGTCTGGAATTGGTGAAGTTGAGTTGATTTTCCAGTGATACATACAGAAAGGCACTCCAGAGGATGGAGAATATACTGTACAGTACACATTTGTAATGAAGTCCCGGTTGTATAAGCTCACTTAGATTCACTTTAATTAAAATATGTTGTTAAGATTAAATTTTATTACATTACAATCCTACTTTAACTTAGAATGCAGCTTCAACTGAGGTGAAACTGCTTCAACTTTAATTCAGCCTCCAGTCTTGTGGATCGCTGCAGATTGGACCCGTCGTGTCTAGCAGAGTGCTCTTAGCGGCTTGGTCACTGCTGCAGTCAACTGTCGTGTCTCATGAAAACATCACTTAAATGTTCTCAAGGGCAACATACTCGAACAGAACATAATGTTGTCTTTTATCCCTTGGGAATCCAGATGGACTACCGTGTGCATTCTCAAAAATTGCTCAGAGCCTCGGTATGTGTTGTCAACAACACGTGCTAGATCGTGTTGCCACACACTGGGAGGAAACGCAGAAATAGCCTCTGAGTCTTGTGTCCCAAGGGCTATGAAAAATTCACTCTGCAGGCCCAGAGTATAGGCGGCAACAGGCAGACAGCTGCTTGCTTGATTACCGGCTCCATTCTTATTTCATTATTTTACCTTCCACCTTGAATGGAGGCTGAAGGTCTCGCAGCAAGCGATTATTTCCCAGCGGAGACTCCTGTCTGTTTTCCCTGCTGCTGATTCTGAACCAAATAGAGCCCTATTGACTTTCTGGCAAATCCCCAGACTACTTATTTTTGTTTATCAGTGTTATTGTGTTTCTTTTCCACATATGGTTATAGGTTGTCACTTATACAGTAACTGTGCTGTACAGAAATGTCTTGGCACAGCAAGTCAGAGTGATAGTGGTATTCACAGCTGCAGGTATTGCACTCATCTTTGACTGTAAGTGTTGTAGCAATTCTATAATCATCCCTGTATAAATAAGAGTACGATTACTTAATAAAACTGGCTTAATCTGGCTGCTAAATAATGTCTTTTTATTATTATTGGGTGAAATCTATAGCCTCTAAACCAGCACAAAGTGCTGTAACCCCTGAAGGTTTTTCCCATATTCTCTAACCAGTCATAACTTCTTCCTCTAGTTGGTTATCTACATGCAGGATTAAAGCTTTTTAAGATCAAGATAAACATCTGTAGCAGGTCTCTTTATTACAGGAGCTTCCCTGATTATTAAAGCCATTCATCATGTTAGTGAAATACCTGTTCCCACAGGGATTCTGTTCATAGGCTATTTACATTCACCTTGGTGGGAGTTACAACTCTAAACTGGATTTTTATGTCTAGGCATTTATTGTGTCTGATTTTTTTCTTCTCAGTTAATCATTTCTTCTCTCCAGTGCCCTACGGATGTAACTCAAATGGGAGCATTGAGTTAATGACCCTGATTTTACTAGCTGTCCCCGTAAGGTGGCAACTTTTCAGGTGAAAAATGTTTGCACTTATCTTATAGAAGGTTTTTCTACAATTATTTCAGCTACCAGAGATTCCAAATGCCTCTATTTTTCTCATTCTTATACTGCTTTTACATGGCTGTAAGGTATGTGCCGACATTTCTCAAATTCCCTGATTTCATGCACGGTGATACAAAAATGTGTTAAATACATTCTTCCATCATTTGTAATTTTTACCACAATGTCCATTCTTTGTTAGAGGAGCATTTGATGATTTTAAACTCAACTCAACTCAACTTTATTTATATAGCACCTTTCATACAAGAAATGCAGCCCAAGGAGCTTCACAGAGGGGAAAAAAAATACAATTATTTAAAAAATTGAAATTAAAATAAATGAAAATACAAATAAAAATGTGTCAGAAATTAGAAACAAGGAAGAAAGAGAGATAACAATAAAACATTAGTAAATACATATTGCAAGACTAGAAATTAAAACAATGAAAACAATGAAACAGTCACTTATTAAGATGATTAAGTGAAAGTCAATAATAAATAAATAAATTACAAGTGGAATGCTGTCGTTCTCTAGCTATCCATGCTACCTCCCACAGTTTATTCATACAACCCTGCTCATGCTTTTTTCCTGTCTTGTTTGTTTTTTGCCTCAGCTTTCAGGTAGATTTTGCCTCGTGAAGTCAATTCTAACCATGTTCTGTTCATTTGCACTGCCTTGCCTGAGTGAGTATGGCAGATTAGTTTGAAGTCAGCAAATTGATAGACATTGCATTTTAAGAACCCCTGTTGAATACAAGGACATTAATTTGGAAGGATGATTACATATCTTTTTTTTTTTTTTTTCAGGTTCATATGGTAGTTCAGATTTCAAATAAAAAGTGACAACTCTAGTAGCCGTATATAGCTCTATTCCTCTGTGCTATACAGCTCCATTGTTGTCCAACACATCAGTGAGCCACTCCGGTGCAAGGAGCAACATTTCATTACCATAAACACAAGCATTTACTTTTAAGTCACTCCCACATGTACTCAACTAACACACTTTGCACTGTTTACTCCTGTATATGTAGCATTTTCTAAAAATTGCAGTGCCCAGCTTTTTATGAAATTATTTTCTTTTTCTAAATAATGTTTAATATATATATATATATATACTGTGTATATTTGTGATCTGTTAAGACAGGACTTGAGGGAAAGAGTGAGACGGACTAACACATTGTGGGTTTTGGTCTTTTCATGTGAAATGTTGACAATTAGAAGAATATAGAATAACACAAGCCTTGTCTTTTAATGGCCTGACAAAGAAAAACAGAAGCTTGCAGGGTTGGTGACGAGCTTACCCTGCAAGCTTCTCTCTCTCGCTCGCACACAGAGGCACACACACATTGGACAAGCAAAGATACAGCTGTCACACTTGCTTCTCGTCCATGCTAATAAGCCCTCTGTAATTTAGTCATCCTCAAACAGCTCAAGCTCCCTCCAAAGCAGGCAGGGAGAGAGAGGATCGATGGATTGACCTCACACTGGCACTCAGGCTGGATTTATCCCTCTCATTTTGCTTGGAACCTGAAGAAGTGGCCCCTTTTGGGATTGAGCAGTGTACATGCATTTGTTTATATACTGTCTTTATGTCCTCCACTGCATTGCTTTCCTTCATTACTTCGCCCCTTTTCATTTTTAATGAGTCTTCGGTGAGTAGCAAGCAGCCACCTCTTTGTTCTCATGGCCTCATTTCTATGATCTCTGAGCAATATAGTAAAAAAGAAATGCCATGGAGAGGCATTTTAAAATGCATGTACTGTACTTGCATCTCCAAGCACGGGTCCCCCGCCTCTACTAGAAGATGGCTCTGAAAGTACAGCCTCTATGAAAATCTATACTTAGAAAAGGCCAAGTCAAGCAAACTCTTTCTGTGCCGGCTATATAGCATTATAAATGAGACAACTCTGTGTGCTTGAGATTTCCCTGGAAGTCAATATTCACATCAGAAGTACGTTTTCACTGTCTTCTCTGTCAGTTTGAGGCTGCGAAAATTTGCAGTTGGAGTCGGCTTTTGTGTTGATTTAGCATTCTACCAAGGTTATGGGATTGATTTCTGGTGACGCTACTGTGATTAAAGTCAGGAAACATTTGGTTGTCTGCTGAGCAGGCTTGTCGGGGCCTGGCGTCGGCACAGCGCTCACCGGGAGACTGCTTGTTTGTCAACAAGTAATGTTTCACAGGCAGGTTGAAGAGGGCACCTGCACAGCAAACTGAAAGGTAATTTGAAAACTGTCGGATCGATAAAGCCGAGAGGAGGAGGAGAAGGAGGAAGGACAAGCGAGACAGGAGCGTGCTGCATTTGTGTGGGCACAGCGTGGTTTGGTGGTGCTAATGATTTGGGATATTTGCATAGAGCTCTGGAGTCCCTTTCACACTCGCAACCCCGGACTTATCTAGACATTTCACATTTGTTAGAGCGCGAATGTCCGTAAACAGACTTTTCTGTCCGCTCCCTAGTACGAAGTCCGTGTAATGTCTGATTGAGCCCGTGTGTGAGCAGAGCGGGTCATCGTCCGTGAGGATTCACGGCGAGCGAGTGGGCAGTCAACTCCCCTCTCACCCACCCAGCCGCAATATTTTACACATGCAGCTGGCGCCGGATGAGCGCAGCCAGCTAAGTCAGCGCTAATCAGAGCTAAACCAAATTGACTATTTCCAGTAGCTGAGGACGCGTCTGACATGGACAATTCCTGCTGTGTGCTTCATGTGTGAAAGGTCAACTCTTTCAACATGGTCCGTAGCTAATTCTCCATAGACTGTCCGGAGCTCATATGTGAAAACAGCTTAGGAGTGTGGCTGTCATAACATTTTTGCATTCGTGACGTGAATACATTTTTCTACGTTTTCATGATGTTATCAGGGAGCCTCCAATCAGCAGATTAGGGCGGTGCAACAGATCACTGTTTGGCTCCTGTTGTGTATATATAAAGCTTTCATGTAGGAGACCAGATCATTCTCACGTTTTAGTGCATCCTGTCACAGTTCACAATCACATATCGTCAAATTTAGCTCACAGGTGCATCTCGTGAACTACATGTATCACAGTTCACATTTACACCACAGTTGGTGAAAGTGCATTTGTGATAGGTATCACAGCTCATAGGGAACAAGCAGACGTGTAAGTCACAGCCTGCTGAGAAGAGGTGTAGGTGGTGTGAGGGTGAGGTGGACAAAAGGGCACTGTACTGTATAATGCTATAAAACTTTTTTTGAAATCTTTGTTGTTCATCAGTTACTGTAAGATCTGGGTAAGGTGCACTCTTCACTTGAATGTCACGTATGCAAACGTTTTTGATGAAACTGTTTGTACTGTGTGAGTTTTGAGGGATAATATCCAGTTGGCTGCAGGGGATTTTTGACTTTATTGTGTGATACGTATGAGTGTGTTTCAATGAGACAATTTCAGTGTACTTTGTCATATTGACACAGTTCCTCAGACTTTTAACTGCCTTGGTTTAAACAAGAATGATTGTATTTCTCTTTATTCCTAGCAAATTGTTCTTACTTCCAGCTCTCTGCAGACTTTACAATCCTTGCTTACTCAAGTCCCTCAACCACCATGTCCAACACATTGTGGATCTTCCCTCAGCTTCTTTACCTTTTCTGCATTCACTATTCACCTATATGGAGCCATTTTTGGTAGAAATAATGCCCATCATTTTGTTTAAAATTGCTCCTCACCTGGATTTTATGTCCCTGCTCTGCCCAATAGTTTATACAGTTTATTCTCTGTATCGCATGGCCTACAGCATGAGTGAGGTAGTGAATAGATTTTCTGCCAAGTTTCAAAAAGCAATGGTGCACATTGGAGACAGAAACTATACCCGTTAGTAATGATAGAAATTTAAGGAAGCATATTGCAACTCCATTCACAAGCACAGACCCAGACAGCCATCTGGTCATTGTAGACTTTAATATAGCATATATAGGAACTGGTGCTGAGTTTGAGTGCACCTTTTGTCATTAGTGTACAATATAATATTCATGTGGACCTTTTGCCTTTAACAGCTTGGTCAAAATGTCTGCTTTGCGAGAAAGCTCTTTGCTGCTCTCGTCGCTCAACTAACAATTATTTTCATGATTAGTGTTGAGTAACTGAAATTTCAACTTGTGAAAAAATGATCACAATTTCCCATAGCCCAATGTGACGTCTTCAAACCCAAAAATATTCAGTTTGCAATGATACCAGAAAAGGCATTAAATGCTCACATTTGAGATGCTGAAACGAGAGAATGTTTGGCATCTTTGCTCAAAATAGTTGCTGATTAATTTTCTGTCCATCAACTAATCGATTAATCAACTAATCATTTCAGCTCTACTGCCACCACGAGAATCGCAAAGTAAAGTCAGACACAAAAAAACTTGCACTCGACTCAACGTGCACTTGAACATATCATTTTATCTGTTTACTGACTTTATTAATTACACTTTGTGACTACTATTTACCTTTATCATATTTTTTTGGTGTATGCACTGTGACTGATATCAAACTGAGAGACTGAGAGGTTATTTACAAACCATTTTGATGAGGCTTATGGTCATAGTTATGTTCTGCTTCCACAGAAAACACATTTGTTGTGGGACAGAAGAAAGTCTGCCACACAGAAAATGTGTACATCATAATAAAAACCTTTGCACACAGGGAATTATCAACATACACAACCCCTAACAACCTGTAGACGAACACAAACAATGTTGACCAATATTGGTGAGTGTGGCACACTAGAGGCAGAGTATTATTTGTATTGCACAGTGTAACATCTTACAAATATGTCTATCGAGCCCTCTCTTCTGTGTCTTTTTCTGTATCTGCATTTTGCCTTTTATTCCTAACACTGTTAATGAGGCTGTTTGCCCTTCACTGGAAACAAATCAGTGAGAAAAGTTAATTATATGACGGATTCAAAGAGCATAACAACAATTATATTTCATCTGTGTGATGAAAGAAAGAAAGTAGAAGGCAGAATTTGAAAAAACTGCTGATCCCCTTCCCCAGCACATATTGTGTGCTGTCACTCATAAATGTATTTCCATTTGTCATTTGTCATTTTCTGTCCTCCTCTTCCATTTGGTGAAGGAGTTCTTTTATTTTTTGGTCTTTTCTGAATTGCTGTAATTTCCTGTTCTTCAGTTGTGTGGTTAGAAGAGGTGAATCTGTGTGCGTTGGATAGGCTTTTTTCTGCCTCACCTGGCATTCTCCGCATCCGCCTCGTCCATTCATTTCTTGTATAGGGACATCCTGTGCATTATTACTTGCATAAAACATGCAACAAAAACACACCGCGGCACCATTGCGGTTCATTTGTGACAGGGAAATGTTCCACACCAGCTACACAGCTACATTTACTCTGCATGCTGACAACGAGCCACAGGGCACCGCACACAGGGTAAGTCTCCCAGGATGCTGAACACCTGCCAGAGCCACTGGGCAAGGCTCCAGGAGATGTAGTGAGCTACTCTGAGAGTTGGAAGCATCTCTTTATGGCAGACACCAGAGCGCCAACAGACACAGACTGCCCACTCAGCGAGAGAGGCACAGAGAGGAGGAGAAAAGTATGGAGGGGAACTGAATTAAAGGAGGAAGGAAGGTGAGAGTACAGAAGAGAGGCTTGAGTGGGGAAAAAAGAGGTAGCAGGAACCAGTAATAGGTAGAAAGTAAGAATGAAAGAGCAATAAGAGCAATGGAAAAGGGAGAGAGAAGAGTAAAAATGTAGTGTGTTTTAAACAACAACAGGGTAAAATTTGTGGGAGATGTTAGTGAGCTGGTGAGAGAGACAGCAGGACAGAGAAAGAGCTAAGAAAGGATTTAAACAAGAAAAAGAAAGAAGTGGAAAATTGAGAAAAATCTTGTGTTGGCAGAATCGGGGTCTTATTGGCTAGCCTGGGAAATGGAAAAGTGCAGGAATTACCTTGCAGCTATGAGCCTGTCCTACTGTAGCTCTGGACTCCCGAGTGTATTTAAGGACTCCCCATGCAGCTCTCTCCTTGACTTGACTTTGACTTCACACACTGTGGTTTCAAATGGATGTGGAGACTCAGCTAGCTTCATTAATTCTTCACCAGTTCTCCTTTATACTCTATTTTGGTTGTAAGTAAATCTCTTATATTTGAAAAGGTATCAATGATCGATTTTAGGAGAATACTTTTACAGACTTTCATTAATCAGTCGTTAAGTCTGTGAAATGAAGTCAAATTGTGTGTCAAAGAGAAGCGGCTTAGTCGTGAAACTGTAACCAGTGAATGTTTTAAATGTTTCTTGCAAATTGAATACAGCAAACACTTGACAGCTCGCCCTGTTCTCCTTAGTTACTGTTTCTACACCTGTCAAGCTTTCTGTTCTTGCAGGGCCCACATGCAGTTTACGATTATAAAGGTGGCAAGAAACAATGTGCCTTTGATTTTAGGCAGAGGTAGACAAAAGCAGGATTCTCTTTTTTAGCCAGTGACCATCGTTTTTATTGGGATGAAAAGCCGTTATAAGCAGATTTTATCAGCTGTTGCTACAGTATAGTTGGTTGAAACACTGTCTCCATCTTAAAAGACTCATCTTAAAAGGAGAATACTGTAAAAGGGGTTTTAAATGTGCACTTGCTACATAATATAATAATCTAAGCATACACTAAAGACCATCCAGGACTGGCTTCTCTCTGTAAATACATGCACATCTCTTCAACATGTGGAGAAATCCAAAGCTTGCCAGGCCCATCTTTTATGGTTGCTATGATTGCTAACTATTAATGGACAATCACTGTTTAAAATAGGGGTTTAGCCAATGACAGTTGATCATGAAATTATAATCCACTAATTTTCTATTGGTCAACTAATCCAGTAAAAAGGTATAATTTTAACTTTAGTCAATAAAGATGGTATTTTTCAAATTTTTTCATCCTATTTTGTGCTCACTTGTTTTTGTGTCTTTTACTGTGTGTCCCCAAACATCTTTTTGTCTGTGGGAACACAGCCTGTTCAAAGTGACAGATGCTGCTGTCTGTGCTCTGCCGCTAGCTGTTGATACTGTATCTTGAGGACAAAAAAAAGTGCCAGTTCCTGCAACGAATACTAAGAAAACTCAGATGATTGAAATGCCACCCTCTGTTGTTTTGCTCATATATTTTATGCACAGAGAAATTCTCTGCTATTCCAGGCTTCAGCTGTGGCACCATATGTTCAAAACACATTACTACAAGAGTTTCTGATAAGTTTTGTCATACCCTCTGTGTTCTTCATCAGGTATTCGAGAGAATGAGTGCCAGTCTTGAATAATAAGATGTATAGAAGAAGAATAAAGCGTAAGAGATAATAAGAATATGACTGAATAAGAGGTGAATGTATTTTTTGTTCATGCAGCACCTTCTAAAACACTCTTACAAAGTGTTTTTTTAGACATACATTTAAGACCGTTATAGAAAGAATAAACCTTAATCTGAAACCATGAAGAAAATGGCTTTTCTCAGAAATGTTTCAAGACACAAATCTACCTTTTACCTCAACCTTACTCCCTTTAGGATATGTTTCTCAACATTCAATCTTTGTCCTGTCAGAGTGAAATGAATTTGTGGCAATCAGTTGATTGAGAGACATTTATCTTTTCTGGCTCCAAGAATTAATTCAGCCTTTCTATGTACAAGTGTACTATGTCAATAAATAATTGACTTCTTAAATGCAACATACTTCCATAATAGCTCCTCTGGCATGTTTTTTCAAATACCGTAGGTCTAGGTTACATTACAGTGTAATTTCTGGATCCTTTAACTTTATAATAATCATCAGAACTTTGCCTCAGATGCTATTTCTGAATCTTTTGTACTTGTTCAGTTCAGATTGGGTTGCTTTGTTATCCTGAGATATTTTCCTGTCACCATGAAAAACATGCATCATCAGATGAAAGTGAATCATTACGCCAGCTGTGATTACAGGCTACAATGGCATCGAAGGAACAGTTAGCGCTACAGGAAATTGTCCCAGAAAATATGTCCCACTGTGCAGCAAAATCACAAGAAATCTTTGCAGAAGAATTTAATGATTTTGTCTACTTTTGCTTTACACAGAGCTGCACAGAAATCAAAAATCTTACCCAGAAAAACATTTATTTGTTTGCTCCAATATGTTATTGACTATTGCTGCTCGACTGTCCTTCTGTTTATGTTTTCATATCTGTCTTAGAACGTAGTGATAGTTTGATTGTTTAAAATGAAATTGTTAGTTCCAGTTGGTTTCGTGTAATGGTATTTTATTTCACACTACAGTAAAAGAATCAAACAAATAATCCTAGTAAGAAGCACCTGTAAAATGTTTACTGTTTTGCACATCCAGATAATATAACTTGATTTAATGAAATAATGATATACTTCATCTCTAGCACTGTACATCTCTTCAACAAAAGATGGAAACATGAATATATGGACATTTTCATAAGAATTAAACCTTATGGACTGCAGTGTTTCCAATGAAATACATTTTATTTTTGCTTCTAAATGTCATGCATGCCAAATCTCGGAATTTTAGGACCACAATTGAAATAAATACCTTTTTGTGTGTTTTATGAAGTCTTTTAAACAAAATGCTGTACTGTGTATGTTAATGTTGTGTCATTAACATTCTCATTCATATGTATGATCTAATATAGCCCTCTGTTCCACATGAGAGCTGCCTCCTAACATGAGCTTCAGAAGCCAGGAAGAAAGTGTGTCTGTCCTTGTTTCTGTCAGCATCTTTAAAAGAACTCATACTGTAAGATGGAGGTGGAACAGGACTGGAGAGTTGACTGAGTGTGACTGAAAAGTATTCTTATCTCACCTGTTATTTTTTCAATCTCAGGAGAATTTGCATAATAAGAAAGAGCAAGAAAAGAACGACATCGAGTGCTGCCTGTTCCTACACAATAGACCTTCATGTTGCCATGAAAAAAACGCATGTTCAACAATTTAACAACCTACGTAATGAGGGAAACATGGAGAAATATGGATATAATATTTTATTCATTTTTCCATCTATCTTTCTCATCTCTTTCTTCTCAACACACTCGCTTCAGTTCACCACTGCCCTTGTCCTTCTTTTCTCTCTTTCTTTCCTCTTCCTCTACCCTTCTTGGCCCCTGTACAGCTCCGTCCCTACAGTACGTCTCCTCCTGACAAATGAGGCCGCTGCCTGGCCGCAAGCAGCGGTGCATCAAGGGCACGACTCCTGAGGGCCCAGTCAGTCAAACGACACCAAAGCCTTCTCCGCAGTTCCTCCATTCTCAGCCTTTTTCCTTAACATCTTCCTGCCCATCAGTGGAGCCTTGGATTTTCACAAGGCCGAGGGAATGTCAATTACAGATATGAGGACTCACTTCTCTCTTTGCTCATCTGGTCTTAATATTCTCAGTCTGTGCGTCTTTTGCAGAGAGCGGTAGAATAAAACCTATAGATAGAACCGACAGTTTATTGTCTTGTCACACTTCATGTAGGATTGAGGGGGGTTGGTATCACATTTCAAATCTACAGAGTGACTAAATAACGTGTGAAGTTCTTGTTCCTGTTTTATTTATATTTCAATGTGTGCATATACTGAGTTTTAAGAATTTTACTGTGTGTGAGTGTGAGTGTGAATTGGTGCAAGCTTTGAAGAAATTGCTGATGTGTTTGTGGGATTTTTAGTTGGAGGAGAGAGCATCAGAATAAATACTTGGATTAATGTCCAGGCTTATTTTTTCTCATCAGAAAGTTGTGGACGTTGTTTGATCTGGAGCTCTTGCATCTTGCTGAAACAGTATCTATCAGTTTGTCATAGTGAGCTATGTTGTTGGTAGTAGACTACATTTATTGTAGTTACAGGAGCTGACATTTCCCTTGAAAAAAATGTATACTCTCAGAAGACCATATTTATTTTTAACAACTCTAAAGCTGCAGTCATCAATATTTTTATTTCAACAATGGATTAAATTACAATGTGTATTGAAAAGGTGATGAACCCACACATAATTATCAACTGACTCTCCAGTCCCTTCAGCTCTGTGGAGCATTTTAGCATTTTTCAGCTCATTGTTTTGGTTTTACAGACCACAACTTCACTGCTCTTATTAAACCCGTTTCTAGCAGCAGCAGGAAGTTTGTTTCTCATGAGTTGGTGGAGACTAAAACAGAGCAAAAAGTAAAGATATGAAAATTGGACTTACATTTATCAGGTGGCCACAAACACAAATCCTAATGAATGCTAATTGTGCACTGTGTCTGCTGGAAGTGTAAATAAGCAACTGTTTGCTAATACTTTTTTCATATCAACTTTATAAGGTGATAAAAAGGGTGAAAAGACAGTTCATTCAGGTTCATGGAATACAAAATCTAAGAAGTAGATGGTAAAGCAATAATGTAGCTATGAAGCCAATGTGACACAAATCTGCAGTAGTGTTATAAATTCCTTCAATCCCAATGTGGAATTTGAAACACAGTGCAGTAACACGGTCATTTAATAGCTCTGTGCTACCAGATGTTAACATATAGCAGCTTGGGAATGTCCAGTCTCTTTTGGCACAGAGACCAGAGGTTTCAAATCTGTTGTAATTTGATGTCTTTGTTCAGAGAGGGCTTTTTGTTAATTGTAATTGGTTTAATGAAAAAATACTATTCAAGAACTTCAGATGCAGAAAAGATTATGTCATATTATCAGCATGTGCCTTAAAAAACTAACCAAAAAGAATTATAGAAATCGGGAGATTCAAAAAACTACAAGAGTGACAAAATAGACCAAGAAAGAAAGAAGAAGGAAAGAAAGAAAGAAATAAAGCAATACATCAGCTACAAAATAGCAACTCTTATACGGAAATGCCCACAACAGCACAACAGAAAAAACGATTTGTTCAGCACTCTTATTCCTGTAATATTTCTTAAATATGTTCATATAAAATCAATGTAATCAGTTAGACTGAGAGAGGATGTAAGAGACGAATGAGTGAAATGAGGAGGATGCAATGTGATACTATACATTTCCATTTAATCAATGGACATCTCCTTGGTAGTTTATGTGCATTATACTTTCATTATACAGTATGCTACCTATATTATAATTAGAATGGTCAATAATGTGTGAATATTGCCTGATCATCATTAAACTGGCTGTAATGAAATTACACGTCATGGTTTATAATCTTAGCCTTGTGTTTGCATGGATTTTATATGCAGAAGTTAATTGTACAAAAAAGCAAGGCTGCCAAGTTTAATTTCATGTAATTTCTCTATGGTGTATAGGTTCAATATCTCTTATCTTTTTAAAGTAATATGAAGTTGTCACTCATATTGATTTGATCTGAGCTCTTAAAATCCTTAACTGTAGTAGTCAAGTTAAATTTGTAACAAATCTCAAACACAAAACACGTTGGGAAAAAAAGGTTTATAAATAAAACCCTCCATATTGTCCCCTAATTTAATAACGCCTTTGTTCATTCACAGCCTGGTTCATGCTTTCATGCATTTTTTTTCTGTTCTATTTCATTACAGTCACCAGATTGGTGCATTTTAGACAGGGAGTAATATATTTTTCTGTGGTTGAGAGTAGAAATGGGTTGATTTTTTACAGTGTGTTTTTATAAACACGGATGTGTGTTTATAGATAAAGGTGCATTTAGGTCATTTGATGTCTCCATTTAGCTTGAGCGTCTGAAGACTAGCATTACAAAGTCCGTGTCCTCACTTCCATGGTTTAAAACTCAAATTAGTTCTCACAAAGATAGATGTCCAAATACACACACACACACACACACACACACACACTCATACTGCATGCTGAGTCTGATGAAATGTGATGGAAAATGTGCTCATGGTGAATTATTGACCATTAGTGGAGGCGAATCCAAAGAAAATGATGTTCTCTATGTAGGTGGTTGGTTTTATGTGCGTGGGATTGAGGTGCAATGACACTTTCAAATTAGTATATTGGTACAATGTCCTGCTCGGGCTGCCGTACCATCAACAGAAGGATTATATAACGTTCTTGACACTCTTTCAATTCAGTTTATGTTCTCCGTCCTTTAAAAATATTATTCAATTTGTAAAACAGCTTGCCTCTAAAGTATCTGGAGACATTTTGAAAAAGACTAAGACTTCCATTGCTATATTTACTTGGCTACCAACACCATGTTTGTCACACTGTTTTTTTATTACTGAAGTGTGATGCAGCAACATCGCGAGTGTAATGTTGTCACTGAGAAATGGAAATCTTGAAATTGTATGTTTCTGTCATTTTGTGGATGTCTTAAGCCCATCATTTACATAAACGTCTCTGTTGTTTCATTTTTTCCCCTCTTGCAGCTCTCTTTACAGAGGTGCCACATGACATCACGACTCAGAGCGGTGAGGATGTGGAGATGGCTTGTTCCTTCCGCGGGGCAGGCTCTCCCTCCTACTCCCTGGAGATCCAGTGGTGGTACATCAAGGACCACAGAGACTGGCAAGAGAAGCCTGACCAGATCACTAATAATGTAAGCCGCAAGGGAAAACACTTTTTTCTTGTTGTTTTTTTATGTCTTAGTTCAGTGATTCCCAACAGGGGAACCGGTACCCCAGGGAGTACTTCTGCAGTTGCCAGTGGGGTACAGTACATGGCAAGCTCAAATAATTAACTCAACTTAAAAATAGAATTTGAGATTTGATTAAAAGAAAGAATGTCCACATATTTGTGTTAAGGGGGAGAAATAAAAAGGATTACAAATTGGTGTGATGCTAATCTTAAATTTATAATAACCAGTAATAACCTGAGTTAGATGTAACACATTAACACACTATGTATTTCAATGTAGATTGCATGAAAAGTAGTTGGCAAGCAAGCAGAGAAGTTAACTACTTAGCTAAAAGTAATGGATAAACAATTTAAATAGTTAGTTAAAAGTAATTATAAATAGTTTATAACATTCAGCCTCTGTCACTCTAAGGGGTAACTTAATAGTTTGGATAATTAGTTGTGTTAAATAACATCCAGTTTGTAATATTTTCATAAGAACATATTTGGATGGGGCTGACGGAGGGGTACTTGAGCTCATCTGATAGGGCTGTTGGGATACGTCAAACGAAAAAAAGTTGGGAGCCACTATATTAGTGTAGACTACTGTATGATGAGTGCATCTGGTGCTTGTAGTCAGCTGCTTTTTATTTCTGTCATACCAAACATTTGGCTCATCCACCCAGGATTACAAGGCACCACTGTATATTATACATCACAAATATAACAAGACATCAAGTAACACATTCCAAAAAAAGTATGCATAATAAATACATAATTTCAGCTGAAAAATATTTATGTACAACATTTATCCTGAAAATACGGCTCCCTCATCTCCCATCTCCCAGACTTTCTCCAAGTAAAGACCACCTAAATGTTTCGTGTGAATGGCCAACTTATTTTTTTCTGAATTGTCCACATTTATACAAATAAATTAGTTTTTATTTTACTAAACATGTGGTTCCCAGTAATAAGGCCGAAAGAAAACAAAATGGAATGGTTAATTCTTGAAACCAGCACCCGGTAGCCCATATTCAACACCCATATTTTTTCTTCAAGGTTAAATCTTTTTTTTATTTTTATCTGTTAAGTAGAATTACAAAGTCCATTTTCAGATTCACTTTCTCCATTTTTTGCAGTTCAATTTATTCGGACAGAGCTGCTCGGACTGAACCTAAAGCTTATTGTATATCAGGCTGATGGAAATGCAATATTAGCCACAGCAGAAACCCTCTGGCATGGAAACGAAGGGATAATTGCTGATTAGCATTTGCCAGCACTGGGGGAACAGGTTGACTCTCTCCCATCATGGGGGAACTCAGGCTCCCCTGTTGTGCCTCTAGACACTATAATTGGCACTGAGAAAGAAATAGATTTTCAAAATCTCTGTCTGCTCCATGCATAATTCATACCTATGCCCAAAAGAATACCTCTGTGCCTCTGCATACACATTCACACACACTCTCCTGCTCAGAGGCTTACGTGCTTGGTGATGTAGAGTGTGTGCTCATACACACACATTTAGGCCTGCACAGATATGCATGCATACACATGCACACGAACATACATAAAGCTCAACCAGAGAAAATGGTAAATAGCAAAGATCAGCAATCCAGGGAAGTTTTGTGAAGAAAATCTGCAGAAAACATCAAGTATGTTTGTCCACTGTAATGTTTTTCTGTTGTAAGAGATATTTTTAGCATGAGATGTTTTTAGAAAGGTGCAGCCTCGATCAGCCTTCTGTTGCTAATGCATCATCCATATTTCTTTGCAGGTTGTACCCCTGGAGAAAACATCCAAAGATGCCACCAAAATCAGTGTGAGTTGATCTTGCATCAATTGTCAACTATCACAAAGCAAATACAATATCAAAGTAAACTAAATGCTTTTTCCTTTATTATCATGAATATGAAAGAAAGCCAAGCTTTTGAAAGATATAGTTCCAAGGTGCTTCATTAACTTTTAATGGCATTAAAGTTCAGAAAAATGTGATTAGAATGATATAGAACGTGTTTAATTTATGTTATGTCTACCACATGGGTTTAAATAAGAATACATCATCTTTTGTCCCCATTAGGTGGTAAAAGTGGCCGGCAGCAACATCTCCCACAAGCTCCGTCTGTCCAGTGTCAAGCCGTCAGACGAGGGCACGTATGAGTGTCGTGTCATTGACTTCAGTGGCACCGTGGCTCAGCACCACCATGTCCGCGCCTACCTCCAGGTGGAGCCTGAGAGGAGTCAGGGGTCGGATGACATCAGGGTGCAGGAGCCAGGGCACCGGTCAAAGGGGAACCACCAGACAGAGGGCAGGGAACTGAAGAGGAGATCAGCTGGCAGCACCACTGACTGTAATGACAGCTGTGTGCTTTAGAGTGGGCAGTCTGCCTGTCTGTCTGCATGGTCATGACTTATCTCTAAAGAGGGGCGGTCATAAACACATACGTCACCACAGAATTGAGGCGTCAGACGTACCTGGACCCTTTGTGTTTCACGGTTTGTTTGTCTATCTTTAATATTGTTGTTTGGATGCCAATGCTGTTGAATGCCAATAAAGGGCACAATTTTATTGACAGTACATACGATTGTGTTCCTTTTGTCGCTTTGTTATAAGTCTCTGTGCTTTTTCCTATTGAATTAAGTTAACGTGACAGTAAGGCTGGAGTAGACCCTTCAGTGGCCGAGCACCCAGAACTTTTCCTCACAAAGTTACAGTACATGGCAGAGAGTCAGACCGGATATCATAAATAATAAAAACGGCAAAGTTGGGTTCACTGATACAGACAGACCCTTTCCTTTGCAATTTGCAGTTTTACTGTCTTGTCCAAAACATTTGCCAAAAGCTGCAGTAAGAAATAAAGAATGAATTAAGCTTTTTTCATGTATCTGAAAAGTTTGCCTTGATTTAATTTATGTAATCTTTGTTAAAAAACTTTGAGAAAACACTATCTGTATTTAGCTTTCTATACCACAACTACTGTAGAATGTTTGTCAAAATCAAAATGTATGCCTTCATCACATCAAGATAAAATATAAATTCATGTGTATATTCACGCTTGGCACTGTAGACTTTTACTGTTATCATTTAAATAAAGTTTCCTCTGTGCTACTTAACCAAATGACTCAAGAAACACAACTATAGTATGTTAATCACTCCAAACTTTTGTCATCATTTTCTCAACCATAATATAACTTTTATGGAGTTTGTCATCTGAATCAGATTCTCTTCTTGACTGTGTCTGTTCTAAGTGCTGCTGTTCGGTATCTGTTCTGTTAAATACATTCATTTGAAATAACTCTGTTTTTTTTCTCTTTCTGTGGTTCTGCTATTCAATTCTGTACTTTATTAAATCAACTTTATTAAACTTTTACTCTCAAAATACTAAAAAGAACTCTTGAAAATGAAATGTTATTTCAAAAAACAATGTGTCCAGCACACACAAACATATAAAGATATTATTTTCACATGTACATGTGAAGAAGGAAAACTTAGTTTTGATGTAACATAATAGACTCTTAGTTTGAAATATTTTCATTTGATCGATAGTTCTTCCAACTTTTTATCTATATCTTTATTGTATATTGGAGCAAAATACTACACGTGTTAGTGAGAGTGTGGGTAAACCATGTTCTCTGTAGAGAAAATCTATGGTTTGGCAGCACACACTACTTGGTTTTTAGGTAAAATCCCATTTTATGGTGTTCAACTGAATACATATTGTGGATGGGAGGACAAGAGCCATTTTCTGCGTACTTGCCAGAAGTAGTTTAAAGCAGAAATTACCTTTAAATCCACCATAAGAGAGTAAAAGGATGTGTAATTCTATATGCAATCCCAGCAGTAGACATTCGTACAAATTATAATTATAGTAACAGTTGAGGGGTTGTGTGTTTATGTCCGCTACTGTGCAACATGAACAATGCCCCCTACAGAATCTCTCCTGCCTTGTTTTAACAGCTGCAATTACTGTTTGTGGCCAGAAGAGAGCAGCACTTCCTCTTAACTGTAGCAAAACAAATCACACACATGCATACTTGTATGCCCACAGACATGCCCATATTGATGGCAGAAATATATTTTTACAGAAAGATGGCGAAAAGGTGGTTTTAGATCAGGCCGGGTATGGACCAGCAGTACAAACTGTACAGAGTAGCACTGCAGCTTTCCATGAACAAGACAGATTTCACATTATTACCTAACCATGACCACATACTTTTCAAATAATGTGATGTGTCCCAGTTACAAGGAGAGAAGTAGACTTAGAGATGGAAATCTGTTTGAAATAAATACAGTGTGCTGTTAAAATATCGATATGTATGGTGGCACATTTGCTGTGGGAGGAGATGTTCTCCATATTCTGCTACTTAAGGATTCGGATCGGGGTCGTTGGGCTACATCAGTGCTTCAGTAAATAATATATTCATGATAATTTCCCCTGATCAGCGGATGACATATTCCCTGTATAACAACATATTAGTTAAACAACCTCACGAACGCCACACCAGATGCCTCGTCACTTTTGCTGGAAGTGCCATGTGCAGAAGGTAGATTGTCACATTAAGTGCAAATAAAAAATCTACACATTGCATTCAAGCTCACAGTCAAAAACATTTTGTCCAACAAAGTCAAAGATTGTGTGAAGAAAGTCACACTGTTTGAAAAACCACAAAATAAAAAGACATGTGTAATAACTTCTTTTAATTGCAGTACTGAAAAGGTATAAAAATAGTACATAGTACTTAAAATACTAATTATCGCTTCAGATTGTGAGAGGAAACAGTACATATTCTATTTAAAAGTTTTGCTTGCTCAGATTTGATTAGCTTTAATGAGTACAAAGAATTCTCAGGTCTCAATTAAATATCTGTGACTCTGAATAATAACAGACATGCAGCAATCAGCAATATACAGTGAGATTCTAAAGTATATGAATAGAAAAGGCAGTTAATGTATTAAACACTATGCAAAAGAAGGTGCATTTGTTAATCTTTAGATGACTGAATACAGTAACAGTTCTGAAAAAATAGTAAGTACTGCCGTCTAATGGACTGTAAAGGTTTTATTTTCCAATAATCACATTTCGGTAGCCCTTGACGTGACACAACTTGTTGCTGTCGAAGTCGACCACCAGCTTTCTCAGCCCAGAGTGAGTGGGAGTGAAGTAAATTTTCACCTTGGCATCTTCCCCAGGTCCCACTGAGGAGTTCATCCTGTAGGATAAATATTTAAATATTAAATTATGACACACACTAGGGGGATTTTATCACAGTCCTCTGATTGTATAAATATTTAGACGACCGATAACCACCAACATAGCACACATAACAGCTCTGCCTATGTATGGAGATAATATAGATGGAGCTTCAGTGTTTGAACTTCTCAATGGAGGAGTAAAACTTAATAATAAATAAATACTTCATAATTCTTTTTTTATGCACCAGAGGTTTAGGCAAACAGTAACACTGAAAATGCATCATGCAGACACATCATGCATCATTCATGCAGTCAGAAATACAAAGCTGCATTTATGTAAAGTAATTGATTGACTACTCCTCATTTTAGTCACTATAAATGATCAAAGTATACAAATAAATTCAAAGAGAGGTTATTGTTGAGCAACAATAAGCCACCTCATGGTATTTCATCAAATGCATTCTGTCTAAATCCAGTCTGCCCCAGTTAATCCCTGTATTGTGTTTTTTTGTAATCAATGGGCTTCTGTCCTGACTAAACAGGGGCACATCTAGCCAGACATCTGGTCGCTGCACCAGGACCATAGCGACAAATCATAAAACAATATCACACATATCTCACGGCTTGGAAGTCAGACAGAGAAGAAACATTTCCATTACACAAAATTACTGAATTTTAAAAGGCCAAAAGAAGCCCATATGTAGTCAATGTCAAAAAGGCAGAATGAGTTTGCTCGGTGAGATAGTTTGTTGCTCTATGTCCTGTCACATATTTTGAATGTTTCTAGCTTCTTTGTCTCTGAGAATTTTTTCTTAAATAATTGATTAAGTCTGCATGCTTGTTTGTGTCTACGGAGAGGAACGTTTAAGTCACGTTACAGTTGGTAATTTATGAGTGGTCAGTTGGTGCTCTGTGTGAGTAAAGCATGATATTTTGTGTGGAGGGACTCGTACAACCTCTCAGAGATGACGTTTCCCCCGGTGAGGTTGGCGCCCTCGATGCTGAAGCAGCAGTTCTCCAGCCGCTCTGGCAGAGGGTTTTGGAGGGTGATCTCTGCAGCCAGCTTCCGATTCTCTTTTGGTTCACCCAGGATCTGCAGAGCACAGCCACCTCTGGGTGTTAGTTAATGAAAATCTCACAGTAATAACAATATAATTTTGCATGGGCCAAGCTTTGTTTATACATACTATAGGTCCATAACATGGTTTTAGTGATTAGCTGGCCTGATTTTTTCACTTAAACATTGCTAATACATTTTCAAGGCTTATTTTGACTTTGAATTTGCATTAAATTAGAGTTTCTTCTGTAATAATGACAGTAGTTGTCCTTTTTACAGACCTGTCTCTTTTTTAAGTCCATATCTCTTGTTGTGGGATATTTTACTCACTCTGACTTTGATTTCAGGATTGTCCAGCACAATGTTTCTCACTGCCATTGTTGGCTCTTTGGTGGTGTAGTCAAACAACACAGCTGCCAGACGGATTAAGTTGTCCTCAGTGAGTTGTCCACCATACTTTGAATAGTTCAGCCTTAGTGGAACTCGCTTCTCTACAAAAACACATTCAACATATTTAATACTCAGAGTGAAAAGTAAAGTGTATAAGGCATTCACAGGTAAACACCACATGGTGACTTAACTCACCGGCTCCTGGTGAGAGTTCAACGTTGAGCAGATCTTTAAAACCACAGTTCCCTCCCAGAAACCCATTGTAGGACAAGGCGCAGGACCCAAACACCAGGCGGCACTTCTTCTCGCTTTGCGTGTTGTTAGTAACAACAGCAAACACGTCGAAGTCGCAGCCCTTCCTCATGTCTGTCGTGACCTTGATGGTGAGGTGTAGGCCTTGGTTTTGCTGCTGCTGGAGCAGCTTGTTTTGGTGGTTGGCCTTCTTGAAAGCCTCCCGCTCTTCAACAGAGCCTGGCAATAAAGATGCAATAAAATCAAGCTTTGACAGTAACAGAAGTCTTAAATTTGACAACTTCCATATATTTAACATGACAAATTTCCTGTATGAGTACAGTAGCATACAGCTGACCTTCTTATACAAAGGCAGTTAGGAGTTGACTTTATATACACAGCAAAACAAATACTGGTGGGAAATTTACACAGAGGGTGACCTCGGTGTGACCTAGTGGTATGCAGAGGAGGTTTTTTATATAATTAAAGTCATGTTTTATGGTGGTGGTAATAACACGCACTATTTATGGCAAGGACCAAGTGATGTTTAGTTAGGTTTGTCTACATGTAAAGCATATCCAGCAGTCATCTCTACCTTCTGGGTACTTGTAGAGATGAGTGATGTCCTCTCTGGCATCACTGCCCACTCTCTTTGTGCTGATCTTCTGGCCCACTACTGCAGTAGTAGTGACTTTGGATGTGCTGCCGTCTTTTCTCTCCATGAAAGTGAGGACATCAGCGTTGACCTCAGCAAAGACAAACGGGGCGTCGTACTTGAATGTGAGCTCACCCTCCTTGATGGCCCTGACAGGGATGGGGCCGCAGCAGTACACTCCTAAAGGAAGGGGAAATGGCAGAAACAAAGATGATGGATCCACCTTGGTGAGGATTTGCCTCATGGGTTCATTGGTGCAGCGTGTTTGTTACCTTCACTTTTCTCCTGAGGTGTGGGGTCACTGGCCTGCCAGCCATTAAAATCTGATTTAAAGTCAGGCCTGGTCATCCAGCTCTCCACCCAGCAGTGATAATTCCTACAGATACAATAAACACTTGATACACTTTCTGTTGTGGCACTTTAATAAAAACAACTCAATAACTGGACTTGATCTGTTACCAAAACTTGGCGGAAGCTTCTTTACTGTGTAAATCCCTACTGACAGAGTTAGTATTGACAAGAATAAAAATTTCCATTGCAAACTCTATCGTCAATAATCAAATCAAGGGGATGTTCCAAACTAATGGGAAGTGCATCTGATTAAATACCATTCTATTTATTATCTGAGAAATCTGTCATTTAATTTGAGATCACATTGCCATATTTGAGGTATAACACAGAAATTAAAATCTCCCCAGATTAAAGAAATATGTTGATTTGCATGAAAAGAAAAGTAATGCCACATTTCCAAAAGTAAGAAAACATTCCACACTTTAAATATAGTAATATATATAGTAATGTTTTACAATATACCTTTTTTCTTCAGAATATGTAATGTTACGACATTCCAAGTATATTGATACTACACAACCCTGCCTCGTACTGTAGTAATACATACATAAAACTAATGAGTTCTTACCAGATCATTTCTCTGGATTGAATGAGATCTCCATTTTCGTTGATGTAGCGTTCAATCACCAGGTTGCTGTTGGTGTCGTGGGCTGACAGGTAGTTGGTGATGACTCTGCAGGGGATGCCAAGAGCTCTGGAAACTGAAAGAGACAAAAACTACTTGCATGAGTATTATGATACTGAGAGGAGGAGAGAAATGTATATCATAACTCTGTAGTTACATTCATGGTGTTATGTTGCGTCTGTTAGAGACAAATTGTGTGTGTTTTCCAGTGATAGGCCACCGCACTCCACTGCGTCCTATCTTACTTGAACAGGCCACTGCAGCAAACACCCAGCACTGTCCGTAGCGAACAGGCTGACAGGCTTGTGTGTTCCAGTTGCGCAGAATCTCCACACTGCCCCTCCAAAACATGGGGCTGACACCGCCTTCATAGCCGCCTGTCCATTTTCCCAGCAACACCCCTTTGTCGTCATTGCAATTCACCTAACAGGCAAAGGAAAGGAGTGGAAAACATTTTTGTACATATGACATCTAAGCTTTTTATGTTTAGCTTGAAGTTACACTGGCGGTATCACACACACAAGAACCTATCTATGCAAATAAAAAAGCAAAAAGTATCTCTTTCTTAACAGATAAGTGAATGAAAATACCAGAAATGGCTTACCATGGCACTAAGCACTCTGGAAACATAGATGGGATTTCTCCTCCCTGAGCAGTCTTTGCCAGGATTCCTCAAACATTTAGGATTCATATCCAGAATCTTCAGACAGGCATCCAGGATTCCACTTTCAAACTGGACAGAAAAACAGGCATTACTGCTGATTAGTTGTTTGTCATTGATGGAAGTATAGAGGTGGAAAAATAATCAAATTAAATTCAGCCATGCTGTAAATCTCAATAGCTGCACAAGTAATGCACTGCTAATGCCAGGCTAAACGAACTATATCAGATATTTAAAAAAGAGCTGGAAACAATAACAATCCTCTCACTTTATCAGACCCAAACTGTCAGCTGTCAGATATAAATATCATAATTTCAGTGCCAAATGTTCAGAAATAACTGCCTATTTGCAGTTATGTAACACATCATGAATCACTTGAGTGGATATGTTCCTGTTATCAGAATAAGTATGATTCAAACTCCTTCATCACTAATGTTGGCTCGTCTGCTTGACAATAGTGTATGTGTTTGATGAAGTGAGGTTGACAGCGCCACAGTTGGTGTTGGTACCTGGCCAAAGTTCCAGGGAGTTGGTATGGGATGTTTGTAGCTGCCTCGAAAGATGATTCCATCCTGAGATAACACATATTCTTCCAAACTCTGCTCGTTGTCCATGTATACTGCATCTCCTGTTACCAAGAGCCATCACAAACAATTCAATGAATGTCCTAATGCATGTCCTAGTGGAACATGACTGGTATAGTATTAGTCTTAATTTCTTGGAAACTAAAAAACACATATATTCTCACCCTGCAGGCGATGGAGTGTAATCATAGCTTTATAACAACATTTTAGACTTCTGCTTAACTTAAAGTAAGAGTTTGTCATTTTAGGAAATTAGGAATTACATGAGAAGATCAATACCACACTCATATCTGTCCGTTCAGTATTAAGCTACAGCCAGAACCTAGTTATCTTAGCTTAGCATAAAGACTGGAAATGGGGAACAAATGTAACAAAATCTGCCTTCTGACACCTGTAAATTCAAAAATTAACACATTGTATCTCATTTGCTGGTCGGGGAACTTCACGGTGACGACAAGACTTCAGGAACTGAGTACCTCCGGCCAAGAAATAGTCTGACAAATAACCCCCAGTAAAACCATAACTTTGTGTTTTAACACTTCAGTTTTTGTTCAGATTAAATAAACGAGATATAAGATGAGCTTTAGAGGTGCTAGTAGGCGGATCTTATTACCTTCAGACTAAGCCAGGCTAGTTGTTTCCCTCTGTTTCCATTCTTTGTGCTATGCTAAGCTAACTGACTTTATATTCACTGGAAATATATGAGTGGTACAGTATAAATCAGCAAAAAAGCAAAGAAGCATTTCCCAAAATGTTGAACTATTGCTTAAAAATTACACTATAATTAATGAACTAAACTACTATCATGCCTTCAGCAATGCTCCAGAATAGCTCCTGTCATAAGGCCACTCTGGAATGAAACTTGATCATTAAAGCACTTTGTAACCTAAGATCGCTACTCAAGATCCACTTCATGACAGCTTGACGTATGGTCTGTTTACCCACCTGGGCACCAGGGGTTAAAGAGCAGGATAAACTCAATCCGCCCTGATCCGCCCAGGGTCAGGGTGTAGCGGCCTATAGGTGCGTCAGGGGCAGAGCAGATGGATAGGGCCACCATGTCGCCGCAGGGACTGGTGACAGCGGCGCTCCAGCGGGAAGTGTCAATGTTGGCAGACAGACCAAAGGAGGCCCTGGTGCCATACTGCTCAGAGGGTTCAGGACCTGCGTGTAACAGTGAACATGGTTAGAGAGCCTGAGACTACGTGTGGGAAAATGCCAAGAGATCTTGTTGAAGCATTTGTGTCTGGGGAATGGATGGGCGCATTTCCACTGTTTTCCCAACCATGTCTTAATTTAGTTCAAACATGCCTGGAATCTTGTGTCATGCATGGACAGCTTAACCATGTAATGCCACCTAATTATGACCAAAACTGATTGGGATTCAAGTCTCCCTGAACGACCTCAATTCAGATTTGACTTCCGGTAGGTTATATAAACTCATTTTTAAATCATTTGTGTGCACTTCAGTCCAAAGAGTAAATTCCTCCACATCACATCTTCCACCCAGTATAGCCAACTAAACCAAGGGAAAGTTGTTTGATCACTTCCTCCTCATTGGGTGGGATTAAGGGTCCTACTCCAATCCATTAAAATATACTTGACTTTCATGGGTTGATAATGTTATCTATGATTATACACATGCTTTCCTGTTGGCAAGCAACACTTCCTGTTTAAACAGTTGGATTTAATGTTGGCCTTATCATACTCTACATGAGAAGTCTATCCAAATATGAACTGAGGAGAGGAGACATATAATTTTTCAGTGTTTTTTAAGGGTGTTCTGGGGGACAAATACTTGCGAATACAGTATCTGGGGCTCCAAACAATGACAGTTAAGTCCATTAACACCCAAAGAACAATGGGGGGCAGCTGAGGTCAACAATGGAAAAACCAACAAAACATTTTACAGCTACTGTAAGTGTGCTGGAAAATTACTTCCTTTCCCTTTCCACCAACATTACCGCTCCTTTCCCCTCTCATCTTTGAAATCACAAAAGGTACCAAAGAAAATAAGGTCAGTAGAAATAAACAGTGGGCTCAAACGTGATCCTAACTTCCTGAATGTAAGGGCGCAGTGGTTGTGCCTTTTCATTGTTTTCATTTTTCATTGAGAAGGTTTTGTTCATTTACTTTTACAAATGTTTTGATGCAGTGCAAATTAATATTATACTAAGAGAAACTTACAAAAATATCCCAAATAACACTAAAGGTACTTAAAAATACAGTATGATACAACAATTACTTGCAACAATTAAGCGCTAGTAAGCAATAAGTTCTAAAGTTCTACGTTTATCTGATTAAGAAAGATGTAAAAGTAAAGAGGTAAAGAAGGAGTAGCACCTGTTTCTGCAACGCAGTCAAGAGCGCTGACCCCCGGTTGGTAGTTTCCGGAGCGAAGGTACAGGCTGATTGAGAACGGTTGGCCTCTCCTCACGATCAGACGATCTACACCGTTGAGATCAGTACGATGGTCCGTGTTGTTGAACTCACACTCCAGGTTCCAGCGATCAATATCCAGAGCTTAAAAGAAGAAGGGGCATTTAAAAAACACAGGAAAAACTGAAACCATAACCCTATAAAATAAGGGTTTATTGCTTGTCTCTTAAATATACAACGCTCTAGAACAATTTCAGTATATTCATTAAAATGTTCAGCCCATGCATCCATTTCTAGCTCTGCAGGCATATTCTGGTTCTTATTTAAATTTACTAGCAGGATAATGTGTATGTTTTTGGAGCATTTCAGACACCAAAACACAGTCTTGATGAAGAACAAGTTGTACAGTAAAACCTATAGTTGTGTATAGGATGAGGGATGTTAAAAAGAATTTACAAAGTCCAACAATTACAATTAACTCTTTTATGGCAGACTTGTGGTGAATTAACCAGAATACTGGAGTTAACTACAGTCTGGATGTTTTTATGGTTTGGCTATGAATTGGGTTTTTATATTTTCTAAAAGTGAACTGCTTTCCTAGCTAGTATCAACAAACTGACTTTCATAATGACAGTATTTTCCTGAGTGACTTAAAAAAAAAAAGAAAGAAAGGTCAAATGCTTGTAAAGGTTTACTATTTGATCATCAAAGCAAATTCTGTGGACTTTGGAATAAAACAGGACACTCTCAGTCATTTATGGTAAGATCATTTTGCATCACAGGGCTTTCTCTATGGATTTAACAAGAGGTAAACACAGACAGAGAGTCACTCCCTGTGAAGTGTACAAACACACAACCACTCCTTCTCTCCAGGGCTTGTTGTGACTAAGAGAATCCCACCCTTTGCAGGAAAAGGTAGGGTCCTCATATATAATGCCTCCATAGTCCTCCTGCTGCCAAACCATGGTTGCTCCATGACATGTCAGATGGTTAACCTCTCCCCATATATTATTCCATGGTGTCAAAGCTGGGCTAAACTTAAGTAAACAAAGACTAAGCTGCAAAGACTTCCTCCTGTTTTACATGAAGTCCACGGGGGGTCATTCCTCAGTATTCCTCTGATGTTTTACTGATCTTGACCTTGGTTCACTTCCTAATTGAAGACATGTTAGTGTAACTAATTTGGACAAATGCCTAAAAGATTACAAGGGTACCTATACTATTTGAGGGCTTTGCCATTTTGCCTGTCCATACTCTCCAGTCATTTACCTCAAAGCAGATATGCCTTTTCAGTTTATTGTGGAACAATCTGGAGAAAGAGTTTCTCACAAGGGTCCAAGAAATTTTGAATTTCTTTAACTTCTTCATTTTAAAGGGATTTTTATTGTACTCGCACTTCAAGGCGAGAGAGTCCAATAAAGCAGATCCTGAGCTTAAAGAATGTGAAAACAATTACAAAGATTAATAACATATGAATGTCCTAACACAAAACCTTCAGACACAACAGAGTAATGCTGCAATGGGATACTGACGTCATCCTTTCTGCAGTGATTTGGGGCCCTTTTTTTGGCTACATAACTGGAACTTTTGATTTGCTCCCAAACCACAAAGCATGCATTGCTTAAAGACATGCCACATGTGTGGTGTAAACGAAGTTAACATTACTGCAGCTTGCAGTTTATCCTGTCGGGGTTACATAACTTGTAGTAGCATAACGCTCTAATATGAAATGCATGGGCAAAGATTCCTAAGCCTTGACCCTGCCCACGCTTCACTCCCAGCCTACCAACCATGACCCACACCACAGAGGGACTGTCTCAGTAAGCAGCACTGAGGCCACCATACAAGCCTTGTAAGGAAATTAAAATAAAATTACAGTAAACACTATTTTAATCCTGGAAAAATAAACATGCAAATTCCCATCAGAACTGAAAGGAGTTTTCAGTCTTGCAGGTAACACCGGGGCTGACTTCAGGGCTCCATCACAGACACTTTCAATTTCAACTAAATGCTTTGTGAATGTCTAACAGATGAAAAACAGGTGCTGTTTATTCTACATGCAAATTCTGCGGTGGTGCAAGTTGTTTTTCATGTTTGTGTTTGTGTGTTGCTGCTCCAACAGACATCTTAACATCCTCTAACTAGGAAGAATAAATATAACAAATGGCAAAAGCATTTATTTTATGACTTCAGACTAGCTTGTTCCAATTCACAGGTTTCCTGTTAAACACACTCTGTATAAATTCAAACTGCATGCCTTTACAACCATAGAATGTCCAACAGCCCTTCTCAGATATATTTGGTATGCTATGCATTTAGACAACCAGACCTGGAGGTTTAACGGCTTTCTTGTTTGTGAAGTTTTGAACGTCTCTTCAGGGGCTTAAAGCAAACTATTTGCAGGGTGGCGTGTGTGCCTATAAAGAAAGCAGACGTTAACTGGTGGAGGCTCCAGCTGCTCTCAGCTATTATAAGAGTTCGGGTCCCAGGGCAACGATCATCTCCTCACACAAGAGGGTGAAACATTTTTTAGAGGCATAGGCCCTCAGATCTCTGCTGAACAAGTGCTTGGCAGAGTTACTGCAGCAGCGTTGAAGCCAGATAATGCAGGGTGATGATATGTGCAGGCTGTGATAACTTTACAGGATGTTATCTTTGTTATTCTCAGACAGCGTGTGTTCAGCATGCTCAGGGGCTCCAGTGTCCTATACTTGGTGAAAGTTCCTGGTCATTCACTCCTCAGTCAGTGAAAACTGGACGGACCATCAAAACACACTAGGAGTGACTTACACTTTTGCACTTACACTTACACATTAAAACAAACACCCATATTAGGAAATGGTGGGGGAAAAAAAACATCAAAGCAAAATCCTTGGGGAACTAACTTGTGGAATAAATAAATACAGATTCTGTCAATATAAAAGTTTATGTATTTTTGACAATTCAGCCATTTATAAAGTATCACCCAACTATCCTATTAAGCAGCAAACAGCCTCACCTTATTATTTACTTATCACAGGCACTTTATGACACATCTGTTAGAACAGAAGTATTCAGGGTGCAGCTTACCTTGAGCCATGACTGCTGCTGTGTTCTTTGACTAAACTGTTGTTTTTCGGCGAGTCTCCAGCTCCAGGATCGGAATACTGTGTCTACCCCGCTTCATCCCGGTCTTATTTGTAGTCCTCCTCGTACCAGGCCGTCTGATGGGGGGGGGGGGGGGGGGGCGTGGCGCGACCCTCCCCTGAACCGTGGCGCGCCCCCTCCGCGACTCGCTGCCTCCCAGCCCTACATCCTCCGGTGAGTCACTGCAGGCGTCAGCGGAGTGATTTACGTGCTGTTGCATCGTTTCGAAAGAATGACTTGAACTGATCTTGTCGACGTTGGAGTGGAAAAGTGCAACCAGAGGGTTTGCAGTGGTGCCATTTCTGTATCCGGATGCTGTTGTTTTTTAATGATGAGACTAAACAAAAACAAAACATGCAGCCAATATGTACCCAATACCCATAGACAGGTTACTGGTCATTTACTGGTATATTATGCATGTTGGTGGGTTCAGAGAGGTTAATTGACATGCAGGTTTAAGGTTGAACTAGTCTACTGTTAGGCCCATATTATTTGATAGTCTGTATTTTTCTTATTATTAAGAAATCCCACGACAAAACGAAAAGGAATTGATCCTACTAAGGAGTATTTTCGGTGTATTTAAAACCTGTAGCTCATTTCTCTGCCATAGGCCTCCATTGTTGTCCAAAAACTAATTCAAAACTCATAAATGAACGGCATAGTCAACTGGCTGAACTGTTCCTCAATTACCATGAACATGGGAGCTGTAGTTCCTAATCCTACACACACCATTCTGCTGCTCTAAATACTCACTAGCCTTTATTAGTTCCCAAAAAATGCAATATTTACTCCTGAGTAACATTTATAGGGAATGACTTACTCTCATATATATATGACTTACTCTCATATATATATATATATATATATATATATATATATATATATATATATATATAGTCATGTCAGCTGTCAGGTGCATTACAATATGTCAATATTTAAGCCCCATTTTAGGCTACAACAGAGCAGCAGCACCACAAAGAAAATTTGCACTGGTACATGATGAGGTGAAGAGGGAGGTATGCACAGCTCCAGGTGCACAAAAGGACAAAGTGCACAAAAAGTTGCTCTGTTGTTTCGTTTTAGGTGCATGAAGTAGAAAAGCCTGCTACAGCACTTGTACCAATTATGCACCAAAAATGTTTAAGTCAAGTCAATAATGAGTTAGTAATTGTAATTTTGTCAATAAAAGTAGAGGAGAAAGCCAGCCATATGGTTTAAAGCACTCTGCTCAGACTAGTACTAACCACAAACATGAGTCTTGGCTCCAGCGTTGGGCATTACATCAGGAAACTGAATTCAGTGATTAACAGAGCTCTGTCCAAATAAAGTGCAGAGCACTGAACGCCTTTGTCAGGGCATGCTTGGCTACTTCAGAAATACTGTGGAATATGTTACCTGGACTGACTTCTAGATAAAATAATAAATGTGTGTTTGGTGGGATGGACAGGGGGCGCTTACAGAAATTACTCACAAGTAGAATTGGATGTAATTCCAAAGAAAGTTGCACAAAATGGTTAAAGGGAAGTGAGCCTTTTGCACGTGGCATGGCCTTTGACATACTGGATAACTGTTAAAAGCAAGTCAGCATAAGCAATATGTCTGTGATACAATATGATGCAGCTTGGTGCCTTCAATGTTTAATTTTCTTCTCTACACTTTTTATAAAGTTTGTATTGTGGCAAAATCAGGTGATTCTGTACATTTTGTGTTGAGAGTTTGGTATGTGTTTTCTTCTTATTTGAAATAATCACAGAAAGCATGGATGATACGATAGTTCTGGTGCTCATTTGCTTTCATTTAATCAGGGAAATGCATTTGTACTACATGTTACAGCATATGTTGTATCTATAATGCAGTTTGTATATGCAGCTCAGTTATTTTAGTTCTAGTGATGGTAATATTTTTCAAATGCAAATTAAAGACAAATATTAGCCACTTATATTTGAGTTTAGAAATTTCAGTCTGACTGTAAGAATGTTGGTTAAGTTTATTGTAAAAATAAATGTTGTGGTGCAAAAAAAAAAAAACAGATAAAAGCCAACATATTCATTATCACTGCAAATATTATGTATTTCAAATTGAAAGCCATACAACTGTTACATAGATCAATATCATCATACCAGTAACATATTAGTTTATACAGAACTGTTAATTAAAAGAAAAGACAGAGTGAATGTGTTTTTTTTTTCAGAGGCAATAAGTAAGACACATGTTGTAATTATGTTTGATAAATCTGTACAAAAGGCAATAAATTCAGGACATAAAAGATGGGTTCATGGTGTTTACTGCCTGCACACACCTTCACGAGATTTTGATTGAACTCCAGGATGACGCATGCTTATAAAAGTCTGCACATTTGATTTTGCCAGGATTATTTAGCCACATTTGTTGACTACTGTAAAGTTTTTTTATGTTATTAATAACAGGTAAGCACAGACTGTAGCAACTCTATGATCCTTTGCATGAGCTATGAAACTAGACTGATTTACAGTACACTATGCAAAGCCATGTCAGCTATGTCACTATACAGTACATTTATAGACATTTTTCGGACCTATTGTTTTAGTGGTGCGATTAAAAAGAACATCTATTTACAGAGTGGTAATGGATTACAGTAACAGCTGGTATAAAAGGATGTCTGTTTAAATAGTTTAATCTTCAATGCTGACACCAACAGACTGCTTTCGCCTTTTCTTTGGTTGCCTCCAGATCTGAAGAAAAAAAGAAAGAAATCTGTAACTTTTCCTTCCCACAGCAGCATAGTTTATTATTCAAAGCATATAATAACTAACTGTTCAAAATGAGTTGTATTATATAGCCTACTAGTTTAAGAAAAATGGGTGATAATAGTATAATTGCACTTACCTTGTACCATATCTCACATGTCAAACCTCAGTGGATTTTCCAAGACTAGTGTTCTGATCCTGAGAGATTCAGAAAAACAGTATCCATTTTAATATCAATAACAACAGAAGATTTATCATCGACATTAGCATTACTAATGTTTTTAGCCATATAAACAATGACTCAATTACTGGTTATGAGCTCTGTACTGCACCTTGCCGCAGGGCAGATCCTTGGTCTGACATCGTGGTTTAAGCTTGGGCTTGGGTGCAACTGGTGGTTGGGTTTTTTCTGGGGATCCTGCCAGAGAATTTGATTTATGGAAGACTGCAGAGGCCTCCACTCCATGACCAACCACCGCCTCCTTGACAGTGATTAGGGAGGCACAGACCGAGGAGGTGTCCTCCGCCTCTCCTCCAATAGCAGAGTGGTAGCTGTGACTGGAACTGCTGAAGCCGCTCACACTCTCTCCTGACGACTCGGAGCTGTCCACTGGAACAAAGAGAAGACTTGATTATACACATGATAAATGGATGGATGGATGGATGATCTAAGCAAACAACCAACCTGTTTGACTTTGTGGTAAGATAAACACTGAATGTCCCTACTGAAATGTCCTTGGATGTCTTTAAAAAAAATATTTGACCCAGACCTCTTACCTCTAAACTCTGACATTGTTGGAGGGGGATTAACCTGTAAAAGCGTCTTTAGGCTTGAAACATGATGCCCAGCAGCCTCAGTGAAGCTATTAAGGGCCCATTAATTACACACTGTCATGGCAGTGGTAGGTTCCTGGGTGTACCATTACATGTAATCCTCTAGTTGCAATAAATTCTGCAACATTCGGGTTATATAAGGGGTATGAACATATTTGCTTATCACACTAAACTCACACAATAAGTTCTGACTCCCACTCTCATGGTCCAAGTCGTCCTCCTCCAGAGCTCCAGGAGGCGATGCGTATCCTCCAAGGCCCCCAGAAACCACCCTCCGCTTTGGCCCACACAGGTATCCCACAGGGGACAGGGAGCCCCTTCCAGAGGAAGAGGAGGAAGATGAACTGCTCCCCGAACCGAGAGACTTTGGCCGCCCCACAGGAAGCCCGTCTTGTGAACCACGTGATCCTGCAGAGGACAGCACCTTGTTTTCTGCATAGACCAGGTGAGAATATGTTTTATGAGAGGCAGTGTAATAAACTGGGAAAAGCCAGAGGGTGATAGGAAACATGTACATAAATAAATCACAGCATCTACTAAAATGAAAGTAATGAATAATTACGTAAATCTGTTTTACCTCTTCCCATCAGTACATAGTTGACGGCTCTGTCACTGATAGCTGCATCACTGGGCTGGATGTCCATGAAAGGCTTGTTTCCAATACCCATGAACACTCTCTCCTGCATACGGACCTCTAAAAAAATCACATAAAATCATTTGTTTATTTCATACTTAAGAACTTACATTGAAGCAGGTACAAGCTGAATACACACTGAGAATTGAAATGTTACTAAACTGTAAAAAAAGATTATCTCTGGTCTTGTATCATATTAAACACAGTCATTCAAAAAAATTAAAATTGAGAATTGTTACTGACTATCTTATAATCCTCTATCACATTAACCTGCCACATGTTACCATATGATGCTGTAATGTACATAATGTACTATATATTAACAATTTATTTAATCTCATCAAATTTGCTTTAGGATACAGCCAATCTGTGTTCAGAGCGTAACCCATATGTTTTTATGTGTGTTTTTTTGTTGGTACCTCTGTTGTGAACTGCCTGCTCCCACAGGATCCGCTCCAGGTCCTTGGTCCAGGCATCCTTCACCTCCTGGCTTACTGCCTGAAGTGTGTATGTGTCCTGGGTTTTCCTCTTCCTGAACCAGATCTCAAAACACAGGCCACTGTCACCGCTGTTTTGAGTCATGCCTATATCTGACGTCTAAATGTAAACAAAGACAAGCTGATCATGTAAAATGACTAAATAAATATTACGCAAGAGGTGAGCAAAGAGTGAATCTCATAAGCAGGGGCGACTGGTCATCTGGAGTTCAGTGAATTTTCACAAATCTAATATACACTCTCCTGCTATCGTAATATGAAATTATGTAAAAGTACTTATAATTGATTAAATTATTCAGTGAAATGTGTAATGGTAATGTAATTTATTTTCCTTTCTATATGGAACGTATTCTAATGTGTGACCTGGGGTCAAATGTCAAGGGCAAATTTTGTGATGTCCAGTCCTCCACTGCATCTAAGTGATCTGCAAGGTTTCCCAAGCAGTGACAAATAGGTCTACTGGGAAATTACATTTTCCATGAGTAACTGTATTGCAAGACAAAAGTAATTGTCAGTTGCGAAATGCTTAATAATAAGTAATCTTGTACTGACTTGTAAAGAAGAAGGGGTAGCAATACTAACCTCTTGTATTGCTTCTAGCACACAATAATACACATGAAATTGGGTGTACGTATGTGTGTGTGGCAATAGGTGTACCTTGAATGACTGTTTGTAGATATATGTGTCATTTCCTATGTCCGTCTTTCTGGTCTTGCTAAAGAGGATGAGTTCTTGAAAGAGGAAAATGTGGCGGAAACATTTTTTCTTCCTGAATGTGACCACAAACTCATCCTGGCGTATCAGCTGCCCCTGCTCCTTCAGATTAACCTGCAGTACCCAAAAATAGAAATAACTTAGGCTGTTGGTGGTTATGTACTGCAGTCAGCAATAATGCACCAAAGTTCTTCAAAAACAGTACAAAAAAACAAGGAAAATTCAATATGCAGATTTTGCTCATACTATATATATATATATATATATATATATATATATATTCAACATATTATGAACTTTATTATTTCATGGAATGCAAAAGAGATCATACTGTTAACTGAATAACCAACAAAATTCCTATGAATCCAAATCCATTCCCTCTATCTCTGCTCTCCAGATAGTGGAGCTCCAGACCATAATCCCAGACACACAGCACCTCCCTTTACTTTCCATGATAAAGAAGATACTTTTATTCTTTCCATCCATCCATCCCATCCCAGATATATACCAAACAGTATTGTAAAAACAATATTCATGATAAATACTCCTCACCCTTACTACACATCATTCTTTACTGAAAGATGTCAAAGTCTTGCCTGTACCTATACTCAGGAAGGAGGAGGAGGAGAAATTCCGACTATGTTGCTCAATGCTGGATGAGATAAATCATTCTTATCACAGTACAGTTCATACTGTATCCAAACAATATACCTTTGTATGCATGTACTGTATATATTGTAAGACATGAAATCTTCCTTTCTCATAATCATGCTTGATATTTCAGTTTACAAAATGACACAAAAGTAAAAAAAAAAAAAAACAAGCTATCCTACGTCACAGTGGTGGATGGCGTCCATGGCCAGCAGGTTGTTGCCGTGGCGGAGCTGGAAGTGGATGACCTCCAGGGCGGCCTTGACCTCAGCCATCTCTCTGGTTTGTCCCGGACCACACTCCCTCATCATGTCCTGCAGCAGCAGGCTGTACTTGCTGATCCGCTGCACAGGCTTCAGCAGGTATGACCACAGGTCCATCTTATCCCTCAGCTTCAGCTGCTTTTGCTGGTGCATGACGAGAGGAGACGGAGCGGTCAGCACTGCTAGAAATGTACTGTTAAAGCTAGCAGGATAATACTAAAGCTGAGTTGGAGAATGCGCTAATGTTAAGTGGACTGGCAAGCATATTGCCTTGTTTATTGTTTATTTGGAAAAAACATAGATTAAAAGACAATAATTTTACTAAATCGGATCAGCAAAGTCTGTCTGTTGGTAAGTCGGTCCACCACTTTGGTCAACACTGAAATATCTCAATTGGATGGTTGCCATTAAATGTTTTACACACGTTTATTGTGCCCAGAGTATGGTGAAGTTTGGTGATGGCCTGACATCTCCTTTAGTGCCACCATAAGGTTGACATTTTTTTTGTGAAATGTCTTGACAACTATCATAGGCATGAAATTTGGTGCAGACATTCATGTTCCCCACAGGATGAACTGTAATAACTTTGATCATCTACTGCTATTTAAATTTATCCATTACTTTTGTTTGTGACGTAATACTTTCAGTGTGGAGATAAGAACTAATGACATTTAGCCTCAGATGCACTTTGTTTTAACTGCAAATGTTGGCTTGCTTACACACTAAAATAAGATGGTGAACCTAGTTAAACATTCTTCCAAAACATGTGAGCATGCTGATGTTTGCATTTTGCTCAGAGCACTGTTCTGCCTGAGGTCAGCCTCACAGGGCTGCTGGCACAGAGTTTTGTTAAAATACACCATCACCTCCTCTCTTGTTTAAGAAAATTCATGATGTGGTTTTGATAAGAGACAAGAGAGAATGAAAAGCAAAGGGAGGCTGGCAGAGGTTCTCACCTTGAAGAAATCCTGTCCATGATTGATGAGAAGACTATCAGACTGTGGTTTGTTCTTGCTGTAAAGGGCATACAATGCAAAGCTCTCTCTCTAGAATGAAAAGAATAAATAAAGATCATTAGTCATCATCATTATCACCATCAATGGAAATGTGTGTGTCATACTGAAAAATGTAGGTAACACAGTTCACCAGAGCAGTTCACAGCTGTAGCTGCAAATTCAGTTCCAATGAATCAACAGATTAATTTCCAATGAATCTGTTCAGGGATTTCTTGGAAGCTGAAGACAACATCAGTCCACAGTAAATCAATTGCTGGATTATTGCAGTTTTGCCTCAAAACAGGAAACCATGACCACTACTTGACGTCACACAGACTCTCTCTATTTGAAAACGTGGTTGTGTCTTGAAAACTCAGTTTCAATTACTCAGGTTTGAGAAAGTATATGGATTTATAATATTTTCAAAACTTTAAACTATCATTTGAAAATTTAGAACATAATCAGTGTCAACATTTGGATTTGCAGAACCAACTATTATTCATATTCAATACTTGTGTGCGCTGTCAATAAATCCCGTGGCACCTACATGTCGTAGGAAGCAGCGTCCCACTCTGAAGGGTTCATTCATGCAGCTCTCCAACTCATTCAGGAAATGATGTCGGTGGAAGTCGTGGAGTTTTTCTAAGTTACCGAAGATGCTCCCCCTCTGGCCCCTGAGGTCCTGAGGCACGTCGGGCCTCTCCAGCTCGGGGAAGTAGTGCTCTCGAACGTAACCCAGAGCATTCACGTACTCCCTCTCTGTGGACAGCAGCTCCTCCATGATCCTCCGCAGTTTCCTGTTCCACATGTAGGAAATGTGTGTAAAATCTCTGATTTTATTAAAGCGCATAACTATAATATATAATATTTAACCTATATAACTTATGTAATGTGCAATGTCCTGGACATCATCTCACTGAGCTTTAGATTACAGCCAAGGGAGGGGAGTATTACTTACAAAACATTGCTGCCATTGTTTTCTGTTGGTGTGAGTAATGTCTCTGGGGTCCTTAAATCTTTAGGGCCCTGGGTGGAGGCTGTGCATCCTTCACTCTCCTCTTCATTACTGTCACTTTTTGACTCGCAGCTCAGCTTTCCTGACCGTAAACTCTCGTTATGGGAAATGGGCAGATTTTGGACCGGGTGCAGATTTTGTTCCAGTGGCTGTGTCCCGCTCTGACAGTGTTTGTGTCTTACATTCAAAGGTGAAAAGCTGGAGATGCTCGTCAAACGAGAGCTCACACACGAGCCCTCGCTTAGGGAGCGACCCAAAGGTTGATGTAATGGAAAATCATCGCCCCCTTCAATTGAGTCTGCGCTCCTCAGATCTACCTCACTGTGGTGCTCTTTTGGCCTCTGTTTGATTTCTGGATGACAGTTGCCGTTTTGCAGAAAAACAGGGGTATTTTGTTCACTTTTAACTGGTACTTCAGGTAGTTTCTGCACTTGGGATTCTACTTTCAAGTCAGGTTTTAAATGGTGGTTGAAGCATGCTGCAGTGGTGCTTTCTACCTTATTTTCTGAGATATTGGCTATGTCTTTCTGAGAGGTTGGCTGCTGGGGCAGGGAGCATTCATCCTCCCCCCATTTCTCCTTCTTCTTCAGTCCTCCATCTTCCCCTTGAGGGTTTGCAGCTGTGGTCTGCTGGATCTGGTTCTTATCTACGCCTTTCTTCTTCTGCATCTCCTCAAGACGCTGCCTGACTTCTTGGCACTGGACCCAGGCTGCATTCCACATTCTCATTACCCCTGAGGCTCTTGATTCCACGGTACAGGCCTTAGCTTTCAGATCCTGGAAGTGTGTGGTGGAGAATTCGCCACCTAATCTGTCTTTATACAACTGGAGTGTACTTAGGGTCTGAGCTGAGTAACACCCCTGCTCTACCTTCTCCAGAAAGTGACTGCATTCTTTGGCCAGGGCAGAAGCCTAGAGAAAGAGAAGGAATAGTGATGTTACTATTTTAGATTTAAAGGTTAACACAAATCAGTGAGAAATATGTAGACAAACAGCAAGTGAAGAAAGAAAGAGAATGTCAGATGTGGGGGAAAAAAAACATGGTGCAGTGACAAAAACACAAACCTGCTCACTGAAGCGGTGCAAATGCACCAGTGCATCCAGTTCTTTGTACCTCTGCTCGGCCCGCAACATAAAATCATCCATATTGGATTTGAAAGTGCTGACCAGTGTCCGAAATATATCTGTTGCAGGACTGGAATCCCTCATGGCAACAATTTCCTCGGCTTCCGTCACGAGAGCCAAGGCATACTGCTGTTTCTCCTGTGATAAATGACAAGAAGTCAAGTGGAACTTGTATTTCCAACCCCTCCGCTACAAAAGTCCCTAATCTACTATTTCCTGTTAACAGTGATTGACAGTAATTTAAATATTTTTAACTTTAGGAAAATGATTTAACTTTTGTATATAAAGAGAAACACAGACAGCCAAATAAGGGTAACTTTTCTTATTTTTAAAACCAGTTTTTTATATTGCTGTAATACCTTAGACTGAGTGAGAAACAGATCAAAGTCCTGCAAGGCCTTTTCAGTGCACACCAGGGTATCATCCTTTGTGTAGGAGTCCTTCAGTCTCTGTTCACCTCCTGTATTGAACCATATTCCAACCTGCAAGAAGTAATGTAGTATTATACAATGTTGGTTTATAGCTTGGCAAACTGTGAGTATTACATATCTTATTTTTGAGGAACAGTGACATTAATTGAAATGTAGAAAAGGAGACCAAATTTCATCTCCCTGTCTACAATACCACGGTAATGAATTTCAGCTGTTTCACCACATACTGTAAATTTTCATATTGTGAACAGACTGAAAGAACTGGTGGTACCGTGTTAATTTTGGCCTCCATCTCTCTGAGCCTGAAGAGGAACTCCAGGTGCTGCAGTGACTCATTTGATCTCATCACCAGAGTGTGGAGCTTCTCCTCCACCTGGTTATACAGACTTGTCACTGACTCCAGAGCGTCTCTGCAAAGGAAGGGGAAACAAACATTAACAACCTCTGAGACAAAGAGGTATCATTGGTTATTTCAAGTGTGTAATGGGGGTAAATGCATTATTGTTTCATTAGAATAACCTCAGAAAATGATAGGCCTTAAATGACATTATGAATTGAGTTTTTGCAAATAGATAAATATGTTATTATGTTAAGTAATACGTTAATTAAGGATGTAAATTGGAGTGCATAATAACTCTGCACTTGCCCTTCAATTGCATGTTGCCTTGATACATTTTGGTGCCATACTGCACCTTCTGTAATTACAGAAAAGTCTAGTATAAATAATGTGTGCAAATTATAATAATCTGTAAATGTTTAACAAATATTTAGGCATGCATGCATTCATAATTCACTCAGTATTAAAATTATTTTTTCAACAAAACCATATGGTTATGTATCAGTTACTGTTGATTTTCAGTTGATCATTTGAGATTATTAATATTTGCAGCTGTGCATCTGTTGGAACCGCAGCTTTAACTGGAGCTGTGAAATACATCCAACTGTTTCATACAGTTTCAATGGCAGAAGAGTAAAGTAAAAGTAGCAAAACCACAGAGTAAAAAGTACAAATAAAATCCCTGCATTCAAAATATTACTTAAATAAAGTACATATGTATTATCAGAAAAAAGGATCAAAAGTTAAGCAAAAAGTATTCATTACCAGGAGTGGCCCCTGACAGTGATTTATTATTATTATAATATATTATTGATTTGTTAATGCTAAAGCATTAAAGATTAAGCAGCATTTTAATGTGGTAGCTGGTCGAAGTGGAGAAAATTCAAACTATTTATCACACCCAGAGGCCACTCACACAGGTGTTTTCACTTATAATACCTAACCGGACCTCTAGTGTACAATCTGCACAGTGTAAATGCAGGACAATGCAGATGATATGAGTATAAAACACTCACACATAGAAGCAGAACCTAAGTAAACCTAGATATTATCTGATACCTGTAGTCCTCAGACTGTGGAAATCTGAACTCCTCTCTCTTCATTCTGGCCAGTACAGCCCCTCCCTCTCTTTGCAGAGTGACAAGTCGAGCGTCTTCCAGCACTTCTTTCATTGAGGCCCTCTGTTCCTGAATGCACTGCTGCACTTCCTGCAGCAGATCAAGAAAAATCAACATGTCTGATCTGGTCCAAAACTTTCACACTAATTCCGTAACGTGACACGATGAAGATGTATATTTTACCTGGGCAGAGTCTATCTTTTTGCTGCCATCCACATTCTTTATAGCCTTCTGCAACAAGTTGTCTGCCCCTCCCAGGTCAGTCATGAAAGAAACCAGTCTCTGAAATGAATTAAATTTACGACTCAGTGGAAGTGAATAAAAATATGATATATTGTAATGAACCCAAGAGCTTTGAGGTGAGGAGACACTATAGTAGTTGTATAGTACTTATAGTACTTAGTAGCCATCTGCTGGCTACTAAGAATACCACAGGCGACCTGAGGGCAGGATCAGACAGACTGAGGTGTGCTTATTAGCTGGACCTCACTACTGTACAAACACAGGACACTGCTCTCAGTGTGCTGCTAGCTGTGGCAGAGAAAGACCTTAGAGGTACTGCACAATGGCGTCTTGGACCTGACTGCTACTACAGTAGGACACCCTGCACAACATTACTGTGGACTGTTTAACTACTGCATGAAGCCATTCCTGAGGACTTCCATCTTCTACATCAGTGCTTCTGCTTCACAACATTTTTGCATTGTGAGCCTTTAAAATCGAGTTTTATCTATTAGCTATTATCTATTACCCTCATCATGGGTTTCATATGTCTCTTAACTCAAATAAAAACTTTCCCTTCTCAGTATCTTTTATTTTTATGGGCCTAAATAATGTCAAATTTTCCAGAAATTCACAAACAAAAAACTAAAGTTTGTAGCAAAACATTTTTTTTTCTTCTGCCTTCCTATCCAGTTAATCAGTTTACAATCCCTCAGATTTATCCTACTACCAGTTGGGGTGGTCTCAACCCCCCACACTTGAAAAACTGTTCATAACAAACTTCAGCTGCTTCCCTCTGACCTGCAGTTTAATCACCAACTTTTGTTTAATAGGGGTCACACCCACAAATGTCTCTGTAAGGCTGAGGAGAACCTGGGGTTGAAACGCGTCCGGTTCCTTCTGCTGGTTTTCATTGAAAGTGTTACACACTTATTTACGAGTGCGGATGACTTTGTTTGCTAATTTTGTGAATTTAGGATCGGCACCGATTGTACTAAATTCGAGCAAATGCAAGGTCTTTTATTTCTGCAGCTGAATGAACTTTATAATTTCCTTAACGTTATTTAACATCTTACGTTATCTGTCTGTTAAAAATTGCTTTTGAATGATTGTGTTTTTGGCATTATATTAAATTTGGTTAAAACAAACAATTTTTCCATAATAGACTAGCCATTTTTAAGTCCCTAAAATCCACATTTGCCCATTCCCATTAAATTACACTGAAATATTGTGTATTTTATATGACCTATATTATATACTGTATGTAACACACAACCAACATTTCATGACCAGTATCAAATATCTACCCCCTCTTAACAGTCAGTATTTTACACTATAATGAATCATCTAATTAATCCCTCAGATAGGGTTTTGCACTTTCCCCTTGTGACCCAACCCTCCCTCCACTTAATGACCAAACTAAATGTGGCATTAAAGAACAACAGAGATGATGAATGTTTGGTGTGGGTGTGTGGATAACAAGTCATCCCCAGTGGGTGAACTGTGGTTCAACAGCAGTTTCTACGGGAATTCATGGGAAACCCCACAGTTAATCAAAGGGATTATGGTATGTGACGCCACGGCTGCTGTGTTTCTGTAAAGACAGAGTGAATATTCAGTACCTGATGGAACTGCAGCCAGTCGGTATGACTGTATGTAAAGGTCCCTCCCAGGTCAGAGGTCAGCTGGGAAGCTTCAACTGTCTTGTTGAGGGCTTTCATAGAAGTCACCATGTCCATCTTATTGACAAAGACAAAGGCAAGGTCAGGAATGAGGGAAAAGTACCACCGACCTCTAGTGTCAAATCAAGTTTTTGTGCACATTTCTGACCTGTAAACCTGGCTGTTTTTCAGGTCGAGGACAAGTGTCTTTATCCACCAGCATCACGATACTGTGGACAGCATGGAGAGCTTGCTCCTGTAGTAGAAAGTCAGAAAGTTAAGACAGAAAATCAGGTCAGACTGTCATGTGCTTAAATTCCAGTGGCATTATTTGGTCTGGTAATTTAGATAATGAGGTGAATGATTGTCACAGCACAACAACAAGTGTAATCTATCATTAACCTTCCCTCTACAATAAGTAAATACACACTGTGTTACATGCATCTTTTACTGTAAACCTGATTAAAATGCGGATTGCTCCCCTTGTGTATTTTTTACTACTAAAAAATCTTGAACTTGAAATGAACCTGTGACCCTCAGTGTTTGTGCTTATCATTTTTCGACACACCATGACTTATCCTGCATCAGGTTTCTTATCTGTGAATCAAGAAATGTGACATTTTGACATCTGTCAGGATCTGATGAAATGATGTATGTGGTGTGCGTGGTGTGTGTGTGTGTGTGTGTGCGTGTGTGTGTGTGTGTGTGTGATAGCAGGCATTTTTGATTCTGACATGTGCGTGCAGGTTTGTTGGTTTAACCTGGGCCATCAGCAGAGCTTTGTAGAGGTGAAGCGAAGGAGGCTTCTTCCTGGCATTGATGACCAAAGTCATTCCCAGCTCTCGGACTTCTTTCCTACCAAAATATTTGAATCATGTTAGGGCGCAATCAAACGTGTTCATTTCATAAATGCATTTGGCTTTTAGGCTCATTTACTTTTTCCACTTGTCAACTCTTGGTTTTTATCTTTTTATCTCTCTCTGGCACCCACACACACTCTCTCTTCTTCACACATCCTATCCCACACTTTGACGCCTTCACACAGCCCTCTTAATGGCCTCTTCTTGGGTTACTGTTGTGTGAGCCTACATCAGACATGGCTGCTAATTCTAGCGAGGCGCTGCATACCAGACAGTTGGCAGCCAGCCTGGCTAGAGACTGTTGTGGTATGGCGCTATACTGGGGACAGAGGAAGGCCAAGCTATCTAGTGGTATGGTTTTTTTGAACTTCAAAAACTCCATTAAACCCAGTGCAAATAAACAACACTGTTAAAGTGTTTGCTTGTACACCTTTGAGAGTGAGCACAGGTCAGTGACACTGCCAGCTGATCTTAAAGTACTTCATACTAGGAAAAATTATTCGTTATTATTATTATTATTTTTATATTATTATATAAAAACTACCCACAAGGGATCACTTAGTCTGGACGTAAGAGCATACATCATATTATTTGAAACTCTGCTCTGGACACCAGAAATATTTTAAACTATATTATGCTGCCCTCTTGTGGTCAGATCTCTTATTACATACCAGCACACAGGGAGCTACCCAATCAACTAACATCAACAGCTGTCCTCTGCTGGGCAGGAGAGGAGATCACAACCCAGTACTGACTCAGACTAATAAAGGCCTATCAACTACAGATATTTTGTCTTTTTGTATACCGAGATACCTGTGTACGTGTTTCCAGTACCTTGGTATGGAGTGTAAATAGAGCAGTAATGCACAGACATTCTGGGCTGACACAAGAGGGGACGTCCACCCCTTCCTGTCACCGTGGACCTCCACCACTGCCCTGCCTGTCCTGTCCCTGCAGCCTGCAGGTTTACAGGACAGAGAAAAGGTTACTGACATATACTTATATAGATGCAAAGTTAATCTCACCACACGGACACTTGGACAAGCAACCACACAGTGAAAGTATTGCTGAATGCTGTAACTTTGCTTAAAATTCAGCTAAGGAGGATTCTAAGTAATCCAAGTCCTCAATATCTTGAAGTTTTAAGTCAAAGGCCACAGCATTTGATGTTTGGTCTTGAATAGCTTTTGACTTTTCTTTAAGAGGCTTCATTAGCTCAGTTAGATTTTACCATCTGGTGTCTCACACCTTCAAATTAAATGATTGTCACAGGGGAATCACAGGTGACGATATTAGACTCATATTCAAAGTTAATTTGTTAAAATGAAAAATGCCATGATGGTAGAGTTTAACATTATTTTGATGAGAGTGAGATTTACAGAAATCATACAGAAAAGATTATTTGGGTGAATTCTTAGAAACGTATGTTATATATCAAGTACCTGGCAAACAAATAATTCCCAGTTCAAGCAGACCACTAATGCTTTTGAAACTTGATTCCTTGGTTTGTGGAGACTGCGGTGTGTCAGTACTTGTAGAAGGAAGTTGAACTTGTGGAGAAGATGGCTTTTCAGTCTTTGAGTTATGGAGTTTGAAGTCTGGTCCATCTGTGGTGGAGGGAGTTTCACTTCTACTTGACTGGGAGTCTGGATGTCAATGAACACAAACATGAGTGTTTTCCCACAAAAAGCAAAGGAAACCAAATAAATCAAAGTATAACTGGTGCATTGCATGAGAAATAGTGTGTGTATTTTTTGTTTCTCATAGCTTGCATAACCAACAGACTGTGTCTCTTGAGGACGCTCATCCAAGAGAGCGATGAGATTCCATATAAACCCCCAGCCTTCATCATCTTTATATTCTGTCCAGCAACCTTTGCCCTTTCATACAAACAGCAATTATTCAGTTCTTCATCCATAACTCTTAATGGTCCTCCATTAAGATGGATGCAGCTGCACAGCTGTGTGCAGACAGCCTTTAAACATTTGACATGGTCTCTGTAACAAAACACAGCGGTGGCCCGGCTACTAAGCCTGGCTTTGATTTCAGACATCCTAATTGGCCTCTCCATAGAGCCAACAAAGCCTCGCCTGTGCTCTCTCTCTCTTTGCTCCTTTAATAGTCCATGACAAGCATGTCTCTAGTCAAGATCTCTGAGGGCATGAGGGTGCATGCCAGCGGGTGCAGGGGACACAGAAACCTCCTTCTTGCATATTATGCTGTCTCTGTACATTAGAGGAATGCTCTGCTCTCTCTTTTTACCCAGTGGGTTCAGGCCCTCCCTTTCATTGGGGTTCAGCATGCTATTTCCGTTCACTCCCTCGGTAATGGGAATAACGTGAATAACGTGCCAATGAACCCAGACAGCAGTGGGAAGACTATACTCAAGCTTGATCTTTGACCTTTGAACCCTTCTTCTAAAGAGCCTTTATGATCTGAGACCCTCAGTGGAGGAGCAGATTCCCTCAAGCACGCGAGGTCATGGTCAACTTTCAATCAGTCTGTTTGGTGTGAATGTTCAGTGGCCCTCGGAGCATTGAGCAGTGTGTGCAGTAATAACAATGTACAAACTTTGTGTGTGGGTAGGGCCTAAAAAGAAGAGCGAAAAGGAGAACAGAAAGAAAGATTGTCTGAATGTTCAGCCATAACTTCCCTACTCTGCTTACCTTTTTTAGGGGACTTCCGCCTTTCCAGCTTCTGAGTCACCTGATCCAACAGTTCACCTTTCTTACATTGCATTATGCTGGTGATTGTTTCAGGGCAGATATCACTGTGGCTCCTGTTGTTGAGTTTATAGAGAAGTGGACTCCGTTTAGAGGTCTCTGACACAGTGGACAGAGACCTAACCTTAACTTTGTGTTTTCCTGATGGTTTCACAACCTCCACCTTCTGATGTGGTTTAATGTCGCCATCACAGTTCTCCAAGAACACATCTGATCCTGGATGCCCACTAGCATCATGTCCTGATTGGTGGGAAATAAGTTTCATCTGAACTTTCTGACTATGGCTCAAACCAGGGGTTGATTTCAAAACCATGGGTGGTTCCTTCATAAGGTTTTCTGATTCTAAACTTCTAGTAAGGTCTTTGGGGTGAGATGCAAAGTTGTCTGGTGTTGGTTCACAACAGTGTCTATATTGGCAGAGCTCATCACTCATCAAGGGTTTATTACAGTGGTTACAAAAGTTTCCAAGTTCCTCTCTTTGAGCTTCAGATTTACCCTTGGATCTTAACTCTCCCTCCTCACAGAGGCTGGCCTCCTCCAGGGCAGCCAGGAGGTCTACACTCCCCCTCTCAAAAGTGACTGGGTTTCTCAGTGCTGCCACGTACGAGTCTCTGTACCTACACTTCAAGTCTTGATCAGTGGGCTCATACCCCAGCCTTCTCTGGCTGCATGGTGTACAAGGCTCCTCTGCATACTGAAGGGTGCGCCCACAGGGAACACTATTCCGAGGTACAGGTGGAGGCGGTCTGACGGGTTTGAACAAAACTGGATTGGGTGGATTTGGATGGCTGTCTCTCTGTTTATCCACAAAGTCTTTCCCTTTGGCAATATCCACCAGGTCTACATAATCACCCTCAATCTCCCGATAGTTATGACTGTCCCAGGTATTAGGAGAAACCCAACCTACGGGTTTGATTAAAGGTTTGGAGTACGATTTGGGTTTTCTTTCATGTTCTATTTTGACAAGTTTGGAAGAACAGTCTACAGGTCTCAAAGATGCTGACATCCTGTCTTTTGAAGGAAGGAAAATGCTTTCCATTGGGAGGGTGGATGAGTTAAAAAGGGAAGGAACTGAGATCTGTTTTGGTTCAGGAGGAGCTTCCCGATAAGTGGGCATGACTTTAGGCTTGTCTAAAAACTCTGGGATGGCGACTTTAGTCCAGGGCAACTTGATGACTCCTTGATCTGTGCAAAGCAAGCAACGTGACAGAGGTGTCCCATGGCGTCCTTCATTGATGTCCTGCAGCCATTCCTCAGTGAAGATGCAGGGGTAGGAAGTCTCAGGGACGGGGGTCTCCTCCACTTCTCGACAGCCCCCCTCCAGAAGGCTTTTGAGGACAATGCGAGCCGCTTGGTCCCCAAAAGGTTCCACCTGTAGATAGAAGTCTCCAGGACGCAGCAGCAAAGGGTTCACAGGTGCTAACTGGATGACGGTTTTGTCATGGAGACACAGAGGCCAGCCCTCACAGCGGAAAACCACATCAGAGTATCCAGCCTGGAAACAATAAATGGACATTGTTTCAGTGAGATTTTTTTTTAACGGATAGAGGAGAAGTTCAGTGTTGCAGGAATATGAGCGTTAGTAATGTCCAAACAAAATATTGAAAATGAAAAAAGATTATATTCATGTATTTTGTTTCTTTGTCATTTTCTGTCTTGCCTCTATTTTGAGGATAATCATGCTCTAAGCTTTGGAACTACAGTTCCCATAATGTGGGTGCTTGTGGGATCTAACAGGAAGTCTGATGTCCATGCAGTCAGTGAGATACGCTGTGGGCTATAACTTGAGCCCTGTTTCTTTTAGCCATGATTTCATTACATTTTGGCAAATTGGCACCATGTCGAATAAGCTATTAGCTGTTCTTTTATGCAATGTACCGATGAATGTACAGACAACTATCACTGGATTACTTTGATACTGAAGAAAACTTAAAAACTTGATGATAGTTATAGTTCTGTAGTTATAAGGAGTGTCTTTTTTCTATGATCTCTAAGCGGATTTATGGATGTTTATTCGTTAAGATTATGCAATAAATCTAAAGACATACAGTAAGTGTTTCTAAACTGAACTGCTGTCTATATTAGTACATCTTATCGAAAGTCAAAAGATATGTGCACATGCAACATACTCAAAGAGAGAGGAGAAGAGGGGTGTGTGTGTGTGTGTGTGGTGTGCACACATGTATGCATTGAAATGTGTTGATACTCACACATGCTGCTTGTTGAACACTCTCCAGCAGGTGTTTGGAGGGGATGAGGAAGTCCAGCAGGCACTGCAATGCATCACCGCGGTAACGTTCCTCAATGGTGCGAAACAGCTGGCTGAGGACGATAGGCGCTGTGGCCTCGAAAGGCGGGAAGAGGGCAGAGAGTGCACTCTGGATGGACGAGTCCAGAGATTCTGGGTTCTGGAGGACAGGAGGAGATTGTGGTCAGTGGGATGAGGACTTTGTGATAACATTATCCTGTATGTATAGAGGATGTGAGACTATGTAGACAATACTGTTTTACTTCATTACAAACTGTCCCTATCTGGGAAAAAAATCAAATCAAATTCTCGTGTCATAAAGCCAAAGGAACTCCATCAAATCCTAAAACTAAGTTAGAGATCAAATAAAAAAAAACACTACCACAAATTATCTCAAAAATACCTCAGCTGTGCATGTAATGAAAGCTTAACAGAACATCAATGCCTGTGCATAAATAAAGGAGTGGTGTGATCTGCACATTCTTTTCAAATTAAAACTGTATTGGCCTTTCAATCCAATGCACTTGAACAATAAAATATTTAATTTCAGATAGAATAAATAAATACAGAATAAATCTTTCAGTACAGATTATCTTGTCTATTATAATTAAAACAGCTGCCCTCAAACTGAAATCCTGGTATTGCAGTTATTTAATAGTGTTGAATATGTTTTAAATCAATCAAATGTTTTTTAATGGCCTCTTGCCTTCCAGCAACTTTCATTTTCATTTGACAGGAAAATTAATATGCGTATGAAAAGGTGGCACCAATCTATTGTAACTGACAATGGTTGGCCATGAATAGAAAGAATGTTTATAAAATAACCGACAAATAGGTTCACCAAATTTCATAGTGGCTGTGGAATCACCACCTGCCCTTAAAGGGGTCCAGTTATTGTCTACTTTTTATGTTTTTGCCATCTTTAATACCTATAATTTGTTAATTTTGGGCTAGTGCAACTTTTAAATAATATGTAATGTGCTTGCACTTGTATTTGAGCTATGGTCAACCATGGCTTTTCATAGTGACGTCAACTGTGCAACACATGTGTGAACATCAGTTCCTTGACTCTGTAATGTGGACCATGCATTTCAAAGGAAAATGTGCATTTGGCCTTGACTTGTTGGCCAAAATATGTCTGGATATAAAATGACAGGGCTGATCTTTTTTACCCCTTGTTTTGCTCGTTTGGAATCCTTCAAAGAAGAACAAAAAAAAAATGGTTATATACTTTTCTGCACAAGTGCACTTTTGGATCAATGAATTATTACTGGGCCCCTACCTGTACCATCAAAGCCAATATAATCACTAACAAACTAAAACTTAAAGCAAAAGATCAAATTCACCAGAATCTAAACATGACGAACAATTCTATCCACTTAACATAAGGCTTTGATGTAAATGAAAACCTGTCATGTTTAGGGGATCAAGAGGGGGATTTAGTAAGGGCCTAATCAAAAGCTTTTCAACTCTATCTGGAGATGCTTAAGTCTGTCCTGCATGAGTATGTGCAACTTGTTTGAAGTCTTGCCAGGATATGCTTCATTTAAACTGGTATATTTGTAGCAGACCAGGTTAAGAATCTGATCTTATTCAAAGTGGCAAGAAGCAAAGCAGACAAAAGAGTTCATGGTCCCATAAAAATTGGCCAAAAAGATGCAACTGGGTATAATGACACCAATTTCTGTCAAGAAGCACACTTGGTGCTAGTTTTTACTGCATGTACAAATGTCTGCATTGGATAAGCTATTAGCACCAGCTGTGCCATGGGTGAAGTCCAGCTAAATACAGGGAAGCGTTACAGATGAAAAGAGCCCATCTTTAAAGCATTTTTGGTGAACCAGCCCGATGGCATGAATTTGAGGTGGTGATGTATTGAGATGTGAGGGCTGTCAACAGAGATTACTAAAACGGTCAAGCATTTTACTGCACTGCATAAGCTACTTTTGATTTAATGCGCAATATTGGAGCTACAGTAAAATGACTTTTGGGCTTTGTCGGTGTGAGGAAGCCTGACCAGCGTGGCTAGGAGGCCGCCACAAACACTGCTACACCCTGCTGTCCCCCTGTAATAACCAAAAGCATCTGCTTATATAGTTCCTTTCATCAGCAGGAGTCAGTACCATGAAGGTCAGTAGGTAAACCCACTGCCTCTCCTAAACTCAGGTACGTGATAATTCTCCATTATCACTACTTCTTCAAACACAAAATCCTCGTTCACATAATTTACCCTATACCTACATCTCCAACCGTACATACTAGTTTACAAATCAACAAATACGTTCACTCACTTCATCCACTACCGCCCACACTTGGTTTAACCCAATGACATCACTGATGATGTCATTCAGTGTTTAAATACTGGAGTTTGTTGGGCACCTCCTCCTTTTGTTTCTGGAGAGCCCATGGTGAATATGGTAAGTAACAAACCAGGAAAATAATTAACTAATGAAATGCAAACAACAAGCATGGTTAAAATCTGACCTACTGGTGGCACTAGAAGAATTAGGGAATCACCATTCATCGTTTGGGCAACATACCGGTAGATCCTGTATCTGTACCAGAATTCATGGCAGTCCATCCAACAGTTGAGACATTACACTAAAAACAAAAATGGCAAACTCGTGGCATTGCATTTGACAATCAGACTGACCAGGATTGCCACAGCCGCGCAACTACTTGGCTAAAAATCACCAATACACTGGCATGATCTGCCTCTGTTCCCCCTCCTGTTTGACTGTTGTGGGTCATAGTTCTGATTTGTGGTCTTGTTTTTCATCCATGGTTTCCTGTTTTATTTTGTAATATTCACATTTCCTCTCATTTCAGATACTTCACTTCCTGTCCTTGTGTTTTTCCAGCCTTTATGATTGTGTTCATCTGTTCTTTATTATTTAAAACACTCAAGGAACATCAGTCTCTCCAGATACATGTATTTTAATATTGTTTTTTTATGTGTTTAATATGCACTTCACAGTCTGGAGCTGGATAGAGTTGTTCAAAACTTCTTCTATATTTTTGCTGTAGTTTGTCATTTAGCACTCGTGGGGTATTGAAATGTGCAATTTTTCATCTTTTATTCACAGTGTAGTCAAACAAAAGTCTCTTTATAATGAAAAGAACAAGAATAATATTCATGTTGAGTTAACCGTTGAAAATAAGGACCTGACACTTATTTTGGATCCCGGCAGGTCTTAGCTGCTGACCACAGCAGGCATGCTATTCATACAATCAGCTCACAGTATCCTGCTGTGAATAATCTCCCAGCCCCACAAAGGAGTCTGTTTTTAGCCCCCTCCTCATTTAGCTTGATGGCCTAACCAAGACCAGAGACCGGCCCTGGGTAAACACAAGTGCAGCAGCTTCAAAGACCTCACACTGGTTAGATCTGGGCCTGTTTGGCTGACGGAAGCTTATGTGAGCACCGTGGACAGTCATGAAATTTTGGGAGCAAAAGTCATAAAGTTGTTTAATTTATAAATAATTCAGTAAATCATCCAACTTTGCACCACTCAGCTTATTCTTTGCACAGGCAGTTACCTAAAACTTTTGTCGTACGTCTGAAATGTGAAATAAGCTATCAGTCAACAGCTGTTAATGTCGGACATTGGATGTTAATCAATATCAATATTTGACCCCTTATGCTGAGTCTTTGTATCTCTTGTGGACATAGCATGTCGTCAGTAGGGAGGAATGCTTCCTTTTTCTGATTGTACACATCTGTCACAATAGATTAAGAAATGGAGAACAGAATACCTTCGAGGCTGGCTCTTCAGTGGTAATGCATCACAGCTGTTTTAGACTGACTGCAGCCATTCAGCTTTGGGTTCTACTGTATTTCTCAAAAATAATATCTAATACAACACAGCTTGGTTGAGTTATTCTACTGTACAGGCCTGAGACATTCAATTTCCCTGTCAGTTTTGTTTTAAAAAGTGTAGTTTAATGTCTGTGCTGTTCCTGACCTGCAAATTTCATTGATTCCACAAAACTGTAATGCTACAGAAGAGTGAACATGCTCTAACTTTAAATCAATCCTTCACTGCAGTTGAACCTCAAACTAAAGTTTCAGTGACTTTTTGTAATAACACTCAAAATTAATAATTTGAGATTGAAAGCTCTTTTTGTTAACACTCTTGATAAAATGACAAACATTCGTGCCTGGATAAACAAAGAAGGTTAAAAGCATGAGACGTTTCCCCCCCTGACTGGATCTCATCTCTGTGGGTGGTTTGGCTAGTGATATTCATATGAGTGAGAACCTCTTGAGATTTTACTAAGCATAGCTCAGTTGGATCCAGTTCAGACAGGCTGGCCAACCAAATGAACTGAGGGTAGGGGGGGGGCAGCTGCCGGTGTTGTGAGTTCCTCTGTATCTCATTACATCTGAAAAACTGCCAGACAACATGCCAAACAGCCCTGAAGTGTGAAAGGTTCAGCATGAATTCTTCTGAGACAAAGAAAAATTGTGTCCTGAATAAGTTGTTGGTTTGGTCTTTGAAAACATTTTAATCATGATAGTCATAGTTAGGAATGAATAGAAAAGTTATATGTAGTTCAACTTAAAACTTAAACAGATATCAAACTTTTTTTTTACTTAATACACAACCTCTCTGGACAATACAAAGTATGCATGTTACACCCTGATGGGCAAACATTCAGCATCTGGAGTTGGAACAATAAAAACTAGTTACTTCATCTTCTTTAGTCATCATAATTCAGATTTCTTCTATTATGCATGTTGTAAGGGTTCATTACTGATTCACATGACCTTTACCTTTTCAAGATATTTCTTTGTTTCATCCCAATATCAGAGCTCATCCAATTTATAGTAATTGTAAAGTAGCAACAGAGGGCACTCAAAGCTGAAGAGGTTATACACCACATGTAAAAGTGATCAACATATATCCTCTATAAACACTATAAATACACCTGAAATGTACGCTGGAGTTTCCTGGTCTGTTCATGCAATTTCCCTTTGAATGAAGTCAAGGGTGGAGCATCCTTTCAGTGAATATCGGTACAAGATATAATGGAAATAACAGACATGATACCACCATAAGACGGCTGAGTGTAGAAGTTTCAAGTGGTCTGTTAAAACAGCATCGTTATCTTTATCGTTATCATATTTACCATACCGCACCAAGCATCAGACTGTAGCAGCACAATCTATGTGACATTTTTCAATCAACATGTTCAGATTCCCATTTAAACACCCATTTAAAGTGTGCACAAACCATTCATTTTGTGTTTTTAACAGCTCCTGCCATGATTAAAAACTGCAATTTGTTCAGGCCCATGTGGGCACCCGGACACATTCACTTCCCTACATTATTTATGTATGATGACACCATTTTTTTCCTATATATCAGGGTACAGCATCTAGCCCTCATTTCCTTATGTTGACAGAAACAGAGTTGCTACCTCTTTTTCCAATGTATACTCCCACAATCAGCCAGTGAGGAGCATTCAATCAAGCTTAAATCCTAAACCTTTATCTTGGCCTGCAGAGCCAGTGGGGTTTGATTAATGTCCAGCTGATGACCACATACCACCGCCGCCTCCTCGACACATTCAACACAAGGGGATTCCCTCTCTACCCACTGTAGCCTGCGATTTAACTCTAGAAAGAGCCCCAGTCTCCAACAAAGACCATTGTTTGACCTCAGTTGGCATGCTAGTGCGGACAACAGGCATTTGTTATAAAGGTTCACTCTCTCTTTGTCTTGTCCGCCCCCTGGGAGTTTTTGCAGATAATTACAGGGATTCTTGGTATTGCCTTGGGCATTGGCCAAAGAAGTCAGGACCCAGATTTGAGCCACAGTATAAACAAGCTGTCAAGGTGTGTATTGCACAATGTGTATCTGTGTCATCAGTCACAAAGGCTGAAATGATTGAAATAGGTAATCCGTCCAGAATGTGATTGTAAAGAAGATTAACTTCAGCTAAATGGACACAGCTCCTGATGCGACATGCTCAGAGGATTTGTTGATGTCTCAGGTTTGACTGGTCATCACATTTTCCTGAAATCCTCATACGAAATGGACTGTCCCTCCGCCTCTAGGCTAAAACCAAAACATAAGCAGAGAGTCAAGACATGCCAGTAAATCCTGAAGACTGCCTGAATTCTGCATGTATAGACCTGCAGATATGTCCGAGTCTCAGATGACACAACGCTAACTCAACCATAACAACAGCCAATCAAAACATAGACACAAAGGGCTAATGGGATTCGACAGAACGAAAGATTATCATGGGAAGAAAAAAGGGCATAAATGTCAAGTGAGTCATGACCGTATACAAATTGCATCTTTCTTTATCTGTATTTGTTTTAAAAAAGGACAATAAATGTATTTGCAGCCTATATATTACTAATACTGGTTTCACACAAAACCCAAAAGTGGGAAGACATTGACTCTTGGAGCAAACATGATCATAAAGAAGATCGCAGTCTTAGTTATTTCATAATCAAGAACATGTTGGCAGTATCTCTGTTAATCCTGATCCTACACGTTTTCCTCCTTACACATTCAGTTTATCCTGATTGGCGGTGACACAGTGCTGTCTTTGTGTATGATCCACTCTTGTTAAACTCAGCAGAGGGGCACTCCATTCAGCTAAGCCATCTTAAATCCTTTTAACCAATAAAAAGGCCCCTATGAGACAAAACTCCTACATAATTTCTTAGAGTCGCTGCTGCCAGGAGTAAACTCGTTGTGTGTTTGCTAACAGACCATTAATCTGGCAGAATTTTTATTATTTATTCACTCACTCATTCATTTTGCAGTCTGCAGGAGCTTGTGCTTTGGAAAGTGAAGAGGCCACATAAATAGTGTGTCAGGTTTTTGGTTTGGCCTTTTGTTGTCATATCACACAGGTTTCAGGAATTTAAAACTGGACGGTTTCTAAAGTACAGTGAGGCTGAGATTTAATTTCACAAGTGACTCATTAATCGACCCTCGATCTGTAAATAATGAACACTGAGCGTCTTGCTAGAATAATTCTACCATGTAACTTGGAAGATTCGTAGGAAAATCAACCAAGTGTGTCTGAATCATCCAGCATTAAGCTCTGCTGCCATCTCTTTCAAAGTATGATAACACTGACTCACAGCTGTCCTTCATGGCAACCACATGTTGTGAAATATAACATTTAAAAAACAGTGATCCGAAACAATACCTGCATGGTTCTCTGAACTGAGGATACTACTGATACTACCTTGGGTGCACTCTACTGTCATGCCAGGTAAGCATATTTTTAAATAGTACAACAGGATCAGACAGGTGTATTGTTGCCCAATGTCTGATGAGGCGATTGGCAGGGAAGTGTGGCAGGGTTTATAGTTGGCACAGATGTGGCTTTTAAACACAAATCAAAAACCTGGAAGGCTTTCCCAAAGTTAAAAAGGCCCCACCGTACATTTAAACAAAAACTGACAATAAACAATTGAAAAGTTTGGGTGAAAAAAAATATTTTCTGGAATGTCTCCATGACTGATGCATAATGAACCGCTCCCATTATCACGAAGTATCTCAGCTCATTTCCCTAAGCTTGCATTCTGGCAAACTATCAGGAATAAAAATTCTAAATGGTTTCCTTTTGGATACTGCAACACACCATAATAGCTCCCATAGTTCAACTCACAATTAAAAAAGATTAAAAATACAAGTAAAGGGAGGCCTTGTGAAATCCATTAAGCCCAAGCACAAGGGAGTTGTTAGTTGGTCAGCATGTGAGTTTGTTTATGAAGACGGTACTAAACACTGACATCTGCTGCTTTTCATTCTTGAGCTTTGCATGTTTTTTTGTTTTTTTTGGTCCAAAAAAACACACATCCCCAAACAGAGGTAGAGCAGTCTACATGACATCCTCCATCTTTGGAAAAACGCAAGACAGAGTTGCTGGTGAGTTCAACTCATTGCACTGTCAAACTAAGTTTCAAAACATAAAAACTGAAGGTCTTATCCTGTAGTAAATGTTGCTGTCATACAGGGTGCCATCTCATGCTCTGCCCAACAGATTTAAATAAAGTTGTTCAGCTGGTTTTGAATTCAAGCAGGCAAAAACTTATTTGTATGACAGGAGACTGATGCGTCATGACCACTGAACTAGCTTTAATACAGCTGCTATACTTCTACAAAGAAAGGAACCAGAAGAGCCACAACAGGCACTTTCAAACACAGTCTGGAAAGGAAATGACAATGTTGCAGTAACTATGTTTCTAAAGACAAAGCCTGCTGAAAACTGACTCACAGACAGCCTATAGCTGCCCCAAAATGCTTGGCAATGGCTCTGTTTCTAAAATACACTGCACAGCCTCTGTTGAGTTTGACCCACTTTTGTGATACAGAGATAATAAACATGCTGAAAATATGTTTCCCAGCTCCATGACAACTCTCAGAACTTTGACTTGCTGACTGAAGCAAAATAGAAATAATTCGGCTTATAGCTCCACAAGGCAGATGTCTGCAATTATATGTATTTTCTCTATAAATCACATCAGTTCATTGTGTAAATTTCCCATGTCTGACTCTGTAGAAATTTGGGAAAATCACAGCAAGTGAAGCAATAGGCAGGAAGTATTGTTTGTCTGCCAAAGGAAGTACAGACGACCGTATTGTAAAAATGTGATGACTTGTTACAGACAGGGGAGGGAGCTACTGATGACTGTCCCATGGCAGTTAAAGAGAGAGCGACACAAAGCTGTGACCCTTTAAAGCCAGGCCAGTACGTGTACTGTCATCCAATCAAAATCTGGATGCTCTCGCACAGCACGTCCACTGCGTTTCACACAGTTAATAGATTATGGTATGGGTATGCAGACTCCAAGGTGAGAGGTTGAAAAGTGCACTGTGACTGATGAACATATCTGAGCAACCTGAAAAGCTGATATAGAGCAGGTATGTGATGTTCTGTGAGAGTCTGCAGCTGTTGCTGTCAGTTATCAAGAGACTGAAAGCTGCTATCAATATTATATATCAACATTTTCAGCAATGGGTCAGATGACTACATATATGTGAAAAGTGGCTGCTTGATAACATGAACACAGAGATTTATCACCCAACTCTGCAGTTCTCATCAGCTAATGTTGCTCCGTGTCAGTTGAATGCTGCTTCCAAGCAGCCCCAAAACTAATTAATGGAGGTTTAAAAAGATTGGTTTCCTTGTTATGAATTAAGAAAAACATAATCTAAAATGCGTGATTGGCCTTGTGAAAGCTTAATCTACCATTGTTCACTTGTTGTTCTAAAATAACCTTTGCTAAAAACAGTTGGCACTTTTACCAACGCCGGATAAACGACAGAAAAACCTGTTAAGCTCAAATTAAACACGTTTTGGCAAGTCGAGAGCACATCCAAAATCCAAGGGCAATGCTTTGATGATTTGCATTAACTTTGAATAGACTTTGAATATTGCAAGAGGCACTAAAACTGCAAATATGCCTACTATCTGCACTGCACCACACCACCATGTTTACTATATACTGAAATAAAAAAACACATGCTGCTGTAAGGCCCTTGACCTTGCTGGTGAATGAATGACTTTTGGTTGTCCTTGTCACACAGTAACTAAATGCAAATACAATGCACACCACTGAACCGGGGCTCTGGGTTTTGTATTATTGCTGAGTGTTTACCCAAGATAGAAACTCCTGGTCTTCCACAGCCCTGTAATCTAATAATGTAGACTTTTCGGGCTCATGACTGTTAGTTGGAGGGTGGTCACGGAAAGCAGCAACAGCCGTGCAATAAGTAAAACAAACAGTTGGGGCGGTAAAAGCTGGTCAAACAAGTGCTGCAGTGGATGTGAAGAGAGGACAAAGTACGGTGGTGGCGATGATGAGCAGCCAAGTCTGGACTCCTTTTAAACATCCTTCCTCCCTGCTGTCTTTCCATTCATCTGGCATGCTTGGCACACTTGGATATATGTTGTGTGTGGAGTTTTCAGTTTACCAAAAAATGTGACCTTTTAGCCAGTCTTTGAGAGTACAAGCTAAATAGGCACGATTATGATCTTTGTCTAACACTTTATCTGCATGTATGTGACCATTTTCGCAGCAGCAGCAACAACCAGTAAATAAAAGTTAAAAGAAGCCACATCCTCCAACAAACACATCGTCAGAGTCTAACATGTTCCCATCTTGTGGCTCACTCACTGCCATTAATTAGTTTCGGTTATGACCGGGATTAGACCACTTCTCGTCAGTCGTAAAAAGCCCTGTGGTTTGAACTTTTTAAAGTGCTGAACACTGAACTGGAGAATTCCTTTATGGGCACATGCAAAGTAGTCAAATAATTTATACACCAAAACACTCTCCGCTCAGTGAAGTATGCGTGCCATCCGCATCAATTAAGTCCCAATCAAAGGACTTAAAGATACAAAACAAAAGACAATGTGCCTCTCTCTGTCACTCTCCCTTTGTCAGTGTGCACACACTTAAAAAGCTTCAGATGCTGCGGGCTGTTGATGTGAGACAGTCCCACCAACTGTGCTCAGGATAACAAAAAGGTTTGAAGAGTGCAGTAACATTAGCTCTGAGCTGCTTTTGTATGTTACAAAGATATGGTTTCATAAAAAGAGAACAAAGAATCAAAACATCAAAACTGTGCAACTGAAAAAGGCTTTTGAAAACTTTTTTTTTCTCTGTGTAAACTAGGCTTACAACATATCAGGCTTCTGAAACTTCAGTCACACATGGCCGGCAAAGCCACAGAGAGAAACAAAGTCACTTGTCCAAACCAAAGCCTCATGCTCTCAGTTACTGGGTCAGTGGAGCACTTTAACTCTTAAACCAGAGAGTAACAACAGACAGGAATTACAACCAGGGGTAAAACTTAGGTATGACTTTACCATCTTTGCAGTTTCTCCACTACCAGGCAGAAAGTTTTTTCATTTTTTGTCCGGATAATCCTCCCCAGACAGCCTCCCTGGGCTTTGTGCTGAGAGACTTGCCATGTTTAGTGCATCAACAACAAAAGTTGACTGAAGTACATCCACATGTCAGTGAGTTGTGTAGATCGAAAAGTAATTAAAGTCATTTCCATTCTTCATAGACTTTCCACAAGTCTGAGCACAGAAAGCAGCAAATTGTCAGGCTGCCTGTTGATCCTTTCGCGTCTCTGGCTGCTTTGAGTGTTTGGGGGTGAGAGAGAGAGGGAAGGAGGGAAGGAGTGAGTGTCTGAAAGGGGAGGAGAAAAGCTTTCCCTTTCAGAGGAAATCCCCCTCTAGGCTTTTCAGAGTTTCTTCGCTCTCTCTCAAGCACACACTGGCTTTATCACATACCCAAGCACACCCACAGACACAATATGCCACAAATGGATGCACAAAAGCATGCCAGTCTGCACAGAGACACTCGCTGAATGTGTGTGTTATTGTATGTAATGTAAGAATTTCAACATTCCCACATCCTACTTGCATGCATGTAAACACACACATGCACACGGACGCATACACACACTCCTTTGGCCCAGCATCAGAGAGGTGCAGAAATCCAGCCCCTTGTTTGTGGCCCCTTTCTTTCTATTTTAATCACTAGAAGCTTTTAGAGGGCTAAGTCAGTCTTTCTCCTCTCTCCTATCACTCGTAAACTTCCACTGTATGCTCCGGGCTTTCTCATTTCCTTTTTTCAGCAATTGTCTTCCGGCAGACTGCCCAGTCTTTGACTCATATCAAAGGGAGAGACAGCAGAGGGGGCTTCCCTGCAGAGGTCCGAGCCAAACAGCAGGCCTGTGAAAAGCGCTGCTGTACCTCCACATTAGGTCTGAGGAATGTAGGGTTACACCCTCTAAACTACATTTTACATCTGGAGGTGGAAGATGTATACAGTATGAAACCCAAGACCTGCTGCAAGAAGCGAGGTTCATTGCTGAGATATTCTCTGAGGAAAAAGATTGACAGGAGATGGTTTATTTCTATGTATGAAGGCCAGAGAATGAGTGTGAGGTGGTTTAGACAAGCAGCTTGCAGTTGGCCTCAACCTCTGTTTGTTCAAATTCCAGAATTTATTTTCATGAGTATTTTCATCACGAAGAGAAAGGGCAGAATATAATTCTTTTAATCAAGTGTTTCTTTTTATTCAGCAGGTGAAGTTGCAGCTGGAAATATAAAATATAAGCTTCAGCTTCTCTCTCTCTCTAACTCTCTCGGTATCTGTGGTTTCCCGCTCTGCAGAAACTGCAGTCTCTTGAGCATTCCTCACATGTTTTTCTTTCACGGAAAGAAAGCCATGCTAATTTGTCTTTCACCCTAAACCACAAAAATATGTAGGTGACGTTCTTGAAAACATAGACTGTTCCATTCTCTGTTTTTCATTATTGTTTATTTTCTTCCTCTCAATCTTTACTAATTTCTTACTTCTTAAGAATGACAAGTTGTTTCTTTAATATTCGAAAAGAATATCTTTATGTAACCCCCAGTATTTTGGATTTTTATTATACCTGTATAAAAAAACTGAAAAGTCAAGCAACAGAGGGTATTTGAAGGTATTTTCTAGCTCATACTAATTTAATATTTGTCAGTGAGCTACTCAACAGTTATGTTTGTGATGAAAAACTGACCCAGTACTGGATTTTAAGACAAATACAAACATAAATATTTAAACCTTTTTTCCCATTTGGAAGCAGCGAGAACAAGCTGCAAACACAACACTGACATATCATCACCTTATAAAGTAGATACTATTATTCACACATTATTGCTTATTCACACATGCAGGATAGCAACATCAGCACTATTTTGGAGTTGTGTTTCTGGCCACCTGGAGAATGTAAGTGCAACATTCAGTTTCCTTTCAGCAAATTTTCTGGTCTCCACCAACTCTCACAACAAAATCTGTCTTTTTAGTCAATACTGTAAATGCTTGACTGTTTACTTGTTGTTAACTTTGCAGGTTGGTGCTGGGCAGGTAGTGTACAGGTAGTGGGCAGATTTCTAGCTTTGTCTAGAAATATTGCTAAAAAGTGTTGAGTGAACCAAAACAGTAAAGTTACACACCGTAAAACCCAAACAAGAGCTTAAAGACCCTATAAAATCTCTGTAGAGCTGTGGGGAACTGCAGAGTGGGGTAATAATAGGGTTCGCAATTTATGTTATTTATCCAACCCGATACAACATTTCTGTGATAAGCTAAAATCACCCAATAATATCTGGTCTGTGTCTCCGTTGGGCTCTATCTGTGATTCCAGGTGATTTATGATAAAGAAAGGCAATCTAATTTTGTTTTTGTTTCACTCACTGTCAAGGTCTAGACCTGTCCAGACTGTTTCCCAAGCAGAAACGTGACGGTGAAGCTGAGGGCGGGGAGGATGAAAGTGGGCCACAGCGGGCTGAAACTTAGTTTTGATCCCTTCTTCATGAAAACCAGATGGGTTGTCCATCTAAACCTACAGAGAGATGGAGGAGAGGGCCGCTCTGTGCTATGTTAGTCAGTGAATGTAGAGATTTGACAGGGTGCTCTAAAAAATGCAGACATAAACACAGATAGGTACACACTGAGAGAACCAGACAAAACTAGATGAAGAAATGTACACAGAGATAGAGAGCGAGAGCTCTGGAGATACCAGCCAGGAAGTTTGGAGCAGACGCCCACACGGGTTCATTAAGCAACCATATAAACATGCACATGTACTTCAATTTCTTAAGTACAGACATAAACACATACATTCACAAACACTCGCACACAAACACAGCAGGATGAGACCCTGAACGCTGGGTCCTCCCTTGCTCCCTCCGTGTCTAATTCCTTTTTAGTGAGTGGGAGACCCCTAAGGCGAGTGAGCAGGACCCCTTCAGTGATTTACTTCAAACCAACACTCGCCCACATAACCTCCCATGTACTCTTAGACAGAGCAGCCCACAGCCTTCACGGTTTATAAAGCATGACTCACTGTGAGTGTACAGACTAATATAGTCATTAAAGGATGGAAAACACCAACCCTCCTCTTGGCAATCTACCCCCTGCATCCCTTCTTGGATCAATTACCTGACTCCATTTGCTCTCCAAGCCTATATTCATTAACTTTATGTGTCGCAGGTTGCTTTCATTTAACACAAGAGGAGAAAAGCTATCTCAGCATTGATAATTCATTGCTTTCTGGTCTAACCCACACACGTTCAGCATGTCTCAGTGACATTATTATGAAGTGCACTGTCTCAGTGACGAATGTCTGAATAGCTTTTGGCTGTAATCACTCCTGTCTTGATGGGACAAGATGAAAGGAGGAAAGAGAAGACAAAGGGGTTATCTGTCTCCCTTCTTTCAGTTTCCCAGGAAGGGCAACCTTATCAGCGTCTGGAGATCTGCCGCTGTGACTGTGACATCATTTCCTGCCGACCCCGGCCTGTCAAGATTAGGGGCCCCCGGGCTTGTGATTTAGACATTTGGTTGTTCTTTCAACAAACAGAAGGTAAAGAAGTCTTCTTCCCAGTTGATGTCTGTCTACACCACAGATGTGTTTTTGTGTGTGGTATTTTTGGGTCTTTTAAGAGAGGATTTAAGGCATGTTTTGAGTAGTGTGTCACTCTGTGTGGTACTAAAGAGAAAATAAGGGTCTTGTGAAGAAAAGAAGTACATTCAAGGACATTCCAACAGGGTCAGTTGGACTCTGCATGTGTTTGCAAGTGTGTGTGCTTCTCTCCTTGTTCATTCAGGTGCCGATGAGCGATACATCATGACGTTAAATGTTCCCAAATGTTCGTTTCCCTTGTACAGTAATTGCAAATCCATCAGTCTATGGAGATCCACATATCACGCTCCATTTTTATGGCTAATAAAATTGAGGACAGAGATGCCTCCAACACTTTAAATTGCTTTCCATCTGTCCTACTTTAACAGCTTTGTTCCCACTGAGATTTTATAATGAGACATCACATTTTAATACAAGAAGGTCTCACTGGGATACAAATACATCCCTTTGTCAGAGTAGCCAGCTCTCCTTTTTCAAAGATATTTTGCTTCCTACAAAATACTAAAGAAGACTATAAACTCTTACAAAAATAACATGTTTTTCAGGAAATATATTCAAAAATGAATTGTATAAAAGTAATGACTATTGTGATTTACATGATTATGGCAAGAATTGTCAAACCTTCTTGCCAAAGGGCTGTTATATGTATGATCATCAGTATGGTAAGATTTATTATAACCCTCCATTGATGCCTGTAGTGCAGTGGCTCAGATCCCAGATGATACTGTCCTCATGTTATTAGATCACAAAATCTTGTTTATAGCAAATCCCAAATATGCAGTTCAATCCCGCCTGAAAAAACAACACGCCCTGCCAGTGAATCCCACTCAGCTGCAATCTAGGCTATAGCCTGAATCTATCTGTGTGAGAGCTTAGTAGATCAAATGCTGAGAATAATGGACCATGCATGCTCTGCAGGAGAGGAATGATACATTAAAGACTTCCCAAACTGGAAACATCTTTGCCATAGCTGAAAAGAACAGAGCATATTTGTTCCATGTTGACTGGACATTCAAGAGGGTAATTGTATGTGAAGTGTTTGTGGTTTATTTATATTACATCAATTTGCAGTTTAGTTATTGAGGACTGTACAATAAGCTTCTAAAGATTAAATGGGGGAGAGACAAGACTTTTCCATCTCTGTGGAATATATGCAAGCTTTTGGCCAACAGAATGAAGTAAGAAGTTAGATGTAATATTGATTACTATCACATGTGAAACGCTCATGCTGCATGGTAGACCCACTGAGCAGTACCACATGTTTTGGTTCGTCTGTGTCTGTCCTGATGTGTTTTCCCGAGAGCCACAGTGCTGAGAGGCTTTAACCTCAGCTGGTCACCGCTGGGTGCTGGTCCAGTGTAGGAAGCAGGTGTTAAATTCACAACAGCAGACAAGCCGGAGAAAAAAAACGGCTGCACACTGAGGCACAAGAATGTGGGAAGCTTGAGAAGTGATTCAGAATAAAACAAAAGTAAAGGTCTAGAGCCATGCTAGGGGCCCCGTGAGGATGTAATGCTCATTACACACAAGAAAGCACCTAAAGATGATGCCAAAAGGAAAGTAATTTCAGGACACCTCATGTTCATCTAGTCAGCCAGCTCTACATTGTCATACCTGAACCAAATTCAATTTAACAGCTATCAAAATATCACAGTGCTGTCAGCGTGATAATATACATGTTAAACATGCTAAAATTGGCATGCAATGTTTATGCATACAATTGGCATGGTAAAATGTTAAAGTTTAGTATGTTTGCATGCTATCTATAAAGCACAACTGAGGCTGATGTATTTGTAGAGATAGTCATGAACTGTTGATAGATAAGTGGATTTTTTGATATATTGGTGTTACTACATGAAGTCACCATCACCAAAGTCATCTTTTAGAAAACAAATGTCTGTACCAAACTCTTTGCAATCCATTTTTCAATATGATAAGTATATTAGTGGTCAATATAAACTTAATTTAAAGCAGCCAGGTGCATGCAACACATTCAGTGCTGCTAAGCAACAATTCATTGTACTGTAATAATCCTTTAAGCTTTCAAGCCTTTCTCACTGATACACAGTAAAACTTTCTTGGGAAGTCACTGGACTGAAGTAGTCAGTAGGACACCGGTGGAGACTACACCAAGACAGTATTTAATGGTTAACTCTCAACTTTACTTGCTTGTGTAAGCAAAGCTGTCGACACAATGGTGTTTTGGGAGAGTGGTATATGAAAACAACGCCTGCTGCCCGGCCATGGGAAACAGGGAGACCCAAACACGCCACTGAGTCAGAGATACACTGCTGCACACACAGACTATGTTGTTTCAGGTGAAACGGAGGACAACAGGTGTGTGTGTGAGAAAAAGAGCAGCTTGGAGGAGATATCTTCATGCTTCTCATGGCCAGTCAAGAGTGAACATATAGTAGTGTACTGAGACTGCAATGTTTGGTTCTCACTAGATCCACTAATAAACAGAGGAAATCGTCTAGTAGGAGACAGCCAGAAGCTTTACTTGAAAAGGCCCAATGTCAACAACAGATTTATGGAGTGATTCACAGAGCTTGACATGTGAGTAAACAGGAGTGTTAAAATCTTGGGAAAGTCAGAGACAATAAGACAATAATATATGCGCTTTATTAAAATACCACTGACTCACCACAAGTCTGTGTAAATCTGATCTGTCAGCTATCCCCACCCTTCTTTTTCCCCGTCCTTCCCAGTATCTGTCTCATCAACTGTCTCCTCAGTGACTCCTGGGATCATTTGTCTCTGACCGCCTCTAACTGCTTTACCTTCTCTGACACTGATTTCAGAGTGCTCTCCTGTGTCAGCCATTTCCTTTTCTTCTGAATTTCTCTAAACGTCTCTTGTCCTCTTGCATTAATTCGTCCTGCTACTATCCCCTTTTTTCTCTCACACATTCCTGTCCCTGCTGTTTTTTTTTTTTGTTTTAGTTTTAGTTTTTACAGTAAGCAGTCCAGAAGCAGCTGTTGGGAGGTGGCTGCCTCTGAGTGGAGCTAATCTGTCTGATTTATCACTTGGGAACTAGAACTTGAACTGGACAAAGTTGATAATCCTTTACTGACACTGAGCATGAAAAACTCTTATATGTGCATCATTACTTCACCCTTTCCCCCTGTTTTACCTCTCTTTTTGTCATTTCTGCTATATTTGTACTTCAAAACCACTTATTTCAACTTTATTTCTCATCCTATATCATGTATTTTCCTGAGTTAGACAATCACATTCTTTCAGTTTTTTCTTTCCTCTTGTCTTCTTTGATACTATTCCTGTATTGCCGAGGCGTGCCTCCTTACGTAAAACTGTGTTTAAAGTCGTTGCATTTTGTTTCTCTAACTCGTAGCTTCGCCTGCTTCCCTTGCTTTGTTTGGGTTGAGGTTGTGGGTGCAGCAGATGTTTTGGCTAACCATAAAACCACGCCACACAGCGGTGGCTTGACAGTCTACAGGACCAACCCAACATACAACAGGAGGAAGATTTACTGTTCCTGTGATAGAGATCAAGGAATGAAAGCCAATGGTAAGGGACTGTACAAAAATTATTAGGAGGGAAAGACAGAAAGAAAAGGCGGAGAGTATTGACATTATTATTTTGGCTGATAGTTACATAAATTATCAGTTACATTGAAAAGACAACTGTCATGTGCACCATTCAATCTCAGTTCTGTCTCTGTATCAGGGTGAGTGCATTGATGGTGCACATTTCATTAAGATATTATGGTTTAAAATGGGGTATATGATTAAACAAGTTGTACTAATGACACACTTACATTAATTTGACATGTTGTGGGGATGGTGTTGCCGTCTTTTTCTATGTCAAAGGAAGGGTTAAAAAAATGTCCTTCTTTTATAAAAGAATATGAAAAAATCAGCCCTCCTGGCCACCCTAATAATTTTCCCTAAAGTAAACACTAAGAAAGAAATCATATCAAATCAACAATTTTACTTTGAAACATTGAAACTAAATTTTACTACAGAATATGGTGAAACTATGCACCTACATACTTGGACATAGATACATAGAGAGACTCATAAACAAATCAGGGAGCCTGCGTTCTCTGCCTTGTATGGGCTTCCTTCAGTGACCATGCACTGTAAATGTTAGACCACTAGGTGTCATGTTTCATCAACTGTCACAATTGTGTTGTGACTGTAATTTGAGAAGCACGGCAGCCTCTGCCTCTCAACAAGACCACAGAAAGAGAAGGCTATATATGCTCTCAGCAATCTGTTCTGCATCTACATATCATCTCGTGGCTTCAAAGAGTGAAAAAGACTTGAACATGTAGTTCAAGTGCAGGAGCAGCCTCTCCTAAAAAGGACAAGACGAGCCACTGAAACGAGCCTGAACCAAACAAGGACTAATGATAAGTGTTTCCTCCCGTCTGCCAGGTGAAGGCAGTCATTTCCACTGGCAGGATAAATTGATCCAGATGGCATGTGGACTCATCGTTAACAGCATTATGACCCTCTCCTCACCTGCCTCCTTGTAAGGTATTATTATCACAAGACCAGAAAACATCTGGCAGGCTGAGCTGTGTGATGTAGGGTTCACACAGACACACATACTTCAAGGCTGTCACATCTGTCTTTAAAGAAAGATTCTTATGGTTTTATAAGATGGTGTCTGGCTTTAAATCTGGATTCACTTCTCTCCACAAACACACACAAGTTATCCGACATAGGGTGTGTCTGAAGCATTGTGTGCAAAAATCAACAACCTGTGTGTACTGTGTGTGAGAGAGAGAGTGTTTGTGTTCATGTGTTTGTGTGTGTGGATACTCAAGTGTGCAACTGTTTAAACAATCGGCCTGACAGGGGCATAAGTAGCAAAGAGCCTGGTCTTTAAACGCATGTTTACCTACGTACGTGCGTGCGCGCACAGACACACACACACACACACACTCAAACTCAAACACAGGATGTACTCTTAATGGGGCACACGAGATACAGGTTACTCATGCTAAGTAGTTTGAAGCTTCTGCAGTCAACAAACACATGCTGCATAGATTTAACCTTTTAACATATTGATTGAAAGTTCAATTTTCAAAATGTCAAGAAGTCAAGAACAACCAGCTACTGGATAAAGGTACAAAGAAAATGGGTTTAAAGATTTATTCCTCATTTAATTCTTCTATCACTTAATTTATACAACATTTTATGTCACTGCTGGAAGTAAGTTTGTATTACAGTTTAGTTGTCATCACGCAGCGTTAGAAAGTCTGAAATATATTTAGAAAAAGAACACACACACACACAGCTAGTTTCAAAGAACTTTGTGTGTGTGTGTGTGTGTGTGTTCTTGTTTTTTGATGGGTTTACTGACACACCTGTCTGTCTGCTCTTGTGTTTGCTCAGGGTTGTAAGGCTTTCCGTTCTTGGGAACATTAAAAGCTTTTTTATGTGGGAAATGTGACTGTGCATCTGCTGGAAATGAAAAAAAAAATCAACCCAAAAACCCCAAAATACAACAACTAATAATAGAAAAGCCACGATTAATATAGCCACTACCTCAAAAATAAGGCAAACTGCACATTGCAGTGGGTTCAATTCATCCAAAATCGTAATTTTATATCAATATACTTTTTTCCTCCATAAAACACTTTGGAATATTTTATTGAGAACAGTTTAGTTTCAGAACTGTAGCAAAATATTTCATACTTGTTCACAGAAGTAACAAAGGAAACAATTTTCAAGGACATGCGTCTCTCTGCTAAGTTTAAAAAGATAATAATTCAAGGACATAAAAGAGTGAAAGCTTAATTACAAAAGCAACACCGTTCATAGTTTATGAATACTGAATAGGTGGCTCCTATTGCTCAAGTTGTAAAAGCTGAATGACAGCTTAACTCATTACAAAGGTACTAAAATAAAAACCCAGGCATCTTCATGCACCACAGAGGCAGCTGACCCCGAGACAGGCCTCAGGACACCATTAAGATGTCATGACCTTTCGTCTCCATGACTCAACATATCCCACAAGTCTAGAAAGAAAACAACAGATACACACACACACACACACACACACACACACACACACACACACACGTCAATGTCTGTACTCAACAGGTGTGATTTCTTGATGGAAGACAGACTGCTGAACAGGAAATTCAGTGAATCTCCGGTCTTTGTGTAGGCTGACAGGCCTACAGGTAGGAAATGTGACCTCAAGGATCAAATGAATGGCTTTTACTGCCTTGAAAAAATACATCGACCTATTTTGTCAAACTTCCTTTTGTCTAATCATGCAACACACACAGCTCTGTGTCCTATCTTGCTGCCAGGCCTCTAAAATGATAGCTTGTATCGCCCTCCTTCCTCCCCCATTATTTCTGACACAATATTTACACAAGCTTTAAAAGACATATTCACGCATCTGTTTTTCTTAGAGGTTGTGAAACTTTTTGTGGACTTCCAAAGATCCACACAAACACACATAAAGTAAAAAGAAAACCCTGCTTGTTGTAATTCCTCCACAGGAGACTGAAAAGATCTGAAACCTGCACACAGACAGCTGAGCTGAGACAGGCTTCAAAGCAAAGCCTTGGAAAGAGGCTTTCTCTCACAGAAAATGCTTTAACTGTTGCCAGAAAACTTGCTGTAATTGGCCTCTCCAATGTTAAAAGACGCTGCATTGTTTTAGTGGTAATTTGGTGACAGCTGTTCAATTTGAAGTTGTGTCCTAATAACTTTCACTAGCCAACCATCACTGTCACTGAAAGCAAACTAAAGCTTCCATAAAATCTAATACTACAAATTTTGATAATATTAGATTTTTGACCAGTTGGGAAGTCAGTTAAACAGCAATAATAAAACACATTACATTAGGTGAATTCCCTCAAGATGTGACATGTTTTCATTGGCACTTTATAGACTGTATCTCTCATATTAAATATTAAATGAACTTTAAGGAACATGTTGCTTTGTAGTGCACTTTTCTCAAAAACGCCTCATGTTAAGCTTGTCTGCTATTACTTCACTGCTACTTTGTGTATCAAATATTAACATTCCCCTCTAAACCTAAACCACAGGAAAGTGTGAGCTTCATCCGTTCAGACAAGCCCGGAGGCAGAGTGTTTCATATACTCTCCCACATTGTTCCCTTGCAAGCCTGGAGGCCAAAATATACTTCTCCCTGTTGATCCTAACTATTGAGGAAAAATAGTTTACCACTGAATCTCAGCTCCTCACTAATTTGAGCATTGTGGCAAAATCCTAAAAGCTTCATTGTAATATTTGAGCCACACAATATTAAAAAACAAAGAAAATGAACATACCTTGTAATGTCACTTGATATAGTTTTTTACCTTTATGCTCAACAACCAAATCCTCCTTGTGCTGTGTGAAATCTGCTCATTTTTAGGCAGAACATTGGAGGGCAAGCTGTGACAACATGCCACATCCCATGCAACAGGTGTAGCCTTGGAGGAAGGGTGGAGGACAAGAAAGAAGGAGGGCTGGAGTTTATTTGGGGCGGAGGCTACACATAGGCTTGTTTTGACGAGAACCTGTGGTCGTGCTACAGCAAGCCTTGTTTTCATGATCCATTTATTGAAAGGCTTTGTCTCTCTCTTTTTGTGTCTAGCTGTAAATAGAACAAACTGCACAGTTGTTGTCACTAGAGGGAAGTTTAAAGGCCATGGTCCAAAAAAACTCTTAATCCACAATTTAAAATGCAATTATTTATGCAGCAGATGCATATACTAAAGGCGGGAATGGGTTTGCATTAATTTTGCACTGACAATAGCTCCATCTTTACATCCTGTTTTGCTTTCTCTAAGGCCAACATTGTCATACAGATTCACTGGAATGATGAAATAAAGGAACATATTAACACAAACTTTAATCTGTGTGTATCACCAGAAACAAAGTAACTCTGCCCTCGTTCAAGACTCCACAGAGAACACACTGGCCTTCATAAGAGATCAGCTGGTGATAGAGGTTGCTGGAGGTAACCTTCTTTTGAATAAATATAGCTGTGTACTATCTCATGCACAGCCCGACCCTGTTCTCGCTGCGCCCAGTGTGCCTGCCTTCCACCCGTCACACAAAATGGAGCTCTGAATTTGGGTCAAGCAGCCCCAGGAGTTACGAGGCTGTCTTGTTCAGACTGCAGCATCATTGCATGCATTATAGTATGTGTTCTGCAACGTTTATCTTAATCACAGGCTCCTTTTTCACCCCTGTGCTCACATGCTTTGATAACCACAGTACTTTAATGTCACCATGGAGTGGTGGGTTAGTACATACAAGCATGACCAGCGCCTGACATCGAATCATATATGCAATTTTAGCACATTTATCCAAACAAGGGTGATAAGTGTGATAGACACTTTGCCTCCTATATATATATATATATATATATATATATATATATATGTATATATGTATATATATATATATGTATATATGTATATATATATATATATATGTATATATATATATGTATATATGTATATATATATATATATATGTATATATATATATATATATATGTATATATATATGTATATATATATATATATATATGTATATATATATATATATATATATATATATATATATATATATATATGTATATATATATGTATATATATATATATGTCTGCCCACATATTGTGACACTTGAGAATTATAGATGTGCTTAAATTAGATTTAAGACAGATGTCAGGAATGTAACTGCACTGATGCATAGCTCAAACTATACATTCCACAAATGATTACCTGTGTAGCCTACAGTGTGAAAGCTTATATCCGCCAGGAAAGAGAAAAAAAATGGATGACAAATAAAAAGTACACACGGTAAAATATACTCTTGGTAAGTCAAAATAATGATAAATGAAGACTAAATGACTAAAAAGACTAAATGATAAAGACTAAATGAAAATGTGTCTTCATCAGTCAAAATTATTACCCTGGTTCCAGAACTCTAAATCACTGCCCACATCTCCCCATAACCATCTTTTTTTAATGATAACTTTTTGTTTTGCTAAATCAAAATTATGAGATACTAGGTAAAATCTCATAATTTGATTTACAAAGTCAACATTGATTTACTATCGCATAATTAACGTATGTATTCAAATCTCAGAATTATGATGTATTTACATTGAAATACTTTACATTTTAATATTATAAATACTAAATATTATAGATAATAGTTAAAGTTATTTCTTAATTTTAAAAATATGACATAAGTACAGTAATTAAATACATTTTATTTATCATGACAATTTTTAATTTTGTTATTTCTGTTGGAACTACAGCAGAAATACAACAACAACAACTACACTGATTGTGGTTCACTGTATGCCGTATACTGCATGCAGTGCTTTCCACTTCCACTTCTACTTGCATGACTATGCCTCCTATAGAGAAGATGTTATGACAAGCTCCCTGCTGTGTTCATGCAGAGATGGAGGCCAGTTTAAGCCTGAGCAGCAATCCTCTATATCTTTAATTATTGACAGTTGTTCAGAGACAGTTGGCCTCAGACTGAATGTCCTTTTCCACTGCAGGCTGTGCTTTGACTTTGGTGATGCCAGTTTACATGTACAGTACGGAAACACCGGGCTGCCATAATGAAAAAAATCTTGTAATACTGTTACAGGAAATTATCTTATAATCCTCATGACCATAGACTGTAGATAAGAAGTGGACGTAGCCACTGTGACATGACCCATTGGTTTGTGGACAGCCGTTTCGAAGCCTCAAGTTTGGAGTTTTGGCTGTCGCCATCTTGTTTTTTGGGAGCCAGAGGTGACGTTATTTGGATGAGAGGGTAGCACTGCATCTATCCTGATTGGCAGGCGTCCTGGTAGCAACTTTTTAATCATAAGATAGCCACGCCCTAAAGCATATGCTGCTGTATCGTCTATTTTACTCTACACTGGACCATCATTTACAAAATGAACATCATTCTGTACTGAAGAAGACTTGAAACTAGCGACTGAGACCATAAACTCATTAGGAAAACGTTTAATGAAGTAATAAATCAAGTGAGAAGTAGGGTCATTTTCTCATAGACCTCTACACAATCTTCTTCTTTTTGGAGCCAGTGGAGCTCTGCTGGCCATCAGACAGAATTCAGGTTGAAGTCACTTCACATTGGCTTCACTTTTCAGACCTGGAGATTGCCACTTGGTTATAACTAGATGCTATAGACCCTCAAAATGAGTGAATGAGAGATTTCTTGCTTTTATAGTGAGAAAACGTAATTGTCATAACAGAATGTTATAATTGTGAGACTTTGGAGATTTAGAAATGGCTGAAAATCAGACAGAAGAATGGACCAAACATGAAATATAAACGTCACAGCTTGTATGTTCCGCAGAGAGAATTCTCTCCCAAGTAGTGCTGCAGTGTTTTTTTGTTTTTTCTATTATAACAAGATATTTATATTTTATGCAGCATTGTTTCTCATGATGAAATGCTTTGTCGTAATGCAACTCAGATTCTAGATTCTGAGATTCTAATTAGAACAAAAATGTGAGATTTTTTTTTTAACAGCGGAGGCCCTCCACACACAAGAACAAAAGTTTGTTGTTATGTGTTTCACACCACTGCTTTGCTTCCAGTTTAATGATATCATGTGTAAAATGTAGTGGCAAGCAGTTGGTTATTTTCACAGTTAATCTGACAATTCAGTGTTCACAGCAAAATGTACTCTTGTTACCTTTTGCTCCCAGATATGGAAGAACTTGCTCCAGGCATTCAGATATTTCCAGCAAAACTACTAATGAAAGCACTATGCAGTGCTGAAAGTAAGCGTGGTGACTCAAAAACTGTGTGTAACACAAACAGAAACCCTAATGAGTTGGGTTTTGATCTGCCGTATAGGAGCTGCAGGTCTGAGACTAAAGCAAAATATTAGGAATTCAGCATTTGTCTGTTGTGTTGCCTTTCAGATCTTATTGATGAGAATTGTGGTGTGCATTTGCCCACCCATGACTACACGCCTCTGTAGGAATACTACTTATCCTTAGGCTAACTCTGACTTCAAAGATGAGTATTTTTGGCAAATATGACTCATTTCCTCATGTCAACGCAGGGGCATACATTTAAACAGGCATGTTGTTTGAGGCAGAAATACTTTCATGTTCTACATAAATGAAAAATTAATCCTGGGCCTACCTTATTGTTTTGGTAACAGTTAGACCATACTGATGATATCGTGTTTTAAAAAAATGACTGCATTATAGCAAGCATTGTTTCTCGTGGTTAAAGAATGTTCAGTATGTTCAAACTCAGTTTAACCTTTGAGCAGCATCTCATGAGAGACATTTGTGTTCAACTTCACCTCCATCTCAGAATTTATTAAAACCCTCACCACAGGCATAATCAATGGAGACAGCCCTGCTGTGCATTGTGTCACTGTTGAGGATAATATCTGGTGCATATGGAGAGCTGGGTAATCAATCAGTACAGTCGGTTCATTGATCTCCTGATGCCAAGCACCTACAAATACAAATTGTGCAAGTAAAGCTTATCAGTAAGAGCATGCTTCCCTTGATACTGTCTACAACTGACCAATAATTAATTTAACATCTTCAACAGATAAAGATCACACATAGCAGATCAAAACAGAACCAGATTTATTTGTATGATTAAAGAGAACATTGAATTAATCTTTTAGTATAATGAAGCTCTTCCACAAACTATTTCAGCATTGATTTTCCTGTGCCACTGCCCTGAAAAACAACTACATCCTGAGCGGTAATTTGCAGCCTATCAGTCGGACTAAAACAACTTCTATTACAGATATTTCAGACAGGCAGAGTTCATGAAGGTCTTAAAATATCTCTCTCATTCCAGTGCCACAAATATATTTGCCAAATGGCAAGCACAGAGATGTTATCTGCAATTTTGTTCCAAAATGACTTCTTTATGCAATATAATGCATCCAGATATAAATTATCTGTTTACGTGTCAAGTCAAGTCAATTTTATTTATATAACCCAAGGGGCTTTAGGATCTGTAGGACATAAAACGCTCTCTATCCTTTGAATCTCAATTTAGATAAGGAAAAGCTCCACAAAACAAAGCCCTCCAACGGGAACTAAAGTTGATGAAGTTGAAGAGATTTATTTAAATCAAATCATGAGAAAATATCATAAGTAAAACAAATTGTTGATCACTCTCCAAGTTATGAGAGCTTAGTTTTAGGATCAAATCATTAAATATTTAATTACATTTTCCAAATCAGCTATTTGGGTAAGATATACAAATTAAAAAGCTGATTTGGCTTTAGCTATATGAATTGACGAAACTTCAGTACTCAGTTGCACAAAGTACTCTCACTGCAAATTGAAACAGTTGATCCTAAACTTCTGAAATGTGAACACACACACACACACACATTCACATTCTTACACAACATACACGATACTCTGTCTTCCCACACACACTCTGATGCAACCTGGGATGACCCTGCCTGTCTGAATTTGCATCACTTTATAACCATCACCCAAATAATAACAGGAAGTTTTAAATGGACGCCTGTTTTTATCTTCAGACACTGACAGCCAGGCAAAATGGCTGTGCTGAGTAAATGACAGAGCGGATACTACTGTATGCAGGTGAAATCTAGGACACTGTAAAGGTGTATAATACATGAGCAATAGCAACCTCTACTGGATCACAAGGTCTGGGTGGGTGGGCGGACGCTCGGTGGAAACACTGTGATGGGGGAGATTGTTGAAGACTCTCTTCTTCTGTGTGTGTGTGTGAAAGAGAGAGAGAGAGAATGAGTAAGTGACAGAGAGGGAAAAGTGAGAGAGAGTATGGGGGTGTTCAGACATCAATTTTATTGTGAAGTCTGCAAATACTGTAAAAGTGTGGGTGTGCGCCTGCAGAGCTTAGAAAGTTGTTAAACACAGAAATGTAGCTGCAAGCAAAAGATACTGTGTGTGTGTGTGTGTGTGTGTGTGTGTGGGCTCGAGGTGGGCTATGCTGTGTGTCTGTGAATAAAATTTGAATGCATTTGATTTCCATTTACACTTATCAAAAAGAGGACGTCATTGCATGACAAGCAAAGTACTTGCACTGTAGCGGCACATCATCGTAGAGACGTAGCACTGTCAACACCTACCAAACATCAGACCATAACTGCCAGGTTTCATACGTGGGAGCCAAGATGTAACTTTTTGTGAGGCCTTCTCAGCAGATGCAGAGTTAACTGCTGCCCATGGCATCTACACTTGCACACTTCAGAAGTTTTATGAGGAGATCAATATGCTTTCAATATGTTAATATCCTCCAACGTGTAAATGTGTTGATACTGTATGTCACGTGTTTGTGTTTGATCATTATACTGTACCACTGAGTATTGAGTATTCTCATCTACACAGACTGCCAGCTGTGATGCCATGTGAGGATGAATGATGCCCAGAGATTTTACTTCTATCAGATGTTTGCTCCCCTTTTCATCTTTTATTTAATCTTTCTCCAGACAGGTTGGAAGGAAGAGAAGAAGATAAAAAGAAAGGGAAAGTGTAAGGCAATGCAGTTTTATGAATATGCCACATTTCATAACATTAAACTCAATGCTCTTTACATTAAAATTCATACAGAAACAATACAATAAAAAACAACCACCCACCCAAAGACAGTGAAGAACTCCACATCTACCCTGCAGACATGTGCAAACACACACACACACACACACAGACAGACACACACAGACAGACACACACACACATATACAGTCACTACCCATAAGCCTGAGAAAATAAAAAAGTTTTTCAGACTTTTCAATGGTTTTTGTTTTTTAGTAAAATACTGAATAGGTTTACCTGCAGTCCCTATTTGGTTGCTCATGTCCAAACTAAGGCTATAAACTGTAATTGGGGTCACAAGTAGATACAGCTTCATCAAAGGGTTGCAAGCCAAAAAGATAGTTTGGGTTGTCACTTCTGCATCCAGGATTCACAAGTGACACTGTTGAGCAGAGTCAAGTAGGTACTGCTGCTGCAGCAAAGCCATTTGTAACCAAAGCACAGAACAGCCATGTCTAATGGATTTTCAGTAAAGTTACATGATTCGTGTCGTTTGGTCATATTCAAACAAGGCAAAAAATTATTTTGCAAGACAACGCCCACTGCAGGTCTATATGAAAGTAATTTCTCTCTAAATAAATCCCATGGTCATACATATTTATGATGGGTTATGCAATTTAACTTTAATTTGGATATATAATCACCACATGCCGTTTAAAAAAAGAACTGAGGATGACCTAATGACAAGAAAAAACAGATAGAATGACATGAATAATTGAATCCCTGGGCAGCAGGGGGCTAAATACAGACACCAAGTCATCAATAACTGGGGCTCTTAATTAGACACTACCAGAGATGATCACAAGCTAATCGTCGGAAATGATCTTCACAGACAGTGACACCCACCCACCTGCATCTGGAGGCACTGTGATGAAGAAAGTTATTTTTCCCATTATGCAAACAGGCTTTTGCAGTACAGTTCTTATTAAGACTCACTGACCATGCGCACACACATTTATAATTAATCAAACACAGATGTGAGTGAGTGAGTGTTTCAAGATATTCTTAGATGCTAATAAATTTCTTTTCCTTTTGTTGATGCCGGGTAATTATTAGTGATTATGCACATAACAGCGAGGGACAAACGTGAGTTATCGCTTTTTATTGAGCAGGTTGTCCATGAATGTAATTTGGGTTGACATGACAAGTGAAGGACACAGAGAAGACAGAGACTAGTGGGTTGTATTTATTGTGCTGAGTGTGAGCTGTGTGTGTGTTTGTGTTCATGGTCAGGTGAAAACTGAAAAAGGCACATGTTCATTAATAACCTAAAACAATATTTGAGTCAAGCTAAATATGAATAAAGTATTTTCTGAATTACACAAACAGGAACTACCTAGACACAAATAGCTTATTAATGTTGGAAAACCAACATAAATGTACACATTAAAATAACATTTATTCAGCCTTATATAGCACTTTTTAAACCAATTTTATAAAATGAGGGCCAGAAGTAGCAGACTGTTCCAACAAAATAAATGGCCACTTCCCTTTAAAACAAGGCACACAGGCTTATTTAACGCTCACAAAATAGACACAAGAATACAATGACAAAGGCAAACACTTTCATTGTCAAAATTATGTTCATGTAATGAATACTGGGTTAACACATAAAACAAAACCACTACTAGGGCTGCGAAGGGTGTCCTAAAAAACAAATCTTTAAATTCCTGGTTTTGACACACCTATATTCAGAGAAATACAGAGAAAAATGAGGCACTAGAGCAGGTCGAACAATTAAAACTCAAATACCGACTGAAAGAAAAGACCAGTAACAACAGAGAGCATCTGTGGGTATGCAGTTAAATGTGTTTGTATATATCCTTAAATATAGCAACATATAATTGTAATTACTTACCTGGTAGCTACATACCCTGGCTAGCAGGTCAGCTGCAAGACAACAAGAAAGTTCCTGCAATATTGTGTTTCTTCCCTTAAGTCAGTGTACTTGTTAATAAAAAAAAGTTTGTATTAGTAGTGGTTGAATGTAACTAGGCGGCATCAAGCCACCGTTTTTATTATGGGTTATATTTGTCTACATAATGTTACCTTTTATTTTTTTCTTTCACAATAACGTATTTACATTTTTCGTGTGTTATAGCCTACAAAACGGCAGTTCTGAAGTGAGGAAAAACAGACTCTCTAAAGTAAAAACTGTGGAAAGGAGAAATATAATTTAATAGACCTTTTTCACAGCATACATTTTGGCATGTCATAGCAGCAAAAGCACAGGTGTTATTAATAACATTAAAAACAGCTGAATTCCATCTAGGAGGCTGGTTCAAGGATGCGTGCTGGCTCACTGTCGTGGCGCACTCAATAAATTTGAGCCATTGTTGATTAAATTTGTTTCACCTGTGATTTTCCTGCTATAACACATCAAAATGCCTGCTGTGAAAAAGATCTATTGTCAGTGGCGAGTGAGCAAAACGTGTAAAGTGGACAACACAACAAGATATTATATACAAACATTTTACAATAACATAATATTAATAAAATCTAACATAAAACATAAAACATAGCATTAACATACCAAATGATATTGAGTTTTCATTGTTTTCAGGTTGTAGCAGGGACAATGCTCCTTTAAAGCAGAAAACTCATAACACTGCAAGGCAGTATGCAGGTTTTTACCATTATAGAAGTTTTAGAATTTTAAATGTAACAGCTGTTAGAGGATAAAGCAACAGAAGTGAGTTTTAATTTATTACTGTTAATGCTGTTATCTCACTTTAGCTGGATTTGGTTCTTTTGCATTAGATGCACAGTTGGGAATACCTCAGGGATACAGCAGATTTCAACATCTTGTTAAAACAGAGGAAAGGATGCCTAAGAAGAGATGGAAAGATAAAGACACAGGGAGCTACACAAGCATACAGTACATAAACACAAGCACACACACACCCACACACACACACACAACACACACAGTATATGCATACACAAACACTTATCACAGACTCTCAGATTCTCTTTACACTAACATTAAAGGACACCAAATTGGCACAAACATGAAAAGCACAAATCTCTGAAGCAAATCCAACTCAGACATGTTGTATAACAAGTAGGCTATGTTTAAAACCTCTGCTAGGATACCACACAGGCTCAAAGAAACAATCAGACCAAGCTTAATATCTTTAATAATTACCATCACATGGACTGAATTCATCTTCACTAACAGAACTGCTACAAGTTTCGGAAGACTATTTCGTTTTGTAATAGTAAAGAAAAAAAAGAGATGCCCATATGATAGATAAAACATGATAAAGTGCCCTGTACGCTGGCCCAATGAGCAAGAAAACATGATGCAGTGCCATATAGGCTGCCCTACATGCTAGAAAAGGGGGGACTGTTTCACCATAAATGCATCACGATTTTCTGCCTTCTGGTGCCCCACTGCCTGCAGCTGGTGTCATAACTATCTGCCCCTCAGACAGCCCGAGTCTACCACTGTCCACAGTTCTTTCATGTTACAATACATAATAAAAACAAAATAGGTAACTCCTATTGCAGCCAGAGCCAAATGTTGTGTACGAAGTTTTAAAGTAACTTACTATTAAAGTATGCATACAGTACCATTGTGGTTAAGATAAGATTTACATTACATTTATTTGGCAGATGCTGTTGTCCAAAGTGACTTACATTTTTTACCTTTACACAGTTTTTTGGGTTCAACACGTGGACAGGAGGAGATGGGTATTGAGCCACCAACCCTACAATTGAGCTACAGCCTGCACAGATTGACTGTAAGTCCATATGATGTCCTCGGACGTATGGTAGTACAAGATTGTGTGTGGGTGATTAAGCATCGCTGAATATGGCATATGTATAAGCCTAATCACACATACAAGGGCATGCATGGAGTCAGTGACATGGTCACTAGTATGTCATGTCATACTTTAACACTGGTAAAGATGCAGCACTTTTGTTGTACATTCATTAAAAATACATTTGTTATTAATGCCATTTTCCGTGCACTATTAGGAATAGCATTGCTGTAGGGGTGTTAACGTATTGATACTTACTGTTATTGCCAAGTACAATAAAATGTGTTTTCTGCGATTTAGTGTGAGAGGTTCAGATATAAACTGCTGATATGTAAGTCATACACACAAGCTAAAACATTACAGTGAAAACAAATAGATAAAAGTCATGTTATCTTCACCTACACGTTCTGTAGCTTTCCTGTACATTTAACATTCAACAGTGTCGTTGCTTCAGTAGTGTTTAATGTAGTTTTTCCACAAAGGCATAGAAACACTTTACCTGAACGCACCAAGTGTTTCCAATGCCTTGTAGGCCTGAATAATGTATTAATGCACTAGTGCAGAACAGACGCATAGTAGCCTATGTATTCATAATACATAACAGACTGTTCAGAGAATGAACTGGCAGCTGGTGCTGGTTTTCCCTGCAGACTCATGACTGGCAATCCCATATTCATGTGGATTTTCTCCACTTTGTACCCAAAGACAGTATTGTGTATTCTGTATTATCTTCTGTGTTTTAATTCCAAATTTGATGTACGGCTTTCTGAATAGTGCTTTGGTCAGATCTTCAGGTCAGCATTTATTTTTTTTTTTTCACAGAACACAAACACGTGGCTACAAAACCCCACTTCGACACTGGATCCTGAAGCTCTTCACATATGATCTTTAGTTTGAGATATGCCATTGCCACAATTAGTTAATAGCCACCATGCTGGACAAGATTGTCCTCATCTGGTCAAAAATCCTTTGAGTAATCATCCCTTAAGCCTCGGCTCATGCTGCAGTGTTGAAGAAGAGACATTTGTTGTCACTGTTCTTCATGGGGATCAAAAAAGCACTCTGGCTTTGTTAGCTTTGCACTTTAGCAGCCATGCTAATCCCTCAATTTCTACCTTTGTTGCAAAGCTGCTTCTGCTCCCATTTGGCTCATTTCATTCTTTTTTCCCCTCCATCTCTAAATGTCCATGCTAGCATTAAGGAACCATCTGTGGCTGTGTTTCATTGGCCACTGGCTCAAGGCTCTGGTTTTTAAATAGAAGCAATGGAGGGGTTAGACCCAAATGGAGCATGCAGGCTTTGGAAGTGTTTGCGTGTGTGTAAGCACGAATGTTTGAGTGGATTAAAAAGATATTTTTAAATGGATACATGCTAAAAAAAAAAAAAACAGGAAAGAGTCTTCCAAAAAGGGTGTGATTCAACACGAGATAGCTGCTTTTGGAAGCCTTCGCTCTGGCCTCGTCATCCTCACCAGCTACAGCTCTATTACCTCCACAACCTTTACATCAACACAGATTTCTGCTACTGCCAAATAACAGGAAAAAAACAACTCAGTCCATTTTATGCTTCAATTGTATACCCCACAGTAAAGTAACTACGTTTACACTGTTAGTTACTTTGTGATATAGAGGGATGGTGGGCTTAGTTACATCCAGACAACTTTTATTTTGCCTTGTCTCATTACTGAATTAGAGACGACTGCCCTGCAGCTGCTGTATAATATCACTGTGATAGAGAGTGGCAGTCGTGGCGAGCAGAAATATTGTTGTGGACATGGCTATGCCAGATGTGTGTTCTTGAAAAGGAGAAAGTAATTGAGACTTTCTTCAACTTCCTGGATGTTGTCATCAACAATCTCCATCAGCATCAGAAACGTGTAGGACTCAAAACAAGAAGCCCATCAGAGTTCTTGTCGTCTCCTTGTGGTATCTTTCCAGCTGCTGTAGCCTGGAATTGGGGAGTTGGTCGGACGCTTAATCCCCACACAGTCATAGGGAGAACATAAAACTCCATACAGAATACTGTGAGGCAACATGGCTACTTTATATTTCTTCTACCTTCTTCCTTATATTTTTTCTTAAAAATCTGTTGTATATTCAGGACAGAGGGACGTCTGCACTGATGTTTAGAACAGAAAATATAAAAGCTTTTATGAGCTGAGAACTAGCCTTCCTTAAAGGGACAAATGCAAATCCCCATAACGTATATCATTACATTTTCAGGTGAACCTTGGTTTAAGGTTAGATGCGTTCTCTCTCACACATATAAATCCCCATATGTATTTATGAGTGTGTGCATGTGTGTTTTGCCACTGTGTGTTTGTGTGTGTAGACTATTCATTTGTGCATGTGTGTATATCAGTGTCTGTCTGGTGCTTAAGTCACTGATCATGTGATTGGTCAGATGTAGACGTGGTTGGTCTGCTGATAAGAATAAAAAGAGAGACACAAGCTTAAACAACCGTAAGAGAAATAAAACAGTTTGGTTTGGGCTGAGGGAGAAGTGGGAAATTTGAATGACTTTTATTCAGGTAACTTTTCCAGTCTGAATGGGAGAAAAGTGAATACAGAGAGAATTAAATGTAAAAATAAAACAATGCAACAGTTCTGCTCTTCGTCTCATGAAGGACCTGGGTAGTTGGTGTTCCTTCGGTTGGCTTTCACACAGGAAATAATTGGTGTGACCTCTGCGAGTCTAACATAGATCAATTATCTGTGTTTTTGTGTCAGAGCCGTCTTGTTACAGTCTGACTGAGGCAAAGGTCAGAGAGGCAGCTGATTTTGCAGGTAGGACCCACTCTGTGGTGCAGCACAGGCTAGGTGATATGTCTGAGCCATAGGTGAATGGAAAAGGGGGTTTCAAAATTATATATTAGTTTTGTGCTCAGAATTGGATTATAACATGGTCTCTGTAATCACAACACGTCTTTGGTTTCATTTCAAAAGGAATAAGAAATGTGCTGATTGTGGTGGCATGGGAAGTAATTTACAGATGTACAGATACTGCTGGAAGATGAATTGTGCAATATATTGCTGTAAAAAATAGAACAGGGAGTTGCGACATCTCAGCAAAAGCAAAATGTTCTACATTAAAGATGGTGGGGAATTTTCATTTATATGTTGGCTGAATAAAATTGGTTTAGTGCATGGTGTATTAAAAAAAAATGTATCAACTGATCTGCTGTTTGTTTTTTATGTTTTGATCCAAAAAGGAAATAGCTTACTTCGGTTGCTCTATAGACGCAGAGAGATTAATTCATTTAATTCTTAATCTGTATGGGAAAAATAATACAAATCCTAATTCATTATAATAAAATACTGCATCATTACCATTATATTTAGAGCAAATCCTGCACGGGTTATTTTAAAGAGGGTAATATAATGATTCCAAGAGCAATTTAACATGATTGCATAAAGATCAAATGCTACTTTCACTGAAATATACTATACTATACTATACTATACTATACTATACTATACTATACTATACTGCAATTCTGAATGTAAAACAGAGGCATGCTGTTGTCTGAGGCAGTAACCTCCACTGGGCATCATCAGCCATTGGCTTCCTCCAGTGGCCCATAAACCCCCCTGTGTTCCTGTCACTGGCTTCAAGTCTCATTTGTCGGCATTCACTCCAGGGACCAGAGTCATGGAAGGAAGCCTGGCTAAGACCAGAATCAAGGTCTGCACAATCCTGCTGTGACCTCCTGTCAAATGCAGAGCTCTGAAAAACTCACCCATTATCAGGGCCTTGGAAAATGGCGAAACTATAATTATGTGTATAATCAATGTTGAATGTATCAACTGCATTGCATTTCATGTGTTTGCTGTCAAAATTTTCCTGCATGTGACTAGCTGGATTTGACAGTAGATTTGAACAGCATAGTTTGAACACCTCCGATTGTTGGCACAGAAGGTTAAATAGCTACAAAGGCACAGCACTCATCACCTGAAAGACCACAAAGAGATTTCTTTTCAATGCTCTCCATGCTGGTTTCACTTGTTTAGTCATTAATCACACCGTTTGTTTCTTTATGTGCAGAAAGCTGCATGCAACAATCTGTTTTAAAGGATGCCAAGAATAGACTTGTGTTCTTTAGAAGGATGTTTTTAAGTCACACTAGCAGCATGGCTCTACGTCATTCTGTCAGTCGGTCCATCACTTTGATCCAGGCTGAAATATCTCAACAACTATTAGAGCAATTGCCACGAAATTTGATACAGACACTCATGTCCCACTCCGAATACATTTCACCATCATCAGGTGGAATTTTCAATTTGTCCAATAATTAGTTTTATAAACAAATATTTGCAAAACTAATGATATTCCCACCCGAATGCTTTAAATCAGGATTTACAGACTGTTGTGGTTAGAGCTGTTTTCAGTCTGAATATGGTCTGAAGCTCCTTTATGTGGGAGTCAGCGGCTACTGAGGCAGTGAGGTTATATTAGGTGATGTGAACATGCAATAGGAGAAACAAATATGACTTACTATTCTAAGTTTGCACAAGACACAATCAAAACATATTTTGACAGCAATTGCAAAGCCCTTATTCTAAAATTTTAGCCATGATCTTAAGCTAAACTATGTTTTAGTCTAAATTAAGTGATACTACACACACACACAAGGAGTACATACACCATGCTGGTATTTTCTGTAGTACAGTATGGACCTCACACCCAGAATAGACCTATTTACCATCTTTTAGAAGTGCAGCACTCGAGGTGATAATAAATCAAATGAGCAGAGAGAAATCTTTAGAACTCGTTTGTATCACATTTGAAGGTGTTGACAGGGCAATATATAGCACTGAATTCCCACTTTGTAGAAATCACACATATAGTATACAGTGTGATTTGTACCTTACACACTTTGACATTGTATAATGTGCTCATTGCAGGCAGTGTGTGCATATTTTATGTATTGATCAATACATACAATATGCACTATTTTTCTTACAGACTCTTTTGTTGGAGTTTAGTAGGAGTGTTCTTTGCATTGTAGGCTGGATCCCACGTGGAGTCACTATGGAATCAAGATGGTACTTTTGAACTGGTTGTTTTACAGTCGATCAACAATCTGCACAGGACAGCAGTCCAAGACAAACACGCTGCAATGAAAGGAGATGATGTGGATATGGTACTTGCCCTTATAATAGAAAATGTTGCATTCCATAATTTTCATTGCCATTCTCCCTCATAACAAAGACAAATCAAAGGTGGTTTCATTCCCACGAGCCAAGCTAAGACTGTGTTGATTACTTGACCACATCCTCTCCACGTTGCAGGAAACTGAAATTTGAAATCCAATTTCCCACCGACCAAAACAGCCTTGCAACTGACACCAGCTGACAGCCTATTCAGATGGTAACATTCAGCAGAGCTGCACAGATACAACAGTGTGTGTGAGTGTGTGGGTTCACGTGTGTGTGTTTGACTTGTAAATTGGCAGCGCTCTCTTTCTGTTGACTTTTATAAATCAGTGAGGGATCTGACAGGATGGACAGGTGTTTGTCAGGGATAGATGCTCAAACACGGTTGGTCATAACATTATCAGAGTGCAGGCAAGTAGGGCAAATTAAAAAAATCAGCATTCCCACTGAGAGGTCCTCGATATGCAAGCCTTTGTTTATTTAGTGATTGTATTATAGAGAAAACAATGTACTATTAAATGGCTGCAGTACTGAGTTCAAATCAGGTGTGGCACAAAGATCTAAAGGTATGTGGAGTTTGTCATGTCTGTCTTCAGACAGCAGAAAAACAAATTGACAAATCTGATAGAAAATGCTACAATATACAGTATACTCAATGTATTGAGTGTTATTTGTCAGTTGATTCATTTTAAGAGCCATTTCAATAGCATACACAGTAATGGCTAAACCTGAATAGATTTAATACACACTCTGGTGATTAACCACCCAAAATTACAAATAAGAATGAATTAATTGATAAAGAAGCCCTAGTTCAGACATACCACATTAAAGTTAAAAGCTTTATTAAGAGGGTCTTTGTGTAGTTGTCAGGTGGTATAGTTGAGAGGTTAAGACATCTAGAGCCATGTAAACCACCACTGTGTAGGGCAAGGTCTCTTCCCTGTACCTCTTCTTCTTTTCTTCCAGTGTCTAACAAAAGATCCAAAAATGAGTGGCCTCGAATTTATTAGGAAATGCTGTGGCGTAAATTTTGGTGTCCTTTTTGTTTTTCTTCTGGAGTCAAGTGACACAAGGCTCTGATCTGTAGCATAACTCTAACGACTGCCCTTCAACTTTTGTTTCTATGGTTAATGAGCTGCCAAGCCTGCTCTCACACAACATCCAGTTAATCAGTTTTGTCAGGGACGTTGATGAGCAGGTGCAGACATTACGCATAAACAGGACTATTTCCTTAATTAGTCCAGGCCACAGTCACACCAGTGTTCATGCAACAGAGTGAAAGGTCCCTTCCTTTCTGCGAAATGCCGCTACTAATTCTGACATGCAGTTTTAACCAGTAATCTCCAGCTTTTTTCCTAATTGTGTGAAACTTTATCTTCTTCTCCTGAGAGGAAGCAAGGCCATTAAACAGCTTTGATTGTGTGTGTGTGTGTGTGTGTGTGTGTGTGTGGGTGGGTGTGTGTGTGTGTTTTAGAGAGCGAGACCATCTGTTTATAAGCTGGACCATCACATGACTTACTGTTTTCTCTTCCACAGCATTCTCTGTCCTTCATTTCCATAAATGAATTGCAAACAAATGCATATTTACCTCTAGCACTGAAGTGGAATATAAATGCACTCTGTGGTAATTAAGCTAAATTAGCTCAAATGTAAATTAATGTTTTTTGATATATGTGGTTATACAATGTAATAGACGCCACAATTACTCACAGTCACTATCTTGTAAAGCAAATGCAGTGGCGAAGCTCAAATAGACGCCTATTAAGGTGTTTGATTACTTGTGATTACACTCTCTCTCTCACGTGTGCTGTGCATACAATGCCCTCACACACACACAAAACTCACCTCCCCTTCTAATTAAGCAGGTAATCCTCCCTCACATTCCCTTTTCACACAGCACAGATGCTGCTGAAAGACATGCTCAGAGAGGGAGAGAGCGGTAGGGAGCAGCTTTGATTCAAATGCTCATGAGTTGGGCTTATCCGCAAGGTTCATGTTGCAGCAGACATGATCAGAATACGTGCCGAGGTGCCTGCCATGCATTCTGGGTTCAAGTCTGGATCTTGAGGGCTTTTACAATCAGACGCCTTTGGTGCCTTTCAACTACTCTTCATTGTATAAGACAGCAGAAAGGCAAGAAAAATGAATGTGAATCCTAAGTCACAAAGCTGGTGATTTCTATTTATTGTATTGCACCCTTTATTGCTTTTGTACCTTATTCCTTTTATATATCTTTATTTATATGTCTTTTATTATATATCTTTACTTTATTTTATCTTTATATATATATATATATATATATATATATATATATATATATATATATATATATAAATAGTAGCTGAGGAGTGACTTCATTACCAGTTCAGTTCAAAATTTTTGCCATTGAAGTACTTGAAGGGAGGTCTGACTGAAGAGTGATCAATGAGCAACCAATCGCCCTGCTTTGGAGAAAAGTGGTTACTGTAGTCTGCAGAAATGCATTGATTGAGAGAGAGAGAGAGCGATGCTTTGGAATATATCCACATTTCTGCGCCAGTGGCATTCCAACCTACTAATGATTATTTTACTGCAGATACAAGTTAGGGTTATTAAGTCACTTGAAACATCAAATAAAAATTCAGCATTTTGAATTGATTTTTTATTTTATTTTTTAACTTCATGCAAACTGTCAAATCACCATCTTTGGCCAAAAGGTACAAAATCGGTCGCCGAATGTATTTTGCGAAAGCAGTGCTAATAAGAATTATGAATGGGGTTATTCTCACTTCACATGTGTGTGAGTGTACCTGAGAGAAAGAGCTCTTATGTGTGCCCAGCTTTATAGTACACCAAGGTAAATGTCGACCTTTTAAGAAATACTTGTATTTTCTCCCCGGCCTTCACCTCCCAGGGACGAGAGCGATCAAATGTGACAGGTGGAAGCAGGCCTATAATAAAGCAATAACTCTGTGCTCCTCCTGCTGCATTAGCTCGACTAAATCTTGTTTGATGTCTCACCACACTTCATATGCCTTCCTGTCTTTTTCTGTCTGTAGACAATGGTGTATGTTTACCGTGTGTTCACTTTTAGTAGTTTGTGGATGTAATTATTGATAGAATTATTGTTATAGTACAACAACACTAATGGTTGCATATCTTTAGTCTGTTCCAAGCTGAATTTACGTTGACTGAAATGATAAACGATGTGGCAGCAAGAACAAGAGCAAAGTGTTTGGCCTAGTTAGGCTACACCGTGAGCTGTCCATGGTCCTGAATCCATTTCATAGCCCCGTCTTTTACTCTCTTTCAGTTCGCCTCAGTCTGGGCTTTATTGGCATGACATACAGACTCCATACAGTGCTAAAGCAGAGGGTGACAAAATGAATTACATTCCCTGTACAGAAAGAGCAATCTGATAAGAACAGATGGGCAGATCTACAGTGTTGTTTTGTATTCAGTATGGTTTCCTGTTTCCCTTAATGTGAGACAACAATCACATCTTGCAGGAATAAAAAATAGACTGAATATATATTTGGGCTACACAAAATATTTACAGTTAGAGAAAATAACCCAGACGATGTCATCAGAGTTATTATGGCTTGAGTTTAGAGGGGAAAAGTTCTTAACAGAAAGCCGGTGCTATAAACTGTGGATTTTTGGTATGGAGTTTGAAAGCTGTGGTAATTTACACAGCAGGGAGGGTCTAATCAAATGCACTATGGGAAATGTAGAATTGAGTGTGTTTGGAGCTTGGCTCATACTAGAGTCTATCAATCAGTATGTATCTGCTGCATCGATTATAATAATTCTTTTTTTGAATCTGTTGTCTTGTGAATCCCCGAATTTTATGGACACTAAATCCCTGGGGTGTCCCTTTAACACTGACATGGATTACACAACTCAAGCAAATTTCAACAGTAGACAAGTTACAACCAAATTTCTGAAGAAAAAAAAAACACAGTTTGCAAAATGATTAGCTGTCAATCGATAGTAGACAAGGCAAAAAAAATAAATAAAAATACTGGTAAAGTCCTTTAAATTAAATCGTCTTAATACAAGTGTATACAAATAACTATGAATGAATGGCTGGTAGCCTAAATACAGTGAAGCCTTTCACTTGTGATTTGCCACCTCTCCCCCCTTCACTCTCTCTCTGTCTCTCTCCCTCTCTCTTGCTCTCTCTCTCTCTGTCTCTCTCCCTCTCCTCTCCTCTCCTCTCTCCCCCTCTCTCCCTCCCTCTCTCCTCTCCTCTCTCTCTCTGTCTCTCTCCCTCTCCCTCTCTCTCTTCCTCTCTCCCCCTCCCTCCCTCTCCTCTCCTCTCTCCCTCCCTCTCTCTCTCCCTCTCTCTCTCTCTCCCTCCCTCCCTCTCTCTCTCTCTCTGTCTCCCTCTCTCCTCTCCTCTCTCTCTCCCTCTCTCTTGCTCCCTCTCTCTCTCTCTCTCTCTCCCCCTCTCTCTCTGTCTCTCTGTCTCTCTCCTCTCTCTCTCCCTCTCTCCTCTCTCCCTCCCCCTCCCTCTCTCCTCTCTCCCTCTCTCTCTCTCTCTGTCTCTCTATCTATCTCTGTCTCTCTCCCCCTCTTTCTCTCCCTCCCTCTCCCTCTCCTCTCCCTCTCTCTCTTGCTCCCTCTCTCTCTTCCTCTCTCCCCCTCCCCTCCTCTCTCCCTCTCTCTCTCTCTCCTCCCTCTCTCCCCCTCTCTCTCTCTCTGTCCCTCTCTCTCTCTCTCCTCTCTCTCCCTCTCTCTCCCTCTCTCCCTCCTCTCTCTCTCTCTCCTCTCTCTCCCCCTCCCTCTCCCTCTCCTATCCCTCTCTCTCTTGCTCCCTCTCTCTCTCCCTCCCTCTCTCTCTCCCTCCCTCTCTCCCTCTCTCTCTTCCTCTCTCCCCCTCCTCTCCTCTCTCTCCCTCTCTCCCTCTCTCTCTTCCTCTCTCCCCCTCCTCTCCTCTCTCTCTCCCTCTCTCCCTCTCCCTCTCTCTCTCTCTCTCCCGCCCTCCCTCTCCCTCTCCCTCTCTCCCCCTCCCTCTCTCTCCTCTCTCTCTCTCTCTCTCTCTCTCTCCCTCCCTCCCTCCCTCTCTCTCCTCTCCTCTCTCTCTCCCTCTCTCCCTCTCCCTCTCTCTCTCTCTCTCCCTCTCTCCTCTCTCTCCCTCCCTCTCCCTCCCTCCCTCCCTCTCTCCCTCTCTGGAGTTTGTTGGCTGCAGCAGTATCTCAGTATCCATCCCGGCTCTCCTGACAGACAGAGGCAGTCCTCTCCATCTACCTGTCTGTCCGCCTGTTTCCGCGGCTCGTCTGTCGCCTCTTGAACGTTGAGGTGAATATAAATCCCGGTGATGGAGACCGCTGTGGACCGGGGCTCTCGCTTCTCTCCCCGCAGGAGACACACCAACTCACCGGGCAAATAAGGCGACAGACAGACAGACACCGGCTTGCCTGCAAGTATTTTTTCTCCTTCTTGTCTATCAACAATCTTCAGGAAACAGATGCCCTGCTCGGGAAGTTACGGACCCAACACGGATAAACCCTCCAAGTCGCCGTCTCCAATTTCCAAGAGGCGCTCTCAGGCGAAGGTAAAACGGCTCCAAAACTGTTGAATCGCTGCTTTATGTGCGCGTCCTGCAGCCTACGCGTCGCCCACTGAATGCATGCGTGTGTTTTACATGTTAAGTGAAATGCGTTAGACAGGAGGAGTGAATATTTCGCCCGAAGTGGGTGGGAAGGTGACTCATGCTGAATCAAACGCCGTTTTTTTTTTTTTTTTTTTTTGGGGACTCAGTCTTTACACTGCGCCTTTGCGGCTTTAAGAGACACCACCGGGCTCCTGGGTATTTCTCGACAATCTCACAGGCGCTCTCTCAGGACGTCTCGCTCTCTGTGTGCTCAAACACACAACAACAGTGGGCGATCTGTCCGTGTGATGTTGTGATGTGTGTCTGAAATGATGCAGCTCCTCCTCCACGGTATTTTTTTTTTTTTCTTCTCAGCAATACCATTTTTTGACAGGTAAAGAAATGCGTAATGGGGGTTGGGAGTCTTTGGGTGTTTTTTTTTTTGGCCAGCTGACATTGTGAGTTGTCAGATTGGGTTATTTAACAGGATTAGTTGCCTGCCTGTGTATGTAAATGAAAGACAGAGCATTTAGGAGGAGAAAGTAGTCAATTATAAGTTTTACAGCTTATTGGTGTATATGGTGTCTTGACCAGGTAAAAAAAATCATATATTTTTTATTTTATTTTATTTATCTGGTCAACATAGGTACATACATATACATATTCTTCATGGAAATATTGTATGCCATGTTACAGTGTTAAAAATAATTTATCACTGTATACGTATCTATTACTTTTCCTTCATTTTCCTATAGGATGAGCGTCTTTCTTACAAGTTGATATAATAAGAGACATCCTCAAAGGTTGATGTATTTTGCTCTCCACCACACTGTCAGGTGGCCCTGACGAAACTGGAGAGGCATCATTTTATTGGTTAGAAACACTGCAGCCCAGACACTCTTATGAGTAACGCATCAGTAAGTTGTTCTTTACTCTGTTTGTTGCACTGAGGACTGTGGCAACCAGAACTGCCATGTGTTTTATGGAGGATGACAAACATTATATTTAGTGGAAGATTAGTTTTCGGAAAATAATGATACATTTGAGGGTCTTTCTGCGGATAGAAAATGAGAAATGGCTGCCATGTGGCCACTGGAGCGTCTTAACATTTAGCCTGCTTCCAGAGATGAGGATTTAGCTCAGACTCCACGTCCCGTATTTACAAGGTCAGTTACTCCACAAACTCAAATGAATCACCCATGCAGCTCTGTCCACTCAGCAGTCACTTTCCCACAGCATGGCTGAGCGGGGCCAGTTCAGACTATTTAGGACAGAGAAGATGTTATCAGAAAAAAAGAATCCGAAATATTGACAAAAAACTGTGTAGTGTGAATAATAATTATAATCTGTCTATCTCTGTTTGGCACTTTAAAGGAAGCAACACCCTACACTGATGCAGATCCAGCTGTGCTCAGCCAGGGATACCAGTCAAGATAAATCAATAGTATTTTTCCCAACAGTTTAATCAAATTAACTCCACTGTGCCTCAACGGTATAGATGACATGAGACAAGTTGTAATCACTCAATGTACTACAACATGCTTGGATCATTTAGTAGGTTGCAGTCTCTTTCATTCCATCAAAATAACAGTGGATTTAGGTCTTGCAACCCTTTTAGCGCAGCTTTTTGAGTGACCTGAAAAGCAGCCTAACTGCTACGTTAGTGGCCTCAATTTGCTTCAACTGCGAAAAAAAAAGAGGAAAAAAATGACAGGAAAAACTAGAAGCTATGCTAACTCATAGCCATTTATGTCCATCTTCCCTCTCTTGTTCTCTCGCTCTCTCATCCACTTTCACACACTCTACCTCTCTCTCCCTCCTGCTAGTATGCACTCACTCAAACTGTGTCTCATCGCATCTCATCACTCTCAGCGGCACTCTGCCCTCTCTGCTTGTCTCCGTCACACATGCACACACATGCACATGCACATATACCAGCCCACAGCCATGTTGGATATTATTTGATAAAATCCGTGATCTTTGCACTTACCTCTCATATGCATCATCTTGTGTCAGTTTGTATGTTTGTGTCTATTTTCTTCTTGGCACTTCCTGAGTTGTAGCTGTCTACTGTACCTGATGACCTCTCTGACCTTAGAGCAAGGTCATCTTTTTATGTTAAGTCTTTTATGAATACCTGAATTTAATGGGACATATTGTATGGACAGAAAGAGAAAACACCAAAATAGAACTTCCAAACCCCAGCGGTATTCCAAGGGCAGGTCGTTTCTATTTTCTGTATTTGCGCAGTGGCTTCATTTTAGAAGGACGCTATATTGCAGAGGGCCATTTATAATGTATAGAGCAGTCCTGTATTAAATATCTGCAGAGTAGGAGGTGTGTATTCCACTGCTCAGTCAGGGGGGTAGATTACACTGTATTGCATCAATGAAGGGATGAAGGCAATATTGGGAAATGGGAAAAATGTTTTCTTTCTTGTGCTCCTGCTGAGAGTTCGACAGGGTGTTTTGACTTTTTTGCAGTGGGTGAGCTCAGTCATAATTAATATTTAAGTGGAAGCTTTAATGGTACTGCGGTAAATATGAGTTATAACGTTTTCCTCTTATAGGAAAGGTTAAAGACAAAAAGTTGATGTCACTGGCGCTGAAGTTCAAGGATGAAACTGGTCTAAGGAAGTCTATGATCATGTATCAACAGACTCTGAAGCTGCAGAAACAGATAAAGTAGCAGAAGTCTATATTTAAACGGCCTCACCAGAGAGATAAGATGTCGTCATTCCCCCCAGTTGGAAACTGCGTCTGCAGAAGAAACCAAATGTTTCATATCTGTGTCCTTTTTCAACTTGTTCTCAATAAAGCTTTTTAGAAATAGATAACAACGTCACATCTATTTACAGTATTGTTAAAGGTTGCTTTGGATGAAGAGTGTGCTTCTGTTTTGACATGAGAGCAGAGAAATAAATAACATTTGTTTATTTACCTTCCATAGCAGTTTGCAGGTATAACCAGCAATGTCCAAACCGAATCATTTACACGGGGAAAATGTCAAACAATCCCCCTTGTTTGCTCTTTATTTGCCAAGGAGTTATTTGCAGTTTGATTGTGCATTGGATAACAAGCAACCCTTTCTTATCGTAAGATAGTTAAGATGCAAGAAAATCAGCAAGAATATTGTCAGTAAACTGGATTATGCTAAGCAAAGGCTCAAAGTCCCCATCAGTAATTTGTTTAGGAATCTGCAGTGATTGCCAATGAATCATTTGTCATTCAAATTAAGTGGTGCCACAATTCACTCCCATCTGCTGATTACTGACTGTAACACTAACAGTCACAAAACGATATGTAATTTTGGAAAATAATCACATCAGTGTCACCGCTGCGGTTCTTTCTCCTCATTTTGCTAACTTTTCCCATACTTGCTCTTTCCTGTCAGACATTCACATTTCAGCTGTCGCACAAACAAGCTGATTCTATCTTTACTTAAAACCAAGCACTTGGAGAGAGAGAGGCTTTGCACCCCTCCCACCCAAGACCTATAGCTGACATGAAGCAAGACAACTCTGACATCAATTAAAGCCTCCTCTGCGTGTCCAAAACCCAAGACTATCCACTCTAATTAAACCTTACGTCTCACTTCCCCAGAGGCGGCAGCCTTAGGAATGGGTGCCAAACCCTCTTTTCACCTGCCCCGCAGCTAATAGCCATGGTAGCCTTGCTGTGCTGGGATACTTGGGTTGGCACAGGTTCAGGCTGGCAAGGGGGAGCTCACCACTGAGGCTGTTGTAATTCTGCACACAACATGACGCGCTACTATGGTTGGTGTGACGCTGGGAAACAATCATTAACACTGCAAAAAAGAATCTTGTTTGTGCACCTACAAGTCAAGGATTTAGGAAGGAATAACAAGCCGCTTGTCAAACAGAAGAATTGATTTGCAAAATTGTGGCTTATTAGTGATGTTTTTTAATGTTCATTAGCAGTGTTTCTACATTGATTACTCCTGCAATGTTTTTGCACGGCAAATATGGTTAAGTTCAGGCAACTAAAACACTTGAAGTTAGGGAAAGATTGTTACAATATTGAAAATTTGACATTTGGTATGAGACTGTGTATGAACTTGGGTTTAGCCTGCCACCTGAATTTGAATCTGAATTGTAGACATGATAATCTTTACTTTGAAAGCACACTGCACTAATGCTAATCAGTACATTAAAATGTCAGATGATGCAATACCATATGAGGATCCTGGTCAGACATGGTAAAAGACACACTACGTACAAAGTTTGAATACTGATTTGTGAAATGTTTATCTGCTGCCTGTTTGAAACGCATGTCATGCATTCAAATAAGCATCCACTGAGGAGATTCTTCACACTGTGGCTCTCCACGTTTTAAACTCTGTGGAACCTCAAGGATATGCACTTTTCCAAAGCTATGATAATGACCATATCAAGTTATGCAAAACACTCACCTAAGGTCAACCTGGGAGAAATTAAAATGATTCGCAGGTTTTAATTTCAATGCCACCTAGAGTACAAAGCATGTTGTGTGTGTGTGTGTGTGTGTGTGTGTGTGTGTGTGTAGATTTTATGTTTGATGGATTAAGTTGTAGTTTGGATTGCTGTGAAAAATATATAATGGTCAGTCAGTCACTGGACCAGAAAGCATATGCTTACATCGCTTCTTGGCTGACCTGTACTGACTCCATGGAAACATACATCCAGACTCAGCAAATAGGAAAATGATTAAGATGGTTAAACTATTTGTGTAACTAAGTGCCATCCATTCGATAGCTCTATTATCTGAAAGTCTTAGTTACATGGCCACCTGGATTCAATTCCTTTGTGCATATTGCCTTTGACAGTAAAGGGATCAGCAGGAGAACTTTTCTTTTTCAGCTGCTTTGGCTGAGAGAAGATCTGTGTTCTTTGCTGTGATTAACTGACTGTAACCTAACAGAGTTTGAGAGCAAACAGCCATGACTGAAGGAAGCCAATGGAGTGTGAAATGCTGTTATGATGGATCCATGTTAGGTTTATGTTTGTGCGTCTGCATTTATGTATGTCTGTGTGTGTGTGTGTGTGTGTGTGTGTGTGTGTGTGTGTGTGTGTATGAGCTCTGGATTGTAATGCAGAAGTCCTTTGAAGCGTTGTAAGAATTGTTTTTCTCTGTCTGAGTAAAATGATTTCCTCAGCTGTCCCGATAAAGGCTTAAAAACAAATTCCTTGTTACACTTGGAATAAAAGTGCAGTAGAGATTGTTCAAAAGTATGTTTTCAAGGACAAAATCATTTCATTCAAATATGGACTGATGATTTTTATACATCAAATGTTTTCTAAAATAGATGAAACAGGAGATTAACACATGATGATTTAGATTTATTTATGCAAACAATTATTTTGAGAGTTAAAAGAGATCGGATGAGAAAATGATCAGTCATCAATATTGAAACAAAATAATTCTTTCTTGGTTTCTTGGTTTTTGTTATCAATACGGCAATTATTGAATTTAAATACCAAGTAACAACGTAATGTTTACAGCTCGGGCAGTATTAAAAAGAGCTGTTCTTTTTTTGTACTGTACTGTACGTGATGTTCTTTTTTGTACTGTGCATGCATTCTTTATTTATTTCTTCTACCTTCATCTCCTCTTTTTTTCCTAATTCTTTTCTGCATCTGCCTTTTTTCCTCACCCGAATCCTCCCCCCACCTCCTACTGACAGCCACCTACTAACCCACCCAACCGCTGCATTTTCCTTCCTCTCCACCAAGCCACCTCATAACAAGGCTGTTCCACACTCAGGCTTGAATTAAGATGCAGACCCCTCTCTCTCTCTTGCTCTTTCTCAGTGGCCTTAATCCTTTCCTTCTCTCTGCTATGAATGATAGCCTCAGCAACAAGCCCCCTGTCTCTAGCAGGCACAGGCCCATTGCTAAACATAATGGTGAGAAAATGGCTGCAGTCAAAAGTGTCTCAGTGAGGAGAGGTCAAGCTGTCAGCTGCTCAATCACGACGGTGGAGCCATAGACCTAGGAACCTGGCAGAGAGAAAAGGTCTCTGTCAGGCAGAGAATGTGGAGAGTTGCATGGTAGATACAAGCCTCTGTTTTAGACTCACCCTGAATAATTCAAAATTATGATTTAAATTTTGTGAAGTCAGAGTTTCTTGATGACCATCAGGTGTCGTGGTTGATAGCAGATTCCCAGGAATCTGACTGTCTGACTGTTTTTCTTTGGAGTGAGTGAATCCAGATCTGTTTTCGGTTTCAGATCAGATGTGCAAGGTTGTACAGTGTCTGCAAGACGGGTGTTCATCTGGGTCTGTTTACCTCAGCTGTCACTGTTTTAACTTAAAGAAAAGCTCTGTGTTTTTGTGTACTAATGCTATCTAATAATCATGACAAGACATTTAGCTGTTGTCTTAAAACTGAAAACAACCTCATTTGTGTAGAACAAACTGAACCTGCAGCAGTTTTTTTGAATAAAGCAGCTGCTACTTTGAGAATAAAGTTCATATTTTGGAGGATTTTGAGCATAAACCTAGCGCATCAAAGCAGTTGGTGATAAAAGGCACAATATTTTGGGCGTAAAAAAAAATACATATAAACTAAGGCCAATAATACAAAGGTGGCCTACCTTGAGTTAGATAGGCAGAGAAAACCCTCTTATATCTAGATCTACCACTAGTACTGACTTGACAGTCACATGCCCCTTGTGTATTTTACATATACACAAATCAATCCCTGATTTTTATATTCAATGATCCTGCTACATGTAAAATGTTGGTCATTATCTTGATGTGCAGCGCACTCTAAGTTTTGTAAAAATGTAATTTTGTGTGAATAGTATATGTATGTGTTTTGTCACTTTTGGTGTGTTCCTCAGTGGTGATACACCGGCACGCCTTCATCTTCCTTTAAACAACACCACACACACACTTTCCCAGATAACGCTTGCCACTGCTGCCCCCCTCCGCTCCTGCCAGTGTCCTAATAGCGTGAGAGAATTGTTCTTTATTAGTAGTGAGACCACTTCCCAGCCGGATAGAGCCTCATTGAGATGCAAGGCCCTTACTGGAGAACCGAGTGGAAAAATGAAATTAGAGGACACAAGAACACGCATAGAGGAGGCCCACCTCTGTGTTCAATTTACTTGTTAAATCTACTCACAATGCCTCGGTAATCATCTCTCCCTCTCGCTTTCACACACACACACTCACGCACACATTGTGTTGAGATGAATAGATTCACTTGGATACTGTCTGTGAATACTACATAATAATATCATCTGTGTTGCCTGTGCAATGCAGGTGGAGAAGCTGTGTGGCTGATAAATTACACATTGTCAGCTTTTAACATTTTGTCTCACTTTTTTAGTTTATTACAGTAGTTGGCTAAAAATTCTAAACGTAAAAAACAGATAAATCTTCGCCAAGAGGAGCTAAATCTTTTCTCGGAATTAGAAAAAGGGGATGGTACACGTTGAGTGTAAGTGGATACATTTTAAGTGTTTACGTTTCCTTTCCCATTCTCCTCTCGCAGTAACCTATTAGTGGCCTGCTGTTTTTATTGTTGTTTAATATAACTATCTGTATATTTAAAGAATCCTTCAGTGGAGATGGTATACATGTAGTCTCTGTGTGTGTGTACCGATGAAGATTGTTCTGGGTGTTAAAGCGATGACATTTAATGCCAGGGTGTAATAGAATGAGATTAAAAAGAATACATAGGATACTGTGTTTTTTGTATTTTTGTGTGATTTAAAAAAACCACAGCATAACTTTGATCTGTGCTGGTTATACAGTTAGCAAAATCCATCAAAGTATGGTAAGTAATAACTGTATGAGTACAATTTCACTAATGTTCATTCACAAGCAGAATAAGGATTGCATCCCACATACACACACAGCCACTGACTGGCCTTCACATACACAAAGGAAATTCTAGGCTATGCTCAAATTAATCGGGGCTTGACCTCAACATCCCCCAGTGATCGGTAAAATGCTTTTAAACACTTTTATGGCTTTCGTATTGCTCTCCATTGACCACAGAAATAACCACTCTCCCTCTCTTCATTTATCTCTTTCACACTGTACCAGCAACTTTATCAAGTGTTTAGATTTATACAAGGTAATGGATTTCTGTTGAGGAAGTTGGAGTTGTAGGCAGCAGTGAAAATAGATCGTATCACTTCCTGACCACCAGAGGTAGATGCACCCGTTCATTGGTGTTTAGAACAGCTAAAGACACACTGCGTATAATTTCCGGATTGGCAAGTAGCAAAACAGGAGTTTATTTATATGAAATTGTCACCGATTATTACTTTACAGCAAATAATGCTGGGATAAGCCATGATGCATAATTGTGTTGTTAGCAGTTGGCTGAGTTTCTGTCACTAATTACAATTTCTATATTAACTAATACAGCATTCACCACAGGGGAAATAACACACTGTGGCACAAAGTAATGGCATTGGAAAGACATAAGGAACCAAGCTGCAAAAGAATACAGAGAGTTTGGTTTCCCTCTCTAATTGCCTGACATGATGCTGATTTCGGTTGCGTGTTTGTGTTTGTGTATTTGTGTGTACACTATGTGAGATGTACAGTAATTTTCGGCTACATGCATGTATGCACACTACAGTATGTGCTGGTATGCTATGATTTGTATGATTGCTACACATAGTTTGAGCAATATATTTGACACAAAAGGCAGACTTGCCCACTCTTCAAATACTTTTAAATCCAGTCTTATAGCTTCATCATGTTCATTGCTTTTGTTCTTTATTTAATCTTTTTGTGCTAATTTATCTTTCTGCGTTCTTTTAGTCTATTTTGATTTTTGAATTCTTTTTTTTTTCATTTTGATATGCCCTCTGTTTGAAATATAAATAAACCTGCCATGGCTTTCGATATGAGTTGTTTTGGAGTAATTACTGGAGTCTTCGGCAGCACAGACCTGAAGGTGACTCATAAAGGATATCACCGAGTGAGAGGAAAAACAGGAATGAAGGAAAGTGAGGCTCGTGGAGATAAAAAGAGAGGGAAACTGCCAGGTTCAGATGCCAGCTTCAGACAAACAAATGAGCAATGATGAGTTGTAAAGCTCAGGAGACACAAACATATACCTAATGTGGTGTATTAATAAATCTATATATTAGGGCCATGACTTTGATCTGTAACCACAAAGAAAGCTTGTTTCCCTACAAAACTGATGCCAGGATCTCATCCTCTCACGCATTGTTCTCCATCTGTGTCAGTCAAGGCTTTGTTGGCTTTTCTTCTCTTTAGGATTACTTTCCTGTACTCACCCTCCAAAGTACCATTCCCATGAGATTAAAATCTGATGCCCCTTTAAATCTGTGTTAAATTGTTTCATTTGCAGGATGCCACCATGCACAATTTAACTTAAAATAACCACCCAACACATCATAAATGTATTACTATGTTGACAATGATAACAAATACAGAATGTAAGGATACCATTGGCCTTTGGGTAGTCACTGTGTCGTATTGACCGTTTTTGCGTTGACAAAAGACACTTTACATTTTCATCAAATCGTTTCTTTTTAGTTTCTGTGCATGGCAATGTGGGGCATTCGGTTGGTTGGTCGGTCCAACAGTTTAGTCTTGACTGAAACATTTGATCAACTAGAGGATGGGTTGCCACAAAATACAGATATCCACGGAGCCCACAAGTAGAATCCCTATGACCTTGGTGGTCCACTGACTTTTAATCCAGCTCCACTAGCAGATCAAAGTTTTCATGTTACCCAGTGAAATATCTCAGGATCTACTGGATGGACTGACTCAAATTCTTTTTACAAACATTCATGGTTCCCAGAGGATGAATCCTAATGAGAAAACTGACATTTGTGGCTTTGTAGTGCTAATTAGTGCTGAAGTGCAGAGCTGCTAGTGTGGCTGTAGACTTGTTATGTAACGGAAACTTGCAAATGATAACCTGGAATGAATACTGAAACCTTGATACTTTCAAATATATCAGCCGGGCTAATGTCGGGGTACTTGGTGCTTCATTATCATTTAGTTTTGGAAATCGATAAATGTCTAGTTAGAGGCGTAAAATGATGACTAGAGTATAAGTCAGATTTATAAAAATGTATAAAAATAATGGAGACTTCAGCCTTGAACGTACCTTCTCAGTAACCATGACAGCCATCTGACTCTCCATTAACAGCTCAGATCTTGGTTTATAACCTTAACCTTGCATCACTGAGTCTTTATCCAGTCACAGAAGATTAACAAGGTTATCTATGCCAGTCAAATCATAAGCAGGTCTTGATTGAATGGCCTGAAGCGACCTTGGCTTATCTGAGGAGAGTGCAGCTAATTATACCCTCCTTTTTTTCTGCAGCGTCACAGTAGCTTAGCACTAGAGAGCAAATTCATGCTAACCTTCCTGGCTCGCTCTCGCCCGGCTGAGTCATCGACAACTTGTCAGCGCATTTGAGAAGTTGTGAAGGGAGGAATAAGCCCCCACTGGCACTGGAGCACTTATCATATTACACCAGCTTTTTACAGCGCCAATGACAGATGTGAGCAATAAGGATAAAATATCTCAATACAATAATCTCAGATTTCTGTCTAGAAGCAATCAACCGATTCTTTAATAGGAACCATCTTGTCTTGATACACTACTGGTGCCTCGTCTTATAATATATAGACTGTTAGTTGTTACATCTGATAAATAAAAAGGCTGTGTTTGTTCCGTAAGGGCTGTAGAAGTAGAGAATGTGTACTATAAGTGATGTTTTAATTTAAGAATGTATTAAACACCGTGAAAACGTAAGCAGACCTTGACCAGAGTTGGCTAAAGGCTCACAACAGTGACAGTGTAAGAGGCCAAACATATGACTGGAGGATAAATGTTGTCACTGAGACCAGCCAGTGAATTCTAAAAATGGATAACTAGTGAACTGATGCCAGAGTTAGAGCTATGTGCCGGTTAAAATCCAGCCTGCTGCATTCTGCACTGTGGCAGGAGAGGACATGATTCATATAACGGCATTCTCCGCAGTAATGAGCACTTGACCACAACTCTTACAAGTCCCACAACGATTTAGAAAGTCATTCCCTTTACCTGGTCGGCTTCTTCTCCTTTTCTCTTCAGCATTACCAAAAATATTCTATGCCCCATTTGATTTCAGGACAACTTTATTAGTTTGTTTTGATAACCTGGCTTTCCAGAGGAGGATAGAGTAGGAAAGCTAAACCAGTGTCATCTTTTAAATCTTTCAACACAGGCCTATATACAAGCATCCTCAACACAAAGAAGAAACAGCCTCTGTCTTATCTTTTACATTTTAAGCATTAAAGTGATACACGTGATGCAGATCTTGCCATACCTTAGCTCTAATGAGTCCAAATGTGATCTTTTAGTATCTGTAGTACTATTTTTAAAATCAGAATAGAAAGCAAGAACAGAACAAAAATAAACTATTATTAATATATTTATACATATTATATTTTTTATGTGCATATGTGCAGAATAGCTTTATAGCCTACCAGGAACAAATTATGGGACAATTTTTCGCTTTCTTTTATTTCCCTTCAGCCCAATTTCCAATCCAACCCCCTTTAGTTCTGTTGTTACAATACAACTTAATACTGTATACACCCAGTTGCTTGTTTATTAGCTGAACTGAATGCAGTGTAAGACAACGGCCCTGATTTTACATGCTTCTACCTGTACATCGTCTTGTTGCCTTCGCTTTTGAGAAATACATGTCTTTAAATGTGTTTTCTGCTGCACATTAAATAGTATATAATGTGCGGAAGAAGAGAATATCACTACTGTACATATCATTAACCTTTTAAATGCTGAATGAGCCGTGCTTTATGTTTTGTAGCTGTAATTTTAAACAGGTTCCATTGATCAAAATGATACAGAGGCCCATTTAAAGTGAATGAATCACTCTGATAAAAATGCTATTCATTCTTTCTGCATATGACTGTGAGACATTTCCAATATTATTAATGTCATGTCAGTGTATTCTTTGTTACTCTCTCATATGAATAACCTCCATGATAAGTGCTCATGACCTGATTTTTTCTGTGCTCTATATGTTGGCTTTGCAGGCGTACCAGCTGTATACAGCCAGCTTGAATCTGGCCCATCTAAGTTAATGCCATTACGGGACAGATTGAAATTAAATCATGTTTGAACATGAGCATTTGTTTATACACTGAAATAAAAACAGACAAATGGCTTTTGGGACTGTAATCTTTATAAATGCCTGTGTGCTTACGCTGAATCCTTCTTCATTTCCCCCATCACTGCCACTATGATGAATAAACGTCACTTGCATGCATTTAAAATGGGGCAGAAATAAAGCGATGTAGGATTTAGTACTTGTGTTTGTGAGCATTTTGCTGCATGACTGGTGGTCTCTTTCTGTCTAGCCACCAGTCATGCCCCATGTCTCATCAATGGCGCCTAACATTGTTCGCTGACTGTGACAGGCTAACAAAGAAAGAGGGAGAGATTGGTTGGGGGAATGATGCTAAATCACAAGCGTGGCCAATCCATTGATTTCAGAAGAGGAGCAACACTGAATCCACTACAGCACTTAGTGTGAAAAACAGCTTGAATTGACTGAGCTCCTTGCCTTGGGGGTTCTTGTGTGCATGTGCGTGTATACAGTGATGTTGTGTTTTTGGTTTGCAGGTTATCTGGTCATCATAGAATAAATTACGAAAGATAAATATTGAACAAAAGTGGCGGTTTTCTCCAGATCGAAGCACCTGTGCTTGCTCAGTGGAGCACACCTACAAGAGAGTACTGCCTGTAACAGGATGGTCATTGCTGCCTTAAGGCGGTTTTGTACTGACAGACATGTATCTTCCTCCTCATGCAGTGACAAGTATTTCTTCTGAAGTGAATTCCCCTGCAGTGATTCTCATGTAATCTTGACCTGCAGTCTTATAGTTATAAGTTATATTTGCAGTAACAAAGGCTTTAATACTGTAAAGAATTTAATTGTATGATGTAAGAATAAAATATAACTTTTGGGGCCTCAAGTGGAGCATTAAGTGTCTAACATCAGGGAAATTACCAAAAAAGTTCATCACACTGAGTCCCCAAAGTGAGTGTTTCAATTACTGAGCCATGCAGTTTCAATATGGTGCAGTGGAATCATTTTAATGATATCATTAGCCTGATGGATGGTCAGTATTACAACTTAATAAAATATACTGGAACTTGTTTTTAATTAGTTACTGGTAAAGACTGTTAAGTGAATCGGGGCATCGTCTCTCATCAGTAAAGTCTTGTTTGTACAGACATCGTAAACATACAGACGCTGTTTGTGGATATACACTTGCAGGGCTTGAGGTGGTAATGTCTAGGACGCCCTTGAAACATTAAGTCACTCCACTGTTTTAAGATCAGTGATCCAAGCGATAATCAGCTCTCCTGGGCTGCTGGACTTAGTGCTTCAGTCAATCCACTGACTTATTTAACATCTCACAGGTCACAAGTCATGTGAATAAGGTCATAACTCACTCTCTGTGACATTGCAAGTAAATACATGCGATTTATTCTGCTGAGCCATGTGGACACCCACTGTGTGTGTGTCAAAGATGCTGTAAGAGAAGGTTGACCTCCACACCGGCAGGACATTCTGCACTTGTCCGGCGCTGTTACCGGGCCATGAGCCCATGCATATTTGATGCAAAACCTCAGTCGACCTCTTCGAGAATACACCACACCTCCTCAAATTAAGCGTATTTTGATGCTTTTATGTCTAAAGCTTTTCGTACATGTCGCCTTTGTGTGATTTATTGCAGTCTTTGATGTTCTTAAGTGACAGAGCAAATCCAGGCCCTGAGTTCCTCATGCTTTAAATAGGCCAACTGCTGACCTAATTGCTAGCACGGCTGTCAGTGGAAATGGGACTGGTGCTCTGATGAGGAGAGGAGAGGAGAGGAGGAACATAAATGATGCTTGAAGATGAATAAGACAAGTAATGGATGAAGAGAAGTAATGAAGTCCTCCACAGAAGATGGAGAGGTGCGGTGAGCAGTGGACGGCTGTCTCGGTTGTCCTGAATGTGGAAATTGCCACATATGGTCAGTGCATTCACACATAGGGATGTGCACACACTTACACTCAGAGACCAGAGATAGCCAGGTTATTTGTTTTGACGCTACCTCAGTAAAATTGACTTGAGGAGGAAACTGTTCTTCAGTCAGTCTGCAGCCCTGACAGAACGACAGGTTTTGTTAGGCAGAGAATATAGAAAGAGATGTGAGAGCATGACGGTGAACTGGCACCCTTCTGGTGATGGACAGGTAGAGTCTAGTGTGTGTGTGTGTGTGTGTGTGTGTTTGTGTGTGAGAGGACAGAGGAAGAGATGTACTCTTGTATGTTTGCATGTTTCCGCGTGTCCTTGCCTCAACGCAGAGTGTGCGCATATGTGTCTGACTGCTGAGCTTTTGACCGCTCTGTCCCAATTTAGCTGATAGGAAGCTATCAAATGTGGATTATTTTGAAGTGGAAAGGTTTGATTTGTTCAAATCCATGCTCCGTTCTGAGCAAGCTAATGCCAGGGTGCTCCGAGGTCAGCCTCTGTCTCTTTTAATGCTATTGCTTTACTCCTCTTTTGTTCTCTCTGCACTCTCTTTGCTCCTCTCCCTCTCCTCTCTCTCTCTCTCTCTCTCTCTCTCTCTGCCCCCTCACCCCTCTTTCTCCCTCCCCTCCCGCAGCTGCCACTGTCCTTGTTTTTGACCTATATAATGACCGGGACCATGTCCTGACAACACAAGAAACCATCAGATTTTGCCTGTACACCAGCTCTAGCTCTTCTCAGCCATCGGCAACGCGTTGAACATCTGGGAGTTCTATAGTTTAACAGGACTGGATTTTTTATCATTGTTGACTCATAGCAAGAACCAAAACATTGACGCGTTTTACGGACAAACTGCTGATTCTTACATAGGCTTCATTCTCCCAAAAAATGTCCTCAAAATGAATGTTTGGAAATGAATCATCTGTCATCTTCGAGTGATTTCAGCTCCATTGCTCTAGCATTTGAAAATGGCGATATAGGAGGATTATCGTGGCAGTGACGGTGAAGACATAAACTGTTAAAACTGATGTGACTCATGTCACCAAAATCTGTTTTTCTTCTGCAGGATATCGTGCTTTAGTTTGCATGAACACCACAGAAAAATCTCAACTGGCAAACACTGCCATACCTGGGGACATTTATGTTAAATATGCAAGAAAAGAAAAGCACTGCAAGATTCTTGACTGAGGCTCACCTACTTTTTAGTCACTTTTTTATCTTGTGTAGTTGATCTAATACAGCGGATTAGTTTGTTCTAATTTAAAAATGATTAAAGGAAGAATCATTTCTGGAGGAGAATAGCAACACACTCAAAGCAAACTCCACATAACAACAGAAGAGGAAGCACTCAACTTCTCAGCGTGACATCAGCAACAGGATTAGCAAATTGCTCTGACAGTCTGACATTTGAACCCTAGGGTAGAGCTGGTGAAGTTTAGGCCGTTGATAGTTGGTAGTGATGGGGAACTGACAGTGCCTGTTGGTATTATTATTAATGTTAGTGCTGCACCAACAGTAACCCTGCGAGAGCTTGTATCACAGATTTTTACGATGAGGGCAGATTTAACATCGATTGGCGGTTAATCCTTCAGGGGTTGCACCATTCTGCGAGATAATAGCTCACTTCAGTTGCAGCACTGACACTGCAGACTTGAGGTAGAAGTCTGTACTGGAGATGTGTGAAAGACTCACTAAAGACCAGGCAGGGATGTTGTGTAAAGACTTAACAGAACAATGGCTCATTTGTATTAGTGTACATGCACAGACACACACACCTCATGATGAATAATAAACACTTTTTAATCCAATCCATGTGCGGCAATCCCAGACTATCAGATCTGTAAATCTACTGGCCTTTCAAAAATGCCTGTGAGAATTGAGTGTTGACTGTTTGTCTCAGTGACAAACGCACCTCAGCCACAGCAACCATGAATGTGCAAAGTGCTTTGCTGCAGGTCTGAGTAATACAGATAAAAGTGTGTGATTGTTGCATTGTTATTGTATTCTGAGGGCCTCTATCCTTTGCTGGATAAATACCAGACTGTTGTGTAGCTGTTTCTGTGATCTCTCGCACTAGAACATTTAAAATGTCAAACATATAAACATTTTTACTTAAAACTAGCAATGGTAGTTTTATTTGGATGCTTTGAGTGTACTTCACAAATTCCAAAAATCCATTTCTCTGATAGACGTGACCTCATTCACACACCTTTATCTACTCATAAGTGTGCTAATGCAGCATACTAGCCCTAGCCCTCGCTGGCCACAACAGTACTGGGGCTGACTGGATCCTTATCTGAGCACAGAGGTCAGTGTGAGGTCACACTGACACTCATTCAGCTCATTACAATATCCTGCTACTACTGCAGCAGGGCTGCGCTGTAAGCCTGTGAGTCAACTTCATTTAGTTCATCGAGTACTGACCTCATTTGGGGACTGATGATGTGTATTTATGAAAAATCGTAAATTTGGCTAAGGATTTTTCTGGTGGCACCGTGGAAGTGACATCAGTGGCCTTTCACCCAGAATAAGGGTAAATGTGAATTATGAGGATGTGAGAAAAGGGTCACATTCAGGACATCATGACATCATGTTTGTTCTCTAATTGTAGCTCTAATTACCTAAACTGACCCATGGAGTATTTAAAGACTAGCTAGACTATTTTTATGATATTACATAATCAATTTTATTAGTTCATGCAGTTCTATAGTTTTAATAATTCTCTGAACTGTTTCCGTCAATTTTAACAGCAACTGTGTAGAATCATTATTCTACACAGTTGCTATTAAAATTGACAGAATAATAGTATTTTTCTTCAGTGGTAATCACATGTCATCTACATGACTTTGCAGAGCAGAAATATGAATTGACAGGAGGCTGAGGTGGGTTGCTGAGAAAAGACTTTGCATGCTGAAGCATTTGCAGGTGCAAGACTTCTTAATATCCTCAGGTTAACTTTTCCTAACAGTAAGAGTCTGTGGAGCTAATTCCATGTAATCATAATTTTGTGCGCCCCAGGCCCAGTTTTGTGATTTTCATGCAAATTTAGTTTGCTCTGTGTTTGCATAGTTTACACCTCCACAACAAACTTGGCAAAACATTCATGCGCCTCAAGTCAAAACAGCTCAAAACAAGGTTTGGCAACTCTGTGTGTCCATGGATTTAGGTGCACAATACAGTTAGTTTTCATTCTAATCACACTCTATTTTTATTATGAATGGTCTGTATGTCATGTATGTCCAACAATATAGTAATATGCTAAGCATTCACAGTATGCTTGAGTTAAGCATATAAAAGGAGGGTTTCTGGCTATTTGTAATTGGCAAATTGTTGTATTCATGTGCCATTTATTATGTCTCTAATTAAAAATGTTTGAATCAGTCTTTATCTCTACTGATAATTAATTCACAATTACTGGTATTTGTTTTGGCCTTATTTTGTGCCATTCAAACCATCTTCATGGTAAACAAATCCTCACAGCACACACAGTGTTCAGGGGTCAACAGCCTGAGCATAATCACACTAATCACACTTTGCTGTTCTGAATTTTAATTAGACTCATTAGAATTTGAATCGCAAGTTTTAAGGATTTTACTCTAATAACTGGATTGTAAGGCGATTTCATTGCTCTGAAGGGCTTCATAATGTGTCTGTGTGTGTGTACATGTGCATCGAGTGTGAGTGCAGCTGTATGTATTGATTTTCTGTGTTACATTGTTAGTGTACAAAGCTCATCCTGCTTGTATGTAGTGATTGTTTCAAGATCGCTTTGTATTAAGTGAAGAAGATGATTCTTCTGGCCAAGAGGCAACAACTGCTGCAAACTGTCATGTCCTTGTGTCCAAACTTTACTACTCTCTCTCTCTGTCTCCTCTCTCTTCCACTCTATCTTGTGACATTGCTCTCTCCTCATCTTGAGCTCTATCCCCATTCCCTCTTCCCCACTGCCTTTTCCACTCTGTGTCCCTCTTCCTGACTCTTACTCTGTCGAGTGCCCTCTAAGGCTCTTTATCGATGCTGGGGCAGAGGTACAGAGTTGCTCCCATCCGTCCAGTCCTCAACAGTTAGCTGTTAGAAAACACAATTTCTTTCAGCCACACCGCTCACACGGCCATTTTTGATAATGTACATGTGCTCACACAGGCACAAGGAAGCCCACATACACTTTCACTGTGTACATGCATACATGCATACACACAAACTCACACAAGTTATTTTTGGCATACAAAGCCACCCACTGTGTGCCAAGCTGCGTAAGATTAGACAACAATTTTATTTTGCAGTGCAAATTCATTTTAGTAAACAATGATCCCAGGAATTGACTATGCTGACAATTATATACTCAATTATGAATTTCATTATTTAAAGCTGCACTAATTAATATTTTGGAGCATTTTATCATCTTTCAGCTTTTGTTTTGGTTGTATAGTCCTCAACTTTAATGTTTCGGTTTAGATTCACTGCTCTGATCAGCGTTGTTTCAGTCACAGCAGGCAGCTGTTTTCAGTAAACAAGCTGATGAACCCACTGTACGCTACCTGCTCAGCACCAAAAGACAGGCAAGGTAGCAAGTAGCTGGTGAACATTGTGGAGCATTTAGCAGCTAAAGAGCCAGATTTTTCAGGAGTTGATGGAGACCAAAACAGAGCAAACACTATTAAACTGATCCACTATGTTTCTAAGGTAAAGGTAAACACTCTCTGCTGCAAATTCTGAACTGAAATCTGCATCTGAGAGAGTCAATGAAAGAGGCAGCTGCTGCGGGTCTTTTTTATTAAAAAGTTTATGAACACATGGCTTTTTTGTATTTAGTTTTTACTTTTAAATCAGTTCTTGTTTTGTTTCTTTGATTTTCTGTTTATTTTTTCTAACCAGCCTGTATGTTTTGACACGATATGTGCACCTTCGTGTTACCACTGAGAGTTAAAGTTGTTTTTCCTTCCCGACCACTGCTATGAATAAAATATACAAAGTTGGTGCTTGGGTTTCACATCCAATTTGGTGTTGGACAGTAAGTGTGGTCCCCTCCATGGTAAACTATACACAGCAGTGGTTCGCACAAGATCCAGATGTGTGCACTTCATTGTGTGATAAAGCTGACACAAAGTCTGAGGCTCAGTACGCTGGGAGCCTGGACACAAACCCTGCCCGGTCCTCCTGAATACTGTTTAAAGATGTTACAAATAACAACTGAAGTTTTTATGCTGAAACGTTACACATCTACATTTACATTTAGAGTCAATGCCCTAATTTTGACAGGCAGCTGTGAACGTCTCTGCCTACGGCTGTGAGAGTGATGCATTGCAGGCCTGATTGCATCTCCCCTACAAAACAACTGAGGGCCAGAGAGTTTGTTAGTGAGGAAACCCTGTTTTCTTTTTCAGCTTATCTAAATGGCTTCCTGTTACTGAATGTTTCCGCCATCTTTTCCTGTTTTTCTCTTGAAGCACAGGTCACTGTTGTCACATTGGGAATGCAACACGAGAACAGAAATTAATATTTCCTTTCTCTCTTTATCTCAAGGTTGTCGTACACTTCACACAGCTGAATTATGAAATGATAATATCCAGTGTTTGTCTTTTTTGTTTTTTAAGTGTAACCATGATGAAGCTCTTTCTCTAACTTTAACCAAGGGTTTTGACTGCCCAAATGTGCCCATGCTTTAACCAGGTGTATTTGCCATACAGTACGAGAACACGTAAGAATCAACACCAGAAAAACATTTTTAAAATCATCCAGATTCTGTTTTCTTTGGGAAGTGATTCAGTACAACAGTCCCTCAGCACCTTTGAGTTCAATCACTCCATCACTGTACATTAGGTTAGGTCTATTCCAACTGAGTCAAATGAATTATCTTTTCACCATATGAAAAAAACAATAACCATTTTAAAACAATAAATGACTCATTTAATTAAAAGAATATTCACCTAAGACCTTTTGTGACCTAATGTAATGGGCTGGGAGATGCATGGTAATACGAACTGTACCTAGATGTGTGAGTAGCAAAAGTGATCTAAAATTAATAGCACATATCTAAGCTGCATCTGCACTTTTAGCTTTTCTCTCTTTATCCGTTAGTCTGCTATAGTGCTTCCCTGTACTTAAGGAGGTTGAAATCCACCTTTGTCTGCATTAACCGCATGAAGATGAAAGAGAATGTATTAACTTGTTGCCGGTTTTACTTTGATTACAATAGATGTGTGGAATTGAATGGACTGGACGTACTTTACGATACTGCTTGTTGTTATATTGTTTAGACAATATGTATATACACTGCCAGTGTATAAGCTTAATTTGCATTTTAGGCTACTTCCCATTGATCCTCTGAAACAAAAAAAGGGTTTAAAAAATAAAGATAAAACATATTGCTTCACATCTGATTTAATTTAATTATTTTTTAAACAGCTTTTCATGTTTGCCCTGGGTTCAAGCAAGAAGCAGACAGAGAGAGAGAGTGAGAGAAGAAGAGAGCGAGAGAGAGAGAGAGAAAGAGAGAGATACAAATACAGAGGGAGGCAATATTATAGTAATCTAAACCAGAGTGATGGGACCATGAATCAGGAGCTGCAGAAAATAAGCTCTGTGGTGAAGCTGCCTTCACACCATTGCTTTCTCATTCCTACTCTCTTTCTTTTTACCCCCCCATCCCCCCTTTCTACATCTCTCTCCATAAGCATCATCAGGCTGGTTGCTGTCTCCATGGCAATTCTTATGGGTCTCTTTGGCAAGGTGACCTTCACCAGAGAAAGGAAGTCACCCAGAGGGGTAGAATGAGGAAGGAAAATAGGAAATACAGAAAAATGTTAAATTTTAAGTCAAAGATAAGGACTGTGACTAATGAGCAGAAAATAAGAAGGGAAGAAAATTAAGGGTTTGGTTGTGGGGGAGAGAGATGTTAGGAGAGATGGAAAAAGATGGTGAAAACAACAGAGAAGAAGAGCAGGAAAGGGGGAGGGGTGCATAAACAAGCAAACAGCTCAAAGCAAACCACATGTTTGTGTTGAGGCTAATCTTGGAGAGGCATGTTCAGTGAACGCTGTATGGAGAAAGTCCAGTTCAGGAGTCCACTCACTCCCTACAAGCACTGCCTTGGATGAAGCTCCAGATCACCTGGAAGTAAATCACCGGATGCATGTGAAGAAGCCAGCTGGCAGCTGGGATAACATGGTTTTTTACACACACACACACACTCAATCATTTCTCCTCATTTGCTTCACTCCACCTCACCCCCATCTGCCGTGGCATACCCGTCCTCCATGCTAAAGTTCACCCACTTTGACTATACCTGACTGCGGTCCTGGCCTGTATCCCCTGCAGAGTGTGCTGGAGGTGGCCTTCGCCTGGGGCCATCAATATTTCAGGCTCTCTCAGCACTCTCGCTCATGGGGGTACATGGCCACTCAGAGCCCAGGGGGAAGTGCTGATGGAGAGACAGAGCAGGAGGGAAAAGGTTAGCGCTGGAGACTGATAGAGTAAATTATATTGTGAAGGATTGAGAGTTTGAGACATTGAGAGGGGTGGATGGATATGAGAAGAAAATGATGGTGTGCATTATAAAAGAATGGATCGGAGGGAAAATGGGAGAATGGAAGAAGCACCAGGGTGGCTGAATGAAAAATTGGTTGATAGAATGCAGGAGTTGGTGAAAACACAATTTTCCTGCTTTGTTTTTGGATGGATGGCCGCTGGATTTGTCAGGATTATTAATGTAGCCATATCAGCGTTGCGTGATGAACTGGAGAGTAAATCTTGGAAGAGACAGAGCAAGAGAGGGGGGGGGGGGGGAACAATTCTGATGATGGTAACGATCTGTGTATTTATGACTCTGAAAATCCATTTGCATGAGGAGAACATTAAGCAGTTAATTATCTATTGAAAACGAGGCAATAACATATAGGGGCAGATAAGAATACAGAGGGAAAGTGGGCGAGAGACAGATGGACCTATGGATGGACAAAAAAAATGGATGGATAGATAGATGAGTAAATAGATAGATGGACGGATGGACGGATGGATTGAGAGAAGGGTTCACCAGACACAGATGCTTGCCCTGTCAGACTGCTGATGACAGAGAGCCTCCTGCCCTCCCTCCCTCCTCACCCTCGTGTCCTTTTGTCTCAGTGTGAAAGAGCTGCACTAGCCAACTGTTGCTACGACTACAGCTGTTGCCACAATGGTGGTCATTAGGGGTCGTTACCATAGAAAGGAGGTTCCCGGGGGCAATCAGAGGAGAGGCTCTGCACCCGCAGTGATGGTCGATGCATTGAGGTTGTTTATGGGTGTGATGTCAAAGCAATCATCGTGGTGAGTTATAGTTCACCAGCCAATAAGATGTTTACATCGATTGGAAATGTAACTTGATCTTTGACTGGCCCATGAGACAAGAAAACATGTTTCTATAATAACAAAGATGCACATTTTTTTTAAAGGTTTGCACGTAAATCACATAGTAATGTTATAAACTGCATCATAGGTAATTGACCCTTAGCTAAACTCTGCAGTAGCAGAGCCAACGTATACCAACATTTTATAAAATAGATTGAATGTTTCCAGTGGACCACTGTTTACCTGCACGGGTACAGTAGGTCAAAACATGTGATGCCATGGCATATTTTAATAGTTAGTTGAGATATTTCACTCAAAACCAGACATGTCATCCTCCTGTTGGCCCTAGAGGAAGAAGTTAGAGTCACCAAAGTTATTAGGACTTATTGTCTTGGAACCCCAAATGTCTGTACCAAATTTAATGACAATCCATGAAGTAGTTATTGAGATATTTCAATCTAAATCAAAGCGGTGGACTGACTGAGCAACCCACTGACGTTGCCATCCCTAGAGCCACTAGTGTAGCTAAAAATACAAATCCAAAGAAGGATTTTGTATCCTCTCCTGTATCCATCTACAATATTTTATACATTTAATGGCTTAATCCTCTCATTTTGTTATTGTAGCATTTGAAATCTAGTTTAGGGCCAATTTTTGAGATGACTAAACACAGCTTTTTGCATATTACCCAGTTTACAGCATGATCATTTGTCAGCATTGATGGACTAGTTAAAGAAGTTAAGTATGCCAGATATAACTTATAGGGGACAAGAAGTGGAGCATAAAGTGGAGCAAGAAAGTAGCACTCACAGAGCAAAGCTAAACTAAAGTGAGTCTCTCGCAGTATTCCCCCTGGAGTCAGCTACAGTTACACTGTAAAAATGGCCAGTTTGATGACCACTATAGGGATGGCTATCGCCTCTTAGGATGAGGAACCTGTACTTCATGTTCTCCAGAGCAAAACGAGTGTTGTTGTTTTGAGGAAATATGTTTAGCTCATGTCATACAGTTGTTATTATAAGGACCTCATCCAGTGGGAGTATAAAGATCCTGTATTACTGCATCCCAATGATTTTAAAGTGTCTTCTGTGTGTGTGAAAGGTTGCTGAGTAGCTGTCACTACTTCTGTAAATAGAGAAGCTGATAAAACATCCATGGGGGCGATATGAAATATCGACCAAGTCCTTGGCACTGCCCTCTCAACGATCCTTTAATTTAATCACACTCTGACACAAAGAGTTCACCCTCGAGCTTCTCCCCCAGTGCTTTCCAAAACACTCTGGAAGGTGGCTGTCCTAATGTATCACATCTGATGCCTGCATGGTTTTTATCCGAGGCTTCACCTAGCCATGACCCACCATCCCGGCTCTTGGGGATTGGTTGCCTTCGAGCACCCTCGCCGAGGCTATACTCCTGTTACTGATAGGAGCGGAGAGGGGGACAGTGGGTAAATCCTCCACATCCAAAGTGGATTATGGGGGCACCGCTCCCTTGGTTCGCCGCGTGAGTCGGACTGTGTTTACAAAAGGCCCCGCTGGGAAATAGAAAAAGGAAGACAACATGCGGACAGTTGATACAGAAGTGAGCACATTTGTGTATGAGAGGACATACTGTAAGAGAGCAGGAGAAAGGGAGAAAGACTACTCTGATGTCATGTTTGTTTATCTGAAAATAGACTTCTTCGCATCGATGTCTCAGTGGAGTAGTCAGTTTGCTTTATGCCTTTTGTAATATGAGTGTGAAAAAGGAGAGAACAGGACTAAGGAGGGGTGGGTGTTTTTTTATTTATTTATTTATTTACAAAGTGGCTTGGTGAGTCAGATCAAGGCCGGATAGTGAGTGATCAACGGTGAGTGTTAGCGAAAAGATAGAAGGAGAGAGAGAGAGAATCTGACAGATAAAAAGAGATAGCTGCGCAGGGTTTATGAGAAAGCAATTAGACAGAGTGGCGAAACAAAGACGTCGGCGAGTTAACAGAAAGAGAAAGGAGCGATGAATGGGAGATGACAGAGACGAGCGGCTGATGAGCGGCAGAGGGGAGGTGCGGCCTGCGGTGAAGCAGTCGGATGTGGCTCGGAGTGGCTGCCTCCACCAGCACAAAGTGTGTCACAGGAGAGCTGATGTTGCCTTAGTGAGCCCTTGCTGCATCCAGGCCTCCCGGTTAGCACTCACTGTTACTGTTTGCGAAAAGTCATGCCCTGAGAAACCGTAACAGCATGAGCCACAGTGAAGGGTTTAGCTCATACGTGGGCAAACCAGGCCTGCGGTCAAACTCTGCTGTGACGATCTACGCTAGTCACTAATCGCTACTCAGTCTGTAGAAAATGTTTGTTTTTTTTTTCTCCTCAGATGACCCTAGAAGCACCAGAGGTTGGCAAGGTACCATAATTCAGAAAACAAATACTAAAGCTATGTGCACTTTTAAGGATCGATACAGTATTGGCAGTTATCGACCTCAGTAAATGCAGTGGTACTGTAAAGATTCATATTGCAACATAATGCTTTAGACTTGAAGGTACTATGTGGAGTCAACAAACTGTTTTGTTTAAATGTGTTTACTAAGTGAAGATTTAATAATCACTAAATTAAAACAGTTTTTACCACTGTGACAAAGTGGGTGAGAACACACCATTTATCCCATAGTTCATTGCCATTCCTACAAATTTAACCATGCTTGTTGTTTGTTTGCATTTCATTAGTTAGTTATTCTCTTGGTTTGTTACTTACCATGTTCACCATGTGTTCTCCAGAAACAAAAGGAGGAGGTTATATTACCTATCTGTTTAGAGTGAAGAGTTAAAGAGGTAATGGGATGTAGTTGGCACATCTGGCATGACTTGATCAAAATGCTGTTTAATGACGATGTAATTGGGAAGTTCTAAAATTAAATTAAAAACACAATATACCTCAAACTACATAATGGTGCGTCAATAATGTTTGACTGACCAAATAGCGTCAGTAATCTCAGCATAATTAAACAATCAGTTTGAAAGCACTGACTACTACTAACTACATTTACAAAGGATTCATGGTTAAGTTCAATATATAATTTACAAAGTATTTACTAGCTAAGATATTCCCTTAGTTTAGTTTTTTTATTTGTACTATTGTTACATTAAGATGCATCACAGCCACTAACTAGTCATCATGCTACCCCTTCTTCATATACACGCTGATAAAACAAGACAGACACAATATGGCAAACATTGTTCCACAACTAGTACCTATAATGTAAGTCTATGCTGTGGAGTGCTTTAGAACTGCTGCTCCGACAATCTTTACTTTACATCTTTAAGAAGTTCATTTTGGTTTTGTTTGTGGTGTTTGTAATATCACTCTGGGGAAAATAGGCCTCATTACTGCTCCACTCTCAATAATACCACAGGCACATTCGATTATGGCTGCAGGCTGCCAATTATGCTTCAGGCATCACTTTGTAGCCCAGTGGATAGATTGTTTATTTTGATTTTAGGAGCCCTTCTCATATAAAAGAGGGTGTTGTAATGGTATTGTTTGAATTGATATGAATGTCACACACACACACACATGCACACATGCAGATCCTCACAAAGACATAAAGGTATAATTTGGGTATGTGAACGTATCCATTCATATGCAGATATTGTCAGTGAAAACACTGCAGCACACACACACACACACACACACACACGGACCACACAGCTGACCTCTGGCTAATGGAAGATGAACCGAGTGGCAAAACCCAAAATGATTTTAGGAGTGTATGAGGTCAGACATTTAGCCGGCATCAAAGCCTTGGAAACCCCAGGGAACCACAGCTACTCTAATCAACGAGAGGTCAGGTTGAGGACAGTTAAGGTCACCGATCAGTCCCGGCTCGGTGGCACATATCCAATAAACCATCCAGATATCATCACTGATGCTCACCATGTGGAGGAAGATAGGAAGAACTACGGGCGACTGGGATTTCCAGATTTGACTCTACAGTGCACGATGGAGCGAATGCTAATAAGCTCAGTGGGACATTTATTGAACTCTGCTGTAGTTTTACCTCACAAGTCAGAAACCTATGAAATTCTGAAGGCAGCAACTGAAAATATTAGATAACGGTATTTTAAATGAACAAACTTATCTATTTACATTAAATTAATGATTAAAGATCATTTGGTTTAACTAAATTGCATGATTTGTTGAATGAGTTAGGTTTAGTTACAGTACCTATAGTATTCAGCCCCTTTGGCTTGTTCATTTCTCTCCTTGTTTTTGCCATGATACTCACCAAAAGTCAGACCTTCCAGATGCAGGAAACCCCTTGAATACACAGATGTGATCTCCATTTAGCTAATTATTTGACTTCTGAAACCAGTGATGATTTAGGTGGGTCCTATTAAAGAGGGTGGATACTTACTACTCATGTATATTTGTAAGTAATTTAGATCACTTTGTAGAGATCTGTTTTTACTTTGACATTAAAGGGTCTTTTTCTGCTGAAAAGTCCTAAAAAGCCATCTTAAATCTGCTGTGATCCAATACTGTTAAACAAGAAAACTTCCAAGGGGGGATGAAAGCTCCCTATAAACTCTGTAACATAACTTACATTCAAAAGGCAGAGTGCATTTTGTTGCCATTTAATTTCAAATTCTAACATCTGAACATGATTAGTTCCTTTATATTTAAGCTAGTTCGAGTTCGAGTTGTCTTTGTTTTTCATTGCTGTATTTTGGCTGGATTGTGTCCAACTCACACTAAGTATCAGAGCTGTGATTGCACAGCTACTCATCTTCAGTATCTGGTTTTGATCAGTAATCAGCAACTCTGAATCTGACTGATCACTAAATGCATACAGGTGTCAGAAATCAGAAAAAAGACTGAATAGACTATGAACAGCTCCTAAATAAGGAGGATGTCCTTTACAGTGTAGTAGGTACAACTGAACCACATCAGTCCTCCTCAGGAAATAATCAGTTTGATATTTCTGCTCGTGTCGCACAAACACGTGTCACTAGAAATAGTCTGTTTTGCGTCACACCAGGCTGCAGTGGATTTTGCCTATAATATTTAATGACAGAGTGCAACGGCATTCTAAAATTAGGGTCTGTTATGTGCTGTCTGTGGGATGTTTGCCCCTAAAATGCTCTTAGAAATCATTGTAATATGGTTGTCTTGTTTAAGCATTTGTGGTTGGAGACATTAGTTAGCAGCATCGGTTTGTGCTGCACTCTTATCTCTGAATATCAAAAGCTCAGAGAACTGAATCTGTGTTACTGTAAATTGTAAAACTATGCCTTTATACTGTTAGTGAACAATATCCAAAAGTCATATTATGTAAGTTGTAAAATGTTCTGCTGATTCATGATATGGCTTCCTGGAGTTTTACTGCCTTAGGAAGCATTTTCCTAATCTAATCTATGGTTTTTAATTAAAAGGCTTTATCTCTCAAGATGTGCCAGTTTGCCTATCTCGAAAACTAATTGATTTTCCAAATAAATGAAAAAGTTGTCAGGACAATAAGGAGTTTTCAAGACAATGAAACACATTAACAAAGCAGTGTAATAATGTTCATATTCACAAATCAAAACTATGATGGCCAGTAAAAACCACCGACGCAGCTTTTGCAGGCGTTAACTTTTAGAGCCATTTAGCATGAACACATTTTCTGTGCTATATGTACATTGTGAGATCCATGAAATGTTTATGGTTTGTTGTGATTATTGAAGCTGATGATTTGTCTTTCTGTTGCAGGATTTCTTCCTCTGTGAGCCTGCTCTTTCCTGACCTCGACAAGAAACTCTCCAGCGCCTCCAATAAGGTACAGTACATTTGGACCTCTTTCTTCCTTCAACCCTCAGGACTGTCATAAGATGTCTTCATTTAATGCCGTCGTTAGCGTCTTCCTCCCAGTTGTGAACGGGACTGGAGAGCCAGTGCTAATGAGACAGCAGCCTGCTTGATGTTGTTGCTGGATACACTGAAATGGCTGAACCGCCAGGATAATTATCTAATGGGCTACAGAAAGACAGCACGCCTTGACCTTGTCTAGATAGAACTACGATGGATCCTCGAGGCATCTAGACCGAACGCGGCTGTCAAACAGAAAAAAAGTATGAAGCTGTGGGTGGGAGAACTTGTCCTTTGTGCAGACTAATAAATCTCTGAGGGTTTTTGTTTGCTCAGGCCAAAAACTGATCACAATAGAAATGTCATTGTATCTGATGTTAAACAGTTTGAATGTAACATGCGTACGGTAAGAGTACCAGTGTTGTGCTGCTGCATGGATGAAAGGGCATGTTTTGTCATGCAGACGCATACACAATGTTGCCTGCAGAGCAGTGAGCGCTGATGGAACATAGCCGCCATGCTCAGCATCATGAGTGTCCTCTGTGGGCTTCCCTAAGGTACAACGCTGGACTCTTGATTTCACACTGGATTAATTTCACTCTGAGCACAAATCTCTTTTGCAATACTGTCCATAGGAGCAAACATTGCAAAGGGCTCCTTCACATACAGTACAGCCACTAGTGCTTTAGATATGTAAGCAAAGAATGCTTCAGCATCTTTCTTTTTACAGAAACTATGATTATTGTTGGACTATAAGCAGTCAAATCCAATTTTTAATGTGTATTTTTTTGGAAAGCACTCAAGGAAAACAAGAAAGAGTGATGGGAGGAGCTACGACTGTGTACCTTGTTAAATTTCCGGTGACACTGATAGTGCCTCCTTGATTTTTTGCTCTCAAAGAAACAAATCAATATCCTTTCTGCAGCGGTTGCATTAGTGATTTTTTGCTTCACTGAGCAGGTCGACGTACATACAAAACACTGACCCTATTCATCAGGCCATACTGAAAACATCAAAGGGTGAAAAGTTTAAAAGCCTAACTTTTTTACAGTCTGGGGTACAAAAAAAAAAACACCTAGTGACTGGATAAATATAACCTAAAATAAAACTACACTGTATGGAGGAATCATACATGGACAAGCATCTGAGACCACAAACCCTAATGAAACAGAAAAGCACTTTTTCACCCTGTTGACTGGATATCCATTTCTTTCCCAGGTAGCAACGGTTAATGGATACCTCCTGTCGTAACAGTGAGCACAAGTAGGAACTTCAGCCAATAAAACCATCACAGATTTTTGCAACAACTGACTTTTTCTTTTACACTCTTGAGTGATCACTTCATACCTTTTAAGCTTGATCGAAAGCTTTATTATAATGTTTTCATAATGGAAAAACAACACAATTAATATGCATTATCAGAGTAAAAACCAACACGTCTGTTATATTTGACTTCAGTGAAATCTGCCTCTACTTAGTTTACAAATGCATTTTGTTGCAGTCATTTACATTACACAACCATCTTTTATCTACATATTAGGACGCTTTAATTGCCCCCCTGTGCACCCTTTAGTAGTCTCATAGGATTTGAGCCAGCATTCACTTAATTGATCATCCAGATGTTCCAAACGGCACTGTTAACTGCTGCTAATATTGTGTGTATGTAAATGGTGAGAAGCAGCACCATCATACATCATGTTAATTTTTAGTGTTAATGAGATATTAAAAACCATGTGTATTTTCTGAGTTTAGTTGGTGATAGTGAACGATGGGCTTGCTGCATTGACAACATTTGAATTAGTTTAATGTTAAGTGTAGCAGTGCATATGCATAAAACATTTCATTTGCAATTCAAATGATTATTGTCATAAATACATACATGTTAAGTTTGCAATTTCTGTCTGTCTTAGATTAAGTGTATGTATTTATCTAGTGTTGTTTATGTAAAGCATTTCTGTATGTAAGACTGCAACGGGAGAGCCAAAGGAGCGTCTGTAATTATGCAACAGAAGCTACTAAACATAAGTGCATCAAATATTTGTGCTTTTTAAACAAAGGTGAGTTTACTGTCAACATGCAGGGTTTTATCTTTTTTCTTTCCTTCTTCAGAGAAATACCTTCACAGAGTTCTGATTACCAGCAGCATGTACACCGCTGACAAGATTAACATTTTAGTACATTTGGTTAATTTCTTCACAGCTTGAAAGGTATTCTTTACTAAATGCCAGAGAGACATGTTGTCCTCAAAGCTCTGATCCCATTGCCTTCATTCAGCCCACAATCAATTTGCTCTTTTCTCTCCTGAGAGTCACAGGGTTGCATTTTATCCACGATGAATCGTCGATGTTGTTATGTTTTGCTTTCATATATCAAGGGAAGCTGTTCTGATTCACCCTCAGCACACAACAGAAAAAAATCATTTGGATTGTTGATCACTCCAGTCAACAATCCAAATGAACTGTTTATTACTTTACTTATAAAGTAAGGCTATCACTGTGATTGTGCTCAGTATTACAGGGTCCAAGACTGTTAGTCTTTACACTCTACTCTGTGGCCAGGAATACTTTTTACTCACTGTAAGGTTGTCTACTGGATTTCTCCCCTTGTTGTAAACTTAAGTTGATTGTATTGTAGTTTGTGACTTCTCTCATGAGAACACTTTGTTCCAGTGATTTGCATAGAGGCATTGGATTGGCTTTAATTAAGTTTTTTTTACATCTTGTTTCTAGAATGCTAAATCGACTGTGGCCAAATGAACAAAAGTGCTGACACTACTGCAAGAAATGTATATTAGATGTAAAATACAATGCTTCATTTGTTCTAATAATTATTGGGCTAGATCCCTGAACACTGACTCATTAAACACTGAAAGGCTATTGTATGGGTCGTTCTCTTGGTTCATTTGTGGGACTTCCCCTGGGGAAAGTAGACATAATGTGTGACGGGTGTCAGTCCAGTTGATCAGTTGGTACTCTTGGTGGTACGCTGCAGGGATCGCTGACCCTCACCTTTGAAAGACCCCGATACTTTTGCTGTGGGTGATCTGACTTATTTCCTGACTGAATAAAGGAGTTAAAGTACCAAAGAATATGCTGACATAATGTTGATACATGCTGCCTCAGAACAACAGTGTTAACATACTACATATTAACATACTACAGTATATAGGCTTATTCTTCACATGCCAGCATCTCTCTCTCTCTCTCTCTCTCTCTCTCTCTCTCTCTCTCTCTCTCTCTCGCTCTCTCTCTCTCTCTATCGCTCTCTCTCTGTCTCTATGTATGTGTGTGTGTGTGTGTGTGTGTGTGCACTGTGTCCAGTTTGTGTAGGCATTGCATTAACATGCTTTAATCCTCTGCGTGGCTTACTGGATCCAAATCCCTCCCAAAGCTTTTAAAGCTCCTGCCTTTTCATTTCTGCCTCTCTCGCTCTCTCTGAGTGTCTAGCTATCCTTCCATCAAACTGTGAATTGCAGTGCTGCTGTACCTTCTATGTATTTTCCAAATCTGCTCTTGGTGTCGCAACGTCCTCACCTTCAGACTTAAACCACATGCTTATGCTTATTTTATTAGGTAAAATTACACATTGGCCAGTCTCAAAATGGCATTTTCTCCATTTTTGGCCATTTTGTTATTTGATTTAAGACGGGGGGGCAAGTGTACTTTATATGCAATGCCAAAAATATTCCACATTTACACAACTACAATTACTCTTTTTACAGTGACATTACTGCCTGACTGTGTTTTTATTTGCAACTCAATGGCAAAACTGAACAGCACCAATGGATGTCAGGTTGCATTAAGCTGATAAAAAATATTGAATTGTATCTGCTATCTGGTCATGTTTTTGCTTATAGTAAACAAGTAGAAATGGATTTTCTGTCCATTATAACCATTAAGACCTGATATGACTAAAATCTTTCCCCAAGCTAAATATAATTCAATAAGGAAAACATGAGCGACAAAATTAACTAAAACATATTACAAAAGTTCTCTTTAACTCCTCTTTACTCGTCATACAATTTAAGGGCAGTTTTACTTGTATTTGGACTGCTTCAGTATCAATGACCAATCAGTACTGTTGTCTGAAAACGGTCTAAAGCAGAATTTTTAACCTTTTCTGGCTTCCAATGAACCCGGGCACATAGCGAGATGTCAAGCTGTCATGTCAGTTTAGGAATGACATTTGTATTGTATTTCGAAGCAGCTCCAAATGAATAATACATAATAAGTATAATCCATTTGGAGATGATAGTGTATATTTCAAACATAATAATGTATTTTTAATCTGAAATATCAATATACTGCATCAGTCTTATATACAACACCACTTCTGCACAAAGCAGTAATGAAAGGTTTATAAACTGAACTAAGCCTCAGTTGTACATTGTGTACTGTGCTTTGATTTGGGTAAACTCTGTGTTTGAGTTTGATTAATAGCATTAGGGTTTGATTTCTATCTGGACTTATCAATGAAAACAATCAAGTGGAGTGTCCTTGCATATTCTGGAATATACTGTATAGTACCATATACACTTAGTCTGTCAGTCTGCTTTCACTTTGCATATTTCTTAGCAAGAAAAGCCCTATACTTAAAAAAGTACTTTTTTAAGACATTTAAGCCTCTCTCTGTCTAACTTCATTGAGGACAGCTGCGTAAATTACTGCTTGGTGACCATCCCTGATTACCCCCTCTCTCACCAGCAACATTTGTATATCTGAGTGAGGAAGTGTTTACCTATAAAACCACTAGAGCTCCTACATCTCACACACACATACAGCCACGGCTTTGTCTATGAAGGGATTGGAACAAAAATAGAAATACATTTAACAGTGGACTATTTTTTGCTCATCTACAGTATGTTGGCCAAGGAACAGAGAGAATTAAATCCTGTCCTGTTCCTTTTTCTTTCTCGTTATTAGAAATGTCTGACTTGGTTCAAAGTGTTTCTCAGACAAAATGAATATCGGGGTAAATGTGCCTATTATTAACATGAGGATTCTATTTTAATAACCTCAAGACCAATTACATTAGGTCTTCAATATCCAGTATCACACGATGTAACCTAATTAATGTGACCAAGACAGATGCTTTCATTTCTCACATGTGATCTCTTTCCAGATAATATTTGAAGAGAGAAAGAATATTGTAACATTTTCTGTAGCACAAAGGTAATTGAGAAAAGGCCCTATGAAATGTCTAGGGTCCACTAGGAGGCCTGTTACTGTTTATGACAACTGTATTGTTTATAACCAGTTTTCATAAATGCAAAAATAATTGAACTTGCAACTGAGAACACTGATGAAACATTTAATTGCTTGTTATCAAAAAACATCAGTATATTAATGTTTTCATGCCTGCGTGGATTCCAGGAGCATCATCAAATCCCTTAAATGACACGAGAGCATTGGTTTTCTAACTACCTAATTTTGTGTGGAAATAATTTCAGGGGCCCTGATGAAGTTCTTGTGTGACGGTCATTTTTTCACTGAGTAATTTATTTATGAGCTCGGCCTTATCTGCCACAGTTGGTGACTTTTATGGATGTTCTCACAATATGGCGGCTCTACCTGTTATTTTTAGCATTGTTGAGCAGTGCAGTCATGGAAGACAAGTTATATTACACATCGAAATTTAAGCTTGTACGTTATCTCATGGCACATCGACCATTAAACTGCCTTCTCATATGCGTTTACCTGAAAGTTGACCTCTGCAGCTGAAAACTGCATTTGATGCACCTCATCACAATGAAAGTTGTGGGTAACTGCAATCTTTCTGTGTTTTTGCTGCTGTTGTCTTGATACCTGACTTACCCCCACATATATAATTCAACTGGGAGCAGAGTTTTTTGGCTGCGAGTAATGACAGCAAGTTGTAGAGGAAAGCACTACGACTTAACATCTGAGAGCCAGTGACAGCCGAAGCCATATCCTGTCATTTTCACTGACTGCTTCTCCTCTGTGAATTTCTCTTCCTGACGTCCCACTCCTGCAAATACTTCTCCCTTTCTCATTCCCCTTGATACTTCATACTTCTTTACTCAGTGCGATAAATAGCTGCCCATCTCTTTCTTCTCTTTATATCTACCGACTGCTCTGTATTTTTTCCCTCCAATCTGTGAGGCCATCTGGTCCTCTGTCCTCAGCTTTAGTGTCTGTCTGCAGTATCTTTGCTCTCTGAATCCATTTGACAAGATTAATAGAGTGAACCTCAGACAGATATAAGCTGCTCATTTTCATAGGGATCGTTGGGTGGAGATAAGTTCAATGCTGGTCATGAGCAGATGAGCCGGCTTTTCCCTTTTTTCCCCTCAACAATGACATCTCACCTGGTCAATCGAAAGAATTCAGTGTAGAAGAAAAACTATTTAACTTATTCAATGTAAAAGATTACTCTGGCAGAAACATTTCTTATTACTTTGATGTGATGTTAGGTTGACATGTAGAAATAATGCATACAAAATGCGACCCCTTTTATCCTCCAGTGTCAGACTAGGTCACAGACACACTGAAATCACCCAGCTGGCAGGATATATCACTGCCCCGAACTGTAGTCAGATTAATATGCTGCCAGGTGGAATCCTGCTGAAAAGGCTGACTGGTTTGAGATTAACAAGGGTTTGTGACGCAAACATGTGGACAGTATAGTTCATTATTTAGTTTGAATTAATATTGTTTGAGTTTACAAAATCATAGATCTCTATATCAAGACAGTTTTTTTTCCACAGTAAGGATGCACTGTTTGTCAGTAAAAATAATATCCTGCTGTGATACATATAGGGAAAAATGTCCACAATGGTACCCAAAAACAACATGCCTCAGGCCTGAACCAAAGAAATGCTACCAGAAGCAGTGGTATGGGAAAAAACAAGAACTAGGAAAAATTAGCAAATGCAGATGATTTACCTATGGAAAATTGAGTCAGGTGACACTTAAATATTCATTAATGTAGACTGAATATGTAGAATATTCAAAGAGTATTAAAAGTGCTATAATGTAAATGTAACAGTAGCTAACTGCCCAGGTTGTCTAAAAAAAGAAAGGCTACCCACTGCCTCCACCTCTGGCATTGTCCAACTGCTGTAGTGTTTGATGTCCACTCGACTGCGTGTCTGTGCTGACTGTAGTGCCCTGGTTAGGCTGCCTCAGCCATACAGAGAGTGCTAACCTTACACCGTACACTGATGATTATTCCTACAATCAAAAACATTGAAATTTGGTTAAAAGTGACTGGAACAAGCATCCCTCAATACATCAGAGAGTACTGTTTTGGTACAACCAAAGAGTCCAAGCCTGTTTTGCAGAAACTGCTGTAATATTTCAGTTTTCAAGTTTTACCTGAAATATTTGAAGGCAACATTTTCTATTACACTGCCTGTTGCAAAGCTTTATGTAACACAATAATGAGTAAGCATCACTCAGTTTGAGGGTGTTTGACCGAATGATTGCTGGCTGAAATGAATTTGGCTCTTTTATTTTTGTCACTGAACATATGCAGTGATAATAAACGCACTGATTGGGCCACTGAGAGTCAGTCGTGATGATGACCTGCATCTGCACATGTGAATGTGACCTGAGGTTGATTTAAATTGTTCTCATTTAACCAAACAAACTGCTTCACAGTTTGAATATGCTGCTGCAAACATGCCTGGTGTGAATGTGTAATTTACCCGTCACTGTTTTTTTTACGTCTGCCTATTATGACCAGTTCCGACTGACTTGTGAATGTTTTTTTCCTATTTCTTTCCTATTCTTTTAATCATCTTGTGACCCCTTCGATTTGTCTTGCGACCCTTTGTGGGGGTCCCGACCCAGGTTGGGTACCACAGCTCTATAGTTCAGTTGTGAGCCTGTGTTACACCTCATCCTCTTCCTCTCTCTGCCCTCCCTTTCTCTGCAATAAAGCACCAATTCTCACCAAAAGTTTTATTACATCACACTCACAGCCCAACCTCTCCTCTGGGAACACGAAGATTTGACATTCAAACCCAGTGCAAGCACTTCTCATTAATGACATAACACAAACCCTTTGGCCAAACCCGGCACCCAGGTAAACCACACATTGCATGATTCATGCATGATGTTAACATTTAACTGTTTTTTTTGTGTGTGTGTGCGTGTGTGTGTTTACTTGCCCAATTATAGTTTGTACCCCTCCAGACACATTATGTTCTTTAATTTTCTCCCACACATCTCTTAACCTCTTCTCACCCCCCACTTGCATTTTCTTTTTCCAGCAAACCAATTTATCTTGTGTGCTAATTAACAAGGATGGCCTCAATTAAAGCAGTAATTGGACCATATGGAAAAACCAAACTGAGACACATCATAGACCATAGACACAGTTTCTTTGTTATCTTCTGTGAAGACCTACTACTATTACTGAGGGACGCCTAGTTTTGGCAATGATTTACACAGGATTTATTTAGTGTAGTAAGATTTGTTTGGAAAAAAAACCTATCCTTACATGTGCAGAGGAACCCTTCACAGTCCTGTCAAGATAAGTGAAATGCAGCCATTTCAAATACACTACTAGCCCACTGCAAAATCCACTCATGACTTTCAGATAGAAATTCATACCATCACCTGCAATTTGTGAAATAAATGGTCAATGCCAAAAATAGAGCAATAATATATAATGCATATTTTTCACACACACTCTCAAGCTCTTGAAAACGGGCAGTTTTGGGACCAGAGAGAGATTTGCTTTTTCTGGCATATAATACTTTTTGGGCTTGACTTCCTCTAACATGACACTTTCTGATACTGAATATCTTTGCCACTTGACAGATGTCTGTGTCTGTGTCTGGACCACAGCTGCAGTAAAACTGTTGAAAACCTAAACTCTAAACTCTACAGCCAGGCCAACTCATTCAACTGGCCATAAATGTTAAACCTGCAGTTTCTGTTGGATTTTTTTCATCACTTGAGGGCAGAGGAGCCACTAAACAAGCTGACAGACACATAGTCATGAGATATTATCATATCACAAAGTTGTTGCTAATGTTTTAATGTACAGTTGCATTCAGACACGGGGCAAAATTAGCCTTCATTTGAACACTAACAGAAACATGTTGTGTTTATAAGTGGGTAAGTAATATTCACTCTCCCTTTAGCACTGGTTTAGTCTCCAAAAACTCCTGAGTAAAATCTGCAGATCTTTAGGTCAGTAATTGTTTTTATTCATAACTTTTGTTGTTGTCAGGGTTTTAAAATGTTCATGCTTTGACACTGATGGCTGTAGATGGTCATAAATGTATCCATTGCCACAGTCTGTTGCTCACATAATACTGACCACAGCCACCATTTTTACCAAATCAGTTAGAATTTAATAGACAAAATGAGTACTTTGAAAGACTTATAGTCAATTATATTGAGCAAGCACCATAATATCTGTCAACTTGAACTAAAATGGAACAATTAGAGTGTCTTAACAATGGTTGGATGTGCCACAGTTTATTGTTTAATGGAAAATTGCTTGACCAAAGTTAAAAAACAAAGTTCATGAATTATTTTTATATCCTTCTAGTAAAACTTTTATTCACAATCTAATTCATTACTGAAGGACACTGAACAATCCCTTGACTTGTTAAAATGTCTTTCTCTCTGTAATTGTGCACTGTATATTCCACGAGTTCATAAACATGAGCAGTATTACTACTGCTGGTAGAAGACAAGAATGATGAAAAAGACTATTGTGGCCTTGAGGCTGTGCAGGCTTCTCCTTGGTATTTCCAGTTCATTAATATGTTGATGACCCGGAGTTCCAGTTGCCCACCATGCATGACATACAGTGATACATGGGGCTGTGTCGCCACTTTGCTTGAAATTGCAGCATTACTGTAGACAAGGACGTGGATGACAAGAAAAAAAAAATGAATCGATAATATGATGATCAGCAATAGATGTGGCTCTATGAATATCATTTCACTTTCTCATGCTGTGGTACTGTATTACTGGAGCCTCAGCTCGGCCTTGATCTTCACAGGGCTGTTCAAGAACAGTTTCCTGAAAAATTGTAACAGCAGGCTTCTCACCTCCACAGCCCTTCGGGGAGGTTTTTAAAGGCTTTTCTTTTTTTTAACGAGGAGACAGAGACTGTGCAACTAATGGGCTTTGTTCTGTGTCAGTAATTGAGAGGTGGAGAATATAGTACGCTATATTAATGCTCTGGTCCTGAAGAATAGAATATAAGGACCTAGCAGTCATCAGCACTGCGAAGTGGCAGGCTCCAGATGTTAGCAGGTGTAGCACTCATTAGCACTCCCAGGAGATAGTGAGATTACGATATGACAGTTAAAAGTCAGATGGGGAGGAAGTAGCCTGAAGGTTAGGGAAGGTGATGGGGGTTGGCTCATACTGTAACTGGAGGGCTGCCAATTAGTATTGTGCTGTGGTCTAAATATGCAAATAACCGAACTCCCAGATGCCCTAGTGGAAGAAGTGGTCATACTGGGCAGATCCCCGGCATTAGTTGGCATTATATCTTATTTACAGGGTTTTTATTCTTCTTGTCAATCATCTTCCCTTCATCCATGTCAGGATTGACAGCTTTGTGATATAAACTCTGACAACTGGGGTGGGGGAAAAAATCAATTCTTGGGTGCATCGCGATTCTCTCGCGTAAGATTACGTCTCGAAAACTAAATTATCAGACATTTTAAACTCAATTCTCGACATTATGCTTGCCTTTAACAATTTTAAAAGACCGGGCTGTACGCGCTGAACCAATTGGATGATGAACCATAACAGACGTAAAACATGTGCGGCGTGTTTACGGTTTAAGCAAGGCTAACGTTACTCATGGACGTGTTATGAGGCTACTTTATGAATTTTTGTGAGACAGTTGTCGCTACCCGATCCATCCATCCTGCCCCATCGGTACTGCGATCGGTTTTTAAAAAGTCGTATTAACATTTGGAATCAAACACACCATTGTACTGATTGTGCAGAATGTGGATCATCATGTGGATACAACACAATCCGACCAGCACCCCCTGCCTTAAAAGCTAGTGCATGGAAGCATTTCGGCTTCTGTGAAGTTTGAAGGAAAGAAGACCTGGACAAGAGCCACACTGCAAGTTGTGTATTAATAAAAAATCATGGTAAATTCATCTGTTTATTTTGATTATGGATTATTACAGCAGTTAACGCAGTGAGAAAGAATAAATCAGGTGTAGCAATAGAATCAACCATCATCATCAAGATGCATCAATAATTGTTTTATAATCAAATCGTAGGCCTCATATTCCGAATCAAAATGAATCGTGAGCTACCTAGAGATTCCCACCCCTACTGAAAACTGTGGGAGGGAACTGGAACTATTTTCTCCACACCCAGAAACTACACAAACTAAGATCGATCTAAACAAAGATGTATTTGTTGAAAGCCTACCATTTGCTCCAAAATGTAATGTATGTTTTAATGCTTTGTTGATGCTCTAAAGTCGTTGATGCTACCACTGACAAGTGAACCCAAGATAAGAAAATACATATAAAAAGTTGTTTTTTTCCGTCTGTAAATCTTTTTATATCCCTTCTTACTAAAGTTGCATCTTTGCTTCATTAACTGGAACTAGCCTGTAAACATATTAAAGCCAAAGTTTAAAGATTATTACTAGGGGTTTTAAAATGTGTTAATATCTTCACCATGTATTTTGTGTTCCCCACCGGTGTCAGACAATGCGTAGCTATGACAATATTTCCCTCTCATTCTTCCTCTGAGGATGAACACGGAAGACGCTCCTGGTCTCAGAATATGACTAACTGCACAAAGCAATCTTTTTAAGATGCTGTGCACAATTAATTCTCCAGAAGGAATAAAGGATTTAGATTAAGCCCCCACAGCTGCCTTGCAATGCTAACTTTAGCATTATAAACATGTCACTTCTGCAGTGTTTTTTCTTTTTAAATAAAGGTCTGGTTTGTACCAAAAAGATATCAAGCTGTGTGTTAACGCATTGCTTTGCACCAGATTGAACTACATTGATTCTGAATACACAAAGGTGGAACTCTTCTGCAAATATAATCAACAAGCACATTTTGCCAAGAGGTTCACAGTGTATTCTTGTGTTTGCCTGAGGCTGTGGTTTGCAATAAGGCTAACACGCTGAAATGGTAAATAGACCCTGGGGGGGCAGGGAGGAGATGAGATTAAGGCCACGTCAACTGGCCACAACTTGAGCTTTGGCATCATCAACACGTCACTACCGGATGTCCACATGTCAAGCCATGTGCACAGCTTTTATTAAAACACTCCTGTCCAGATCATCATACTAAGAGCTCCTCTCTTTGTTCCTCTGTCACACAGACACACATCTAATCGTGCTGCCAGCACTGAGTCCCAAACGAAGGTCATTGGGTCACTTTCCATTTTACAGTCCCAATCGCTCACCTGTTTCTCTCTCTATCTCTAACCCCTGATCTCTAGCTTTCTTTCTTCTCCCTGTTCCTTTCCTCTTGTAGTTGTCCTTCCCATGCAACTCTTTCCTCCATCTGTGATTAACTCAGCTGTAGCATCGTGTCCCACGCCTTTAGTAAGCTACAGTAGTCATTGTGGACCCATTAACATGGCGTGCTTAAGCCTTTTCCGGAACTGTGGCGCATGACTGTGTCTGGCTTAGGGTTTTAAACCACCTGCTGTCTGCTCCAAATCTGGGATAGATGCTTGGATGGATGGAAATGGTAATGGTAATGATGCAGTGAATGATGGGCGATGTTAATGTGTATGTGCCTTTTTTTGTTTGTTTGTTTGTTTTCTTTCTTCCTTTCTTTTTTCGCTGCGCCACAGTTGTCCGTGACCTCCAGTGGTCTGTTTCAAGGGAGTGGGGGAGCACATCTGGTGTTTGGATGTGTGTGTCTGTGAGTGTGTGTGGATTGTGTGTAAGTTGAGCATCCCATCTGGCCAGGCAAAAAAACAGAACTGGAGCCCGCAGCGTGCAGTGAGAGGGGGCTGTCGCGCACTTCTGCGAAGATGCCCACATCTGTTTCTCTTCCGCAAATACACAGGAAAGTAAATAACAACACAAGTGCAAACAGCAGAAATGTGGGTAACCGCTCCCACACATATCATAAACCCCCCCTTTTTTTTAAGTAAACCTATCTGCTGTGGGCTTAGCATGCACTCACACAGCAATTATAGCTTGTGACATACATATATTATGCTGTTGAATGCACCATATAGGCCTCAGGCAGGTGTCCAGCCCCGAGGAAAAGAACAGCAAAAATAGCTTTCACACACAAACACATGCATACTTGCATCCCTTGCTTATAACCTCTCACAAATCAAGGGTCTTTCTCTTCTATTTAATGTTGTGGTTAGTTGGCCTCATAGTGAATGTTGCCAAGTGAACCATGGTTGAAAATATAGCTTATACTATATTAAACACCCATCTTATAGGCTATATTTTATGATATAAAAATATATGTAAAATGCCAATATATGTGTTGTCTAAAGTGTTTAGGGCTTTAGGTTTATGTGTACGAATATGCATCAATGTCACTCTCACGGTAGCCTGTGAAACCTAATATGTGTGCAGTGGTGCGCTCTCCCATCGGGTTACCTGCTTGAAATATGTGAGTCATATGTCTGTTTAGATCAAATACCACATGGTCTTATTCATTTCATTACGACATGTCACTGAACACTGGGCAGAACACTGAGGAGAAATAACAGATGTAGCTTTAAAAAATGCTGGATTTGTTGCAAATGTGTAAAGCAAACTGTAGCTTAGACTGAGCTATGTATCTGCTGATCCTCAACAACAGTGAAGTCCAAATATAACCGTGTTAACAAAAAGAAGAGCTGACGCGTTCGAAAAGACTCGGTGCTATTTTCAGTCAACTGTCAAAGTTATTTAGGGATGAGAGCTCACTCAGACATTGTTTTGAATCGCTGTTAATCTTTGGACTTCATTCAGCGACACCCATTAATGATGAACATGGACCTTATCAGCGTGGGTGCCAGGATGAGACAGTTTCCTGCATCCCACAGTCATCCCCCCCCCCCCCCCCCCCCCAGAGACACACTGTGTACTTGGCACAGGAAGTGGCGCTATCACATTCTTTGTCACAGCCACGCAGTCATATTAAATGTGAGAGGAGGACCAGCAGTCTGAGAAATATGAGTCAGGCTTCGGTTTTCAAAACTCCACAAAAGTCATCACATCAAGGTTGAGCTGGAGCTTTAGAGACTGATTTTACCATTCTCCTTCGAAGATAAAAATAGAAAGAGAAACATAAAAAAGATGTTAGAATGGACTGCTGAGATGACTTAACTGTTTTTGGGGTAGTTGTACTTTGCTGTTGGCTTACACAAACACGCCTCCAACAACTTTAGATGTCTATTTCTTGATATGTCATCATCTTTGTGTGTGCAACACTGCTCTTGAAGATGTATGTCCTCTTTTTCTTTTATCCTCCTCCATTGCTGCCATTCATTTCCTGTTGTGTCTCTGCCTTTGCCTCCGAAAAAGCATTTTGTTCCAGTGCATGAGGCCGCTGAACAAAAGGCAAAGCTGACAGGTCAGCTGAACCCAGCGTGCTTTGACAAATATGGACACTTCCAGAAAAGTAAAAAGGGTTTTTGTTTTTTTTTTAAGTTAAATGTCCTGAAACTTTTGTAGTGAGTGAGGGCTGCTGTGCGCTTTTTGAGTGATAGTTGAGTTGATTGACTTAATATAAAAATCCATAAAAGGGATAGAAGCACCGGAGTAATGAATAGTGTAATGTACATTTGGGACTGGTGCAGTGGGGCAGAGTTGACCTGACACGCAATACAAGTTCATGATACGATAAAAGTGTGTTTTTTTATGTAAAGGAGATTTTTAAGCTTTGAATGTATGCAATAATCAATTCAACTATAAAGCAAAGAACCTCTGTCTGTATGTCTGTATGTATGTATGTCCTTTGCATATCTTGAGAACTGTTCATCCGATCTATTTCACACTTGACGGGCATGTTGTTGAGGATCCAAAGGAGTGCAATATCGAGTGTGAAGTCGATCGCATGAACGTTTTTTGAGAAAACTCAACTTCCGGGGGCCAAGCAATCGGCACACACATGCACTCTGGACAGCCATGACCTGAATGGGCACTGCACTAGTTTCTTATTGTGAAAGGTCAGTCCACCTGATACATGATTCACATCATTTTCAGAGTCATTTAAACATTCAGTGACCCTTTGTGTCCTGTAGGGAGTCTTGATATTTCTCTACGTTTTTCCTTTGTCAGATGTCTGTATGTCACCATCAGTCGAGTGTATGTTAAAACGTAAAATATATCAACTTGGAAATTGTGCATGCAGACCTATCTACGGATTCTGTGATTCATCATAGTGGTTATGATGATTGACTGTCTCCTACCTTTAAATTCAAACGCTGATTGTTTGCAGGCGGGGGGTGTGCATGATTGAAGTGACTGAACTTGAAAAACTTTTGAAGACCTTTCAAATAACTATTTAAAAGTCATGAATCTTAACCCCAAAGTGCTGTTTTAGCAATCAATGCAAAACTTATATTCACAATATGCAGTACGCATGAAAAAGCTACTATTTAAATTAATGCACATACAGGGCCGTGTATTAATCAAGGTCCTCCTCTTGGGCACATAAGATATGTGTTCTGCAGCTATTTTAATTTTGAAAACTGTGCTACACTATGATGCTGTTTGACTACAAAGCATTTAACTTTGCATAAGCTGATTACAATTCTCATTACACCAGGGTGATTCACAACAGCATATATAATGTACAGCACATATATAATATTAAACTCTGGGATTATATAAGATTGTCCTTTAGCTATAACTGCTCTTCAGCAGAAATGAACTTTGCGGCGAAAACTGAAAATGAATACAAGTTATATACATTATATTTTTCTGTTATTTTCATGTCTGTCCATTCAACAGTCAAAGATTCAGCAAAAATCTATGAATGAGCCAGGTGGGATGAAGTCTACTGTCAGTGTTTGGTAATTTCAGTGGACTAGGAGCTTCCTTCTTCCTCGTAAAGCTGCTGTGGCAAAGACGTAAGCCTCCCAATTGGCTTGGGATTGGTTTGAGTGAGACAGGCTCATGTAATAATGTCAAAGTGGTTAAGCCCTCGGGCATCTTTAAAGAGCTTTCAGCAGCCACGCAGGGAGGAAGACAGTGGGAGAGGGAGGAGGAGGGAAAGAACCGGAGAACGATAGAGAGTGGAGAGACCTTATTCAGCACACGCAGGAGAGTGGAGCAGATGAAAAAGGTGGTGGAAAGACATCTCATCAGGCTAAAGTGACACACAGTAGCAATGAGGACACAATGCGAATGGTAGAGAGAGAAAGAGGAGAAAGTCAGTGATCTCACACACCAGCAAACACACAGCTTGGAGTCAGAGATGACTAAGCTGTATTTCCGTTGATTCGCCAATGCCTGAGCACCTCTAAAGCCTCTGGCAGTGACACAGTAATGTTCCCATTCTTCAAAGGAATCTCCCAACGCTTCTGTGACTTACATTAAAGAGGACTAATAGAGTCTCTGTAGTTATGGTTGACATATTCAATTCGACTTAGCATTTTAAATGTGATGTGTTAAGTCTTGGTGGGTGGTAAGAAAAAAAAACAATCCTGTTGAGTCTGAAGTGCTGCCTGTTTTGTGGAGGAGTTTACCTCAAAATACCTCATTCCAACACAAAGCCTGGACCGCAGCAAAGGCTAGTGGGCTGGTACAGCTCTATTTAGGATAGTTCAGTTCTGAAAATGGCCTACATCTAGTTTTTCTTTCCTGCAAAAGCCGTGTACGTAAAAGTAGAGCAGTGCTCATGCTGTGTGTACTCCTACTGCGCTGAATGCCTCTTCCATCCATGCTAATTGCATTTTTCTCACCTGTGAATCCTCAGCCAAACTCCCAGGAGGTGTACGTAGCAGGTTATCAATCAGCCACTGAGGTCAGAGAAATACGCCAACTCATCCCCATCTTGCTTTTCCTTGAATCAGCTAAATCAACCATAACTTAAGTGGGAGAGCACATCCGGTGACACATCTGACTGTCAGTGAATCACATGCTGACACTCTAAACTGCTTCAAGAAAACGAGGACTCAGGCCGACTCTCTCGTCATTAAGTGAGTGTCTCTGCCCGTGAATGACAGAGTGCAGGTGAAAACATCAGTTGCCCTGATCCTACCTCTCTGCAGGTGACACTGGAATGGTGCGTGACAGGCCGGCATGGATGTTTGTCATATTTACACGGCTTGACTCAGGATATGAAAGGAAAGCCTCAAGCTGGAGCAGTCCTATTAATTTAAACCACAGAAACAGGAATCTGTTTTTTGCCCCTGGATGAGTGCATATGTATGAATAAGAAAACTGACTGGACTTGTCTTAAGGAGTATAAGTACTAGCCTAATCCATTGTTTTGATCCCATAGTTTGATCAATTATGTTTGAGGTTATGGCTGCTTAAATTAATATTCTCCACAAAATGTGTATGTGTGTGGTAGCGACTGTGCAGTCTTGTTTTACATTCTTGTGACATCCTCTCCGCGTATGTGAAAAGCATTAAACTACCTCATTATTTCATTCCAGATTAAATAGAATGGCACAGTCTATAGAAGAGACCATCACAGTGTACAAGAGTTGATTGATGCTTTCTGATTTTCTCCATTGTCCCCATTTATAATTCAGTACAAAATTTACAGAATTGTCTTATGCTTACTGAGATAGAGCCTCAGCAGAACAGAATAAGGACTCGCTTCGAGTTGTTCTACTTTTATGTTTCGATTCTGAGCAGTCTTCAGTCAGAATAACCACATGCTTCAGCAAGTGAATTTCCAACAAGAATAGATCAAGAACAGTGAGGTATAAAAGGTAAAATATTAATTATTAAATGAATGTGTTACAAATAAACCTGTTAAAATTTGTCAATTATAAGAAAGAAGGATTAAAGCATATTGGATGTTGTAAAGGAACCTTTGTTGAGTTGGACTGCTTTAAGGCAATATCCATTTTTCAGGTGGTTTTTGTAGTATTTATGTAAGGTTATATCTAATATAGCTAGTGACGACAGCAATATAATTGGTTGGGTTGCCTTCAGCAGACAATAGTAGAATATAGACCTCCAATTGACAACAACAAATTATTAAAGAATCAAACAGCATCAGGTAGTTTCTTGCATCATATTTTTATTTGGAACCCCCCTCTAAAGCATTGTGGGAGGCAGGGGAAAGTGTGTCAGTAGTGTTGACTATGAATGATAAGGCGGATAGCGTTTCTGCAGTGCGTCATCGCCGTTTGGAGGGTTCCCCTGGGACCGAGTCAGAGATGTAGAAATAGAGATCTGGGGCACTTTCGCATTCAGATAAGACTTTTTCATCTAGAGAAATGATGATGAAGAAGAAGTCAACATTTGCTTTATTAACATTGGCTGATTATGGGATATGATAATATCTGGACTTTGGAGGTCGTCTGCACTAAATGACCAGCGCCACAGGCCTTTCATGGATGAATCACAACTGTGCAGTAGACATCAGTCTTCCAAACAGAAGATAGGGCAAACTAAGCTGTCGTTCAGCTTTGCAAGTAGCAAGAAACACAAAGAAGACACCTGCCAAACCTCAGAAACAAAAACCCTCAGATAAAATTTCTAGAGGCAAAGAGGACAAGAAGAAAACGTTCAGGAGGATGTTGCCATTTTAAAAAGTTAGATTTTACATTTTCCGCATGAAAACAGGAGGAGTTCATCATCTGACATTTAGAAATCAGTGCCAAGTAAAAACATATTTTGGTCTTTCAAACAGTTCCTATTAAGTCAAATATAGACGTACAAACCTAAGTCTCTTACTATTCTTTAAATTGTAATTTGTTACAATAGTTCACTGTCAATCATTTTCAAGCACAGTCAAGTCTAACAAAACTTCTCATATGTTAATCATTAGGAAAATAAAGTGAGGAATAACATGTGTGTGTGTATGTGAGTGTAATTGTGGTTTAACCTCCTATTGTAGGTGTCATGAAAGGAAAAGAACACCGTGGAGCACTGCCTTTTACGGTCACATATCAAGGAAAGAAGCAGGGAACATTGTTTTAAGTGTGATCAAAAGGCAGTGAGCCCTTGATTCATTATAAACCCAAAAGAGAAGCATTTCAGTGGTAGAATCCATATCTCTTCTCTGCCTTACAATAACCTCATTGTGTATTCTGTAGTTAGTGAATCCAGTGATGATAAGCGGAAGAAGCCTTGTGAAGATTAGGGACTTTCTTACCGTGTTATTTGGAAAAAGATCAGAAGGTTTACAGCATTGAAAACGTAAATCACAGTAACATCTGATGGTTTTCAGAAATTTCAGGAGCAACACCATTCATTCTGAGTGAAGCAGCGGCACTTCACCCCATTGATTTCCGATTTTGAAATCTGATATATGCAAAAAGGCTTACAGCATATGTTAATTTGATCCTTTGATATTCATATTCTCTTGTTAAAGAAGGAGTGAGTAGCATTCAGGTTATATCACATTGCATCATGTCTGTCGTATAATATAATATATGTTTTAATAGGCATTGTTATCCATTATAAGTTAAGCTTCCGCAATGTTTGGTTTCATAAGGCTTCTTGTTTGGCTTACCATTTCTGTTATTATTGTCTCTATGTGGGACTGTACTGAGCTAAAGCTAGAGTTAGATATCATATTGTAGTGATGTAATATTACTGTAATAGCTCATAAAACATTCTTCATCACCACTACAGATTACCACAAAGTCTTGATCACCTTCATCTTTGTTGGTTATTCAGCCAGTATCTCTTCTGTGGCATCTAAAAAAAACTGAATGCATTCCCTACTTTGTATTTTGTTGTAAACAACAAAACAGTGGATCAAAGTTTTTCTGAGGTTCAGTGAGGTGTTAAGCTTCAGAAGCCATGAGACGTACAGGTGAACAGTATGGTATGGTAAACATTATTCAACACAAGCTCGAACACGTGTCAAGTTTAACAAGCTTCAGCGTCTCAGTATCAAGGGACCGTAACTGAGTCAATTTACTGAAACTCCTTTTTGAATGAATCTTCAAGTCACATTTAATAGCTGGTCCCAACGTAATAGTGATGAAACACCAAGAAGGGGCTGCACAGCCAGGTGTGACATTACAAGCCTCACTGTGCCAGAGGCAAAGTGATTCGATTGAAATGCGAAGTGTCGTGTTCATAGTTACTTCAGTGATTACACATAAAGCACAGGGACATCTGCACATCAGTAAGCTGCTGCACAGTTGTGTTTTTTCATACAGTATGACTCCACTTGCAGTGATTACTGAACAACAAAGGGTAATCAAAGCTATTTGATTAATTATTGAATTAGACAAATCCATCCATCAGCTCCACAAATACAAGGCAAATTTTGCTGATTACTTTCCAACATTTTACTTCAATTATGGCATTCCAAACATGTCATTTCTAATCACAGTTTTCCTCTCAACAAATCTTAAGACATCAACATTCCTGCTCGCTTTCCATTATGAAAATGTATTTTTCAGATTAATTCAACATTAAGATTTTGTGCAGATGGTAGCAGATGAATCCAGTTGTCCTCGGTAATGGTAGCTACCGATCATTTGCTTCCCCCCACCCCAACAAAACAACACAAATGAAGTGATTATGTCAATTTCCAGCTTGAAGAAATCTGTGTGTGTATTCCTGGAGGAACACCTGCACAGTTGAACACACACAATCATGTTGCTGAGCTGTAGCAGATGTTTGAGCCGGTGCTCGAAGACCATCCAGATGTCTGCTTCCTGCTCGTCTTTATTGAGAGAAAAAACACAAAGCAGACTGCAGGGCACGCATGGGCCATTTAGAGACTATTATTCTGAGGAAAAGCATATTGAGACCTTTCATACTTAGCCTACATTCCTTCTCCCTTCTGTCCCTATTTCCTCACTTAAAGTGGTTTACTGAAGCTGCTTATTCTTTATCTCTGTGAAAACGGGAGGATGAATATAATTGGATTGCATTGTTTATTAAACTATGGTGGTTGAAGAAAAAGTGACCTTTTAACCCAGCAAAGCGCGCACTTAGCAACTATGCTGCCCCTTCCAGGTCAAACGAGCATTAAAAGCCCAATTCTGATGCCTCTTGTCTTGGGGGATTTTGAATTGTAATAACCTTGAGGCTGTTTAACTAATTGCATGTGAGTGTTTTATACATTAGGTTTCATTAATGGCTGTGAATGTACGATTTTAGATATTTTAAGACTGTGACCTCCGTGCAGCCCACTGGTCTCCGAGGCCTCAGCAGCCATTACAACATGTGACTCGCAGGGCACTTTAAATCACTGCTATTGTGAACAGGAACAGGGTAAATAATACTTAGTTTGAGCTCAAACCTGTAATATAGCTGGTGACTAATCCACTGACGCAAGCTAATATAAATAGCACATAAACAAACAACTTTAACGAAAGCTGAAAATCACATGCGCTGCTTTCTTGCTGTCTCGTCTTAACAGGCTATTGTTGCAGGTCAGTAAATGCAGCACTCTGCTGTCAGTGTGAGTGGTCTTTCTTTATCTATGAACATCCCATGGGCTTTTACAGTAGGCCAGCCTGTTCTTGTCCTACTTTCCAGCACGCCTGTCCTCCCCTCCGTGTTGTCTGTTAAACGTGACGTGCTGGCCCTCTTTTCCCCCGACCTCTCTGAGGTATCAGACAGCAGAGCCACTTGCCGCGGAGACAGGGTGGCTTGGTCTGCATCCATCCATCTTGTTTGCCTCTGTAAAATCCAATTCCCTCCTCTCGTGCAAGCCTCCCCACCGACACTCATCCATCTTTTGCTTCTCATGAATCTGGGCCGTCTGGTCAGGTGCTGCAAGCACATCATTTGTTTCAGTTAGGTTTTTATCCCCCCAGCCTACTTTCTTCTGTACTCTGTTCTTCCTTTTCAAATGGGCAGGCTGCTGGCCTGTAAAGGGTCCGGTGACGCTATGTTCAAGGCTAACAATATCACAGTGGCAGGGAGGGAATGAGGTTAGACTTTTTGCCGTCAGCAGCCGCTTTAAACCAATAAACAGGATGTTAAATCGAGAATCACTGCCATAGCCAGGTTGTTGGCAATACCATCGGCCATATTCCAGACAGCAGTAATAGCATCATCGGTGATGTTATGGGTCTCAACGGGCGGTAATTGAATGTAACTTATTCAGTTACACGTATATATCTATGTCTCCCACTGGGGCTTGGAAAGTGTCTTCTGAGTTTCATCCTGCAATAACGACAGCAGCGACTTTAATAACAGTAATGGCAGCTTAATGGCTGCTACCTGCCAGCTTAATTGAAAATGTCATATTGCATCTTTGTTTTCAAGGATCGGCGATGTGATTTTATTCACACCTAGTTATATGGCTGAAAATAAAACTAAATCACAACACATCTATTTATGGTGATGCTTTTATTGCATAGTCCCATCACTGCATGGGAGATTATCATGTTACCAGCAAAACGCGGTACTCACACACAGTGGTTGGCCTGATGTGGACACTTGTTATCCCGAGGCTCACTTGCCATTACCCACATATCCATTCAGCAACCTTGCTGAGAGGCAGAATGATCACATTGTTCCCTGGTAGCTTCCCTGACAGGAGTTCATCTTGGTTGGTTAAGTAGCTCGGCTGGCGGCTATAACCTGCTATACTGCAGTCATTGACTGTATCTACCATACTGGCGTCCTTTTAGTAAAGTAAGTGTCTGCCTGTCCGTGTGTGTGATGGAAGACATTAATTTGCAGTCAGCCTCTGCCTTTTTATTTGCCGTGGTAGAGGCATAGCTCTATGGATGGCAACGTCGGCCTGTGGGTCTGTTGGTCCACCACTTTGGTTCAGGCTGAAATATAATAATATAATACTGGCTGGATTGCCATGAACGTTGGTTCAGACATTCATGTCGGCCACAAGATACATTATAATAACTTCCCTTACCGTTCCATATAGTGCCATCAGTAAATCAAAATGTCACTAATGATATCACAATCATAAGACGGTAGTACTGTGTTCAGCAGTCTTGTTACAACTAATAATGCTAATCTGTTGATACAAACTGATGTCATTCATTGAAATATAGTCACCGAATTATGTGTTCCTGTGGGTGAAATCTCTACCTGTCACGAGAAAAACATTGTAATGTCGTGGATTCCTTGTAGTTGGAAAGAAAACTGGGATTTGTTCCGTAGTTATACACACAGTGCACAACAGACTCCTGCAACAGTCCTGGCAGTGAAGGGAGGACCAGTTGTAGATCCTTGGCATGTCTCGCCTACATGAGACTTCACCTGGAACCTGCTATGTCCACATATGTGAGAGACGGCCAGTGGTCCATTTAGCCAGAACACCCAGGCTACATATAATATGGTTTGTAGGCTGAACTAACAAATCAATAATAGACTGGATGCAATTCTTATTTAACAGCAGCTGCATTTGAAATAATAATATAATAATAAACACAAAAAGTACACACAACTGCACACAAATACATCCACTCACAATAACACACACAAGCTTCTGAGTCTAAGATTATAATAATAAAGGATAAATGCATTATATACTGCCCACATATACACACATCGACACATTATTTTACAGTTACAACAGGGAAAGAAAGGTGGTTTTCATTACCATCAATTTCATCTCACCACTTCAGTCACATAATTTCAAGTAGGTACTAAATAATCCCTTTTTGCACTTCATAGTCATACACGGAGGAAGCAGAGATAAATTGTTACTGACACTTAAAAGCAGTCTGAAGAAATGTTATGTGGCAATTTAGTCCAAGTCACTATTTCCGTCCTATTTCCTTCCTCACTGCTCCGTCGACCCATCTGTCAATGGACTCTGGTCATCTGTGTGTTTGTGTGTGTATGTGTGTGTCTGGTGACACAAAATAAGGCTTTATTTCACTTCTCTTCTCAACATTTTAACCCTGTGTTATAGCAGCAGCCACAGAGGGATGGCCAGACAGGCAGAGAGAGACAGGTGTTGTCTGCCTTAAGTGCCTGCTTCTCAGTCCCTTGTGTGTGTGTGTGTGTGTTTGTGTGTGTTTGTGTGTGTGTATGTGTGTGTGTTTGTACGTGTTTGTGTGTGTGTGGGTGTGTGTGCTTTGTGTATTTATGCTTAATAAAGGTATCCATGCACAAACGCATATGTACAGTATGCTCTGTGTGTGTGTGTGTGTGTGTGTGTGTGTGTGTGTGTGTGTGTGTGTGTGCACATATTGGCTGAAGGCAGTGCATCTCTCTCATGAGCCAGGTCCTGCAGAGTTTGCGTGCTGCGTTCACAGTCGGCCTGCATTTTACCAGCAGTCTCCATTTACACCGTCTGCCACTCGACCGTCCATGGCTGAAACATATATGGATTCTCTGGCTTATAACAGGTACAGCTGAGGGCGGAGAGCAGCGAGATTTATGTAAGTCTTATAGTTAATGTTCTGACTTCTTAGAGTACAACATTGTAAGGAAGGTTCAACACGCAACACAAACACAGAGACAGGTACACACAGTGATCAATCCTGTCTCGTGGGTTGAATAGGACATCGACTGTTTGGTCTGTGAGTGTTTGCAAAGCAAACAAGTGAACCTTATAGTTTATATTTTACTACATAAGGCTTTATTATAGTCTAGCATCCCAACTTCTAAACAATAAAAACTGTTGAGGAAGGTATACATATTGATTGCACAGGGAACTTTAGAAGGCTTTAGTACATAAGACCAGGGACTGGTGTTCAAGACAAATTTATTCTAATTAAGTGGCCCCCTGTCTGATTTGGATTTCTAATTGACTTGCTATGTTTAAATCCTAGGAAATAAAAGGAACCAACTTCTCTGTCAGCAACCAGTTTCCTCCAGAGGATCCTCGAGATCTAAGCTCCTACATCCAATAATGACAGAGGCAAAGAATAATAAAAGTTAGCAGGAGAATTGTGCAAGCTCTGTCTCAATTCACATCAGTTTTAACTAAATTATCAAATTTGAAAAAATCTGATTAATGCAGGTTTCTGAATATACAAAAAGTAATTTCTTGATTGATCTGCGTAGGAATTAGATCAAATGTTTAGAACATAGGACTGGCCAGCAAAAATATAAATTAGGTCTTCAGTTACCACTTTTCTGCCATCATTATCTGGCCTTTGGATTTCAGAAAGCTTAAAAGTGGTTTGAAATACAACTGCAGAATATGAACTGGGTCAACAGAGAATTATATCAAGGGCAACATAAGGTTAAAGCAATCATATTTAATGAAATCCTGTCTACAGGAAACTGCCGGTGATGAAATTGAAACATTTGCAGGAAATGCAAAAAAAAAGAAACTCATGTTCCCAAAAATGACTATTTCTAAATGTTCTCTGAACTCAGAGAAACCTGCCTGAGTCAACAGTATTTTAACTATATCACCTTAAAATAGGTCATTTGTAAAATGATAACCATAGAAAAAATTTAAATCAAGACGTCTAAAAGCAAAATGAAAGACATTTACAGTTCAATGCAGCTGACAATAATTTACAGTATTTAAAAAAGATTACACTAAAATAAACCACGAAGGAAATAATGTAATTGTGAATAAGTGGAAAAAGTGATTAGACAAACATGTATAATGGATTGTTTTTATTTATTATTTCTAAGTCAAAGATGTAGTGTGCAATCACACAAATGTTTTAAGCACAATATTAAGCGGTTAGAAATGCATAACCTAATTTATTCATTCATTCATTTTCATTAGTATTGTATTTATTTTCTGAAGTGCCATGAGTTATGAGGTCAGGGGATATCAGTGATTAATGTGATGGTGCCATTGAGAACTATTTTTGGAAGCTAGATTTGGGTCTTGTGTGGGTTGATTCAAGTTCTAGTAAAAAGAGAAAAGAAAGACCAGGTGATCTTTGTCTTGACACTGCATTCCTGTAGACCTAATGGTTTATTTAGAAGTTTTGAAACCAAAGGGCAAACTCATTAAAGTTCTATAGATTGGCGAGAGCAGAAACTTGGCATCCACTGAAAGAGTTTTATTTTCAACTTATTCTTGTGTGTGACTTTTTAGCCCTGAGGATGGGCTGAGCTGGCTGTTTTTCCAGTACTTTCTCTCTCTGTACTCCATCCCCTCGCTAAGAGCATGGAGGAAGTTCAAAGAACGAATATGAAAACAGACAGTAGACCTCAAATACTTTCTGATCTGCTGCAGAGCAGAGCAGTTGTGTGCATTCATTGACATGCAGTAACTAGTAGGCCCTGAAATCACACACACCATTTATCTGTTTTCAAGTTAAAGAACTCTTTAATTTCTTTAAATACTTTAAGTAAAGGATTAATTAATTGTTTTACAAGAAAGTTGTTCTTAAAGTTGATGCCTTAATTTCCCCAGAGTTACAATTGAATCATGTTTTGTCTCTGCGTAACTAATTTGAAGAATTAAAAATGTGTCAACAGAACTTGAACTTGAACTTGATGAAATATGATAATGCATATGTATGGTGAATTAGCAAGAGTGTAAGGGCCTTACAGTATTTCCATGGTGGCATGACAACCAGCAGTACCTGACAGTGAAATTCACTTTGTCCGCCTGGGTGGTATTTTGGTGCCAACCACACGGTGCACAGGTGGGAGGAGAGGCGCCAACAAGTGGGAGGTCCATTCAAATGAGGCAGTGCAAAGAGAGTTGGTGGTATTTTGGTGGAAATTGGGTCTATGACCAGGCGACGAAAATAGACGTCTCAGAACCACGTGTGTTTCCGGCACACCATCAACCTGCTGCCAATCTGATGGTCTTGTCAACAAGAGCAAACAAACTAATCGCAGCAAAAACGGAATAATGTTTAAAACATTAATAAACCATATTAAATATTTCACTCTCCAAACAGCAGATGTTTAAAATAAAAAATTAAACTTTAATCTGGTCAAAGCAGGAACGCTGGCCTGCATTTATCTACAGTATGTTTGTACCGTGTATATCTGTTGTTTACGGCTGCTTTATATTGTAGGAAAACCTTCTCCTGCAGTGCATTAAATCCCTGCAGCCATGTGAAGCAGGACACATATATTGACAAATATGAGGCCACTGATTTGAGAAGTGCCATTGCAGGAGACGTTGGATTACAGCGGCTCATCATTTCTGTGTGTCACTGGCTCCCTTCCACACTGTTGTGTTACATGTTACGATTAGATGTGAGCTTTTGTGACGTGAAATACAGTAGAATAAAAACTGAAATAGTGCGGATGGATGCTGTCATTTTTTAATTATTTATTTCTATTATCATTGTACAAATGAAGCAAACAAAAAAACACACCATCTGCCTTTGGCTGCAGATCTGTGGTGTTATGTGTTCATGTCCAGACAAGGACATGATTTCCTGGAAAAGAGTCTTTCCATTTGTTGAGCTGTTGTCCTCATGTGTTACTGTGTTTGGCTCAGCTTTTTCCAAGCGATGAAATCAGTGACGTGACTGGCTGAGGGTGTATTGGTTAATAACCACACCCTCTGATCTATATTCTGCCTCACCCAGCCCTTTTCCACTTTAAAGAGCAGGTGAGCTTGGAGACGCCCACACAGTGTCACAGGTCTATGCGCCCAAGAACCACTGCGCACCTCCTGCACTCGTTGTTGCACTTGCGTGATTAAAATAGGGTGAAAAAGAGCAAAAGAGAGTTTGTCTAACATTTAGAGTATAGCTTATCAGTGAGATTTACCATCTCAATGAACGCCAGACTGCAGTCCTCAGAATACAATACCACGGAAGAGCCAAAGAAGAAAAAAGACAACACCACTTTAAAATCATCCTGAACAAAGCATCATTTGTTCACTCAGTGATGCAAAAAGCTTTTCAGGACATCAGCAGCAAAGTCTGATTACATCTTGTGACATTCTGTTAATCGCCAAATGATTGCTCTGCATGAAATAACAAAAGGTAGAACTTTTGTGTTTAGCTGCCTCAGCTAGTTGCAAATTGATATTACCAAAACTTTATTACATTATTACAAGATCGAAGGAATTCGAAATGATTATTTTCAAAATGAACATTAATAAATTAACATAATGTTGGCATATGTTTTGTTGTCATATACAATCACACCTCTCTCTCTCTCTCTGTCTTTCTCTCTCTCTCTCTCACACACACACACACACACACACACACACACACACACTATATTACAACTTCCATTATTGCAGGGACCACATTTAATCCAGTCGCCATATCCGCTGCCAGATACTGAGTCATTAGCATAATTATAACATGCAGAGATTTTTGGAATGAGCGTGTGATACTTTCCAAAAGCGTTGTCACACTGCCTCACTTGTGAGATTCATCTTCAGTCACACTCAAGTTGCATCCCATCTGCTCACTGAATACTACAAATTGTATAACTAGGAGAAGTTCTCATCCTCATCTTCGTGAAATGGCCCAACAGATTTCTAAAGGACTCTCATGTCTGCTGGCCTTTACACCAGCCTTTTCCTCTTCAGCTCAATATAGTTTCTATAACATTTATGTAACTGTGTGCACCATTAACATACTGCAATTTGAGCCTTTGAATAATCAATGTTTGCTTGATAATGCACCTGGACATAGTGACCCTCAGGTTCTGCAGTAATTGGATTTTATGGTTGAGAAGTGACGACAAGGGATTGTTCGATTTAGAGCCGATTACTTCCACAACTTTGGCTCTCATCCCTGCATTTTGAAATTAGCCCATAGATAGTTGGGATTACAATGATAATTTGGTATACCTCACATAAGTATAATATTCTAATGAGGGTAGAAAAAGCTGCCTAATTGAAAGTGCAAGAGGTGAGGACTGTGCGCCACAAACATTGCTCAATCCAGTGGACAGAGTTGCCATCCGCGAGTGTGTGTGTTTTGACCGACAACACAGTGATGGGTTCACAGCGACACAGTTCAGTGACTCATTAACTACAGTTAAATAAAGACAAGTGACCGACAGGAGCTCGGATCTTCCTCCAGACTGTTACACTGACAAACGCCCAACCAGATGCTTTTAACGAGAGAAGTAACACACTGGTGTGTATTTAACTTGTAATGTACATCAGCAGGGCTGTGATTTAAACAGACTCAGATTTTTCAGTCTGGACAGTAAGAGATAAAAGCAAAATGTGCTTGAGTATGAGTTAAATGTATTCTTCATTAAAAATGGACTGCGTTATGTACGTGGAACACAGTAAATGTAACTTGTTATAGCCTACCTCTGGAAAATAAGGATTCCCATAACATTAACCTCAAACTTTTTCTAATTAACTTCACTGAAATATACCTTGCAGAAATGCTAAATAAAATTTTCTTTAATTATAAATGACGCTTATCTGCTTGCAAGACATCTGCTGCAGTAAAAAGTTAACCTAAATATTCAATGCACTCAATTTAGCTGCAAAATATGAAACATCTAATCTAATGTAATTGTTTCTCAATTGAGGCCAATTTCCATCAGTGAGAGAGATTTTCCCCAGCCAGTGAAAAGACATTTATAATGCATTCCCTAAATGAAGAGCCCAATCAGCAGATCCCTCTGGCCTGATGCCTCAATCTGTTTCCCAATCTCATTTCTAATTTATCTTACTCTGCCCCAACAAACTTGGTGCCGTGAAGTGCAGTTTGACATTAGTCCTTCGAATCTGCAGTGGGCGATGAAGTGAGAGAAGTGTGGTTTGGCATGAATCCCATTCCCAATTCAATCCCCAAAACTCCATAAAGTGCCCTTCATTTGTCTTCGATTCAAGTTCATCTGTGCTTTATGGATGAGCTTAAAAATGTGTGAGTTTCATGTTCTCCCAGGAAGTGTGAGGAATCCTAATGGCTTCCCGATGTAGCCTCGGCTGTACATGGAAAAAGCGAGGGGGAATCAGCTTTACCCATTATCGTTCACTATTTTTATCTTACACATTTGCCGTCATTGGGTGTCTTACTTACTTTAAAATCGCTTTTTTTCTCTTTGTAGAATGAATGGCATCTATATTGAAAATAGTTACCAACAGGTGATGTTGGATTGTGTTCTTGTTGTCATTCCTCTTCTTGAAGCTGAAATTATTTACTTTATATTATTAAAAAGATAGAAAACATAAAAAAATAAAACATTATTTAAAAGAACATCACACAGATAAAATTCAATAAAAACAGGGATTTCAACACCAAGGTAAAAACTAAATCAGGAGTGTGGCCCCCGTTCATGTGTAAGAGATGAAACAGGCTCATCAGGAGGATCAACATGAATATTAAACCAACCATTAAGATGTGGTCATAGCTAAGAACAATAGGATGAAATCAATGAAATCAGAAAATTCTGATAAAAACTACTATCGGGTTTAGGAGGGCGATCGATAATAATGCAGCACACATGGATATCAGGGTTGATTTTGATCAGTACTGGGAGGTTTCTCCAGTGAGATGAGGGCACAGCTTAGATATTTTTTATAGACAGTAGTCAGAACTGTGGTGTCACGATATGACCTTTTACACTGTTAAGAGGTGTGTGTTTGTGTGTCTGTGCAATTGTTTTTGACATTTTATTGCAAAAGGTCACAGCACTTTTGAGTTTTGTGTTTGTTGACTCTGTCTGGGAAATCAAAGTTAACCACAGTAGTGAAACTGTTTTTACAAATTTTACAATGGTTGTGGATGTTCGGGGCAGAGCAGTGCGTCTAGGCCATTCTGAATGGTGTGGCCATGGAACGTGACATTTTGCATTGCCTACACCTCTAAAGCTGGCTGAAGGGCAACCGGTTCATCCTGCAGTATCATGTTATTAAAGCCAACCAGTGCGACAGCTTAACATTTTCAAGCCTTCACTGTCTCTTGGTTTCATTTCACTTCTGTACTCACAAAGAAAAATGGTAGCATTGGCCATTCGTTCAAACAACAACTTCTTCCTGCCAAGGGCCTCTTGTTGCCCTGCGAATAATGACAGGAATGCGGAAGTAGTGCAATGTCGTAGCACCCGAAAACTTCTGAGGAAGGGGGTCGGGATGAACGGCTGAGTCAAAGACTTTGTGTGACTTTGACAGGGCAGGTTACTGTTTGCATCCTGTCCCCTACCAGACACCAATTTCTGGTTTACTGCGATTAATGGACAACCTGCATACATCATTATGCAGGTTGTCCATTAATCGCAGGTTTGATCTCCGACTCCTCTTGTCCACATGTCGGAGATGCTGAAACTTGTAAAACACATGGAAAAGTGCTAAGTAAGTGCAATACAGTTACTACGCTATGAATGGTGCTTGTTTAACCATTAAAGGAAGTGACATTCATTTCATTGTAGCTGGGCTGTCAAGGTTTGAGACACAGGAGCAGCAGTGTTTGTGTGGACTGCATTGATTGGAACCTCTCCCAAACCCCCACTGATGGATCTGCAGTGAGTTAAGGTTAAGTTTGTTTAAGATGAAGATCTGTGTGTAGATTTAGAAACACACTTCATGTCGTGGATATTTATCTGTGTTTAAAAACAGCAACAAGTTCCTAAGTGGATATGTTCTTTTGCATTGAATACTTGTATTGTTTATGCGCCATCCAATCTCTCGAGTATCGTTGTATGTTTACCACCATCAAAGACTACGAACAGATGAATGCCCAAAATATCAAAGAGAATATCCAACAGTTTTCACGCTGTGAGTTGAAAATGTGTAAGGGAATAAAACTGCGGCATAAAACACTGAACACAGCAACATTTGAATATTAACATCAAGGTCACACCTTTCTATACAATGTAGTTTTGAGTGCTTGTGGGACTGATGAACAAAGACGTCTTCTTACTGAATTTTCGACGAAAAGAGGAATCCATAATGCAAAATAAGAGTGTCGGGATGCAGTTTGATGTATGACCTCAGAGAGTCGTTCTCTCTCAGATTTTAGATGGCACTTGTCAAAGTCTGGCCCTTTGTAGTTGGTGCTGAGAAGCTTGAACTCCTCTGACAGTGGAAATGATAAAAAGAAAATAGAGACAGTGTTTGCGGTGTGTTTGACTGGGTTGTAATGCACACTTAACACAGACATCAAGAAATAAATATATTAAACTCCAGCATACGCTCACATACACATTAATAATGTAGATGTCCAAAGGCACACCGATGCACACACACAATTTTGTGTCTGAGCTCTTCAGTGCGGACCTGTAGTGTTATCAGACAGGACACATGGTGAGTGTAGGACTGTTTGCAGAGGCCTCGGGTGAAAAGAGCCCTGATCCAACATTGTCATAGCCTCTGTAACACTGCAGGTGTTATAAAAGCGACTGGAATAAGGATGAGTGGGAGACTGTCGTGATTGAAATGTGCTAAAGCGAGCCGGTGCCTTTGTACTACCCTCCAAGGTGTGGGAGAGGAAGAAGAGAGACAGAAAGTAGGGCACAGCAGTGTAAAGTAGACAACAAGGTGGAGCTGCTTGCTGATACTTTGCTGGCCTGAGCCTGAACACAAGTTGCCCTAAAGCACTGGTTCTGAATCAGATTATTTTAACCCGATTCGCAATGCTGCCTGGCAAAGCCTTATCCTCAGCCCTCTGTATGTGTGTGTGTGTGCTTGTCCATGTGGGTGTGTGTCTGTAGCAAAATATGCTCAGGTTTTCTTGTTGGTGAACAAGTAAAGCCTGACACGGTTGTATGGGTTCGTAACACACATCGACACTGACACAGTTTTCCTCGTATCTCTTTCAGGAAACCTCCTTCTACACAGAACAAGGCTTGTGAGAAATGACCTGCCAATGTAAGTCCTTTGCCTGACCTCAGCACTCAACTGGTAATGTTGCTTTTAAATTAATTAAACCGAGTGAAAGTTGTAATTGAGTACACATGCACACACAGAGCCGTAGCCTCGGACCCCTAGCCTCGAACTCCCCTCTCGTCACTAACCGTCAGGGACAGGATTCACCACTAACTTCATTTATTAGTAGTTAATTGCTATTCCCTGCAAACACACTGATGGGACATCAAAGGATGACTCACTGCAGGACGACCTAGTGAAATTCAAATTTCAAACACAACCCTTCCTTCAGTATTATGCTGTGGAGTTGCCACTTCTGGTTTTAGTTTGTCATCCCGAGCACAAGGAAGGCTTAAGGCACTATCAATAATGGATGAGGATGTGAGACTTTTCCAGCGCATTTTCCAGAAGCTTTAGTGCTTGTATTTAAAACCCGACAGCACTGGTTCCCTGCACACCTGGAAACTGGTGTTGTAGCTTTCAAGCAGTTCTCGAGGCAGCGTAGTCGGTCAGTGCCGCTTACAGCAAAGATAAGAAGCTGCAGAATAACTGCAGATAAGAATGTGAGATGTCGGGAACAAATGTACGAAAGTTGCATTAATTTATAAGTAGATTCATGTTTATAGTAAACTCCAGCCCGGATAACAAATACTCTGCAAAATATTCCTCATTATTAATTTAAACCTCCATGGATTGCAGCGCAATAAAGTGTAAACTCATCTTGATAGCTGACATATTATTACCTTATACTGTATGTTTGATACGCAGACAGGGAGTGACATTAGCATCATGGTTAAATACTAAATGCTCCACTATGTTCATCAGCCATTCATGTAGCATTCAGTGGGTTCGCCAGAGCTTTTTTGCTGAATAGATCCCCCAGCAGCAGCTTGAAACAAAGTTAATGAGAATGCTGAGACTGAACCTAAACCGTTAAGTTGCAGGCTGTAAAACCAAAATAATGAGCTGAAAGTGGCTAAAACACTAAATATCTTAAAATATCTGCCAGTGCAAAACAACTATTTCCCCTTGTTTCCAGTGCAAATCCATGTGTTTAAGTTACATTTTTCTTTATTTTAATGAAATAAGATCTATAGGGCTCAATTATAGACAGAAATGATTTGAGAACATGGAGATTTCTAGTGAGCACAAGATGTACAAATCCCAGTCATAAACACATGGATCTGCCTCCTGAAAGTGGCATGGGAGGGCTTCTTCTCCATTTTAATGGAAATTTGAAAATCTGTATACACGGTACTGCACCTGATTCAATTTAAGGATTATGCCCACAAACATGACCATTTCTCACATTCGGCCACATATTCAATGTCAATCCACTGTCCTTCATTCCTTCACACACACAACGTTCTGACTTTGTAGTTTCTCTAGTTACCTCCATACTTCCTTCATCCCACGTACACACGTGCACTCTGAGACATGCATTTGCATGCAAATATAGCTCTTGACATTCACACGTACACCTCAGCAGACCCGCACATGTGCACACATATCGCCGTTTTTCTGTAGAAACAGTTGTCCTGCCAGCCGTGTTGCTGTGGTTAGGAGATAACAGGAAGCTCCAATCACAGGACTCCTCTCAATCCTTCCCATAAGGCCCCTGATGGGAGTATCCCCTGGGTGGAGGATGAGAGGGTGCAGTTGACATCACACTTACAATAGGCCATGCTAGAGGTGTTAGAATTGGATCTGCAGGTTGCATTTGACACCAGCTTTGTACAGTAACCGTGCACAAAAGATGCACCTTCCCTTGATAACAAATTAAGCATACAACTCTCTCTGTGGCGGATTAATTCATGCTTTCCTTTTTAGGTCAAAGTGAGACACGTAGCATTTGCCAGGGGATAATCAGATCAATGATAGCCTCGCAGAGGAAAGACAGAAAGGATACGACCACAATATTGAAACACTGTGATCAAAGCTGAGCTCACTCTGTGAATGAGAATGTGGGGAGGAGAGCAGGGCTGCAGAGGACAGCTGTGATTGATGCATTACTCTCTCCTAGCTGTCTGCACACAAAGAGAAGGAGACTGTGGCAATTTCCCTGAATCACAGTGTAGAACTTCTTTTGTCTCCTCTTTCGTAAGATGCACTTGCATTATAAAGCGCTCATCCTGTGCTATTATAAAGCCTCTTATGTGTGCAGACAGTAAGAGGCAGGCGTGGAAACACTTTTTAGTCTGACTAGGACAGTATGAAAGTGCTCTTACTGTCCCACACAGTGAATATAAATTGGACATCCCGTCTGAAGAATACAGAATTATTTCATGCCATTTACTGTTGCCTTTACACACAAACAGATTTAAAATGTGACTTGAACCACCCTATTTTTCTACCTCTTGTTATTTATGGTGCCTAAAAAGCAAAGATGAAGTGTTGGTTATCCCCAGACATGAGATGTGTCGTTACCTCTGAAATCTGTGTATTTTCAGATGAGTCACGCCAGAGAAACATTTGCTAAATGGATATGTTCTAATATACCAGGACAAACTGACTCGCAAACACACAGCCCACTCACACTGTGAACAGAACATGTACGAAATTAATTAATGTCACTCCGTGTTACTATGTCAAGGTCAGCATCCTCTCAGATTCAGAAATCCCATCAGCAAGAATCCACGTTACCTGCTTCAGTGCAGTTTAACACGGTAATGAGTCTCAGTGGTGATATTCAAGCCACAGTGGGAAGGAAACCTCATGGGAGCCAGTTGATTAAACAGACTTATAATGTAGTAAAACAGCCTCTAATTTATAAATCACACCTTGGAACACAACAGAACAGTAAACCTTTATTTCATTGTTTACGGTTACAGTTTACAGTTTTCTATACATTAACACAGTTGTGAATTTTGGTTGTAAATCCAAATATTGTTGAGTTGGGTGAAATCTCAGCCCTGGGGCAGAAAGTCAAATTCAAATTCCACAGTTGCTACAGCCCGAATAAAACCATTTCACCTGTGTTTTTACTTAATGGCAGAATGCACTTTGTTTTGGCTCTTTTGTCAGCTAAAAGTATTATTTGTAGACTGGTTACAGCATGCAAGGAAAGTGAATAGTCAGAGATACAATTATAAATGCTTCCTTCTCACAGAATGGGGGGAAAACTAGTAAAGATGATCAACAATATTTGGACTCCCATCATGGCCATGTAGCTTTACAACCAATGGTTATACAGGTCAGTTTCAACAATCAAATGCACTGCTTCATTTGAAAGAAACATTTACATTAAAGCATTCCCAGGAAGTAACGCTGAAGCTCATTTAATGTCATATAATAGTCTGAACATTTAAACTAGGGTGAAGGTTTTGTAGGTTTGAAAGTTGTTACATGGTACTGAACCAAATAACTGAGTGTTTTATGGTACCTGGGAATCCCTCAGCAAAAATGCTGCATGACCACAGACTCTAGATTAATGCATGGAAACCAGTCAAAGGTGTATGAAGTGATTTATTTATTTGTTTGCCACGCAGGCAGTGTGGCAACCTGTGTTCTCAACCCTTTAGCCCAGACTGAAATATATCAACAACCATTGAATGGATTGCTGTGATATTTTGTACGGACATTCTTCCCTTGTCCAATACACTAAGCATGCTTCCCCATGATCTGTATATCCATGTTGCAGCAATATACTCTTCCCACATGTATGTCACTTTTGTATGTGGCACATGGAAGTCACATGTAGTATAATACATTCATGTGACCTTTGGGCAACAGCCACAGTATGTAGTTTGAGGGCTGTAGCTCTGTGTGATATAAAACCGTATATGCTGTACGTACCACCTCTGTCCGTCCCGCTGGCTTTATGACTGTTGTCATGGCAACGGCTCATCCCTGTGCCGCTGACGGGTTGATAGGTTGACAGACAGCCATTAGGGTATTATTGTGACGTCACGTGAGGATTGCGGGGAATGAATGCAGGGTTGACCCATTTCGAGTCCATAGGGGACCCCTGTCCTCTCCCACCCGTCACACGCTCGCCCATCACATCTCCCCAGGAAGTGACTTTTCCCCTTTTTCATTCACGGCAGGAAATCTCATTGTGCTGCTGCTTCCTCTGTAAGGGTCAAGGCAGTTGATGTGTAGGACTGAACCATGGCTATTGTGTGTCAGGCCAAGGGCATTTTGAAGTGGGTGAGGTTTAAGGCTTATCCTGGTGGGATTTATAGCTGTGCTGCGGTTGTTCATAACAGGCTGTGGTCAGTTGCTCATAGCTCACACCCATGCAACGCAAAAACTCACAGGCAGCTCAGGACATCAGCGAGCTGGAGTTTAGGAATAAGAATTGAGAGCGTTCATTAAAGCTTTCAGGTCTTACAAAAGTGAACTCATGTTAAAAAAAAAAATCAAACCACTTCTCACTCCTTCATTTAACTATGCATCGCTCTCTGGAGGTCAACGTCAGTTTTAGTTGTGCAAAAACATGAAAGACTGGCTGAATATTGACCTGAACTTCAAATTATTAATGCTCATCGATGTTATCTATGTTGTTTGCCATAGCATGTAATTAGAGAGAGACTGCTCTATTTTGATGTGATAGTTGGATATCAAAGAACAGCTGAGGTTTATTTTAGTTAAAGATTTAGAGCATGTAGTGCCTTCAGTTTAATAGATAGTGCCAGGATCTTTTAGCCTTTGAAGTGGATCCTTACTGTGTCTGAGTGTGTGTGTGTGGCAGAGAGAGAAAGAGATGGTGTGTGTCTCTGTGTGAGAGCGTGTGTTTGAATGGTGTCTTTGCATTCAAGCATCTTAATATATGTGCATGCATAAAAATATGCTTTTGTCTGTGTGTGTGCATGCATATGTGCACATCTCTATGTCTGTTTGCATTAGTCCCTCTGATTTGCCCTGAATCTAGAGATAGAGGCCACAGCTGTAGCCCACAACCCTCTCCTCCTACTGTGCTGAGCAGCCAGCGAGAGACACCCATCTCTGTGTTATTCCCAGATATAAAAAATACACTCTCCAATAAAGTAGCACTGGGCCATGTCCAGCCACCATGTTTTTCAGCTATAAATTGGGTTCAGATTGGTTATATTAGAGGTTGGTGTTTGATACTTTCGAACATGGTGCTAATTCAAGAAGTTATTCTTGCTTCCTGCAGATTTAAGAAAGAAAGGTTCACATGTTTTCAGTCCAATTAAAGTCAACCACAATACAATACTAACATGCCCATATGTACGTGGAAAGCACCTTACTGGTTGCTGCAATCAAGATCCTCCTGTTCATATTGCCCATGAAGATATCCCCTCAGCAAACGTGCATTTGTGCTCAACTTGATTTCACTATCTCAGACGACTGTAGCCTCATACTAGCTTCTACTGAACTCGTAAAGGGATCATTTTATGGAGGAATTATTAAAATGCAAAATAACTCTTTCAGCCCTCATGTGTCAGTACTGTGTTAAGTCAGACTTGAAAAAATGCGAATGTATCCTTCTACTGCCTTTGAAATAATTCTAAATTAAAATAAAGAGTGTTGTCAAACTCTTCTTAAACGTAGTTATTAGACAGCCATGACTGATTGATAAGGAAGGAAGTTGTTCAATAGATTCACAATCACAAGTCCGTGTAATTGAATAGTTTTGGGTGCAGCTCGGCCTGGTGATTTGCTCAGTGATGTTTACACACCTACAGGTAGACTATCCCAACCAGGTCCCAACAGATCCACAAAGGGACATCAACAAGGTCAAAGGGGTGGGGGAGGAGGGTTTGTATTGTAACGTGGCCATGAGAACTGCTGCTGCACAGATTAGGTGGAGGTGAAGGTCAAAAGAATAAACTACATTGTATATCATATTATGGCTTTAGAATTAAATGTTTTCACTTTCCCTTGTTTTTATTTTCAAATCCACAATAGCTCTGGTTTATACAGATGATTTGTTTTGGTCTGATTTTTAGTCCGACTCGGCTTTGGACCTGAACCGTAGTGCAAACATTTAGAAAGCGCTTCTGTGTTTGTTTACTATGTGGATTACAAAATAGATTGAGGAATAACTCGATGGTAAATCAATACGTTTTTAAATAAACATACTAAACATAATTGGTTATCACGGCTGTCACATCAACAACCTGCAAGTGGGATTTCAGTGTTTTTATTTATTTATTTCAACACTTGAATTCAAAGTGGCTGCATGGTCATTGAGACTTCACAACCACTTGGCACCTGTGGAATTGTTTCTAATACTGGATATTAATATTACTTATGTGTAATTACTGTGGACATTAATGGCAAAATACAATTGGTGATGATAGTAATTTGGATATTTGACAGGAGTAGCGTATTTAAAGACCTAAGCCATATAAAGACTATGACATTTTATTCCTCCAGGCATATTAGAGGTCAGGAGCAGTGTCAGGGTAGCAACTGTAAAACTGTGGGCTAAAACTAGAGACGAGAGATTCTTGTTAATGCACAGCCTTGAAGTCTATAACCACTGCTTAAATTTTATGATAATTAGGACTACATATTCATAAATAATCTGTTCACTGTAACAGCAAGGAAGAGCTTCTTTCGTAAACGTAAAAACACTCGAAACACTCGTGAGATCTCCAGATGGCACGTTCAGCTCCTAAATGTATTCAGTGTTTTTTGAGGCTTTCCTCATCCTGAAAACCAAAAATGGCAACAACACCACTCCACCCCCTTTTAATGTGCCAACTTAACACACAGAATTAGTTTTGAGGACATGGAAAGTTCCATCACCATCATGAGCAGTGAAGTGATGCCACTGTCTTTGACTGACTTCCTATCTGGCTCACAGTCTTCAGAGATGGGCTAAAATGAGAGGGTCATCTATCACAACAGAGGGGAGAGTGGTAAATTTATAGCTGGGAAAATAGGCCAGAGCACAGTACTGATGGAATAGACAGAGTGTAATTAGGACAAGGTTAGCCTGCTTCACGCACACACACACACACACACACACACACATGAATGCACACACATGCACGATATTTATTATTAATTACGTGACACACATACATACAAGTGAGTGTTTGTGTGCGCGTGTGTCTTCGCTCACAAACACTCAGCACTCAAAGGCATTCAGTGACTGACAAATTATTCAATTACTTCTCACTTGAGCAGGGCCTCATAACTTAAAGACAAAGAAAATCCAGATTTCTTAAGCAGTCGTAGCGTAGGCAATTATTTTCTTGCACACGCATATGCCTCACATATTCACACTCATTTACACCCTCACACCTTCCCTGGGATAAACACGTGCATTAAACACACAGATTTCCTCCTCCAGTGTCATCTGATTACCTCGCTTCAACCTAAAACTTGGCTTGTTTTTTCTTTATATATGCAAAAAACGGAACTCTCTTGACACTACCCTCTTTCGTTCTTCTTCCTCCGTGCTACTTTTTTCCCCTCTTCTGTCTCTCATCTTCCTCTGCTTCTTCATATTTCTTCAGCTTCTCCCCAGTGCACCGCTTACAACACATTTACTCATTTTCTCACCTTCTCGTTCCCTTTAGATTGCTTTCATTTCCACTGTCGTCAAAACCCACACCTTCCTCCCCACAGCTTTTCCCTCACTTCCTGCTGTCCCTTCCTTGTTACATGTAACACACAATGCCTTTAGACACAGCACACCAACACACACACACACAGCTTCCAGGGCAGTGCTGTAAGCCTATGGAGCAGATGGGCTCACTGACTGACTGGCTGAGCTGTGCTCTGACAAACCTCTCTGTGCAGTGTCGCTCAGATGAGGGGATGATGTCCTTTGCACAGTCTCTCATCTTAATCTGGCCGCCAACAGATTTGCCAATCGAGAAACTGGCAAACGGTCGAAAAATCTGGCAACTCAAGGGCTACAACACAGACAACCCAGAGACGTTTTGATACAGAATGCAGCTATCAGGCTTAACATTTCCAGGATGGCAAACCTTAGGTGTGTGAATCAAAATATTGGAAATAAACATTCTCACTTTCTCCTGGCGTGAGGAGTGCATTTGTTTTTGGAACTATTTCATACCAGGAAATATGTGAATTGAGTAAATATTGTTGGAATTAAAATGGATGAAATTTTCATTTAGTGCTCTTTCGTAGTTAAATATTGACAGACAGGAGTTTTACTGATGGTAAATAAAGGGAAGGCTGACTGGATACATGCTGACAGAATGACGAAGAACTAAATATTAGATATGACGATCCTCATCAGGGTTCAACAAATTTTATTTCATTGAATGTAGTTCAGCACATTTACTCATGTGCTGTAATTAAGAACAATTTGTACTTTAGTAACTAGTTACATTCCAAATTAAGACTTTACATAAAAACTGATGCAGATAATAGGCTTATAAAATTCAATGCATTGTTAATGACACCCTTTTTGGCTTGTGACCCCTGACAAAAAAGCAACATCTAGTTGTCCTTGTTAGGTTTCAGATGTCTATGAGTTGTTAGCAGTTCCACCAAAGAAAGATCTACATTTACATTTATATTCAGATGGTTTCATTTAAATAACAGTTCAAGGTCCAAACAAAATCAAAAAAGCAAAGATAAGATGAAAAAATAAAAACAAAATTTGTGTAGCAGAACTTTGGTTTTTCATCTTTCCGCTCCCATTTATCATCTCAGGATCCCTCAGACTTATCTAGTTTGGAACCACTGCAACAAAATACCTAACTATATATAAAAAAGTTAAAACTAACTCCAACTCAACCAGCTACAACAGTAAAACGCTGCTTATACATTGATGCATCATTATTAATAATGTAATCATGTCATATTTAATAAAATATCAGTTACAGGCACCATTTTTCTGCAGAACAAGTGCTTTTACTTTTACATATTTTAAGTATATTTGGCTGATAACATTTATTATTACGGACTTTTTTTCATTACATCTCCAATGCTTTCTGTCAGATTCTGTGACTGAGAAATAATTCAGCTTTAGCTTTAACAAGTAAATCCTGCTCTATGAAAACGTCAGAAGATCAGTGATGGAACTTGGCAAAAACAAAGTCCAACTTGTATTGAGTGTGATCGCCCTCCTCTGGTTAGCAGCGTGAACTGCCTGTGGCTCTGAGTTTGCGGTGGCTCAGAGAATGAGTAAGGTCATGAGTTGGACACGGTGCCAAACGCCCCTTTTCCCACTGGAGGAGCAGATGGCAGCTCCCCAGTGCACAAGGCAGGGAGATGCTGCCACCAGACGCTCCAAGCAGGGTGTAAAAACACACACAAACACAGACACATTAACGCTGTTGTGTACACTCACTGTTCTCTAGGAGCACTGTTCACACAGACTGAGATGCAGACACACACTTTTCTGCCCAGCACCGAGCCACTGAATGCATACACTCGACCAAAAAACTTTCATTTGTCTTCTCTGAGGGTCAAAATGTCTCTTGACCGCTTTTATTATACTTCGCAGTGATACTGTAGCAGGTAATGCGTACTGACATCAGTGGTTACACAGCTCTATTTGCAATGCTTAATGAAAACCTGCTAAATGATTACCTGCAACAACTTCCAGGCATTCTGCGTCATCAAGCCGCCATATTATCCAAAATGTTTTGAGAGGGCAATGTTTGAATGTAAACCTTCTGAAAAAGTTGGTCAGCTGCCCAGTGGGAATATTGACTCTTGCAACTTTTCCATTATTTTAAAGGGTGACTACATAGCTTGAGCTATCGCTGACTGTGATAGGGTTACAATAAAGCACTGAACAAGCTTCCTTCTTTAACAACTGTGAAAATATGAACGCCGCACAGTTTAACATTTTAGTTTAAAATGTGAGTAATTCACACTGTGTGAATAATATGAAAATGAATCGATTTGAGGGCACATTTGGTCACGAAAAAAAATCAGGGAGTGTGTCTTTAAGGACATATGAATCAGCAACTTAATTAGCTCTTAATTTGTGCTTTATTAAAGCCAGTGCACTGGAATGGTCAACCTATTATAGGACAAATTTACAGTGTGTTTTCTGCTACAAATTGTTAACTAGAGTGATTAAGATTGATATCCAGTAAAACACATTTTTCCTTTCTCGTATACCTTTACTTGTGTTTTCTTATTGTAACGTATCATCAGTTACAATTATTGAGCTTTAACCAAAAAAAAAAAAAAGCAAACATTTTGTAAATGCACTGTAGTGTTGAAAAACTTTTGACTGGCAGTGTACAGTTTACAATCCTGCCTCCATTTATAATGCGACTATCACTGTCATTTCGAACCGCAGTGGTTGACACATTGAGGAGGGTATGCTAAGCTTAGCTGAGTGGCGTGTCACGACGGGATATGAGGCAGTTAGCTAATGTGGTGTAAAAGGATTTAGAGGATTTGACCCTATCAGCAGAGATGACACTCTGAGAGGCTCTGTTAATGACACTAAATGAGTCTGTGCCTGCAGCATGCTAATAATGGCGACATGAAAGCCAGGCTTATAATTTATATGGAGATTTTTTTTTGCAAATAGTTAATTGCTGGAAGTGTGCTGAGGTAATGTGTGCACATATTATGTAAAGGCAAGGTTACACACAATACACTTGGGCACCTTCTCTGAAACAGTGAATCACAATCAATTCACATTGTGCTGTGAATTAAGTGTAATCTTGTAAGCGAGCTGCTTTCCAACGTCCCATCACTTATTGTCCGTCGGGGCAGTACACTGCAATGTGCAATTATCTCATTAGCACCCAGATACATAACAAACATCCTTCCCTACAACACGTTAACAAGTAGATAAGTCTATTTTGTAGATTAAAATAGAGCCTTTTTTTGTTCAGATAGGATCAGGCTGAGATATGACTGCAGAATGGTTTTCAATTTGATTTTCAGCTTGTAGAAATGAAAGCCGTTGACTGTGAGGGTGGCAGTTCAAATAACCTGCCTCAACAGGGAAAATGTAAGTGAGGAAAACAAATGGGCGATACTGTCCCCTCACCTCAGTAATGGTTTCTGTTGTTTAGTAGTTCATCTTATTGGTATTTCTGCAATAAGAGCACATGCAATAACAGTACCTGGCCAGAATCAAAGTGGGGAAGTCGAGTTTAGACCACAGGACACTCCATAGCAAACAGTACAAGCCTGCAGTTGTGCAAAGCAGCTGTATATGTATGAATTTAAGGTGTCATTGGCCTGCCTAGCTGACTTCCTCTGGATAAATTAAGAATAAATGTACCATGCTGAAGATGAGATTGAATTTTTAACCAGTTGATTAGTTTTCTACACCTCTTCACATCATCTGGAACTCTACAGGGTCTCTAATGACAAGATATATCAATTACCTCTTTTTTCAATCCTATCTAAATCTAATATACCGCGTGCTATCAAACACTACAGTTTTTATTTATCAATCTTTGAGAGAAATTCGAATAGTATGTTGTGGTTAAATATTAAATATCCACAAAAATATGCAATATTCAACATTTGAGTTATGGGGACTGATTTAAATGTGTTATTAAGTTGCACCTGCCAAAACTAGCAGTAATAAAAGGCCCCTTCCTGGTTACGTCTGCATGCTCTAGTAAGGAAAAATAATTTCTGAGGTGTCAGAACCTGTCGACCTAAAGCAGAACAGTAATAATAATAGTAATACATTAAAACTGCATTCCCTTCACTACACCGACAGAGATAAGGAAGCAGCATGCATACTGTTGAGTCTTGAATAGATTTTTAATAATGGTATCTGCCTAAAAGGGCAGGACTTGTTTAGTCCAGTAGAAATGTTAAAAAGAAATCTCATATTTTAAAGATACTTTCTATACTTTATTTACTCATATATCCCTCACAAACAAGAAAAAGGTATACCTGTAAGATTCTTTTTGCTTAAATTGGAAATGTCTCAAGCAGCTTAAATGGCAGCTTTCTGGCATTCTTTTACAGACAAGTTTGATTTCCTGTTGGTGATTAGTCCACACTGGATAAGGAGCCTCTTATGAATATACTTGTCAATGCATAAATAAATGCATGAAAGGGAATTACCTTCACTTTGCCTTTACATGATATCCCTAATCCATTATCATCTATCAGTTTCCATGACAAGTACCACCCTTGCCACCTTGCTGGGCAGGGCATTGGCACAGCTTGACTAGGAGGACAAGGAGTTGTAGCTGCCAATTCCTGCCACCCACCACCCGCTGCTCAAATCCTCTTTACTGGTTTCACTGTGACAGTCTGCCCGCCATCCTTGGCTCGCCATGCAAAGATCGGACAGGAGCTCGGTGACCAGCGCCAGGGATCCCCACTGTAGGTGGGAAGAGGAGAGAAAGGGAACAGTGGAGGAGGAGAGCGAAAGAGAAACAGATGGAATAATGGGCAGAGAAAGAGTGCCACAAGCTGAAAGAAAGGGCTCTCCCAGAGATTTGGCTGTTTTGTATCATAACTAACCTGTAGGATATGCAGAGAGGCAGGCAGGTATATTATTTACACTTTAAAAAAAAATCTGTAATCATTTTTTGTTTGTTTGTTGTGTTTTGAAAGGGCACATGATTGTGTGAATATCCACAATGCCACACAAAGTTTTATGTTTTGATTTGTGCCCATGAATGGGAATGTCGGTGCTGTGTGAATTAATGTTCTTCTAATCTTCTCTTTCCGAATGTGATATTTGTTTACTGACTGCTGGCATGAACCGTAGCCCCACATAGCTGTGGAGGTGTCTGGAGTTACGCATGACTGCCAGCGATTGTTCTTTTTCCCATAATGTATGCCCTGGTCCACTGGCTACAGCTCATCATTGTTCCACACGTTGTTTTTCCATCCACTTCCAACATTTTAACACAGATGTTCACTGTGGGAAGCAATGGAGGGCTGGCTCATTCACTGCACAGTACTTCCCTCACAGCCTTACAGCTAGCCTGTTTGTTGTCTGTTTTGGCACATGAGTGGGCGTTTTTGTGTGTGTCTATGTTTGGGTGTTTTGTACAGTACTATCGTTCTAAAACCTCTTCCCTCTCTCTTGTGTTGTGTCTTTCTGTCCTGTTTTTCTCTGTTCTCTAGGAATCACCTTCGACGTCAACAGTCAGCTGTACTTGGCCTGGGGGTCTTCTAGAGGGTTGGACCTCCTCGCCACCATGAAAGGGTTGGGGACCAACCGTAACAGACACCTGTCTGAGGCCTGTGAACCTTCCTCGGGCCATCCAGAGGCCCTCTACCCTCAGAGGACCAGCACTCTGCCACGCAGCCCTTACCTACTGAGCCCCACAATGGACCACTATGGCACCATGGACCCCCACCTCTATCCTTCAGCCAACCCAGGCTCCCTTCCACCAGAGTGCATGCTGCCCCTCAACAACCAGCTGTCCAACAGCAGCACCTTCCCCAGGATTCACTACAACTCCTATGACCAGTCTGACTTCTCCCCTCCTGGGGACAGCATCGGGGGGATAAGTACTGGAACCATGGGCACATCCATGTCCATGGGCATGGGAACGGGCATGGGCATGGGCATGACAGGGCTGAGTGGACGAACACCTATGATTACAAGTGGCTCAGCAACTATATCCCATCATATGACCAAGAACCAGGCACCACCCAGTCTGCTGGAGTTTGATAAGCAGCTACCCGGAGGCCGTGATGGATTCAGCACGTTGCAGTTTCATAGAACGTCTGCTGTTTCTGCCGCCAAGCAGCGCACAGACAGTCCTGGTCGCATCCGTTACATGCTGCACTCAGTGCAGAAGCTTTTTGCAAAGTCCCAGTCACTGGAGAGCCACAACATGAAAGGAAATGTCAATGGACGCTCCACTGGCAGTGGTGGAGGCTCGTCTGGCACCGATGATGGAGGGAAGCAGAATCGCAGATCAAAAAGTAAAGATCGGGGTACAAAATCAGAGGCGACTGCCAAGCGTCGACCACGCTCCAACATGTCAGGTTATTGGAGCTCAGACGATTTAGACAGCAGCGATTTGAGCAGCTACCATAACACCATGGCCATGATGACTCTGGGGCGTCCAACTGGCCACGACAGCCAGGGCGGCCAGAGCAGATACATCCACAGTGGCTACAACACTATCAGCTCCTCCAAAAGCAGTAATGACATGAAATATCAGGCACTTCCTGTGCCTGTGCCTGGGGGTGGGGGAGGTGGTGGACTAGGTGGAACAGGAAGAATGGTAATCAATGATAATGATTACATGAAAGGAGGGTCCTGGTCCACACTGACCATGGGCCAGCCGAGACAGGTGATCCAGAAGGGCTCAGCCACTCTGGACAGGTCCATGCTCAAGTCCAAATCCTGCCAACAGGAACTAACCTGCAACTACCTGCAGGTTGGACGACGGGTGAGTAGACCTGAAGTGACTGTAGCGCTTGAAAAAAGTTATATTTACAGAGTACTTATATTTACTATTTCTATGTGTAGTTTAATAAAATATCCTCACTATATCTGCACCAATACAGTGATAAAGGGATGACAAAGATTGTAAAAAAAAAAAAAAGAAACTAAAGACTAATTTTATCTACTTAATGCTGCCTTTAGGGTGATTGGAGTAGCACATTAGGCCGCAGCGGGGGTGCCAATGAAATCCCATGTCGGCGGATGCGCAGTGGTAGCTATGTGAAGGCCATGGGAGACATGGAAGACAGCGATGACTCTGAGGGAAGCCCCAAACCCTCGCCAAAAAGCACCGCTCGTCGCCAGAGCTACCTCAGGGCTACCCAGCAGTCTCTGAGCGACCAGCTACCCCCACGCAAGTAAGACAAAAGACTGAGCTTTATTTTTGCAGTACATGTTAGTATTCAAAAGTAAGGAAGACAACCTCATGTTAAAGGTAAAGTCAGTGATTCAAATGTAAAGGAAAGTAGCACTATGATTAAAATTCTAAACACAGGAATAAAATGTGTGGCTCTAAAAAGTGTTGATTTTCAGGGAACACCCAGACACTCATAAGAACACACTTATACAGTTATAAATACTGATTGGGACAAACTCTTAACAATCAAAAGAAAATAAATAAGCCACCCTTTTCTGGGCGTACAGGAAGGAAACTATCACGCCCAGCTGCCTCACCGTGCCAGTATATGGGAAAATACAAATGCATACAACATGCACACACAAGTACATTCAGTCCACGCTGCGCTTACTCACACATGGAATCAAGCTGTGTCAGACTCCCTGTTGTCCTCCACATGACAGCCTTACAACCATACCTCGTGTGATTTACCTCCCTACTGTTGACCCACAAAGCATCAGTCTAGCAAAGAGGATGCAGACACCATTAGTGTAGTTTACATAATATGACACTGACTTTTTGTTTCCACTGAACCAGTAAATCACCACAAATCAGCCTCTTCTCTCCAACTAACATTGCGCTTCACTTGTCTTTAAATTACATGCTTTCTGAAGCAGACATATTGCACAATATGTGATGCAGGTTCAGTGGGACATAGCTGAGTTCACTGTGCCTTTACAGAAAAATGAAAATGCTTCACACTTCATTTGTATATTAAGCAAATTTAAGCAAGACTGAACTGTCATGTTTTGTAATATCTACTTAGATATCAGAAACTCAAAGTGTTTTGCACATTTGCAGAGGAAAAATCTCAATGCTCTGAATTGGCAAAAGGTTTTGGCAGCAGTTACATCCGCTGTCTAAGACAAAATTGTTTCTATGTTTCCAAGTTTCTATCTGAAATCACTGTCTGCAGGGATTTGCTCAAGAAATTTATGAAATTTTAAGGACAATATATTTTTGTCTTTTGCAATAGATTTTCATGCTTTGACATACTCTGTACTGTGTGACATACAGTATTTGGGATATGTTTTTAGACTTTTGCCAGTCAATTGCATTAGATACATAAATCCACTATAGTCTTACTGGCAGACACTTTAACAGTGGTCGTATCTGGTTGGATTAGAAACAGCAAGAGGCATACCTGACATGCACACTTTCACATAAATAAAATATTCAGATTTCAAATCCCTTTAAAGTAAATGTTTAGAAAATTAAGGATTTATTCTTCCCTAAAGCATGCTTGAAAGACTAACCCTACTCCCCCTGCCAACCCCTGACCATCCAACCCCACTCTTTTCCGGTCTGCTCCACCCTGCTTGGCGTGAGCAGCCGAACCTTGGATTACACCTTGTTCCAAGGGGAGCTGGATGCCCTGTGGTCTCCACTCCACAGTGTGTCCTCTCTGCACCAGCTGGGCAGGTCAATGAGCAGGTCAGTGATAGGTCTGTAAGCCACGTCTCAGGGGTGTGGTGCATAACGCTTATGTCTGATTGGATCATTTGCAATCAATGACTTTGCACCACCCCTCTCAGAGGTCTGTAAAGTCAGTGGCAACTCCAAATGCCAAATTCATGCCCTGCTGCCAACGACTGCCAACCTCCCTTAAGCTTGTAAATACCATCTGCCCAGTGCTTTTAGGTGAAAAGTAGCTGAGTTTGACACTATTCAAATGGGGGAATGAGGGGACATCTGTGTCCATAGACCATGGCATGGCAGCTTGCTGTCATGTAACTATCACTGTGTGCCAACAAAGAATATGTAAAAAACATGACTTGAGAGCTGCTGTTTGATTAAACCTGAACCTGTTCTTTGTCTTGGCATCATGATGGCACAGAGAGCTGTGTAGATGTGTTGCCTGACATCACTGGCTTTGCATGCTCAGATGCTACAATGATGGATGCTAAAATTAGATGAAATTGGAATAGAGTCGAGATTTGGATTCTTGATGCCTCATAAATGAAAGTGGAAATGAAAGGGATAGCTTGAGCAACCACCTTATCCTCCTTTTATCTCTCTTTCAATTTCTGGTTTTGCTGATCTTTCAGTTTCTCTCCTGATCCATTTTTCCCTTCTGCCTCCCTGTCATCGTATATCAACATTAACTGTTCTCCCATCTTTTACTTGAATATGTCCTCATGCACTCCTCGTTGCCTTTAGTTTTCTTCCTTATTTTGTCATATCCTTAACACATCTCCTTTATCCTTATCTTACTTGTCTTCCCAGCTGTCTTCCATCTCTCAGAGAGCTCTCCAATAATCGCAGCCTGGACAACCTAGACTGCATTGGGGGTACGATCTCGTCTTTGCCAAACTGGGATGACGATGACTTCAGCCAGGCCTGCAGCACCTTGGGCAGACGTAGCTGCTTGGGACAGGTCAGTGCTTGCCTGGACAGGACAGACAGGGATTACTTTAAATGGGGGGTTTTCAGAGGCCGAATGATGAATTCATGTTTCTCTCTGTCTGTTTGTGTCTCTTTTTCTCTCATTAGCTCAGCAGATATTTTTTCTAATGAGTTAAGAACACATTTGTACTTGCTCAAAATGTACATCATTTAGCTACCAAACTTTCTACTTTGAAAAAGACCCCTTTGTCTGCCTTGAGCTACTAACACTCATTACCGTAGTATAATTTGCATTTTCACAGAAACAGCTTGAATGAGCGTCCAGTGAACAAAGAATCCCTATTTTCCAAATGTATCTGGTATTAATGTTATGAACTAAAAGCCACATGAATGACATTGGTAGTTTTAAGTCTCATTCATCTACTTACATGAGAGCTATTAGCCTCCCACTGACAAGGTCACTAAGATGATGAACAACAATGCAAAGTGGCTCTGATCTTTTTCAATGAACTAGTCAAATGAGGCAGTGCAGGCTATTAGTACAGGATTTGCACCCAATCCCTGACAGGTCACTGCATTACAAAAACAAATGCGTCCAGTATGTGAATTTGTAGCTTTAATTTGCATACACAGCAGCATACCAAACCGATGTAATATGCATTATAATTTAGACTTGTTGAGGTCAAGTTGTATAATTTGAAATGTTTTCCAAAACAAAATAAATTTGAATCGGAACAAGTGAAAATCACCCATACCCAACATTTAACATGGTGAAACTGCCCGATTTGCTGCTTCATTTTCTTGTGTGCTGCCTCTCCTGCTCTCACCCGTCACTGAACCATCAAAATAACTTTGCTACAAACACATTTTTGACTTTTGCTCAGGTTTCTGTCAATCAACAGAATATGAAACCCATCATTTGCCAGGCTGGTTCTTACTCATCAAAGGAAGTCAGAGAAATGGTTGACTTTTTATAAGCATGCAGTTGCCGCAAAAAAAAAAAAATGTACTAAAAACTTTTCAAAGGGATGTCTTTTGCTTTGGCACTTCTTATATTTTCTGTAAGTTGACAGTTCTTTTGTAGCAGGAACCATGTAAGAAATGTCAAAGATTGAAAATGCATTTTGCAGACAGCCCATCCAGAAATCCAGTATGAATGGAAGCAGAAGGAACACTGTGCTGGGCACTACTTAGTACTAATTGTACCTCATGTGCCTAATTGTCACCCAGTTAAACTTTTGACCTTTTCTGTGCCATTTTATAGCATCTCATCAAATACGTCTCACAGGTGGAGAATGCCCTTTACAGAAATAGTCTCCTGGGCAGTAAGTGGTTCCCTCCAGTGCTGGGAGCAGCCACTGTGATCAAAATTAACCTACTCATACAGCACAGTTCCCCTCGCTACACTACCTCCTACGTCTTTGCCAATCTTGTCCTTTCCTTCCTCCAGCTACGGGACCTGGAAATGAGTCATCATTATGAGGACCGCAGCTCAGAGTCCACATTCAGAGATTCCCGTTCCCACTCTCAGGACAACTCAGAGCCTCCAGACCTGCCCATGCCGACATGCTTCCGATCCCGCAGCCACAGCTACCTGAGAGCCATTCAGGCTGGCTGTTCCCAAGATGACGACACAGCATCCATAGACTCAGGCTGCTCACCACCTCTGACTGACAGCACTGTTCGCACCTACAGCACCAGCACTGGTGAGTCACCAGCTGAAGAACAGATGATCAAATTTGCTGCAAATAAATGTATTTGCGCTCATAAACCATATAAAGTGTGGAAATGAAAGAGTTACTATGATGCAGTGTGTTGTGTTGCCAGACTGAGATATAAATGCCTTCTTTATAACACACACAATATATATAGTAGGCCTTTTCCAGGGTGATATGGGCCAAATTCTTGCATTGATTTGTTTTTTCCATAACATTACTTTCCTGGGTGAGACACTAGTCCTCCAACATGCACACACCAGCATTTTTAGCTCAAATGCAGCCTCTTTTGCCCATGCTAGACGACCATTCTGCACAGTGGAAGACATGGAAAGAACAGTTTGGCTCTTTCCTGATAGCCACTGGCTTGGACAAAGCCCCAAAGGAGAAACAGCTTGCAATTTTTCTACATCGTTTGGGGACAGACAGACAACGCATCCTACCCTCACACACAGGTAACAAATTGTAACCAGCTCCTCTACCCTAAGAAAGACCTTTATCAGTTTGCCACTTCAAGGACCACAAAAGAAAAAAAAATAACAAAAACTCACTATCAAGACAAACTTGATCAAAAAGAGCCGCTGTTGGCCAGTGATGCGCAAACAGCTGCAGTTATCAACCCTCTGCCCTGTCATCTGTTGGACAGCCGTTTATGAGACAAACACAGGATCAAACTGCTGCTCCAGATGAAGCATCACTGTGGAGCTTTGGTTATCACTGAAATCATTACAGGACACAGCAGCACAAGAATACACTCCTACCTTAATGTTGAATTTGTAATAGCAGAGGAATTGTGAATGTGTGTAATGACATGCATTAGGCAAATAAGCGTTGTGCTGGTTGCTGACATCGGAATGAGTTTAGAATTAGAGTAGTGATATACTGCACAGTATGTGCATCTGCTTGGGATATTATTACCACAGAGCATCCACACTGTGGCGCTCTTCACCACAGACAGTCTTCTATAGAGACCTGGGAGCCTATGCTGCCTTCATGCATAGTAGACATTTTCACTTCTCCAGTATGATATTGTTGAAGATCTCCAGGGTAGTCTGTATTTTTTATCTGTGTGTTCCAGTTAATCGGCATATGTTGACAACTGGAAATGGCTGAGGTTTTTTTTTTTTTTTTTTATGAGGACGTTATTTTCTCATAAAGCTGATGAGTCTGCATCAGATTGTATGTATTTTACTTGTTTTGATGATTTTTTTTGTGCTGTGCAGTATTAATAGTAAAGTTTTGTGGTTCAACAGTCTGAAGTGTGTTTTGTGCATCAGTGCAGTCGAGTGTCTCAGTGTCCTGGGTGCCTGAGCAAGGAGAATATCCTCAGGTCAGAGAAAATGAAGACACGTGAATGAGACGCAGTTATCGAGGATTGACATGATAAACCATACAACTTTTCTTTGCCACAGAACTGTGTCCCCCTAAAAATAAACTCTACTACAGTATCCATGTTGTTATTTAATTAACCATAAAAAGCACCAAAAAAAAAAAAAAAAAAATCACATTTATCCACAATAATCAAACTGCGGAGTGTGAGTGTCCGAGGCGCCCCTGAAGGCATCAGCAGACACGCCTCCCTCGGGCTCAGAGACCCAAACAAAAGACAGCAGGACCCGGGCTGCCCCCCCCCCTGTCCCCGCCTGTCCCCCCGCCTGTCCCCCCGCTCCTCCGGCCTGTCCCCCCGCTCCTCCCACAGAGACAGAGACAGAGACACCCACTGTCCAGCTGCCGTGAAAACATTTTAGGTTTTACCTCAGGACAGCGGGCAGGGTAAGTGTTTCTCACCGTGTGTGTGTGTGCGTGTGTCTCCGTCACTGGACGCTCTCTAACCATTGACCACTTCAACTCATAACGGACTTAAACTTCTACTTTAACTGCCTCTAAAGCCACAGTGTAACATCAGCGTGCGGGTGTGTTGTTGATAATGAATTGAACACAGTGGGACCTTCAGCTACCACAGTGTAATCTGCAGTCCAGTCTCAAGTCGTCCATTGGTCCGCCTCTGTGTCTCATCTTGACAACACTGACTTTCAGCACTGAGTTTACATTAAAATATGCTTATCTGCAGCTTTACTGTAGTTACATTTAGAGGGAATGGCTAAATTGTCTAAAATGATTAATTATAGAAGTGTCTGGTAAATGTAGACACGTTTTAGAGCATTAAGCAAAGTTAAAATAGTGTTGAGGAAATTAGGAGAATCAAAGCATCTGAGACAGCTCCATCATGTGTTTGATATCTCCCAGTCCTGAGACAGACATCTGACCCGCTCACTGATGTGTCTGCCTCCATCCCTGAAGTGTCTCCACCGTGCTTCCGGTGGTTCTGTTTGATGCACTCTTCACTGTATTAATTATTGCGTATTCCCCCACCATGTGTTCAGTACAAAGTGCCCTGTTGCTGACATGAGAAAAAGCATGTTCCCACCATGTGTGACCTCACGGCTGTCACGCTCCACCATGGGAGCCAGGATAAGTGGGGCTGCTGTCTGAACTGCATGAGGACATGTTGTATGTAGACATTCGAGTGTCGTCATAAAAGCTGCTTCTTTCTGGTTGCTGAAATGGAAAATTTGGGCTTCACGGGGGGATTATTTGAAGGCTGCCCCACTTTTATCCTATATGGTGTCCTGTGTATTGCAACGTGGATTAAATCCCATTTTGAGGTCACATTTAATAAAATAAAATAAGGCTGTGCAGCTTGTTGAAAGCATGTAATGTAATAATTCACTGGAATAATGGCTTTGGTGACAAGGGAGTGGCGACAGTTTCAGGCAAGGTTGTCTATGTCTTGTGGCTGTAAATTGATTAAACAATACAGATGGGTCAACTGGCAGGCAGCAGGCAACTTGGCAAGCATTACTAAACTGTTAAATAGAGCATCACAATCCACCTTTTGTCTCTCATTGTCCCTGCTTCTTGTTTCAGCTCCAACTGACCACTGAACAGATCCACCTCAACCAATCAGCTTAAAAGGTTTATTGTCACTGGTCAAATAGATCAAAAGGCTTTAAAACACTAGAAAAAGTTGGAGCAAAACTGTCACCCTGAGCATTTCATCTGCCCCATGTTAATTGAGATTGTTGGACCATCCTCGGATACACCAACCACTTCACTTACCCTCGTTTTTTTTTCTCTGCAGAGGATTAAATAGGATGGAAGGCAGATTGGATCAGCATTTGTCAGTGAAATGATGCATTTGGTAATGTGTGCAATGAGGGGAGGAATCCATTAAAATTAAGAAAGATAAACATTGAATCAAGTCTGTCCACTAAATTATGGATAATGTGATGGCTGGGCAAGGACGTTATTTTACTTTAATGTAATCTGTATTAATACAATATTCAGACTTTTGGGAGGGGGGGCATTACATCTTTGTGTCTGTTTGCCTCTTTGCAACATTCCTGTCGATATAGGAGAAAAGCCTAAAATAGAAAATAGTTTTTAGACCCGACCTTGGATTTCAGTGATTTACAGTGATGCCATTGTGGGAACTGTGGTTGGTTAATTATCTCTCCAGTTTTCCCATAGCAAACAGTACAATATGATTAACAGGGAGGAGACCACTGTGTGGGTTCAAGCACATTACAGTTGATCAAAGTTTCCTATTTTCATGTGTTTTCTTTCAGTTTGTGAGTATTTATCCAAAGGTATAATCTGTTAGTATGCAGCATTGCCGATGCATTATGGAGAATTGAATTCATAAAATGAAATTGAGAAAACTTTGTTGTTGTTGTTGTTGTTGTTACACTGGTGAGAGGTTGAGTGGAAAGCAGTCATGGGGTTGTTGGAAACAGTTTTCAGCTGCTGTCGCTTCTTGAAGCTAATTGTTTCCCAGCCTTGAAAATCACATCTTGAACCCGGGCTCGCAGTGGACAACAGAGCCACTGTCCAGATGGCATGAAAACAGCAGCGCTCAGTGCCCACTCCAGATTCCACTCAAACAGTTTGGCACAACGCGTCTGGTTGTTGCTGTTGTCAGATTCCCTTCTGTAGAACCAAAAAGTTCTTCGGAGCAGCTCTTTTACAAAAATTCAGCTTATTTAGGAAGCAAAAGGATTTGGGTTTATGTCCATTTTATAGCTCTTTGGAAAGGCTTTGTCAGGATTGGTACTACTGTTAGTAACATGTACGTGTTCAAGGATGTGTTTTATGCTTGCACAGCTGTGTGTGTGTGTGTGTGTGTGTGTGTGTGTGTGTGTGTGAGAGTGTGTGTGTTTGTGTGGCTGAGTAGTAAAATAACCAGGAAACAGTCTGTGTTAGCGCATGTGCCACTTACTATCCATCTCTCTGTAGGTGAGTTTCTGCCATGGGTGCATTTTCTGGCTTTTAATGGGCATTTATCAAGAATCAGCAGGATTCTGTTTTCTACACCACAGTATATTTGCTACACTGTTTTACAACCTTAATTGTTTTGTTTCTTACCAGTTTTACTGCTGAGATCTGAGATGTGGGAAAACCAGTAGCTCTAGCCATAATACACTGTGAACAGTAGACGACGTGGTTAAGCTCCAAGCTTGTTGAAAACCTGTCTGATCACTTATCTGGTTGCCCTGTGCACGCCATTGTTAAGCTGGGTCTAGTAGAGTTACTGCATCCCCATATCTAAGCAATGAGATAGCCTATCTGATAGTTTCAACATCAACAAATAGCCTAACATGCAAACATTGTTGATAAGGAGCCCTTGAAATGTAATGAATGAGTTTTTAGTCTAGGTGAGTTTAGTCATACACAAAGTATTGGACAGATTGACATTTTTACCTGATGTTGGCGATACCAATATACCGAGAACTCGGGGTATCACCAAAGTATTGTACCAAATTAACCGAGGGGGGTCATGAATGTCCGTACCAAATTTCATGGCAATCCATCCAGTAGTTTTAGAGAAAGAAACAGCAATATGTCAGTCTTGACAAAAGTGGCGGAGCGGCCGGCCGATCGTTGTGTCTGGCATTGCCATCCCTAGAGATCCCACTCACATGGCTAAAAATAAACTTGTCAGTGCTCTCCGGTGGGGAAACTCTGTAATGATGACACAATTTACAGATGAACTCAAAAATACAATTCCTTTGGCATTTCTGTACTGCAGCTTCTTGTTACCTAAGTCCGACATATACAGCTTCGATATATTTGTGGTAAATCAAAATCGGATGATAACATTGACCCGGCCCATTTATTGTGTCGAGCTCTGCTGCTTTTTCTCCTGTCTAATCTCAGAAGCAGCTGTCAGTTATGATTTTATGGCTTGTTTTCTGTGGGTAAAGTAGATTCTGTGGTATTAAGACTCAAGGGGGAGTTCTGTTCAGAAGGACGAAAGCACGATGTGACACTTGGAGAACTGCAGGGCAGGTGTCCAAGCACAGACACACACACACATCTATGCCCTCTCACACCCAATTAGTGACAGTTAGTAGAGCCAGTGCAGCCACCACCGTGACAACCGTACTCTGCCCAGCATCTATCTCTGCCATGAGAGGGAACGTGGACAGTGAAAAGCTGTCTCAGCAGGTTTTCCTAAGGCGCGAGGATGGTGGTCAGAGGCTGGTGGATACTCCATGGCGAGTAGCGTGTGCTGTTCAGCCATGATGGATGCTAAACTGCAAGTTTCTTAAAATAAATTTGCTACACTGGATTTCTGTCTTGCAAGATGCCAAGAATGGACCAGATCTGTTCTGAAATGATGGCGGCTCTGAAAATGAGATGCTATGGTTGACGGGTCTTTTTACGATCTTGTCGATGTCAGGGACGGCTTTTTAACTGGTTCCCAGCTGTGTGTTCAGACCATCACATTTAGCTTCCCTCGTACATTTGGAGTGATGTTTGTACTGTCAGTTTATTATTTACATTGAGGGCTGGACAATTGAAAGGGTGTGTGTGTGTGTGTGTCCAGTGTCCTCTTTATGATGTTCATGTGTAGGAAATTAAGGCACAGCCGAGGTCTGGAGATGGTCCAATTTGGGTGTGTTTTCTGTGTCAGCTCCGTTGTTGGCAGATGGTGTCATTGTTTTGGCTTCATTGGAATCTTGAGTTCATCGCTCTATCCTGGAAAAAGTAAGGTGTGGAGTGTAGGAGTTCAGGTTCGTCGATATTTTTTATAAATCAGTATCTAAAGATCAGAAGACTGGCTCCACGCTATTTTTGCACAGTGCGAACAAAGGAGAATATTTCTAATTGGTTTGTTGCTCACTGAAACTTTTGCTAAACACTGCTGGAATGAACTGGATGATCTTTTGGTTAAATATCAGCAAATAGTAGACTGCTAACGCAATAACATACTTTTCTAAATAATAGGGGAGCAAACCCTCAAAAGCACTTAATAACTCTTAAAGAAGCCCTGAGAGGAGGACCATGGAGCTAGTCGCTGCAGCAGTTCAGGCTGATACAGTTCTCTGACCGACAGTTTGACGGTTCAAGTGTTGAATCTGTCACAAAGATATGTGTGAGGTCATGAGTTTTGTGATGAGTGAGGTTGTGTACACACTAGAGATAAAGCTAAGAAGTGCATTACAATGAACAACAAAGCCCTTTGTTTGAGTGTTTTCTCAGCAGCTCACATGTTCGCCGCAAGACTTTTTCACAATCCTTGAATACCAAGTGAGATTTCTGAACATAACATTCATTAAAGCAACACGAGACATAAACAATGCTCGCTTCATCCAGCGGCCTCACAGGGTCATCAAATGCTGACATGTAGTTTCCGCTCATCTCAAATTCAACCCTTTCGGGATAAACCACAGGACATGGTGACTTAAAATTTCTGTATTTATGAGAGTATTAACTGATACGCAAATATTTCAAATCTAGGGATTTATGAATTGTGTCTGTGCAGCTTTCAGTACACAGTGGCTGAGCTTTACAGAAAGATATGGACCCACTAACCAGAGTCAATAAAATGGCTAACAGAGTGTTCAACACCACATTAAAATAGATTTTAAATTTGTCCATCTACATATACAATATGTCACCTAGATTATAGTTTTGTATCGGAGTGACAACCTGATTTTATTTCTTGGATAATCATTTAATTAAATTAATGTCCATCATCTGGTGGTACTGCACTGATCGCAATCTCTAGAGACACTTTCTGCCACAGTATCATGTGGGGGAGGCATAGTTGTTAATATTAGGACATGAAGGCATCAACTGTCCCACTGATTTGCTGATTATGGTGTGGTCTGCACCATGAACTGATGTTTGTAAGTAAAAAGTGTCTAAGGCAGCAAATGCAGACACACATTAAATTATAATTAAGTCTATTTTAATAACAGTCTTTAAATAGAAACCTAAAACTTTTCACATACTTTGCCACTTTGTACTTTTATTAATACAAAATATACTTTTCTCTGCTCAGCCTCAAAATACAGTCTGTTCCTCTGTCTGTAGTTACTCTCCTCTATGGTCTTGTACAGGTTTCATCAGCTTTCCACAGTTTTTTCCAGTGTGGTGTCAAATAAAGTGTCTGTTTAAGGGATCATGCAGTAGCCACAGGGTTCATAATGTTACGAGAAAATTGCCTGTTTAGATTACAGGGTTTAGCGGTACATCATCACACTCTCAATCTGCATGAGGATTATGTCATTTACTTTTTATTTTCATTTTGTAACCATCTTGATAAAAACGATACAATGTCTGATTCATGTGTCAATTTGTTTTGTAGCCCATCAGCCTGATCTCTTGTGATACACTGTTTTCGTCACTGGGTGAATTCTAGCTCACAGACAGGCTATTTATCCCCTGACCAGGCAGTTGATTTGTTTGTTAGATAAGATAAGTGAATGAGTGGCTCTACTGGTAGTGAAATGTAGTCGGACTGGCAGAGGACAGAGCAATGAAAGGAGATGTTTGGTCTTTTTCTGTGCAATAAAATCTGCTTTTTACGTAGAGTGCTGGACTCTTGCTGTGTGGATTTCATGTAAGCCCACATAAAAGTTCCCACTGTAAGGAGCTCAGCTTTAGATTGTTAACCCTGTGTGTATATGCTACCATGTGACCATGAAACGAAGCAGTGTAAAATAGGCCAACATTAACAAAGCTTAGTACTTTGTGTCTACTGTTTTTTTTAGTTTGTTTGTTTTAATATAGTAGTGCCAGTTATGTTAGTGTTTGGTGGCTCCTCATTTGTCATCAGTGTCACTTGTTCCAGTATAGACACTTCAACATAGGGGTGGGCGAAATGGCCAAATTCTTCTATCACATATTACTGTAACAGTATAAATTACAATACAGCAATTGTTCTGTAAATTCAATTAAGAAATGGTTTAAAATAACCACACAACAGAAGTCACCCCCCACTTTTAGTAACAAGTTCTCCCTCATCTAGGGTTGTTTGGGATGTCTCTTCTGTATTTAGTTCCATGCTCCTCCTCTATGTTTTCTTGTAACGCTTGGTTGACAAACCAGCTTAGAGGTGCATTACCGCCACCAACCGTCGCCCTCATGTCACGTGTGGTAGGCAGTCCTGCTGCCCAAATCACGTTACTGATTTGCCACATAGCCTGCCCGGAACATATAGCAGAGAGGGATAGGGATAAAGGACAGCTCCCGGCGTGGAAATGGTATTGCCAGATCTCTACCAGTGGACACTTTTCTACCATTGCACGGTGTGTACTGTCATATTGCCCAGCCCTACTTTAACATCATTTAATCACTGTTTGAGAAAATGGGAGTGAATGGGTCTTTTGCTTTTGAAAGAGTTAACTATTCAAAGTTTATGTCATATTATATAGTGCTCCTCCTATTAGACAAATTTGTCAGAGTGGCTTCTTTCCCTCCTCTGTCTCTATGCTTAATGCACTTCTCTATTCTCTCCTTTATAGCTGAAGGGCATATTTGGTCTTGCATTACTGATTGGTGCAGATACATGTCCAACTTCTCAACTAAATTTAGTCCTGAGAGTCAGATGGTCAACAAATTGCTTTACTGATTTCATCACCTGTCTCATGACCGATGCTTTGATGTGTGATGTGGGTAATTTCATTTAGTCACCTGTGTGGAACGGTATGTTTGTTCAGTAGCCGGCTTGATTCGATTTTCCGCTTTACGGGATGCTTCCCTGATTCTGCTGGTGTCCCGGCTTTCATGCAACTATGTCCCTGTGTATTTGTGTACAGTATGAAGCGTTCTGCTCTGGACATGCTGAGAAAAATTGTTAGTCAATTCCTAGAAATATGCTGATCAGCAATCAGGGCAATGCTTCAAGCGGTTTTCAGTACTACTTTTTACTATATTTTGTATAACTGGTTCATTCTTGTTTTGAGCTCACGTGATTAGACCTCAAAGAAATGCTAAAACATCTTTACCTAATTTGTCATTTATAACCCTTTTTTCCCCCCCTTATTTCTCTGTTTCTCTTTTCTTCTTGTATCCATCTCCCGTCTTTTCTCCTTCAGTCTCTACATGCATCACCACCTGTAAGAAGGCTGCTCCTCCGCCAGTGCCACCCCGTACAACCTCCAAGCCCTACATCTCTGTGACCGTACAGAGCAGCACAGAGTCAGCCCAGGACAACTACCTGGACCAGCAGGACCGGAGGTCGGAGGTCAACAGCCAGTCAAGCCACGCTCACAGCAACTCCTCTGACAGCCTTGACAGCACCCGTGCCAACAGCCTGGCCCGGGGTATTCCCCGCCCACCACACATCATCCCCACTCCCATCGCCACCCCGAGAGAGCCTATCGTCCCCACCACCTCCAATGCTTCCACTGAGACAAGTGACTCAGCGGTACAGCATGAATCTCTGAGATCAGGATTAGGATCAGGATTTATTAAAGGGAATCTAGTGGCAGAGGAGCCCCTAGTGGCACCAGTACCCAGGCGGAAACTATCCTCCATTGGCATACAGGTAGGCGATGGGACTGTTGCATTAAACAGGGCTGGTACAGTTGAATCAGTGCTGTTACCACATATTAACGCATACTCACACAGTCAAGATAGATCCATAGTCACAGTGATTTCTATAGTGTAGTTTGTTCTGCCTGTTGAGCTTGAATCCAGGAAACGGATAATTTTTAACAGTAATCCTCTGTGGTATATGGCTATGTATGAGCGTGTCACCAAAAATGTGCTCGCAAGCTTAAGGTCTCATTAGGGTGGATATCCCCCTATCATTAGAGCTGGCTGTAAACTGTAGTATAGAATGGAGAAAATGCATATTTTTGTTCCCCCACAGCCATAACTTGTGTGTGCTGAAATAACATTTTCCAGGCCGTGCACATTAACAGAACTCAGCCAGGATAACCATTAATCATGACATTTAATTGAAAACAAGCACAAATACATACAGATTTTCTCTGTTATTCTTCTGATAGTTTGGTATATCACTTGGAAAATTAAAAACCCTGTACAACTGTACCTACGCTAGTCGTTGAGTCTAGAAGTCATTGATTAGGGGTCAGTGAAATCAATCATGTCAAGACTTTTGACTTTTGTTGAGTTAATGTGCCTAATTTTCACTTGGTCACTGATTTATGCTGTTTAATTTCACTCTTTTTATTTGTTCTAAGGTTGACTGTATTCAGGAAGTTCCACGAGAGGAGACCCCACCACTGGCCAAATTTCAGTCAATCGGAGTACAGGTGGAGGACGGGTGGCAGTAAGTCCTCTTCCTGTCCTTGTAACAACGTGAGGAATTTATATTATAGCCACACACACTGCTCTGACTATTCTTTCCCTTTACAGAAGCTATGTGGATGTGAAAGTAATGTGACTGTCTGTTTTTTTGTCTGAAAACTATCTGTGTGTGTTGTGTTGGTGGTGTTGAGTCCTGGCATTTACTATTTAAATATGTCTCTGCTTACCAGGGTCATGCAGAGGATGTTAGAGGGGCAGGGGCAAAATTCATAAAAGGCTATTTTTGCAAGTAACTAAATTAATGTATGCATGGAGTGACTACTTTTGTGACTCTGTTAAAGGGATATTATAATATATGTATTTAAAACAAACCCATGACTAATGTTATGATACAAGCAAAAAATTAAGTGCATTTCAGTAGATTTTCCTTACATGTTCAAGCATAGATAGACCCTACTTGCCAAATAGTCTCAAGCAATTTGTTTGGCCACATACCTGGCGTGCAATTTCACATGAGTGCATTCTTTCACCATAGAAAGGTTCAGTGCCCACACAGTGTTCGCCACTGCAGCAGGAAACCGGGAGGGAGGGCAGAGGGCATCGCCAGGGAGCACCTATCTCCCAGCCTGATATTTTAATTCAATCTATATATCTGTTTGGCAAGGCAGGCTGTGTGCCAACAAGCATTACAAAAAAAGGGCACTTTCTCTGTAGGAGGCCAAACAGTAGGTGCTCAAGCCCTCTTTAAGGTCAATGATCCACTTGCATGCTGCCTAGTGTATATTTGAGACCCATTTTTTAGGTTATTGCAGTGTAGTTTGGATTCGGGGCTGGTGATGTTTTCAATGGCAGAAAGTTCTGGGATGCCTCATTCTCATTTAGTGTTTTATATGTAGCAGCTGTTCGCAGTCCTGGCTGATATTTTATCAACATAGCCAGCTGAACAAGAGTTCCTCTGTTTATTTGTACATAGTCATTCCTATGTTTGTTGATGTTGTACACACATTTGTGCTCTGTGACAATCTCTCAGTTCTGTCGGTTTTGGTTCAATAATTACCAAAATATGGCTTACCCTGTGTTTTTCCATTCTTCTGCTGTTTCTGGCCTCCTGTTATTGGTTAAGATTCTTCAGTCACCAATAAAATTGTATTATCTGACTGAATCGCCACTTGTAAGCATTTCCTAAGTGATAACAGGAAATGAAAATAATGTTGAGTCAGGCAACATTCATATTCAGTTGTTCTGTTTGCCATATGAAAACAAGAAGCTTGACTCCCAGTGATAAGAGATCTATTTATGCCAGTCTGAGTGCACTATCATCATGTATACGGAGCCCAGTCTCAGATCGATCCTGTTTATTTATATCCATGTTGACCGGCAGAAAAGACTGGTTGTCGAAACTAAGCATGCTGTGGTTGCTCCAGTAATGGAGACATCATTCTTGAATAATTTATTGTTTTTCTTTGTCCACTGTTGTGCACATAACAGTGGACAAAGACAACAAAATTGGCAAAAATGAGAATTCTTGTTCTTTTGAAAAGCCCGTCTGTAACAGTGAGTCTCACCCTGTTTGTTTCAGGCTCAGTCGCTCCAGTAGCATGGCCTCAAAACAAGAAACAGACTCAGACACACAGGACATCCCTGTCATCACCCATATCAATAATGCCAAACACACTGAAAAGAAAGTCATGGTCAATAGTGCCAGCCAATCCATGAGCTCCCCTCCTGGACTGGACTCTTTAGACAACGGAGACACTACTGGTGGAACCTCTTCACCCCCACCACCCAGGCAGATCCTCAACCGCTCCACCACACGAAGTAGCTCTTCCTCCTTCTCAGAAAGTCTGGACCCAGCGCTGGACCCCTCGTCTCTACCACCCCCAGACCCTTGGCTGGAGAGTGGGAATGGAAGTAGCAGCAGTGTTCCCCAGAGCGGAGGAGGGGGGACACTGTGTCGGAGAGACGGCCACTGGTTCCTGAAGCTGCTGCAGGCCGAGACGGGACGCATGGAAGGCTGGTGCCAACAGATGGAGCAGGAGACCAAAGACAACCAGCTCTCAGAGGAGGGTAAGGCTGCCATTGCACTCACTACAACTCCAGGGGCTTAATTTGTAAAACTGTGCGTAGAATTCACGTCAAAAGGTTGCGTAGGGACGAAACACAGAAAGGGTTTAAACTCACTGCATGAAGACGATCATGGCAAACGCCGACAGACAGGCTAAGGAATGACAAGAAAAAATATGTTTTTTGGTGGTGTGGGCATTACAAAGGCGTTGTGGGGCTTTTTGTTTCCTTACAAAAATACTATTTTTTGCATTGCTATAATGAATGTCCATCTCCTAAATTAAGTTACTTGGCCCAGAAATAGCAGAACAAAGCCAAATGTACAGTCAAAGCACTGCTGAAGTCAAACATGTGCAGGCCTGAATGAACCCTGCATCTTTATCCTCTTCCAGAGGTCTGTTGCTGTCTGAGGCAGAACCCTATAACCGAGCTCGGTTTTAGGGTTCTGCCTCTGGCCTTACAATCAGGCGTACACAGCATGGAGGGGATGAGGCGGTAATACCTGGGGTTACCACACACAAGCACGCCTGTAATCCCCAGAATTACACAAATCTACTTTGGAACTGATTAAACCTCCAGATTAGATTAGTGCTTCAACATCAGCAGTGAGCACACACACAAATACACACTGTACACACAAACAAACAAACAGCAGGAAGGCTTGGATGCTCAGTTCATATCGGAAGCACTGGATCAACATATGGACAAGGCTCTGTGGGTCTTTGTGACTCTGTATGTTTTTTTATTCATTTTTATTTTTTTATTTGTGTGTGTGACCATTTTTACAGTAAAGTAGTCAGCATTAAATCTGATGCAAATCTGTACTCTACAGCTGGGTCCCACCACACCATAATCACACTGCCATAACTTTTACAATCCAGTGATCAGAGAGGAGTCCCAGTTTTGTCAGGGCAGATGTTTGTCCTAGTTTTGAAACAGCAACAGACTAACATAATGTCCACTGACCGACAGAAGGCCGGAGTATCTATATAAGCTTAAATGGCTTTAAAAAGGATAACATTGGCCAAATACACTGTCATCCTCTTCACGCACCCTGTAGAGTTGGTTGGGTGGAGCTTTGCAAGGCACACCTAAGTGTATAGACACCTGCAGTAAGCTTTTGGTCTGCATCAAACCAGAGTTATGTATGCAAGCCAGAAAACACTTGACGTAGTTGAGGCTGTTGCTGCACCTTTTGATGTAGGCAGGTCTTTGTGTGTACGCCATGTTTTCTAACTATAGCAGAAAAGACTGGGTTTGTGTGTCATCCATAGCTTGAATAACAGGATGCTTCTGAAATCATACAAATCGATCATAAAAGTAAATGTCACAAATTTTGTGTGTTCATTTTTGTTCTCTCTTCAGTGCTGGGGAAGGTTCGCAGTGCAGTAGGAAGTGCCCAGCTCCTAATATCCCAGAAGTTCCAGCAGTTCCGGGGACTGTGTGATCAAAACTTGGTGCGTAAATAGCATTTCTGTGACACTTCCACTCTACAGGTCTGCACAGGCATGAAACTGAGACTCACATCCGGGGTCCCAAACCCATGTTTTTTTTTTTAAGACAAAACCCAATGTTATATTTTGATTATTCTGTTTCTGCAAGATATGCTTGCCTCAATGCACATGAAGGCTTTCACACAAAAGAAGACTGACTAATCTTGGAACAGTCATGATACAGCATATTAGGCCTACACAGAATGGTGGCCCACCAGCACAAAATACAAGGAGCTTATAATAAGCCAATAAGCCATTCCTCTTGGGTGACGTGTTTTACTGGAAATGGTTTTAACACAAGTTGTAGCCAACTACCAGCACATGGCACTATAACACTATAGCATCTCAGATTAGTAAACCATCTGTTTTACCTGTTGGTTGATGTGACGTTCAACTCCCCCAATATTGGCGAGATGAACATGGCTGGTAATTTACGAAATTCTTTGCCAGCTCGACTGATCAAAAAATCCTAATCCAGAACAGTACAGGCAAATCATTTAATCTAGCATGCCTGTATTTACAACCTGTAAGTATTATTCAATGTCTTAATGGACTTGAGAAGCTCTCTATCATGGAAAGAGAGAGAGACATTTTGAAGGTAACCAAATGGAGCCCAAAGCTGTAACAAAATGACCCGATCCAGATATGAAGCCTGATACTTTGTCAGGGCCCATCAGGCTCGGGTCAGGTAGCAACACACCACAGGACACATCACAAGAGGATTCAGAAAACAAAATCACATCATCACATCACCTGCCTCCATTAAACCACTGTTAAATATGTCATTATTACTGTGCTATTTACACTGTGGAGAAATGATTTCACCTCAGTTAAGCAAATCAGCGATGAACACTTCACATGCAATGATTTCACTGTACCATATACTGTCTCCTGACTCAGCCTTCTTATCTGTTTCAGTGTGTAATTTCTTTCACTGCTTTTTCAACAACTAAACATGTTGTTGTAATGCTGGCAGAAAAGCTGATTGTCTCAGTTAGGAATATAATCATAAGCAATAATTGTTCCGCTGTTTCCTGAACGTCACTGGTCTGTTAGCGTGACAGCAACGTATGCGTTTTGCCCAAAATGTCTTGACATCACCGCAGTGAATGCAGCTGCTTTAATATGAACAATAGAGCGGAGCCTGCACACACAAAAGCCAGTCTGCCCGAAGCATTGCAAACAGGGGCTGTGTCGGAGGAAAAGAAGTCTGAGCAGGATTTACTTCACATCTGTTTGCTAATCTGTGCAGGCTTTACACAGACAACAAACATGGAGGCAGCTGTTTGTAAACAAGTGAGGGGTTACGTCTGTTGTTACTTTTAATCTTAATGTGACACTAGATCCTGAATGATTGCATTTCTTTTTTGGTGTCCCTTTTTGTATTTCTGTGGCTTATTTTCCTTGGCTAAGTTTAAGCCTTTATGTCATTTTCAGTATTCTCTTGTTACTGAAGAGGATAAAGCTCTGTTGTGATCCTTTATTTTGGTCTGGGGTTCAGCCTGACAAAAGACTCTAGCTGTAACATGGCTCCCTCTAGTGATGAACATGGGAAGAGCAGCACTTGATGACAAGTACAGTGTTTAAGTAATGCAGTGCAGAGGTGTTGCACAGTAATAAGCTGCTGTAATAAGTCAGTACATTTTGTCAGTGCGCGCTGATGGTCCGGGGGTATGAAGCACTCACCATGAACTGCAACTTCCCCGTTTTGTGTCTGCAAGGTGGAGTTTTGCTGCATGGTGTTCCTAAATTCTCTCCACTCGTTTCCTTAATCTGTCTACGGTCAACTACCTAATAATACTAATAATATTAAGAAGAAGAAGAATGATAAGAAGAAGAAGAAGAAGAAGAAGAAGAATGGCATAAAATCTAATCTAATAAAGGCATAAGATGCCCCTAAGAATAGACAGAAACATGGCATCAGAACCACTATCACTATAATCACATCTAAAGCAAAGCCATAAAAAAAACAAGTAATACATAAGTGGAACCAAGGCACAAGTTGTAAGAGCAAATTGCACAGTTCTGCAGTGACATTTTGATGCAATTTGTTCACAATAAGACGAAAACAGTGCTCATTTGAAATATAAAAATATACAGTCAGTGCTGCCTAGCCAAGCAGCCAGGAGCTACTGCAGGGAGCCACTTTTAGCCTGAGTTTGGCTTCTCTTTCTGTGGTGGCACCAACCTCTTCACACAGCCATGGCTTCTAACACTACATTAGCAGAATTAATGTAAAGATAACAGATAACACTACTTTCAAACCAGGACCACCAAAAACAGGGATGGGTGGTGTTGGTGGTGGGGACCGACAAAAGCTGACCCACAGATACCCCACCCACTGCCCTGATTCTCTCCAGTATGGACACATCTAGGTTACAGTATTTTTAGAAATATAGCCTAGTTTTTACTTGCCGAATCTCCTCAAAAAAGTTTAGTAGAATTTTATATATTGGGTGATTCAGTTTTTTATCATGTACCTGATTTATAAATGTTGAATGTTCTTTTCACACCAGAACAGGAGGCACGCTGTAAGATAGCCCATAACAAGAAGTGTAGTGGGGTAATGGGCTCTGACTAGTTGATTTATAGCTGTTTGTAATGCTGGATAAAAAGGACAGCCTACACAAAACCTCACTGATTTAAAACAGCAGAATTAAGGTCCAAAAATGTTTTCCATTTCAGTTTCAAAAAGGCATTAGATTCATAAGTGCAACATTTTTCCTATCCTATGATACAGTTTATTCTCTAATATAGTGTTTTTCATTTATTAGACACTACAGCATTGACTGTGTCCTCTCTCCTCATCAGTCATTGCTTATTCGTTCATTTTCATCCCCCTCTCCTTCTTTTGGTCAGAATGTGAACGCCAACCCGCGGCCCACAGCCCAGGACCTGGCTGGTTTCTGGGACCTGCTGCAGCTCTCCATCGAGGACATCAGCCTCAAGTTCGATGAGCTCTACCATCTCAAGTCCAATGACTGGCAGCCCATGCCGTCTGCGGCTGCCCAGTCGCCCCCTGAGCGGAAGGTACTTCCCACCCCTGCTGCCCAGTGCCCTGGCTGGGGTAGGAAAGCCGCCGAAACCGGCCTCTCTCCTCCCACCACCACCACCATTTCTCCCACCCTTTTTTACCTCCCCTTTTGACTTCCACCGTCCCTGCGTGGGATAAACTCTAACAGGGCCTCCCTGTCCAGTATAAAGGGGCCAGAGTGATCCCTTTAGACATGCATGGAAACTTCATCTCAAAGAGGGCTGTCGTTGGTGTGTTTTTTTTAAATGTGAAGCCCTGCTTTGAGCATGCATGTGTCACTTACTGATGTGCGTGGAGCATGGCTAAGATGCACTGGCTGATGTGACAGAATGCAGTCTTGCTTCTCTGCTTAAATCTCTTTGCTTGTGTCTGTGTGTCTTTGTCATTGTTTCTAGCTGTCCGTCTCTGGTCTGTGCTGTGTCTCTTATATGTTTGTGGGTGCGTGTGTGTGTTTATGGATGTTTAACTGCTGTAGCTGAGGCGCTCTTGCTTCATGTTGCTTTGCAATGCAAATGCATTGACTGTGTGTCTTGTGATCCTTTTTATTGTGCTTTAAGTTTGATCCAATGTGCCCATCAATTCATGTTACCATTTCATGTCTTTGAAAATTGTCATATAAATGACTGTTTTTCTCAATGTTTGCCTATTTTTACCAGTTGTCTGTCTGTCTGTCAGTGTTTTTTCTGTTTATCACCTAAAACCACTAAGTGTTATTTCAAGCTTTAACAAAAAACAGTCAGCATTGGCATAATGTCTTTGTCAAAGTCCTGTCTGCCAAACCTGCTTAAACAAATAGGACCTCCTGAAGAGTTTCATTATTACATTCTCTCACTGTCTTGTATCTGTCTTTTCTCCTCCTTTTGCACACTGCTCTCTCCCTCTCTTCTCCTGTGTCTTTCGTGTCTTTCATGTCTCCTCACTCCAACACTACAGGACGAGGAGAAGGCGGCCCTTCCAGCGTCAAAGAAGCCCGGTAAGGGACGACCATTGCTGAGCCGCGAGAAGAGTGCAGACTCCTCATCCACCTCTTCTTCGGCCTCGGCAGAGAAGCAGAGACAAGAGGCTCGCAAGCGTCTGCTGGCTGCTAAAAAGGCGGCCTCGTTTCGCCAGAACTCCGCCACAGAGAGCGCAGACAGCATCGAAATCTATGTCCCCGAGGCCCAGACTCGCCTCTGAGAGAGACAGTGAGAAAGGAAGGATATAGGGTCGGATCAAAGGACAGTTAAGTGTCACTGAAATACCTGGAAACAAGTAGAGGAAAACTTTTGCAATGCAAATGAGCTACACTGAGTACAGACAGATGGAGGTGGGGGTGAAGAGATCAAAATCCTAAAGATTAGGGTGGGGGGACGATTTTGGGCATTTTTGACAAACTCGTACTGTTATAGGCTGGTCCTGGTGGAATCAAACACTTATTTAACAATACAGAAAATCTAAAATTGAACTTTTGTGGACTCGACAGACTATGAAGCAGGAGACTCCTCGTTTGAGGCTGCCATTGAAAACCTCAGCTGATGAACTTTGTCATTTCTTGTTACTATTCTTGATATCATAAAATTGTTAAAGAAGGTATTGTTATTATGACGATTATATCCTAAAGAATCTATATGAAGACTGTTTTAAACGTTACTCTATCTTGGCTATAAGATCTATTAAGTGGACAGAAGGCAAACATTAATGCTTTTCTGTCTCCCATCGTCCTCCTCTCTTCCCAGATATTTGGCCATCTTGTAGCTTTGCACACCACCACCTTGTGGCCATCACACACATCCACTGCACTCACACACACACTACAGACTCACACCTATGTATGTCTTCCTTGTATTTATTTGTTTACTTTATTCATCCTTTATTCATCCTATAAAAATCTGTTTAGATCTGGTTATTATGAATATTTTTGGTATGATGAAATTGAAAGTCAGATTTGAAGGGGTATTTATATAGTTCCTAGCAATTAACTCTTGTGTGTGTGTCCTTCAAAATGTTCTTGTGTCAAAGATTTTAAACACTGGTGAGAATCTGTAAAGTTTAGTTTCTTAATGGTTTTGAATTAAAGCACATCCCACTATTAATGATGACCAAGCATGAGCATCAGTGGCCATGATATTACTGAATATTAAGAAATGCTCAACTCCTTTTTAGTCTCTTTTGCTTCTCTCTGTCCCGTTAACTTTTGTTTTTTCATGTTTGTAACTGCAGGTGCGTGAATATTTCAGTCAGGATTTTTATTCCATCTGTCTGTTTAATGCTTCTTTAAGTGCTTTTATTAACCTAAATTAGCATTCAACTCACATCTCCAATGAATCTAGGGCTTTTATTGAAGTAATGCAGCAGGCTGAGTATGCAGGATAATATTGTGACACACATTGCTGTTATTTTTATACTGTTTCCAAAAGCATTTTGATTTATTTTGCGTCCCATTGCTCAACAAAATCAATCTTAGTCCTTTGTTACCATTATTGTTTCCCCTCATTGAACATCATCCAAAGTTCCTGCACTTTTTTTATTCAAAGAAAAAATATTTAATTAAAGCATTACATACATTAGTCATTGTGTTCTCATCATTTATAAAATGCTGCTTGCTTTTTCTTCTTTCTTTTTTTCATGGAAGAATACATAAGCCAAAGATGAATTCACTGTTTCAAATTCATCTCATGTATTTTAATGTCAGCAGCAGGGAGCTCAACAGTAACTGTGCTTACTGTGAAAGTAGATGAAGTGGACTGTAGCCGTATGTATTACAGGTTTAACATATTAATATGCACATGCCCGGAAGCTTAACCAGAACTGCCCATCACTACAATAACACTCAGTAATTGCTTTGGAGCATTCAGGACTGGGACCCCTCCCCTTCTCAGTCTGGAAACTCACATCTTGAAAGGTTTAATTTCTGACCTCTAGGGGGCAACATTGGTTAGTTTCCAATCCAAGATGCAGTACATTGTAGTTTACTGTATACAGACAATAAAAAGGCATTTACATTATAAAACAACATTCAGTCCTGCCCTGTTTTGCATTAAGGGGGCACCTTGTGTGGATCAAACATTTACAGACTCCTCTGTCTCATTTGAAGCCAGTTCCTAAAACAAAGCGGTCTGAAATGAGGCCTCTTGGTTTATGAGTTATTCATGTAGGATTTAGGATTTCACTCCAGAAGTGCATATCCAACCATGAGGTCAACCCTGACATGCCTTACATCAACCGCAGTTGTTTGCCTGTCTTCCACTCACATTTGGGGTTTTTTCTCCCCCAAATGGTAAACAAACAAAACCTAACTTCCCCTTCGTAATTAGTTATGTTAAACTATTGCAGTGCCTCGGCTGCTGCAGTGCCTCTTGCTCACCCACTGTGACCCAGAAATGCAGCCTGTGGCTTTGAATTGGAAAAGCTTGACGACCACCTTTCCTTCTCTATCTTGGCAAGAGCTTTCTCTTGATGGCGGGCCTTTGTTTGTCTGTTGTGTTTGCCTGTTGGGGATGACTCTCAGCAAGGAAAATGGCTCAGTGGTGTCAGTAGCCTGTTCCCTTGTTGCTGTCAATGCCCCCCTCCATTTGACTGGGGCGGGTGGCATTGTTAGAACCTAAAGGCCTTTTGTGTGACTGGAGCTCGGTCGTTAGCCTGATTTGATTTCTGACTGCCAGGAAAAAGTTGTGTGTCTGACAAGTTGGTTTCCTGAAATAAGCTGTGTGGTGTCAGTATAGGTGTCTCCCAGGTTTCCACAACCGTCAGACAGATTGTTACTGACACATTTTCAATTATCTCCTGTCATGGATATTGAATATTCAGTCTTTATATTCAGGCTAGCTTGAAGGCAGAATATTAGATTTAAATCTATTTCCCATATGCAACCACTGCCAGAATATGTTTAACATGTAAAACATTTCCATTTGCCCCATTTTTACACTGTCACCCGTCCTCACAGAGAACCATAGGTCTGTGCCTGACTTGAACGCACATCAAACACAATGTGGCATCTAAAATGCACTGGAGGGGCAATAACACAGAGAAAGTTGATCTGTGATCTAAGTGTCGCACTTTTTCTAGCCCACTTAAACTTGGATGTGTAAAATGCAAAGAGATGTCAGTGACGTACTTAGAGAGAGAAAAGAGTGCTCATCTCACACATTTAAACAAGGCTGCTCTCCAATACACACAGATATCACTGGGACACACCTAGGTCTATTTCCTGGGTAGGGTTATCCACCATCCAAACAGCTGCCCTGTGGGGGGGTTCGGACGCTGTAAACCCATTGATGTGATGGCGATAATGGTCCTCATTTGGATTTTGAAGGATTTGGTGTTTTAAAGTTAAAACTGTCATTCTATCAGCATTTGCAAAGCTTCATTTTGAGAAGTCAACAGTTTTTCTCAACACTCTTCAATGTTTCCCTCTTAAACCATAGTAAACAATAGTGGAGTTGGTGGAATATGTTATCATCCACAAATCTGAAATAAGATATAGTTTATATGTTTAGAAAGAGGAAGTCAAATGTATCATTTACAATGTGGCTACGGTCAAAATCTTCTGTGATACCACTATACCTTTCATTTTTCACTTTTTTCTCTAAAAATGGGTTTGACATCATGACACATTATATAAAGTTTAGCTTCCCTTTAAGATTGAGTCATGTATTTGCCACTTTTCTGCATTCCTGCATTAAAGGACTGAACGGACAAAACGTTTGATCAGTAGAGCGTACAAGTGAACGACAAAGAGAAGCAGTTTAATCCCAGGAAGAGCGTATACCTCAGCTGGGACGCCAGTGAATCCACTCCCATACAGTAGTCAAAAGGCCTGTCTGCAATAAAAATAAAAAAACACAGAAAAAGCAAGCTCATTACCATCTCTGCTTTGTTCCACTGAATCGGGCATAAAACTGGGAAACTGGGGTGAGGGGCAAAACCTATGTTCTTACCACAAGAGATATGATATAGCAAAAAAAGTGTGTAAAAATACTAGAACAAATATTTTATGAATCAAGCACATATTTTAAAGACTAGGATCTGTTTGGTATAATACTCTATAGGCTGTGTGTGTGACAGGGTTTGTGGGGGTTTAGTATAAAAGGGTCATATTGTTTGAGGCCAAGTTGCGAGTGAGTGGGTGTGTTAATAAAATGAGATTTATCTTGATTCTCATCACTTTACTCTGGTAACATTTAAAGTATATGTGCAATACTGATTAAAAGGGTTCTTTGATATTAAGATGAAACTAACAATCTTACATTTCTCCCCCCTCTGTGCTTCTTAAAGTCTTCTTCTGTAAATAAGAACAAAACCAGACTGAGAATCTTCATCTTTTACAATGCTGTAGATCTATTTATACTATTTCAAGGTTGATCAAATGTATAATGGAGAGACGTAAAATTCAATAAAATGCAGACAATACTTTCTCAAAAAGTTCATCATGGCTCTATTTGCTTACTGTTTTGTAACTGACTCTGAAAGGACAAGGATAGTCATTTTTCTCTCAAACTCTATTTGTGGAGAGACAACACTGCATAATGTTTGTTACTGTTTTTGCAATCTGCTTAATATGAATTGTAATCTCAACCTTTTGCTTTGCCCTCCCTCCTCCGGCCTCCCAGCAGAAACAGTGTATATTTGGACACATCACACTTCATTTAAATGACTACAACAGGTAGATTGCAGTTTTGCATGATGCTATCTTGCAGCAACTTCATTTTGAAATGTGAAATTTGGCCCCGAGGGAATCTCCCAGACACCTCGAGGAATCAAACACCTCTGCAGCCTGAAAAACAAACTGCAGAATCAATGTCCACACATCGCACCAGGAATGACTGCAGACAGTGTGAGTGGAAATAACTTGGCTGATTATATTACGAAGCGCTGGAAATGCGGTCACCAGTCGACGCTGTATGATTTATGTAACAAGAACATTTTGTCAACGTTACGTAAAGCCTCTCCACTACTCCGGCTCCCGCGCGCAGGAAGAGAAAAATGACCACGACGGCTGCAGGAGATCACTATGTTGCTAAATTTACTCCGGCTTGTGTCGATGTGGCCGCGTGTGGCTCGAACCGTGTCGAGAAAACAACATTGTTTCAATGACTGCGCTGCACTTTGAATGAAACGGTTCTCCCGTCAGTCACGCCGACACGCAGCGCCGTCCGCCGTCCGGCGCGGCGCCGCCATTGGCTCGCTCCGACCCGGGGGGCGGGACGGAGCCGCGCGATTGGCCGAGAGCCGCGGAGGGAGGCGGGACCACTTCAGCTGCGACTGTCAAGATTGGCAAAGAGCTGGCGCTGCTGCGTGCAGGTAAAAAAAAAAAAAAAAAAAAAAAAAAAAGGAACAAGCGACACAAAACAGAAAACATTTATCCTGGCAGAGAGCGACGAGTGCGATGGAAACGGACCGTCCGGCGGCGGAACCCCTCAGCTCAGACGTCTAGATATTTGAGTCGGCGGAAAAGCGCAACAACCTCCCGCTCCTCGGAAGAAAGTGCGGTTGTGTCAACCACCGCCGGGCTCCCGGGCACGCTTTGTACCGCGAGCAACTCGGACAGCTGCGTGTGTTCAGGAGGAGCCATCAACAAAGAATGAAAGCGTTCAAACGAGGTGAGCGAGCCGCCGCCACGCACGTTTTCTTTTTTCTGTCCCGCAAAGCAAAGTGTGCGCGGCGGGGTTTTTTTAGTCCAGACGTGCGGGGTTTTTTTTTTTTTTTTTTTTTTTTGGTAAGGGGGGGGGGGGGGGGGGGGGGTTATATACGTGTGTGTGTGTGTGTGTGTGTGTGTGTGTGTGTGTGTGTGTGTGTGTGTGTGCGTGTGTGTGCGAGAGAAAAATGCGGCGTGTGTTTGTGTTTGAATTTGGAGGGACAGCTAGCCAGCTAGTGGAGGCATGGTGTCCATCTGGCGGAGTGACATGCGGGAGGCTGCGCTTTCCTGCCTGCCTCCTTTGTGCGCCTCCAGATGGCTAATTTACCGAGCGGCGACCTCGGTTTGTCTCGTTTGAATGTCACGTTTTCTTCTTTTTTTTTTTTTTTTTTTTTGAGTGTGTGTTTTTTTTGTTTTCTTTTTTTTCGTAGCGTTGCTCGAGTGGCTTTTCGGCGCGGTTCGTCTCACTTTGTGCGGCTTTGTCACTTTGACAAAGCGGAGCTGGCCTCCGAAGTTGGTGTTTGATGTGCTGCTAACGGCCACATCCAAGCCCTCGCCTCGGTGGGAAGTTTACTTCACTGTTGAGCTTGCAAACTATTACTATTATTATCATTTTTTTTTATTTTAATTTTTTTTTAAATACACCAAACACTAAAGCCAGACTCCCAGAGCACAGATTGAGCCGCTCGTGTGGAGGCATGGGGGACATTTTGTAAACAAAAAGTTGAGATGTTGCTGATGTGACACATTGTGTGCTACTAAACTAACATCTGTCTCAAATCTGGAGTTCAGTCCCACATCGAGTGGGTGACGATGTTTTGTGATAGATTCTTTTTTTTTAAATGTCTCTCCAGTGTTCAGGAGTTGAGGGGATGCCTGCTTTGTTGTGGGCCACATCACACAGACTGTTATTAGAAGTGAGGATAGTCTGATGCCAGTCAAACAATGCCTGTGTTTAATGAATGGGAGGCTGAAATCTGTGTTTCGACTAAAAACTACTACTACATTTAACCCTGGGGGGGGGGGAAACACAACTGAGATTTTACTCTGGCTCATACGAGTGAACTCATTGTAGTTTAATTAACAGGAATATGTTTTGCCAAATATGTCTCACTCTCATTGGAAAAGTCAAAGTGATGTTCAGTGCAACAGACCAGGTTAAGTGGTTGATTTACATCTGACAAGACTCTTGACAAATACTCCAGCCAGTGGTTTTTACTCAGTTTGCGAATGATCATTAATTGGGACAGAATAATTTAATCCGAAATGATAAATTGTGACTTGAATATCATGATAAGGATTTGATAATCAATCATGCACAGCCCTACTTTAACACACAGTTTAATTTTAGGTGCTTGGGGGCTTTAGCTCATTTACAGAAATTGGGGGAATTGTGCTGGCTTTGAATTTGCATCTGTATGTTTTTAGTTTTCCCCCCCTACTCTTCTAACTTGGTTCATGACTTCCCTCATTGTGGAGGAATGCAGATGAATTCAAAAGATTTGCCAGCTACTTCAGCAGTGTTGAGCCGAAGTGGCATGAGGTGAAAACGGCCTCCTTTGCATGGTCAATAGGTTCCTGGGCCACTGGCTACTGTGATGTTGATATGCACACAATCTTCTTTGTGAGGACAGGCGCTGCCCCGGGGGTCAGGTTTCACCCAGCCCCAGAGAAAGACATTTACTGCATTCTGTGGCCCACCCCTGGGATCAGGCATGCTCCATTTTGAGGGGAGATTCTCTCCAGTGGCCAACCAATAGACTGACCAAAAAAAACACAACAAAGTTCAAACCACAAAGCCAGTGTTAAACATTTTCAGCCCACGAAGCTTTCGTGAAGCCAAATTTTAAATTGGGTTTAAAAAAAAAAAAAAAGAGGTTAAAAGTTACTAACAAGGTTTGTGCACTTGTTAACTGCTAAGTGGCAAATTAGTGCAAACTGTTTCTTAAATTTTTGTAACCAGTCTGTGCTCGTAGTGCTGTGAAGAAGTAGTTATGGTTTCACTTTGTGCATAAAAGTGATTGTTTCCCCATTTAGACAAGAGTAACAGTTGTCTTCTCCCTGCCTCACACTTCATATGGCAACATAAGGATGCAGGAAATAACAACTCGGAGGACTTCTTCTTTACACCAAGTGACGATCAGAGTTGATGTAAACAGACTCAGAGCAGTAACAATGAACGTGACTGACGACTCTCCTCCTCCTCCCTCAGCTCTGGAAGACGAGCATCGCCCGGAGCAGGAGAACTCCTCGGCCGTGTCGGACAGCGATGACGGCTCCCCGCTCGACCTGTCGGGGAGAGGGCTCTTTGGGAAGCGCCGTCGCCGCGGCAACCTGCCCAAGGAGGCGGTGCAGATTCTGCGGAGCTGGCTGTACGAGCACCGCTTCAACGCCTACCCGTCAGAGCAGGAGAAACTCAGTCTGTCAGGCCAGACCAACCTCTCTGTGCTGCAGGTGAGGAGCGGATTTCTTCTCTATTTATCTTTGGTTTTCCAGAAGCTCTCTGTGTTTGCCAGAGGAAACAACACTGTTTCTGCATTCTGCTGGGGGGGGGTTAAAAGTAGAAATTCATCTAATTTGTGACAAACATTTTTATTTGTCATCATTTGTTCATTATGGATTATAATATAAATCCAAATGTACATGTTTCACTGACTCTTAATGCTTTGTTCATCCTTTTTTTGACATTTTTGTAAAAGAAGCAGTTCTTTGAATTTAATTAAGTTTGCTTTGATAATGAATTTTAGTTTCATAACAATCTTAAGCAGGTGGGAACAAATCCTTATCATCTTTTGTTAGATAAAAGGTTGACCTGCACATCAGACTAAATGGAGTCGTCTTTTATCACTGTAAAGTCTGTTGCTGCACACAAGAAAGGGTTTAGAACTACAGTCATAATACTTTATCAGTTTTTGACAGTTTTGGTGATACTAATTGTCAGCAACACTTGCCACCAGCGGAAGAAGTAAAAGCAAAACACTAATCAGATGGTATCACCACACTGTACTGCTGAGAATGAGCCTTTCCCAGCCTTCCCTTTTCACTTCATTGCATCAGTAGTAGACATTTCCTCTTCTCAACACACATGCACGCACAAGCAGACAGGCTGCATTAGAGCAGGCATTAAAGATCAGTGTGAGGCGGCAGCAGAGTTCCTTGTTATGTAGTCAGTTCACTGGAATGCCTTTGGCTGGCTTCTCTGTGGCTCAGCATATTTGAGTTCAGACTTTCATTATTGCCAGCTGTCTGAGGGCTCTCATCTCACTCTTCCTTTCTTTCTTGTGTGGGAGGTTGTACCACTAGAGGGGGTAAGTAAGGCCTCGTGGACAGATGTAGATGAAAGAAAATGTGTTAAAATCACAGACCTCAGAAATGATTTTGATCTTAAATGTGATGCAGGGGTTCAAAGTTCATTTGTCATTTTACAACACAGGGTTGCAAAACAAAATAAGTTATATCCCCTTCATGAGACACACACACAACATGCAGATGATTAAATTTAAAATAGAACAGGATCAGATCTAAGATAAAATTAAAACAATATGTACAGTAAATTATATACACGTATACACCCAAGAGATAATTCTGCAGTGTTGATATTATGGGTAGAGGGTGAGTCTGAAAATGAATCAAGATGTAAAAGAGGGTTTTCTTTTATGTATTTAAGGGAGAAAAAAACAACAAAAAACGCAGATGGAAGCTATCTGTATCAGTTCTATTTATACCAGAAATTCTCCCTCTCTTCCCAGATATGTAACTGGTTCATCAATGCACGCCGCCGCCTCCTCCCTGACCTGCTTCGCAAGGATGGCAAAGATCCCACCAAGTTCACCATCTCCCGCAAGGTTGGCGGTAAAAGTGAAGGCCACTCGTCTAATGGGGGTGGGGCCAGCTCTCCAGAAAGCAACTCTTCCACCCGCTCATCTCAACAGCGCCCGTCTGTCATCCGATCTGCCCCCACACTGGACCTCAGTCTTCTTGGGAGCACGGCGACGGCTATTCTGACAGGAGCGGGCTACCCTGGTAAGGAGGGATCGGTCCAGGCGCTGATGAGGCTGGACACACAGAGTCTGCTGAGGGAAGCAGAGGAACAGGGGGCCTGTCTCACCAGCACAACAATGGCCGCCAGTCCCACCAGTGGCCTTTTCAACACGCCTCCCCCGACTCCTCCCGAGCTGTTCCCCACCCAGGACTTCAGCGATCTGAGGCTCCTGGTCGATGCAGCTCTGCAGAGGGCAGCGGAGCAGGAGAACCTGAAGAGAGTCCAGGAGACTCAGAACACGTCTACGGAGACTGTAAAGACTGAACAAGTGGAGGCACAGTGCAGTGCTTACAGCAGTGACATGGGACCCACACCGCCTCCAGAAGAGAACCAACAAGTCATGGATCCTTCCAGGGTGCAGAGTCTGATGGAGAAGGCTATGGCTGTTCCAGCTGTAACTGCAGTAAAGGATCCAGTGCCTCTGACCATAGCAGCCTCTGTACCAGTCTCGGCTCCAGTCTTGGTCCCGGCCCCGAGGCTATCCCCTCTCCCGATGAATAAAGTCATCTGGAGCCCCCTGGAGAAGGACGCTGCCAGAGCTTCCAGCCCAAACCAGCCTCTGCTCATCCCAGCCCATCTGCCAACTTTAGTGCCAGTGTCTGCCTCAGTCTTAGGACAGCTGAATTCTCAGAAACAAGCCGCCGCCCCAGCCTCACCATCGGCTCCAGCCGCAGGCTCAGTTCCTGCTCCACTGCCCACTGCATGTCCTGCGAGTGCATCAGTGCCAGCGACATGGCCAGTCTCAGGGGCGTCACCGGTCCTCCTCCCAGCCACAAGTTCCACTTTTGTCACAGCTCAAAGCCAGGCTTCATCCCACGCTGTAGCGCTTGTTCCAGCTGCTCCTCTCGGTGCCTCTTTTACAGCACCCAGAGGAGTCCCACTTTACCTGCCATACCACAAATCACCCATAGTCCCAGCCACAGTTCCGTGTCCATCACCCGTTTCAACCGCGGCGTCGTCTCCAGCCCCTGTTCACGCCCCAGTCTTTGCCTCAGCCCAAGCTCCAACTCCTCTCCCCACGTCAGCACCAACATCCTCCTTTACGCCAACGATAACACCTCTTCTGGGCCTGGCTTCCCACCTCGCTCCTCCTCTCCTGCCCTCCTCCACAAGCAGCAGCAGCAGCAGCAGCAGCAGCAGCAGTATTAGTAGTAGTACACAGAGGAATCCAGCAGTGGTGCCCAGCGTTTGGAGCATGGTCCATGCTGATACCAGGCAACCCAGTTCTCTTCAAGTGGTAAAGACCCCCATCACCACAGTGTGGGGCCCGCAGCACAGCCTGCACACAGTGAGTGAAGCTGTTAACTAGGAGCTGGAAGTTGGCACCTTTTTTATATATGTATATCTGGGGAGGAGAGAGGCCAAACATTCCCCTTGGCTGGACAACACTGTAAATAGGAGAATGTAACTTCACCGCCAGTCTCTTTTTTTGTCATTGAAGCCTTTGCCTGCAGAATACAGGGAATGAAATCAGATGTTGGAACTGGGACAAAGTGAAGTAAGAAGCATGAGGTGTTATAGAGACTTGCTGTTTCAAGCAACTTTTTATTGTTTAAATACGCTCTTCTTGACGGGGGCACCTGCTGGTAGAAACACTTGCCATTTCTCGAAATGAACATTCCTCAGTGCAGAGTTGATGTATTGTACAAAGTTTTCGATGCCATTTTCAAATCACTTTCAACATTACAGTTTATGAATGAGGAGGAAAATATCCCTTAATTGTACAAAATTTCAGTGGGTGTAATTTTCAGCACCAGCAGTTTTCAGCCTCTACAGTAGCAGTACTGGACTTAATTGAATGTACAAAAGACATTAATATCATTGGCTAGGCTGCCTGTCATCAATTCCCCTCCAGGATAAAAAGGAGGACATTGTTTTTTTTTCTTTTTCTTTTTCTACGTACAGCAACAACGTCGTACTTCTCTATAGTTGTGCAATTCAGATGGTTTTTTTTTCTTTAATTTTAGTCTGTTTTTCATCCACTACATTTGCCCCTTTTTTCCTTGGAGATGAGCAAAGGGGAAATTGATTGTACTGCAGCGAGCCTGACTGAATGACTCGCCCCGATGTGTCAGTCTCCATCACCCCCATCTCTTCCGGTCTTTTTATAGCTAAGGGGATTCATTAGCCCACACAAACCGCCATCTCAACCACTCAACACATGCTCTCACGTACCTCGTGTTTGCCATTTCTGATCCACAAAGACGAGCCGTGTTTTTGCCGAAAACGAAGCAGTTATGTCTGTTACTTTATGCGACCTTGATCAGTTGTGTATGATTTTCAGGGATTGTTGTTGAGGGGGAGGGCTGTGGGTATAGATTAAAAGAGAGGAAGGTCACATTGGATCTGTTACAGAAATCAATTTCAGCAGAGAGGTGAGCAGCTTGGTGATCTGATGACATGAAGCTCTTAAAGCTCCTCAACTGAAACATTACACTTGCTGTGAGACATAGCGCCTTCATCTTTATAGCTGCAAAACACTTTAAATGTTAGATCCTCTTATTTGGGGGATATATAAATAATCCAGGTTTCCCTGTCGATTTGGGGCTTTAAGATTTGGTCAAAGTATTTCAAACCTAAATGTCTTACTAGTCGGAAGATAAATTGCTGCGTATAGTGTCTTGGCAAAGCAAATGTAGCAGATTTACCGAAAAAGCTTAAATTTGTCGTGGATGTTTTGGGTTTTTTTTTTTTTTTTTTACAGGAGGGTAGAAGAGCATTAAAATCAAGTTTTTCCTCATCAGTGCTTTCCACCTGTGTTTAGAAATGGGTTCTATAGAATTTCTAATCATTCATAAAGCTGTAGTTTCCATGAAACTGTCTTAGAATAAACCACAATATATGGCTGAATGCCATCTGGACATCTATCAACAGTAGCATCATGTGGAATAGTTCCTATGTGAATAATATTATATCAGAATTGTGAGGCGAATCTTCAATACTGTCATGTTTACCAGTGTCATTGAGCTGTGCTTAGTTCAAACGGTTAAACTTTTCATGTGCCAGGGAGTCGTAGAGGACTGAAGGAGAGAGTCTGATGTTAGGTCGGAGTACTGCTGAGCACTGATCCTATCATCCCAAGAAAAACTTTTAATGGCAGAAATGGAAACTCCAACTCTTCTCTCGTATTTCCAGTTGTTGTTTTTTTTCCTTTTTGTTTGTTGCTCCTCACTGCCGGTGCACGATGTGGATGTCAGTGGAGAATTTGGGTTTTTTCGTTACAGGTACTCACTAGACTAATGTGCATTTATACCTCAATTTACACAGGTCATTTCAGGCTTGGGTTTTCTGTAGAATACTAAGTATTAAAGTAATATTTTTATTGTTCATACTACATCATGCCACTGTGACAAAACACCTTATCGGTTATGATACTGGAAATGGCTGGCTAAAGAGTAGGCACGCAGGTTTTTTATAGCAAGGTTTATATGTGATTTTAGATGCAAAATGGCGCTCCAATCAGATCAGACAATGTGATGATGCATGTAAATATTTTCAAGGTCATGTCTTTTTTTTTTTGTTTTGTTTGTATTGGCATGAACTTTATCTCAAACTGTAGTTTCTTTACAGCCAAATGCATTCAAAAATGTTTTTCAAGTTCATGTTGTGAATCATGACTGACCGTTGGCAGTATGACTGGCTGCTGTGCCTTAAACCTACGACTGAGGGATGATGTCCCTTTTTTATATAAAAACTTCTCAATAGTCTGTGCAATATATGCCTTAAACTTTAAATGTGTGTTTTGTATAAGCATTTCAAAGAAATAAAAGTTCAGTTTTTCATATATTCTATTTCTTCTCAGTCTTTTGTTTTGCGTAGTTTATTTTTTATTTTTGTGAGAATAACCAAATTGCGTCTCAAATACCGTCTTACAATGGGCTTTTTTTTTTATGCAAGACCTTTTGACTTGTTACAGTAGGGCCCTGGTATTGTGCCTGCTGGCTCACAGTCACTGTCATGGCTTACTGGGACACTTTTAATAGAACTGAGAGTTAATGTTATTAGTAACACCTGTGCTTTCCCTGCCAAATGACTGCTGTGAAAACAGCCCATGAGGTACAACATTAGGCACACAGTCCTGATAAAGCAAATGAGTGTTACACTCTCACTAAAGATGATCTTTACATCTAGCCATGAATATTCAATGTTAGAGATAAATGCCTATGATTTAGAAGAGTTTTCAGGTGCTTTAAAAGCTTGAAGTATACTTAAAAAAAAAATGCCAAGTAGAAAATAATGTATTATACTTTTAATTCATTGATCAGATAATCTCATAGTGGAATGTACTGGATGTTTTCTTGGAAAGACAATATTTTCAGAGCCATTTACCATATAAAAGAAACTTGCACTGGACAGAAGATGTAACTGACTTATAGTAAAGGACTGTACAAATGTTTCAGTCCAAAAAGTCCATGTTTTAGCCAATATACATAAAATTGTGTTCACATTACTTCCAAACATTTTATTTGTATTTTCTTCAAATTGATGAATGAGTTTGGTCTTCAGTTTATCAGTATTTGCAGTATTGAACATTTAGTTGCATCAACATTGTAAAGTATTGTTATATTGTATGTAGTGAAGAAAAAATCCAGGTTAGTGCACTCAGCTCAAATGTCCTTTAGAAAATCGTGGTAGTGTGAAATACAGTATATTGCCTTGCAGGACAAAGAGCAAAAACACTGATAATTTCAGCATGTGGCATAAGTAGAAGACAGTTGTTTAAAATATGTCCCAAACACACAGCTACACTTTTTTTTTTTTGCGGTCAACGGCATGAATAAACTTTATTTGCCTGAGCAATTTCAAGACTTAATTCCTTCAATAACATAGACATACCTGATCCTTCAACAAATACACACAACCAGCTGATGGAAGGAAGAGTTTAGACTAAAAGCTCTAGTAACCATTTCATCAAGTGGAAGTACACACACTTAATAAACACAATCATAATCAGAATGATCGATTGTTTTATCCATTTCTAACATACGGGAATACAAATATTACAGATAAGGGAATTTATTGCAGTGCTTGTGCAGGTGTGATGGCTAATTGGCAGGAAGAGGTAAACATTGCTGGTACTGTATTAAGCACTGAATCTGGCAGTCCAAACGCCCCGCCTTGTACACACATATGCTTGACGCACCTCAAAAGTCCAGCCAGGTTCCCTGCAACGATCTACAAAAGGTCAGAACAACTGCAGTCAAAGTGACTGAGGCCGCGGTAGACTTGTAGCTATTAGATGCAAATACACCTCTCTTCAAAGATCATGCAGGATGAAAAGTAGTGTATTGACAAATATTTAATGGATCCCAAGTGAATCCCAAGCACCTTCTTTTTATGAACGTGTAGATCTAAATAAATGTAACACAATGGCCACTTCTGACCTTTTATAAAATATTTTCAGATAAACTTTTCCTATTCAATTTCAAACCTACAGGCCCATAAAAGTAGGAACTAGGGACTGATTTGTGGTGCAGTATGTGTGCGGAGGCCTGAAGCAGCTGGTTTCCTCCTTCTACTCGTCATCCTTGTCTTTAGCGCCGTGTTTGAGGATGCGGGTGAACTCTGCGTAGTTGAAGTTGCCCTTCTTGTCGATGGGCGCCTCGCGGAACAGCTCGTCCACCTCTTCATCTGTGAAGCGATCGCCCATGGTGGTCAGCAGCTCTCTCAGATGGTCCTCGTGGATCACACCTTGGACACCAGGTAACATCCATTAAGAGGGAGATAAAGCTCCAAACACTGGCGGTGTTAAGTGCCATCTGTGTATACAGCATGTGTATTCTGTTTACTCTCACTCACCAGATCCCTCCTCATCAAAACAGGCAAAGGCGTTGCGGATTACGTCCTCGGGGTCCGTTCCGTTGAGCCTCTCTCCAAACATGGTGAGGAACATGGTGAAGTTGATGGGCCCCGGTGCTTCGCTCATCATCCCTTCCAGGTATTCATCAGAGGGGTTCTTTCCTGAGGACGAACAACACTGTTACATGTATTTCTTGGGATTATAAATATGATAAATGCTCACATCAGCACCTCACAGTTAGGTAGTTCGTAACGATGGCTTTCTGTTTTAAATTTGTAGTTTCCGAACCCAAACTGAAATAACCCTGATGACATCACCAGGGTTAATTCAGTTTTTTTGCTCCTACCATACCTACATTATGTATTATACAACTGTTCACAGGTTGAGTACTACTCTTCATGACGAGTAAACTAAACTTCGTATGTAAAACAGGCGGTGTGTCATATTCCTTAAACCTCAGATCTACTTGTAGCCGTAAAAACAAAGTGTAGTGAGAACAAGCCTGTGTACCCAGAGAGGCCAGCATGTCATGCAGATCCTCCTTGTCGATGAAACCGTCTCTGTTCTGGTCGATCATGTTGAACGCCTCTTTGAACTCCTGGATCTGAGACTGGTCGAACATGGCGAAGACGTTGGAGGTGGCCCTCTGGGGGCGCTTCTTGGTGGTCTTTCCCTTTGCACGCTTGCTCGACATGATGGCGGCTGAATCTGGGCCTGTGCAAATTCAAAAGGCATGATTCATGGATTGCATTGTGATAATAATAATGACAGGAATACAGATTTCCGCATTGGTTGAACTAGAAGTATATTTTGCATCGCGGTGCTAAAAACTGGAGCACGGCATCCATGTTGCTCTTTCATGTTTTTGCTTTCGTTTGCCGTTCAAGCCGGAGGATCTTTTCCTCTTGCTTCCTCTAGAGAGAGAATCGCTCTCTTTAAATGTCGGGTACAGTGATGGGTGTGAAAATGACATGTCTCCACAGTGCACACTGCAGCTCAGATCCTTCCAGAATTAGACCCGTCACTCACGCTCGGGTCTGCAGGGATTTGTCATGCGTGTGTGTGAGTGTGTTCTGTGATTGTGTTAAACCCAGTGGGAAATAGTAGGCAGAGGGCAGAGGGACACACTCGACAAGCAGGAGGGAACAGGTGAACGTGGCTGATGACTCACATGTGGTGTATGACATCAGGCCCTGAGAGGCGCTCAGGTGATGTGAGTACTGTGCGTGGCACTAACTCACACAATGAGATCATTTACTCAGGTAATTTGTTAGATTGCATATCGTGTTTAAATCAGTTTTCAGTCTTTACTTTACATCTTAAAAATTACACCCTTTAGCAAACTTACATCTCTCAAAGTTAGATAGATGTAGAAGTATGTACATGTATTTAGATATTCTCATCAGAGTTACATTAGCTACATTTGAAGACTTTAATTTTTAAATCTATTTTCTTAATTCTGAATTGCTTAAAGGGCCAAAATTGCCAAAACAGGTCAACCTGTGTCTGTATTATCTGAATAAAAAAAATTATAAAAATTTAAATAAAAAATATTTACCACAAATTCAAAATAAAGAAAATATTTCTCTTATAATCAGAAAAAAAATCTATACAGTGTTTAAAAAGAGATTTTCTGGTTACCAACAAACGTGAACACATTTCTGCATTTTGGCAGCAAAATACACTTCTAGATTCCTGTATTTTATAGCACATTGGAGTAATGGTTACACAGTGTACTCCAGTAGCTCTTTGCTGTCCTATATTCACAGAATCCCCGTCTCCACGGACACTGTCTGTGTGTCACTGCCTGTCATCATATCTAATGGGCTGCTGGAGTAGTCCTAAATTTTTGTCTCTCTTGCTTGAATGATTCACAAAGGCCTCACAGAAAAGCTAGTGAAGGCAGGGCTGAGCAGTTTTGCCTATCTCTTTATCTAAAATCTTCTTCTGTTGAGCATATAGAAGTTTCTTACTCTGTTGGTCTCTATACAAATGAATGCCTCTCTATCACTAGGGCCGAATTATAAATGTCATTGTCAATGCAAATTAGTATGTCTGCAGCATTTACATAAAGACATTAAATCCAAAAATGGATCTGTATGTTTGGATTCTCCGTATAAAAAGGTCACAGGAAGGGACACACGCACACTCTTTGTCAGCTCTTTGTGGTGTCATTCTTTCCTGTCTCTCACTACAGACACATGTTGGATCAGTCTTTCCATTCATTTGACTACTGTTTGGCTGCTTCTGTCCCCTCATGTGCCAGAAAAATGAAGAAATCTGGGACTGGAAGGTGTGTGTTGTTGGCACCAAGCCCGTCCATTCTCTATCTCGCAGTCACTGAGGAAGCTGGAAACAAAACAGCATCTAGCTCCAATTTAAGTTTTCAGGAAAAGAGGAATTCCTCAATCTGATTAGGGCTTCGCTCCCCTGCCTGGGCGGTAAAGTCTTCTCACAATACACCACATTTTCATTATGCAGACACTTACAGCAATCTAAGCTGCAAATTGTGTGACTGTAAGATAATTTGTTGGGGCTCAAATGAAGTGGCTCCAATGTAAACAGTCCAATTTTAGGCCGTGGAATTCAGTTATCTCTATAGTTCATTCTTGTTTGGCTGCAGTGATACAGTAGGGTATTGTCTCCTGAGAGAGGCTGATTGGTGTTTAACTCTGTGTCTGTTTCAAGCAATCAATATGCTAGAATCTTTGACTCGTGTGATTATCTCAAAGGGTACATTTTCACAGTGCAGAAAAGAAATGTGATTTCCAGTCCCGCCGAGCCTGGTGCCGTAGCAACAGCAAAAAAAAAAATGGTCTGCGTTCTGCACAGAGTGAATCAACAATGATTCACAAAGACGCAGAGAACAACTATTTCTGACCTCAGCAGCGTAAGCATTTGGCTGACGCGCCTCAGCCTGGCTTGTACTGACAATTGCATTTGTTCTCTGGCCACCACAGCTCCTCTGTGGACCCTTTTATCCACTGGGATAACAAGGCTCCTCTGTCCCTTCCTCCTGCAAGGACACACACACACACACACTTTGATTTCACCAAACATTCAGGCTGTCATCCCCCAACCTAACTCCAGGTCATGTAGGTCACCACCACTCAAGTGAAGACTAAAACAGTCAGGAATTCCAAAAACAAACAGAGAGTGAAGTGGAAGTTAAGCTCTCATCGCCTATAAAAAGGAAACATCAGAGGTGTGTATGTCTGCATGTTTAAGAGTGTGTGTGTGGATCTAAATGGGTCGGCTGCATTCAAAGAATTCCTCTGTCTAATGTGCCGTAGTGATGGCATGGAAGTAAACACATGCATACAGTACTTTCATACTGCATGCACAAACATACACACAGTTTCTCAGGTGAACAACCTCCACAGGTCTCTCTCCACCTTGATCAACAGATGACAAAGTGTAGCTTTTGTAGCTGATCTGGCAACTTATATCAAAGATCCACTTCAGAGGCTCACTGTAACTCTATCCTCCTCTTCACTCTCAGCACTGACAGTTGAGCATTGTACCACTAAACCCCAGAGAAATTACACTTCCAGTCCTTATAAACATTTTTTTTTTTTTACACTATGTATACTCCAGTGGTTAAAACAGCTTACTTTCTCACCTTGGTTTCAGGTAGAAATATTTGGAAGTCCCTCAAACTCCTTTTGTCTGGGTCCGACACAGCAGTGCGAAAGGGAAGCAGGCAGTCCTACTGAAAAGTTTGTTTAAAGAATCAGTCTCCCGGTGGGTCCCTCCCCTTTCTGCCCCAACCAATGGAGAGGCCGTCCTGTCCTGTACAAAGACATCTCAGGCCAGGCCATTTCTCCATACAAGGCAAAAGAATGCACAGGCTGCGGCTTGCTACTGCCACAGACGCTGCTCGGGATGTTTGGGGAAAAGGCAGAAATGACAGGAACTACGATAAGGCTGCCTTATTTAGAGAAAAGAGCCTAAACATTTAGAGGAGGCTGTGTATGGTGGAGTGTTGAAACATGGGGGAGAGAGTTGTGAGCAGATGCAGAGCCGTTTTGAAAGCCAGTGTTTCTGTTATAAGAGTATGGCTTTCCTTAAATAGGCAGTTTGGCTGGCCCGTCACTGGGGCCTGAACGAGCAGGGAACACCTTGAGTTGTGTCATGGGGGTAACATCTGTTTTGTGGTTGCTCACTGTTTTTCTCATCTTGTTTTATTGAAGAAGCATCTAAGGAAAACTAACTTGACAATGATTCAGTGTAAATAAATGCGTTCTGACATTTGTTAGCAGCTGTTTACTCTGACAAAGCTGTTTATTACTTTGTGTGGTGTCAGAAATATTTAACTTGTTTTTCTCACAAGATATTGTCAGGTTATTAAACGCCAACTGTTTTTGACAGAATTAATACATGTGCAAAATCTTCATCTCCTTAATTGGGCAGCATACAGTATAATGTATGCTGTAGTAGGAGTGGTGTGTGTCCTTTGGGTGTGACATATTTAATTGCAAACAATAGCGTTTTGTTTAGCAACCCCATAATCCCCCCCTTTTTTGCTTTGTCTCTTACATGAGTATAATACATCAAATATGTCATTGTGTCTTTATTTTATTGCAAAAAGAGCATTTAACCTGTCCAGTGTTGCTGTAATGATCATGATAAAGTGCCCAGCCTTATGCATATTGAATATATGATTTACAGATTGCAATTTACTGTATATCTGTATCTCTGTTATTCTTTATATTGAGTGTTTATTCTAGGAATATCTTAAAACTAGATGCAGTTTATCCTTAACACAGTACATCATCTGTTAAATGCAGCACATTGACATTTTAGCACAAATCCAGAGTAGTGACAGAAGAATATTGTTCTTGTTTTGGGAATAATTTATGGAAAAGTAGACACAGAGCATGAATGGAGGAGTTCAGGCAAAGAAAGGAGGCGTCTCTGTTTACTGAGGTGCCGTGCAGGTGCAGTGATGCCCTCTGCTGGGCCACACTAGTTATCATTTTGGAAATACTAAAAAACCCTTCACTGAATGATGATCAGGTTAAAAATAACATGGGAGGGCTGTGAAATTCGGTCTGCCTGCATACACATGAAGTTGCGAGGCACACATATGGTGGGTAAGCAAATCACATGCTCATACAGAAAAATATCTCACAGTGGTTAGTATCTCGGAAATATAAAAATAGCCTGACCATCTCTATCACTTTCTGTCAGTGATTTATTTTGAAAATTGCTCACAGAGTTTTATTTTTTCTTTTTAATATGAAGCAGTTGAAGTGCCGAAAATAGGGCAGCTAAGAGACCAGCTCAGAAAACCAACGTGTGTTTTTAATCTTTTGAAGTATTGTTTGAGGGAAAGTGTGCAACAGAACAGCCTGTAACAACGCGTCCTCCAGTGGACTGGTAAATGCAGACCTCAGTGATACTTCAGTACAGTAGCGGTATTATGAACCCTCTCCATGTGACAGGTATTTATTTACACCATGCATTTTCTGTTGACCCATATTGTGTCTGCATATGTCTACTATTATCACTATTGCATCAGGCGCTCCTGTCCACTATCCCAGTCTCTTGCACTAGGCAACGTTAGGGACAGTCATTGACAACATTGAATCACTGGATATGATTAAAGTCTTCCATGTAAATGTAGAATTTGCCTCATTGAATCATGCTTTATAAAGAGATGCTTTAAGGAGGGTGTTTATTTGTATGTGGTAATTTTGTGTCATGTGCGTTTTCTTGTTTGTATAGGAGACTTTAAATTAAACAGTTTCCAAAGTTTTGTAACTGATCTGTTTTAGTTTAACTAAGAGGCTTTGTTATCAGAGATAGTGCCAATCAACAGCCAAAATCAACATTTGCCAATAACCTGCAATATGTCAATGAAACCTTTACACATTTTATTAAAAAGAAATTATTATTGTTACCTGTTTATTCCTTATATCTTATATTACAATGACAAATTAAAAACTAAGTGAATTTATGCATCATTGAAGCTTTGTTTACAGACGAACCTTAGAGGCGGGTCCTTTTCTTTTTCCCCCTCGCTCATTGGCTGTTGGAGTGACTGGCGTGTGTTTCGCGCATGCGCAGCACACTAGGAAGCGTCCGGGATGGCTGTTATTTTTCTCTCAATCTGAAAAGCTCCTCGAAAGGTAAGCCGCCGCCTGCTCTTTGACTAACAAAAACTGTCCCCAACATCTTCAGCAGTCGCGGGAAACGTCAGCCGGTCAAAGCCAGCAGAGTTGTGTCAGTTCGTAAGATTGTTTTTTTTGTACTTTACGTCGTTTTTAGTACCAGTGGTAGTGATGAGGTCCCTGTCAAACTGAGCTGGTTCCTCATGAGGCTCCGGTCTCTGGACACGCAGCTGTTGCTTCTCCGTGGACGGGACGTGTCTCCGGTCTGTGGAGAGGTTCAGACTCACGGGAGTCAACGTGTTTCTCTCTGCTGGTGTTTCAAGTGTCGAGACTTTCGCTGGACTGCGCCACACGGCGACATTGTGCGCAAAAAAACTGTTGCGGAAGTTGCGTGGGTTTGTGGTGTATCGCGGATTATATGTATTATATAGCAACACACGTGTTACTTAAACGGAATAAATGAGTTTTATTCTTTTTAAAGGCTCGTAAGAGTGTTTGATTGAATTGACCTTCACCAAAGTAGTTCTGCTGCTCCCTGATGGGCAGACTGTCTGAGTCCTGTCTGAATCAGTGATGTTGATGATGTTATATAATATCTGATACAACAGACATTTTAGAAGCTTTTTTTAAATTATTTTAATGCAGCTGTGGTCACATTGCATCAGAGTGAGATGACCTCTGTGTGTCTCCTATGATGCAATGGTCAGTAAAAGCCACGATGATAGTTTCCACACACTTGGCTGGATTCAAACGCTTGGGAAACTGAGGCACATGTGGAGTAGGGTGTGAATTACTCACTAAATCTAATGTGTCAGCTTGTGCTCAAACAGTTCAGGCAGAGTTAGAGAATCAGCAGCCATTTTAATACTTTGGCTTGGGTTGAAGTTTGGTTATTAACCATTCAGAACTTCCTTGAGAATTTGATGTAATTATAAAATGAACATCCTTCAGTTTGGGATCGTTGGTCAGACAAAAGAAGTCACAAGTAGGGACGGGAATTTTCCACTATTTTTTGACGTTTCATAGACAAACGATTAATCCATTAATTCACGAGTCTACAGATTAATACATAATGAAAACAATGGTTAGTTGCAGCACGAGTGTCAACGTCATCAGTTTGAATTCCTCAGTGAGGAAAAGTGAAGCTTGGAATTATGCCAATTTACACAGGAGGGATAAGTATATGAGCGTGTTAAATACATTAGAAGCAGCGTGTTGCTTCAGATGAAAAAATGTGATCCTGCTACATCAGTTATTAACTCCCCGTTCTTTCCCTTCCGTCATTCTTCCACTGCCCTACATTTTGTCGTATCTCTTTGTCGTCCATTGTCTACTGTGGGCTTTTGTTCGTCCCGCTTTCTAAATGCAGCTGACCTGGCAGTTTCAGTCAAATATCATCCTAAATCAAATTCAGACATACAGGCCTGAGTGGGCACAGAAGGAGTTAATTCATATCAGAACTCCATGAGTTACATACTCACATTTTACATTTGTTGCTTTTAGATCAGTCACATGATAGGACAGAGTTTTTTTTTTTTTTTGCAAGGCTGATTAGCTACATCAACTCTAGTGACTTCTCTTGTTGTTAGACGTAGTTTTACATCTCAGGCTTACCTGTCTGTCGTGTCCTCTTCCACACACATTAATATCCATCAGAATTTTTCAAGTTATTTGCTTGAGTTCCTCCAAAGTCGGCAAGGCCGACGAAGGATTTTCCAGTGTTGGTAGAGCATGACTGCTGGAGAGTCCCCTCATCTTTGATGGCCCAGAGAGCTGTGGTCAGGCCCAGAAACTGTGTGCTCGCTCAGTTTGTGTGTGTGCGTTTTCATGCCAGGCGTGTGTTTGAATAGCCTGGTCAAGCCTTTCAGAAACTGCTGGTCTGGCTGTCATGTGCAGTGCAAGTGGGGAAGTATGAATTCGGTGTGACAGGAGGGTTTGTGTGTGTGCTTGTGAAATTGTGTGAGATAGAGGAAGCATCGGCGTGTGACTGAATATACTAGGACTCTCTCATAGATTGCTATTTTTTGCGTCCTAGCTCAGACCAGAGAGGACTAGAGCGCTGTCATCTCTGATGACAACTGATCAAGTGGAAGGTCCTATTTAGTTTAGCAGTTATAATCGACTGTATGAACTTTCGTAGCTACGTCTCAGTTGTCGGAGCTGAGAAAATGTAGCGTTACATCTACAGACAGCTATGGGGAGGGGGGGTTAAGTGGCCTTGAGAGGCAGCCGGGCATTCTGGGGAATGGCGTTGACAGGTTCCTCTGGTGGAAATGGAGGTAAAGTTTCTTGAGATCTGAGCTCCTGTGGTGGGAGAAACCTTTTATAGTGGTGTTGTATGGCAGAGCAGAGGTCAAGGGAACACAGCCTGGTTGGGAAGGCCCATCTGCATCCTTCAATGTGGGTAAGACATGAGATTGGTAATGTGGACTTTGGACAGATGATGCTGTCGACAGGTCTGATTCATTGTCTAGGCGTGTGTTCAGTCACTTTTTATGTTTTCAGAACCCGCCCAAGTTTACCTTTACTGTTTTCTGATGTTTCTCCCCAGGAATACAAAAGTGGATTATCATAATCAAACTCCTGATCTAAATTGGGTAATTGTTTGAGTTGTTAAGGCCATATTGGAAGTTCTGAGGCTCAGTTGAGTCTGACAGATCATGATGCATATTGTCTTGTAATGAATTAGTGACTAAACATAAGCTTCACAAAGGTAAAATGTATCGCAGAGTTCAGTTAATTTCAATTTACATTGAAAACAGTATTACAAGGTAATGGGCTATGGCAGTATTTCTTTAAAGAAGCACTGTCTAGATACTACAGGGGCCCCGTAAGGCCAGCTGAGGTAACCTACTTGTTTCTAAAACCCACAGAAGCTACATGACTCCTGCAATGTTGATGCACGTCCAAACTAGGCCAAATGCGATGTTTTCAGTAGCCTTTGGCAAAGTTTGTCTTCTTGTCTTAAAGCGTCTTGTGTTGGACATGTTCTGGCCTGCTGTGTTGAAAAGGATAGCCTGCGTCACAGGAATAATTGTATTTACCCTTTTTTTTTATGTAACTTATAACTTACAAACTTTTTTTTAGGTAGAATTTGTGTTATCTTTGTTCTCACACTTGTCTGTGGATGTGTGTATATTTTGCATTGTGAATATCTACGTTGTAACTCCACCTTTTCACATAATCATTATACCAGGCCAAGAAATAACTTCACAAGTTCCTGTTGTCTTATAGTGACTAACCTCTAGTTACGTGTCTTTAATAGATCTTATTTCCTTCCCAGCGGTTGACCTTTAGCCCATTAGTCACGATCAAGATTCGATTCCAAAGGTCAATATGGTTTAGTCAAAACATTAGAAATACCAACGTTGCAATCATTCAAGGGACAGCCTTCTGTTTGGAGTTAACCTTAGTGGAAAGGTTTGAAGTTACTTTACTTACCTTTCTTGGGAACTTTGTTTGCTGACAGGCAAATGTGCTATATTATTTTTAACATATACTTAATATAGTACATGCTTAAAATGCTTTCTTGAATGCCATTTGTTATAATTATATAAGTTCTATGATAGTGGCTTTTATATTTACTATAAATGGATTACATTGTTATGTAACAATGTAATTTATTCTGTGCTGCTGACATTGTGAAAAAAGGATGAAGGATCAACAGAAAATACTGAATGCAGACACTTTTTGTTCCTGTCATGCCACTTTTCCTCACTGTTCCCACTTCTTGTTTTTTTTTTTGTTTGTGTTTTTTGTCTCCAGTCCCAAACCATGAATATTGTTGGCCAGCTGGCGGAGACAGTGTTTGTGACGGTGAAGGAGTTGTACCGTGGTCTTAACCCCGCCACTCTTACCGGAGGGATCGATGTCATTGTGGTGCGGCAGCCTGATGGATCCTTCCAGTGTTCCCCCTTTCACGTCCGCTTCGGCAAGCTGGGTGTGCTGCGCTCCAAGGAGAAAATTGTCAGTGTCTTCTCTGTCTCATTCAATTCTTTTAACGACATTTCTACTACGGTGTTTCTTTCTCTGCTTTTGGTCATTCTTTGACACATACATGCATCACTGTGATTTTAGGTGGATATTGAGATAAATGGAGAATCAGTTGACCTGCACATGAAGCTGGGTGACAATGGAGAAGCTTTTTTTGTGGAGGAAAATGAAAACATGGAGGTAAGATGACCAACATTTGATGCCCTTTGGCTCTTCATATTGTCCATTTTCTCAACTCTTTGGTAACATTGCATCAGTTTGAACAATCTGCTACCTTAATTTATCTCTGCAAACTTTTCTTTTTATCCCCCTCAGTCCCAGGTCCCAGCCCATCTGTGCACCTCCCCAATTCCTCTTGAGGACCCCGAGGGCATCGAGGAGACCGCAGAGGGATCGTTCGTCGCTGGGTCTGGTGCCCGCAGGAAGAAACGCCGTCGCAAACGCATGCGCTCTGATACTCACCTGAGAGAAGAGGCCAGCTCCTCGTCGGATGAGAGAGAAAGAGAGAAGGAGTGGGAGAGAGAAAGTGATCAGACTGGGCAGGAGAGTCCTGCGAAAGAAGAGCCCATCTCACCATTGCAAATCAGGTCAGTGATTAAAACTGACGCTCTAAGCTTTAAGATGCTTAAGCATCAGCTAAATGGTAAATCAAATTGTATATCTTGTATCTTATCTTCCTGGTCCCAGACATCTACTGTCACTATCAGCAACCACTGATGCATTCAGCCGAAAGTCTCCAGTTAACGGCAAAGATCTTTTGATCATCTGTCCGTTCCCTCTGCAGTGGTTGTCGCATCTTGTTAGTAAAGGAGTAAAACTGCAGGGCTACACCCTGTGATGTGGCTTCTCAGTGGGATTGTCAATACGAGCAGCCTGTTTACAGGAAGTCAGTGGTTGTCACGTTCACACTTTCAAAGTTAGCACAGTGGTTAAAAAATATCTTCTTGTGTGTGTTAAAGTAAATCAGTGTACTACTCCATGTCCGAGGAGCCAAATGAGGAGCTGGGATCCACACAGACCAGAGACACTCATCCACACTCCGATGGAGATCAGTCACCCGCGGAAAGGTGAGGGAGGTTAATCTTTACGATAGATTAATTGATTTATTTGTTTGTGTTGAGCGTCATTGTGGCAGTTAGAGAATCAGTTGACAGAGGTTAAGTCATGCTGATTTTCCAGTGGCTCCTGTCCTTACATTTGTCTTTTTCCTTCGCAGCAATGTGTTTTACAGCCGGTCGTCTTCTCCTAAGAGCGACTCTGAGCTTCTGGTTAAAACACAGGAGTCCTCTGGGCCTCAGATTGAGTGGAACTGGGGAGGTTTTCCCATGGTATTTCAACACACACACACACACACACAGATGTAGATGTGCTTTTACTATCTGCCCGTGTTGTAGATATGTGATTGTCATGCTGACACACCGTCTCAAATTGCTCTCTCTGCCCTCCCCCTCACAGCTGTGTCAATCAGAGAGGACTCCAGTGGAGTTGCAGCGCAGCTCCCATTCCGGCAATTCCCATTTCCGCACCATTGAGAGACAGGACTCCTTTGACCTGGGCCATGAGCCTGTAATCAGCTGTGGCCGAGTGGGCAGCGTAACAGTGGTCAGGCCACAACCCAGGACTCACTCACTAGACCTAAGAAGCCATGCTATGCAAACCACTCCTTTATCCAAGGAGAAAAACTCTCACATTGCCCATTCCACTCCCAGTGACCTCGCCATGTCTTGCATGCCATCAGCAAAGACTAATGTGGACTCTACACAAGCACTTGAATCCACATTAGGGGAAGAGGAGAACAGAGACTCATCTTCTTATTCAGCTAATCTAATTAATGGCACAGATTCTCTTGATAGCAAAGAAAGCACAATCAGTGTTGAGCATATCAGCACTGAGACTGACTTAATTAGCCCCGGAAGCAAAAATAATGTGACCAAACCAAAGAACACACAGAAACAACTCACGAAAGAGAGCGAAGACTATACAGTCACGGCAACAACTCCTAGTGGTACAGAGTTATCAAGTCCACAACAGCAGAGTGCCTTATCGGAGCAAAGTGAACAGGGTTCCACGAACAGTGCCCCTGTCAGTGAGGGGGACAGTGGGATAGATCCCTGTGCTGAGGCAGGGGAGGAGAATGGTGGACCCGGATTGGCCGAAGGGGCAACAGGAGGCTCACTGACCAGCACAACTGCACCAAAATCTGAAGGGAGCGACAGTGGGACCAGCTGGAACGCCGCAGAGGGGTTAACAAACTCTTCTGAGGCATCCTCCAAAGTGGAGCAACAGGACAAGAAGAAAGGTAAAGTATTTTTCTGAGCTCTCTCATTCATGTTAGGTTTCAATTTGTGTCTTTACACTTTAGGTGTGTTTAAAGTCTTATTTTAGTCTAATTCCGTTGTCAGTTTATGGCCACCAGTTTGGTTTATGTGTCATTTTGTTGCAGGTAAACGTAATCACCATCTAGGACCAACAGATATTTACTTGGATGATCTGACCACGTTGGACCCTGAGGTGGCTGCACTCTACTTCCCCAAGAGGTAAAAAGACACATAATGGATGTTCTTCACAAAACACATTATTAGTGACTCAGTTTTAATCAGGTATGAAATCCCCATCTTTTAAATCTTGTCCCTGCAGTGAGACAGAAGAAGCGTCTCAGCACGGGGCAGAGCAGGGCTCCTGCTCAGGGAGCCAGTCGCCTCAGTCAGTGGGCAGCGGGGCCATGGACAGCGGTACTGAGTACCTGTCAGATTCCACCTCCTACAACATGGATGTCAGCATGTCCCTCTGCGGACAAGAGGGCGACACAAGCCAAATCACTAAAGGTAAGTGAGAAGGAATCTGTGCTGGTGTTCTGTGACTGCGATATGTGCCCTGTACTGGAAGGCAGGTTCTCTCAGTGGAGTAAAATCACTTGTCATGATGTTTTTGCCCTTAATCCAGAAAAGTTTATGGAGCACATTGTGACATACCAGGATTTTGCCAACAATCCAGGAATCATTGAGGATCCAAACCTTGTGATCTGCATCAACTCCAAGTAAGATTTTGAATTAGATTTTTATTTGTTTAGTCATACCATTACGATCTGCATTAGAAAAGTGTAGATTTTTGACTGTGTGTGTGTGTGTGTGTGTGTGTGTGTGTAGAGGATGTTCTGAAATAGTCATGGAGTTTAGATCCACGGTTGTTCATCATCTGGTTTTTGTCTTTCACAGCTATTATAACTGGGAAGTGGCTGCTCCAATGGTCTTATCAATGACAACTTTCCAAAAAAACCTGCCCAAGGTATTTTCTTGTTTCTACACTAGATCTCAATAATGAAAAATAATTAGGCGTCCTTAATGTCCAGTTACATTAATCAAGCTGTGTTCTTTATATTGATTCACAAGTTAACAGCATCAGACAGATAAGATCGTAGTTACCTGTGAATATGATGACAGGATCAATATAGTCATCGCCTACCTTTTGTATCCGTGTCATACAGAATACGATAGAGCGGCTGGTGAAGGACAAGATGCCCAAAAAGTCTGGACGCTGGTGGTTCTGGAGGAGAAGAGACATGGACAAAAACCAGGTACATTCTTAGGAATTCCTGTTAATGGTTACTCACTGAGTTATGATGGTGTGCCAGCAAGAAAAGAAATGTCACATGTTTGAACCTGCAATAAATACATGTTATAATCCAGCCATTGTTTTTAACATGTTTTTTAGGGTGTGGCCTTGTTAGCATTGGTTTTATGCTCTGTTCATGTAAGACAAAACAAGCAACTGGTCACTGTATGGTCTGTTTGTAAAAACCAGCAGTGCCATTTGATGTTGTTGGTTAGAATATACATGATAATGTAACGTCCTTGTTTTTCAGCAGAAGAACTCAAAGGAGGAGCAAGAGGAGCCACTGGCTACTGCTGCTTCCACAGTACAGTAAGTCACCTCACTAAGAAATGATCTAACACAGGATAACGAACCTCATGTAACATTACATGCTGTGTTTCAGCTGGAGTTTGGTCCTGCTGGTCCACAGCTGTTCTACTGCATAGTAATGTTTGAGTGTGTTCAAGGACATTCAGACTCATTGCTGAAAAGACTATTGCAATGACTGACACAGGCATTTTTATTCATCTTTATTTGGTTGTCATAATGCACATAAATAAACAATTATGTAAATATGCTAGTTACTGGCCTCTGTTCGTAGCTGGCATTAAATATAGGCACCAGCTAGCTATTATGTCATCGACCTCATCCATTTCCTTTAGTTTCATCCAAATGTCAAATTTAGAATTGTATAGGGACTTTATCATGTCTACTGAATTAGTTTAAATTCTAAGGATCCTCTATGGACGAACAAAAAGCAGAAAAAACAATAAGGAGAAAACAAGTAGACCAAACACTGTAGTGATGTGTAGTTATATTTTTAAAGTCTTCTTTTGACAGATCGTCTACGTAGCTGCGGAACCTTCTCACATAGGCACAATACAAGAACTGATAAAATGGGTTTAGGTCATTATCACGATTAGATTGTTTTTGAAAAAGACGCATTGTGTGTATCAACTCAAACTCTCATCATGTAGTTTACCTTTGAGCCACCAGAGTGCGCCAAAGCTATGTCCATATATTGTGAAAAACAATTGTCATGACATTTAACTATGAGTAGCTACAAAATTAAAGTTATCTGACGGCCAATCAGTGATACAAATCACCATGTTGAATGTTTTCATGCACATTCCACTAAATAATTTTATGTGTCAGTGTTTGTGAGTTATCAGTTATTATGAACACATATATACACTGTGACAGAGAAACATAATTCAAACACAGTGTTAACTGGAAGTGTGTTGTTTCCCCAGAGCCACATTGGATGACATCGACAGTGATGAGGCAGCGGGCCTCGGCAGAAAAGCCACCCTTCCTTCCAGCCTATCGACAGAAACCCTTATCGCCACCCAGTGTATCAGCCAGATATACCGCAAATCCCTACGACTGACCTCTAAACAGATAGTAAGAGATACACACACACACACACACACACACACACACACACACACACACACGCACACACACACGCACACATTCATACACCAACATTCAAAATCTTATTCTGACCAGTGACCAGTTGCCTTATGGTTTTGTCCACTTTACGCCTAGCTGACTGTCTCATTTCTCTTGACCAGGAGCACTTAAACCTGCGTGAAGGAGCCAACAAAGTGGTGTTCAGTGTCACCACACAATACCAAGGCACCTGTCGCTGTGAGGCTGCCATCTACCTGTGGAACTGGGACGATCGCGTCATCATATCAGACATAGACGGCACCATCACCAAGTAAAAACAACCGCGTTTCCTTTCACCCTAGGGTGTATAGATACAATTGGATACAAAGCAATTCATACAGAGATTCCTTCCAATGAAAGATACACTGTAGAGCATTGTGTGAACTCACCTTGTCACAGTAGTAAGAGCAGTCTTCACTGTCTGTCTCCTGCAGGTCTGATGCTCTGGGTCATATTCTACCTCAGCTTGGAAAAGACTGGACACACAAAGGCATTGCCAAACTCTACCACAAAATACACAAGTATGTGAAAATTCCCTTTTTGAAAATATTATCAGCAGTCAAACAGAAAACATTGTTGTCTTTAGCAGTTTTTCTGCATATTTGTTTTCTTCTTTTCGACCAGTTTCCTTTACTGGAATTTCACACACATTACTCACAACATAACAAGCAAAACCAGATAAATGAATCCACTGCTGATGATTTAATTCTGCTGTCGCTCTAGCTGCAGTTGACCGTCTAATCTGCATCGCCAGATGTTCCCCGTTTGTTCCCATTTTCACATGTCTCATGTTGTGCGAGTTCGGCTGTTCAGTTAATTGAAAAAAGATTGTTTTATTTGAAGTGCTAATCTTTTGTCACACAAATACGGAGAAATAAGATACAGTACATTTGTGTTGTTGGAAGTACTGGTGAAAGTATTCGGGAGCTTAATGCTATAGGTCAGCTCAATTACAAGCAGGAGTGGAAAACTCCACATTTTTCTTATTCTGTTTTACTAAACAAAAATGTTAAAATGGTTGCCCCTTTCCTTGCAGAAATGGCTATAAGTTCCTGTATTGTTCAGCACGGGCTATAGGTATGGCTGCCATCACTAAGGACTACCTTCAGTGGGTTAATGACCAAGGCACTGTCCTCCCTAAAGGCCCTGTACTGTTGGCTCCCAGCAGCCTCTTTTCAGCATTACACAGGTAACAAATACTACTACCGAACTGCTTTACAGATAACAGTGTATTTCCTTTTTATATAGTGTAAATTAATTAAATCAATAGTTTGGGATACAAGCATGTGTATAATATCACAACTTCACACTGTGTGAAATCGTTCTTGAAGTTTGAAAAACAAAGTAATGTACAGCTGACCTCTAGTGGCCACTCCACATCAAAGATGTATCTAGTGAACATTAATACTCAGCTACTGCACTGTATGAAAATATAAATGCATGCAAGGAGGCAAACACTTGAGCAGATTTCCCTTTTGACTAAAACTGTCTTTCCTGACCTGTGCAGAGAGGTTATTGAGAAGAAGCCGGAGGTTTTTAAAATTGCCTGTCTCAGTGACATCAGGGACCTGTTCAACCCACAGAGACGGCCCTTCTACGCGGCCTTCGGCAACAGGACCAACGTAAGCAATGCGACAGACTGGTTTTTATTACTGCAATAACCTTCAGCAACAAGTCTGTTTTCAGTCAAGGTTTTCCAGGTGCTCCGTTGCATATTTAGTAGTGATTTTAGCCTCTGGGTTTGTAAACACATATAAAAAAAGAACACACCTGTTCGTTTTTAAATGTTTTTACATATTTTAATATGCACATCCTGTAAAATAATCCAACAGGTTGAAATGAAGTGGGAGAAATGTGGAGGTAAAGTCTGGGGTTTGCTTGTGGATATAAAGTAAACACTGGTTAATGATTGATTATGGATTAGTGCTGTATCCGCTAAACAATCTTTTTAGTGTACACACATACTGCAAAGGTTAAAGTGACACTGGAGGTGGTCTCTGTAACTATATTGTTTTGCTGCCCTTGATTTTGCAGGATGCGTATGCCTATAAGCAGGTTGGGGTGCCTGATACCAGGTTATTTACCGTCAACCCAAAAGGAGAACTCATCCAGGAGAAGACCAAGGGCAACAAGTCCTCGTAAGTGTGCAACAGTTAACCGATATAAACACCTTTTTTATGCTTTGAAAAATATACACTTGCATACAAATTATTCACATGTAGTTTTTATAATCCAGATTATTTTTTGGACAATGTGGAAGTAACTTTTACAAACACTAGACTGTTGCAGAGAACATTTTCAGACGCTTTTGATATTTCATGTGTGCCCATGTTTATTAAAAGAATTGTGTGTGTGTGTGTTTGTGTGTTTTGCAGGTACAGCCACCTCAGTGAGCTGGTTGAACATTTCTTCCCCATGCTCTCTGTCGACGGCAGCACGTCCTCTGCTTTGGACTGTCCTGAGTACAGCAGTTTCTCCTATTGGAAGGAGCCTCTGCCAGAACTGGACCTGGATGCACTACTGTAGACACACACTCCCACACATTTTAAGGCAATCACATAAGCACATTTACTCTTATCTTTGTTCTCTCCTTTTCCAGAGGATTTCCAAAGGATTTTTCCCAGCATGCCTGAATACTGCCTTTGATAGACTTGCCAACTGTAGTGCCTGTTTGAGACAATAAACTGGAACATGAAGAGGCAACTGTCCCATTTTACAAAGACAGAGCCAAATTAAGTCATATGACTCTACATTTCAAAAACGTAGTGTATAAAACATGTAGCATCTCAGTTCTCTTACACTGACTATGACTGTTTACACAACATTCTGCTATTTTTATATAAATCCTACAATGAAAAACTGGACAAACATGCCTTTTGTTATGTGTACTAGTATGATAGTCATTCCAAAATATGAATTAAAACAGTGTCAGGGTATAGTAACTCTCAACACTGTCACACATTTCAGCTCTTAACACTTCCCAAAAAAATATTTGTATAGAAATTGAGCTTTATTAAGTGATGCCTAAGTCTTGCACATGCCAAAATTAATATTGCCCGTTTTCTGTGACGGATCTGGAAATTTTCAGTTTACTTTACTGCTTGAGGCTCATTCTCAAAGTTCAAACGGACCAGCTACAAAACAAACCTGTTATCTTTTATTCAGTTGAGATTAGAAAGATCATGCGTCTCTGTGTTGCTGACAACAGAGGATGTCTTTGGACTTGATTGTTGTGGGGACTGTTTTTATGGCTACATGTACCAAGCAACCAAATAGGGTGTGAAAATGTATTTAAAATGTTTTGGATTGTTTTAGAGTCTGTTTGACCCTAAAAAGTATGAGATAACTTTATTAAGATTAGCCCTGAGTAATGTTGAGCATTATTCTGTTGTTACAGATGGTTTTTGTCATGCACAAGTGTTTGACTCACCTGAGTCATGTGTGTGATAACAGCGGAGTTAAGCCTGCGGGTGAATAAGGGGTAGAAGCTGGTTGTATGGGACGATAGCATTATTTATAGAATTCCTGAGGACTGCAATAACAACTTGATCTGAGCATATGATCGTTGTGAAACTACAACATTGAAATTACACATTTCACAAGCCTTCCTTCAGGTACGACACTACCAAACTTCAAAATGTCTGTACACTACATGAATGCAGAGGTTGGTCATACTGATAGTGACTTTTATACCGGAGATGTGTAAACAGACCATGTAGTGAATTAGTGGTTTAGCCTGGCTCTGTGCCTTTGTACAATAAAGACACTGTTATATTTATTATGTTTGCATATCTTTCATCATCCAACTGTGTGGAGATGCATAGGAGCTGAGGACTTTGCTGTTGATTTTTGAGCCAAATGTATACAAATATAAATGAATATAAAATACAACACTACCTTGTTTCTTTGTCCTTTTTCTTCTTCTTCTTTTTTTGTACTTAATTGCAGGAGTGCCCAAGTAACTTTTCCAATCACTTTCACTGCAAATGTTTTAAGTTGCATTTTTGCAATATTATGTATACTTCTGCAGTAAAAGAACAGGGGCAGAGTGTGTATTGGTTTGGCAGATACACCCATATATGAAGGCAGGCTGACACATGAGGATGGATTTCCTCCACTGAGCTCCAGTGGAGGTGTTGGTGTTTATGAAAGGCGTGCAGGGATCACACCGCTGAGCTCTGCGTCAGAGCCTTTTATTGACTCCTACCTGAACAGGAAGACTCGACACAAGACTGTACTGTTCTAAAAGGTAAGTCTTTGTTGCTTTTGTGTTGATTTTCTTTTTAAAAAAACAACAAAAATTGACGGACAATCTATTTGTAGTATGTGAGAGTTGAGCGCCTATGCGTGCCGCGTATTAGTGATGCGCAAAACGCCTATGGAAAATAATGTATGCCTAATTATCTATTTAGCCAAATCAATTTATATCAAACCTATTCCCTGCAGCAGAATTAGACTCGAAGTGTAACTCGGATTAGTTCAATTGAGAGATTCGGGATTTGGGATTTGGCCACATGGAGACTGGTGCTCGGTGGAAATCGAAACTTAACCAACGACTGAGCAGACGCACTGCAGGATGACGGCGCAGAAACATGTCAGACTCCTGTCAGACTCTGTCCTCCAGCATTCACGGCCATTAGACACATTTTTTTTTCCTGCAACTCAAATGTCCCATTTACAGTAGACATGAGTTGAGGAAACGCCGGTGCAGCTCGTGTAGATCTGGACCTGTGAGTTTGACTCATATCACTTGTATGAATCTTCGGCGTGTCTTCCTCGTTCTGTGCAGTCATGCATGTTGGTAATGTTAACTTCCTGCAACTACACTGGAGATGCACAACATGTTGACATCATTCAGGGCCTTATCTGCCACTGAGGACACTTAAGTTGTTGTCAGTATTTTCTGTGGGAATTTGGGGGGTGTGAACATATAAGTTATAAAGAAACACTTGGTGGATATTTATACATATATTTTTGGACTTTAAAGTATATTTAAGTTTGATTATTTTTAGGCCAACAACAAAAAAGGACTCAGTATTTTGGCATTTAGATATTCATGTTGGGAATTAAAGTTCACAGAAAACGTAATTGGACAGTTAACACACTAATTATATTATAGAAATGCAATAATGAAAAAAACAATTTGGTGTCTGGTCATAATTTCTTTAGCGAAAAGGGACTCATGACATTAGTTTTTCTAAAACCCCGGCTATGACCCTGATGCTATCTACTTTTCATGCTATCTTTTATATTTATATATCTTTTATAGAGTCAAATAAATCAGCCAAGTTTATGTAATAAACTGCTGAAAAAACATATTTCTGATGGCTTACCCTGAGTTGTCTGTTTTTCCAGCGCCTGCCACCATGTCTGTGAGTGAGACTGACGCAAACCTCACTGAAAAGGATCGTCCTCAAGTTATGGCTTTGCAGCTTACCTGCCCCATCTGCTTGCAGCTCTTCTCTGAGCCAGTTTCTCTTCCCTGTGGCCACATCTACTGCTATGCCTGCCTCCAGACCATGGAAGAAGGCCTCGACCAACACAGCTGTCCTGAGTGCCAGGAGGAGTACCAGGGAGCCAAAGCCCTCGTGAAAAGCTTCAAAATGTGCAGCCTCGTAGAGACCTACAAAGCCACTGCTGACGTCGGCCAATTGACAATCGAGAGCGATGGTAGGTCTGTTACAGAGGAATCAAACACAGAATACCAGCAGGACATAGCAACAGCTGGAGGGAGCCGGCAGGAGAGCTCAGGGTGTAAGGGAAAGGGTGGCTCTCAAACTGGGTCCGGATCCACAGAGCGCCCCTATTCTGTGGATCAAGAACCAGGCAGTCGCAAAGCCAAGAAGGAAATGGCCGAGCCTAAATTCAGACTGGCATCTCAAGTCACAGAGTTGAGCCTCAAGTTGGAGATGGCAGAGAGTGTGCTGAGGAAAGAGAGGGAACGGGAGTTAGAGGTGACCACTGCTGGTGGTCAGCTGAGAGAGAAAGTATCCAGACTTTTAGGGCAGATCAAAGATTTGTCGCAGAGCTACAGTGAGCAGGTGATGCAGCTGATTGAAGAGGAGTTAGGTCCGGGGGAGGCCAGCATAGGCAGTCGCGTCAGTCATGCTTCTGAGCTGACCAGGCAGCTGAGACAAGCCATGCTCACAGCGGAGTCCCTCCTGACCGAAGACGATGAGACGGCATTTAGTGACGAGCTTCAGACTCTACAACCACGCATTGTGGAGTTAATGGCCAAGCCTGTGGGAGAAGAGGAAGACCACGCTGACTCAAAAGTCAACCCGGCGCGAGCCTGTCCCAAGCTGGAAGACATGAACGCTGAGCTGAGGGAAAGATTCGGAGAGATTCAGCGCTCCCTTCGGAACACCCTCAACCCTTCAGAGGTGACCTTTGACCCCGAAACAGCCCACCCCAGCCTGGTCCTCTCAGAGGACCTGAAGACAGTGACCTTCAGCGCTGCCAAACAGCCCTACCCATCCTCGCCAAAGAGGTTCACCAGCTTCTTCCAGGTCCTCAGCACCCAGAGCTTCTTCGAAGGCGACCACAGCTGGGAGGTGGAGCTCGAGGGTTCTCCGTGGATCATCGGCGTGTGCTACAGTGGGAAGCTGGCGCGTAGCGGGTTGCCCTCGGCTCTGGAAAGCAGCCGGAGCTCCTGGTGTCTGATGTGGTTCAACAACCTGCTGACAGCCTTTGAGCAGAGTCACGCTGTGCCGCTGAAAAGGACCACAGTATCATGCAGGCTAGAGATCAAGTTGAGTTTCAAGACCCACAGGCTGAGCTTCTACAACGTCAGCCCCGTCAGCGGGAAGACTCATGTGTACACATTTAAGGCCAACCTGACTGAACCAGTGCACCTGGCCTACAGGATGATGTCGGGGCACCCCAAAGCACGCGTCACTATTTATTCAGAATTATAAACATTATATATTCTCACCAAATGTGCCAGGTTGTAGAGGGAGCAAAGTAATACTGTTTTAAAAAGCTAATTTGAGACTTGATTTGTATGATTAAAGAATTAAAGTCCCCAGCTGACTTTGATTTCCTCATTCCTCTGGCAACTTGTTCAGGCAAAGAGTTCAGGAATTAAGTTCTCCTTTTTGCCTAGTACTTTGGATGCTTTGTCTGATAATAAATGACTGCTTCTCATGTCTACATAGGTATAAAAATTACATTGCAGTGTGCCTGAATCATAGCTCTCACGTACAGTGCTCAAAATGATGTGTCAATAATAATAATAAGAAGAAGAAGAAGAATCATGTCATTATTGTTTTACCTTAGGGTAATGCACAGTGTTATGTGTAGTGTCAAAATATTGTGTTTTATGATAATGATTTCTATTTCCATCTGACAAATAAACTCCTTACAGAATTCCTAGTATCCCACGCTTCATAATATATAACAATCATATCCATATTATTATTTTTTATTTTTTTACGCCTTTGGGAGCTATCACTCTGGAAATGTATATTTTAAATGTCACAATTTAAATAAATTTAAATAGAAAAAAAACAAAAAAAAAACATGCGCAGGTTGAAAAAACGCACATACGTCACAGCGTGATCTCGCGAGACTTGCGCGGCTTGTTTGGTGAGAGTGTCAGCTGACCGCACCGGGGAACTGTGTTAACGGAACTATCTCTTACAGCCATGTCCCGTATCGGTGATCAATTTGTGGATCGATCACGTGGCGAAACGCGTGCGCTGGACTCGTATTACTTCTGAGACATTTTTTACAGCAGTCGCGGCCCTCGAACCAGACTCTTCTGAATCGGTAAGACGTTGCTTTTCTCCTGTCGTCACCGCGCTGCTTTCACGTTTGTTTTGATGCTAACGTGAGCCAGTCTGCTCATGAACGGTGGCGCCTAATGTCACTTTTCCGAGCCGTATTTACCCTTCGTACTAACGGCATTGCTCTGTGTTTTTTGTCTCAAACTGAATCTCGGAGACTGTAGTTTTATTTTTAAGTCTTCTTCCGACCGCAGCTGGCGAGCTGAAGGTAGCAGCGTCAGCTACCGACTGACCGCTACCTGAAAGTATTAAACCACATGAACGAGTCCCACGTTAGTCTACGTTATGATTCACTTAACTGCCCATTATCACCTTTAACCGCTGCCTGGAGTTCAGACTGGCCTCATGTTATTTTAAATTAGTTTAGTCTAACTAAGTTTCTGTTTCCTGACGCAGTTGAGTAGGCGTGAGTTAATATTTTTACCGTCTGAAACTCGTTACGTAATGTTTAGCTCAGAGTGGAGAAAAGCTGTGACAGGTGCCTGCCTGGTACAACGAGTCCGAAACCTCTGTAACAGCAGCTGAAGCAGCAGAAATCTGAATTTTATATGACACACGAGTTGGCTACAGCCCCCCAAAAAAGCATTAAACCAAGAGGACCTTCCCTCCAGAACCTGAACCTGCCCCCTACAAGATGTCTGTCTCAGCTAATGTGAGTAATCAATCACAATTTATGTCTAACACAGTCTGGTTTTTCTCTCCCCTCCTCAGGGTCCGACACCATGCTAGCCACAGTGACTGCTGTGGTTAGGTTTGCTCAGTACAATGGCAGTGTTTCCCCCACACCGCTGCAGAACTCCTCAACCTTCCCAACGTGGCAACCTGACTCTGAAGCCAACATCAGCAAGCCTCACAGATGTCTGCAAGTCCTGTACGAGGACATCGGAGAGTCCAGGTATTTGCGTGGCATACTGTAGAAGAGTAGAGGACATTTTTCGCTGAAAGTTTTGCGTGATCCCCCTCACGTTCATCTCTCTGTCTTAGGGTGCGGTTCTGGGACATTTTACTGCTCGTGCCTAACGTGGCCTTCTTTGTATTCCTGATGTGGAAGCTGCCCTCAGCCAGGGCGAAGATTCGACTCACCTCCAGCCCCATCTTCGTCACCTTTTACTTGCTGGTAGGACACAAACTACAGATACATCGATAAGCAGTTTCAGCTGACAATTTAAGATTAATCTTGTGTTCTCTGAACTGGCAGAAAAAGCTTTCACTTCCACTGTTGTCTAACAACAAAGACAAACAACCTTGCCACCTTCTCTTGTTTCCAAATTGTACTGCATCTGTCTATTTAGATTACCATTCCAGTGATGGTTACATAACCATAAAGACTCTAAAGAAGCTCCGCGATGTCTAGCAAGGCCATAAAGGAACTCTGCACATTGTCTGTCACTAGAGTTAACCAGTGCATTGTTGCTAGGACAGGACATGTTTTTTTATTGTGTTCAGAATAACATAACATACTTTGTACTTCTTAGGTGTTTGTTGTAGCAGCGGTTGGAATCACTCGGGCCGTGGTGTCCATGACTGTCAGTGCGTCCAGTGCTGCCACCATCATAGACAAAGTAAGGAAGCACATGAAACACACCTGGGTGTTGTAAGTTGTGCAACTTGAAGCCTCATTCTGTAATTCAAATGTCACAAATAGGTAGCCCCACCACTACTAAAGTTCACAACGTAGTATTGGAACCTGTACAATAAGAAGTTATTCACATATTCTGTGATGTTTAATGCAAAGAATGAAAACAGACATGTATTATCAATTATTATTCTTGTGAAAAAGATTAAAAAAGACTTAACACATTACATATGTGAATATACCTGACATTTATGCGGTCAAAAAAGTTACTTACCTTCATCAAACCCCCACATGGTGCATGGGTACTTAGTGATAAAAGCTGGACATATATTTTTAAGGCTTAATGTTTTAATCATAATTTTCTCCAAATAAGGGAATAAACCAAATAACAAAAATCTGGGTAAAAGAATATTAAAATACCACTGGTAGCATGAACATTTTGTAGTTGCACAGTATATGAATGCATTGTTTTTATTTTGAATGCTTGGAGGGATCCTGTCTATTTAGAAAGAAGATTACGCTTCATTTTCTGAAAACATTCTGAGCTGTACTAGTCACAAGACGTACATGTTTACTGTAAACTACAGCGAATAGTTTCCATTTTGAGGAGAAACAGCCTTTGTTGTGTGGTGGAAGATGCAGCCTGGGGGAAATTGGTTTAAATTTATGAACTCCTTTCTAAATCATCTGGGTATTTTTATTCATTTTTTCTTAGAAAAAACTAATTTGGTGTCTTTGAGTTTAACAGTGTAAAAAAAGTATAAAATAGTTTTATGTTGTTTTGATTTCATTTATTTACAGGTAGTACATGACAGATTGCAGCTTTGCAGCATAAATACTTTGCCCATTCTGAAGTAGCGTTCACCATGTCCGTTCAGACATATGAGCTTCAGCGTGATTTTGTGGGGCTTTCATGTCTAAGAGAAAAGGCATGGCTGACATTCCTCACATACCAGACAGATCCCTATGGAGTTCACAGGGATGGACCTACTGTTCCCATAGCACACTGTCATGGCTGCACTGTTGAAGAAAAAAATATTACATAATGTGTTGGAATGTGACCTGACCTGTAAAGTCGAGGGCCACTCTTCCACAGTGGATACTCATGATGTTTGTTGTCTCTTTAGGTGCTGTGGGAAATCACCCGTTTCTTCTTGCTGGCCATTGAGCTCAGTGTTATCATCTTGGGACTGGCTTTCGGTTAGTTTGCTCTACTGGTTTCACTTCTCATTTACCGTATATGTGAACCACTGTGGTGCGTCTCTTCTCACATGACATGTCTGTTTCAAATGTACCATTTATATTTGTCTTTTTCAGCCCTGAATCTAATTATGATTGTAACTGAATATCTGTACAGTTCTTGTTTCTGTGAAGCCACTTTCTTTATTCATTTATCCAGGTCACCTTGAGAGCAAGTCCAGTATAAAGCGTGTGCTGGCTATCACTGCTGTGCTGGCTCTGGGCTACTCCATCACACAGGTACCGACAGATGATAAGAAGTTTAACAATGTTAAAAACTTCACTGAACATCGCGCAGCAGAAAATTAAAAAAAGTTGTCATTCTGTATGCAATTAAAATAAATGAAACATTGTTCTAGGGCACACTAGAGATCCTGTATCCGGACAGTCACCTGTCTGCTGAGGACTTCAACATCTACGGTCACGGGGGACGGCACTTCTGGTTGGCCAGCTCCTGCTTCTTCTTCCTGGTCAGTAACCTGTAACTAGGTTACAGTAGCAGCATGATGAATAAAATATAACTCATACTTGACAGGTTCCCTATAACTGATGCATATCTCTTTTTATAGGTGTACTCTTTGATTGTAATCTTGCCTAAAACTCCAGTGAGGGAGAGGATATCTCTTCCATGTAAGTTCATCAGAAATTAGATTTGAGAGCTTAAAGAATTGGTACTAAATATCACATAATTATGATTAATGGAAAATTGATTTTCATGAGAATGTGCTGCACTTTTCAGTAATTTGCTTTTTACCACTGCATGATGCCATATAATTAAAAGCATTTGTCCTCTGCTGTCAGTTGATCTTTGCCTTGCTTCCGTTGTCCAGCTAAGAGGAGTTTCTATGTGTATGCTGCCATCCTGTCTTTACTGAACCTCGTCCAGGGCCTGGGCAGTGCTCTGCTATGTGCTGGAATCATAGAGGGACTCTGGTTAGTATAATCCTTTTGAGTATTACAGTGAATAAATGGACCCGTATGGGTATTTTGGGAAGAAAAAAGATACGTTGAATAGATTTTTGGCTATAAAGCATTGGGTTTATGTAGCTGAGGCTTTTTAGACAAATGTCCTGGATATGGAGCTGGGTGGCTGTTTTTTAGACCTTCTTGTAATTTAATTTTTTGGCTGAGTAGCAACTATGGGGATGACTCACTGCTTTGGTGGGTCCTGTGAAGTTCAGAGTTGGTGAGAGGATGAGAACTCAACAGACGTATTCTTTTTTTTTTATTGTGCTTTCTCTATCTACTGAAGCTGATGATATACTTATGTCCTGTAACTTTTAATGGGACTGTCTACACATGGTGAAACCTGTCTTTATTTTGTCTTTCCTGAACCAGCTGTGTGGATGTCACCACCTTCCTGTACTTCTCCACCTTTGCTCCGCTCATTTATGTCACATTCCTCAAGGGCTTCTTTGGGTTTGTACACACAGAATCATACAAAATACATAGAATACTTTAAAGTTGCTGTACAGTTGATCCTGTTTCTTCCTTTATTTCACTACTTTCTTATTTTCCACAGTTCAGAGCCCAAGATCCTGTTCTCCTACAAGTCCCAGGTGGATGAGCCGGATGAAAGTGACGTCCACCTTCCCCCAACCATCGCTACAACCCTTGGCCGTAAGGAGCTGACCGACCAGGGCCTGTTCTACTCCTCCACCCAGATCGATGGCTCTGGTCCCGGCAGCTCTCGTATGGTTGGAGCGTACCTGGATGATGTTGCCTCTGGACCCTATGGGTCCAGCAGCATTAACAGCATTGAAGCCGACCGCTGGAGACCTATTAATGCGTGAATCAACGAGGAGAATGGAAGAAGAAAGATGGCTATACAGCTGGGCTTAAATGTTGTGCGTGTGTAGTGTGTTAGGCAGGACGGAGATCAGAGGAGTTGGCCAAAAAAATGCAGAACAAAGTAGTTGGACGCCAAGAAAGGGTAACCTTCAGACCTTGCTTTGACGGCAGAATAAGTTAACAGATGGACACTTAAGGAGAGACCTTTGCTAGCCAATTATCTGGAAGACTGTGAATTTAGCAACTGCTTTTGTAACACTGTTGCCAGAGTGCACCGCTGCTGTAGCTCCACACTAGGAGTGCTGCGCCTCATCGGGGCCGCGACAGACTCCATATTGGTTCTGTTCCACAGGATCTTAAATGTGAGAGCTTCCTGACTCGTCTCAGCACATTTTTCTCTTTTTTTTGTCATTCCAGCATCACGCCTCAATGACGATATTTTAAACTCGTTTTAGGTACCAGAGTCTTTAAAATCTATCTAACATTCTTTTGACGACAACTCAACATCTGTACATTCCCACTAAAAGCTTTGAGCAACAGCGTCTCAGTGGACTTTATCTGCTGCCTTGTATTAGATTTGTGACTCAACTGGCTAATCTGATTTTTTTTTTTTTTTTTTTTTTTTTTTTTTTACTGAATCACGTGCCTCTCCACACAGGGCAAGGACTAGTGCTAATTCATTCTGATAGGTGTACTTTGTCTTCTGAAATAGGTGCTGGCTCTCCTGTGAACAAGTGAAAGTGATGCGTGCTGTGTGTCACTACAACATGATAGGGAAAATCAGTAACTACTAAATACAGGCATTGCATTCATGTCAAAGATCAGAAACCATCTGTAAGGCTCTCTGCTAGGAGTGTGTCTTGCCACCGGTCATTCCTCCCCTCTTTTATTTATTTTGTGCTTCTGTTTTAATTTTCTTAAACCAGATTAATCATTCCTGCTACTGAAAGACCATTTTTTTTTGCTTCATAGTCGTTATGAATGTGTTATTACGCGTGTGATTTGAACAAGAAATCTTTCTAAATTAGACATGCCCTCATTTCATATCAGCATATCTAGTTCGACTTTGCTTGCTGCAAAATGCTTGCTGTTATAAATTTGAGGTTTTATTTTGCTGCTAATGTCTTTTTTTTTTTCCAACCCCGTGTTCAGAGTCCCATCAAACGTTATTATCAAGTGGCGAAATTAGACCATAAACAATATTGATCAATTTTATGGTATCAAATGATGGTATTGATATATTTTCATTATGTAGTTATTACCTCTAAATTCCCCCTAAGAGAGGCTCGGGTCAGTGGATGATGGGTAATTATAAGAGGTTTTCAAGGAGGAAAACTACTGGACTGTTGCAGAGCAAATTCTCCATTCTGATCAATTTTAGGCCTGAGTTGTTTGGTTCTTCTTTGAATTCATGAAATCAGTTCTTGTTATTACTACAGTGTCATACTTAAGGCTTTTTTAAACCACCTCACATCACATTTACCTGCTCCCTAACAAGGAAATCTGATGTGTGTGAGTTTTCCCCTGAAAATGCTGTGTTTGGTATGAATGAATTACTGTATTTAAGTTAGCAGTATTCATAAATAGTGGTGACCTGTATGCAGAAAATATAGTTACATTTATTTTTACATTATTTTAAAGCAACACCACAGTACAGAAGTTGTGTATTTCCAAGAAATTACAGTATTTGCCCGACTCTTGAAACATTTTGTGTTCGAATTGGAGTGCAGGTGATCACTGGTATTAGCTGGAGTTAGATCAGTGATTGGGGAAATAAGTTTGCTCTTCCATGACATGAGTTCACAAAGCCCACTCTCTCCATACAAGAAGATATTTGGCGTTGAAGTCATTTTGCAGATGATCTGTAAATTGCCTTTTTATTTAAGTGCATTGATTGTATAATACCCAGCCCATGATGATGCAATGTATTGATCATTCCACGACCAACAGAATAAACCATGGACTCTTTCGTTTGTGTGTTTTGGGGACAAGACACCACATCGTGGCTGGTTCAGGGTATAATTCATTGCATTCAAATTCAGGATAGGACGCCTCTCTGTGGTTTCTTGCGGTAACTACACTCAGGGGAAAAACGCTTTTTTTTAATGCACATTTCTCACACATCTCCTCATGTGTTGGAAGACCCCACTGTACCATTTTATTCCGTCTCTCCTCACGTTGTGTTTTTAATCTTTAAAAACCTCCACAAATCAGACGTCACCACCAGACCACAGCTCGACTACAACTCCCATCCGCCCCGGGTCGATGTAACAAACATTCATTGGGTCTGAATTAATTTCCTCCAACGAATGAGCACCGAGGACACTGCGGCGCCACAATGACCTTTATTGAAGTGTTTTCAACCACCGGCGACTCCGGGCCGTCCTGTCCCCTCTGGTCGGTGTCCCCCCCTGGTCGGTGTCCCCCCCCTGGTCGGTGTCCCCCCCCTGGTCGGTGTCCCCCCCCTGGTTTGTGTCCCCCCCTGTCCCGGTCCCTGTCCCAGCAGAGGACGGGCTGTGTGAGTCCTCCTCATCCGCAGACCACCGGCCGACATGGGAGCAAATGGCAGCGCGACGAGGAAAGTGTCGTTCGGACTGGACGAGGACGAGAAGGTCACAGTGATCGAAGGAGTGAAGGTAGACACGACGTCTTGTTGTTTCAAGTAAATAAGTAAAATCTAGTTTTTTGGTAACGACTGGAGCTGTGGACGGGCAGCGGCCGGGCTGACCGGGTCCCGTGTCCTCAAACGACCCCGGTCCTCCGGTAACGTTACCCGGTGTGTCCGGTGACCGTGACTCGCTCTCCGAGGTTTGCTTTTTTTTTTAAAACAACTACATGAATGAAGTCGTGCGGACGGTCGTAAAATGAGACTAAAAGCGGATATTTAACGTCAGTTTTCCCCCACGGCGTAACGTAAATGTGACGTTACCGTCACCGGCGTGGGGACGTCTGATGGTTCGGTTTCAGCTGGAGAAACACCTGCTCACCTGTTCACCTGCTCACCTGTTCACCTGATCACCTGCTCACCTGTTCACCTGCTCACCTGCTCACCTGTCCGAGGCTCGGTGATCACCGCGGCCAGGTGTTGATCCGTGCAGGCACACAGCTGCTCTTTGTCCCTCCACATCTGGAGCTGGCAGGCAGGCGAGGGGCTGATCAGTCAGAGTCACAATCAGATTTATTGGCCGTGTTTGTGTTCACAGACACGAGGTTTGACAGAAATAGACTTACAGCAAAAAAAAAAAAAAAGGTAAACATAAACATTTAACTACTATGTACAAATATAAATATATATATATAAAAAACATTGTGAACAAGGAGACAATAGTGCAAAGATACTGGAATAAATATGGATTGATTATTGTAACAGATTACTTTGTATACATGAGGTATGTGGATATGACAGTATGCAGCATTAATACGCTTAGATTTATATTAATTATAAAATGTTAAAAAGCTGTGTTTTAAACTACTAAAATTATAATTTAGCATTTGCAGGTACAGAGGATGTTTAGAGGTCCAGGTTTATTGCGCAGGGATTGTTTCTGACACTGTCCGGCTGATTTAAGTGTTCATCAGGGTGACGGCCTGTGGAAAGAGGCTGTTCTGGTGTCTGGTTGTTTTGGCGAACGTTGCTCCGCAGCGCCTACCGGAGGGGAGGAGTTGGAACAGGTTGTGTCCAGGGTGTGATGGCTCTGCAGCGATGTTTCCTGCCCATTTCCTGGCTCTGGACATGTACAAGTCCTGGATGGAGGACAGGCTGGCACCAGTGATTTTCTCCGCAGTCCTGACTGTCTGTTGCAGTCTGTCCCGTTTGGTGGCCGATCCAAACCAGACGGTGATGGAAGTGCAGAGAACAGACTGGGTGATGGCAGACTTAAACTGGATCAGCGGCTCCTGAAGCAGGTTGAATTTACTGAGCTGGCACAGGAGGAACATCATCTGCTGGGCCTTTGGGTCCTGGGAGATTGTGGACCCCTAAAACCTGAAGGTCTCCACAGCAGACACAGTGCTGTTGAGTACAGTGGTTGAGGAGCTCCTCCTAAAATCTACTGTCATCTCCACAGTTTTGAGCTTGTTCAGCTCCAGGTTGTTATGTTACCATACCAGGGGGCCAGCTGTTCAACCTCCCGTCTGTATGCAGACTCGTCACCGTCCTTTTGACCTTTTTATCTCCTGTTTACACAACTGTCCTTTACGCACACCAAGTGGCTTGTATGTGTGTGTGTGTGTTTATGTGCACATTTGTTAATTCTCACATTCCCGTCCAGCTCTCAGAGGATGTGCTCCGGCGGATGAGGGAAGCTCAGGGGTCTGACGGCGCCAAGCCACCCCCGTCACTGCCGGACAGCCTCAAACCACCATCAAGTAAGTCCCAGTCAAAGACCTTTCCTTTCTCACTGAGCTCCCATTGGGAGGAGCAGTGTGTCAGCAAGCATACGATGACTAATGAGAACAGTATCTGGATAAAAGGTCAATTCTACAGCTGTGTGACTCTTTCAGATTAATTATAGAAAGGACAGAATATTGTAAACATAAAAACTGTGTCATTCATGTGCTCACATTTATAAGAATATTTACAATACTGTAGTCAGATATATGCTACTTGATGATATAGGTTTGTTTATAAATATTAATATAATTAACATTGGTCAGACTTTAACCCTTCATATACCAGTGACCATTTGTTGCTCTTGCTACTCTGTCCTGCAAACTGATTCTTATTGTAATTGCTAACAGTATTGATATTTATCCCATTTGATTTTCAGGTCCAATACCAACAGGACCGTCCACTACAGAAATACAGGATGAAATCCGCAAAAAGTAGGTGCTCATAAAGTCAAGTCACTGTCCCTTTTTGTTGTTACCCAGCTGTATTTGGTGAAGGACCTGCTATAACTGATCACAATTTGAAATTCAATTAATGATTGCAGTTTCAGCTTAGTAAATTGGTAGATTGTTCAGAATATTTGATTGTAAGGTATATCTTCATATGTTGAGCCGTCTGTGTTGACACAGGCAGCTTACAGCCAGTGGAGGTGACAGATGTATAAAATAGCAGACACTTGATACTAATGTGCAATGTTTATGGTGAACATACACATGTCGAGTGACTTGTCAACACTGCCTGTGCTGATTTACTCAACAGGCATGTTGCTATGCTGCTGGAATGCTCATATACTATCCGGAGCCTCTATAGATTTACATGTTGGCTTACCCACATAATATACAGTATATTATTATGATTTCGATTAGTGTTATTAGTGCCAAACCTCTGTGAAGGAATCTGTTCATATTAATGTAGATTCATATAGTTAACAGAGAGTTTGACAGTTAAAGAAATAGGCTCTTGGCCAAGATGCCAATTATTTAAATTCTTAGGCATATTAATTATATCAGGTACTGTAGTAAAAGTATTTCAGGTAAGCCAATTCAATATCCATACAATAAATACCCTTTTTGTGAAATTTTCTTTAGATTATATGGCACTGAAGTCTTCTCTGTTCTCAGGCCATATGTCATGGTGTTGTTCGATGGGATTACATTGTATTACAGGTTGCATTGTATTCTAGTTTGTGTTCTCCTCATGTCTTTGTAGTTTGACTTTATATTACACTAGTTTTCACTTGGTTTAATGTCTTAATGTAATACTTTAATTAGATTCCACACAACAATTTGTAAGTTTTAGTATCTTAAGCTTCATCCCAAAACTATTGGTGTTGTCGTTGATCAACAAAAAAACAATATAAAAGGTTAAAACAGTTCTTATTTCCCCTACTTTAGCTTTGAGCATCAACAGGCCCTGGTGCAGGAGCAGTTGGCCAGACTGGCTCAGAGGGAGAGAGAGACAGCAGCAGCCACAGGCCTGGGCGAGCTGACCCCGGCCCTCATCATCGAGAAAGGAAAAGCCCATGAAGAGCAAGAAAAGGCCAGGATACTGGTGAGTGATGCTTTCTGGCTCTATACCAGGAGTCGGAGCTGTCTTTTCCACGAGTAGGCCTGATGAGTTGTACTTTATTGTACTGAATATCCCCCAAAACTATTGGTTTGATGTCTTGATTTACACCGAGTATAAACAACAGACCACCTGTTACACAGAAGCTGTGACCATATAACCATGTACCTTAAAACTAAAATAAAGGGGTGAAATAGGCAAACATTTTAACATTTGAAACATATATCAGACACATATTGAATATTTGAATTTTCAGATTTTCTAATATATGTATAGAAATGTGAAAATATGATTTGATTACACATTTTACCATGTACCTTTTTGTATATTCAGCAGGAGCAGTAGATTTATTTTCCTCCAGAAACTTTTGTATTAGTCAACAGCACCATCTACTGTTTAGACTTTGAATGTCACCTTTGGACTGAGGCACTGATGAATTGTTGAATTATTATGACCTACATCTGCAACCTTGGTGTCTCTATTGCAAAGAGGGTAAACCAAGCACATTTTTGTAAAAGCAGAGAGTGGTTAAGATATCCTAAGTGACATTCTCTGGTTGCTGTTTGATTGTTATTAATACTGAAGTCGAGATGCCTCATGTTCAGTGTCGCATTGTTGCGCTTTTCAGTAATTTGACTTTTTTTTTACTTTGACTGTTTACGCAGTCTGTTTTATCTTTGTTCACACTCAGTCTAACCTTCAAGTGGTGTATGTAATTGTCATAAAACCATTTTAATTCAGTATATTAAGATGTTCAGTTCTAGCAGCTGTTGCAGTACCTTTGTTTACGACTAGCCTTGATGATAAAATCTCTATTTATGTCAACAGGCTATAATAATAATAAACATATTGAGTATTGAAGGCAAATACAGGAACACGAACATAAAAGAAGCATATGCATTTAGATAAAGTGATTGCATTTATTGCTGTCTACATGTGCTGTCTGTGATAGCTCTGCTTTGTCACTTTGCTTTGCTCGTTGACACATACTCCTGTCAAATTCAGATGGATAATGAGTCAACCAACGGTGCAGTGTGGGAGTGAAAGAGAGGTGACTGCCACAGAGATTCGTATGTTGTGCGTGTGTGTTAACCCTGGAGGGACTGTTTCTGATTTTACTTGTACATGTATATTGATGAGCAGTAATCTATTGCTGATCATTAATTTGCAATTCAATTCCTCTCTGGTGTTTTTTCACTTGCTTCGCTTTGTTGGAATTAAACACTGTGGATTTCCTACAGCCCCATCTCTCTCTCTTTCTCTCTCTCTCTTCTCCAATTGATTTGTCCTGCAGTGTCTTTTCGGTGTGCCAGCCAGCTGTAATGAATACTGAATGAAGCTGCTGGCTTAGCTTACACTGATAGGGGCTCCAAACATTTAATGATGCTGCATCGCAATGTGAAACTGAACACTCATACCTCACAGCTTTGTTTTTCTACTTTTTCTGACAAGTCAATACAGGATGCCGGAGTGTGTGCAGATGTGTGGAAGTGTGTGTGGAAGTGGGAAGACACCTTAGAAATGTATTCTGTCGTGGTTGTACAGAGTAGAAAATAAGTATTGACCCAACTCTGTCATTGGTGATGGGTTGTCAACACGTGGATTAAAGGTTTCTCGTGTGTGTATGTGTGTGTGTGTCTGTGTGTCTGTGTGTGAAAGGAAGCTTGGAGTTTAGCTCGGTAAAGGTGCAAAGCAGAGTTTTATCTGTACTTTAAAGTTAAAAAAACAGGGGAGGGTTTTTTGCTGCTTTCAGGTGTTGATAGAATTGAAGTAGATGTGAGAAGTCTAGACAGCATATGACTTTGAGTATTTATGTGACCCCCCCTCATTGCCTCTCTCTTCCCACCTTTTCCTCTTTCTCACCTGTCCTTCTCTTCAGTCTCACCTTAAACTCTCACCTTTTTGTGCTTAACTGTCTTAACACATTCATTGTTCCCAGCTTGGTTTCTCCAGTATCTAAAATGTGACACGTACTTAACAAACCCTCAAAAGTCTTGAAACCTAGCATAATTGACTCCTATGGTTAAAAGTAAAGATGTGCTTGGTTTATATATTTGTTATTGCATTGCTTCAGACTTTGAGAAGATTGAAAGTACCTAGGAATCTGTTTCAAGAGCTCTGCCACCATGAAATCTCTCTGCCTACCAGGTGGGCTTCCCTCTCTTCTTTGCATTTTCCATCGACCTTCCATCCCCCAGCAACAACACAGCTGGAGGCTTAAAGAAAAAGTCTCCTCACCCACCTCTCTTTTCCCATTCTACCTTAAAATGCTCGACTTTGAATAGTATGGGAGCTGCCTTATTTCCCAGAGGACAAGACAGACACACACACACACACATACACATACTGCTGTGACGCCATCACAATACACGAACGCATTTTTAGCAAGCACCCCCCAGCCTATTTCCCCACGTGCACTCCTGGCTCCCCAGCAGGTAGGCTGTGTGTTAGTGTTGGGGTGAGGGGGAGGTGAGGGAGGTGTGGACGCAACACCTGTCAGAGAACTGAGCTGCACCCCACACTGCCTCAGGCTGCCTGTCACAAACACTCACATTAGCCATTTACTCCTGTCTCAGTGCCAGCTGCCACCGCAGGGACGATTTGTGTGTGTATTTATATCTGCGTCTCTATTTATCTGTGCGTGTGCATACCTGTGCATTAAACAGGCAATGTGTCGATTTACATCAGAGGAATTTGTGTGTTGTATAGAGCTATCCACCAGCTATCCAGCAAAGGTTCATCCACAGTTCAGTCAATACTATATTCTTTGAGCGTCTTGCATATTATGGTTTTAAGCTTTTTTTGTATTGTACTGTGGTATTTACATTTTTGTTCCTAATGTGCTGGTACTAAATTCAGTTTTCATTGTGTAGCATCAGATAGTGTTAATTCCTTCCTTCCTTCTATGCCATGTTTTTCATGTAGTGTATGAATGCCTACCTGTAGCTCATTGAAGTCTACCACTGAGAACCAGTTCTCGCACAGAGGTGTTGTTGGGAAAGTCTGAAAGCAGTGAAAAGCTCCTTTTTTTTGATATTCAGAAGTGTGACTGGTATGTCGTTTCTCTACGTTCCTCTCATTCTTACTTGCCGTGTTTATTACTAACTGGCCCCAATCGGCTCTACTGACAGTGATCCACAATATTTTTTTGGATGTGAAATCTTTCTGCCAACTGCCACTTCCGCTCCACATATTTGACCCTACCTACAAGATTGCTCTGAAAAAAGTGTATACAACTTTTTCCAGAGTGTCATCCTACTTTGTTAGAATACATTTAGGCCTTAACAGTTACACCTTGAGTGAAGACACAGAAGAGACGACAGGTTACATTAACACCTAGGCCTGTCTCTTCCCCTCTCCTTTCTTTCATTAGCACCTCCTGTGTTTGTTTTGTTCCCCCAACTATTCTCTCCGCCTCCGAGGTGTCATTTGTGCCGCAAATAAATGCTATTAGTATGCACAGGCATTCAGGGCTGAGCAACTCACACACACACACACACACACACACACACACACACACACACACACACACACACACACACACAGATAATAACAAGCATCTGCTTTAAGCTATTGAATTCCATAAGCTTCCTAGGTGGGTGAGAAGAATAGACTTTACCAACTGTATAGGGGTCGCGGGTGAATGTTTGTAACCTGTCAGTTGATTTGCTTTTAGTCATGTATATTAAAAGCTAGCTTTCATCTGCTGTCTCCAATGCAAAAACAGTTTAATCAACATTACAGGATACAGTTTTAAGTTAAGAAGAAAGTCCCATGTGGGACTAAATGACTAAATTAGAATGAGCATAAGTAAACATTGCAAAGAGATAAAAAGTACATCGAAACACATCAGATATTAAAAAGCAGTAAAGCAGGACAAATTTCCATAGTGACAGTTGACCATTTGAATATCTCGGGATTTGTTTAAGTCACCGTAATTCCCCCCCACCTCTATTCCACTCCATCCAGAAATTTATTAACCCCGGAGGCATTTTTCATATAAATTTTAGTGTGAAAAATACTTACTTACTCTTCATGTGTCAGTGCTGCCTTACTCATTGTTCTCTTTCTTCTCCAGTCTATTCAAACCCAGGAGGAGCATTTCCTTGACTCCCACAAATGTATCACTCGTTACAGATTTTTAGACTGTGGGGTCAAGTTGACACTGCCTCTCAGTCTGCCATAGTTTCCCCATGATCAAAAATCACACATTGCAAATTAGGCAAAAAGCCAAATTGGTTTTGCTAAGATTTGATTGTAGCCATGCAGGCTGTGGCAGATTTCTGTAAAAGGAAAATGACATACTTTATTTAACTGTAAATAATGGTATCTTGATATGAGAATTCTGTCAGTTTTACAGTTTGAGCTGAAATGTGTGATAAGATCTGATGCTCCCATTTGGTTACTCCTGTTTTCTCACACCTCCTCTCTCCTTTAACAACCTAGCCAGATTTTTGTGTAGGCAGGTAAACAGAAAATCAGGTAGTTTTTCATATCATGTATATTGGTAAATGTCACTGTAAGGCTGGGCTTATTTAATAGGAATTCAAAGTAGTATGGTATCATTTAATTTGTTGAGGTGTTTTAATTCCCTTGCTGTGTGGTCAAACCCACCCTGTTCCCTTTTACCACATCACATATTAGCACATATCACCAGTGGCTGCATATTTTGGGTTATTGGTTGTTATGTCTAGTATTTGGATGAGTGAGGTTTGTGATCGTGTGATGAGGAAACAGGCTGTGACCCTGTAAATAGTCACTAGATGGCATTGTTGAGGCATGTTTGGTTTGCCAGAGGATAAAAAGCAGGATGGATGTGTGCTCTGCACAGCAACATGTGCTCCTGGGCAAAATGTTCCCCCAGCATTTATTCCTCCTCTCATCTTTTTATCTCCCTCTTTTCAACCCCTCTGTCCCTGTCCTTAGTGTGTGAGCGTGTGTGTGCGTGTGTGTGTATATGTGAATGATGACTCAGAGCAAAGCATTTGACACTGTCCAAAAGAAAGATGATGAAAACCAGGGTGAAAAGCCCAACATTCATTAAAGTCAGACCTGAGATGACAAACACTCAGACCACAGTGGATGCTGCCACACATGTTAACAGTATTGCCCTGCTGCTGTATAGAAGCACTAGGAAATGACACTTGACAAGGGTGGAAATGTGTTTTGCACTGAATATGCAGCCTTTCAGTTACAAGCCGTTCCCGCTAACCAGCAGGCCCCCCTGCTGTCTTAGTCTTACAGCCATTTGTCTATGATCACAGAGTATAATTATCTGCAATAGATCTGTGTACTGTTGTTTCAGCTAATTGCTTTTATTGATTTCTTTAAACATTATTTTTTTAAAATTGGTGTTTCCTTTATCTCCTTTATTACATATAGTGGTGGTATTTCTAGATATAATTCAATCTGCGGCATATTTAAAGAATTCATCACACATAAAATCTATGATTTGAAGGCAAATGCAACGTTACTACCCACCATCTCAACCCGCCTCGATAAACTAGCCTGTGGTTTCATCAATCTGTCAATTCATATCACTTCAGCTGCTTTGAGTGTTTTCTTTCTAACAACAGATGGACATGCCGGTTCAGCTGTATTTAGCCAATCCCAAAATAATCTCTGGATGGATTTTTTTTCCCGTGACCTAGAATGACAACATATATCTAAAATAAGAACCATGAAACCGTTGTTTCTCAGCAGATGATAGCACATCACTGTTGAGCAGATTACAAAGCAGTATAAATCACACAGTAGCAACACAACATTACGATGGTCACTGAGTACAGATGCATACACACACTCAGGATATCTGTTGAAAAAGACCCATAGTAATAATAATCTGCATATCTAAGGAAGCACCTTTAAAGTCAGTCTGGAATTTTACATGTGCACTGATCATATTTACTTCTGCTTTGTCCACCAGTGTCCTCTTTTTCCCATGACCCACATATGAGACCTCACTGAAGAGTCTTTTTCACCAATATATTGTAGCAGTCAGAAGTCAGAGGCTAGGGCAGCAAGCCCATGGAGGCATTAGGCCAGAGAGCTCAGAGAACGAGAGAAACATGGACAGGGACGGGCTATAGGAGCTGAAAGGCGGAGAGAAGAGACTTGGAGCGTGGTATAGTAATAGATTCAGATGTCTGAATCCGACAGCCAGCCGCCTGGATAGCCAACACTGCTTGTTAGCCAAAGACAGAGGGTGGGAGGGGGAAGAGAGAGAGGAAAGAATGGATGTAGGAATCCAGAGGAGAGAGATAGAAGAGAAAGATGGATCGATGAAAAAAAAAGAATAAAAAAGAAGTTAAGATATGGCAGTGGAGGGAGGTTTATGTTGAGACTGAGTGGGTGAACATTAGCCTTCACCATAGCAATGACTTTTGAGTCTGCAAGTGTGACATGCTTTGAAGGTGCACATATGCGCTCACACACAGATATAAACTCTGAATTTCTTTCTCACAGAAACTGACAATGTAAAATGCAACAGCAATTCAGACACACACATTCACACACCGCTTAAACCACTTGTTATCAGCAAGTGTAATCACAGACTTGACATCTTTTCTGCATGTTAAAGCAGCTAAGCCCTTTGTGCACGCTCGCACTTACTCACACACATTCGCACACACGTACAGTACTCCCCCATCGTCTCGAGCGACGGTAATTGCTGACGAGCAGAGCGCTCACCGGCTGAGGAGATTTTGATCGGAGCAGAGCAATAAGGGGGAGGGGGGGGGGCTAGCACAAATCCTGACGGTTCAAAGGACAAATGTGTAGGAGTGGAATACCTCTCCCATCAGAGTGCAGTCGTAATGTAATGAGACAGCTGGACAAGCTTATTATCCCGAGGAAGAGTAATGTTTCCCCGATGCTTGTTTTTAGGCTAAATGTGAAGAAATTAGAGCAAATAAGTGAATGAGAGAGAGAGAGAGAGAGCAAATGAGAATACAGAAAATACCGGTAGTTACTGTTTCCCTCCCCTTTTCACTACTACACGTTCTCTTCCCAACGAAACCCATTCCTCTTATTGACCTGACATCTCTCTCTCTGCATCCTCACTGTCTCTCTTCTTCTCTGTCTCTGACAGTCTGTGGCAGGAAAGCAGGCTGATGATGAAGTGTTAATTAATTTAACCTCCCCCAGCTATTTGACGAGAACACACATTTAATGAGCAAACAGTTAGACTAACCAATTCATGCCTCTGGTATTTCAACTCTACTGAGCGCATGCTTATGTGTGAGTTCACGTGTGTTTTTGTGGGTGAATGCAGGTGTCTACGTCACCCACAGGTGTTAGTGCCATGACATACATGAATATGCATTTGAACTGCTGTACGGAGGCTGTACATTTGGATTTTATGTGTTAATAAGCCTCTAATACTGATGCAGTGACCCGGAAAAGCCTCTGTTTTCCTGTCACTGAAGTTCTGGCAAAATTTTAACAAACAACTAACTACCAGTGATTGAGATGGAAGCCTTACAACCTTTAACAGAGGTACAAAACTAATTGAATACTGTAACATAGTGTAGCTTCCTTTAAGCAGTGCAGGAGGTGACTGCCATGTTTTCCCCTCGGGGGTTGCCGTATCTGCACAAGCCCTGATTGGTGCTGAGATTGCTCAATAACTGCAAACCAATATGCTGGACTTGCTGCAGTGATGGCAGTTCACATATAAAAAAACTTGCTGCCTTTAACACTCCCGGTTCATACTGAATTGCCATATTCAGTTATTCTTCAGTTATTAGCATTGCTATATATAGACTGTGAATTTTGAATTTGAACATTTTGTTACACATCCAATATCACATTTTTTCCTAATTTAAATTCCACTTACCATATATCTTACCATACCTCTTTCATCATCATTGTACATAATTTTACACGTCAGTGTGTTTCTATTTACATTTTGGTTGTGGAAAGGTTAGGAATAATGATCAGAAAATGGTCGATAATTAGATAAATACTGACTGCACTACTTTGTTGTGGATTGTTCACTGTGCATTTTAGGGCAAATCCACATAAACACTCTTTTAGCTATGGATCAACTTCGACCAAACAAAAGCTGGGGTGAATTACTCAGCTCTACCATTGGCATTTATTACTGGCACACATTATGAATGTGTGTACCGTACTTATTTCCATAGAGATATGATAGGAAGAAAGCTGTCAGGAACTAACTCTTATTTTCTCCTCTCGGGTCTGTATTTCTGTCATTTTCTCTTTCTCCCTAATTAAAAAGCCAAATCAGGAGTTTGACTGCACAAACTGTGTCTGCCAGTGACATTCGCCAGCCTAATCCTCGTTTTAGCCCTCTCTCCTCATCTATCTCTCTCTCTCCTATCCTGACTCCAAGTAGAAAACCACACCAAAATCTTTTCTCCCCAAACACATGGCTTTATTCAAATGTAGCATTTGCATAATTCAGTATTTACATAATTGATTTCCAAAGAAGCGTTTCTCGCCATGTGAGGTGGTGTTGGAGACTAAAAGGTCTCGTCTTGTCACATTTCTGTCACTTTTTCTTTTTCACTCCCACACAGACATAAACACACACACACACACACACACACTCTCTGTTGGCAGACCATAGAGGTTTAAAGTCTAAATCAACCATGAAGCATTGCCAAGCTGTTGCATCTGGTGACCCTCATGGTACAACGAAAGCAAACCTGATTCAGCTAAGCATAGATAATGTAATGTATGAGATCAATTAAATCACTGTGTTTGTCTAGAAGGGGCATCATTAACTTCCTTAACTTTAAATTATTTGCCCCTTTTCACCTATAAAATAGTTTTGTAGATTGTGCGCCTACATAGATTTTAGACCCGGGTGAAACTAATATGCTTATTGCTTGATCAGTACTAGTTTGACCACATCGTAAATCCAGAGTGTTTATAGTTGTTCCAAACATCCACACTGGAAAGTGGAATGAAAAGCCAGCCATCACAGAAGGAGGGAGACGCAGTTCTCAGACATTCTCAGACACCCTCTCCTGGAAGGCATTCGTAGTGTTGCACTTGGTTGTTAACATGAAAAGTTACAGAAATAGTTGTATCAAGAATGAAAAAAGAGGGCTTTAGAGAGAGATTCAAGCCTTGGCTCCTTTCTCACCTCTGCACATTTGACCAAACACGGCAGGGAGTGGGTGTGAATGTCAGGTTGTCGGTTTCGGAAAGTTGCAGAAATGGTTGGAGCTATTCGACCATCTGACAAGCAGTTGTGAAGAAGCATACTGTCTTCTTTAGAAGGATGGCAGAGAGCAGCTCCTTACTGTATGTCTCAGAGTGAGGGAAATGCATGGCAATTTTTGGTGGTTAAGATTGTTATTGTTAGCATAACAATCCGTGGTTAGGTAAGTTTCACTAATTATTTTTCTGGCAGTGAAGAATGAGAGATACGTGTTGTTGCTCTGGCTTACCTGCAGTTTAATACACCCATGCACAGTTTTTTTAGAAATATGTTTAAACTGTTGACCTGGACTTCTTTTATGGTGTCCTGATATGTGTTTATAGACACCTACAAGCCAATTAGTCTGTGGTCTTCTTTATGTTTACTGAGGGATCGCAGTTAACTTGATTAATACTGCATTAATACTACAGGGTTATCTTGGTAAACAACATGGGGAATATATGAGCCTTAGTCTATTTGGAATACTCTTCTGGCTGTGTTTTTGGTAGCTCATTTGATCCAGACTCTTAATGTTCAGACTGAGGATGCTGACTGCTGGTCGCCAGGGAGCTCAGAGCTGCAAAAACAATGAGTGGATGTACCTGAAATGCCATTGTCCGCTATGGCCCATGGACTGCACAAACTGCTTGGGTGTGTGTTTGTCTGCATCTGTATCACAACAAGCCCCTTCAGCTCCCTTCTAAAGTCTATCATCTATGGAAATGGGACCTCCACACTCCTGTGAGCACTCTGTGGGGGTCCACACACACACACACACACACGTGAATACAAACACAAACACAAACACACACACACACACACACACACATACACACAGTCACACCAAGACACATACTCAGTTTAAGGCCTGCCACCGAAGAGCAGGGAGGTTAAACAGATGGCATTGACTGTATCCGTTGCACATCCATTACCCAACACACACACACATTCTGCAGGAACTGGCTTTGTGAGTTCACCTCATTTAACTGAATGGTGTTTTTATGAGGCATCGCAACATTAGAGCCACCCACCGCTCTAATCTATCCCTTTCTGTTCTGTGTCTAATGCTGCACTGGGAGCACTTGGTTTGAGTGGGCAATGCTAGAGACACCCAAATATGGTGTCTTATGTGTTTGTGTTAAAAGAACGTTGTTTGATTTGGTGATGAGGTGTTGTAACACATCGTAGTCTAGCATTATGCTCTCATACTGTATAATTTTTTATGGCTGCTTTCAAGACATACCCAGGTCTAGCAATTATCATAAGAAACTAATAGTAAGCTACTAGTTCTCAGTTCTGACTTACAAAGTCCTACTAAGAGCTGTTGTAAAATAGACAAACTGTATACCATAATTGTCTTTTGAATATTAATGTTCATGCTGAAAATGAACACTAATAACTGTAGTAAAACTGCATTTTGAAATAAATACATTTAAATATTAATACAATTAATTATTGATTTAAAACATTTATGTTTGTTTTTTATTGTGTTGGTGTGTTTCTGGATTTTTATGAAAGCAACACTTGTACCTGAAGATGTAAAAAATTGATCTAAAAACAAAATAGTTTGTTGTTAGATTTGTTGTTAGGCCTTATGCAAAGGCACAGTCTGTGGCGTACACACACCAACTGTCTCTAAACTTGTGTGCTTTATATCCTTTAACAGGTTCCAGCATGTGTCAGTTAGTGCCAAACTCATCAAATATTTTACAAATAGTGTTTTCTGAACAAGAATCAAGGAACTTTCAATCCAAGGCAGTGAAAAGAAACAAGACAGATGGGTGGACAGAGCAGGGGGTGTGGATGCAAGGCTGACATGCAGTGAGGATTATGTGCCAGACTCAGAACCACAACATTTTGAGTATGTGGGAAACAATTTGACTGCTGAAGCAACCAGAATGACCAATGTAAAGACTGATGAGTAGAATTTCATATGTTGTTACCATGGCAAACACGTTGTTTTGTTCACACAATGTACAGCCGATGCATTATGTGACTGTTGGAGGCCGAAATTACATCTCTCACAACATCAGACATCTGACAAATGAAGTTTTATAACATGTGCAACTTGTACATGATGACGTTGATTAATCTTTGACTGGCTGTACTAACCTTGATCCTGTATGACTTATTTCTTCTACTGTGTTAGCTCTCTCTTTCTCTCTGCTGCATGTTCTCTCATTATCTGTCTCACTCCTGGTTTTTTTCTTTACTTCACCTTTCTCTTCATTTTCCTCATTATACTTGTCTTTTATCCTTCTCCCCTTTGTCTCTATCGCCATCTCTGCCAACTCTGCGCCTTCCTTACACCTTCTACCGTCTCACTAACCCCTGTTCCTTCTCTTTCTCCTAGCCAGCAGATTTGGATGCCTGGGTAAGCAACACTACCATTGCTGCTGCCTCCTTTTTTTAAAACTCAGGTTTCTTGCTCTTTCTCTCTCTCTTTCACTCTCTCTCTTCTCTATTCAAATGTCATGTTTTCATTGTGCATTAAAGCGAGGCTGTGAGTGTGCTGCCGCCACCATTCCACACAACAACACTTTGGGAGGTATTCAGCTAGAAAATTACACATCATCTGTGCTGCTAGCAGAGGTGATTTTACACACAACACACACATACACACACAGCCTTTAAGCATCAAACAGCCGCTGTAGAGAGAAAAACTGCAGTGAGCACAGTATAGGGATTTGCAGATGTGGTCTTTGAGGATGCATGTGCTTGTTAAGTTAAGATAAGATTAGATTGGATTACAATAAATGTAATGTCAGTCTGTGTAAGTGTGTGTGTGTCTGCACGCCTGTATTCACCGTATCATCACAGAGCACAGAAGATCAGTAGATCATCCAAGGAAGATGCTCTTGCTCCATCTGATCTATATCACACTCACTAATGCACAACTTGGGTAGCAATCAGTCACCATTACACCATGACATAACACTGTATGTGTGTGTGTTGGTGTATGTTTTTAATACACACTTTCTATTTCATTGCTACATAAATCCATGCCCCATTGCTGCCTTCTTTTGCTGCCTCACTCCCAGCCAGCTTCATTGTGTTCATGCACCATATCATGTTCATACTGCTGTAGCACTGCTTCACTCATTACCCTCATTGCTTAGAAACAATGTTTGTTCATGAGTGCCATAGCACTGGTGAATAATTGTTCTAAAATGCAGGCACACATATGTAAACCTCTATGGCTCAAATGTGTCCATGCTGGAGAGAATTTCACCATCCTGTGTACAACATGTGTATGTAGCTTATCCTTTTTATGCATTTGAGCCATAATATGTGATTCTGATTGTACAGCTGTTGAGGTCCTTTGATCCGCTGTATACACTCCACAGCATGACCAAACTTCTGACAGATGCATGTAAACACTCAGATCCTAAACCAAGCCGCAAGGATTTGAGTGTATCACTTCAATTCAGCTCACTGCCATTCAATTCAGTTTGAGTTATTTCAAATCGGTCAATTTAAATACAATATACGGTTATGATTTCATATAAAGACACCGCACCATACCTTATTGCAGAATACATCACTCTGACTGTCCATGCAAAATGTATGATCATTGCTTTTATGTTCAAAGAGAATATCTTCATTGTAATAGTACGACTGAATAATCTAAAATGAGGTGGGCTGATGGATTATTAATGCACAGTGAGTGAAAACATTGAGCTGATGACATGGTGAAAGATCACAGTATAGTAGTTTGCTTGTCAGTCACCTACACAGAGGTCTTGACAATGCTCACTATTGTCTAATATTTTGGATCATGCACATTTCCTTTGATTATCTTTTGTTTTATTTTTGCAGCTCTGCATTAGCTATTCATTACTCTTTTTCTCTCCGTGTTTATAATGTTATCTTAATTAATATTTATCATAAAAGAATCCCTTTTCATTCCACATTATGAAATTGTGTCATGATACGGACACACTGTGAGGCCTCATGCTGTCATTGTGAAACTCATGTTACATCTTGTAGTGAATCTTTAAAAGTGACTTTTTCATTTAAAATCCCTAGTGCATGTACATTCCTGACTTCAAGCTGATCTGGCAACTTGTTTTCACAGCATCTTTTTGACGTCTGCCTCCTCTCTTCCTCTGCTTGCATGCTGCTATGGCCATGGCCCAAACAATGGGTCTTCCTACAGCCAATCTGCCATCTTGCTGCCTCTCAAAGCTTGGCTCAGCGGGCATATTAAAGAGTTTCACCTCATCCTAACGCCAGCATCGCCATGTCAGCCCCTGCAGCCGCTGTGCCAGTCAAATGCCACCTGAGTAGTTTTGTAAGTTCTGCTTTAGATGGACCCATTATAAATAGCCATTCTTCTGTGATTTACTTTGTGGTGTAGATGTGATGTACTTTTCATATTATTATAGTTTTCCACCATGCATCAAAGATTTATGCTATATCCACAGAGTAGGGGATGTATGAGGTAACACATGAACAGATGGGGAAAAAAAATGTATTGAAAAACATTTGCAATTTGATAATATAACCACATACGAGGGGATGGTGTAATCATTTTTGCCATGGTCTCCTAAAATGACAGTGTTCTGTTTTTAGAATAAAGTCTTTTATGTTTTGTTTGCTTACTGATGCAGAAAAGATTTATAAAATGTCCCCTGTAGCTTAGCTTGCATTTAGCTTGCAATTGATGAAAAGTTGTTGCGTGTCTGTACTGTAATTTACATAAGTGGTAGTGCATCAGCAGATGGAGTAGCTCAATTGCATGTTTACATCATGATTACACAATAGTACAAACAGTTCGAGTAACTGCTATGGCAATTGGTACCTCCCAATACAATACTATATCAACTGAAGGGTGGATTTGTTGTAAAGTATTCATATGCATGCAGTCAAATATAGTGAATAGATTTTTTTTGTGTGGTTACTTTTTACTGGAATATCAGTGGAGTTGATTGATACTAAGCACAGCGTTGTGGGTGGGCCTAATTGGCCTGGCTTTAGAATGCAGATGCAGTCACTATGTAATTTCATAACTGCAAATGCATTCCTTATTGAGACTAGAAGAACCTAGAAAACAATGTAGGCAAGACAGGAGGTAGAGTTGTACATCCTGCCAGACCTGATTGTCTCTATATTGCCCTTATTATGAATTGACAGTGCAGTCCGCCGCTCTGTTGTTAAAAATCAGTCTAGCTCATCCATCAACCAAACATGCTAATCTTCTTCCACAGCATGATATCAGTCATTTCTGTTTTAGCGAGATCAGTTCGAAACTGTCAAAGGACAGTAAACAGTATTAACAAATGTAATTAGTTAATACTGTTTGCCAAAATTACTTTGGCCAATCCAAAATTGAAATCCTGGCACCGTGCCTGATTGATACTTTGAATAATATTTTATGTCATAGGTGAGATGTGTATTCAGAGTTTTGTCTTTTAGGCTTTCAGTTTATCAGCAAACGCTATGCTATTATAGTCATGTTTTCTGAGTCTGTTGGGCAGTGAAAGGTTGCCAAGTTTCTTCTCTCCCTAGCATATTACCTTTAACATCATTTTTCCTACTTTTGGGATGGATTTCCTTCTCCTCCCTATTTACCTGGCAGTCAAAATGGTGTATTTGTACAGGACTACACAGGTGATATTGGTGTAAAGTAATTAAAGTAAATTGATGTGTTATTATAAAGAACCTCTATAACAGCTGTTCTTCATATTCTGCTACTCCTCCCCCAAAAAAACATTGCAATGTTTCTTCTTATTTGCCTTCTTCTTTATTGTCCTGTTTTCTTCTTCTACTCTTCCTCTGTCTCAGAGCAAACAACTGGAGAGGAAGGAGAAGGAACTGTCCAGCATCTCCAGCTTCTATAAAGAGCAACTAGGAATACTTGAGAAAAAGGTAAGGACCATTTTTCCATTTTATAAACATGTATACTATTAAAGGGGAAATAGAACTCATCTCAACAGCTTTTTCTATAAATATATTTCCCTAAATGTGCCCATTTGTTGCATTAAATTAATCAAAATCATTTTCATTATAATGATGGTCCATACATTTTGAGACGATGCTGTGTGAAATTATAGAAGTGCTAACATTATCTCATGTAAAGCAATGAGACAGCGAATCAGTTTTTTTTGTGAGGGTTTAGGGAGCGAGATATTAGCACTTCAAAATTTTGACATGTATAACAGGAGATCTCATTAACGAGGTAAAAACATCCTGTAGGCTTTCACTGAAAAGAAGTTTTAACACATCAGGAATATGAAAACAAGTCTTAAAATGACATATTACTCACTCTCCTTGGAGAGTAAAATCTCGTTGAGACACAAGACACTCTTCCATATCTTGGAAATGTCAAACCCACATAGCAGTGTCAGAATGTAAATGTAAATGAATTGAAAGTTTCAGCAGGCAGATGAGAGTCACGACTCGCTGTTGATGGACCAGCACTCAAGAGAGGTCACACAGCGCTGTCTCTCTAAGAGAGTTTCAGTTGTTTAATCAAATGTACTGTGCTTTTTTTATCGCTATGTCCTTTTGCCAGCAACCCTGTGGTCTTTTCATAAAATAGAAAAAATAAAAGTGGTTTGTTGGGTGCTTTTAAGAAATTATGATCTGCGTTACCTCCATCTAAGCAGAAATGCATCGTTGATATTTTGCACCCTGTAAAAGCCACAAGCACAGTGGTTTGATAAATGTTGCTTGCTTAGAGTAAACTTGGGCAGATTTGTTAAAAAACCTCTGTAAGGAGCAAAGTTGGTACTGGTGTATGATTTTAGGGCAGGAAAAACTGCTTTATGCCCTTAGGGATGGACACGGACAAAAGGCACAAGAGTAAAATTACAGAGTGCAACTGAAGTAAAGAAAGGAAGGAAACAATCAAAAAAACAAGATGACAAGCAGAGGAAAGACGGTGCAAATATTTGTATTCATATTAAGGATACATTGACATTAACTGAAAACAGCATACACATTAAAGCAATGAAGGGTGTACAGGTAGACATTTATCTCCCCCGGCCCATCCTGTGTCTCTCTCCCTCATACCCACAACTCTCCCTCCAGTATTTAGTAGAAACTCTTTGGGACTTGAGTCCCCCTCCACCCCTCTCCCCGTCTCTGCCTCTGTCCAGCAGGGCCCATCAGGCAGACGGGGGACCTTATCTAGTCCCTGGCACTCGCCTCCTTTAGGCCTTGAGAAAACCTTTTACATAGCCAAGTTAAATGGAAAGGGCCCCTGCACACCGTGCGGCAAGCAGCACACGCTGCAATGCTTGACGGAAGAGACTGATTGGCAGAAGAGTGGAGGATGCTCTATCTTTCTCCGCTCGCCGCAGCAGACGCCTTTTCTATCGCTTTTTTTTTTCACCCCTCACTTGCTCGCAGCTGACCTGCATGCGGATGAGGGAGTGAGAAAGAGCGGGACTGAGAGCGAGAGATAAAGAGGCTATATGGACTGTGCATTAAACAGACAGTCTATCCTGAGCCGGCGCCCCGAGCCGGCGTCCATCTCCCTCCTTCTCTTCCTTCATTTTCCAATCTAGCACACCATTCATCCAAGCTTCCTTTCATAACCCCTTTCCTTTAGCCTGCCCATTTTTCTTCCCTCCTCTCTCTTATACCTGTGGCAAATACCAGTTGGGCTAAATTAAATGGCCACTTAAAAGTTGAATTGTGACTGACACAGGTCATATACGTAAATGTAAAACACAATTTGAAACAGTAATATGTCTCACTTTTCACATATATTTTGATCCAAGCATGTGAGGACAGCTTTACATTGCTCTGTCAGGGCCTTCCTCACCATCAGTAATATGTTAACAGAGATTTAAAGGCCATGAATACCATTGTCTATTTGTGAATATCAGTCTGTGCATTTATTCTTTAGCAAATCTCAGAGGTCAGAGCTTTTTCCATACAACTGTGTTGTTGTTTTGTATGAAAAAAACCCACATTCACAAGCAGAAAATAGTGCTAATATAATTGTGCTGTTGGATGTGTTGATGATCTGAGGCAGAAGCCAAAGGTAGGAGCAGCCAGATTAGAAGGAGAATCCACTTGTAATTGGTGTGTGATCTTCCACTGAATCAACATTTTACTCTGGCTTAGCAGCAGCCCCTTCTGATAGGGTAATAACTGTGTGTGTGTGTTTGTGTGTGTGGTTTATTGCCTGTATGGAAACACACACACAAAACACTCTGGTGTCCAGTTTGCCTAAGGGATGAATGACTATAACAGACTATTGTGTTTGTCTAAAGGCTGTGAATGCTGTTTGAGTCCACTACTGACACAAATGAGAAAACATTTGTGTGTATGTGTATGTGTGTGTTTACTGTGACAGGTATGTGTGTGTGCTGTCACTTCAGAAGTAATTGTGATAGAGTGGCCAATCCCCTGCACAACTTTGCATTTCCCCTCTTCCACACACATACAGCTTTGCACACAAAAAGACGTCCCAAGACTGAAACACCCCCTAAACATACCAGTACATCCTCAGCTTCTCCTCTCTCCCAATCCTCTCCTCTCTCCCTTGTTTATTCGTCGATGCCTCCCTAATCTCTTTCCAGTGTACAGGTGGAGTATATCTGTCTCCCTGTGGCAACACACCCTGTGACTCTGTAAACAAGTCTCAGTTTAAAATTCACCTCTTTTAATCCCCCCCCCTTGAAAAAATTAATCCGCCTTCGTCCAAGCGCGGAGCGTGAAACAACCCCTCCCTTAAAATCCTGACATCAGCCCATCTCAATCCACAGCTGCTGGAGGGTGTTCAGACGAGTGTGCATGCAAGGATCATCTGAACACAAGCATTCACGTACAAACACAGATTTAGTCACACACCTGCATGTATGCAAGCTTACACACACACACAGCACGCATGCACCCACACTAATCCCCTCCACGAGTCTTTCCAACACCCCCAAAACCTTGCTTTCCCCCATTGAGAGTTATCATCCCCCCTTTCTGTCTCTCCACATTGGGCTTTTGTCCCCATGGGTGCAAATGACTAGGAAGAGTGTGTGTGCCAGTGTGATAGTGCTGCCACTTCTCTGGTGTCATGAGAGCTGAGCTGGGGCTGTTGCTCTGGGTCTGTTCCGTCAACAGACACAAAAAACCATGTTGATACACACAAAAACAACACACAGCCTTGCGGTCCCCCAACATTTGGACTGGATAAGCCGTACCTTCTAGTCCAAACACTACCTTCACACTTCCACTCAGCTTATTTTCCCCATATTCCCCTGTTCTATTAGCAAGACCAGAGACATTATAGTTGCATCAGTAACTTCTGGTACAACATCCCTCTCATAACCATCAAACTACCCATTTTGTAAATCTCCATGGCTAAAAAGAGTTGTTTGACTGTTGTTTGTGTGAGAGAAGCAAAGATGCTTTGGGTAGTACGGAAAATGTGAATTGGTTCCCATTTAGAAGAAGCTCCATATTGGGAGATTTCTGAGAATCTCTCACACAGGATTTACAGATTTGTTTTTTAATGATGGGTCATGGCAGAGAGGCATTTTTATGCCTCTGCCGGCAATAGCCTGGCATCATGTTTTCGGGTTTCCTGGCAGTGTATAAAAAGTTCAGAAAGAGTAGGAAATGAAGCATAAGGTAGATTTGGTTGAAGGAGCACCGAGCCGCAGCATCTAGAAGCGCCGCCATCTTGACTTGGCAACAAGGCCAACATTTTATGTTTTTATAAGCACCAATTTCAAGCAATGGTGGTAATTTCACCAGTTAAACATTTGTCACCAATGCATGGCATTAAATTAGCATCCATCACCAAAGATATATCTGTGTATATATTTAAATCTATATTTAAATTGACAGTAAACTGAAGCTGCAATTTGTAGTTCCAAACCAGATATTGTTATTTTAAGGTTGTTACTTGTTGTAAAATCAACCAATTCCTTGTGCACTACGTTACTTCATACTAACCCTCTCCTGGCTTTGGTAGGGTGCAAACTAGGAAAAAGGTTGGAAAGCAAGAGCTCGAAAAGAAAGAATCCCTAACTGGCTTCCCACCATGCGGACATTGCTAAATTTATTCAGTTGTTTATCTTCTTCCAAGTGGGAGGCCCTGTATCAACTACTGCCTGACCCCTCCAAACCCTCAACATAGAGCCTTGGTAGGATACACCAATTATCAGTGAGAAGTTCACTTTACCTTTAAACCATGTACTCGCTGCTTCCCTTGCTGGTGCTCTACTCTCGATGTCTGCATAATCTGAGGCTCCCATGGGTTTAAGCCCCTGTGGAGCCTTTTTTTTTATCTTGGCTTGAGCACTGGATATCCCAAAAGGCAACTACAGACTTTCAAGTTTCAGCTCAGCTTTCCTCTGTTGAGTGTACCCACTGAGCCCTTGACCTTAGGCTAAAGGCTAAGTCGCTGACATGTGGCTAACTCCTTACCACATATTCCCAGGGAGCTGCTGAAGTATTATCGAACTCTCCAACAAGAAGTGAAACTCTTTAATGCCATAGTTTCTAGCACTCTAAAACTAAGGTATTTATTGCTAATGTTAAATGCATAGTAGATTAATAAACCATTTGAGCAGATATTCTGATGGCTGGATGGTCTTTTATTCCAAAGGTAAATAATGCTGGGATGAAGTATACTTGACTCCCTTTGGAGCTGCAGTCGTTACAACATCAGTTGAGCTCCTCAGCCAAAGTGCCAACTTAAAGTTAATATTAGTCCCTGATGATTCCATTTTCTTTATTCTAAGATAATATTAGAAAGGCTAATACAGTCATAACCATGACGTAATTAAACAGTGTAGAAATTTAGCTAAATTGGACTTAAGTTACTTATAACGTAGTTAAACGAAAGGCTTGTTACAGTAATGTTAGCCTAATTATGTCGCTTAAGAATTTAAATTACTGTTGACAGTTTTTCTTTTAGTTTTAGTGGTTGTGAAATGAATTTATGAATATCATAACTAACCCCTGTCTTTCAATTGACAGAACAGCAGTTGCAATAGCTGTAACTAACACACACACACACACACACACACACACAAGCTATTCTGTTTATACAGCAATATTATAATGAAGAAATTGTGTGAGTAAATACAATAATGTTAGTTTCGTTTTGCATTTCCACATTGTGAATTACTGTGACAGCAAAATAGAATACAAACTCAGACAAAAAGCAAACTGTTAATAAACACATTTACTCATTTCTGTTCTCATGTACATTGTTTATAACTTGGTTCCAGACCTCTGAATTGCTGCCAACATTTCAGTGATTCAATTAGGTGTTATGCTGTTTCCCAGTTGGAAATGCAACTGAGCCTTTGTAGGCAGAATTAAGAATGTCATGATCTGCCTCAGTTTCCCTTCCTATTTAGCTGTGTTTTCTAAAAAGACTCTAAGACATTCTAAGGACTTTGAAGACCAAATTGTTTCTACTCATGCATTGTTTCCTGTTTTATTTTGTAGTAGTCTCCTCTTGTTTCTGTCCCTTCACTTCCTGCCTTTGTGTGTTTTCCCACCATTGCAATTGTCTTCACCTGTCCCTTATTAGCCTCACTATCTTCACTTCCCTCATCAAGCCTGTTCCTGAGGCTGTACCCTCCTCCTTCATACTAGACTTATGAATTATATTTTAGTATCTCTTCTTTAAAGAACAGGAAAGAAAAGGATAGAGGGGCAGATTATTACACTGTAGTGAATATTAGCAGATAGGATTAAGAAAAAAGATGCTATGACATTACTTGAGTCTTTTTCAACACCAGAAATTTAGATCAGGAGACGCATGTCTGTGGATCAGCATGAAATAATGAGATATGAAAATGACTTGGGGGCACTGGAGGAGTAGAGGGCTAGGGATTGTGGAGGACGTTTGTGTTTGATCCCATCTCTTTCCCTGCTCAGTCACTTCAATTATCTTCCTCTCCTATCAGCTCATCTGTTGGGAATATAGGGAATAATTAAGTAAAAGCGTGAGGGCTGGGGTTATTGGTTTAAAATGGTGATTACTGTGCAGTGAATGTGTATGTGAGACAGTGGCGAGAGAGATTTACTTTGTGTTTGGGGCATTCTAGACAAACTGTCATACTTTCATATGTTTTCATGCAAAGCCTGTAAGGTGATCATTCATCTCACAGAGCGGATGATTTTAGACATATTCTCAGTATTGTAGCTGGAAATACACCTTATACATTTTCTAAATCTTTTTATATTCTTGACTTCTTCTTAGTCAGGTCATCACCTTGTGAGCAGCTCTGACCACAATGCAGAGTAGTTAACACTTGGACCACTGATTACTCCAGTGGAGGTGTGTTGTATGACTTTGCCCTCTAGGCACAGGCTCCATCTGTGTAGTAATTGCTGTTTAAATGCCACTTTTTCTCGCATGAAATAAAACATTATGGAGTACCAACAGGCCATCAGCATTCAGATTTGTAAGCAGCGCTGTAAAATTCAAAGGTCGCTAATTTAACGAATGTGACATTTCCGATGGTGCTTTATGCATTTTGCTTATCATCGTTGACTTATTAGAGTTTGAATTGAAGCAGAAAAAATAGTTGTAACTGTGGTAATATTATGTAGATAATGCAAGTTGTTAAGCTTTAATACATGGGGCTTGATTTGAGGACTTTTACATAGTCCGTCTTATTTTTTATGTTTTAAAATGATGTGATATGAAGAATGAAGACGGAACCCATGAATAATTAAATAATGTTAAGGCCTGGGAACAAGTTGTCAGATCATCAAAAGCAGCATATGCCTGAGTAGCCCACTTTATATTCAAAATATAAAGTGAAGTGGAACTTCTGCAGAGCAAAAATACCCCAGAATGGATTCTCACCTTTTTTTCTCTCTGTCTCTTTGCCCTCAGAACTTTGACAGCTACAAGCAGACGGCTGAACAGTACAACGAGGCAGCCACTAAAGCTGAGGCTCACATACGGTAAATACTGTGAATTACATTTGCAACACCATTTTCTGTGGAATGTACCATTCAGTATACTCATTACATTGTTGGTCCTTACTGCATCATTCTGTTTTGTTTTTACGAGCCTATCATAGGCTAACGCAGTTTTCCGACACCACCTGTAAATAATCTATTTGTTGAGGTTTGGATAGATTTCTCTTTTTTTTTTTCTTTTATTTGCATATCTAAATGTAAGGCTGACACTGTATGCTAAAACCCTCAGCACAGTAGATGACAGAGAGAAACCAGCTCTGACTAGCAGGATGTCCATACAACAGTTGTCAGAAAGCAGATGTGTGCAGAGATCTGAGTGTGAAGGCTGTTTGCAATGTTAGTTTGCTGTTAATGTGAACCCCACACCTCCTGTAGCTGCCTGACATGCAAAACCTTGTTTTCCACACATAGTGGTGAAGCTGAGCCTGGGCGATAATTTACTATTATCACTTCTTGTCTTCCATATAATAGTTGTGTGATAAAATACCAGGGCTCACCATTTTCCTCTTTAGATGAATGATAGGTTAATTAATTTCCTTTGTTTAAATACTTAAGAATATACACTTAAACAAGTATTTCATAAGCCCAGATTTTTTTTATCATGTCATTTTGTCATAGTATGCATAATATCTACATTCTGCTGCCTAACCATTGAGGCAGTACTTATGTATATCACCGACTGCTGCTAGGTGGTCTCTCTAAGTATTTTAATTGTCTATTAAGTGCTGTGTTTTTCTGTTTATGTCTGCTGCTTTCTTTCTGTTTTTCTTGCTTTATATACTAATAAGACATGGCAAAGAAAAAGGGAAAATTGTGAAATATATGAGAGCACCACGAATGTTTTCATTCCACTGTGTTCTTTACAGTGCTCGAAGAGACAACTTCAATAGTGTAGAGCCAATTAGCTTGTTTGGAATATGCATTCCCTGCTGTGAGTGGGCATGAGATTTCGTGTGTAGATTTGTACAAAAGTAAATGCGTTGTTGTGGCATATTGGGACTCTTGCCACTCCATTGTGTATTATAACATACAAATCCTCGCCTTTCTTCTTTTTTTGATAAACATGCACCTCAATTTTATCATTCGTCTTGTAGCCACTAACAGTTTTGCAATCAAGGCAATAAAGTAAAGAGTTGGCCTTTTAAATATCTGCATTCTGCAGAAACAGCAGGATTTGTCAAGAAGCAGAGGTACTCCTCTCGGAAGGCAGAGTTCAGACCTCACCTGCTGTCAAAAAGCATGTCAGTTTCATTCAACACTGAACCGCCGCCACACTGGCACTGCCACAGTGTGTGGGCCTTGCCAATTTACGCCCCTCTATAACACCCATTCTCACCCCTTTTTTGGAAGGAGAGAGAGCCAAAGAGCTCTGTGAATCCAATTTAGTCAGAAACCCATTCATTTTTCTCTTTTCCCACGTGCATGACAGTGATTATCGCAAAACTGATGAAAGACTGCTGTTTAATTCTGATCTTTTATTTTCAACTGTTATTCTCACATGCTCTGCTCATTCCTCACCCTTTAGTTTTCATTAACACATAAAGCCTTTGCGTATCTACCCTCACTCTTATGTCTTGCTGGGCACCTTTAAAATCTGAACTTCAGTTAAAATGAAACACCTCCAAGACAAAAGTGTCCTTTAAAAGTCATAATGTAGGAGCCACTTATTTTCCCTCTGCTGCCAGCAGTGTTAAATGTATCCAAGTCTCATGAGATCCAACACAACAAACAGAACCAAAAAATGACTTATAATATTGGTTTGATTAGTAACTTTTACATTTATGTTTTAATAACAATATCTGAAAATGTTAATCATTAGCCTTTCCATTGGATAATGAAGGTAGTTTAAATGTTTGGTTCACGTCAGTAAAGGGTTTGATGGTTGAGCGTCATTGAATTCTAAACAAACACTACAGTATCACATCTTAATACAGTTCTGCAGCATTCATTTGTTACTTTGCATGGTTTAGCTTTGTGAGTGAAGGTACAGTATCTTGAAAAGGCAACCTCCAAATCTGTCCAAGGACTTTAATCACATGGCATCCCACTCTCTATAATTCATACAAAGGAAAATTATAAAACATACCCATCCTAGAAGTAAATACATGGATGTTATTATGAGGCCGGTAGTGTAGTGTAGTAGCACACCGTTTAGTGCATTCCTGGAAACAGCAATAGGAAAAAGTAGATTATTGGTCTTTTTGTGAGCTTTGCACAGTATGATGGGCAGTGACCTCATCCACAGCACTGCCATCTTCATGCACCTGGTCCATTGAATTTAACAGCACACAATTCAAATCCAAAATTTTGTCCAAATGATTACATTAGCAAGGATTTGCTATTGTCCATAGCTGCATGGAAGAGGTTAGAAGATCAATTCTGCACGAGTTTGCCGAAAGAAGAGCATTTTGTCCTGCCACAATGTATTGCTCTCACACACAAACTTTCACTCCCCTTTTCTATCTCTGCTACACACACAGGCACACTTTGTATTCAGGCAGCCATGTGCTCGTCATGTTCTGTCAGCATTTGGGCAGCGTTTCATTGTGCCGTGGTCACGCTGTCATTTCACACTACACTGACCACCCAGTAATTATTCTATTTACCCACTGCTGAAGGGAGGGGGAGCAATGGGGGTGCTGCAGCACAGTCTAACACGTTATGTAGTATGTCTTTTTCTTCTGTCTTTGTATCTGTCTCTCTCTCCACTGCTGCCTAAGAATGTCTAATTCTAAAATAATTTAATTCAAAAATTTCGTTTGCTTATTATTTCTCCGCCCATAGTTTTAACTTTGTCTGCCTTCACTTATTGTCTTCAGCCTCTTTTTCTTGGAACTTTTTTTGTATGAGAAAGAAGAGGAGATGGAGTGGAGGTCAACAGAGGAAGAGGCTGTGACTGAGTGACATTGAGTAAGGCAGTATTGGAAAAGAAGAGTCAGCACAGCATAATGTAGGGTGCTGTCTGATGTGAAAGACTAGACCATATACAGGTACAAAGGTGCAGATCTCTTCTTTAAAATCTGATAAAAGCAACCATGGCTGGTGGAAGGAGTGTAGGAAAATCACATAACCTCATTCCTGGAGCAGAAAATCAGGTATAGTACAGTGCTCTCAGACAGATGAGTTTTAAGGGACAGCACCATTACAAATTCCTTTAGTCATTTTAAGTTGTTTATTGACAGTTACAGTTGTCCCACTTTAGCTTCTATTTCCTGGTTGTGATTCCAGGACTACGTCCCCCCCCCTCTAAATAATTTGAGTTCAAAAGTTTAAGCCAAAGGGTGCCTCTCACACCTGAGGAGGGTGTTTTGTTGATAGCAGGGCAACAAGATGAAAGCCCCCCTGGGATATTGCCTCTCTTTTCCTACAGTGGACAGGTCACACTATCTAAAATATTATCCTCAAGTGGGGACATACTGAGTGGTAAAATGTTATCTCCTGCCATTTTCTACTTTCCTTGCCAAACTACATGGGGCATTTTAAAGAAGTTCATCCATTAGCCTTGCCTTGGGGTATCAGACTACCCATATTCCCAACAAATACTTTACCTAAGAGACCCACAACATTGCAGCTGAGCTTACTTTAAGATCTAAAAATCCATTAATCCTCTTAAAAAACCCTGTTACCCTCAAAGTGTTAGCAAAGACAGAACTTAAGTGAACCTCAGGTGGATGTCTGTGTGAGGATTCACCATGAAGTAACTGCTGACAGGTTGTGGTTAAAAGCCTTCTTTCATGTGGGTTTGTTATATCTATCTTTATTCTGTATGTGTGTCTATTCTTGTGTGTATGTGGGTAGCATGTCCAATTAGTGAAGCAGACAGGTAGCTAACTGTAAGGATCGCTGTGCCCCACAAAGTAGTAGACTGCTAGTCATTACTGGAGACAAGACCTTTCTGCACTGTAGTCCAACAAAGATTTGCCATTAAGACAAAAGGCTGCAGTCACTTACACACTCTGTCTCTCTTGCTGCCTATGTGTACCTCTCTTTAATTACCTCTATGAGGTGTGTATATATAAAGAAACACCTACACACACAAACTGATAGTTACAGTGGATAGATGAGAAGACTGCATCCACAAGTGTAAATTCACAGCAGTACTATCAAACAACAGATTTTCCTCTTTTAATCAAGACATCCTTTATTATGTTGATGTGAACAGTTGTTTATATAAGAATCAGGTTAAGTTTTATTGCCATTACGGTGATTAATACCCAAATGCTACAGATTAAACTCACTAGGAAGTCTGACATTGTGGTGTGTCATAATCCTCACGTCAGAAAAAGTGTGACGCGAGACAGACAGTGTTCAGTGAAGGGAAAATGATCTCCTGCTACTCTTTTTGACCTTTGCTGTTTGCTAATTGGTGGCCCTTCACACTGTAGTCAGTGTTTGTGTTCTCTATTTGAGTCTGACCAGGTCAACCACATTTTGGATCGGGTCTACTTAGTGCTCGAGTCCTCATTTACCTTTGGGATCAGGTTTTATGCAGTTTGGGGTCAAGTAGGTTTTCCATGAGTCAGTTATGAAAGACATGTTTTCTTTTTCTTTTCTTTTTTTCTTTTATGGTGTTTTGCCTTCTTTTTATTTGACAGTCACAGTGTAGAGAGACAGGAAACATTCAAATCAAACTGCGGACGTTGCGGTTATGCAATATGGCTTTGACCATTAGGCGACCAGGGTGCCCCACCTTAAAAACATTTAATAGAAACAGACATAATTAACAATATCATGTAGTGATAGATTAACATATTGGCAAAAATTACAAGGACATCGGGAACTAACATATATAGTAACACATAACCTTTAAAATACAGTAAAATACCTAACACTCATTTAGCCAAGTGGTGTAACATTCAGCAGGTTGTCCACCATTAGATGCAAAGTAAGAGATTAATGTGATAACAGTGAATTTAAGTATGCAGAAATAATGTGTTCAGATGTTGTACAACTCTTTATGCAGTATGGATTTGAAAGCTACACTGTTTTTCCACAAGAAAAGTAAAGTTGTTTAAAGAAAAGGACCTTGCACATTACATGACACAAACCTGGAATTGAAATTGTCGATGTTAAAAAGGCTAGCGATGGAAGGTGATAGCATCGTAACGCTCCAAAGAGCATGTCTCACCCCACATCACCCACAACTCGAGTGAGTCGTCCAACCGCAAGGTCTCCTGATTGAAAAGTTATCAGCGATGAGATGTCACACACAAACACACGTACATGTGTGCCCCTTATCTTGTTCCCGCATGTCACCTGTTTTAATGAAACACTCTCCTTATCCCCTCCCATCTCCCTCTTCCTATATTCCCACAAAGTGAGTTTGGTGGGGATCAATCAGCCAGGCTAACAGAGTGTGAATTGTTCTCCTACATTCCTATCTCCCTTCAGCACTTCAGCTGTCAGTGTATGAAGATACGGACGGAGTTCTGTCTGTCTACAATCCATGGCTTGTAGTTGTTTTTGATTGCTATTCCCATTTGAGACGGAGACTTTGTAAGAGTTTTGGTGGAGTTGAGATTAAATTTAGCAGAGTTCCTTTGTGTTGTCATATTGTGACATGGGAGTTTAGGATTTGAGTGTGCTGCATAACTTAGCAAAGGCAGGATAAATGACTATTATGACTACCAGAATAATCGTAGCCTCTGAGTTATGTCAGACCCCAGACAGACCTCCACAGGCTTTATGAACAAAATCTTTAGTTTTGATATTATGTGATTCAGAAAGTAAGATTTCTGCCTGTGGAAATATAATGTTGTGAATGTTATCCTTACGACACTATCATAAAAGCTTTACAAAGCCTCTAACAATACAAGATGCATGCTCTGTCATTCCTTTTGATCTCACCCCAGCCATGACATCTTTGATCCTCTCTTCTCTTCCTCTCCACTCAGCGTAATATTAAAAAACCAAAAGTACAATGCCATGGCTGCTGCTTTAAAGGAACCCAAATCCTTGTCATCATACATTAATAACCGTTCACACACCACAGACACACACACCAACGCAAACAACACCAACTTAGACACAGAGAGAATAATAAAACGCCACGCCTTTACAATCTTTCCTTTTTCTTGTTATTGCTTTATCCCCCAATGTAACGCTTTGCAGCGGCGCAGAACTTGAGCTCTCTTCATAAAAACCACACACTGCCAAGGTGAGACAAAAAATAATGAGAAACTTTCACGATTTGAGCCTAATCTTTCTCCCTGAACTCTGTACGTATTTATGCAAAACGTCACAGGCAGAAAGCAATTGGACTGTTGTTTTGCTTTCCTCTCCCTGCAAAAGTTAGCTATCAAACTAGCTGGGGCGGCTAATGTTTTTCTAATAAGAGCTCACCTCTAATTTCAGTCAAACGAGGCAGTTGGTGCAGATTAGCGGAGGCAATTTTCTGCTTCAGATTCCATTATTAAAACACTTCTGCTATCAGAAAGTTTCTCTTGTTGAATTGAAAAAAGTTTTTTTTCTATTTTACTTGAGCTTGGATTAATACCTTGGCCATTGTTGCTGCTATCTCCTACTCTAAAGGAGTAATTCAGAATGCCGACCAGCTGTCAGAGTGCAAAGTCAAACATCACCCAGTCGTATAATTATAAATAATTAAGCATGTGATTGAAACTCTTGGCAACTGATTTTAAACCAACCAACACAACAACACCATCTTCATTTTCAGTGCAACAATACAAATTCCCTGTTTTCAAGAGCTGGACCTGGCAGACCGTCTCCTTGTAATCTCTTGTGGACATAATGTGCCTTTTAATTTGAATGAGAGCCATTCAGCCCTAAATTCTATATCCTGTATCATAGGGCTGTTACGTATTTTTTAATAATAACTCAAGACAACACCTCAGATGAGTGTACCCAGCTTTCTCTAACATTATTGAAACTCTGTTTGTCCGCTCTTATTAACATGAACTAACAAATTATGTAGACCCTGATAGTGCCTTATCAGTGTCCCAACTGAATGACTGTCAGCCAAACATTGAGCAAAGAGCACTGATGTTCAGCTGTCATCGTGTCGTGTGGCATCACACAATGTGGCAGCGGTAAAATGCAGACTGTGATGGTTGCCATGGGTTACTGTTTGTCCATGCAAGCTGCAAGGGTTATTTGTCATTTAATACGTCACTGTCACGTTCTGTCTCTCTCTCTTTCTCTCGGTCTCTCAGGTTGCATTCACTTCTCTTTTCATGAATATTCTCTCCGCCAGTGATTTATTTAATCCTGTCGCTCTACCCTCCACTGCACACCCAAGCGCACACACACAGAGACACACACACACACACACACACACTCAGACAACACAATACACATACCAGTGCAGAGATATTTCTCCCTCTGTCTGCAGTGTGTACAGTTTTTCTCATGCACACTCACGTGCAGTGTATTTACAAAGCACAGTTCACACACGCGCTTGAACACACATTTATTGTGTGTATTTGTCAGTGAAGGCAGGGCGTACTGAGCGCATTCATATGTGAAGGATGCATGATTCTGTAATTACTTTGAGGGATGGCATGAGGGCAGTTCTCTCTGTGTGAGTGTGTGAGTGTGTGTGTGAGAATGTATCAGGTGGTCAACTTCCCAAAATAAGACAAGATCTCTACTCTATTCTATTCTATTCTATAATTTTGTATTTTATTCCATTATATTCTGTTTTTTTATATTCTATTCTCTTTGTTCTGTTTATTTTATTTTTATATCTTTTTCTATGCTGGTCCATTTTGTTCTATTGTATTGCTAGTGGACTGAGTGTGCATATGAGAGTTCGGTCAGGATGCAGCACTGTGAATAATAAGTTGTGTCTTGGTGTGTGTGCGTGTACATATCCATATCCCAATCCTGCCAGTTACGAGTTCTGTCACAACAGCAGGTAAATTACTACAAGCAACAGAGCACTCAAGGATTACCCTCATGTAGGATTAGCATTCACTACCTGTGTGTGTGTGTGTGTGTGTGTGTGTGTGTGTGTGTGTGTGTATCTCTGTGTGTTTGTGGTCGTGGATATAATTGTGTGCTTTTGTCTACACACATGTACTGTATGTGTGAGTAAGATAAAAAGAAAAGAGTTTGACTTTGACTACTAAGCTGCTTTGTCAATGCATAATTCATTCTCTCTGCACAGGCTGCACCTTGAAGCCTTTGAAACTGTCTCATAGTAGCTACTCCAACTGCAACTAAAACAAACCATAAACAATCTCAAGTGTTTTTATTTCCTTTTGCTCTTCGTAAGTTTTATTGACACAAAACAGAAATTGTTAGTGCTGTTGTTACTGTGGTTTCAACTAAGCGTAACCTCAAGGTGTCAGTAACATTTAGTCACTTTTAGCCATTATTTTCCTTTTTTATTTGCACAAATAAAATTTGCATAAATTTGCACTAATTGTTCTCATTTTGGTATTTACTCTGGTGATTTATTTTCTTAAAGCAACTAAAAATCCTGTTGCACCTTTTTCGTCATAGACTAAAACTGTATTTCATCTTAAGATAGCGTAGTGATTTTACAGCTTTACAGGGCTTTGTCTAAACATTCAAGCATTCATTTTTTTTACAATCTAAGTTTTAGTTTAATGGCGCTTTACACTCACTTGTGTTACTTGTCCTGTTGCACTCCTTCTAGTAAACTATATTTGATCTCAGCTTGAAGTTTGTTTGGACAAATTTATCATAATTGATCATTTAAATAAATCAGGTTTTCTTTATATCATGAATTTATGCTACTCTGTTGAAGTTGTTCTGCCATGTTCCCATGTTTTGTTTTAGTAAAAAGCTTGAATGTGGGCCTCTTAGTTAAGATACTGTGTCTAATAACATTCAACTGAAATCAACTATATCAACTAGGAATGTAAAACATAATATAAAACATAAAAAATACTAGAAAAAATCTGATTATTTTATGTATTTTCTGGAACATGTTTATTTGGTGAAGGCTTCTGTATTCTTTAACTTGCTTGTCTTATGTGAATGCTTGTTAAAGGTTCATCCTTACACAACATCTGTTTTTATGACATTTTTGAAATATGAACAAAAAGTAAGAAATAGGGCTCAGTATTTGAGAACAAATCAGTGGGGAGTGTTAATCAGCCATTTCTTGTTGACGTGTATGTCAATATTAAATATTTGATGCCAAGATGAAATGGATTTGTTTCCAATCCAATGAACTGTAAAAAATGTGCAACATGATAATTGTAGCCAAGAGATTTGAGCATGTACAGTAACTAAAGACACTCTCAGTCTGCAGTGCTGTGATACAACCACAGTGACCCTCCTGTCTACCCTCTGTTTCTATGTAGACCTCGGCAGACTGCGTCCGTGTGCACTGAGCTGCAGGCCAAGGTGCTCCAGTGCTACAGAGAGAATCCACAGCAGACCCTGCACTGCTCCAGCCTGGCCAAACAGTACATGACCTGTGTCCAGCAAGCCAAGAAGGTAGGTTAAGGTAGGATACTGTACGTTGGTGTGGGAGTGTGACAAAAATTGTTTTTTTTTTGGATAGGATATTTGTCTGAAGGTTTGCTTGTGTCTTTTGTACGTGTGGCGCGTGACGCCACGCTTCCCTACTTTCAATCAATTTCCCACTCCCATTGTTATTTTGTTTTTTACCGTTATCTCTCATTACTTATTCCCTTTGAGTAACACACTTGGCCCAGAGGAGTACTTGGAGTAGCTCTCTTTCCTTTAGAGATAATTCTTTTTAAATTTGCTTCCAGTTTTTTTAAAGAAGACGGAAGGATAGCAGTTAATTAGTCAGACCTGGAAGAAGCTTGACAGTGACACTGACAGTGGAACAAAAAGGTGAAGAGACAAATAATCCTTTCAACCCTCATACCAAATCAGTTAACTTCTGAGAATTGTAATCTGCATGTTGCTTACTTTGACACTTCAAATAGGAAGCTAAATCAATGAGACATGCTTATTGAGCGGATTTATAAGTCACCAGGCGTGCACTGTGTTTTGGAACTTTCTGATAGGAAGATTACACCGTTATTAGTGTATTAAAATCAGTTTGGGCATTCAGCTCTTTGAAATACATTCTGCTTTCTGCTGATGCTTTTGCAAATAGTGTTCAGACCCTACGCTTATCTACAAAGTGCTTATTTTACCCAATTTCTCCATCAAAAAACAATAATGAATAGGGCAATTTGCACATTATTATCATGACAAAATGCACTGATATTGCTCCAAAGTAGATAAAAGGCACAAAACAACAATTGGTGAATTTGGCAGTTTAAACGGTCGATAAAAGCAATGCTAAAGCTCACAATAAAAGCAATCAGTCTTTTTAAGCTGGTTCAAAAGATCCATTTGCCAGTGGGATGGGGCTCTTTGGGGAAAAAAAACAGTGTATATGTGTTTATATGTGAGTCAGTTTTTTTTTTTTTGTGTGTTGTATAAATTCAGAGTACAGGAGTGAAGTGCATAGTGAAGGCAAGCTATTTTTCTCTTTTTTGAGGCACGTGATTCAGGTTCAGTGAGACATATCTTCGACAGAGTGAGTGTAAATGAGTGTCCGAGACAGAAAGAGAGAGCAAAAGGGCAAATAAATGAAAAAGAAAGCTTCAGTCTGTATTAAACGTAACAACATTACGGCCATACCTCTGTGAGTGAAAACCAGAAGAGGTTTAGACCCGACACTGTCCTCTGAAGAGAAGTGAAAAGTTCTTAACTTCTACCCTGGTGGAAGAAGATGGATTTGACTGATGCTGATAAATTAGAGGACAAACATTGTTGTGATCTATTGTAGACTTTGGAGCGAGGACAAAATTATTGTTTTAGGTCTCCGTTTGTGGCACTGCAGGAGTTTGTGTACCTGAAATTTTATATTTTCAGAGTTGTTGCCTTTTTAAAATGGTTGCTTTCTCGCTTTGGAAAAAACAATCTTGATCCATAACATTTTATCGCTGACTTCTTCTCTGTCTAACCTTTCTTTATTGGGATAATCCAACAAAGATGAAATCTTGCTTTTCAAGAGTGACCTGCCCTTCTTTTTTGAAGATGGCTGGATTTTCAGGTTGACCTTTAAGGCTTCTGAAGTGTGCTCCAAGCTCAAACTTAACGTCATATAAATGTTCCTAGATTTAAGATATAAATTTGTAAATGTAAAAGACCTTATATTCATGTACTATATTTTAGTCTTCTTTATTTCTCTCTTAACCACCCATCTTGTGTTTTATCTGCTCATCCTTGGATCTGTCATGTTGCTGTCACTCTTGATCAATCTCTTCTCCTCCTGTTCCCATCCTCCATGCGTCCCCCGTCCTATATTACAGCCTCTTTCACCACCCATCACTTCACACTTTGTCACATTAGTCAGTGCATTAGCTCTGATCTGCACTGCTACTCATGGTGCTCTGTTAGGTCTTAGTTAAGTTTGGCTAACATGTCAGGTACTGTAACTCCCATGTTCATTTCCACACACAGTCACACAACCTGGTCTCAGACCCACTGATGTCTTTGTTGAACACACAAATTCCCAGAGTGGCCCTTTTATAAGGCTTTGACATTTCAAACATATTCATACGAGCAACAAAGCGGCAATTTTTCTATAGATAGTAAACTTTAGCAAGCAATTCTAATATTTTCTGCTGTAGTTTTAGAGCTGAAAACTCTGTCCCTGTGGTTCAGTCAGGCTTTATATTAAAATCTCTATAATTATTTGCATCCATTTTATACTGGGCACAGTGTCGGGCTTAAAAATCCCTGATCCAGTCATTTGTTGCAGTCTGAAATCTATGTCTTGAAAACTTAACACCTACATTTAAAAACAGAGTGACATACATGTAAAACATATTATATCATACAGTTATATCACAGGGATGATATGAATATTTCCAGATTCATCTGGATTTCCATATTTTCTGATGTGAATCATGCAGATCTGTAAAAAAGTATTTTTGGGGGTTCGGGGGTGGTGGGGGTATAAGCTGTCCAAGTGAAATGGAGAGGAGTGCGTGTCTACTTTAAGCAGCCAGAGTCAGGGACGAGCAAGGATTATAAGTCGAACACCCCCCACAGTTCAGAAGTCTGTTATTTGTCGTTCGAAAGCGCAGTTGCAACTAAGACGCTGCTGCCAGTCTCACTATTATTATCAGCAGTCGACGCGCTGCATTTGGCGTCCATGCATGCTGATAGCACTGCTGTCAGTCTCTGCAAGTAGTTACAACAAAGCAAAGCCTCTCACGTAGGGATTCACATACTTTACAGCTCATACAGTAGCACTGGCTACATAGTTCAAAATGGTCCAATCACATGTCTGAGATGAACACTTTTATAGAGCTTGCGATTTTCTTATGGAAATATTTCGTGATGTTGGGTTAAAATGGGAATTCTCAAATAGCACCTTGGAATGACTGAGACTGGGTCAAAAGACAGAGGAGAAAAGTAGAGCTGCCACTGGAGGCTCCTGATCAGTCAGCCTTAATGAAAAGAAATGAGTGGGTAGTCCCAAGACCCCTCCGGACACGCAGGCAGCTGTCCAGTCTCCCTGTCTATAAATGGATCTGACAGAGCCAGCAGCTTGTCAGAGCACTTGGACAAGAGTTTTACTAGGAAAAGTTTCAGTGTTGCTGCAGGTGATTATGGGTCAACAGGGAGCAATATGCACTGCAGATTTAGTCATAAGAGAGAGTACTGGATCATATTTCATTATACAGTATATTATTCTATAGACCCTGGAGGAAACATTTTGCGAAGGTTGAGACTGTTAAAAGTGGAGTTTTTACCTTTCTCTGAACGAGGGGCCTGTGTGCTTGTTCCAAATGTGGAACAGAATATTTTGTTTGTCAAGTAGGTAATTACATTCACCTGACATGAGCTCATCTCTAACATTTACAAAAATGTTGATGTTTTGCATTCAGAGAATATTTGAAAAACAAACAACAGAAAATAAACAAAGTAAGTCGGGATATCTCATTTAGGAACAAAACTTTTTGAATTACATTACATTAACAATGGGCTGACATACATGCCCTTTGTAATTTTGAAAAGACCACTTCTCTGCTGCATAATTACACACCAAAATATTTTTGAGATGCACTCTGGAAAAGAGGGCAGTTTTTTTTTTTTTTTTTTTTTTTTTAGCTAACAAGCAAAATAAACTGGCTGTTCATTGGCTGATAAAAAAACTAGTGAGTTAGAAAAGACATACAGCGTTTAGATGCAGTAATTTTTCAGCTTTGTGCGACAATAACATGACTGCTCAAAAGACAGCAAAGCTTCTCGCCTGGTGAAAACCTCCCGACAGCTTAAAAGCTCTGTTCTTTTGTTATCTGTGTGTGCTTGTAAGGATTTTCTAAAGCAGATGCGTTATTCCCTGTGATTAAAGGGAGAATGCTGTATTTGTCCCCCCAAATTAATCTTTGTCTGAAGTTGATACCTTATGGTTCATGCTTTTCTTGAATATAGTTATCTTTCTCTCTTTTGTCTCTTTATACACATGAAGCTTGATGCCTATCAAATACCGTCTGTCTCTTTTTGTCATAGTCTTCTGTATTCTCCAGTCACGTTCGGTCGTGTATCATGAAGTAATTTAAGCAAAGTTACAGTTTGTGTACATAAATCACAGCAGCGGGCCCATGCAGGTCAGTTCTGTCACTTCCGCCCAGCTACCACTGACTTGTATGGCTTTCCAAGAGTTTATTCATGTATGGTCTTCTGTATATATCTTATTCTTTGTCAGCCTGTCTGTTTGTCAATCAATCTGCCAACGAAACCAGCGGCCTGCTTATCTGTCTTTTCTCTGCCAGTGTCTTGATCTGAACATCACTAGAGTATCTATCTCACTATTTCTGTCTCCCGCTTGAAGTCCACCCAACTCACTATCTACAGTGGCACAGCCTTCCTTATATGTCACTCAAAAGTTCTTTTATGTTTTATGATTCATGCACGCCCACATGCACACATTTTTCACACATTCTGCCCTCTGACATCCATTAGAGACAGTTGCTTCAGGATATGGCCTTGCACCTCCTCTCTGCTCGAGCTCCCCCTGTCCCTCTCCGGTCTCTGGTTGGGCCATTGTCATGCATATCAGATTATCAGACCCTTATGTGTGTGTGTATGTGGTGTGTGTGTGTGTGTTTGTGTTAGGGGTGCAGGCTAAATGTCAGCTCACCAAGGCCCTGCATTACCATGAATCTTTGGTTGGTTTTTCTGTTTTTGGTGTGACATTTGACAGTATCTTATATATATTGTCATCATGTGGCTTTTGTCATTGGGTGTTTTTATACTAAGTGTGTGTTTGTGTGCTTGCCTTTGTATGTTTGCTTGAGCGTAAGCCCATGAGAGAGTCCACCCGTTACCTCTCATCCTCTATTCTCACTTTCAACCTCCTTCTCAGTGAAACAAAATACAGCCGTCCTCAAAGTCACATTCAAGAACAAACGTTTCTCAAACCACCACTTACTGTAAGTGTCACCCCCTCCTCCTCCACAATGCTCCTAGGCACCAGCGCCAACCATTTGCAGAGCGCTAGTGCTGTGCCATTTAATACCATTAGCAGGGATCGGAGCAACACTTGCCACTGTATCCCACATTCTTGACCCACTTCAACTCCTTAGCCTCGTGAACGCAGTATTTGTCTACCCTGATGTGTGAGTTGAGTTGCTTGGTTAAGGGCCACTCTGGTTCAGCCTTGATTACTAAGGCTTATCAAGCATTGCTGAAACAAAAAAACATGTGAAACAAGACCATTTGTACTTCAGTATATGGTCCTATTTTTAAAGGTAATCAGAAATGTGTTTATTCTGAATAATAGCCTTTAAAAAGTTCAGTTTTTAACAGTTAAAAAACTAAATGGAGGATGTTGAGGGCCATAGTGGGGGGCTGATAATATGCTAATGGTATGGAAAAAAACTAGAAACACCTTTCAGTATATTGCAGTCCAATGGAATACCATTAACTACATGACGCCCTGGCTTTAGAAATTGACATTCACTGAGATACCTTTTAATGAAAGTAGAGAGAATGACTGATTGATTTGTATATTATTGTTTAACTCACTTATGAAATTGCCTGAATTCCCTCACTGTTTTGGGAAAGGGATATTTCTTTCTCTACCATCCCACGGGAACCTGCAGTCCCACCTCCTTCTCAGTGACAGTAGGTCTATATGTGTGAATTAAATCACAGCAGTGTACACATCAATGCTCTCTGTCACATTTTGTCAAGTGCTGTAAAGGACCTTTGCCCTGTGGGATTGTAAAAGAAGATGTTGTAAGCAGAACAAGTAATCACCATGAGGAAGCAGAAAATTGTGCCAAAAATAGAGAAAAGACCCGCACAGAGACAAGTACGAATCTGTGGGAAGGTTACAGAAGCACTAAGCCGCAAAAGAGTTGCTGTCTACAGAAGCGCCAGGGATTATTTTCACAGTTGGAACAACCTGTGATGTGGTGAAGTAAAAACCTGTGTTTGTGCAGAGCAATTAAAAACCCAAGAGTTTGTCTACAGCAGTGCTTAGACATGTCCTGTCGGGATGTAAATACAGCTGGCGGGATAAGCAAGTGTTCATGTGCTTGGCATCAGCAAATGAGATGAACAAAGCGAGAGATATTCTCAAACTATTTGGAATGTCTGCTTCCAATTGGATTCAATGTGAAGTTAATAACATAATTACAATAAATAGGTATTATTGAGTAGAAGATGCTGGAGTGAGTGGACACTAGAGAGCGTGTGTGTTGTGTTCTCGCACTTTTATCCAGTTTTCATTTGATACTGCCAGAACATTTTGCCTGGTGTTTGACTGTTTCATGGAGCTGTTTGAAGGTTTGGGCTGGATTTAAGAACTAGGGTAAAATAAGGTTTTTGGTTAAGGTTAATGTACACAGTTACTCGATTAATCGATTTGACGATTGACAGAAAATCATCTCTCTGGGCTCACCTCGGGCTCTGGGAGCATGTGTTGGGTTTTTATTTGTATTATAATTATTAAAATGTTCCCACATTTTTTAGACAGAAAGGATTAACAAAAAAAATGGATTAATCAATTATGAAAATAATTGTTAGTTGTGACCCCAATAAACTTTGAGGTTAGATATGCAGTTATGATAGTCAGTATTGATTTGATAGAGTTTGATAGAAAGAATGCATCAGTGGAGGTCCTCACTCTGAGTGGAGTACAAAGTGTATTTTTGTGATCACATCCTCTCATTGTGGGCTCATTTTAAGACCCGTAGAGCTTTAGTTACAGAGGACAAAGAAAAAACAGGATTTAAAAAGAGAAAGTAATGTGCCTGTGTTTGTGTGTTTGATAGAAAAATAGCCAGGAGTTTGAAGTGCATGGGTTTGCAGATGGATCCTGCCGCATTAAGTGCTCCTTTTTTTTTTTCTTAATGTCACCTCCATCAGTTGTGCCATGTGTTTGTGTGTCAGTATCAGTGCATCTTCTGTGTCTTTGTAGAGCTATTCCACATTTTCAAAAGAATATCTATTGACATTTTCTACTCCAGCCACTTTTAACCACAAACTAATTCACCAATGTTTTTTCAGCGAGTCGTCCACTTCTACATGTAGTTCCAGCAGCATCTTAAGCACCTCTCAGGCAACTCCCAGTTCTAACAAAATGTTTAGACATCCATTCCCCATGAAAAAGAACTGAGTGGCTTCAGTAATGGCAGACTATTTCACTCTGCTATTACCCAGTCTTCCGGCGCACACAGCAAATCCCAGCAACAAAAAATCAAGACATCTTCATTCAAACCTGTTCCATATGTCCAGGTAAAGAAGTTGATTGATAGAAAGAGGAGGAACTCTGCCATTTCTAGCTAAAAAGAGAGAAGAAAACGAGGGATGAGTCTTTGTAGCAGGGATGAAAGAGGTATAGAAGGTGCCTGTCAATGTAGGAATGGATGGCGACTGATGAAAGAGAGGAAAAGCAGGGGAGGAAGAGGCTTAAGAGGGCCTGTCAGTGAAGAAGGGTTAATAGAAAACTGTAAGAGAGATACAGTAGGAATGAGTGGATGATGGAGGGAATGTAGAGAGGGTGAATAAAGAAAAGAGGAAATGTTCTGTCAGCAGGAGGGATGAAGGGAAGGAAAGAAAAATAAGAAAGTCTGTCAGGCTCTACTGTAGAAGAGAGAGAAGAGACAAAAAAAATTTCAGATTTTAGTTTTTTAAAATAGGGGGAAAAAGAAAATACAAAGATTGTGTGTGTTTATGTATGTGTATGGCTATCAGTAGTTGCAGGTGGTGAGCCCCACTGTGAGCCTTGGCCTGCCTGCTAACTCTAATCTGATAACAGAGCCACTCTATTCAGCAGCACACACACACACACACACACACACACACCGACGGTTCTGTATATTGTATGTCCCTGTTATTAATATCTCCTTTAAAGAATACTGTCATACCTTCTCTCTGATTATAGATTTTATGTGAGGTAACATTCTAACAATACTAACATGATACATGTGTTTGTTTTCTTCCTCTGGCATTTTCATTCTATAAACTATTATTATTCAGATTACTTGCTTCATAGGTTTTTTATTTTTATTTTCATTTCATACCATTATAGTGCTTTGGCAACACATGCGAAGAAATATTGACATACGCCAGTGTTGTGAATATCATATACTCATACATTTTACCCACACAAACACACTCACTCATGCTCGCTCACATATTTCTGCCTCTTTATGTCTCTCTCTTTCCCTCCTTCCATCCGACCTCTCCTTCACATCCATCATCTCCAAGGCGACCACCCTGTGAAGGCACAGGCCACATAAAGATTAGCTGTTCTCTCTCATGTCCCTCCCCTCCGTCCTCCAACAGCCTCTCTCACTCTTTCCTTCTCCCTCTCTCTCTCTCTCTCTCTCTCTTTTTCTCCCTCAAATCTATATAACACTCCATCAGCATCCAGCTAAACATCTGATCCATGCTGCTACACTCCACTGACCGCCATCTCTGTAACGTGATCGATTCCCTCCTGCCAGGTTTGAGCTACCATGTGTCTTACTTCATTTGGGTACAGATAAGGTGTCGGGGTAAATTGTGACAAAATGACATGCTAGGTGAAGACTGAGGTGTTGCTCTGTGAACGGAATCGTCATTATCATCTTCATCATCATATTATTGGATGTGTTAGCTGTTCGATCTCACTGACATGGGTTCATTGGTCTCCAGTTTATATGTTCGGGTATGCTGTTTTGTTAAAGGAAAAGCTTCTTTTTGGGTCAAGAAATATTTTTTTTTTTTTTCTTACCCAGAGTGAGACAATCTCATGTCTGTGTGCAGTAGTGCAAAATATGTCAATGAAAATGAAAATGGATGTAATTGACGAGCACTTGACACGAGACAATGACATTATTTCAGTAGGAATACAGGGATCACTGAAAATAAAGAAGTTACACAATCTCTGTAAGATCAATCTGACCGCACTACAGAAAACAACGAAAATATAATGATGATAAAATAAATAATTTGGGAATATAAGCATGTTAAATTAGATCAAAATACAATGTCGCCTACAAAGGTGCAACAATCTCCTTTTCTATTCAATAGTTACCGGTAGAAACAGAGGAAATGTTTGGAGAGAGTGAGTTTGACTCAAGCTGGGGACTTGTCAGCCAGAGCCTAGACCACTTGCCACTGGGAGGCCAGGATGGTTCCCATTTAACTTAAACTGATACTCCACCCAAAACCTGTTAAGTTTCAAATAATCGCCCCTGTAGTCTTGATAGTTTATATTTTTATATTTTTTAGCCATGGTCACTGTGCTGCTCATGTGGTGAGGCCTGAGTCCTCTTTTCAGTCTTTTTCAATAGTTTGAACATTGAACATATTTCTGGAAAAACATTATTACATTGTATCATAATATTCAAGTATTTTACATGTCTTAAAATGTATCTGTATCTTAAAGGTCAATGCGTACATGGCTGTAATACTTATTGCAAATAAAACCTTTTACATAGATAAACCAAAGTCTCAGAGGATCAGTGAGGTTCACAAAGACCATGAATATCTACCTGTTAATCCATCCAGCAGTTTTGTACCAATCCATCTCAGTCCAGTCCGTCAGTGCTCCTAACTAACCAACCAACTGACCGACATACAAATTGACTGAATAAACAGTTTAAATGTACATGTAACCAGCTGACTGACTGACTGACTAAGAGGCTTCCTCAACTGACTGACTGATTAACCGTCCGGCTGTCTTACTGACGGTGTAATCAGTGAAAGGCTGTGTGTTTATAAAGCATCCATAGCTACGGCCACTCTGTGAGTCTCTGAGTGTCTGATTGACAGTCCTGCCTGGCAACTGTCTCTGTTCCTCCAGAGAGAGGGAGAGAACTGAGTGCTGTTAGCACTGAGCAGAGAAGACAGTTATTGATTTTCTACTTGTCTATTATTTTTGTTTTTCACAGAGAAAAGGCAAGTGAGCGAGGCAAGTGTGTGTGTGTGTGTGTGTGTGTGTGTATGTGTGTGTGTGTGGATGTGAGTGAGCGCCTCCTTATATTTGGTGCTGATGTGTTTACATGTAGGTCTGCTCTCTGTATGTTGCCCATTACCTTATGACTGGGGAGGTGTGAACATACCCAGCGTGTACACTGTTGCTTCTGTGCTGCTGCCGTTCAAAGTTGATTCCTGGCCAACGGACACAACAATCTATCTTCTCCTTACACTGCTCACTAATTGGATGGAAACTGGCAGGTGGAAGAAAACATGTCTTTGTGTGTCTGTATGCTGTGTGTACTTGTCAGCAGTGTTTCCGTTATATAAAGGTACATTTCAGTGCATTTTGCTGGCCAACTAATTATTATTAATATTAAGAATATATTGTGAAATAATGTTCAGCTCACATTAGGTAACGTTAACATTAGCAAACAAAGTGAATCATAGTACTGATAACGTTCTTCAATAAATGTGGGTAAAATAATTTGCAACAATATTTACATAAGATATGTATTAAAATATTCCTGATTGCGTTTTCAGATGAGTGTGTTAAAGTATTTCTCCAAGGAGAGAAATATGCCTGATGTCGATGAGGAAGATAGTCAGGTAACATTACTTTAGCTAAAATATGTAATATTAATGGTGGCTACTACAGTATTTAATGTTCTTACTGGTTACGTGATCAAATATTTGTGATGTGAGAGAATTATCTAACCGAAGGCCTTCTCATTTTCAAATGTAACCTTATTAGACAAGTAGACAGGCAGGAGAGGAGAGAGGAGACAAGACAAGGTTCAAGGCACCAACCAGGTACAACAAAACCCTTTCCCTGCTCTGCTGAAAACAAGCCTAGATTAAGTGTTTTTGTGTGTATTACATATAATCCCCACAGAAACTTTTTCATTCCAGCAAGTCAGTGATAATGAAGTGAAGTTGGTTCAACTTTGCATTTTTTGCGCCAACACAGTAGCCCCGCATCGCCACAATAATTCGCAAATGCGTATTAGTCTGTAACCTCTCAGTTCATTTTTGATTTCCAAAGGGCGTTATCGACGGGTGGAGACAACTAATCAGAGCGACGAAACGCTGTTTGGAAATCCTGTCTGGCGGTATGTCCTGTCAGAAGTTCGGCAAACACATATTTCTTATCAATATAAAGTTTAAGTACAGTTGTAAATTTACCTTCCAATCCGTTTAATACCGCCACTGTAGCCGGCCGCTGAACGGGAGCCGCCATCTTGAATATATACAAACATACCTAAACGGTGCTTGTCTCCTTCAGTCATCATAAAATCGTCATCGATTTCGATTTAGTTTTGATGAAAATGTGTAGTTCTGATTAAAGTCAGTTATATCCAACAAAAACTAAAGAAGCTTTGCTCTTGTTTTCATTGTAAAAAAAAAAGGGGGGTCATCAATTAATATTGCTTGTCATAGTTTTGTTGACAAAAATTAAATTAATTAAATTAACATTAAATAAAGAAGCCCCTCTCAGTTTAACGCAGTACAATTCAACTGCACCACAAACCACGTCCTCCACAATGACCATAAAGTTGAATCAGCACCTCTTTAACATTATAACATCATAACCTTCATGAAGTTAGTATTTATTGCAGAAGAGCTGGATTGGACTGCATTAGCTTTAGCTTGGTGTACCTAATAAACTGGCAACTAAGTGTACTTCTTAAATTCAGTGTAGCCCTTGAGCCTGAGTATTTGGCTGCCCTCCCTGCCCATGGTGTCGTGCATAAAAAGCTTTTCCTGTCTTTAAATTATCCAAGTGTGGATGGCAGCAGTCCAAATTTGGACCTGGGGCACCAAATTGAACCGTGTGTACTGTGGGAGGTGCTGGGGGTCAGTTTAAAATTCAGAACCTACTTCATACACTATGCATGAGGCATAATGTCCCATCACACTGCTGTATATGACTGTGGCAATACCTACACACCCTGCTACCACAAACTCACACACTCATGCACCTACAAACATGTTTATGCGTGCATAAACTCCTGCACACACAACCAGAGCCACTTTCGCACAAAAACTGCGTTTTCATGCACATACGCGGACACACACTGTCCCCCTTTATATATCAGGACGTGAGTGGAACAGTAAAGCTAAATCCCCTTGTCACATTTGCCGCTCATCTCCAATTCAATGGCACAGGCTGCGATGCCCTCGGATGCACTTGGCAAGTGAACAGCTAACCTGCCTGCCAGCATATCTGCCTGCCAGCGGAGCACCGAGGTAGTTAGCATGCCAACTAGCCCACCCGGCAGCCACAGGCTAATGCTTCACTAACCCTGGGTCACCCCGTGTCTTTTCCTGCAACTGTGTGTTTGTATGTTGTTGACACAACAAGTGTTTAGTTGTGGCCTATAGTAGGCTGACTTACTAAAGCACAATCAGCTATAAGTGTTTCTTACACTCTCATCAATCTTATGTCATTTTAAAACCTTGCTAAGTCACTTCAGAAGTATTTTGATAAACAAACCGCAACATTTGCAAGGCTCTTTTTTTTTATTTATGTAGAGTTTTGTTCCAAATTGAGTTATCCTAACATAATTATGATTGAGTGGGAGTGGACCTTGTAGATATGCTTTCATATATTTGGCTGAAAGTACAGTAGCTGCACTATTATCAATTAAGAAAAATTTGAATTTCTGGTGCTTTGGAATAAACTTCTCCATCTGGTAATAAAAGTAAGAATCCAACCCAAGTTGTCTACTTAGCCATAAGAACAATCTACTGCAGTCACATTTCATTGCTTGTTTTTTTTGTTAATATATATATTAATGGCTAGTGGGATAAGGGGTTAATGGATGGACCTTATTTTTTGGGAGATGGGAGGCAAGAGGGAGGAATTCTTTTTAAAGTGAATAGTCACAAAAAACTAGTGTTAACCATATGCAGAGCTTGTCTAGTCTGCAGCAGAATGAGCTTAAAATGATAAAATGGTGGAGATTTGTGTAAGGTAGCCAGTTTAAGTAGTAGTAGTAGTAGTAGCTCCGTAAAGATAATAGTCTTGAGTAGGTATATAATACACTGAAGTATATATAAACAAAGTTAAAAATGAAAATCTAAATTTTTCTATAGCTCCAACCACTGCATCAGACACATACACACACACCACCTCAGCCCCTCTACTCCAGTCCTCTCAAATTATGTGTGGACTAACAAATTAAATTAGGTTCTTTTTACTTATTTCTTTCATCCTGTACATCTGCAACCCCTTTCTCCCTAGTCCGCAGTCTTCTTCATGAGCAGTCCGCCTCCCCTCATGCTGTCACTTCAGTGCTAAGCGTTGGTGCTATGGCAACAGTGCAGAGTCCCAATAAGCAAGCGAAAGGCAGTCAAAAGATCTTGGATTTTAATGTGGAAAGTAACTGAATAGCTCTGACACACTTGGCTTCTGCAGAGTAGTTAAAGTGCCTTGCTCAGAGGTTTAAGTTTTTTTTTTTTAAAGGCAGACAAGGTTGTTTGAGTGGTTACTCAGTCTGTTGAAATTGTTACTGTTGCACAGCAATTCCACAAAAAATCCCCTGGTCAGGTTAAGAATGGGGAAAAAATATGTAAAATGTACAAGTGTACCAATAAACCTTGTCTGCAGCTACTGTGATTTTTTTCTTTTCTTTTCTGTGTTGCCACATGCAGTTAAACACCAGTTGTATTAGCTACAGGACAAACACCTTCACGGCAAAAGTCAGTAACAAGGGCCATAAACAAGCTCCAGTTCCTCTGTGTGTATGCAGTACAGTCATATAGGTTTCCATCTGTTACTTTCAAGGATGAAAAATTTTGACCAGTTAGTTGATTAAATGCTGTGATGTGCTTGTCTGCATAGAAAATCTTGGCAGTGAAACATTTGTTGGTCTGAACATGCGGTAGGAAATGTTTTTTGCCGTCAAAAGTCTAAATTGAGTTTCAGGAGAATAGGAGAAATGCTCAGCTTTTTCTGATATTTTGACATTTGAAGTTAATACTTTCTCTGCATTTTTGGTAATGTGCAGTGTGACTCTGGCTGTTGTGTTTTTGTGTGTCTGGATTTCCCATGATGCATCCCGACTTTTGTGAGCTTCCCCTTGGGTTCTAATAATGCTAATTTATAATTTCTCCTCTTTTCTACCCTCCCCCCTCCTTGTGTCCCTTCCTCCTTTTTCAGAGCTCACTGACGAATCATGGCTGAGAAACCCAAAGAAAGCAGGACAAGGAGGAGAAGAAGTGAAGAAGGAGAGAGACCATCAAATCCGTCCATTTCTCGCCTCCCTCTGTCCTTCTCCTATTCATCCATCCATTTATTTATCCACCATCACTGAATATCACCCCCCTCCCCTTCCCACTCACCATCCTTCTTGGTTTTTGAGTGTATTATCTTGACATGTCACTCCAGAGTGTATGATGTGTTGATTTATTGACAGATTGCACCGGCACACCCCTGCCATCGCTGAAATAAATCCCAGTGATCCTGTGGTGATGAGACTGCAGGTTGTGTGTCTTTGTGTCTTGTGTATGTGTGCGTGCGGATGTGGCAGCGGATGGCTGTCTCTTGTCACGGCACGCTAATAATGCTTCCACTACTGAAAATTGGGTCGTGTGCACCCTTCTGACAATGCTGCGCAGGCCCAGGGGCTTGATTGTGTGCCGTGCTCATGGTTTCATTAAGAGAGAGAAGCGAAACGAGAGTGAAGGAAATGAGGGATAAATGAAGTGGAGGACAGATGAATAGTGAAGCGTGCATGTATTAATATGTGAGTGTATGTGTGCAACTGTCTGTTTCGTGTGTTTTTTCCACTATAGCGAACCCATGCACGCACGTGTCGTCACGTAAAGGTGCCTGCGTGAATGCGTGCACTAAGCAACACACCGGACAGGCCACATACTGTCCCTACTAGCTGTGTTTCCATGGTGACAGCAGGGGTTGGTGCTAGCAGCAAGGTGTGGAGAAACCTTCCAGATAACCCTGAAGGTCAGCACACAGAGCTACAGCTCACAGCACTACTCTGTACTCACACACTTAACCCCCCTCCCTGTCTGTGTGTTTGTTTGTCTGTGTGTGTGTTTGTGTGTGTGTTTGTGTGTCTGTCTGTCTGTCTGTCTCTGTCTGAAAGAGAGGGACTCAGTTAAGATGCATTTCCACTTATATATGGACATGGTTGGCCACCCACGGAATGGGTGAGGCTTGTTATCGCGCACACACACACACACACACACACACACACACACACACACACACACACACACACACAAATACATACATATTGCACACATACACACAGGCACACACAGCAGACACACACAGAATATTAATGGACTTATAATATGCCCACATACTTGTTCCTGGATATAAATACACATTCACACAAGTGGTAGTAAGTGTGGATGTAGTAGAGTGTATTTGTTTATGATAGCTGTGAGGAGTGATTTATTGATCACAGTTTGACTCCCACTTGCCACTATGGCATCGATCGTGCCATAACATGCACAGCGCCGCTGACCAATCCATACGATACACGCTCTATTATAGAAATCTAGTAAAGTGAAAATGAAACACTGAGACCAATTAAATGAATTCAGGAGTGTGTGCATGTGTGCCTCTGTCAGTCCAGTTTTGTGTGTGAGTCGGTGAGTCAACACCTTCAACTACAAACTCCACTTCCTCCCCAGGGATTAGGCAGCTGCAGCCCAACAGACATGATGCACATATTACCTATATTAAAGCCAGCACCATATTAGAGGTTTGAGCCAGTGACTCTCATATCCCTTCTCTCTCCCTGACATTTCTTTACAAATACCAGCCTCTATTCACTCTGTTATTGCCTTCTCCTATTCAGCAATTCTCTGATTAAACACGCTCCTGAAAAGCCCAGGCACTGCTATCTGCCATTTGGCTTTTATTAGAAACCCACCCCTTTTAATTAAATTGGCTGAATTACAGAAATATCAGGGATATTTCACCAATATATCGGATAAGCGAGCACAATGGGTAAAAAAAAAAATTGAAGACAGCTTTATGAGATGTTTTGAATGCAGTTTTGGTGGTGAAATGAGATAAACACAATCTTGATGGAGGAGTGATGTTTGCTTTTTTAAGGAAGCCAAGGTTTGTTGGATCTGAATGATTCTCATCACAGCTGAAACCCTTAGTGCCTTTTACTTCCTCTTCGTTTTTCCATAATTTCTTAAGAAACTCTGTTTATTTTTCACTCCCTCCGTTCTCCTCAGACTCTATTTCAACCCTGCATCTTCAGTGCCAGGCCTCTCTTTTCCCGCCTTATTACTGTGAAAGATTGGGGATTGAGGTTGCCGTGGTAACCAGCCCGTCTTTGATTGGGGGAGACAGCTGCATGGTGCGAGGTTAGAAGATGGCTGCTCACGCCTCACAATGCGCCACTATTGATTTCCAGTCCTTGACAATTGCTGGACCCAGTTGACTACAACAGGTTGCCGAAAATGCGCGTAAAGCCGAGGACTGTATGTGTTTACCATAATGCTCACTCTTCAGCCAGTAATTGTCCTGCTTTTTTGCACCCGCTTAAGTGCAGGTGTTTGTTTGAAAAGCTGTTCTTTGAGTTGCTGCCAGAGCTTTAACCTCTGAGACATCCTGTAGCTTGAGCTGGAGACAAGCTTGACAGTCAGCCACGGAGCCTAATGTATATGTTTTAGCAGCTCGGCACCGTCTCCTTTGTTCGGCTCTTGAAACGCTGTTTGTCGGCTGTTCTTTCTCATCCAGCTGAAGAGGTGTCAGCAAATGAGAGGTGGTGTCAGACTTTGACAAACTGCTGCCCTTTGTAAAGACTTAATGGGGATCAATTCAAGTAAAGTTAGACACGTGTAGAATTCACATGCAGTCAGATGAAAATGCTCACACACACACACACACACACACACACACACACATTCCCACACAAGCGCCTACTTCTTTTTGGAGTTCACCCACTGCTACTGAGTCTTTTGCCCTACACTTTTCTCTCTCCCTCAGTGTTTCCCTCTTTACTTTTTATCTCTCCCTCGCTGTTTCCCTCTCTACTTTTCTTCTCTCTTCCCTCAGCCAACTTGGCATTGCGTATGTGAGAAGTCGACAGTGAGCCTAATTGGAGTGTGTGGCTCCATCAATGACAGTCACCATTCTGTTTCTGCTACAGCACACACTCACATGGAGCTCTCTAGCTAATTGAATAGTCTTTTATTAAACTGTGTTAATGTGAACTGGAACTGGCTGCTGGTGAATTGAATTAGACCCTCTTCCACAATCACCGACTATACACATAAACACACGCAGCACAGTGAAGCAGTTGGATGGATGGAGCCTCAGCATGGAGGGAGGAGGAAGAGGAGGAAACAGGAGGAGGGTGAGAGGTGAGTGTTTCATAACATTCATTGTAATGTTTGTGAATTAGAAGAAACTGATAGCAACGCTCAATTCCTGGTAAGACAGCCCCCAAAGTTAAAGTGACAGTGCATTTATGGGATTAGTAACTAATGTAATTACTGAATGTCAAATTGTACTCTTTAACACTACTCATTACTGAAAAAAGTAGTCACAATACAGTTATACCTTACCTATGAAAGGCGTTACTGCCCAAATAATGGCAACAAACCTCCAATGAATTCTGAGACGCTGATATCTCAAGACCTGGACAAATCAAACCAAAACTATTGGCATGGTTAGATACCACTGGGAAAATTAGTTTTTTGAGATTTAGATGAAGCAACACTTTAAGCACCTTTATCTTGAAGACTTGAGCAGCACTGGACAACATTTGGGTCAGAAGTTTGCTTTGTACACAACTCTGATCCTCTGAGCAGTCTTGCGTTGCCAGACCTCCTCAGCGCTGTGTCAGCCCCGGAGAAAGGTCTGGCTGCACCCATTATCATTTGGGTATAGGGGAAACAAATGCTCTTGTTTGTATTTCTTTAAATCAATCACAGTCGTGTAGGGCAGCGCTAAGCCTAGGATACAGCGACAGTGCCCCTGCAAAATAGTGTTGGGGCGGAACTTATTTTTGTGGAACATTTGCATGTGGGGAGGCCAGCCCTGTCAGTAAATGAGTAATTTCCCACTAAAGAAAATGCCCCAAAAAACAGTGAAGGACCTATGTCAACTGTGTGACAGGACTTGTACTGATAAAAAAAAGTCTACATCCGGGGAGACTAATGAAAGAGTGACATTAAAGTCCCGATTCCATCCTTTGTGCTGTTTAATTTCTGGCCACACCCGAAACTGTGAAATCATAGTAGGTGTTTTGTTTTTGACAGCTGAAGGTATACTTTCAGAATCACATGGAAGAAAACTTCTCTGTCAAAGGAAAAGCGTGATGGGGTGGGACAGGAAGAGAAAAACGTATGACTGAAAAATTATGTTGAAAGTTGTTATTTATATATGTGTTGCTGATTATGATGCACATTCTCTAAGGCCTGGGAAAACAAGAATGTAAAACCTAGATATTTCACAAAGCGAAACACACCTCTTTCTCATAATGCAGTATCTTGTTTCTACATCCAGCAGCATCCTGGTCTACTGAAGCATCTCCTCTTTCATCTGGAGGGAGAGATACTAACACCTGTGCTGCAAATATCTGGAAATTACTTCATGTGATTTATGTTTGGCCAGTTATCTAATAAGAATAAACATCTGCTGCCAAAGCACAAAATGAGCCTGGAAATGCAAGGTACATTTACAATAATTGTAAGTCTTAAAATGTTTTTGTGTAGAGTTTTCCTTTGATTACACATGGTGAAATGAGATTAGTTCATACTTGATGTTAGCTGCACTGAGTGTACTGTCTTCATTTGACCCCCAGGGAGAACCACTTTCTGTTTCATCCACTGACAAAGACAGAGAGAGAGAGAGAAAGAATATAAAGGGGGTTAAGATTTAAGAAAGAGAGTGGAGATAACCAGAGGGGCCTGAAGCAGCAGGGGACCTGACCCAAGTGTCTTGAGTGAAACTGGGGCTGTCATACCACGTGACTGAGGGTGGAGCAGTTCAAAAGCCCTACGCTGTCATGGCTGACACTGGAGGAGGAGAGGAGCCTTGGAAGAAAGGGAACAAAAAGAAAAGCAGGAGGCTGTACGAACCCAATACGCCATTGAAGACGGAGAGTAAGGGAATGTAAAACGAGAGAAAGAGGTCAAGGTTATTGAGGACAAAGTATTTCATGGGGGTGCAGGGGGCAGAGAAAAAGACCGAGAGGGTGAAGTTAGGAAGGTAGAGAAAAGAAAAGGAGTTGGAGAGACAGTCCACTGAGGCCTGTAGAGGCAGCTTGAGGAAGATAGCTCCCTCCTCTCTGCTTTATTATATTACACTGGTGGATAAAAAGAATCCGACATCCTCTAAAGTCATTACAGCCCAGTAAGACTGGCTCAGAGGGCAACGCAGCTCCTTAACCCCTCTCAGCACATGCCTGGATGTGTGTGCGTCCTTTAGAGGGTGATTGAATGAGAGGACGCTCGCGCACGTGTGTCTGAAAGACTGAGCGGGCCTGTTTGCATGTGTATATGCGTGCACACACGTTCACCAAACCACAACGGCACTTAATCCTTCCCCAGTAACTAGGATAAGCCACCAGTCTTATCTTTCCTTCTCCCCCCTGTTCTTTTCCTCACTCTGTCTTTCCTCGGGAAACTATTGTCCCTTTTCCAGTCATACCCTCCACACCCCCCACACCCCTCCCTATTTCATTCTTATTACCCTCCTCAGCCCCAGACTTTAATTCCTCATTATTCTGTATTTAGGGCCTGGAATCTTCTACTGTGCCGGCAGTAAGGGCTAACATGGGTTCTACATTTCTTTGGTTCTTTATTGCCAGCCTGTGCACAGGATTTGAGAGCAGCTTTCCCGGAGAAGAAGGATTTTGCTGCCATCGACAATCATGCTGCTGGCTTCCAGCAAGGTGTGATACTGTGATATTATGCCAGGAAGTGTTGCTACAACTGCCCTTGGGAATGGAGCAACAGGTCTAAAAGCGTCTGAGGTTATGTTGAGTTGTAGGTGCAGTAAATATATGGTTTCTTTTAAAGCAACAGACAGATGTCAGATGCCTTTGTGTCTGGGCTTAAAAGTGCCCTACAGTTAGTACAGAAAGGTGAAATTTCACAAATATCAACAATAACAATTTTTGATACAGAAAAGTAATTTAAAAGGATATGTCTGGTGATTCTTTATATTTCTCTTCATTGTCAACAAGACCCCTAAAAAGACAAACACCAACAATGTATGGTTCCTACTAACATGCACATTTCCCCCTATACACAATTTATATACATTATTCTATTTCAGGACATTGCCTTGATAACATGATTAAACTATTGCACTTTAGTCTTAATGACAGGATAAGATGAAATTGGTGCCAGCATTATATTTTATTTAATCAATTTTCACCCCTCTAATGCAGCAGTCTTCACTTACTATTCCCCTTTTCTGCATTTGCTCAATGTCCATTGTCTTTCATTTTGCCCAGATTTGCCCAAAACACTTTCACCTTAAGTAGTATCAAAATCAGTGAGGAAAAAAGTCAAAGCCAGGTCATTCTGCCAGGGTACTCTTGAAACAAAGTGTCATCCGGCCAAGTCTAAAGGCAAAATCGTTTATACCAGTCTCACTTGCTGAAAAGCCTGCTGTCATAGAAGGGGTAGAGATATGATGAATAGTACAAATGCTGATAACAGCCCACACTTTGGTACAGTCTCTCCTCAAATGTATTCATGGCGTTGCACATTTGTACACAAAAGTAGCTGGACAAGCACTCTGTTTGAAGCATACCGTCACCTTAAGACTGGCCTGATCAGGCAGTTACACTTGTACCATATGACACGCTTATAACACACACTCACTTTTCCTTCTCCGTAGTCACTCTCTCTCTCTGTCACATATGCACACACACACAAATGTAGTGTCAATAATGGCAGGGTGCTGTTTGTATAGTGATTCTATCTTCCCAGATTGACGGGGTGCTATCAGCTTTGTCTGTCACACAAAGAGAAGAGAGGCAGTGTGAGTACAAGTGGATCACCCCTCCGCACACACGCACGCACACACTGAACCCCACTATCATGGCGTCCTCCCGTAGATTTCCTGTGTCAACAGAAGCTTTGATTAACTGGGGACAGGCACTAGCCTTTGTATCACTTGGACAAAAGCGGCGTTACATGGTGAATTTCTATTGAAGATGGCCCACTGCAAATTGCAGCAGTGAAATTATTTGGTACTGACTGGCACAGCATGAAGGCTCTAAAAAGAATATTTGATTTTAATACTTAAAATCATTTTTGATTTTCCTTTCAACCCCACTGCTTTAATTTTTCCACTTCTTGTTTGTGATAAATACTTTGAAAGACACACACAAAAAAAAAAATCTATATGTGCCGACTCTCATCTTGTAACGTAGGCCAGGAATCATTTCGAGAACATAAATTAAACACAGCCAATTTCCTTCCCTACTGACAGTGTGATTTTACCTTAAACGTCCAATTAGCTGCCTTCACTTTAGCTATCCATCACTCTCCAGAAAGTCATTCTCTACCCACCGCATGATGTACATCAGCCACACTGTGATCAATTTAACTCTGATCACAGGCACGTGCGCTGTATCCATCAAACCTGGTTAGTTATGACAGCAAAAGGAAATTAATATTTAGCTGCTTTAATGCACGGAGCCATATGTGACTTAATGTCTGTGAGTGCACGTGAGTTTGTGGAAGCTGTGTGCGCGCGGCGTGTGGCAGGAAGTGTGTGTATGTAGTAGCAGATAAGTGACAGGGTGAGGGACCTCTGAATGACGCCCCCTGCCTCTTTACACTACCTGTTGACAGGGAGTCTGCCAGGTGAGAAGCTGGCCAGAGCCAACAGGGCAACTGAATGCCAATCAGCAGTGGCCTGAAGGTCATGTGTGGTCAACTTTTGTTAGAGGAGGCAGGTGAGAAGCTGTACTGTGGACTTTGTAATGTTTTAATGAGCTTGGTGTGGGTGTAACTGCATGTCAGACTCATGTGGGATGTAGTTGACGGGGATTTGATTTGGACTCTTGCTCAGGTGTGAGAGGAAAGGGAAAGCGTGTGTCGCCTACTGAGGCATCAATGGAAGCTCAGTTCTGCCTATAGATGGCAGCATTACACTCCTCCGTCCTCCGTCCCTGTGTCACACCCCTCCTACAGCCGCTTCATTGCAGCACGGCAAATAGTTTCTCTGTGACGCTGTTGATCCCTAAAGGGAAATTCACTCTTCAACTCATAAGGAGGTCAACACAGGTTGTAGCATACTGTAGCTGCTAGAGTCTCAGTTTCTTGCTCAAGGACACTAAGGCTGGCCAGGTTACCTGCTGTCATGGGACACCGAGTCAGATTTAGACAGATTTTAACTTCAATAAAAACTGATTAAAAGTCCACTATATTGACTTTATCAAAGTGTAATTTTAATCCACCTTTTTTGAGTTAGTAAAGGCATGCGTAGTCACTTTACTACACTATCTAATGATCTTACATGATTACAACAGAAGTTATTTTCCTTTTTCCAGAGAAAATCCAATAACTCTCTGAAAAACCTACAATGTACTTTCACCCCCGTGTGGACAGTGTGGAATATGGAAGTAGTAGAAATACTACCACCACTACCTGCAAGCTCCATCAGATGTTATATCTTGAAACACATTTGTTTACACAGCGGGAGACTGGAGAAACAATCTGACAGAGCTGTGGCAGGGCGGGACTGTTGGACTTTGAATGCATTTTTTTCATTTGTGAACGGGGCGTGTTCAAGCTACGACAGGGTGTTAAATAACTTTTCAAAGGCTCATAAGTATCTTGTAGGAACAATCACTTTCTCAGTATTTCGGCTTGAACCAGCGAGATACATGTTGATTAGTGAGCTTTAGAGGTCCTGGTAGGCGGATTGTGTTACCTTCTGACAGAGCCATGCTAGTTGTTTCCCTTTGTTTCCAGTCTTTATGCTAAGCTAAGCTAACCAGCTGCCCGCTCCAACTACATATTTACTGCACAGACATGAGAGTGGCATCGATCTTCTCGTCTAACTCTCGGGCAAGAAAGCACATAAGCGTATATATAATTATAATAATGTAAAAAATGTTGAACTATTCCTTTAAACCAGAGGACTGACTGATTGGTGCACACACACCAGCACGCAGCCAGCATAAACTAGGTCACACAATTTCTTGTACAGATGCCTCTAAATTCTGTTTACTATCACGACCCATGAAATTGATTCTTTTTATCTGTATGTTTGTGAGCGTTTCCACGGCGCGACACAGGTTGCTCTCCCTCTTTCCCTCCATGCCCTCGCCATACAGTACCTGGTATGTCAGTGTTGTGTGCGAGATACTCATTTCATGCTTCATTTGTCGCCTCACGAGCTCCGTTAATAAACAAGACCCTTTGTTGCCGCTGTCTCTCTGACACCTCTCTGTGAGCGCGTGTGGCGGCTGTCGGACGACTTGTCTTCACGCTCGTGTGGGATTAGGTGAGGAGTCATGCTCATCAGCGCCAATGCCGCCTTGTCGATAGTGAGGGACAATAATGTCCAACTCATTACCAACTTCACCGTCAGCCATTTAGGGATTATAACTCTTTCCATCAACAAATCAGTAAATCTGATTGTTCTCGGATTGTGTCACAATGGGTTTTTGAATTGAAAAATGCTGCATTTCGTATTAACATAATCACGGGAAACAGTTGAACTGCTATTTTTTTTCTGCCTGTGTTATCTGTCCGTCCATGTGTCCGTCTATCTGCTTGTGTGTCTCTGTGAAGAAGAAAGAAAGGGAAAAAAAAAAGATTACATAAGAATTGCTTAAGGGCAGGGTTCATCTCCCATCTGTGCCCAGAATGCACCTGTGATGGGAGAGAGCGGCGCTAACACCTGAAGCACACAAAGGAAGGTCCATTTTTTTCCATTCAACCTCTCCTCATCTAGCATTTTACGTCTTTCAAAGACCTAGCCGAGGCTGCAGTCGATTTTCTTTCCCTGCTATTTCTTTTCAAGAAACACTTCCTGTGAAATAATTCTCTTTCATGACACGTTCATAGCACGAGATGCACAAAGAATAGTTACATAAATGTGACCATAATAATAGCCTTGATGATTCTCAGAGTGATGCAGGTTTTTTTCTAACATGTTTTTCAAATTTGTTTAATAAACTGAAGTAGACACATTCATGATGATGAAACGGATATCACAGTAATTCATATTATTTTCACTTTATGCTAGACTCTCTATTAAAAAGCAGTTTTCTTTGAGTTTATTTTTTCCACTCAGACAGCATGAAGGAGTGTTTATATGTTGTGTTATTAAAAGGGAGAGAGCTGAGACAGTGACTAATCTATTTCCTTTCACTCACAGCAGCCAGTAATCACTGTTCTATGGAGCTGCTCACTCATCCATCCATAATGTTATCAAGACACATTATCTGTGTGTGTGTGTGTGTGTGCTTGCGCACTCCTACGTGTGTGTGTGTGTGTGTGTGTGTGCACTTTTGTGATTTTTCAGGGCTTTGAAAGCAGATGTTAAAAATGCTTGTATGGGCATTTTGGTGTTGGATTTTAAAAGTGTGTGCGCCTTTCTGTGGGAGCTCCGTCCACGCCGCGGATCCAAATGCAGCACGCTGTCCGTGCAGCCTGTGGCTCGATCTCACATTGTCAACCAGAGGAGGTCACACTCTAATGTGTGAACATCGCTCCCTCTGCACCGGCCACGAAAGGCAGATGAAACTTTCTGCTTGGACAAGGCCACAAAGACACATCTCCCAGATGGTTTTTACAGGGTCCGGCATACTTTGCTGCCACCAAAGTCTCAGTCAGTATCAGTATGAATCTTTGCAGCGCTGTGCATATTGTAAATATGTAAAAAGCACTTGTGGTTGGGATTGAAATGTATATATACTCTATATTAATGCTGTTGATGTTGTTTGACAGACAGGGTTCAAGATTAATTTGCAGTTTCTCTCTGCAGAAATGAAATAAGGCTATGTTCGGGAATGATATATCAGTAGAACATATACATACATTTAATAATATGCTGAGCTATTTTAGCAGTGCTGGAATATGAGAGTACAGCTCACACACCAGGAATAAATTGACATCAATGCTCTCAGTGATCCACTCTCTATCTACTGTGTGTGTTCGTGTGGGAAGATGATGTGTAGTGGGTCAGGCAGGGATCCTCGTGAGAGCGTTAGGACCCTGACCTCAACCTCCTCCTGACCCCAGCTCTGTTGTACAGCCCTCAGCCTGCTACACCTGTCGTCACCCATTAGATAGCATGGCACACAACGCCCCAGGATGTATTCTCGTTCACTCTTTGACCTTTCTTTTACCAACATGTATACATAATGTAGAACAGATCGTAAACCTCTCCCCTTGAATTTCTCCTGTTTTTGATCAGCAGCTGCGTCTGTCAGACAGTGCACTGTACTGATACGGTTGGAGGGAATCTGCTGTTGATCCGCTGTAAGTCGAGACAAAAACCAAATTCTAAATCAAACATGTCTGCAGTTTATTTAGCAACTACACGACAAATAGATCAGCACAATTACATGCGTACATAACAAATTTGATGCATGTGTAATAAATAGAATATGTAAGTGTCAGCCTCATCCAAAATTAGGGATTTTGGGAGATAAAACCGAGGGTCACAGCAGCAGGCCGGTTTTAGATAAGGTGGAGAAATATTTGGGTGACTGGTGAGTCATATGGCGCTGGTTCTCCTGCCGCTATATTGGAAAGCAGTCTGTGCGCCTTGACTCATTCCCTTCTCCCCGGGGAGTCCTCTCTGTCAGACTGCAGGGGAAATTGACCTGTGAGTAAAGCAGGCATTTTTGGGAATGGTTATTTATTGAACTGGTGGAGAGGAGACTTGATGATTCACTGACAGGTTCAGTCACTCACAAACACACACAGAAATACAAATGTCCTCCTTGCACTGCGAAGGAACTTTTATGAGAAGAGTTCAAGGTAACTTGAAAAATGTAGCAAAGCTCTTTTTTCGCTCTGCAGTCGAGAGCGTTTTGTTTTCCTCATCTTTGTTGTTCTCTCATCCCACTCTTGTTCTCTGACTCACAAAAGAGCTTTCTGCTGGTACAACATGATCCGGTCTAGTCAGTAGAACTGTTTGTCAGGTCTTTGTAATATGATTTTACCACCCCTTGTTTCATTTAACTTCATTTTGTTGCTGTCAAATGAAAACCTGCCAAAAGCCTTTCAGGAGAAAAAAAACATTATAAACATTATTTGAATGTATCCAGTGGGGTTTGAAAGCAAGGGATGGAAAATGTCTCTAGGTGACATGAGACCAAGTATTTAAGCTTTGTTCTAGATTTTTGAATTTGCACTCACATGTCCAATTTTTTGTCAAATAATTAAGTGAAAATGAAATCACAATTTAGTCTGATTATGTTTTTTATCAATACAGACAATGATTTGGATTTTTTAAGTTTAATTTTAACATTGGAACAGGTGTCTCAAGACAACTGAAAACCTGCATCCTCTGAAAACTTCTTGATTCTTGCTCTACAGGGACCAACCATCCAAACTGATCCGAATGAACAAAGGAAACACTGAGATGCCTCGAGAGCATTTCATGATACCATTCTTTGAGACCGGAGAAACACACAGACGCACCCCACCCAGGCCAGCGGCCCAGCTGATCTGATGCTTAGCGACATGACCTTCACGTCCTGCCCAGCACCATGGAAAGCCCCCGGGTGCTCTCTCTCTCTCTCTCTCTCTCTCTCTCTCTCTCTCTCTCTCTCTCTCTCTCACCTCCCCCCACCATGCTGCCTGTTCGGGGTCTCTCCCTGCTCTCGTCTGGTACCTACTGTCACTTGCTGTTCACAGACAACACATGGGCACAGCTACCCCACAACACACAGGTGCAGCCGAGCATGATTAAGACAAGCACAAAATCATATATACACACTCAACCATGCACACAAATGACAAACAAACACACACACACACACTGGTTTTGAGAGTAAATATCTAAGACAGACAGGGTGCAGGTTGTATAAAAATATGACTGGTTAGAGTTCTGTGAAGATGCAGTGTTGTCCATCCACACGCTGGTTTTCAGCGGGAGGTCGTGGTCATTGTGTGTGCGTCTGCTGACCGGCAGGATTGTAATCAAGCACCGAGCTGTCCTGTCCTGACATGAACTGGCCACTTACCATCCTGAAGACACGCTCACTCTGACAGCTTACATTATAATTCATGAGGTGGATGCTAGTCTCCTCCACACACACTCACACACACACACACACACACACACACACACACACACCATATTTAACCTTTGGTGCTCGTCGACACAGTGGAGAGATTTCTACTCCCTTCATCTCACAGTGTATCGTCCCAGCAACAAAGACAGCCCTGCAGCCTTCCTGCGTTATTGCTGCAGATTGTTTTTCTCCCTAAGCAAGCAACATAATCAGTTATCTGCTCTGTTGGTGATGTGAAAGACTCCAGTTGTGTCTGTGGAGTAGTCTAGCAGCTTCAGACCAGGTACATTGTGTGATATTTCCTGCTGTGGTCCATCATTTCTCTGCAAACCATTGATTTGATGTGTGGGAAGGCTAGTACTGCAGATGCTTATTTTGAATTAATAAAAACAGGAAATAATCTTTTAAATTTACTTTTAAACCCCAATTAATGCTCTAGGGATGACAACGTCGTTCTGTCTGTCTGTCCACCACTTCGGTCCAGACTTGAAATATCTCAACAACTATTGGATGGATTTCCATTAAACGTCTTACAGACATTCAGAGAGATGAATCGTAACAACTTTTCTTATCCCTTGACTTATCATCTAGCGCCATCATCAGGTCACAATTTTAATTTGTCCAACATTTTGGTTTACATTTGGCTACCTCATTCTCGAGTTGATGCGTTAGTTTATTTTTCTGTATATTTTTGTTGTTCAACTAGACCAGAATGTTGTTCAACGCATACTGAGCATGTAGGATCATTTTAATGCTGAAAATAAGTTCAAAGTTACTTTTTATACATAGCAAACAAACTAAAACTGCCTTTACGCAGGAACCAAGAATCTGATTATTTTCCCCACCTTTGTGGCAGACCTGATCTATTCGTGACCACGGAGAGGGAAAAGTTAGACACCATGATGTTGCTTTTCGATGTAGTCAGCCATGGGAACATCAGAGTTGTGCCACAAAGGGTATAAAAATAATCAGAAATTCTGTCAGTATAAATGGAGCCTCAGATGTAAAAGCCAGCACTGGTATGTGAGGTTTTCAACAGGACTGAAACACAAACACAGCACGTCACCAATGACAAGAAAAATAACAACACCCAGAAACAACCTTAGAACATTTCTGTTCGTTTGGTCCTCTGCGTCTTTTTATTTCCCCGCTGTCTGCGTTTCTTTAACTGACTCTGTATGAGAAACAGGAAAGTTGCACTGTCTGAATAGAGAAGCCTGTGTTTCAGAGGGATGCATTTGTGTGTCGGCCTCTCAGGGCGTGTATGCTTGAGTAGGGAAAATGCACTTTGGTCCAAAAGCTTATTAATGCATGTGTCTCCCTGTGACACATCTGTCTGGGGAAAGTCCAGGTCAGATTCACACACACTCTCTGTTTTTCTTTGAGGGTTTGAAATCTCTGAGGTTTTAATTTACAAAATCCACTGTCCAAAAATGTTTGATTGTTCCACAGCTGTACTGAAATGTGTTTTTTTTTTTCTTCCTTCCTTTGCACTGAGGCCAAATTCCTTGGGTTTGTGCCTTGCTGGACTAGATACTTGGATAGCTGGATAATGTCTGTTCTATGAATAGTCATCTCCAATCTGACCTCAAACGACCCACTACATGGTGTGTTGTTCACACAAGCACACAAAGTTGAACTTAAAACATGGTTGAAAGAATGTGGTCCAGTTCTTTTGTGCCAGACATCGCCAGCGGGCTCAAGAAAACAGCTCTGTGTGTGTGTGTGTGTGTGTGTGCGTGTGTGTGTTTGTCAGTCAGTCTGTCAGTCAGCCTGCCTCTCTGTGTGCATCTGTGTGTGTGGGTGTGTTTGAAAGAACCAGGCGTGACTCGAATATTTACTGTGAAGCAAGTATGTATGCACAAGAATGTGCATTTAAAGGAAAATCAGGGATGGTAGAATTTTACTCACTAACTTTTGAATATATTGCACATTGTTAGAATGGAGTCCAACAGAACAAGGACGCACGAGAGGTCATTTAACAAATGTATTTTAAAGGGAAACGATACATGGCCAAGAAATCAGCGTTCTCCAGGAGAAATATAGTTAGGGAAATGAGGTTTTGCTAATCCCCTACCCCGACTACAGAAACCAGGTTTCTCGTTTACATGACATTTAAAAAATCTGCTTATTGGAGAAAGCCGACTGTAACTCGGTTACAGGGAATTTTTGTTGATTTTCAACCTTAACTCTATCCATCTATTGAGGTTATGGATATAGAATGAAAAACACCTGCAGTTCTTAAAACAACCTTTATTTAATCAGGTAAGTCCCTTTGAGATTGAGATCTCATTTTGAAGAGAGACTTGAATACATACATGTATCAATGAAAAAAAACAATTTAAAATGTAGAATATCAAACGGGATAATTACAATAATCTAAAAATAAAAAATCTTTATATAATAAAAGTATTATAATACAATAATAAATCAATGAAAAAAGGTTAAAAACAGTCACAGCTAAAATCAATCATTATTTTGATTAGATTGGAACAAGATTATCAAGCTTCAAAGTACACTGTAATTTATTCCCAATGTATGGTGGAAAGAATTAAAAAGCCGTCTTTCCCAGATCATTGTCTCTAAATCACATCACCATAGTCACAGGCACTGAGAAAAAGATTACTTCCACAACAAAGACATAGGGAAACAAGACTTGTTGCATCAGTATGTGGTTTACACAATGAATATATCATCAATCCAGACACTTAAACATTTACAGGCTAATGTGGGACTCTTCCGATGACTGTACCATTTAAAGTGCAGACTTGGAGCATATTGTAGTCAATGTCTTTGGCTCTGGAGAACAGAATACATTTTGTTTTATCTGCATTTTAGTCCTGTCCTGTCATTATTCCCCATGTTTAAAATCTGTTGTTCTTCCAGCACCAGTGTCGTCAGCTACTGGCATCCCGAAATATGAGAGCTGACTCAGATATTCAGCCGTATTTATTCGAGCCAGAGTTTATAGCCATATATAGAAATGCAGCGGGCGTGAGAAGCCTGCATGCGCAATGCATTCTGGTACACGTAGGCACTGCTGGCCTTTGGTCAATACAGCACCCTCTGAGGAATTTATTGCTTCAGCTGACAACAATTACAATCAATCCTGATTGGATCCACATAAAACATGGCGAAATGTATGTGCATGTAAAAGCCCTGATTGTAACTGACATTTCATGTTCAGCTACAGTCTCACCTCCAAATAAGCAATTTATTTGCGTGAATTTCGGCATGGTATTGTTATCTAAAATGGAACACGGTCTTGTGCACTTACCGGAAATGACTATTCCAAAATTTGACGGCCTTTTCGTCTTCTTCTTTTTAGCAAATTGCAACTGGGCGGAACGTTATTGCCAACCACTTTTATCACCCACCAAAATCGTAGTGGTCCCTCCTCTTCCGCTTGGTAGTTGTTGTTTTTTGGTTTTTTTTATACCCTTTTATGAGTACACAATCCAGATACTCATAGTGCACTGCATTTTTCATACTGTAGTTGCTTGAGCTGATGTTACAAATAAGAATAAATAATCTACGAAACATTTTATCTTAAATTCAGAAACTGAATGTAATTCAGGGTTCTACAGAATCGTTCTATAACACCGTTCAGTCTGGTAATAGGATTGTTGTTTGGGTGTCTGGAAGCGCACCGTAAAACTGCAATGTCCCCAGTTCAATTCCAGCCGGGACCTTTGCTGCATATCATATCCCTTTCTCATGTTTCCTGTCTGTATCTCTACTGCCACCATCAAATTCAGGATGTCTTTGCTATTTTAGACTCTTTTGTAGTGATGCCTTTTGTATCTACAGATCCAGTCAGTTAACACAAGAACATTTTGTAATAGCTGATAGAAATGACGACCAAAACCCATGATTTTCCTTTAAATGGACTCATGCCTTTATCTATATGTCTATACACATGGATCTCTGCTTATGTAAAGTCACATAAAACAGTATGATGTACACGGTATAGTACAAAACATAGTGTTTGAGTGTATCTGTGTGTTCCTTTGTGCCTGATACACTCACAAGAGAGAGGGAACGAGAGCAGCAGCTTGTGCTTGGAGACAGGTGCACTCATCTTCAAGACACTTGAATAACGCTCTCTCTAATAGCTACATCTGCATCTCTTCCTTCCCCTCCTTTCTCCACTCTCTCTCTGTCTCTCTCTCTCTCTCTCTGTCTCTCTCTCTCTCTCTCTCTCTCTCTCTCTGCAGTGTACAGGTGGGATGGTGACGCATCGGCTCAAGCAGGCGTCTTATTAGCTGAGCACTAACAGGCAGCCTGTGTTCCCGTGGGGGCTGAATGCTGCTGAGTCATCCTGTACAAGCTGAACAGTACAAGTCTTCAGTCTTCTCCCCGACACACACACACACACACACACCGGCGGCTGAATGGCGAACACACTCACCTGCACATACACAGGAACTTGTGATTTGCTGGATGCCGATGGGAGTTTGACGGTGTGGGTGGGAGAGGCACAGAGAGAGAGAGAGGGAGAGAGGGAGGATTTCACATGGAGCTGCTGCAGCCAAACTCCAGATCTCTCTTTCTCTCTCCGTCACCTGTGCAGCTCACAGGAAACAGCAGCGTGAGACCAGAGTCGTTGACCGAGCTTCTCTCCACCCCATCCGTCTGCATCTTCGGTCCACGTTACCTGATTACACCAACAGTGAGTTTTAAACACGCCACACGGTAATGGATCACGGTGGTGAAAGACTAATCACGGGGCCGCGGCTGTCTCATCAATCACGACCTCCTCATCCTGGGTCATTTTATGAATTGTTTGTTTTTCATGGCGATTGCACGTGTTTTTTCTGCAGGTTAAGAATTGCGATTTTGACTTTCTCATGAAAACGAGTTTTACGTCTGTGAAACTGAGGCCAAAGTGAAGATTTCATTCTGAAGCAAATCAGCCACTAGGGAGGTTGAAAGGTAAAAACTAGTTAACAAGTGGAGATTTACCTCTTTTTATTAGTTTGACAGTGGCTGCTTCCACTTTTGTATGAAAATAAGAAATTAAAATGAAATTTAGAGGAAGAATAACCCAAAGCTTACCACTCTCCCACAGCACATTTGTAATTTGCAATGATAACAGTGGCAGATTTACCACTTAAAATTTTTAGTAATTTTCAGAGAGAAGTACTCAGAAGCAGGCATCTTATATCGTTTCATAGTGATTTAGTCGGCTGAAATGACAAGCTACCAATAAACCACATGTTACTACGTGAAATCCTACAAAATAATGTTGTTAGTTAATGCTCCTTGGCTTTGGAAGTAATAATAAATAATGATAATGATAAACTTTATTTATATAGCACCTTTCCAAAACAAGGTTTACAAAGTGCTTCACAGGGAAAACACCAAACAAGAGTCATTAAAAATATTGGCCATAAAACAATAAAAGCAGTGACGGCAACACTAAAAAAATAAACAACACACAGCAACACACAGTCACAACTGTCGGAAGTCAGCTACTAACTTATGCCAACATCTGCAGCAAAGAAAAAAAGAACTGAACAACTGAACCCTTGAAACTCTTCGTATACTTCTTGAACGCCACTTTGGCATGTGGAGAAATCCTAGACTTGACAGGCCTCCTGAGCTGAGTTACGGTTGGCTGGTGTATGGTCAAATGCATTAACTTATTTACTTGTTGATGTTTTGTTTTTTCAAAAAAAATAAAGTAAATACAAATAAAAAAGAGCCTAGATGAGGCTGCAACTCCGCAAGCCAGAGACCACTTCAGTGTTAGCAGGGTTGGCTGCTCTGCTGAGTTTATTCTGCTACTGTATATTTCAGAGGGAGTTTATTTCTGATGTTCTCACACGTTCACTCTGACAAATACTGCCAATTTCCCCCTACATACTGAGGAAAAAAAACCCTGTTTCCTCAGCTGACGGAGCACTTACTTTACAATGTTAGTCTTGGGTTGTGCACACGGGGTCCAGTCCACGAACTTATCTGAAAAACATCCATCAATATCCCCTTCCACTGTAAGAATGTTTTCATCCATTAACAGAAGTTAATGACAGAGTGTGGAGGAGAGAAATAAAGAGAGGTTGTGTGGGGTCATACCCACTGAGTCTACGTGAGTGAGAGATAGAGCTGGAGTGAGGGATAGCCGGACAGAGAGAGTGAAAGAAGGAACGAAAGAGCGAGTGAGAGTAACAGTAAACAGTCGAATGATCGATGAACGCCTGACGTGACTCAGCTCTCTGTTGCCGGCCAGCATTTCCATGACTGGCGAGCAGCCTGCACGACGAAGACAAACGACCCGGCAATGAAGGAAAATGAGGATTTTATCACCCATTTCCCTCTCACACCGTTGCTGGCCCACGCTCCCCAGATTGCTTGTGTGTGTGTGTGTGTGTGTGTGTGTGTGTGTGTGTGTGTGTTTTTCTGCACTGGGAAGTTAACCAAATGTGTGTCCCGCTTTCCTGACAGGCTGGCTTATGGTCGTGCGTTGGCCCAAGGGTGCAGTTTAGAGAAATCACTCACTCAGTTGGAGACTTGTGGAGAAATGCCCAAGGTCTGGAACATCTATACGTTACCTGTGTGCACGTGTGTGTGTGTGTGTGTGTGTGTGTGTGTGTGTGTGTGTGTATGCATGCAAGGGAGTGTGTTTAAAGGACATTTATCTCATCCTCAGATATAATTACAGTGCCCCGGGGTAGACAGGAGTTATCCAGCTCTCCCTCCTCTTTCTCAAACCCCTCTATCCCTCTCCTTCACCCTCCCCTCATTCTCTCTTACCTTCTCTTTCTTATCCGAGCTGAGAAAGCCGATACGACTCTGCCATCTTCGGGAAGTCATTATGGGATTAACTTATTCCCAGAGTATGGATCCCGTCCTTGGAGCCCGTGAAGTTCTTCGCTCCCCCTCGCATGGCTCACTCTTGCCGGGGTAATCAACCAGCAGCACGGCTCCTTCCAGCCTGGAGCTCCACCTCGGGGGAAATCACTTCTCGCTTCTCCTCACTTCATCCAAAATATTAATCTTTCCAAAATCTACTCAAAAGATAGAATTAAATGTATAAAATTCTTCTGGATTCAGGAGAAGGGTTATCACACAAGAAGGAGGGTTATGAAAAATGTGGGTGATTCTTGTTTTAATCTTCACTGTGTAAAGTAATCGCTGCGGCTGCTGGAGCTGACGAACAAATGAGCGCTTTTGTAATGATAATAACAGCGTTCCCGCAGCTCTGACAGGAATCCACAGCCTGGGGGAAGAAGAGTAATATCATCACTTCCTGTTTGTGAATCCCTCGCCCCCATGGGCTGTTGGGTAATGACACCTGCCAACATGCCAACAACTCTCACTTACTCTGAGGGCAAGATTAACAGTTGAAAGCAAACCAGTTTGTTCAGAAGAGAGAAGTTGATTGAACAGGCTTTGGAGGGTTTGTAATGCTCCTCACCTCAACTCACTTGCTGTTTATCACACAGCAAATACACATGCAAGGCCCTAACGCAGTAGTTTAAACGACATATACATTGCTGCAGTGTGCTGTACAATGACAAATGTTACATTTTAGACTAGCTCAAGCTCTTTATGAAGCGGGGAAAAAGGCACTAAATGTTATTAATTTGTTGTATCACACAACGTGTCTGTTGATGGAATAGTTTGAGGATTTCTCAGGCCACCGGGCACCATTTTATGAGCGTGCAGTATGGAGAAATCACGTTCAGCAGGCCCTTTCTATTCTCTACTGTCTTCACAACTGTGCAGCTGTCTTGCTCTGGGGCATTATAACCATGTGTTGGTGCCACACACACACATACACACACACACACTGTATTGTGTCCCAATACAGACAGTGTTATCTTCAGAGTCACAAGTTAGTGTTTTTCTAAATTGGGCCATGTGGCAGCCTTCTGTTATAAAGAAGCCACACATATTTTGGCGCAGGCTGGGCATTTATCTAGCATAATGTGATTGTGCTGACGTGTCCTCGCTCTCAGGGGCGGCGGGTCAGGGTGGGCCACATGGTTTGGGGTCGGCCCCTCCCTTGGGTCCTGTTTTTACTCACAGCAGTGCTGGCTCTTGTTTGTTCACATGTCGTCTGTCAGGAGAGCCAGGCTGATCACAAGTGATGTGCTGAATTAAGCGCTGCTACTATTCCTTTCCTCTTTCCTGTTTTTGTCTTTATGTTACTGGCTGCACTATATTAGAAGATCTGTATCCAAAAAATAAATCAATTAATGTTTCAAATTAGTCTGCAGGCATTTGTTTTTTCTAGGAAAATGGAACAATCCTGGTGAAAATGGGTGCAGTCTATGTGCAGTGCACATTGCTTTCTGCCATGTGCCTTTTTCCATTGTTAATATGAAAATATTGATTAAAGCGGAGTAGTACAAGCAGGTGTGCAAAATTAGCACATCACTACATGCCTGAACTGTAGTCCAATGCAGTAGAAAAACAGAGTACAAAATCCCCGCAAATGTTATTAGATTAAATTAATCACGTGTAATAACTCAACAGCAGTTAACAGAATAACTGACCTTCATCAACCCTAAACTTAATAAAATGTCTGCCACCTCCTGCCACATGCCTCCTACAACATGGCCTTTATCTGCCCTCTATCCACTGCACCCTTTGCACATATGCTCTCTGCACACAGACGAAGTGGGCATCCTTGGGGCATTTGAGATTTGACCATTTAAACCTGTGTGTATAGTCCATCTGTAATTTTCCTTTACCCTCGGGCTCAATTTTTCATCACTTCCATCCACATATAAGAGTTGGTGTTGCTCTCTTACCTGATTCTTTGTCATTCTCCCTTTTCACCTTCCTCTGTCTGACCCTTTACTACCTTTCCCCGTGTCCCACTTCTCCCCCTTCATTGTTTCTGCATCCCTGTCTCCACTTTCTTTCCTCTCCGTTATCCCCTCTCCACCCTCCCCCCTCTCCTACAGGGAGCCTGCAAGCCCATCTTCAGAGTAATGGCTTATTCCGACCGAGTGTTACGACTCTTTCAACCACAAATGTCTCTTGAGTGACAGCCTGAGAGAGGAGAAAATGCCAGTCCGATTGCGGTTTAAGATTGGCCGGGGGAGACAGAGGAGCCAATCTCAGCTGGCTGAGAGTTTACATATTCCACCTAGATTTTAGCTTCTGTGACACCGCTGTAAGATGAGAGGCTGCCCTCAACTTCAGTAGCAATTTCCTACTGCAGAGATAGCTCTGGTGAGGGGCACAGAGGGATTGTTGGTCCAACTCCCTGTTTGAAAGAGGTGTGGAGATATGTTGCTCTTAAGGGAATGGGTGTATGTGCAAGAGACATATAAGGTTCATCCTGCGCCTGGGCTGTGCCTGCTTTAATGTCAGTTGTTTACTGTACCTAGACCCACAGATACTGGCTCTCCAGGTAAAACATCTCTCCATCTTTCTTTCCCTCTGTCACTCTTTCTTTCTCCTCTCTCCCTCCTTCCCATCCCCCCTCCGCTGCTCCCTGCTTCCCTCTGCTCGCCGCTGTGGTGGGTTCAGTTCTTGACAAGGCCCCACATCCTGCTAGCTGCTAAATGAATAATACATGCATGTTCCAGCAGCGCTGTTAGACAGAGGGAGAGAGAGAAAAAGAGAGACAAAGAGAGCGCATGAGAGATGCTGTTTGTGTGTGTGTTTTGATTGTTTGGTCTTGAAGCCCCTTATGGAAAGGCCAAAGCTGTCACAGAACTTTAGATCCAGTCTATATACAGCGTGTACAAGAGGAGATGTCTGCATTCGACAGTCTCATGTCAGATCCCACTCTTCTTTCTTTCAGTCTTTCAGCAGAGATAGGAACTAGAGGTTGTCGGTGCTACTCCCATTGGGGTGAAAGAGAGGCCAATGCAGTTCTTAGGAGAATGATTGAGAACATAATTTCAGTCCGATTTGGAGAGCTTTGATTTCCAAGACTCTGTGTGTATGTTTGCGTGAAAGCAATATAACAGTTGGGTCTCACCATTCATTCAAAGCACCACTAGTTCCCTTTAACCCAGCAGAACAAGTCTTGCCCTACATTTTATCAGCTCCTCTCGTTCAGTTTTGACGGAGATCAAAGCAATATGCCAGCAGCCAGCGGAGCATGCATGCATTATCAATCATGTCTGTGGCTTTTTGTTGTACAGGAAAAAATATTGCAGAACACAGATCAAAAGGAAAAGGTCATCAAAGGAAAAATTATTTTCTAGATGTAGGAGGTAGGTTTACACATTCGCAAAGGCAGGGGGCACAACCAAATCCAAAATATTTGAGCTGTATGCACACGGGCGATTGTGTAGGTCAGGCTAAATGTGCCTGACAAAGAAATAAGTGTGAAGAAAGACATTTTGTGCAATTTGTCCTCTGACCCTCAAATTAGACATGTGGAACTGTATGCTGTATACTTCAGAGAGCTTGTTATTTCTCTTCCCCCCCCCCCCCCCCCCCCCCCGCTCTCTCTCTCTTCTAAAGACAAGACATTTCTGGTATAACCATGGTATGTTATCTCAAAGGACACATGCCGAGCCAAATGATTCACCTCTCGCTCTGAACCGTTTCCACTTTTATTTGGAAATACAGAGCAAATGAATGGGACCAGCAGGGATCTCTGCGCTAAGTAAAGTTACTGGAAGCAAGCGAGCCGTGCTTGTTTTTAGACGACATCTGTAAAGTGAGTTTTTTGGGGAGAGTGTTTAACCAGGTATGAAGTGCACTCTCAGCGGTTACCAGCGCTCCAGGTACAGTGGAAGCTCTGGCACCTCAGACGGCAGGTTGCTGATTGATGCGCCATGACTTCATGCTTCTCACACCGACAGGCGGCTCAGGAATCTGTCTAACCAGCTCCGCACCAGACGCACACAAACATGCACGGACACTTTGTTTCTAGGCAGAGTACCTGTGGGGGCAGCCTTTAACCTCGACACACACTGCACATGACCCAGATCTATGACTGCTGTTTGTCTCTCAAACTTTCCCCCAGACACACACACACACACACACACACCAACATTCACACATTCATCACATCCTGTAGCACCTCATGCTGTTATTTTCAACAACAGTTTGGATGCCATTAAATAGGTGTTGATGTAGTCGTAGACATACAGAGGACACGGAGGAGTCATTTGAAAAATTCTAGTGGATGTTTTGATGCTTTTGATTTGAGTTTTTGTAACTGTCATGATTCATAGCAGACTAAGCGAGTGTTCAAGATCCAAACTTTTCAGGACCACCTTTTAAGCTTTCAGGGGTAAGTGCTTGATCTTGTGATATTTCCGTAAATATTTTGCCACAGATCTATTGGGAACAATAAAGTAACATTCCCAGATAAAGAACACAAAATGCTCTAATGTTCATATGCAGTATGCTACTAATACATCTCTGACCTCTGTCTATGTTAGTGCCAGTGAATCATAGGCAGAAATCAGTCATTTGATATAAAATATAGTTTCCGTTTGAAGTTATCTATGTGACGCTTAACATGTCAGTGATTCAGCCACGGGGATAAACAGTTATTCAACTCCAAGATCAGTTTCAGAATACAACATCTTAGACTGTCCGTGTGAAAAATCGGAACACTTTTATTCTGTGGATGGTGTAGTTATTTTATAAAGTTGACACTTTCCTCCAGCAATATTTCTACTTGTGATGAGAAGAAGTAATGGGTGTGATCCATCCAGAATGGTCATATGATGTAAGACTGTAGATAAACCTTATGTGTGAGCTCTGAAAACCACTAATTTGCACAGATAACCGAGTTCAGCGAGGATGGGGTTTGAATGTGTGAATATGTGTGTCAGTGTTAGTGTATGTCTTAAAGCAGCTTAAGTCTGTGAGAAGTTGAAAGGTTTGTAAATTAGCAGTTCATAAGTCTGGATAATGCTGTGTTTGTGCAAGAAGTGAAGGGGCAAAAGAAAAGATCTGACATATAACCATCACCTGAAACACTGCTGCCCTTAAAGCGCCGTGTACCTGGATACGATACTGCAACACAAACCTTTAATGTGTTTCAGACCAACTGAAGGTTTTCGACTAACTACAGACCATGATGCAGCGGGGGCTGGAGTATGTAGACTGACAAGTTCGGCCAGCAAGCCAAGGTCGCACAAATTGTGAGGCTTTATTTGAACCGGACAAACTTTGTTTCCATAGCAACTGTGCTGGCAGCTTAAAGAGACTCTGTATGTATGTGTGCATTTGACATAGTGGCTGTCATAGTATATTATCTCTCTATAAAATGGAGGCAGAAAAACTTAAAGGGTCATTTTATCCAAATCATAGAAAAGCTAAATTTCCTCCTATAGCTTTGAAGTTATTTGCCCAAGTTTTGATATTTATGGTGTCACGTTTTCGCATCTTGAAAGTAAAACATTTTGTCTTTCTATAAACAATGTTTTGGATAATTTACAGACCTCACTGTTCTTCATTTTTCAGGTTTAAAAGCAAATCCGACAAACGAAAATGCACTTCAAACCAAATCTAACCACATTGGCAGATACCACTCAATGAAGGTGAGTTCAATGTTTATTGTGATTTGGATGAACTGACTTTTATTGTTGAATTATTAGACTGATAATTTTGCCATAAACAGTGTCTACAAATGTTCAACTGGTAATAATTGTACATTTAGCCTTAAAAGTAGGTTTGAAAATATCAGAAGATTCAGTGCAGCGGCAGAAAGATAGAGAAACTCTCCTGATCAACCAGAGGGCAGACAAGCTTAAAGCTGAGAGCAGATGCCACAGCACAACCTTGCACGCTTCAGCTGGCACAGCAGCTCAGCACCAACACAAGAGGCATGACACAGTAGCATGTGAAGGCATACTGCCGCATGACAACCTCCTGCCATTAAATATGCTCCTGCACAAAGGAGGAACACGGCTGTATTCTCCATTCTGCCCACTCCTCTGCATCCCGATCTCTCTGATTGCATCTACGCGGTTGTTTGATTCTCTTTCTCACGCACACAAACCCGCAGTCTCTAATTTACCTTCCCCATCCCAAGTGCCTCTTAATCGCTTGTTCTCTCTCCTCTCTTTCGATCTCCCACCCGCTCTCTTTCTTGCTCCCCTCCTCCTCTGCCTGAGAATCCATTGAGGATTCACAACAATAGAGTTGTAGACTGGATTAAGCAATACAATGTCTGATGGAGGGGGTGTTGTGGGGAGAAATCAATGGGCAGATGTGATTTCCTAAGCCGCTAAACATCCACTGACACGTCGACCAATTAGCTGTGTCAAATGGGGATATCTTTACTACGTGTACAAGGTCATTAGATAAGTACGTCCGTAGCACTGGAGCTTTCTGCACGTGTATTTGAATGTGTGTATGTGTGTGTTTGTGTGCCAAGACAAAAGGAAGTATGAGATGGAAATATTTAACAATAGAGCTCAGTGTAGTTCCTTCGTCTTGATTACCTGTCTGAATTGCTAAATAACATTTGGGATTGCACAATTTGCAGCTTGTCACACTCATTGCAATTGCATCCAGCTCAGAGAAATGAATCGAGAAGCAATTTTGCCATCATTTCCGTTTCATACGCTGAGTAAATGCAGTATCGGTTTGTACGTACACTTTTCAACACACCCACTGCTTTTCAATCCTACTCTTTCTGCTGTCACAGGACACCTACTGAAGAAAATGAATAACAGAAAGATGTCTTTTATTTTCTTCTCTGCATCGAAAAACACAATATACAATGGCAAATAATAGCTCACACATATAACTACTCTGTTGTGGTGTTCTTGGAGGAAAGGATGTTACTTAGTTGGACGATATTCTTGTGCTGATGTTTATCTTGCTAAATCCACACTTCTTGCATGTATTAGTAATATCAACCTCGTGTATCTCATTAAATAAATGACAAAACTCCATTATGTCCGTGTGTCATTTAAATAATTGTGACACATTGTTCATGTGACCATTTTCCTTTTTAAATAGAATAAAATGCAAGCCAACTTATGCATCACCTTGAGCTATAAACTTCATTGCTGCTGCCGGTTTAGGTCAGCTGACCAGAGTGGATATCTTAAAGTGAAACTCCTCATACGAAACCTGGGAGAGGTGTGGTGAGGCTGTATCCTCGAGCTAAGACACGTTGACTGCAAATACCGAACGGTGCCCACGATAAAAGTTGAAGGAATTGTGACGTTAATTTGACCTTTAGCTGATCTAGCACTTATTTTACACAGTGATTATTGATTTACACATACGGCATATTACAACACAGACAATGAGATAATGGCAGACCGGTTGGGCAGGTGATGATTGGACAGGGCAGGAGAGTTAGCTGATTGACTGACTCACCCAAAGCACAGTGACAACAGAAGCAGATGATCTAACATGTGAACTATTTCTCTCTTAATGACATAGTACTGAATCAGGGATACATATTAGTGTCACTTCTGACACTCGTGTCAAGTAGATATACTGTGACTGCAAAAGAAGTGTCAAGAATAACAGCACCTTCTTAGCAGTGCCAAATTCTCAACCTGCTCAGACCACTGCTTCTTCAAACCTACACCCTGTCTCCTGTCCCTCTTCGTTACCTCTGCCTCCAGTTTTGGCCACTTAACCTGAGACTAGAGTGACAGTGTCCATGATCAAAAATCTGCTTTTCTTCTATTTCATCAATAGCAGCCATTAAAACTGATACTTCGTAAAATCCAAATGGTAAATTTGAATTATGTGTACTTTGAAATATGTCATATATCATATAAAAATTAAAAATCCCAAATTTTGACACTAACAGTTATGGGGATGTTGAGAAAGCTTTAAAACTTTTTATGACTATACTAATTATGAGCCCCCATGAATCCATTCTTATATTTTTCTCCTTTCATTACCTGTCACATCAGCCAATGGCCCCGAGGATTGTTAATATATATGAATGTTGATTAAGCTTCTTACTTTGACAACATGTACCTTTATTTCCTCCTCCATATGGCACCAAGCTGTGTGTCATATTTGATGAAATTGCGCAGGGACAGCCTTAATTGTGCTTGGTGTTGTATTGCAGGAAGGCTGTTATATCTAATGATGATCAACTTTATTCATGCTGTTCAGGTTGTAGATGATGTAGGTTGGCTGCTACTAAATTTGTTGAAAATAGATAGATAGATAGATAGATAGATAGATAGATTACTTTATTCATCCCCGAAGGGAAATTATATTTGATTCCATCAAAAAATACAAATATCAAATATCAAATATCAAGCAATCTTTAGGATATCATAACTGGTCTTAGTGGTATTGTATTTTTTGGGACAATATGGGAGCTTTAACAGCTTTTGTTGTTTATTAAAATACTGTATGTATTAATACATTCCATACCTTTCCATGTGATGTAGAAGTGGCGTTTCTAGCCAATATCATTAAATCCGGCTGGCTCTGTTTATGAAGCAGCTAATTTTCAATATGAGAGCCTACATTTGATATTTACACACAATTGTAATTGTTCTGATTGCAGTATGCAGTAGTTTTATACTACTTACATACTACATATGTTTGGGTACTGCAACAAATCAATAAAATTACCCTGTGTGGACACCATCAGCCATGTAACCTCAGAGGATTTCCCCACTTTCCTCATACGGCCTCACACATCGCATCCTATACGGCCGATGCAACCAGGAAGTCATCAGGAAGCTGTCTGGAGTTACGGCAACAGGTCGCATTGTTTAGCATTTAAATAACTCCCTGTCCCTCTATCTCCTCCAGGAGGAAAATTGCACTGCCAGGCGCATCTTAGCATCCTAGCATATCGTATTGTTTTCCAGGTTTGAGTTGTGCTTGGCTGACTGAGTCCAGGACAGCTGTGAGTGAGGGCCATTCACTGCTCTGTCAGGGGTGGAGATGGAGGCACTGAACTGAGGCCAGCCATCCTGTGCTACTCCTACATGTCACCTTTTCTCTCTGTAATGGGTTCCTGTGTGGAAGACAGCTCAGAGTGAAAAGGCGAGAAAAAAGTATATTCTTGCACGTATGTATGCTTGTGTGCGTGTGTGTGTGTGTGTATGTGTGTGTGTGTGTGTGTGTCCACAGAAACACTGAAACAGTCTCAGGTAAACAAATAACATCAAGTCCTCAAGCACAATCCTACAGAAACATCATGGTCTTACCATAGAGCAGATTGCTTCGAGTGCCCCCCCCCCCCGAACAAAGGAGGAAAACAAGGTTCTCTGAACCATAAAATGTTTTCATAAAATGTGTCATTTACAGCTTGAGTAGCAGGGTGTGAGATATTGAAATGAGCAGTAGAGACTGAGTGTTTCAGACATTTCTGTTCAGTTGCTTAGAATACAACACAAAGCGCTCATTGTGTTTTATATTCATTAGCACAAATGTCACTTCTCTTGAGCCACAGTGACGATCTTGTCAAACACAAGTTCATCTCATGAGTCTCTCCCTGTAAAATGCGTCACCGCGTGTTGATTTGTCCAGACAATCTTTGAGTGATTCATTTTACTTTTTAGTCTGCATCTTCATAAGCATAACATTCACTTCAAATGTGAAAGAAAATCATAACCCACATACAGAGAGGAGGCAGAATGAAGGAATGGCGGGTATGATCTACAACCCCCGTGGTGCCATGGTAACTACGAGGTGAAGTCTTGCTTTTTTAATAGGACCAAGGTGAAGGTTTTTTTCTGCGGTTGCTATACGTTTCTCAGAGCACAATTACTTATACATTTTTTTTTTTGGCAGGCATGTTCATTCACAACATGATTATTTGATTTTTTTCCACTGATTTAAAATAAAATCAAAGCCACCTTATGTTATCTGAGGGGAAAATCTCAGTATTTAAATGACCTTGTCCAATGTTGTTCAATGTAGAAGTGGAAAAAAGAAGACTCGTTTATGCAATCAAAAGCAAAATGTTGGAGCAACAATAACATGCTGGCAGTGGAGACACTAGCTTTGCAAACAGGCACACTGACTTTTCATAAAATAAAACAAGTCCTATTTATTCTGAAGAAAACCTCCTCTGACAAGTGAAACAGAGTGTGCAGACATCCAGCTTAGGTTGGTTACTGTGCATTTCATAAAATGTATATCTACTATAGATGCCACGAGCTGCAGACTCTACACAAGCATAAGTTGTATTTTGAGACTAGCATGGCAGGATTTCCTGTGTGAAAGCATTAGTCTAAGGGGAATCTGACAGCTGAAGTTTGCTGTACTGACATTTGCATTATCAATCCTAAAAAAGGAAGTAATGCCCATCTTATTTCACCATGGCTCATATTTATTGTGTTACAGCTGATTTCAAGGCACCCAGTATTTCTCCTGGCACCACAGATTACGGAGTAAAAAAACTTTGAAAATAATTGTATTGTTAGAATTTATTTATTTTTTGATAACTTGATATTGATTGATTACTTTTCAGGTGACCTAAGCTGGCTGTAAGACAACAAAGACTCAACAGTATCATCTGAAGGCGGTCTGTTTATGTGCAACAGCATCCATTTTGGATTTTTTACCCCGAGGCCACTGGGACGTGAACAGTGCTGTCTCTCACTACATGAGATCTTGTGTCCTCTCCACCTTCTCAATAATTCAATGGAAAGAGGAGACGTCGGCTCTGGTATAATTACTGTGTGAGGGTGACAAGCTCCTCTGTCAAGGGCAGGATGGGACCATGCTAGTACAGTAGAGAGCTAAAAGATCCAGCAACAGTGTGTACAAAAGCTTCAGCTCCCACGGGATGATGAAACTGCAGGTAATTTGGGGGAAAAGGCATTGTGATAACATGAACTGTTTTTGTTTTTCAGTAAGAACTCCAGAATGGCAACGGCATCAGCAGCACCTTGTTGCAAACATTCTCAATTTTACACCTGAGAAAAAAAAATCATTAGACACAGGTGCAACATTTTTTAGTTATGGTCTTTGTTCTGCAAGTCCTCAGTGGACAAGAGGCAACACGATCCATCACGGAGAAGTGTGTGAGGTCTGATTTCAGCTCTGGGCCCAGCTGAGATGACAGACCCTGTTAATATAACACCAGCCAAACCCCAAACTTCCTGCTCAGAGAAACCCTCGGCATAAGCATACCTGCCAAGATATGACTAAAACTGTTACTGTCACCGAGACCTAAAACCTGGCATGGGCAAAAGCTTGGCACAAGGCTCCCGGTTTAAAATGAGCTAGACAAAGTAGGTAGTCATTAGAAATAGATGTTTTGACACACTGTCTCCCACGGGGTCCCAGGAAAAGGTCTGGACCAACATGTATCAAGTCTCCCAGAGTAAGAATGCTGATTTAGGATCACTAAGCCGGTCCCTGAACTGTCTCATTCATTCTGATGTAAAAGGCTGAGCAGATGCAAGATCAGCACTGATGATGGAACTCTTCTTATGTGTCTGAAACCATACAGAGGAATCAGGAATTTCATTATAACCTGCTATATATTTCTCAAAACATTAGAAATATTTAATTACTTATATAAATAAATACCTCTAACTTCATGGAAATCCATCCTATGGATGTGGAGGTACTTCACGTAAAAACCAAAAGCGTCTACCTGCTTGTGGCGCTACAGGAAAATTCTTCCTTCTAAAATAGTTGTTGAGATATTTCATAAACCCTACTGCTTCAACTAACAGAACTGTTTTGTGTAAGGATCTCAGGAGGAACTCAGTCAATATCAAACCACACTGCTGTGGCATGTGGTGTAAGACTGTTCTGACTTGGTGGAGGAGGATAGCCTTGTGGTCATTTTTAAGCCATATGCTATAATATTGTTTTCAAGCCCACACAGTCTTAGAGGACATCTACAAAAGCAGCTATGAGTTGTACGTCTAGAAAAATGAAAGTAGCGCTGTCTTCACTTCTCTTTCTCCTTCCCTCCTCATTGTCCTCCGAATAGCACGCCAGTGATGTGAAGAGAGAGAGAAAAAAAGCCAATATCAAAAGAAAGTCACGACACAAGTTCCTGTAATTTTGATCGTAATGTAATGTGTCACGTTTAATCAAAAGGCTGGTGTTCGCCGGTCTCCCTTCCATGCACGCTCCAAGGCGCACGCATCAGAGGCCGGCAGAAAAAGGCCACAGTTAGTGTTTGACGGCAGCAGGGACGACACAAAGAGGCTGTTTGTAACTAATTAGGTTCCCTTGGCCTCACCTAGATTTTAATTATGATTGGGCACTGCACCAAATATCCAGGTACCGTCTTTCGAGCTTCCTAAAATAGGAGGGCAGGGGGGGGGGGGGGGGAGCAGAGCTGCTAACTATCTTAGCATAAAGTATCCTACTGTCGGCATACCTGACTCAACACACAGCACCCAGAAAATGAAAAGCGTCTGAAGTGCCACGCTTTGTGAGGTGTGCTTTCTAGCACAGCATGACTCTAATGATGTTGCTCCATTCATGTAATATCAAAGTCATTATTGCTTTCGATAACAATTATATATACATCTTAAAACCTCTGCCGCTAATTGACTCAGGAGCGCTTCATGGTACAGCAAACTTCTGTTTACACAAACTAGTTTTTGATGACAAAGATCTAAGACCTCCAACGTATGTTTTTAATCAGGTCACATATTTGCTGTATTTTCATGGTGGCGCTGCTCTCGTGTCACATTTACAATTAGACTAATCAGTCTTTAGGCCTATCACACATTCTCTGTGATCCAAACTGTTAATTCTGAGATTTGTCTGCACCTTAAAATGATTCACGACCAATTGCAAATTCTTATCTTACCAGTCCTTTTCTCCCCACTATGACAGATTGCAGCCCAGAGGAAAACATTCAGCAGCTGAGGAGCTCCAGCGCAGACAGGTGATTCACTTCTAATGGATGTTAATGCGGTGGACACGACTGAGGATATTCCCAGTGGTGTACACTTACAGTTAATTGATAATTGAGGTCTATGAAAAGATGCACATTAAATCATGGCCAATGAGCATGCCTATAAGGTTGCAGCGATTTAAAGAACAAGTCTCCAGAGTCTCTTAAGGCTTCCCACAACTGAAATGCACTCTGAATGAATAATTAAGGCGGAAATATTCTTAACTCATATTACATTAGTATTTCAAACATGTGGCATATGTTGAAATGCATAAACACTTTCACCTCCGCCAACTCCAGGTTGCTCAATCCTCCGAAGACTTTTTTGATTTCTCCTTGTATGATCTTTCCTAATGAGCCCATGTGTTGAGATGTTATTCTCTGATTTACTTAAACTTTATGTTTTGTCATATTTAACATTAATAATCTGCAACATGTTGCACATAATAAAGGCAGTTCATCACCTTCTTACTTAAAAGCAACAAAAAAAACATGATCTTTGTGGTTCCACTAATAGTTATATAAATATACCTACATATACATATTATATATGACTGCACTATACATTGAAGGTGAAGTGAGCCTAGGACACAATAAGGAACTCAGATGTACCTCTGCTATATTAAAAACATAACATTTTGAATGCACATTAGTTTGGATTTACCTGCAAAGGTTGTCATTCATCCTGCTTTATATATATAGGCATGACTGGCCTTAAGGGGGACTTCATCATCATGGAGGACATTGTTTCTTTGTTATAACAGCATGTTAGGTCAGTACCTGTACAACAAAAGACAACACAAAAACAAATGCTGGAAATCATCTTGTCACAGAAATCAAGAAAAACAAGAATCTTTTAGCAGGTATTTTTAACACCTCAAACATCTTAACATTTTCTTAAATCTCAACAGAGGCAGGCAGAGCATATTTTGGTATTTTGACTGGCAGTTTGCTTTAGCTTCAAACAGGTATTTCAAAAAGTTTCTGTCTGTCCTGATCTGGCAGCGGTGTGTACAGATGGCGTGGCTCCATAGTGGCGGAGGACCCTGAGAGCTGAAATGAGATCGGAGCGACTGTACAAACAGATCAGACAGGTTTAGCCAGATGATATCCTGTAACCGTGCTACCTAACAGTCAACCATCTTGTTGTTAGCCAATTAATGGCTCATTACCTGTTTAGCCGGAGCTGTGCCACCTCAGGTTACAAGGCGACCCGACCTGCACTTTACCCATTGGCTCGGATCTGATTAGTTTCACCTAACTGGCACCGATCAGATGGTTTTTCTTTGCTTTTAAGTAAGAAGGTTTGAGTTTCATGGGCAGTGAAAGAGACGGCATTGACTACTGGTGAAGCTCAAACACTGATCATCTTTCAGTGTTTTTTGTTTGCTTTTAGAGCTCATTATTATTACTCCCTGACATGTTATCTGTTTTATCAGGAATGTCTGGAAACACAGGGTAGTGTCAGTGCATGAGACTCTGATCATTTTAATATCGGCTCTCTATGAATGCAGTCTATTGTGTCTTTTTGTGGGTTTTTTTTTTACTATTCAAATGGCATAGATAGAAAAGCTGCAGAATCTGCGCTTCTTTGTTTTGTATGTGTGGGTGCACAGTAGTAATTCACACATCCTTGCTTAGTTGTATGAGTTTGTTTGCACAGAATTATATGTATGCGTCTGCACAAGTGCAGGTTAGTGTTTCCTGTGTGTGTGTTTTCAAGGACAACCGGGACTCTTTTCCCTCTGATCAGTCAGTTCTTGTATTTCTCTGCTCACTTAAAATGTTTGTTCCTCTTGCCAAACACAAGCCCATTAATAGTGCATGAATAATAATAAATAAAAAAAGCAAATAGAGAGCAAAACAGCAGCAAACCACCCAACAGCCATGCGTACATTTATTTAATATTCTCTGTGCTTTCAGCCCAGCAACTCGGCCTGTGCACTGTCTAGTCAAATCATGACAGCCAAGATTAATCTGGCCCTTTAAAGAAATACATCACTGAGCACTGTATGCAAAATGACTTCTGGTGGTTCTCTGTAGGTGAGTATATAAAGGAAGTGTTTTATTTAAGCATCTTTTAGGTGCTGTATCTTTATTTGGACTGTATTATGATAGAAGACTGAGAAACAGTCAACACGCAACAGAAAGGAAGCCAATGCCCATTTTGCACACTTCCTTTTGATCCTGCTTTGCACAAGGCCAACTTTGTACCCAGTCTGATGTGGTTCATACACCAGGAAAACATTCCCATGAGAACGTACAGTAGGCCTGAAGTGGAACTGGACGGACGTGAACCGCACTAACACAGAGCTAATCAATGTGTTAGTGTTTAAGTGTGAGATAGGGAATGGCTTTGTCCAGAGGCCTTTCACATGGTAAGTGAGGCTAATCTCTTCGTATTACTATGGCCAAACCAACCATTTCTAATGGCAGACAGTGGGCTTTTGAAAACCATTGAAAGCTGGGTGGTGTGATAGACTCAAGGGAAATTTCCTGGCGTGAACTGAAATTCAGCTGCTCTTTTATCCACATAACACACACAAATGTTTTTTATCTTTCTCAATCAAAAATACACATTCCCCCTACTACTCTGAAACACACACACATACAAACATATATACACACTCTGTATATGGGGCCAGGTGGTGCGGTTAGTGCCACATCTTGCTCTCTGCTCTCCTGAGTGCAATTGGTAACCTGAGCTGCCTGTTTGAATAACTCAGTTATCCCAAAAGCTTCCTCGCTGCAGAGAACTCATGGAACAGTGCCCAAAACACACTTTTTCATAGGCTCCTGATGTTCACTGACTGTTTGATTAATATTGAAATTCAGCTTTTCAAAGTCACTTTCACTGTCTTGAGGTTGCTTATCATGAGTAAAGAGTAAGAATTAAAAGTTGGCTGGAAAGCGTTACGGGCGCAGCTTTAGTCCAAAATCTGTCATCGGAGTGTCACTCAGTGTAAGTTAGTTTGCGTGAATGTGTCGGGCTGATGGGACGCGACAGGCAGGCTCGGGGCCTCCTCATTTAATTAGGAGCCCGCCTTGTTTTTGTTGAACTAACAGTCCAACCTGTCTCCCGTCATCTCCCAGGGTGTTTTTCTATTTTAAACACCATTCACTGTAAGTTTCGCTGAGACATGTTCTGCCGTTGATGTAACCTGCAGGTATCCGCTGTTCTGCACCACATTGAGGCTAAACTGTGCCTGTCAGGGCTTTGCTCACTATCAATGTCATTCAGGTGTCCTGCAAATATTTGTTGTCCTCCCCCCCTCCCACCACCATCCCGTAAATCATACACATTACCTTTCCTTTGCTGTGAGCCAATTCTTATGTAACCGTTACATTTGCCCAAACTTTGAGTCAGAAAGGTGCTTTCAAATTTACTTTTGATGATTTTAATATGTTTATGAATAGTTGGGTTGTTGGGTATTAACCATATCTATGATTCTTTTTTATTTACACTTTTGAATTAGAGTTCAGTAGTAACTGAATACTCTAATTTTAAAGTGAATTCATTTTACGTCACCGTACCTATATATACAGTCTAGACATTATGGTGACAGACTTTTGTGTAAAACTAAATGATCAATTCTGGGAATATTTTTACAGTGAACATGAGACTCCCACAAGGCCTTTTATATATGTGTCAGGTGCTCTGTGTCAAAATGTGCAAGACAGAAAATGTTGCTTTTGCACACATTCAAAAGATTTATTTCCTGACTTGCTTTTTTTTTGCCACATTCTCTGACCTGTCTATTACTAGTACTATTGTACCTAAAATATGAGAAAGATCATGAAAGTAATTGATACAACATGAAAAGAACAGTACTGAGTTGAAATTATTCCTTTCTTCACCTGAATGAAAAGTGCTTCATGTAACGACTATATAAATAATAATAAATAATGATAATACATATTAAGTTTTAGATAGATGGATCAATAACATTATATACACAATAATGTTAACTCTAATATGTACAGTGACGCTAATATAGCCTACTGTAATGTATGATATGCATCAGTGCAAGTTAAGTACAGTGAATATTGTGAAGCTGTACAGTAAAATACACTAAAATGTCACTAAATGAAACTGTACTGTGAAGCTGCAGTTATATATCAGGTAACTGAAAAGATGTTGGAAGATGTTTGTATCAGTCTTATAGTCTCATAGAATGCTATATAACAAAATATACGAATCATAATATTTAAACAAATAATTCAAATAAAGTAAAATTGAATACAACATACAATCAATTACTTTATAATAGTGTGGGAGAGACTTTCCACACGTGTCCCTGTCACACCGGGACCCGGCCCGGGGGCGCCCTCTATGGACCCGCTGCGGCACTGCAGCAGCAGAGCGCCTCCTCCTCCCTCCCTCCCTCCACCTCCTCCTCCTCCTCCTCCCCCTCCTCCCGGAGCCGGAGTTGCATTCCTCTCCTCTCCATTCACACGCAGGGATCCGCCGGAGAGAGAGCACCGCCACTCCGTGACCAGCGCGGAATGTCCCCAAGTTTTGGAATTTAAAACCATGGCGAGGATACCGAGCCTGCGGACCACTTGAACCTGTAAGTACCGAGAAAACTCCGGCACGGAGCCTCCTCCTCCTCCTCCTCCTCCTCTCTCCCCCCTCAGCGTGGAAGCGGCGGCTGAGATATTTAGGTTACATGTTCTTTTTTTCCTACACCTCCTCTCCGGTGCTCCGGTGTGGCGGGCTCGCTGCGCCGCGCGTCTCCGTCCTGCGCTCTCCGCGTCCGGCTCCTCCGCGGGTCTGAGGAGCGGCAGGGGGCTCCGACCTCAGGCCGAGCGAGGCTCAGGGCGCACGGGGAGCGGGGGGAGAGCGGAGCGGCGCGGAGCTCCAGCTGCTGAGGTGTGCGGAGGCTCGGGTGTGTGTCGGCGGTGTGCGGAGCGTGCGCCCCGGTGTGACCGCCTGTCGGATTCATCCACACCAAACTGCGGATATTCCGGGCGCTCAACGAGGCTTTATCCCGCTAACTTCACGAATGTGGACGTTTCTCTTTTTTTATTTTATTTTTTTTATTTAAGCACCTGGCGCGTCAAACTCCAAAAAATATTGGTGTTTTTTTTTTTTTTTTTTTTTTTTATTGCAAGGATTTGGTGCAGTGAGGTGAGTTTCTGGCTGCTTGGAGAACATCAGCTGCAGTCACAAAAAAAAAAAAAAAAAAAGAACCAATAAATAGACTTTTGTGGTCTGGAAAAAGCTTGGTCTTGCAGTAATATGTGGAGACTTCTCGGCGTTTGGTGACGGGCTGGCAGGCTGGTCTGGCAGGCTGGTCTGGCTGTTGCATTGCCTCGCAGGAGGAATCACAGGTATTCTCTGTCGCCTGGAGAAATAGTGCGGGAGGCTGCGTGGCTGCAGATTGAACATTTGCTTTCGTGCTTGTTTGTTTTGGCACATTTGCAGGTTTTTTTTTTCTCTTAAATGGACCTGAGGGAGGAGTTGTGTCGGACGCCTCCGGGGGTGTGCGAGGCGCTGGCTTTTTAAAATAAAAATAAATAAAGATCGATTGGCCTTGACACAATTAGAAACGGTGTTGGTGCGGCGTGAAAAGAGCGTCAATCTGCTAACGAAGGAGAGGCAGTGTGTGTGTGTGCAGCTGAATCCTCTGAGTCTGTGGGTCTGTGGGTGTGTGGAGTGCGCATTGGTTTGTCAGCTATTGAAAACGCTCTCATTGCTCTGTCAGATTCCCCTCAGTTCTATTTATTTATTTCTTTCCTTTTTTTTTTTTTTTTTTTTTTTTTTTTTAATCAAATCCTGGTTAACCAAATTAGACCACCCACCCGGACCCGGCACGCTGCGTGAATTCATTTGGAGCCCATTTTATTTTCATTTTGATCATGAATCATATTAGAGGAGCATGGGATGGGACATCATTTTAACCTTTTTTTTTTGTTGGGGGGGGAGACTAGAGCCTATTCTCATAAAAAAAGAAAATCACTGCAATACTCAGTTCATATTTAAGTGGATTTTAGACAGTTAATATAAACCTAGTGGTAATGACTGGTGTATTTTATCCTCTGTGGCGCCACTTGAACGCCCCTGTAAGACACAGGTGTTACGTGACAAACATGGTCAGGCTTTATCATAAGTGGCATGACCCCAGTTGTGCCTCAGTTCAGTCAGGCGGCAGCTTTCTTATTGACAGTCCAACGCCTGTGACCAGCATTCACATGTAAATGACGTGGGACCTGAACCGTGACGCTGGGTGTTTGTTTAAGAGGTGGTGCCCACAGTCCACAGCTTTAAATCACTCAGCCACAGAGGCACTGACATCGCGCCGACCACACAACAGTAGTGTACCTGACTTGCACAGTCAAAACAAGCATTACTTTATGCGGGTGTGTGACTGACAGCAAGGAGTGGCAGTACTGTAACCAAACATAGCGATGACTCGCTTTGTGAAAGGACTGGATATGTCACACTCTTTCTTTATTTTTTCATTCAGCTGACAGTCGGAAATGACTGTCCAGGTTGCTCTTGGGGGGAAAAGAGCTGCAGGTGACTATCCAGGGAGGAGCTATAGATCTGAATGATATTTGTAGGTGTTTACACACGTCCAGAGTGCCACACATCTTCTTATCTACAAGAGAACTGAGGGAAATCTGTGAGAAACAATCTCACCTAGATGATTATCCTTTCAAGCTTTCAAAAAGTTTTTTTTTTTTGCAAAACAGTGACCTTGCATGGCATTTCACATGAAAGCCGACAGCCCAGCCAGAAAATTACAAGCAATTTGCCTCAATCATCCCTAATTATGATACAGATCTGCCCCACAATAGACCAGCGGTCTCATGAATTTTGAAAGTCTGCCCTGTCCGGTCTGGCTGCTGCCGTGAAGGGTAAATCTGTGATGTCCAAACTTTGGAATTCGAGCTGACATGTGCACTTTGCACCCCTCTGGTCCTGCCTTTGTGTGGCTCGCCCCCCCGTCGCATTCCTCTGGACTTTTCAGTGAGCTGCATATTTAAGGTCTAATTAGATTGTAGATGGATGACAAAGCAGAAGAGCTGTGCCCAAGTGAGAACTGAATCGGGACTTGGCACTGTCACACTGGCCCTAAATATTTTGTTTTACTGCATATATTGATGAAGGATTTAAAGATTTAAAAAGGAATTAAAGGGGAGGATTTGAGTTAAATTCCATGACGCTCACGTGGGACTTTCACGATTGGAGTGAAAAACCACCTCACTGGGTCATTAAAATTGTTTATATGTGTGAAAGGATTTTCAGTGCATAATTGTATTCTTCAGGGTATACTGTACTGTGATTTATTGCTTTCATGCGGCGAGCCGATATATGGACTGTGTTCGCGCTCACAGTTTGCGGCGTCTGTGTGTTACTACTCTGCAAAATCCAGCTCCTTTTCCAGTTTCCCTTACTGCTCGGCATTTTAAACCAGTGTGACAGCCTCATCTTTAGGCATTTCCTCTTCTCACCCTCTCTCCTTCCTCCTTCCTCCAGACTTATGCTGCCACTCACTTTCTTTCCCAGTTTTCCTCCCCTCACTCTCCCCCCTTCTCTTTCCCCCTCTTCCTGTCGGGAGAAGCCTCGTCGTTTGCGTCTCCCTCCATCGTTCCGCATCACCCCTCTCTCTGCCTTTTTTCTTATTTTCGTTTTCCCAGTCTCCCTCCCTCTCTCCGACATGCTTACTCTTTGTCTTGTTGCATGCTGGTTCTCTCCTCCCTCCATCCCTCTCTTCCTCTTTCTAGAGAAGGGACCATGGGCATGTAAGGCCTACCTCACTCTTCCATCGTCATCCTCTGTCTCTCTCTCTCTCTCTCTCTCTCTCTCTCTCTCTCTCTCTTTAAGCAGTCTTAAAATACCAGTTTTTTCGACCAGTTCTCCAGTACATTTCTGGTGGGATGAATAGTCTTCATAGCTTGCTGGTGCCTGTCCATTGCTGCTCATTGGCTCAGTGCATGAAGAAGCATTTACTACCACTGAAAAAGGATCCACTCTCAAACCGATGCAGGGCTTATGTCAGAGTGTCGGGCACGCCGCGGTCTGAACTCTTTCCCCCATGTGTGATTGAGGGCTTCCTTGGCACAGCGGCGCTGTAATGCAATATCTGCTTTCATATCATAGCCGGTGGAGATGGCGTGTTTTTATTACATACGTTTTCATTTGTGTCAGTCTTGCTAAAGAGGTTTGCCGTGTTGCTGGCACTTTGCTCAGACTGTGTTTTATTCAATCTGTGCTTGTCTGTCTCTTGCTCTTTCTGAATGCTTCAGCTTATGTTTCCTCCGTCTTGATCTTTACTTCCTTGTTTCTGTCACATCCTCTCCTGCTCCTCTATGTTGCCACCCCTCCATCTCTTTCTGAGCCTGGTCCCGTCCCTCTCTCCCTCTCCCTCTCTCTCTCTCTCTCTCTTTTTGAGTGTTTTTACTTGGTCTCTCTGGGGTTTGTGTGGCGCCCCGAGGCGAGGAGCCACACAGCAGCAGCAATATTAAAACGCACTAAAGAGGGACCAGCAGCAGGGCTCTACCCGAAGGCCTTGTCGTATACACACATCCACAGACGCACACACACAGCACCTCTCCAGCCGACAAGCCTTAATATGAAATAAACTCACTCGCCAATACCTGGCGGGCCTGTCTTGACTGACTGCTCAAATAGGAATGACCTCCATTTGGCCCGAATAAGAAGCTGGGATTGAGAGTCAGTGGGCGGTGTTGAACTGCAAAGTGCTGGTGCATTACGAATCATATCAAGAGGTGAGTTTGCAGGTGAGCCGGCAGTATAAACCCTCATCAGTGCCAATCAGAAGTGAATTTAAAGGCAGACGGATCTATCTGCAAGCTTCATCACATTTTTAAGAAGGAGGGTGCGCTCAGGGCTGGCAATTTTATTTTTGGTCCCAGGAAACTACTCGAATTAGAGAGGATGCATGAAGTGAGCACCAGCGTGCAGAATTTGAAATGAAAGCCTGGTTTGTATTGTTTGACGCCTTGACCTTCTTAAAAAAAGATTCCTTGTTGCATCCCTCACTTCAGATGCAGCCAAATAAACATGACCCCTGTGGTGGCAGAGCAGAAATTTCCTCAGCCAGAAAATGGCTTTTTATTTGTTTGAGGGAAGCAGCCTTAGTTTCTCTGTCTCTGTCGCGCTCATCCAAGTGAACTGTCTGTTATGTATAATTAATTTTCTCCTCTCTCCCGGTTTATTTTTATCGCCCACTTTTAACCATTCCTTCAAAGGACCCCTCCCCCGCTTCCGTCCTCCACAGTGCCTGCTGAAAGTGACAGCTGCTCTGGTACGGGGGATGCTTTTTGAAGCAGGCACTAAAAAGGCCACTCACTCAAGACGACTTGGAATAGAAAAATCTCTCCCGTTCTGACAGTATCAAAAACATGCCTGCTTATCTGGCTGCAAATTGAAAATAAGCTCTGTCTCCACTGTAGTCTCCGACGCCTGTTGGAGGAACAGAATCTACATGGTCTCCTTTTGTTCAAAGGGTTGTTGATTAGTTTGGTTGAAATGTAAAGCAGTGTGGTAAGATTGACTTAAGTAGGGCACGAAGAAATTGTCTTGTTCCCCAGTTTCACTTCATTTTTATTGACAGGAGCGGCGTATTGGATTTTTTATCTTGTAAAATCAAATTGACAGTTTCAAATAATTTGTGCTGCCATTGGTTGTATTTGACCCTCAGCCCCCTGGCACGTCACTGCTGAGATTGAGTTACAGCCATCCTGAAGGTTCTGCTTGAAGGTCCAAGGATGCCGTATTGACACTGGTTCCACTTCTGACCCAGTGGCCTTGTGTAGAAATACCACCGCCCCCGCAGCCAGTGGGTACAGCCTCAGCATATGCGGTTTCCCCCCTGGCATGCTGATGCTCTAGTCAGCATTCTGTCCATCTCCCCTCAGTCTCTGACTCAGACAGGAAGCTCGGGTCCCTGATTTGCGCGGACATAAAAAAATGGTTCTCTTGTTGCAGTTCGTTCTGTGAAGAAGAGCTGGGGGCTGCTATTGATCAGGAAGTCACAGTTCCTTCCTGTAACTTAAGACAACAACTATACCTGTCATATGTATTCTCGTATTTTACTGCTAAGGTACACCGTAGTTAAAGGCGGTGAATCGGTAGTTGGTATTACTGACGTAATTCGGACGGTTTTGAACTCTGTCACTCTAGTACAGATTCTGAGCTGTCCTCGTCTTAAGAGGATGTTGCCGTTTACAGTAAACTATGGTGACGAACACGTGTGAATGAAAGCCTGAATGAAAACGATGAGCATTAACTCCAGTGTGCAGCGAGTGCACTGAACAGTAGGTCAATAGGGTTCTATTGATTACAAACAAGTGTTGATGTACATGATAAGTCACAGTGCAGTATTATTTTTTCTGTTAACAGTGCCAAAAATGATGGGCTGCTGTTGGGGCCATCACTCATACCTGATGTTTACCTTCCTGAGTTCCCCTTTTGAGTGGATTGTATCTGGCCCAGCCTGTCAGTAACATCGGCAGAAAGTGTGTGTTGCTGATGCTGAGATAGTCTCAGTTTAGATGAGGGAGCCCACTGGTTGTTTACCGTGCTCACTAGAGTCTGTCTGCCTCTTCAGGCATGTTTGGCTTGTTAATGAGAACCACTGTGTGAGAGAGGAGCCATCGCACTGTGGGTGTGTGCCTGCGCATGTATTTGCATTGAGATAAGCAGTGCACCGCGTGTGTTGATGTGCACATTGTATACAGGAAGACGGTATACAGGATACTATCTGAGTATGTTTGTGCGTGTACGTGCACGGGCACTCCTCATGTTAAATGTAAGGTAACACTCCGCCGTAGAGCCGATGAAACAGGGAAGAGTTTACACAGGCACATAGCCATTTATTGTTGTGATTAATGTTAATGGTGCAGCAACTCATAATGGCTCACTTGTTTTTTCTTCTCAGTCTCTGTATCTCCCACTTTGTCATTCCTGTCTTCTGTCCTTTGTCCCCCCCCCCACTTCTTGCACACACACACACATCCTCCTGGTTTCTGTTGTATTTACCAAGGGGAATCTTAAATAATTCAGGCGGACTATTCTCCCCAGCCCTGTAAATAAGACTAATAGAAGGCGGGCCTTTGAAGAGAGCCACTTGCCCAGGGAAAGCATGGCCGTGGGCAGGCCTATAAATCAGCTGGCTGCCTGTCTGGCCCCTTTACTGTGGCTGTGTTGTGGACTCGCCAACAACAGACCCCATGTTAATAGAAGGAAGGGCAGTCTGTGTGTATGTCTGTGCTGCTGTGTGACAGTGAGCGGCGGGCCTGTAATTCCTGGCCTCCTCCTTTCACCTCGATGACCTCCGATCAGAGCAGAGCAGCCCGCACTTTTACTTATTCCGGAGAGGTCAGCGGTAGTGTGGTGGTTTCAGCCCCCAGGCAGTGGTGGCGACGCTGAGAAAGCGTGTGCATATGCGTGTAGGACTCCGGTATGATCACTCTTCCTCTCTTCTCACTTAGTTGCATTTGAGGTTTGTGTGTGTGTGTGTGTGTGTGTGTGTGTGTGTGTGTGTGTGTGTGTGTGTGTGTGTGCGTGCTCACACGCGCTCCATGCCTCATAAACAACACACTCTGATGTCAGCACCTGTATGTGTGTTTACCAGATGGAGATAAGTGCTCATTTATTCATTTTTTTTACCACTCATTTTTTCCCCTTGAGTGCCTGGCACTCTTTAGAGGTGGGCTGCTTCTAGCTATTTTGGTGTGTGTGTGTGTGTGTGTTTGCTGAGGTCTTATGTAGGCCGACACAGAAAACCAGTTGATAAGGAAATTTTTTTTTCAGTTTTCGGCGTAACAGAATCGACAGTTAGCTTCCTAAATTCCACCATGCGATCCCACTTCTGCTGCAACGAGAAGGGTGGATTTTGAGCAGCTTTAGCCCTAAATCACTTTGGAGCACTTCCCAGACTCTCACCTCCCCACGTTTAACTCTCAGTAGCCACTTTTCCACAGCAGGGCCAAGTGGGACCTGTCAGGTTTTGGGGCCAGCTCAAAACTTTTCTAAACTCTGACCTAAAGCAGTATTAGTTTATTTGAAACTGCAGCCCAGATGCCAAATGATTTGTGTTAGTAACAGGCGTCCAAAAGAACCACAAAAATGTGATTGTGAAGAAAGCTGGAACATAAATAATAATCCAAGCCTGTTAGGTTTTTTTTAGACGAACAGGGCTACTTACTCTACAGCCCTAATCACAGTGTTGTGTCCTTGCCTGAGAAATTGTTTGGATTCCTGGCATCCATTGCCCCATGCTTACGGTTGAGCCAAATTCAAATTGTCAAAGAACAAATGTAGTCTGAAACTCTCCTTAAACGGTGCTAAAGCAGCATGGAATATCCTACACCTCCTCCCTCCACTACCTCCTTTTCTTTCCACAGCCTCTTTGTCAGCTCCCTCTTTTGTCCTCCTCTCAAAGGGTTAAAGAGGGAGAAGTGATGAGTAGCCCGCCGAGTCTGGCCTCCATTGTATGTTGGCATTGTGCCACTGCATAGCATGTCGACCATAGACACATGTAAGAGGGACTTTTCTCTATTCACAGGAGCTACAGTTACCTAGTAATACTACCCTCGCCTTTTGCAAATCAATGCAAATACTTTCCGAAGGTTAGTGGCATTAGCAGGCTCATGATAACGCTGACATTTATTAGACAGCTCAATGCACAAGGGTTTCAATTAAGGTTTAAGTAAAGTTCTACTTTTGCATATCATTGCTTCTCTCTTGGCCTACAACCTCCTTGTAGGTATTGCCAGACAGTTTGGAGAACCTTCTTCTAACACCAACAACTTTTAGACAAAAGTTTTGTGATGCTCCTTGTTTTTCCCTCTACTCCCTCAGTGGAAACATGTGCTTGAGGGCCATAAAACCCGTTTCCCTCCCTTTATTCCCTTACAGAGCTTGTTAAGGGGAAAACCACTCGACGGCGTGTTGTGCTGAACATTGGTGGCTTCTCAGCCTAATTCTTTTAGCAGACCCGGGTTACCTCCATGCTGCAACGACGCAACTCCCGGGGGTGCTTTTAAGTCGCCTCTCCCTCCTTGACCCCCCGCGGAGGAGAGGCAAGCAGAGCAAGGGGGAATAAGTACTTCAGGCCAGACAATGGCGGACCCGCAGGAAGGGGGTGGGGGTGTTGATTGTAACCAGAAATAGAAGAAGAGCAGGAGAAGCCTCCTCCTCCTCCTAACTGAAATGAGGGGTGGAATAGGGGGAGGTCAGAGGTTAGACTGATCCCTACTTTAAAGGTGGAGTGGGGCCATGCAGGTTTTATTGCCAGGGCCCATGTGTTGCTTTGCGCCCGGCCTGGGGTGGACCTCTGAGCTGCTACTGTGTCACAGGGGAGGGGCGTTTAGGTGGGTGTGAGTGCGAGCTACACATTGCTGTCCCATGATGGCTCCAGTTGTGCTGGGTGACCTCTGACCCTGGCCTCCTCTCCCCCTACCAGGAGCTGTCACATAGGTCAGCGCTGTGCCAGCTCCCATGTGAAGAGAGGTAGGGCAGAGAAGATCGTCTTTAAGTGCTGCTCACCGGTTGTCTCTTACTATTTTTGAGTTTGCCCCAGCAAGTGTGTTTTCTCAGCTGGTAGATTTTCTGGGGCAGATACGGAGGCAGAGCATGTGATGATGCAGCCAGCAAACATGAAGGAATGTGTGCGATACCATTCAGCTATTGTGGGTCCACTGCATTCCAGATGAAATGGGGTGTGTAACTTGTGACTGGTGTGATGTGCTGATGCGTGGCAGCTGGGAGGAGTTGCTTCCTTTCTCTCCAAGTCTTTCTCTTGGGGCCGTCCTCCCCTTGTGTCACCAAGATCCATGATTTCCTTGGTTTCCAATGGATGCGGAGGAATGTGTCTGTTCTGGTTGATCGGCTTGGCTCTCCATTTTTTACCCGGGTGTGACCTCATTTGGCTCTTGAGATCAGCGCGACATGGCCCCTGGTGCACCAGCAGACTCTCTCCGCCTGCCCTCTGACACATGACAGATAGTATTTGTCCAAATGGCACTTGAGGCAACACTGAGTGTTGAGTGTAGCTTGAAATCAATGGCATAACACCAATGGTTAATTTTAGAGCAGACAAACAAGCCAGACAAGGTCGCATTTTCAAACCAAAGACATCAAGCTGAAACATATTTTAGAAATGGTCATATGTGACTTTACTTTCTCCCAACTACTAAAGAAGGCCCATTTCAGAGCCATTGCCACATGTGCTGTTGTCAGAACATGGCACAAGCTGTTTTTAGCTCATTCAAGAGGCACACCTCATCCTGCCCTCGGCAATCAGTGCTGCAGTCAAACTTGGCCACAGCACAGACACATTTTCAAAAGTAGCCCGTCTCCCAGTCTGCTTGTAGCTGCATCAACATAAAAGCCTTGAGCGTTTAGATTTGTGAAAGGGCGGGATGGGAGAAATCTGAACAAAATGATGCCAGAGCCTGCACCTCGGCCAGAAACGGCTGAGGGAAAAGAAGAAGACAACAGAGGAGTGAGGGAGGGAACTTGGCAGCACTAGTCAACTCAGAACAGCAACAAGGCAGCTCGCACCAAAGAATAATAAATAATGTTGTGGAGAGAAGCTCTCGTGTCGAAGGCAGGGGGAGAAAAAGAGAGAGTGTGGGGAAAGAAGGATGACAAAAAAACTCAGAGAAGCTGAGTCAAACTTTAATTAAGGACTGAGCGCAGCACTGGAACAGCTGCTGTTGCTTGTGCCACCCCACCACACTGGCTTTACGGCTTTTTTATTTGGAAGCCAAACAGATGTTATGAGGGGGTGGCGATTTTATCGGACGAGAAGTTTGGTTTCAGGGAAGAGGAGGAAATTAAACTCACCCACTCTTTACTGACTGGTGATTTCAGGGAATTAGTGTTAAGGTCTACTGGTCACAGCAATGACGAGTGTGACTCTGTGATATCTTGTTAGGTACCTCACATTACAGTCTGATAGAGTCGTCGTAGAGGCATCTCCATCCCTGTTGAAGTGCTCTTTGGCAAGATACTGACCGGCTGCATATTTCAAGGGCAACATAAAACAGTGCAATGCATAAATTGTACCTTATGCTTCCTGCTCACTCACCGCAAGCTGCTCAGGATAATAACACTGTCTCTAAATCCTAAACTGTAATTTGTATTCAGTGCTCTGAATAATGCTGTTTGTCGTAGGGGTTGGACCATAAAGACATATTTATCGAATTACCGCCATTATGGATTTCGTACTGACCTGAATCTACCAAAATCGCAGATTATTTATTAATGATCTGAATCCCATATAATTAAACAGACAACAGTTACGACAACCAGACACCTAATAAGACGTTTGTGTAGAAGTCAAGAATTTAATATTTAGTACGAACACCAGAAGTTAGCCAAGAGGAGATAACGTTGATATAATAATGCATTTTATCTTTAAATTTTTTGTTCTTAAATCAACAATTTATTGTGATATAGACTTAAGGTTACCTTGTGCAGCCCTAGCCCATCATTCCTACTGCGATATTGAGCTTTGTGCCGTACCTCTCCCTTGCGGTCAGCGTTGTGGCATACCAGCCATGTCCACCGGGGCTCACAGTGTTTGTCAGACTTTCAGGTGATACTCACACCAGCTTGCACTCTGTGGAGTCTCACTCACATCCTCTTCTGATGCAAATGTCTGTCATCATCAACGTGTAGAGATCGCATTTGGTTGGGACTTCGCTCACTTCCCCTATCGGTGTGTCTTTCTCAGCCCAACTCCCTCTTTCTCATTCTGTCACTCTCGTACGGAGGACGTGATGAAAATGGCTGTTTAATCATGCAGAGAGGTCAACCAATCAAAGGGCCCGGGCTGAGTGATTTAAGGGTCCATTCAGAGCACAGCTGGAGAGAGAGGGAGGGAGAGAGAGAGAGGCAGGGTGGGGTTTGATTGCTGTACGGTGCAGGTCACCTCTCATCCACTTACCACTGGTCTCGTTTCACCAATAATTGTCCCCGATAGATTGATGTATAGGCAGGCAGATGAATGGATGGAGTGGGTAGAGGGCGGATAGACAGAGAGACGCCGCACATTAGCGAGCCGACCCGCCGGTGATGAGATACGTACACACACTCCAAACTCACACGACCTCATCAACAGCAGTATAGACCCACGTCTTCCTCCCATTAACTTTGGCAGGCCGCTTCCACTGTAACTCCCTACCCCTCGTACACACACACACACACACACACACACACACACACACACACACTCTCACACATGCGCGCCGTCTGCAGACAAGGCAGTTCTCACCTGAATGTCAATAGGAGAGAATGACAGATGGTTGGGAGGAGCAGGGGAAGTAAAGACAGACAGAGACAATGATTGTCTCCTGTCTTCTGTCTCCTGTCTTATGCTCCCGCTGCACAAATTCCCGTAAAAATCCAATGTATGGCATAGATATTGTATGCAGGGTCAACCTGTGTTAGACAGTTTAAACCAGGCAGACAGGTAAAATACAGTTTTGTTGTCAGTCACACAAGACCTAGGTCCTCTGCTGCAGCTTCACACACACTAAAGCTGAAGCAGAATTTTACAAGCGCTTGTATAATTCTGTGTGCTTTACAGGATTATCACGTTTCAATGTCATTACGGTGGTTCCAACAATGTTTTCACACTGGATATTCAACAAGGGAGACAGTGCGGACTGACTTAGTGTTTCTTTACGTGGTCACCTTATGAAAAGTTAATGCAACAACTCCCTCTCTGCAAGAGTCATGAAATGGATACAAGTATCTAGAAAAGTGGAATTTATGGGCGAGCGGCAGCAGTTTGGTGCCAACATATACCATAGTAAAGTTGTAGAAAATATAGATTTACTGAAGTAATAGTAGAGTTGCTGTAACCTCCATTCACACTTGAATATTTATGGACCTGCAGTCCGCCCTGGTTATGAGCAAGGTCATTAGCCCGGAGCTGATAACCTGTGTTGACCCATTCACACCGACAGCAGTAACATGTTTTGGATCCTGCAGAGTTATTCATTCTGTGTGCTAGTGGACCTCTTTTCTTTCTGTGAAATATCTGTGTAGGATGTACTCATACATGACGGTCTGTCACAGCTGTGTTATTGTTTTAGTTCAGTGGCTGATTGCTGTTAAGGTTCTCCTAACATTTTGATTTTGGCAGCCCACATCGATTGCAGTGAGCAGCTTGTGAAAGTGTAATGTAACGGGTAATGTGTGTGTTGCCTTGAAGTCGTGTGTGTTTTTCCACACTAGCATCGCAAAGAAAGATTGAAGGGAATTTCACCAGGTTCTGACAGGGGTATTGCCTGATCAACTTTATTGAGTCAACGGTATTGACTTTAGCTCCTGTTCACTCGTCACCCTGACATGGCAATTTTCCACAAGGTTTCTGGGTGAAGCTAAATGTTTGAAAGGGACGTCTGTCACTCCTGCCCTGTATTTTCTGCCTGTCTCTCTTCAAGGTTTTCCTCTTCTTTCTTTCTTTCTTCCTTCCTTCCTTCCTTCCTTCCTTCCTGTTTCTTCACTTCTCTGTATCCATCACCCACTGAGTACTGGTTTGCTGCTCATTGGCCTCACTCCAGCTTTACACTGTGACTAGTCATCTAGTTAATATTTGGCTGCTGCCAGCTCAGTTTAACTAACAACCCGCTCAGTACATTTTTGTTTTGGATTCATTTGGTGTTCCTTAATGCACGATGCGGGCTGTTCCTGCTGAGGTCGTTTTCAAACAATTTACATTTAATGCTGCAAAGCACCAAAACACATTTATTGCATTTACAAAGGCAAGGACAACCTGATGCACGGAGGGCTGACTAAGGTTAGCAGAGGGGGCTGACGGTGAGATGCGGATCAGTGTAAAGTGTTGATTTGACTCAGTAGTTTTTTGGTTTCACCTGTATTATCACTATCACTCAGTCTAAGACAATGCAGCGTCACTGGTTTGAGGGCAGATTGAGTTAACCTTTGAGGGTATAGGATGTCAGAAAGTAGCAAAGGCAAGTGTCAATTTCCTTGAAATCATTTGTTTTGTCTTAAACAATTGTCCAAAATCCGAAGATATTCAATTCACAATAATATAAAACAGACAGAAGCTGGGACCAGCGAATGTTTGCTATTTTTGCTCAATAAATGAACCAATCAATGAATCACCCACTAATTGTTTCAGCACTTAATCATGATATAGATCTCCCTTTTCCTTGATCTGTTTTGTTAAATCTAGTAAGGGCAAAAAGAGAACAAGTATCCATGTCTGTTTTACAGCTGCACTATTCAGCAGTAGAGCTTTTGTTACTTTGTGCTCACCGTGGCTCTGCTTGTGTTTGTGATACAGCCACTGAGTTAGTATTTGTAGAGTACCACTCCAGCAGATAGCTGGCCTCTTGCTCTCTCTCTCTTACTCTCTCTTTCTCTCCCTCCCTCCCCATCGCTCCGACCTTGCGTCGGCGTGTGCTGATGAGCGCTGAGTGGCTGCACTCATGAGTTGTGTGTGTGTGAGTGTGTGAGTGTGTGTGTGTGTGTGTGTGTGTGTGTGTGTGCGCGCGCGCGTGTGCGAGAAGCTGTGGGAGCTCCATTTGTTGTGTAAATGCAAGCCGCTAATTGACTGCCGGGCACGCAGCCTCTCCTTCACCGGCTGAACCCTGCCCTCCGCCGGGTCCCGGGGATCCTGCCAGGGGAATGTTTGCCCCCCTCACACACACACATCCACACGCGCTCCCAAACACCCCTCCCCTCCGCGCTCTGTTTCTCTGTCGGAGCAGGCCTGGCATCGGGCCAAAGTGAGGATGGGCACAGCGCAGGCCTCTCTGTTCTCTCTCCCTCTCTGTCTCTGTGTTGAGCTCTCATAATGAAAAGCTACACGGCATTTACTCATGATGACATGCTGTGCTTTTTGACACTCTTTTGATACAATTTCTCATCTCAGAAAACACAATGAGTTCTCTCTTTTTATACCGATTTTGATATTGTTAGATGAATTTGATTTTCTTCCTTTCTCAAACAAGCAGATCATGGGAACAGTTTTTATGAATAGGCACCCTCTCGTACACGCTGATAATGCCACGTGCAGATGAAGTAACACTCACTGCACCAATGCTCAGATTTAAGCCATTGTTCAGTCCACTAGTCGCACTAACCATATCAGTTTTAGCCTCAGCGGTAAGCCCACATGAGACAGTTAGCCCAACTGTTGGCTGGCTAGAGGCCCAGATCTCACACACGCACACACAGACTGGCTGAATTAACAGTCCGTAGCTTCAGATAATGCCCTTTTGACCTCTCTACTGAGTGTTTGTGTCTGTCTCTACTTTCACATGCAAAGGCCTGTATTCATCCGTCAAGGTTAAGTTGGTGTTTTAATGACTGACATGATGGTATTATATACAAAATTATAATGTGGAAAATAGTTCTTATTTAGTTTTGCCCTTGGCTGAGTTGCTGACATGTTGAACATCACAGAAATGCTTTAACAGGGAAGATATAATAGTATGTTCACAGCTGGATTTAAAGAAACAATTTTTCTCTGATACAAACAGTAATTAGAAATCTCAATCTCAATTTTTCCGGAGCCAGCAAAGTGACTGGTGGTTGTAGTTTTGTAGTCCCTACATGATGACACAGGAAGTTTATAGGTTAAGCTGCATGTTGGGAGAGGGTCTTCTGGAGGTGTCCTAATCCAGCTCAGTGTATGTACATGTTACCGGCCTTAAGCGTTAGTGGCTCATGTAAAGAAATGTGCTTATGTAAAGATGTGGCTCAGAGATGGCACCTTGGTAGTTAGACCGTGCAAAGTAGCTGTGTTTTTTGCATCATGGAAACTATTACAAAGGAATCACAGAAATATGTATAAATACATGCGCGCACACACACACACACACACACACACACACGCACACATAGGATCAGACCTCCTGTGCTCAAGTTTTCCCAGGCCAGTCCATTGTTCTGCAGAGGTAAACATCAGGGAGCATATACACAGGAACAGACAAACAATAAACTGACACACTCTCCTGTAACACTCTGTTTACACTGCAAACACAAAAGAGCAAGTGAGTTTCTGTGTGTGTGTGTGTGTGTGTGTGTGTGTGTGTGTGTGTGTGTATGTGTGTTTCTTGTGTGTATGCAACCAAAGCAAACTGCAGTCCTGAGAAAGAGAAAGCAAGCCGAGCTGCGGTGCACGACCTGGTGCGCAAGAATGGCAACTTGCCGATTTCATACCATTAACCTTCCCACGGTTCAAAGCATCGAAATGTCAACTATGTCATTTTTCCATTCTTGGCAGTTCAGAAATGCTGAGAATGCAGTGGATTGGCAGTGATTCAGTCCAATAGGTAGCCACAGTCAAACGCTCTGTCATGTTAAGCTTGTTTGATGTAATATTCACAGTGTACTTCACAGTATTTGTTCATGGTATGCATGAGAATGGCACTTGACTTTCAAAAACTGGTCTACACTTCAATGTGAAGGACTATTATTTTAGGCGTTTAGGCGATTGCAGCAAATGAGCCACAAAGAGACAAAAGCAAGGATTTAACATCAAGCTCGCCACTTATGCTCCAGAGACAACAACAATAGGATTAGCTGGCACGCTAAATAACTAAGGCCTAGGCCAAGCCTCTTATACTGTCACAGGGCTCTTTTTAATGTACTTTAATATGGTCACTAGTTATTTTAATACAATAACTGCACAATAGAAATATATGTATATTTCATAAGAGAAACTATGACATATAAACATACGTATACCAAGTTATTCCATTTAAAAGACTATGGAAAAAATGACATTGAGGATATCTCAGGCTGTGTCATCTTTCTTTGTTTGTGTTTACATTTCACAGCATGATGCACTGAACCAGTGAAGCTGTTAATTTCCAAAGTTGCCCAACAAGTCTGATTCCCTAAAGGTACAGCAGAAGAACAGGAACATCTAGTATCAACTGGGGAAAAAAAGGCAGAGTAAGAATGAAAGAGACACAGACAAAGTTTGAATTGGGCTATCACTGTCGAGGGCCAATAAAAGCAAATGTATTTCCTGTTTTGATCCCCACTGTAATCCCCACCTCTGCTCCGCAAACGCATTCACTGCCAATAAAGCTTATTGAATCATATTGACTGTTTGCGGAAGCGGGGAGGAAAGAGGGAGAGACAGAAAATGACAGAGCGGCTGGAAAGTGGAGCGAGGCAATGAAAAGCAGAAAAGAGGAAGTGAAACTGAGAGCCGAGCAAAAAAAAGTAGAGTAAAACACAGAGTAGGGGGAGGAGGAGGAGGAGTGAGGGAGCAAAGGAAAAGGGAGAAAGTAACAGAGACTGGGAAAGAGCAAATTGCTCTTCCCCCCCCGTTAGCTGTACCAGCAGCATTGCACAGGCAGACAGGCAGTGTTGATTCTGAGTCAGCAAGACTTGAACTGGGGCCCTAGCTTAAAGCCCCGGGGCCGCTAACACACACACACACACACACACACACACCCACCCACACACACACACACACACACACACACACACACAGAGACACTCACACAGACAGTGTCAGACCTGTCGCCCTATTCTCCTCAGCCCTCCAGCTCTAGCCCTAACTATAGCTGTTCAGCCAACCACTCTTAATTAGTAGCTGCTGCTGCCGCCTGCCCTGCCCCGGCGCCACTGTGGTAAAGCCCCAGCCCCACGTCTGTGTGTGTGCAATGGGTTTCAGTTTGTGTTTACTCTGTGCATCAGCTGCAATGTTGCCCCTGTGCTGTCATTGCAGTGTGTATGCATGCTTTCTCTGTGGTATTGTGTGCGTCGGCAGGCGTTACAGGTGGAACAGGAACAACTAAAGACTACGTATCGCTGTTTGCTCAGCAGACACTGTGGTTTTGCGCAATCTATTGTTGCACCGCGTGCCCAGTCTCTTAAGTCTCCTTTCTAAACTCTCTGTCTTTCTCCTGTTGCCGCTCAAGAGAGCTGCCGCTTTCAAGCTGCCATCACAGAGGAAAACTAAAATGCTTTCTTAGTGCCACTTCTTGGAGATCACATTGAGTTAGTGCATGAGAGCGGACATGCTCTGAGAGGCTAAAGAGACTCACAGACTGCCAGGGAAATCTATATTTCCCCCATTTCCGATGTTCTGGGAGCGCTTTAGTAACAGACTGTTGACTTCACAGTTTCAGGAGATGGGTTCAGGATCCTGTTTCACTGTTGTTCTTGTTGAGGTTTATGCCTGTCAGGAGAGCCAAGTGTGTGTCGATTCGTGTGCACATTTGTGTGTATTTACTGCTTAAATACTTGGCCATACTTCAACGACCACAGGAGACAAAGACAGTATTGCACACAGTACTCTTTCTAGTTCCCTGTCTGTATTAAAACTCCATATATTTCCCCCCCCCCGCCTCCCTGCTCTTCTCATCGCGACCTGTCATGTTCATAGTACGAGGCGGTTGTGAGGGTCACGTCCAAGCCTGTGGATCAGGCTGACACATTTCTCCCCGAGGACCCCCAGTACAAACACATAACTGGAATAACTCTGCCAGCCGGCTACCACAGCCACTGGCCTGCTAATGAAGACCATATTACACTTAGATAGAGATAGAGAAAGAGAAGACTAGCTCAGCCCAGCGCAGGGAACACACACAGCTGGAAAACAGAGAGTGGATAAAGTTTAACTAGCCCCCACATGCACGCCTGCCATGCACACACATTCATATCTGTACCTGGGGGAACACAGGACACAACCCAGCAACACAGTGACCCAAATTAGCGGCATTGCAGCCCCTTTCACTCCGAGGCTGGATGTAGGCCACGCGGAGTCACGCTTGCCGGACGAAGCACCTCAAGCGTAGCCTAACTCCATCCATTCACACACAACCACAACAGTGCATACATTGATGGATGACTCAGAAATCCATTGTGAAGAGAGAGATTTGGTTGTGTGCACAGCCGGGAGCTTGTAAAATAAATGTTCAGATTGCGGCGTTGCAATTGAGGCTTTTCAGGATTTCTCTTATTTGACATGATAACAGCTTTAAGAGGTTTTTGGTAGTGGTCGAAGCGGTTGTGGTCACCCTGCATAATCTGTCGATCTCTTTTACCCCGAGTCTCTTGTTTTCATCCCTCCGCCTCCTCCCCTGGTGAATCAGCTTACAGAGGAGCTTCATGTTCTAGTGTGCTTGTTAAGCCCCATATGTAGCTGCACAATATCCCTTCTTTACAGACTGACGTGTGTGACTACCCAAAAAAATGAACTGGACCTTAAACCATCCGCATCTGCTTCACAAACGCAACAATTTACTGACCCGCGGCCGTCTTCATAATCATAAAGCTTCTTAAGTTTTCCTCCCTCTTTCAGGTCTTTACAAGAATTAATACCCACATCCATGAACGCAGTTAAATTTGGCATGTGTTTGCACTGCACACTGTTTGGGTCTGCAGGTAGGGAGAAGGAATAATGCTTTTTCTCCCCAACCCCCAAGAGCGAGTTGTCTGCATTTCGGGTAAGAGTTTCAATTGCATTTAAGATGCTAATGTAGCCTTTGGGGTGAGCAGAAATGGCTGCGTGTGTGTGGGCGCTTTGTTTTGTCCCAGTTATTCATTAGGCTTTAATAATTGCTGCCTCGCGCTTCATACAAACACCGCCAGGAGAAATAGATTCACTTCGTTCTCTCCTTGGAAAGGTCAGGGTGTATAGCAAGACACCTCCCTGACACACAAATTCACGATCCATGCGTCACTTCTCTCGGAAAATGTGCTTTCTCTTGGACGATCGAGCTGCAAACCCACTGTTTGTGTGTGTGTGTGTGTGTGTGTGTGTGTGTGTGTGTGTTTCTATACTGAGTTTAAGGCAGCTGTTAATATTCAAATGAGCCGTGCAGGCCAAGACTTGAGTATTCCTCAAGAGAGGGAACCGTGGATCTTCTGAGGACGTCCCTCTCTCTCACTGCTCTGGCATTGTGGGCTGAGGTCACGAGCACGACTCTGGTGACAGGTTCTTGTCATTGTGCGAGCCTTAACCTTGTGAAATCACGAGTTTTAACAAGCCACAACAGATCATACAAGCCATCCTTCAACACACCAAGGGAAGGGTCAGCCGACCTGCAGAGGAAAGTGGATTGCAGTGCGGCGAAGGAGACCGGCTTAGTGCTGAATCCCATTATCAAACAGCGTTTGTCAAATAATAGGTCAAGGCCCACTTGTACCAAAGACATATTAGGTTGTGGTTTAATTCCAGAGCTTAGAAGAACTGATTTTGCTCTGTGCAAAGGGATGGCAGAGAACAAAAGGTTTCTTGTATGAAGTCCGTTCAGACACTGGACTGAGGGCAAAGCTTCTTCTCAGTTGCTGTGCTGAAGAGAATATATTGATAACAAGGCTGGCGATATCCACAAGGCCTCCACAAACATTGCTTTTACTTTTCTTTATATTTGGACCACAGTTGTTAATATTGATATTAATTATTTTTCTGCACCTTTTGTAGTGACATTAACATACTGACTTTGTTTTCAACCATGGCGGGCACTTATATAAATAATAATAATAAAATGTAACACTTCAGTATTGCTACTGTCCCGTCCATTATGACTATGACATTATGACTAAATTGCGGAAACTAAAATCCCCCATGTCTGCACTCCATCCAATTTTGTACCTATACTTTCCAGCATGGCATATATCCCAACATTTCTTGCATCATTATACCGACACCATCTACTGCACTTTGAAGCTGAGAGACCCGGCTTGCATAAATACTCAAACGTTGTACGATAATGGCGCTCAAATAACACCTCAGCCATATTTTCATTCTGCTTTGAAAGTGGCGGTGAGTGGCTAAAATAAGCGAGTTGGGGAGTTATGAGTGGCAGTAGGTCCCTGGGGGACCATGGAACATGACAGGTCATTTGCCTGGCCAGTATTTGCGTGATATATTTGTACACTACGGCGAGGTGGCCGGCTGAGAATGCAGAGGGGGGGGTGGTGAGGCGGAGGGAGCGATGCGTTTATTCAGCAGGCTGGAATGCAATAGAAACGGAGGGGGGGACTTAATCAGAATGGGGCAAATAACATTTAAACACATTTGAATCCGCAGGGAGCAGGTGTCTGTCATGAACAGCAATATTCAGACCTGAGACTGAATTACCAGTTTTATTCATCTCCTCTGTGTGGTACACTCAGTGGTGGGGCTTTGTGGAGAGAAGTTTGTCTTCTTCCTGAATTCTCTTGTCAAAATGTTGGCAAGTGCACAACGAGAAGGCTTGTGCAGCTTCAGGCCTGTAGCATCCAGTGCAGCGGTTCCGAAGACTTTTCATATCCAGCTCAGTGTTATGTTGAAGTAGACACTGATATATTTAGTCCCTCTCCTCTCCCGTCTTCTTTCCTCTCCTCCCCTATTTGTCTCTGGCATTCCTCTCACTCACCACTCTTGCTCTCATCTTCCCCCGCTCCCACCAGTCTCCCCTTATCTCCCTTCCTCTGTGCTCACATTTCTGTCTTTCCAACACGTCTCCCTCTGTGTTTTTCTTTCCCTCCATGTCTGTTCTTATCCTCCCCCACAATCTTCTCCTTCCCAAAGATCTACCACGTCCTGGGCTCTCTTGCTGTAACGACACTGACAAGCTCTTTGGACACAGTTTTGGCTTTGTCTCTCATCTGCCTGTTTCTCCTTTCTTTTCATCCATAGCTCTCACTCGCTGCATTTAGACACAGGAACGTCTAATGTAAACTTAGACGGACATAAAGACCGTCAGACACCCACAGAATACACACACATGCCCTGTTTACACTAGCGCCAGCTTTATTAATTGTGCTGTCTGCCAGGTTGAAAGACAGTCCGGGTAATATGACCTAATGAACGTGTGCTCGAGGTTGCTGTGTGTTTTGTCTTCTGTTGAACCTCGCTGCTCCCTCCCCTTGTCTGCCCTGTGACTGACTCACAATGGCTGATGTCGTCCTTCTGGACAAACCAGTAGGCCCGGCCCTTCCTTTTGGGAGGGCTCCAAGAACAGCCAGGCGCCTCTCTAAAACCTCTGATCATGAAATGGACGTGTTGGCCTGAAGACTGGGATTCTACTTAGACTTTAGTGCCAAAAGGTTTTGGCCTGGGGAGGGATATTTCTGTAGAAATGTTGGTAGACTTCAACTGATCATCAACTGAACCTGTTGTACCTTTAGGAAAACCTTATTTATGCTTCTTCCCACATTCTCATGAAACAATGCTACTTTGTATATATAACAGTGGGTAGATTGCAGACAGCCCAATATTCTTTGTTAAAACCACAATTTGTAGCCATGAACAACAGTATTTTCTGAAAGTGCAGTGGTCTTATTACATGTCATACTGGTTTAAATGATGCCCAGTTATTTCTTTTGATGTATGTGTATCCTTTTGAGCAAAGAGAATTTATTTTTCATTAAACTATAACATGATTAGCATAAACAAAACAGTCGAAGAGAAAGACTGTGGGTGTTATGTGTGAGAATTCACACCTAAGAATCACAGCTAAGGTTAAATTTTCACAATAACAAAACTTGTTTATTAGGGAGATGCTGCTCACCGGTTTGAAAAAAATATCCTCGAGAGCTGCAGGCTGTGATGTTTGGTATAGAGGAGTGAAGTCTCTGAGGCCTGACTGGGTGACCCGAGTTTGTTTCTGTAAGGAGATAATGAAAAACATTCATTCAAGGCAGCTTAAAATCAGCCGAGAGACATTTCCTGCTTCTTTGTCTCAATAGAGAGTACCAAACAGATTTCAGCCATCACAAAAGGATTCCCAGCTACTCGTATTTAATGTCCATGTACTGATAAATGCCTGACTATTGAAGCACTCGATTAAAACTCTAAAATATGTGGAATCCTTGTGGAAGTTGTAGTGCGGCTATTGTTTTGAAGTACTTAGTCTAAGTTGAAGTGGTGTTAGGTGTAGTTATGTGACAGGCACTCAGTTGCCCACTAACTGAGGAAAAAAAAAAAAAAGTTTCCCTTTTAGCTAAACATGCACAGACTGCTCTCCTCTCATCTCTCTCCATTCCTGCTCGTTCCGCCTCGCCGGCTATCTGAAAAGGCATCGTCAGCTCCTCTCATCTCATCCCTCTATCTCACCCTCTTTTCTTTCCATTTCCATCACCTCGCCTTTTTCACCTGCACCATTTTCTCTCTCATGTCTCCTCATCTCCCGCCTGATTATTACACCCTTTCTCACTCGATCTCCCTCTTCTCTCCGTTCTCCTCTTCTCCAGCCTAGCATTTAATTCAGATTTTTTTTTTCTCTTTCCTGTGAAGATTTCAGTCGGTAGACATCATAAAATGTACATTTAGTCTCCTATGCCGTTATAGAAAGAAGAAAGTGTAACCTCAAAACAGTTACTACTAACTGTTTGTGAATAGGGTTTTTGTCACGCGCACACACCCACATTTACACACCAGCCTCCGTCTCCATCTCTGTCTCTGTCGCCTCCTCTATAGTGAAGCAGTGATGCATGCAGTGCTGTGTGCTGCGCTTCACCAGGAATACAGTATGTGCTGACGATCTGGGACAAGACAGGAAATTGTCTGAGCTCACAAGCTCCTATTCTCTTCCTACTCAACACGATGCATGGGTATACACGACGCATTCACACACACGCTGTCTGTCGGATATTCACTGGCTTAAAACTGGGCTCCTGAGCTAAAAACAGTCGGGATAGATGAGCTTCCTTTGTTTCAGCCCCACACCGGCGCGACTGAAGATAATTGCCGTTGGCCTCACATGACTCAGATGTATCAGTGCCATTTAAACGAAATGAATGGTCCTGTCCCACTGAGTTCCTGGACATGGCAGTGTCTTTGTTTAGTGTGCATGCTGTTGCGGATCTTCCTGTATATTGTAATGAGTTTGACCATGTGGGTCAGAGTGTTTTGGGGTGGCAGATTGGCTCATTTGTTGGCCTGTGTTTCTTGATTTTCATGCAGAACAAATGCTTACGATGACCTGCATTACATGTTCGACACCTACTGTGTACGTCCTTTTCGTATCCACAAACATCTTACATAGATCATCACATTGTTTTGCAACGGTTTTCCTATCAAAGTATTGAACCCCACATTCCCCAAAGAACAGACATCTGCATCAACCCTGATGTCTTGTGACCCATGTGAGGATATAAATCGGATAAACACCATGTGACACAAGCCACACGCCTGTCTTAAAGCATTTAGAGCATAGGATAAAGCCATGCGGTCATAGCCAATGATATGGTTAATAATACTCCCCAACGGCACACATCCGGAAACCGTATGGGCCTTAATGAACTAAGATGGATAACGATGCTGTCCAAGTCAATAGTGAACCAGCCCAGATACACTGTGTGTACTCCTTTATGTGTGTGTCAGAGTGCGCATGAGTGCTTTTGCTTGTGTGCTGTCATTACAACAAAGCAGGACATTTATTCGTGTATACAGGATGACGTAAGGATTGAGACCAAGGGGGAAAAAGAAGAGCAGATGGTCAGTTGTCTGTCTGTTTCAATAAACCTAATAACTGGAGACCATATCTAGTGCGATGGCGCACCAGCAGAACTAACAGCTAAGAAGATATGAGCTAGATTAAGTCTTGGACTTGTGTCAAGTCTTTGAAGAGCTCAGGTCAGATGTTGGTCTCTTTATGATGTAATCTCAGTAGTGAAATCAAAAAAGGATTCTGGTTTAGATAATCTTTATCTAGAAATGCATATTTCCTCACATTTCTTCCGGTTAATACAAAAAGCAGTGATACCACAGATATGAGCAGACTGTACTTTGGACTTGCTTTTTGTTTTTTTAAATTCCATTTAGTCTCAAGTTATCAACTCTGTCGATCTCCAAGATTGAAACTTGCCTGAGATTAATTTGAATCAATTTGGATTTCATATCAGCAGTTTTAAATATTTTCCCATTAGCTGCTTCTCTTGCTGTTGCTTTATAGCTGATACATCACAGCAGGCATTGCTTTAAAAATACTTGTGCAACCTCAAGGAAAGCTGACCATTCATCTAGTGCTGACAATGTTGGCGGTCCACATAAGCTTACTCTGGAAGCATTAAGTCCAAGAAGGGGAGGCTTCCTTTATGGCACCATTAAAACAAAAGGAGACAGTGATTCTTTTTAATACCTTTCTCCTTGAAGCGACTCCTCTTCCACCCACTACCACCATCAACAGCACAGTCCTCGAATCCTTAGAGAGAGGATGTATAATGCCATGCCTGATTTTACAACAATAAACACTCTGGTAAGTTTTTACAAAGCGGTGCAGCACAAGCCCACTCCAGCACTCTGGGTGTCAAGGGTCAATCAAGATCATAAATGTAGGGCGTGAGGAAGAGAAAGTAGAAGGAAGGAAGCTGCAGTGGAGGACAGCAGTGGTAATAAGCTGTTTCGGAGCAGAGCGGGCTGCATTCCATTATAGTGACCTCAGCAGGGAGAATATAAGCAGCGCTATGGAGGAATGGATCAGTTTTGTTGAAACAGAAAGGGCTCAGAACAGTCTGTTCACGGATGTAGTAAATGAACGTACCTTACACAAGCCATTTTTTTTATCATTAAGTGCACTTTAAATAATGTTTTTTGAAAATATGTCTTCATAATCGTGCAACTTATTGAAGTTGATTAGTTTCAGTTGATCGATCAGTTTGTCAGTCATCAACCACAATATGTTGTATGTACTTTCTAAGGTAGGTTTTGGTCAGTTGAGATTCTTTAATTATGTTCCTTACTTTAACATTTTGGGTCCCACTTCCCTCCCTCCACTGACTGAACCTGTCCTCACCCGTGGTTTCATGACATCAACACCTGTACAACCAGCTTGGAAAGCTTCGAAACCACAACTTGATTGGCGTTGTGAATGACTGTTGGAAAACCACAAGGTTGTTTGTGGTCGACCTTCATTGTGCCTGGCATTGCTCAGCGTTGATTCAAGTCATGGGGTGGCATGTAGATGCATGCTGGGTTTGTGATTAGCAATAACAATGGCTAGCACCGTTCACACTCCAGAGGGTAGTTTCCTAAAATATCTGTACAGGTGCGGTTCTATTTTTGTAATTTTGTATTTTCCTTGACCAACAGAACCATGTTTGCTGTTTCTGTTGCCTTCATGCACGTTTCCCGCCTGCATCCGTGCCGTGTGGAAGAACGCAAAGTGGCGTCCAAATTACGAAAAATATCGAGTGTGATTTGCAACACAACAAGATAGATAATACTTAATGATGAGCCAAATGTGGTAATTATAGGATAATGATGAATACTAAAATTAGGGAAAAGTATTGGTACAAAGAGAAGGTTTTTAAAAAACCTCTTAATGTCATAAATGGGCTAAATATGAAAACATCTAGGTGTAGTTTTCAAGTGTGTAACATTTTTAAATTAGTGTTGGTTAATTTTATTTCGAAATATAAAATTTGATCCCGCCTAGCAAGACATGGGGACATTATAGTATGTACCTCAACATCGGGGATGAGTTACTTATGGTTGTTCTCTTAAAGCCATGTCAAACACAAACGGCATTAGGTTTATGCTACAAACAATAGTACAGGCTTAGTTGTATTGCCTTGGTGAGCCAGTGGTGAAATATTGAACTAACGATTAATGCGTTACTTTGTGACTCATATCAGGCACATTTTGGCCTTGACCTACATATCGCCTACCTCTCCCACCTTCACTGACACACACACACACACAGACACACATACATACACACACACACAGACACAGGATTTGTCATGGAAAGAAAGACCCAGTCGCACAAACATAGTCGAGGGATTAAGAGTAAACCTCTAATCTGACGATGCCTGCATCAGTGTGTTTGTGTGTCTCTGTACTCTTTTTGTTTTTTCTTTTTTAAATGTGGGCAGGTTTTATGCGATGGCGGGTTCAACCGTTTTTCATTCTGTCTTAGCAGCTGGAATGAAGGCTTTTGTTTTTCCAGGAATGTCACCCCTGAGAGAAGAAACAGGGAGGAGTATGTGTGTAGGAAATGTGTTCCCGTGGTCGTGTTTAGTTTGTTGTGATCGTCGTAAAATGGATGTCTGAGCGGTTTGTATTTTATTTAGTTTTTCTGTGCTGTTATGAGTCATAAAAGGTGGAGAACATGACAGAGGCAATGCAGAGAGAGATGTGAGCTGTTTCACAAAAGTGAGAGAAAGAAATAGAGTGAGAGGATTCAATGGAGAAGATTGGACTAGATATAAAGACGGAGACGAAACAGTCTGTCTGCTCTCCATGTGTTATTGTAATGACAAGGGCCGCATGCCTGGGAGACACCCTGGGGCGCTCAACCCTGTGTTCACCATCCAAGTCAGACACAATGTTCATAAACTGTTCAGAGCACTCAGATAGTGCTGTTCACTATCCAACCACCTCAAGCTGCTTCAATACACAACGGCTGTTTCACTCTTTGCTTGGTACAGAACACTAACATAATGCCTGCTTTTTAGGGAGGGATGAGATTCGAAGGATAGGGCGGGGCACACACACACACACACCTGTCACATAGATGACCTTACTCACACAAATATACATGGTATGTGTTTGTTTGATGAGGTGATGAATTCCACATGGAGGTTTGTCCACAGCACACTCCCTCCGCATTCCTGTTTGGGGCAGACTTTAACCTCACTTATGAACTCCTGACAATGTCCGGAGAATCAGCTCGGGACGTTTTCCGGAGTTGCCCTTTCACACACGCAGCACGCAGCAGGGGACTGTCCGTGTCAGACGCGTTCTCGCCTACTGGAAATACTCCGTTTGGTTTTGGCGAGGGATGCAGGCGGCATGACGTGGTGCAAAAAAAAAGTATGCTGCGGTTGTAATTCAGCATTTTTAAGATTCTCACTGGGGGGTGGGGGGTGTTTCATGCTCTTATGGACTCATCTCAAATGCACACAGTAGCTGACGACCCCCTTCTGCCTCCGTCTCATATTTGACACATGCAGGCAGAGCAGGGACAACTGTGCACTGTAGCGTCAGAGCACAGGCGCATATGCACACATTTATCACAGACACACACACTACCGCATACTTGAATACCACTGTGTGTCTGAAGTAACGTCTGTTGGCGTATAATCCCATTTACCTCTGAAAACTCGAGAGTTTGTGTGTGCGTTTATTGTCGCAGGGAATGAGGAGAGGAAGAATTGAAGAATTTGTGTGATGTAGTGCCCACAGTCTGTCTACTGTCTCGGAGTGGCAGCTGTCACACACACACACACACACACACACACACACACACACACGTCTGTTATCCACACGGCACACTGGGTGTCAGAGAAGCAGTTGTCCTTGCACTTATTGCCGCTCCAGTCCTTGAATGTCTGGTAGTCTCTACCCTCGTCCTTGTGCCGGCCACTGATTCAAGCCTGGGAAATAAATGAGGACGACAGTGGAAATAAGTGACATCAGTCAGATTATTACAGATTAACAGACCAACAAAAAAGGACTGTGGTGTAAAGTCTGTTTTTCATGTTTTTAATGATTGTTTATTATTATGTGTTTTATGACCTGTGGCTTAAGATACTTTCTCAAAAAACCTTTTTACAATCTTCAGATTCCATTATTTCGTGGAGCTGAGCTGAGCAGCTTGTAAAGCGACTGCTGTAAACAATTTATTCTTGGCTAGCGTACTTATAGAAAACTAATATAGAACGAACCGAGGATGATGTTTGAGGCCAGTGTTTCTACTCTGTAGCTTTTCTCAGCTCCTTCACGTCAAGGGTAGCTGCTAGACAGGTCTAGATCAGGTTTTATCACTCCAGCCGGGCTGATGGCTTGAAAGTCAGCCCAGCAAGGTGCTTTAAAGACAGGGGGCTCAATTTGTTCCAGTGCCTAACAGAGACACACACACACACACACACACACACACACACACACACACACACACACACACACACACACTACTTTTGTACTTTTGGAACAAGGCATTTGTTTTGGCAGGCCACCTGCCACAGAGAGAAAGGAAGGGCACCAGCACTTGTCCTCCACTAAACTGATTTACGTTGGCACTAAAACAGAACTCATAAAGGCTTTTTATACACCTTAAGACTTTCCAGCCAGCTTGTTCCTCCAGCCAAGGTAGGAAGGAAATGATACAAGATACCACAATATACAATACTGCTTTGTTGTCCGACCTCTTGAAAATTGGTCTTACCTCCTCTGAAATTTGTCTTGGCTCACTGAATGACTTCAATACGATATAGGGACAGTTGGTTTTGGCACTTTAAATGTGCTAGCTCATACTTTGGATTACGGCTGCAGCAGTATACTGGTTTCACTGTAACTACTGTATGAAAATTCATCATCTCATACCATGTGCATTTGCTTAACTACGGTATTGAAATTCTACCATATTAGTGTTATAAAAATAAAAAAATCAATGCAACTGGATGGAGAATCTCACCTGCGCTGTTAATTTTCATGTCTGTCAGGACATAATATTTTGTGCAATTACTTGCAACCCTATTTTGGATACTCATCACTAAAGGCCTTTGTGTCACTTTTTTCTTCCTAATAAAGTAATGATATGAAGTAATGACGCAAAAATAATATCAGATCTTAAGTTAAATGTTTCTGGTTATATTTCCCCCAAGGACACTCTAGAAATACTATGCCTATTCAGTTATTAACACATATTCTGCCATCATTCAGCTGTTATTAAAAGAAAGGAGGACCTCTATGAACAAATTACCATGGTCCCGTGACAGATGGGCAGAGATATATTTTGATAACGTGAGTTATTGCAATAATGTTGATATTCTCCGATAATCCTCAGCAGATTGCTTTGCTTTGTTGCAGTGTTGAGATTTGAGTTTTTGGTGTGTTAAGAGGACTGTCTCAGCTTTAGCGTGGATTAGATTGGTGACCCCCAGAGCCCCCTCAGACCCTGAGACAGCCTCTGATTGGGACATATGTCAGACTGGTAGGCTGCAAATGATTAGCCTGCACCAAGCCTACCTATCTGTGTGTGTGTGTGTGTGTGTGTGTGTGTGTGTGTGTGTGTGTGTATCTGAGCAGAGGCCTGAGAGCAACCCTCATCCTCTACAGTGTGCTAACTTCAGTCAGTCAGAGTGTGTGTGTGTGTGTGTGTGTGTGTGTCTGTCTGTGAATGTGTTGTCTGTCCAGGGACTGCCTCCTATCCCTCCGTCAATCCATCCCTCCGTCAGTGTGTCGGGGGATGGTAATCCATTCTTCCCATATGCAGATAGTGGTGGTGAGATTAGGCAGACCCTGGGAGAGGATTAAGGCTTCAGGGCTTGGCTCCCCTTCTATTTTACCCTCTTCTCTAACCATCCTTCCCCCTCAACCTCCAGCCCACCACCCACTTCCTGCCGCCTCCTCGTGCTGTTCAGTCCTTTACCCACCCCTCACCCATCTCCCCTTTCTTCCCCCGGGCAAATCTCCAATCTCTGGAGTGTGTTGGCTGAGTGGAGAGGTGGAGGGCAGATTAAGAAAGGAGCCCATTAGGTTTTTGTACATGTGTGTTTTGATTTGCATGCACGTAACGTATAATTCCTTGTGTTGTTTATGCATCTGTGTGCATGTATAGATACCATTTGTGCACATAGGGGAGTCTTTTAAGTGTGCCCAGTGTGTGTCTCCACACTGCTTTCAGTCACCTCCTCGATTATACTATGGTTGGGTTACAATAATTGAGTTTGTGCATATATGAGAGTGTGTGTGTCTTGACAATTTGCATTCATTTTCAGAGCCTTTCCCTCATTCTCACACACGTCAATCTCCCTCGCTTATTTTTCTTTCTTTCTTAAACCCTCAATTCCACCCTCTCACCTCGTCCTCTTTATAGCAGATGTGACCCACATGTTGTGATGCAGTGCAGAGGGTGGAGAATTTGTGAGTTTTGCTCTTCTTCCTTCCTCCTCATCATCATCATCCCTCTCTCGCCACCTTCTCCTCCTCTTTCTCCCCTCCAGTGGCGAGTGCTGTAATTGATATGCCACTGGCAATAAATCAGCACAGCTCCAGGGCTGAGCAGTGACCATTATCTGAACAGACAGGTTTAGCTGCTTTGGAGAAGAGGGAGAGAGAGGGAGAGTTGATCCAGCTCAGCTCACAAGAGTCATCAACAGCTCACCACTACACCTTCCTCTGGAAATTCTTCACAACATACATGAGAACACCCCTCCACCCCCATCTCTTCTCAGGATTCATGCCACTGTTAAGCCAAATAAACAAATTGAAGTAAATCTGTGGCAGGACCCCTTCTTTCTAAGCTTTTTCCTCTCTGTTATGTCTTCCACCTCGCTTTCAACCACTCATTCCAATTCCTATGTCCATAGGGACGCAGTACAGTCCTGTCAGTTGATAGGGCGTTCTGATATCAGATCCAATCAACTTAGCCCCTTACAGCCCCTCTTCTCTAATGCTTTTTCCTGATGTGATAACGGCCTCGGCTCCCCCGATATGGTGGCTGCCCATTCCCAAAGCCACAGACACACTCCAGCCCAAAATGATTGACATGTTTTTCCTTGATGGTGCCAGATATGGCTCGCAACCTTGTTCCAGTGCTCTTCCCACCATTTCACTTAAACTCTGGAGGAAATTGAAATTGAAGAGGGTTTGGAGGGATGGGGGGGGGGGGGGGGGGGGCAGTTGGGCATGTCTGTGGAGGACAATGAGGAGGATGGAGTTGGGGACCTAGTTGTGAAGACATTAATAGTGTGATTATTTTATCCATCTTGTTTCCTCTCCTGTTAATCTTTAAGTTTATATTATGGAGTTGGAACTCACATTTAACATGTGTCTGTTAAAGTGTGTCGTAATGTCATCGTCTTATTACTGGGATGGATAACAAGCAGCCGGAGACCCCCAGATGCAATTTGTTGTGCGATTCACACACTGTTACATCGAGCCATGGCTGGCCTAAATGAAGAGGAATTACTGTAGGGACAATTTTTTTTTCACGTTGTCTCTCGTTCTTTATCAGGCTTTCTCATTGGCTCGCTTACTCACTCTGCCTCATTGTATCTTTCCCTGACTTAGAAATGACAAAGGCAAATGAGGCACCCGACCTCCCGACGTGCCACCAGGCTTTAAATTGACATCTTCTCTCGTCGCGCGTCTGTGCTGTATTGTTGAGCAAGAAATAATTTTTTTTTTATAGGCTGGCTCGTCACTTTATTGCCGCTGCTTATGTCGAAGAGGCTGCGATCTGCGTCAAGCAGTTTTAATCTCACAGAGTGGAGAGCGGGTATATATCTGATAACTGCAGCTCAGGCCCTTCTGTCTGCAGTTACCGCTCTGAGGTGCCTCGATCCACGGGGCTCCCAGGGTTTTTGATTCAAGCGCAGGTAGAGCTCTGATTAAAATGCAGCAGAAGTGCTGCCTTGTGTTCGGCTCCTGCTGCTCCTCACTCACCCTTCTGCTCTCCTCCCTCCGTCTTGTGGCTTTCTTGTCTGTGTAGTTTCTCCTCCTCTGTCTCCTACTTTCTACCTTTTTTTTCTTGCTCTGCTCCACTTTCCCGCCTTGTTTTTTCTCTCTCCTATATTTGTCTTCTCCCGGCCTTTCAATTGTGGAAATTGGATGACACCACCTCCCCCTGAACCTGGCTAGCTTTGTCTCAGCTGAGCTATGGTTTGCTATTCCATGTACATCGCCACTGCTATTTCTCTTCTCTCCTGTTCATTCTCTCTCTCTCTCTCTCTCTCTTTTCTTTCTCACACACTCTGCAGCAGCTGTGACTAAAATTGATGTGCAATTCAATGACTCCTCTTACTGAGGTGTTTAATTCTTTCAGTACTTGCAAAAGTGCATTTATATCCCTCAGTTTTCACCCACACACTTTCTCACACATACCTGCCTTTCTCAGTAATATCGGTTTAAAACGAAAAAGAAACAGGGTTTTGACCCCCACGCTCATTGCACGTTCATCCCTCTGAGATTGGTAAACTGACCACACTCCCTGACCTGTATGCTTGGTGATTGATAGACAGATAACCTTGCTCCTGAATGGCTGACCAAATGGGGAGCAGAAGAAGGAGAAAAAGAAAGGAAAAACCCCCATTCCTCTTCGCCTCTGCACTCTCCGTCCTTCTTTTTATTTTCGTCTATTTCATGTTTTTGCCTTCCTCATATCCCCGCCAGCCTCCTTCCCTCCTCATCTCTCTGTAGTGTCTCTCATCTTTTCCGATTCGGTGTGGTCATAAAACACCCTTCGCGCAGACACTTTGATAGTCAAGGTGAAATTGAAGCGTGGGGTCCCTGGGAGAGTTGCGTCCTGTTTTGCATAATCAGCATTTACAGGAGAACTAATGTCCCAGTATTGAAGAAACATGATTGGCCTGTCAAGTAGCAGCAGGCGCTCGGCAAACCCTGCTCCTCATCATCATTGTATTGTCGTTGGAGGATGCCCAAAGTAGCAAATACTCTCCCTTTTCACTTCCCCTTTTCGCCTCCTCCTCTCCTTCCTGTTACCTGTAAAACCTCCATCCTATAAATTATCTCACTCCTGCCCTTTAATATACTGCCTCTGTTGTCTGCATCCCCGGTTGTCAAGGGATACCAGCAATTGGGTATAGTGTGTGCTTTGTGAAATGTATTTGTGAATTTGTGAAAAGCTCATAAATGAAAGCAGACCTAAGTAAATGTGTTTTTGCCAAGCTCCCGCTCTTTATTTCCCAGAATTAGCTGTTATGAGAGGACAATGACGGCAGGGAGGAAGGAAGTGGACATACGCACTGAAATGGGGGCAGCGTTAGGCTATGTTCAGACTGAAAACAGTGGCTACATTGGTGTAGGCATGTTGCCACAGGTACCGATGACGATGAACAAATCCAGGAAGTCCATTTTGAGAAATGCATCCATAGGTTTGAATGCTCATAAAATACCAAAACACTGTACAGTGGTTTATAACACTATGAGGAAGCAATTAATAACTACATAAAGTTGTCATTGGTATTTTATCTGGTATTTTTGCTTGAATGTATTTAATGTGCCAATGCAATACATTGCTGGATGATGTTGTATTGTTCAACAAGGTCCAGCCAAGTTCATCTTTTTTGTCCGAGCCTACACCGGGACCTAGGCCAGTGGTCTTTAAGTCGAAGTCGCCTTTTTTTATTCAGTGCAATTATCTGAACATGGCTTTAATCACATACGGGCAGGTTTTGAGTGTGTGGACTGTGATTGCTGTCTAAGGGGAAGGTGGCAGGATTATTGGTTAAGAATCATGCTGTATATGCAGCATACATCTCAGTCAAGGGTTTTTAGATTTCTCCCTACTTGAGTTATATTTGTCCTGATATAAACAGTATATATTGCGATCGTAGCTCCCTGAGGAAAGGCAGTGTGTGTTGGGCGACCTGCTGTGCTGCCAGGAGAGGCTGATGTCTGGATACATCTGCAGGCGTAATTACATTAAGAGGTTACTGAGTAGTGTGTTGATACTGTTGAAAACATGACAGGAAAGCCTTCAAGCAGACTTGGCTATAAATTAGTTGCTGTTAATGTAACAGTTCCCACTGTACCTCCAAAGCCACCATGGTGAATCTGAAAGTTATGAAATATTAAAGAGTTCAATGTTGTGAGTCTATAACTCATTCCAGCAACACTTGCATTATGTGTACACAGCCTTTAATAATCGACCCGTGCCTCCTCTGCTATCTTCACTCATAATTAAATGCAGACACACATTTGCCTTCCAGACTTGATTTGATATCATTTATTTATCACTGGGGCAAATGTCAGCTTGACTTTTTTTCTAATTTTGGCCGTGCAATGTGTGAGCCTTTTATGCCTCTCTGCCTGCTTGATGCATAATCAATAGGAAATGTTTCTTGGACACTCACCGTGTTTTTTCTTTCTGCCTTCCAGGGCTCCCACCTCGTGCCTCTGCAGATGATGTTCCTGATGACGGCTTGCAACGCTGACAACAGGACAGCGGATCAATAGGAGTTTTGTTCCCCCTCCCTTCATCCTTCTATCTCTCTCTCCCTCAAACTGTCCTCCCATACTCCTTAACAGAAGAGCAGAAACTAAAGAAAATCCTGATTTGGGTACCAGAGAAGTACTCCTTGTCCTTCTCCTCTATTTTTTCCTTCCCCATCCCCCTAAGCCTTGCCTGTAGACTGCCCAGATATGTGTCCCCTAGCTCGGTCAGCGGCTTCCCCTGGCCAGGGGAACTTTTTTCTCCTCTTGGGGTTTTTGCTTATCATGAGCTCATCCCTCTCTGGAGGCCAACCCCCGCCATTCAAACGATTCGCCCCTGATGAGTGGGGGCTCACACATCTGGCCATCCACAACAAAACTGGAGAAGTCTATGTGGGAGCTGTCAACTGGATTTTCAAGCTCTCGAGCAACCTGACCAAACTGCGAAACCACATGACTGGCCCAGTGGTGGACAATGAGAAGTGCTACCCACCGCCAAGTGTCCAGTCATGCCCTCATGACCTGGCCCAGACCCCCAATGTGAACAAGCTTCTTCTCATAGACTATGCACAGAACCGCCTCATTGCCTGTGGCAGCACTTCACAGGGGATCTGCCAGTTCCTGCGTCTGGATGACCTCTTTAAGCTTGGCGAGCCCCACCACCGCAAGGAGCACTACCTCTCCAGCGTGGCAGAGTCGGGTACCATGTCCGGGGTCATCATAAGCTCCCCTCACAATCCGACCAGCAAGCTATTCATCGGAACGCCCATCGATGGCAAGTCTGAGTACTTCCCAACGCTGTCCAGCCGCAAGCTGATGGAGAATGAAGAAAACGCCGACATGTTCAGCTTTGTCTATCAGGACGAGTTTGTCTCCTCTCAGCTGAAGATCCCCTCGGACACTTTGTCCAAGTTCCCTGCTTTCGACATCTATTATGTTTACAGCTTCAGCAGTGAGCAGTTTGTCTATTATCTAACAATGCAGCTGGACACCCAACTGACATCACCTGATGCCAGTGGGGAGCAGTTCTTCACCTCCAAAATTGTCCGCCTCTGCGTGGACGACCCCAAGTTTTACTCCTACGTTGAGTTCCCCATCGGCTGCACTAAGGATGGGGTAGAGTACCGCCTTGTGCAGGATGCGTTTTTGGCTCGGCCAGGCCGGCAGCTGGCCAACTCTCTGGGGATCTCTGAGAATGAAGACATCCTCTTCACGGTCTTCTCTCAGGGTCAGAAGAATCGGGCCAAACCACCCAAAGAGTCAGCATTGTGCCTGTTCACCCTGAGGAGGATAAAAGAGAAGATCAAAGAAAGAATTCAGTCCTGCTACAAGGGAGATGGGAAACTCTCATTACCCTGGCTGCTCAACAAGGAGCTCGCCTGCATTAACTCGGTAAGCTCAAATCTATTATTTGTTCTTCTTACATTCTTTACAGCCTTTTTGCTTAGAATGAATCCATTTAAGTATCAGTCATGGCACACATTATGTTTTGATGCTGTTGACATTGATGCAGACTACGTTAGCCTTAGTTGGCCCTTTAGGAAGTCTGTCAGTCTAATGGGGAAGTATGACACCATTGCTTTTGGCAAACGTGCACTGCTCTCTTGAATGCAGGCTTTTCTCGAAAACATTACAGAAGCAGACATGGTATACACACATACAGTAGTCAGTCAGATATTAAAGACTAGTCTTGACGTGAGTTTGTCTGGCTGAAACCCTCCGCTACTCGTATTTCTCCACTCTACCCATTTTCTGTGCACCTGCTAATTGAATAGTGGCCCGCCCATGCTACATTCATTCACAAGGACCACTGCTACAGACCTGCAGTGATTAACAATACAAAGCGGGAAAGCTCCCCTTCTCCTGTAGTCTTCTAATTCACTTTTTCCCCCTCCATTTTCTGTCTCCCCACAACCTCCTGGTGCTTTGCGTTAGTCAGACAGGAGACATCATTAGCCCAGTCCCCTGAATTTGTGAAATGTCACTCAGGAGTAGCACTTGCATGTGCGCGCACACACACACACACACACACACACACACACACACACACACACACACACACCCCATATGGTTTGGTGCACTGCAGTGTGAGATCCTGGGGAATAGCATGAGCCAGACTTGGTTTTTACTAACTGATCCACAGTGCATGACCCTGCATGTGTTACAGACTAACCACTCACACAGACACACATACATGCACTCACACTGGAGACTTTAAGATACTACACAAAAACGACATCTCTATAGTGAACATACCTGCTCACATCCTTTTATTTTCTCTGACCTTCTCTCCTCATCCCCCTCCTTTGCTTACCCACTCTCTTCAGGCTGCATCTGCCTGAATCCTCTTAAATCTTTGTTCCATCTATTAGTGTTTAGTGTGCCTCGCTCTTAGCTGACCACCTGTCTCAGCGACCTCATCTTACATCCTGTTTGCTCTTTAAATTCACCCACCCATCCCTTCCATCTTTCTTTCTCTTAAAATAGCTTAATTAAAAGCCCAGTTCTAAAGCTTTTTCTTTAAATGTCAGTGCACACCATTTTTACCAGCAGGTGTCTTCATTGCATATACACACACACAAACCATTTGCCCTGTGTTGCATTTAATGGACCGGGATTCTTGGTGAGAACACTACTCTTTCTCCGTGTAGATCTTCATTAGCTTGAGTGCACAGGTGTATTTTGTGTGGTAGTGTAAGTGATGTGAATGACCCAGCCAAGCCCTCTTTCGTCTCCCGTTCTTCCCCTCTTTTGCCACCTTCTGTAGATGTAGTCTCTTTCCTGTTCAGTGGTTGTCTTCATTCTTTTTTTGTGCTTTTCTTTCTTAGAGCCCATCACCCTGACAATAGCTCTGAGGCAAAAAAGCAGGCTATCTCATTTATTTCAATTAGACCTTTGCACTGGTGCAGCAGGAGTTTTTGGTGCAGAGTGCTGTGGTAGAAAATCGCAGGTTAGTACAGCAAAGAATTTGACTCTGGCTTTTATGCGGTGCAGTGCAACCATCATCCAGTAACTCAAATGTGCTTGCGAGTCAAATACTGTATGTGCAAGTGCACATGCCAGGTAGTGCTGATATGCTGCTTACCTCATCAGCATTTAGCCAGGGGAGAAAATCATTGCTGTCATGATACCTCTCAATAAATGAACCATGCAACCTCAAAGGAGAATAAACCTCCCTGCACTGTGTTGGCTTTTGATAAGACTCCAAACTAGATGAACTGGTTTCCATTTCGCCAAGCACGCCCTTACCAGTGCAGCCTGTAGACTTTTTTACTTGTTGTTGCAGGAAAAGCACAGATGTGACCAATAACCTTAAGATAGCTTCCATTTTTGTGTCTCAAGTCATACTGAGCCTGCATGCACAATATCAAGGCCTTACAACTAGGACACCTAAATGCAATGCAGCTGGTATTCATTTTAGTATTTGCACCTGTGCATTTCCAGCTATGACACAGAAGTGCTGTTGTCAGTTTCCAAGCTCTCCACTCAGACGCTTCATTGTGTTCCCAACATCCCATTCTGCCAGTCAAACATGTTACCATGGTTACTGGTATTTTGACAAGGGTTGAATTCACTCATAATTTATTACCACTCAAACGTCTTCTCAAAAAACTGTCATCAATGATGACGTAATAGCCTCAGTGATAAGCTGATTGGCTGACCCCATGACAGCAGCCGGGCTGGAGGGGTCAGCCTCAGGTTAATGACGCCTGCCGCGTTGCCCCTAAGCACTGACCTAATGTCAGCTGCCCACCACTGACCTTAACCTCAGTCAGTGATCTGAAGGACCTCAAATCTGACCTCAGGTGAATGCCTGATATAATTTTTCAGTGTGAGAGCTGGTGCTGTGCAACATAACTATACATAACTAGCACAGAGATACACAGACAAGGCCGAATCAGACAGCAGAACTGATATAACACAAGAACGTGCGATATAAACATGCATCTTTTAATACACATTAATAACGAGCCTGGATTTACAATATTGATGGCTAAAATAAAATATACATATTCTGACATATGCATAACTCCTTTACATAATATTTCCGTTTTCAGTTGCCTCCATCAATCAGAATCTGAAACAAATCAGGGAGTAGGTTAATTATCACATTAGATATACTACTAATAAGTGTACATAGTTAAATAGATTTTGGTTATTGTTAGATGAGAAGAAAACATTCTCCACGATCCAGCTAAGTCTAAGCCAGCTAGTCTTCCACTGTCGACATGTGTTTGCATTAGTTTGAATATAAGTGAAGGACAAACTTACACACCTAGCTGGGAGTAATTTTCCTCTCCCCATTTCTCCAGCTGATCCAGGTATATAAACTGCCAATCTCCTACTCCACAGCTCTCTATCATTTAAGCTACTGGTGTTTGGCACTGAACCCCACCCAGATTTTCCCAGCCACTCCAGCCTACCTCAACTGCATGTGACTGAGCAGTGTGGGAAAGGCTGTGTGATGTGGGGCTGGTGGGTGAATGCGTGTAGGTTGACCCTGCCACAGAGCAGCCGAGAGGTCAAGGCAGGGGTTGGGGGGGTGGGGTGGGGTTGGGGGGCTTGGACAGCTGTTAGCCACACAGCCATGATGGATGGCCGGGTGCTCTGTCAGCTCCCTGTGTGGAGTTCATATTAGTGCTGGGTCATAATTTCTATCCTCTGGCCATCATTAGGATGATATGTTTATGGGCACAGTGAGATGGTGGCTGTTTCTCTGTAAACACAAATGTTTGGACATATTAGAAGCAGCTTTGTTATGTGCGTGTTGTGTCCACACACACACACACACACACACACACATTTTTGTACAGCTATACTTGTGAGGACATTCATTGACATAATGCATTCCCTAGCCCCTTACCCTAACTTAAACCATCAAAACTAAACGCCTGACCCCAACCCTTACCCTGACCTTAACCTAAACTTAATTCTAACCTGAACCTAAAAACCAAGTCTGAACCCTCAAACAGCCCATTGAAGGTGTCTCAGAAAGTGAGGACTGGCCAAAATGTCCTCACTTTCCAAAAATGTCCTCACTCCCATGGTCTAAAACTCTGGTTCTCACAAAGGTAGTTGTACACACACATACACACACCATTCATCTTATCGGCCCTGTTACCTGGCTATATTTGTCTGCTGTGTGTGTGCGCCCAAGTGTTTGTTTGTGTGTCTCTGTTTTGTCCCTGAGCTTTATTAGTGAACCCCTGACCTTCTCCCTGGTTTGAGAGTGGATCAATACAAACCATTTCCTGAGAGAAAGAGAGAGACTAAGTTGGGAAAGCTTGAGATGGCGATGAATTGAAAAAACAGGTGAGATAAAGAGAGTGTAGGGAGGGGGGGGGGGACAAGAGGCAGTCAGAACCAGAGAGAAGGACAAGAGAGAAAGAAAGAGGTGCAGGAGGTGGGCGGGCGTAAAAGATGAGAGAACATGAGGGAGTCGCAGAGAGGGGAAGAGGTAGACGCCAAAGCAACGTACAGGAGTGAGTAAGGGAATTTGAAGGATGTTGAGGAGATGAAAGATACAGAGTGAGTGTGAAAAAAACAGAGCGAGCCAAGGAAGGGGCTTCAAGAGAAAGGAAAGGGATTGAGAAAGAAAGCACAAAAATGAGGAAGAGCAGCTGTGTTTTTGACTTTGTCCAGAATGCATGCAAATTTGCAAGGTTCTCATACCTGATCTTTAGCACTGACACATTGCTATTTACAAACAATTAAGCCTAGATTTTGTACGTTGCCTTTTTTTTTTTTTTTTTTTTTTTAATAACCTGTCTGCACCGGTCTGTGGAAATTACTGTATTGTTGGCATGCATATGAACACTAACTGAGGAAGCATTTTGAAAAACAGGAAACCAAAACAGCAAACCACAGACTAGATGAAGAATGCAGATATGTTATTTTACTGTAAGCGCCATTAAAAAATGTGCAACAATATCCATCATGAGGAGTTTGATGTGCCGAAGTCACAGCTGTCTTGTGACATCAATGTTTATATGTTTTAAGTGATGATAGTTAAATTTTTGATTTGACTCAAATGGAAAAACATTTTTGAATGTGTTTTTCTCTTTTTGTGACGAAAGTAGTCCGATTCCAATCAATGTAGATAAAAAGTGAGAGTTGCCAGCCTACACATAACCCTCCTAAGCAAGACGGGGACAACACGAGAGTGGCGATTTTGACGAGAGAGGAATAAACAGAGTAAGAGAAAATTGCACGTAGGGAGGGGCAGAGAGAACGAGGATAGAGGAGCAAGCCTTTTACAGCTAGGGTGTGCTGGAAGGAGAGGCAGTGATTCACCGACGGAGAGGAGAGGAGGGCGAGAGGAAGAGTGATAGCCCCAGAAATCTTTTCACCGCCACTGCCAAGAACAGCGGGAGAAAAGGGCGGATGACAGAAAGAGTGGAGAGAGATAGAGGGGAGGCGAGGAGAGGGTGATTGAACGCTGGCTGCTGCACAAATAATATCGTGTCCGTCACCTGGCCACCACGCTGTCCTCTTCAGCAGCTCGCCTCTCTGTCATGTCAACTGTGTGTGTGTGTGTGTTGTGTGTGTGTGTGTCTAGGAATAGGAGCTATAATAACGAAGACTCACACAACAGAACATAACAAAACTTTGTTGTGCGTGTGTTTATGAAATATCACTAAATTTAAAGAGGTGTGCTCCAGCTGGAGAAAGTTAGGGAATATCTTTGCTCAGGGGTCACTTTGCCGAATATATTTTCTTACTCACTGAATTCATCACGTTAAATGGTGATTTCCAGCTGTTTTTCTCCACAGCACGCAACACATTAAACTGGCCAGCAGTAACCTTTTAGGTTATTAGAATGCACTTATTTTGTATTAGAAAGTCATGGAAAAGTCACGGCATTTAACACCAGGGAGGGTTTTAAATTTTTTAAAAGCTTTCCATGCATCTATTTATCACAGGACATCTCTACCGAGGACTGTTGTTTAGTGTGTTCATCTACAATGTTGGTTTTGGGGCGGATCAAGACACTTTATAATTGATCAGCATCACCTATTAAGGGAATATGAAGCTGTTAATCATAATATTGGTGGCCATACTAATTGTATATACGCTTACTTTAACTAATCAAATAAAAATATTGCCTTACGACCTAAAATCATTGCATGCAAAGAAGTGAAATACTTTAACTGGTTTGGACATTCCTTTTCCCTTCATTGGAAGCACCATTGGTACTCGTCTCTACACGAGCCTCATATCTGACCCAAAAGGCTTTTCAAAATGTCAGGCTGCTTTCTTTCGATCAACAGATGGATGGCGAGGTTTTGAACTCTGTCACAAGCCAATTCATCAATCAATCAGAGATCAATCATAGCAAAAAAGAGTCAGTCTTCAAAGTATTCATTTTTTGATGCTGCGTAGGCCAGCTGTCGCATCACCATCAGTGTCAGAGGTGAGATTTGATGCTAAACCTGAAATCGATATTGAAGCAATCAGTCATTTTGATGTTTGGTAGCTTGACAGTGATATTGCTCATTGCTGTGGTATTTCTGCCCTGCGTTCACAAGACATCACTTGTGAGGCAGTGTGGGTGGAGCTGTGATGTGTTTTTCCTTGGAATATGTTTTAATTTGTAGTTATTACGTTTCTTTAATAGGTTCTCTATAGATTTAGTTTTGAGATTTATTTCATAGTTGGTGTTGTTTACTTTTGTCAAGCATGAGGACTGTTGCTGCGCATACTAAACCATTTAGTTAGGTTTATTCTAAGCAAACAGATAATGCTTTAGGTTGTGCGTGTTTGGTCTAGTCTGAGTAGCTGCTGAGAGGAGCATGGTTATCAGAGTTAGTAACGTCCTGTGGCGAGCTTCACCCCGAGGACTTTTTACAGCAGTATAGCTGATGCAAATGTTCAAACTAATCCTGTTGCTTATGGCTGATAAGAACATACGGTATCTGAGAATATTATACTGCACACAATGAGTTCTCTTTATTTCTAAGATCCAGTATTCGCTGTTAGAGTTCTTTAAACCTATAATATGTATTTAGTTAGATTGTTAGACAAAAATGATAATGCAGTATCAGGTTTTCTCTCTGCTGTTCCAACAGATATTCTGCATGTCACGAGCCCACATTTAGTAAACTGAGCAGATTTTCATTACGTTGTTACAGAAAAGACAAAGTGGAATTGGCCAGCTCCTAACCTTATTAAATCCATCATTATGAATATCATCTAATGAACATAACTCACTTGTGGTCTTTGTAAAACGCAGTCCTATTTCTGCGGACCTAATCTAAAAGGATGTGCCGGCAAATGCGTTTAAGTAATTAGACCTGATTAATTGAGCCAGGGTTGATGAGCAGAGTTAATTGACAGTCTAAATGAGTTGAGCTAGGATACACTGATTGGGCGGGTTGTCTTAAACGTTATTGGTAGTAATGGGTCATGTTTCGGTTAATATTTGATGATTTGATTTCAAATGAGGAATTTGCTCATTTGTGTACAAGACTTTTAAATGCATCACAGTGGTGTGTGTGTGTGTGTGTGTGTGTGTGTGTGTGTGTTTGTGAACAATGTCACACCCACTCTGTGCTCAAGTGTCGCTCTCATCCTATTATTAAAGGACAATAGAAAACCTTTTGGAAAAGACCCCATGCAGACTGTGTGTGAGCTGCTTAATTCTCTCTTTTTTCTGACCTTTCTCTCTCTCTCTCTCTCTTTCTCTCTCTCTCCCTCTCTCTCTCTCTCTCTCTCTCTCTCTCTCTGAGGAGTGTTTAGCTCAACAAATCCCCATCTCTAGCACCGCTCTAATGACACTAATTGTCAGTGTAATTATGTATTGATCTGTTCTGTGTGTGGGTGGTGTGTTGCATACATCATTATCAAGAGAAGGGCAGGG